>JAGIQG010000002.1:121686550-126486550 GCA_024679065.1 Sphyrna mokarran | reverse complement strand
TTTCCTAAGCATTTCCTTATTTAGAAAATATGCTTCCATTCCTCCTTCCAAAGTACATAACCTCACACTTTTCCACATTATATTCCATCTGACACGTCTTTACCCACTCTCCTAATCTGACCAAGTCTTCTGCAGCCCCCCCCCCGCTACTTCAATACTACCTGTTCCTTTGCAAATCTTTGTAGCATCTGCAAACTTAGCAACACAGCCTTCAATTCCTTCTTCCAAATCATTAATGTATATTATGAAAAGTTGTGGTCTCTGTACTGATCCTGAGGCATAACACTAGTCACTGGCTGCCATCCTGTAAAAGACCCTTTTATCCCCACTCTTTGCTTTCTGCCAATCAGCCAATCCTCTATCCATGTCAGGATCTTACTTATAACATCACTGGCTCTTAACTTATTTAACAGTCACCTATGTTGCACCTTGTCAACGGCCTTCTGGAAATCTAAATAAATCATGTCCACTGGCTCTCCTTTATCAAACTTCCTTGTTCCCTCCTCAAAGAACTCTAACAGATTCGTCAGACATGACCTCCCCTTGAGGAAGCTTTGCTGACACAGTCCTATTTTATCATGCACTTCCAAGTACACCACCATTTCATTTTTAATAATGGATTCTAAAATCTTGACTAAGATTGAACCTTCCTATAATTTCTGGTCCGCCGCCTCCCACCCTTCTTAAACAGTGGTGTTACATTAGCTACTTTCCAGTTCCCTGGGATCTTGCCTGTCTCCAGTGATTGCTGAAAGATCACCTCCAATGCCTCCATAGTTTCCTCAGCTATCTCTTTTATAGGCCTGGAGTGCAGTCCATCCAGTCCAGGTGATTTATCCATCTTCAGACTTTTCAGTTTTCCCAGGATCTTCTCCCTTAGTGATGGCTGTTCCATTCACCTGCGCTTCCTGATTCTCCTGGAGCTCTGGTATCCCACTGGTATCTTCCACCGTGAAGACTGATGCAAAGTAAGTATTCTGTTCTTCTACCATTTCTTTGTTTTCTATTATTACTTCTCCAGTCTCATTTTCAGCAGTCTGACATCTATTTTTGTCTCTCTCTTACCTTTCATACATTGAAAAAAAAACTCTTCCTATCTTCTTTCATATTGCTAGCAAACGTACACTCATATTTCATCTTCTCCTCCCTTATTACTTTTTCAGTTATCCTCTGCTCACTTTTAAAGGCTTCCCACTGCTCTAGCTTCCCACTAATCCTCGCCACTTTGTATGTTTCTTCTTCCCCTGTGACTTCCTTCCACATGGGTACCCTTCTGCAAGTTAAACTGGGGAGCTGGGAGATTATTTAGACTGAGGGTACAGGGAGCTGGGAGAACTGTTCTTCAAAGCAGGATCTTCCAGCCTTGCAGTGGGATTGTTAATCAAGGTCAAGGAATGCAGACTGCAATGGATGAACATCATTCTAGTGTCTGATAATGGATCGAGAAAGATCATGAAAGCACTCAGATTATTTTAAGTGCACTAATAATGCTCATTACACTACCTGTGCCACTAAACGTCAAAGAACTCACTTCACAAGCCCAAGGAACGGATACATTTATTGTCTGTATTTCAAAGAGACAATCACTTAACATCAAAGGGGACTGTAAACGTCAGGACGAGAGGTTTCAGGCATAAAGCCCAAGAGGGTGATTTGCATTTTTGTGCAGTTGTCAATGGCTGATGTAACTGAATAGTGAATTAAATTCACCAACTGCTGTAGAGATTCCTGCTATGCAGCTGTCTGATTGTAGATGTAGGAAGGTTAAGAATAATTTATGAAACCTCTTTAGACGGCATAAGTTGAAACCAGGCTTTCCCATAATAAAGGTCTTATAACGTTACCCTGGTGAATTAGCTCTTTGAGGTTCCACTGGAAGAAGATTCAAACCGTTAGAATTTTAGTTCTTTGATTGCTGAGCATGGTACCCAATTCTCAAAATATGCAATTTTGTTTCAATCATGCACACCATCTACTAAAAGATGACTTTCTTTTCACTTTGAAAACAGGTCATTAAGAATTGAAGCAAAGTACAGATCCCTCGAATGTTTGTTCATTCACACAATCCTTGGAAAAATAAAAAAGAAAAATGAAATTTATTAACCGAAACAATACTCAAAGGATTTAAGGTTCTTTACAAAGCAATGTTGATGAAAGATCCTCATCTTGTTTTATTTTTGGTTACTGCCCCCTATGAAATGCTTAGACTCTGGATTATTGAAATGCTGCAGTATCCTCAGTTTCAGAAAGTTACCACGTGGGAGAATTATATCACTTTGCAGAGGGAATGAACCAAACTTGCGTTTGTGTTGAGCTTTCCGTAAGATCAGGACCTTCCAAGTCGCTTTACAGCCAGCGTAATATTTTTCAAACATAGTCGCTATCGAAAGATAGGAAGCGTGACACCCAATTTGTGCACAACACGGTCCCACGATCAGGAGTATGAGGATGAGATTATGGGCTGAATGTTATTTGGGTTTATAAATGAGTCAAATGACATCCATTATCTCCTAGCTCACTGCTCTTCTGCAATGGTCCAGTGATTAAATGGAGGTTGCATAACTCTCCCGCATCCTTGGAACATCACCCAGCAAAGCTTCAATCATGAAAAGACCCAATGGCAGCCAATAAGGTTCCTGAAGAACACTTGACTCTGTTGGGGCTCCCCCACAGAAATGACAAGACTTCCTGCCACTTCTCTGACCAATGGGTGAAACCTCTATTGGCCCAATAAAATACCAGCCAATAGTGATGTTGGATGGGAGGGGGTACAGTTTAGCCAGCATAATGGAGAGAATTCCTATGCTCCTCCTGTGCTATAGGAGTATTTATGTCCGCATAAGAGAGCGCACAAAGTCTTGATTTAATATTTCGTCTGAAAAAGTGGTATCTCCAACAGTGCAGTGCTTCCACAGTATATTAGGAGTACCAGCCTAAATTTTGTGCTCAAATCCCAAGATTAGGATTTGAACCTGCAACCTTCTGACTCTGAGGCAAGATTGCTATCACCGAGTTACGGCTGATTCTGTGATTTCCACATATACTGAGCTATTTGAGGAGGGGAATGAGAGAGATAGAAGAGAAAATTTGAAGATGCAATATGGAGAAATTGGAGGGGGAGAATAATTATGATTCTCGTGTCAACTACAAAGATTGCACAGAATAAATGAGTTATATTTCTCTAATTCTGCTACAGAAATATTGCTGCCATCCTCCAAGGATTTGAGGTCTTTTACGAAGCAGCTAAATGCTTCTCATCCCACCTGTTTCTATCGCTGCCATATCATTCCCTGTGCTGTGGATTGAAGCTAAAGGAACAAAACAACATTCAGTTGAAGTGGAACACCCACTAAGAAAACATTTGGCTTTTTAAACAGGGTCAATAACATACCCTGGAGATATCTGCATCTAATAGGAACCAACTTCTAACAGTACCTTCTGTCTTTCTCACAACATACATTGTTCATCGTTACCCTTCACCATTCTTTTCATGTCAGTTCAGTGCCTCTGTACTTTGCCTGTTGAATTCTCATCAATCTGTTGACAACAGATTCATCCAGCACTTTCATATGGCAGCTATTCATGGCGCAGGGCCCTAATTGGACGGAGTCTACCATTTATCACTCTGTGAAGGATACAACTGCAGTACTGGCCTGTCTTTTCTCCCATGTTCTTCCATTTACTGCTCCATTCTCTGTGGCTCACCACCACTCAGTACCAATGGGCTACATTAACCCAGTTTCCCTTATGCCATAACCACTGAACCACCCACATGTGGGCACAGTCAACAAAAATGAAGAAGTGGCGCCCAAAATCAGAAGCACTTGTTTCCAGATGCATGTAGTAGCACTTTACACAGTTTTGGACTTGCTAAGTCCACCAATCCTGCAAGGAATGCAGATCTTGCTGCATACCAGTTGGGCTAAACCTGAGTTTTGTAGATTGGCAAAAGTCAGGCTGCACTGTCTTTTGGCACATGTCGGTGTCAGCAGAGGCAAACTCCTTACTGGTTTTGCTCTGTGCAAAAAGGAATGTACCCAAAGAGCTGGCCCTCCATGCTGGTTTGCAATGAGCCAGCAGTTACACAAGGTCTGTCACTCTCCATGAAAGGCGATCTTCTCTGTGCTAATACTTACGCTATCTGCATTTAGTCTCAGACAGGTGCCTATGGCTTTTGTGATGCACTTTGGATCATGTTAATACATTAGAAGTGGGAGCTGCTACTTGAGACAAACTCAGTGCTGCTTTTAAATTGTTTCAGGGTTTTTTTTATCATCACCATCAAATCAGGAATGTAACTTTTCTCACTTGCTCTGCTTTCACTGGCAGGTGAGGACAAAGGCAAAAACAGAAAAATAAAAACAAAACAAAACAAAGTAAGTTAAAAATAAAAGAGAGGGAAGTAAAGGAACAGAGACAGTGGTAGATAAAAGAATAGAAGAGGAGACAATGGTTGAGAGAGTTCAGTTGATGGATAGTAATGGATTGGACACAAAGGAGCAGCATGTTGGCATGTTAATTAGCACTGCTGTCTCACAACACCAGGGACCCAGGTTCAATTCCAGCCTTGGGTCACTGTCCATATGGAGTTTGCACATTCTCCCTGTGTCTGTGTGGGTTTCCTCCAGCTACTCTGGTTTCCTCCCATAGTCCAAAGATGTGCAGGATAGGTGGATTGGCCATGCTAAATTGCTCCTCATTGTCAGAGGATTAGATGAGCAAATACATGAAGTTTCAGGAACAGGGCCTGTGTGGACTATGGTCAGTGCAGACTCAATAGGCCGAATGGCCTTCTTCTGCACTGTAAGGTTCAATGAGCAGGAATAGTTAATTCAGCTCTCAAACTTAATCCACCATTCAAATAGATTATGGTGGGTCTGTACCTCAACTCAATTACTCACACTTGCCCAATCCTAATAAGGAGTGGAACGAAACGGACAGAGACATAAGTGGATGAAGTGAATGGAATGGTACAAGGGAGAAATGAAAAACATATTTGGATTTCAACATAGGGTGGAATTAAATGCCCGCTCCTGAGGCAAGTTGGAGGTGGAGGAACATTTAATCGAATGGAAGGTTATGGGATGGGGATGGCACCATCTTCACACCTTTGCCCTGATTGAGTCCATGATTGAAAGGCTCATAGATAATCTGCATACCCGACTCCCTGAGATCCTTAATGCTCACTTTTGGGCTTTATCCCAGCACCATTGGTATTGAAAGAGCAGCAGGCTGGGCGTCACCACACTGGGAGCTCACAAAGCAAGCCCTATTGAGTTTGCTTGCAGGCCCCCAGGCTGTTTTTCATTATTAGGCACCCCATGCCTAATCAAGGGACCTAGGTTTGGAAAAGTGTGCCTGCTGAGAGTAACCCCAGGCCCTTGCCAGATTCACTCTCGATCACCTCCCCCGTGAACCCCCCCACCCCTCCATTCTGTCCTCCGTTATCTACAGCCTGGTTTCCTCAATGATCTTGGGCCTCTGGTGGGTACAATGTCAGCAGTTGCCACTGCTTGCTCAGAAATGCTGTTTGTATTGAACAGCTGCCAGCCTCTGATTGGCCAGAAGCTCTCAAGGGTGGTGTCTCCGACATCCCGGGGTCCTTAATCCTATGTAAGGTCCTTTGCTGGCCATTTAAGTGCCTTACTGACACTTAATATGGCAGGGTTTCCCCAGAGGGAGTGGTATGGAGTTCTTGCCAGCTCTGTGCCTCAGCAGTGCAAATCCAGTTGTCTGGATTACGTTCTGCGCATATTGCTTAATTGTGATTTTGATTGTCTTAAAAGTGCCTTAGGAAATAGAATCAAATCCCGACAATACAAAGAACATAGAACATAGAACATTACAGCACAGAACAGGCCCTTCGGCCTTCGATGTTGTGCCGACCAAAATAAAAAGCAATGCCCCTCCAAACTAAACCATTCCCTTCTCTTCCATATACTTATCAATTAACCTCTTAAACGCCACCAAACTTGGCGCATCTACAACAGCTGCAGGCAGGGCATTCCACTCCCTAATCACAAAGGAGGACATTCAGCCCATCAAGTCTGCACCAACCACAATCTCATCCATGCCCTATTCCCATAATCCCACACGCTTACCCTGCTAATCCCCCTGACACTAAGTCAGCGTGGCCAATTAACCTAACCTGCACATTTTTGGGCTTAAACCCTCGCAACATGTGGAGAAAGTGCAAATTCCGTACAGATAGCAACCTGAGGTCGGAATTGAACCTGGGTTCCTGAGACAGCAGTGCTAACAACTGTGCCCCCATGCCACCCTTAATCATACAATATTCTGTCACTAGTTGTACCATGAGAATTTGAGACACTGACTAGGACACAGGAAAGTGGATGTTAGTATTGTGGCTAAATACAGAAGCCAAACTCACCCTGAATCACAGAGTTTAACTTGTGGCTTTTTCATATTAGCTAGCATGATGATAAAAACACCATCACAATGCCTGGTGTGAAGAAGGAAATGGAAGTGAATGAATGAAGTTAAACCGACATCGTGCAGCTGATAAAGTTTGGACTTTGAGCCCTTTGTCAGTAGCAAAAAAATCTGTTTAGAGGTGTTCCATTTTCTCCTTACCTTACTTGAAGCCAGTGTCAAGTCCAAGAAAAGGAGAGTGCCAGTTGCAAACAGTCCAACATCGAAAGCTGACAGCAAGTTCATGTACTGCAGCAAAGGCAATAGGAAACTCTTAAATGGATTGTTTGGTACTGATATTGGATCTCAAAGTGGGATTGTCATTTTGCTAACAAGAGGCCAGTTTAATAATGTGTTATTTTCATCCCTGCACTTCAATGCCTTCTTGGCCTTCTTCGCAGTTCCATTAACCACCCATCTTCTAGTTGGGAACATGGGAACAGGAGTAGGCCATTTGGCCTTTTAGGTCTGTTCCACCATTCAGTTAAAACTGAACTGAATTGAGCTGATCTCTATCTTATTCCATTTACTTGCCTTAGCTCCATAGCCTCATTTAACAAAAATATGTCAATCCCAGTTTTGGAATTTTCAACCAACAAACTACAACAGCTTGTTGGAGAAGATTTTTCAGTTTTCTGTTTAGAGGTACATTCTGCCATCATCTCTAATTAAGCCCTTGTTCTGCACCTTTCTCTGCATGTATCTTTCAAATTCCTTAACCAACTCTATAAATCACTTCTTAAGGTGTCACAGTGGCATAGTGGTTGGCACTGTTGCCTCATAGCTCCAGGGACAAGGATTTGATTCCCAGCTTGAGTCAGTGCGTGTGTGGAGTTTGCACAGTTTCCCTGTGTGAATGTAGATTTCCTCTACGTGTTCTGGTTTCTGCTCACAGTTCAAAGATGTGTGGGATAGTCTGATTGGCCATGCTAAATTGTCCCTTAGTGTCCCAGGATGCATAGGTTAGAGGGATTAACAGGGTAAATATGTGGGGTTACAAGGATTGGGATTGGGTGGGATTGTTGTCGGTGCAGATTTGATGAGCTGAACAGCCTCCTGCACTGTAGAGATTCTACGATATGATTAACCTTCTGTTCTTACGAGACTATAAGCCTAGTCTATAAAATCTGTCCTCATAACCTAACCTCCTCTAGCTCCAGTATAATTCTGACAAATCTGTCCTCTACCTTTTCCCCATCTTTCCTGGGTCATGTTAGAACTGAATCCAGCCCTTCAGATATGGTCCAACCAAAGCTTGTACAATTTCTCCAAGATCTCCATCACATACTTTGCTCCAGTTTTGAGATCCGGGAATGCGTCAAGGAACACCTGCAATGGTTACTTTGGGGACTGTGCCAAGATTTAATGAATTACTACTCTCAGGGCAAGAGTTACATGCAGCAGAAGCTCATTATTGGGAATGTTGCTATCCTACCTGACTTTCTGCCCACTAGTTATGGGAAACTATGCAGAGACCCCCAAATATGAGGCCTGGTGCGTGCTCACAGCAAAAAAAAGCCATGAGTTCAGGGTACTAATTCACGAGATTTACCTTACGACTGTTTCCTTTGTTGATCAGAGACATCAGCCTGATCATTAAAGTAGTGAAATTTTACTTTGGATAAGTAGCACCTTTCCAATCAGTCCTGTCACTCACTGCCTTATAATCTGATAGAGAATGATTGACGGACATGATTTTGGTCAAGTATCATTTCAGCATTAATCCGAGGCAGGAATTTTAACTGAAATAGTGATCTGGAATGTCACATGTTAGTCGATCACCTATTGCATGTTTCCAGGGGCTCCTCGAACAATGTTGGTCTTGCACTGTGTCAAACCTTGGTGCTGTTCACCATCACCCCAACCACATCATTGTTCCCAAGTGCACAGCAAAGGTGGCATCTGGGTACTGAGGCCTTAGGGGTGAAATTTGACATTTATGCGATTAAGTGAGGTGGCAGATGGTTTTAGCAGCATCTTTTCTGCTGGTCAGAATGGCAGGACCCAGTGACAGATTCTGTCTTTTGAACCTCATTAATTAGATACAGATTAAATTCCCCTCTGATTGTCCTAGTAGCTGATATATTCACCAGCCATCAGCTGGTGGGTTCCAAAGTCCTGCTGTCATATTTAGATATGGGCGGCACGGTGGTTAACACTGCTGCCTCACACTGCCAAGAACCCAGGTTCAATTATGGCCTCTGTTACTGTCAGTGTAGTTTGCACATTCTTGTGTCTGCTTGTATTTGCTCTGGGTGTTCCAGTTTCCTCCTACAGTCCAAAAATGTGCAGGTTAGGTTGACTGGCCATGCTAAATTGACCCTAATGACAGAGGAATAAGTAGGGTTAGTATGTGGGATTACAGGAATTGGGGTGGGTGAAATTGTGGTCAGTGCGCACTCAATGGGCTGGATGACCTCCTTCTGCATTCTATGATTCTATTCTATACCACTCCAGCAGGCTCATATCACTCTCTTCAGCCAATCTGTCACTGGACCATGCAGGATATACCCCAGAGGAAAAAGACTAGCAGCCTCAAGAAGACGACTTCAATCATCGTCCCCATCCTCTCCACAGACCCATCATCTTTGAGATGCCCAGGTACCACATGGACCTATAGCCACTGTTTCTGGATTCTTTACGCATCTCCTTCCATAAACAATGTTGTCCCCTTCTCTGTGAGCTTTTCATTCAGCATTTTGGGATCCAGATTCCATTCCCTCAGTCTCCTCTCTCCCTTCCATTGTTTGCCTCCTTCATCTATCTCTTTGTCCTTCCACCTGCCATCATAAGCGTTCTCCCTTCCCCCCAGCTCCTTGCAAGATCTCTTTCCACATAGTAGTATCTTGACATTGACAAGAGGGACTATCGAACCCTGGCTTGGTCTCACACTCCACCCCTGGTTGTACTTTGAACTTTTGATGTGATGGCTGTTTGAGTCCCAAAGCACGGTGCTGTTCAGAGATCCCTGTATCACCAACCCCAGGGACAATATTGAGTCAAGATGGTATACAGGATGGTCCATAGCCAAAACTCTACCACGGCGCCTGCCTGATTGCGGGATGGGCAAGGTCCCCAGAACAGAAATCACTATTGGCTTCAGGCGGGGTTTTATGATTTCACCCAAACGAGGCTGTCAAATCCCATCCTGTCTCCAGCAGCATGGTGCTGTCCACAAAGACCAGCTCAGCCTGGAGATGGAGAGTTGGAAACTGGCCCACCCCAGCAGGATGGTGTACAGCACATCAGGAACAGCGCAGCACTGTGGCAGAAAGAATTTGTTGCACTCAGCTCAAAATCTCCTGTGAACTGAGGACCGCCTTGTGCATGCCACTCTTTAGCAATTGGATGTTAGACCAATTTCATGCTGGCATGACATAAGGAGACCCGTGAAGATGCTGGTGGACAGCTGGTTTAATAAACATTCATGGGATGCAAATGGCATTAACATCACCAGCCAGCCGGAAGACCAACTGCCATTGGGAGAATTGCAATATGTCATTTGACACTGATGGGTTTCCGACTTCTTGACTCCCACTCGACTCTCCACTCCCACCCACTACCAAGTCCATCTCAGGCGGGCTGAGAGAATTCCACCTTACAACTCAATGGGCAGCATAGTGGTTAGCACTGCTACCAGGGACCTGGATTCAACTCTGGCTTTCACAATGTGTTCAGTTTGCACATTTTTCCCATATCTGCGCGGATTTCCTCTGGGTGCTGCAGTTTCCTCCCACAGTCCAAAGATGTGTGGGTTAGACTGCTTAGCCATGTTGAATTACCCTTTAGTGTCGGGGGATTAGCAGGGTAAATACGCGGAGTTACCGGGATAGGGCCTGGATGGGGTTGTTTTTGGTGCAGGCTCGATGGGCCAAATTGCCTCTTTCTGCATTGTAGGCATTCTATGATCCAGATAGAAATTTTTTTAATGACAGATTTTTGGGTAGGCGTTAACTTTTGCTTGAAGGATTCCCAGCTTAGGTATAGCATAGCTACACTAAGAGCAGAAGTTCATGTAAAAATGGGGGCATTTTTCTGGCTCTGTTTGAGAAATTCCGTGATGGCTGGAAACTCTCCCAAGAGAGCCACAATGGGATTTGCACCAGGGAGATCTCAGGATGAGATCTTCCTCACTGCTTGCTAGTGATGTATTCAGATTCGGGTCCCAGTGAGGATGTGAACCCAATTATCTTTAAACAGCTTTACATTTTCAAAACTAGCTTAATGCCACATTTTCTGTGAACGTCATATATTCCCACCCACCACAATGATGTAACACTGGAAGAAATCTCCACTGGTCTCGAAAAACAGAGACCAGACATGATGACCACGCTGGGGGATCGGAGGCCAGTATGAGCCCCTGGTAGTCACAGACGTGATGTGGAGATACCAGCATTGGATTGGGTGGGCACAGTAAAAAATCTCACAACAGCAGGTTGAAGTGGTGAGACTTTGTACTGGTCACTGACACAGCAAAGCTGTGCCATGAACCTGGCAGTGCTAATTTAGCAATGCCAACTAGGTTAGCACTGCCATGTGATGGGACCTATTGGGAGTAAGACCATCATGAGGCAGAACCTGTAGGTGACTCCATAAGAGGGACTTGCTTCATGTGCGGGTGGGAGCAATGATGCCTCGTAGATGAAAGATTTAGCCAATGCGCCAAAAATCCAATGCTGGCGATTGGGGAGCTGCCAATGCCAGTGATGATGGGGGTGGGGGTCTTTAAAGTGGTTTTGAGATCAGGGCACTCCTCAAAAAGGCCCGACTTCTATGGAGCCAGGCTTACCAGAATATTTAGCCCCCGTCCCTCTGAGGAGAAACACGTTGGTTTTCAGCCTGAACCTGATATCATGCCATTTTTTCAGAAAATTATACGAATTGTACAATCTCAAACCTCCCTCACCACGATATTCCTAGGCCAGAAAGTCAAGTACTAGGGGATATAGGTTTAAGATGCAGAGGGAAAAGTTTAGAGGAGATATGTGAAGCAATTTTTTTTTTTTTTACACAGAGAGTGGTGAATGTCTGGAATGTGTTTCCCAGGGAGGTGGTGGGAGCAGGTATGATAGCGGCATTTAAGGGGCAACTAGATGAATTTATGAATAGAACAAGAATGGAAGGATTTGGATTACCAAAGTGCATACAGTTTTCATCTAGGCAGTCATCATGATCAATGCAGGCTTGGCGGGCTGAAAGGCCTATTACTGTGCTGTACTATTCTTTGCATTCTCCTACCCAGGAGCCAGTGACTTTGCTGGGTTCTGTTGAACTAGGCTCACTTTAGTGCTGAATGTTTGTATCTTTCTCCCATACCATTTGAAGCTCGCCTCCAAGTTATTCACCATCCTGACCTGGAAATATATCACCATTGCTTCACTGTTACTGGGTCAAAATCCTGGAACTCACTTCCCAACGGCACTGAGGGTGTACCTACACCTCAGGGATTGCAAAAATTCAATAAAGCAACTCACCACCATCTTCTCAAGGGTAATTAGAAAAGGCCTTCACCTTAGCTACAAAATATGGGCATGGTGGCACAGTGGTTAGCACTGTTGCCTCATAGTGCCAGGGACCCAGGTTCAATTCCAGCCTTGGGTGACTGTCTGTGTGGAGTCTGCATTGTGTGGCTTTCTTCAGATGCTCTGGTTTCCTCCCACGCTCCAAAGATGTGCAGGTTAGGTTGACTGGTCATGATAAATTTCCCCTTAGTGTCCAAAGATGTGTAGGTCAGGGGGATTAGTAGCGGTTATGGTGATACGGGCTGGTTGGGATTGTTTTTGGTGCGGACTTGATGGACCGAGTGGCCTCCTTCTGCACTGCAGGGATTCTAAGAATTCCCTGGCATTCATGATGGTGGGATTCTCCGTTGACAGTGGTGGGATCAGAGAGTCTCACCATGGTAAACAATACGCCACCCTGCACGCTGGAGGGAAATGTGCAGCTGGGAGACTGGAGAATCTCACCCATGAATTTTGAAAGATGAGACAGCATTGTTTCAGCATTGACTGTAAAATGATATATTCACAAATGGATAACAGTTTGGGGAGGAGAAAGACAAGTTAGGCAAATGTTGAAATTCGCATTCTAATGACTAACATCACTGAATATTGTTATATGCATTCTATTACTAAATCCAGGGATTGGTCATTCATCATCTTGACATCATGCTTCTCAATAGAAGCCATACATCAGGTAGCACTCCTGTGAGCAAGTTATTCTCCACAGGTGGATCCTGGTGAACAATATGAGTATGAGAGGGATTAGTTTTGTACTGGCGTTGACTTAAGTGACTGCTCGTGATGGCTTCTACTGTCGGAGGATGAAAAAGTTTAGTTTGAAGCAAACGCAGGCAAGAAAATATGAACTAAAGAGGATTGATTCCCGATTTGGATCACTGTCTGTGTGGAGTCTGCACGTTCTCCCCATGTCTGCATGATTTCCTCCGGGTGCTCTAGTTTCCTCCCACAATCCGAAAGAGGTGCTGGTTAGGTGCATTGGCCACGCTAAATTCTCCCTCATTATACCCAAACGGGCGCAGGAATGTGGTGATCAGGAGTTTTCACAGTAACTTAATTTTAGTGTTAATATAATCCTACTTCTGACCCTAATAAATAAACTTTAAAGACTTTTAGAAGCTTAAAAATAATAATTAGAGATCAAGGGAAGTCTCTCCTTACTTCACTACATTCTCCCTTGCATGTAAGTTCTGGTTCAAGAGCTTCAGATCTTCAGGGCTGCATGATCCTGATATCAGAAGACATTCATTTTACATATACTTTTATTAGATTTTTTCATTTTTACAAATAATGAAACATATCCTCAAAACTGGTAGAGAATAGCTTGATTATTTCTCCATATATAAGCATGAAAAAGGAGAATAGAAAATCAATGCAGTTGATTCAATAGATTTTGTATAAATGGTGGGCTTTCACATATACAAACAAAACTAGAGAGGACAAGTAATAGGATGGTGGAAAAAGAGGATAAAGCCATGTAAATATGGTCAAGTGGTGCACACCCTTATGTATAGTATATTGGAGGCTGCGCAACATGGCCCACTGAAAACTTTGTTGGAGTAAGTCAGACGTTACAGAACCTATATATCTGAGATCGGAGCCTCATACTTTCTGGAATCCATCCAACTTGAATTGCAATGTACAGGTTACAAATTCCATTGGGGTACATTCCCAAATAATTTTACATCAATTCTGAATGGAGAGGGACTTATCGCTAATTCAAGAGCAAAGGATATTCTTCTGCATGGCAAATGTTAGGAGACTATACAACTTTTTCTCATTGGCATCAATTATCTTTCTGGCTGTGAGCCCCAGAGTCATGGACAAAGGATCAAACTCTAAGGTCATTCAAACATCTTCATGAATGCCCAATGGTGGGATTTAATTTTGACATAGGACCAGGTACAACATGTGTCATCACCTCTCATCAGTTTGCATTCTTGGAATAGTGAGAATGTAATGGGGTCGATCCAGATATGAAGACAGTGTAATAATTCAAGTTGGGTCTTCTTCGTTCTGTTACAGACTAAAATTCTATTTGCATTTTCCCAGATATTGCCCCATGTCTCCTTGTCAATATTCACTGTGACATCCTTCTCCCAAGATTAGAGTCTCTAGTATATTCACACAAGATCTAGGACATAGTGTCATAAAACTTGTTGATTAATTGCATTGGTTCCATAGATACCAGGATTTCTTTCCACCAGGGAGACACTAGCATCATGATGAAGAGATGTCTTATTAAGAATAAAATCTCCAAGTTGTAAATATCTGAAAAAGAAGTATCTCAGGATACCTTATCAACTTTATCCTTTTAAAGAAAAGACCAAATCTCTTTTTTCAGTAGGAAAATTTAGCACACACAAGTTTCAAAGTAGCTACTGTCATTGCTAATTGAACCAAAGAGAGAATGGAATATTGACACAAAGAACATGGCTCACCCAATAGAGATTTTCCCGCCCTGCTAGGGCGTGCACCAAACATATTTCCCCCATCTCCAGCTATACCAGAAGGATCAGTGACACATTATAAAGTATTTTTCTAAACTGTGAGACTTATCTGTACCTTTGCAGGAACAAATTAATATTTTTTCATCCTCTAGATATAAAAAAGTACAATATTGAGGTCCTATAGAGCTATAACTACAAACCTTTCACAATTGCACCAAGATGTCTTCCTCATTATAGACATATGCCACAAAAAGGTAAAGTATGAAATGTCCTTTTTGCATTATAATCCTCCTCTTAAGAATCAAGCCACTTGCTCATCTCCCATTACTCATGTTTATCATGATCAGAGCAAAGGAGGCCATAAAACATGTACCATTATAAGCATACAGATGAAATGAAAGGAAGAAGGTTATTTCTACACAGCCCTAGTGTTGTACAATCTGCACAGTACATCCCTTAACTAGAAGGAACATGGTAAAGAATGTTTACCATTAAGGACAAACGTTAGTCCCTGAAGATCTTAAGGATAAAAACTCATTGTGGTGCTCAATTACTAAATCACCCCTGTCAGGATGATAAAAATCAACACAGAATCCGGAAGGAGTTATAATGACAAGGAATGGAATGCGGATTTTACAGTGAACTTCAGTCTGCTACTCCAAATTATTGCCTTTCACAGAGTTCATAAAAACCATGGCTTTAGCAGCATTATCAAACATCTTCATAGAGTTATTGAATATCACTCTCAATCTGGCAGCATGCAGGAGGGCGTATTGTACTCCAACAGCCTTCAATCATCTTTTAACTTTATCAAAGCCCTTATGCCTCTGTTGTGTCGTTGCTAAGAAACCTGGAAAGCAAGAGGTCTTTGCTCCATCACAGAGCAAGGCCTCCATTACAGTGAGCTGCTTCCAACATTCTTTGGTGATCTTTGGAAGTTATGAAAACATATAATTACTGACCAGAATAGCTGATTGTCCCCCGGCCTCAGAGACATGATGTATTGTGTCCTTTGTAACTTAATGTGCCCCAGCTTTCATTTCTAAATTAAAGAAACATGGCAGCCAGTTCTCAAAGAATTTAACTGGGAGCTTACCCTCAGCTCCTTTGGGCAAACTGACAACCCGCAATTTTTTCTTCCAGCCTCACTTCTCCAGATAGTCACAGAATTCTGATAACTAGACAGCTGCTTTGCCAAGAATTGCAAGCGCTCCTCTGCTGAGGAAATTGCATTTTCGGCGGCAGGGATTTTTTTCTCCGCTTCCTCAAACCTTTTGCCAATATTCTGCAGTTCCATCACAAGTGCTGATATTTTGTGTTAACAAGCTGAATTTCTCATGGATGACCTCAATGATATTGGCAGTCATCAGCTGTAATGCTTTCAAGATTGCCGAACCGAGAGTCTGTTTGTTTACTAAGTTGCCATGTTGAGGAGACGGCTCCACGGCAGTTACTTTTCTTGTCAACATTTTTCTTAACATTTTTCGGCATTGTGTCACCAACATTTAACCAGAAATCTTCCAGGGGCATAAGATGGAAGTCTCATTCTCGGATGAGTGTAGTATGAGCTGTGTAAGCGCCACAAATGAAAAGATTATAGTGAGTAGTGCCAGAGCTCTCAGAAACACAGCTTATTCCCATGCTCGCATCATGTGGCCCTGCAGAGGACACTTTACAAAATGTTCAATCATTCAGGGTGCCTCTCCACAGTCACAACTTCCAACATCAATTTGGCTGTAGTGCCTCTTCTGCATTCAGAGCTTTGCAGTGACTGATGCCAGTCCTGAGGTGACTGAAAACCTGGGAGGTTTCTTGCTTCTTTAACAACTTTGGAGAGGAACAATGTGCCTGGTGCAGCGAGGTCAGCCCCAGATTCCATCCATAGTCTGCTTTATTCATACCAGCCAAGACAATAGGAGAGCTGATACAATTACTTTCAGCACTCGCGGGCTTAGGGAGGAGAAGAGAAACAAAAAAAATCATGGTCGTTAATAGGGATCCACGCTGGCTGGGGAGGTCAAAACTAAGACAAGGGGCCCGATTTTACAGCCTCCCTCATCCCGAAAACCATAAAATCCTACTCAAGATCACAGATCTTTCCATGGTCTGCACCTCAATCCTTCTGATTCCCATGGTGGGAAGGACAGTAAAATTCTGCCAGAGTTTTTCCCTGCAAAGAGAGTTTATTGATTTCTGTTCAGTGTCAATCCTTTTTGCACATACCCAGTGTCCCAGCTATCCCCTTTCTTAATGTGTTCAAATACACATTGGGGTCCAGGTTCATAGGATGCTCAGATCAGCTTCACAGATAGAGAATGTGGTTAAGAAGGCGTATGGTGTACTGGCCTTCATCAATTGAGGAACAGAGTTTAGGAGTCGGGAGATAATGCTACAGCTGTATGAGACCCTGGTCAAACTCCACTCGGAATACTGTGCTCAGTTCTAGTCGTCTCATTACAGGAAGGATGTGGAAGCCATTGAAAGGGTGCAGAGGAGATTTACAAGGATGTTGCCTGGATTAGGTGGCATACCTAATGAGGAGAGGTTACGAGAGCTCAGTCTTTTGTCCTTAGAGAGATGAAGGATAAGAGGTGACCTGACAGAGGTGTATAAGATGTTAAGAGGTATTGATTGAGTGGATTCTTAGAGGCTTTTTCTCAGGGCTGAAATGGCTGCCACAAGAGGACACAGGTTTAGGGTGCTGGGGAGTAGGTACAGAGGAGATGTCAGGGGTAAGTTTTTCATTCAGAGGATGGTGGGTGTGTGGAATTGACTGCCGGCAGTAGGTTCTTTAAAGAGACTTTTGAATAAGTACATGGGACTTAGTAAGATAGAGGGTTATAGGCAAGCCTAGTAGATGGGGACATGTTCGGCGCAACTTGTGAGCCGAAGGCCCTGTTTTTGTGCTGTAGTTTTTCTATGTTCTATACCGCACATTTCCCTTAATGTAATCAACATTTAAAAAACTGTAATTGATAAGACATTGACAAAGATTCCTACTGTGGGTTATCAGCCAACGATTCCTGTTGAAAATATACACAGTTTTTTTTTAATCATTAGTGGTTCATGGGCTGGCCAGCATTTATTGCCCATCCCCCAGTTATCTGTAGGCAGTTGAGAGTCAACTACCTTGCTGCAGATTTGGAGTCATATAGGCCAGATCTAGTAAGTAAGGACAGCAGATTTCCTCCTCTAAAGGGCATTAGTGAACCAAATAGGTTTTTCTGACAATCGATAATAGCCTCCAGGTCATCAGCAGATTCTGAATTCCAGATATTTTTAATTGAATTCAAATTCCATCATCTGCCATAGTGGGATTCGAACTTGTGTCCTCAGAACATTGGCTGAGTTTCTGGATTAATAGTGTAGCGATAATACCACTAGGCCATCGTCTCCACCTGGTTGTAAACCATAGCTGCAAAACTTGTTGATACTTATCGTTTAATCTCAAATTGGGATCACCTGCCAAACTCTCAATTTTCATCACCCAGAAAGACAAGGGCGATAGTGCTTGGGGCCATTATCCTGACTTGGATATATTGTACCATTCCTTCATCATCACTGGATTAAAATCCTGGGACTCCTTACATAATAACATTCGGGAAGTACCTTCCCCAAATGGACAGCAGCAATTCAAGAAATTGGCTTTCCATCATCTTCTCAAGGCTTGAGTGGGATGGACAATAAATGACAATCTTGCAAACAACACTCACATCACAAGAGTATTTTCTTTGAAAATCACTTAGAACATAGAACATAGAACACTACAGCACAAACAGGCCCTTCGGCCCACGAGTTGCGCCGATCACATCTATATCTACCAATCCACAGACCTATCTATAACCCCCTATCCCATTCGTTCCCATATACTCATCCAGAAGTATTTTAAAAGACCCCAGCGAGTTCGCCTCTACCATCTCCGTCGGTAGCCGATTCCATTCACTCACCACCTCTGAGTGAGGAACTTACCCCTAACATCCCCTCTGTATTTGCTTCCCTGCACCTTAAATCTGTACTTGGTTGAAGTAGTGAAGAGAAAGGGTTGTCTTCCTTCCAAGGCTGTATTGGAAATCTGCATTGGCATAAGTCATGAAAAGTGTAGAGGGAACGGAAATAAAATTAAGAGGGAAAATAGAAAATTCTTCTACAATAATAATGATAGAACAGTGAAACCCAAGCTGTTCTGATTCCTTACGGAGGGTAACAGCAGCAACTGACTGAGAACTCTGCACTTGAAACATTAACTGCTGTTGCCTCCTTAACCAGAATCCTTCTTGGCCTGATGAGGCTTGAAGATTTAATGGGGCAGCCAGTCATCATTCCCTCATAATCCAGACCTGCTTAAAAGCTTGGTTATGCAGAGAATTGGTTCGGAGAATTGAGATCATCATTATGTTGAGTACTGTTTCAAATCCATTTAGCTATTTCTGATGGACTTCTCTGTGAAATGTCCTGGGATTGCACGATGGGTAAGCTAATTTGCCTCCTCCTGTGTGCAGTTCATTTGTATATCCCCAATCAATTGTTATCAGGCAAGTCAACTGATGCAATCTTGCATCAGACATTCTGCACTTAAATCAGACAATGTAGATCCCTTCCTGGGATACTGTGAAGCACAAGAAACTGCCTTTGGTACAGTGAGGGAGTGCAACGCCCACAAGTCCAAACACACCGTGCTGCAGAAACATTGGTATATAACTTGGAAATTACAATTAGAATTTTTTTTCCTGATTAGGAAAGAGAAATAACCTGGGATCTTTCTTGCTGACAATTTTTTCAGTAATCTTTGATGTCAAAACTTGCAAATAACATCCGGCAATTGAGTATTTACCAACGCAATACAATTAAAGGTGCCAGCCCTTCAGCACATATATTCGTGGAAATCTTGATGCAGAATTAATTGTATTGTATCAAGGTCTGAAGGAAAAAAAGGCTTATGTTTATTTTAAAGTTAAAGCTTATTTATTAATCACAAGTAAGGTTTACATTAACACTGCAATGAAGTTACTGCAAAATTCCGTATCCGCCAGAGTCCGGCACCTGTTCAGATCAATGCATCTAACCAGCATGTCTTTCAAACCGTGGGAGGAAACCCACATGGCGAGAAGGTGCAAACTCCACACAGACAGTGACCCAAGCCAGAAAATTGAACCTGGGTCCCTGGCGCTGTGAGGCACTAGTGCTAACCACTGTGCCACCAAGTCCCCCTTCACTCTTATGCAGCTCCAAAATTTTCTTTGGGGTGCTGGCAGGATAGGGGGAGGGGTGGGTGGAGGAGCTCTGTCTGCCTGTTTTTGTTTCCACATTTTCTACTTGGTGGTCTTTTCTCAGTACTTGTGCTCGATTTCATACTTGGGTGATTGTCTGGAGAGGCGAGGATCCTTAGTAGTGGTTGCAGGAGACTGTTTCTAGTTTTATTCTTTTTTGTAAGGACACCCCAATCTCTTAAAAAGCTGAGTTGCTGGTGGAGTGGGCTCAATCTGAGCCCACCCCATTAGTGTGACATTGTGGGACCCACCCCTTACCTGTTTCTAAAAACTATGAGTCTAATTACTAGGCGCAGGAAGTTGTTCTTGGGACTGAAAGCTTCCATGTCATTTTTCATACCTGCTGCGACACTGAAAAAAAATTCATCCCCCTGAATCTCATGCTGTCTAGTGGATAAACATCTTTTTTGAAGAACACCATCTGACAGTTAACAAAGCATGCCTACTGTCGCAGGACCTCATTACAAAAAAACCCAAACACTCATGTGAAATCGCATAACCCTATTGGCACACAGTCTACATCCTACAAACCAATGGCAGCCCCATCACTCCACAACACACTCCTGTTTAGCTGCTAACCGGCCTGAAAGGTGATGTCCCAGGTTTCAATTTGTCAAGCCTCATCCAGCTGAGGATGAGCCAAGAAGATGTGGCTACTTCTTCCACAGGCAGAACATGAGGAACAGTTCAAATTATGACTGCGGCCATCTAATTCAGACCATGGGCGGCATGGTAGCACAGTAGTCAACACTACTGCCTCACTGCATCAGGGACCCGGATTCAATTACGGCCTTGGGTCACTGATTGTGCGGAGTTTGCACCAACTGCGTGGGTTTCCTCCGGATGGTCAGTTTCTTCCCATAATCCAAAGATGTACAGGTAAGGCTGACTGGCGATGCGAAATTGACTCTAGTGTCGGGGGGCTAGCTGGGTAAATATGTGGGGTTACAGGGATAGGGCATGGGTGGGATGGTGGTTGGTGCAGACTTGATGGGCTGAATGGCCTCCTTCTGCACTATAGAGATTCTATGAAAAATTCCTTACGTACTGAACTCCTGTCCTGGGAGATCCATCCTTGGTGGCATGACAACTACTCACACTTCATTAGCTGAAGCTTTTGAATGCATTGTTAACCTGGACATGGAATTATAATGGCTTCTCCATCCTGAGGGAGGCTATACAAAGAACAAAGAACAAAGAATAACACAGCACCGGAAACAGGCCCTTCGGCCCAACGAGCCCGCACCGCCGTCCTAACGTCTTAATGACATATAGGGACCAATTTGTTACCCAATCAGCCTAAGAGCACATTTTTGGGATGTGGGAGGAAACCGGAGCACCTGGCGAAAACTCACACAACCACGGGGAGAACGCGCAAACTCCCGCAGACACAGGCCCAAATCCATGTGTCTGCACAGCAACAGCGATAGTCCCTGAGCTGTCATGGTGCCCATCAGATGGTCCAGTTTAAGCATACACTAACGACGTGAAGCACTAGGCCACTCCTGAAGCAACATCCAAGAGCAGCTCTCGCACGACCTGCCGCATGCACGCCCTTGTTGGTCAACAAGGTGGACCGAACATCCTGTGGAAACAAATAGGATATTTAAACAGTCCTACTATATCCCTCTATCTGCAGACCGCTCATGTGGCTGTCCAAGAGACCCTTAAACAACCCTAGCGTGCCTGCTCCCACCACCTTACTCGGTAGTGCATTCCACACCCCCACTACCCTTTGTGTGAAAAACTGCCCTCTAATATTCGTCTTATACATAGCCCCCCTCACCCTAAGGCCGTGACCCCTCGTTCTATCCTTTTCTAATGGTGGAAAAAGCTTACCACCATTTACTCTATCTATACCCCTCATAATCTTATATACCTCTAATAGGCTATTGCCATCCCACTGCCGCATCCAATTGGTTTTCAAATAATTACAAGATTTTGCCAGCATTACTGCATCTGAAAATACATTACACACCTGCCACATTATCTAACATGTATCATGTGCCTTGCACACATCAACCCTGTCGTCAATAGCCCATATTAGCTTCCAGTCCTGAACTAGCTCAAATTTAAAACTACGTTCAAATTCCTCCATGGTCTCGCCTCTCCTCATCGCTGTAATCTCCTGCATCCCTTTGACATTTTGCACTCACTGCGTTCTTACAATTTCAATTCATCTTTATTGTCATTGTACAGTGCACAAATACAAATATAACAAAAAGTGATCTTGCAGACTCCCAAGGTATAAAAAAATACAAATGCCGTCCTCATTATAATAGTGCCGATAGTCATTTAGTGTATACATGCATTTTGCACAATGCCCGTTGCCTGGGAATATGTTGAAGGACAGAGTTCAGCTAGGTCACACCTCTGGGGAAGAAGCTGTGCCTGAGCCTGGTCATACGGGTTTGAATGCATCTGCTGCACCTCCCAGATGGCAGGGAGGACAAACACTCTGTGGCTGGGATGGGTGGGATCTCTAGTAATGCTGAGACAGCATTTGTGATAAATGTCCTGGATGGCTGGTAGTCGGGTGCTAATGATGTATTGGCAGTTTTGGCTACCACTGCGAAGCTTTCCAGTTAGAAAATGGAGAAAGTGCTGTACCACACCATAATGCATTCGACAAGATGCTCTCCATTGTGCATCCAATTCTGGCCCCATCCTGCTGTGGGCATGGTGATAAGGATGTGGGCCTAAGCTTTGGCATTCTCTCCCAAAGCTGCTCCCTAGCTCCACCTCACCTCATTTAAAATGCTCTTTAAAATCTACCTCCTTGACCAAGCTTCTCTGACCCAGGATAGCTATTCCTTGGAGCTCTTTGGGAAGTTTGCTATGTTTAAATTGCAATGCAAAACAAAGGTTGTTATTGTCTGAGGAACAACATGCTGATATCAGCTCTATAATTAGTGGACTGAATTTGTCCCCATGCAGTTTTATTTAATGTAACATTCTAGGTTAAATTATTCTTGACACTTAATTGTGTATAAATCCATTCCTTGTGGAAAGAGGGCTTCCTCACACTTCTGATGGTGGATGCAAGGTCAGCTGTAAGGCAACTCCTGGCCTTAATCTACAATCTGTGCAATTTTGTATTCCACAGCCACACAACCCATTGTATCAAAGAATCTCTCTTGCTGCAGTATCATCCGACATTTGCAGTCAGCATTAATATTTCCCTCAATATCACTAAGTGGCATTGACAGGAGCCTGGAAGCAAGCTGTCAGCTCACGCTTTCAGGTGAAAAATGGACAGAGGATATCTGTGCAAGGCCTACATGATGTGTATCCCAAGATTGTGCTGACTGGGTAAGTGGCAAACATCCAAAGGCCAAGGAGCAGAACAATGGTCATATCTCGCTTGTCTTGATAATCTATTCTGCCTACATCACATCTTAAAAAATGTTAATTGTGAAATAAAAAATGCATCCCACACCAAACAAATTGCTGTGGCAGATTGTGGATTTGTTACAGTGGGGAGCTGTGTGTAATTCTAATGGGGCTGATGCTATAGGCAACACGGGTGGGAATTGGTCTGGAGTGCTGACGGTTTGAGAAAGACGATGCTTTCTGTTAAAATAAATTCATAAAGAAATTGTTCTGTGAGATGTCATCCTTGTCAGATATGAAAAGAAACGGAGGTAATTTTGCTTTGTTTACCAAAATCCTTGGCTGGAATTCTCCGGTCCATCACGCCAGCAGAATACCCCTTCACCCCGCCCCATCTCCGCTAATTCACTACCGACATGGGGTGGCTTCAATGGGAAACCCCATTAACAGCAGTGGGACTAGAGAATCCCTCTGCAGCAAATGGCACATTGCCAAGAAACATGCAGTTGGGAGGGCTGAGAAAATCCCATCCTAAGTGTCCTACCCACTTTGTGAGGGACAGTACAAGAGATAGAGCATGAGAGATGACAGACAGTATGAGAGAGAGCACGAAAAAGAGAGAGAGAAAGAGAGAGACAGACAGAAAGTCAGAGAAAAACAGAGGAGATAGCACAAGAAGAGAGGGAGAGAGTGTGAGAGGGGAAGAGAGAGCAAGACAGGGCACGAGGTGCTGTTTAACAGATATCGTTAGAAAAGACAGGTCAGTAATGGAAAGATGTAAGGAATAAGCTAGTGATCCATAGTTAACATATATCATAGAATCCCTACAAAGAAGAAGGAGGCCATTCAGTCCATTGAGTCTGAATGACTCTTACCCATGCTTACCCCATAATCCCACATATATATCTTGGCGATTTAGCATGGCCAATCCACCTAACATGCACGTCTTTGGACTATGGGAGGAAACCCAAGCAGACATGGGGACAATGTGAAAACTCAACACAGTCACTCAAGGGCAGAATTGAACCGAGTTCACTGCACCGTGAGGCAGCAGTACTAACCACTGTGCCACCCGAAGCTAAGTTGAGTGACGTAGGAGACACCCTGTTATATTACGGCAGAGAAAACAAAGGTGGGAGAAAAGTTTATTTGAGGAGGAGATGTCTCTGGCATTGCTGGGATTGAATTGGAGAACTGCTGCCCTTTGTAGTGACCCTCATTATAAAACAGCATTATCTACAACTCAGCATGATCAATGTCATGGATGATCCGCTGCTTTTTAAATGAGATGCAGGTCCCTTGACTTTGATACATCCAAGCTCAGCCTTTCTCTTTGAAATCTACATTTCATAACCTTCCGTTCCAAGGAGCTTATGTTTATGATGGCATTTCCTGATTGTATTCTGCTTTGGATCTACCGAAACAGTAAAACAAAAGACCGCAGCTCTTACCAATTTCTATGTACTATATAACTTTATCTAGACAATAAAACACTTCCATTTTGTCAGGCTGGTGTAGAAATATTGCGATGAATCAAAAATCAGCGTGATTTTCAAATTGGCACTTAAAACTGTCTGCATTGTACCCGTTTAATGAATAAGGGAATATCAATAAACCATTAAACAGTTTCCTGTAGGGAGACTGTGCAACACTGATGTACATCATGCGCCTTCCCCATAAGCACTGACATTTATGATAATGGAACTATCACATGGAATGTGTAGGGAGACAAATGGAAAAAAGGAGACGCTGGACCAGAATGCAGAGGTTTACTCTTGAAATGGCATTTTAACATGGTCAGGATAGCCTAGCCTCTCTACTCATGGCATTCTCTAAGAGAAGGGGACTACTCCCCATTGTCCTGACCAATATTAATATCACTATTTGCAAACTGAATGTCGCGCTTTCTTCATTACAACAGAACTTAAACATTTCTTTAAATGTACTTCATTGACAATAAAGTACTTTGAGAGACATCATGGCCTAATGAAATAACTGCAAGTCAGTCTTGCTTTCTTTGCAAAAAGCCAGGTTTCTTTTCCTGCTGTTCCCCCTGTTTCATCTGAAATTGAGGATGAATTTGAGTGCTCGGTATGTAGGCTGTACATTTCAAAGATTGGTGGGTGGATTGTATCAACAGCATTTTTCTTCTGCTTTTTGCAATGGGCAAGATACAGACTGTACCAGCCAGCCTCGATTGCAAAACTCAGAACACAGTGTCAACAATAGATGCGATTCTGCAATTGAGCAACATTTATTAAATAATCCTCAGCGTGCTAAGAATTATGCTGACAACTGATTTAGGATTTCACAGCTTGGCGCATTTGTGTGTTCTAGAGGCTATATTCACAGGATTAATACACAGGACCCTGTTCACTACAGGCAGAAAGAACATGTAAACATGTTTCATCTGTTTCAGTTAAACAAAATAAGTGATAGCTATTCATTGGTTCGTTCCTCAGGGAAATGCCTCGACAAATCAGAGGCTAGCTGCCTGATTTAAATTGAATCAATCTTGGCAGTTAACTGTTAGTCACCATCAACTAGTACATTCCCCATAACAATGCCTCTACCAATCAGAGTTCATTTGCCAACCAATCAGCACTCTCTCCTCATACAGCATGTTTTCTCTGACATTGGTATTCTTGTGGACTGTCTGATGAGTGCAAAACAAAACTTTGATAAAATTCATTTTTTCAGCAATACTTAAATGCTAAACATTTTGGGCATGAGAAAAAATTTCATTGGATGTTCCTCAATTTGAAAGTGACATCTATTCAGGGATATGAGTTTCTGCCATGGGCCTTCATGTGACTGGGCAGATCCATTTTCGACCCACAGGTCTTGGGGCACATTAGCATGGTTTCCTAGTGATAGTGATAGAGACGGTGGAATTTAGTGTTCAGGATTTGCTTGCTTTTCTTTCTTCCTCAGTCGCTGTGCTGGCTCATTATTAAGACATTGTGACTCAAAGTATGCTTCATCTTGATGGACAGTTCACCATTTTGAAAGATTGATAGCAAGTTTTTCTCTATCATTAATGTCAATGCTGCTGTGTCTCAAGGAAAGCTTCAGACTGTCTTCGACACAATTTCTTTATTCTCCCCTGGAAGGTTGGCCATTAAAGAGTTGAGAAAATAAGGCAAGTGGAGTAGGTGCTTTTGGCCATCCAGATACAGGGCTGGATTTTATGACCTCACTCGAACGAGACTGTAAAATCCCACCCGAGGTCAACAGAAATTTTGGCTCTGGGAACCTCGCCTGTCCTGCTTTCAGCAGGTTTCAGCCACAGTCCGTCCATCAAAACTGAATGCGGAAGGAGTAATGCCTGAATGCTTGCTGTCAAAATAGACACTAGTGTTGACTGATAATCCTCCCGTTGCTGATGGATTGCTCCGTTAGTGTTGCTGATACAGTGTCTAGGGTTTCGCTTCCGTACAGGAGTATGGTGATGAAAACTGCTCTGTATATTAAGACTAACATTGACTGAGAGAGGTCTTTGTTGTCTAATGCTCATGCCATTGATTGTAGAAGGCTGAGCTGGCACAGCTGACCTTCTCATCAATGATAATCTTCTAAGAGAGGTGTCTGCCAAGGTATGGGGAGTGCTGAATATCAGAGCCTCTCCTTCAATCTATATCAGAAGTAGGACATTGGATTAACATAGAACATAGAACAATACAGCACAAACAGGCCCTTCGGCCCACGAATTGTGCCGATCACATCGACCAATCCACAGACCTATCTATAAACCCCTATCCTATTCTTTTCCATAAACTCATCCAGAAGTCTCTTAAAAGACCCCAGTGAGTTTGCCTCAACAACCTCTGATGGCAGTCGGTTCCATTCACTCACCACCCTCTGAGTGAAAAACCTATCCCTGACATCTCCTTTGTATTTGCTTCCCTGCACCTTAAATCTATGTCCTCTCGTAGTGACCATTTCAGCTCGGGGAAATAGTCTCTGAGAGTCCACCCTATCTATTCCTCTCAACATTTTATAAACCTATAAATTGAAGGTCATTGATGAGAAGGGTTGTGGATGGATATATAGAGAAGAATATTGTTTTACTGACAATTAAGAATCTGGATATCTTGTTTGTGTGTGAAGATGGTGAATCACAAAATGGACATGTCAGACAATCATAGAGATTTTCAGCATGGAAACAGACCCTTCAACCCAAATTGTCTACGTGTCTCTTTTTTTAACTATTAAGTTGTTTTCAATTGCCCATGTTTGGCCCATATCCCTCGAGAGCCATCTTACTCATGTAACTGTTTTTAAAAGACAAATTGTGCCCACCTCTGCTACTACCTCTGTTAGCTTGTTCCAGACAGTCACCACCCTGTGTATGAAAACATTGCCCCTCTGGACCCTTTTGTACCTCTCCCCACTCACTTTAAAGCTATGACGTCTAGTTTTCGATTCCCGACCTTTAGGAAAATATATTGACTATCTAGCTGATCTATAAACATGATTATTTAATAGACTTCTGTAAGATCACCCTTAAACCTCCTATGTTCCAGAGAGAAAAATCCGAGTTTATCCAACCTCTCCTTATAAGTGAAACCATCAAGTCCTGGTGGCATCCTAGTATATCTTTTCTGCGCTTTTTTCTAGTTTGATAGTATCCTTTCTATAATTGGGTGATCACAATGTTCCAAGAATGGCCTTACTAATGTCTTGCACAACTTCAATAAGACGTCCCAACTTCTACATTCAGTGTTTTGACCAATAAATCTAAGCATGCTGAACGCCTTCTTCACCACTCTGTCTACTTGGGATTCCACTTTCAAGAAGTTATGAACTTGTACCCCCAGATTTCTTTGTTCTATAATACTCCCCAATGCACCACCATTATTAACTGAATAAGTCCTGCCCTGGTTCGATTGACCAAAATGCATCACCTCACATTTACCTCAATTAAACTCCATCTGCCATTCGTTGGCCCATTGGCTGAATCGATCAAGATCCTATTACAATCCTAAATAACCTTCCGAACTTAATCAATGATGAGTGTGTGAAGGCAGATTGGAATCATAGGACCCTGAATCTCTACAGTGCAGAAGGAGGCCATTTGGCCCATAAAGCACTGCAAACAATCTCATCCAGGCCCCTATACATTCACCATGTGATTTTACCCTGCTAATCCTCCTGATACTAAGAAACAATTTAGCATGACAAATCCCCATATACTGCACATCTTTGGACTGTGGGAGGAAACTCAAGCACCTGGAAAAAAGCCACACAGTCACAAGGAGAATGCGTAAATTCCACACAGTGACCTGAGGCTAGAATTGAACCCAGGCCCCTGTAGCAGTGCTAACTATTGTACTGGGTTGCACATGGGGTTTGAGGATCAAATGCTGAAACCTCTAAGAGTATGTCCAACCAGAGTTAATAACCCTTGGAAATTGCGATAGGTTCAATGGATGTTGATTGAATGCCGTATACCTCTGCAAAGCAGCAGATCCAAATGGAAGAGGAGGTCTCGTAATTCTTATATTGGCATGGCAGTTGCAATGCTGGCATGCTCCACAACCAGAAGTATCAGAACAGCTTCTTCTGACCAGTGCAGAATAAGGAGAGGAAATGGAAGGTTCACTAGATTGATTCTAGAGATGAAGGACTTATCCCACGAAGAGAGATTGAGCACTTCTCTCACTGGAATTTAAAAGGATGACCAGATGTCTAATTATGGTATGTAAGATGCTAAAGGGGATTGGCAGCATAGAGGTAGATGTTTCCCTTGTTGAGCATTCTAGAATGAGAGGCTAAGGGATGGCAGATTTATAACAGAAATGAAGAGGAATCACTTCAGCCAAGGGTTCTGAATATGTGCTATTCCTAGGATACAGTGGGTGCTGAAACACTAAACAAATTTAAGGAGAGATGGATAAGTTTTTAATCAGTAGCACGATGAAGGTTATGTGGAATGGACAAGGAGAGGTAGATGAGGTTGAGATGACTCCTGCTCATAGTTCTCACAAAAGCTATTTAGACAACTTTATGTGAAGTTTGACAGTATTCTCTAGGAACAGCTTTACACTATCTGGAGACTGTTGGCAGTGGAGGAAAAATATAATCAGGTTCACTGTCAGCTGAAAAATAATAATTTCAACTTGGAGCTTTTGACTTAGTATCTGTGCTCCAGAAATGTGTCAGAAAAATATTCTAATTGGCCACACTACTGTTTCCTAAGTGTGCTTCATCACTAATTATTACTTATAGCAACATGCAAATTTCAATAGACTCCAAAAACTCTGATGAGCAAAAAAAAAATCAATATTCCAGAAGGAAAAATGTGTTGGTGCTGGCATCATGAATCTTTACTTAATAATCTCAGCTTGTGTCAATCAGTTATCTTGTTTCGTATTTATCTTTAGATGAACCTATCTCTACTGAAGAGAAGGAAATGTCCATTTGGCTGATGTACTTTGACATAAGTAATTCTGTCTTCTTTAAAGTACCAGCCTAGTGTAGAGATGGGAACAATCTCATCTCTCAGAGGATTCAGGCCCCAGCTCAGGATTATACATCCAGGTTGGCACTTCAGTAGAGCACTGAAGGAATTCTGTATTGTCAAAGGCGTGTCAGATGTGAAGTTAAATAACAGACGATTCCGCTTGTCCTCCCAGATGGATGGAGATCTCTCAGCAGTGCTTAAAGAGCAGAGAAGGCTTTCCCATGTTTGCCTCTCACCTAACATTACAAAAGCAGGTAATCGGGCTATTGTCACATTGCGTGGTCATGCTGTGAACTAATTTGCAACAATGACTACATTTCAGAAGTACATCATTGGCTGTAATAAGCACTTTGAGACATTACTTGGTTAAGAATGGTCCGGTAGAAGTACAAGTTCTTTCTTCGTTTTCTTTTCTTGTTTGCATTTGAAAATCTGTTTGCAATCTTTTATATCATAAAAAGTTTACAGCACAGAAGGAAAACCACTGACCCAGCATTTCTACGTTGGCTCTGTTAGAAGCCATAATTATAAAAAAAATGACTTTATGATTTTACTGGTTGGAAACAACTAACTGGATTTTTAAAAAAGCTTAAAGCCACATTACAATGAATTGAAATGACAGTCAAAGATTACCGAACATCTGCATCATTGTATCTTCGATTTTCCAAAGCCAGGGAAATTGACACAACTTGTCTACAAAATCTCAGTAGAAACAACTGCCTTGAATAAATATGAATGGCTATGTCCTTACCCCATTATGAAAGCATCCAATCACATGGATACTTAATAGATGTAATCACTTGGACACTGAGATTCTGGCTATGAAAGAAAGTTATCCAGATGTAATCTAATCATGTAAGTTAGGGTGACTGAATCCATTAGCTATGACCATATTTGAGTCACTAGGCAGTTAGAGAAAGGGTCATGTAACCCTTTGCTTGCTTAGGTGCTTTTTCTCTCTGCAGACCAACAAAAGCAAGTGCGTATGTATATCAGAGAGAGAAAGTGAGAATATTTTTATAAATTTTGTTTGGTCTGGTTTTTAAAAAAACTCAAAGAAACCTGAGTGTTTATGGATTTTATCAACACACCTCACAAATGATTAAACACTCTTTGAACTGGTGGGAGTAGCGATAGTACTCTAAACCTATTTCCCACAGCAGACCTAACTGTGGTGTCACAGGCCTGGCGGCTACCGGTATCTTCCCCTGACAGACTATTCCCCTCAACAGTATCCAAAACGATATACCTATTTGAAAGGGGAATAGACACAGGAGGCTCCTACACTACTGCTTGCTTTCCCTGATGGTCACCCATCTACCTTTCTGAATCTGTGGTGTGACCACCTCACTGTAACTAGTGTCTATCATACTCTCTGCCTCCTGTATGCTCCAAAGTGCATCCTCCTGCCTCTCCAACTGAACAATGTGGTTTGTGAAGAGCTGCAACTGGACATACTTCCTGAACACGTTTTTTCTAAACTGATACTAATAAAGTCCCAAACCACGTCCATTGCACTGTGCACATATTTGAAACACAGATTTGACGGAACAAATAGTCTCAACCAAGGTTGTTGTAGAAAATTAAGTCACACCAAGTAATAGACTTGAGATATAAGTAAGAGTTATGTTTACTGGAGCAGAGAAGATTAGAAGGGACGGCATGGTGGCACAGTGGTTAACACTGCGGCCTCACAGCACGAGTGACCTGAGTTCAATTCCGTCCTTGGGTTATTGTTGGTGTGGAGTTTGCATGTTCTATCTATATCTCCGTGGGTTTCTTCCAGGAGCTCCGGTTTCCTCCTACATATGTAAATACATGGGGTTACAGAGGTGGGGTTGGGTGAGATTGTTGCTGGTGTAGGGTCAAATGGCTGAACAGCAATATTCTGCATTGTGAGGATTCTATGATACTAAAATTTCAAGAGTTTTGTAAAATTATGAAGGATTTTGATAGCAAAATCCGATTTCTTTTGCTTGGGCAGCCAGTGACAAGGGGATCATCAATTTAAAATTGTCACTGCAAATGAGGAGAAAGGTTAGATGTAATATAGAACTTGCTGTAAAGCAACATACTGTCAAAGTTTTTTTTTCTGTACTTACAAGAATAACACATTTCAAAGGGAGTAACAAATGATAATGCATGAGAAAAGGATACTGTTTGATTAGTAATTTGAGTCTAATAGGTGGTGCCATTGAAATGCAGAATGCACCAGGGAAATGTTATCCTCCATGCTTTTTTTTAAATTTAAACAAAAGCTTGTGGACAATAGATCCTTGGTGCATTATCCATGGCAACATCTTGACCAATTAAAATTGACTTGCTGACCTATCAACATGCTTTCGTAATATAGCATAAATTACTGCTCCCTTTGAAATTTGGCATTCTTGCATTTGTCTTGATGAATGTAAGATGGAAAACTTGGATCTCGTGTCTTTTTTTTCAGCAATAGCTTTGTGTGGAATTTTTAGAGCATAAAATAGTTTGCCTCACATATTGGTTGAACAGGGTCCATTGCATCATTTGTGAGAAAGGTTTTTAAGCTTATTTATTGGTGTCACAAGTAGGCTTACATTGACATTGCAGAGAAGTTATTGTAAAAATACCCCAGTTGTCACACTCTGGCGCCTGTTTGGGTGCACTGAGGGAGAATTTAGCTGAGCCAATGCACCTGACCAGTGTGTCTTTCAGACTGTGGGAGGAAAACGCAGCACTCAGAGGAAACCTATGCAAACACAGGGAGAATGTGCAGACTCTACACAGACAATGGCACAAGCTGGGAAATGAACCTGGGTCCACTGTTACTTGTCATTTATATTACTGATTTGGATGAGAATATAGGAGGCGTGGTTAATAAATTTGCAGATGACATTAAGATTGGTGGCATAATGTTCAATGAAAAGGGTTATCTCCAATTGCAATGGGATCTTGATCAATTGAGCCAGTGGGCTGACAAATATCAGATGGAGTTTAATTCAGACAAATGTGAGGTGATGCATTTTGGTAGATTGAACCAGGGTAAGACTTACTCAGTTAACGATAGGGTATTTGGGAGAGTTACAGAACAAAGAGATCGAGGGATACATGTTCATAACTCCTTGAAAGTGGAGTCACAGGTGGACAGAGTGATGAAGAAGGCATTCGGCATACTTGGTTTCATCGGTTTGAACATTGAATACAAGAGTTGGGATGTCTTGTTGAAGTTCTACAAGACATTGGTAAGGCCACACTTGGAATATTGTGTGCCATTCTGGTCACCCAATTGTAGAAAGGATATTGTTGAACTAGAAAGAGTGCAGAAAAGATTTACTAGAATGCTACCAGGACTTGATGGATTGAATTATAAGGAGAGGATGGATAGACTGGGACTTCTTTCTCTGGACCATGGGAGGCTGAGGGGTGATCTTACAGAGATGTATAAAATAACGAGGGGCACCAATCAGTTAGATAGTCAATATCTTTTCCAAAGTTAGGGGAGTCTAAAACTAGAGGGCATAGTTTAAGGTGAGAGGAGAGACATACAAGAGTGCCCAGAGAGGCAATTTTTTCACACAAAGTGTGGTGAGTATCTGGAACAAGCTGCCAGAGGTAGTAGTAGAGGCAGGTACAAATTTGTCTTTTAAAAGCATTTAGATAGTTACATGGGTAAGAGGGATATAGGCCAAATGTGGGCAATTGTGATTAGCTTCTGGGTTTTTAAAAAAAAAGGGCAGCGTGGACAAGTTGGGCCGAAGGGCCTGTTTCCATGCTGTAAACCTCTATGACCCTGTCTATGACTCTAATTAAAAAAGGTAACCAATAACTGGGTTCATTGATGCAATTTATGAGACAAAAACGTTACTGATAATTATTCTTGTTCTAGTAAGTGATTCAAACAGAATTCATTGTTAAAAATAGTTGAAGATCCAATTCACAGTTTTTAGATTCCATTTGCCTCAGTTACCATAATTCATTGTTTGAAGATTTGGCTGAAGAAGGAAACAGAAAGCTTCTTTCCAATTCCCTATCATCTTGTTTCCCTCAAGTGCAAGATAATGCTCTTCCATGTGATGAGGGACTAATTGACTAAGTTGGCTTTTTCCTTTGCAGAGGCAACTCATATCAGCTGAGGCTCATGGGTAACACCCACAGCTCTGAGTCAGAAGGTTATTGCTTCAACTCCAAAGACCAGAGAACAACATTTCAGCATAGTACAGATGGGGCTCTGTACTGTTGGCAACACCATCTGTCAGGCGAAATGCCAAACCAAAGACTCGTCTGCTCTTTCAGATCAATATAAAAGATCCCATGGTACTACTTGATGAAGGACAGCTCTCTCTCCTTTCAATATCCATCTCTCAGCCAGCATAACAGGGCGGCACACTGGCACAGTCATTTGCACTGCTGTCTCACAGTGCCATGGACCCAGGTCCATATCCGGCTTCAGGTTACTGTCTGTGTGGAATTTGCACACTCTCCTCGTGCCTGCCTCAGTTTCCTCCAGGTTTCTTCCCACAGTCAAAAGATGTGCGGGTTAGGTTCTTTGGCCATGGTAAACTGACCCTAATATCAGAGGAATTAGCAGGATAAAGATGTGAGGTTAGAGAAATAGGGATTGTTGTCGATGCAGACTCGATGAGCCGAATGACCTCCTTCTGCACTAAGGAGATTCTATGATTCTCTGATTCCATGAGCACTAATACAGATGATCCGGTTCTAATCACATTGATGTTCTTGAGGACTTTGCTGCACATAATTCTGACTGCCATGTTTTCTGAACCAGAAATGAGGATGCCTTGTCTGCAAAGCATTTTGAGATGTCCTAAATCACGGACGGCACTGTAAAAATGTGACTCCTTCCTTCCTTTTTGTTGAAAGATACAAGATATTGTGAAACTTAACGGCAGTGGCTGCCCCAAACCCAAGAAATTTGTGTGACTGAAAACAACTCTGAAGATTGAAAGTGAGTCAAATGAAGTTTGCACTAATTATGAACTGCCAAATTGTAAAAATAATAAAGTTTCAAGTTTATTCATTAGTGTCACAATGCTTACATTAACGCTGCAATGAAATTACTGTGAAAATCCCCCAGCTGCCACACTCCAGCTCCTGTTCAGTACACTAGAGAGAATTTAGCATGGCCAATGCATCTAGCCAGCATGCCTTTCAGAATGTGGCAGAAAACTGGAGCACCTGGAGGAAATCCACGCAGACATGGGGAGAACATGCAGACTCTGCACAGACAGTGATCCAAGCCGGGAATTGAGCCTGGGTCACTGGGGCTGTAAGGCAACAGTACGAACCAGCATGCCACCCTAATAATGTTCCGAGGCATCCTCTCACTAACATTCTCTTTTTGGGCATTGATTGAATCACTGTTCACTTCGAGCATGTTCTATTTCAGCATTTTTCAGTATTCGCTGCTATTCCCTTTATCTTCACCTCCTCTGGAGCTCAGCTGAAGTGACAGACAGCCATCATTGTTTTCCAGCTCATACACCTTCACAAGACGCAACTCAAACGACAAGCATTGCAAAGTCAAAGTGGAGTTGAGGTGGAAAAGATAATGAGGATTTCCAACAACAAAAAAACAACTTGTTGGACTGTGACATTGAAGCCATCAGAAAAGATTTGAAGGGTATCTAAAGTTGTTGGAGTTAAGACAGAAAGCGTCAGGTGCTCGACTGTTTGCGTGCACAATTGACACCTTCTTTCCTTTCAACATTTTTTTGAACCTTCAGGGCATTGCAAAACCAATTTGGAATCACAGTAATCATTGTATAATGGTTCATTCTTATTTGTCATCTCCCTCCACTTGACAGAAATTATGCCACTAAGATCTATTTATATCATGTCATACAACAAAGACATGAGAGAAAAGAAATGAAAGACCTGCCTTTCATGACCTCAAGACATTCCAAAGTACTTTACAGCCAATTAAATACTTCTGAAGTATACTCATTGATGTAATTAGGAGATATGCTTGAACTGGTGCCCATCATTGGAAATCATGTACACATTCATAGCTTCTGACTCAGCAATGGAAACTCTTCTCTCCCTCTCAGCGTGTCATCTGTTCAGTTTTATTTGATAATAAATTGGTACTCCTACCCCGTATCATCAGAAGGAAGGCAAATTAAAGAAATGGAACTATTATATTGCTGCAGTGGACACAGGTCGTTGGAATTATAGAACATTTGGCCCATCAAACATGTTCAGTGGAGGGATGGTTCGCAACACTGATGGCATTGAAGCTGATGCCAATAGAGAATATTGTGGCAGCCCAACAGCTTTACTCATCATTAAACTACACTATATCCAGTAAGCATGGTATAGATTGGCACAGTGGTTTGCACTGCACACTGTAGATTTACGTATTTTTATAATGAACATATTGGGCAGAAGCTCATTAGGTTACTTCCGAAATGAACAAAGACTTGCATTTATCAAGTATCTTTCATAAACTCAGGAATCTCCAAAGCACTTTACATCCAGTGAAATGTAATCATTGCAATGTGGAAAGCATGCAGCTAGTTTGTCCAGAGACAGAATGACATAAAGAACCAAATGCTTGGCCTTAGTGATGTAAATTGAAGATAAATTTTGGGCAGAATACTGCGGAGAACTAAATAATGGCTTGGGATCTTTTATATCCCTCAGGCTAAAGAGATGATCCTTTAAAACAGAGATGAGGAGAAATTTCTTCAGCCAGAGAGTGGTGAATGTGTGGAACTCCTTGTTGCAGAAGGCTATGGAGACCAGACCACTGAGTGTCCTTCAGACACAGAGTGATAGATTCTTGATTAAAAAGAGGATCAGAGGTTATGGGGAAAAGGCAGGAGAATGGGGATGAGAAAAAAATCACTCATAATTGAGTGGCGGAGCAGGCTCGATGGGCTGAATGGCCTAATTCTGCTCCATGGTCTTATGGTCTCTAACCACTGGAGGAGATAAACAGGCCTTGGTTGAATATGTCATCTGAACGATGCCCACCCAACATTGAAACTCATCCTCAGTACTGCACTGAAGTGTTAGCCTGGAATCTGGACTCAAGACTCCACAGCTGAACCTGGACCTATGCCCCTCTGACCCAGAGCTGCCCACTGAGCCTTGGTTTAACATGAGATACATCCACAACTCGGGGAATGTTGCTAAATCATTAACAGAGTCGCTCAAGCTCAAAGGAGGAATTCTTTAACTCGTGCGACTTTCAACCAGACGAATTGCTTAGGTCCTCTTTGAAGTCATTGATCAGAACTAGAGACGACTCTCACTGACAGATTATATGCAAAGGCATGTTCAAAGTCAATTTAATGCATGCCGCAGACACAACAGCATTAATGGCATATTAGCAGTCGAAAGCTTAAACTATGCAGGATGAAGGCAGGCTGGCTGTTATAATGCTAACACTACAGGAGGACGCTCCCCTGTGAATCATGCGACCATTACCGAAGAATTATTCTGCAGTTCCAAATTAAAATTATAGGGCTGTCAACACCAAAGTATGTGTTATAATTGACAATGAAATTCAGTCCTCAAAGGCAATTGCTTTCTTGTTTTCCATTTGGCATGATTGTGAAACTGTTCATCAATGAGCTCTGGGGCAGAAATCTGAGGCTACAACCAGATCTGTCAGCAGAGAAGCTCCAGTTTGAACACTGCCCATATAACTTTCAGTTCAAAGAAAAAACGCAGATTAAAAAACAAACCCACTACAGAATAGAGCTTGGGTTGCCAACTCTGGTTGGATCTGCCCCTAGAGATTCGATCACAGGATCTCTGACCTGTACAACCTCCTCACTTCCAGCACTGGTCTTCCAATATGCCTCTCATCATGTTGTATCACCCACATGAACTGGAGCATGAACAAACTTTCAATGAGCCAATTAGATAATTCTTGAATGGTGCATTGGCTGGAATTTTATGGAGGAGACAGGGGTCTGGGCCGTCAACTGATGAGAGCTCTGCGCCATCTCTTTTATAAAAGGACCCACCACAGCATGTGCCACTCGGGCATTTAAGAGACCAGTGTTGAGATTTGCCCCAGGATCAAGGACACCAGGAAAGGAAGTCCTTCTTTCCCGACCCCGTCTCTCATCATTTCCTTTGAGCTGCCAATTAATCGGGGAACAGCAATTCTACTAAACCGCAGCGCCAATGGGGAAATGGTGGCTATCTCAGGCCACAGGTGAATAAGTTATGGATTGGATGGGGCACTGCACAGTGGAGAGGTCTGGCAGCAAGGCAGGGGTGGCTCCCCTGTTAGATTCCTTGATCGGCACCAAGTATCTTTGAATCAGGGACAACCAGAGAGCCTGCAAGCAATCCTGTATGGGTTTATAAATTTTGCTGTCCACATGGGTTAATACAGTAAGAAGTCTCACAACACCAGGTTAAAGTCCAACAGGTTTATTTCGTAGCACAAGTCAGTAGCTTTTGGAGCTCTGTCCCTTCATCAGGTGAATGGGAGTTCTGTTCAGGGCATGTAAAGCCATAAACTCAATTTACAAAATAATGATTGGAATGCAAGTCTTTATAGGCAATCAAGTCTCAAAGGTACAGACAATGTGAGTGGAGAGGCACGACCATAAATGAATGAACAATACTCGACAATCAGCAGGCAACACTGTTCTCTTCAGTGAGGAACACTTCAGCGGTCGTGGGCATTCAATCTTTGATCTTTGGGTAAGCATTCTCCAAGGCAGCCTTCACGACACACAATGCAGAATCGCTGAGCAGAGACTGATAGTCAAGTTCCACATACATGAGGATGGCCTCAACCAGGATCTTGCGTTCATGTTACACTATCTGTAATACACACAATTTGTCTGGGCTTGCAAAATCTCACTAACTGTACTGGCTGGAGACAATTTAACCTGTGCTTAACCCTCTCTCCACTCATATTGCCTATACCTTTAAGACTTGATTACCTGCAAAGATTCACATTCCAATCATTATTTTGTAAATTGAGTTTGAATCTTTATATGCCTTATTTGTGAACAGAACTCTCACTAACCTGATGAAGGGGCAGTGCTTCAAAAGCTAGTGGTTTGTGCTACCAAATTAACCTGTTAGACTTTAACCTGGAGTTGGGAGACTCCTTACTGTGTTTACTCCAACGCTGCCATCTCCACAATATGGTAAATATTATGGTGAATGAAGCCCTTAAGTGGGCACTCGTTGCCAACCTATGGGCTTCAATTGGCTGCAGACCTTCCTACCATGGACTTAACTGGGATGTAAGCACAGAAGTGGCAGAATCTCTCCCTGCCCTCCCACCTGATTAAACACTCCTCACTTCTAAACTTGTCACAGTGAGGATGGGAGAATTTCCCAACTAGAGTCTTTTGCATCCCTACCTTCAATATTTTATCCCATCAACAAAGCCTTTAAAGTAAAAACAATGATAATACATCTATGACTGCCTCTGAGATTGCCCACAGCAGGGTTCACAGGAATAATGTTTAATCCATGGTGACCGAAAACAACCTGGTGTTAATCCAGAAGGAACTCTTCCAGTATAAGAATTAAATAAAATATAACAAAACTTAATCCAACTTATAAATCAAAGAAAGGGTTTAATAATGGTACTTTGTTATTTCAAACTTGAGGCCTCACTCAGGGCCATTCCAAAGTCCCCACAATTCCCAACATGTTCTAACTTAAACTGAGTCAGCTCATCATTACATCATTGTGTCACTGCTTACATGGTTTACTGGATCAGCTGACCCTTACAGCTTCTTACTATTGGTCACATTACAACATACTCAATCTTATCACCAGTTACATTTTAATACCCAGCAGGGTTGGCAACCCCATATAGGGCAGTCAAGCATCCCTAGTTGGTAGCATTCTTGATTCTATGTCAATTCAAGTCTCCTTCTTTGAGCACAGATTCAAACAGCCACTCCAGTGTCATTCTGTGGGAGTGCTGAACTGTTGAGACTGCTGTCTTTTGGATAAGATGTTAAACCAGATCTGTCTTTTGAGGTAAATGTGACAGATTCTATGGTATTGTTCAAAAAATTTACCCCATGTCCTGACAAATATTTATTTCTAAACCAGTCTCATTAATAAAGGTTACATAGTTATGATCACATTGCCGTCTGTGGGGCCTTACTGTGCAGAATTTCACAAAATCATAGAATCCATATCCTGCAGGAGGAGGCCATTTGGCCCATTGAGCCTGTACTGACAACAATCCCACTCAGATGCTATCCTTGTAATGCCAGAAATTTATCCTGCCAGTCCCCCTGACTCTCAGAGGCATTTTGGCCTGGCCAATCAACTTTACCTGCACATCCTTTGAATGTGGGAGGAAACCCACATAGAACATTCAAACTCCAACAGACAGTGACACAAACCTGGAATCGAATCAGAGTCCCTGGCACTATGAGGCAGCACTGCTAACTACTGTGCCACCCATATGGTGTTGCATTTGCCCACATTGCAATAGTGTCTATCCTCTAAAAGTTGGCACTAGAAAATCCTAAAGCATGCAAGTAAATGCTTCTTCTGTCCACCTTTCACAAGTCAATGCCACTATACGTAAAGCAACTGCTGAAAAGGCAATGCATGGATCCAAAGGCAAATACAGATGTAGCTAAGATAAACTCAGCTATGCAGTGTAACAATCAGGTTGTCATTTTTGAATGGCTCGTTGAAAGCTGGAAGCTTTATGGCTGTCACTGTGGCCTTTTTTTTAATCACTGCTTAAATTATAAGTTTTCGTCGGGTCTGGCTGTTAATCTGGACCACAGCATTCGACATGAAAGGTCTAAAGATGCGCTGAAAGATGAAGGTAACGGGAAAGAAGTCATTGCTTGTCATGTCATTTGGAAACTGATTTTCCAGGTGTCTGAACATATATAACATTATCGGTGTTATGGCTCAACATTTTTCTTCTCTCTGCAAGCCAGTGTACATGTGCAATCAATTCAATCATTCCCAGTGATGTGCCTGATTGCTGAATGGTTAACTGTCTGGCACTCTTCCCCAGTTAGTTGAATTGCAGCTGCTCTCAAATCCTTAATTTGGAGAAAAATCACTGCATGCAGGTTGCAAAGAGCTTTTGGCAGGGATTGCACATAAACAAGTGTTCATTTTCCATTGATCTGTCAATTTGGTATTGTCAATATTCCAGAATGATAATTTATCGACGGCAATTAAGTATTAAAATTATTGTAATTAACATCTTAAGAGCCATTTCCTATATTACAGCAGTGACTTCAATAGTACTTCATTGGTTGTAAAGTGCTTTGGGATATACTAAGGTTGTGAAAGACATTGTACGAGTGCAAATCTTCCTTTTAATTAATCAGCCATATGACATTTGTTAATAAGCACTTTTTCCAGCACGAAGGCAGCACTGCAGGGAAAAAAAAACAATGGTTGAATTCATAGACCCTGGCTGAAATCCTCCCATCTTGCCCATTGCGGTAATCGTAGGCAAGGCAGAAAGTTCAGTGGACCATTCAAAGGTCCGTTAAGCTTGCGTGGGAATTTCCGGAATTTGGGCGCACATGGAATCGTGCCTCCTATCTATCAGAATAATTGACATACTTTAAGGAGATAGAAATATATCAGCACTTCTGTGTGTCAAATGCCTGGAACAGAAGAACCTCAATATTGACCATTGTGCTGATTATGAGGACACATGCTGAGAAGCAAGTGCCAAGACATTTCGAAGAGATAAGATTTAAAAAGAGGAGATATAAGAAAGGATAAGAGTAACGAAGTGCCAACCTTGGAAAAATTAACTTCCAATGAACAAATAATCCATCATACAAAGTCGAATACTTCTTTTAATACTTGCTCAGATAATTCAAATGTTTTCAAGATTTAATTTGTCCAATCAATGCATTCAAGAAACAGGAAGAAGATTACTCAAACAATTTAGAATCCTAGAGGACTTTATTGCGGCGGGGGTGGGCGTGGTGGGTAGGGGACAGTTGACTCACAGTGCAGCTGTACAATCAATTTGTGGACTGTACCAATTAGCCTGAGGACAAGACCTAAAATTGCCTTGAGATTGTACCTGCAGACAATCTGACAATCCAAGAAATAACTCAAGTACAGCAAGACCTGATGGCTGCTACTTTTAACATGGCACACTATCACATGTCTAGGTTAATTAAAAGCTGTTTCTGTGTGCTGCTGGAAATACTATCAGCTGAAGTTTCAAATACTGTCTCATATTTTATATAGTTGGATGATGTTGGAAAGTGTCTAACTTAAGTACCAATTTGAGTTAATTGACATATATTAACTAATTTTTGTACATTTATTGATACTTGATTGGTGAAGGTAACCTGAGTGGAAGGATATTTGTATGGAACATATATACCAGTTGGGCTGAATTGCCTATTTTGATTAAGTTTATTAGTGCCATAAGTAGGATTACATTAATACTGCAATGAAGTAACTGTGAAAATCACTAAATTGCCACACTGTGGCGCCTGTTTTGAGGAAGAATTTAGCACAGCTAATGCACCTAACCAACATATCTTTCAGACTGTGGGAGGAAACCAGAGCACCTGGAGGAAACCCACACAGACACAGAGAGAATGTGCAAACTCTGCACAGAAGTGACCCAAGCCAGGAATCAAATCCAGGTCCCTGGAGCTAGCAATGCTAACCATTATGCTGCTGTGCCTCACCCACTGTACATAAACTTATGCAATCTAAAGTCAATCATGAAATGTTGGATGAGTTTTGCATGTAAGGCAGATCAGGATAATAGTGGAAGAGACCGACAGTGATTGATATTATTAAATCTGTGGAGTTTTCACAATAGTATTGGTAGCTTTTGTAGCTGTATTTCTGGTGCTGGAACACAAAGCAGCACATTTATTGAAGTGTCATTGTATTTAATAAACTGGTCAATAGAGATAAATGCACAAGCCCAAATTGTAATTCCAATGATCAGACGATTCTAGTTTATAAGGTATGTAGAGCTTTTATGCTGCAATCAGAAGCTTTTAAATTAAAAGTGTTATCTGCGTGTGTGGTCTCAGTATTGCAGTTTTATTCACCCTTCAGCAATCATATCAGACCATGTAATATTACCAATGAATATGTCAAAAGATTAGGACAAAATTCCCATGTCCACTGTCTTAGATCAGCATATTAATGCACTATTATTAATATTGCATATGACTTTAATCTATCCGTGCATTTCCAGAATAAACAGAACATAACTCCTTTGCAGACAGGTGACACACCTACTTAGATGTGGTTTGTTCTAGAAAAAGCTGGCTCCCTACTCTATTCTAAAGCAGTATGAGTCAATTGCGAATATTAATAAGCTTCACAAATACTGGATGCATTGTTTTTGTGTGGATGACGAGCAACTGAGCGGTATGCCACAGAACCATCAGTAATACGCAATAGTCCTAGACAATGGCTATAATTGAGGGCTAGAATGCTCTCACGCAAGTGTCATTTCATATTGCCTGCTGCGGATGTAATCTAAAGTGACAAGAAGTTGACAACAGAATGTATATATGCATCAAAGTGACTTATTAAAAAGATAGCAAACAGGATTTGACAAGAAATAGAAGACTTCATCAAACCGGAAATTAATGGATTAATACTGAATAGGATTGGAAACCAAAAAGAGAAATGAGCCTCAAATAGAACCTGATGAGGAAAGATGCTGAGTATCTTTCCTTATATTAAAGATAAAATTAATTTCAGTATTAATTAAATTTAGATATTCTTTTGGCTCCACTTCCTTCCACAAGTGTGACTAACATCCCGAGTGAATTTCTATAGCACCTTTTAAATCTATTGAAGAGCATCAGCAAACAGAAAATGTAATGACAAGCTCCAAAATGTATTAGAACACAAGGCAAAAATTTTGGTCAAAGGGACAGGTTTGAAGAAGCAATTTAAAGGAGAAGTAAGGTAGAGAGGTGGTAGGTTTTTGAGTGGGAATTCCAGAGCATTATGTTTAGACAGCTAAGGGCACAGCTACCAGTGATAGAGTGATGAAAATCAGGGATTTGCAAGCATCCAGAATTGGAGAAGCACAGAGATCTCAGAGCTTTTTCAGGCTCTAAGAGGTTGGAGATAAGAACGGATTTGATCATTAAGGAGTTTGCAAGGAGCAATCAAGATTAACTTCATGCCAGTCACCACTGAAGGATCTCCCCAGTATCAGAAAATGGTTTCTTGTTTTCCCAAAGGCAAACCAAGCAAAACTCCAAAGCACAATTAAATTTAAATGTTGCACAGAACATCCTTGACACATCAGCTTTCTTGCCACATTCCCGCGTGCCAGAACCATCATATTTCCAGAAACATTCACATTTATTTCATCATCCTTGGCATTATAAGACTGCATGGAGTGAGAAAATGTCATTCAACCCAAAAAAGGCCATGTCATCCATGCACCACATGCAATCTGCTCTAGTATAATTTTGTGTAAATATTAATCAAATGTACCATAGCCCAAAGTGAGTTTAATCAATAATCAATTATTAAGTATCTTTTAAGCGCCAAATTTTTACAACTTGATTATCTTTGACAATGGTCAAAAGTTTCAAATTTTTAGGTGTCCAGATCATCAACAATCTGTCCTGGTCCCCTCATACTGGCACTATAGTTAAGAAAGCTCACTAACGTCTCTACTTTCTCAGAAGACAAAGGAAATTTGGCATGTGAGCTACAGCTCTCACCAACTTTTACAGATGCACCACATAAAGCAATCTTTCTGGTTGTATCACAGCTTGGAATGGCTCCTGCCGTGCCCACGACTGCAAGAAGCTACAAAAGATTGTGAACGTAGCCCAATCTATCATGCAAACCAGCCTCCCATCATTAACTCTGTCTACACTTCCTGCCGCCTTGGCAAACAGCCAGTAAATTAAGGACCCCATGCACCCCAGACATTCTCTCTTCCACCTTCTTCCATCAGGGAAAAGATACAAAAGTCTGAGGTCACGTACCAACCAAGTCAAGAACAGCTTCTTCCCTACTGCCACCAAACTTTTGAATGGACCTATCTTGCATTAACTTGATCTTTCTCTATGCCCTAGCTATAACTGGAAGACAACATTCTGCACTCTTGTGATTCCTTCTCTATGCATGAAATGCTTTGTCTGTATAGCACACAAGAAACAATATTTTTCACTGTATACTTATACTCTATACTTAATAAATCAAATCAAATTATCTTCTGAAAGAATCCCTGTAGATTTGTGAGGCACAGCATTGACTATTACTTACAGATCTACATTCCTTAAAAGCACAATGCAGGCATCGTAACAGCAACTTTCCTTCAAAATAACAACACTCCACAACAGTAGTTCCTGAACATTTTTGACCGAAGGACCTCTTTTCAAATGGATTTGTAATCATGGACATCCCTCTTCCCAATCTACATCATGCTATATAATATTCATCATGTCTGAGCAGGCTTGCATTTTGACACACATTCTTCGAATTTAAATCATATGTCAACATTTTTAAAATCTTCACTCTTTTGAGCAAGGGGTTGCATTTAACTGAGTGTGACATCAAGAAGACCCAGCAAAACTGAAGACAATTGGAATGATAGAGTAAGTCTCCATTGGCTGCAATCTTAATTGGCACAAAGAAAGATGGTTGTAGTGGTTGGAGGTCAATCATCTCAGTCCTTACTGAGACATTACTGCAGGGATTCTTCAGGATAGTATCCTAGGCCCAACCATTTTCAGCTGCTTCATCAATGACGTTCCTTCCATGGTAAGGTCAGAGATGGAGATATTCACTGATGACTGCACAATGTTCAGCACCATTTGCAACTCCTCAGATACTGTAGCATTCATGTCCAAATGCAGCAAGATCTGGACAATATCCAGGCTTGGGCTGACAAGCAACAAATAACCTTCTCGCCACACAAGTGTCAGACAATGACCACCTCCAGTAAGAACTCAGTAAGAATTTAGCAACACCAATTTTAAATCCAACCGATTTATTTGATAGTAAATTTGCGAGCTTTCAACACTCTGTGTCTTCGTCAGGCAAATGCAGTGTTCTGGTCTGCTAAGACCAGAACACTGCATTTGCCTGACGAAGACACAGAGTGTTGAAAGCTCGCAAATTTACTATCAAATAAATCGGTTGGATTTAAAATTGGTGTTGCTAAATTCTTACTGAGTTCTTACTACCCCAGTCCAACGCCGGCATCTTTACACCATCACCTCCAACAAGACAGGATCTAACTATCAATGGCTTTATCATTGTTCATAAACTAAACTGGACGAGTCATATAAAAACTGTGGTTACAAGAGTAAGTCAGAGGCCAGGAAATATGTAATTCATATCATCATTCCCAGAGCCTGTCTACTATATTCAAGGTGCAAGTCAGGACTGTGGTGGAATACTCTTCACTTGTCTGGATGAATGGAGCTCAAACAACACTCAAAAGCTTAACGCCAGTAGGACTAAGCAGGTGACTGGCACTTTTATTCAACATTTATTCCTTCCACTGCTGAAGCACATCTACAAGGTGCACTGCAAACTCACTAAGGTTCCTTTGGCAGAACTTTATAAACACACAGCCACTACCAGCTGGAAGGTCAAAGGCAGCAGCTACATGGAAACACCGTCACCAGGAAGTTCCTCTCCAAAACACTCACCATCCTGACTTGGAATGGTATCACCATTCCTTCACTGTTGCTGGGTCAAAATCCAGGGACTCTCTCCCTAACAGCGCTGTGAGGGTACCTACATCACATATCTGCAGTGGTTAAAGGTCGGTTGGTCATTACCAACTTCTCAAGGGCAATAGTGGATGGACAATAAATGCTGGCCTAGCCAGCGAGCCACACATCTCATGAATGAATTAAAACTCACTTGATGTCCACCACCAGTTGTGATAACTATGGTGTCTACCTGGTGATCTTCTTGCCATTCTCAACATTCCTCCAAGTGCACTTCGTTCTGAGCCAGCCAGCCCACTCCTCCCTCTCGACTCGTACCAAGCTTACTTACGACTCATTTGTGTATTGCTCGACTATTTTGTAAACCCCATAGGAAGTCTCAGTGCACTTCCATAGTCCATAGACTCCATCTGAGAAACATTGCTGTACATAAACTCAATTTTCCTAACAAGAAATGATTTTTGATGCACAATCCATTGAGAGTTATTTTAAGAGAGTGTCAGTAGAACTTTCAATTGACTGCTTAGTTCCATTGTCCCATGACAGTCTTCAAACTGCATCCAGGAACTAGGAAGGGAGCAGGTGGGAGAGGATGGGGGAAAGAAAGTCCGAAGCACTTAAGCATCAAAGTTACAGAAACTGATCTCAACCACAAAAATGTCAAATCGATTGTTGGAGATTGATAATAAGATATGGTCTACATATAAACAAGGCAAAATATAGTGCTTAAATATCTACCAACTGGGTTTAATCATGTTACTTTCATATAAAGGCCAGCGACTCAATACTTCTGGAAGAATAAAGTCAGAATTTCTTTAATGAAGAACAAAATGATCCTTAACAGCAACTAAATAAGACCGTTACCTTTCATCAATGGGGCCCTGTTTCGGCTGATGGGGCAGAAACTCCAGACTCCTAATTGCTGAGTAGAACTGTCATGCTGATGCAAGAATTACAACAGTTTCCAAGGCACGCAATAGACAAACTTGCATTTGCCCCTGATGTCCTATGGGAATACAGCCAAGTTTCAAGTCTAGCTAGCTAGCAAATTATAAAAATTAAATCAAATCATAAGGTATTCTGAGAATAGAGAGTTCAGTAAAATCACCCAATGGATTGTACAAATTATACATAGAAGCGTAGATGTTCACTGTATGGGAGAAGGCCACTCAGCCCATTGTGTTAGTGACAGCTCCTTGCTAAAACAATCCAAAACTAATTTCACTGCCCAGCTAACTCCTTACCCATTACTCCCTATTATTTGTGGTTTTATTTCTTTATGGGTGACATGGACTTCAGTAAGGCGTTTGATAAGGTGGCCCATGGAAGACTTCTACAGAAAATGCAGATGTGTGGAATAGAGGGTGATTTAGCTAATTGGATTAGGAATTGGCTGGCAGATAGAAGACAGAGGGTGGTGGTTGATGGGAGATATTCATCGTGGAGTTCGGTGACGAGTGGTGTGCCTCAGGGGTCTGTTTTGGGGCCCCTGCTGTTTGTAATTTTTATAAATGATCTGGATGAGGGTATTGAGGGATGGATCAGTAAATTTGCAGATGATACTAAAGTTGGTGGTGTGGTAGATAGTGAAGAGGGGTGTTTTAGTTTACAGAGTGACTTGGACAAGTTGCAGAGCTGGGCCGAGAGGTGGCAAATGGAGTTTAATGTGGAAAAGTGTGAGGTAATGCACTTTGGCAGGAACAATAAATGTGTAGAGTATAGGGCTAATGGTAGGCTCTTAATAGTGTTGAGGAACAGAAGGATCTTGGTGTATGTGTCAATAGATCCCTGAAAGTAGGCAGTCAAGTGGATAAAGTTGTTAAGAAGGCATATGGAGTCTTAGCTTTTATTGGTAGGGGGATTGAATTTAGGAGCCGCAGCATCATGTTGCAACTGTACAAAACTCTAGTGCGGCCGCACTTGGAGTATTGTGTGCAGTTCTGGTCCCCACATTATAAGAAAGATGTGGAGGCATTGGAGAGGGTACAGAGGAGGTTTACCAGGATGTTGCTGGTATGGAGGGCAGGTCTTATGAAGAGAGGCTGAGGGATTTGAGGTTGTTTTCGTTAGAAAGGAGGCGGCTAAGAGGGGACCTTATCGAAACATATAAGATGATTAGAGGTTTAGATAGGGTGGACAGTGATAGCCTTTTTCCTAGGATGGAGAAAGCTAGCACGAGGGGACACAGCTTTAAATTAAGGGGTATGAGTTATAGGACGGATATCAGAGGTAGGTTCTTTACTCAAAGAGTGATTAGGGAGTGGAATGCCCTGCCTGCAGCTGTTGTAGATGCGCCAAGTTTGGTGGCGTTTAAGAGGTTAGTTGATAAGTATATGGAAGAGAAGGGAATGGTTTAGTTTGGAGGGGCATTGCTTTTTATTTTGGTCGGCACAACATCGAAGGCCGAAGGGCCTGTTCTGTGCTGTAATGTTCTATGTTCTATGTTCTATGATGGTTAGCACTGCTGCCTCGCAGCGCCAGAGACCCAGCCTCAATGGCCAACTTGGATCACCGTCTGTGTGGAGTCTGCATGTTCTCCCCCTGTCTGTGTGGGTTTCCTCCCACATCAAAAGAACATGTGCCTAAGTGTGGCGACTAGGGGATTTTCACAGTAACATCATTGCAGTGTTAATGTAAACCTACTTCTGACTAACAAATAATCTTTAACTTTAAACTTTATTTGTCCAATATTTCCTTAAAAGATGCAATAGGCTGTTGCTCAATGATTCCAATAAAGCATTCCCTCCTCCAATTGCCCACATACAAAGGATTTTCACATAACCTCCATCCTATTGTATTTTAAAATATATATGTGAGCACTACAAACTGCAACTAATCATTGAGGGAACTCTTTATCCAGGTTTGTTTAAAACTCTCATCAACTAGCAGGTCAGCAAACCTTAATGAGGAAAAAGGAACACATTCTAACCAAATCAACAGTTATTAATATTCATTGATTTTTTTTTACACCAAAATGCACAGCTGTTTGTAGACTTTCAAAGTTATCTCATCCTGGTGTTTCCAAGATGCTCACCCACCATTTTCAATTTCCTAAGAAAAATGTTGGGCTTCTTCATACAACAAAAAGCTTCTTCACAGAATCCCTGCAGTGCAGAAAGAGGCCATTCAGCCCACTGGGCCCTCTACCAACAACAATCCCACCCATGCCCCATCCCCATCACTTCATGTATTTACCCTGCTAATCACCCCGGCAGTAATTTAGCATGGCCAATCCACCTAACACACATCTTTGGACTGTGAGAGGAAATAGGATCACCTGGAGGAAACCCACGCAGGCACGAGGAGGACATGCAATTTCGACACCCATCACCCAAAGCTGGAATTGAACCTGGGTTCCTGGTGCTGTGAGAAAGCAGTGTTAACCGTGCTGCCCTCACATTTTCCAGACTACAATCCATATCAGATTTGCACAGCTTCATTACAAATCCCTGGTCACAGCAATGCCTTTATTTATTTGGGGGGTTATCCTCCCAACTGTGTTCATTTTAATCTGACATTTTACAGCAGCTTCTTCAATCAAGACACGGTCAAAAATAAGAATGGGAATCTGTTCTGTGCCATATGCCTGCTAACAAGCGATTTTCTGAATTTCTAACGCTGACTAACATAAATATCAGTGTTTAATTCCTGGCACAACAGATTACAAATATCTGTGTTTCACATATTACACAACGGCTGATGGGAATGATCTGTTTGTAATATGCAGTGATATAGATACTCATGTATTTGTACAAGCAACATAATGACTAATCAATATTTTCAAAATCTTCTAATTGTTCAACAAAAATTAACAACTTTAATTCTTAATGTACAACCATGCCGCCACTTCTTAAATGACTACAGTGCACATATATTTGTTCTCAGTGTACAATATGGGAAGTATTATCACAGAAAATGCTGGAAACTCTCTGCAGTTCTGACAGCATCTGCGGAGAGAGAATCCAGCCAAAGTTTCGAGTCAGGATAACCTGAGATCTTCCAGCAATTTCTCATTTTGTTTCAGACTCCAGCATCTGCAGTATTTTACCTTTTTATTATATGGGAAGCATATGCACATTTACTGGAATGATTGTGTCAGAATTTGCATCCAACAAGTGACCGTATATGGCAACCATACAATCCCTTCGTAATGTTGAAGGCTCTGATTAGCCCCAGCTTGTTCAGTCTTTCCTGCTAGTTAGAACTTTCCAGTTTTGAATATCTGGTTCAAACTGACTGTGACAATTGCATCTAATGTAAATGCAACTAAAAAAAAACCTGATTGTGATACGCGAGTTGAGCTCTCTGATTACAACAAAATGGCTGTATTCTTTATTGTTCACACACACTGTGCAAGATTCTAGCAATTCCTAACTGTGTGCTCTGAACTAGTGCCAGCTGTGAACTGTGCTGGGTCATCAAAGAGACTGAAGTTTAAAGGGATAAAAATAAGCACTGCTGATGGAATACTAAGTGGAACATGATGGCTGGTGGGAACGCAATTGTGTGATTTTAGCAAAGTATTGGCGCTTGACTTGCAAAGTAAATGAGTCAGCACCTCTGTTCAATTTTTCTACTGAAGATTTACTATGCAGCTGTGGCAACAATACTTGCATGCTAACAACATATAGTGGAATTTTGTAATGGGAAAATCAATTGGAGGTTTCAGTCCATCAGCATTGAATAATGGATGTAATGATGTTACACTGATCTCTCCGAGTTTACACTTCATTAGCGATGATGTCTCGGAAAGAAATTTAATTCTCCCTGGAAAGTTGTGCCTGAAAGTTGTTTTTTCCCTTAGGAAATTTCACTAGGGCAAGTTCATAGCATCACAAATTATCCACGGCTCTTAAGAGGGTGGCACAGTGGATAGCACTGCTGCCTCACAGTGCAAGGGATCCGGGTTTAACTCCAGCTTTCGGGTCACTGTCTGTGTAGAGTTTGAACGTTCTCCCCGTGTCTGTGTGGATTCCTTCTGGATGCTCCGCTTTCTTCCCACAGTCCAAAAGATGCACAGGTTAGGTTGACTGACCATGCTAAATTGACCCTAGTGTCGGAGGATTAGCAGAGTAAATATGTGGGACTTTGGGAATAGGGCCTGGGTGGGATCGTGGTAGGTACAGGCTCGATGGCCTGAATGGCCTCCTTCTGCACTGTTAGGATTCTATGATGCATGCTTTTGGACTGACCGTTTCACACAACTTATATCTTTGTGTTTGTTTAAACATTTTTCAGTGCTGTTTGCATGTCTGCTTAGAGAAATCTGCACCATACATGCCAGAGGGTAACTCACATTTGCTCCTCTAAATTTTTACCCCAGATTTGTAGGAATTGTCTGTAACATGAGGATGAAGAGTGTGAGGAAACGGGGGCATTCATGCTCACATTACTCTGCATGTCACATTCTCTCTTGTATCTTGTGTCCCATAATTGTAATATTCTTTATTCTACATCTCATTGCTATTCCAGTACTTTGTCTCCTCATTCCAATATTTCGTGTCGCGTGTCCTGTTGACTTTAGGTTTGCGTTCTACATTTGCGCCCTGTACTTAGTCAATGTCCATAACGATGCCATGTATCCCAACGCTGTGTTTTGCTCCTATTTCTGTGTAGCCTGCCTCCGTGCCCCGTCACTCTTTACCACTGTGTCTTGTGTCCCATTGCTCTATATTTTGTCCCATTTCCATTTCCTATTCCCATTTCATCTTATTTCCATTCTCCCACAAACCATCATGTCCTATTGTTGCCTGTCAGTTTGTGGTCCATGTCCTTTTCATTATATCTCATCCCAAATGTTCTGTGTCCTGTTTCCGTGCATTGTTTCGCATCACTAACTATCACTATGTGACCAGGGAGCTCAGCAGTCATGGAAACCACCCTACAGGTAATTTAACTTAGATGGGTAGGCAATGTCTCCTCTGTGGATAACTAAGAATCTCTAAGCTAATCTTCCCTGGGGGACAGCAATGTGAAAGTGGTCAATGCAAAGGGTACGTGGATGTTCAAAAACCAGCAGTACTCATGGAGAGGCAACTCCAGAATCAGTGGTTCTTGGGTTGCACTCAGATCTGCTAACTCACGCACCAGACAGTGAGCTCAAGAGGACACTGCCAGTCTGAGATGAGTCAATGGGTGGGATTTTCCGGTTGCAAGGCAGAATAATTCTGCTGGAGGTCAACAGACTTTGCGGGATGAAAGGGAACCCATGCAGACACGGGAAGAATGTGCAGACTCCACAGAGACAGTCACCAAATGCCGAAATCGAACCTTGGTCCCTGGTGCTGTGAGGCAACAGTGCTAACCACTGTGCCACCACATCCAATATATATTTCTTCCACATCCTCACTCTGTGCTTCCCCGGTCTCCTCATCAGATCCAATACTCAAGTCATCCTCTATAGCCTGTGAAGCTACCTTGCTAATCTCATGCTCCAAAGGGATCCCTCTTGCCAGAGCCAGACTGTGAAAAGCACAGCAGACAATGACTGTAAGCAAAGTACACGCTGGAGGATATTGCAGTGTTCCCTCGATTGGACCAGGCATCTGAACCTCATCTTCAGCAGCCCAAAGGTTCTCTCAATTACCACCCTTATGGAAATTTAAGAACTGTTGTACTTCTCCTCTGCTTGTGCCCTTGGAGTGGTGTCAAGAGTCTCCTTTTCAAGTGATAGCACTTTGCCATCCAGGAGCCAACCATCTAACCGAACTGGAGTGACTAACAGCCTTGGTACTAGGAGTGTCATAGCATATAGACATTAGGGGAACTGCTTGATATTTTGCACAGATTTGTGGAATTTCTGTCTTGGGATTAAAACCATCTGCGCATTCATGGATGGAACCCCTTTCCGTTAACAAAGACGCCCAGCTCACCCTCTAGTTCTCTGATGTCAACATCTGCACAATTATTGGCACAGTGGATGTGAGGGAACCTCACTACAAAGCTCAGTTTGCCTAGCTTTGTCTATCCAGAAATGAAAGAAATTACTGACCCAACTGAAAGAAGTGTCAGTAACCAGCTTGATAAAACTGTAAGATTGCAGGCTACACAGAAGCCCTCTGCCCCACGGATCCTTGGAAAGAATCTGAGGTAAAAGCATTTAGGGTACAGTGACCTGCAGAACCATTAACCACACATAAAATTGAGGCAATTTTTGACTCAATCATCTGGCATATGGAGGTTACAGTCTCCGAAGAGAGGCAGAGCCTCATTTGGCACTGAACCTCAAACATTATGCAATAATTGGAGCACTGCCTGTGCATTTTAAGCATGATGTAGAGATGCCGGCATTGGACTGGGGTAGTAAGAACTCAGTAAGAATCTAGCAACACCAATTTTAAATCCAACCGATTTATTTGATAGTAAATTTGCGAGCTTTCGATCTTTTCGTCTTCGTCAGGCAATTGCAGTGTTCTGTCTGCCTGAACACTGCAATTGCCTGTGCCTGCCATGTGCATTTTAAGTGCAGGTGTTGGCATCTATTGCAGACTTTCCAGCTTCCAGTCCTTGCTAGCCCTACGCCTCTCCTTGTTCCCTCGGATGCTGCCCACCACTTTTCCCTTCTGCTCTTCTCTTCCTCTTCAAAGGAGGTCTCACCAGCTGAACATACAATCCCAATGTGCAGAAATACAAACAGCACAGATTCTAGCACCATAAGGGGCACACATCAGGAATCCTCTAAGAGAGTTGGATAAGCAGAGTCCCTGATAAAAACTTCCAAACTTTATCAGAAACCATGGGAAGAGTATGAAATATGTAAACAGAAGCAGTCTTACCTGAACTCCTGACAAGTCACACAGCCAACGATCCAGACCCCTTTTATCTTGCCCTTGGATGGGAACATTGAAAAATGGAATGGCCACCTGCCCATATTCCCACATGAAGTGGAGGCAATGGCCTAGTGGTATTATCGGTAGTCTATTAATCCAGAAACTTAATTAATGTTCTGAGGACCCAGGTTCAAATCCCACCATGGCTCAAAACTCTGAAACAGTACTTGAACTTTTGACACAGAGGTGAGAGTGCCACGCCGAAAACCACTTATTTCAAACCACAACCTAATTACATGTCTCAAGAGGAAGGCTCCTTCTCATATATCACTGCAAGATGTTTTTGAGTTAATTTTCTTGAAGAGGTGAGAAAAGAACAACCAGATAATGAAGCAGAGATGAAGCCTAACACTCATGATCAATGCTCATTTGAAGAACACAGGGATCATACAAAGCATTGAATTCAGAGCAATAAATTACACCCCACAAATCTGCATTGAACTCTTACCTTCCAAAGCTCTGGAATTGAATAAATGTAATCATATTTACATTGATTTTTCTTATTCTGATATTGCTGCTGGTTGTTCATCTTATAGGCCCTACCGCACCACCGCTTTCTCACTGGTGATGGAGAATAGAAAGTAATGAGTTGATTTGATTTATTATCATCATATTTATTAACATACATTGTTTGTTGCGCGCTATGCAGACAAAACATACCATTCATAGTGAAGGAAATGAGAGAATGCAGAATGTAATGTTACAGTCATAGCTAGGGTGTAGAGAAAGACCAACTTAATGAAAGGTAAGTCCATTCAAAAGTCTGACAGCAGCAGGGAAGAAGCTGTTCTTGAGTCGGTTAGTACGTGTGACCTCAGACTTTTGTATCCTTTTACCGAAGGAAGAAGATGGAAGAGACTATATCTAGGGTGCATGGGGAACTTAAGTATGCTGGCTGCTTTGCCAAGACAGTTGGAAGTGTAGACAGAGTCAGTAGATGGGAGATTGGTTTGGGTGATGTATTGGGCTACATTCACGATCTTTTATAGTTTCTTGCAATCTTGGGCAGAGCAGAAGCCATACCAAGCTGTGATACAACCAGAAAGAATGCTTTCTGTGATGCATCTGTGAAAGGGAGAATCGCAGCTGACATGCCAAATTTCCTTAGGCTTCTGAGAAAGTACAGGCATTGATGGGCTTTCTTCACTATAATGTTGGCATGGTTTTTGGTGATCTGGACACTTTAAAAACTTGAGGCTTTCGACCCTTTTTACTGTGTCCCATTGATGTAGACAGGGGCATGTTGTCTTTTACGCTTCCTGAAGTCAATGACAACCTTCTTCGTTCTGCTGGCATTGAGGGAGAGATTATTTTTGCCTCACCAGTTCACCAGATTCTCTATCTCAGGGAACTCCAAACTACGGGCTGCATCTGGATCGGAGATTGGAGACCACTGCTCTATCTCATTCCTGTACTCTGTCTCATCATTGTTTGAGATCTGACCCGCTATGGTGGTGTCGCTAGCAAACTTGAAAATCCAATTGGAGGGGAATTTGGCCACATGATCATAGGTGTATAAGGAGTATAAAGGCTGAGAACACAGTCTTGTGGGGCACCAGTGTTGAGAACGATCGTGAAGGAGGTGTTGTTGCCTATCCTTACGGATTGTGGTCTGAGTTAGGAAGTTCGGGATTCAGTCGTAGAGGAGATGCCGAGACCCACAGAGTTTGAAGTCATAACTTGGAATTCAAATTAACGAGGAGTTTCTCGCTAGGCTGCCACTGTATCCATTGAATGTGGCCTCAGTTGAAACATTAGGAAAATAAATGGGCAAATTGCTGATTCAATGCGGAGAACAGAAAGATAGATTTGATGCCAAAACAGGAGGGAGCATGAAAATGGTCTTGTTCAAACCTCAAAGAGAATTCAAACAGCACACCAGGGTTTTCTCTCACTGCTTTCTTTTTATGATTGTTAGCTGATTTTCTCCCATTCCAATGAGACTGGAAAAGAATCGCTAATTATCTCCCCTCAACCATCTGTTGGTGCATCACGGGGTCTCTCACAGGGTGGTAAATGACTTGCTGTTACATCAGGAATTCCTTTGAAATCTGAACACGTTGAACAGGTAATAGGTAACATTTCAAAAAAAAATCTGTGCTCCAGATTCAGTGGTTGCGGACCAGGTTTCCCAGGCCTCATGAAACCCCCACAGCTGAACTGAGCCAAGAATGGCTAGTTCCAACATTTAATAGCCTTTCCATTGTTTAATAGGCCAGGAGGAAGCTAATCTGTTACCATCAATCTGATTCACTCACTCATTGAGTGAGCAATCCTCTCAATGTCCCTCACTCACCAACTGATTCCTTCTACCTCCATAATCCCCTCCCACTGATGTTTCCCCACTGGCCAAACTCTTTGTGAATGATTTTACCAAAAAGATTTCACGTTGATGGGAGAAACTTGTGTCTTTTTTTTGGGCCACTTAAAAATCAAATTTTAATTCACTTGAGCAAAAAATGTTGACAAACTAGTTTGTGCCAGCAAAAGTATTGGGCTGGGCCTAAATTGCCCAAAAGGTGGCTGATAGCAGCAGAGGGAGCAATTGAATCTGTGCAGATATCTGTAGTCTGAGAGCATAGAGATCTGTCACTGCCTGTGCTGCTATAATGGCCTTTGTGGCTGAAACCTGCCCCCCTCCCAGCCATCATTGCACCAGGGACCTAGGTTCAATTCCAGCCTGGGGTAACTGTCTGTGTGGAGTTTGCACGTTCTCCCTGTGTCTGCAGTTTTATCTGGTGCTCCAGTTTCTTCCCACAGTCCAAAGATGTGTGGGTTAGGCTGATTGGCCATGCTAAATTGCCCCTTAGTATTGGGGGTCTAACAGGCTAAACATGTGGGGTAACAGGATTAAGGCCTACATGGGATTGTTGTTGGCTCAATGGCTTAATGGCTTCTTCCTGCGCTGTAGGGATTCTATGATTCTAAATTGGGGCTCCAAGACCTTCTTTACCCATGAGAATCTTGTGAAGTGCAGGAGGAGAACAGTATTTATGTAGAATTATAGAAAGTAAATGGGAGACATGTAGGCACACATAGTTCTGGTACCTGTGAACTGGGGAGAGTACAATATGCAAGGCTGAATATAAGTGATTCCATAGACTTGCTTCCTTAAAACAGGCATTAGCCCAGTTTCTTTGAAACAATATTTTCATTTTTTCTGTGGTTAGAAAAATGGCCCTCTTTTTTAGTAGAATGGATAGGCCACGAAGGGACTGTTTGATCTGTTCTTTCATCGGCCAATGAACAAAGGGACCACAAAAGGGAAATAATTTCGGCAGTAATATAAACTGCAGCTTTATCAGCTGTTGTTCACAATTTATTAGCCACCCTTTCACTTTTCCATTCAGCGTTCTTTAGCACATGTACATCCTACGCTGCCCACTAACAGTGCAATAAGACTTCAAGAGGCAGCTGAGAGTCAAGGTGCACAGCAGTGAAGGGGATTCTGCAAAATATCTTTGTATGGGATATGATGAGGGCATTTATTGTACTGGAAAGAAATAATGAATCCTAATAAACTTCGAAAAAAACTGCAGTCAGCCAAAAATTGAAAGATGGTTAGATTAAACTTTTAAAGGGGCATTATCTTGATGCACAACGTTCTTTTTCGAAGAGAACAAGGAATTACTTGCATCACCAACATGTCACACAATAGCCTGTTTTTACAGTAACATCCTGATATTCCTCTCTGAGGCATACGGGAAGACTGGTTCCCAAGACATAACAAAGAGAAACAGAAGGAGAGATTTTTTACGTTAGTGTTGAGTTCCCTTTTCCATAGAATCCCTACAGTGCAGAAGAAGACCATTTGGCCCATCAGGTCTGCAATCCCACAATCCCACCCAGGCCATATTCCCATTTGCCACACATTTACTTTGCTAATCCCATGAATGCTAATCCCCTAAATTTATTGTTTGTGGATTTCTGGGGCAACCACGATGGGGGAACGGGACACTATCGGTCTTCCTAACTTAAGCTCTTTTCATCGCAACTAATTGGTGGCACAGGAATCTGGCCGGAGTGCCTTGTGGAAGAAGCTCCCTTAGATTGGATCAGAAGGCCAAACAAAAAACAAGTTGGCAAAAGACAAATTGGAACTTCCTTTTCAGAAATTCATTCAATATTTGTGGCTTGGGATTACTGGGTTCCACATCACAGCCTATAGATGCACCCTGATTCCCAGTATAAAGCACTAAAAACCAGGCTGAAAGCAACTAAATCTGAGTACATGGCGGCCATGTTCTGTGCAGTGCATTCTCAGTGGGTTTCTGGGTAATCTATGGAAGGTTGCATCTCTGGACACAGTGGATAAGAATAGCTACGAGAATATGTTGGCAACTCAAAGACTGTTGTCATACCATCAAAAGAAGTGTGAGGACTTGCATTATGTCCCAGGATTTGCTGAATTGAAGTCTGGCTTGTTAGGTTTCTCTCCTCATGCTTCAGTTCAAAAAAATGTTTGCCTCATAAATTGCTGGAAGCATAAGATGATAACAGAATGGCAAGAGGAAGGGTGGGGGGGGGGCGGAATCTTGGAATATGGTAAATAACTGGATCAACAGTCCCTCTCTTCAACCAATGAGATGGAAAGATGGTGAAAGAAACAGAAAAGCAATGAAGAAGGGAATACAGTGAATTAGGGTCAAATTTGATACAGGAAGTGAAATATGGGAAAAGAAAATTTGGAATCCAAGAAAGAAAATTAAGGAGGCTGTTAGGAAAGATAGCACAATTTAAAATAAAGTTACATTAAAAAAAAGTGTCTTGCATTAAAATCATCACTATTGTGCAAGCATAGCAGGGTGGCACGGTGGCACAGTGGTTAGTGCCTCACAGTGCCATGGACCCAGGATATGATTCCCGGCTCAATCACTGTCAGTATGGAATTTGTACATTGTCCCGTGGCTGCGTGGGTTTCCTCCAGGTGCTTCCCATAGTCCAAAGATGTGCAGGTTAGGTGGATTGGCCACACTAAATTGCCTCTCAATGTCAGGGGGATTAGCGAAGATAAATGCATGGGATTATGGGGAAGTGCCTGAGTGGGACTGTGGTCAGTGCAGATATGATGGCCAAACGGCCTCCTTCTACACTGCAAGATTCTATGAAGAACTATTTGCTACTTGCAGCAAAGAGATTCAATTGTTTCCTTTCTGGGTTGTACACATTGAGCGACATTTCAGGAAAATAAATCTCAACATAGAAAAGGATGCTGTTAAATGCCCGCTGTAACTTTCTGTGGCAAAGTTTATTTTGTTTTAACAGTGCAAATGCAACAATCATTTCGAAAGTCATGAGGAGGATGAGCTGCCATTTTGGTAAAATTAACAGCTTAGCGTCACCAATCACACAGCAACTTGTGGTGATTCGTAACTTACAAGCTGCTAAGTTACTTAGTCAATAAATGAGTCTTGCACAAAACCACCATTATTGTGCAAGCATAACACAGCCCAAGGTAACAAGGCAGTCACACTGAGAGGGGTTGGGGCACAAATAGAAGTCCAGGTGAGACAATTACCATGACGGTTTCAGGAAGAAGGGTTGTCGTTTAAAATTGAAAAGAACCTTGATGGACAGCTATGGAAACACGATCAGGAGAACAAAGAAGATGACTTTGAAGTGGGATAAAGGAGGTTAGGGGTTGCCATGGCTTTCTATCCAATTAGCAGCTATATTCAAAGCACATGTTCAGAGGATTGAGCTACTGAGAAGTGCAGACTGAACAGAATCTAAATCAGTTCCACAAGGTGAATCAGAAGACAGCCAATATCAGAGCAGAATAATCTTACTATGTTCAGGTTAGAGAAACATATAGGACAGGAGGCCATTCAGCCTATTATGCCAATGCTGGTTCGTTCAAAGAACAATCCAGTTGGTCGCACTCAGCTTCTCTTCCTCATAGCAGTGCTATTGCTTTCCATTTCAATTGGAGATTCAGTTCCCTTTTGAATCTGCTTCCACCATCCTCACATGTATAAATTGCAGTTCATAACAACAAACTGCTGTAAAAGAAATCTCATCTCCCCCTCTTGTTCTTTTGCCAATTATTTTATATAAGTTTCCTCTGGTTATTAATCCTGATGTCAGTGGAAACAGTCTCACTTCACCAAGTCTTTCAAGAACTCATCATTTTGAATGCCATACCTATTAAATCTCCCCTTAACTTCCTCTGCACTAAGGAGAACAATCCTACCCTTTTCGAGTCTCTGCAGATAATTGAAACAGTTTATCGCTGTAGCACCATTCTAATAATGGTAGCTTGACCTGCAGCAAGTAAAACAGATCCAACTGTGATGGAACATACAGGAGGAAAGAGGCATGTCTTCACGATGGGGGAAAATGGATGTGTCAACTCTTCAAAGTTACTCTTGATTAGTGAGCACCGAAGTTCGGTGCGGTCAGGAAACTTACAAGAACTCAGATCACAGGAAACATGATTTCCTTAAAAATGACATGCCAATAATGTAGTGTAATTTTTCACGAGTGAGGTAAAATACTGCATTCCATTATTAAAACACAAAGTCAATGTCATTTATTATCGGAAACTTTATTCGACATCGGATTCTTATTTTTTGACAGACAGGTTATAATTACTCCCAGAAACAATTTTCTACATTAATACCATCGCCTACTTCAATAAACACATTGAAACATCTTATTGCCCAAGATTAGAGATTCTTTAATGCACATTCATGGCTTTTAATTTCACATCTGCTTGTCAGAACATGCAAGTGGTATATAATCTATAATTCAGATTTTGGAGATGGCTTTTTTCATATTAATAAATCATTGAACGTTGATTGACTCCAAGAGTTATCCAAAGGGAAGCAAACCCAAGACAAAGCTGAACCAAGTTGTTCCATGAGGGCAAGAATACTGGGTGGGATTTTACAGCTTTGCACATCCCAAAACTGTAAAATCCTGCCTGAGGTCAACAGATCTTCTCATTGTCGACCACTCGCCCGCTCCAATTTCTGTGGCGGGCAGAGTAGAGAAATTCCAGCACGTGAGAGAGTGTTGGAAATTTTAGAATTACCTACTAATTAGCACACAGAGCCAAACTAGTTTTGAGATACTCAAATAATGCCGAAAGCAAAAGAAACCAAGTGTAACTTATTTGTTTTAATAAGAACTTATAAGTTGTACACCAAGTCCCACAAACAAGTCGTTATTTCACTAAGCAGCAAAATATTTTAGGTGATGTTATTAAGGGATAAATACTGGTCAGGGCACTGGGGAGACCCACTCTGCTTTCTTTTTATAGAATCATACAATCCCTACAATAAAGAAGGATGCCATTTGGCCCATCGAGCCTGCAGTAACAACAATCCCACCCTATCCCCGTAACCCCACATAATTTACCCTATTTATTGCCCCCGAAACATTGGTCAGTTTATCATGGACAATCAACCTAACCCATACATCTTTGGAGAAAACTGGAGCATCTGGAGAAAACCTATGCAAACATGGGAAGAATGTGCAAACTTCTCACAGTCACCCAAGAACAGGAATCAATCCCAGGTCTTGGCGCTGTGAGGCAGCAGCGTTAACCACTATGACACTGTGCCTCTCCAGAATAATTTACCTCTATCTTGGATGCAGAAGGTACCTGTGTTTAGTGTGATATCCAAAAGATGACACCTTCAACAATGCAAAACATCTTCAGTACTGCATTGGAGTGTCAACTAGATTTGATTCTTAAGGGTGGGGATTCTTCCCATTTTTTTTTTGCAGAATTGCAGCAGGTGGAAAAAGTGGCTTTAAGCCGCTGGCCTCAGCAGTGACACTCTCCACCGTATTATGAGGAACTTTGACAAACAAAATCAAAGCAGTGGGTCCCACAATGTCATAATAGTGGACCCATCTCCCAGCAACTTAGTTTTTTTTAAAGGTTGAGTGAGAATTTTTAAAGGCCACCCCCAATACAAAACAGTGAAAATAGAACATCTCTTCCTCATTCATTCCCTCTCCATTGTACAATACCATGGCCCCAGCATTGGCCCCAGAACTGCCCGGGCCTTACCCAAGCACCATCCCAAGAACCCCAAGTTCCCCCCAATTCTATCTCCACAGAATGATGTGCACACCTGAGCACTTTGGCAGGTCTGCATGGCACACTGTGGGAACCCCATAGTGGTAATTCAGGTCAGGGTGCCCTCATGCTGATGTACACACTGACACAGTGGTTAGCACTGATGCCTTACAGTCCTAGAGACCTGGGTTCAATTCCGGCCTCAGATCACTATCTGTGTGAGTTTGCACATTCTCCCCATGTCTATGTGGATTTCCTCCGGGTGCTCCGGTTTTCTTCCACAGTCCAAAGATGTGCGGGTTAGATTGATTGGCCATGCTAAATTAATGCTACTGTCGGAGGAGGGGTGGCGGGGGCGGGAGTGGTGGAGAGGAAAGGCAGGGCAGAGCCACACTGGAAAAAGAGGTGGGAATAGAATCAATGGGAAGAATGGCTGACTACTGGTTGGACTTCAATGATCCTCATCATATGATCTGCCTTGGAATGCTGCAAAGGGGACATGTGGAAGGGTAAACACATTTTAAAGATGCAACAGAAACAGACTGAGAGCAGCATAGACAGATACAACAGATGGATGTGATGAGGACATAAATTAGATGTTATTTTGCAAGAACACACAAAATACATGTTATGTGAAGACCTTCTAATATTAATTAAGTAGAATGTAACAGCAGAGAAAACAGCACTCCAATTAATTCAGTACATTTACTATCTGTCACATACCCTTTAAATGGTCTGCTCTTTGCAGTGGAAAGAATCCTGAAACACAAGTAAAGCGCATGGTGCTAACCTTTTGTCACCCTGAAATCTGATTACAAAATAACTGTACAGCTAAATTCCCGTCATTTCTTGACCTGATCAGTTGAATCTTGTAAGTGCCAGCAACTTGCAGTGTCACGTAATCCCATTTTCATCTTCAATTTACAGCCCTGCTTAAGGTACTGATGAGCTTTTCTTTACTTGACAGAATTATATCATGCCATTTATTTGTTGGCCAGTAATGGTTTCAGCACAGTTGTAATTCTCCATTCACTATTCCTGTTTTATGATCCTTCATCCCTCCTTTTACTATCTCTTCCTTACTGCTGTTGTAAACCCTTTGCAGACAATGAAATTCATTTTTCCAAATATTGTTCCCACACCCTCAGGATGAGAGGGTAGAAAGTCACCCATCCTGCTGTTACCTCTTGGGAATCGTAGGTCCGGGCATCATAGTTAAAGGGCACCCAGACAACCATTCACTCACTGCAGGCCAGGAGCTCCGGATTCCTCCTCAAGATGTCACAGCGAGGCAAACAGCTCAGCAAAACTTCCCTGTAGACATTCCTTCAGGAGGTCCAGGGATTCTGGAAGGTGCTGTTATCCTGGGGCGGAAGCAGGTGGCCAATCCATCTGACTATAGTGCCTTGGACGGACGTCACAATGTCGTTAGTACTCATAGAGTCCACCACAGAGAACTCAGCAATGCAGGATGAGAATGAATGGTCTTCTGCTCTCTGCCGTTGTAAGTGCACTGTCTACACACTACAAACAGGCATTCATAAAGGCATCAGGCAATGTAATTGAATGAGTGACAGGGATGCCAGACAGGAGTTTGGGTTGCAGCACTCGGCAACAGATGGGACATCTGCCCTGAATGTGTGCCAGCCACTTCATGCTGTCAATTTTATATTAGTTTTAGGACATCCTGCTTCTTAATCACTTACGGGGGAGACCTCTGCAACAGCTACAGGCATACATTCTCCAGAACTGCTTATGCAGCCGTTAGGATGACAATTTCTGCAGGACAAGAAACAACATAGCACAACAAGCACGACTGCTCCCAGACTGAAGGTGGAATTGTAAACATGCAAGCCCTAACCCCTTTTGAGGAGCTGGCCACAGAGATAGCCAGGGAGGAGCAGGAGCAGGAGGACAAAGTAGAACTCCTCCAGGAGAACAGTGTGTACAGTTGTGAGCTGGAGCCACTGAGTGAGAAATATATTTAATTAAGGAGCCTGCTTCAGTCAATCACTAAACCTTTCTTTTCTCTATACCCAGTACCGGCAAGGAACAGGGGAGGACCAGCCATACAGCCTTAGCCCCAACCCATATCTGATGAGGCTGCCTCAGAGGATGCACCATCACAGCATTAACCTGCACAGAAACACTCATCTCAGGAAGTGAAATTTCTGCTGCAGACTCAGGGGTTACAATCTGGTCAATGCATCACTGACACCGTCTGCAGCTGGTGGTGGAAGTGACAGATAAAGTCTCTGATACTTGGGTATTGCTGGGGACCAGTTATTCAGCCCAATGAGAGTGACAAACCTTTGGACTCGGCCTTCAGATACGCGTTGGAGATGCAAAGCCAGGAGGGGGAACATCAGAGAGAGACAGGCCACGCACACATTACACCAAATGCTGGAGGAGTCAATCTATGTTTTGTCTTCTCTCATTGCTCTGATATGCAAGCACCTGACTCCCTTCGAGGTCCAGCAGAATACATACTGGCTGCCAGATAAGCATTTGGATCTGTACTTCGTTCCTCTAGCCATGAGTGAAGCGCAATAGTGACTTGGCAAAATGGAGATTAAAGCATCTAGATCCTCCCCCAGCTGCCCCTTCTCCTCAAGGAATCAGGGAAGTACTAATAGGCACAACACAAAGGAACAACACCAACCAAATATCCTAGGGGCTTCAGCCCAAGCCACTCCAGTGGTGTTCTGCAGCCTCACCCCCCCTCTGCCACTGACCCTATCATCTCCAGCAGGTAAGGCTGAGGATGGTACACACGCATCTGAGCAGGTGATACTGAGCAGGCCAGGGCCCTCCAGGTTTTAGGCCACCAGAAGTCACCCATCAAAGTCATCACAGTTAATAGGGTATAGAAGTCAGCTGGCCGCCTCCACCTCAGCTGCAGAACTAAACATAATGTTGGCAGCAACACTTTTAAAAGTATTCAAGGCTCAGGTGCACAAGTGTTGTAAATAGTTTTGACACTTGTAAACTTATGTTGACTTGCACCGTTTTAAGACTCCTGGATTCCATCTTGCTGTTAGTTGCTTCAGTGGTTGCAGGTATTTAAGAGTCTGGAATGTGGGCCCACAGCAGCATTTGTTCATGAACTCCCACAGATTCAGTTCCCCACATTTTCACCAGAGTGATCACTCAATCATCCCACGTGTGAACGATCAATCACCAGTCTTCAGTCACTGGTATGCTGCTTGGCCACGCAACACACAAGTCACTACTTGCAGCTCACTATGTTTTGACCTTTGAAAAGGTGTTCATTGACTCAATCAAACTCCTGCTGTTTTTGCCCTGATGTGAGATGCAGGTGAATGGCATAAGCGCTCGAGTGGAGGTGAATCTAACAAATGAGTGGCAAGGAACACTGTAGATGAAGCTTCAAGGCTCAAATAGTAAATAGCCTGCACTATCTTCTTAATAAAAGAAAACAAGAGACTGCCCCATATGTTTGGACAAAGCAGGGGTGTGTACGTGCAATTGCAGAATCATAGAGGTCTACAGAAGAAACAGGCCTTTCGGCCCAACTTGTTCAATGCTGCCCTTTTTTTTAAAACCACTAAGCTAGTCCCAATTGCTAGTGTTTGGCCAATATCCTTCTTTACCCATCTTATCCATGGTCCAAATGTTTTTTGAAATAAAAAATTCTACCCACCTCAACTATTGTTAATGGCTTTTGTCATTCTGAGCTAATATGCATGTGAAGGCAGTAAATAAAGGGGCAACGGAGCTGGGTATTGGGAATTGGGGAGAGATCTATTCCTTGGATGTAAGCATTCAGGGTCTGGAGGCAATATATCTGCTCCTTCTGTCCCATGGACAATAAATAAATCATCACAAATCCCCATGGCCTTCTTACTTCCTTTTATGTATGAGTTTTATATAAAAGTGCAGATAAAATGGAGACCTTCAGCTTCCTGTAAAAACCCTGAATGACTGATCTCCCTTCTAAGAGCACGCAGGCTGGCTGCCTAACCGGCCACCATTTAATCTGGAAGTAGGTGAGTCAGAGGCGATTCAGGATCAGGAATAAAATTTGAAAATCTTTTACCTTCCTATCAACCTCAGCCCCTTCTTAAGGAGTTTGAACTCACCCACGTTATTTCAATAGGGCAGCACGGTGGCACAGTGGACAGCACTGTTGCCTCACAGCTCTAGAGACCCAGGTTCAATTCCTGGCTTGGGTCATTGGCTGTATAGAGTTTGCATGTTCTCCCCGTGTCTGTGTGGGTTTCCTCTGGATGCTCCGGTTTCTTCCCACACTCCAAAGATTAGGTGCATTGGCCAGGCTAAATTGCCCCTTAGTGTCCCAGGATACATAGGTTAGAGGAATTAGTGGGATAAATATTACGAGGATAGGACTTAGGTGGGATTGTTAATGGTGCAAACTCGATGGGCTGAATGGCCTCCTTCTGCACTACAGAGATTCTATGGTATGTGGGAGAAATAACTAATATCTGAAGGTGGTGCTTTATAAGAATTCACCTCTTCATAATTGCTGGCGTCAGCGCATTGGAATTGTCTGGTCAGGCTCCAAAGACTTGCCTCTAACTGGGATTCAGGTTTAAAGGTTTATAGCAGGTTTAATAGCAGGCTTTACTGTGTCCATAGAGGAAAAACATAAGTCCTGTGCTTTCCAGAATGGCTGCCAAGTGCAGTGTAAGGCAAAGAATACTCAGCATTTCCCTAGTGTAAGCAGAAAAACTGCTGTTAATAGTGAAGTAGAGAGAGCAATATTTCATTGTCTTGAATGCTGCAAGAAGTCGAAGAAATGTGCAGAGGTTGTAGTATGAGGAGGTGACAAAGACTGACAGTTCTAGCTCTAACATCTTACTCCCCTGTGCCAACCACTTGAATCAACAGTGCCAGATGAAGTTTTGTGATCTTATCAGGTCAGCCAAGTGATTAATAGTTTCAGCACCAAAGACAGCGCTCTCACTGCAGAGTGGGAAGGTTATGGATGCTTGAACTCACAAACCAGTCCGCCTCTCTGCGATAGTCTTTCCAGATGAGAGTTTAAACCACCTGTTCTCTCTGGTGGTTCTAACACGTCCGATGGCACTATTTTGAACAGAAGCCCAAAACTTCTCCCTGGTGCACTGGCCAATATTTACCCTTCAACCAACTCCACAAAAACAGATCATCTGGACATTTTCACATTGCTATTTGTAGGAACTCACTGTGTGCAGCACTAACGACCGCATTTCCTGTATTGTTACAGTAACCACACTTTAAATGTGATACCTTGCTGTAAAGTACTTTGGTACTTGCTGAGGTTGTAAAAAGGTGTGACAGAAATGCCAGCTCATACTTTTCTAATTCACATTAATACAATAGGAGTAAACTGAGGGTTTTGTGATGTGGTATACCATACAAGAACTTCACTGATAGACCACTGTTTATGATACTCCCAACATTCCTTCATTTACTTCTTTTCGTATGTTTGCTGGGCAAAAATACTTTGATTGGGTTTTTTTTTGCTGAGGCGATAGCCCTACCCTCGCGACAAAAGGTCAGGGCTTGTCCACTTCTGCAAGGCCAGGGAGTCATGACTTGATTTTACAAGCAACAGGCCATCATGTGGCTCATATCATAACTCCCATCCCCATCTGAAAGGATGTCCCACCAATCAGATGGTTGGAAGCTCCTCAGAGTTCCAACAGAGACACTCTGCAGCAGCACCCAGGGTTCAGACCATGAGAAATATGGCATCAGGCAAGCACGAGACAGAAGGAGGTCATTAGTTAGTTATTGAATATAGTCAGAGCCCAGGACTTTGCTCTGAGGAACTCCTGTACTGATGTTCTGGGGCCGGGATGATTGGACCCTGTGATGATTGTTCCTTTAAGGGCAACACAGCAGAGTAAGGGTCACCTGGCCTAGATGATCAATTGGGACACAGAGTATGGTATCACCTCAAGGTGAGAAAGGCTCCTAGGCAGAGGCATTTTGGGAGGTAGTTTCAACAATGTGGCTGCTGCACAATTCTTATTAATAAATACTTTCTGTGTTCACTAATAAAGTAATCAAAAATGCATTTTTACATCATCAACAATTATAACCGTCTTTATGTGGGCTAATTATGACTCCAACCAGCAGACAATTTTCTGCTTATTCTAATGACTTCCAATTTTGCTGGGCCTCTCCTATGCCATATTTCAGGAACCTGCTGTCTTAATGTCAAGGACAGTGAAGGTGAGACAGTGGTGAGATTTGAACTCATGTCTCTAAAACATTAAACTGAACCTCTTGATTATCAGTCCAGTCACATTCTCACAGTGCTATCATTCCTGTGTAACCTGGCCAAATTAGCTGAAGATACAAATATAGCTGGGGGAATCAGTGGTGAGAAGAATGCAGAGAGGCAGGACAGAGATGTTCAGATAGATTAGGCGAGTGTGCGAGATCATGGCAAATGAAAGTAAAGTGATGTGAAGTGTGAAGTTATGCAATTTGGTAGGAGAGGTTAGGAAGCAGAATATTTTTGAGAGACTGGGAAATGTTTGCATTCAGAAGGGTCTGGGTTACCTTGTACGTGAATGACAGAAACATATCTCTGAACAAATGGTATGTTACAAAGAGTTGGGTATGAGAGTGTGAATGTAATTGTACAGAACACTGATTAGGTCACAGCTAGAGTGATGTGCGCAGTTTTGGTCACCTTGTTGAAGGAAGGACATACATGGTCTATTTGGCTGTTTCCTGGAATGTGAGGACTGTTCTCTGAGGGAAGATTGAGTAAATTAGGCCCATAGTCCCTCAATTTTAGAAGAATAAAAGCTGATCCAATTGAAACATAACTTGAAATTTACAAGATGTGGAAGGTAGTATTGGATCGAATTGTCTGAAGAGTGGCAATCAGATTACCATTCCACTCCTATTGAAATCCACAATTCTGGCCTGGATTCCAAACCAGGCCTCTTCAAAAGTGCTCCTGTTCTGTGAATCCTTGTGCCTTGGGCAGGATCATGGTGGGAAGCCAAGCCATGCTGCTTTCTTACGGTGTTATTTTTCATATTTCCGTCAGTCTTCATCTGGGACATTTAAATAATTTTACAGTGTGTCAGTGAATGAGTGTGGGTGGATTCAGTTGGGAGGGTGGGTAAGGTGGCATGTTGGTAGATGGCAGGGTGGTTGGTGGCAGGGCACTAGGTGGCAGGCTGAGTAGGGTGGGTGTAGTGTCAGCAGTGTAGGGTGGCATGGTAGGTAGGGTGATAAGGTCATGTCAGGTCAAGTCAAGTGTTGTCAGAGACTTATGTGGACTTGGAGGTTTGTGGTTGAACGGTGTGGTTGGAGAATTGGGGGGGGAGTTAGAATGTTGGTTGAGGTATTAGGACACTTGAGGGGGGTTGGAGGGTAGTGGGGAGGGTTGGTTGTCAGGTCATTAGGGACAAGGGTGAGCTGGATGTTCAGAATATTATTGGGAAAGGAAGGTAGTTGGAGGGATGTTGTGGGGGAGAGCTCCCCAGAAGCAAAGTCGGCATACAGCGGGTTGCTTGCCTGAAGAATGTTAAACCAGAGGAGAGTGGGACTCCAGTTCCACAATCTCTTTGGTCAGCAGCTCCTTCAGTCCTGGCACTGCCAAGAGTGTGTTACTGAGTACTATCCAGACTGCAACGAGACTTCTTGATTTTTCCATCAGAAGAATCTCTCAGCAACTTTTACAGATGCACCATAGAAAGCATTATTTCTGGTTGTATCATAGCTTGGTACAGCTCCTGGATTGTCTAAGAATGCAAGAAACTACAAAAGGTCGTAAACAAAACTCAGTCCAACATGCAAACCAATCTTCTATCCATTGACCCCATCTACACTTCCTGCTGCCTCGGAAAAGCAGCCAATATAATTAAATAATTAAGGACACCACGCATCCTGGACATATTGTCTTCTGCCTTCTTCTGTCGGGAAAAAGATACAAAAGTCTGAGGACGCGTACCAACCAGCTGAAGAATAGCTTCTTCCCTGCTGCCATCAGACTTTTGAATGGATCTACCTCACATCAAGTCGATCTTTCTCTACACCCTAGCTACATTCTCCACTCTCTCCTTTCCTTTTCTATGTACGGTATACTTTGTCTGTCCCGTGTGCAAGAAACAATACTTTTCAAATCAAATCAGAGGCAATAATTTCTCTCTATTTAATTTTTTTGAGTCATTTTGTCATAAGAAGCACTTCGATTTGTTCACTCTGTACAAAAGGCAATACAAGTCAAGTTTATGTAATCTGTGTTTATGATGTAGCCCTCCAAGCCCCATTCTCATTCCATTCTTTAAAGCTTCACAACAAAGCAAATGAATTGATTTTGTTCCCTATCACTGAAATGATAAAAAAAAAGTCTCCGGTGTTGCTAAATGGTAAAATCAGACACATCTCTCCACACAAATAATCACAGTCCAAATTTCAATTAACGTTCTGATATTAATTTACCAGATCAGAAGCACACTAAACTGAATGAAATATATGATTTTTTTCAACCACCATCTCTTTAATATGTTTTCCCAAATTTTTTGACTGTACAAATTCTGTCACTACTTGTTTGGTGAAGAAAACACAAGACTAAGAATTTTGATGAACTGTGTTTATCCATGAAGTGACATGCTTGGATATCAATAAATTAATTCACTGTTACATTAACTCATCAGTTAGTAATCTTATGGTGTGGCATGGTGGCACAGTGGTTACCACTGCTACCTCCCAGCGCCAGGGACCCAGGTTTAATTTCTGGCTTAGGTTGCTATCTGTGTGGAGTTTGCATGTTCTCCTGTGTCTGCATGGTTCAGACTGATAGTAGATGGCAGGGTAGTTGTAGCAGAGCACTAGGTAGCAGGTTAAGTAGGGTGGGTGTAGTGCCAGTTATGTAGAATGACATGGTCGGTAAGATGGTGAGGTCAGGTCAAGTCAAGTGTTATCAGAGAGTCACAGGGAGTTGAAAGTTTGGTGGGGTCGAAGAATTGATGGGAGTGTAAGGGTCAGTTGGGGTATCAGAGTATTGGTGGGATAGTTGGAGGCTTAGTGAGGAGAGGTCAGTGGGTTAGGTAATCAGGGATAGTTATAGGGTAAAGGGTGACCTCTGGGTGCTCTAGTTTCCTCCCACAATCTGAAAGACAGGCTGGTTAGGTGCATTGACCCGAACAGGCGCTGCAGGGTGCCGACTAGGGGAATTTTATTGCAGTATTAATCTAAGCCTTACTTGTGATTAATAAATAAACTTTAAAATTTTATTTATTTCTAGCCAATGTTGAGATGGATAAAGTGATTAAGGTATCGGAAGTGAAAATTTTATGGGACATAAACCCCATAAAATTATTCAAATAGATTTTCTGCTGAAATTCTGATAGTGGAATGAAGAAGCCTTGAAAATTTATTGCGTCTTGCTCTTCCAAACATAAAAAACTGTTCCTTCTGCTCTGAGAGATGCTAACGTGGGAGTATATATCAGATAATGGCCTAGTGGTATTATTGCCAGTGTATTAATCCAGAACCACAGCTAATGTTCTGGAGATCCGGGTTTGAATCCCACCACGGAAGATGGTGAAAATCAATAAAAATATCTAGAATTAAGAATCTACTGATGACCACGAGACCACTGTCGATTGTCAGAAAAACCTATTTGGTTCAGTAATGTCCTTTCAGGGAGGGAGTCTGCTGTCCTCACTTGGTCTGGCCTACATATGACTCAAGAGCCACAGCAATGTGGTTGACTCTCAAATGCCTTCCAAGAGCAATTAGAGATGGGCAATCCAGCAATGCCCATCTCTCATGAATGAATTAAAAAAAACATGCCAGGACATATGATAAATGGAAATGAATATGAAGATTGTGCTCACAGCATTCATGGGAACACCACCAGCTGGAAGTTTCCCTCCAAGCCACACACCATCGTGACCTGGAAATATATTACTGTTTCTTCACTGTCACTGCGTCAAAATACTGGAATTCCCTCCCTAATAGCACTCCAAGTATACCTAAACACAGTAAGAAGTCTTACGACATCAGATTAAAGTCCAACAGGTTTATTTGGCAGCAAATGCCACTAGCTTTCTGAGCGCTTGCTGCTCCTGACAAAAGCTAATGGTATTTGCTACCAAATAAATCTGTTGGACTTTAACCTGGTGTTGTAAAACTTCTTATTGTGTTTACCATAGTCCAATGCCGGCATCTCCACATCAGTGTACTTAAACCACATGGATTGCAGGGATTCAAGAAAGCAGCTCACCACTACCTTCTCAAAGGCAGTTAGGGATGGGTAATAAATGCTGACCTATTTAGTGATGCTCACAGCCCATGAACTAATTAAAAAATAAGAGGCAGCACTGAGAATGCCAATTACTTTAACGGTACAAATCCTGTACCTAACATACCTGGCCTCTCTCCAGTTTGCTGACCCAAAGATAATCTTGTATCACATTGAATTACTGAGTACACGAAAATTTAATCAAGAGATGTCAATGTACAAAATTGTCTGATTGAAGTGTTTTATTCCTGAGTGCCATTCCTATACTAACAACTCATCCAAGGATATTGCTAGCGTTCCCTTACATCCCTTAAGTTGCCTTTCAACATTGGCTTTGGCTAGTGAGTGATGTAGATCAAGTCAGTGAGGAGGACATGGTGGGGGCTGGGGAGAGAGGAAGGAGGTGGGGAAATGCGGGGTGTTGCTGTCAAGTGTGACACGCAAATTGCCCAGCACAGATGGAACTTGCCAGTATATCAAGGACATAAAGCAGATATTAATTGATCTAACCACCAGTTGTATGTCCCATCTAATTGCGGGAAGCAAAATCAAAAATGGACGTCTGATTGCCCATTGATGATGGGAGCTCTCAGCCATGTTTTGTTTTTGACTTTGAGGAGTAACTTGACATTAGCCTTTGTAATACTACTGGGCGGTATGGTGGTTTAATGGTTAACACTGCTGCTCATAGCACGAGATACATGGATTTGTTTGCAGCTTGGATCACTGCCTGTGTGGAGTTTGCATGTTCTCCCCATGTCTGTGTGGGTTTCCTCTGGATGCTCTGGTTTCCTCCCACAGTCCAAAGATGTGCAGGTTGAGCGGGTTGGCCACGTTAAATTACCTTTTTGTGTCGGGGAACTAGCTGGGTAAATGCACAGGGCTACAGGGATAGGGTCTGAGTGGGATTGTGGTCAGTGCAGCCTCAATGGGCCAAATAGCCTCCTTCTGCATGTAGGATTCTATAATAATATATTTACCAGGCATACAATCAAGGATCAGGTATAAACTATAATTTCCAAATTTTAATTGATTGAGATGGAAATAATGAATGAAATGACAAATAGCTAAATACAATATCAAGATCAGAAACATTGAACTTTTCCTCCTTGAATTAGATGGCTGGATTCAAGTCCATGATGGAAATGATAGAAAAAGTTAAAGGCAATTTGTCATAAAGTTGTACTGTAATGAATCAGTCATAAGTTAAACTTTTGATGTTGTGCAGGAATTGGCATTCAAGTTAAGGGAGTAGCAACAGGGCCTTCCAGTGTAACTCTTACCCTCTTTATCATTGGTTTGATATAGAGAGAATTATGTTGGACATGATTTAGTGTTGTTCTTCTATTGATACATCCTCCTTGCTTTCCTAATTTTTACGTGGAGTATGGTCCCCAGCACTCTCTCTCTACTTTGTCCAGAGTGGCCATTTATTTAAGTGCAGTGTGAGAGTTTCTTGTCATGCTATTTGACAGCATGAGGTATCACAGCCAGGCTTCCAACAGGAGAGACTGAATTCCATTAAGGACAGGAACACCATATAATTGCCTGCTACCAAGACGGACTGTCACAAAGAAAAGACAGTTTGGACTAGTATTCTTATCCCCCATTTTACTCGTATTCCATTTTAAAGTATATATGACCATTTTAGACCAGTATTGTTACCCTCCTCCCACTGTTTCACTGCTTTTTTTTCTTTCTGGATGTTGGGGCCCATTGTAATCATCATCTAGAGGGAAGAATTCGCTTTTATACAGTGTCTTGCGCACCTTCAAGATCTTCCAAAGTGCTTCACAGCACTTTTCGTTCTCTCGGCAAACTGAAAAGAAATTAGATAAGTGATCTGATATAACAGCCAGTTTAGCTGATGTCAGTTCAGGGATTAATGGCAGCCAGGACACGATGTCCATCTCTTTTTCAAATTACACAAGCAGGAATAAAAACAGTACCTCCAAATCCATTATTCCTCAGTACTTAGGTTTCATCCAAGATTGCAAGCTCAAATCCAGAATGAGCTTGTGTCCATGACCTCCTGATGAACTGACTGTATTAGTAAGCATGCCACACTGAGACTGATCACACATCTAAGACCAAATGACCTTTGCATGAACCTGGGAATATCAAATTCTTGACCTTTCTGTTCCATGTATTGATTGCTTTAAATGGAATGTTAATTGGGAATTACAGCAATGGTCCAGATGGCTGATAATGGCTGATTTGAAATTTCCAATTCTCTGGTCACCACATTCCAGAAGGATGTGGAAGCTTTGGAGAAAGTGCAAACAAGGTTCACCAGAATGTTGCCTGGTCTCCCTGAAGTGAGGTAGAATAAACTAGGATTGTTTTCAATGGAAAGATGGAGGTTGATGGGGAGACTATGAGATATTACGAGAGGCCACGGTGTAAAGGTGCCGGTGTTGGACTGGCGTAAACACAGTAAGAAGTCTGACAACACTAGGTTTAAATCCAACCGATTTATTTGATAGTAAACTCACACAGACCAGAACACCTTATTCACCTGACGAAGACCATAGGGTCGAAGGCTTGTGAGTTTACTATCAAATAAATCGGTTGGATTTAAACCCAGTGTGTTCAGACTTCTTACTACATTATGGCAGGCACAGACAGGGTGGATAGTCAAGAGGTTTTTTCCCAGGGTGGAAATGTCAATTACAAGGTGGCAGAGGTTCAAGCTGAGAGGAGGAAGGTTTCAGGGAGACGTGCAGGACAAGTTTTCCATGCAGAGCAGTGTCTGGAATGTGCTGCCAGAGGAAGTGGCAGAAACAGGCACATTTGCAATGTTTAAGAGGTATCTGGATGGCTACATGAATAAGGAAGGGATAGAAGGAAATGGACTGAGAATGGGCAGAAGAGGTCTTTTTTTTAAGTTTAGTTAGGGCATCATGATCGGCATAGACTTGGGGGGTCGAACAGCTGGTTCCGATGCTGTACTTTTCTTTGTTCTTGTGCTACAGAGTTCTTTGAGACACAATGGCAAACTCTTCTTCTGATAACTCCCACAGATGTCCATTGGGAATCACTGTGGGGCTCTCTGAATGTGAGTTCTCTGGTAGCCACCCAGCTGGAACTCATTGCTTGAGCCCAGGACTGGGCCTACTGAACTGTGTATGTACACACTGGCAGTGTTTTACTTTGCATTCTGTAATGAACTATCTTCCTTTCCAGTCCAGCTTCCTGAGTCATTATATTTTTCATGCTTGAAAGTATGTCTGTAAAAATACACTTTTGCAAGACAAAGATCCCGTGACAATGATACTTGTAATTTCTGAAGAACCATAGATATGGGAGCTTGGTCCATTTGATCATCAAGTATGTGTTTTATTTCTTCTTGTCATGACCCTTTAATCTTAGAAAATTAGTTTCAGTAAAAAACCATGAACTATTCTTTCTAGTCACTTACTTGCTACTTATTAACCTTCTGTAATGTGACCAGCTTCTGACCTGTGTCTTTATCCTTTCAGGCTTTTTATGACTACAATAGTCATTTTTGCTTCTTTTCAGTTGGGTCAAATTGTGCAAAAAAAGGAAAAAATAAATAACTTAAGCAGTTCTATGTAAGTTATCCCAGTTATGCAGCATCAAAAAACATTAAAGAATTGAATTGATAAAGAACCTTATAGGACCTCAGGATATCCCAAAGCTCTACGTAGTCAAGGAGTTATTTTTGAAATGTAAGACACATGGGTCCAATGTGAGTACAGTAAGATCCCACAGACAGCAATTAAATAAATAATTGGATAATCTGTTTCTTTTCAGAGATGTTTGTCAAGGGACAAATGTTGCTCAGGCCACCACAATGAACTCGGCTGTTTTACCCTGAATTAATGCTATGGAATCTTCTGGTAGATGGAATTTCAGTTTAATGCCTCATCCTAAAGATGGTATATCTAATGGTGCAGTACTCCTTTGATACTGAATTGGAGTGTAGAATATTCTGCCCTCGCTCATGTTTTGCCTATTTGGAGGACATTCACTCAGGTTGCAGATTGGTCAGCGAGCATCCAACCGTCTTCTCGCCACCAGCCTGATCAAGGGCGACAATGTGGCATAGTGGTTAGCACTGCTGCCTCACAGTGCCAGGGATCCAGGTTCAATTCCGACCTTGGGTGACCGTCTCTGTGGAGTTTGTACATTCTCCCCTTGTCTGTACATGTTTCCTCCAGGTGTTCCAGTTTCCTGCCACACTTCAAAGATGTGATCAGTTGCCCCAAAGTGTCAGGGAGATTAGCAAAGTAAATAGCGGGGGGGGTTCAGGGATGGGGCCTGGGTGTGATTGTTGTTAGTGCAGGCTCAATTCTTTCTGCACTGTAGGATCTCCATGATTCTAAGTTCAGGACAGGAAGGTCTGCTCAGTTTTCCCACGCCACCACAAATTGTGTATAAAATGGCTGCTACAACTGCCTACATAAAGCAGTTTCTGCGTCTCAGAAGGCGGCATCGCGATAGATCCTGACTCCAATGGAAATAAAAAAGGGAAAATAATGAGGAGAGATATGAAACAGGCAGCTGATTCATTAAAGCCCATTTTAATGCATGCAGTCAAAGTAAAGCACAATAAATATGAACTATATACCCCCCTCACCCGCCAAAGCAAGCCTGTGCCAAATCAGCTGGTATTTATTAACTCAGTTCAATGTCTTTACTGACTGCAAAATGAATCAGAGCACAGCGTACAAAACCGAATCTACGACTTAAACAGAATGTTAGACCATTTTCATATTCGAATATGAAATTCATCTATGATTACCATAATAATAAGTTAGCATAGAATGAGTTAGTTTGCCTCACAGAACACTAATATGCAAAGGGTTTGGGGTGGACTACCTTATAAATTCACATCAACAGGACATCTTTCAGGTCTCCTCTCATCAGTTTCTTCAGTTACACATAATGTTCTCACTTTTGCTCCTGTCAGACTGAAAATGTAACCCCAGCTTCTGCTGACAAAACAAAGGCCACTGCAGGCATTATTCCAAGACACTGCTTTCCTCCCATAGCCTTTGATTCTCTTTGTCTCAAGTGCTATATCTACCTACTTCTTGAAAGCATTCAGTGTTGTGGCCTCAACTACTTGCTGCAGTAGTGAGTTCCATCGACTGACCGCTCTCTGGGTGAAGGCAACAGTGACCACACTTCAAAAGTACTTGATTGGCTGTGAAAAGCTACGGGGGCATCTGGAAATGTCAGATGGAAGAATAGGTACAGTTGCAGCCACAACCTCATATTTCCTGGTGCCATAATAGAAATCCTGTTAGCAGAAGTAATTGTTAAATCTGAAACTTTAAAAAAAAAATACATGGTTCTATAATTTGATTCTAATTTAATCTTGAGTGCTAATCCATTGATATTCTGGAGCAACACTGAGGGAGTTTGCTTTGCTCAAATTGGCTGCAATACAATAGTGATTACACTTCAAGAGTAGTTCATATGCTGTAAAACATATTGGGGTCATGAGAGGCTATGGAAATGCTACGGTACTTTATTTCTTTTCTATTGTGTTTAGAGTAAAAAGAGTATTCAATCTCCTTCAGTCTCCTGGAATTAAACAGGCAGCTGATGATTAAAGCTCATGAAGGCAGGATCAGACTGTTGGATTGAATGATAATAATGAATGGTGGAGCAGGCTCGAAGGGCCAAATGGCCTCCTGCTCGTGTTTGCTAATTTTCTACGTAATGAATGAATTGCAGTTGCCAATTTTCACACAGGAGGCTCCCATAAGGAACAGTGAACAAAAAAAAAAGCGACAGCAAACATTATGTCCTGTGTCTCGAGGTCAGCACGGAAAAGATAACTGACCTGCTATAGATTATATTCTCCATTTTTACCGTGTGAGCCATCATGTAGAGCAACAGAGACCTTTCCTCAAACAGCATGTGGATCACTTCTGTTCATACAGTAGGAGTCTCGAAAATTACCTCCATGTCAAACGTAACCCGCCTTTCTAGATCTTGTAAACACAGTGAATACCGCAGATCTCCTGCTTAACATAGAATACTACAGCACAAACTGGCTCTTCGGCCCACAAGTTGTGCCGATCATATCAGTACCTACCAGGCTATAGAACTATCTATAACTCCCAATCCCAATAAATCCCATGTACTCATCCAGAAGTCTTTTAAAAGACCCCAGTGAGATCGCCTCTACCATCACTGATGGCAGCTGATTCCATTCACTCACGACCCTCTGAGCGAAAAACTTATCCCTAACATCTCCTCTGTACTTGCCCCCCAGCACCTTAAACCTGTGTCCCCTCATAGCAACCATTTCAGCCCTGGGAAATAGCCTCCGAGAATCCACCCTATCTATTCCTCTCAACATCTTATAAACCTCTGCCAGGTCACCTCTCAACCTTCGTCTCTCCAGGGAGAAGAGACCGAGCTCTCTCAACCTATCTTTGTAAGGCATGCCTCCCAATCCACGCAACATCCTTGTAAATCTCCTCTGCACCCTCTCAAAAGCTTCCACATCCTTCCTATAGTGAGGCGACCAGAACTGCACACAGTACTCCAAGTGGGGTCTGACAAGGATCTTATAAAGTTGCAGCATTACCTCACGACTCCTAAACTCAATCCCTCAATTGATGAAGGCCAGTACACCATACGCCTTCTTGACCACATCTTCCACCTGCAAGGCCGATTTAAGAGTCTTATGGACCCGGACCCCAATATCCTTCTGTTCCTCAACACTGCCAAGACTCCTCCCCTTGATATTTATACTCCTTCATCCCATTGGTCTGCCAAAATGGACAACCACACATTTATCTGCATTATGAAAGTGACAAACAGCAAGGGTCCTACAACAGATACCTGGGGCACTCCACTCGTGACTTGTGTTTTTTTTTCATTTTACCCCCTTTCTAACCCTCAGATGATAATGTCACTATAAATGGGGGAAGTCAGATTTTTGCTGGGGAAGTTAAATTGATCAAAGTATTGGAGGCCTTACAGGGGTTCAAATTCAGCAAAAGGATGACTGGATAGTCAGAGGCTTTTTCCCAGGGTGGGAGCACAGATTCAAGGAGACAAGGGGAAAGTTTCAGAGAGATGTGCAGTGGAAGCTTTTCACGCAGAGAGTGATGGGTGCCTGGAACGTGCTGCCAGAGGAGGTAGTGGTGGAAGTAGGCACATTAGCAACATTTAAGAGGCACCTGATGGGTTCATGAATAGAGAAGGAATAAAGGAGTACAAAGTGAGTAAGGGCAGAAGGGTTTTTTCTAAGGTCTGTTATGACCTCATGATCGGCACAGGCTTGAAGGACTGAAGGGCCTGTTCTTGTACTGTACTTTTCTTCATTCTTCATTCTGAAACCTTCTAAGGCATTGCGAATGGTACTTCTGGCAAAGGGAGCTGCCCTCAGAGACATCTTTTGTTTTTCAGTCTCAATTTCAAATTTATGAAATAATTAAACTTCAGTTCCACCAGTTGCCATGGTGGCATGTGAATTCAAGTCTTCAGAGGATTACTCGGGCCCTTTGGATTAAGTAATACTACTGCTATGCCCCCATCTCTCACAGAGTTTATCACACCCTCAAAGTGCAGGTTAGTTGATATTAGATATGATATGCAATACATTAACACAGCTTTAAAAGTCAACATTTTGCCATTTTCTGTGCGTCACCAGGCAGGGACAGCTAGTTTTCCCATTAACAAAAGGTCATCTCTTTCTCTGAATGCTCCCATATTACATTCTAATTGCTATCCAACATTTCTGCTTGATTGTAGCTTGTTTATTTTGCTTGAGGGTTCATCACAGGCAGTGGTGATATGGAAGAACTGGGATTTTTATTAACTCACGGGCAGCAGTAGTGTAGATGAACTGGGATTTTCTTTAACTTGCAGGCAGTGATGGGGTTTTCCTTAACTCTAATTCCTTACCCCACAACCCCCAAAACTCCTTGAATGTTATGATATAACATAATCTTCATAACTAACCTCTTTACCTTGCTAACCTAAACAATTCTGGTGTACTGTAATTCTAGCAGATGAAGTTGCTGATCACAGAATCAACCTTTAGTGGAATTTTATGGTGCACTTAGTGACACCCAATTCTGCTCTAATCGATGATTTACGTTCTTATTACCAGCACTGAAACAGTTGTAAAGATCAAGTCCTATTTCATTGCATCTTTTTCTTGACAGACATGTTGGGTAAAAGAGGTCAATGGCATGTTGTGTTAATGTCAGTTTAATGCATTCGCGTGGAATAATATCGACAATGTGTATAAAAGGAAACAAAGGCATTATGTTCTTGGTAATAGAACACCTTCACTAATTTAACAATTTGAATCTCTAATCTAAAATCTATTGAATATGCAGTCACCTGAGTATTGAATGGGAGAGGGTTAAGTGACTGGTTTCACATAATTTTGGTGGAAAGCAATCATTCTGCACACACACTGCTGTATGCAATCACCCTCTGTACTTTGCCAATGGTTCATTAGCTGAGAATTGCCCAGTCCATCAGGACACAATCAGTGTTATTAAAGGCTGAATTTCTGGAAAAGCATGAGAATATGTGGGTCTCAAGATTCTTTTTTTTTGCACAATTCTCCTGAATTTCCCCTCATTCCATCCCCTCCCATAGCACGGTGACACAGTGGTTAACACTGTTGCCTCACAGTGCCAGGGACCCGAGTTCAATTCCCAGCTTGGGTAACTGTCTGCGTGAAGTCTGCACATTCTCTCCGTGTCAGCATGGGTTTCCTTCCACAGTCCAAAAGATGTGCAGTTAGGTGTATTGACCATGCTAAATTCTCCCTCAGTGTACTTGAACAGGCATTCGAGTGTGGCGGGATTTTCACAGTAACTGCACTACAGAATTAATGTAAGCCCACTTGTGACATTGACAAATTTTGAACTTTAAATGCAGTTTCTGCAATCCTTTGCACTAGTTTTTAAAGTCATTTGCTAGAATAGTTCCATCTACAAAACTAGCCATGTCCCATCAATAATCACTGGGATATCCTGCAAATTGTGTCACTTGCCATTCCTGGAGAAGTGTCCAGAAATTAAACTGGAAATTTAGGGCACAAGCAGACTAGTCGGCATATCTGAATTAATTTAGAATTTACTGAGGTACTCATTATTGTATCCCAATCTAACTAGAAAGCAGCTTTCTATTTTCAAGTTATTTTCAATAATCTAAAATCATCTCATCTATGGGTAGTGGATTGTCCCTATTTAAATTGTTTTTTAATGATATATTAATTTTCAGCTGCATTAATCAAAGTTCAGCACATTGACATTTTAAAGTGTCAACCAAAGATACAAAAATCTGAGGTGATGTACCAATTGACTCAAAAACAGCTTCTTCACTGCTGCCATCAGACTTTTGAACGGACCTACCTGGCACTAAGCTGATCTTTCTCTATATCTTAACTATGACTGTTATACTGTATTTTGCACGTTCTCCTTGCTTTCTCTATGAACGATATGCATTGTCAGTATAGCGAGTAAGAAACAATACTTTTCACTCTATATCAATAATAGAAATACATCCGATAATAATAAATCAAATGAATACTTACAAAGCAAAATAATGCTTTAAACACTGTGTGATTGTGTTGACTCAAGGCAGATTTTACATTTGTGGTACGCATGTGGGTTTGAGAGGAAACTTGGTGGGGGGGGGGGGGGGGGAGATTTTTCTACAGGAGTTTAATTTGTATCAGAATCCACTAATATACCCAAAACACAGTTTCAATCTGAGGAATGGATGGAATAGGGTGTGAGTTAGATTGGGGGGGAGGGAAGAGATAACCAATAAAATCACAAACAACTATGATTTCATTAACTCAGACCAGAACAAGCTTTGTAACTGTATATTAGTGTTATCAGCATCAAGAAATTGGTCTCATCTTCCTGGTAATATTGAAAGCATGAAAGGTATGGCAGGTGAAACATCATGGGAATATCCCACACCTTCACCAGCAGAATCTTCAACTGAACGTTACCATATGCCCACGTGCAGCCTATGTGCCCTTGCACTGTATTATCATAGCTAGTGTCAATCTCTCCAAACATGTTTCACGTGCACCCAGATAAAAACAGCACAAGAAATGTAGGATATGATTCTATTAGCTTGTTAACAAGATAAATTGCCTTTTAATTAGTTTTGTAAAAATGTCAGCTGGGCTGCAGATCTTGGCAGCCAGCCAGCTTCTGTAAGATTGGAGACTGGCATATTGTTGGTGAACTGACAATCTGATATGCTTACGTGAAAGCGTTGGCTGGGGTGGAGTGGAGAGTGGGGCAGCATGATGCCCAATTTGCAAATGTTAAATTCATTCCACTGTGTCATTCTTTGGTTGATAGGCACAATGATTAAGACACAAAAAATAACTTTTGACTAAACATAGGGAAAATATGCGCCCATGCTTTTCATCTTGGACTAACAAGTCACACTCCCACGTAATATACAGAAGGGTTTTTATCTCAATCTCTTATTTTCCTTGTGTTAATTACACAACAGGTCTATCTCATTTCACCAGTGACTTAATACCTTGCATCACTTCTGAGCAGTATAGGTTGTTTTTCAGATTAATCATAAATGAGGAAACATCAATTCTCATTATTGTGTCAAATGATTTTCCTCCACTGAAGGTGTGCACCTACAACAACTTTTGAGTGCAGTCCACACAGTCTCTATCTTGGTTCCATTCCATAAAAAGAGAGACAAATCCTTCTTACACAATAGTTTGCCTGCTCTCAAGTGTTTCATTTGACCCAATCTATCCCAGACAACAGGGATCTCAACCTATTTATTTGCACTTTATCCTAAATAACAATGCAGATTTACTGAAGAGGAACTTCGCTTAAAGAAGAGCTTGCATTTTAATAGCATCTTTTATATCTTCCATCCATCGCGCAAGCAAACTGCACTTTATCTATCCTGAACCTTCAGCAAAGCCTAGAAATAAGGTTTGACATTATTAGCTAATTGACAGGCTGATATGGCAATTAAGATTGCCAAATCTAGTTGGATGTCTTCCAGGAGATTTCACCTCAGAACCAACTTCACCTACCAACCCAACCCCCAAACACACAGTCCTGCCAATAGTCACCTGACATGTTCATCACCATGGCATGAATCCCCTCAACAGCAGGACAGCAGACTGACTTCCCATTAGTGACTTGGATGAATATTAAATGTCATCCAAATAGTCTTTATTGACACCTTCGATATTTTAATAACTGATTAACTAAAAGGTAGCAGGGATCTGAAGGAAGATCCGTTTCTGAGCATTCCAATACACGTTCCTAGGGCCTGATTCAATTGAGTGGCAACAACGAAGCTGCAATCTGCCTCCTTAATTACTGGCGTGCAGGATATCAGAAAAGGGGATCAAACAAAGAAAATAATCTGGGGAATCAGAAGAATATTCACTCATGGGAAAAAAAAATGTGGAAGAGATTTACCATACATTTAATCCAAACCCTCTTCCAAAGTGTGATGGAGCTTCCCAAACATTTCAAAGTTTATAGTCCTCAACACATCTCGCAATATTTCTTTTTTTTTGAATTTTGTAACTTTCTAATTGGTCTCACTGAGTTGCAAAGGTCGCCTGTTAAGTGAAGGATATTTCTGTACGAGGGTCGCGCAACAGGAACGTTGAGATATCAATGCCAGCCATCACGGCTCAAACTTTACCACCTTTGCCTACCCTGGAATCGGGGCAGATGAGACTTGCAGAACAGAATTCTCCGTTGGCTTCAGGTAGGATTTTACTACCCTCACCCGAGCAAGGTCACAAAATTCTACCCCAGATGTAACTGATGGGCCAGAATTCTACTGTTCCCCCCTGCCACGGGAATTAGAGCAGGTGAGGAGGGGACCATGGAAAGATCCGTTGATGTCAGACAAGACTTCATAGTTTTTGAACGAGCAAGACTAAAAAATACTGCCCAGGGTGTCCTGATACTTCCACACTGCGCATGTCATTCCCTTACATTAATGAAGTGCACACCGGTCACTTGCATCACGAGTATGTGGCCAACATTTGAGAACAGCCCAGAATTTTTGGTTAAATTAATACTGATAAGAGAATCTTCAACAGCCATTATCAGACTGATATTACGTTAATGCTAAAGCAATGATCAATATCATTTTCACTTGGAAAAGCCAATGTTTATCTTCTTCCTACCCAATTTAAGTAGATGTAATAGACTGACAAATAGATTTATCTTGACAATTGTTAAACTCTGGTACTTTTAGGTTGAAGAATATTAAAATGCAATCACTTTATTTGCGTCTGCACTGAAAGTCTCTTCAGGATAGCTAACTGATGGAGATATTCATACCTGCGTGTCGCAATAGTACTGAATAACAAGGTATATAAAATGCAAGCACACATATATTTTCCTAAAGTAGCTCTTCAAGATCCACTTCATTTTTTTGGTAACTAAAGCAAATCAAATCAAACACAGGAAACTGTCTAGCTCAAGTTAATAATCATCACCGGCACTGCTGAGCTTGTCAAATGAATACTCTTCACTTTTCCCATGGCACAGGGTTGCCAGGCAACTGTGTTCACAGCGGCTGTCACTTGCTCAGGTGTCCAACAGCAAACTGAGAGAGAGCAAGAGAGAGAGATAGAGCTAGATCTAAACATGCGACACCTCCATTGACATGTTACACTATCAGTCGATGGTTTGTTAGCCATTGCTAGTGACAGTCACATCTTTAAAATCTCAAATCGATCCATTTCTAAGTATCTGTGTGCTTCTAATCCTAATAAATGCAATAAATCACAATAGCATCAAGTCAAAACCTTTTCCCTCACAAATTGTGGGACTGAGGTGGAATGAGACAAGTGTCTATGTATGCAGATTCTGCCCATTGATTCCCAGTTGTTTTTATTGAATGCATATCTAAATGATGAGAGAGTAGGCCTTCTTCCTACGTATCAGCAACAATAACTCACGTTTGCATCATGCCTTTAACACAGGAAACATCCCAAGCCATTTGAAAAAATGTCTTCAAATAAAATTTGTCACATAATAAGATATTAAACAAGGTGGCCAAGATCTTAACCAGAGATGTAGGTTTTAACGAGCAGGTTATAGGAGAAAACAGCTGGCAGGGCAGTTAAGAGACTGAATGACAGTGCTTTGGGCCTAAGCAGATGAACATACAGCCACCAAAGGTGGAATGCCAAGAGTCAGGAATGGGCAAGAGGCCAAAACCAAAGCAGCGCTGTGATCTTGGGAATTGTAAGGCTGAGAGAGATTACAGAAATTGCAAACCCATGGAACGACTTGAATAAGAAGGATAAGAATATTTAAGCAGTCAGTTTTTTTCTTTTAAAGATATGAAAGGAAATTTGGAGGTAGTAGGGTGGTGGAGTTTTATGTTAGAGAGTCCTATCATCATAAGCCTGCATCTGCCAGCATCATAATTAATTCCTCCACCATCCCATCCAAACAAGATAAAAGGATGCTCCCTCTTCATCACATCCATTTCCCACAAAAGACAACTGGCAGGCAGGACTCTGACTACCTCACCTTCAGCTGCTACCACATTAAGTATAATGAATGTCAGGAACAGAAATATGCATCTTCAGGGGCAAAGAGAGAGTATGCACTGATTGCTCTCTCAGGATGAGTGCCTCTCTCTAAGCCAGTGGCACCAACCACATACACCCCACCCCACTTCATGGGCAGGTGGCATAGTGGTTAACACTGCTGCCTCACAATGTTAGTGTTTGATTCCTGGTTTGGGCGACCATCTGTGTGGAGTTTGCACATTCTCCCCACATCTCCATGGGTTTCTTCCAAGTGCTCCTGTTTTCATCCACACTCCAAAGATGTGTGTGTTAGGATGCTAACATGCTAAATTCATGCTAAATTCGCCCTCAGTGTCAGGGGATTAATAATGTAAATAAGCTGGGTTATAGGGATAGGACCTGGGTGGAACTATGATCGGTGGAATTATGATCAGTGCAGACTCAATGGGCCTCTTTCTATGCGACAGGGATTCTATGATACTATGATTTCCAATTTAACTGCTGGTAAGGTTGAGAATGGCTGTGCAGGTCTAATTTAAACACTGCTTTGTCAAAGGGTGTCACTGGAATCCAATACTTCCAGAGAGTGGGGACAGGGGGCGGTAAGGTAGCACAGTGGTTAGCACCGCTGCCTTACGGTGCATGGAACTCAGGTTCAATTCCAGCCTCGGAGGTGCTCCAACTTCCTCCCGCAGTCAAAAAGATGGGCAGGTTAGGTTGATTGGCCATGCTATAGTTATCCCATAGTATCCCGGGATGTGTAGGTTAGAGGGACGTGCAGGATAAATACGTGGGGTTACGGGGATAGGACTTCAGTGGAATTGTTGCTGTTGCAGACTCGATAGGCCAAATGTCCTCCTTCTATAATTCTATGATATGGGAAACACAAAATCTTTACTTCTCCAATTAATAACCTGTTAAGCTCCTTAAGGAGAAAAGTGAAAATGTTGTATTTAAATGGTACTTTTAAAGTCTACTGGCTATGTCATTCAAAAGGCGGTACCCTTGAAGATGCAGCACCCCTTCAGAAGCACACTCAACTGTCAACCTTGATCACTTGTGAGCAAGGTGACAGGGTGGCACAGTGGTTATCACTGTTGTCTCACAGCACCAGGGATCCTGGTTCAATTCCAGCCTTGGGTCGCTGTCTGCAAGGAGTTTGTACATAGAATCTACAGTGCAGGTGCCCATTTGGCCCATCAAGCCTGCAATCCCACCCAGGCCCTACCTCCACATATTTACCCTCCTAATGCCCCTGACTAAGATGCATTTGTCATGGCTAATCAACCTAACCCACACATCTTTCGACTGTGAGGGGAGCACCCGGAGGGAACCCACGTTGACACGGGGAGAACATACAAACTCCACACAGTCACTTAAGGTTGGAGTTGAATCTGGGTTCCAGGTACTGTGAGGCTGCTAACCACCATGTTACCATGCCATCCCCTGTCTCCCCGTGTCTGCATGGGTTTCCTCCCACAGTCCAAAGATGTGCAAGTTAAGTTGCTAAGATGCTAAATTACCCCGTAGTGTCAGAGGGTCTGGCTAGGGTGAACATATGGAATTACAGGGAAAAGACCTACGTGGGATTGTTGTTGGTGTAGGTTCGATGGGCCGAATGGCCTCCTTTCACACTGTTGGGATTCTGTGATTCTAAGACCTGCAGTGGGATTTGAACTTGGAAACTTAAGGCTGAGAGGCAAGACTGCTACCAACTGTGCCGCAGCTGCCAGCAAAGGAGCTTATTCATATGCCAGGGACGGTGAAAATGCAATTTCCAATCTGAAAATCAGTGATCTCAAACCATCTGATCCACATTAATACACAGCTGTCTGGATCAGTGCAAGAAGAAGTAAGAGTTTTTTTTTTATTAGCTGGGAAATATTGGGACATTGGGGATCTTGTGGCAGATTCTCTTCATTATCCCTCATTTCATGAAATAGCCAGTTTAGTTCAGACCGAGTATACTTTATCTCAAGCTCACAGGGCAGACTGCATTTCAGATTTCAGATCATTTGCAGGTAGCTCATTTAAACTTATATTACAACAGTTTAAGCATCACTTCGCGATAGTCTAAAGTAAGTAAAATGGCTAGAAAAATAAGATGCATCACTGAATGGTAAATACAGTATACTTGTATTAAATTCTTTTTTGATGTGTTCGTCTCAAAATTGCAAAGTAAACTGTGCAAATAATTTGACTTGAGCCAATGTGTCAAATGATTTGAAATTTTGGCTCTATTCTCTCTCCACAGATCCACAGGATCCCAACAGTGCAGAGGAAAGACATTTGGCCCATCAAGTCTGCACCAACTACTATCCCACCCATGCCCTATCCCCATAACTCCATACAATTACCCTAGCTAGTCTCCATGACACTAAGAGGCAATTTAGCTTGGTCAATCCACCTAATCTGCAAGTCTTTGGAAGAAACTCACGCAGACATGAGGAGAATGTGCAAGCTACACAGATAGCGATCTGAAGCCAGAATTGATTCCTGGGTATCTGGCACTGTGAGGAAACAGTGCTAACCACCCTGCCACTGTGTCTGACAACAATGTTAAGTTTTTGCAGTATTTTCTGTTTTTATTTCAGATTCTGGCCTCCGCAATATTTTATTTTTAAAAACTAGACTTCCTGCACTAAAGGCCAATGAGGTAAAAGCTAACTACCCCCTCCATTTTAAACCCTCATCCCTCAGCGTTTGTAGTTTGTTGTTTCTACTCTCCCTGGCCTGCCCTGATAGACTCAGTAATTGGCAACACCAATTTTAAATCCAACCAATTTATTTGATAGTAAATCTGCTAGCTTTCGGCGTTTGTGCCTTCGTCAGGCGAATGAGGTATTCCGGTCTCCAAAGGTACACATATCAGCACAGACAGTTTACAGATTGCTGATTTGTATGATGATATCAACAAGTTCCATCCCACCATCAGACTCACCATGGACTATTCTCCAGAATCGGTTGCATTCTTGGACAGATGCATCTCCATCAAGGATGGTCACCTGAGCACCTCACTGTACCGCAAGCCGACAGACAACCTCACAATGCTCCACTCCTCCAGCTTCCACCCTAAACAGGTTAAAGAGGCCATCCCCTACGGACAAGCCCTCCATATACACAGAATTTGCTCAGATGAGGAGGATCGTGATGGACACCTCCAGACACTGAAAGATGCCCTCGTGAGAACAGGATATGGCACTCGACTCATCAATTGACAGTTCCGACGTGCCACAGCGCACTGCACCGACCTCCTCAAAAGACGAACACGGGACACGGTGGACAGAGTACCCTTTGTTGTCCAGTACTTCCCCGGAGCGGAGAAGCTACGACATCTTCTCTGGAGTCTTCAACATATCATTGATGACGATGAACATCTCGCTAGGGCCATCCCCACCCCCCCACTTCTTGCCTTCAGACAACCGCGCAACCTCAAACAGATCATTGTTCGCAGCGAACTATCCAACCTTCAGGAGAACAGTGACCACAATACCACATAACCCTGCCACAGCAACCTCTGCAAGACATGCCGGATCATAGACATGGATGACATCATCAAACGCGAGAATACCATTCACCAGGTACACGGTACATACTCTTGCAACTCGGCCAACGTTGTCTACCTAATATGTTGCAAGAAAGGACGCCCCGAAGCATGGTACATTGGGGAGACTATGCAGACACTATGACAGCAGATGTATGAACATCGCTCAACAATCACCAGGCAAAACAGTTCCCTTCCTGTGGGCGAACACTTCAGCGGTCACGGGCATTCAGCCTCCGACCTTCAGGTAAACGTTCTTCAAGGGGGCTTTCATGACACATGACAGCACAGAGCCGCTGAGCAGATTCTGATAGCCAAGTTCTGCACACGAGGACGGTCTTAACAGGGATCTTGGCTTCATGTCATACTATCTGTAACCCCCATGACTTGCCTAGGTTAGCAAAAAACCTCGTTTTACTGTGCTGTCTGGAGACAATACACATCTCTCTAACCTCAGTGCTCAGTGTTCTTTTGTTAGCCACTTTAAGACTTGAATAGCAGGTTAGGTGTAAGGTTGCACATTCTAATCAGCAATCTGTAAACTGTCTGTGCTGACGTGTGTGCTTTTGGAGACCAGAACACCTCATTCGCCTGACGAAGGCACAAATGCCGAAAGCTAGCGGATTTACTATCAAATAAATCGGTTGGATTTAAAATTGATGTTGCCAGACCTCTTACTGAGTTTACCCCAGTCCAACGCTGGCATCTCTACATCATGACTGCCCTGATAGAACCACACCATTCACCCGCCCCCGCCACACACACACACACACACACACACACACACACACAAACAAGATCCACCTGGCCATCTTTCTTTTGCTGTTCAATTGCTCCCATTAACACATTGTGCTATCTTGCCTTCTGTCACTATTAACACTCTCTACCCCCTAATGACTCCATTAACACTTCCTTTTGTTTAAGCCCATGACAAGTTTGTCAATATCTCCTTTGCTCCGACTTACCCTCTTCCACTCTGTCCCCCCTCCTCCGCACCCTTTTGAGTTTCCCCTTCCCATTGTGTAATTCTTTACATTTCTACCTTTCCTCAGTTCTGTGGAAGAGTCACTGAAACCTGAAATTTTAACTCTTTGTTTCCCTCCACAGACACTGCCAGACTTGCTTGGTTTATCCAGCATTTTCTGTTTTTAGTTTATACTAAAGAAGTATGGTTTTTGAATGTGTTTGGTTTTGGATTCATAAATAAAGGGTACTTGACCTGTACATGGTTAGGCTGCTGGTCCTATGAGATACTGTATGCTTGCTGTGGAGATGCGGGCATTGGACTGGGGTAAACACAGTAAGAATTCTCACAACACCAGGTTAAAGTCCAACCAGTTTATTTGATAGTAAACCCACAAGCTTTTGGAAACAGTATTCCTTCATCAGATGCGTGGAAGACACATCTGATGAAGAAGCACCTTCCACACACCTGACAAAAGAATAGCCTTTCCAAAAGTTTGTGAGTTTACTATCAAATAAACTGGTGGGACTTTGATCTGGTGTTGTGAGAATTTATACTGTATGCTGTCAGAGAATCCCACAGAATCCTTTCAGTGCAGAAGGAGACTATTCGGCCCATCAAATCTGTACCTATAACAATCCCACATGGGCCCTATCCCTGTAACCCCATGTATTTACCCTGTTAGACTCCCTGACACTAAAAGGCAATTTAGCGTTGCCAATCAACCTAACTCACACATCTTTGGGCTGTGGGAGGAAAATAGAGCACCCAAAGGAAACTCATGCAGACATGGGGAGAATGTGCAAACTCCACACAGACAGTTACCTGAAGTCAGAATTAAATCCTCGTCTCTGGTGCTTGCTGCCCCAAATGTCTTTTTGTGGCTACTGCTGTCTTTGCTGCTTACAGTCAGTAGGTAGCTCTGACCTCCTGGTTATACCTAGATACCCACTCTTTAGGTGCCATGCTCAACTTTAGCCCAAGTAGGACATTTACTGTTCAAAATAATGTAGCATCAGTGACATGGTTTGGTATGTTTTTGGCAGCACTTCAATTAACTGATGGGGTCAATACTAAATGTTAGTTGAAACAGACAGGTCATCAAAAAATGCCATTTTCATTAACAAGTCCTCTCTTGTTGACAAATAAAATGGGACAGATTTTTATCCCCAATTTAATTAATAATGGTAATTTAGAAAAAAATTTTCCATCCAAAAAAACAAAATTCAAACTGAATCCAATTCAGGGTCCCTAAGAAAGAAAGAAGCAAGATCCAAGCTGACAAGATGAGGCATTGCACCCCACCTTGGGCCAGATCTGATGCTTCATCTTCGCAATAAGGCGAAAAAGGTTTTGAAAAATTACAGTAAAAAGTCTCAAAATACCAGATTAACATCCAACAAGTTTATTTGGAATCTTGAGCTTTCAAAGCGCTGTTCCTTCATCAGGTGGGCAGTGCTCTGAATGCTCGTGATTCCAAATAAAAAATAACATTCTGATTCAGAATTCAACTTGCTACCATTGAGCCGTGCCAATACTATATAGTATTGCACAGAATTACATGGAAATTATCTAGATAGGATTATATAAATAGGATATATCGAACAGAAACTGATCAATTGCCAACCAGTCCATGGTAGCATTTATGCTCCAAGTCTCCTCCCATTTTTCCTCATCTACAACTATCAACCTATCCATTCATTCCATTTCTTTCGAATTTACTTGCCCAAATTCCGCTTAAATGTATCATACATTTCATTTCAACCTATGGTAATGAGTTCAACTTTCTCACCACTCTTCGCATAAAGAAGTTTCTAATGCATTTCTTCTTGTATTTCTTGGCCTATAGTTATGCTGTTCTTTGCGCTAGATAAAACATTCTTTCTGTATCCATTCTATTGAAACCTCTCCTGATACAAATACATCTGTTAGGTTATTTCTCAGCCTTCTTTATTAAAGAAAGAGACTCAGATTGTCAATCATCCCTTGCTATGTGAACCCACACATTTCCAGTATTATCTTTGTAAAGCATTTTTACACCATCCCCTGTACATCCATATCCTTTTTTATAGTACTGCAACCAGAACTGCTCATTATACTCTAAGCAGGTAATTCTCCCCTCCTGACCACCACAGGAATTGTAGAGTGTGGGAGGGCGGACCACACAATGTCCATTGACCTTGGATGGGATCCTTCAAATTTGGGGTGAATGCTGCCAGACAATCCCAACCTAAGTATGGTCCAATCAAAGGTCGAAGCTGTTTTAGCAATAACTTCACTGATTTCCAATTCTATCCTTCTAGAAATCAAGCTTAGTGCTTGGTTTGCTTCTTTATGGCCTTGCTAATCTGTGGTGTAACTACAATTTGTTATCAGTCATCTTATCAAGACCTTTTGAACTTCTAAATAAATTGTTGTCTATACAAATTCTAAATAAATTCATTGCTATTGTCTATACTCCTTTAAAAAAAATCAATAAGATTGACCATGCAAGATCTTCCCTTTTGAAATCCAAACTATTTATTTTACTGTTGTTCCTATATGTTCTTCTATTCTCTCCTTCAAATGGGGTGGCATACTGGCATAATGGTCAGCACTGCTACCTCAGAGCACCAGGGACCCGGGTTCGATCCCAGCCTTGGGTGACTGTCTGGAGTTTGCACATTTTCCCATGTCTGCGTGGGCTTCTTCCGGGTACTCCAGTTTCGCCCCACAGTCCAAAGATGTGCAGATTATGTTGATTGGTTATGTTAAACTGTCCCTTAGTGTCAGGTGACTGGCATAGTAAATACTGGGGTTGCAGAAGGAGGGTGAGGGCTTGGGTGGGTTGTGGTCAGTGCAGACTCGGTAGGGATTCTATGATTCTATGAATATGGATTCCATGCTTTTTCTTCCCACTCAGATTAAGCTGATTGGTCTACAATTCCCTGGGTAGTTATGTCCCTCTTCTTAAATGTACGAATTACATTAGCTATCTACCAGCATATTTTTGGCACTACAACCTTTTCTAAAAAGAAATACTAAATAAGTGTAGCGTACTTCTGCTATCTCTTCATGATTCTTTTTAAATTCTTTTTCAATTCATCCAGACCAAAAGTTTTATCTTCTTTGAGCTTCTTTGGTTTATTCAATTCATCCTGTTTTCTTTTTTTATTTTGATTGCACTTATATCATTACTTACCCATCATTCAATGTCAAGACTAGCTGTTCTATCTCTACATAATTATTTAACATTTCTGCCACATATTGTTACCTGTTGTATTAGCCTGTCTACCCATTAACGTCTTATTCCCCTCCAGCCTTCCATTTTTTAACTGATGTGTCTGAAAATATTTTATTATTTTCTTTTATCTTCTTTGAAAATTAATCTCATATTCCATTCTGCCTTCATATTTGCTTTTTTTTGTTTGCTTTGCTCCTAATCTCTCTGTATTCTTTCTTATCCTGCGATCCTTTGGTGTCTTATAAATTGAAATTTACTGCATAGAAATGGGCTATTCTGAATGATAGACTCCATTACAGTTGTCTGATCCTCATCTTGCCAACAGAGTAATGGGTCATTCTGAATAATAGACAACATTATAGTTACGCGATCCTCCTCTTGCCAGTTCTCTTCCAAGTCCTCCACTTAGGAAAACATCCAAACGAAAGCTGAAGAAGAGGAAATTTTTGCCATATTTTCCTACTACATCATGCAAACAAGTTGCCCAAAACCCCTTGTGTATTTTATTCATACTCAACTGCAATTTTAACACGCTATTTTGGATTTCATTCTTGAGCTTGGTAATGACATCTGCTCTGACAAAGGCCGCAAGCAGCTACAAAGGGTTGTGAATGAAGCCCAGTCCATCACGCAAACCAATCTCCCATCCATTGACTCCGTCTACACTTCCCACTGACACAGGAAAGCAGCCAGCATAATCAAGGACCTTACCTACCCCAAACATTCTGTCTCCACCTTCTTCCGTCAGGAAGAAGATACAAAAGTCTGAAATTACTTAACCAACCAACTCAGCTTCTTCCCTGCAGCCAGACCTTGAAAAGGACCTATGCTATATTAAGGTGATCTTTCTCTACATCCTAGCTATGACTGCAAAACTATATTTTGCACTCCTTCCTTTCCTTCTCCCTTATGTACACTGTGAATGGTATCGTTTGTCTGCATAGCAGCAAGAAACAATACTTTAAACCTGTGACAATAATAAATCAGTGAGAAATCTCACAACACCAGGTTTAAGTCCAACAGGTTTATTTGGAATCACAAGCTTTCGGAGTGCTGCTCTTTCATCAGATGAATTCTGACTGTAACTTGGTGTTATGAGACTTCTTACTGTGCCCTCCCTAGTCCAATACTGGCATCTCTACATCTTAAATAAATCAGATCAAAAGTTTTGGCATCATTGGCGAAGTTGACATTTACTGCCAATCTGCAGTTGCTCTGACACAACCTTAGAGATTTGAACTTTTGTGTGCTCAAGCAAAATGGATGATAGGAAGTCAGCAGCCTATTTTACATTTATTCTAATTTTTATTTTAATTTTATATTTATTGAGGTCAAAGACATGCATGGAATAGTTTAGTGTTGGACAGACTCATGCCCGGGCCAGACCAGAAGGTAGGTGGTTTTCTTTACTATTTAAAGGAAATACATTAATGAACCAGTTGTGTTTTTACAATATTCATGATTGCTTACACTGGTTTTATTCTGAATTCAAATCCCCATTCTATAATGGTAAGATTTGCAATCTTGATCATTAGTTCAGACCTCTGCATTATTCGTCTACTGACACCACTACTACACAACTGAGTACTAGATCTAGAGAATCCTCTGAGTTACCAATGGCATCAAATAGGGCTGTGGGCTTGCACCCACACTGTTCAGCATGATGTTTACTGCCATGCTGAATGATGCCTTCCAGGACAGTGTTGCTGGAAACAGCCTCAAGTACAGGGTGGATGGGAAGCTCTTCAACCTGAGGAGACTTCAACTATATATTATAGGCCGGTGAGTTTGACGTCAGTGGTAGGGAAGCTGTTGGAGGGGATTCTTAGAGATAGGATGTATAGGCACTTAGAGCGTTGCGATCTGATTAGGGATACACAGCATGGATTTGTTAAGGGGAGGTTGCGCCTTACAAATCTGGTAGAATTTTTTGAGGAGGTGACGAAAACAGTGGACAAAGGGCGAGCCGTTGATGTCGTCTATATGGATTTTAGTAAGGCGATTGACAAAGTCCCTCATGGGAGTTGAGAAGGTCAAGGCTAATGGGATACAAGGACAGATAGCTAGATGGATAAGTAACTGGCTTGGTAATAGGAGACAGAGAGTAATAGTGGAAGAGTATTTTTCTAGCTGGAGGTCGGTCACTAGTGGTGTGCCGCAGGGCTCGGTACTGGGACCTCTTCTATTTGTAATATATATAAATGACTTGGGAGAGGGAGTAAGTGGAGTGATCAGCAAGTTTGCAGACGATACAAAGATGGCTGGACTTGCAGGTAGTGAGGAGCATTATCAGGTGATGCAGCAGGACATAGATAGGCTGATAGCTTGGGCAGACAGATGGCAGATGGAATTCAATCCTGATAAATGTGAGGTGATGCATTTCGGGAGAAAAAATGTAGAGGGGAGGTATATGATAAAGGGTAGACCTATTAAGAGTATAGAAATGTAGAGGGACCTGGGGGTGCAGGTGAACAAGTCTCTGAAGGTGGCAGAGCAAGTGGAGAAGGTTGTGAAGAAAGCATATAGTATGTTAGCCTTTATAGGAAGGGGTATAGAATACAAGAGCTGGCCTTTAATGTTGCAGTTGTATAAAACGTTGATTAGACCTCATTTGGAATACTGCGTCCAGTTCTGGTCGCCCTACTACCGGAAGGACGTGGAGACTCTGGAGGGAGTGCAGAGGAGGTTTACCAGGATGCTACCTGGTATGGAAGGTCTGAGTTATGAGGAGAGGTTAGGCAAATTGGGACTGTTTTCCTTAGAAAGACGTAGACTTCGAGGAGATCTAATAGAGGTGTACAAGATTATGAGGGGTATAGATAGAGTAAACAGGGTTAAGCTTTTTCCTAGGATGGACTCGAATAGCACGGGCTTAGGGTGAGGGGGGTAAGGTATAATTTGGATGCTAGAGGGAGTTTTTTCACAGAGGGTGGTGGGGGTATGGAATGCGCTGCCAAGTAAAGTGGTGGAGGCAGGTACTCTGGAGTTATTTAAGAAATACTTAGATGGGCACATGAACAGAATGGGAATGGAGGGGTATAGAAAACTGATTTAAAATAGGGATCATGAGCCTTGGGAGTCCCTGGGAAGTGTGTAAATAGATGATGATATTGATGTACTTGTTTTTATCCTACAGGTGCTTTGGTCCACCTTGTTGCCTAACGAGGGGCATACACGCGATGGGTCGTGAGAGGGCTGCTCTTGGATTTTTTGAGAGTATCCTAGTGCTTCACGTCGTTAGTGTACGCTTGACCTGGACCATTTGATGGGCAACACGACAGCTCAGTGACTATCGCTGTGCTGTGCAGATACATGGATTTGGGGCTGTGTCTGTGGGAGTTTGCGCATTCTCCCCGTGCTTGCGTGGGTTTTCTCCGGGTGCTCCGGTTTCCTCCCACATCCCAAAGATGTGCTCTTGGGCTAATTGGCAAAACAAATTCTTCCTAAATCGTCTCAAATTTTGTTTTTAATCCATAGATCTATAAACATAGACAGGGATCACGGGCAGAGGTGGGAACATCGGGGTGGCGGCGCGGGCTCGTTGGGCCGAAGGGTCTGTTTCCCATGCTGTTTTGTTCTTTCTTATTACCAAAATGAAGAAGACTGTTCTGAGAGATTTCCTCTTTGCCGATGACCGCGCCTATATACTGGACATGATGCGGAGATGCTGGTGTTGGATGAGGTAAACAGAGTAAAAAGTCTCACAACACCAGGTTAAAGTTCAACCAGTTTATTTGACTGTAAACCCATTATCAAATAAACTGGCTGGACTTTAACCTAGTGTTGTAAGACTTTTTATCCTGTATACTGGCTCACAGCCAGAGATGTAAGTCAGTATGGACAAATATTCTACGGCTTGTGGCAACTTTGGACTCACCATCAACATTAAAAAGACTGAAGTCATGCACCAGCCAGCTCCTTATGCAATGTACACAGGGCCTATCATCACAATGAAAGGGCAGTAATTACAGGCAGTGGACCAGTTCACTTATCTTGGCAGCAGCCTCTCCAAAGCAGTGACTATTGATACAGAAGTTAACTGCAGAATAGCAAAGACAAGTTCTGCTTTCAGTAGACAGCGCTCCACTGTATGGGAACGTTGAGGAATCAGCCCAGCAACAAAATTGAAGGTTTACAGCGCCGTGGTACTTACCACCCTCCTGTATGCCTGTGAAACGTGGACTGTGTTATCAAAGAAATGCAAAACAGCTTAATCACCTCCACATGACTTACATTACGCATCAGATGGCAAGACAAGGTATCAGACACTGAAGTTCTCTCTAGATCAAGTCTACCATCAGTCCACACACTGCTGATGAGAGCACAGATCTGGGGGGCAGGTCATGTCATCCGTGCGACAGACGAGCGCATACATAAGCAGCTCCATTTTTAGGGAACTCTCTGCTGGAAGATGCTCGCAGAGAGGGCAGAAGAAATGTTTCAAACACATATTCAAAGCCTCCCTGAAGTGACTTGACATAGACACAACCACCTGGGAAATGCTGACACAAAACCGCCCTACCTGGCACTGCCTCATTCACAAAGGCTGTCAAGCTTACAAAGCAAGATGCATTGCTGAAGCACAAGTTAAGCACAAGCTACACAAGTCCAGAGCCACCAGGGCAACAACTACAGTGCCTACACGAATCTGTTCAAGGTGTGCTAGGAAATTCTGTGCCCGAATTGGCCTGATCAGTCATCTTTGGACACATCGCATCCAGTCTCAAAATGAGTAATGGTGTCGAAGTCCTCATAGACAACAATGGATGAACAACACAACCGATATATAATTGTTAGACATCTGTCGATTTGTACACAAATCATCTTGGGGAGCTCGGGGTTAATCATAGAATTCTCTGTATTGTGGATTAGTAGGCTTTCCAATATAAACAAAATAGATTTGAAATGCAGTGATAGAAAAACATGGATTGCTTTCCGATACAAGTGCTCATGTAAGGAGACAATTGACAGTAATGATATAAGCCATGAGTGATTAAAGTGGTGCTTTAGAGTTAAATGTAATGCACATAGATAGAGGATAATGGTTATATAGATTGGAAATTTCCCATCCTGCTTCCCACAGGAATCATAGCAGGTGGGACAGAAAATTCAGTGGACCATTTCAAGGTTGGTTGAATCCAAGTGGGTATTCCTGGTCTTGGGGCACACGTGGCTGGAAAATCCTACCCTTCCTTTTTCAAAAAGGTTAAGAACATTTCAGAAGCCTTCCTTAAGTTTTGGAGTAAACAACTATAACAGATTACATGAACTGACTGTCTTCCAAGGATTTCGGAAGAGATACGTCATGTAGTCTTCTGTTTGACATTAGACCCCCTTTGAAAGAGGGAAAGTCAGATGTATAAAAGAGCATTCTTTTCAATAATTCTTTAGAAAAGTCAAAAGATTGAACTTGAATATGGAAAGCCACTCTCTGATCCAGATTTGGTTGATCACTTATCCTTCAACATATCAATAATAATAACTTTGACATCAGCTGTCTTATGCTTACTGAAGACATGTTTGTGGCAATCAGAGAAAGAATGGAGTTGAATGTTAATAGTGATGAGTAAAAATATAAATGCTCTATGAAAACAGACCAACAATATGACAGATCAATCACACCACCTACTAGAAAATGGTCCAGAAACCCCTTGAGAATTGGGTCAGAACGCATCTGATAGTTTTGCAGGACAGGCCGATTCAAAACTTTGATTCCTCAATCAAAAAATCCAAGATGGTGCTGGAGCGAGGCAAGCTTGCAAGCTGTGTCCAAAATACTTTCTGATTCTATCTTTTATTCTCGTTTTATAATTCTGAAACTTACTACATTCTGCACTCACTCATTTCCTTCTCTATGAATGGTATGAATCAACAAGAAACGATATGTTTAACTGTATGTTAATACATGAGACAACAATAAGTCAAATTAAATCAAATATTATGTTTAAATTGTTATATTGTTGTATTATCTGTAAATATCTGAAAATAACTAGGAGCTAAGCAGCCAGGAATTAATTGTTATGTATGAATGTTCTAAGGGACCATATTTCAGAATTGCACATGAGACTTGTGTGAAGTAAAACAGAACAGTTCAATCCAGTCCTTCCACTGTACCAGACAGCATGGCAAAATTAAACATAAAAGTGGTAAATTTTCCAATTCCGCCCACTGAGAGAATCATCATGGGCGGGATGGAAAATTTGGCAGGTCATTTAAAGATCTGCCACCTCACAGTGTCAGGGATCTGGGCTTGATTCCTGGCTTTGGGTCACTGCCTGTGTGGCATCTGCACATTCTCTGTGTCTGCATGGATTTCTGCTGAGTGCTCCGGTTTCCTCCAGAATCCAAAGATATACAGGTTAGGTGCACTGGCCATGCTAAATTGCCCTTTGGTGTCCCTGGATGCATTGGTTAGAGGGATTAGTGGGATAAATATGTGGATCAGGCCAAGGTAGGATTTCTGTTGGTGCAGACTCGATGGGCTGAATGGCTTCTTCTGCATTGTAGAGATTCTATGATCTGTTGACCTCGAGCAGAGATTTCTGATCTTGGGGCAGGCATGATCAAAAAATCCCACACAAAGATTTTCTGACCTTTCCAAGCTCAAAGTTTGATTGTTAGCAACATTTGGGAAGCAAAAGTCAACAAGAACATGTAGTCGAAGTAATGTCAGTGACATACGTCAGCTGAATGTTACTTTGTGAATGAGCCCAAAACAATCCCAAAAAAGGATCTGTTTATTTGACTATGACAGTATAAAATGCTCAAAAGTGAGATTAATGCAGAAAACTGGCTAAGCGGCAGTTGATCTATCCCAAAAGATTATATCTTTGCATGTTTTGTGATTGGTCATAATGTTAAAGTTCATCTGTTCACCATTTTGAAAGAAATTACTTCCTCCAAAGACAATTAAATGGATAAAAGCCAGGATTGTTACGTCTGTTGGAGTGAAGCCCCTTTAAGCAAATGATTCAGGTGGTCTGGAGTGTCAGGTTATCTGCCTGGGGACTGCCCTGAGAGGGCAATTTGGAGTGTGGGGTGAGTAAGACTGCAGTAGACATCTGTGTTCCCTCATGCCTGTCTGTGGAATAAGTTCATGAAAATACTACTTGGTTTCATTTATTATTGTTATGTGTTATTATACAGTGAAAATTATTGTTGCATACATGCAGACAAAGCATACCATTCACAGAGAAGGAAATGAGGGGGTGCAGAATATATCGTTACAGTCATAGCTAGAGTGTAGAGAAAGATCAACTTAATGCAAGGTAGGTCCATTCAAAAGTCTGATGGCAGCAGGAAAGAAGCTGTTCTTGAGTTGGTTGGTACGTGACTTTTGTATAGTTTCCTGATCCAAAAAGGTGTAAGAAAGTATGTCCGAGATGCGTGGGGGTCCTTAATTATACTGGCTGCTTTGCCAAGGCATTGGGAAGGGTAGACAGAGTCAATGGATGGGAGGCTGGTTTGCATAGTGGATTGGGCTACATTCACAACCTTTTTCAGTTTCTTGCAGTCTTGGGCGGAGCAGGAGTCATACCAAACTGTGATACATCCAGAAAGAATGCTTTCTATAGCACATCTGTAAAAGTTGGTGAGAGTTGTAGCTATCATGCCAAATTTCCTTCGTTTTCTGTGAAAGTAGGGGCATTGGTTTTAAAGAAGTTAACAAGGGTCTATTGGCTATTTTTCAGTCCCCATTGGACTCTAAAGTCTATTCAATTGGAAGACTGCTGCAAGTGTGTCTTTTCCCATTTAAGGCAAAAGTACCTCTCTGTAATATACAAATTCAAACAATGTTCAGTTGCCAAGGAGCATATAAAAGACAGTTCATCTTCACATACAGGAATCTATCCCAGGTAGATAGTGGGATAAATATGTGGATCAGGGCAAGGTGGCATTGTTGTTGGTGCAGACTCAATGGGCTGAATGGCTGAGTTGAGTGGTTGTATTTTATAACCGGCTCTTTGGTTGACTGTAACACCAACAAAACTTGAGAAGCTCTACACCCTTGGGATTAAAACGGTCCTTTTGACAGGCACCCCAGCCACCGCCTTACCTATTCACCCTCTCCACCCGCACACAACGGAGCCCCGTACCACCTACAAGATGCCCTGCAGTGTCGTTGTAAGGCTTCTTCAACATTTCTTAAACCCGCGACCTCCGCACTGAAAAATGACAAGGGCAGTGGTCACATGGGAACACCATAACCTGCAAATTCCTCTCCAAGTCACACCATCCTGACCTGGAAATATATCACTGTACGTGGGCCACCATCCTGAACTCCATCTAACAGTACTTCACCACATAAATTACAGCACTTCACAGTAGTCCACCTTCTTGAAGCCAGCTCAGGGTAGACAATAAAATGTTTGTCCTTACAAGTGATGGCCTTGTCTTTGGAAATGAGGGAGGAACAATAGTCACGCGACAGAAATTATCTGGTAGTTCACCATGAAAACAGTGCAAAAAAAAAACTATAAAAGACCAAGTGATCTAAATGTGTTAAACATGTTTGCTGCTGAACATGGAGTTGCCATGCGAGAAAATGTCCTTAAAAAAATTCAATTAACTAAGTAGCACTATTTAAATCTGTGGCTTGATTGAAGTAATTATGATCAACTATTATTGTCATGCTCTGGGCAGCCCTTGAGATCTGACAATAACAACATCAAAACAGCGAGTACCATATATCTCCTCAAAAGATGCAGTGTCATTTAGCATTATTAAGATGCCTCACAGTGCCAGGGCCTGGGTTCGATTCACGGCTTGGGTCACTGTCTATATGGAATCTGCACAATCTTCCCGTGTCTGCGTAGGTTTCCTCCGGGTGCTCCGGTTTCTTCCCACAGTCCGAAAGATGTGCTAGTTAGGTGCATTGGCTATGCTAAATTCTCTCTCAGTGTACCCAAATGAGAGCCAGAGTGTGACATCTAGGGGATTTTCACAGTAACTTCATTGCAGTGTTAATATATTGTGACACTAATAAATAAAACTTTAAATGCTCTGCAGTTGACCAGATCATGGTTAAAACACATCAAACAAGAGCTTGTAATATTTTGCAACACTAGGATGTGCTCTTCTACTGAGATAACCCAGGAATGATATGCTAATTTCTGCAGATTGTGCTTTAACTCTGATGCATAGGTTCACAGTCAGATCTCTCAGTTTCAGTTATTCCCTCTGTCTTTCTCGCAAAGGCAAAGGCTTTCCCTCATTGGATAGAAAAAAATCCTTTTTTCTGTTCCATTACTCATTGCTCAGAAAGAAATGAGGAACTGTATATTCCTAATAAATGATTTATTTTGCACATAGCAAGTCTAAAAGAACACACAGAATTTGCCATCAGCCTCCTCTTATCCAGTTTAACAACCAGTGGACGTCACTCAGAGGAAGCAATCAGAGTTACCTCAAAGCCAGGATTATTCTTTGTCAACCCCCTGAGGATTTCTAGAGCAGAAATGCTTGTTTCTTTTCATATTTCCTGATTTCAACCTATCTTTACATTGTTTCTACCTTTGGCTATTTACCTCCATTTTACTGTAATTGGCTTATTTGGTCTTTGAAAGAGATATGAGGGGTAAAATTGGTATACGTAAGCCAATATTGCCATAAACTAGCTATGGTTGACATCTTCTATAATGATTTCAGTCAGGCCATTGAAGTTGGCCTATTAGAGTATGAAATCTCTGATTAAGGATCCTGACTAAGGATTGGCCAATCAGGGAGTCTTAGTCTTGTACTTAACCGGAAGTGTCAGTTCCTCTGACATCCCAGAGGTAGGCTGCTAACTGCTAGCACTCTGTGTCTTGCTGTTAGAGTTGCAAATAAAGAGATGTTGGTGAATGGACTTCTCCTTTACAGACTTAATACACCTTTCACTGTCAAACAATTCTATCCCCATTAAACAGAGGCTCCCTCTGCCTACTCAGACAGGGAAATGTAAAATCCTCCTGTGACAATATTCTGAAAAAGAGAAAAAAAAGTTATCCTGACAGTATTGACCAATATTTAATGCTCAACTCTCATCATTAAAACAGAATAGTTGGGTCATTGTCCAATTGTCATTTATGGGTTCTTGCTGTTGTGTATACAACTGTAAATACACTTCAGGGCACTTAACTGGAACATCTTAAGATTGTGAAGGGAACTATATAAATGCAACTTCTTTTTATGCTTTGATGATCCCATTAAAGAGTTCAAATCTGCACACACTGCCATGCCTATAATATAAACAATCTGTCTATTTGAACCATTTTTTATTTAGCCCAAAATACAGCTGGACAACTGAAGCTCTGTCAGATTTTTAACATGTGAATGGGCAGAAATTTGGCAAATGGAATGTAATGCAGAAAATGAGAGGTTGCACTTTGATGGAATGAATAGGAAAACAGAATATTATTTAAATTGAGAGAAGCTGCAGAAGGTTGCAGGACAGAGATTTCATACAGGAATTACAACAAGTTAGCATGTGGGTACAAGTAATTAGGAAGGTAAATGAAATGTCAGCTTTTGTTGCAAGGAGATCAAGTACAAAAGTAGGAAAGTCATGCCACAGGAATGACTTGGTGAAACCACAGTGGAGAACAGCACACAGTTTTGGTGGCACAATGGTTAACACTGCTGTCTCACAGCAGCAGGGACCTGGGTTCAATTCCATCCTTGGGTGACTATTTGGAGTTTGCATGTTTTCCCTGTGTCTCCTTGGGTTTTCTCCAGGTGCTTCAGTTTCCTCCCATAGTCCAACGATATGTGTGTTAGGTTGATTGGTCATGCTAAATTGCCCCTTATTGTCCCAACATATATGTAGTTATGGGAAAAGGGCCTGGGTAGGAATCCACGCAGACTTGATTGGCTGAATAGCCTCCTTCTGCACTGTACGGATTCTATGATTTATTTGCAGTAAGACAGCTCCAAGGAGATTCTGTCAGTTGATTTCTGTGTTGGTGGGGCTATTTTATGAAGAAAGTTTGAGCCTGTACACAGGGATAATAAGGGTTTGGGGTCATTGGTGTGAGAATGTTTTCCCTTTTGGAAGAATCTAACTAAGGGCACAGTTTCAAAAAAAGGAATCTCCCATTTAAGATGGTGAGAAGGAGAAATTTATTCTGTTAAAAGTCATTGATCTTTGGAATTCTTTACCCTAAGGAGCAATGGAGGCTAGGTCATTAAATGGATTAAAAACTGAGTTATACGATGTTGCGATCAACAAGAGACCCAAGGCTTTTGATGGGAGTGGGATGGAGCAGGCAAGACAATGGATTTGAGGGTACAAGTTAAGGTTGGGACAGCACGGTGGCACAGTGTTAGCACTGCTGCCTCACAGCGCAAGAGCCCGGGTTCGATTCCTGGCTTGGGTCACCATCTGGGCAAAGTCTACATATTCTCCCCAGGTCTGTGTGGATTTCAACAGGGCTCTCTGGTTTCCTCCCACAGTCTGAAAGACGTGCTGGTGAGATGCACTGGCCATGCTAAATTCCCCCTCAGTGTACCTGAACAGGCAGTGGAATGAGGCAACTAGCAGATTTTCACAGTAACTTCATTGCAATGCTAATGTTAGTCTACTTGTGACACTAATAAATAAACTTTAATCAAATCAGCCATGATGTTATTGAATGGCAAAGCAGACTCAAGGGTCAACAGGTACTGTTATGCTTTTATATTTTTGTTTTTTATGCTTTGTGAGTATTTCAAAGGCCCACATAGCTGAAGGCCTCAATCTTTGTTGAACTTGATATCAGCAGCATAGTGAGACTGATTATTAACACATTTCAATGGTGCTCTGGAGCTGTGGTGCTTACTGCTGTCTTCATCCTATTAAAGAATAAAACTTCTGTTTTGTACCTTAAAATCTATCAAAAAACCATTCCAGCAGTGCTACTAAAGAAGTATTTCACAAGAGAAAAATAGATTAAATTAATTAATTATAATTAAACTATATAATTTCTAGTTATATTAACTATATACTATAAACTCTATAGTTAAAAAAATATAAACTTCAACTATAGTTTAAAGTCTATTTATTAGTATCACAAGTAGACTTACATTAACATTGCAATGCAGTTACTGTGAAGATCCCCTAATCATCACACTCCAATGCCTGTTCAGGTACACTGAGGGAGAATTTGGCATAGCCAATGCACAGTTTTCGGTCAAATTTACCTTTCTGTTTCTTTTCTGATACTCCGATCATTTAGAAGAATTTTCGGCGATAAAAATAATATATCAACAAAAGCAAGGTAAATTCTAGCCTGACTTACTTATAGAAATGTCAACACTTTTAATTCACAAAGCTCCAGATGTCAGCTGGATTGTCAGGTAAAGCGAGCCATTTGGCCTCAAGACAGTTCTTAAGAAGGGAGGAGACTTTATTCAAAAGGTATCAAAGCTGATCACATTGACAAATGGATTTGTCAGAGGCTCAAAACAAGTTATTAAGTATTCCTCCAAATCTGGTGCAACCCCAATTTTCTCCACCTTCCCTTTGGTGAACATGCCTTCGGCTATCTATACCTTTATGCTTGGAATTCTTTTTCAAAGCTTTTTTCTTTTTCTTTTGACATTTTTCTTAAATTCTATCTCTGAACAAGCTTCTAGTCACTATTATGTGGCTCAGTATCAATATTGTCCAATTATGTCATGTGGAGTGCTCTGGGGCATTTAACAATGATAAAGATGCTATACAACGGTAAATGATTCATGTTAGTGTCTGTCTTTAAATGTGTAGTAGACTTAGGCAGATTCTGGAAAGTGAGAAATTGTAAATTAAAAACACCACAGAATCCCTACTATGCAGAAAGAGGTCATTCGGTCCACTGAATCTGCACCAACTCTTCAAAAGACTATTGTGCACAGGCCCTCCTTTTTGTCCTATCCTACAACCCCGCACATTTACCATGTCATCATCTGCACTTTTTGAACTGAGAGGAAACTGGAGCATCCAGCGGAAACTCATACAGACTCTGTATACTCACCCAAGGCTGGAATTGAATCTAGGTCCCTGGTGCTGTCAGGCAGCAGCGCCAACAGGACAATAACGTAGCAGAAATTTCATTGTTAAAAATTGGAGAATCTTCTTGCACACCCAGTAGCAGCCATAGGAGTGCATGGAATGATCGTGAATTTGGCCAGACTGATAAAGCAAATGAGATTCTATCTGGCCAAGTAGGCCTGGAGCCTGGAGGAGAGGGAATGTGGGGAGGGTGGGTTAGGGAGCAGAGGTACTATAGATCTGGAATTTACTTGTTACCAGTTTTTCAGTTGACTGGTGGCTAGTGGTGAAACAGGTGCTCTAGATCTCAGAGGTGGCTGTGGAGACCAGCTTGGGAAGCAAGCCAGGAATATGACCAGGATCCTTGAAGCAGAAGGCTATTTTTTTTTTTTAAGAACATACTTCTTCATGGTGACCACAATGGCTTCCTGGGAATAAGGATGGGATGATGGAAAGGGAGTGGAGAAGAAGACCAGCAAAAGTTTCTGGTCTCACTCGTAAGGTTGGAGGTGGAGATTCATCACAGAAACACAAGTGTCAGGCACTGGAAAACAACCCCAGGGAATAAGCCCTCCACCTCCTTACCCCATTCCTCCACTAAACCCTCCCTAAAGTATAGAGCTCTCAGAAGCTCAGGGAAGAAGTCATCTCTAACTCTTCTCATTCAGGGAATGATGTGTGCTATACTGTCAGGACCATTCATTCCCAAACCTCAGTAAAGCCCTGGTCAAAACATGGACGTAGACACAGCTCCAAGGACCCAGATTCAATTCCCAGTTTAGGTGACTGTGTGTAATTTGCATGTTGTCCCCATGTCAGCATGGGTTTCCTCCCAGTGCTTTGGTTTCCCCTCACACTCCAAAGATGTGCTGGTTAGGTTAATTGGCCATGCTAAATGGCCCCTTGGTGTCAAGGGAATTAGTGGGTAAAATACTTAGGTTTACGAGGATAGGGCCTGGGCCTGATTGTTGTCAGTGCAGACTCAATGGGCCGAGTGGCTTCCTCCTGCACTGTAGGGATTCTATGATTAATCTCTGAAGTGGGAGTGACTGTGAAACCAAGGCAGCATTTGACAAATGTGCCGTCAAGGGATCCTTGCGAGACTGAAGCCAATGGAAAACTTTCTACTGGCTGCAGACATGTTCAGCACAGAAGAAGACGGGCATGGGTTTTTGGAGGCTATTCATCTTCAGACCCAGCATGCTTCAGAAGTTCCTCAGCATCTTAAGTTCAATATGTTCGGCTGTTTAACCACTGATCTTCCCTCCTTCATATGGTCAGCACAGAAACGTTTGCTGATGATTGCATCTGGTTTAGTTCAATACTGAACTCATCACATCACGAAGCAGTCCATGCCACATACAACAGGATCTGAGTAACATTCAGGCACTTGTGCTAGGCAATAACTATTTCCAGCAAGAGAGAGTCTAATCACTTGTATGTGACATTTAAGCACATTACAATTGCTGAATTCTCCATCATCATCATCTTGGCAGTCATTACTGACTAGCAATTTAACTGGACCAGTCCACAAATAGTGTAGTTAACAACAGGTCAGAGGCTGGATATCCACCTCCTGACTCTACAATACCCATCTACCATCAAAAAAACAAAGAAAATTACAGCTTAGGAACAGGTCTTTCAGCCCTCCAAGCCTGCACCGACTATGCTATCCGACTGAACTAAAACTCCCTACCCTTCCGGGGACCATATCCATCCATTCCATCCTGTATATGTATTTATTAAGATGCCCCTTAGAAGTCACTATAGTATCTACTTCCACTATCTCCTCCAGCAGCAGGTTCCAGGCACTCAACTCTCCCTGTGTAAAAAAAAAACTTCCCTATTACATCTTTAAACCTCATCTCTCACAAGTTAGGAGTGTGATTGAAAACTCTCCCCTTGCCTTCATGAATGCCACTCTACCAGTATTTAAGAAGCTCAACACCATCTGGAAAAATGTTGCCTATTTGGCTGGCACCCAAACCACCACCTTACACATTCACTTTCTCCCTTTGGAGTGACATACCATGGCTGCTGTCTATCATCTTCAAGGTGCAGGGTAGCAACTCATCAAGGCTTCTTCAACATTGCCTGCCAAAGGTAGAGAAGCAAGGGCAACACAGGCACATGGGAACATCATCACCCGCAAGTTCCATTCCAAGCCATACATTGTCTTGATTTGTAACTATGCTGCTGTTTTTCATCATCGTGGGAGTCAAAATCCTGGAATCCCTCACTTCAGAGAACTGAGGGAATGCCTTCAGCACCTAGACTGCAACAGTTCATAAGGCAGCTTATCGTCATTTTCTTAATGGACACTAGGATGAACAATAAATTCTGGCATTGTCAAATCCACGAGTGAATAAAATAAACACAGAGATAAGGACATGACAGGAGGTAGATAACTTACAAAATCCTAGCATAATTCAAAGCAAGAATAATAACAATTGAAGTGTTGAACTTTCTACTAAGTGCTTTATCGGCTAAAATCAATTGGTTTTCACTCTTTGAGGAATTTGTTTTTGACCATGTTAGTAATCCAGTTGGGCAGCTCATCCGTATTCACCTGAAATCGACAGCCCCAAGGGGAAGCAATTACATTGCTTGAGCCAAACTCCTTTCAAATATAATTATTAACCAAGGTCCACAACTATGTGAGAGACAAAAATAGAACACAAGTAATATGATATCAGCATTTGCCCACACTATTTCAATGATGGCAACTTCCATATTTTCCAATGCAAACAGTGTTATGGTCCATAAAGTAGGCAGCTCACTTTTATCTGCATTTGATATTAAGTGCATCAGGCATGAGGGCAAATGTCATTCGATGCAAATGGGATCACAAGATTGAGAGCAAAGAGACAAAACAGGCAGTTTTTTCAAACGTTTTCATGAATTTGTTTAATCTTCTAATTACAGGTCAAGCTTCAAAGAAAACAAAAAGTGTTATTTATGTAGGTCAGAAACTCCAAAATATTTCACGAAATCCACTTGGATCATAAGTTTTGCATCTTGAATTTGGATAGGGTGAGCATGAGATGCTTTGCTTCAGGTCAGATTCAATGACCTATTAGGGAGCTTGTATAAAAGTTTATTTAAGTATACAGTTAACATGTATAGAAAAAAAATTAGCAATAACTTTTATCAATTACAAACAAAAAAAAATCATGATATTGTAAAGCTCCTGAACAAGTATACAAAATGTTCCAATCAAACAAACTTCCCAACATAAAACTCTTGCCACAGGTTTAGCCACATAAAAGACAACTTCTCATGTGATGCTGGAACTTAGTTCTTTTGTTGAGTGCTGCAGTTCGCTTGATACACACACAGACCAGCACGAAGATAGAAGAGCTTCCCAAAACACCATAGCAAGAAAGATTCTAACCTAGCCAACCACCAATAGCAGATTTTGCAATCCAGGAAAGCCAGGAGACATTTTTACAGCTAGTCTGCAGAATCTATAACACCAGGGAGGGAAAGGAATAAAAAAAAACTGCCTGTTATTTGACAACTAGGGTAGCTTCAGACTCAACCAGGAACTAGCTGCCCCAAAGCTGAAGATGAAACCTTGTACTCACTATGAAGGGAAAAAAAAAACTGTCCAAAACATATGACTTGCCATCCAGTCTTTCACCTGACAATGCAGGATCATAAAACAAATCTTAGAAAGTACCTGAGGCTCAGGGTAAAAATAAACAGAACCCCAACTTAGCCATTGAAGCAACAATATAAGGACATTTAACGGACAACCCAGGAACAATGAAACCAAAAATCAAACTGTAAAGAACATGACTTTTTAAAAAATCTTAAAGGTACATTACATCACAAAAGCAAAATCACCAATTACTCCTTGGCTTTTTTTTTGAAATACGTGAGATGTGGGCATCATTTGCTGGGCCAGCATTTATTGCCCATCTCTAATTGCCCCTGAGGGCACAGTTAAGAGTTAACCATATTGCTGTGGATCTGGAGTCACATGTAAGCCAGACCCGGTAAGGATGGCAGATTTCCTTCCCTGAAGCACATTAGTGAACCTGATAGGTTTTTACAATTGACAGTGGTTTCATGGTCTTCATTAAAATCATTCCAGATTTTTATAGTTTTCAAATTTCACTATTTGCAGGGGTGGAATTTGAACCTGAGGCTCTGGGTTATAGTCCAGTGACAATACCACTGCGCCATTGCCTTCCCATGTAAATGTAACAGAACAAAAAAAAAACAGGCTATTAATGTAATGTTTACATTTCATAGAATCCCTACGGTGCAGAAAGAGGACATTCGGCCCATCGAGTCTGCACGGACAAGAATTCCACCCAGGCCCTATCCCTGTAATCACACATGGGTTCCCTGCTAATCCCCCTGACATTAAGGGACAATTTAGCATGATCAATCCACCAAACCAACATGTATTTTCGGACAGTGGAGGAAATCCAAGCACCGGAGGAAACCCATGCATTTTCGGGGAGAACTTGCAGACTCCACACAGACAGTAATTCAAATTGGGAATTGAACATGGGTCCCTGGCATTGTGAGGCAGCAGTGATAATCACTGTGCCAGCATGCCACCCCTGACTTAAAACATCCCACAATACTATTTTGGAGAGTGGCAGGGATTTTATACAGCCCTTTTTTATCAACACGAGACTTGGTCAAAACACGGTGTTTAAGTTCCTAATCAAGTACTGTCTACTCTTAGTAATCCAGCTGCTCAGAAATATTGAACTGCCTCATAACTTTGCTTAAAACAATGTAAATAACACAGGAAGACTGGTGTTAAAAGAAAAGCTGAACGATCAGAAATTGTGATCAAGCAGAGTGATCTATATCCATGAGGTGTTTCCTGGTGCTTGGGTATTTTCATTGAAACCACTTCTGTGCCATCTTAATCTGAATTTGGCATGTAACTGCCAATAATAAACAATGCAGCTGCGGTCAATGCTCCAGCCATGTTGCTTTCCTTCAGGGATATGAGAAAACCTCATGTTTTTTTTAGATAACAGTGTACAGTTGGATTAGATTTTTCAACTCAACATCATAATTTTCCATGAAAGGACTTAAACTCACCATTGTCTAGGTCAATAGACCAATACCATCATTCCTAAGCTACCAAACCCAAACTCAGCAATGCTCTCTTACACTGGTTCTCACGGTTCACACATATCAGCTGTGCCCAATTAAATCAGGTACTGGACTCTGGCAGCATACAATAAATTGCATCCCACTAAGGATTCAACAACATCAGTATATTTTAATCTTTTTAATGATTTGTCTCAGAGAGATATCCTTCCCTTGCTATGTTAATTTTTGCTTTTATATTTTTTCTTCTGTCTTTAATTTCCAGAGCAACTTCACTCTTAATCTTCCCTCTAAGTCTAATCATTGCGTCAAGGTTTGTTGCTCATTCTTCGCCTATAATTAGTACAGTCCTTCTGCTGCTGAAACTCTCATCCATCCCTTTGCTACTTGCAGACTTGACTATGCTAACACATTCGTGTTTAGGCTGCCCTATTTCTACTCTCCTAGAGGTCATCATAAACTCTTGTGGCCAGTGTCCTATCTCACATCATATTCAGCCTTCAGCCCTCTAATTCCTGATCAGAATTGACTCCCTGATTAAACAATGGTCTGACATTAAAGTTCTCATTCTTGTTTTTAAATCCATTCATTGTCCAATCCCCCACATTCCTTCCTTATCTCTGCAATCTCCCTCAGCCGTACAACTCTGTAAGATATCTGTGTTCCTCTAATTCTCAACTTTCAAATATCCATGTGTGACACCAGTGTATCTTTAAGAAAATTTTCTTTTTAAAACATGATTTCTGCAGCTCACAGCTTCAGTGATGTGATTGTTGCCAGTTTGATGAGTCCTGTTATTGCAACTTAAGTGGTAAATGGATTTATTTGTATATACTTTGGGATTAGTTTTATGATCCTGCACTGTTAGGAGGATGGTTGTGTGTTTTTGGACAGGATTTCTTTTTCCAGTGAATTTAAGTTTTAATTTTTTCAGTTCTGAGCTGTAGTTGGGTTTTAACAGGGATAGCAGGCTGAACAAAAGTCTCTCTCTCTCTGTTTTATTTGGAAATTCTGCTGGTGATCTTGAAGCAAGGTTTGCCTTCTTGACGGAAAGAAATCGTTGTTAGATTGTCTAAAATTCCTGATGTTCTGGGAAGCAGTTTTGACTTCAAGCTGTTCTGAGTCTTGAGGGCAGTTGACTGCAGAATTCAACTTAATGACCTTGATCCCGGTATCATGTGAGCATTAGTTTGTGCTGTGTTAAACCTGTGAACAGGGTCTTGATGAGAATGGTTTTGATTAAAACATTATAGATAATGTATAATCCTTTGTTAAGGATTATACTTTTTTGTGATTAGTAAAAATTTTGCTAATTCTATTACTATACATGCCAACAATATTCTCAAATAAAGTTTGTTTGATAGAAGTTCCCTAATGGGTCACTTGAATCTTACTTGAAGTGAAACATCTCATGCTATTCCCAGCCAAATTCAAAACATAAAACTTTTGATTCAGGCTGGCTTCATAAAACACTTTGGAGTTGGGGAAGTGGGCTAAGAGGTGGTAGATGAGGTGTAATGCGTCGAAATATGAAGTGCTACATTTTGTTAGGAAGAAAATGGAAAGACAACGTAAAATACAGAGTAAAATTCTTAAAGGGGTGAATGAAGTATTAACGATGACAGGGCAAATGAAAAGAGCAGTTAATAAAGCATGCAGTATTCTGGACTTTATTGATAAGGGCATAGAATACAAGAGCAAGGACCCAGGAGTGGCAGAGAATCCTCCAGGGAGAAGAAAGAGATAGACAAATAGAGAGAGAGAGCAAGAGAGAGAGAGAGAGAGCAAGAGAGAGAGAGAGAGAGCAAGAGAGAGAGAGAGAGAGAGAGGCAAGAGAGAGAGAGAGCGCAAGAGAGAGAGAGAGCGCAAGAGAGAGAGAGAGAGCGCAAGAGAGAGGAGAGAGAGCGCAAGAGAGAGAGAGAGAGCGCAAGAGAGAGAGAGAGAGAGCGCAAGAGAGAGAGAGAGAGAGCGCAAGAGAGAGAGAGAGAGCGCAAGAGAGAGAGAGAGCGCAAGAGAGAGAGAGAGCGCAAGAGAGAGAGAGAGCGCAAGAGAGAGAGAGAGAGAGAGAAAATGACCTGAGGAGGAGAGTGAAGAGAATGGTCAGGGAGAGAGACGGAATGGTCTGGGCATCCCAGTGCTACATGCTACACGTTAGGGAGAACGTGGACATATTGGAAAGTGTACAGAAGAGGTTTACAAGAAGGACAGAGATGAGAAATTCAGTTATGAGCATAGACTGGAAAAGTCAGAATTGTTTTCATTGGTGAGGAGATAGCAAAGCAGAGTTTTGACAGAGATATTCAAAATCACGAGTGGGCTGGACAGAGTAGATAGGGAGAAACTGTTCTGCTCGTAAAAGGATCAAGAATGAAGGGGCACAGATTGAAAGAGATTTGCAAATGAAGAAAATGTGATGTAAGAAAAATCCTTTTTCACACAGGGAATGGTATGTAAGCAGTGGGATAAATTGGTGGCATTTTCAGGGAGCAGAATAGACACAATGAGCTGAATAAGCTTCAATATTGCAGCATAACACCATAAGACACTGAAGTAAATTTAGGCCATTTGGCCCATCGAGTCTGCTCCGTCATTCAATCATGGCTGATATTTTTCTCATCCCCATTCTCCTGCCTTTTCCCCTATAACGCCTAATCCTCTTATTGATCAAGAACGTACCTATCTCTGTCTTAATAACCTGGCCTCCACAGCCTTCTGCGGCAAAGAGTTCTACAGATTCACCTCTCTCTGCTGAAGAAATTCTTCCTCATCTCTGTTTTAAAGGACCGTCCCTTTAGCCTGAGGTTGTGCCCTCTGGTTCGAGTTTTTCCTACCAGTGGAAACATCCTCTCCACCTCCATTCTATCCACTCACAGTATCCTGCAAGTTTCAGTAAGGTTCCTCTCTTTATATGTATTGTTTCCTGTCGGATCTTAGACTATGCTAATTCCTTGCTTGGAAGGAAAATAATAAATAGCTCACAATCTTTATACTTACCATACATTATATAATTAACTTATAAAAAAAATATAATTATTCCTTTATATTCTTACCAACTGCAGAGTGTCTGGCCAGGTTTCTGACAGAATCACTCTGAAGATTACTGAAAGCCTCTTCTCTGTGTGAAAGCCTGGATATACTCGAAGGTATTGAAAAGAAGCAAGCTGATTATAATAACCAGAGTCAGGACAAATTTACATAATTGGCAGTTCAGTTCAAAAAAACTGACAATCAAGCGCATATCTGAACAAATCACACAGTACACTCAATCCTTAAATGGTCTGACTTGACTTCTCGCATTGCGTATGCTGGATGACAAAGCAGCAGGTCTTCAGAAAAAAGTATCATTTTTGTGTGCAGCTGTGTTCATGACTGCTTTTAATCCCTTATGTACCACGACTGAATTAAAGGAGCCAACCGTATATATCCCGTGAACAAAACCTTATCTTGACACATGGCGTGGACAAATGCATGAATCCTCATCCTCACTATTAATTCCTTCTATGATATAAAGTAGCTACCTTGGTGGTGCAATGAAGTTATCACTTAGGATGATAGAAACCCTACGGTGCAGAAGGTTATTCAGCTCATCAAGTCTGCACTGACAACAATCCCACCTAGGTCTTATCCCCACAACTCCTCATATTTACCCCACTAATCCCTGTAGCCTACATATCCCGGGACACTAAAGGGCAATTCGGAGGTTATTTTATTTATTAGTCACAAATAGGGCTTACATTCACACTGTAATGAAAGTACTGTGAAATTCCTCTCGTCACTACACTCCGGCGCCTGTTCAGGTACACGAAGGGAGAATTTAGCATGGCCATTGTACCTAACCTATGCATCTTTGGACTGTGGAGGAAATCGGAACACTCAGAGGAAACTCACGCAGACGCGGGGAGGACGTGCAGACTCCACATGGACAGTGGCCCAAGCTGGGAATCGAACCCCAGGTCCCTTGCGCTGTGAGGCAGCAGTGCTAACCAGTGTGCTGCCCTCTGTCAAAGTTAACGACTCTATTTCTTTGATTTAGTTTCGCTTCCGACTGTCTGAAAGACTTACGTCTATAAAGGGAGACTATAACACGATAGCACATCTCCAGCTCACATCCTGATTTTGTTGTGTTCACAAGCGAGTTGGCTGACAAACACAAGAGGCCAATTAACAACAATGGGCATTTTTACAAAGTGCTCTTAAAGCAGTACGCCAGCCCAATTCACTTCACAGGCACTTTGCCAAATAAAATTTGACATTGAGCCACAACTCAAGGACAGCTGGAACTAAAACTTGGTCGAAGAGACAGGTTGTAATCAACCAATAATTCTAGTATTACACTGGAATTGCCTTTTTTGGCAAAGGGTGGCTCCCTTAAGAGATGTTGGCCTATTTTCTAAAATCATATTTTCTTCTTGTAATCAGACAAAGCCTGCAGCACCTGTGCCACCGTGTTGCCAACTGACTGCCCTCCTAAGGAACACTGGGAGCACTTACACCAAAACAACCATTTGGCAGAACTGGGCTTGCACCTTTTCTAACTACAAGTATTCCTCACAAATGAGACTGGCCCAGATTCAAGAAAAAAAACCGAAAGTGCCAGGGCGAAGGAGCTTGAAAATGTTGGAATCTGGCTTGATAGAGAAGCTGTGAAAAGTAATAGATGCCATTACTGGAAATTGAAATAAGTAGGGATCGTGGTGGAACCACTTACACAGGTCAGTCTGTATCCAAAAAGAGAAAAATACTGCCGAATATTTCAGCTGTGAGCTTTCAGAACTGGAAATGAGAAGACAAGGACCAAACCAGGACAGAGGGGGAGGCAGGGAAAGAGGAGGAGGAGGAGATATCAAATAAATGGAAGTGTATAACTTGCAATTCCAGTGCAGGGAATGGAGACATCAAAACAGATTTGAAAATAGAGAAAGGGGTGGAATGGACAAAAATACGTGACAAGTATTTGTGGCCGTCAGTAGGCTTTTATTTGGGTGAAGTAAGAAGCTTTGATAAGGAAAATACAGAGAAAGATTTTAAAAATTTGGGCTTTGACAAGCCCTTCACCTCTCTGCCACCTTCATTTTGTTCCATCCAGTAATGACATTTGCTTCTCTTTCAATTTTGACAAAGGGTCTCCATCAGAAAGCCAAAACCAACCCTTCCTTCCTTTTCTAACAGACAGTTACGGTGTTTCAGTATTGTTTAGGTTAAAATTCATAAAACCGATGCTACCACTGGACTGGAAACGTGATTCTAAAATGCTTCATTTCATTCAAGTCCATGAAGGTGCCCAGAAACATCGCGATTCTGAGGGGCCCTAATTGCCACAACAGGTTTTGATCAGCCAACAATGCTCTGAACCATTGACGAAAGGCCAAGTGCATTGAACACAGTTCAAAGCTGTAGTTCAGAAGAGGCTATAGTTTGAACTGAAATTGACCATTTAACCTTTAACTTAAAACAAGAGAAGTAGATCAAGTTGCTTTCACTTTTATCGAAAAGTGGCCATTTGGCTCTCAGGAGCATGCCATTCAGCCTTTCCCCTCTGCTCTATCCCCATAATCTCATGATTTACCATGGCTTATCCACCCAAACTACCATCTTTAGACACTAATGGGCAATTTAGCGTGGGCAACCTACCTAATTCATCCAAGCTATCCATCTTTAGACGCTAACGGTCAATTTAGCATGGCCAATCCACTTAACTTGCACACTTCTGAGCCTATGGGAGGAAACTAGTGAACCCAAAGGAAACCCACACAGACTTGGGGTATACATGCAAATTCCTTAAACAATCTGAGATGCAGAGACTTTCCTACACAATGTTTTGAGTTAAAGTACTCAGGCAACCATCATGAATAATTGGTTCACCTGCCAAAGGTTGACCATTGCTTACGTGTAGAACCTGTAAATTAACGAATGATATAAAGAATGGTTTAGAAATTATTGGCAACAATAATTGGGATGGCATGATGGCACAGTGGTTAGCACTGGTACCTCACACTGCCAGGGACCCAGGTTCAATTCTGGCCTCACGTGACGGTCTGTGTGGAGTTTGCACATTCTTCCTGTTTTTGCTGGGTGCTCTGATTTCCTTCCACAGTCCAAAGATGTGTGGGTTTTCTGAGGCGAATGTAACACATCCTAACTGTCACACCTTTCAAATCTCTACAACTCACCTCACCACCGCCTTCCTCTATAACCGCTGACTCAAATACCCTCCAACCTACTCACCCATTATTCACTACATACAAAAGTCACAAACCCTAACATAACATTGGGAGTCACTGATGAGCTCAGAAATTGGTCAAAATGAACAAACATTTAAAAGCGCAAACTAATTAAAAAACATCCAACCCACTTATCAACTCATAAATCTGTTAAAATAACTAAGCTCTGTGAACAATATAGTGGTGTCATAAGCCACCTTTTCAATGGATATCCTTTGTCACCCAGCAACCTAGCTCCCATTAAATTGATCTTTCTCTATACCCTATGACTGTAGCATTGCATTCTGCATCTTCTTCTTTCCTTCTCTATATATGGTATGCTTTGACTATATAGCGTGCAAGAAACAATACTCTCCATTGTATACCAATTCATGTGACAATAATAAATCAAACCAAAGAAGTTTCAACCAGGGACTCAACTGTCAAGTATATTACTGGCACTGTGTTTATAATAGAAATGTGCCCATCCGGACTAGCTGACGCTATGAACAACCTTGGCATCTGAGGGTGTCACAATATGTAGATATCATAGGAGCTGCTTGGGTACCCTGCATAGAAATATTGAATCTGGGTTGTGTGGTCATGGAATGAACACTTCCAGTTCATAAAGGTTCCTAATTGACTTGCTGGAGCCTTGATGGTCACATGAGGGTAATCTTTGATCCCTTGGATATGGCGAATCCAGTAACAGTCACAAAACCTCTCGCTTGCTCAGCCTGGCTGGTTTGTTCTGTGTGGTAATGAATGAATGTGCAGACCCACATTCTGAGCAGAATATCAGTTACCAGATTGATGTAGTAATGGACAGCTGATTGGTGCACTACACTCAGATTCCCCGCTGACCCTTGGAACGGTCTGGATGCAGAGAAATTGAGGGCTATTGAGACCTTCAGAGCCATTGGCATTGGGTGCCCACCCACACAGTTGTATCTCCAGGCCAAACATGTGGCATAAGAAAGACGATTTCCCTTGACAGGCGAAGCCTCCTGTGGCACTGGATCTTGGATATGTTGAGGTAGCTGGATCATTGACTGTAAACTCTGGCGACAGGATAGTGGCATCTCCAGCTGGCCAGTCTGCCTTACTTTGCCTGCTGGCCCTGCACCTCCCATCCCACGCCGTTGTTCCTGGAAGACTCCTAGTGGACACAAGGCCCATTGTCTTTTGGCTCCTCTCTTCCTCTTCAGAGGAAGTGTCCCTAGTGAAGTACATCTGCTGAATAGCAGTAGCACAGCCCCATGCCCTGAAGGGAACAAGGGGCAGAAATACCTCAAAGTTACAAAAACATATCCTCAAAACATGACCAATAAAACAAATACTTCAGGAGAAAATACAGGAAAAAATCTGAAATCTCAAGACAGCAAACTCTCTCCTGAACTCCTAACAACTCACACAATTAATATGCTTTTCTCCTGACCTTTGTTCAGAAAAGTGAAAGAATGGAATGCTTGCCTATCCGTGTTGCATGTGTGCGTGTCTACAAATCACAACGGAAGGCAGAATTCCAGTCCATTGGCCTTTTTATTGCCTTAATTAGCTGATTAATTGTTGGCAGGTGTGCTTCTGAGACTCACACATGCCCACTGATTGAAATATCAGGCAAATATCATCCCACTTGAAGTCGGGATGGGTGCCCAATGTCTTCACAAGTGATTTCAACTTTTTCCAGATTGGAAGCACGCCTGAAAATAATACCTAAAATTCTGGCCATATATAAATTGTGATCCAATGTTTCATTATGATATATAAAGGTGGCAAAATCTTTAGAATTTACCTTTAATATGGTTCCCCCACTCCAAACCATGGTCGTTCTTGGTTCTGATCACCTCCCTGCTAGTCTGAATTAAATCATCTTCTGAAACTAGCCTGACTCCCACAAAAATTGCAAAAGGCCTGAAATGCCCACTTCTGCTGATGGCAATATTGGATCAGAAACACGTGAGCTTTCCAACCCACACCCTTCCCTGTACTGGTGAAAGCTTTTGGTACCAGGAATACAGAGAGGATTCCAGGCTTTTGACATCGGCTCACCATTTTCAAAGGCCCCCAATGAATTTTGGCTCCACGTCGGAATGGGAAATTCCATCTCTGCATATTTTGGACAGCTTTATCCATTAGGAAGTATGGATCTCACTGGCCCATGTCTATAAGAAGTTTCAGAGCATGTTCTGAATTATTCCAGATTCAAGGAGGATCAGATCCTATGTAATTAACAAAACCTTTTTTGCCTTAAATATTTGAGTAGCTTTTGGTTTGTGTGCAATATCACTAAACATTAGAGTTAATCCTATGGCTCATACATCATCTTACATTTCTTGATTATATTTTCAATTAATGATATTGGGGTTCTGAATGAGAGTGTGGAATCTTGCTCATTTCTGCTTAATCTATGTCTCATGTGTCTCAACAATTCTCCAGTATAGACAAAAAGAAATTGATGCGGAGATGCTGGCGTTAGATTGGGATGGGCACAGTAAAAAGTCTTACAACACCATGTTAAAGTCCAACAGGTTTATTTGGAATCATGAGCTTTCGAAGCGTTGCTTCTTGCACTCACCTGATGAAGGAGCAGTGCTTCAAAAGCTCGTGATTCCAAATAAAAAAATAAATTGCACTCACCATTGGGAGCTTGGAACTGTATTATTTGTTAAATATTTGGCAAGAGGTCAGAATAAAGAAAATTACAGCACAGAAACAGGTCTTTGGGCTCTCCAACCATGCACCGACCATGTTGCCCAACTGAACTACAGCTTTGTCTGTACAGCGTGCACGAAATTATATCCTATTCATGGAAATGTCAAGATGCCTCTTTAAAAGTATCTACTTCCACGACCTCCCCCAGTAGCGAGTTCCAGGTATCCACCACTCTCTGTATAAAAAACTTGCTTCACACTTCTTCTTTAAACCTTGCCCCTCACACCTTAAACTTATGCCCTCTAATAATTGACTCTTCCACCCTGGGCAAAAGCTTCTAACTATCCAGTCTATCCATGCCCCTCATAATTTTGTCGACTTCTTTCAGGTTGCCCATCACCCTCAGTCATTCCAGTGAGAACAAACTAAGTTTCTCCAACCTCTCCTCATTGTTAATGCCCTCCATACCAGGCAAAGCTCTGGTAAATCTTTGTATATAAAAAGTATTTTTTAATATATATGTATATATAAGTTATATATTGAACAGCAACCTTTTTGGAGGGACTGGAATGAGAGTGGAGACAGTGTTAAGGAGATAGACAGGATATGTATGCTTATAAAAGTGAAGAATGTTAGTGCTCAGTAACTGAAAAGTCTTCACTTTTGATACCCACTTGCATTATTTACAAGTCCCAGTTCTGGTCTAGCTGAGGTTGAATGCTGAATAAACCTAGCTCCCACCCCTCACCCTAAAAAATCTGTCTTGGCCTCAGTGGAACGAGCCTGGTAGCATGCTGGTGGCCTTTATATTTTTCACTTTAGATATAATTTTTTTTTTGATAAGAATGCTAATTTTGTGCCACTCAGTGCTGAATTTATGCTAGTTTGTGAAGCATGGTTCCAGCCCTTCATGAGTGGTCCAAGTGAGTACAATCTGAACTTGAGCAATGAGCAGAAAGAGGAAGGTCTAACGTACAATATATTCATCCAGACACTAGAGGGGGAAAGAGATGTTTTCTGCTGAATCAAAGACAGTGCAGTCATTACAATCCTTTTCACAAGCAGCAAAGCTTCCTGCAATAAATAATCAGAGCTGGTAAAGATAACACCATCAGCACTGTGGATGATAAAAGTACAATGTGATGGCCAAATTCATTCTGCTAATCTTGAAAGTTGGAACTTTTAAATAATTTAAGAACAGTTCTAAAGCAGATTGATGGTTAGAAATCATTTAAGGCCGGAATATAAAACATCATGCATTTATAAAGTCTCTTTAAAGGAATAAGATATCCCAAGATGTGGTAGGAATAATTGAAACATGGCTGTACAGAGGATGAGACTGACAGCTGGATAATGCAGCTTACATCATCAGAAATGGTGGGAAAAGGAAGGGAGGATGGTGGTAGCTGTGCTAATGAGTACCAGCAGAAACTTGACTAGCAGAAGGGTAGAAAGAGAATCCTTATGGATTGAAATAAAAGATTTCAATCCATAAATTGGATAGAGGCATTTAAAGGGACGCTGTATATTCATTCACAGAAGGAATCGCACTGCCTGAGAATGTGATGGAGGAAGATTTGAAGACTGTGTGCATTTCCTCAGGATGCTCCGGTTTCCTGCCACAGCCCAAAGATGTGTAGGTTAGATGGATTGGCCTCGCTAAATGGCCCCTTTGTGTCCAAAGCTACATAGGTTACGTGGATTGGCCATGCAGGTCTGACACCAGCTGTAGAGAGAGGATAAGGCCAACGTTTTGAGTCTGGATGATCCTCCATCATCAGACACACTGTGAACGTTGGTGCTGCAAAGTGAATAGAGAGGGACAGGGCAGCACAAGTTGGAGCTGATAATGGGACCACTATCCAATTCCTTACCTGCAGCACCATTCAGTCTGCAGGCAAGGAAGTAAACAATTGAAAGTACTTGCCTACAGACCATCCCACTGTGCTTTCACCTCCTGCGAGTATGCACACTGAAGATCCTGTCCACACCTCAAGCAAAATTCCAGACCTTTGGAAAAATGCCCGCTAATTACTTTCGTTGTTATCTCCTGTTCATTTTCTGTGATATTGGACGTTGATGCGATCTGTTGACCTGATGTGTGCATGTATCGGCGGGGAGGAGGCACCCACCCAATTTGCAGCTGTAAAATTCAGCCCATGAGGGTAGCATAAGCAGTCAGTATAATTAAGGACCCCTTGCAACTCGGACATTCTCGTTTCCACCTTCTTCAATTGGAAAAAAGATATAAAAGTCTCAAGTCGCATACCAATCTTCTCTCCTGCCATTAGACTTATGAATGGACCTATCTCACATTAAGTTGATCTTTCTCTACACTCTAGACATGACTGCACCATTACATTCTGCACCCTCTTTTTCTTATCTGTGAACAGTCTGCTTTGTCTGTATATTATGCAAGAAACAATACTTTTCAGTATACATCAATATGTGACAATTATAAATCAAATCATATCAAATATAATCAAAAAAAGTTAGTCTTGGACAACAACATTAAGCAAATAATATTAAATGAGCTGTCAGTTGGACACTTAATGGTATTCACTAATATTGAAGTTAGTGGAACTGGGAGCTGGGAGGTCAGCGGTTTCATATGTGTCAGTGCAGACTTGATGGGCCGAATGGCCTCTTCTGCAATGATTCAGTGGATCCTCCTCTTGCTGTTGATGGGTGGCTCGCTGCCTCCAAGCGTTTGAGAAAATTCCCCTCAATGTGTCTGCTTACCCATTAACGCAAGACTCAAAGACAGTATTTCCTATGCAGCTGCTTGAAAAAAATGTGTATGGATTTCTTCAAGATTTATGAACAAAATGCTGTCAAGAATTTGGCCCTTTTGATACGAACGGTGATTAAAAATTACCACAGGGCTAAATATCTGTTCACGTATCTAAAACTCAACCGTTCCTGTTGCAACAAATTCAGATATAATCTTTGAGAAATAATCATTCCCAACCCAACCAAGCAATATATTTTGCTTCTATTATTCATGGAAGAGCTGCAGTTGGAGTAACAAGAATCAGTCCAAGTACAGAGTGATTAAAATGGATTGCTGCACTATTCCCTGAAATCCTCATCTCCTTTACTAATCTTCTGAAATTGCACGGGGGAACAGTAATACATTCATTTCAAATTCCCCCGCCTGGCATGTTAGCAAAGGACTTAATGCATTTTGTATGTATTAATACAAACATATTAACATGTGAGGAGTAAACATTTGACTGTTGCACGCCAGGCACTTAAGAAATCCCATATCCCAAAATCATGGGCTTCTGGTGTGTGTTGTTCTGTCAATTAATGGATGGGCTGAAAGCAAACAGTTCTAAGACTAGTGTTCCCAGTTGAAGTTGCCACTAGTGCAGCAAGACGTTCAGACTCTAATTCCACTTTATCACTGTGAGGATGAGAGGAAAGATACTGGAAAGATAACGTCTCTGCGCTGTCCTTACTGACGTCTTTGCGAGCTTGAGGCAACGTCATTTTCTGGCAACTGAAAATGGACACATTATGGCTGCGTTAACACGATTGATGAAGCCTGATGGAATTCCTAGTCAGGCCGCTTTGAAACCTATGAACAAAATAACAGTAATAGAGGCTGCTTATCACATTCTTTACCTGTCCTTTTGGTCAGTTTGTTGCTGCTCAAACATCTTGCAAATTCAGCAGGAGTGAGAAAAAACATATTTTGAGGCAGAATCTCATGTTATGACTATTTACAGTACAATTTGTGCATTAATTGCGAAATGCATTCCAATGCTCATTCTCCCAAAGTAGATACATGATGGGACACTTGTCTCCCAATGATAAAAGCGGGTGGGCTGGGGATGGATGGGAAGAGAAACATTTCTATCTCTCAAACTTTACCGTAACCAGTTCTGTTGGCAGTGGAACAAGGAAGCGACTAATCATCTCTCAGGAGACAGTGATCAGAAAAAAAATTAAAGGAGTTTGTGTGCTTCCATTTTAACAGGATTTTTATGTTACTCCCAGGAAGCTGGGTTGTTATAGCATAACGGGAAGTCAGGCTGCTAATAGGAGGAGCCAGATCATGAGTTACATGTGTTCACAGCACTGAGGGCCAGGAGGATCAGAACGCTTTTCTCTACGCCCAACAAGCAAACGTGTACATGCAACCCAGTGACTCCTTCACCCTGTGCGATCTCAAAATTGCTAATCCCCCTTCAATGTCCAATTTTAGCCACCAAGAGATCTCGGACCACTCCATTCCTGTAATTTTGACTCCACACACAATCTCCAACATCCCCTTATCCCCAGAATTTCCAACACTCTTCACCTCTCTTACCCTCTCCATTTTTTAGAATCTCTGACTCCTTTCCCTATCAGCAACAGCACCTGATCCTCTGGAATAACTTACTCCTCTGACCTCTGCAGTTTCTGACCTGTCTAACAACCCCACAATTTCAGATTCCTTTCACGACCTCTCAATTTCCCAACACAACATTTCCCCCATTTCTCTTGACATCTGATAACCTCCAACACCAGAGATCCTTGACTATGCCCACCACCAGTGATCTCGAACACCCCAAGATCACCACAGGGATCTCCTATAAACCCGATCCAACCCCAGGAACTCCAGCACCCCCACTCAGGATTTCTGACATGCCCCCACTCTACGATTCCCCCCCCCCAACTATCCCACCATCTGTGATCACCTACTCGCACCTCCCTTCAAATGCCTCTTGAGTTATCTCTGACTCCCCCATTTCTCAATTCCCATCCACTCACTGATTGGAGGAAATCTTAGCATTGCGCCCCACTGGCTGATGGTGGGGGCAAACTGGTAAGATTGTGTGCAAGCTGAGAAATCTGATTCATACCCGATTTTTCATCTTTCGTGATCTGATCGGCACTGGACATTGATGAGGTCTGCCTCACACTTGTTTCTGGTGTGAGCTGAATAAATTATTTAAATATATTTAACATGGGTTTTACATTGATTTAATGAGTGGAATCATTAGGGAAAAGTTCTTTCCGGCGAGAATCACAGCTGGTCCCCAGCTATGGGGACCAGTTGTGGTGCCCTCACCGGTAGAATCAGAGGCCACTGAGGTCCCATGAGGAGGTTGGGGGTGGAACAAGAGGAGGTACCCCCTTGGGCAGTGCCAACCTGGCGTTGCCAGCTTGGCAACCTGGTACTGCCCACAGGACACAGAGCAGTTTCTAGGGTGTGCACCCTGAGGGAATGGAGCCTACGGGGATGGCCAGGTGGTGGTGGTAGTGGTGCTGGGGTACATTGCACACTCTGTAGATAGGAAATATACAGTAAATGGCAGAACCCTTAAGAATACTGATAGCCAATGGGATCTGGGTGTACAGGCACACAGATCACTGAAAGTGGCAATGCAGGTGGAGAAGATAGTCATGAAGGCATACGGCATTCTTGCCTATATCGGCCAGGATATTGAGTTTAAAAATTGGCAAGTCATGTTGCAGTTTTATAGAACCTTAGTTAGGTTGCACTTGGAATATAATGTTCAATTCTGGTTGCCACACTACCAGAAGGATGTGAGGCTTTACAGAGGTACAGAAAAATTTTACCAGGATGTTGTTTGGTATGGAGGGCATTAGCTATGAGAAGAGGTGGGAGAAACTTGGTTTGTTCTCACTTGAACAATAGAGATTGAGGGGAGACCTGATTGAAGTTTACAACATGGACAAAGTGAATAGTCCAAAGCTTTTCCTTAGGGTAGAAGAGTTAATTACGAGGGAGTATAGGTGCAAGGTTTAAAGGTTTAAATGAGACAGATTTTTTTACATAGAGAGTAGTGGATGCCTGGAACTCACTGCCAAGGAAGATAGTTCAAGTGGCTACGGTAGTGACTTTTAAAGGGTGACTTGACAAGTACATGAATAGGATGGGAATAGAGGGGTATGGTCCCCAGAAAGGTAGGGGGCATTAGGCAAGTCAGGCAGCCTCTTTGGTGCAGGCTTGGAGGGCTGAAGGCCCTGTTGCTGTGCTGTAATTTTTTTTGTTCTTTGATTTTGGAGAAGGTGGGAGGAGGGGTCAGCCAGGTTTTCGCGGAGGGGGTTGGGCAGCTGACTTCAGGTGAAGAGAGAGGAGGGATCAGTCCAGGCCTGTGTACAAGGTTGCAATAGGCCGTAAGCCCCCACAGTAGTCGAGGGAAGGGTGTTTAGGATTGCTGACCTTTACACTGAGATGCTGGCTCACAGCAGCAGAGGTTGAGTGACATGTCTTTGCTATAGAGGCTTGCACATGCGCAATGATGCTCTCTGCTGCTCTCAGCTAGAAGTCAGGTGACTTAAGCACCCCACTCCCCCTGCAACTGAGGAACAGTTTCTGCTGATGGTTCACGCACTGATAAGATCGCAGATTTGAACTCGCCCAAAAAACGGACCTGCAACTCTCCCATTTTCCCACCTGTCCTGGACTTTGACTTTTTAGGCTTAGACTTTTTAGACTTAGATTGCCAACGTGATCTCTGACTTTCTCATCCTCGGCTTTCATTCCATCAGTATTCTTTAATTTACTCCATCCTTTTGAATCTCCCACAACTTCTTAGATTTCTGATTTCTCCCAGTGCCCATTCTGCAATCACAAACTCAATTTTTGCTCATCTTCTCTCAAGCTATTTTCCACCTTTCCCAGTCACCTATCAATCAGAAACTCCCCCATTTCGCATCCAGAAAATCACCCCTTTCCAGAGTCAATAGGTTGTATTTTCAGGGATAGCAGCAACCCACCCACCCCCCACTCAACCCCGTTAAAAAGGCAGTGGAGTCCACAGTGCCAATGGCTCCTACCCAACAATTGGAGCATCGCTAATTACTTTAAAATGAGACGCCCCTTTCTCGGGAGGGAGTCTTGCCTGAGAGACCTGTGGGACACTTTGTTGACCAAGTTTCTGAAGTTCCAGCTGCAGTAACAACATTGACCATAGCTGGGACTACAGGCAGACCCACCACACTGAGGAGACCAAATATGTTCCAGAGTCTGAGTCTTGGGAATAAGGTGGAGGGTGGTGGGGAGTCATGTTCAAGAAACCATGGGGGGAGGGGTGGTTAAAGAGGTGGATGACAATGAGGAACAATGGGGCTGGGGGCCCCATAATTGAAGACCGCTCTCTAAGTCAAGACAATCTCCCAAAAATAAGTCAGAAGTCCCATCTTAGAGCAATTAACAATGCTCCAAGTGTTAAATTGCTGTCTGGGAGCACTCTGGGGCCCAGTGTCTTTTTGCATCCTCCGCCACTTGCCCGACTCCAGCCTGCCAGGTTTCCCATATGAAATAGGCATCCCGTTCCCCTGCTAGTATATGCCTATGATGTGCCTAAATGCACCCAGGTATCACAACAACTCCTCTGTTTCATAAACATTTCAATCAGGTTCTCTGTCTTAAAGTGCATCAGGAAGCCTTAAAGCCCATCAAGTTAGATAAATCTCTACAACCTGATCAAGTGTATCCCAGGACACTGTGGGAGACTAGGGAGGAAATTGCTAGTCCCCTAGCAGAGATAATTGAATCAACAATAGTCACAGGTGAGGTGCCTGAAGATTGGAGGGTGGCAAATGTTGTGCCTTTGTGTAAAGAGGGCTGAAGGGAAAAGCCTGGGAACTAAAGGCCGGTGATCCTCACAGCTGTAGTGGCTAAGTTGTTGGGAGGTATCTTGAGAGGCATAATCTACAGGCATTTAGAGACGCAAGGACTGATTAGGGACAGTCAGCATGACTTTGTAAGTGGAAAATCATGTCTCACAAATTTGATTAAATTTTTTGAATGTAGATGAGGGTAATGCAGTTGGTGTTGCCTGGATGGGCTTTAGCAAGGACTTTACAAGGTACCACATGGTAGATTGTTGCATAAGGTTCAATCTCATGGGATCCAGAGTGAGGTAGCGAAATGGATACAAAATTGGTTTGATGACAGAAGACAAAGGGTCGTTGTAGAGGGTTGCTTTTCAAACTGGAGGCCTGTGACCAGTGGTGTGCCTCAGGAATCGGTGCTGGGTCCACGGTTATTTGTCACTTATATTAATAATTTGGATGAGAATTTAATAGGCATAGTTAGTAAGTCTGCAGATAACACCAAGATTGGTGGCATAGTGCAGAGTGAAGAAGCTTATTTAGGATTGCAATGGGATCTTGATCACTTGGGCCAGTGTGCTAATGAATGGCAGATGGAGTTTAATTTAGATAAATGCGAAATGATGCATTTTAATAGATTGCACCAGGACAGGACTTACTCAGTTAATGGTAGATGTTGGGAAGAGTTATAGAACAAAGAAATCTCGGGGTACAGGTTCATAGCTCCTTGAAATTGGAGTCACAGGTGGACAGAGTTGCGAAGAAGGCATTCAGCATGCTTGATTTCATCGGTCAGAACATTGAATACAGGAGCTGGAACATCTTATTGAAATTGTACAAGACACTCATAAGGCCACACTTGGAATACTGTGTACCATTCTAATCATCCAATTATAGAAAGGATATTATTAAACTAGCAAGAGTTTAGAAAAGATTTACTAGGATGCTATCGGACTTGATGTTTTGAATAAGGAGAGGCTGAATAGACTGGAACTTTTTTCTCTGGATCGCAGGAGGCTTAGGAGAGATCTTATAGAGATCTATAAAATAATAAGGGGCATAGATTGGCTTGGTAGTCAATTCTTTTCCGAAAGGTAGAAAAGTCTAAAAGTAGGTTTAAGGTGAGGAGAGATACAAAAAGGTCCATAAGGATAATTTTTTCACACAGAGAGTGGTGTCTAGAACAAGTTGCCAGAGTTCGTAGTTGAGGCAGCTTTAATTTTAACTTTTAAAAAGCATTTAGACAGTTACATGGGTAAGATGGATATAGCACACTGGCTAAACTAGAAACCTGATGTCCCTACAGAGAATATTGGGACTGGCTGAGTGATTAAAAAAGGGGCAGCATAGACAAGGTGGGGCCAAAGGGCCTATTTCCATGCTTAAATCTCTAGGTTGAAGCTGGATAAACAGGCAGTGGAAAGGCCACCCCTAGGTTTTATGTGCCAGCTTTGCCTTCAAGACAATCTAGCAGGGGAGCTTAAAATCCCTATGGGCGGGATTTTCCACCACTGGAACATCCGGTCCCTCTCAAAGTCAAGGAGCTTTCGGCTGGCCTGCTGCATTCCCGCAGTGGGTCCTCCCATGAGGCGGGCAGGGAAAACCCAGCCCACGTTTCTCCACAATAAAGTAAGTATGCCCCAAACCTTGATTGCTGAAATCTCTTCCCAAAATGTTCATGCCAAACAAAATCAATGTTTGTATTTATATTCCAAACAAAACAAAAAGCATGAAGGAAGTGTACACAGTGTGCTCAGCCAGAGAAAATGATGTGTTAATAGCCACTAAGTAGGAAGAATAGAATTTGCATTCTTCACTTCTAAGCCTTCTTCAGCTATTACTGTATATGTATGAAGCTGTGCAAGGATAATCCTCCAATGGAAAGGTATAACATTTAAGGTCAGGTCAATATTAACTGCTCATGCACGTAGCCAAAGGCCTGTGCAGGAGAACAGTGATCTGCCCAGGGATTGATGCACAGTACAAAGGCTCGAAGCAACTTAAAATAAAAGAGCTGTCAAAAATATGACTAAATTTAAATGGAAAACAAGATAAAGCAATGACCTTCCCTGCTGATTTTAATCAGTGGCAAGGTGGCACAGTGGTTAGCGCTAGGACTTGTGTTCAATTCCTGGTTTGGGTCACTGTCTGTGTGCAGTCTACATGTTCTCCTTGTGTCTGCGTGGGTTTCCACCAGGTGCTCCCGTCTCTTCCCATAGTCTGAATGATGTGCTGGTTTGGTGCGTTGGCCATGCAGAATTCTCCCTCAGTGTACTCGAACGGGCATACGCCTGTGATGAGTAGGGGATTTTCACAGTAAATTCATTGTAATGGTGATTATTTCTGAGACTAATAAATAAAACTTAATGAAATAAACTTAAGGAAATAAATAAACTTAAGGAAATAAATAAACTTAAGGAAAGATCTCCAGAAATATCTAGCAATTCCCATGGCATGGGAGTAAACTTCTCACATTTCTAAAATTCATTTGAGTGTGACCCTAAGACAAGAGGTTCTCTGGACAATAATGTTACCAAGTGGGCTAAAGAGCCAGCTATATTGAAGTATTCTCACAGACAGCAATCCAGGAATTAAAAAGCACTGGTTAATTTTTTTTAAATTTATAGACAGCGAAATAAGTGATTGGGACATATTAGAAGCTGAGATATCATAAACAATGTTAAGAATATTATATTTAAAAACTTCAGTTTTTTAAAATCAAAATGGAAACATTGGACATTACACAAACATAAAATTAGTTTACCAGGAACAGACAGTTTTTGGCAGTAATAATGATCGGGATTTTACTACCACACCTGCCCCGATTTGCAGAACGGCATTCTCCATTGGCCTTGGGCAGGATCTTACAAGTCTCTTGTGGACGAAGGTGTAAAAGTCCGGCAAATGACTGAGTACACCTTTAAAAACTTGGTCACACCTCAATCATAAGGAGCGGCATTTTCTTGAGATTTTAACAATAATAGTATATGTAAGAGAAAGTTCTTGGCAGATTTGCAATTTTTAATTGCTTGCAGCCTGCAGAAATGGAAACAGAAACTTGGATGGAGAGGCGCAGAGTTATTGACAATGACTTCTGAGTTTCTGCATTTAGCTGCGTATGTACGGATTCCAGAAATCACTGCCAATTTCAGAAGAATAATGATGGGAAAAATGGATCATTTTTCCCATCAAATCCATGTTGCTTTGGTGCAATCATATTATGATGTTGTATGATTGAGAAGCTCACAGACTTGATACTTCAATAAGTCTACCTGGGAGTGATCACAAGATATTAATCTGCACATTGGGGTCATATAACATAGAGACTCAGAGTGATTCTCAACTTTTTAAGATTTACGGACTTTTTGAGTTTAACCAGGGCAAGTCATTTACTTCTTTAACTTTTAAGTCTACCAATCCCAAACTTAAGTGTCTTTTGCGTACCTAATTAGTAATGGTATTCCTACTGGATGACTAATTATCATGGCAAATTTGCAGAGTTCTCTTATTGAATGCATGGGAATATGTACTGAGAAAGTTGAGCATAAAAGCGTTGGCATACAATCCCTCGTCAACTCCCTCAGAGCAAACTAATATTGTACGAGGGCCTCATTAAACGTTCGGCCCATTAGATAGAAAGGACTTTGCATCTGGTTGAGATATGGGCCCCTGGTTCCCAATTTTTTGTCCAGGACCAGCTGGTGGGTGGTGCACTTCCGATCCATAATGAACATATGTTACCTGCCCTCCACCTCGAAGGATCGGAAAAAAAAAATGGGCCAAATGTCTCGGTCCTTCTATCCAGAATGTTATTGTTCAAGGAAGTTAAAGTTCTGTTCTGTTCATTTGATTTAAAACTGCTTTGCCCATTAGGAGGGATTATCCTGGATCGGCATTTTGGAACACTGAACCACGTTGAAATAGAATGGAGTGTTCACAATAAAAAGAAACCTGCCTAATATTACTGCCACCATGATCAATAGGCATGCCTTTTGATCTGCACTGATTCCCCTTTATCTGCTGTCCCCAGCTTATTAGGGGTGACGCGGTGGCACAGTGGTTAGATCTGCTGCCTCACAGCTTCAGGGAAGTAGGTTCAATTCCCAGCTTGGCTCACTGACTGTGTGGAGTCTGCACATTCTCCCTGTGTCTGCATGCATTTCCTCCAGGTGCTCTGGTTTCCTCCCAGTCTCTCAGCTCGTTAGGTGCTAAATTCTCCCTCAGTGTACTTGAACAGGTGCCAGAGTATAGCGACTAGGAGATTTTTCACAGTAAGTTCATTGTAGCGTTAGTGTAAGCTTACAACACTAATAAATAAATTTTAAATGTATTCAGGACACTATCCAGGCAAATTTCACCCAGTAGACAAAAAAGTATATTCTTATTCCAGTCCATGTTTGATCTGCCCAAAGACAGCTCCATCAGTCATGATTGGTTAATGCTTCATCATGAGCTGTTTTTTTTTGCCTGCACTGGTTTGCCACTGGTTCCACTTTCAGGAGCAGATTGAAGAGTCAAGTCCCAAATTGACCTCAGTCAGAACGGGAATTGAAGCTGTGTTCTTGGCATTATCCTGAAAAACAAGTTAGTCAACTGTTCTAACTGGCCCCAACATTTTTCCTACAGCTACTGACATCAGAAGTTCTGGACTTCTCTCCTTCATCTTTCTGCCTCCCCCTCTTCTTTTAAGAAATGATTTAAAAACTACAGAGGTGATCTTACCAAAAGAATTCAAAATGCCAACATGCGTGAACATCACACCCATTTTTTGGGTGAGCTCTCAGACATGATCTTATGCCCCTTAGAGAGAAAAAACAGAGGCAAAGTATGATTCTTGTCAGTCAGGGGAATGGATGGAGTCGATTCATGCCAGGAAACTGGCGGATGACTGCTTGAGGGCAGCCATTGCACATGCATCGATCTCCCAATGCACCAACTGTTTACAAGAATTTACAGTTAATGTAATAGGAGATATCTCACCCACCCTTCAGCCCAGACATCACGCCCCTACCTCCTGATCCCTGACCATGCTGCCCGTGCCATCGCTCCCCCCCTCACCAAACCCCCGATCACGGCATTGCCACCCAAACACTGCCCTGACTGATCAGCAGTTCGAGCTGGTAAGATTGCACCCCCTTCCCCCAATAGGTGAGAGCTTACTGCTCCCACATGCATGTTTTCCGACAGTGGAGACAGCACGCCATTGGCTGCCAGCACGTTCTTCTAGTCACACCATTTTGCGTGACTTACCTGTCTCGCCACTAGGGGACCCACCATGGAGGGGGTGAGGCGGGATGGGTGGGATTTGATTTCAGTGGGACCAGAAACTGCTGTCAGTGAGAAGGACTGGAAAATCCCACCCTACCCCTTTGGTCCAGCTTTTGGCTGTTCTGTCCAGTTATATCTGATAATGTCCTTACGTAATACTTTGGGGTGTTTTACTACTTTAAAAGTGTTGTATGCAATGCAAGCCATTGTCTGAACCACATTACAGTTCAGTTTCAAGTATCTGCTGTGTTCATCAGTCTAAGCAATTCCTAAGTCACTGATGAAGCATGGAGCTTGAGGTTCCCTCCGGATCTGGATGGCAGCTTCCACCACTTGATTCCAAGCATTATTCCTTTCTCACTTTTTCTCCAAGCATTTCATCTTGGGATCTGCTATTGTGGCCTGGAAGCAACAGGCAGGGTTACTATTGGGAATCGCCTGGCATAAATCAGAAAGAATTCTTGTGGCAGCATGCATCATGAAATGCAATGAGAAATGGCAGGGGAAGATGCTCAACATGCCTCTGTGATCTGGGAACAGAAAACAGAGAGCCACTGTTAACTGCTGCCTTGCAGCACCAGAGGTCCGAATTCAATTCTGGCCTTGGGTCATTGTCTGTGCATTCTCCAAATGTCTGCGCATTCTCCAAATGTCTGCATGGACTTCTTCTGGGTGCTCTGGTTTCCTCCCACATTCCAAAAGTGCTGCTTAGGTGCATTGGACATGGTAAATTCTCCCTCAGTGAACCTGAGCAGACATCAGCGTGTGGCAACTAAGGGATTTTCACAGTAACTTCACTGCAGTGTTATTGTAAGCTTAGTTGTGACACTAATAAACAAAAGTAATAAATAGCGTCACAAGTATGCTTAAATTAACACTGCAATGAAATTACTGTGAAAATCCCCGATCGCCACATTCCAGCTTAAAAAAATGTTGGATGGAGAAAACGTGGAACAAATTTGACTGTGAATCGAGAGTTTGGATTGCTTACTATAGGAGTAGATTTAAAAAGATTCAAATAGACATAATTTTTAAGGAAAAAGTATCAAATTTCCCAAAGGAATATATCCTAGAAATGCTTTTTGAACAGGTGCAAGGTCTGTGTTTTGAAGGACTGAAACTATTTGAAATTTGCTGCCTACATGTTCTCTCATTATATCATCATTTAACAGTACACGATTTGTAATGTCATTCTACCTTTAGACTGAATCAGACTGAGTCAGACTAAAGAGTTGGGAAGGAAACGGCAGTGCAACAGGCTGAAGACGAAGTGCATTTATTGAAACTGGAAATATATCAGGTCAGGTTGTTTAAAACATATTTTAAAGTGGATCTTTGAAATAAATGTCAATATATTTTTAGCATTTGTGGAGAGTGTCACTGGGAAGGCTAGCATTAAGTCTCCGTCCTTAACTGCTTGAGTACGTGGTCATGAGTCATGTTTTTGAACTGCTGCGGTCTATATTGAGTAGGTACGCCCACAGTGCTGTCAGGTTGGGAGTTCCAGTATTTTAGACACAGCGACAGTGAAGGAATGGTGATATAGTTTCAAGTCAGGATGGTGTGCTCCCATGCATCTTTTTGGGGTCAGAGATTGTGAATCTGAAACACTCTTGTTGAAAGAACACTGGTAAGTTGCTTCACTGCATCTTGTAGATGGTATACATCACATCTATTGTGTACCAGTGGTGGAGTGAGTGAATATTTAAGGAATAAGAGGGGGTGCTGATCAAGTAGACTGCTTTTCTGAGGATGGCTTTGAACTTCTTAAGTGTTATTGGAGCTGCACTCATCCAGCCAAGTGGAAAGTATTCCACTGCACTTATGTCTTGTAGATGGTATGCAAGCTTTAGAGAGGCAGGAGGTAAGTTACTCTTCACCGAATACCCAGTCTCTAATCAATTCTTCTAGTCACAGTATTCACATAACTGGTCCAAATGGCATAAAGAGCAAGTGATAGACAGAGCTCAGTGACCTTACAACCAACAGAACAGACCTAAACTCTGCAGTCCTGCCACATCCAGTTGTGAATGGTGGTGGGCAATGAAACAACTCACTGGAGGAGGAGGATCCACAAATATCCTCATCCTCAATGACGGAGGAGTCCAGCACAAGATATAGCTGAAGCATGTGCAGCAATCCTCAGCTAGAAATGCTAAGTAAATGATCCATCTTGGCCTCCTCCAGTGGTCCCAACATCTCAAATGCCAGTTTCCAGCCAATTCGGCTCACTTCATGTGCTATCAAGAAACGGTTGAAGGCACTGGATACTCTAGAAACAATGGGCCCTAATAATGCTTGGCAGTAGTACTGAAGACGGGTGCTCCAGAACTTGCCGCTGCCCTAGCCCAGCTCTTCGAGTACAGTTACAACACTGGCATCAACTGAATGTGGAAAATTGCCCCGTTATGTCCTGTACATAAAAAGCAGGACAAATCCAACCCAGTCAATTAACAAATCCAACCCAGTCTACTCTTGATCATCAGTAAACTGATGGAAAGCAGTCATCAACAGTGCTATCAAGCAGCACCTGCTCAGCAATAACCTGTTCAGTGACTCCTGGTTTAGGTTTTGCTGGGGTCACTCAGCTCCTGACCTCATTACAGCCTTGGTTCAAACATGAACAAAAGAACTCAATTCCAGAGATGCGGTGAGAGTAACAGCTCTTCACATCAAGGTTGCAATTGATCGAGTGTGGCATCAAGGATTCCTAGCGAAACTGAAATCAACAGGTATCGGGGGCAAACTCTCCGCTGGTTGGAGTCATACCTGGTACATAGGAAGATGATTGTGGTTGTGGACGGTTGATCATCTCAGCTCCAGATAACCTCTGCCGGAGTTTCCTAACATAGTGTCCTAAGCCCAACCATCTTCAATTGCTTCATCAATGACCTTCCCCCCTTTGTAAGGTCAGAAGTGAGGATTTTGGTCGATGATTGCACAATATTGAGCACCATTCACAGCTTATCAGATACTGAAACAGATCGCATTCAAATGCAACAAGACAATTCCCAGGCTTGGACCAACAAGCAGCAAGTAACATTCGCGCCACATTCCAGACAATGATCATCATCAATAAGTGACACTCTGACCACCGTTCTTGACATTCCATCACTGAATCCCCCACTGTCAACATCCTTGGGATTACCATTGACAAGAAACTCAACTGAATCCATCACATAAACACAATGGCTACAAGTGCAAGTCAGAGGCTAGGAATACTGTGGTGAGTAACTCATCTCCTGACTCCCCAGAGCCTATCCACCATCTAAAAGATGCAAGTCAAGAGTGTGATGGAATACTCCTCACTTGCCTGGATGGGTGCAGCTCCAACAACATGCAAGCTTGACACCATCCAAGATAAAGTGGTCCACTTGATTGGCACAACATCTGTAAACATCTACTTCCTCCATCACTTGTACTCAGTAGCAGCAGTGTGTACTATCTACAAGGTGTACTAAGGCAATTCACCAAAGATCCTTAGGTAGCATCCTCCAAATCCAAGACAATTTCCATTTAGAAGGACAAGTACATAGCGAAACCACCATCTGCAAGTTCCTCTCCAAGACATTCACCGTCCTGACTAGGAAAAATTTTGCCGTTCTTTCACAGTTGCCAGGTCAAAATCTTGGAATTCCCACCCTAGCAGCACTGTGGGTCAACCCACAGCACATGGACTGCAGCGATTCAAGAAGGCAGCTCACCACCATCTTCTCAAGAGAAACTAGGGATGGGCAACAAATGCTGGCCAGCCAGCGATGCCCATGTCCCACAAATGAATAAAAAAAGTTAAGTTTGTGGTGAAAAATACAGATAAGGTATGAAATAGCCTCCTGGTCAAACAGGGAGACACACTGCATCATGGATAAAACATGCCAGCCTATCTCCATTGCAAAAAAATGCAAAAATTATTGACAGCACATAAGCCTGACTTGAAAATATTTCACATTACATTGGTTTCATTTAATTCATGCGTGCAACTTGTTATTTGTTGAGAATAGATTGGTCAGAGAGCTAAATATACTGGCACACCTCATGATTGGTATACATACACTGAAGGTAATAGGCAAACCCATAGTAGCAGTTATCTGGCAGGACAAGGGCAGCAGACACATGGGAACACCACTACCTGGAGGTTCCCCTCCAATTCACTCACTATCCTGATTGGAAATATAATGCTGTTCCTTCATGGTTACTGGGTCAAAATCCTGGAACTTCCTCCATAATAACACTGAGGTAGCTCACCATCACCTTCTCAAAGGCAATTAGGGATGGACAATAAACAATGAACTAGCAAGTGATTCCCAGATCTCATGAGTGAATGAAAAAAGAATTGTCCTTTATTGTGGAAGAGACAAAAGCCCAGATATTCCGTGAGCAGCAGTCACTGTCAAACTATTTGATTTGATTTATTGGCACATACTGAACTCCCAGCGAAAAGCATTGTTTTGCGTACTCTATGCCGTCAAAACATACTGTTCACTGATTATATAGGGTAGAAGAAAAGGAGAGGGTGCAGAATAAAGTTATGTAGTTACAGGTCAGGTGAAGAAAAAAATCAGTTTAATATATGATAGGAACATATGGCAGCAGGGAAGAAGCTGTTCTTGAAACTGTTGATATCTGCTTTTAGATCTTTGTATCATTTTCTTGATGGAAGAAGGCGGAAGAGAAAATGTTTGAGCAGCAGAATGTTTGGACAGAGTCAATGGATGGGAGACTGGTTTATGAGGTGGACTGGACTATGTTCATAATCTTTTATAGTTTCTTGTGGTCTTGGTCAGAGCAGGAGCCATGCCAAGCTGTGATACATCCAGAAAGGATGCTTCTGTGAAAATTGATAATAGTTGTAGTGAACTTGCCAAATTTCCTTTGTCTTCTTAGGCTGTGGTAGACTTTCTTAACTATAGCATCGATATGGAGTGTCCAAGGTAGATTGTTGGTGATCTGAACATCTAGGAACTTGAAGCTCCTGGCCATCTCCATTTCAGTATAGTTGATGTAGACAGGGACATGTACTCCACCACACTTCCTGAAATCGATGACTAGCTCTTTCATGTCACTGCAGCATTTCACCAGATTCTCTACCTCTTTCTTGTGCTCCATCTCAAAGTTGGTGCTCCATCTCAAAGTTGATGCTCCACTCAAACTTTCCCCCGCCACAACACTGCTCTATATTTCGTGCGGTGTCTCTGAAGCTTGGCTTCTCTAGAAACGCAGAGCAGAGTATCCATCAAAGAAATACATCGCAGTTCTGTATTGTTGGGAGGAAGTCAAGACACAGCCCTCTTTATAGCCCTATCTTATGTAATATGAATTAAAAGCACTAGAGTAAACAGTGAATGGACAAATGTTAGCGAATGTGGGAATGAGTGAGTGGATGAATAGGTCGGGTGGTGGACTGGGTGGTGAGGTAAGTAGTTTGAATGCCAAGTAGCTGATTTGGTATTTGGGTGATATAAATGTGTTAGAACACCAGGCCCTTCCCACTTCACTGCTCCATGTCCTGATCCAATCCAAAAATCCCTCTCCCACTATCGACTTATCTTTTGCCAGTCCTGAGCCTCTGCTGCCGTTCTCTTGCTCCCCTTTCTTGTGCCAGAGAATTAAACAAGAAAAACTAGTGACCATAAATACAACTGCACAAAATTGACTGAAACATGCCACATGCCACAAGCATCTTGTGTGCTGCCAACTATATCTTGAAGATAATATGCATTGTATGCCAATGTGTTCATTGCAAGCAAAGGTACTACAAGTATGAATGGCTAGCGTGAGACTGTCGATGCACTGAAAAATTGAGGTTTTGAATCCCACTTTACCTGCTCTTGTAGGCTCCATGAAATCCACCCCAACACATGCATAAATATACAAACACATATATCTACTGTCAGTAGGATCTATAGATTATCAATACTCAGACTGTTGGAAGTGTCTCCCACTATTGCTAGCACTATGGTCTAAAACTGAGAACTACAAGGCATGTATTTCCTTTATCATTCCCTACACCTTCCACAGATAGACATTCCATATATTCTCACTCAGTCTGATTTACATCAGCAAAGTAACAGAGCAGGTATCTAAAGTTAAGTTTATTTATTAATGTCACAAGTAGACTTACATTAACACTGCAATGAAGTCACTCTAAAAATTCCATAGTCGACACACTCTTGGTGTCTGTTCGAGTACACTGAGGGAGAATTTAGCATGGCCAATCCATTTAACATACACATCTTTGCACCGTGGGAGAGAACCGGAGCACCCTGAGAAATTCACATAGACATAGGGAGAAAGTGCAGACACCGTGCAGACAGTGGCCAAGTTGAGAATTTAACCCGAGTCCTTGGCACTGTGAGGCAGTAGTGTTACTACTATGCCATCGTACCACCCTAAATCAATGATATATATGAATCCATCTAAATGAATCAGTGATATGCCTGTTCTGCATACATTCTGCGCACATCCTTCAGATATTACCAGGGTGGTGGGGAGGGGAGGGAGTTGATGATTTAAAATTGAGAAATTTTAACCAAGTATCTCCTTATCAAACACTTGATACAATCAAGTATCTCAATGCGTTAAGATTTAATGATGTAAATCTGTAGAGAAAATCACCTAGCATCGGTAAAATATTTCCATTTAAAATGACTTTATTTTCCCAGAACACACAAAAAGGTAATGTAAACAAAATGACAGTTAGCACACACCTGAATGAGGCCAAGTTCACTTCCAACACTGATTTCCAATACTGTTAAAACTAGTATCTCACCTGGGCTCAGAACTCCTGTTGATTTCATATTAATTTCATATTCCTGACATTTAACAGTATCAAGAAGACCTGCATTCAAGATTTCACCAGAAAACCATCCAATGATTTCCCATTCTTACCAGTCAAGCACTAACCCAAATTCCACCCATTTTTGTGGGCCACCAGTATAAGAGGTAGGCCAGAGAGGAGCTGTCAGCCACAAAGCAAACATGGTTAAATTGGAAATGTGTCCCTCTAGCCCAACCAAACAATTCCTTCCAGTACCAGGCACTGCATGTCATTCCTATAAATATAGCATCATAGAATTCCTACAGTACAGAAAAAGATCATTCAACCCATCGAGTCTACACTGATTACACTCCCACCCAGGCCCTATCCCTATAACCCCACTTATTTACCCTGCTAGCCCCCGACATTAAGAGAGAATTTAGCATGGCCAATCTGCCTAACCCACACATCTTTGGACTGTGGGAGGAAACCAGGGCACCCAGAGGAAACACAGCGAGGACGTACAAACTCCACACAGACAGTCAACTGAGCTGGGAATTGAACCTGGGTCCCTGGCTCTGTGAGGCAGCAGTGCTAACCACTGTGCTGCCCATAACACAAAGAATTCCAGGTTTTCATCAATCACACAGGTGAAGACTACCTTTATGAGTAGTGATTATTTCAACTAAATTACAGATTCAAAAGAACAAAAAGGTGTGTGAGGTCACTTTTCCTTTCAATTAATTTTGCAAAGGTTACGGAGGCTGAGCCTTAATCGTGATTGTTAATTTCTCATCATTTGGCTGCAATGGGAATGCCAGAACTGACAACACAGCCACATTTTGTTTCAGGTCGCAATTTCATCCATTCCTAATAAAATTGTCTTCTAGTAGACTTCCATTGCATCCTTTGATTTCAGCGAGAAAGGTGATCGATGGATACTACCAGGTTCCAGAAAAATGAAAAAGGCTCGAGAGGTGTCCTGATCCTGGTGAACAGGTGTAATTACATAGTCCCCCCCCCCGCCTCTCCTCCTGGATCCAGATAATATGCTTGGCTCGTTTATGAGCACTTGAGTGATTTACTAAGGAGAAGCAAGGAAAACCCTCTATCTGATTCACATACATGTCCTTCTATACTCTTCCCATTAATATCGCTTTTCCAGACCACTCTTTCATGACGCAATATTTCCAAGTAAAAGCTGTTTTGGTCTCTAACATGCTTGTTTAATTTGTTTTTAGCATTTATTTTTATGCCTTCCAGTCTCACTCAGTTTGTCTGAGACACTGCCTTAGAAAACAAAGTGATTGTGAGCCTTTCCCAACGCAGTTCTTAAGGCAGCCAATAACGATTTGTTATTGGATATGTCTCCTCTAATTTTAATCGCCTGTCACAGTTGTGAAAGTGCTGGACTCTGTTTAATGCTTCATCTATGGTCACCTCCAGGTCCCATGCCATCCCAAATATATTTGGGGAGATTCTTCAGCCATTCACACCAACAAAATTCTCCAGACCCGCTGCAGTGAATGGAGATTTGGCTGAATGCCAAATTCTTCGTCCTTGCTGGCAGGGGGGTGCGAACGGGCAGAGAATCCCAACCATTGTCATCAGGTAATATCCTGGATTTCGAAACCCAGCAACACAAGGACCGCAGGAGGGGTGGGCAACAATTTCAACTTTTCCACACCAATACCTTTCCATACATCTTGTTAGAATGGAAAAAGGAGTCAAACCGGTTCTGCTCACAGAGAAACTGTGCACAAACATTTAAAACCATCATCATTCCTGAGGGAGGGAAAACAAGTGGGAAACTTGTACCCCACTGCCCTGTTAAAGAGTATTTCGAAAAGGGTGCTTTACGCTGCTTTAATTTGGGTGAGTTTGCCTGGATATCTTTTGGAATGAAAAAGGGGAAAATATCCATTAATGGCATTTCAGGAACAGCACACCCCAACACAACAACATGTACTGAAAGCCATGCAATTTCACAACACCATTAATTAGAAAAAGCTTAAGAATTTTCTTTTTCACATGGAGTTTTTTTGAGGGTGAAGTTAATCTTGCATCAAATACTCTTGCCATGCATCTCTTGCCAGATTACAATCCCACACTCATCAATCACTGCTCTAATTCCGGGCACAAATGATAATGTCTCTGAAAGCCAAATTTATTAAGACTGCACTATTATAATCCAGTTCAGGTAGATTAATGGCAGGATGACTTGATTTGTACTGCTTCTTGCGTGTGATACAGACAAAGCATACCATTCATAGGGAAGAAAATGAGATGGTGCAGAATGTATTGTTATAGTCATAGCTAGGGAGTGGAGAAATATCAATTTAATGTGAGGTAGGTCCATTCAAAAGTCTGATGGCAGCAGGGAAGAAGCTGTTCTTGAGTTAGTTGGTACGTGACCTCAAACTTTTGTATCTTTTAGCTGATGGAAGAAAGGATGTCCAAGGTGCATGGGATCCTTAATTTTGCTGGCTGCTCTGCTGAGGCAGTGAGGGGTGTTAACAGGGTCAATGGATGGGAGGCCGGTTTGCTGGATGGATTGGGCTTCATTCACGACCCTTTGTAGCTTCTTGCGACTTTGCACAGAGCTATAACGCAACCAGAAAGCATGCTTTCTATGGTACATCTGTAAAAGTTGGTGGAAGTCGTGGCTGAATTTCCTTAGTCTTCTGAGAAAGTAGAGGCATTGGTGGGTTGGATGAGTGACCAGTGTTGAAAGAAAAAGAAATCCAATCATGTAACTCCATTTTCTACACAACCCCAGTACTAATGTAGTCAATTCAATGCATGGTTAGTCTAACATTTACCTGTTTCCTTGTAGATTTAATGGTAAGATATCGAGACCAGCCTAAGCATATCATTTTTCATACCTGCCAGACTTTGGTGCCAGGCTATCAACTCTGGTTGTGTACATTCTTGGTGCTTTCATCACATGATCCTCCTACTGGAAACATTCTGCCCCCATTCTCCCTCGGTTGGTCCACTCTCCAGTTATCCACTACCCCACATCAGCCAGAAAGGGAAGCGAGATTGTTGCCCAATTGGATTGATTCATCTTGACTGTTTTTCTTCAACTCATTTTTAAATAATTTTTCAACCCATAAATAAAAGTATTCAAAGAAAATGGAAACTATTTAATGCCCCCATGATTTTTCTGGTGAGTTGGTTTTGTAGCAACATCTTGGAGATTAATCTTCAGAAGACTCCACAGCAAACCTAGTGAGTTGGCAACACCTACTCTGATGAGCTCAAATGCCAGCTGAGGAGATGGTGATAAATTATTCCATAGAGACAATCTGGAAAAATCATCGCTTTAGCACATTTCAATACAGTCTGGATACCTTGTGGGTGACAGTTGTCAAATGGGGCCTCTAGTTCCACTCGAATAAATTTGCTGAATTCTGTATTTAACAGCATACAAGTTCAGGCAGGAGGAACAGCGATGTTTTGGGACCCGATTGTTTCTATCCAATCTCCATTTCCCCTCCCTCTGTTGCTATGGTGAATCATGTCAGGCTGGGAGGTTTCCAGCCTTGTCTGCAGCTTCAAAAGGCCACTGTGCTCATTACAGGACACGGGAGAGATTCCCCACAAATCCCTGAAGCTTCTGCAATCTCATTATGACAGAACGGTTTGTTTCTGAGCTACAGCCCATTTCCACTCGGTTTGGCAGGGTAGCTTTCAGGAAGAAAAAAATACAAGCAATTAGTTCACCATAGGAAGTTGCTTACTGAACACCTGCCTCAGCCTGTCTGATTTTTAAATGTTCGCTTTGCCTCACTGAAGCTCTTACTGAAGGCAAGAATAGAAAACCTCCTGCATTATCCCGCACGAAAACAGTTATCAGATGTATTGCGAAGGGACAAACTTCAGTACAAACACATTTTTCAATCCACTTTTAATTTCTCTTCTCTCCAGGCACCACTAACACTCTTCCCTCTTCATGATTAAGATGCTGAAGATTGACCTTGTATCACTTATATGCTTGCTTTGTTAAACTTGTTTGTCAATCTGCTGATGTTGCACACCAGGAGCTGCAGAAAAATGTCTTGCAAGCCAGGCAATAGGGTGAAAGAAGCGATGTGTCTGATTAGCTCCTAATAACAGTGCACAGCACTGAGTTGCCAACTCTTACACGATTCTCCTGGGATCATTAAATCTCCAAAATTAATCTGGAAAAGCGGCATTAAACACAGTGTTTTGTTTACTAGTTATAAACATATTACAGTGCAGAAAGGGCTGTTTGATTAACAGCCCAAGAATCATCCAATTAGACAAAAAATTTTGTTTGCTTTCTGAACGCTGTGGAAGACACAGAGAAGATAGGAATATCTGATGACCAATGGAAATAATATGAATCCATCAGGGTAAAGGCCATGATGCACACGACAAAGTGCAGGTGGGAAGAGAGAGTGATGTTGTCAAAAACTGCAAAGCGATAAAGAGGACATTTTATGGCCTCCTTTGTCCCAAAACCATAAAATCCCACCAAGGTCAACAAATCTTTCCAACGCATGCACGTAGCCCGCTCCAATTCCCATGGCAGGCAGCCAGTAAAATTCCGGCCACAGAATCGAAAACAGAAAATGATAGCAACTGTGGAGAGAGAGAGAAAACAAGAGCCAACGTTTCAGGTCAGGATGACCCTTCACCAAAGCTGAAAAAAAGAAAAGTAGGAAAAGATTTATACTGCAAAAGCATCCACAGTATTTTGAGTTTATTTAAGCGATAAAGAATAATGAGCAGAGAGAACACTACAATTCACAGCCACACGGAATGTTGTTGGTGATTTTCAGTAGGGCCACAAGAGGATAAAATCAATTCTTAAGGGAATCCAACAGGGTTCAAGGAGCAAAGTGGATGATGCTGGCATATTTTTTAGGTTTAAGGTGAGAGGGGAAAGATATAAAAAGGTCCAGAGGGGCAATATTTTCACACAGAGGGTGGTGACTGTCTGGAATGAGCTGCCAGAAGTGGTAGTAGAGGCAGGTACAATTTAGTTTTTTAAAAAGCATTTGGACAGTCACATGGGTATAGAGGGATATGGTTAAAAAACGCCACACCCTGGAAAGTAAAATGGAATACATATTCTCAACTTGCACTCAGGAGGCAGATCAGATGCGAAACTTTGCCAAGCAGATGAGACAAAGAAACTACACCATTTACATGCACACCAAGAACAGGAAACTTGAAAAACTCGGCATCGCCACCAGCAACAACCAAGCCTCCCTTGGCACCACAGTAGAAAACAACACTACCGCAGGGAGGTCCATTGTTAACCTGTCAGACTACACACTTCAAACCAGAGGAAATCGAAGTTCTCAGCCGAGGGCTCAATTTCTGTCCCACCACCAAAATGGACCCCATCAGTCTTGCAGTGGACACAGAGGAATTCATCAGGCGAATGAGGCTGCGTGAGTTCTTCCACAAACCCCAAGAGGCCAATAGCAGACTCAATGAGATAGCTAATGAACCAGAACAGCCGACAGAGGGATCCGCAGTGCAGCAACCGAAGAGGAATGAATCCAATTGGATTCCTCCAGAAGGCCGCTGCCCCCGACTGGACACGTATGCCCAAGCCATCAGGAGGTGTGTGAACACCAGATTCATCAACCGCACTTACAAGACAGTCCCGAACATCACCCAAGCACAAAGCAAGGCCATTAGTGTTCTCAAGACCAACTGCAACATTGTCATCAAACCAGCAGACAAAGGAGGCTCCACCATCATACCGAACAGAACGGACTACTGTGAAGAAGTGTACCGACAACTAAACAATGTGAAACACTACAGACAGTTACCAGCAGATCTGACCAAAGAACACACTCGTCAACTCAACACTCTGATCAAAACCTTTGATCCGGACCTTCAGAACACCCTCCGGGCTCTCATTCCACGTACTCCCCACATTGGAGAGCTCTACTGCCTCCCAAAGATACACAAGGCAAACATACCCGGCCGTCCCATCGTATCGGGCAATGGGACCCTGTGTGAGAACCTCTCCGGCTATATCGAGGCATCCTGAAACCCATTGTACAAAGAACCCCCAGCTTTTGTCTTGACACTACGGACTTCCTACAGAAACTCAGCACACATGAAGCAGTTGAACCAGGGACACTCCTTGTCACAATGGATGTCTCGGCGCTCTACACCAACATCCCCCACGACAATGGTATTGCTGCAACTGCCTCAGTACTCAATGCCAACAACTGCCAGTTTCCGGATGCAATTTTACAACTCATCCGCTTCATCTTGGACCACAATGTCGTCACCTTCAACAATCAGCTTTTCATCCAGACACATGGAACAGCCATGGGGACCAAATTTGCACCTCAGTATGCCAACATCTTCATGCACAGGTTCGAAAAAGACTTCTTCACTACACGAGATCTCCAACCAAGGTTATATACTAGATACATTGATGACATCTTTTTCCTTTGGACTCATGGTGAACAATCATTGAAACAACTGTATGATGATATCAACAAGTTCCATCCCACCATCAGACTCACCATGGACTATTCTCCAGAATCAGTTGCATTCTTGGACACGCATCTCCATCAAGGACGGTCACCTCAGCACCTCACTGTACCGCAAACCGACAGACAACCTCACAATGCTCCACTTCTCCGGCTTCCACCCTAGACACGTTAAAGAAGCCATTCCCTATGGACAAGCCCTCCGTATACACAGAATTTGCTCAGATGAGGAGGATCATGACAGACACCTCCAGACGCTGAAGGATGCCCTCGTGAGAACAGGATATGGTTTTCGACTCATCAATCGACAGTTCCAACGTGCCACAGCGATAAACCGCACTGACCTCCTCAGAAGACGAACACGGGACAAGGTGGACAGAGTACCCTTTGTTGTCCAGTACTTCCCCGCAGCAGAGAAGCTAGGACATCTTCTCCGGAGTCTTCAACATGTCATTGATGACGATGAACACCTCGCTAGGGCCATCCCCACCCCCCCACTTCTTGCTTTCAGACAACCGCACAACCTTAAACAGATCATTGTTCGCAGCAAACTCCCCAACCTTCAGGAGAACGGTGACCACAATACCACACAACCCTGCCACAGCAACCTCTGCAAGACATGCCAGATCATAGACAGGGACGACATCATCAAACGTGAGGATACCATTCACCAGGTGCACGGTACATACTCTTGCAACTCGGCCAACGTTGTCTACCTAATACGTTGCAAGAAAGGATGTCCCGAAGCATGGTACATTGGGGAGACCATGCAGACACTACGACAGCGGCTGAATGAGCATCGCTCAACAATCACCAGGCAAAACAGTTCCCTTCCTGTGGGCGAACACTTCAGCAGTCACGGGCATTCGGCCTCCAACCTGCGGGTAAATGTTCTTCAAGGGGGCCTTCGTGACACACGACAGCACAGAGTTGCTGAGCAGAGACTGATAGCCAAGTTCCGCACACATGAGGACGGTCTTAACAGGGATCTTGGCTTCATGTCATACTATCTGTAACCCCCGTAACTTGCCTGGATTAGCAAAAAACCTCACCTACTGTGCTGTCTGGAGAAAATACACAATTCTCTAACCAATGCTCAGGATTCCCTTCACACACATTGTTAGCCACTTTAACACTTGAATAGCAGGTTAGATGTAAGGATTCGCATTCTAATCAGCAATCTGTAACTGTTTGTGTGGATATGAGTGCCTCTGCAGATCAGAACACTGCATTTGCCTGACGAAGGCACATAGTGTCGAAAGCTCGCGGATTTACTATCAAATAAATTGGTTGGATTTAAAATTGGTGTTGCAAAACTTTACTAAAAAAAGGAGGATGGCATGGATAAGCTGGGTTGAAGGGACTGTTTCCAGGCTCTATGACTCAATAACTTTAGAGAGAAAATGGGGTGAAATTTGGGGCAGATTTGTGCATGTTGCCATGTTCATGTTGCCTTTGACCTAACACGATGGCCCTAAATTCTGTGAGGGTGTCTTTGATCAACCACCAACTCCCGCAGAGGAAGGATGCAAGTGACTAGATAAAAGCCATTTGCCTCATTGTGGCAGGAGACAGGGAGAATCATTGCAGACATTCCAGGCCAGTATACCCTGTATTTTCTATACCTGTTACAGATTGCCGACTTATACTCTGGACCAAGAGAGTGTTCTTGTACAGTCTTACCATAGAAAATGTTTTTCACTCTTACTCTCAGATTGATTTCCACGTGTGTTATTGTGCCAGAGAAGGAAGGGCTTTTGTAGTCATTTAATTATTCCCAATTTATTATATGTCAACATCAATGTTTCCCTAATTAATACCATGTATATTATTCAAATGCTAACAAAATTTGCTTTAAATGCTGCAGGTTATTACTTTATCCGCTCAGAGGGTTAAGACAAAAAAAAGGGGTGTTTAGAATGAATCATCTCACAATCTGCACTCTTTCAAACACTAGTGGTTATGACAGTGTACAATAATTTGGAGACTCAATCAAGTGAATGCAATTTCAAATCTCACCAACTGAACTGAAATCTCACCAGAATTCGATTTTGTTTTAAAAATCTGGAAATAAAATGCTGCTGTCACTAAAAGTGAGGAGAAAGCTGTTGGATTATTGCAGGAACCCAAATGACTCATCAATATCTTTTAGGTAAGTTCTTTGCCTTTCTGGATGATATGTCATTCTAGTCCTATCAGAAGGTGACTCACTTTCAATTTCCTCAAAAGTAGGCTAGCAAGTTAGTCTGGATTTTTTTTTTCCGAATCGTAATTAGCTGTGCAAAAGAAAAGATCCATTACACTTTTCTCAGGATGGCTGGGAAAAGGAAACATATAACAACCTTGTCACTGACACTCACATCCCCAGAAATGAATACAGTGTGCAAGAATAGAGCATATTTTATTGACAGAAAGTGCTGCTGGTAAAACAAGAAATGCCACATGGATTTTACTTCTTCTTGCAATGGAAGAGTCACCTTTGTTCTTCCATAGTATAAAGATTTACATTTTCTTATGCATGGCACTCACAATTTGAACAGTTGAACTTGGCTTATTTGTCACCGGAATGGAGAGGAGGTTATTGTGTCGAAAGGTATTCTGCTCTAACAAGGTAATGAAAAGTTAAAATGGCAGATGTTCCACCTAATACAATGTCTCACTGCAGTTCAGTTTTCCATGAGGTATCATGTTCTCATCAGTAATGATTCAGTTGTTGAAAGCTCACAATTGTCATTCTCTGCTTCATCCAATGCACAGACCATTGTGTGCGCCTATTTAAAGAGCTTTCAGAGAAAACGATCAGTGGCAATACTGCTGTGATCAGGTAACAAATTTTCAATTCAGTTAAAAGTAACAACTGCGCTATCACCATTTTGATTCAAAAGATTACTTAAAGACAGGATCTCGGTTAAAGCATTTGAAGACATGAAATGGTGCAGGCTGATGGAAAATGCTAGAAGAGACTTTGGCACATGTCCAGGAACACATCAGGAAACTGGGTGTCCAACCTGCAATCTTTTGTCCATTAAAATGAATCAATGGCTGTCGAATTGCAATGTCAAAATTTACAGCCTTGGGAGCTCAACCGAAGAAATCATACTGACTCCTTTGATTGTAATAGCTTGCAATTGCTTTCCCTTTCTGTAGTTTACTTTGGGTGGGTTGATATCATCTCAGTCCATGCAATGGTCTCCATTTGGCTATCAGAAAATTCCTACAGTTCAGAAGGAGGCCATTCAGCTCATTAAATCTGTACCAACCACAATCCCAATTCCTGCAATCCCACACATTCGCTAATCCTCTTGACACTAGGGTGGATTTAGCCAATTAACCTAACCTGCACTTCTTTGGACTGTGGGAGGAAACTGGAACACTCAGAAGAAAACCCACACAGAGATGGGGAGAATGTGCAAACTCACACACAGACAGTGATCGAGGCTGGAATTGAACCTGGCACCTTGCTGCTGTGAGGCAGCAGTACTAACCACTGCCACCCTAATCATCACTCACTTAAAATTGACAACAGTTAGGTAAATTATTCTTTCTATGGTCACAAACATACAAGGCAAAACCTTCTCCTTTTCCTCGACAGGCCTTATACACAAAGAGAAGCTCATCAGGTAATTGCTGATTGTAACAGCAGGTTTGGAGAATCTTTGTGGAATATGGGAAAAGGAGGAGGTCACTGACACTTTGAGCCTGCTCTGCTTTTCCGTTAGACCACAGCTGATCAGTATGTCAACCCATTTATACACCATTGCTTCATAATCCTTATGCCCATACCTCATAAAAATTTACCAATCTCAGTTCTGAAAATTCTAGTTAATTGATCCGCCTTACAGTGGGAGATTTCTACTGTCCTGTGCATGAAAAACTGTTTCCCTAGTTTACTTCTTAATTGCTTGGCTCTCATTTTACGAAGTTGCCTCTTTAGGACTATCCTATTGTCTGAGATAGCTCACATTGATTTACACAGAACAGACAATACAGAAACAGACTATTTAGGCCAACTAGCCTATGCTGGTGGTAGCTCCTTACTGAGACTTCTCCCAACCTTCCTCATCTAATCACCATCATAATCTCTGCCCTCATATACTTATGTAGCCTTCCCTCAAATGCATCCATGTGATACACCTCTGTGGTAGCAAGTTCCACATTCTCATTGCTCTTCAACTAATTATTCTCCTGAATTCCTGTTTGATTTGTTAGTGGCTATCTTATATTGACGGTCCTCAGTTTGGCTCTTCACCACAAGTTAAAATACCGTGTGAAATTTTACACGAATGATTCTAAGTGTCCAGCTAGTGTGAAAATGGGAGAGTTGCATATCTATTTTTTGGGCGAGTTTTCACACCCAATCTTGGTGTGAACCTCTTCTGGCAAGGCCATTAAGGCATCTGAGCCCTGATGATTCAGCACCGGGCTTGCTAATGACATACAAAGCACAATTTCAGTAAATTTAAATGATTTATTCAGCCTCTTGCCCATTTCTGGCGAGAAGCTGAGCTCACCGGAAATCCAGTTCTCGTAAGATTGCCAGAGCCATGAAAATGGGCATGATCCTGAGTTCTCGGCTCTGAGGTGATTTTACCAGCTTGCTCCGCCCACCGATGGGTGTAGCGAGCTAGTAAAATTCCGCTTACTGTTTCCGTGTCTACTCTATCAAAATGTTTCAGAATTTAAAACCCTTCTAATAGGTCACCCTTCAACTTCCACTTGTCAAGAGAAAAGAGACCAATCTTGTTATCCTTTCCCAACAGGTTTAACCTCACAAATTACAGAGGGCACAGGATACCAGAATTGCATGAATTTGCGGCAGACCATGTGTTAATTTTCCATGTGAGAGGAAATATTCTCTGTGTAACTTGAGTTAAATTGGAACCACACTGTGAATTGATAACATTAATAGGAAAAGGGAAATAGAGGACAGATGTTCGACCTCAGTTATCAGTTTTAATCAAAGGATATGCTTTGAAATGGATAGCTCAATGGGCTTTGGGGCTGTAATAGAATGAACATAGGGTTTATTGAGTCCAGCGAATGGTTGCACAAGGTGTTGTAAACCTGTTGAGATTGTGACCATGAGTCGTGACCATGATTGATGAGTTAATGTAAGCGTTGATAGATGAAATAACAAGATCAAAGCACAACAAGCAATAACAGAGCACAGGAAGAGGCCCATGATACACAGCATAAAACTGAAAACAGCAAAGATTTGAAGATGACACAGGAAGAAACAAGAGAAGTCACAAGCTCTTTGTGCCACAAGAGTTAGTGGGAAGCAAGAATAATCTGAATCAGGATACCAATAATCTATATTAAGTATGAAGTGCCTAATAATGTTTCCTTGCATCAAGTATCTCTGTTCAAAATGTACACTTTCTTTCTCTCCTCAAATGCTGCCAGACCTGCTGAGTTTGTGGAGCATTTTCTATTTTTATTTCAAAAACAATATTGTTTGGTCCCTGACCTTTTACACTTCTCTAATTTTCAATTCTATCGCTCTGGAAATAAATCCAAGTGCTTTCCTTGCTTTAATTTTAATGGACTTCTTAACTCATTTCCTTATTTTGTGATTTATCTATTTATATACCAAGATTCCTTCGCTGCTGCTATATTTATATTGTTATTTTCCAAGTAATATGTGACCTTAATTTTCACAGTATTGAAATTCATTTGGCAATTTCTGTACACATTCTACAATTTATTGCAGTTTTCTTTTAGTGTTAACTATCCCGCAACTTAGCCTGCAAACCCCATCACCATTTGTGTCATCTGTAAATATACAAATTGTATTTTTGATTCAGAAATCCAAATCGTTGATACAAATTGTAAACAGTGGTCCCATCCTGGTACGACACTCCTTTCTACCTTTTACCAATCTGAACAGTGACGCTTTCCCCTACTCTGCTTTCTGTCCTGCAGCCAGCTAACTATTCATTTAGCTATTGCTCTCCTAACTTGGCATGCTCTGACCTGATTAAATAATGTCACCATTAATTATACCATTTTACTAAAGATCTTTTGGAAATCTAGATAAATCACATCTACTGCATTGTCCACCTTCTCTGTTACCTCTTAAAAATAATTCAATGGGTTTGATCAAGTAAGACTTGCCCTTTTGAAAGACATGTAAACTGTATATTATTATATTTCTCCTTTATAGATGTTTTTCTATTTTCTCCTTGAGTTTCTTTGACATCTTCCCTTGATCTTCTTAAGTATAGTTTTCTCTTTATCTAGTCCATTCCTTCAAGCGTAATTCTTGCCCTTTGTATTGTAGTCACTTTAAAATAAATGTCAACATTCTATTAGCCTTTTATCATTTTATGTACCTGAATATCTAAAACCCTTTACTCTCCACGATTGTTAGTCTTTCTTCATTCTCAAAAATAATCTCATGTGTCTTTCTTGGATCTAGATTACTTGCCACTATACTACATTCAAGTTTAACTCTTGCATCTGCCCATGGACAAGGCCTTACTTCTTACAAGTCTGATTAGAAGTGGCTTTTGGCGTAAAGCATAGCAAATAACTAGAGATCCCTATATTAAGTAGTCCATGTTCTGTTTTTCTGGGTGACAGTAAAATTTACAAAGTTTCCCATAACACTTACTATCATTGTGAATGTAATATTCCTGGTTTTGCATGTGATGATACCCTATAACTATTCCGCAAACTTATGTAGGTAACCCCGAAGGATAAGATCCCAACAATTCAATGCGACCTTGGAAGAGACTATTTTGGTGCTAAATCAGGAACGCAGCCAAGCATAGCATTGTATTTGGAAGGAGATATCACATTTTGCTTACATCAGTGATAGACTATTATTCAGAGCAATTTTAGATCACGCACATTGTAAAATAACAGTAGGGTGCAATGTAACTTTTTGCTCCTTCAATGTACTAAACCTTTTTTGCCATCTTTGAGGAGTTTTCTTTATGGGTTACATTATTCACATGTGTCTTTTTGATTTTGTTCTCACATTGATGCTTCAAAGCCTGATGCTTATTAATCGGTGACATGAACACCAACAGTCTATAATGGTTTACTTTCATTTTTCAGCATTATGAGGAATCACTGAGACTTCAAACAGTTGATGGAAGATATTACCTGGACACAGACTGTGAGACAATTCCTCTATACATTCACAGCACAGCTCACAACATTTTTCTACTGCAGCAAGAAAAGAAATTGGCAATTAGCTTTGAACTTCAACTCAGGTTACCGACTGTGATTAAATGTATTCCTGGAGGTTTCATCACAAGGTTTTTTTTTCCCCCACGCTCCAACCATTAGTTAATGAACACATCGATTCTTGTGATGTACTGCCTTCCTACTCCAGCTGGAAATCAAAAAAAAAAATCATTACCCAATTGGACAAAGGTCAACCAAACAGTTTATTTTCCCTCATGATTTTCAGTATTTTTGTATATGGTCAAGAGAAATGCTCAAAGAAAATTAAAAACAATTTTTTTTAATATCCCAATGATTTTACTTCAGGATTACATAAAGCAATGATCTACATGTCTATCTTCAATTCCTGGAAATTCCAGGCCAATCATGGAGGTTTGGCAATCCTAACCTCAACTGGTGGAACCCATATTCCATAGGCTATAGTGTGTTGTCCACCCTATGGTTAGGAAGATTGTGGTAATCCATTCACATTTCTTAATGGTTAGTTGTACTGCGCTTTGTCGTTTCTGCAGCTTACTATCTATGCATGGAGATAAGAGCTCATGGAACCAACTAACCATTTGTGGGGAGCTCTGCAATAAATCTTTGGAGACAGAAGTCTTTTCACCAGAATCCCTTTATTTACAATTCCAACAGCTGTACATAAAGTGCTGTCAGTCAGCAGTCTACCTTCAAGGGGGCCAGAGGGACTGACAGTTAAATACAAGCAAAAGGCTCATTGATTGGCCCATCAATTGATTCTTTAATCAGGGAACTCATATTCCAATAGGCTAACACCAAATCCCAGAATCCATTATCCACATGTGGGGTCCCTAATCCCACTGCCAACCTGCAGATGGTTCAAACCTTCTGCTTGTTCATTGTCTACCAATCAATTTGTAACGAATCTGTGTGGGGAGGAGGTTGTTTCACAACCAGCAAGTTATTCTTTTCCTTGGCTTCAAGCTAGCTCTAGGATGATACATTTGATGACGCAACATGAGAAGCAAGTCAATCTTCCGTGTAGATGTGATATCCAATATCTGAGTTAAGATGGCTGCAAGATAGCAAGGGTGATATTAATGGTTGACCCGGTACTCTAGCTCACTAATGGAACCTGGAGGATTAGAGCTAACCTGGAATTCCTATCACCTGGCTACAAGCTGCCCTGCAATCCACTGGCATACTGGGAAGGGCAATACAGCAGAATCAGAAGTGGAAGATTTACCAGTGCTCTTTACTAGTATGCTGTATAATTTTCCTTAATTTCACTCCAGCAGTACTCACTGTGCAAAAAACAATGATAGTGAAAATCTGTACCTCTGCTTTGGTGACTTGGCTAAGTAGAGTTGGAACCTATGGGGAAGGAGTGCACCCTGGTTGGTATCTATGGGGAGGGAGTGCACTCTAATTGATATTTATGGGGAGGGAGTGCACCTTGATTGGTATCTATGGAGAGGAGTTGGTATCTAAGGAAGGAGTGTACCCTGATATCTATGGGGAGGGAGTGCATCCTAGTTGGTATCTAAGGGAATGACGTGCACTCAAGTTGGTATCTATGAGGAGGGAATGCTCCCCGATTGGTATCTATGGTAAAGGAATGCACTCTGGTTGGTATCTATGGGGAGGGAGTGCACTCTAATTGGTAACTATGGGGAGGGAGTGCACCCTAGTTGGTATCGATGAGGAGGAAATGCACGCTGGTTGGTATCTATGGGGAGAGAGTACATCCTAGCTGGTATCTATGGGGAAGGAGTGCACTCTGGTTGGTATCTATAGGGAGGAGTTGATATCTATGGGGAGAATGTGCACTCAAGTTGGTATCTATGAGGAGGGAGTGCACCCTGGTATCTATGGGGAGGGGGTGCACCCTAATTGGAATCTATGGGGAGGCAGTGCACCCTAGTTGGTATCTATAGGGAGGGAGCGTACCCTAGTTGGTATCTATAGGGAGGGAGCGTACCCTAGTTGGTATCTATAGGGAGGGAGCGTACCCTAGTTGGTATCTATAGGGAGGGAGTGTACCCTAGTTGGTATCTATAGGGAGGGAGTGTACCCTAGTTGGTATCTATAGGGAGGGAGTGTACCCTAGTTGGTATCTATAGGGAGGGAGTGTACCCTAGTTGGTATCTATAGGGAGGGAGTGTACCCTAGTTGGTATCTATAGGGAGGGAGTGTACCCTAGTTGGTATCTATAGGGAGGGAATGTACCCTAGTTGGTATCTATGAGGAGGGAGTGTATCCTAGTTGGTATCTATGAGGAGGGAGTGTATCCTAGTTGGTATTGATGGGGAGGGAGCCTCCTCTTAAGCATGCAGAACATCTGCTCAGTGACTCAGTGGTTTGGACCAGAGATTCTGAAATATGGTGATGGGTTTTCTCATGTCAGAGAAAAATAATAATAAATATGAAAATAACACTGTCTATGGCCCATGACAAGCTGTATTCACAAGAAAGGCAGCAGATCCATGGGGACACCACTACCTGAAAGGTCACTCCCAAACCACACACCATGTTGATTTGGAAATATATTGTTCTTCTTTAATGTCACAGAGTCAAGTTCCTGCAACTCCCTCCCTAACGTCACTGTGAGTGTATCAACATCACATGGACTGCAGCAGCTCAATGTGACAACCTGCCATCACCCTCTCAAGGGCAATTAGGGACAGAGAATAAATGCTGACCTCGCTAGCGAACTAACAGAGTGTTCCTAAAATCTCTTCAACATATGAAGCAGAATGATGAAACAGAATCATCCATCTAAACAAATAATAATGGTGAGTACTGGGCTGGCAGAGATGTGTTACTGCATTTACATCACTTATGAAGTCGACCTTAAGATGACTCAGTATTGCCTGTGGCTCTTGTGAACGGTGACATTTTTCATATTTATCAAATAAATCTGGCAGTGCAGCGTGTAATAAATATTCAATATTGCTACTGGGGTGAAGGCAATTGAAATGGCAATTTGTTTTATTCTTTTACGGGATATGGTCATCACTGATGAGAGCTGCATTTCATAGAATCCATACAGTGCAGCAGGAGGCCATTCAGCCTATCGAGTCTGCACTGACCACAATCCATTGAGGCTGTATCCCCACAACCCCATGCATTTATTCTAGCTAGCCCTGACACTAAGGGACAATTTAGCATGGCCAATCCATCTACCCATATGTTTTTGGACTGTGGATGAAACCGGAGCAGCCGGAGTAAACTCACGGGGAGTGAGTGCAGACTCCATACAGACAGTGACCCAAGCCGGAAATCAAACTTGCGTCACGGGTGTGCTGTGAGGCAGCAGTGCTAACGACTGTGCCACCGTGCTACCCCATCCTGAACTGCTCTTGGTTACGTAGCTTGTTAGGATATTTCAGAGGGCAGTTACGAGTTAACCACATTGCTGTGGATCTGGAATCATATATAGGCTAGACCAGGTAAAGATGGCAGACTTTCTTTCCTAAAGGATATTAGTGAATCAGATGAATATTTCAATAACAATGATCACTAATATGGTATTTCTTCTACAATGATCACCAAGATGAGGTTTATATTTCACATTCATTAACTGAATTCAAATTACACTAGTGTGGAATATGCCACGATCCTTGATGATGTTTCTGCTGGATAAATCAGATCCCAGAGTGGAGCCTGGTTTGATAAATCCTAACTTTGATATTTTGTTTAGAACATGGAGGATGACTACTGAACAGTCAGAGTCAGCAGATGAACTTTTAACAAGAGTGTAAAACATTAATTAAAAAAGGATTAGCTATATTCCCCTATTCCTTCACCCCAATTATATATTTATAGATGTAGAGAACCTCATAAGAATTACCACAAATCACAAAATCCATCTTACATTGTCAGTTCACAGTCAGTATCCAGACCATGTAAACTAATAGTAAATGGTGGTTAGATGTCCACCACTCTGAAACCAATGTCACCCAAACAACTTCTACAGATTTCTAATACATTTCACCTCAGTTCCTTGTCACACTTTGGCTCAGCTGATCTCACTGGAACTCTGTCTTCCATGTGAGGGTTTCTACCCTCTGCTCTCAAGGAATCTTCTTCCAAAACAGCATTTCCACTTGGACATCTTCACCAAGGATCCACAAAGATTTCAACCTCATTCTTCTCCTCCAGAATGTCACGTGCATTCAAGTTTTGCATTTTGGGCGAGAGGTTTTCCAATATCAGCAAAATCCAATGTCAGCAGGAAAATCACGTTGAGTAGCCGACAGCAATGGTGGCTTTTTCCATCATGTAGTGCGACGCTTGGAGAAAGAAAATTATGAAGTATTTCTTGTGGGTGCTAATTCATCCCAAATCAGTGACTTGATTACTCAGGCACTGGTTTCAAAGTCTGCACACAGGAAACAATCTATTCCCAGATGCTCTCCCTGGCATTAAGCTGGCATCAACCCAGCACTCCTGATATTACTGTGGCATGACCCAATCCCTGCTGAGCACTGCACTCACCTCCAAGCTTCCCTGGGAGTTCTGCCCACTTAGTCCTCAGCTTCCGAGACCAATTGTGCTTCATTTCATTCTTGCAATCTCATCACCATGGACGAACTTTTTGACATGGGGATAGGTTTCTATCATATGGCCCTGATAATGATGTGCTGATTCATTACAATGGGGTTCTTGATGTTGAACAGCAGAAATTGTGACCCATCACTGACGGGGGGAAGAATCAATTGCTTCCTGCTTCTATGTCGATACAACTTTAACATTCTCCCGCATTTTACACTCTCTCTGTGTGAAACAAATGTGAGCGGAAACTCTGTGCCAATCTACATTGCAGTTACATTCTTACAACTGAACTCAAACTATTTTCTGTTTCCCTGTGGCACCTCGGTTACTAGGTTTTAGAGTCGTCAAACCTCGTCACAAATGCAGGCCCCTAAACAAACCCACAAATATACAGGCAACTATTTTTAAGAGTGAAATTAATGAAATCTCCTTCAACATACAACTGCAGAAATATATATTAAGCTTACATTTAAAGTAACATCTTATTCCTAACACCCTCAAATACAAATAAAAAATTATTTGAAGCTATGCAGCAATCTTACCAGCTCGTGTGGCGAATCCACCAGGCACCTGGGCAATGCCAAGGACTGGGGTCGAAGCAGAGGCATACTTGAGGGGAGGGGGTGTTGTGCACATTGCAACTGGGAATCAATCGGCAAGGGGGTATCGGAACGGTGATTAGATGAAGATATGGGCACCAGGACAGCAATAGGCCAGGGAGGAGAGAATACTTGGGGGTGAGTTTGGGGGGAAGTGACGGATCTCCCAAAGTGCTAAGTACACTTATACACAGAACACTGAGGTATCAAGGCACCTGAAAGATGGCACCAGCTTCCCGGCAAGAATAGACTTCATCCACTCCTTCTACTGGCATCAATCACACTTTGCCTCTTTTTTTTTTGCATGAAGTGGCATAAGATCACGTCAACAAATGTGATCTCTCGTTTTCTCTAGTTTTCACGCTCATTTGGTCCCTTTTTTTGGGGAGTTTATCCCATCACTATTTTTCCTAACAACTGGATCACCTAACAAATCACACATGGACTGAATCCAAACTTAGCAAGATTGTGACTCTTAAAATGCATCGTACCATTGTTACCTGATTGCTTGGAAAGCATGAACTAAACTGCTTTGAAGGCCAGCACTAATTACACAAAACAGAGATAAAACAGCCCCTCAAATAGAAATACAAGGCAGAAGCGTAGAATTTGCATTTCATAATGAGACCTGTTCTGATGTCAATTTTTCCAAGTGGTTCTATTTACTATAATTCAATTTCCCTGTTCTATTCCCTAATCTTTTTATGTTCTTTTGATAGTACTTATTCCACTCCCTGTAAGTGATGCTGTATTCACTGCTTCAATAGTCCCGCATGCTAAATCATTCGATGCTCGAATAGCATCATGTGGAAAAACAATCTTCAAACTACCCCTTCATTCTACTTGTGATAATCCTGAGTTCATGCTCCCTTACTAATAATGTGTCAAGCTGTGGGAATGATCCTTCACTATCTTCTATTCTTAGTTCGAAGTTTTTTTTAAAAACAAAATTCTTCCAATAATTCATTCTTTCCACTAAATTCAGATGACTTAATAACCCTTTTAGTGTAAATAACAGCTTTGAATTGCCATAAGTCAATTGCATTTATTCATGCATAACCTTCCATGGGGAGTGATTCTCCCAACCTTCTGTGCTGCCCTAGCGGAAGGCATCAGTGCAGACCGTTTGGCAGGTTCCCTGTCAAGGGCTTGGATTTCTGGAGTTGTCAGCTCCACACTGGGGGTGGGGATCAGGGAGATCGGGACTGCTGGGAGGAGGGAAGATCAGAGAAATCGGAGCAGGCAGCGGGTGGGGAGAACATCAGGAGATGTCTGGGAAGCCAGCATTCTGGAGGTGGGGAGAAGAGGGGGGGGAAATCACACAGCCAGCGATGCGGGGTCATAGGTCTGGCCAGCCATTGAGTTTGGCCAGCGAATGGAGAAGTGGCAGTGGAGGGCTTTTGCGCATGTGCCAATCTCGGCTCTGATAGATCGGTGCACACGCAGTGGTCTGATCCGTATCATGCTGCCGGTCCCTCCAGCGGGAATAGACCCCCATCCACTGATTTTCAGTGTGAATTTCACTACGGCAGTCTGTGGTGCTCAGAGTGTAGGAGATACATTTTGAAAATTCCACTGAAAAGCTGGAGTTACTCCAGTTTTTTTTTAACACAAATTCAGTACTTGGAATTGTTTGGGAGAATCCTGGCCATAGTCTTTAAAAATTTAATGACTTTCAGCTTTAGCACTCTTTATTCCTATGAAAACGGCTCTAATTTTCCAAACCAGTCTTCCTATCTGTAATCTCTTCTCTCCTTTGAGAGAATTTTCACTGTTCTCATTTCTGCTGGTTAAATGCTTCTACATAATGAGATGCCTGCAGCTGCATTCAATGCTTCAGCCACCATCTGACCAGTTTCCTTTGCCTTTATATTTAGGATCTCATTTACTGAGCCAAATAATGTTTCTCATACATGTGGGACTACTTTCAAAAATGTATGGCTTACAATTTGCCAACCAACACTTTGGAATAGGTGGAGAGGCAGGGTTAAATTATAGAATCATAGAATCCCTAGAGTGCAGAAGGAGGCTATTCGGCCCATCAACATTGCACCAATCACAATTCCAACCAAGCCCCTATTCCTGTTTCCCAACATATTTATCCTGCTAATCCCCCTGACAGTAGGGTCAATTTAGCATGTCCAATCAACGTAACCCACACATCTTTGGACTATGGGAGGAAACTGGAGCACCCAGTGGGAACCCACGCATACTCAGGAAAAAAGTACAAACCCACACAGACAGTGTGACCTAAGACTGGAGTTGAACCTGGGTCTCTGGCACTGTAAAGCAGCAATGCTAACCAATATGCCACCATGCTGCCCATAAAATGACAAAAGAGGAGATGTGGAATGTATATTGTCCACCCAACAGCCACACAATTTTACCAGCGACGAGGGCAGTGGAAGACAGCCCTGCTGACTACAGAACAATTGAGCCAATTAAATGACCACTGAAGGATCTCTGATTGCTGCCATGGCAGTTTACCAGGATTGGGTAGACCTTCTGTTGTATGGGAATGCTGCTACAACTGGACTTGGTGCTGATTGCTAGACTAATCAACATCTTTCTATTTCAAAGCTAAACATCAAGATTCTCCCCTTAGCCAACTCTAGGGTATGAGGGTCTCAAGACTCAAGCAGACAGTCATGAAAGAATCTCTCTGAGAAAAGTAGACTGTGTCCGGTGAAAACAAACACTCACTATACTGAAGATTACCGAGCAACCTTCAGCGCAATAGCATACTTCATTGCACTTTGAGAAGCCCTTGGCACAATGTCTCATCAGCATCAAGATCGTTTCAACGAAAGCAATGAGATAATCCAGAAACTGCTGCAGCAGTAACATCATATCTATAGACATTAGTATCTACAGATATTAGGAAATAGTATTTCCCTTCCTTGCCTTTTTGCTCCCTCCCCCTTTTTCTCAATTTTATCTCTCTCTCACTAACCTCTCCCCCTCCCCAAACATCTTCATCTGTCACAATTTACCCTCTGATTTCAGCTTCTCTGCTATTTGGCTTTTCACACCTTCTATTCTCTCTATGGAATGCCATTTGTAGCCTTTCCCCTTGTTTTTGTGGTGATGATTCATCTTTCATTCCCTCACATTTACATTATAAATATCTGCCACTTTCTATGCCTTTTACAAGGGTCATCTGGACTTGAAACATCAGCTCTTTTCTCTCCTTATAGATACTGCCAGGCCTGCTTTGATTTTCCAGTATTTTCTCCTTTGGTATCATATCCACAGAATTTGCCTCAATGATAAATCATCAATATCCAAATGCAATATCAACTGCAGGACTGTCCTCTGCAAACTCAGAGAGATGTAAGAATGACAGCTGAATGAGAAAGCAGGCAAACCACAATCATATGCAGGCCACAAGGCCAGAAATGATTCTATGATTCTTTGAAATCTGTCAATGGATCCTAGTTTACCAGTTCATCATCAATCCTTAGTGCCAATGGGTGAATACTACTCACAGTGGAAGCTCAAATTCCAGAAAGATGGGCAGACCACTATAACCACACCTTCAATCAGCCTTTATCCATCAATGAAGAAGCAATTAACAGTTTGTCACTGAACTGCCATCAACGGCTCACTTGATGACCCTTCCATGCTATTGGAAACAAACAGCAGAATTCTGGTCTGCTGGAAATTCTCACCCGACTGTCAAAGGGCCTTCACACCGCTTGCAGTCTGTCTGCTACAATTGTAGTGGTGGGAGAATTCCAGCCCAAGAATGCAAGCAAACTTCTGTTTAGTGGCAAAGCTCTAGGAGCTGAAATTATCCTAGCTGAATCTATAAGGTTTAGGTCAAGAAGCTCACTTAATTTGTTTTGATCTAGATGGAGAAATGACCCTTCCAACTTTAAGAATACATTTTCCACCTGCAAAGTAGTAAGTAACTCACTGGTCTTGTGACGAACATGGAGAACCTCATACCTTACCATCACTTGCAAAATTTTCACCAGAATCCTTTTGGATCACTTCATGAAACAACTCCACCAGGATCTGCTGCGAGAGAGTCGGTGCCAAATTCAAGAAAGGTATGGTGTTTGCAGGTAGACAGTTTTGGTGGAAATGCCAAAAAGAGAACTTGCATCTTGTTTATTTAGCTGACCAAGGCCTTTAACGCAGACATCCAGGAGGGGCTTTGTAAAGTAGTGGAAAAATTATCTGTGCTGAACAGTTCCATGAAGGCATGTTTGTGTGTGTCCTGAATCACAGTGATGTCTTCTGGCCTATTTCCAGTCACTGATGGAGTTAAACCAAGCTACGCTACTGCCAACCCTCTTCAGCATGTTTTTCTCCACCATACTCTCCAATGCCTTTCATGATGGTGATGCTGGTATTAAAATTAGATATCACATGGATGGGAAGGTGCTTGATCTGAGCAAAGATCAAGGATATAAGTTGCGATTTCCTGTTTGCCAATGACTGTCCACTAGCTGCCAAGTCAGAGATGGACATGCAAGATGGGATTTTACGGTCTCATTCGAGCAATTCCATGGCAGGCGAGGTGACAGAATTCTGGCCATTGCGTAGCACATACTTATTCTCCAATGCTTGTGGCAACTTTGGCTTTACGATCAGTATGCAGAAAATTTCTGTATCAGCCTGTTCCAGGGAAACCCCATCTTGAACCCAAAGTTTTAGTTCAAGATCAGAACCAGTCAGTAGCGGAAAAGTTCACTGACCTTGGCACATACTCTTTCAAACTGTCTATATTGATGACAAGACAGAAGAATTGTCAAACAGAGTGCAGTCTTCAGCAGACTTCAAACATTAGCCTGGGAACAAAGAGAATAAGCTTGCTTATCAAGCTGAAAGCTTATGATATGACAGTCCTGCTCTACATAATTGAGACTGTGCAGCAAGTGAGAAGAAGCTCAATTACTTTCACTTCAGCTGTCTTTGGAAGCTTCTGAAGGTGAGATAGCAGGGCAACCTAACTGTGGTGTACAACTGAGCTGGTATGCCAAGCATCCATACCTTTGAGATGTCACAACTCAGTTGAGCTGGTCCTGAGAGCGACTGATGTGAGCAAGTTTTCATGAAGAGCTTGAATCTGGGTGTGCTTTTATAGTGGTCAAAGAAAGCACTCCAAGGATCCTCTGAAGCTTCATTTTGTTATTATCTTCAAGACCTTGAAGAAATTCACCCAGGATTGCTGCACATGACACAACCAAAAACTGCAGTGGCTCAGAGGGCGGGACAGTGGCACAGTGGTTGGTACTGCTACCTTGGGTCACTGTCTGTCTGGAGTTTGCACATTCTCCCCGTGTCTGCATGGGTTTCCTCCGGGTGCATCAGTTTTCTTCCACAGCCCAAAGATCTGGGGGTTAGGTGGATTGGTCATACTAAATTGCCCCTTAGTGTCAGGGGGATTAATTAGCGTAAATGCATGAGGTAGAGCCTGGGTGGGATTGTGGTCAGTGCAGACTCGATGGGCCAAATTCTGCATTGTAGAACTCTATGATTCTATGAGGCTATGAGAAATGGTGCCATTTCTGCCTTCAAAAGCAAATGCTTATCAGAGGCAGAGAGAAAATGAAAGCAGAGGACTTTGTAACCCACCTGTTCAGTAATGTCCTTTAGGGAACAAAATCTACCATCTTACCTAGCCTACGTGTGACCCATAGCAAGTGTGATCTACTCTTAACTGCCCTTGAAATGGCGTAGGAAGCCACTCAGTTCAAGGGCAATTAAGCTTGGAAAACAAATACACTGGTCTTGCCAGTGATGCCCACATTCCATTAAAGAGGAAATTAGCCTAGTTTCTCTAGTTCAAAACATTCGCAGTTCCTGACATATAGATCTAATTAACGAATATAAAGACAGCAAGGGTGGATTTTTCAGCCCCATTGTGGCGGGGGTCGGGCCAGAAAATGCAGTGGGTGATTCAATGGTTGGTTCAAAATTGGAAAGTCCAATCAGCAGGAGAGCCAATAAAAATTTTGCCTTGAAGTTTTTTAATCATTAGCAGACTGGTGTATAGCTCCAGCCCATAAATAATGGACAAAGTAGTCTCGACCAACAAGTAGCAATGATGCCGCAGCCCAGCCTGAAGTCAAAATCTCAGGATCATAGAATCGTAGAATTGCTACAATGCAGAAGGAGGGTATTTAGCCATTGGGCCTGCACCAACAACAATCCCCCCCAGATCCCATTCCCGCAACCTCATACACTTACTCTGCTAATCTCCCTGATGCTAAGGGGAAATTTAGCATGTCCAATGGACCTAACCCACACATCTTTTGGGCTTTGCGAGGAAACTGGAGCACCCAGAGAAAACACAGGCAGTCGTGGGGAGAACGTGCAAATTCCGTACAGGCAGTGACTTGAGGCTGGAATTGAATCCAAGTGCCTGGCGTTATGAGGCAGCAGTCCTAACACTGTGCCACCCACAAAGAGGATGGAGAATGAGATGAGTGGATTGATTTGATTTGTGAGAGGGGAAATGTAACTTTTCCTGACTCATACATCTTGACTGTGGGCTGCTCATTCTCAGCCACGGAGAGAATAGGCACTGACGAATTGTTCTACCGTGAACATGGCGCATTAGCTTGCAGAATTCTCACACTTCCTTTCCAGTCTCCAGTAATTCTTATATAAATTCACCAAAGCCTATTGTGCGGCCGATGAAATACAGGAGCTGTCAGTACTTGTTCCAATAAACACTCATCCTGTCATTTAATTCAAAAGACCTCCAAACAATGCTGTGAGCAGGCAACAGCCACGGGGCTTTCAGTTATAGCACTGAGCAAAGTTAACACCATAGCAGGCAAGGCCGGACAAGGCACACAACTATAAAACAGTGGGAATATTTATTACTAATGTACACTGAAGCTCATGCACGCTTGTCAGAACCGCCAGGAGGTTTCTTTCTTTTACAAACTCAGCCACATTCATATGGGAGAATCAACTACTGTGAAAGTATTAACATTATTCTTCAGATTTACCTGCCTATTGAATGTTTTAATGAATTCATCAGAATGAGCTTTATTTATGGCTGTATCGTAAAATCGTTAATTTCTTACCCCATCCTAATTTATTCCCTATTGAAGACAGTGAAGGAATTGCAAAAGGTGATTGCCTGCAGAATGCTGTTTGGATACTCTGCATAGATTGACACCGTCCACCGCTTATTAGAAAAGCATTTCACTGGGGGAAATGGTTTGACTGAAAGAGTCTGATTTAGAGGATTTCATGACCACAGGTCAATTCAGAGACCTCAATGAAGCATTTCCAAAATAACCTAGCTAATACAACAGCCAATTTCTACATAGCAAGGTCACAAAACCAGCAATGTGATAATGAGGCGATAATCTGCTTGTACAAATGTTGTTCAAGGGCTGAGTATTATCCAGGGAAATGGGTTGAATAGTTCCATGGGATCTTTTAATGAGATCTCATCCAAAACATAGCAAGGTAAAAGCAAGCAGGAGAAGAGAGAAGAGTATGTGACAGGCAGCACAGTGGTTAGCACTGCTGCCTCACCACGTGAGGCACTGGATTCTATTCAGGCCTTAGGGGACTATGGAGTTTGCCTGTACTCTCCGTATCAGTGTGGATTTCCTCCGAGTGCTTCAGTTTCCTCCCACATCCAAAGATGTGTGGACCATGTTAAATTGACCTTTAGTATCGGGGGATCGGCAAGGTAAACATGTGGGATTACAGGGATAAGGCCTGGGTCGGATTGTTATTAGTGCAGGCACTAGTGAGCGTGTAAATTCCACACAGATGGTCACCTGTGGCTGGAATTGAACCCAAGTCCCTGGTGCTAACCATCTCCTCAAGATTAGTGATTACAACATTAGTATGAACAATAAGGTGACTCCGATGTCCCATGCCTCTCAGTGATAAGATGCACCTTTCCTATCACAGTCAAAGGAAGGGAACCTGCAAGAGTGGGGCACGTGAAGCGCAGGAGACAGAATTAGGAGGAAGCTGAAATTTCGGCTGTGTGTAATGATGTATTTTGGTAAAAGGACAAAAGAAAATAAGGGGTAAAATTGCTAAGGGAGTACAGGAGCAGAGGGACCTGGGTGAATATGTGCATAAGACATAAAAGGTGGCAGGGGAGATGGTAAGGGCGATTAATAAATATACAGTATTCTGAGCTTTATTAATCGGAGCATAGAGTACCAGACTAAGGAGGTTATGCTGAACTAATCCAAGATATTAGGTAGGTCTCAGTTGAAATACTCTGTGCATTTCTGGGTGCCACATTAGATGAAGGATGTGAATGGATTGGAAAGACTGCAGAAAAGGTTTACAAGAATGGTTGAGGATGAGAAACGTTAGTTGTGAGGATGGATTGGAAAGGTTGGGAGAGAAGAAGACTGAGAGGATACGTGACAGGATGTTCAAAGTCATGACGAGGGCTGAACATAGCACATAAGGAGAAATGTTCCCACTTTTAAAAGATTCAAGAACAAGAGGGCACAGATTTAGTGATTCACAAAAGTAGTAAATGTGGCATGCTAAAAATCTTTCCATGTAAATAGTGGTTTGGATTTGAAATGCACTACCGGGAAGTATGGTGGAAGGAGGATCAATCAACATACTCAAGGGGGCATTAGATGATTATAACAGTGCAGGAGTACTGGAAAAAGACAGGGGAATGGCACTAAGTCATGATGCTCAGTCGGACAGCCCATGCAGATATAATGGACCAAATAGCATCCATCTGTGCCATAGCAATTCTGTGATTCCATTTCCTGACAGTGGGTTGAGACACAGGAGTTTAAGCCAGCAGTGTGTCTGTGACATATTGGCCCTCAGACCATTCTTGACTAGTTCTCATTTGCGATGCATTTGCAGTTCATGAATACTCATCTGCACAAAACTTATAAAAATAATGTCTTACCTCAAAGATAAAGTCCATGGTGCATTAGCACCTCATGAGATCCTGTTGACATTCACTTAAAGGAGATGTGCAACAGTCAGCTTTGTGCAGTTCTGTGTTGAGATCAATGCTTTTCTTTGCTGAACTCTACAGCACCAGGGAGTGGAGCAGAAGGCTGGCAGCTTACGCCAAGATTTGGATCCAGCAAGGGTGAAACCAGCGGCGATGAGGCAGGAGATGGATGGGGATAGTGAGGAGTCAGGGGCATGGGGGAGCATAAGAGGGAAACACCTGGCATCCTGTTTACATATGCTGGTATCTGTTGTTCTACTTATAGAGTTTCCAAGTTGGTGCCCTTCCTCAAATGCCCTGCAATATGTGTAATCTTAAATCCTATTCCTGTATTGCAATCCATTTTCTCAAAGGAGTCGGCAATTCTTTGACACTCTTTAATTTTAATAGGTTGTTTTTAAAAAAAGATCACTTCCTCACAGTGGAGTTTAAAGCACTAAGAATAAAAATGAAATACAGAACACCAATGTAACTTCATCCAGTAATAATTCTGTCACCAGTCATCAACATGTTATGCCATTTTTTTTTTTCAATCCTGAAATGCTGATGTATTCTGTATACCATCCCTTTAGCCAATCAATAGAACTATATATTACTGCAGTCTGTCCATGTCATTACCGTCACTGTCATTTTATATGCCCTTACCCTCAGAATCCTGCAACTTGTCGTTCCAACGCAGATTTTATGCAGCAATCCCTTCTAAATTTCATTGCACTGCGTGCAATAAACCCTCTACTCAGAGCAACCATGCTGGGTATTATTTCACTGAAATAGATACAGCTGGGTATTATTTTGCCGAAACACGACTTGGTCATCTTTATCAATGAAGTAACCGGCAATTTTCTTCAGAGCTAATACAGAAGGTTTCAGAATGCAAATGCAAGTGGCAGAAGATGAAAAGAAACATCTTCATTTAATGGGGACCATCAACTCTGCCGTGATGGGTGCAATTTACAGTGATGGAGGGTTAGACTCTGGAAGATAGATAACACCAACTTATTGGGAAACAAAATCAATGCAACAGAAAACATGCAATCTGATTCAAGATGGTGCTAGAGTGAAGCAACTTTTTGCTAGCCATCCCCAGATATCCTCTAATTATAAGACAATAAGATATAGGAGCAGAATTAGGCCACTTGGCCCATACAGTCTGCTCCACCTTTCAATCATGGCTGATATTTTTCTCATCTCTATTCTCCTGCCTTTTCCCCTAACCCCTGACCCCCTTATTAATCAAGAACCTATCTATTTGTCTTAAAGATACTCAATGACCTGGCCTCCACAGTCTTCTGCGGCAAAGAGTTCCACAGATTCACCATTCTCTGGCTGAAGAAATTTCTCCTCATCTCTGTTTCAAAGGATTGTTTCATCAGCCTGAAGTTGTGCCTTTTGATTTTAGTTTTTCCTACCAGTAGAAACATAATTCTATTACTCTCATTCTATGATTTTAAAACTTAACTCTAACTCCCTTAAACTTTCTAGCAAAGTTCTATCTCAATCTCTTATAGATTTAGCGATCTTCAGGATCCTGAAGACTTACAAAAACCTGAGATCACATACGAACCAACTCAAAAGCAGATTCTTCCCTACTGCCATCAGACCTTTGAATGGGCCTACCATATATTAAGCTAATCTTTCTCTATATCCTAGCTATGATTGTACACTATATTCTGCACCCTTTCCTACTTCCCTATGTACTTTATGAATGGGATGCTTTGTCTACACAGCTGGCGAGAAAAAATACTTTTCACTGTATTCTAATACATGTGACAATAATAAATCAAATCAATGCGCATTCATTAAACTTTAAACCCACACATATTTGACAGTGAGGCTTCTGTAAATTCTGGTTTGAAACAAACGGTTGACAAAATTTTAATGATGGCTTAATATAGGACCGATCAATTGACTTTTCCAACAAGCCAATGCTAAAGTACTCACAAAGCAGAAAATAAAAATTGCATTCAGTTAGTTATTTTCATGAGTCAGAGGGCAGACTCTTTAAACATGCTAAGTGGAGACAAATGTCCAAACACAACTAATAATGAATTAGAAGACTGGTTTTCAAAAATTTCATCTCAGATGAATGTACACTTTTTTCAAGAACATGCTGTACCAGAAGAATCCGACCATCTCCAGAGATTTTATTCACATTGTTTTAAAACAAAAGTAATAATTTAATATGAAGCACTGCAATATAAATTTCTCCCTGTTTGGGTTTCAGCAGTTCAAATCTACCATCACATTTCCAATGCAAAACTTCAAATTGTAACAAGTGTTTTTTTTTATACACATCGACACACTTCAAATTGCAGTCAACAATTTTCCCTCTTCCTAACGGCCTTTAGATACTTTACTTCAGATTGCCAACTCTGGCAGAGTGAGTTCCAGGAGGCACTGGCCAGAATTTTACCAACACCATTCTGGAATCGGGCAGGTGAGGCTCACAGAACAGCATTCTCCTTTGGCCTCGGGAGGGACCTTTTAAGCGAGGCGGCAAAATTTCAACATCTGTCTCTCCCTGCCCCAAACATCCAACCTCCGACCATTAGTCACCCAAAAGGTCCATCTCCATGAGGTCTCCCACTTCAATTCTTAGATCTGATTGACTAATTTTTGACTAAAAGGAACAGCCTCTGCCCCACGAACCCCCCTCCCCCAACCCCAGCTCCATTTTTTGTAACTAATACAAAGAAATGTTCAAAGAAAGTGAAATAAAAAAATTAATGCCCCTTTGATATTTCTCCCGGATGCAATGTCCTGGAGATAATTTTCCATTCCGGCACAGGATAGGACAATTCTGAAGAGCTGGCAACTCTTAACTGTATTCAGTGCCAGTGGAATAGACATACTCCACGAGTTTTTTTGTGTGTTTCTCACAGTGGGTATTTTTCCCCCAATCCCTTCATCTTATGAAAAGCACAAACACAGGCACAGTTTTGCACTCAGCATGCTACACATTTAGGAAAGCTGAATGGGTACTTACCTGTTCTTTCACTGAAGCCAGAATAGCAGAAGTGGTCTCTGGCTCAGAGCCATCTCCATTGGAAGCAGTCAGCATGGGACTCAGCAAGCTATTTTTTTCAGATACAGATGGCTGGTCTGGAACTGGCATAACTCCTGCACAGGGAATTGCATAAGGAAGGGAAAAGAAACAAAAAAAAAAATCACATTAAGATAACAGGCATGTGCCTCCATGCATTACGTAGAGTTACATAGGATAGAAACAGGACAAGGTCAGGAATAATACTTCCCAGAACCCTCCTCCCAGACAAATGCAGCCCATCATAAAATCCTCATTCTCTCTCCTATCATTATCTAACTTCCCCTTGCTTATTCGGCTCTCTCTCAAATAGTGTACTCCAACCATTATCTCTTTAGAGTCACCCTTCAGTCACCCTCTTTTCTTGGGAAAACAGCCTCTCAGCTTGACAATTCATAGAATCATAGAATCCCGACAGTGCAGAACAAGGCCATTTGGCTCGTCGAGTCTGCACCAACCACAATTCCACCCAGGCCCTATTCCCGTAACCCCACGTGTTTACCCTGCTAATCCCCCTGGCACTAGGGTGAATGTAGCATGGCCAATCAACCTAATCTGCTCATCTTTGAACTGTGCGAAGAAACTGAGGCACCCAGAGGAAGCCAATGCAGAACACAGGGTGAACGTGCAAACTCCACAGAGACAGTGACCCAAGGCCAGATTGAACCTAGGTCCTTGGCACTGTGAGGCAGCAGTGCTAACTACTGTTGCACCATCTCATTCTTGTAAATCTTTTTTTGCACCTTTTCCAGTGCCTCTACATGTCTTTTTTTCCTAACATCAACTCACGTCCTGGAATTCAATTTCTAAAAAAGGAATCTTCATTTAAGCTTGACAGTCATTTAAACATGATTTTAGTCTATACCAAGTTGAAACCTAATGATTAAAAGATCAGATTTCCGAACTCAGCACTTTGTGCTGAAAGATTAGCAATCTATTAAGTCTGCATGGCAGAGACTAGTTTAATCAGTTCTCAATCAAAATGCTAAGCAGATCTGGGGTTGTGTGTTCCACCTCTGACTGAGAGAGACTGATGCTTATGCATATTCCTGGTTGACTGATCAGGAGCAGGACGGACCTTAAATATGGAAGGCAAGGCTGGATTGGGACACTTGGGCCAAGATTTTCATCCAAGGTTCACAGAATTGAGAGAATTCCTGATTCCACAAAGCCAGCTTCTAAGAATGTCTAACCGAATGTCAGATTTTCACTCTGGGGTAGCCAGGTTCCCTGGGCATGAGCTAGATGACTCTGGATGATTGTAGAAGTTGCCAGATAGAGAGTGTGCTGGGTGGAAAGTTCACTTTGGCTTTCTCTCCACACTCCCCCTCCCTCCCTCCCCACTGTGTCAACGTTTAATAAAACAAACAGAGAAACACAGAACAGGTCTCACACCTCCACACACTCCCTACGGCATATCCATCCCAGACTATGCAACCTCATGCATAGCTCAAGCACCCACAGACTCTCACACTCTTCATGTGAACTTCTGCCCCTCTGCTCATCCTGTGGCCCTTGTGAGCCCCCATCCCCACCTCTGCCCTCTGGCCCTTATTACCATTATGCCAACCTATGGCTCTCTTCCAACCTCCATGGTCTTTTATATCCTCTATGTTATGCCTTGCCACTACATGTACCCCCATAGTGTCAGATTTCCTCCATGCCAAACTATGGCCTTTCACCCAATCCTCCCATGGCTCTTTATAGCCTATGTATCAACTTAATGTCAATGTACGCCAACCCAATCTCCACACCAATTCTTTTCCCTTATAGCTACCATGCCAACCCATTTAGTATCTACCATGGGTAGACTTCAGGGTGCACCAAGACTAGTTTACAATAAAGTTCCAAGTGTCTGCTATGATCCTTATTTAAAGGAAAAATTCTGATCCAAAAATTGCTTCAAAAGCATCATAGCTTACAACAACAAACACTTCAATATTTGCATTATCCTCACAAAAACAAGAATTGTCCCACTCCAACAAGTCCACATCCACTTGAAACTGACAAGTTGTGAAATGATAGACACCCTATTGTAATAATGAATCAGTCATGCAGCACTAATCCCATAATGGAAACCGTTAGGTTTATGTCAACAGATAAAGTGAAATAGCAAGCACTGATTAAAAAAAATCTCCCAAACGTATTTTCAAAGAGTTAAAGGGCAGAAGTTTTAACTGCCTTGACAACTTCCTTTGATAGTTCATTTTCACACTTTAAACAGTTGTTTTGACAGGTCTGTTCACAGTTCTTCTCGGCACTTTTAACACTGTTTTTATTAACTCCTACTGACAATTCATCTTGGCATTTTTAACCGCTGTTTTTGAAGCTTCCAGTGATCTTCACTATTCCAAGATGTTCATGCACTTTTCACCAAATTCCTGACTTTTTAGCAACCTTAAAAGGCATTCAACTCTCCTAACGGGCATCTGGCCTCCAGGACACCTCACCTTGCCAAATGGTGCATTGTACCTTATCCATAGGGGACCTTACTTCTCCAAAATGGTACCCAAATGAATAGCTGTCCAAATGAATGCACGAAGTTCAGGTCTGGTCTCCACATCTTCTCTCCATACATTGGGTTTCAGAGATCTCTCATACCAAAGTCACAAAAACAAATGCAACTGTTGGCTTCAAAGACAGCTGCCTCAGTGAATTGCGTATTTGCAAATCTCAACCTGGGCTCATTCCAACATCCACAATAGTGGTAGATGCAGAATTTGTGGAAAGACTTCTGGATCTGTCATTTTTTTCTATAACAGCCTCTCCATCAGAGTGAAATTCAGGCCTTAAACTTTCTACAATCCACCTCCATCATATTTTGTTTACTTTTTCTACTTAGTGTATAATACTGTCTAACATAGCATATACATCACGTGGCTGCTTCCAATTCCAGTCAACATACAACTCCTGTCTGCCCCTTGCACCTTTTCAACCAGCACTTTGAATGCCATTTAGTAAATCCCCTATATCTTCTCTGGACAGAAACATCAGCATCTTTACAGAGTAAGAAAGAAAGCTATTAGTGGAATCTGTTCTGGCTGAGTGATCAGAAAGCTATGGGTGACACGGTGGCACAATGGACAGCAGTGGTGCCAGTGCCAGGGACCCAGGTTCGCTTGGGTGACTGTATGGAGTTTGCATATCATAAATAGGCTTACACTAGCACTGCAAAAAAGCCACTGTGAAAATCTAGTCACCACACCTATTTGGGCATGGTTAATGCACTTAACCAGCTCATCTTTCAGACGGTGGGAGGAAAACGGAAGTGCAGGAAACCCATGCAGACATGGGGACAACGTGCAAACTCTGCACAATGACCCAAGCCTCGAATTGTGCTGTGAGGCAGCAGTGCTAACTACTGTGCTACCATGCTGAAGGATTAGCCATGGTAAATATGTAGGGTTATAGGAATAAGGCAGGGAAGAGGGCCTGCATAAGATACTCTGTCAGAGATAAGATGCAGACTCATTGGGCTGAATGGCCTCCTTCTGCACTAAAAGGATTCTTTGATTCAATGCTTCTATGAAATCCCACTTCAGAGACCTCACCACATTATCCACACCAACATTCTGGTGTGACACTGAGGGAACACTGCACTCTCAGAGGGGGCCCTGTTTCAGATGAGGCTCTAAGCTGAAGACCTATCCACTCTGTCAAGTAAGCAAAACAGATCCCTTGTGTTATCGGACAACAAATTTTATGAAATTGGGCATACAATATGGAAGCAGACTAAAATTACACTCAGAGCATCCCCACTAAAGGTCACAAAGGAACAGACACAGACTAGCAGGAAGAGCATGCTTTTAGAATGCAAATGAGGGCTAGCACATAAGGAAAGCTGGACAGGATGGCACCTATAGGAACTAAATTAAAAAACACATCCCCACCCTACCAAATCAGAACTTCTAACTTAATCAAACAATCGTCTATGGAGACACCAAAAGATTAGCATAACTAAGGAAGCATCCCTGGCCCCTCAAACTTCCTGAGAAGAATCACATACCCATTGTTTAAACCCCAGAGATTCTAGACCATTAATAACCAGACAAAAACGATCAACACACACTTAAAGCAAATGTCCCAATACTTGAAAGCATTGAAACAGAATGGCTAAAGTTGAATACTATAAATAAAGCATTAACATTTGAATCATACAATATACCGAAGTTCAGGTATAACAAAGGTAGTCCATTGTGGCGGGTCTTTAGAGTGCTTTCGGTTCAGTTCGATTGTATGTCCTGACTGCACCTCCGTCAATATAAAAGAAAATAAAACTGTGCCATTATTAAACTACACCCTGGGTCCATAGTGGTCATTTCACCCACTCACGCTAACACATTGATACTATTTTTTGAAATTAGATGTCCTTTACAGTATTATTCCTCAACCAACATTATTAAATTTTCTGGCCATTATCCATTGCTATTTGTGGGTCTGTTTGTGAAGGGCCAGTCAAATGGGACTGATGTTGGTTTCATGAAACATTATTTTAATTGTGTCCAGGACTTTTTCCAAATAGAACTGATTTCACCGACAGTTTGATTATCTCTTTGACATGGATAGGCCATTGAGACAAAACCACAGGAGTTTGCAGGTACTCATCAAAAGTGTCTGGTTAAATAATTTGTCTTATAACTTCACAGGGACACAAGTGATACAGTTATGTGTCAGTAAAGTCAAAGGTATCTGCATTGAGACATAAACAGTTGCATGCAAAGGCTACCTTGGAAGGTAATAACTCTCGAATGTAATATAGTTCAGGATGATGAATGGTTAGAATGCTTTTGATTGTCCTGTAAGTGAGCATCTTAAGCATTTGATTGACAGATCCATCAGAATGTGTCAACTGAAGTTACTGATAAGGGATACTGAAAATATGGAAGGACCAATGGGTAATACTGAAACATAACAGAATTATGGAAACATGAGATAAAACTGTCTATGCTGGAAGGGGAAATCAGAATTTGATGGGGCTGGATCAGTCAATCACTTGGGCAATAACTTCAGGATTCTTTGGGTTAAAGACTTTTTGGTGTTGTTCGGAAGTATATGTTGAATTATTGTTAATAATGATGGTTAATAAATCAGTGAATATTTTCCTGTGAGTCCTATTGTTTTCTGTTGTACTTTATATGTAAGAAATTCCTTTCTCCAATAGGAACTTGCTGTGCACAAACTGGCTGTTGCATTTCTGACCTGGCAACAGTGACCACAACTGAAAGGTATTTTATTGTCTGTAAAGCAGGTTGGAATGCTCTAAGGTTGTAGAAGTGGTATATCAATACAAGTACTTTGCTTCTTTCTTGTCTCTCTTTATTTGATAGGTAATGACATTGCACCTTTGCCAACTGTGATGAAAATAAACTGAAGGACAGAACTGTACTCCTTCAGTACTGCACTGGGCTGCCAACCTCGACTTTGCATTCAAATCTCTGAAGTGTAGCTTCAGAGTATGGAACTCTTCTTCAACCAATATTTTGGAAATTTAAATGCCTTGAGTGAGTTCCTTGAGCCTTCAATAATGCTGGCCAACTATATCACCAATCTTCGCGTCCATGACGCCTTGGTTTTTGCACTTGGTTCACCTTGCACAAGTTTCAAAATTGTGGACCTGTACCCCTGAAGACAAGTCAAAGTCAAAGATCCTCAAATAAAGCAGAGAATATTGTCAAAATTTCTTCTGTACCTTGAATTGTCTCCAGTGTATTTTTGGTCAGTGTTACAAACAGAATAGTCAATGACTGTCTTCACATGATAGAGAAAAATATTAGTTCTTTGCTTTTTCTTTCAATGTGGGAAATTGATAGTAAAGCACTTCTGCATTTAGCCAAATTGCTTGGACAAGAAATTCCAAGTTTTGTCCACTCCGAACTTGTACATTACCAGAGGTGAAATCTCCCAGTTTGACCAGCGTCTAAAACCGTACACTCGGACGATCATGGCAAAATAGACTTGATTTTCAGATGAGATCTCTCAGTCACAGCAGATGCAGTGTAGGCAAGCAGTGTGTCAACTGTTTAATTTAGGGTCAGTGCACAAATCACTATAATGATTATTATAGTGGGGATGTGAGGATCTGGAGGAACAGTGCTTACACAAATTTTGGCAAATTTCCCAAACACAGCTTCAGATGATCTCTTAATATATGCACAGGAACAGTTATGATCAGTTAAACGTCTTATCATTATCAGATGATTTTTATCTCCTGTATGCACCCTCCCTACTCCTACACCCTCAGCTGCATCCCCCTCCTCAATCTTTAATTAATACTGTCTCTTAATGAAAATCCATTTGTGGGGCACGTTCATGGTCTCTGCTTTTTTTGTGCAGAAAATTGAAAAAATTACTTAAGTGACAACTGTTGACATGTATACATGATCTTAATTGACTCAAGAATATACTCAGTATTTATGTGAACAAATAAATTTACAATATTTCACATCACAAAACCATAAAAAAATTATTTCATGATCTCAATCATCAACTTTATTATTTTGACATTCAACAATATATAATAACACTCAAAAAACTTGACACCATCCAGAACAAAGCAGCCGACTTGATTGGCACCACATTTACAAATATCCATTCCCTCCACCACCGACGTTTAGTGGCAGCAGTATGTACTAGCTACAAGATGCATTGTGGCAATTCACCAAAGATCCAGCAAAGACGGCACCTCTCAAACCCACGACCAGTTCCATCCAGAAGGACAAGGGCAGAGATATATGGGAACGCCACCATCTGCAAGTTGCACTCCAAGCCACTCACCAGCCTGATTTGGAAATATATCGCTGTTCCTTCTCAGTCGCTGGGTCAAAATCCTAGAATTCCCTCCCTAATGGCATTGTGGGTTAAACCACAGAATATGGACTACAGCGGTTCAAGAAGACAGCTCACCACCACCTTCTCAAGGACAATTAGGGATGGGCAATAAATGCTGGCCAGCCAGCGATGCCCATGTCCCATGAATGAATGAAAATAATGATCATTATTCATTAAGATTAGATTTACGTTCATACCCACAAAGCCCTTTCTCTTGGCTGTCCAGCCTGGCCGTCCAGATGCACACCTCTCTTACCAGCACATCCCCAAAATTGCAAAATCTCTCTCCCCCACTATCTTTTCCCCCCATTCAGACTGCGCCACCTCTCTCTCTCATTCAGACTGCACCACTTCCCTCTCCCACTCAGACTGCATCACCTCCCTCCCTCCCTCCTCCAGCAGTTTTCTGCTGCCAGTGAGGTGTTCAGGGGTCAGGGCCGGAACCGCAATGAAATTTCTGTGAAAATCCCCCAGTCAGCATATTCCAGTGCCTGCTCGGGTACACTGAGGGAGAATTTAGCATGGTCAATGCACCTAATCAGCATGTTTTTCGGACTGTGGGAGGAAACTGGAGCAGGGAGAACATGTAGACTCTACACAGACAGTGATCCAAACCGGGAATCAAACCCAGATCCCTGGCGCTGTGAGGGACTCAGGTTCAATTCCCAGCTTGGGACACTGTCTGCTTTCCCTGGAGGTGTTTTGATTTCCTCCCACAGTCCGAGGCACATGGAGCGCAGCAGTCACGGTTGGGCTGCAGGAGAACCAGCAACAGTAGGAGAGGAAACAGGCAGAGTATTGGTGTCGAGAGAGGTCAGAGGAGGGTATAATCCAACTCTGTGGGACAACAGAACCACATTGAGATTGGGGGGGGGGGGGGGCGATCGGGGTGGGGGCTGCAGGGTGGAATGAAGGGGCATCACTGAGATTGAGAGTTGGGGGGTGAATAGAATGCAGGGGCACCACTGAGATTGGCAGCAGAATGTGGGAGGATTTAGGGTGGGAGCGTGGGGGGGGGGCCACCATCACGATCAGGAGCAGGAAAAGAGGCCACCATTGAGAGCGGGAGTGGACAAAGAGACTGCTCAATTTTGATTGAAGGAGAGAGAAAATTCAGCAGTAAGATTTATTATTTATTTGTTCTAATATAACACATAGAAGGCTGCACTGATGTCCTCATAATATCGTTTGATGGCTAATGATCACACCTGATGCAGAATGATTTCTTTTGATGTTACTTCTATCCTGTGATTACTTCTGGATGCTAATGACCACTTCCAGAAATTGCACAACTATTACGATTTTTAAAAATTCATTCAAAGGACACGAGTGTCGCTGGCTGGCTGGCATTTATTGCCCATCCCGAGTTGCACGAGAGCAGTTGAGAATCAACCACATTGCTGTGGGTCTGGAATCACATGCACGCCAGACCAAGTAAAGATGGCAGATTTCCTTCCATAAAGGACATTACTGAACCAGATGGGTTTTCCCAACAATTGACAATAGTTTCATGGTCATCGGTAAATTCTTAATTCCAGACTTTTTTTTATTGAATTCCAATTCCACCATCTACTGCGAAGGATTTGAAACAGGGTCCCAAGAACATTAGCTGAGCTTTCAGATTAATAATCTAGTGATAATACCACTAGGCCATTGCCTCCCTACTGTTGAGCACTTTGATGACTTCTGAAGAAGGAGCCATGATATAGCTGTGAAAAAGTGGCAAATTGAGTAGTTTTGATGATGAATGATCGCTGTTTCTGCAATCAAAGACTCATTCTGAATTACACTTTTTGATGCCAAATGATGTACTAATGGTTTCGACTTCCATTGAATGCAAAATCGATGTCAGAATAAGTAGAAAGCACATTCAGTAAGAAACTGACTGCTCTGAGAGAATGCTAACAGAATATTGAGGTGTCAATTAGTAATGTACAGGTAAAGCTAACAGATATTGGGTTAATAAAGCTTTGCTGTTAATTACCAAGCTGATGCATTTTTATTGTCATTCTTATTTTCTCACATCACAATGACAGCTATCAAAAAGGAGCAACATGTTCGTAATTTAAATCTGATCATGCCGCAAAATTAATTCATTCTACCTTTCATAAAAAAAATCGTAGGAACACAGGTTTTTGGGGAACATGCAATTTTAGAGGAATGTTTTTATTTCCTCTTATTCATTTCACAAGAGAACTAAACACTAAGAACTCCTTCTCAAGGACAACTTGGGATAGACAATAAAAGCTGGTGCCTTCTCTGAGGCTCACATCCTGAGAATGAATGGACAAAACTAAGGGAAGAAAAGATGCTCAAATGTTTAACATGAGTGTTGAAGACTATCTCAAGGACGGTGAAACTCTGCAGATGCTGGGCAGAACAAAAGAATGGGAATGTGTCAGATTCTGACTGAAAACCTGTGTGATTCTCCTGGGAGAAATAAGCAGGTTTACTCTCCAGATCTTTTGACACTGTCAAAAAAAGCAGGGGGTTTATGTTTTGCACTGTCAACCTTGAGGGGCTGGACCTAAAGATGCCAGCATGGCCTGCTCCACAGGAATCAGAGTGCTCTTTTTAAAGGGCATCCTAATCTCAAATTGAAGTTAAAGTCCCCTTTCCTCCATCATTGTTAGCATTGGGGTACTAACGCAGACATCACCCCTCCTTCCTCCTGATCAATCCAGTCCTCCATCCCTCCTGCAATGTGGGCATTACCTCTACAGTTCCACCCCACCCCCCACCATTGACACTCTTCCCCATCCCCCCACATAATGGGGTTTCCTGGAGATTCCAACCTGGCAGTACTAACACTATCATTTCTTTCACCACCCATGGGCTATACTCACCTCCAAGCCCTGGATTATTATCACAACAGATGCCCATTTTTAGGAACCGCTGGAGATTCCCGTCAATGACACGGGGTGGGGAATGGAACATATCGGAAACTTAAAAGCCACTGTGGAAAGCCGTTTCTGTATGTTTAAATGTATTTAAATTGATGGGAATCAGGTTCATGCCCTTGATGGATTTGAAATTTATCTCAATCCCACTGAGACCCTATTCCGGTAACTCCAAATATTTCCCTGCTAATCCCCTGGCACTAGGGTTAATTTTGCATGGACAATCAACCTAACCCGTATATCTTTGAACTGTGGGAGGAAACCCTTGCAGACACGGGAGAATGTGCAAATTCAACACAGACAGTGACCCGAACTGAACCCATGTCCCTAGTGCTGTGAAGCAGCAGCGCTAACTATTGTGCTTCCCCGTCTCATTACAAGTGTAAGATGTTACAAACTGATCTGCGTGGCCTCCTGAATCAAGTTCTTTGATGCTTGCCTTTATCATTTCGCTACTTTGACTGTACTAGCATTTCAAAAAACATGATTTAAATCACTCTAAATGAAGGGAAACTTTTGTGAGGCATGGGTTCTTTAAAAATGTCTACTTTACTCAGCAGGGATTGGGGGAAATTTGTTTAAAATAATTCGGTTTGCTTTATAATCGATACAATTTTTCAGTTGTGAAATTACCTTGCAAGCCTATCCTTCAAAACATGGGGCTGAGGTACAAGACTTAAAATCTAATAAAGAACAGTCCATGCTCACCATCCAACCTCAGGATTAGTTTATAGCCTTCAATTTACTCTCCTGTATTGGTGTTTTTAAGATAATTTTATTTGAGAATGCAGAGACTTAGAATACAAACAGCAATGATTGGGAGCTAGAACTGAACTTGTAGAGGGAAGAATTCAGCTCAGGCAGCTTTGCTTATCACTCAAACCCTGAGATTAGATGACAGGTATATTACCAGAATCCATAATCTACTTTTTTTTTAGTAATTGATTTATTGCCTCAAGTTACATCAGTGGCTGTCACTGAGCTACACATAGGGCCTGCGGAGCCCAGTCACTTGGAACAGATTTTCCACGCGACTGTCTACACTGACAGCGTGGGGTAGCAATTAATCTTCGGACAGTGGTACAAGCAGGAGGTGTCACATTGGTTGCTGGTCATATATCCCTCTCTATTTTCAGTTCCATTGACTTAATTCACACTGGAGGAACTGCTGGTTACAGAATTTGTGGTTGAAAATTAGCCAGTGCTAAACAGGCAAGGACAATAAGACCAAAGGCTAACTTGACGAAGATATTGCATATTTGAAGAAAGCAAACACTGTAATGAAACATCAAACATGAATGAGTTGCGCCTGTCACATCTCTATGTTTAGCACAAAGGAATTCCAATAGGGATACCCTGCCTGAGATACAAGATGTGAGTCACAGAATTCAGCACTCAAGATACTGCTTGTTGTGGCCCAATAGTACCCAGCTGTTAAGAGAGATAAAGAGAGGTCTGTCCCCAGCGACTTCTGCCAATGCCTCCAAAAATCATGACGGACGCAATTTTCCCAAATTTCAAAAGGCGGGTATTTTCCAGCTGCGCTCGTCCCAAAAGCGGAAAATCCTGCCCAAGATGAACCTTTTCATGGTCTGTTGCGCTCCTCTCCTGTTACAATTTCCGTGGCAGGTAGGACCAAAACATTCACCCCCAAAATGTTGTCCGCCAGTGGAAAAATTGGTGAGATTCCCGCTAGGTGGGTCAGCCTGATCCAAATTGCAAACCACCAATATATTTTTGTCAAGTGTGTGGTGATTCCCACTGGGAAAGAGATGAGAGGGACATACAGACATCGGCATGATCTCAGATATTGGGGTGTATTCCCTACTGACCTCTTCTCCCCATTCACCTTCCCTAACATGTTGACATCAGGTGCCCCGACAAGTGAATGAAATCCCCTGTGGGGTTGCCAATGGAACTCCCTTTCAGTCCCCCCACTTCCCATCTACTGTTCAAGGCCCCATTGACTCCACAACTCACTTCCCTTTCAGACCCTACTCCTCAGTTCTCCTTCAGACCTGTCCCTTGGCGCTTCCAACCTGGCAATATAAAGTAACCCATGTCAGAATTGCAAAGAACAGTAGAGGAGCTGATGTTCAGACATATATTTATCCTTCAATCATTAAAATCAAAAAAAAAAATCTGGTCATTGTCACATCATGTATCATACTGGGAATTTAAATTCAGAGGTCATAGTGCAATCAGGAGCTTATTTTTAAAATCCTCTATGGCCTTGCCCCATCCTATGTCTGGAATCTCCTCCAAACCTACAACCTCCGAGATTGCTGCTTGACTATAATTCTGGCCTCTTGTTAATCTCCAACTATAAACTAGTGGCTTTATCTAGGCCCTAAGCTCCAGAATTTCATCACTACACCATTCTGTCTCGATATCTTCCTTAACTTCCTCCTCTAAGACACTTCTGGAAACCACTCTATGACCAAGCTTTTAGCCATCCGACCTTAAACATCCCCTTTTGTGGCTCGTTATCATATCAGCTGCATAATGCTCCCATGAAGCAACTTGGGACATTGATGGAACAGGGAATATAGGACAGTACAACTCAATACGTGTCCTTTGGCCCTCCTTGTTGTGCCGAGCTTTGTCCGAAACAAAGATCAAGCTATCCCACTCCCTATTATTCTGGTGTACTCCATGTGCCTATTTAGTAACCGCTTGAAAGTTCCTAAAGTGTCCAACTCCACTATGACAGCAGGCAGTCCATTCCATACCCCAACCACTCTCTGAGTAAAGAACCTACCTTGGACATCTCTCCTATATCTCCCACCATGAACCTTATAGTTATGCCCTCTAGTAACAGCTACATCTATCTGAGAAAATAATCTCTGAATGTCCACTCTATCTATCCCCCTCATCATCTTATAAATCTCTATTAAGTCACTTCTTATCCTTCTCCACTCTAAAGAGAAAAGCCTTAGCTGACTCAACCTTTCCTCATAAGACTACACAGTTAGTTACCTCCTCAAAGAATTCAATCAAATTTGAGAGACAAGACTGACCCCTCATGAGTCCATGCTGATTATCCTGGATTAAGCTGCATCCTTCCAAATGGTCATAATCCTGTCCCTCAGGACCTTTTCTATTAACTCACCAACCACTGAAGTAAGATTAATTGGTCTATAATTACCAGGGTCATTCCTAGTTCCTTTCTTGAACAGAGGAACAAAATTGCCACTCTCCAGTCCTTTGGCACTATCCCCATGGACAGTGAGGACACAATGATCAAAGTGAAAGACTCTGCAATCTCATTCCTTGTCTCCCAAAGAATCTTAGGATATATCCCATCTGGCTTAGAGGACTTATCGACCCTCACGTTTTTTAAAATTGCTAATACGTTTTCCTTTGGAACATCTACCTCCTTCAGCCTATCAGCCAGTATCACACACTCATCCTCAAAAAAATGGCCCCTCTCCTTGGTAAACATTGAAGAAAAGTATTCATTCATTGCCTTTCCTAACTCTCCTGACTCCATGTACAAGTTCCCACTACTATCCTTGACCAGTCCTAACCTCACCCTTGTCATTCTTTTATTTCTCACATAAGAGTAAAAAGCCTTGGGGTTTTCCTTTATTCGACCTGCCAAGGACTTCTCATACCCCCTCCTAGCTCTCCTAAGCTCTTTTTTAGCTCATTCCTTGTTACCTTGTGACTCTTAAGCGACCCAACTGAACCTTGTTTTCTCATCCTTACACATGCTTTCTTTTTCCTCTTGACAAGACATTCAACCTCTTTTGTGAGCCATGGTTCCATCACTTGGCTATTTCCTCCCTGCTTGGCAAGGACATACCTATCAACGACATGCAGTATTTGTTCCTTGAACAAGCTCCATTTTTCATTTGTGCCCATACCTGATGGTTTCTGTTCCCATCTTACACTCCCTAATTCTTGCCTCATAATTACCCCTCCCCCAATTATAAACCTTGCCTTGCCGCATGGCCCTCTTCCCTCTCTATTGCAATAATGAAAGACACCAAATTGTGGTCACTATCTCCTAAGTACTCTTTCACAAACAAATGCAACACTTGGCCTGGTTCATTATCCAGTACAAGTCCAATGTGGCCCCATCTCTTGTTGGTTTATCCACATATTGTGTGTCACACACTGTACAAAAAGTGTCCCATTCGGATGATTCAACCTATAAAGGTTCCAATCAATATTTGCAAAGTCAAAGTCACTCGTGATAACTACCTTGTGATCTCCACACCTATCCATAATCTGCTTTTCAATTCCCTCTGCTGCATCTCCATTACTATTTGGGAGGCCTATAAAAAACTTCTAACAATGTGAGCGCTCCTTTCCTATTTCTAACTTCAGCTCATATTATCTCAGTAGGCAGATCTGCCTCAAACTGCCTTTCAGCAGCCGTTAAATTATCCTTGATTAACAAAGCTACTCCTCCATCTTTTTTACCACCTTCTCTACTACATCCCAGAACTTCCAACAACTATTCATGTCCCTTTTCTAACTATATCTCCATAAAGGTCATAACATCGTAGCCCCAAGTACCAATCCATGCTCCAAGTTCACCTACCTTATTCCGGATGCTCCTTGCATTGAAATAGACACACTTCAACCCACCTACCTGTCTGCTAGTATACTCCTGTGACCTGATAACCTCCTCATTCCCTTACTTCACTCGACACAGGCTTCTTGACTACAGCTTATTTTCCCATCCCCCTGACAAATTAGTTTAACTCCCCCTCACCCTGAAGAGCAAATTTCCTTCCCGGAATATTGGTGCTCCTCTGGTTCAGGTGTAAACTGTGCTGTTTGTACAAGTCCCATCTTCCCCAGAATGTGCTCCAATTATCCATGTCACTGAAACCTTCCCTCTGACACCATCCCTGCAGCCATGTGTTTATCTGCACTCTCTCCTTGTTCCTCAACACGCTAGCACGTGGCACCAACAACAAGCCAGAGATGACAACATAGTTTGTCCTGGCTCTCATTTTCCACCCTAGCTCCCTAAGTTCCTGTTTTAAATCCCCATCCCTTCTCTTACCTATGTCGTTGGTACTGATGTGTGCCACCACTTGTAGTATTTCATTCATTAAAAGTGCTGTATAATTTGTTGCTGCTTTCTGCCAGGTCTCAAAAATAGCCAGCCATGAATTCATCAATCACACATTGGCTGCAGAATGTCATATAGAAAAAGATGACCATGAATGAAAAACACAGCCAACCTTCAAGAAAGGGTTCTACCAGAAAGGCAGGGAATGGACATGTGAGAGCACATCATTCTGACTCAGTTGTGAATTGAGCAGGCGGACAGACTTAGAAAGAATTTTCTGGGCTGCAGAAGCTCGTGCAAACAAGTTTGCAAATGAGTAAATATATGTCAACATCTAAGTGGCTGTTTGATGAAACATCTTTATCGCTTTTCATTGTAAACTTGGTGCATCACCAGAGAGAGGAAATGTTTTGCCTCTTGTTCATTGATTCGAACGCACAAGCATGCTTACATTCCTCATGGCATTGTGTATAGTTACTACACAAAAAGGCAGACCATGATAGTCATTAAAACATTGTTAGAAACCAGCACCAAGGACATTGCCAGCACGAGATTCCTTAATCCTGTATATTCATACAACCTCACTCAATTACCATCTCACACAAAAGGCAGCACAGTAACATTTCAGTGTAACTCAACACAAGGTCTTGTCAAATTAAGCAATAAGTCCTGGGGTTCCTTATTGCAAGTACTTTGATGTATATTGTTGTTCTGCACTGCAAGGTACCCAAGAGGAGGAGAAAACCAAAACATATATAAAGCCAATCTCAACCAATATCACACGACATATATTTTCATTCTATTTTATTTAGTTTTTTTTTATTGTTCTCTACCTTTTATTTCTTGATTGTTTTTCTTCATTTTTCTTCCCCGTCCACTCTTTCCCCCTACTTTATTCCCCTTCTCTTTCCTTTGCTTCCCCCTTTTCTAAATTTTATCTCTGTCGCACTCATTCCAACCCTCGGCCCCCCACACACGTCGTCATCTGTCAAAGTTTATCCCCTCATTTTAGCTTCACAGTCATTTGATCCTTTATTCTCTCTATGGACTGTCAGTAGCAGTCTTTTCCCCTGGTTTCTGTGGCTATGACTCATCTTTCATTTCCTCACCCTGCAGTATAAATACCTCCCACTTTCTATGCCTTTTAACTTTGACAAAGGGTCATCTGAACTTGAAACATCAGCTCTTTTCTCTCCTTACAGATGCTGCCAGACCTGCAGAGATTTCCCAGCATTTTCTCTTTTGGTGACCACACGACACATATTGCCTATCCAACAATTCGCTATCCAAATGGCTCCTATTGGTTACACCTCACGCTGTAAAGGAACCACATCAGCTACAAGACCAGGGAACACCAAAATTGTTTCTGCAACAACCACCACTACATCATTCAAGATCTTCTCGACAAGAAGAGGAAATCCTCCACACCAGGCAAAATGGCATTACCAGCACATGAGGAGAAGCCATCAAGCAGTAGAAGTGGTGGAGGTACAAAAAAGAACTGGGGAAACCTGGAATCAATAGTGGATTGAGAAAACTAAGGAGCTCCTTAGCGAGTAACTCCTCGCTGATACCCATAATACTCAGGGCTTTCCAGTCCTACCAATGCAATATGTGGACTCAACATCCTAGGCCTCAAACATGATCCCTTTTGAGAGATGAAGAAAACATCAGCCATTGGTGGAAAGAACACTCCAATGAACTCCTAAACTGTGATATAATTGTAGATGAGGTCACATTCAAGGAAATCCTCCAACTCTCCATCAAAGATGTGCTTGGACTTCCACTAAGCATGGATGAATTAGACACCTCCATGAAGAATGGAAAATCCACAGGAGTGGATGAAATTCCTGTGAAGGTTTTCAAACTTGGTGGAGAATGGATCACCAGCAACTTTATCAGCTGTTACTGAAAAGCCAGGGCAGAGAAGAAAGCCTGCGATCAGGGATGCTGTCATCACTACTATCTTCATGAATTGAGACAAACGGAGAGTAGGAACTACTGAGAAACCCCCTTTCTTTCCATTGTTGGAGAGCTCATCACCCAAATCTGGCTGGCTGCCTTCTCCCAGTCTGAGGAAATCCTTCCAGAAAGCCCTGTGTGGCTTCTCACCAAACTATGGAACAATGACATGACTTCCACTGCTCGACAAGTTAAAGAGAAATGCCAGGAGAACCATCAGCCACTCAACATGGATTTCATTGATTGGTAAGTGCTATGGAAGACTGTGTCAAAGGTCGGCTGTCCAGAGAAATCCATCGGCATCCTCCAACTTCTCCATGACAGTCTCTCTGGTGGAAATAAGGTAGAAACTTTCAAGGTTAAGACTGAAATCAAGCAGGGATGCATCACTGCCCTCACACTTCTATCCATCTTCATCGCCACCATCTTTCACCTTATTAAGAACAACTTCCCAGTAGATGGAAGTGGTCTACAAGAGGGATGGAAAATTGTTCAACCACAACCAGTTGACGTCCAAGAAGAAAACAACACTAACATTGCTCATGGAATTTTAGTGTGTGGATGACATCGCTCTCTCCACCCTTTCGGAAGAGAATCTTAAGCCACCTCTGTGTAAGCATAACCAAAGAATCAGTCTCAGCCTCAAAAGACACAACCTGCCCTGCAGTCTTTCCCTCCATCAAGATCAATGTTCAAAAGATACAACCTGCCCTGCAGTCTTTCCCTCCATCAAGATCAATGGAGAAACTGTTTCAATGTGGAATGTCTTCCAACACTGTATTCAATCTGCATGCACTGCCTTTAGACGCCTAAGGATGAAAGTCTTCCACAACATTGCGCTAATCCTAAAATTTTTGTATACAAGGCAGTCATCTCTCTAACTCTTCCAAACGGCTCAGAAAGCTGAATTACATATAGACTCCACCTCAAGACCCTAGAGAGGTACCATTAACGCTGTCTGAGACAGATCCTCTGCATCAGCTGGGAGGACAGGCGTACTAACAACCAGCATCCTTGAAGAAGCCAAGGGCACTGGCATTGAGACTATGACCATCTGAAATGAACTCTGTTGGGCTCGCCAGGTGCATAGAATGCCAGAGTCCTGACAACTAAAGCAAATCTTCTTCACCCCGCTCAAGGGAGGCACCCATACAAGGGGAGGTCAAAAGAAGTGCTGAAAATGTACCCTAAAGACTTACCTCAAGAAATGCAATATAGATATTATAGACTGGCAGACTCTTGCTCAGAAGAAATCTACCCGGAGGAACGTTCCGACTGAAGGGACACAATTCTTTAACAACACCTAATGGCAAGAGGGATCTGGAAAAGTAACCTGAGAAAGGAATGCCAGCAATTTTGAGGACCATTTCCACTGCCAACTTTTCAGTCAGAGACAATGGCTCATCAGCCATGCAAAGACCCACAGAACTCATGGCCAATGACACAGTTTCTGAGATTGACAATCATACACATTAGCAAATGATCATCGAAGGAGAAGATAGATAATTACAGTAATGGACCAGCAACCCAGCTGTCATGATCTTGATCTTAAACCCACTAAAGCCCACACCTCCAGCAACACAGGGGTCAGCTGGAGTTTAACCAGCAAAATGAGTTAAACATTATCTCTCCATATTTCAGTTGCTGTTTTGTTTCCCCAAGGAAGATATAGAACAAGTAAGCCTACGAATGAGGAGTAAAGCACAGACAAATTGCTTCCTTCTGCATAAATCCACCTGATAAATTGAATTTCAGTAAACTGGAAGAATAGCCATGCTGTACAAAGTGAATTGGAAGATTTAGAATTGCTTCAGGCTGAGATAAGAAAAGAAACAGTGGAAAAGGTTCACAGACTGACATCTTCAATAGGCAAGGGAGTGGAGGATACCCTGCATCTTTTTAAATTGTCTGAGAGTGCGAGGGGCACTTATGAAACAGAACAAAATCAATCTGAAAATCATTTAATCATTTTCAGAAAGTTGATTCAGTCAAAAATGTGGCCGATAAAGCAATCCAGGCTGTTTAGAATAGAGATTGAGTTCTATGATGAACAGAGACTTCCCTGATTATCTTGAGTGTGGCACTGGTAATGAGAACTTAACAGTGTCAGCCTCGCACTAACTGCTATTGGCAACTTTTGATTTGATTTGATTTGTCACATGTATTAACATACAGTGAAAAGTATTGTCCATGTGTGCTATTTGGACAAAGTATACTGTTCATAGAGAAGAAAACAAGAGAGTGCAGAATGTAGTGGTATAGTCATAGCTAGGGTGTAGTGAAAGATCAACTTAATGCAAGGTAAGTCCATTCAAAACTCTCGTGGCAGCAGGGAAGAAGCTGTTCTTGAATTGATTGGTACATGACCTCAGACTTTTGTATCTTTTCACTGACAGAAGAAGGTGGGAGGGAAAATATTCACAGCGTGTAGGATCTTTCATAATGCTGGCAGCTTTGCCGAGGCAGTGCGAAGTGTACAGTCAATGGACAGCAGGCTGGTTTGCGTGATGAATTGGGCTACATTCACGACCTTTCACCACTGGAGAAGAATAAAATATAAAAATCTGTCCCCCTCCAAATCTGCTGCCATTATAGAGGGCTGAAATAGAAATCAGAAGCCAACGCTCTTTTGGTGTAAGGCCACATTATTATTGAATATGGCAGCGGGGAGGCTAAGTGCCTTGACTGGTTTGAACTGCCAAGGACAGGAGCACTTACAGTAGAGAACTAGACTCCTGAGCTGAACGTGAGTCAGCTGTGTCGCTATCTTGGTGGCATTTGAAAGGCAACCTGGGCTAACCTGTCTGAGTCATGTCACAGCCTGTGTAATTATTGGGCTTGTTGAAAACATTGAAGTAACTCCGTTTAGCTACCACAAGGAAAGCAGTCTTAAGAACCGTTAGCCCCATTCTACCAGGATCAGGTTCTCTCTCTCGAAGCAGCTTACCTTAAATAGATTCAGCATGGAGAAGCTGAGCAAGTTTAACCACTCTGATAGCAGATCGCATAATGGGATATTCTGCGGAAGCTGGTAAGCATTAAATTATATGTTGAAGATGTTTGATAGCTCAACGTAAGCCCCATTAGTCAAACAAATACAACACCATATTGTGCATGTAATTATCCAAGATTTTAAAATACCCCAGGAGTAAATGGAAAAGCAGAAGTGGTGTGAACAGGTCTACGTGTAGGTGAATGTTAAACACGCAGCAAAACATCAAATAATTCTCTACAGTAAATAATGGATGAAAAAGGGGCTTTGACAGGGTGCAGAGTGGGTTTATTGGAATGGTCAAAAGAAGCTGGATTGTTCTCTTTTGGGCAAACAAGGCCCTGCTGAAATTTAACAGAGGTGTTCAAAATTATTAGGGGCTTTTACGGAAGCGATGAGGAGAAATTGTTTTCCGTATGAACAGGAGGAGCACTAACCAGAGGCCACAGATTTCAGACAATTGGAAAAATATGGGTGGTTTTGGGATTTATCATAATTTGAAACGCACTGCTTGAAAAGATAGCGAAAGCAGACTCAATAGTCAACTTAAAATCTCCAAAGATGTGTGACTTAGGTGAATTGGCCGTGATAAATTGATCTGAGTGTTAAGGAGATTAGCAGAGTAAATATGTGGGGGTATGGGAATAGGACCTGGGTGGGATTGATGTCAGTGAAGGTTTGATAGGCTGAATGGCCACCTTCTGCACAGTAGGGATCTATGATATAATTAAACAGGAAAGGCTTAAATGCTTGAAGGGAGAGAATTGCAGTGCGATGAGAAAATACTAGGAACATAGTATTTTCTAATAGGATGTCAAATAGGCAGAGAGGGCTGAATAACCTCCTTCTGCACTATGCCAGTCTCTGATTCAATGTTTCCAAAGCTGCACCATACCCACGGCAAAATCAAACTCAAATGGTCCAACTTCCAAGAAATGCTTCACTGTGCATCCAAGGAGACTAGAAAACCAGTCCATTCTCTCTGATGGAGCTGTTCAAACTGGGTCATGGACCAAGGCTGCTACCGTGTGCTGCGGACATTAATTCTATATCTTGGCCAACTGGGTTCATTTATGAAATGGAATTCTTTAAGTTTCAGATCTCAGCAATCGTGACAGTGCAAATTCCTGGGTTTAGCACCTTAGAAGTGCAGAAGAGCAGAAAATCTGAGTATTTAACCTTCTTTCTGCCTGCCACACTCCACCTGAATTTTCTGATGAATGGAGCCTCAGGGATGGAGGCGGAAAAACTCTGACAGCCTGCTTCTTTTCCGCACTCTTGTCCATGCCCTGAAGATGGAGGACAGTGCCCATCTGGGCCTAATGTGAGCATCACATCAAACACAGGAGGAGAATCTGACTAACTCCTGGAAGCAGCTATGAGGCCACGATGATTATGTGATTAACCCATGCCTGTCCATGCATTGCTGTCAGCATAGCATGGTAAACTTGTGCTACTTGCTACGTTACATTATTGCTTTCAGTATTGCTCAATGTCTAGCCTGCACACATCAGCAGTGACCCGACTTCACATGTGGTTGGCTCAACTTACAAGCAGTCTATATTTATTAAGAGGAAAGTGCATTGTAGCTACAGGAAGTGGTGGAATTCCTGTGAAAACTCAACCTGTGCTCTAACACTTCGAGAAATGGCTGAATGTTCCAGGCAGTATTCACCAAACTTTTCTAACAATGCACTGGAGATCTGGGTTCACAATGAATTGTTCAAAAGCAAGAGACAGAGAAAAAAATCAAGCCTTCATAAACAGTATAGACTGGCTAGGTTAATGATTTCTACATAACATTTTTATTATGCCCTTCTCTGACGGTATAACTGCATTTAAGGTATGGACTGCATCAAAACTCTTGCTCCCCTGTGGACCTGCTACCAAATGAGTGATTCCACATGTGCCCTTTTCATTCAAATAAGGGTTTACAGATGGTGTTCTAGTTCAGCTAACCTATTTCCAGCTCATTCTTCAAAAAAAGTCAACCCAACAGTGCTGCCTGAGAAAAAATTGCCCTTAGTTTTCTTGAAAAAACCTTCTGATTTTGGATAATTGCCAATGAACACGGAAATATGCTGTACAGGGAATTAACCCAATCCCTTCATCACATTTGGAATAAGTCCCAAACTCAAGTTTTCGAATCTTAATTTTTCTCGGATAATCATGAGATTCCGCAAGGATTATCATTGAAGGCGTTCCTGGGCTAGGTGGGATTTTATATGCTAGATTCTCTTAGTAGGCAAGATTCAGTGACCCTGAGTTCTTCGTTGTAACTACTGAATCATCAGATGATGGTAGGTGACTATCCCTGTGGAGTTTGCATATTCTCCTTGTGTCTGCATGCATTTCCTCCAGGTGTTCCAGTTTCCTCCCACAGTCCAAAGATGTGCAGGTTAGGTGGATTGACCTTGCTAAATTGATTTTTAGTGTCGAGGGAATAGCAGAGTAAATGCATGGGATTACAGAGATAGGGCCTAGGGGACATGGTTGTCAGCGCAGGCTTCATGGGCCAAATAGCCTCTTTCTGCACTGTAGGAATTCTATGATTCTATGGTGGCTAGCCATGGTGCAAATAATAAATCTGACACAAATACTGTCTTTCAAAGAAACTCGCAACAGTACACTGACATGACCAGAGACTTATTTACATTTCTGCGTTCTGACTACAAGTCCATGCAATACTGCCTCATTGTACATGAAAAGAAGCGTTGTACATTAGGTTAGGTTATTAAATTGAATGGATAGCTCTGTACAATATTAAACACTTTTCAACACAGCTATCAATTGAGGAATACATATGTGCATATCTGACATGAATATCAATATGCTAAGAATTGATTTGATGTATGTTATAATGTATGATAATACAATGACTGGTATATTGGAAATCCAACAATTAAAATAAGCGTATTCCCTGTCACAGTTGATAGACATCAACCAATCACCAAAATATCATGAGTATGGCACATTCAATTATGTGTCGCATTATACGCAGTCACACTTCGGTGCATTTGAGCCGTTCCCCAGTCATAAAAACAAAGTAAGCATTTCTTACATTCTCTTGTCAATGGTAATTATTAGCCCTGGATGCAGAGTGATCTACGATTGTCGTTAGTGAGTCCATCCAACCAAAGTATCAATCTGAAGAATCCCCACTTTATGCCTTAAATATTAATGGCATTAAAACCTGGCATTAACTTTCACCATATATTTATTGAACCTTTGCCTAACAGTCTTTTAGCAAAGCACAATCAATGAAAAATATTCTCAAGGGATATGAAGCAAAGGTGGATAAATGGTGTGCTGATGTAAATCAGTCATGTTCTAATTGAATGGCAGAATATACTAAGGAAATGAATGGACTGGTTCTTATGTTTACTTCCAAGTACTACAGTTGCAAAATCCTTCAAACTAGGAAGGCATCTCCATCCTTTTTGCCCCCAGTTTTAAAAATTCCAATGGGAAGCATGGTGAGGCACAAAATGGGTGGAGGCAGTCACATCCCAGCCTGATGTTTTTGAAAGAGGCAGGAATGATGAGATGATATTTTCGGGTCACTTTTGTCCGTTTTACCACTAAAGAAAAGTCTGTCTAAGTGACATAGGCATACTAGCTGAACTAGTGTGGAAGTGGGGTGAGGCGCAAGGTTAGGGTCTGTAAAGGCAATGGGTTGCAGAATCACTGACTGCCGATCAGATCAGCAACAGAAAGACAGGAATATGTCTCTGCTTGGTCAGTTTGCCCTACTTTAATGTTTTAGCTGATGAGCCTTTAATTCTTGAGGTGGGACTTCTGCCCCTCTTCAAGAGGACATCCTGCCAGTCAGAGGTTGGTAGTTCTACAGCACTGGAAGCCCTGCTGGGAATGGTGGCTGCTACTGGCATTGCAAGACACCATGCCCCAGGGATGGGGCCAAGGAGCACAGGTCAGGTTGGGGGATTGGGAGTGGGGGTGGGGGAAAGAAGAGGAGGGTGAGCAGTAAAAAAAACAGTGGGGGAAAGGGGGCCTCTGATTGGCACTGGGTCTGGAAAGGGTTTGTTGGGCACAGCTTATATTGGGCTACATGTTGGGCACAGCTCACCCATCACCTGTTAAAATTTAAGTGGCAATGGGATGAGCCTGTATGTGGACATGAACTGCCCACCTAAGGACCTCAATTGGTCTATGGGTTGCCTGCTTGTAAAATCATGGCTTGACGGCCAGGACAGAAGTGGGTGTGTACCGACAGCACAACACCTTATTTTACATGTCCACCCAACTCCTTTCCCACTTGTGGGTGGCCCCTAAAATCCAGCCCTTTATGTTTCAATGCAATCACCTCCAAACAGAAGGGGCTCATTCTGCTCAATCTCTCCTCATATGACAGCCTTTGTATGCCACTGAGATTCATCTCATTGCAGTGGTTCAGTGGCGTAGTGATTAACACTGCTGCCTCACAGCACTAAGAACCCAGGTTCAATTCCACCCACAGGTCATTGTGTCTGTATGTAGTTTGCACATTTTCCCATGTATGCGGGAGTTTCCTCCAGATGCTCTGGTTTCCCCCCACAGTCCAAAGATGTGCAGGTTAAGTGGATTGGCCATGCTAAAGTACCCTTTTGTGTCAGTGGACTGGCTGAGGTAAATGCATGGAGTTACATGATTAAGGTCTGGATGGGATTTCAGTTAGTACAGACTCGATGAGCAAACTGGCTTCCTTCAGCACTGTAGGGATTCTATGATTCGTTACTCAATAGTAACACAAGAACTCATTGACAGCCTATATTGTAATAGGTGTAAAATCCCACTACCCTCCCTCGTAAGTGCAGGTAAACATCCTGTAACCAGAATCCTCCTACATTTCATAGTCAATATCTATTGTGCATTGGAGACTTGATATGTGGGACAGACATTGTTAAAAACAAATTAAGCTTTATTGATGGTGTTTGATAGCTTCCATGGCTGCTTCTTCACTTCCTATTTTCTTTAGGAAACAGGAATAATTTCCTATTACTGGAAATGCTGTAACAGTCTATTACAGCATTTCCAGTACATACATTAACACAACATTGCTCCGGTGAACCAATAGGAAGAAATACAAATACATAAAAATGCCATTTCAACAGACCCCCATCTTCTTCCCTTCTCCTTGGATGCTGGCTTGGCTCTGCCAAAATACTACTTTGTGAACTAAAACAAGTAAAAAATGTATAAAAATACATTTTCCTTTCCTCCATCACATTGTTGGGATCACTTGCCCATCCACTATGGATCCTAATACTTTACCTTGTGTCTATCCTAAACTCTGGGACTTAGTTTTGTATGTGTTATTAATGTACTGATTGTGTAACACTGGTGCAGAATGAATAGCCTCCTTCAGTACTGCAGGGATTCTAGGATTCATTAACCAATAGTGACACGACAACATTGATAGTCTATATTGTATTCGTGTAAAATCCCACTATCCTCTCTCATAAGCGTAGGTAAACCTTCTGTAACCAGGATCTTCCTGCATTCCATAGTCAATACCTATTGTGCATTGGAAACGTGATATGTGGGACAGACATTGGTTAAAACGTTAACCTGGTGAAGTGCAATTCTGCCACAGTAAATCTGACTGATGGAAAGCTATACTGGCCAATTTCAGAGGTCACACGATGAGCTGGGGTGCAAATTCTGTGCAATATCATCTGCCTGATATTGGTCGGCTTCTGACCTTTCACTGCATTTTTAATTTATTCACTGCACATCAAGCACTTTGAACAAATCCTGAGCGAAATGATACAACGCTAAATAAAAGCAAATCTTTCTTTCATGAAATATTAAAAAGCAGCTTCACTACCTCAAATGTCCACCCAATGATAATTTTGGTGCAACCAGGTGTCTCGTATCTACAGTTTGTTCATGTATTTGATGCAAAGGTAGAGTCAGCTGGGGTTGCGTTGCATAGCTAATATCTCTGAGAAAACAGCCTTCTGTTCTTTTTCAAAGAGCTGTGAGATGTTTGATTGCTTTATAACATTGACACGATCTGCATTCCACAGAAGGCGTGGATTGAATTATATTTCTTTTCATGTGAGTAGCATACTTTTACATACTAATAGAAAATTCACCCCTCCTTCTCTGGTGATCTTGGTCGGAGCATGAAAGGCTACTTGTGTAGCCCAGAATACTGTGAACAGTTTTGGTCCCTTTATCTCAGGCAGTCCAGAGAAGATTCACCAGATTGATCATGGGTGTGGAGCCATGTATGAGTTAAAGTTAAATTTTATTTATTCGTCACACATAGGCTTACATCCACATTGCAATTAAGTTATTGGCTCCGGTGCCTGTTCAGATATACCGAAGGAGAATTTAGCATGGCCAAACCACCTAACCAACACGTCTTTCAGACTGTGGGTGGAAACCAGGGCACCCAGGGGAAACCCATGCGAACACAGAGAGAACATGCAGATTCCACACAGACAGTGACCCCCAAGCCACGAATTGAACCCGGGTCCCTGAGATGTGAGGCAGCAGTGTTAACCATTGTGCCACCCCAGGGGAAAAGTTGGGCCTGTACTCATTTGAGATTAGAAGAATCAGAGCGACATTATTGGAACAAATAAGATTCCCTGAGAGATTATTCCCTCATGTGAGAGGGGTTAGGACCAGAGGCCATAATTTCAGAATAAAGGGTTGCTCACTTAAGACAGAGATGAGGGAGAATTCCTTCTCTCAGAGGATAATGGATCTCTGGAATCTTTTATCAGAGCAGACTGTCAAGGTTGGATCATTAAATATATTCAGGACTGAAATAGACAGATCTTTAATCAGTGAGGAGATCAAGGATTATGGGGGAAGAGGTAGGAAAGTGGAGTTGAGGATTATCACATTCAGATCAGCCATAATCTTATTGAATGACATTGCACCTTTGAATGACCGAATGGCTTACTTCTGCTACTACATTTTATGGCCTGTATAAAGATGAAGTCACCATAGTCCATGACCAAAGGCTGATCTCCTCTTTGAGGGGGAAAGCTGACTGGTGATGACTTAACTTGAGGATCATCATACTTCACATGAGAGGCAAGGTTCAGAAGGCAGGGCCTTCATGAACAATCTCAAATGGGAATTGAACCCATGCTACTGGCAGTGCTTTGCATCACAAAGCAGCTGTCAAGCCAACTGAGATAAACCAACTTTCCTCTTCCATATGATCTGTATGTTTAACTGCAATCATGCTAGTGTCAGACATGGTTCTATTGGTACATCACATGGCACTATTTTGAAGAGGAAAGACATGTTCTGATGTCCTGTTCAATATTTATTTCAGAACTGACACCTAAAACTAGTCACTTAATTCATTGTTGATTGTTGGTTTGCTGTTAAATTTTCTCTAATATCTAACAGTAACTGCAATTAGATAGCACTTCATTGGTTGTAAAGTACTTCAGGTTTTCCTGAAGTCATGAAAGCACTATGTAAATGCAAAGCTTCCTTTCTTTGGATCAGTCATTTTGCAGTGCTTTTTAAGCTACCATGGCATTCTTCTCACCTGAACTGACAAGAAAAGCACCTGACAGTATGCACACTATTGGGCTGAAATTCTTCCATGGCATCTGCTTCAGTCAGTATTGTGGCAATGCTTCCAAACCCTATCCTTCATAGTGGTACAGTGGTTAGCACTGCTGTCTCATAGCACCAGAGCCCAGGTTAGTTTCCTAGCTTGCGTCACCATCTGAGCACAGTCTGCACATTCTCCCTGTATCTGGGTGGATTTCCTCTGGCTACTCCGATTTCCCCCCACAGCCTGAAAGATGTGCTCATTAGATGCATCGGCCATGCTAAATTCTCCTCAGTGTACCCGAAGAAGTGCCGGAGTGACAACTTGGGGATTTTCACGGTAACTTCGTTGCAGTGTTATGTAAGGCTACTTGTGACATTAATAAATAAATGTTAAGCTTTCATTCCAGCACTAATTCCAGCTGGCTTGTCACTAATATCACAGCTGTCCTGACATTCCCAGTCACCAGTACACCTATGTGTACTGTGTATCAACAAGAAAACACAAGTGGAAGATATCTACCTGGATCAGCAGGGAAGGAACAAGAGCAAACGGAGAAACTCTATTGGTGTCCTGGTAATTAAATTTGAAAAGCTGCAGGGGAGGGACAATGTCCATGGCAAAGAACTTGTAAAGCACGCCTGCAATAGCGTTGAAAGCAGCTTGCTGGGGAAATCTCCCGGCGTTGTGAGAGCAATTACAGGGAATCACTTGCACATCACTGAAAAACGTCCAGATAATGACACAACTCAGACACGACGTGCAAGCAAACGCAAAGCTGGGATGGGCATTGCTGCAATCCATCATACCACACTGCAGACTCCCTTTTGCACTTACTGCCCAAGGACAGATGACCGCAGCTCATTGCCAAGCCCTATGGCTTGAGACAAAGGAAAAAGGAATAAAGTATTCCTGACTGAATAAACTTGCCTTTGAAGCCAAACTAATTACTGTGAGGAAGACTACTACCTCTTCAGCAGATAACCATTCTGACAATTCTTTGTTTCTTTGATTGGAATTTAATGTGGAAGGAGAGTTTTTTTTGGGATCTTTTAACATAAAATAATCACCTACATACCATTTACAAAGGTGAATCTAAGTTTAGTTTAAAAAAAGGCACTAAAACACAAAGATAATTAAATGGAGAATAATTGAAAGCTTAGAGTGATAATGAGGCATTATACTAATCAATGACTTTCAGCAGTTTGTACATAGGTAATTAAACAAAAGGCAGTGATTATAGAGAATCAAAGGATTAGAATGAGGTTTAAATATTATTTCATGGATAAAAGGGATGATAACATCTAATCTTGTAGTTCAAACACAAGTACTTTATCATGTCTCCCTGAAAAGTCTGAAAGTGGTTCACATACGGTTAATTATTTTTAGCGCTGTGATTTGTGTTATATAAGCAAACAAGACAGTCATTGTGCGAACAGCAAGAACTCCCAACCAGTATGCAGCTGGATGGCCAATTAGCTTCTCAATTGAGAAAGATATCATTGCAAGAACGTGGTCAGTGCAGCTGGATGTATTCTGTACTGCCCCTCAGATGCCTCTCAGTACTGCTTCCAGCCGACCATTTCTCTTGGCTTCTACCATTTAATGGGTAGGGCAACATGACCCTTTCTCAATCCCATATTCAAGGTACAGCAGCCCAAATTTCAATTGCTTTTCTGGAAGCAGAACAGGCAGTGGGATGAAAATTGGGGCTACTGTTCCATTCACATCATTGGCCAGCCTATTAGGCTATTGCAGCAGACCATAAAATGAGTCATTAATTGCTATCTTTTCATGTGTAGCAAGTTGCCATCCAACCAAGACACCTTTTTCAAATGTCACAGTCGAATTCCCATCAATCCCAAAGAGGCCAGAGCCTATTCAAATAAATAAATTGTTATCCTATATCATTTGGGATCACCAATTCAGCTTGGGTGCAGTCTTGGATGTTTGACCTCCCAGGTCAAATCACATTGTTCCTACCACTGGCCCAACCTTTGGATGAATTGCTCCCCCAGCTAAGTGGAAAGTGAGCAACCTCTTTTGTTAATGAATTGGATGATTTTTGACGGTCAGTCAAGCCATCTTCTCTTCAATATATAAAAAAATGAAAATAAGAACATTAAAGAGACAATATTCAAAGGAAATGAAATCTGTTGACTTCACAATATTGTTAATGTCCCTATGAGTTCCCCCTCCTCCCCCTCGCAAGTTGTTCACAGTGGTGTCCTTAATTAACCTTCAATTCTTGGAGATTTCAGGAGAGTTGGCAATCCTAATGTTCTTTGTGGGAGCCCCAAAGCAATTTTGGTTTTCCATAAAAGGTTAAGAATAATAAAGTAACTTGCATATGTGCTGTCACCCTAAGCATCCATTCCCATTCCAAAAATTCAGGACACAGATCTTTATCAGACCCATAAAATTGGTAACAACTGTATTGCTCTCACGTGCTGGCAGACTGAGAACTTCTATTAAGGGGTGGTGCAGTGGCACAGTGGTTAGCACTGCTGCCTCACAGCACAAGGGCTCAATTCCCACCTTGGGTTACTGTCTGTGTGGAGTCTGCACATCCTCCCCACGTCTGTGTGGGTTTTCCTGCAAGTGCTCCGGTTTCCTCCCACAGTCCAAAAGATGTGGTGGATTGAAGAAGTTAAATTCTCCCTCTGTGTATTCCAAACAGGCACTGGAGTGTGGCAATGAAGGGATTTTCACTATAACTTGAGTGTTAATGTAAGCCTACTTGTGACATGAATAAATAAACTAAAAACTAAGCCGAAGCAAATGACTGTGCTGATGCATTACAAAACCAGTGAAGCCTTTGTCCACAATCAAGCTGGGCTCCTGGAGTCAGGAAAAACGAAATTGTGTCTCCAGCCTATACGTCTAGAGCAAGTTTAACATCTGATTTATGAGGCGTGCTGGCTCCAACAGCATTGACACGAGGCAAATGCAGTTTCAGTCACTTAGATTTCATAGTGCAGAAGACATGATAACATGGCTATTTATCTACTGATTATCAGTCTTGTTCTCAAAGGCCAGTTTTACCATTTGGTGCTGCTGCTATTTTAAAATTATTTACGTACAGTTCTTGCAAAAAGTGGATGGCACACTGGCTAGCACTGCTGCCCCACAGTGCCAAGGACCTGGATTCGATTCCCAGCCTGAGTCACTGTCTGTGTGGAGTTTGCATGTTCTCTCTGTGTCTGCGTGGGTTTCCTCTGGGTGCTCTGGTTTTCTCCCACAGTCCAAAGATGTGTGGATTAGGCAGATTGGCCATGCTAAATTGCCCCTTAGTGTCAGGGGGACTAGCTAGAGTAAATGCATGGAGTTATGGAGATAGAGCCTAGGTAGGATTATGGTCAATCAGACTCGATGAGCTGAATGGCCTCCTTCTGCAGTGTAAGCATTCTAAAATTTGTTTGAGTGCTGCCAAACTGCAAAAGTGCTTTGCAAAGTTCTGAGGCATGAAGAGATTGGAAAACACATCAAAACAAAAGCCAACAAACAATCAGCTTCACAAAACGAAAGCAAAAAGAAAAAACAGTTTTTTTTGCAAGCCCCTGGCCATTTACAGTCAGAGCTAGCAATTTCAGATTGACCTGATGCTCCAGAGTAGTTGATATTTTTTTCATCTACAACAAATTATCTCTCACAGTCGCTCAACAAAAGCACAGTTTTAAACCATTTCATTATCCCAACAACTGTCATTCACCATCCCAATGCTCGGCTAGAATTTCCACAAGACAAAGGTTTACACTAAATATTACCTTTGTACATTTCTTTTCACATAGAACTACACAGAATTCACAATCTAGAATCAGCACATTCAGCTTAACTTTTTTATGTCAATATCTAAGCTTCACTGAAGCTTCACTTCATTAACCTTAACAACATACCTTTTCATTTCTTTCTCTCTTATGTGAATGCATACTACTCACCTTGAACACTATGTGGTAGCAAGTTCCACATTCTAACCATTCTCTGGGTAAAGACGTTTCCAATGAATTCCCTACTGGAATTACGAGCAACAGTTATATTTTCGTGTGCCCTAATTTTGCATTGTCCCCCCACAACCGGAAACATTGGGCGGCAATTCTCCCAAAAATATTCTTAGTGTCAAATTTGCATGAAAACTGGAGTAAAGCATGCTGTTTTTTTCAATAGGAGTTCAAAGAAGAATCTCTCACGTTCTGCGCACTGCTGAGTGCACCAGCGTAAATTACATTAGAAATCTGTGGGTGGGGCCTATTCCCACCCAGGAAGTTGGCAGCATAGTGCTGAGCAGACCAATATGCAAACGCTGATCTGTCAGTGCCGAGATCGGTGCATTTGCAGTGGCCCCTGTGTGCCAGTCTGCCAATTGCTGGAAAGCTCAATTGTGACCCCTGCAACGCCATCCCTCTGGCCCCCCACAATCGCTTCCCCCACGAACATGCCTGGGCCTAGCCTTACCCCCCTCCCCACCCCCGCCCCCCCCGCACCAACGTCCCGATCCCTCCCCTCCACCAGCAATGCCAATCCCCTGCTGCAGTACCGAACTCCTAAGCAGGTTATCCCTGCTCACCAATGGCCAGTCCCCCTCCCTCTTCTCACGGTGCCAAATGCAGTGTGATCCCCCTTGCCCCACCAATTGCCCTCCAGAGGTCCTGCCCTATTAGGCCCCACCTCTATTTCTAGTATGGAGCTGAGATGCTGGAAATCCGGGGTTAGATTGCACTAATCTGAAATTTCATAGCCTGCTGCGCTAAAAAAAACCTCCATTGCGTTACCCCTCAGCATCTTTTCTAACTGAAACTAAATGCTATTATTTTCATTACATTTTTTCTACCTGTTCTCATTCCTTTGCTGAGAGTATTTCCATACCACATATGCAAGACTGCTTGGGAAATTCTCAGTTATCTGCCAACTTCTTTATTCCTTGAGTGTAGGAAAATAGATGCTCTTACATTATAATTTTATTTCCAATTTTCTGACCCAAAAGATGTGGTGTGGATCAATTAAAAAAATGACAGTGATAAATTTATTTGTTAGGCAAATGTGTTCAATGATGTAGAATAAGGGCAGGTAAACACAGCTAAGACACAGAATGATCATGTTCCTAACTAAATAGCAGTAATGATTAATGTTCACAGACTTTGTCAGAAACACAAAAGTTATTAGCAGGGAAAGACTGTACAGAGCCGAAAGCCCCTAACTGCTCTGGAGCAGCCTACTGATTTCCCCAGTCTCCCACGTCTTCTGCTTTGGAGGGAACTCCCTCTGGATTGATAACCCATTCTCACTTCTAATTGATCCTTCAAGCCAGGTGACTCTCTTCTGCTATGTTTCCTTAAAGAGACAATCACCACAATAGCCAAACAGCTCGAGAGGCTGAATGGCCTATGCCTTTCTTGATGTTTCTGACAATGTTTTCTTGTAAAAATAGTCAGTATTTCATCTCTTTTTGAGATTTCTCCAACAATCCAAGATCTTGTTAAAGACGTACTTGGAATTTCTTCTGCCAGTGTTTTATTTGAGTCAACAGAACTCTCCAACTGATGGGATCTTTCAGTCCTGTCGAAGTCAACTCCTTGAAGCAGGTTCCCTCTTAATAGGGCAGGCAAGCCATACAAAAGCCCATAGACCTTGGTAGGATTGGAAGATCCCGTGGCGACCAATGCTTGCCACATTTATTATGGGAAAAGCCACCGTGGGACGGCTGGAAAATCCCAGCCATTGAATCACAATGTGCAAAAGGAATGCACTTGGTCCATTGTGCCTGCAGCGGTTCTTTGAAAGATCTATCCATTTAATCCTACTCCCCAGCTCTTAGGCCTAAAACATGTTTCCCTTCTCTTCAGAACATTATTACTGAACCTGCTTTCACCACCCTTTCAGACATCAATTGCTAATAACAACAATTCATTGCTGGTTCTTTAGCTAACTACCCTAAATTTGTGTTCTCTGGTTCCAGATCCTTCTGCCTCTGAAAACAATACCTTCTTATTTACTGAATCATTTCAGACTTTGAACAGCTCTAAGAAGTCTTACTGTTCATGTGGGGGCGGAGGGTGTGTCTTCCCCCTTATACCTTTTCTGATATAAGGGGGAAAACCCCACCTCCTTTAGTTGCACCACATAACTGGGACGGCACAGTGGCACAATAGTTAGCACTGCTGCCTCACAGCACCAGGGACCCATGTTCAATTCTGGCCTCAGGTCACTATCTGAGTGGAGTCTGCACAGTCTCCACGTGGGTTTCTCTGGGTGCTCCAGTTTCCTCCCACAGCTCAAAGATATGCAAGTTAGGTGGATTGGCCATGCTAAATTGCCCCTTTGTGTGCCAAGATCTGTAGGTTAGAAGGTTAAGTGAGGTACATGTGTGGGGTTATACAGAAAGGGTGGGGATGGGCCTGGGTCAGTTGCTTTGTCAGAGAGTTGGTACAGACTCAATGGGCTGAATGGCCTCCTTCTGCAAGGTAAGGATTCCAAGATCTTTCATTCCATTTCTGTAAATTGCTTCTGAACTGCCCTAAGACCTGTGTCCCGAAATGGTCACAATCCCTGAATTGCAGCCTACACATTGATTTCTGAAGGTTTAGCATAACATCCTCTTATACAAGCACAAGCATCTTTCAGAAAGCCAAAGTCCCGAGTGCCTTTACAACAGCTTTCTTAAGTTGTTCTGCCATCAAAGACTTGTTTATGCAGCCACAGGTCTCTCTGCTCCTGCAACCACATTAAAATTGTATCATTAAGTTTATATTGCCTTTGCACTCTCTTCCTATGAATCACTTCACACTTTTCTGTGTTAAATTCCACGTGTCACGTGTCTGTCCATTTCATCTACCTTCGTATATTCTCCCGAGGGTTGCTGCTGTCTTCCCACATAACTGAGTTTGAGGTCATCTGCAAGCTTTGAAATTATGCCCATGTTTGACCAAGCCCACAACATTAACATAAGGAGAGCAAAGGTCTTGACTCTGACGCCTGTGTTACCAGTGTGCACTGTCATCTATGTGTAATCAACAACCTTTCACCATTATTCTTTGCTTTCTGTACCTTAATAATTCTGAATCCAGTCAGCTGCAGCACTTTTAATCCCATGGGATAAGAGATTTATAACGGGGTGCTTTATCAAATATCCTTTGAAATTTGAAATAAACACCATCTATTGAATTACCCTTATCAACTCTCTTCATTACTTCGGCTACGGTGACCAGCTGTCCCTTATTTTATGGCATTCCTTTATATGAGGCATCTGACTCGGTCTCAGGCTGAATGCTGTCAGGCTATGGTTTTTCAGGTTAACTCAGTCCTTCCAGTCCTCAGCTTGCTCAGAACCTGCTCGCTTCCTGTTGGTCTCTGACGCAGCCCTGACCTCCCCCTACCTCCGCCATGCAACATCACCTTTCCTCCACCCCCGTCTAATGGACGTCTATGCCCGAACATCCCTTAATTCTCTTTGTGAGAGATTCTTAACCTGACTGCAACAAAAAGAAACCATGTGGCAGTTCTGTGGTGCAGCAAACTCTAAAAGACTGATTGGATGATTAGTGGATAAAACGGTTCTGTCACCATTCTGAGGAGGTGATGGCTTTGTGGTATTTTACACTATTAATCCAAAAACTCAGCTAATGTTCTGGGGACCCGGGTTCAAATCCTGTCATGGCAGATAGTGGAATTTGAATTTAAAACAAAATATCTGGAATCAAGAATCTACTTGATGCATATGAAACCAGTGAAAATTGTCAGAAAAAATCCATCTGGTTCACTAATGTCCTTTAAGGAAGGAAATCTGCCATCTTTACTTGGTCTGGCCTGCATGCGAGTCCAGAGTCATAGCAATGTAATTGACTTTTAACTGCATAGCAATGTAATTGACCTCTGAACAAGGGCAACTAGGAATGAACAATAAAAGCCAGTCAGTTAGCGACACCCATGTCCCACGAAAGAATAAAAAAAAATGTCCAAGGGATAATCCTTTTGGGCATTTTTCATGAGCGCCGGAAGGTCTATAGTTGCATGGTGGTAGGTATTCAGTAGACACTCGTTCCTAATAACCTGCCTCATTTTTTCAGAGTAAGTTACTGCTTCAGTCAACTACATACTGCTGGGATCAGATTATCTTGTGGGCACAGGTGCCAGAAATACACTCTTGACCCAAAATTGAAGAAAAAGTGAGACAGAGGATGATGGTGTCCATGTTTGAGGCACAGTAGAGCCCTTCCAAACTCAACTGAGAATGCATTGGTGGAGATAACCAAAACAATGAATGATGTAATCCACATTCAAAGGTCATGAGAACAGATGAAAGTAAATTCTCAGGAAACAGACAGGTAGCTTTGCTGATTCAAATTAAATTAATAATTTGAATGCCGTCATCATCAGGGCTGCAGTAATAGCAAATGGATCATGGAAACATTCCACAAACACATCAGTAATATTTTCTTGTGGCATATGCTACAAATACTGACCAGGGAAAACTCCTTTGCTCGTAGGTACAGAATCCTATAGGCTTGTTTACATCCACTTCAGAAAGCAAGTGATAGGACTCCCTCATCACTGCATTGAAGTGTTAACCTGGATTTCATATTCAAACCTCTGAACTGAAATTTGCAGCTCAGGGTTGAGAGTGCTCCCGCTGAGCCATGACTGACACTGACAGATGAGCCCATTTGCCCTTTCAGGTAGAGTTGACAATAATGTTCACAAAGTGAAGTACAAATGGCTATTGGTTTGAAAATAATTTTACAAATTGTAAACAACCAATATTATATCATACCACCTCATGTCTGCAGGAAGTCCAGGGTATAAAGGACAGTCAGTGGCCCTTCAACAGTCACTGACATTGCCAATGATATGTCCAGAGAAGTAGGGAATTGTTTGAATGAGTGGACCTCATGTTAACCAGAAAGGTTCACAAATTTGCTCCTGAGATGTGGAAACAGAACATCCTGAAATGAGTGCTCTGGAGTTCCAGGCTGCGTTGGCTCATGGAATCAAACATCCTGCTTGCAATCATGAAGGTTTGCCAAATAAAGGTCACTGATCCACAAAGGGATTCATGATCAACACACTCATAATATCAGATGGTACTTTACTGGGCATACATGCCCACCAATCACTGAAAGTGGTAATGCAGGTGGATAAAATTATCAGGAAGGCATATGGCATGCTTGCCTTCGTTGGTCGGGACACTGAGTATAAAAATTGGCAGGTCATATTGCAGCTGTACAGAACCTTAGTTAGGCCTCATTTAGAACATTGTGTACAATTCTGGCCGTCACACTACAAGGAGGATGTGGATGCTTAGGAGAGGATACAGAAAATGGTTTACCAGGATATTGCCTGGTCTGGAGGGTATTAGCTACGAACAGAGGTTGGATAAACTAAGTTGGTTCTCACTGGAATGACAGAGGTTGAGGGGTGATTTGATAGATGTTTACAAGATTATGGAATGGACAGAATAGATAGTCAAATGCTTTTTCCTAGGATAGGAAAGTCAAGTACTAGGACAGTGGTTTAAGTTGGATGGGGAAAAGTTTAGAAGAGAATTGTGAGGCAAGTTTTTTTTTTACACAGAAGATGGTGAATGTCTGGAATGCACTGCTCAGGGAGGTGGTGGGAGCAAGTATGATAGTGGCATTTAAGAGGGAACTAGACGAATACATGAATTGGATGGCAATGGAAGGTAACAGACTCCATTAGTACATATGGTTTTAGTTTAGGCAGACATCATGATTGATGCAGGATTGAAGGGCCGATGGGCCTGTTCCTGTGCTGTACTGTTCTTTGTTCTTTAGTACTAAGGTAAAAGCAAAATACTGCAGATGCTGGAATTTGAAACAAAAATAGTAAATGCTGAAGAATCTCAGCAGTTCTGACAGTATTTGTGGAAAGAGAATAGAGGCAATATTTGGAGTCTAGATGGCTCTTCAGAGTTCAAATATTGGCTCTATTCTCCCTCCACAGATGCCAGAGGAATTCTCCCATTCCACCCACCATGGGTATTATAGCCAGTAGGGAGGGGGAATGGTGCAGACCATGGAAAGGTCTGTTGACCTCAGGCAGGATATTCCAGTTTGTTTACGTTTACTTATTTATTAGTGTCACAAGTCGGCTTAAGTTACTGTGAAAAATCCCCAGTCACCACACTTCTGCACCTATTCAGATTCACTGAGGGAGAATTTAGCACGGCCAATGCACTTAACCAGCGCATCCTGCAGGCTGTGGGAGGAAACCCCATCACCTGCAGGAAACCCATGCAGACGTGGTGAGAATGTGCAGACTCCACATTAGGCAGTGACCCAAGGCGGGAATTGAACCTGGGTCCCTGGTGCTGTGCCACCCTACGAGCACAGCCAGAAAATCCTGCCCACTGTCACACCTGCTGAGTTTCTCCAGAATTTTTGTTTTTGTTACTTTACCATATTTATTTTGGAGAAAATCGACTTTTCAAACAAGTCAACTTTGCATTTAAGAGTCATATTTATTTATTAAATCTGCAAGTAACCAGTCTGGATCAAATTTGCCTGCAAACTCAAGTTAAACCATGTGATAACAAAAAGTGGTTAGCACTACTGCCTTACAGCTTGTGGTGTTGATGGTAGCCATAATGTGGAGATGCCGGCATTGGATTGGGGTGGGCATAGTAAGAAGTCTCACAACACTAGAGTAAAGTCCATTAGGTTTATTTGCAAGCACAAGCCATCTTATGCTACCAAATAAATCTGTCAAACTTTAACCTGGTGTTATAAGACTTCTTATTGTGCCTTGCAGCATCAGAGACCAGGGTTCGATTTCCAGCTTGGGTCACTGTGTGGAGTTTGCATATTCTTCCCATGTCCTCCAGGAGCTCCAATTTCCTCCTTTAGTCCAAAGATGTACAGGTGATTGGCCATGTTAAATTGCCCCTTGTGGTCAGGGGGATTAGGAGAGTAAATGTGTAGGATTACAGGGGATAGGACAGGACTTGGGTGGGATTGTTGTCGGTACAGACTTGATATGCTGAATGTCCTCCTTCTGCACTTTAGATTCTATGAACCAAGCTTGTTTGTTTGTTTTGATGGCAATGATAGAACGAAAGGTTTTCCAGGTCATGAGATTGTAAAGCAATCCATACGAAGACCAATTTAAGAAAGACTGTATGACGTAACTAGCAGGGTAAATACATGGGGTTACGGGGATAGGGTCTGGATGGGACTGCTGTCTGTACAAGTCTGATGGGCCAAATGGTCTCGTTCTGCACTGTCGGGATTCTAATAATTCTAAAATTTAAAAAAGAACTTGGTATTCTTTTCATTAAAAGATTAGTATGTGTACGAGCAGGAACTCCAGTACAACAGTTATTTTTTCTGTACGTCTCGTTGACCTATGCATTTGCTTAAAAAAAAACACCAATGGAAAGGTACAAATTAAAATCAACAGTTTCATTTTTGTGGCTAATGGCTATGCTTCTGCTTCTGCAAGAGGCTATTACAAAATTGCCTTATTTTCTTTCGCTTTCAGGGTGTCCAGAAATTAGCTCCCACTTTATCAGCACCACCATTCCTTGAAGCATCTCGCAGTCAGTTCAGAATAATATTAGTTTTGATTACCATAGGATTGGTTTTTCAAGTAGTTGGAGACCCATTAAATCGAATTGCTCGACTTTAATCTCATAAGTCATTCAGGTATCCAAACACCTCTGCCTCTGTGGATGTGCTCCTCATTTTGCTCAGTGATGCATCAGCTCCGAGGTCAGACTGCAAATACACACAGCATCCAGTCTTTGCCTTTGATTTGTGATTTAACAAGGTGTTCTATTATCCTCACTGCTACTTACAACCACATTCTTCAATGTTTCTCCTGCTCTGACCTGGATGCTGAGTTCAACTTCATAACAATGCATTGTTACACACATATAGTGGTTTGTTTAGCAGACAGACTCGCACTAACGTAGTACCTTTCATGATACTTTACAATTCATGAGGTACTTTTTAAATATAGTCATTGTGGTAATGTAAGAGAAATGACACAGCCAATTTATACACAGCAACATCCCGTACACAACAATGTGACAATGACAATTTTTTTTAGTCAAAAAGCGTAATACTGCAGACTTTTGAATAGGCCTGCTTTATATTAAGTTGATCTTTCTCTACACTCTAGCTATGATTGTGACACTAAATTCTGCACCCTCTCCTTTCCTTCTCCATGAACAGTAACAGCAGTAAATGGCTCAGTGGCTGGCACTGCTGCCTCACAGCACCAGGGACACTGAGTTCGATTCCCAGCTTAGGTTACTGTCTTGGTGGAGTCTGCACGTTCTCCCCATATCTGTGTGGGTTTCCTCTGAGTGCTCCAGTTTCCTCCCACAGTCTGAAAGACATGCTGGTTAGGGTGTATTGGCCATGCTAAACTCTCCCTCAATATACCCAAACAGACACCAGAGTGTGGTGACCAGGGGATTTCCATAGTGGCTTCATTGCAGTGTTAATATAAGCCTACTTGTGACACTAATAAATAAACTTTAAAAATGTCTCACAACATCAAGTTAAAATCCATGAGCTTTTGGAGTGTCACTCACCTGATGAAGGAACAGCGCTCTGAAAGCTCATGATTCCAAATAAACTTGTTGGACTTTTACCTGGTGTCGTGAGACGTTTACTGTGACCACCCCAGCACCACCACATCTTCTCTATGAACAATGTGCCTTGTCTGTATAGTGCAGTACTTTTAACAATATACCAACGAAGCGACAAAAATAAATCAAATCAAAATGTTGGAAATCTGAAATTAAAGCAGGAAATGCTACAAATATTTGGAAGATTTGCAGTATTTCTTGGAGGGAAAAAAGGACTAATGTTTCAGGTCCATGACCTTTCATCAGAATGGATACGTTCCGATGAAAGGTCATATTGGATCTGTTCTGATGAAAAGGTCACACACAGATATGAAACGTTAAATCTGGTTTATAGTTGAGGGCTCAGTATTTATCAGGATATTGGAGGGAAGGCCCTGCTCTCTTCTGCAAATAGCTCAGTGGTTTTATTTATATTCACCTGAGAGGATGGGTAGATGGAATCTCAGCTTCATGTCTCATGCAAAAGTGCAGCGCTGCATTGGGAATGTCGGCCTAGATTTAGTGCTCTGGTCTCTGAGGTTTGACGTTAAAGCTTTTTAAAATGACAACAGTGTTGTCTTTGTTCCCTTCGCTTGCCTTCAACAGCATCTTGTGCAGCTGTCCCTTCAATCTCTCACAATCATGTTGGTGTAAGCAGTCCCAACATTTTCATAGAATCCATACAGTGCAGAAGGAGGCCATTTGGCCCATCGAGACTGCACCAAGACAATCCCCCCCAGGCCCGATTCCCATAACGCCACACATTTACCCTGCTAATCCCCTGACACTAAGGGTCAATTTGGCTTGGTCAATCAACCTGACCGCGCCCATCTTTGGATTGTGGGAGGAAACTGGAGCACCCGGAGGAAACCCATGCAGACATGGGAGGAAATGTACAAACTCTACACAGACGATGACCTGAGACCAGAATTGACTCTGGGTCCCTGGCGCTGTGAGGCAGCAGTACTAATCACTGTGCCACCCAGGACATGATGTGAATTTGAATAGCACCTAGCAGAGAGGGCTAAAGGAAGACCCAGAGGCTGTGAGCGGTACCTAGAAGAGCAAGTGAAAAGTGGACTCAGCGACAAACAACAGCAATCCAGTCCCATCTAATCTCCAGAGCAAAGCCACCACATTCTGAGAGAAACCAAAGTGTGGCATCGCAAGAAAAAATATATACAAATGATTGCCTGGTTAATATTTTGTTCATCTATCTTAAAAAATTGTGTAATTTATGAGAAATTGTAAAATTTAATTAGCAAGGTTTGCTTGCATCAGAAAAGGTTTTGAGAGTAACAGTGTTTATGCATTATTACTTAATTAAGAAAAAAATAATTAATTAATGCATTGTAAAGATGGCAACTGCAAAATGTAGGAACTCCAGGATACTGGTGTGATCCAGAGTGAACATATCTGTACAGAAGTGTCTGCATCTCAAGGAGCTTTGGCTCAGAATCACTGAGCGGAGGCAGTCGCTGTAACACAAAGTTACCGAATACTTTTACCAGGAGACAGTCACAGCCTTGAAGATAGGGTTTTCTGATTTGGTCAATGGTCAGGGACAGGAGAGTGTGACTGAGTGTGAGACCAGTATGAGCACCCAGAAGGTAGACGAGGAAGAACCTTTATAATTGTACAACAAGTTTTATATGTTCTAGCAAACTGTATGGGTGAATGTTGCAGGGTGATAGTACGAACTTGAAGCCATTCAAACAGAGGAGTAAGTAGGAATGTAGTGGCAGTAGAGTACAGTATCGTAAAGAGGACAGATAGTTCTCTGCAACTGATAATGAGAAGACAGTGTTGCTTGCCCCTTTCCAGGGCTCAATTTATCTGTGGATTAGGAACTTGCAGTGGGAGAGGGAGCGCCAACAGCTGTAGTCTGTGATGTACGTAGGATTAGCAAAGAGATGCTAAGGGAGTATGAGCAGCAAGGAGTTACATTTAAAAAACGATCCTCAAAGAGAACGATCTTTGGATCGTTCTACCAACAAATTGGCATTAGATAAACAAGATAAGGTTCAAACACTGGTGTGTGAGAAATGGATTTTGATTCATGGAGAAAAGTGGGGAGTTGGATCACTGGGAAGATCTTCACTTGAACCATGCTGGGAGCAGTGTTCCGATGAGTCACATAAATACGGCGGCAGAGAAGGCTCTACAATAAATAATGTGGGCGTGGGATCAAATGTGGGAAGATGTGATCAATTAAAGAGAGAAGATAAAGCAAGAGAGCCAAGACAAGAAGTGATAATCAGAGCATGGCAAAAAGCAACACAATGTACAAACTTAAGAGTGAGCCAGCAGATCAGGCCAGAGATTGCAAAAGTGGCAAAAAGACAGAGTTAAAGACTCTGTATCCAAATGTACGTAGTATTCACAACAGAATAAATAGAATGACAACACAATATGGGTGCAATCTGATAGCCATTCCAGAGACATGACTACAAGCTGACAAAAGCTGGGATCTGAATGGGTCTACATGGGTTTCCTCCAGGTGCTCCGGTTTCCCCCACCACAGTCCAAAGATGTGTGGGTTAGGTTGATTGGTCATACTAAAATTGCCCCTTAGTGTCCTGAGATGAGTAGGTTAGAGGGATTAATGGGTAAAATATATAAGGGTAGGGTCTGGGTGGGATTGTGGTTGGTGTGGACTCGATGGACGGAATGTTCTCTTTCTGTACTGTAGGGTTTCTATGATCTATGAACATTCAAGAGTACATGATATTCCAGAAGGACAAGAAGTTAGGATAATGTTGAGGGGTAAAAAGTAAAAGTAAAAGTTTATTTATAAGTCACAATTAGGCTTATATTAACACTGCAATGCAATAAAGTTACTGTGAAAATGAGAAGAGACTGTAGAACTCAAAGCACAGAGTGATCTGGGTGTCCTGGTATATAAATCGCAAATAGTATGCAGATTGTTATGAAAGCTAAATTTATCTCATTGGGAGTGAGAATCAGAGGCTTCAACTTCCAAAGGATCTCTAAGCTTTTGTGCAAACACAGACAAGGAGCACTCTACATGTGGAATCTCAGGATAAAGACAGACAGGATAAAGACAGGATAAAGATTTTACCATCTTGTCCACCAGAGGCTTGTAAGATCCCGCCTGAGGCCAACAGAGAATGTTGGAGCAATAAAATCCCAGCCAGACTTTCAGAGTGATTGTTTGATTCACAATGCTACTGATGTCTGTGTGGACTGTTGAGAAATCCATGGACTCTATCTTCGTTCTATCTGTCACTTGCTCTGTAGTATCTGACCACAGTTTGCCTGTTAATTCTCAGGCACTTCATATTAACCCTATCATAAATTGTTTGATCTTTCTGACCCTGTATGGTAAAGTTTAGTTAATCTTTTAGTTTTGTTCATTTAGTGAGTGTCTGAAATCTATATTTTGTCCACTTTAACCAAAATGTCATTATTTCCTTTACTGAATCTTAGGGTCTGGTCAAGGACAATGACAAAAATTGAGGGGTCTTGTAGTATTTTGAATCCACAGACTATTCCACGTGCTGATACTGCTGAGGGTGCAGTTGATTAAATTTCTGCAGTGAACTGTACTATACATATTGAATTGTACTGTACTGAATACAGAATGGCTTTGTCAATTGCTATGACTTTGCTGGAGAGGGAAGATTTATGCCTGTGTGATTTGCAGCAGTTAAGCAAAGCTACATTAATTGCATTAGCAGAAGAGTTAAAGTTAGACTTGAAAACAGGGCTAAGAAAGCAGACATAATTAAGATAATAGCACAGCATCTGCTATTGCAAGGTTAACCCAGATAGCAACTTCTTTTCTCTCTCTGCAACCAGCAGATTTCCAGCTGTTCCCATAGCAAGGTTTTCCTGTAACAGGTTGCCACCCTGAAGGATGCCACTCCACATCAAGCATAGCTGACCAGAAATCGTCATTCCAGGGATCATTCTTGTGAACCTCCTCTGGAGCTTTTCCAAGGCCAGCACATACTTCCTTAGGTACGAAACACAAAATTGCTCACAATACTCCAAATGGAGCCTAATCAGAGCCTTATACAGCCTCAGAAGTACATCCCTGCCATTGTATTAAAACTCTCTCCACATGAATGCTAACATTGCATTTGCCTTCCTAACTGCCGACTGAACTTGCACGTTAATCTCAAGAGAACATTGAACAATGACTCCCAAGACCCTTTGTGCATCTGATTTCCTAAGCAATTCCCATTTAGAAAATAGTTTGTGCCTCCATTCCTCCTTCCAAAATGCGTAACCTCACACTTTTCCACATTCCACATGATGCTTACAGGCTTGTCCCTGGAGAGTTTAGTTGAAATTTCAGACTTAAAAAAAATGACTGAATGAAATGTTTGTAGGATTCGCTAGTGAGAAAGAAATATTGTGGGACCATTGGTTTTAATCACTGAAATTTTGAGCATGTGAAGGAGCTAATAATACTAGAAGGATTTTTAAATAGCGCTCAAGAGCTAAAGATCAAAGCTGGAAACCAAAGGAATTCATTTGAAAGAATGGGAAGCAGCAGTTCTGGTGGATGGGTATAATATGTGGCAAGGGGGAAGTAAATCTCAATTTGTAAACCCCTGAGGAAGCTGGAGGGACAGAAAAGAATTGAGCTTTGTAGAGAAGGCAGAAGCTGTTCCAGCCAAGAAAGAAATAAGAACATAAGAGGTCACAGTGATGTAAAAAAACCATTATGGTTTTATTGCCTTAAGACAGGGCATCTCAAAGCGCATCATTGGAAGGTGAATAGTAAACTTGTGGCAGTAATAGGAATGCTTAAGAAGTTTTTAGACAAGGCTGTACCAGAAAAGAAAATGAGTGTTTAAGCCATACGAAAAGTACAAATGAAATGTGTTCACTCAGATCCTATTAGAATGGGAGATGGGGCTCAGGATAGTCAAGGGAATTCTTCCTTTACTACTGCTAAAGCGAATCTGGTTAATGGAGGTTTTATCTTGAAAGGAGAAGTTTTTCCTTACTCCTTCAACAAAACAAATAAGCAAAATAATATTTTGACAGAGGGTGGTGCAGATCAGTTATCAATAATGGCGAATGATACAATATGTATTCAAGATGTCCTGATGAAGGAAGATATACTGATAGGGGGCAAACTGGCAGACGAGGTAACAAGAGTAGAAAGGCTGGACATTATCAGTAAAACCTGTTAGAAATCATCACTATTGGTTTCAAACTGGCCATGGTCTTTCAGAAGTACTTAACTGGAACGTTATAAAATCTAAGCAGAAAAACCCTGCCATCTTCTATAAGACATAGGCACAAAAGCAGACTAGCAAATGAAACATTTCATGTTTTTACCAAGTAAAGAAATTGCTTCAAGGTATAAAAGGACTATTCGCCACCTCCTGTTGCAAATCAATTTGGCATTCCATATGATATATTCTATAATTGGCACTAGCCACAGAAATCCTCTGTCAATGAACCAGCACGACGCTAGCAGTTGCAGGTTATCCACCACCTGTCAGGACACTTTAATGAGATGACCCTTAGAAAAGCTGTCCACAGTCTGGCCAGGCTTTACTGATTTTTTTGCTGTCTATAACTTTTTGTTATGGAACACCATGAGAGTCTGACTTGAAATTCTGTCTCAGAACTCCTCACTTCCCCTCCCTTCCCAATAGCACACATCTCTCCTCATTCATAGATCAGGGCAGCAAAGTGGCATAGTGGTTAGCTCTGCTGCCTCATAGCTCCAAGGACCTAGGTCCGAACCCCAGCTTGGGTCATTGTCTGTGTGAAGTTTGCACATTCTCCCCATATCTGTATGGGTTTCCTCCAGGTACTCCAGTTTTCTCCCAGTCCAAAAATGTGCAAGTTAGGTTGCTCGGTTATGCTAAATTGTCTCTTAGTGCCCCAGGATGGATAAGTTAGAGGGATTAGTGGGGTAAATATGTGGGGTTACAGGGGTAGAGCCTCAGTAAGATTGTTGTCGGTACAGACTTGATAGGCTGAATGGCCTCCTTCTGCAGTACAGGGATTCAATTCTAACAAACAAGGGCTTTTGGGGCTGGATTTTACATTGGGGATTGTGATCTTGGCCCCACGTGTATTATATGATATTTATAACCCCTTGCAGATTCTGTGTTCTCTTCGCAACTTGCTTTCCCACATATCTTTACATTGTCAACACATTTGGCTACAATACAGCCTCTCTCTTTCTCCAGGTTGTAAGTGTAGAAACATAGAAACTGTACAGCACAGGAGAAGGTCATTCAGACTGCCGTATCTGTGCCGGCTGAAAAGAAGCTACCCAGCTTATTCCCACTTTCCTGCTCTTGCCCAGAAGTTGTAGATTAAGTGAAAATGGAAATTTTTTAAAATATGAGGATTTCTGACTCTGCCACTCTTTCAGGTATTGAGCTCATCACCTTCTCATCCTTCTACCAACTGCTTTATTTCTATATCTTCTGTTTACTGATTTTCCATGCTAACGGAAATACGCCCCTCCTATCCTTTCCATCCAGACATTTTGTACACTCAATTAAATCTCTTCCAAACACTTCTGATCTAAAGGAAACAATTCCAACCTGTGCAATCTTCCTGAATGGCTAAAATTCTTGAATCATGGCAAAATCCTCATAAATCTCCTCTGCAGTGGATTCATATTCTTCATGCAATTCAATGATCAGAAATATATGCCATAGTCTAACTGTGGCCTCACATGCGTTTTATATTGTTCTAGCATAACATTTCTAGCCCTTGTGGTAATATTCTATGCCTCAGCTGAAAGGAAAGCGTCCAGTATACTTTCTTAGCCACCCTGTCAACTGGTCTTGCTACCTTCAGGGATCCAGCACATGGATTCCAAGATCTCTGAAGATTGCTCTACAAGTCTCAACATCCTGCCTGAGAATGAAACACTCTCAGTTTCAAGTCTGCCCAGCACTAAGAATCAAAATAGGACCCTTCATCTCTGGAATCAATCTAATGAACCTCCTCTGAACTGCTTTCAATGCTATTACATCTTTCCTCAAATAAGGAGACCAAAACTGTGTACAATACTCCAGGTGCCAGTGCCTTGTATAGTTGCAACAATACATCCTTACCTTTATATTCTATTCCTTTAGCTATAAATGTCAATATTCCATTCACTTTCTTTATTATCTGCTGTACCTGCATGCTAGTTTTCTGTGGCTCATGAATGAGGACACCCAGATCCCTCTGCACTGGAGCACCCTGAAGTCTCTTCCCATTTAGATAATAAGTCACTTTCCCATTTTTCTGAGCAAAATGCATGACTCTCACACTCATCCACATTAAACTCCATCTGCCACCTTTTGGCCCACTCTCCTAACCTATCTATTTTCATTTGTCGGGTTCTTATTTCCTCATTGCAACCCACTGTGCCACCTATTCTTATGTCACCTGCAAATTTGGCTATAGAGCCTTCTATCCCTGTATCCAAGCCATTAATATAGATTGTAAATAGCTGGGGCTCAAGAACCAAAACCAAATGGCACTCCACTAGATACTTTTTGCCATCCAGAAAAAAACTATTAACCCTGACCTTCATTCTTCAGCCAGTCATCTATCCAAACTAATAAATTATCCCAAATCCCAGGTGATCTAACTTACATCTAAATGACTCCATACACTGAAGTCTAAATCATTGATTTACGCAATGTACTTTGGCCAGTAGAATCCCAGCAGAAATATCAACCAGTTGCAAAAATACCCATTGACTATAACCCTTTGCTTCATGCCATTAATCCAATTCTGGGTTCTGTCGGCTTGGATCCTGAATCCTGCTAGGCTCTTACTTTTCCGATATTGTGATATCTTGTAAAAATTCTACCCAGAATCAATTTTGACTACTTTAAATATGTTACTGTTATTGAAATGACGGGTGGGGTTTCAATGCTTTCCTCATCTGGAAACTGTAAAATCCCGCCCCAGTCAACGGATATTTCCATTGTCCGGCCCTCGCCTGTTCCAATTCCGTGGTGAGCAGGGTGGTAAAATTCCGGCCAACATCTCTTAGCAACTCCATGCTGACTGACCTGGATTAATCCACGCTTCTCCAAATTATGATTTACACTGTTCCTCAGAATTTTTCCAACAATTTGCTCACCATTGAGCAAATGGTAGAGTAGGGCCCTTTATTTCTGGAATCAATCTAGTGAATCTGCTCTGAAGTGCCTCCAATGCTATTACATCTTTCCTCAAATAAGGAGACCAAAACTGTGCACAATACTGTAAATAACAATGCGTTGTACAGATGTGTGGTTACTTGGTCCATGCTTTTCTCCACTTTTCTCAACCTCATCTCTGTTTTGCTGACAAGTTTCCCAAGCCATGCATGGTCGAAGACATTAATTTTGAAGAGCTTCCTAAATCTTCAGGAAAAAACCCTCATATACAGTCATACGCATATACAAAGCAAGGATCCACCTCGTTGAAACAAGTTGCTTGGATATCCAAAACCCATATTCATCTTGGGTAAAATGGGAACAGGTTCTTGACAACTTGGAGTCATGCTTTTTGAATATTAAGAAATAAACACCTCTCTCAGCTTCTCCTACCGTTGACAGGATTGGGAAAGGGATGTTAAAATTCTCCCCAATAATTATTACATCTATTTCTTGTCAAGAAACAAGAGACACATGCAAGCATTGGAATTGGGCGACTGGGGGGATGGGAGACCGGGGTGTGGGAGTGAAATGTGGCATGGTGGTTAGCACTATTGCCTCACTGCGCCAGGGAGCTGAGTTCAATTCCAATCTTGGGTCACTGTCTGTGTGGAGTCTGCACACTCTCCCTGTATCTGCGTGGGTTTCCTCCGGGTGCACTGGTTTCTTCCCATAGTCCAAAGATATGCAGATTAGGTGGATTGGCCATGCTAAGTTGCCCCTTAGTGGCAGGGGGCTAGCAGGGTAAATACTTGGGAGATAAAATGGATAGGGCCTGGGTTGGTAGGGTAATCGGTGCAGACTCGATTGGCTGAAAGATCTCCTTCTGCACTGTAGGGATTCTTTGACACTGAAGGCACTTCAAAGAAGAACTTTGGAATTGGTTCCATGTCTGGGCCATAAGGATTAATCGCTGGAAGAAAAAGAAGAATCTGAGTATTCTTATAGAGGTGTAAAAGATGAGAGTAGAGAAAAAATTAATCTGCAGTAGTAATTTAAATTAACTTGCTTGTAGCATAAGGGAACATGGGCTCAAGTAAACAGTAGAAATATTTCAGACTGATATCAGGAATCCTTTCTTCATACAAGAATGAGCAACATGTGGAACAAGCACCCTGACCAAGTAATGGAGATGAAAACCCCAGAATCATTTGAGAAAAATATTGGATGTGACAAAGGGGGATCTTATTACCTCTCTGGATGGATGAAACAAGAAAGACTTTCTTCGTCTATAATTAGCTTATGATTGTAACTAGAATGTTCAATCTACTGCATACAATTCCGATCTCTGCAGTTCAAAGCACTTTGTGAATTTTTTTAAAACAAATTATCCTCTTGGTTGTTTGGCTGCGTACCAACAATATCTGTCCTCTGGTCACTTACTGTATTTGAAGCATTTCAGAAAGAGATAAATGACCATGTAAATTCAAGTCATCAACCTGAAAGACTTACCTCAGCATGCTCCTACAGAGATGCTGCGTGCTCTGTTCCCGTTGAATCTAACATTTACTGATCCAGTATTCTATCTTTTCCCTGATGTTTGATTATGCTACAAAAAAAAACCCACTGCTTTTCCTGCTGCTTTCTGTTCCAATCCTTTCTCAAGCAGGACGTAGAGAATTGAGAGCTGAACTCAGACGGCTGATGTCTCACAGTGCTCTTTTCCAAAAGCCGTGAATAGTCTAAATTACGCCTCAGCTTCTTCCAGCAGCGTGACAATGGCCTGGATTTTGCAGTTGTGATTACGGTGAAGCTGTCAGCATTTGTCCTTATTACAACATGAAACTGACAGCGACTTTTGATATTTGCACATGCACAGTTAAACGAAGAAATTCAGAAGTTGCTGTCAATAATTCCTTATTCCCCCGCAGGCTACGCTGTTCAAGTCTCTGCAGATGGAAACCTTTAGAAATCATCTGAACTGACATAGGCCACCATTCTTACACTATGAGTGTAAGATCTGTTGAAAATGTTCCAAATTGTCGAACGAAATGTAACTGAGTTTTTAGCTAAGTACTGAATTCATAATGATTGCTGAATAACCTCTTTGACCCTGAAAAGAATGCAATTTATTTTTAAGCCAAATTTATTTGAACATCACATTTATCTCATATGATAAAAAAGATTAAGATGATAATATTTTGTCTTGAAAGTTTGTTAAGTTTCAGCTTCAACATTAAGCTCACGAACATGTCCCAAGTGTCAGGAAAATTATTAAAAAGTGGATTAAAATCAGTGTAATCCGTGAAGATTCTTCAATACGATTGGCTGCTTAGTCTGCTTACTGTCATAATTATTGCTGATTACTGGAGAATTAACACTGGAATGAAATATAACAAAAGGAAAAGACTACATCATTCTGAGTAGAGTTTTACTAGGCCCAAGTCAATTGGAAAATTCTTGACATCCCACTGACAGAAATGAAGAAGGAAAATAAGTCTGGTTAGGATTTGCCTGACCAGAGCAACGTATGCAGGTTGTAATAAAGTATAATCTAGTGAGAGGCAGGAAATTACTCACCCAATCTTGACAAAAATTGAGTGTGAGTGTGTATATGTGAGATAGTCAGTATGTTTACTTGCAATAACAAATGCGTGAGAGGCAGGGAGCATGTGAGTGCGTGAGAGGCAGGGAGCATGTGAGTGCGTGAGAGGCAGGGAGCATGTGAGTGCGTGAGAGGCAGGGAGCATGTGAGTGCGTGAGAGGCAGGGAGCATGTGAGTGCGTGAGAGGCAGGGAGCATGTGAGTGCGTGAGAGACAGGGAGCATGTGTAGTGCGTGAGAGACAGGGAGCATGTGAGTGCGTGAGAGACAGGGAGCATGTGAGTGCGTGAGAGACAGGGAGCATGTGAGTGCGTGAAGAGACAGGGAGCATGTGAGTGCGAGAGAGACAGGGAGCATGTGAGTGCGAGAGAGACAGGGAGCATGTGAGTGCGTGAGAGACAGGGAGCATGTGAGTGCGTGAGAGACAGGGAGCATGTGAGTGCGAGAGAGACAGGGAGCATGTGAGTGCGAGAGAGACAGGGAGCATGTGAGTGCGAGAGAGACAGGGAGCATGTGAGTGCGAGAGAGACAGGGAGCATGTGAGTGCGAGAGAGACAGGGAGCATGTGAGTGCGAGAGAGACAGGGAGCATGTGAGTGCGAGAGAGACAGGGAGCATGTGCGAGAGAGACAGGGAGCATGTGCGAGAGAGACAGGGAGCATGTGAGAGAGAGACAGGGAGCATGTGAGAGAGAGACAGGGAGCATGTGAGAGAGAGACAGGGAGCATGTGAGAGAGAGACAGGGAGCATGTGAGAGAGAGACAGGGAGCATGTGAGAGAGAGACAGGGAGCATGAGAGAGAGAGACAGGGAGCATGAGAGAGAGAGACAGGGAGCATGAGAGAGAGAGACAGGGAGCATGAGAGAGAGAGACAGGGAGCATGAGAGAGAGAGACAGGGAGCATGAGAGAGAGAGACAGGGAGCATGAGAGAGAGAGACAGGGAGCATGAGAGAGAGAGACAGGGAGCATGAGAGAGAGAGACAGGGAGCATGAGAGAGAGAGACAGGGAGCATGAGAGAGAGGAGACAGGGAGCATGAGAGAGAGAGACAGGGAGCATGAGAGAGAGAGAGACAGGGAGCATGAGAGAGAGAGACAGGGGGCATGAGAGAGAGAGACAGGGAGCAGAGAGAGAGAGACAGGAGCATGAGAGAGAGAGACAGGGAGCATGAGAGAGAGAGACAGGGAGCATGAGAGAGAGAGACAGGGAGCATGAGAGAGAGAGACAGGGAGCATGAGAGAGAGAGACAGGGAGCATGAGAGAGAGAGACAGGGAGCATGAGAGAGAGAGACAGGGAGCATGAGAGAGAGAGACAGGGAGCATGAGAGAGAGAGACAGGGAGCATGAGAAAGAGAGACAGGGAGCATGTGAGAGAGAGACAGGGAGAATGTGAAAGAGAGAGACAGGGAGAATGTGAGAGAGACAGGGAGAATGTGAGAGAGAGACAGGGAGAATGTGTGAGAGAGAGACAGGGAGAATGCGAGAGAGAGACAGGGAGAATGTGAGAGAGAGAGACAGGGAGAATGTGAGAGAGAGAGACAGGGAGAATGTGAGAGAGAGAGACAGGGAGAATGTGAGAGAGAGAGACAGGGAGAATGTGAGAGAGAGAGACAGGGAGAATGTGAGAGAGAAAGACAGGGAGAATGTGAGAGAGAAAGACAGGGAGAATGTGAGAGAGAAAGACAGGGAGAATGTGAGAGAGAGAGACAGGGAGAATGTGAGAGAGAGACAGGGAGAATGTGTGTGAGAGACGGAGAATGTGAGAGAGAGACAGGGAGAATGTGTGTGTGAGATGGTCAGAATGAGAGAGAGACAGGGAGAACGTGAGAGAGAGACAGGGAAAATGTGTGTGTGTGAGACAGTGAGCATGTGTCTGAGAGACAGTAAGAATGTGTTTGTGAGAAAATGAGAATGTGTGTGAGACAGTGAGAATGTGTTTGTGAGACAGAATGTGTATATGAGAGACAGTGAGAATGTGAGAATGTGAGAATCAGAATGTGAGATTGTGTGTGTGAGACAGTGAGAATGTCTATGTGACACGGAGAATGTGTGAGTGTGTGAGACAGTGAGAATATGTATGAGAGGCAGTGAGTATGTGGGTGGGTGTGTGAAATAGTGAACACATTTGTGTAGGATAACAAGTGTGTGTGTGAGAGAGTGAATAGGTGTGTCAGAGATAGTGAGCATGTATATGAAGTAATGAATATGTTTGAGGGTCTGTGAGAAAGCAAATATGAGTGTGAGAGATAGTGAAAGTTTTTTTAAAAGTTATATTTATTAGAGTCACAAGCAGGGTTACATTCACACTGCAATGAAGTTACTGTGAAGACCACTAGTCCTCACACTCTGGTGCCTGTTTGTGTATGCTAAGGGAGAATTTAGCATGGTTAATGCACCTAATATGGTTAGGTACATTAACCATGCTAAATTCTCCCTCAGCATATCTTTTGGACTATGGGAGGAAACTGAAGCATCCAGAGGAAACACACAGACATGGAGAGAATGTGCAAACTCCACACAAGCAGTGATCCAAAACAGGATTGAACCCAGATCCCTAGTACTTAGGGGCAACAATGCTAACCACTGTGCTACCATGCTGCCCATAATGAGTATGTGTGTGAGGAAATAAATATGAGAGTGTGAGGTAGTGAGCATGTATGTGTGAGATGGTGAGTATGTGTGTATGTTGTAATCAGTATGTGCGAGATGGTGAGTATGTGTGTGTATGGGTATGTATGCATATGTGAGAGTGTGTACTGGTGTGTGAAGTCCTAAGTACAGATGTATACAACAGTGACTGTGTGTGTATATAGTGAGTATGCTTGTGTGAGATAGTGAGCGCATGTGCAGGACTTTATGACCTCATTTGTCCCCAAAACCGTAAAACCCTAACTGAGATCAACACTCCTTTTCATTGTCTGCTCCTGGCCTGTTCCAATTCCCGTGGCGGACGGAATGGTAAAATACCAACCTGTATGTGTGCAATAGAGTATGTGTGTGTGAGATGACGACTATATGTACGTGAGATCGTGAGAATGGATGTATGAGATAGGGTGTATGAGAGATGAGAATGGGTGTGCAGGATACTGAGTACGTGTTTGAGCTAGGGTATGTGGGTGTATCGGAATACTGTAATAGATTGTCCTGGTATTATGAACTAACGCTTTGCCTTCAATCAGTAATATGCTACATTTTTTAATGGGACTTTACCATGCCATCTCCTACTTTTTCCTATTAAAATAGTGACTGCATTCCAAGATAATGAATTGCATCTGACAGACTTTGAAATGTGACTTAAATCTATTGCTAGCCAGCACAGCTATTTGCCCCCAAGCCCACAACCCTCTACATCAACTGCTTATCCACACTACACTCCTGCATAACCTTCTAGCTTACTTCTTACATCTGACTCACTACCTGGGTAAAGCATGTATTTAACTTCATCTTACAATAAAATGTACATTGGTGACATCTGTAGTTGGTATGACAGTCTGATCTGTCTACTGGTGAGACATATTATACACCCACTGTGACACAGCATTCCATTAATAACTCTCATCACATTAGGTAGGCTTAGTGGGTCAATGATGAGACAATCACAGTCAGTCAATCTAAAGGAACTGAGATGTATCCTATCCCATAATTTCAATTAGGCTCTAGGTTTCAATCATAAAAATGGAAACTACTTAAAATTAATGGAAGTCTAGATTCAATGTTAATTAATATTTAATAACTCTACATAGCACAAAGTATAACTTATTGTGATGGACCCTTAGTTTTAATGATCCCAAGGTTTGCAGTGGACAATTTGGAGAGACTGCAATTGCTAAGAGGCAATTAGACATCATTCACAAATGCTGCCCAAGCTAGGACATTTACATCCCATGAGACACAAATGAACAAACTTATACCCTCCTGTACACAAACAGACCCTTAAACTACACACGTTCACACACAAACCAGCAGAACATGCACAAATCTGTACTCAAACCAATAGCCAGATGCTGCTGTATACACAAACATACTTGCAATCTCACAGGCAAAGAGTGAGTGGAAAAGATTGAGAGACAGAGTTGGAGAGTTTCACATAACCATACACAGTCTCTCACACGCACTAAAATACCACACACTTCTATTTCTCATTCTGTCACTCACTCTTTTCCTTTTCCAACTGTCTCTCACTCTCTGACTTACCCATTCTCTCTCTGCCATTCCCAATTACTCTCTGCCTTTTCCACGCACTCTCTACCTTACCCATTCTGTCTCTCACTCTTCTCCCCATCCTGCGAGCATGATCTTACAAAAGAAAGTACAAGTGCCAAATGAGCAAGAAAAAAGGAGAGAATTGCACCATTTTTTCCAGTGAGCTGTGAGACGCAATGTTACAGCATTCAGTGTAAAAAAAAGAGCCTGGATGTGATTCTCGCCTGTAAAGGGGGAAGGGGGGGGGGGGGGGGGGGGGAGGCAGAGTCTAAGCTCACTGCTGAAGTCATTTCAGAGTGCTTGGGGTGCCATTGAGTAGGCATTGGAAGACCTCCTGTCATTCCTCCTTACCTGGCCCACGGACACTCACCCATCCACGACTCACTCCTGCAGATCACTCCCTGTGCCAATTCCTCCACAACCCCCACCAATTGCTTTTATGCCAGTCTCAAGTCACTAATAGATCGATATCCAAAGGATGTCCTTAATATTTAAATTGGTTTTGTATCCTTTTTGGGCATGAAGCCCATTGCACTAGCAAAATCTGACTGAGAAGATCGATTTTGAAGCAAGGCCGGCTTGCGCCCGGCACAAAAATCTCACACACTACCTTCCTGAATCACTGCATTGATTAACCAGGGCAACGGGTCAGAAAAATCACCCATGTTATTCCCTCCCCTTTCCCACTGTTACTCTCCGCCCTTTCCCACTGTTACTCTCCGCCCTTTCCCACTGTTACTCTCCGCCCTTTCCCACCGTTACTCTCCGCCCTTTCCCACCGTTACTCTCCGCCCCACTCTGCTATCTTTCTAGCGTCATCCTCTTTAACCTCTGTAAAAATAATCTACATGCTGACATCTGAAGATTTCCATCACCAGCGTCACCAATTCTTCCTCAAATATTTTGTGTTCAAAACAAGAGCTGCTGATCTTGTTTTCAGAGTTCAGTAAGAGGTAGTTTCTTTTTAACCAAATGAATTCTTCCAAATGAGGAACTGCAATCCTCTGCAGGCACCTCCAATGTACCAATCACAGCATTCTGACCGAATGGCCAATCAGGGAGCCGAGAGGCCAACCAAAAAGGGTGGTGAAAAACTCACCAGTGACCAACATGCAAACTGAAAAATATCTAGAATTAAAAATTTACTGATGACTATGAAATCATTGTTAATTGTTGGGAAAACCCCATCTGGTTTAATAATGTCTTTGGGGAGGCACCGTGGATAGCACTGCTGCCTCACAGTGCCAGATTCAATTCCGGCCGAGAGTGTCTGCCTATGTGGAATTTGTACGCTATCCCTGTGTCTGCTTGGGTTTCCTTCAGGTGTTCTGGTTTTCCTCCCACGCTCCAAAGATGTGCAGGTTCGGTTGATTGGCCATGCCAAATTGACCTTAGTGTAGGAGGATTAACAGGGTAAATGTACGGGGTTTGGATTTGGATGGGATTGTGGTGGGTGCAGACTCAGTGGGCCAAATGGTCTCCTTCTGCACTGAAGGAGTTCTATGATTCCATACTTGGTCCTAATCCAGGCTGATGTGACATGTCTGCATTGCTAACTGGAAATCTGTCAGCATGGAAACAGAATTTTATAGGTCTCATAATTGGCCCTAATTTCCTTCAATTGGCTAAGCTGATCTGACCCCAACCTGGCATGGCCCAGCAGTCAAAGGCACTGGATTGAGGTTTCATTCACTATGGAGGCATCGGTTCGAATTTCACTGCTACCGAAGTCTCATACAGTTTGAACTGTAAAGCTCAGTGCAAGCGGTGCAAACAAGTAGCACAATGCAACGCCTCATTCTGTTGTTGGCCTGTTAGCTCAACTGATTGAAGCGTCGTGCCAATAACACCCAAGGTCATGGGTTCAATCCCTGTACTGGCCAAATGCTTGTACTTAAAACAAGCCTTTCAGTGAAAATTCCTGGCAGCTCACAAAATGGCTTGGGGTTGGAATCAGGATTGTGGCACTGAACCATTGTGATGGTTGGCCAAAATTGCAAGTGCACTCACCTCCAATCCTGGCCACAAACCATTCCTAAAATCCAGCTAGCAGCAACAATTAAAACAATGTATTGGCTTCCCCTATTACCAGTTATTCACAAAATAACTAGAGTCACTATGGGGGCACTGGACACAAAATAATCAGGCAAATCAAATGCAAAACAACTTGTCCTGGTCTCATGGAAAACACATTTTTAACCTTAATTCAGATCATTTCCACTGGCGGATTGGGATTCTTGGGTCAGGCAAACAGAGTAAATTGGGAAACAAAAGAGTGCGACAGTAAAATAAATAATTGTTTAAAGTCTTTTTTTAACATATTATTAATGTTGAAGCTCCCTCTTTAACCGTCAGAAATACTGTTTTTGAAATCCCTGTTTGTTTCAGAATCAGAGGTTTATAGTATGGAAACAGGCTCTTTGGCCCAATTTATCCATGCTGCCCTTTTTTTAAACCCCTAAACTAATCCTCATTGCCTATATTTGGCCTATATCTTTCTAAACCCATCGTACCCATATAACTGGACTTCCAGGACCTCCTTCTCTGTAATATGTACACTCCTCAAGACATCAATATTTATCTTCCCAAGTTCCCTCACATCCATGCTTTTCTCAATAATAAATACTAATGAGAAATATTCATTTAGGATCTCACCCATCTCTAGTGGATCTGCACACAGATGACCTCATTGATCCTTAAGAGATCATACTCTCTCCCTCGTCACTCTTTTGCCCTTTATGTATTTGTAGAAGCTCTTTGGATTTTCCTTTGCCTTATCTGGCGAAATAATCTCGCATCCCCTTTTTGCCCTCCTGATTTCTCTCTTAACTTACTCCTGTAAGCCCTATACTCTTCAAGGATTCACTTGATTCCAGCTGCCTATGCTTGTCATGTACCTCTTTCTTCTTCTTGACCAGGACCTCACTATCCAGGGTTCCTGACTTCTGCCAGCCTTGCACTTCACCCTAAGTGCCTTTCATTGGATGAAGGTGGAGAAGGAAGTACTTATAAATGTCACATTTCAATCACTGCTAATTACCACATGTGCTGCTTTAGCTTTTCGTTACTATTCTTGCTGACAACCCTTAGAAACACAGAAATCCTGCAGTGCAAAGAAGGCCATTTGGCCCATCGAGTCTGCACCAACAATAAATCACCCCATCCCCATAATATCATATATTTACCCCACTAATCCTACTAACCTATTGGACACTAAGGGGCAATTTAACATGGCCAATGCATCTAACCCGCACATCTTTGGAGTGTGGGAGGAAACAGAGTGCCAGAAAACCCACGCTGACAAAGGGGAGAATGTGCAAATTCCACACAGCCAATAAGCCAAGCCAGGAATTGCACCCGGGTCCCTGGTGCTGAGAGGCAGCAGTGCTAACAACTGTGCCATCATGCCGCCTATGTGTGCTAAAAATAATCAGAGATATTTTCAAAGCTGTCACAAATTCATAAAGTAAAGATGTGCCTGATAGTGCACAGAGATCCATTAACTGTGAATTTCTCTCTCTCCCCATGCACACTGAATACACTGACAGGCTGAGACAACTTGACTTGCCCTGGGTGCACAAATTTAGGTCAGACCATTAAGATGCGCCTTTCCTTCGGTTATTTATTTGTCATCAGCCAGGCAGAATTCAATCAGCCGAAGACGATATATTACAGTGCCGTTCATGAATGATTCCAAATTACCGCTTTGATGCAAAACATCACATTCTTAAAGTGGAACTGCATTCAAATCAGCTGCTGTATCTTTCTCATGCCGCACCAGGAAAAGACTTGCAATTTTTGAGTGACGTTCGTGACTTCAGGTCATCCCAAAGCATTTTATAACCAATGAAGTCACTGTTGTAAAGCAGGAAATATCACAACTGATCTGTGGATAGCAAGACCCACAGAAGTGAGATAAAGGCCTGAAGTTTAGCGCTTGCCACAGAAGTGGACTGAGCAAGGGGTGGACAATGGCAATGTCCATTAACCTCAGGAAGAATTTTATGATTCCGGGACAGGCGAGGCCGTAAAATCCCACTCAATGACCCAATCACATTTTCATTCATGGAACATGGGTTCACTGGCTGGCCAGCATTTATTGCTCATCCCTAGTTGTCCGAGGGCAGTTGAGAGTCGACCACATTGCTGTGGCTCTGGAGTCACGTGTAGGCCAGGCCAGGTAAGGAAAGCTGATTTCCTTCCCAAAAGGACATTAATGAATCAGATGGATTTTTCTGACAATTGACAATGGTTTCACGGTACATTCTTAATTCCAGATTTTTTTTTTATGGAATTCAAATTCCACGGTCTGCCAATTGCAGGATTCAAACACAAATCCCCAGAACATTAGTTGAGTTTCGGGATTAATAGCTAGCAATTGTACCACTCGGCCATCATCTCCTATGCATGAGTAATGTTGGTTATATATTGGTTAAGGATGCTGAAAGAATACCCCTGCTCTTGTCTGAAATTGGTCAAAGCACTCATGGTGCATTGAGTACTCTACTGGGGGTAGGTTAAAGTCGAGACCAAAGGGTATTAATGTGATGTTATTTTCCCCTTGGTTGATTCACCTTGCCGATATCTTATCAATAAGAGTCAATCTCCTTGGCTTGAATTTGAACAAAAGTTTGGCAATTAACTATTTCCTGGTGCATTCTCCATGGCAACACCCCAACCATTCAGAATCCGTTTGCCAACCAATCATCACTCTCTTCTTATGCAGTAGAAATTGTTGCAGCCTTTTCTATTAGTATTCCGACAAACTGTCCCGAAAATATGCAGTAAAAATGAATCACTTTAGGGTATGGGGAGTACAGATTTGCTTGTCAGTTTTTGAAATCCCATTTACAATGATGGATGAGACAGCCTGTCCTGATTCTCCAGTATTAAGTCAGTGTCAGTCTCTCTCTCTCTCTCTATCTGAGCACATAGGTGTGCTCGCATCATCACTCTACCTTCGGCGGTGAATAGAAACACGAATAGAGAGCTGTTATGACGTTAAAACCAAGCAAGACTGAAGCAGTAGAGCGGACCTGGGAGATGCCAACCGTGAAAAACAGCGGTAGCATGTTGCATTCATCATCCCCACTGACTTTCATTTTTATCAATGAAAAATCTTATGCTGCAAAAGCATGACTTTACAAACTTTTTAAAAAAATTTGCAGGACCACAAATAGAATACAAAAGAATGTAAATAGAACAAAAAACTGATTGCAAGCACAATGCAATGAAAGGCAGCCACTTCCAGAATACATTCAGTGGACAAGGCAAATGTGGAGACCAAAAGGGTATTAATCTGGCATTATTTCCCAGCCAGTGAGTCAAACCTGCTGGGAGAGTGTAAGGTAAACTTTTGTGTTATACATCATAATTCTCTGATTAGTCAATTTTGGGGCCCATGATTTTCAGTCAAAGAACAAAAAACAATACAGCACAGGAACAGGCCCTTCAACCCACAAAGCCTGCGCTGATCACATATCCTATCCAGACCAACCACCTGTATCCTTCTATTCCCCAGCTGTTCATGTGTCTATGAAGATAAGTCTTAAATGTCGCTAACATGCCTGCCTCAACCACCTCATTTGACAGTGCATTCCAGACCCACCATTCTATGTAAAAAACTTCCCCTGCAGATAGCTACTGAACCTTTTCCCCCTTACCTTGAATTTGTGCCCCCTTATAATAGTCATTTCTACTCTGGAAAAAAGTTGTTCACCTTATCTATGCCCCTCGTAATTTTATAAACTTCAATCAGATCATCCCCATCTTTCCAGAGAGAACAATCCCAGTTTATTCAATCTCTCCTCATAGCTAATATCCTCCATATCAGACAACATTCTGGCAAACCTTTTTCAATATTAATGGATGACAAGTCAGGGAAATGGGCACCTGAAAGATAGATTTACAGCCAAGTAGAATCTTCTTACTTCCTGTTACAAGTGAAGGCAGATATTTGCCAAGTATCCCTCCGAGTTGGATTCCTACTTTGCACCATCTGCAACATTGAACACATCCTAATCTCCACAGCCCACATTATTTCTTCATTGTCAATTAAACTTATATTCATACAGCACCACTAGTGTAGTGAAACATCTTAAGGAGCCTCTCAATAGCATTATAAAGAAAGGCATGTCACCAAGCCACTTGGGGAGATAATAGATCAGCTTGCCAGCCTTTTGCACAGAGTTCACTAGAAAATCTCAGCAAGTCTGGCAGCATCTGCAAGGGAAGAGCTGGTGTTTCGAGTCTAGATGACCCTTTGTCAGCTTCGATAAATCTCAGACTATCTTAAACAAGAGAGTGTTTTCTCTTTTGGTTTCAGATTCCAGCTTTTATTTTGGTCAAAGAGTTTGTTTTTAAGGAATATTTTAAAGGAGAAAAGTGAGGTCAAGAGGTAGGGACGGTATAGAGAGGGAATTCCAGAGCTTGAAGCTGAGGCAATCAACCATCAACAATTGTGTAAATAAAATTCAGAATGTACAAGAGGCCAGGATTATAGACTGCATGTATCATAAGAGAGTTGTGTGGCTGGAAATTGTCACAGACAATGGGATAGGCAAAGCCATGGAAGGAGTTGAAAATAAGGAGGAAAATTTTAAAATAGCTTGTTTAAAAGAGCTTGTTTGATCAGAAACAAACACAAGTCAGGAAACACAGGGTTGATAGAAAAATGAAACTTGTTGCAAGTTAAGACATGGGCAGCAAAGCAGCTTGCACCAATTTCCCTTCAATAATCACCTCAAGTTATAGAATCCGACCCACAATTCCACCCAGGCCCTATCCGCATAGACCCGTGCATTTATCCTAACTAATTCCCCTATCACTAACTAGCAATTCTGCATGGCCAAGACATGCACATCTTTGGACTGCAGGAGGAAACAGGAGCACCTGGAGGAAACCCACGCAGACACAGTGAAAATGTGCAAACACCACACAGACAGTGACCCAAGCTGGGAATTGGAGCAAGTCCCTGGCCCTGTGAGGCTAACCTACAGTGCCACTGTATCGCTCAGTCACTGGACTTCAGCGTGATTCCCAGTGCGCAAATCATCCATTTTGAAAGTCTTGTCTTTGTGTTCAACTCCCTTCGTGCCTTATCTCTGCGCATTTCTGTAACCACTGCCAACCCTGAAACCCTTCAAAATCTCTGTCCTCTTTCAATTTTCACTCTTGCACTTCTGCAATTTTTATTGCTCTGCAACTGACATTAATAACTTAAAGGGGTCTCAGTCCAAAGCTTTGTAATTCCTTGGGTAAATGTTGCCATCTCTCTACCATTCCAAGAACGTCAATGTATGGCTTGGTCTCAGAATTGTGCTCAATAATGCTTCTGAAAGACATCGTGGGATATTTAATTGTGTTGATAGTATTTTATGAATGCAAGCTGTTGCTATTGGAGTCTATGCTGGATGTACAAGTGTACAATATAACCCCTCATGTTCTTTGCAACCAAGGATAAGTTCCTGAGAACAGTAATTGGCAGTTGTCAGCCTGGGCTTGTGACAAAAGGGAGACAGAATATGGAGTGGGATTTTATGACCTTGCTCATCCTGAAACTTTAAAGTCCCACCCGAGGTTAGTGGGCTTTCCCATTGTTCGCCTCCCCCACCCACTCCGGTGACAGGTGGAGCGGTAAAATTCTGGTCTCTGTTTCTATGAGGATTAAAAAAAGGGGGGAAAAAATGAGAATCATGGAACCCCTAGAGTGCAGAAAGAGGTCTTCCAGACCATCGAATCTGCACTGACTCTCTGAAAGAGCATCCCATCCAGGCCTGCCCTATCCTCGTATCCCCACTTATTTAGCATGGCTAATCCACCTAACCTACACATCCTTGGTCTACAGGAGGAAATCGGAGCACTCGAAAGAAACCCTTCTGGACACAGGGGAAACTCTATACAGATCCAAGATGGCACCAGAGCATTGCAGCTTCTTGCAAGCTGTTCCGAGAGAGCTGTGCCTTGCTATCTTCCTTCTCTATGTACAGTATGCTTTGTCTATACAGCATGCAAGAAACAGTACTTTTCACTGTATACTAATACATGTGATAATAATAAAATGAAAACACAGGCCAGATTTGAACCTGGGTCCCTGGTGCTGTGAGGCAGCAATGCTAACCATTGTGCCACCCCATAAACATCATACTTAAAAAGAGTACTATATACTGAAAAATAGACAATTTTTCTTAACAGACTCATCATTAGGCCTCACTTACTCTATGTTTTTCCCTCATTGTTCTAGTTACATGATCTGCTGGGCTCTGCATCACACTACAAACACTGTGATACCTCAGGATAACCACTACAGTGTGTTTGTTTCCTTTAACTCTACTTTTTTAAAATTTTAATTGCTTCAGAAAATAACAACTAACTGCTGAAATCAGCACTGCATTCAGTCCTTTCAGCTGCAATTAATATAACTAGCAAGTTAGAGCAAGACAGGAAGCCAATCAGATTGAGAGAGACTTCCAATGCATGAAGCAGTATGTGTCACTGAAGCAGACAGAATCAGCCTCCCCTAAGCTGCTTTCAGCTCTGTTCTCTGAGTGCTGTAACAGCCAAGGCAGGGCCTGGTGATTTGCTGCTAAAAGGGGCCATAAAGATGTGGCAGTGAATAAATAATGTTAATCATGCCATAATGCACAGAAGAAATTACATGCATGAAATGCTACCTTTTGTACTCGGGTTCTTTCAACCTGCATAAATTGCAACAAATCATCCTCAATCATATTTGCGTTCTAAATGCCGGTTCCAAATGTGCAACCAATTCATCTCCATACCCTATTCCAGTCTCCCATTCAATGCTCTCAATAACTCTAACTGTATTTTTGTTATCTTTTCAATTGTTTTAAAGTGGCACTGTCCAATAGAAATAACTGATTCGCCACAAGTGTGACCCGCAGTAACCCCATTTTAACCACAAGCACCATTTTGAATGTGAAAAAGGTAAAGTCATCACCACAGCCCCAGGTGACCAAAGGCTGCTCTCTCCTTTGGTCACCTAGGAAGAGCAAACCTGAGGGTTGCCACACTTCAGGCAAGGTGCAAGGTTGAGAAGGCGGGCCTTCATTATTAACCTCATTTTGAATTTACTTTATCCACGGAAAGGCGTAACAAAAATCTAACACCAGGCTAGGATTTTATTCCTCGGAACGTGGGAGAATAAGGAGTGACCTTATTGAGGTATATGAAATCAGGAGGAGTGCGCATAGGATAAACGAACATAGTCTTTTTCCCAGGAAGGGGAATTGAAAACTAGAAGGTGAAGGTTTAGGGCAAGAAGAGAAAGATTTAAAAGGGACCTAAGGGGTGATGTCTTCACACAGAGAATGGTGTGTGTATGGAACAACTTGCCAGAGAAAGTGGTGAGGCAAGTACAATAGTAATATTTATAAAGCATTTGGATAAGTACATGGATGGGAAAGAATTAGAGGGATATGAGCTACATGCAGGCAATTGGGACTAGCTGGGAGGACATGGACTGGTTGGGCTGAAGTGCCTGGTGCTGTGCTGTATTACTCTATGACTCAATAATCATCTGATGCAAAACTTTGCACATTTTTACCACAAGTTAGAATTCTGGTGCAAATTTATCAGGTATAACACATTTTAATGCAGTTTCCAGATTTGTGTGCAACAATTGAGAGTGCCTTTGACACTTATCTGGGAGAGTGATGTGAAAGCTGACTTGTACAATGTGATGTGCCTGGCCCTTGCCTGCTTTCCGTCCAGACGTTGGATATTGTGTGCCTTTTTCTTATTGGATATTTGACTTGTTTTCTTCTGCTGGCCTGGAGCAGTTATTGGTCAAGCTTGCAAGAATGACAATTTCCCTCTTTGTGCAATGTTGTTATTGCGTCAGTGGCGCTCAACTCCAGCATTTTCACCCAGGTAGCAGATAAACTATAAGCAGTGACAAAGTAAAAACCACACAGAACAATCAAATAGACACTTACACACTCTGCTTTTCATCCTCGTACAGAAAGGTTGAAATATAAGTTCAATTGTCTTTTGAAAATAGAATTGAGATCACATTTCCAATGATCATGTCTGTTGCTTATTTTTATTTAACAATCAAAAATGCAAATACCTAGAAATAGAAGATAGGAGCAAGAGAAGGCCATTCAGCTCTTTGAGTCTACCCCACCATTCATCACAATCATGGCCAAATGTCCAACTTAATAGCCTAATCCTAATTTCTCCCCATAAGCTTTGATCCCATTCATCCCAAGCGCTCAATCTAGTCACCTCTTGAATACATTCAATGTTTTGGCATCGATTACTTCCGGTGGTAATGAATTCCACAGGCTCACACTTTTTGGGTGAAAAAATGACTCCTCATCTCCATCCTAAATGGTCTACTCTGAATCCTCAGTCTGTAACCCATGGCTCTGGACTCCCCCACTATCAGGAACATCCTTGCTACATCTACCCTTCTACTCCTGTTAGACTTTTATAAGTCTCTGTGAGATCCCCCTTCATTTGTCTGAACTTCAGTGAAAACAATTCTAACATAGTCGATCTTTCCTCCTACATCAATCCTGCCATCTCTGGAATCAGTCTGGTAAACCTTCACTGCACTCCCTCAAGAGTAAGAACATCCTTCCTTAGAAAAGGAGATCAAAACTGCACACAATACTCTAGTGTGGCCTCACCAAAGCCCTGCATAATTGCAACAACACATCCCTGCTCCTATAGTGAAACTTTGTGCAACGAAGGCCAACATACCATTTGTCTTTTTTTACCGCCTGCTGCACCTGCATAATTACCTTCAGTGACTGGTGCACAAAGACACCCAGGTCCCGTTGCACACTCCCCTCTCCCAATTTACAGTCGGTTAGTAATCTGCCTTCATGTTTTTGCTTCCAAAGTGAATAACGTCATATTTACCCAAATTATATTACCATACTGCACCTACCATTGACTTGCCCACTCACGCAACCTGTCCGGATCATTCTAAAAGATCTCTACATTCTTGTCTTAGTTCACCCTCCCATCCAACTTGGTACCATCTGCAAACTTTGAGATGTTACATTTTGTTCCCTCAGCCAAATCATTAATATATATTGGGATAGCTGGGATCTGAGCACCGATCCCTGCGGCACCCAACTACTTACTGCCTGCCAATTTGAAAAGGACCCATTAATTCCTACTCTTTATTTCCTCTCTGCCAACTAGTTTTCAATCCATCTCAACGCACTTTCCCCAATCCTATGCGTTTTAATTTTGCGCGATAATCTCTTATGTGGGAATTTGTCAAACACTTTCTGGAAGTCCAAATATACCATATCGACTGACTCCCTCTTGTCAACTCTAATAGTTTCATCTTCAAAGAATTCCAACAGATTTGTCAAGCATGCTTTTTCACATCTTAGTCACATCTGACTACTTACTCACCAAGAGACTATGTTGAGAATGTATCAGACAACATTCATGCAGTTACATTATAGTAAAGTGATCAAAAGTAAAATAACTTTGTGACTTCTGGATCAGCTTTTACGCCTTGGTATATAGTAGCACATCTTCAAAAGGTTGCTCCCATCTGAACTCACCTACATCCAAGTACAGTGTTAAGCTGCTTATGTTTGTCCTGCTACATGGAAAATGGGGTGAATTAGGAAATGGGTGGAATCATGTAAATCCTGCTGCAGGTTAAGCTTCAAGCCTAGTCACAGACTCAGGGGCAAGATTTCGGACCATGTGTTGGAAAAAGAGGTTAGAGAAGAATAAAATATAAGGGCAGCATGGTAGCACAGTGGTTAGCACTGCTGCCTCACAAAGTCCAGAGCCCAAGTCCAATCCCAGCCTTGGGTAACTGAATGGAATTTGCACATCCTGCCTGTGTCTGCATGGATTTCCTCCAGGTGCTCCAGTTTTCTCCCACAGTCCAAAGAAGTGCAGATTAAGTGGCTTGGCTATGCTATATTGCCCCTTTGGTGTGAAAGTTAGGGGGATTAGTGGGGTAAGTAGATTGGGGTTACGGGGATAAGGCAGGAGAGTGGGCCTGGGTGAGATGCTGAGTCAGTAGAGAGTAAATAAGTTGAATGGCCTACTTCTGCATTGTAGGGATTCTAGGATTCTATGATAGATGGGTATTTGATGGCTGAAGCAAACATGATGGCTGAAGGGCTTCTTGCTGTGCTGTAAAACTCTGATTCTATGACTAGCATTCCCCATATTTTTCTTCTTGAAATATTTCAAAAGTTCATACTTTGTCTTCCCAGAGTCAGTTAAATTACTTATGGTAATAAGTGTGTAAATCAAGCTGGGAAACAGCAAAGAAATGAGTTGCACATCATTTCCTTAAATTTATTTTTCTTGCAACTAGCCAAGATTAATGTCAAGCAGATTCATGTATCGTTAACCAAGTGGGCAAACAATCCTGCCTCAAAGATTCAACGTCCCCAGCTTCAACCGGTTGACAGTGATCCGATGGCACCATTTCTTTCAATGTACTTGTCAATCCTCCTTCGGCCAATATCATCAAAAACAGGCCAAAAGGTTATTCATCTCATTGTCACCTGTGTGATCTTGCTCTGTGCAGAATGGCTGCTGCAGATGCCTCACAATATTCCATGTAACCCGAAGAACTCATCAAATGTAAAATACTTCAGGGTGTTCTAGGCAACTACATAATGCAAATACACGTCTTTCATACAAGAGTTCAATTTCTGTTTGATTGACATCAAACTACTATGTCATTCACTTCCTTAAAGTAAACCAGCTAACACGTTCCCTTGAATGACAGAGGCAGCATGGTGGCACAGTGGTTAGCATTGCTACCTCACAGTGTCAGAGACCTGGGTTTGATTCCCAGCTTGGGTCACTGTCTATGTGGAGCTTACACATTCTCTGCATGTTTGCATGGGTTTCATCTGGGTGCTCCGGTTTCCTCCACAGTCCAAAGATGTGCAGGTTAGATAGATTGGCCATGCTAAATTGCCCCTTTTTGTCAGGGGGACTAGCTAGGGTAAATGTATGGGATGATGGAGATAGGGCCTGGGTGGGATTGTGATCTTTGCAAACTTCAAGAGCCAAATGGCCTTCTTCTTCACTGTAGATTCTATGAAATCGATATCAGTGCCAGTGAAATATATTTCATATGTCGTATTTGAAGCCAGAAAGATTGTACATGTGCTGTTCTGGAAAACAACCTGGGTTCAACAGACATACATTCACACTGTGTGACAGTTTGCAGCTAATCTGAGGTTTTCAAAAAGAGCAAAAACGCTCCCACTTCTAAAGAATTCTAGATAATCAACATCGTAGTTCCATTCTGAATAGCTGAGCATTTTGGATTAATATTATTTCGCATTTCATCCTGCCTACCTAATTAGCAAAGATCAAACAATTGGACAATTGAACAACTGAACCTTGAATCCTTGCAGGATAGAAAAAAAGGTATATGAATGCAAACTTTTAATTGCAGATGATGGACAACTCATAGAGCTCTTTATGCAATTAAAACCAATTGCATTGGACTCCAAGGACAATCATTATGCACTTTTTCCATCATAGCTAATTAAGGGCAAGGAAAGACTGACCTAATACTTGTCTTCATAGCAATTAAAGAATCATTGCAATGGATATTGGAAGGAACCAGTTTGTAGATTTCTGCAAATTGTAGAAAGTTTTGAACTGATGCAATGTTTTATGCATGTATTTTTTTCTCCCTTGCTGCTGCCCAGTTGTGTAATTGCATACTGGACACAGTCTACAATTATCTAAACTCCAAACATAGACAGGACATAAACACAGGAGAATTCGGAAAACTCTGGCTGGAATTTTACCGCCTGGCCAACCCTGGAATCGATTAGGCAAGGCTTGCAGGATGGAATTCTTTGTTAGCCTTGGGTGGGTATGATACACCAAGAAGTTTCAAGCTTTTGAGGCTAATAACTAATGTTCCAGCCAAATTCAACCTTAAGTTATGTTTTTGCCTGACAATAGAAAGAAGTAAGAGTTTTGGGGAAAAAAACGTTGTGCTGTTTTCCTTTCTCAAAGGTGGTCTAAAGTACCAAACGCAAGATTAATTGCATTTTATACTAGGGCAGAATTTCCTTTTTTTTTGCAGAGTACGGAAAAAGCATGGAAACCACCAGTCCCAATGTGGCTTCTTCCGCCATATTGAGAGCAAAGGAGGAAACAAAAATTCAAGAGGCAGGTCCCACAATGTCACGGTGGCAGAGCAGTTTCTGATGGAGTCCAACCCAGCAACATCTTTGGTATTAAAAGGTTGGGGCATCATTTTTAAAAGGCACCCTGGTACAAAGCATCAAAAACAGAACTCGCCATCCCCTGAACACCAGCCCCGCCTCTCCCAAACACTACATCCCTCCCCAAGGATCCCTTCCTCACCCCCCATAGAATACCCCACCTCACCATGGAACACCATGCCATGCAACACTGCCACAGAAAACCTGTCCAGGCACGGCCCAGGTACATTGTTCTGGCAGTGCCCAGACACGATCCTCTCCTCCCACTGAGCCAAGCGCTCATTTGCACTCCTCTGGTGGGGCACCTGTCATGTTTCACCTCAGCGTGAGAATGGACAATGTAAACGAGGAAGAAGGGGCAGGTATTATCAGGCTTAGACGCCTGATAATTACAATCAAATGTACGATAATAGAGATCCCAATGTCCAAAGTCAGAATTCCTGGCTGCATCATTAGGACAACTGCTGTGGGAAATTCAGCTGGTGTATATTGTGTTTTGGGTCTCCCACAGAATTTTCCACTTTTGACTCCAATTCCTTCCCTGAAAATGTGAGCGAAAAATCCTCCCCCCACTGCCATATTCTGAGCCAGTTAGATTTTAACTTGAGTAACTGCTGCAATCTTATGTTAAATAAACCAATCTCAATAATAGATTAAGAGACTCAGAGTTCATTTGTTGCCCGCCTAATGCATTCCTAAATCAAGCAGATGATTATCAGCTGCCTGGAATTAGTCTATTTACCTTATTGCTGGCAGCTGATTACTGATTCAGAAATAATATCACTTACAATATGTTGCATGCATTTCATTTGAAGTGTAAAAAATTAGTAGATAGCACAATGGAGTGTGCAGGGAATTATTCAGGAGATGTTACATTTTGTCCTTGTAGAATATAAAAACTTGCATGGAAGCTAGGCGTACCCTTCTGGAAACACCAGTCAAAAAGACACTTTCCTTTCTGAACTCCATTCTTTCCTCTCAAAAGCCCATGTTTCCTTTCACTTTGACAAGTGCAAAATATTTCCAAGCCAAGGAGATTATTTATCAAAAAGCACAGACAGAACCATTCCATCCAGTACACTGGCTTCTTGTTATTCAATACTGCATGCCATAGTTTAATTATGGCTCAAGTAAATTTGTACAAGTTTATCGTAAGAATGTAAGAAATAGCAGGAGAGCTTCAGAAAACGCCGGAGAAACTCAGCAGATCTGACAGCATCTGTGGAGAGAGAATAGACAACGATGGGTGGCACGGTGGCACAGTGGTTAACACTGCTATCTCTCAGCGCCAGAGATCTGGGTTTGATTCCCAGCTTGAATCACTGCCTGTAGAATTTGCGTGTTCTCCCTGTGCGGGCTTCCTCTCTGTGCTCTGGATTCCTCCCAGTTTGAAAGACATGCTGGTTACGTGCATTGACCCGAACAGGGGCCAGAGAGTGGCGATTTGACGAATTTCACAGTAACTTCATTGCAGTGTTAATGTAAGCCTTGTTTGTGACTAATAAATAAACTTTACTTTTTACAGCCAACTTCGGAGACTATCAACCAGTCTTCACACAGACTTGGAAGGTTAGCTCTACTCTCTCTCCACAGACGCTGTTAGACCTGCTGAGTTTCTCCAGAATTTTCTCTTTTTGTTTCAGATTCCAGCATTCGCAGTACTTTGCCTTTAGCCCCTCAAGCTTGCTCTGCTATTCAGTAAGATCACAGCTCATGTAATCTTGCCCTCAATTCCACTTTCCCACTTTCCCCCATAAACAGTGACTTCCCTATAATTCATAAGTCTGTCTATCTCAAGTCTTGATTATATTCACTGACACAGTCTCCATTGCTCTTTGTGTTAGAGAATTAAAAGGAGTCACAACCTCTGAGGCAAGAAATTTCTCCTCATCTCCATCTTACGTGGGTAAGCATTTATTCTGAAGCTGTGTTGCCTTGTTCTAGATTGCTTGTGCTAGGAAACATCCTCTCAGCATTTACTTTTCTGAAACAAGCTGTTTCAGAATCTCAATAAGATCACCTCCCATTTGGCTAAATTCCAATGACTATCAGCCCAACAAAGAATAAAGAGCGATACAAAACAGGAACAGGTCCTTTAGCTTTCCAAGCCTGTATCAATCACGTTGTCCTAATTGGACCAACTACCTGTACCCCTCTATCCCTTGTCAGTTCATGTCTATCTAGATAAGAATCAACCTTCCTTCACAAGGTAACCCCTTCATCCCAGCAATTAACCGAATGAACCTTCCCTCTCAAGCCTCCAAAGCAAATATATTCCCCTTTAAATAGGGAGATCAAAACTACACAGCATGTTGGGTGCAGTCTCATTAAAACCCTGTACAATAACTTCCAAACCATCATACTCCAACTCTTTTACAATTAAGGGAAACATTCCGTTAGCCTTCTAATTACTTGCTGTACTTGAAAACATATATTTTTAGTGCAGAAGGAGGTTATTCAGCCCATTGAGTCTGCACCAACAACAATCCCACCCAGGTCTTATCCCTGTAACCCCACAAGTTCACGCTGCTAATCTCTCTAACTAACGTATCCTGGGACACAAAGGGGCAATTTTAGCATGGCCACTCAACCTAACTCGCACATCTTCGGACCTGAGAGAAATCCAGAGAACCTGGAGAAAACCCCTGCAGACACAGGGAGAATGTGCAAATTCCACACAGACAGTGACCCAAGCTGGGAATCAAGTCACTGGAGCTGTGAAACAGCGGTGCTAATTACTGTGCCATCATGCCACTTAAAAGCATTCATTTTTCATGTATAAGGATACTCAGCTTTCTACAATGACTCTCCATTTAAATAATATTCTTTCTATTCTTCCTACAAAAGTAGATAACCTCATTTTCTCACATTGCCAATTTCTGCTTCTCACTTAACCTACCCTTCTCCTGTGCTCTCATCTTGTTTCTGCCTTAAATGGGTGACCTCTTACTCTGAGATTATGCCTCCTGGTTTGAGACTCTCCCAAAGGGGAATGAATCAACTTCTCAGCATCTATGCTACCAAGCCCCTGAGCATCCTCTATGTCTCAGTAAAATCACTTCTCATTCTTTTAAACTCCAATGAGTACAGATTCAACCTACTCTACCACTCCTGATGAAAAATCCTTCCAATACCTGGGATCAACCTAGTGAACATTCTCTGGACTGCCTCCAACATGAGCATATATTTCCTTAGATAAGGGACCAAAAGGACTAAAAACTGTTCAAAGCATTCCAGGTGATGTCTAACAAGTACCTTATATAGTTTAAGCAAGACCTCCCCCTACTTTTATACTCATTCTCTTTGAAATAAAGATGAGCATTCCATTTGCCTTCCCTATTATCTGCTGAATTTGCATGCTAGCTTTTTGTGATTTATGCACAAGGACCCCAAATCCCTCTGAGCTGCCATTTTCTGCAGTCTTTCTCCATTTAAATAATATTCAGCCCCTTTATTCACCCTACCAAAATGCACAACTTCATTTATTTTTCAATTATATCAAGTTTGCACCCATTCATTAACCTATCTATAGCTCTCTGTAGACTTTTTGGCCGGAACACTACCACCATGGAATTGTTGTGGACAAGAGTCTGACAATGGAAATCTCCACTGACTACTGGTGGGAATTTCCAGGTTGCACCTGAGCGATGCCATAAAATCCCACTGTGTGTGTCGTCCTCAGTTTTTGCCTTGCTACCTAGTTTTGTGTCGTCCACAAACTTGGCAATAAGACATTCACTTTTCTTGCCCAAATCACTAATATATACTGTAAATAATTGTGGGCCCAGCACTGATCCCTGTGACACTCCACTAATTGCCATTCTGAGAATGCCTCTCTTATCCCAGCTGGGGGTGATCTTGAGCCAATGCTTGCCACCTGTAGAAATGCTGGCGAGGGCTCCAGAATCAGCAAAACCATTGGGACGGATTGTATCTGAATTGTGCTGGGACCAGTGTTCTTACAAACTGCTTTACCAGGGAAATAGAAAGCATTTTAAAATAAATAGGAGGATAGTTCTGGTGCAGTGTGCATTGGCTTATAAAGCAAAAAGGTAAGGCAGCATTGAAAGGTGGCTTTTAGGTAGTGATCCCCAGATGTGACAGAAAGGGAAATAGTTTACAAACATTAAAAAGAACAGCAGAAAATAAGGTGAAGGGGAAAAAAGCAAAATTAATGGAAAATTACATAAATGTACCTAGCATTTGCTGCAAAGTAAATGGCATTATGGAAATCTGGCAGTGCCCGGGCAAACCCCAACGGGAGCATCATGAGGGAGGAAGAGATTCATTTATTTGCAGTAATTAATCAATTTGTGATTTTTTTTTCCAATCTGTTGGAACGCTTATTTCTTTATCTTTGCAATGAATGCCTTGTTTATAATACCTAATGTATACCTTACCATCTTGCTTTTTTTTGTGTCTTTCTATTAAGTATGTATACCAATTCCTTCTTTTCCCTCACCATATACATTAGTTTGTGTTTACCTGTATTAAGTGTTATCTCTTTTTAACCTATGCATTTTCTGATCAGTACATGTCTTCTTGGAAACTTCTGCAGTCCTCACTTTGCCAAACCTCCTACTTTAGTCAACAAGTATGTCAGCACATTTGTGTTCCCCCACACCCATCCAAATCAATAGTTTACACCAAGGCAAAAGTGGATCCAGCACAAATTCTTTAAGTATATATTACAATTCATCTCAGATTACTGAAGTATATATTCCAATTCACATCAAAGCCAGCAGACAAATCTCATTCTGCTTCTCATTCTCATTTACTCATTCTGTCACATTATCTGTTACTGGACCTGATTTTTCTTTATCACCTTACTGAACATCTAAGAATTCAGCAAAACTGTGTCCATTGCATTCCTTTTATCTCATTAACCACTGCTTCGAAAACCATTACATTTGTCAAACACAGCTTGCTTTCAAAAACTATGTGCTTGATGTCTCAATGGCTTTGCCTTGTATTACAAATTCTAAATGATCTGCTGACCCATTTTATCCTTTATTCCCTTCCTGAGCGAGAGCTGTTACATCACTAAAATTTGCTTCAACCAAGATGAAAAAGTTGTGCCCAGAGCCTCATTACTTTCTTTTTGATTTCTTTCCACAGCCGAGGGTAATTGTTAGCATGGCTTGGTGGCAGGTACACCTCAAGCTCTGCCAACATTCAGTTGATTCTAATTACACTCTATAATAATTCTATATTCTGACTTACCCTGTTTGTAAAAGTTGATGAAAAATATTTATTTAATAACACTACTATGCCTATATCCATCACTATGCCTTCATCCATCACAAGAAAGAAGCCTTCATGGAATCCCCACAGTACAAAAGGATACCATTCGATGCTATTGTCATAACTGAAGTCCATCCCCAAGAATCCCAGGAGTCCCAAGTCCATTCCCAACAGTCATCCCTGCAGCTCTCTAACATCTTCAGAACTTTCCTAAAGTGCAGTAATCAGAACTGCAGGCAATATTCTAGCTGAAGCTGAACCAGTGATTTGTACAAGTTCAATATAACTTCCTTGATCTTGTGTTTTCTGTCCCTTTTAATAAGGATACTGGAGCTTTATTAGTTGCTTTCTCAACATATCCTGACATCTTCAATGATCTATGCACATATACACCCAGGTCCCTTTGCTCATGCACCACTTTTAGAGTCTTCACATTGTCACATGTTCCTCCTCTCAAACTGTATCACTTCGATTATCTCTACCTTAACCTTATCTGCCTTCTGTCACCATACAAAGGCTTGATCTAGCCAGTGAAACAGCCGATGATGACACGAACACATGACTAGACTCTTAAAGTAACAACACAACAGCAGCATGGTAACATAGTTGTTAGCAGTGTTGCTTCACAGCACCAGTGTTCCTGGCTTGGTTCACTGTGTGGAATTTGCACATTTTCCCCATGTCTCCGGATGTTTTGGTTTCCTCCCGCATTCTGAAAGACATGCTGGTTAGATGCATTGACCGAACAGGCACTAGACTGTGGCGACTAGGGGAATTTCACAGTAACCTCATTGCAGTGTTAAGATAAGCCTACTTGTGACGAATAAATAAACTTTAATTTTTAACTTTAACAACACATCCACCCAAATATAATACAAGGCAGGTATTGAAGAATCATTTGTTGAAGAATCTGGATGGATCTGGTTTCCTGCCAAGAGTCTTTTGCCTCCTCCTTCCTCTTTGAAAATCTTGTACTTCTTTCTGCTGGTCCTGTCTCCTTGACGTACTGCAGGCCAAGGACAACCCATGGACTGGAGCAAATGGTCTGAGCAGAACACTTGAAATGAGAATCAAGGTCTTCATTTCACATCATGCTCTGTAAACTTTACCAGTTTTAGATAATAATATAAACCTCTAAACACTTCTATCAACTCAGCAACAGCCAGTGGAAATCGATCAGCAAATCCCGAAAGTGTTCATTTATCCCTTGAAGCATCAATGCAGGAAGACAGTAGGGAGGGACACTTATCTGTAGCTGAAGCTGTATAAGATTAAGAGAGGGTATTAGCTGGAGCACTGAGATTGAAAATGACATTTGTTTTAATTCACTCATGGGACATGGACACCACTGGCTGGCTAGGATTTATTTCCCATCCCTAGTTGCTCTTGAAAGGCATTTGAAAATCAGCCATATTTGTGGCTCTGGAGTTACATATAGACTGGACCAGATAAGGGCGGCAGATTTCCTTCCCTAAAGGATACTTCGTGAACCAAGTCAGTTTTACCAACAATAGACAATGGTTTCATGGTCATCAGTAGATTCTTAATTCCAGACCATTTTTATTGAATTCAAATTTCACTATCTGCCGATGCAGGATTCAAACTTGGGTCCCCAGAAACTTAGCTGAGTTTCTGGATTAATCATGAAGCAGTGATACCACTAGGCCATCACCTCCCCTGCAAGTCAGTTCTGTATTACGTTGATTGACGTCACAAACTGCTGACTCTACCTATCATGGAATATACTCTCAGTGTCTGCATTTACAACTGACCCAAAATGGGATGTGGCACAATCCACACCAGATATGTGCAGATACCAATTTAGATATAAACAGCACCTCCAAAATTAGAATTCTGGGTGTTAACAATCCTCTTGTGTGGCCCTTTTCTATGACTGTTACCCTTTTCCAGTTATACATTGAACATAATTATATTATGCTCACTCTCACGCTGTTCATCTGGTTTCGCATCAGTTATTTGTTTCACATTTATCATGGATCTAAATCAAGCAACATTTCTTTCCTTATGGATCACAAGATGAGAGGGTTGGGAAACCTTCCACAGACTTTTGATCACATATATGACAAATTCTCCAGTATTATGCTGTTGGGGTCTGAAGATGTGCGAATTAGGTTGATTGGCCACGCTAAATTGATCCTAATGTCAGGGGATTAGGAGGATAAATATGTAGAGCCTGGGTAGGATTGTGGTCTCAATGGGTTGAATGGCCTCCTTCCACACTGGAGGGATTCTAGAATTTTTCTATGATTCTTACAGATGTTAGCCTCAGCTCAGTTGTAGCTCTCTGGCTTTGAGACAGAATGTTGGCATTTCAAAACCCACTCCAGAGAGCTAAGCTAAAATCTGGGTAGACACTGCAGTGGTGTAATGAGGGAGTGCTGCACTATTGGAGATGACGTTTTTTAGATTAGATGTTCAGCCAAGGCTCACGTGCTCTCTCAGGTCAATGTAAAAGATCCCAATGCAGTATTCAAGGAAGAATATATATGGCAATCAGTGCCAAAAACAAATTATTTCATCATTATCCAGTTGTCCTTTTGTTTCACAGAAAAAGCAACCTGTTAATGGGGAGATTTTCTGTTTTTATTTTGACTGGGGGATAAATATTGGCTAGTCCACTAGAAAAAAACTCCACTGCTCTTCTCCAAAATAGCACTGTGGCATCTTTCACATCCACCAAATTTCTTAATGTCTCATTTGAAAGATGACGGGGGGAGTTTTCTCATTCCACCCATCATGAGACAGGAAAACATGAAAGTCCCCTAGTTGCCACTCTCCGTGCCTGTTCAGGTACACTGAGGGAGAATTTAGCATGGACAATGCACCTAACCAGCACTTCTTTCAGACTGTTGCGAGTAAACCAGAGCACCCAGAGGAAACCCATGCAGACACAGGGAGAATGTGCGCTTTGCACAGACTGTGACCCAAGCTGGGAATTGAACCCAGATCCCTACCGCCCAGCAGGACCAACAATTGACCTTTTGTTCCAGGGAGCTGACACCCTACATCACATGAGCATTGGCTCACACTCAGAGATTCTGCCACTGTACTTTCTTCTAATAGAACATAGAAAAACTACAGCACAAACAAGCCCTTCGGCCCACAAGTTGAGACGAACATATCTCTACTACTAGGCTTACCTATAACCCTCAATCTTACTAAGTCCCATGTACTCATCCAGAAGTCTTTTAAAAGACCCTATCAAATCCGCCTCCATCCTCACCACCGGCAGTCGATTACACCCACCCACTACCCTCTGAGAGAAAAACTTACCCCTGACATCTCTTCTGTACCTACTCTCCAGCTAAACCTGTGTTTTCTTGTGGCAGCCATTTCAGCTCCAGGAAAAAGCCTCTGAGAATCATCATCTTATACACTTCTTTGAGGTATGTGCAGTGCTGATGCTGACTGTTGCAAGGGTGAAACTGAGAGATAGTGGCCAGAATTTTACTGGCACGCCTACCTTGATTCCGGGGGGTGGGCAAGGTTTGGAGAATGGCACTTTCTGTTGGCCTCGGACGGGATCATGTGAACCTTGGCCTAGACATGCCGGTAAATTTTCACCCATTGTTTCATTTACATTAACACTGCAGTGCAGTTACTGTGAAAATTCCCTGGTCACCACACTCCGGCGCCTGTTCAGGTACACTGAATTTAGCTTGGCCAATGCACCTAACCAGCAAATCTGTGGGAGGAAACCAGATCACCCAAGGAAATCCATGCAGATGGGGAGAGCACGCATGTTCTACACAGACAGTGACCAAAGCCGGGAATCGTACCTGGGTCTCCAGAGTTGTGAGGAGCAGTGCTAACCACTGTGGCAATCTAAGTTTTCATTGTTGTTGTCTCTAAACACCTGTTCTCCCGAGCTGTCAAGAATTCAACTCACGTATGTCTAACTGAGAAGGCAACCCAAGCTGTAGTACACACCGACATCAATAAGCACCTATTCAGGCAGCAAAAAAACCTAATTTACTAAATGACATAGTTTAAAAAATGTAATCTGCTTTGGATTCATTGTTTGACCTGACCTAAACAACATTAGCAATAATAATAGTATGCAAATTCAGCAAAGCATCACATTTCTATTCATCTGCAATTACACTTTGAAACCACTCTGAGACTAGTCTTGTACATCAACAGCACCATCCTGAAACAGCTCACAATTTCTTCAGTCTAGAGGGGCAGAGATCGCACCTTTGAAAAATTATCCAGAATTTGTAATTTCAACTTGAATGAAGATCAAAATGACCCAATTAAGATGATCCTTTTGTCTTTCATCATGCATGTTTGAATGATTTAATGAGACTATTAACTCAGGTTGCTAACATCATAAAATGATAGACATACCATTACAATGCATTATTCTCACAAACAGAAACATAGAAGATAGGAGCAGGAGGAAGCCATTTGGTCCTTTGAACCTGCTCTGCAATCATGGCTGTTTATCCAAACTCAATAGCCTAATCTTGCTTTTTCCCCATAACCTTTGATCCCATTCACCCCAAGTGCTATATCCAACCATCTCTTGAACATATTCAATGTTTTGGCATCAACTACTTCCTGTAGTCATGAATTCACCATTCTTTGGGTGAAGAAATGTCTCTTCACTTCCATCCTAAATGGTCTACCCTGAATCCTCAGTCTGTAACCCCTGGTTCTGGATTCTCCCACCGTGGGGAATACTCTCCCTGCATTTGGCCTATCTAGTCCTGTTAAAATTTTATAAGTCTCAATGAGATTCCCCCCTCATTCATCTGAATTCCAGTGAAAACAATCCTTATATGCAACCCAAATACATGTAAAATATTGATAAATTCAGAAATTATATTCTTAAGAACCTTGACACCATCTTGAAACATGTATTTATATAATTTGTAAACACTGCTGTGGAAATTGTGTTGCAATAGTTTCCAAACTTTCCCCGGGAATTTGGAACTTCAGTATAGCTACTCCAAGCGATAGGCACAAAGATTGGGAGGGTAGGTGCAGAGTGAAGACCATCGGCAAGTCTGGAAAATATGCAGCGGTATGGGGAACAGTGGGACCAAATGAGTTGCTGTTGCAAATAGCTGGCACATACATGATGGGCCAAACGATCTCTGACTGATGTTGCAACCATTCTATGATTCAATGAATAGGAAGGGAAATAGTAGACATGATAAACCTTGCGGAAAGTATTTGGGAGAAGTAATTTTCATTATCTAACCCTTGGCTGTTTCAGTAAACAAGCCTACCCAAAGAATCCTTGAAGTTGCACAAAGCACCCTTTTAAAACAATGTGACCTTGCAATCATAGAGCAATTTTATTATTTAAAAATGGTCCAATGCATTTCATGGAAGATGAAAATGGATACCAAAGAGCAGAAAGAGATGATATGGAGAGATTTGGTCAAAGGAGTGCATTTAAGGCAACTTTTGAAAGGTAGAGAGGGAGGTGAAGAGACTTAGAGAGGGAAATCCAAAGCATAGAAATAGCTCAGACAGCCACTGTTACCAACCCTCCAAGACCAGTCTGCAGTCTTCAAGAGTTGAAGATAAATCTCCAGGACACAGCCATGTGCAATATTGGAAACAAATCAAGACATCACAAAGATTTTTTTTTTATCATTTTCTTTGAACATTTATCTTTATCAATCACAAAAATATAGAAAATTGGGAACAAATGGCTGGCTTACATCAAGCATCATCCAATTGGGTAATGAAACCTGAATATTTCCAGCATTTTCTGTTCTTTCATATTTTCAGCATCTGCCATGTTTGCTTTTATTATGGGCAATGAGTCTTTTTGCTTTCCAGTTGGCAATATGAAGGCAGTACATTGCAAAGGATGGAGTTGGCCAACTAATGACAGAAGCGTGGGACCAAGTCATGTGATGAAACCTCCAGGAATAAGTTTAATTACAATTGGCAACCCAAGCTGAAATTCAAACCTAGTTGCCAATTTTTTTCCTTGTTGCAATTAAAATGTGTTGGGAACTGTGATGTGGGCAACAGAAGGCAAATGCGCCATATTGGACCAAATGATGTGGAGATGCCAGTGTCAGACTGTGGTGCGCACAGTAAGAAGTCTCAATACCTGGTTGAAGTTCAACTGGTTATTTGGAATCACGAGTTTTTGGAGTGCTGTTCACCTGATGAAGGGTGGTATGGTGGCACAGTGGTTAGCACTGCTGCCTTACAACATCAAGGACCTGGGTTCGATTCTGACCTCGGATCACTGTCTGTGTGGAGTTTGCACGTTCTCTCCGTATCTGTGTGGGTTTCCTTTGGATGCGCTGATTTCCTTTCACAGTCTAAAGATATGCGAGTTGGGTTGATAGGCCATGCTAAATTGACCCTAGTGTTAGGGGATTAGCAGGTTAAATATGTAGATTTATAGGAATAGGAACTGGATGGTACTATGGTCGATGCAGGCTAGATGGGCCAAATGGTCTCCATCTGCACTGTAGGGGTTTTAGGAAGAAAAACCTGTTGGATTTTACCCTGATGTTGTGAGACTTTTTAATATTGGACCAAGGCAGATGGGTGCACAAATGACCAGGGAAGGAAGAATCCGGAGTTCAGAGAGTGCTGGAGAAGGAAAAGATGGAACAAGAACACAATGAATTGAACACAAAGATAAGGATTTTAAATTTGACACTTTTCTCTGGCTTTCTCTTGCTAATTGAGCAGAAACAAAAGGTTGCTTTTGGAGGCAGAGCTATCCCAGTGACAACCATCTAGTACAAAGATACAAACATAATAATAATGATGGAGAGGAGATGACTCTCTTATCCAGCCAGCCTGTCTGCAATGTCTGGACCTCATAATATACTCAAGATGATAGGTCCAATACATTGAATATAGTACTTTCATTAACACTGTGGATTCTGTGTTAGCTCTACCTCAAATGTCCCTTTGCTTTTCTTTCTCCTCAATAAAATAAGTCATTCTAAAATCACGGACAGGTGGGTTTTGAAGTGGGAAAAAGAAATCAACAATTTGAAATTACATAGTTCATCACACAGTAAAATGCAATTACACCAGAGTACTTTTCCCTTATCGGTTCTTGGTTTATATTGCTTATTTGCTTCCTCCAGGAGCTTGCATAGCAGCACTGAAAATTTAGTGACAACCAGACACCAATTAAGAGGCGAAATGGTAGCAGAGAGGAAAATCTTGAAGTAATTCTCAAGGGTGAAGAAAGACATTAACCGTTGGATGGGATGTAGGGAGCACATTTTAGAGTTTTGCTTTTCAAATACATTTGGCCAAAATCTGAAAAGTAGCAAGGAGCCAGGAGTGAAGGAGGGCAAGTAGAGTGATGCTTTAGAATGAGTTATAACTGACGACAATGATTTCAAAATGAAAGCACTAAGGGAATCAGTGAAGTCTGGTAAGTACTAGGGGGACAGTAGACCAACAGTAACAATGGAATACTTCGCTGACAAGATCATAGATCATAGAATCATACAGTGCAGAATGAGGCCATTCGCCCATCAAGACTGCTGTAATCACAATCCCACCCAGGACTATTCCATAACATTATGCATTTATCCTAGCTAGCCCCCCGGACACTAAGGGACTATTTAGCACGGCCAAACCATCTAACCTGCACCATCTTTGGACCAGAGAGTTCTCAATGTAAACAAAATGCTGGAATTGCTCAGCAGATCAGGCAGCATGTGTGGAGAGAGGATAAAAACATCGGTAATGTTTAAGATCTGTGACTTTTCATCAGAACTGAAGGAAGTTGGAAACGTAAAAGATCTTAAGCAAGAAAAAGCAGTGATGGTCGGGGATGGGGGTGGTCAGTTGCAGCAGGCATGATGGATTGTACTGGTGTTTGGAATGATTTAGAGTTTGTGCAGGATTTAACACAAAGCGAGGAGAGGGAGAACTGAAACTGAGAAGCAACAAAGCAGAAACGAGGAGGTCACAGTGTTGTGCAATGGTGCAACAGTGGCAATATGTTGCCCAGGTGATAGGAAGTCAGCACCAAATAGAGTATCAGAGGTATACATCATTAAATTCTCCTTTAGTGAATAACTTGGTGCTGAATTCCAATACTCATGTTAGCAGATGAACAGCATGGTTTCAAACTTGTCACATCAAGCTGCAGTGTGCTCTGATTCATCCTTATCAAACAGGTACAGGAAAGCGGTTCACATTAATTTCACTTTGTCATCTCCAGCCATGTATGTAGCATGTCACTTGCTTGTTTTGAATATATTTATGTTTTTGGTGAACAGTAAATGCCTCAGGTACATGGGCATGACCAACAAAATTTGCAGGTCCTGTTCTGTCACTGAAAACTCTGGAAGAATTATGAACCTTAAAAAGATGACCAGCAGAGAAATATTCTGAAAACATCTTCTTTGATCCTCACAGGCAATTCCACTAACATGTGTTATCTATAAAGACAGCAACCTTTTATATGATGTAAATCCAAAGATGTGCAGGTTGGGTGGATTAACTTACCCCTTAGTGTCCCAAGATGTGTAGCCATGGGAAATGTGTGGGGTTATAGGGATAAGGTGGGGGAGAGGGCCTTGGAAAATACTCTATCAATGAGTAGGTGCAGATATGATGGGCTGAATGACTTCTTATGCACTGTAGGGATTATGTAGGGCAAAGATGCAACTATCATAGTTCCTTTGGGCTGAATGGACATTTAGATAGCTATCACGTTTGAAACAACTGAGAAAATGCACAGGTTTGAGAGTCCGAGCATTAGAGAAAATAGGATTGAGGGCTTACTTTGTATACTGTTTAACATGCTGTAGAATGCACCATGAGAACATAACTTAGACAAGTTACAATATTTACATAGAAGATCCAAGAGAGACGACTGCAATGATTTGGACATTACATGTTCCAAGAATGAAAAAAGTTCGAATGTCTTTCATGTACCTGCATACAGAGGAACATGGAGCAAGAATCTGAGGAAGCCTAGGAGGTGCTGGGTAAACAATATCAAGAATATCTTGACACAGAAAGGAATACAGGTGGTTGAATCTTCCAGGCATTTGACAGCCAACCCCAGTGGAGTGTATTCATTTGGCATCTATGTCGCTGCTAATCTGACAGATGGGAATTTAGTAAAAATAGTACTGTGTATCGTAATAGTAAGTTGGTCTGTGTCCAAGTCTATTAAATTGTCCACCCTATGTCACAGTAATACATAACAAAATATGAATTAATAAGAAGTGTCACAGCAGCAGGTTAAAGTCCAACAGGTTTATTTGGAATCAGGAGCTTTTAGAACAATGCTCCTTCAACAAGCGATGAAGTATCAAGTATCCAGACTCTTATCCTCTATAACGTTTCACCTGTTAATCTCTTGAGAGTCCACTTGCAGATGGGAATCATGTTTCGAATGTCGAATTATCCCCAGTGCAAGAAACTGGCCAGTGTGTTGCTGAGGTTGAGGCAAAATAGTGGGAGTCCCACCAAATTTAATTTTGTGCTTCTGTATTTGAAAGGGTGAGTGACTAGTGCAGGCTTGCACAAGAATGAGGGTTGACGATGTGAAAGCAGGCAGGGTTTAAAGAAAACCTGGGCTGTTACTTAGCAACCGGGGGCCATCCTGGGTCAGAAAAAAAATGTACAAAGATGTCCAGTTACATTGAAATACATCGTCTTCCGACTTTAATAAATCTCCCCAGCCCAAATAGATGTCAATAAATCAGCTGAAATAGTGGATCCCTTTTGTAAATACTGTAGATGGAAGATAGAAAAATCCAACTAAATTGTTGTTGGCTGTTCTTTTCTATTTGGGACACTTACATTTGCTATGAAAAATACATGAGAAGATCTCCAAAAGCCCAAAACCAGTCACTATTGATTCTCTGTTTGTCTGATGGTTTCAAAACTGCTTGCTTTGATTCTTGTAAGTTGTGCTGAATGTTTATTTACCGTTGCCATTTTACAAAATAAGTACCAAAGTGTTAAACATTTGGATATAGTCTTTGAATTACAGATAAAAAATATGTTTGAAAGTAATGAAATAAACCGACTTTGAGCTGAGTATAAAATGAACCATGAGATGGAAAGTTTTTCGAACGAGTTAAGTTGAAGCAAGCACGCGCTTAATCTGACGATGAGATGGCTAACATTCGCAGCTTCTTTCATGTTACGCACCAGTCTTTAAAAGTTAACAGCTGACAACACTGCTGCCATCGAGAAGGTTACCAAAGCATTTTTGTCATGCTTCAACCCATGTGAGCTGTAAAGTCATTGCTCTCAAAAACCAAAATGTGTTTCTTTTTCCTGCCTTATCCTGTACCAACAGGGTCAGGGTAAGACTCCCAGCACACCTACTCACCTGCCAATTTCCTGCTTCAGGGATAAATCAGCATTCAAAACATAATTCCTCTCTGCCGGAGAGTCCAACAAAAACTATAGGGGACAAGAGTTTGGAGACCTGATTGGATGGCCCGGTGGCACAGTGGTTAGCACTGCTGCTTCATAGACCCGGGATCAATTCCAACCTCGGGGCACTGTCTGTATGGAATTTGCACATTCTCCCCATATCTGCATGCTCCGGTTTCCTCCCACATTCCAATGGTGTGCCAGTTAGGTGAATGGCCACGTTAAGTTGCCCCTTAGTGTCAGGGAGACTAGCTAGTGTAAATGCATGGGGATTTGGGAAAAGGACCTGGCTGGGATTGTGGTTGGTGCAGATGCGATGGGCCAAATAGCTTCCTTCTGCACTGTAGGGTTCTATAATTGTATTACCCACTAAAAGCTCCATCCCACTCAGCGGTTTTCAGCAGTTGCCATGCATGAAATCATTCTTGCCGCTAACAGGGAAAATACCAGAATGCACCTGGCAATCCCCTGGGGAGTGATGGACTCAGATCAGACAAGAGGAAAATGTTCTGAGATTCCAGACTGTCACTGGTGTTTGCATGTGGTAAGGAAGGACTGAGTAAAAGACAATGGCAAACTCCAAACAGACAGTGCCCCGAGACTGGAATTGATCCCGGGTCTGTGACACTGTGAAGCAGCAGTGCTAACCAGTGTGCCACCGGGCCACCCAATCAAGTTTCCAAACTCTTGTCGGCTATAGTTTGTGTTGGACTCTCGGGCAGAGGGGAATTATTTTTTGAATGCTGATTTATCCCTGAAGCAGGAAATTGGCAGGTGAGTTGGTGTATTGGGAATCTTACCCTGTCCCTGTTGATACAGGATAAGGCAGGAAAAAGAAACAAATTTTGGTCTTTAAGAGCAATGACATTACAGCTCACATGGATTGAAGCATGACTAAAGTGCTTTGGTAACCTTCTCAACGTGTTGTCAGCTGTTAATTTTTAAAGGCTGGTGCATAACATGAAAGAAGCTGCGAACATTAGCCATCTCATCGTCAGATTAAGTGCGTGCATAGCTTCAACTTATTCGAAAAGCTTTCCATCTCACGGTATGTGTTCATTTTATACGCAGCTCAAAGTCTGAATATTCCACTTTACTAACATCTGGGGGCTTGTGCCAGAATTGTGACCATACCTTAACAAAAAATGTCCCAGACAGCATCTGCGCTGCCCCTGGGTATGTCCTATCCCACTGATGTGATGGATGTAACAAAGATAGTGGCACAGCGCTATACTGCTAAGAGGGATTTGCCCTGGGGGGGTTTAACATGTCTCATGGCACTAGGTTAAACATGGGCAAGGAAACCTCCTCCTGAATAGCAAATCCATTCCCCTCCATCCATCAGCTGATGAGCTCCTCCATGTTGAACAACACTGCCTGGAGGAAGCACTGAGGATGGAAGAGTACAGTACGTATGCTGGCTAGGGTAATTTCAATGTTCATCACCAAGAGCTGTTCGGTAGCACCACGAGTAAGACACAGCTGCTGTACTGGATCTGTGGCAGGTGGTGACAAAACCAGCAAAAGGGAAAGACATACTATTCCCACCAATTTACTTGTTATGGATAGAGCTGTCCATGACAATACTGGAAAGAACGATCACTGCACAGTTCTTGTGGAGACAAAGTCCCATCTTCACACTGAGGATGCTATCCATCATGCTGTGTGACACTACCACTGTGCAAAATGGGATAGGTTTTGAACAGATCCAGCAGCTCAAAACTGGACATTCATAAGATGCTGTGCGCCACTAGCAGCAGTCTGTAATCTCATGATCCAGCATATACCAGGTGAAGTACAAACAAGACTGCTTACATATCAAAGCAAATGCAGTACGTAATAGACAGAGTTAAGAATTCCACAATGAATAGATCAGAGCTAAGCTCTGCAGTCCTACCACATACAATCGGAAATAGTGGAGAGCAATGAAACAACTCACTGAAGGAACAGGCTTCACAAAGCTACCCATTCTCAATGAAAGGGGTGCTCAGCATCACAGTGTAAAAGACAAAAAAAAATTTGCAATAACCTGCAGCCAGAACTGCAGAGTGGAACTTGTCTTGACCTTCTCCTGAGGTCATATCATTGTAACATAGAATCCCTATCGTGCAGGAGGAGGTCATTCGGCCATCGAATCTGCACTGACCACAATCCCACCCAGGCCCTATACCCATAACCCCATGCAATTACCCTAACTAAGGGGCAATTTAGCATGGCCAAACCACCTAACCTGCACATCTTTGAATTGTGGGACCAAAACAGAGCGCCTGGAGGAAACCCAAGCAGACATGGGGAGAACAGGCAACTCCACACAGAAAGTGACGCAAGCCAGCAATCAAACTCAGGTTCCAGGCACCGTGAGACAACAGTGCTAACCACTGAGCCACTGTACCACCCAGATTCCTAGCATCACAGATATCAGACTGCGGCCAATTCGATTCACTCCAAGCGAAGTTAAGAAATGGCTGAGGACACTGGATGCTGCAAAGAAGATGGGTCCTGACAATATTCCAGCAAGTGTATGGAAGACTTGTACTTCAGAGGTTGCTGCACCCCTAACCAAGCTATTCCAGTACAGCTACAACAGTGCCATCTACTTGGCAATGTGAAAAACTGCCCAAGTATCCTGCACACAAAAAGCAGGACAAATCTAACCAAGCCAATTACGGCCTCAGCAATGTTATAGAAGGGGTTGTCAACAATGCTGTCAAGTGGTACCTTCCCCATTCATTAACACTCAGTTGAATTCTGCAAGGGACATTCAGCTCCAGAATACATTGTAACCTTGTTTCAAACGTGGACAGAAGATCTGAACCCAAGAGTTGAGACGAAAATGACTTCCTTTGACATTGTGACGGCATTTGATTGAGTGTGGCATCAAGGGGTCCTAGCAAAACTGGTGTCAGTGTGGATCAGAAGAAAACTCTCTACTGATTGGAGTCACAAGGAGTTCCTGAAGGTCAGACATCTCAGTTCTAAGTCACACCCATTATGACTTGGAAATATATCACCATTCCTTCACTGTTGCTGGGTCAATATCCTGCGATTCCTTCCCTAACTGGACTGCAGTAGTTCAAGAAGGCAGCTCATAACCATCTTCTTAAGGGAAATTAAGGATGGGCAATCAAAATGCTGGCCTGGCCAGGAAATAATTTTTAAATGTTATCAGCAATGGGTGGTGGCTAAGATTGCTTGATTGGCCTTGGGCTGACCCTAATTTTAACCCATTAACCTCCGCTATGCCACCTAATTGGCTGGACAAAATCCATATTACCAAGTGTACCCATTAGGAATCCTGACACCAATAAAGACAGGTACGGATGTGCTTAATGGCTTTTTTTGTAACTCTTTGAATTGTCTTAAACACTGCTCATGTGTTTAAAAAAGTGGAACAATATTTGATGATTACATCATCAAAGGACTGGGTTGGAGGGATATTTGAGCCTCAAGAATGATAACATCTCTCTACTCAAGTTATGAAGCAGAGGTGGATTCCACCCCCCCCTACTAAGAACTAACATTGAACCACTCAAAGAGGATACCTCGCTTCATAATCTGTAAAAGTGAGTATGAAATGGTGCAATCTGCTCTTCAGCAAATTTTAGTGGTTAAATCAAAATAACTCCAATGCTCTCTCTAAAATCAGTATATAACAATTTATTTACCTAACCAACAGTGAACAAGTTAACGAAACTATTAACAAACTGAATAAAACATGATTCTAGAGTAATGCTATTCAGATAAATACAATTCCCACTCTTTTACAAAACAATAGAATTTTAGTCGCTCTTTAAATTACAACCAGGTTTTGTGTTTGCGTTGTATTCGGGGGCCTTCTCTGTTGATTCTTCTGTCTTCTTTGCTACCTCAATGAAGCTTTGAGATAGAAGTTATGAGTTGTGGCAGGTGCAGTTTCTCTCTTCCTCTCTGGAGCAGAGAGCTGAACATAGAGCCAGTACTCTGACAGATGGCAGTTGCTCTCTGCCTTTGTCCCACTATCACCCTTCTTTTATACCTATGATCTCATATCAATATCCCCTACAATATGATTGGTCCTAGGTTATCAACATCATAAATTTAAATTTAATAGGTTCTTGGTATCTAAATGCATAATTCAAATTGATTGGCTGAATTCAAATAATTCAAATGTCTGAAAGCCTGGTGCATTGTTAACCCTGATGCTTGGCCTTTCAATGTAAATATTTCTGTCTGGGCTCCTGTGTACTTGCATTTTTTTAACTTTCTAAGTAAACACCTTTTTAACAGAACCATGCAATTTTTTTTCCTCAGCATTATACAGTTTTACTAATGCCAACTTCCAATTACTCCACTCAACTTTGAAACAGGTGTGATTAAAGAGTAATCAAATACAATTGGGCATTTGCTCGAGCTACAATTCTTATGATACATTCGTTAATTCTGTATATCCCATATGAAGCTATAATCAGATGGTAGTTCTACAAGACAATAGTTTGGATAAATTAAAATGAATGAATGAAGGCTCTTGTGGAGCCCAAATCCAATCTCCTATGAGATCCACTGATCCTCATGCATAGAGTTTTGTGAAGTCTACTGATTTCCATACCCAAAGTCCTCTGATATACGCTTACCTTTGTGCACAAAGTCCTGGCACAACTATTCATATCCCAACAGAGTCTAATCTTTACTGAGACCATCAAAGACATTACGAGTGATTTGAACTTTTGCTGATGATACAAAATGGGTTAGGATGAGTGTTGATTTCTGATCTGCTGTCTGTTACCTAGTTCCCCCATTTTTTTTCTTTTTTGGGGGAAGTACGTAACAAGGAGTAGATCTGATACCACCTGTTTGACACTGTTCACCAAAGTTACAATTTGCCCGCAACGAAACATCTTTTAGGTTTCGCGAGGACAGAAGATTTGGGGCTGAGGCAGTAATTGTGCTAAATTACCTGCTGTGCTGAATCATTTGCAAATCACTAATGCGAACACTGATGGGTTTGTGAGCACAGTTTTACACTGACACATGCTGATTTTGCCAAGGAAGGCAAGACAATTACTGGGCAGTTGAGAACCTCAGCAGAGTCATTGACTGTGTGAAAAAGAAATAGTTTAAAAATACTGCAATATAATATGAGCCAAACACTGCTACTCCAAGACCCAGCAAGCCTGCAATTAGATATAAAGGACAGATAGGAATGGATCAGACATGGTTTTTGCAGGTTAGACCGATTATATAAGCCTGTTACGTACCAGTTGGAAAGGTGACATTAGAACAAAAAAAACACAGTTGAAAATATCTAGAGCTAAACATTGAAATTATTGATCAAAGACAGTCAATCACCGTGATACAAATCGTCCATAGCGACACTTTAAATCTAAATGCATCCCATTCTCAATCTCACAACATACATCCCCTGCTCTGCTACACCACTGCAATGTTTCATTCCCCAAGGCGATCTTCCACTTTCGCCTCTGAGAGGAGAGATCACTGAATTGCAGCTAATTCGCTTGAACTCTTGGTTGCTTTCATTTATTTTAATAGGTTGGTGCAGGGAACAAAGTGCTTTGCATGGGTGCTGGTAATTGCAAGCTACTGCCTCGATCATATTATTTAATAATAAGTACCACAAAACTCAGGATCTCAATGCTCATACTCCTATCAGACTGAACAATTAGATAATGCTCGTAATCAATATTAATATCCTTTCATTTTCAAAATACCATTTTTGTTGATATTTTTTGAACACAATGGCTCTCTAGGTTCAGTAAACACTTGCAAATTCAAGGCTATTAACCTAAGGAGGATTAGCAGCCTTGATACTTCAACCGCACACATTAATTCAGTGTCTTCACAGAGAATATTGCACGCTTGTTTTCTCGCTTATTGAAACAAACACAGATAGAGAGGGATGCAATCAGCAAGAAAAGGAAAGGTTCACCATTATGGTTAATGATTTAATTTTTCCTGGTTTCTTCCAAGATCATGTGTGCTGTGTGCCTTCCAGCATCAATGCTGTTGACGCAACTACCTGGTACGGGGATAAAACTGGTTGCCATGGCGATGGCATCTGGCTGGCATCGTAATGCGCTGTCGGGGCTAGCATCTGAGCTTCTCAGCTCTCTCAGTGCAGACAAAATTACTACATGACTGTTATAATATCGCCGCATTTATATGTGAGGTAGAGATGCCGGCATTGTGCCCACCTCAAACCAATCAGAAGCCTCACAACATCAGTTTAAAATTCAGCAGATTTATTTGGAGTCATGAGCTTTCCGAGCGCCGCTCCTTTAAGGAGTTGGAGTTCAACCTGGTGTTGGGAAACTTCTTACATTCATATATGTCCTTACTTCATACACCAAGGCAAATCCTTTAAAGCTATTCAGAACAATGCCCCTTTCACAGAATCATTTCCACCGGGAATGTACTAATGCGGGACATGCCCTATCAATCTGTTGACAGCTTGCAAAATTGATCAGCCCTTATCTTTCTCTGAAACACTGTTGGCAACAATGGATGCAAAGCACTCAGCAGCAACTGGCATTTGTAACAGAAAGGTGACTTATGTATGTGGGGCATAGCTCCTTTAAGAGGATGGGTCAGGTGACCCGGAGGGTGACATGACATGCCAAGGAAACTGCCCCTACAGCCAGTCAGAGGCTGAAAGGGAAGAAGGACAGTTCTTCAGTAAACACTGCTGTTTCTGTGGCTTACCTCTGGTATGACTTCTTTGGAGCTACTCCCCGGTAATCTCAGACTTCACAATGACTTTATGAAGTTTGGATTCAAAGGTTGAGATACAGACGGGTGAAGGGTGGGCGCTCAGACCTAGGGCTGTGGGCAGGCTGCTGCCACAGCAAGAGGGCACTGAGCTAGCTGATAGGGAGGGAGGTCCTATGGAGCCAACGAAGGAATGGAATAGCGTGAAACTAAGCAGGGGAAATATTGCAGTCTAGTTGAGCTGGTGTGTAAGCGGAGCAAAGTTGGTTTGGCAAGTGGGAGGGAGTAGGCCAAAATATTGAGTTAATGAGGCTGGAATCGGCATTGGTGCTGTTAGATATTTCTCTAATTGTGGGAAAAAGAAGTAGAAAGAAAGCCATTATGTTAAACACTTTAGGGATCTGGCAGTTGAATTAGATTTATCAAGTCAGAGCATTAGATTGTGCAAGTTAAGCTAAATTATAACGGAAGCATGTTCTATTATCTCCTCTCCTCCTCCCTTGGTTCTTTTACCACACATTAAATCTGTGTTTCTCATTACCAACTCTCCTCCCAATGGCAACATTCTCTTCCTTTAATCTATCAAAAACCTTCACCTGCTCAATTTAATGCAATTTTCAGGTTGTTGAAGCCCTGTTGCCAGTAACTAAGAAGAACTTGGTGCAGTAAGATACACCTGGGAGGATAACTGAGAGCTACATCAGAGCAGAAATAAGTGTTGGTGAGATTAATGTGCCAGAATACTAAGTACTTTCAAGAGCAGTGAGAGACGTACATCATGCGGATAGAGTTATCTGTTGTGAGCATTGCCAGTCACTTGCTGTGGAGAAACTGGAAGAGAGGAGTGCTGAAATCACAGAAGGTATATGTGGCTCAGTACACACAATGTATATGACCAATGGGATCGATACATCAGAATAGAATTATCTATTTGGGAACCACTGAGATACATTGTACAAGGAGGCTCAGAAGCAAGACTATATACAGAGATGTGTCAGTTACTTCAAGGCAATTAACTAAGCTATAGCTAAGATAAAAGCAAAATACTACAGGTGCTGAAATCTGAAACAAAAAACAGAAATTGCTGGAAAATCCAGTAGGTTTGACAGGACCTGTGGGGAAACAAAGTCAATGTTTCGAGTCTAGAAGACTCTGTCAAGGATCGCCTAGACTTGAAACATTGGCTCTATTCTCTCCCAACAGATGCTGTCAGACCTGTTGGATTTTTCAGCATTTTCTGTTTTTTTTAACCAAAGTTACGTTGCTGTCTGTAGCAATGCCCTGAACTTTTAAATCATGAGGATCTTTCTCGCATCTCAAACCCAAACTGATCATACCTGCCACAGAATTGTCATAAACCTGTCAGACAGAACTTTTGTTAGTATCAGGGCAGAAGGATAAGTAGAAGTTCTGTTGAAGGGTCAAAAGACTCAGTACGTTAACTACGGGAGTGATTGTTCAAACTTGCTGCACCTAGCACGGGTCATGCCAATGCTGAAAAATAGCGTGAGAGTTTAAAAATCATTTTTGTCCCTGGCGCTAAATTGTTTGCCATTATCCTGCTCTCTTTCTAATGGTGCAAACTGGATCATTGCCCAGAAAGGCAATTAGCATACTTAAAGTGGCACTTAAATATGCATAGATGATTTGACATCAAATTCTCCCAACTCCCGGGATCTTCCAACTTTCAGGCACGGTGCAATACTGGCGAGAAGCACTACTGCTCTCAATTAGCAGAGACCAGATGCGATGGCAACTCCAAGAGGCTCAGAAGCCATTGAAGCCCCCGGGTAGTCGGAGGTAAGACTGGGCAGTGGCCTTCTTCTCCCCTCCCTATGAGACCCAATTGCCTCCTCCTTACAACCGCCCAGTCCTTCTCTATCCTCCTCACCTTGGGACCCCCTACAATTAACTGCGTCACCAGTTGTCGGGACTTTGTCTTAGACAGCACCATACAATTTCCCTTCTGGCCATTGCAGTACTATTGCTGCATGAACTGGAGGACTTTCTGCCAATCTCTTTGGCTAGCAAAGACTGGCTAGCAACACTCTAAGTCAGGCTTTCTCATGATTTAAAAGGGCAGAAGACCCACCCACTGCTAATCAACACTCTTCAGAGCATAAATTTGCAGCAGGACAGGTGAAGTTGAGGGCAATGTGTTCCCCATTGACTCTTTACAGATCAATGTGTTCTCATTAAAACAAGCATATTACCGTCTCTCATTGTACAAAGCTGTTTATTGGAAAGCACAACACCCAGCTTGATGGAATACTGCTTCTACAAAGTGCTTAACGCAGCAACTGAGGGAATTTAGCAAGGCGGGGAAGAGGTATTTCTCTAATACTTCACAAATCAAGGAGAGGAAGGAAGACATACTGAGAGCTGAAGACTAGAGGCATTGATGAGTTGAACAGTTAAATGATTAGGTGGTGACTGTTGAGGGATCCTATGTATGCTTAGTTCTGTTTGCTTCAGTCTATACAAAGACTTCATTTTAAGATACTTCTGCCGATGTGACTAGCTCAGCTAGGCTTAAAAACTAACTAACACTTGACTACATTTTAAAACTCAGAAGGCATGCTGGGTTAGCTAACAATTGGCAGCATTCTTGAAAAGTACATAGCAAGCAAAACAAGCTTTGATAACACCAGTTTGTTTGCCAGACAGAGACAGACTGCAAGGACACTCACAATAACAAGATAAGAATTAAGATATATTTTGGAACTGTTTTCAGTGGGCACTTCTTTTTTTTTTGAGGTTCTGTCCAGTATAATCCAGGGATGGGCTTCACAGCCACTCTTGAGCTTTTCCCTTTCTTTTCATTTCCGTAATGATTTAATTTTTTTGAAGTTCTGTTCAATAAAATAAATTCCTTTTTAAAATCATACCAGTGTTGTCTTTGTCTAGTCAAAGGAATGAATGGGTTGTTCAAGTGCTAATGTTTATTTTCTCTAAATCAGAGCAATTGTTTAAACTAGGACCAGGAAAATATTATGTTGTTTTAAATTTACAGTTTAACTAGTTAAACTGCTTTGCAACAAAGAATGACTGAATGAAGACTTTATCTGATTAAATAAACAAAATATGGCTTGCCAAATTGCAAGTTGTATGTCTAGACTACAGTTTGTGTAAGGTGAGACTGTTCGAGCAAACATATCTACAGGAGTTGTCACTATCTTGAATTTCTCCAGCTGTGTCATTGAGCTGAAATGTAATGGGAGAGGCTTGGAGACATGTGAAATGACAGGACAAGATTGACATTGACATATGATGCCCTGTTGCTGTAAGTAGTGCTGTGTGTTGCAGCACTTGCTGCTTCACTGCACTAAATTTCCTTACTCTCATCAGAGCAACTTGGCTAAATGAGTAAAGGCGACAAGCCACGTTCCACAAAGAAAAAGTCTGGACCCTACTGAGAAATGCATGCCACATCTTGGTAAAGAACAGCATTCCCAAGGTCAACTTTCACATTCACTGCCTGGGCAGTAATTAGAGGAGCAAATCACTTGCCAACTATGGAATCTGCCCAACTTTCAGTCCCATGTTTTCTCTTTAAGTTTGCAGAGCAAAGGAGTGTTGGGATGATTATTGAATACTGATAAAAAATAGAAACATAGAAAATAGAAGCAGGAGTAGGCCATTCGGCCCTTCAAGCCTGCTCCATTATGCATTTTGATCATGACAGATCATGAAGTTCAAAATCCTGATCCTGCCACTTCCCCCCCATCCCTTGATCCCTATAGCCCCAAAAGCTATATCTGTTTCTTTCTTGAAATCATTTGGCACCAACTATTTTCTGTAGTAGTGAATTCCACAGATTCACCGCCCTCTGGGTGAAGAAATTTCTCCTCAGCTCAGTCCAGAAAGGCTTACCTCACCTTCAAACTATGACTCCTCGTTCTAGACTTCTTCACCACGTACAGCAGATAACAAATGCATCATAATGTGCCACAATGCAATGAGAAACTGCTTTGCCCTGGCAATTTCCAATATGATGGGGCAATGATCTCAGCAAGATTCTGACTGGTGAAATGCAAAGTCCAAACGCGGAGGAAACTTGGTCGGGGCACGGGACTGATTAAAATTTCCAGGCCTTCTTTGGGAAAGCTCCACCTGATACTTTCGTGAAAGTTCACCCTGTCCATGCACTTTTCCCTTCAAACTCTCTTCTTACTTGAACGATGGTACAGGCCTTCCAGGATTTTCTTCCTTTAATTAATTTTCTGCTGTTCATGTTTTTACATTCTCTCTCAGGTCCATACTTACACAGACAAATAAGAGATTCAATTAGTCAAAACATTATGAATCAAACTGACTATAGGATCAGTCCATGTGTAAAGGTTTTACTTTTTTCTCTTAATTATTCATGAGATTCACATTTCACTGCTTTTATTCCTTGTCCTTAATTACCCTCGGGAGGGTGATAGTGAACTGCCTTCTTGAATTGCTGCAGTCAACGTGCTGGGAAGAACACTGTTCCAGGGTTTTGACCTAGTAATGTTGAAGAACAGTGATATCTTTTCAAGTCCAGATGGTATGCCACTTGAGGGGACATTGGAAGATGGTGTTGTTCCCAAGCAACTGCTGCCCTAATTCTACGAGATCATGATTTGGGAAGCTCTGTCTAGGAAGCTTCGACAAGTTGCTGTAGCGCATCTTGTAGTTGGTACGTAATGCCGGTGCTCTGAAGAGGTGCAAAGGGATGGGTAGGTGGGAAGTAAATATTTAAGGCAGTGGACAGGGTGCCAAGCAAATGGACTGTTTTGTCTTGAATGGGACTGAGTTTGAGTTTTGTTGAAGTATCTCTCCTGATTTGTGCCTTGTAGGTGGTGGAAAGGCTTTGGGGAGTCAGGGGATATATCGGTCATTCCAGAATACCTAACCACAAACCTGGAATCACAGCATATTTACAGCTGGTCCATTTTTGGTCAATGGTGAGGGCTAAAGATGTCATGGTGAGGACATGATAATGGCATTGCCATTCAATACAAGTGGAGGTGGTTAGACTTTTTCTTGTTGCATTTGATCATTGCTTGATACTGGATGATATGAATCTTACTTGCCACCTCATACATATGAAGATGCAAATGCTTCACGACCTGAAAATTTGCAAATGGGATGGGCTCTGGGAAATCATCAGGCAACAGCGGATTTCTGATCTTAAGATGGAGAGAAGGTAATTGATTTAAGTTGGGTATAGGACTCAGCCCTAAGGAACGCCTGAGGAAATGAGCTGGAGCTGAGTTGACTGGACTCCAGTGATTACAACTATCTTCCTTTGTATGACTGCAACCAGTAAAGAGATTTCCCTGATTCCCATTGACTTCAATTTTAATAGTGTTCCCTAGTGATGTTAAGAGCATCCATGCTTGAACCAAAATTGCAATGATGCCTAAGCTGATGTCCAAATTGACCACTGGTTATTGGTGATTGCCCCTGCACTTAATTGAGAGTCAATTGATGGGGTGGTAACTGGCAGAATGGCATCTGCCCTGCTTATTAAAAACAGGATTCAGTTAAGCAATTTTATACTTTGATGGGTAGATCAAATGCACTACCTCTACTGGAAAAGCTTGGCTGGAGGCCAAGAAAGCTCTAGAGCACAAACGTTCAGCACTGTAATTGGGATATTAATGAGGCCAGATCAGTTGCTGCACCAAGTGGGCTCTTCTTCTATCACATGGAGTGAACTGAATTGGCTGAAGATTCGTATTTGTGATGGTGCATCCTCAAATGGAAGCCAATATTTACGCCACTTGACAATTCTGGCAAGCTTACATGCTGGGTTCTGTTATCAATGAGGATAAGGATGTCCGCTGAGTCTCTTCTTTCCGTGAATTGTTTAATTGCCCTCCACCATATATGACTGAATGTGGCACAGTTGTAGAATTTTATCTGATCCACCTTTTGTGGACTTTACTGGTTCTTCTATAGCATGTTAGTTCTGCAATTTAACCTGTGTTATTGCTCTACCAGATTTTGCTACTGTTTATGTAATGCTCTCCAAATTTCAATGAACCAGTCTCGGTTGTCTGTTTTGATGGTAATAACAGAATGAAATGTGTTCCAGCTCATGAGATTGCGAAGCATGGTGCTATTACCCACAACAGGATATAGAATTTCCTCCATGTGAAGACCAGACTTCAACTCAAGAAGGGACGTGTGGTGGTTACTCCTACCAATACTGCCATTCTTGTCACACACAATAGAATTCATGATCTGTAGATGAAATGGAATTGTTTGGTCTTTTCTCACTTTACACTTCTTGAAATGCAATTACAAATTATTTTCAAATTTTGGGATCATTGCAGTTTTGCTCCAAGAGTGTGTGCTTGCTTGCAAGCTGTTCCCTGTTATTAAGCCATTAGAATTGTAAAAAAAGGACTTGCTATTGGTAATGTCCTAACTATGGGTTTTACACAGAAAGAAAATAACATGGTTTGCACATGTAGATTCAAACAAACACAGAATAGGTTTGATTGAAAAAAATGTTAAATGAACTGCCCAGGACACAAATTGAAAGTAAAACAATAGCCTGTGACACTGCCATCAAAGCATGTAATCAGCTCGTAAAGCAATCATGAAGCCCTTTTAAATATAACATCTTTCACAATCTCAGATGTCCCAAAGCAATTTAACAAAGTATTTTTGAAGCACGGTCACTGTTGTAATGCAGGAAATGTGACACTCCATTTACACGCAATAAGGTAATAGACAACATTACAATGATCAAAGGATCTACATCAGTGGTGTTTAAAGAACATATACTATGCAGTTATACATCTGAATTGAACATCTCACCAATGACAGGCACCTCTAATAGAATGTCATACCGTTGATACTCCCTTGAGTGGGACTTAAACACGCAAACTTGACCTTGCTGGGGTGAGGGGGAGGGCAGGGCAGAGGGCTAATCTGGAAAAGACAGTATAAATACTAATCACAAAGTTAATGAAAAAAAAGTGTACAGGTAGAGTTAGAAATTGTCCTTTAGGAGAAACAGAAAATGGTAACATGACTAAATAAGTTGAGAGATATAAGAAGAGTATGAGAAAGGCATGAGAATGAAACAACAGATTTTGATGCAGAGCCCACGTAAGTGTTCTTTACATCAATGCACAGAAGTCAAGGAACAAATGCATTGATAGTTTAACCTGGGGGATACAAAATGGCCACTTTTTGAAACATTGTTGCAGAACTGTCAGCACTATACAAGGTTATAGATTGGCAAGAAGGATGGGGAAGCAATTGGATGATGAAGAGTAACTTTCATCATTAAGGATTATTTCTAATATATAGACTGGAGTAATTAGATGGGCAAAGGTAATGTAGATAACAAATTCACAGTGTTGTCAGGGTAATTTCTGAGATTAGCATGTCTTGGATCTAACCAAAAAATAGGCTATACTAGATTTGATATTGTGCAATGAGATAGGATTTGTAAACTCACAGCGAAGGCATGCCTAGATAGCAGTGATCATAACATGTTTGAATTTTACAATCAATTTGACAGGGTAATAAGTGGGTAAAAGATTAATATTTTAAACTCCAATAAAGGTCATTATGAGGGCATAGAAGCAGAGCTAGCAAAAGTGAATTGCCAATTAGGCTAAATGATAGGTCAATAGGAATGCAGTTACAAACATTTAATGGGATATTTCAGAATATACAGAATAGATACAATCTAATGAGAAAGAAAAATTCCAAGGGGAGGACTAACCAACCATGGTTTAAAAAAAAATCAAAGTTAAAGAAAAATATATAATTACACAAAACAGGGTGACAGGTCAGAAGGTCAGGCAGAATATATAACAAAATGTCAAAGAATGCCTAAAGGATTAACAAAGATGGAAAAATTAAGAGAAGAGAAAGCTAGCTAGAAATATGAACACAGATAGTAAGAATTTCTATAACTATTTTAAAAAGTAAAGCGTTAAAAAGTGAGAATTGGTCCGATAAAAAGTGAGTTAATAATGCAAAATAAAGAGATCACAGATGAATTGGATAGATCTTATTTGCATCAGTCTTCAGTATAGAGGATACAAGTAGCATCCAAGACATGGAAAAGGAGGGGTGAGAGGAAGAACTCAAAAAAAATTACAATCACCAGGGAAGTGGTCCTTAACAAATTGTTGGAACTGTGGGCTGACAAGTTCTGGCGTCATGATAGAATTTACCCAAGGGTCTTCAAAGAAGTGGCTAGTGAGGTAGTTGTGTCTAATTTTCCAAAATTCACTGGATTTGGAAAGGTACTATTAGATTGGGAAAATAACAAAAATTTGTTCAAAAAGGGAGTGAAACAGAAAGGTCTACTAGCCAGTTTGCTTATTATCTGTCACAGGGAAAACGTTAGAGGCTATCATTAAAGACATTATAACAGAATGCTTAGATAAATTCAAGGTAATCAGGCAGAGTAACATATGAAAGGGAAATCATGTTTAACCAAATTATTGGAGTTCTTTGAAGAAGTAACAGTTGCTATGGACAAAGGGGCTGTGGATGTACTCTACTTAAATTTTCAGAAGGCATTTCAGATGATGTATCATCAAAGATTACTGCAGAAAATAGAAGCTCATGGTGTAGGGGATAATGTGTAGAAGATTGGCTAACAGGAAATAAAGAAGGGGCATAAATTGGTCATTTTCTGGTTGGTAAAATGTGACAAATGGTGTGTCGCAGGGATCAGTGCTGGGACCTCAACTCTTTACAATTTATATAAATGACTTTTATGAAGGAACCAACGCATGGTTGATAAATTTGAGGAGGAAACAAAGATAGGTAGGAAAGTAAGTTGTGAAGAGGATAGAAGATGCTGGATCTTATGGCTCATTCAGGCGAGATTGTAAAATCCCACCCGAAAACAATGGAGGTTTCCATTCTGGAAATCTTGCCCGCTCTGGACACAAAGGGCTGGATTTTACAGTCTCATTCAGGCAAGATTGGGCTGGGCAAGATGGTAGTTTTGCGGTGAAGGAACCTATAAAAGGATATAGATACATTACGTGAGTGGACAAAGATATGACAATTGGAGAAAATATGAGAGTATCCATTTTGGGAGGACAAATAAAACAACACATCTTATTTAAATGGTGAGAATTTGCAGAGTTCTGAGATACAGAATTTAGCTATGCTGCACACATGAGTATGGCCTCAACAGAGATCTTGAGTTCATGTCACACTACCTGTAAACCCTATGACTTGCCTGGGCTTACAAAATCTTACTAACTGTCCTGTTTTGAGACAAATCACACCTCTTTAACTTGTGCTTAACCCTCTTTCCACTCTCATTATCTGCTTGATTACCTGTTAGGACTAACATTCAACCATTATCATGTAATTGAGTCTGTGTCTATATACGCCATTTTTGTGAACCCAAGCCTTCACTCACCTAAAGAAGCAGTGCTCTGAAAGCTTGTGCTATCAAATAAACCTCTTGGAGTTTAACCTGGTGTTTGGAAACTTCTTATTGATTTGAAACACTCAATTTATTTAAAAGGTAAACAGAATACTGCAGATGCTCAAGAAAAACTCAATGGAGGGACTATGCAAAAGACCATCGACCTCAGGCGGAATTTTCTGGCTTTAGGGTGAGTGCAGCCAGAAAATCCCACTGAGCATGTCTGATTTTTTTTTTTACAACATCCTCTGTCTGGTCATTTAAAAGGTGCCTGGACCTGCACCTAAAGAGCATGGCTAAAGATCAGATGCTGGAATATGATATTAAAATGAATGACTTATTTTTCCTCTTGTGTAGCCAGCACCCACATGATGGACCAAATGGTCTCTTCCTGCTCTGTAATTTTTCTATGTAGTTAGATAAAAGAATTGAAAGTTATGTTCCAGTCATAAACACGATATTAGTAAGACCACACCTGGAGTGATGTGTACAGTATCAATCTCCTTATTTACATAAAGTTTAAAGAAGATTTATTAGATTACTACCTGGAATGGGCAGGTTATCTTAAGAGGAGAGGCTGGATTGTCTAGGCTGATGTCCACTGGAGCTTAGAAGCATAAAGGATGACTTGATTGAAACATTTGATTCTGATGGGACTTTACAGGATGGGTGTGTAATTTCCTGTTTTGGGAAAATCTAGAAATAGGGTCCACAATTTAAAAATAAATTAACAGAGATAAGGACTTATTTTTCTCTTACAGTGTGGTAACCCTTGGAATTATCATCCTCAAAAATTAGTTGAGGCAAAGTTTTTGAATATTTTTAAGACAGAGGTAGGTAGATTTTTGATAACCAAGGGGGTGAAAGGTTGTTGGGGAATATTAAGTCACATAATCTTACTGAATGCAAGGTGCTTACTTGAGTAAGCTTAAGGCTCCTGTTCCTAATTCACGTGTACATATAAGGGGAAGTGATGATCTAGTGGTATTATCACTAGTCTATGAATCTAGAAACTCAGCTAATTTTTTGGGAACGAGGTTTGAATCCCACCACAGTAGATGAAGTTTGAATTCAAAAGAAAAAATTTGGAATTAAGCATCTAGTGTTGACCATGAAACCATTGTCAATGTCAGAAAAACCTATCTGATTTACTAATGTCTTGGGGAATGAAATCCACTGTCCTTACCTGGACTGGCCTACATGTGACTCCAGAGACACAGCAATGTGATTGACTCTTAACTACCCTCCAAGTGCAACTGAGAAGGGATGGGCAAAAAATGCTCACCAGCCAGCGACGCCAATTGCCCATAAATGATGAAAAAAAATGTTCATATATGAGATGATATAATGAGAGGAAAACAGGCATAGAAGACATTATGGGTAGAAGTAAGAAACAGTCCAAAGATGTGCATTGGCCATGCTAGTGTCAAGGGGACTAGCTAGTGTAAATAAATGGTATTTTGGGGATAGGACCTGGATGGGATTGTTGTCGCTACAGACTCAATGAGCCAAATGGCTTCCTTCTGCACTATACGATTCCATGATTCAATGAAAGGATTTAAGATTCAAGGGAATTGCATATAAATCTTCTGGTTGTAATTGTGAAGTAGTAGAATGTATTAGAATACAGATTGGACAATCATGACAAATGGCTTTAATGGGAAATTTTAACTTCCATATAGATTGGCAAAAGCAGGCAGCAAATTTTATGCGTTTATTGAAGATTTTTTCCAACCGTATGTTCAAGAACTAACAAGGAAGCATGTCATATCAGATTTAATAATGCATAATGAGCCAGATTTAGCTATCAACCTAACAGCGCATGAATATTTTTTTCCAATAGCAATCATAACATCGTCACAACCAATGTGATGTTTGAAAAGAAGATTTATGAAACAGCTACTAAGTAATATAGGCGTATGTGAAGTCATGAATTTAGGACCTGAAAAGGAAAGATCAAAACACTTTCTAAGAGTGAAAACTAGAGTCCAAATATATAGATGAAGATATCATGGACCAGCATAAAAAATTATCAAAAAGACTGCTAATGCTGGTCTTTATACTTTACCGACTAGAATACAAGTAGGTGGAAGAAATGCCACCACTGTACAAAGGTCCGGTTTAACAAACTTGTGAGTATTGTACACTTTGAAGATGACAGTGTAGGACTTGAAATGGACATTGATAAGCTGGTGAAATGGGCAGACAGGTGGCAGATGAAGTTCAAAGTTCAGATTAGAGAAATGTGAAGTGGTTTATTTTGGTAAGAAGAATATGGAGAGACAATATAAAATAAGTAAATTCTAAAGGCAGAGGAGAACAGGAGTGGAGGGACCTGAGTACATATGTTCATATTCACTGAAGATGACAGGACAGGTTGAAGGCATGGTTAATAAAGCATACAATAGGCTTATTAATAGGACCATATAGTTCAAGAAAAAACAAGGTGGAACATAAATGACACATGGAATTTGTTCTAGGTGCTGTACTTTAGAAAGGATGTGAAGGCATTGGAAGGAGTGCAGGAAAGATTAATGAGAATGGTTCCAAGAGTGAGAAACCTCAGTTATGAAGACAGATTAGAGAAGTAGGGACTGTTTCTCTTGGAGCAGGCTGAGAAGAGACTTGATAGGGATATTCAAAATCATAGATGGGGATAAATTGTTCCCACACATGAAAGGGCCAAAAACAAGAAGTGACAGGTTTAAAATAATTAGCAAAAGAAGTAAAAATGATATGAGGGAAAAAAAAAGCAGTGCGTAGTTAAGGTCTGGAATGCATTGCCTTAGACTGTGGAGGAGGCAGGTTTAACTGAAGCATCTAAAAGGAAATTAAACTTAGGAAGAATGTACAGGATGTTGGGGAGAAGGTAGGAAAATGGCACAAAGTAAATTGCTCATTAGGAGAGCCAGTGCTGACACGATGGACTGAATGTTCTCCCTATGCACTGCAACAATTCTGTGATTTGTGAAACAACACCTAAGCACTATATTTAATTCTGGGCATCACACATTAAAGGGATATGTTGGCCTTGGAAGGAGTGCCAAATATGTTTACAAGAATGGCTCCTGGTCTGCACAGGTTAAATTATAAAACAAGATTACGCAAATTTGGTCCATATTCCCTGAGAAGTAAAAGATTATGGGCTGATTTTACTGGAGTTTCCAAATATTGCAAGGATTCATTTGGAGAATTTGAGGCTAGGGGACAATCTTGCAAATAGAACCAGGCCTCTTGGGGTGAAGCTACATGCAAAGAGTGGTGGAAGTTTGGAACACTCCTCAACAAAAAAAAAACGCTGATACTGGATAAATTGTTAATCTCAAGTCTGAAACTGACAGATTTCTGTTAACCAGAAAAAGACAGCATATGGGACGAGAAAGTATTTATGGAGTTAGGTCTTAGAATAACCATGATCTTATTCAATTGTAGGAACAGTCTCAAGAGGCTGAATGCCCTACTCCTCTTCCAATGTTGCTAATATGAATGAAAGATAGAAATACTGAATTTGTTAAGAGTTTAATTTACTGCTATCTATCCTTATATCATCCTTAATTGTTATACAAATGGTTATGCAGTAACACTAATAGCTGTTTAATGATTGATTCATTTCATTTTTGATATCAGTTTTTTTGTCTGTAAAAAGAAATTAACACGTTACCTGATGGCCCTGTAAATTAAACAAAAGGTGTTTGCATCAAACAGCATAAAATGACAGTGGCAATGTGTTTCTGCCCTCCTGAGATAAAGATTAAAATTTGCTTCCATTTGAGATTGAATGCTTTGATATCCATATGGAAGCTGAGCAAATGTAAGGCTTCATATATCTGTGAATTTTTCTGGATGCCACAACTATTCAGATTTGACATGTCACTTTAAAGGTCTAATTTTTTTGATTAGCTTTTTAATCTGCCATTTCTTTAGCAAGGGAGTGTTTTCCTGTTCCATTCTGAATCGTTCCCGTTTCAGCTGAAGATCATTTCAAAACTCACATTGTTTCCAAATTCCTCCATGGCTGCACCCTTCCCTCTCTCTGTAAAGTCAAATCCTACAGCGCTTTGAAGTACTTGTGCTTCTTGTAATTCTGATTGCTTGCGCATCTCCAATATTTATCATTCCAGTGACTTCATTTATCATTCTACATGCCTTCAATTGAGTATGTCCTAAGCTTTGTAATTCCCTTCACCACACTACTTCACACTCCCTTTTTTAAAGATGCCCCTGAAAACCTAACTTTTTAATTAAGCATTTAATTAAGCCATAAGGTAGCACAGTGGCTAACACAGCTGCATCACAATACTGGGGACCTAGGTTCAAATCTGTCCTTAGGTCACTGTCTCTATGGAGCTTGCACATTCTCCCCATATCTGCACGGGTTTCCTCTGCATGCTCTAGTTTCCTCCCACAGTCCAAAGATGTGTGGGTTAGATTGATTGGCCATGCTAAAGTGACCCTAGTGTCAGGAGATTAGCAGTGTAAAGATGTGGGATTACAGGAATAAGGCCTGGGTGGTATTGCAGGCTCGATAGTCTGAATGGCCTTGTTCTGCACTGTAAGGATTCTATCTTCATGTCTTCTGATGTGGCTTAGTGTTAAATTTTATTTGCGGTGAAGGTGAGGGAGAATATTGCAGCGGCTCTGACCCAAATTTTTAATCCCTCGCTGGCCACCGGAAAGGTGCCAGAGGACTGAAGAATAGCTAATGTGGTCCCACTATTTAAGAAAGGTTATAGAGCCAAGTCAGGGAAATACAGACTAGTGAGTCTCACGTCTGTGGTTGGGAAACTACTGAAGAAGATTCTGAAGGAAGATTCTGATTCTACCACCATTTGGAGAGGCAGGGTTTGATTAGGGATAGTCAGCATAGTCAGAGGGAGGTCATGCCTAACAAATTTGACTGAATTTTTTTCAGCATATAACCAAGTGTGTAAATGAGAGTAGTGTGGTTGATGTAATTTACATGGATTTCAGCAAAGCCTTTGACAAAGTCCCACATGGGAGAAGGCAAATGCACAGGGTGTTCTGATCAGATGGGTTCATATTGGCATAGCGGTAGGAGACAGAGGGTGGCTGGAGGCCAATAACCAGTGGCATACCACAGGGAGCTGTGCTGGTCCCCATTTTGTTCACCATTTATGTAAATGACATAGATGACTAAGTGGGGGGTTGGATTAGTAAGTTTGTCAATGACACAAAGCCTGGCCAGATGGTTAACAGTGAGGTTGAGTGTCTTGGGTTACAGGAAGATATAAACAAGATAGTCAAATGTGTGGAAATGTGGCAGATGGAATTTATCCCTGAAAAGTGTGAAGGGTACATTTTGGATGGGAGTAATTTGACAAGGAATTATAAAGTGAAAGGTCTGACCCTGGAAAGTTCTGAGGAACAAATGGACTTTGATGTGTTTTTTCACAGACTTCTGAAGGCAAAAAGGCAGGTTAACAGGGTGGAGAAAAAGACATAAGGTGTACTCACCTTTATTAATTGGGGTATAGATTACAAAAGCACAGAGGTCATGATGTAGTTGTATAAAACTTTGGTGAGATTACAGCTGGAGTACTGCGTGCAGTTCTGTTTGCCACATCATAAGCACACAGGAAGGGATGCAGAAGAAGTTCGTCAGGATGTTGCCTGGAGTAGAACATTTAAGTTATAAAGAAGGATTATATAGACTTGTGTTTTTTCTTCTGGATCAGGGAAGACTGAGGGGTGACCTGATTGAGATAGTCAAGATTATAAGGGCACAGACAGGATGTATAGGGATCTGCTGTTTCCCTTAATTGAAGGGTCAGTTATGAGGGGACACAAGTTAAAAGTTAGGGATGGGAAGTTTAGAGTGGATTTGAGGAAAAACCTTTTACCCAGAGATTGGTGATGGTTTGGAATGCACTGCCTGGGAGGGTGGTGGTGGTGGAATGCCTTACATCCTTTAAAAAGTATTGATGAGTACTTGGCTCAACATAACATTTAAGGCTGGTAAATAGGATTAGGTGGGCAGGTTAGGGTCTTTCATGAATTGGCGTGGACTCAATGGGCCAAAGGGCCTCTTCTGCACTTTAGTATTCTGTGATTCTTTGAAGCTCCTTGATGTAGTTTTCTAAAGGTGCTATACAAATGCAAGTTGTTTATGCTGCACACAGGAGGAAACCATTTCCTCCAGTTATCCAGTAACTGAACAGGAAGGTAAGTCAAATGTTGTAATGTGGGAAACATGGCTACCAATTTCTGCACAGCTATGTAATAATGGCCAGATGGTTGGTTTAGTGATGTAGGTTCAGAAATGAATATTGATTGAGAAAGTGGGCATAAATCTTTGAAATAATGTTGAGAAATCTTGCACGTTCATCTGAGACAGCATTTGAGGTCTTAGGTTTACATCTTACCCAAAAAGCCGCACCTCCCACATTGCAGCACTCCCACAGCACTGTACTGGCTAGAGGGTGCCAATATAGATGATGGGCACAGTAAGAAATCTCACAACACGAGGTTAAAGTCCAACAGCTTTATTTGATATCATGAGCTTTCAGACAGCTGCTCCTTCATCAGGTGTTGGACTTTAATCTGGTATTGTGAGACTTCTTACTGTGCTCACCCCAGTCCAACGTCTCCACATCATAACATAAATGACGTGACTGAGTCTGTGCAGTGGAACTTGATCTCAACCTTTTTTTCAAAGGCAAAAGTAGTTGCAATGAGCCACAGCTGAGTCTGTGTGATAATTGTACTACCGCCCACAAGTCCTGGCTGCCTGAAAGCACCTTACTTCTCCAATGTCGTGACGTTACTACATGGCACAGTGGTAAGCAAATCTATTTTTTAACGTTTTTTTCATATCTTCTCACACCTTTAATGAGTCATTTCATTCGCTTCTGTTTATATCCAAACCATTGACAGAAACCATTAATGTTAACCCACTGAATACAATATTTGGCCAATCAGGGGAATGTTAATAACGGATAGAATCAGAACTCCGAATAAGTGTTGGGAACACACATTGAAGATAAAAATTTGCCCATTGACTTTTACCCTCATTGCATTCTCAACTCCCTGTCTAGCAGCAACACAGTGGCACAGTGATTAGCACAGCTGCCTCACAGCATCATGGACCCGGGTTTAATTCCTGACCTAGGTCACTGTCAGGGTGGAGTCTGCACATTTTCCTCCATGTGCTCCAGTTTCCTTCCACAGTTTGAAAGATGTGGTTAGGTGCATTGGCCATGCTAAATGCTCCCTAAGTGTAAGTGAACAGGCGCCAGAGTATGGCGACTAGAGGATTTTCACAGTAACTTCATTGCAGTGTTAATGTAAGCCTACGTGGAACACTAATAAAAAATTGTACAAAAATAAAAGAACATCAGTCTAGCTTCAGCCTCAATTGTTGTTTTGCTATCAATCCAACATCTTGCAGAGGCCTCTTGTGCATTCTTTATCAAGTGATGCATTCCACTCTGAGCAACACTCCACTGACTCTTTCTTCAACCACTTACCAGCATAACTAAGAAAACGCTTCTTTTTGCTTGGATGAATGAATTAATAACAAAATTATCGCAGTAAGGTTCTGTTTCCCTTATTGCTATCAAATATATTGAAGTCTCCCACTGTACATGGGGGTAGGGATATGGGGGGGATTGTGGTCAGTGCAGACTCAATGGCCAAATGATCTTTTCCTGTACTGTAGGGTTTCTATGATTCCTGGCCAGCTCTGTAACCCCTCAACGCCGGCCCTCCACCAACACCCGATTGCTGACCTCCAGACCATTCCCGGGGCCAGCCCTGACCACTCCCTTCTAGCCTGTCACGATCTCCAGAACCTCCGCCACCTGAACACACCACTCTGACAGTAACCTACCCCTGCAGTGCCAACACAGCCTCCCCAATGCCAACTCCCAAGCAGGCTGACATCCCCCCCTGCCCCACCCCACACAGTGTCAACCCCCCAGGCTGACCCCCTCCCAGCAGGCTGATTGCCCAGCAATGCCAACCTCCTCAACAGACTGACCAACCCTACCCCACCAAGCCCACTGCAACTGCCGACCTCCCTCCTGCCCGGGCTGATCCTTTTGCAAAACGGCAGCGGGTTCCCCCTGCCACCTCCCACTCCCACCCGTGGTCCCTTAGTCCCTGCCACATCGGCCCCAACCCTACATCATATCCCCATAGCACTGTCTCATGCCCAATGGGCAGGGCTAAGATGCCTCCTGGGCATTGGCATTTTGTCCCTTGGACTGTGCCAAGGGCACAGGTCAGCACTACCAGAGTGCTCATGCCCAAGGGAAACCAACTACCCCACCCCTGACCTCTGGGGAGCCCTGAAGTCAGGCCGCTTGTTTCCTGAAAATGAGGAGCCAGTGTAATCACATGGGAGTGAAACATTCCAGCGGGATGAGAGGGGCCAACAGGCTCGGAGACTTCAGTCCTGTGCCGCTAATCTCATTTAAATTAAATGGAAAAGATTATGTAAATCATTTCCATGTCTCCCCGCCAATTTCCAGCGCAGAACAGATGCTACTAGAAATCCAGCACTGGGAAATGTTATTGCACGCGCAAATCCTGCACATCGCCCGCCGCAAAATTCTGCTGGGATTTAGCACAGTGAGATGGGAAATTCATCACCTCCCCTGCCTCAACATACAGATTTGTAGAAGGGAAACAAAGAGGATGAAGTAAAACTACTACAAAGCCTTAAGATCCCAGCACCTACTCCTGCTGTGACAGCATTTCTCCTGCCTGTTAAATCTCAGTCTTGCCTCACTGGTGGCACTCCCATTTCTGATTCAGAAAGTTAGACAAATTATAGAAACCCTACAATGCAGAAAAAGGCAATTCGGGCCATCAAGTCTGCACCGATCACAATCCCACCCAGGCCCTGTCCTCATATCCCTACATATTTTACCTGTGAATCCCTCGAATCCATGCATCCTGGGACATTAAGGGGCAATTTAGCACGGCTAATCAACCTAACCTGCAGCACATCTTTGGAGTATGGGAGGAAACTGGAGCACCCTGAGGAAACCCACGCAGACACGGGGAGAATGTGCAAACTTCACACAGACAGTGACCCAAGGCCGGGAATCGAACTCAGGTCCCTGGAACTGTGAAACAGCATTTCTAACCACTGTGTTATCGTGCTCTCCACGTGTGTGCTTCAAGCTGATGCCACATTTGCCCACTCACTCTAAAGGCTCCCAGTGTGCCACCTGGACAGGGGCAGGAGAATCCACTCTCTGTTTTGGGCCAACATTTGCCTCTCGAACAATATTACCCCTAAGTAGGCTATCTCGTTATTTGCCTCATTGCAGCTTGTGCGAATTGGTTCGCCACGTTACTACAAGCAGAAAGCTTCAAAAAGTACTTAACTGCCTGTGAAATGCTTTGGGACATGCAGATGTTCTAAAAGTTGCCATAAAATTTCCGACAACATTATAGAGCAGTCCTTGAATATTTCAGCTGGTCAAAATGTTCCATCTGTGAATTTCTAGAAGCTTTTCAAATCAGTCCTTCACTGTATTAGATTCTATTAAAGTGCCAGCTATTGTAACAGAATTCCATTCAAATTGAATCACAAGCCTATACAGGATTTGTGGCCTGTGTTTGGAACATTTCATCCGGTATTACATGACATTTACATGGGGCATTACCAAGATGACTGTGCGGCACTAATCTGATAATATTATCACATGACAGAGTGATTGACTACAAACAGTACCAAGGTAATTAGAACCAAAATGTGCAATATACATCATTTTACTCAGCCTGTTCTCTCAGCAAATTTTGTTTTAACCCGTGAAGTGCAATATGCTGTGGGTTGGATGTCCTTAATCGGAAGTTATTCAGTGTTATTGTACGAGTTGGGCACGTTGTACATTGCAGGCAGCAGAAGAGACTGATTGGAGCAAAGGGAATTTTATCTTAGACTTTTGCTCGTGAGGATAAGGTGGTGGGATTGGGTTCGTTCCCCACCATTTTATCTCACCTGAAATCAGGTACAAGAAGTCTGCGAAATGCCAGAGGAGCCATGGCCACAAATCAAATGGCAGTCTCAGCTTGACACCATTATTGGGATACTTGTATCTGCGTGGGTTTCCTTCCGATGCTCCAGTTTCATCCCACACGTCAAAGATTTGTGGGTTAGGTGGATTGACCATGATAAACGGCCCCCTTAGTGTATTGGTTAGGAGGTTGAGCAGGATAAATAGCTGGGATTGTGGGGGTAAGGCGGGGATGGACCAGGGTGAGATGCTCTGTTGGAAAGTCGGTGCAGACTCGATGGGCTGAGTGGCTTGCTTTTGCCTGTAGAGATTCTATGAAGCCACTTTAACTGCAGGCCTGACAACAACATGTACAGACTCAAGCCTGGTAGTGATGCAAGTCTGGAGATAATCAGAGATTTCTTGTTTTTCTGATGCATTAGAAAGAGCTTGCACCCAAGGCACAGTAAACAAGGTCGGCAGGTGGGCTGCAAACTCCTCTTGCGCTAAGTAAAACTGCAGTGCAGAAGTTAAAGCAATTTGTGAACAGCAAGGCATTGGAAACAGGATTAATTCGATGGGAATTCCAAAGCTCCAAATTTGTGTATCAAGCATGTGTTGAGGAGTTAGGGAATGTTCACGCCTGGGTTCGTACACCTGCTCATGCATATGGAGGTTGGATTTTTTCATTGCATCTGGACCAGTCTGTGATGCTCAAGAGGAACAGGCAGATGGATCAGTTTTATTAACCATCTATTACATTTGCTTTCCTTCCCCGCCCCCAACAAGCAATATTTTTAAAATGCTTTCCGATCAGCTGTCTGACAGAGAGAAAAAAGGGAAGGGAAATTCACTCTAACCAAAACACCTATTGTACGCAGATACATTCTACAAGACAACAGCAAAATACTGTGGACACTGGAATTCTGACCAAATCATTGAATCATTGATCCAAAATGTTAACTCTCTCTCAACATTATGTTGTTGGACCTACTGAATATTTCCAGCATTTTCTGTTTACAGTCTATGAGGAAGTGAATACTTCTTGTGTAACACTCGAAGCAATTTCTGACCAACAGATTCAGGAAATCAAACAAACTTCTCACATTTTCCACGGTTAATCCACCTAACCTACACATCTTTGAACAGTGGGAGGAAACCGACACACACAGGGGAGAACGCGCAAAAGCCACACAGACAGTCACTCCAGGCTGGAATTGAACCCAGATCCCTGGAGCTGTGAGTCAGCAGTGCTAACCATTTGCCACCGAGCTGCCCTAAATTTAAAAAAGCTATCAAAGGATTAGCTGCTCTTGACACAGCCACTGAATATAGAATATTGTTCTTTTGAGAGATTGAATCCTGAAAAGATTTAAAACCCTCAAATAGATTTTTTGAGGGATTTTCTCAGTATTAAGTGTGTACGAGTGAGAGCTCTATCTTATTCTAACAATTTTTTCCCATATCAACAAGCATCCTGAGCTCAGTACAGAGCTCAGTGAATGGCTCTGGAGGTGGCATAGGGGTATACAGTGGTAATAAGCTGGCATGGAAGGAACATGCAGTGTTAAAGGATATAAGGGGTATGAGCTAGGGAGCCTGGCAGCTTCTAAAATGGGGAAAGAGTCATAGAGAACTCGCTCTAAATACTCACTTGTCCCAATGGCCATCTGTGATCTGCTTCTGAAATCAATGATTCTTTTCTATGCCTGCTTTCCGAGAATGAAGTCTGTTTGGAATAAGGCCTTTTAAACCAAAGCGGGTTTGCCAAGTCATAAAATTACCCAATTCAAGCTATCCGTCTCGGTAGAGAAAATACAACCCTTGATCCCAGTCTTTCATATAATATGAATATTGTGGACTGAATCTTGCCAAATCTTTTCTGAAGTGACTAAATCCGACTGAGCTTAGATTGCAGATGGTGCAATTTTGGCTCAAAACACGATTGAAGTCATGGAATGTCACTTCTCATTAACACTCACTTAATTAAAATTAGCAAAGACAGGGATTTTAAATCACAGTCACAGAACTGCATTCAGCACAGAATGAGGCTATTTGGCCCATCATGTCTACACCAGCCCTCAAAATTATCATCATGACTTAGTGTTACTCCTTTGCTTTTTCCCCCATATTTCTACACATCACAAAAGTCTAAGGTCATGGACCAACCAACTCAAGAACAGCTTCTTCCTTGTTGCCACCAGACTTTTGAATGCACCTACCTTGCCTTAAGTTGATCTTTCTGCATATCCTAGCTACAACTGTAACATTACATTCTGCACTCCTTTCCTTTTTTAGAACGATATGCTGTGTCTGTGTGGTGCGCTAGAAACAATACTTCTCATTGTATGCCAATGCATTTGACAATAATAAATCAAATCAAATCAAACATTTTCTTCTGTTGCAATCACTTTAACTTTGTGCCCCCTCATTCTTGATCCTTTTATGAGCAAGAACAGTTTCTATCTATTCTATCAAGGCCCCGCATGATTTTGAACATCTTTATCAAATCTCCTCTTTGCCTCCTCTCCAAGGAAAACAGTGCTAACCTCTCTAATCTATTCTCATAACTAAAGTTTCTCATCCTGGGACCATTCTTGTCAACCTCTTTCATAGAATCCCTACAGTACAGGAGACCATTTGATCCATCAACACTGCACTGACTCTTTCTGACAGAGTACCTTACCCAAGCCCTTTCCCCTAACTTATCACCATAACCCTACACATTTACCATGGCTAATCCATCTAACCTGTCCATCTTCAGGCAATTTCGTATTGCCAATCCACTTAACCTGTACATCTTTGGATTGTAGGAAGAAACAAGAGCACTTGAAGAAATACAAGAACATGAAAACTGCGCACAATCACCCAAGGTTGGATTTGAACCTGGCACTCTGAGGCAGTAGTGCTAACCATTGTGCCACTGTGCCTCCCACTCTCTTTTGCACTCTTCCCAATGTGTTCACATCCTTTCCTTGGTGTGGTGCCCCGAACTGTCACAGTAGCCTAGCCGAGTTCTCATTAGTGTCTTGCAGATGTTCAGCATAACCTCCTCCCCCCTAGTAATAGAGCTCAGAATACTTGAAAAAGTATCATATTTGTTCACAATCAAATCAGTAGAATTACAACAGCTTAGAGATCCACTGACTACAACAAACCGATGTCTTGGACTGGCAAGAAAGAAATGAGAAAATGTTCAACTTAGTAACTGGCTGGGAAGCTATTTTTGGATCAGTCCAATCTCATTTCCAGTTTTACATCTGGGTGGCAAGTTGCTAATCCATTTCAGTAGCTTTATTTATGACTTTATTTTGAAACCCAAACATAAAAAAGAAACATACTTTCCCGTGGCCGAGGAGAATGAAAGTCCTGAACTGATTTTATTCTCTTTTCGTTGAATGGCCCATTTTTCCCACAAGCTTCGCACAATATCAATCTGGGATACCACTTTTCTTCTGGTGCAGTAATGCACTTTGAAAAATATAACACATTCAATTAAAAAGCTCAAAGAAGGCTATCTTTTCCCTGGGCTCGGTTCCTCCTCTTTCTGGTGCCATAGTACTGGAAGAGATGCAATGGACTAATTAAGTTTTTAACACATTGCCTGCCTGCCTTTCGCCAAGGCACTCAGCTGGGTTGCTACTCTAAATGTTTCTGAGTCTCCAATGCACAACTTGCTGAAAGATGAGCTGTTGCCAGAGCTGAGATTCCTGAAGAAAGGACTCTCATGATATTGAAATAATCAACAAACAGATGCTTGAGCTATACAATGTGTAACTCTCAATTTCACTCTCCTCCTTTAGGATACTCCTGAAAGTTTTACCTCATGGATCAAACTTTTGGCCAATCCCTGATATTTCCTTATGTGACTTTGTATCAAATTTTGTTCGATAATGCTCCTGTGAAGCACCTGGGAATGTTTCACAATGCAAACTACAGTTATGATGTGGAGAAGTCAGCATTGGATTGGGCGAGCACAGTAAAAAGTTTCATAACACCAGGTTAAAGTCCAAAAAAATTATTTGGAATCATGAACTTTTGGAGGGCTGCTCCTTCATCAAATGAGTGGTGAGATGGGTTTACAAACAAGACACATATAGGCAAAGATACAATTGCAAGATAATTACAGATTGGAATGTGATGAATAGTTGGAATACGAGTCTTAATAGGTAATCAAGTCTTTACAGGTGCAGACAGTGTGAATGGAGAGAGGGATAATCTCTGGTTAAAGAGGTGTGAATTGTCTTAAACCAGGAAAATTATTAAGGTTTTCAATCCCAGGCCAAATGGTGATAGTTACATGCAATGTGACATGAACCCAAGATCCCAGTTGAGGCCGTCCTCAGGCATACAGAACTTGGCTATCAGTTTATGCTCGTCAATTTTGCTTTGTCGTATGTCTTGAAGATTGCCTTGGAGAATGCTTACCCAAAGATCGAAGATGGAATTACAGTTGTATAATGTACAAACCAGTTCAACAGGTTGGGGAGTTTTAGTTTGCACAGTAAAGTAAGGCTGGCTTAGTGCATTCTAAATGTCACTACTGGGATGCCCAAAACATGACTTGTGGGCTTTAGGAAAAGAAGCTGCCAGAGTTCTTTGGAGGGGCAGGATACCATTTGGGAGAATTCAAGTGCTCTTTAGTAAAAGTAGAGGTGAACGTATGTACAATGCATATAAGAACGTAAGAATTAAGAGCAGGAGTAGATCACCTGGCCCCTCAAGCCTGCTCCACCATTCAATGAGATCATGGCTGATCTTTTTATGGACTCAGCTCCACTTACCCACCCACTCACCATAATTCTTAATTCCTTTACTGTTCAAAAAATGTATCTATCCTTGTCTTAAAAACATTCAATGAGGTAGCCTCAACTGCTTCAATGGACAGGGAATTCTACAGATTCACAACCCTTTGTGTGAAGACATTCCGCCTCAACTCAGTCCTAAATCTACTTCCCTTATTTAGAGGCTATGCGCCCTAGTTTTAGTTTGGCCCACTAGTGGAAACAACTTCCCTGCTTCTAGCTTATCTATTCCCTTCATAATAAGTTTCCATAAGATCTCCCCTCATTCTTCTGAATTCCAATGAGCACAGCCCCAGTCTACTTAGTCTCTCCTCATAAGCCAACCTCTTAACTCCAGAATCAAACTAGCGAATCTCCTCTGCACCCCCTCCAGTGTCAATATATCCTTTCTCAAGTAAGTTCTCCAGGTGTGGCCTCACCAGCACCATATATAGTTGTAATGTGATCTCGCTGTTTTAAAACCCCATCACTCTAGTAATGAAGGACAAAATTCCATTGGGCTTCCTAATTACCTGCTGCACCTGCAAACCAACTCCTTGAGCTTCCTACACAAGGAGACTCAGGTCCCTCTGCACAGCAGCTTGCTGCAATTTTTTTACCATTTAAATAATGGTCCACTTCGTTGTTATTCTTATCAAAATGGATGACTTCACATTTATCAATATTGTACTTCATCCGCCAGACCCCTGCCCACTCACTAAGATTATCTATGACCGTTTGCAGACTTTCAGCGTCTTCTGCACACTTTGCTCTTCCACCCATCTCAGTGTTATTTGTGAATTGTGACACACTACATTTGGTCCTCAACTCCAAACATCTATGTAAATTGTAAACAATTGCGGTCTCAACACTGATCCCTGAGGCACACCACTAATCAATGATCACCAACCAGAAAACACCCACTTACCTAACTCCTTGTTTTCTGTTAGTTAACCACACCCCTATCCATGCTAATACATTACCCGCAACATTGTGCACCTTCATCTTGTGTAGCAGGCTTTGGTGTGGCACCTTGTCAAATGTCTTCTGGAAATCCAGATACGCCACATCCACAGGTTCCCCATTGTCCACTGCGCATGTAAAGTTCTCAAAGAATTCCACCACTTTAGCCAAACATGACCTGCCCTTCATGAACCCATGCTGTGTCTTATCAACGGAGCAATTTATATCCAGATGTCTCGCTATTTCTACCTTGATGACAGATTGTAGCATTTTCCCCACTACAGAAGTTAAGCTAACTGGCTTATTGTTACCTGCCTTTAGTCTGCCTCCTTTTTTAAACAGTGGTATGACATTTGCTGTTTCCCAATCTGTGGGAGCTACCTCAGAGTCCATCGAATTTTGGTAAGTTACTATTAGTGCATTTGCTACTTCTCCTGCCATCTTTTTTAGTACTCTGGGATGCATTCCATCAGGACCAGGAGACTTGTCTACCTTTAGCCCAATGAACCTGCCCAACACTACTTCTTTTATGATAATGATAGTTTCTATGTCCTCACCTGTCATAACCTATCATCAATTTTTGTCATGTTATTTGTGTCTTCCATTGTGAAGACTGACACGAAGTACCTGTTCAATGCCTCAGCCATTTTCTCATTTCCACTTATTACAGCCCCCTTCTTGTCCTCTATAGGACCAATGTTTACTTTCACCATTTTCTTCGTTTTATATATTTGTATACACTTTTGCTGTTTGTTTTTATATTTGAAACTAATTTTCTCTCATAATCCATCTTACCCTTCCTTTATAGCTTTTTTCATGACTTTCTGCTGACCTTTGAAGATTGCCCAATCCTCAAGATTCCCATTAATCTTTGCCACTTTGCATGCATTTTCTTTCAGTTTGATACTCTCCTTTATTTCCTTAAATATTCATAACTGATCATCTCTTTTTCTACAGTCCTTCCTTATCACTGGTATATACTTTGGCTGAGCACTGTGAAAGATAACTTTGAAAGTCCTCCACTGTTCCTCAATTGTCTCACCATAAGTTTTTGCTCTCAGTCTACCTTAGCCAACTTTTCCCTCATCCCTTTATAGTGTCCTTTGTTTAAGCACAAGACACTGATATTGGACTTTACCTTTTCACGTTCCATCTGTATTTTAAATTCAACTATACTGTGAACTCATACATACATATAAACTCATTATAACTGTCAAGTTGATGGAATTGTCAAGACAGCTGTCAAACTGTCAAGGGAATGGTCAAATAGTTAAGGGATTTAATGTCCTGACCTTTAAGTATATTGTCTTAAAATTGTCTGCAGTTCTTAAAAGAAAAAATCAGTGCTTGCTACTTTACTCAGTCTGGAACATAAACCTGAGAGTCATTATTGTCAGATTTGTAGTGAGACTGATTATTACGACTGTGGTTTGAACTGTCAGGCATCCAAATGCCTGAAAAGCTCCCATTGCTTATAAAGTCTTTGAAATGTGGTTATCAATACAAATGTGTGTTTTTATTAAGGTTTAAGCAGTTGAAGGAAGTTAAATGTAATGTGTTATGTTTATAAATTAGAATTTTCTTTTCAATAGTGAATTCATTAATAGACACTGAAGAAGTTTATTTTATTTAATCTCAGCATGTGTCCTGAGGTCTGCATGGTAGATATTGGGTGAGCTGATATGAAGGGTATAATGGCAAAGGGTGATGTTGGAGGACATAGATTAGCACTCAGTTGGAATAAAGTCTATAAAAGGCTATGAGGGTAGAGGATAGGCTGGCATAGAAGGCAGAGGGGCTCAGTTTGGGAGCATGAGATAACAAGGATTGGCATGAATGGGGCATGGGAAGGGTGTGTAGTGAGGGGGTGTGAGCTTTTTTGATTTACTGTTTTTTTAAAGCTGGGATAAATCCCTGAGCAGCCTAATTCCACATCCAACTGTCCTATGGCCTCTGGACATTTTCCCAGGGTGGTGGACTCAACTTCAGTTACTTGTGCATCCCCCTCACATATACTTTGAATCAAAAATCTGGCTGTCCATGTTACTTTCACCAGAGTTGAGTTGGTGGAGCACAGAATTTTCAGAACTGAGAGTTCAAGCCAGAATGTTTTAATTTCCTTTTGGTGAAGCCACGTTCGGAAACAAGAAACACTGAAAAAAAACTAATTATCTGGAGAGAATCAGCAACATCACTACATGATGTCAGAAGTGTTAAGATCTATAGATTGGAAAAATTTGTACAAGGACAAGCACTGCATAAATTCAACTCCAAACTGAAACTCTGTACAGAACTGGAAAGTAAAACCTTACAGAGATTTTGCACCACTTATTGATATTGAAGAAAACACAGAAAACGTGGAAATTAGAAACAGCAGTAGGTCATTTGGCCTTCGAGCCTGTTCTATCATTCATTTTGATCCTGGCTGATGATCATATTCAAAATCTTGACTCCCCACTTTACTCAAGCCCTTTAGCTCCAAGACCTATATCTAATTTTTTCTTGAAATCAGATGATGTTTTGGCCTCAACTACTTTTTGTGGTAGTGAATTCCACACTTTTACCACCTTCTGTGTGAAGAAATTTCTCCTCACCTCAGTCTTAAAAGGTTTATCCTTTATCATCAAATTATGATCACTCGTTCTGGACTCTCCCACCATTGGGAACGTTTGTTCTAAATCTACTCTGCTTAGCCCTATTAGAATTTTGTAAGTTTCTATGAGATTCCCCTCTTGCTCTTCTAAATGCCAATAAATATAACCCTAACTCACATGATAAACGCGCTGTCTCAAAATCAATCTGGTAAACCTTCGCTGTACTCCCTCTATGACAAGGGCATCCTTCCCCTGATAAGTTCACCTAAAAGAAAAATGATGTAGTACAGTGTATCCTTGTTTAATATTGTAATTGCATTCCTGAAAGTGTAACCTTAAGTGTAACCTCTACACCTTAACTATCCCCAAAACCACTGGACTAATCCCACCCCAACAACTCCCCTGAGCCACAGATTACCTCCCATACTCCCTGCCAACTGACTGCACCTGACCCAATGACCCTTAAACCCACAACTAATCCAACTTCTAACAATAACCTCAACTTCATCCATTCCCTCCTACTTCCCCCTCAACCTTTGACTACCCCCATGACCACCCTCCCGACTCTCATGATTCACCCTACCCATCACAGATTTACCTGAAACTCTACCCTTTTGTCCACTTACGTCTCTCCCAACCCACTCACACGCTTATCTTTTATACCTATCTTCTCTCCATAGCTTTAGGACTTTAAAGCTTGCGAGAAAATGTCAATTATTGGTGATTTCCACCACTTGGAAGATTTGGCCCCAAGTATACAGGTGACTGATTAATTACATACCTGGACAAAAGATCAAACACTAAGGATGGGATCTTCCACCCCAATCAGCTGGAAGGCAGAAGTGGCCCACCATTGGCCGATGGCTGGATTTTCTGGTTCTATTATTTTCAACACAGTTTCCCATCAAATACACCCCTTGCCATCAGAAAATCCATGGTGGGCGTGTCTTCAGCAGGACCAGAAGATCCCATCAACGTGAATGGTCAGAAATTTCCAACCCAAGGCACTGATGAACTGAAAGAGTTGTTACTTTGTAATCAAATTCTATTTGGTCAGAAAGAGTGAGAATGATTGTTGATAGTGCTTTAACCGGTGAAAATTGTGGACAGAACAGAACATATGAATTGTTAGATCAATAATGTTACCAAGATCCATTTAGTTCATCTTCTACCATCCAGGTAATTGCCTTCACAATCACCATGGAGCGGCTGACCAATCATAGCAATAAATTTCTATCAATCAGTCCACTACAGACTCAGAAATAACACAGAGAAAAGTTCCAATGGTGAACAGCTTTGGGAACCATTGATCAAAATGCTATTTTTTTCCTCTGAAGGGTGCGACACTTGAAAAATATTAGATTTCAAATAAGAAATATACTGTATCCTCAGTTATTTTTATAGATGGTTGGTGATTTGACGAAATGTCAGCTCATTACCTACCCATGCCCAGGAGAAGTACTCATTGGGAATTCAGCTGGGTGCACACTGTTAATTAAGCTTAATGTGTAGATCCTCAGTCCTTGTCATAAGGCTAGACAAAATAAATTACTCAAAGACTATTGATAAAGATATGAATCAATGTTCAACAATTGGGCATGTATCAGTGTGGATAAAATCTATTTTGCTAATATAGCGCAAGATAAAGAGAGGGGAAAAAAACCTCCAAAACCAACCACATCTCTGATACAGATGAATGACTACAAGAGGTAAAATAAATTGTTCCAATTCCATTCTAAATCTGTTTGCAACAATGAGGGGGTGGCACAGTCAATATTGAAACTCAGCTCAATTTTGTGAATTTTTATCCAATTCAGCAGCTGTAAGATCATGGGGATAATTCTCCCATCCTGCCCACAACAGGAATCATAGCAAGGGGAGGGGGCGACCACACAAAGGTCCATTGACCTCAGGCGGAGATTCTCTGGTTTTGGGGTGAGCGCAGCTGAACAATCCTACCCATATAATTGCAATGGAAAATGAGCTAGTATTTATTTTTAAAGGAGTAAAGTTATATTAGCACTGTCTTAGAGATTTGAATTCTGTCTAATGGGAAAATATGCACTGAATATATTGAGAAGGACTTCTCAGGTTCAATTTTGCACATGAGGATAGGGGCAAGTCAGAAACTATGCTTTCTAAAGACTTGCTGATAGATTATGTCATGTAATTATTAAGTCACAGGGTACCTTGGGAAATTCTAAATTTGACTGTTAATACCTTAATATTCTACAGGTAATGTACCAAACTAATGGTGCAGCATGGTGGTACAGTGGTTAGCATTGCTGTCTCACTGTGCCAGGGACCCAGGTTCAATTCCAGTCTTGGAATACTGTGTGGTGTTTGCACATTCTCTCTGTGTCTGTTTGGGTTTCTTTTGGGTGCTCTGGTTTCCTCCCACAGTTTAAAGATGCGCTGGTTAAGTTGATTGGCCATGCTGAATTAACTCTAGTGTCAGAGGATTAGCAGGGTAAATATGAGGAGTCATGGGAATAGGGCCTAGATGTGAGTATAGTTGGTGCAGACTCACTGAGCCAAATGGCCTCCATCTGTACTGCAGGGATTCTATGATTCTATGACTGCAGACCAAGGAGTGAACCAATAATGTCCTCTCGATCTGAAAGTCCTGTTGCATTGACAGGATAAGGGAAAAACACTAACAGTTTCTCTTAGTGAGCAGTGGTATTACTTATCACACAACGTAATTTTGCTGTCCAATCTATCACTTATTCAGAGTGAGTTATCATCTCTCTACCCCACGTAGGCATCACTAAAATGGAGTAATTGATCTGTTCTTATTCCATTCTTGTGCAACTTACAAGAGGCTACGATAAGTGATGTACTTACCCAGGCCTCAGCAGGTCTAAATAACTCCTTTGACACTTTGAAATCTAGCTTTGCACTACTCTGGGCTGCAGCCATATGAAACATCTTCTTGGCATTCCATATGTTTGGGTAGTGAATCAGGACATGACAATGTAGTTATTTTTTTTTAACCAAGAGCAAAGCAGTGCAGATATTGAAAACCTAATAGAAATTGTCAAAAAAAAACTCAACAAAATATGGAAATATTCAGTCTGGATGGGTGGCAGGGTAGCACATTGGTTAGCACTGCTGCTTCAAAGAACCACGGACCCAGGTTCGATTCCTGGCTTAGGTCACTGTCTGTGTGGAGTTTGCATGTTCTCCCCGTGTCTGCGTGGGTTTCCTTCAGGTGCTTCATTTTCCTCCTACATTCTGAAAGATGTGCTGGTTAGGTGCATTGACCTGAACAGACACCAGACTGGGGCAACTAAGGGAATTTTACAGTAACTTCATTGCAGTGTTAATGTAAGCCTTACTTGTGAGTAATAAACTTTAAATAAACTTTAGTTTATCTAGCAGCTTCTGTGGAGACAGTTTTAACATTTCAGCCTTTGCTAGATCATCGAATTGAAAAATAACACTGTCCCTCGCTCCACGGGCGCTATCAGACCTGCTGAGCATTTCCAGCATTTTCTGAGATTATATTTTTACCTTTTTATTTGTTTCACAGCTGAAGTGGTTTCCCCTCAATACACCAACTGTGGAGTTGCACTCCAACAGCCTTTATTATTATCATTCAGAACTGCTCTCAGAATCAGTCGATCAACGGCACGTTAACCGGAGAGACAAAGGTTTTGCCACATCAGAGTATAGTTCCAGTGCAGAAGGGGGCCATTCTGCCTGTCATGTTTGCACTGGCTTGAGAAAGGATATTTAACTTGCTGCCATTTTCCCATCTTCTCCCTGCAACCTTGCACATTCTTCCTTTTCAGATAACAGTCTAATTCCCTTTGGAATGACTCAATTGAGTCATTCAATTGCCTCCACCACACTCTCAGGGGAGTGCTTCTCTGAAGAAATGAAAGATTGGTATACCATCTGAATCACAATCTTTTACAATGTTAACATCCATATTCAAAGTAAACCAGCACGAACTGGAACATTTGTTTAAAAGCATCCTTGTTCAAATTACATTTCACAATACCCTATCAATGGTAACCTGATAGATGATTGCGAAATATGTCATGCTAATTTCATCTTTGTTTCTAGAAATGCAAATTAATGAGACGTATAATTAGCTGTTTCCCAGAAGCAGACCTCTCTTTTGATCAAGAATAATAGGTGAAATAAACACATATACGCTTGCATCCATGCACAAAAACGTACATGCATGTGCAGACCGCAGTTCTAAAACTATCCTTGCATGTTGTTCCAAAAACATTATACACTGATGGTGGTTTTCTCTGTAACCTGAAGATTCATAAATAATGCATGCAGTAGCAGAGACTGTGGTAGATCTGTGTTAGAGTGAAGTCCTGCTGCATTATCAATTCTGTGAGTTATTACGAGACAGCTTCTCAGTAATTTATTTTCAGATTTGTCAGTCACTGCCCATTTCTGAGTTCCTGAAGACAAGTCTGAAGTTGACTGAAGGAGTTATACTTAACAATCACCTGACATCCTTAATGCAGAAAGAGATAGTTGATTCCAACAATACAGCATCCTGGGTGTGTATAGCAAGAAACAGGAGGCATGCTCTGCGCCATTAATAATTCCCAGTGAAAGGTAATCAATCTGAGCTGTTAATTCTGTTACTCTTTCCACAGATGCTGCCTAATCTGAGTGCTCCCAGCACCTTTTGTTTTCAGGTGAATATCAATCAGCTGTTTTGTTTGTGCATTTTTGGATAATCGACCAAGTCTAGGAAATGGGAGGGGGATATTACTGAATCAGTTAATCTGCTGTGATCCTCAACTCTTTATAACTGTCCCAAATAACATTTTTCTCAATCAATATTTGTTAACTGAGAGACAAAGCTGTCCTACAAAGACACAACTTTTGCCAAGACACACAAACGACTTCACTTCTATCTGACTGAATAGAATTAAGAACATATGAAATAGGAGCAGGAGCAGACCTATGTGTCCCTCAAGCCTGTGCCACCATCCAGTACAACTTCAGAACTCTACTATTTTCTACGCTCTGAATTCCTGATAGATCAAAAATCTATCCATCCACCAGTAAATATACCCAACAATGGAACATCTGCAACTCTCTAAGAAGAGAATTCCAAAGATTGGCAACCCTCTAAATGAAGAAACCTCTTCTCATCCAAGTCCCAAATGATTAATTCCCTGAACCAAGGCAGCCTGGGCAAACAACCTCTCACTGTCTTACTTGAAGAGTATTCAGAATCTTGAATATTTCAGTCAGATCCCTGTCATCCTTCTATACTCCAGAAAATATTAGCCTAATTTACTCAACTTCTCATCACCCTGCAACAGCCCTCTTATTTCAAGAGCTTTCACATTACTACCTTCAAGGTTAATATGTCCTTTCTTAGATAAGGAGGCAAGAACTGTACATGATACTCCAAATGTGATCTCATCAAAATTCTTACCAATTGTCGAGAGAATTCCTTTGTTTTGTACTTCAATTCCCTTAGAATAAAGGCCAATGTGCCAATGGTCTATTTGCTTGTTCCATCTGCCTATCTAACTTACTGTCTTTTTTGTATAAGCATATTTAAGACTGTGTAAACATCAATATTTAAAACTTTCACACCCTGTTGTCTATTTTTCTTTTTAAAATGTTTATTCTTAAAGTTACAAAGCCATTGCGCAGAGTCTACTAAGCAAGTTCAAATCCATTGCCTTGTCTTCTCGAAAAACTAATCCAAATTCAAAATGAATCCAATTAATAGTCCCCACAAGAGAGGCATACAAAATCTAAGTTGGCAAGAAAAGGCACTCCACCTGATCTTGGGCTTTTTAAAGTTTATTTATTTGTCACAAGTAAGGCTTACATTAACACTGCAATGAAGTTATTGTCAAAATCCTCTAGTCACCACACTACGGCACCTGTTTGGGCAAGGCACCTAACCAGCACGTCTTTCAAACTGTGAGAAGAAACCAGAGAACCCAAGGAAACCCACAAAGTCACGGGAAGAACGTACAAACTCCACACAGACAGTGACCTAAGCTGAGAATCGAACCCGGGCATATGAGGCAGCAGTGCTAACCATTGTGCACCATTTGATCTGACGCTTGATCTTAGCCAAAAGACAGATGTATTTTTGCCACCAACATAATTAACCTCATACTCCTCCACATTATTGACGGTATGTTGAACTGCAGGAATGAACTTTCTCATCAACTAGGCATTTCGCCGAACCCAAGTGAGTAGGTTCGGAGGAAACCAGAGTTTTCAAAAGTCAATGTTCCACTCAACCATTCCTACTTCACTGAACTAAGCATATCTGTAATTCAAAGAAGATTTGACTGATACACTGAAATGCACAGATGTGATTCCCTGCTTAGAAAACATTTTGATGATAACTCACTGACGCACCCAGGCCACAAAAGCACTTCTGTATTTCTTCATTGTAGCTGATGAGCAGCACTTGCCCCACAGGCCAAAAGCATCCTCTCCACTTCCCTGGCAACACAGCCCCTCCACTGCAGCCATCAGTGGCTAGAAATAACATCTCCACTTATGCAATCTTTGTCACCATATGGATGCCAAATGGTCTTCTCAATTGCTAATGAGAAAATATACAAAGGTCAAGCACTAGTACACAATGGTCTTAGATATAGCCACTCAGGCTGAATAACACACATACAATGAAGATAAATTCCAGTCTTGGCAAGGAAGTCACTTTGGTAGCTTTTAGTGAGCTAAGGGTATTAAGAAATGCCTTTCCTTGCCTTGCTAAGCCCTAAAGCTTTTTTCCGGCCAAAGCGCCAGGGACCCGGGTTCAGTTCCTGACTTGGGTCACTGGCAGTGCGGGGTCCACACATTCTCTCTGTGTCTGCATGTATTTCCTCCGGGTGCTCCAATTTCCTCCCACAGTCCAAAAGATGTGCTGGTTAAGTGCACTGGTCATGCTAAATTCTGCCTCAGTGTACCCAAACAGGTGTTGGAATGCGGTGACTAGGAGATTTTCATAGTAATTTCATTACAGTGTTAATGTAAACTTACTTATGACTAATAGATAAACTTTTTGCTTTACTTTTTGAAGTGTGGTCACTTCTGTAATATAGGATATGGCTGGGAATTTGCGCTCAGCAAACTTCCACAAACAATAATGTGGTGACAATCACATTATTTGTGAAGTTGTTTGAGAAATAAATATTGCCCTGGAAACCTAGCCAGTAGTGCCATGTTTAAGAGAGCAGACAGGGCTTCAGTTTGACATCTCAAATAAAGATGACACCTCCAGCAATCCAATATTCTATTTAACATTACATGTTGACCGCATTAAAGTGTTAACCTTATTTATTTATTTGTCACAAGTAGGCTTACATTGATACTGCGATGAAGTTACTGTGAAAATCCCTTGGTTGCCACACTCTGGCACCTGTTTGGGTACACTAAGGGAGAATTTAGCACGGCCAATGTACCTAACCAGCAAATCCTTCAGACTGTGGGAGGAAACTGGAGCATCCAGACAAAACCCATGTGGACACAGGGAGAACATGCAGGCTCTGCACAGAAAGTAACCCAAGTTGGGAACTGAACCCGGGTCTCTGGTGCTGTGAGCAGCAGTGCTAACCACTGTGCTACCATGTTGCCCTGGAACTTTTGTACTCAAACTTCTGGTTTTGATCTCAATCATCTGACTCTAAGGGATGAAGGGCCCATGCTAAGTGGATGGGATACAATCCAGCCATGGTCTAAATAAATTGCAAAACGGTTTGGAGAAATGAATGGTTTACTCTCGTTCCTATGCTAGGACCTCTTTACCAAAAATAGCAAAGGTAGACTTTCACCCTCAAATGATTACATAATAATAATGTAAAATGTGCCTTATCCTGAATTTTACACCTATAGCAACCTCAGAACAAAGGGAATGGAGTCAATCACATTGCGTGCCCGACGAAATCTAAAAGACAGGGTTTGGTCACATGTTAATACTAGCTTTAACTCCTGAGATTCAATCTGCAGATGAACTTGACAACACTTTTTGTAATTTGTCAAAAAGTACATGGCCGGGACCTAATTTCACTTCTACCTCTGCTGAGGCAAAGCATTTTCTTTTTTTGGGCCAAATGCTGTATCTATCAATAGATAATTTTTAAATCTTCTAGCAAGACAAATCATAATTAAAACAAGGCAGATTACCAAGCGAAATTGGTTTTGACCCATCTGTTTCGAAGATTTGGTGCCAACACACTGCTGCTTGGCTACTATTGCAGACAACAGCAATAATAGGAGTGAAATAGTGAATAAGGAAAGGATTCTGAATCTCGATAATAGAAGTTGCAAACCGAAATAGCCATTGGTGGGTTGTTGGATGGCAACAGGTAAACTGTAGTTCCTGCAAATATTTTAATGTGAATTCTCAGTGTAAGGTGTGAAAGGTTTTCCCTTGGGTTAGCTTTGGGTTTCAAACCCAAACCTGATTGCTTAGACTCTCAACATGAGCACATTACAGAGCTGCTTCCATCCTTCAGTTGGGAGAAGTCCTAGCTTGGCCTCCCCTGCCATACAGAAAGTGCCAAGGAGCCAGGATTGTTATTATGGGGAGAGTAGGTGTAAGTGGTATTCGCACCAAGTGATCCACAAAAATGTTTGCAAACAGCCACAGGGCCTTCTGAGTGCCCAGGTGGGCTGTTTAAAAGGCCCACCTCAATGCTATGGAATTTGGTCCCGGTTAAGGTGAAAAAATGCCCTTTCATCCTCACTTCTCACATTATCTCACATGCCAAACATTCCCTGTGTCAGATCCACGCCACCTTCTGCCCTTACCACCACCTCCTCCTCCTCCTCCTCCCCCCCCCTCAAATGACGTACTCTGTGAGCTCTCATGACAAAGTATGCTTTCTGATCCACCCCATAGCCGCTCATGCCCCCATACTCCAATCATCCCCTCCTCCCCAGGTTTCCCCGTGCCAAGGTATACTCCCTCAGCTGCCTCCTATGGCCTCTCATGCTTCCCAAGCCAAGCTATGGCATTTCCATACCATTTATCCACTATACATTGTATTGAACCAGTGAACCATAGGATGTGTAAAAAAGTTCTGAAAAAGTCATTTGTTCATCATTTTCCACCTTTTTAAAATGTACTGTATTTTAATGTAGTCTAATCAAGTGTCAATTATCCAGACCCTTTAAATTATCAATAGCTGATAATTTAAAATCAACCTACAATCAATTGTTTGTGCTAAGTTGCCATTTGCAACTCCTCTGCACTCAGTTTTTGTTTCTGTACTTGCCATTACTTGTCCCATTACTGTCTTCTTCTGCCTTGCAGCATTAAGTATTTGCCTTAAGTCTCTCCTGCTAATCAACTATCAAAACCTGACCTTTTGTTCCTTTTGTATACATCCCCAGCTCTCCTTTCCCTGTTTCTGCACTTGCTTAAAACCTGTTGCACTCTAAGTAGTGGACAGCTTCACCAACACACCACTAAATTCTGCTTCATTCGCTCCGTTTCTACCTTCACAGGTGCTGCCAAGGCCTGCTGAGTATTTTCAGAAGTTTCTGTTTTCACTATTTGAGGATTAGATTACTGCTGTGCAAATACCCATTCATTTCATTAACAAAGCAGTACTTCATCCTATTTCAAATCCATGTGTTAACTTTGCTCATTAGCGTGTTTCACATTGCTGAAACCAAATTCCAGTCACTGTGAAGAATTGAGGGCTGCATTTAATTTATTGAATGATAGGAGCGATTTCACTATCTCACGCTTCTAATGGCCAAGCTGCATCCACGGGGCAAGTAGACTGGAGTCAGGGCTACGACTTTTGCAGACCCAGCAAAAATATCCATGGAATATGAGGACAAGAATAGGCCCTCAAGCCTATTCTATTCTTCACTCAGATCATGGCCATCTATACCTTAACCCTATCAACCCACATTAATTCCTCTAGCCTGTGGTCTTGCTATTCTACGTTCAATACTGAAATAGCTCCTCAGAGGCTGATGTCCCTTCATCAAATCCCCCTTAATTACAAACCTATCTCTACGCCTAAGAATGCTTCAGATACAGAATCAGAATCCAGGATAGCAGTAGCATTGATACTCTTCAATAAATATTTACAGGAAAGGTTCTCAGATTGGGCAACAATCAATCAATCAGGGACCTCATACTCCAAGAGGTCAATCTCATGGGCCTCCTTGAGGTCATTACAACTGCACAGGGAAAGCAGTAATTCTGGTGATTAACAAGCAGTAATCTCATTGAAGGGATCAATTGATAGTCTTGATCACAGGAAATTCCAAATGTTACTGGAGTTCAGAGACGAAAATGACAGCTTTGAGTACTATTATTTTTGTATAATACATTTGAGGTCGTAGGGACAAATTCAATTCAATTTTGCATTGTTTTCTATGTCACCAAAGTGAAGCCATCCTCACTGAAGGATTAGCTTGCATGATTTACTCACTACTATCTTATTGAGTGATAATTTGAGGTTGGTTGCTGAAGAGTAAAATCAGTTTGTATCTTATTGGGAATGCTTAAAGGCAAGCTGTTGAAGGCATATTTTATTCAGGATGATTTGTGAGGCTTCTATTAATGGGACATAAAAGCCACAATTAACGGCCTGTTGTTTGTATAGCAGGTGTGGTTATAAAATATGATACAATAAATCCTAGCCTACTTTATCATTTCAGTCCAATTATAATTTGGTTACAGATGCTGAACATCTGTCAGGTCTTAGCCAGACTTCTTTCATCACTTTCTTCCCCACAAAGCCCATCCCTGTTCCTAAAGGTCTCGAGTCCGCTGATGTCCTCGAAAGAAAGAGAGACATGGTTTCAGTGGGCTGCAGTTTATATGCACTCACTGGGCACGTGTTCAGTGGAGAGGCTGCACATCAAATAGGGCAGGTGCCTGTTGCACCATCTTCCTGCCCCAACCCCAAGCTCACCAGTCCTGGAACGGGGGAATGGGCGGATGTCGAAATCAGCAGCCATCTCACCCTATTTAAATAGGTAATCAAGAGTAAGTTGGGCTTGACCCCGACAAATCACTGATCATGCCAGGAAGCAGAACGTTGGGTACAGAACATGGGACGCCTTGTTGAAGTTGTACAAGACATTAGTGAGGCCACATTTGGAATACTGTGCGTAGTTCTGGTCACCCTATTGTAGAAAGGATTTTACCATTCCGTTGCATCCATTTTTGGCCGTGAAAACTTGGTAATGTCGAGCATGAGACAAATAGTGTGATCCGCGCCCATCTCCGCACTAGTTCCCCTTCACCAAGACTTGAAAATGACCACAGGCAGGCTTGTGCCCAAAACGGGTGTGACAGCCATTTAAATGTATTTGCATTGTCGGCGTGAAACAGACATACTCCATATAAGTTCGATTCAGGCATTCAAGTAAGAGTTAGTGAGGGTGTAACTGCCTAGTGTCTAACCCCTCTCTGGTTGAAATCATTGAGGAGGGAAGGGAGGGAGGAAGGTGAGTCCGCTGCCACTCTGCCTGAGATCAGTGGAAGGGAAAGGGGGTCCACTGCCACCATGCCCAAAAATCAGTGAGAGAGGTGAGGGGAGGAGTGTGTTCACTGCCACTCTGCCTGAAATCAGCAGGGAGGAAGAGGACGATGGATCAATCTGTCTGAGATGAGTTGGGTGGGGGTGTGGGGGGGAGCCTGCCATCGATCTGAGTGGAGAGGGGTTTGGGATATAAGGTGATCAGTAATATGGTGAGGCTAGGGCAAAGCATCATCCATCCCAGAGGGGATGTGGCAGGGGAGCAGCGTTCAATCATTTATTTCCTGCGCACGTGCAGTTGGAGATGCCGATCAGAACTGCAGGGTTTTGTATGCGTTACACGTTGGCCACAGGCTCGTGCACTGCGATTCAAACCCGCTGATATTTTTGCAGGCAGAGTGCACATGGGGGAGCCTGAGAACGGGTCTATAAGTCGGATCTGAAACACTCCCAGTTTCAAGTCTACTTATACAAAATAGTAAAGTGGGCTCCAAAGAATGCAGATAATATTTACTAGGATGTTACTGCCACTTTATAGTTTGAGCCATAAGAGGAGGCTGGATAGACTGAGATTTCTTTCCCTGGTGCATAACAGGCTTAGGGGTGATCTTACAGAGGTCTGTAAAATAGTGAGGGGCATAGATCAGTTAGACAGTCAACATCTTTTCTCAAAAGGTAGGGGAGTCTAAAACTAGAGGGCATAGGTTTAAGGTGAGAGGGGAGAGATACAAAAGGGTCCAGAGGGTCAAATTTTTCACACACAGGGTGAAGTAAGCTGCCAGAAGGCAGTAGTAGAGGTGGGTACAATTTTATCTTTTAAAATGTCTTTTAAAATTTAAACAGTTACATGGGTAAGATGGGTATAGAGGGATATGGGTCAAATGCGAAATATCACGATGAGTATTCCTGGTTTAAAAAAGGGGCGGCATGGACAAGTTGGGCCAAGAGTCTGTTTCCATGATTTAAACCTCCATGACTCTAAGCGGTTGGCATAGACAGTCAGGATGGAATGGGCAGCCCAAATTTTTAAATACAATTTTTAAAAGATGGGAACAAATGGCATAGTGTCTGAGTTTTATCTTTGAGGACTATTCTTTTCAGAATAGGGAGCTCATGCGTCTCCAAGAAAGAACTCCCTTCTTCTTCCTGCTCATTTACTGCAGTAAATACAGCACCATACCCCACCTCTCCACACTCCCTGCCCATCACTCTAACCTGTCCAATCCCTCCCTGCCCAAGATCCCGGATTTATCATCTGATGGTCTTCTTCCTCTTTCTCATTGCAGTCATTGTGGTAGCACCCACAAATATAGTCTTGGCATTTCCAGGGCTTACTGAGCTGCTAGCTAATCCTGGCAGCTCCTGAAGGTGGGATCTCCTTCAACGCCCTATGTTGATTTTACTTCCAGGGGCTGGAGGAGGGAGTGGTGCCACCCTACCCCTGCACCCCCAGCTGCTTCCCCCACCCTGCACTACACCCCACAATTCCTCAGCCATTATCCTGCTTTGAGTAAGGGATATGTCATTCAGGGCTAAGATGAGGAGGAATTTCTTCACTCAGAGGATGGTAATTATTTGGAATTTGCTACCCAAAAGAGCTGTGGAGGTTCAGTCATTGAGTATGTTCAAGACAGATAGGAAGGACATCAACAGATGCAGGGGTAGTGTGGGAAACTGTGCCAAGATCTATTTGAATGCTGGAGCAGGTTTGAAGGGATGAACGGTCTCTTCCTGCTCTTACTTCTTTTACGTGGCCAACTCCAGGTTTAAGGAAGGGTTTCTCTCAGCATTGGCTAATAATCACTTTCAGCCTTTTCACACTTGAAACTTTGTTCTGAATCATGCCTTATATCTTTGTGACACCCCGTAGCCTCATGGGGGAAATAATTACTGAAGGGTTTGTTGGGAGTCCTCCTGGTAACAGGCAGTGGCCCACCCAGCAAGAATTCATCACCCGGGCCTTTTTTAAAGGCAGATTCAGGATTGGGCCTGCTGAACTATAGTTTCAGACAGGGATTGACATGTGTACACCATGGTACTGGTGTGTATTCTGAAATAAAATAAGGCTGAAAACCTACCACCTCAGAACGGAACAGTTCCCAGAACGGAAACCTCTGTTGGTCTTGGGCCATCTTGCCCGACTGAGGCCATAAAATCCCACCCTCTGATCTCTTCCAGTTGAGATTCAAGTTATTACAGTCTTAGTCTGCTATATCCTGGGAAAACCCTTGTGACTCTCCAGCAAAAACTTTCAAACCATTGCTGTATCTTTGTAGTTGGAATATACAGATTTGCAGGAATATGTTGAACTTGTCATTACCAATGATTTAGTCCCAAAGCAAACAACCTGGGTCAGCTGTTGCTGATAACAAAGTTGCTACTGATTGAAAACAACTACACAGTAACCGGGTATTTGAACGATTCACAATAAGACCTTAATTCTCCTTGCTTATCATTATTTCTACGAGACACTCAGTCAGGGTACATGCTTCCTCCAAAGCTGTGCATTAACTCATTTGTCCACATTAAAATCCTTCCACCAAACATATAGCCCGTCCACTTAGATTGTTCCTAATCCTTTCATTTTAACCAGCCCACTTTGCACAGTTCACCTGACCACATGCATTATCAACATAGTTAGTGACATCTTAAAGGACGAAAAGAAATTCTTGCACACATGCTGTATTGTCTGAATGTTTCAACTCAATTGACAATGTGATTACTTTTTGGAATGCAGCACCTCTTTATGTTGGCGAAGGGACAGATTCCTGTCTCTAATGCTCTATATTGTAGAAGCTGCAGCATTGTAGAGCACAGAAGTAGCCCTTTGGCCCATCACACCTCCTTGGTGGAGCTATTCAATTTGTCTACTCCCCTTGTCTTTCCTCCAGAGCCCTGATTTTTATTCCCTCTCAAGTACTTATCCTTGAGTTTTTCCATTTATCATCACTTTTTGCTTTCAGTCACTGAAAGACATGTCCAAACTATCAGACTTGCCACAATAATATTATACAAGCTACCAATTAAAAAAAAAATGTGTGCCACAAACTATTGAAAATAATCCCAATATCACTGCGTAACAAGCATGCTAGATTTCAGCACAAAATCTGATGTGATGAAATTTGGATACCAATACTTAATAGTCTCAATTAATTCACCCCTTCATTTGAGCGGCATAGTGGCACAATATTTAGCACTGCTCTCTCACAGTACTAGGGACCCGAGTTCAATTCCAGCCTTAGGTGTCTGTGTGTGTGTGGATTTGTTCTTTCTCCCTTGTCTGCATGGCTTTCTTCTGGGTGCTCTGATTTCCTCCCACAGTCGAAAAATGTGCAGGTTAGATTGGCTATGCTAAATTGCCCCTAGGAATTCAAAGATGTGAAGGTCAAAGGATTAGTGGGGTAAATGTTTTGGGTTACGGGGATAGGGCACAGAGGTGGACATGGATAAGACACCCTGTCAGAGAGTCGGTGCAGACTTGATGGGCTGAATGACCTCTTCGGCACTGTAGGGATTCTATGATAGGCACATGGGAACACAAGACTAGATGATGCCACCTGCCCTGATCAATTAACCCTTTTAGCCCGAGCATAATTCTGGTGAATCTGTTCTGAATTTTCTCCGAGACCAATGTTGTCATCAAGAAATGTTGCGTTGTAGATGGGGTCTAACCAGAGCTCTGTAAAGAGCTGCAACATGGGCGCCATTCCTTCATATTCCAGCCTACTTAAGTTAAAGGCTAACACATCGTCAGTATTTTAAAAGATATTCTTTATATATGCAATAAGCTTTTACTCATTTCTCTATTTGGATTCCAAAACCACTAAAATAATTTATTTTATTACTCTCCATGTGTGGAGCAGACACCCATTATGATGAGCAGAAAGAAAGTGCTACATGATTAGATGCATAAAGCACTAATTAGGACTTCAGGTTGTAATTTTCATTTGGCACAAAAACCAACACAAGTTCCAAAATTGTACAGCATTCGGCAGCCACTGATGTTACTTAGCTGACACTAGTCTTCTCCCATTAATGCCAACATTTTGGTAATGGAAAAAGTTAGCAGTGAAATACTGATGAAGGGGCGTCACTGAGGTACATCAGCTTAGTGGCTGCAGGTGAGTAATCACTAATTAATTTTATTCAGCCTGTCAACTAGTGCTGCAGTCTTCTTACAAATCCTCCTACACTTATTAATCAATTTCTCAGAGCATGGCGGTAAGATAGCTGCACCGACTTATCCAACATATCCATGGGGTCAACTCGCCTTGATAACCTGGACACACTTTTTAATCTTAGAGGTTACAGAGCAGGCAGTGAAAAATCTGAGAGCTCAATTAATTTATATCCAAATCCCTCCAGGATCTATCCAACTTCGTCTTTGTAATTTCTGGCAGCCATACAACCCAAGGTTTCCGCACTCGTCCAACACAGTGATCAGCACTGCTGCCTCACAGCACCAGGAACCCAGCTTGGGTCACTGTCCATGCGGAGTCTGCACATTCTCCTTGTGTTCGAGTGGGTTTCCTCTCACAGTCTGAAAGATGTGCTGGTTAGGTGTATGTACATACCTTGTAAATGAATTTAAAAAAAAGTTTAAGCATAGCTATGGTGACATGATCGAGACAAGATCCTTCTCCCAGCGTATCAGGCTGCACTGGAACAGGTTCAGTTAGTTAACATGAGCTGGCCTACACCCAGATGTGGTTAAAGGTCACTGAAAGCATTCTCAATAGTCATTTTGTACTGACTGTGCCACCAGCTTCTCAGACTGCACAATGTACCACATCCCCACCATTCACCCATCAGCAATCTCTAACAACCAAAACTGATGCAAAATATTTAGATACTGCACTTTATCCCCACACATCTACTAATTCTGCCAGCCTCAAATCCACACTTTGCCGTTTTCACATCCCTCTGGCTCTTTAGTCATGACAGACCTGCCACTCAGAGACATCAGTAACTTCTTTCTTGCAGGAGAAGATGCCCCATAACAGGAGGGAGCAGAGCAGAATCAGCTGGAGACAGGCTCACAGACATTCCCTCTGAAGAGGGGCAGTGCTCTGCAATAGGGATTCAGCTGTGACTGAGGCCGCTGCATCTGCTGTTGCCAAGAATAATCATGATGTGAATATTCTGGCCTTCAGCACTTTCTCAAATCTGACCTCAGCCTCATCTCGCTATCTCTCTAGCATCAATTGCAAGCTACAGCTAGTGTGACCATTAACTAAAGGTTTCAAGGGTTGTCATGGGGTAGGCGGAAAGTGGAGTTGAGGCCATATTCTGATCAGCCATCACCTTATTGAATGGTAAAGCAGGCTTGAGGGGCCAAGTAGTCTAATGCTGCTCCTAATTCATATGTTTGTAAGTCCGTACAGACCACTTGCTTGTATGTGGGGTGGCACGGTGGCGCAGTGGTTAGCACTGCTGCCTCACAGCACTAGGGACCCAGGTTCAATTCTGACCTGGGTTACTGTCTGTATGGAGTTCTATCCATGTTGTGTGTTCTTCCACATGCTCTGGTTTCCTTCCACAGTCCAAAGATGTGCAATTTAGCATGATTGGCCATGCTAAATTGGCCCTAGTGGGATCAGCAGGATAAAGATGTGGGGTTATGGAAAAAGGTCCAGGGTGGGATTGTGGTAGGTATAGACTCAATGGGCCAAATGGCTTCCTTCTGCACTGTAAGGATTCTATGATTCTATACCTTTCTTCCTTCATCCAATGCTCCCCTTTTCAGCTTCTGCTCTCAGATACATCAGAACTTCCACCTGGCCAGCCACTGCAGTCTCAAGAAGTGATATCTGAGGAAGAAGCACCACCATTTGATCTGACACTTGCAACCACCAGCTCAGAGATTGGCTTCAGGGGGTAGTATAAAGTTAGGACATGCATGAAGTGTGCAGCAAGCAGGCCTAAGAGGAAGGAAAGCTGTTGTGCCACTCACCAGAAGAAGAGGTGGCAGACAATACAGCTACACTGGATTTAGATGTTTAATTTAATGAGGTAGCAGATGGGAGAATGGTACTGGTCATGCACAGGGAGATGCTCAGGAAATTGCTAATCCTGCCACACAGCAGCTTGTCACTGTCAAGAAGCATAGAAGAGGCTGCATCAACTTGGCATGAGGCTTCGTGCAGAGTGTGAAGTCATCCTTTCTTGTGGAAATGGTGATCAACTCCACGACAGCACTAGTTAATCCACTCGTTATGTGGTAACTGGAAGAACAAACATTCACCTGGGCTTTTTTTAATTCATTCATGGGATGTGGGCATCTTGGCTGGCCAGCATTTATTGCCCATCTCTGGTTGCCAGAGGGCAGTTGAGAGTCAACCACCTTGCCGTGGCTTTGGAATCACACGTATGCCAGACCAGTAAGGATGGCAGATTTCCTTCCCTGAAGCACGTAAGTTTTTTTCTAACAATCAACAGTGGTTTTTGTGGTCACCTTTAGATTCTTAATTTCAGATATATTTTATTGAATTAAATTCCACCATCTCATCTGTGGGACTTGAACCCAGTCCCCAGGACATTAGCTGAGTTCAGGATTAATAGTCTAGTGATAGCACCACCAGGTCATTCCCTTCCCAATTCATGCCATCATGAGTGTGGATACCAGTGGTCAGAAACTTTGTAGGCTCTCATAGTGGTGCAGCAACCTAACCATTCAACAAATTATTAGAATTTCTGCTTCGGGGGATCAGCCAGTCATTCCATGGTGCACAAATTGCTCTCTTCCCTTCTCTCTCAGGCTTCATGCTCTGTCATTGGCCTTCTTACTGGTCATCAGTCAGCTAAACTGCTACCTCCCATATTCAGGTGTTGTAATCTGACAGCAAGGACTGTAGACAATCTGAGTCTCCCCTGATAGAAGTCAACAAACTTATACCAGCCATGATGCAGCAACTAGGGTAGCATTGCATTGGGACACTGGAACTGACATGCACCAAGGGAGGCACAAGGATGAACAGTTCAGCATTGTATGTATTGCTGGACCAGATATTGCATCAAAAGAGCTGTGAATGTTCTTTTTGTTGCTGGTTTTTATTTCAGGAGTTTGAGCAAAAGAATGCAGTGATAGTAAGCAGCAGATAGATTGAAAGGTATGGAATTTTGAAGCAACTGCGATGTGGGGATAAGATCTCAGTCAAACCAAAGTCTGAGCATCTCCCCTGAACAGCCTATTGGGAGAGAATGGAACCCAAATGCCTCTCTCCCTGCTGTTGAAGGTCCAGTGGCCGATGGTGCACTTTCATAAGTTAGATGGTGAATAACATAGCAGATCACAAAATTGGATACACACTCTGATGACTTCTGGAAGACATCCCTGCCCCAATCCATCTCCTTCCACATCCGCTGCTTCAAGTAGCTGATAGCTTGTCTCACAATATTTCTGGTTGCTGCATTGTATAGCACTGATTGTAGGCGCACTGGCCCCAAGTTTTAAGTTTATTTATTAGTGTCACAAGTAGGCTTACATTAATACTACAATGAAGTTACAATGAAAATGCTCATGTTGCCACAGTCTGGTGCCTGTCCGGCTATACTGAGGGAAAATTTAGCATGGTCAGTATATCTAACCAACAAATCTTTCAGACTGCGCAAGGACACTGGAGCACCCAGAGGAAATCTGTGTAGACAGGGAAAACGTGCAAACTGCACACAGATGGTGACCCAAGATGGGAATCAAACCTGGGTCCCTGGTGGGCTGTGAGGCAGCAGCACTAACTACTGTGCCACCATGCTGCCCCTGTGTGGTCAGTTGGCAAAGGGGAGTCATCAGACAGAGATATGGTGGATATCCCTTGGCACTCAGAAATTAACCTCTGATCCAAATATGGGCAAATGTGGTGCAGGACAGTGGTGTAACTGCTATCCTGCCAGTAGCTACACTGATCAAAAGGGATGTTTTAGTAATGGCTGTTTCTGGAGCATCAACCCTTGAGTTACAAAATACCTCTCAGCTAACATGCTAAAGCTCAGAGCCATATATACGCATTCACTTGCACCTACCCGCACCATTCAGAACTCCGCCAGCTTGACAGTGGGATGTTTCTGGAGCATCAACCCTTGAGTTACAAAATACCTCTCAGCTAACATGCTAAAGCTCAGAGCCATATACATGCATTCACTTGCACCTACCCGCACCATTCAGAACTCCGCCAGCCTGACAAATCCACATACTTTCACCTCCCGCTATCTTCTGGTTCATGGAAACAGGATGAAATCCCCAAACCTTCACAGGGGTCACATCATCACACTGATGCATTAATGAACATTAAACTTTGAAAGGTTGATGTCATCTGCTCCTGCTGGGAAGGATTTATTTGCATAGAGATTTACAGTGATGGTGACTGGAAGTGTGTACCTGCCTGCTGTGAGACTACAAATCACGTTACAGAAGGGGGGCAAACTTCCATGATCACCTCACATAGGTGAAACACAGATGCCTTGCACCCTGCTCCTGGCTGAGGCAGATATAAGACAAGCTCTCCTTACACTTATGGTGGGTAGAGCTTTTGTTGAGGGTTCTTCTTTTTTTATTGCAAAGCTACCCATCTCTGCTGCCTGCACTCCTTTTCCAAAGAAAGATTTTCTTCTACAGTGGGTCCAACTCTCCTCATTAAGATACAATCATAGAATCTCTACAGTGCAGAAGGAAGCCATTCAGTCCATTGGGACGGCAACGACAATAACCCCCTTCCTGCCCTATCCCTTAATCCCACGTATTTACCCCGCTAATCCCTCCTATGCATCCTGGAACATTAAAGGGCAATTTAGCGTGGGCAATCAACCTAATCTTTGGACTTTGGGAGGAAACCTGAGCACCCAGAGTATACCCACACAGACATGGGGAGAATGTGCAAACTCCACATATAGTGCCCAAGCTGGAGATCGAACCCAGGTCCCTGGAGCTATGAGGCAGCAGTGCTAACCACTGTGCCAGCATCACTTTCTTGAAAATCAAAAATGTTTGCAAAACTCCTTCAATAACACAGGCCACTGTACTTCCATGAACCCTACATCAATGCAAGAAAGTCAAAAGCATCTAATCCAGGAGTAGGATGATTAGCCCTTTAAATTATAATAGTACACAGATACCTGAAATCAAATTAATCAAAGTGATTATGAACTGTACCTGCATGGTGCAAGATGACCATTTCTGTAAGAAATCAGATTTGGAGGCAGTTTGACATCAAACCTACTCATTTTGCACACTCCTGACGCATGTATGGGATAACCGCATTGGCAGCTCAGCAGGATGGGCACATTGCACAGTTCACATCAGAAATGGTGAGAAGAACTACTGAAGACTTTTCTTCTGATTGAGGTTTCTGTAGCTCCAAGCAAAGGCATCTCTGAAGGTGTTGTCTTCCTTCTGGTATTGCACTGTGGTATCAGCCTGGATTTTGTTCTCAACTCATTGGAATGAGGTGTAAGCCCATAATATAACTTTTCAGCTGTTTTATTACCTATCACAAAACACAACTGCCTATTTTAAGTTGGTGCCTGTGCATCCTCCCTTCAAATAGTTTGGGCGAAGGGCTAGCATCAGTAGTTACACATGGACTCACACATTCTGCATTCACTGGAATGAAATCAAGGGTCCAGGATAGGCTCAAGTGCAGGCCCATGCTTTTCCTTATGTGGTCAGTTTATCTATCTGAGCATTAGCATCATAAGATGGCAGTGAAGGAGGGCATTGTGATATGGAGGGAAAATAAACCATCTGTCCCTTTCTACTACTATCACAACTGCAAACTGCAGGAACCTGGATGAAATTGTAAAATTATCAGCCCAATATTTGCAGTATCAAACAATACTCTGTCTATCCTGAAATTGTTTCATCTGAATAGGTGTTGCAACTCCTTCAAGAATTTAATTATCTGTTGTTGCAGAACAATTTCAAGAAAGAAAGGTTGACTGCAACATCGCATTCCACCAGTGAACCTTACTGATTGCCAGTTTGAATTAGATTTCATCTTCAAGTAATGTCAGATATACTAAGTCTGCTTCCACCATCTCAAATGATATATTTGTTCTCTAATTAATAGTGTAATAGTGAACTGTCAATATTCTGATGAGATCAGTTTAGGTGCTAAATATTTTCCAGTGATATTAATTTTTATTTATCATTGGTAACCCACATTCTTCATTTCCCTTTGAAGCCAGGTATACAATGAAAGAACTTGCATTTGCAGGGAAGTTCCAGGGACAGCTAGGTGACACAGTGGTTAGCACTGCTGCTAGACAGTTCCAGGGACCGGGTTCGATTCCTAGCTTGGATCCCAGTCTGTGTGGAGTTTGCACGTTCTCTCTGTATCTGCATGGATTCCCACTGGGTGGTCTGCTTTCCTCCCACAATCCTAAAGACGTGCTGGTTAGGTGCATTATTCATATAAACTTGTTCTTTAGTGTCCTGGGATACGTAGGTTAGAGGAATTAGTGGGGTTAATGTGTGGGATTACAGGGATAGGGCCTGGGTGAGATTGCTGTCAGTGCAGACTCAATAGCCTAAATGGTCTCCTTCTGCATTGTAGGGATCCTATATTTATAACACTTCAATCAATACCTGTTCACGACCTCAGAACATCCCAAATCATTGCACAGCCAACAAAGGAAAGCTAGACCTTACTAACCGCAATCGCATGAACAGCCAATCTGTTTCAGGTGATGTTGGTTGAGGGATAAGTATTGGCTAGAATACCAGAGAGGATGTTTCTGCTCTTCTTGAAGTTGTGCCATGAAGTTTTTTTTTTATATGTCCATCTGAGAGGACAGATGGGGTCTCAGTTTAACATCATTACATTCATGATTGCTGCTATGTTTCCTGACCAAAATAACATGTTTAAGCAAGTAGCAATCATGAATTACAATACCAACTCGGAGCTAATCATCAGTTTCCTTGCCTATCCTTGCCAGTCTTGGTGGTTACCTGCATTCTAAGTGTACTTCACTCAATTCAAAATAAAATACTGTCATTAAAAAAAAGGACTGATTTAATTGCAACTGTGATCAATAATGTATTATAAACAAAACCCTGACTGGTGCCATTCTCATGTTAAGTACAGATTCTGGCCCTGGCTAATGCTCTGGTGACACTGGTTCAAATCCCACTTTGGCAATTGAATGAATTTAAGTTCAGTTAATAAATTCAATTAACTTAGAAACCAATCTGGAATTGAAAGCAAGTGAACATGAAACTATCATCAACCGTCATAAGAGTTTTTTAGAGATGGAAATTTGCCATCCTCACTTGGTCTGACCTACTTGTGACTCCAGACCCATAGCAATGTGGTTGATGTTTAACTGCTGAAAGGACAACGGGGATTATGAAGCCCAAATCCCATGAACAAATAAAAAAAAACAAGCGGCCAAAAATTGCTTAGGCTATCAGTTTGACAAGCAGTTGGACGCACCAGTGCAGCACAATCAGTGAATCAATCCATGATGCAGAGAACAGAGTAAATATCGAGGTCCTCAACTGAGACACAGGATAATGAACAAATGAGAACAAACAACAATAAATGCTGCAATTCTAACTACATAGTATTCTATCTAAACTGAGCATTGTGTAAAAGTAATCAGCATTCATTACATCAAAGCTGGAACCCAAAACTGATTTAAGAATTTCTGGGGCTCTGAGGCATTCAAGTCAATACTGGTTCTGTTCAGTTCTACAATGTGGACATTGTGCTGGTGATATATGTTTGACACAAAAGAGACAATTAAATCATCACAGTATTTAAGAAGTAGTTTACAAAAAGAGTCATGCGACCACATTGTTCATGAGTAAAAGGTGTGATGTTATCTCTCATCAATTTTACTTTTGCACTCATTTACCTTCTCTGATACTAGCTTAATACAAGATTCCCCTCATTCATGCCATTTCTCTCCCATCTTCCTTTCCCACACCTCTCTCTCTCCCTCTCTGCCTATTTGCAACAAATCTCCACCAAATGTCAAATTGTCCACTCTGTTTCCTGGGCATTACGTGCAGGCATTCCACAATGCACATTCCACAACCTCATATCTGTTTGGCCATTAGCAATCCAGTGCCTGCAGCATTTATGCAAAAAGTAATGGGGTGGTAGTTCTGGGGACATAGCAGTCCTTTAACCTATTCAATTTATAATCCATTTAATGTTCTGCTAAATTCTTATTACTATACAGCATCAAGAATATTTCAGCCCCCAGCACATCCCAACCTCACAGCACATTAACAGCCAAATGTGCCGTGAAGCATAAAAAGAAATATGCCTGCAAATCATAAACATGCTGCATCAATGTTAAAACAAATCATATCACAGCATACGTATTATTTGCATTATGGTGAATTTTATTGGGGGTCCCATATCTGCATAGGGTCTGAGCGTGGAACCTGGAAGCTCATATGTAAGTCAATACCTGCTGACCTTGTATTGTGACGTTAATGTACTGTTAAGAGATTTTTTTTTAAATCATGATCTCTTCAGCTCATAGCTTTAGCATTTCTCGGCTCACAGCCTTAGCTATCGCCCTTATGGCATCAGCTTGACTGGAGATACCCTTTAATTGCTGCTTCAATGGAATTTGTTTATTATTACTGGTATGTTAATGACTAAATTGTTAAGAAAAAGCCTGGTTGGCAAGTCAGGTGATTGAAATTTTTTCATTTTCAGTTTGGAGCTACGGTTTGGGTTTTAGTTTTATAAGGGACATCAAGTAGAAACAAAGTCTCTCTCTCTCTCCCTAGTTTTGGAAATTCTGCTGGTCAGAAAGGCACAACCTTGTTTTCAGATGAAGGTGGCAGCGGAGTGTGGAATTTGTTATTGCTGGCTTACTTAGAGTCCATTGTGTTTGAGGAGCTGTTCTGATTCAAACAGTTCTGAGTCTATACAGAGTACTGCAGACTTCATCCAAAAGACTCAATTCCAGTATCATGTGAGCATTAGTCTATGTTGTATTAAACCTGTTTGAACAGTCTTGTTTATGGGGTTGGTTTGTTAAGGGTTATACATTATTGAGATTGTTTTGCTATTGTTTGTAATTGATAGAAATTATTGCCAATATTCTCACTGTACATGTTAACTATATTCTTAAATAAATTTTATTTGATAAAAGCTATTAATGGGCCATTGAATTCTATCATGTGATGTGAAACCTATCATGCTTATCCTGGTCAAATTCAAGAGTCAAAATTTATGATCCAGGCAGGCTCCAAAAAATCCTTTTGAATTTGTAACCTGAATCAAAGTAGTATCCTAATCCAAAATAAATGCAACAGAGCAGAAATATAAATTAATTAAGTTTTAAATCTTTCACCTATCATTGCTGAGCAAACTACAGCTGATTTGAATCAAATGACATTTTAATTCATTTGGTACATTAAATGCCCTCAATAACATACATCACATTCCAGTGTTTTTGTGCTATGAAAATATAACACCAAATGCTTAAGTATTCCTAATTTGTATAGTATATTAATGCTACGAGTCAGATAATAAAATGCAATCAGATAATAAAATGCTAACAAAGGGTATTAATGTGGCTTAGGGAAATTAAATGACCTAATATTTGTTTAAATAAATAATGCCTTCATGATAAGTATGGACAGTGGTGTTGCAGCAAAAACACTGCTGGACTTTCCTATATCTTGATGCAGAGATGCCGGCATTGGACTAGGGTAAATGTCATTCACCTGACAAAGACCAGAGGGTCGAAAGCTAGTGAGTTTACTACCAAATAAATCGGTTGTCTGACTTCTTATTGTACTTTCCTATATCTGCCATAGCAGACAGTAACCCCAAATCAAGCGCTGGAAGTGCTGCTTAAATCATATTTAGAAAATGATTTATATTTATATAACAGTATTCATGACCTCAGGATATTCCAAAGCTCTTTACAGGCAATGAGATACTTTTGAAGTATAGTTGCTGTTGTAATGTAAAAATTAGATGGGATTGAACTGGGCTTGCCTGCAAGCAGCTGGTTCCATAACCCCAGCTGTGTGAAATGCACAATCCTTGGGTTTTCTGTTAACTGAAACACTAATGTTTTGCAAGATATTGCTCATTTTTGTGTGTTGGTTGCAGAGGCAGAACAGCACTCGGTTGTGGGTTTACATCATAAAAAGAGTTTAATATTGACAAATTTTGAACGAAATCTATATATGGTGCCTTTCATGACTTCATGCTATTGTGAAGGTACTTCACAGCCTTTGAAATACTTTTGAACTTAAAAAAGAGTTTATTCATTAGTCACAAGTAGGCTTACATTAATACTGCAAGAAGTCACTCCAAAAAGCCCCCAGTCACTGCACTCCAGTGCCTGCTCAATTACACTGAGGGAGAATTTAGCATGACCAGTGCATCTAACCAGCATGTCTTTTAGACTGTAGGAGGAAACCTAGAGCACCCAAAGTAAACACATGGGGAGAATGTGCAGACTCCATACAGACAGGAACTGAACCCAGGTCCCAGGCGCTGTGAGGCAGTAGTGCTAACCACTGTGCCACCATGCCACAGGTGTGACATGGAAAATGCAGTTCACTGTCTAAATGTTTTTTAAAAGACAAAAATGTACCCCCCTCTACTACTGCCTCTGGAGAAACCCTTCCACAGGTGGGCTGTGATCACACATGTGGCCATGTTTCTAAATCAGCAGAGAGATGGTGGGGGGTCAGGGGGTGGGGGGTGGGGGGTGGTGGTGCAGTCTCAAGGCCACCTCCTTTCACTGGCTTTGCCTTGACAAAACTAGGGGACTCACCAGCTGCTGACTAGAAATTCTAGTTGGTGGAGAAGAGGAACCTTAATAGACTTCTAATTGCTGCTTGCACTCCAACTGGTTTTCTGGAGGGCTTAGGGTCTGGCTGGGATTGATGTTGGTGCAGGCTCAAATGGCCTCCTTCTGCACTATAGGAACTCTATGATTTTGAAAAAGTCAGGAGCTGTGAAGATATCAGCAAATTGGCACACTATATTCCCATGACAATCTCCCTGCCCATTGCCTCCAGTCTCAACTTTTTTTAAAAGTCAATTTATAAGTACATTAACACTGCAGTGAAGTTACTGTGAAAATCCCCTTGACACCACACATCGGTGCCTGTTTGGGTACACTGAAGGAGAAATTGGCATGACCAATGCAGTTAACCAGCACGTCTTTCGCACTGTGGGAGCAAACTGGAACATCCAGAGGGAACCAACGCAGATATGGGGAGAATGTGCAGACTCTGCACAGACAGTGACCCAAGCTGGGATTTGAACCCAGGTCCCTGACATAGTGAGGCAGCAGTGCTAACCACTGTGCCACTGTGATTCCCCTCTGTGGACATTCACAGAGAAGGATAAAAGAATTTTGGACTCAGAGGTTCCACCAGTGTACTTCCAACTCACTACTTTCATGTACACATCGCTGAAAGTCATAAAGTAGATGACTATCCCGTGTTTTTAAACTGTGGAATGTGTGTCTGTTACACAGAAATAATGGGACAATATAACCATGTACGTTCATTGAGTAATGTTTCACCCATCTAAACGCTTCCATGAGCCCCTCTTCCCAGTCCACACCATTTTAATATGGCATTTGAAATTAATAATACTTAAAACAAAAGACTTCAAATGTGCAAAGGCAAGCCCTTTGAAATGGGCTATTTCTGCTTCATGCTTAGTAGACCAAATGTGAAATGATATGCAAAGTTTTGTCTTTGCTATCAGTGGCTACATTCAATCTTATCTATAATTCACTCTAAAAAAAAATCACATTCAACTAATATATTAGATTGATGATGATATGGTCATCGCATAATTCAGTTTCTCCACTTGATCACTACTGCTTTGGCTTGGACATGGACAGGCGACCAGCTTTTGTTTTAAAAATTGCCCTGCTTGCAGCTTTAATAAGTAGAAATGGGGAACACCTCAGGCAGAAAGGTATTATGAAACTCATTACAACTAGATTTGAATCACTGTTATCTTGACAGTTAATGCATACAGTGATTTTGATAACTATTTAGTGGAATAATCAAGGCAATTTTTCACAAGCTTTTTGGCCTCCTGTTAAGTTGCAAAATGGAAGACTGAAAAGTTAAAGCAGCTTTAACACCAGTGCACAAACAAAATATTTGTCTTTTATAGTTACAACAAAAGATTTACTAATCAAACAATAAGAGATAATTTGGGATTTGGCTACCATTATGAATAGGTTGATTCCTATCCCCAGTAATGAGTCAAAGGATAGCTATCTAACCTCTAAATGGAGAGGAACACAATTTGAATAACTACAAACATTTAAAAAAAAAAAGCCAGGTCTTTTGTGGTACTGTTCAGTTAGTCAGATGTTAAGTTTAACAAAAGTTGGTTTGCAGGTGCAGCAGGTAATTAAGAAGGCAAATGGAATGTCGTCCTTCATTCCTAGAGGGATGGAGTTTAAAGACAGGGAAGTTATATTGCAGCTGTAAGCTGCTAGTGAGGCCACATCTGGAGTACTGTGCACAGTTTTGGTCTCCTTACTTGAGAAAGGATATACTGGCACTGGAAGGGGTGCAGAGGAGATTCACGAGGTTGATTCCAGAATTGAGAGGGCTGGCTTATGAGGAGAGACTGAGTAGAGTGGATCTATACCCACTGGAATTCAGAAGAATGAGAGGAGATCTGATAGAAACATGTAAGTTTATTAAAGAAATAGATATAATAGAAGCAGGGATGTTATTTTCATTGGCAGGTGAAACTAGAACAAAGGGGCATGGCCTCAAAATAAGGGGCAGGTTTAGGACTGAGTTAAGGAGGAGCTTCTTCACGAAAGGTTGTGAATCTGTGGAAATCCCTGCCTAGTGAAGCAGCTGAGGCTACCTCACTAAATGTTTTTAGGGCAGATATAGGTTTTTGAACAGTAAAGGAATTAAGAAGTATGGTGAGCAGGTGGGTAAATGGAGCTGAGTCCACAAAAAGATCAGCCATTATCTTATTGAATGACGGAGCAGGCTCAAGGGGCCCAAGTTCTTCTGTTCTTATGGAAGGGGTCCATTTCCAATGAAAGGATTTGAAAAATAGCATTCAGGAGGCATTCCTAAGTTCACTGAAATATTTTGAGATGACTTCTGAAAACTAAACAAATTATTCCTTAAATAATGAAATTAGATAAATAAATATATTTCCTTTGATGCCACAACAATTTATATTTATATAGTACTAAAAACTTGGCCCAAATAAGTTTTAAGGCATGGCTTAAAGGAGTAATGAGAGGAAAGTGGAAAGGTGAGGTTGGATTGTGTGGCTGGAGCAAATTAGAAAGGCCACGTAGACATTTGAAAACAAAGGAGAGAATTTTAAAATTGGGTCACTGCTTAACCAGGAACCAATGTTAGTCAGTGAACCCAAGTTGTTGAGGGAATGGAACTTAGTGCAAGTTAGATCACAGGGGCAGCAGACATCGGGATGATTTCACATTTATGGAGAGCAAGAACATGGGAGACTGGTTGGATTAATAAAGTATTGAGGTAACAAAAATGGAGGTTTCAGCAATAGATGAACTGAGGCAGAGGAAATGCTAATTAATGCTGCAGAGATGAAACTCTGAGGAGACAAGAATGAGAAACGTGCTAAAACATGTGCCTTTGTGAAATTTGGGTGAGAATCATAGAATCCATTCAATGCACGAGGGAGCCATTCATCTCATCAAGCCTGCATTCTCAACAATCCCACCCAGACCTATACCCATAATCCCATGTATTTACCCTGGTAATCCCCCTGACACTAAGGGGATATTTAGCACAGCCAACCCGCCAAGCCACACACCTTTGGATTGTGGGAGGAATTCGGAACACCCAGTGGAAACCCATGCAGACAAGGTGGGGAATGTGTAGATTCCCCATAGTCACCCGAGGTCGTAACTGATCACGGCTCCCTGACACTGTGAAACAGCAGTGCCAACCAACGTACTACCATGCCATCCAAAATCAACGTCAGGAATAGTTTTGCATAACCACAAGTTTATGGAAGATGAAATATGGGAGGCCAGCTAGGAGTGCACTGGAGTTAATAATCAAATCTGCTAGTAAAAAAAAATTAGATGGAGATTCTAGCGTTGGACTGGGTAGGGCACAAAAAGAAGTCTCACAACACCTGGTTGAAGACAGATTTATTTGGAATCACAAGCTTTTGGAGAGCTGCTCCTTCATTAGGTGAGTCACTCCTAACCTGGTGTTGCGAGATTTCCTACTGCGAGTAAAAAGCATGGATTAGCTACAATCATGTTTATAAATAAATAAATTTCTTCAAGCAATATGATGACGCAGATATTTATGTTTTCTACCTACATTTTAGGGAGCATTTTCTTTATATAGTCAAAACCAAAAAATAAAACTAAAATTAAACATTAATGTAATCTATATATTCCTTTCATTGTCCAAAGATATTATAAGTAGGCACTAAATATTGCCAAAAACAAAATGTTAAATATTTACATTTTTTCAGAACCTTCCAATAAAACTGAATAATGATATATCACTCTAAAAATCCCTTCTGCTAATATGAACAATAGTCGCTTTTGAGTTGTGAGAATAGATGTAAATGAGTCAAGGTGACCTATTTAAAACCCATTGTGAAGTATAAAAGGTTCCTGCTGTGTTACTCTGGCTTGGTTTTCTGCTCAGTTGTCTTTGTATTCCGTTTTCTTGTCATATCTGCCAATTGCAATTGCAGAGTATAAATGAGTAAATATACTGAAATGTCTGAGACTCCGCACTCTCACAGCAATCCTTCACGTGGTTTCAAAACGGATGGAAAAAAATATAGGATGTGTATCCATTGTTTCTCCTACACACTCACAGGAAATTTCAGCCATGGTTTAAACATTACGGTGGGATTTACCAGCCACGCTTGTACCAAATCCTGGAATTCCCGTCTGACGCCGTCAGACCTTTGCAGTAGCCTGCCCACTGCGAATCCCGGGAGGGGAATATTCAGCCTTACAAGTTACCTTAGTAATGTTGAAGCTTTATCATAGAAACATAGAAACCTTATAGTGCAGAAGGAGGCAGCCATTTGTTCCACCAAGCCTGCACTAACAACAATCTCCTCTAGACTCCGCCCCTATAATCCCCAAGTATTTACCCTGCTAATTCCCCTGACACTGAGGGGCAATTTTTGCATGGCCAATCGACCTAACCCATAAATCCTTGCAGTGCTGAAGGAAATTCATGCATACATGGGGAGAACGTGCAAATGCCACAGAGGTGGGAATTGGACCCCGGTCCCTGGCACAATGAGGCAGTAGTGCTAACTACTGTACCGCCTACATAATGCTGAAACCTGCTTGAACATTTTATGCAAAAATAAAGTCAAGCTGCTTTCAATTATTTTTCTCTTATTGTTAATTCTCGGCAGTTTTCTGCAAGAAGGCTGGGGATTACAAACTGCCAGACCTGGCACATACTGCGGACGGCTTGTTGGCAAACATAGAAATATCCAGAAATTCAGTGAGCTTGTGCCTGTGGGGTATGAAGGCGAGAGCAGGGAGTCTGCTACTCTCGAGTCCCTTCAGCTGAGAACGATGTACAAGAACTCCATGCTCAGGTTAATTAAATAGACATATCTTGCAACAGAGAACATCATCATGGAATTCTGAACCGAAAAACTGTCATTTTATAGGTGAGTTTAATCAATGCCTTGCAAGTTGTATAAGTTATGTTTATTATTTTCTTGTAGCTCTTACTGCCACTAATAAGTGTTTTTTAGATAGTGAGAACAGCTGAAAGGATTGCACTAAATTCAAGACAATTTGTTCTCTGCCTTTTTTTTCTGAACCAATTTACTCTCAACAGCTCCCCATTGCAGTTTATTGGCCCACAATCGTCATGCTTGGTACATATATTCCTGCTTTTTTTTTGGCTGTGACAATTTTACTATTTTTATGAATGTGAAAGTTAGAAAGATCAGGTGCAGGTGCGATGAATACTTTGCACATGATCCGCAGCAGCCCGACACTGACATTTGAGATGTAACACAGGAAATGCGATGGAGAAAATTCACAAGACAACTTCTTCTTTGCATAGCTGGGTCTCTGACACATGCTGAAATCAATGGTGCCAGCCTTGGCTCAGTTGGTAGCCCTCTTGCCTCAGAGTCAGAAGGTTGCATGGATCATGGAAGATTATGGGTGTATAGGTCGTGATATAAAGTAAGGGTTTTCGGCCAGCTTCCAGAAACGGACTCCTGGCAGTATCATTCCCTACTGGGAATGATGAATCAAATCATGCCTGTACTTCCAGAGATTGCAGACTTCAGCATGATATTAGTTAATAGAAATGATATATGGATACATTTTTAGTTTTCTTTAAAATGTAAATATGCAAGCAGCTCCTGTTATGTTCTTCACTGTGAATCAATTTGTTTCCACCCACTGCAAAGAAATAAATAAGTAACATTTCCACATTGAGATATCTATGTCTATGAACTACTGTTCGAGTCATAGAGAGTTATTGAGTCCTACAGTGCAGGAGGCCACGCAGCCCATTGTGTTGATAACAACCACAATACCACCCTGGTCCTCTCCCCACAACCTCATGCATTTACCCTAGCTAGTATCAGGGGGACTAAGGGGTAATTTAGCATGGTCAATTCACCTAACTTGCACATCTTTGAACGTGGGAGGAAACCGGAGCACCTGGAGAGGTAACCCAAGCAGACATGGGGAGAATGTGCAAACTCCCGACAAACACTGACACAAGTTGGGAATCGAACCCGGGTCCCTGGCGCTATGAGGCAGCAGCACTTACCACTTGCCTCTGTGCTGCCCTCAATAAAATTCCAAAGTACACAGACTTCAGTTCGATTATCTGCAATTGTTTAGTTTGTAATGCATGCAACAAGTTGATTTGTCCATTTCCCTGCTACTCTGAATCACTGAAGAAACCTATAACAAATACAGTTTCAACAATTTATATTTTAGTGGAAAAACAAACTCAAAGGGCTGGATTTTCTTCCCAGGCTAGATAACGCAGAGGATATTTAAATTCAAGGTGCAGGTGAAAGCCATCATCATCCCCTTTGGGGAAAGGTCCACAAGTATTTGTTACTGAGCAACAGAGGGTCTTTCACAGTATTAAGGACTCTAGAGCAAAAATTTTGCCCTCAGGTAACTAAGTATAAAGTGTCACAAATAACTATACATAAACATTGCAATGAAGTTACTTTAAAAATCCAGTAGTCACCACACTCTGGCGCCTGTTTGGGTTCAGAGGAAGAATTTAGCATAGCAAAGGTATTTAACTAGAATGTCATTCAGACTGTGGGAGGAAACCAGAGCACCCAGAGGAAACCCTTATAGACAAGTGCAATGTGCAGACCCCGCACAGACAGTGACCCGAGCCAGGAATCGAACCCAGGTTCCTGGCACTGTGAGGAAGCAGCACTAACCAGTGTCCCACATTGTCGCCATTCAGAGGCTGGCAGGGTGCACTCTTGGGAACAGTAGCAGCTGCTATCAATACACCTAAGAGAGACTTAGAACTGCCGTGGGACACAGGCCACAGATGAGTGAGGATATGATGAAGGTTGGAGGCTCGGAATCTTGGGACAGTGAAGAGGGGGCTCCACAACGAGGGGAGAGCTATGCCCCTTGGTGCACCTTCCACACCTCACTTTCAGATGCCAGGTCCCTTGATCAGGCACTGAGTGCTTGTCAATGAGCCTGCATCCCCAACCTCCTCAAACTCTTATGGAGCTCACAAACAAATACAACAGGGTTTGCCTTTCAGACTTCCTGTGTCACGACTGTGCTGCCCTCACTGATTAAATACCAGTGGTAGTGGAATGAGACCATTAAGCTGGCTTTAATTGCAAACTTAAGGTCCTCAACTGATGGTGAGTTAATCTTAAAAACATAACTGGAGCTGAGACAGGAAGATCCCCCCTCACCATCCTCTCACCAAACTGAGTGGTCCCATTCAAATGCTCCACTCATCGAGGTGGAGCCCTTAAATTCTGCCTGTAATTGTCAACACCTTAACTACTAATGAACTCAGGCAACCTGTCAATAGGTTTATTTTGAACACAGGACTTGATCATAAATTTTGGCAATTTTTTGAATACCTGCATTACACTACAGCCCTAATTTTCCAGACTTTAGGTTATATTCATCGCAAGTTCAGGAGAGTAGCCAACACATGTTTTGACCGAGTTGATTAGTTCACATGGCTGAAATCTTGATACTTATTTCAGAGTTCATTTGAACTTTACAACTGAAGGTTGGTACATCATTCAGCAAGATTCAAACTAATCTCTTAAATAGAAACAAAACACAACTAGAATTTTGAAAACAAGTAAAATTTCTATAATGAGAACAGATGGATGGCAGGGTGGCATGGAGGTTTACAGCTTGCCATGTGAATGACCCCCCCATTCCACACAATTTCCTCCTACACTGTGCAGTGACACTGTTGTATGCAAATATTAAAAGAAAGTCTTGGATTTAATCAGTGCCTTTAATGTCCTTGGCATGCCGAAAAGCAATCCACCTGCAGGGAGATATTTTCAAATTGCGGTCACTGTTAGAATTATCATAAATATGGCAGCTAATTTGACCATAACAAGATCAGACAAGCAGCAATGTGATAATGGCCAAGTAATCTCTTTTACTAATATTGGTTGAGGGAGAAATTTTGGCCAAAAGACAGCATGATGGCAAGTGATTAGCACTGCTGCCTCACAGCGTCAGGGACCAGGGTTCAATTTCCATCTTGAGTCATTATCTGTGTGGAATTTGCATATTCACCCTGTGTCTGCGTGTGTTTCCTCACACAATCCAAAGCGTGCAGATTAAGTGGAGCTGGCCACGCTAAGAGCAGCAAGCATGTCATTTTAAAATACCACCCTTTACTTGGTCCCCTTATTAGAGCAGCTCAGAGCAGATTCACCAGATTGATCCCAGAGATAAGGGCTTTGTCGTACGAAATGAGATTGAACAGTTTAGATCTACACTCTCTGGAATTTCAATAATGAGCAGAGATCAAATTGTAGTATATAAGATGATAAAAGATGTGGATGAAGTAGATGTGGAGTGGAAGCTTACTCTTGTGGGATATTCTAGGCTGACAGATCATAATCTTAAGACGGGGGTAGCAAATTTAAAACAGAGTTGAGGAGAAACTATTTCTCCCAAAGGGTTATGAATCTGTGGAATTCGCTATTCCAAGCGCGATGAATGCTGGGACAGTGAATAAATTTGAAGAGTTAGACAGATTTTTTAAATTGGTAATGGATTGAAGGGTTACGGGGAGAAGGCAGGAAATGGGGACGAGGACCATATCAGCCATGATCGAATGACAGAGCACACTTGATGGGCCAAATCGACCAATTCTGCTCCGATGTCTTATGAACCCCTCACTCCTCTCCACCCTTACCAGGCAAACAGTGCAGTCATGAATCAGCATTTTCTAGTCCAACCCAGTCCAGACCATAAATTCCAGCCCAAGATCAATGGTCCATCAAAGTTTCCGTCTCACCCCACAACGATTCGAAAGAATCGATGGAAGTATATATGAATATATTAACCACTGATCAAAATCACAGGTAAATATGACATTCAGGCGTATCACAAGCAACATCACAGAAATAGTATGATTAATAAGTGTTAAAGACGTATAACACTTACAGGAATTGAAAACTGCAGCAAAGACTTTTCAAAGTAAACGGAGCTACTGAGAGAATAAATGAAACAGGGTGGGAAATCGTTTCAGGTATTGTGCTCACTTTCTTCTCGCGCTTGTCCATCTCTACCTGGAGGAATGCACTGGATTGGGATTGTACTGTGACAGGTAGTCAATACTGCTGTCAACCTGTGGTATGTTGTATTATTTGGAATAATCTGATTTATTTCTGGCAAGTCAAAAGAGTTGACCCTCTCCGAATTCTGGTGGGAATAGCATGTTCCAGGAGTCAGTTTTCTGTCTAGGTTTATTGGACTTACTGCCAAATATTCATCTAACCTTGCCGCCACTCCAAGCTATTCTCCTGTTGGATACTCCAACAGATTGAGTGAGGCGACAGACCGTGAGCTGCTTACATACCGGATTGAATTTAATGACTACTGACTGTGGTGGTGGGCCTGTCCACTAGAGTGAAAGCAACCCCACCACAGTCATTTTCTGAAGTCCCATCAAGATTAACCTGCTATCAGGGTTTCCTCAGCAGCAGTTGGCTAACCAGAGGGCTGGAGGCTCTTCAGTCGCACCCATGACACTGGTGAAAGGGGAGGGTTATTGTGGAGGGGGAAAAGGGGACTCTTTCCGTGGACAGAGCCTTTCATGGGCCACAGGGTGGCTGATCAGCCCTCAACCCCGAAACACCCATGGCCGATCAAGATGGAATTTTCCCCCATGGCCCTCACCTGAGCCTGCAGAAATTTACAGGGCAGCCTTCCTACATAATGTTCACCCTGCCTCAAGACAGAAAATCCAATGTCACATGAGGCTTTTAAGTAGCCATTAAGAGGTCACATCTGTGCCTCAACTACCCTTCTGGTGGGAGCACCACCTTTGACCTTTCTTGCTCCTGACTGAATTGGGAGAGCTGGGAAGCTGAGTGGCATTCCATCTCCCACCTTCCCTCCTGCTTCTATGTTCCTCCTTATTATTTATTTACTGGTGTCTCAAATAGTCTTACATTAGCACAGCCATGAAGTTATTGGGAAAATCCCCTAGTTGCCAAACTCTGGCGCCTGTTCAGGTACACTGACGGAGAATTTAGCATGGCCAATGCACCTAATAGCATGTATTTCAGACTGTGGGAGAAAACCAGAGCACTCAGAGGAGATGCACACAAAGAAACTCATACAGACATGGTCAGAATGTTGTAGACTCTGCGCAGACAGTGATCCAAGGCAGGGATCGAACTCGGGTCCCTGACATTGTGAGGTAGCAGTGCTAATCACTGTGCCACCATGGGAGGGGGAAGGGGATTTAAATTTTGCCCATCACATCCTCATGTTGCCACAGCAATTGAAGTGTCCTTGACTCAAATACATTGTATCACTATTAAATAGCAAACAACATACTATTGTAAGGACCCTCTTCCCAATGTGACCAAATCCCACCAAGGTAAATGGTGAAATTTGCATTCAATTTTAAAAAAAATATGGAGTTAAAGTCTAATGATGGCCATGAGAGTATTGTCAATTGTTGTAAAAACCTATCTGGTTCATTAGTTGCCTTCCTTTCCTGATCTGGCCTATACATGACTCCAAATTCATAGTAAGATGGTTGACTCTGAAATGGCCTCTAAATAGCCTAGCAAACCACTCAGTGAAAGGGCAATTAAAGGCCAACAATAAGGTCTGGCCCATCAAAGTGATACCCAGATTCCATACATAAATAACAAAGATTTCTCCTAACTATTTTGCTGTTTTTACATGGTACATTGGTCAATTTGGGTTCAAGACAGTGAGTTTCTGATTTACAGAATAATACCATAAAACCGTAGGATATAGGAACAGGAGTAGGCTGTTCGGCCCTTCGAGCCTGTTCCACCATTCAGTAGGATCATAGCTGAAATGAAATTCCTAATGTCCACTTTCCTGCCTTTTCCCTGTAACCATTGATTCCCTTACTGGTCAAAAGATTATCACAGTCTTAAATATACACAAGGACTCTGTACCATAACTTTCTGTGACAAGGAGACTCACAACCCTCAGAGAAGAAATTCCTCCTTATCTTAGTCTTAAAGTGGCATCACTTTATCTGAGACTACGCCCTCTGATCCTCCACTCTCCCCTGAGGGGGAACATCCTCTCAGCTTTAATCCTATCAAACCTCTTGAGAATCCTTAAGAATATGGCTTGATCGCCTTTGGTGAGCATTGGTCTGGGGGGAAGGGGGGGGGTGCAGGATTGGTGGCAGGAATGTGAAGTCCTGTGGGAGTCCCCATAAACTTTATTTATTTATTTAAGTGGGTGAGATTTCATGTTCCAGGATTTACCTATAATTATCAGGCCTTCACTTCTGATTGTACCTCCCTCTCCTCCACTACTGGATTGCCCATTTACATCAGCATGAGGACATACTGACATGAATCCTGACAAGTCCCTCACGGCGTGCACCTGGCAAACAAAACCCACCAGAGACAGGCGAGTACATCGCTGGGAGGGATGTGTTTGGAAAGAGGAGATGAAGAGGGTAAAGGGACTCCCTGGATACTGCCTCTGGCGCTTCTGTGTCAGGGATCAGAGCAAGGGTGGGTGGTGGCGGGGAGTGAGTTCCATGGTGGGGTAAGTTCTGTATGGGCGGTTTGCATTTTTATTCATTTTTTTAAAAAATGTCCTTTAAGGAGTTCTGATCTTTTAGAGACTAATTCACAGGTTGAATCACAGCCAGCCCCGTCAGCATGATGCTGTGGGACTCAGCCATTATTTTCTTCACCATGATCCTAAAATTACAGCAGAGAAAATTGCCCCTGGGATTGGCAACTTCCACCTTCCCTTTTCTGCCTGGGATGCCACTCAGCAAAATAAAAAACAAAGAAAATTCAACCTGGGGACATAAAAAATGTTCATTAACAACCTTGGGTCATTGTCTGTGTGGAGTTTGCACATTATCCCCATGTCCATGTGGGCTTCCTCTAGGTGCTCTGGCTTCCTCCCACATTCCAAAGATGTGCAGATTAGGTGCACTGGCCTTGCTATATTGCCGCTTAGTGTCAGGAGTTACAGGGATAGGGACTGGGTGGGATTGTAGTCAGTACAGGCTCAATGGACTGACTGGCCTCTTTCTGCACTGTAGCAATAGATTCTTTGATTCAATGAATAACCTTAAGTCAAGAATTCTGTTGGACAAATTCAATCTCCCCAGTTTTAAGATGAGAAACCAATGGAAAGCCAAAGCAAAGTATGTACACCAAGGTTGAAAAATATAAGTGAAAAATGAGATGGCTCAACAGTAAGCAAGTAACCTCAGGCACTGGATTATAGGAGGGATCAAAGCATCCTGTGCATCTCTTCAGTCCCATCAAGGGTCAGATTTTACTGTCTCCGTGTCACATGAATTAAACCCCACACGACTCATCCAAATCCATGACCTAGTGAACAGCAGGCAAGGTAGCATTATTGTTATCTTCTCCTTTCAAGACTAAGCTGATCCTACATGGATTGGGCAGGGTAATTTACGTGTTAGCTGACACCATCAAAGGTTCAGCTGACATGATGAAGTGTGGCGGCAGAGCTAAAAAAGGTACATTAATATTGGGCTGAATCTTATTTATTAACGTTGTCAGCACTTGTGCCTTGAAGCGCTGATTTATTTATTTGCTTCAACGGTGTGAAGCACCATTTCATGCCACCCAATAAATATTCCTCAGCCATTTGAATGAGGTGCTGTAGCCATTCAGAAATTACGGCTGGTAGTCATTGCAAGAGATTCAGGACTTTCCAAAGGATCCAGTACTTTTGGTTTGGAGCGTTATAATCTATTGACTTGCAAGTCAGTTTTAATTTCTCCTGGCTTCTATTGACAGGATGAAAGTAGCATCACAATCAGCTAAACTCCATAATCCTTCACTGGGAGACAAGACAATAAAAGAACATCATTTTACAATTGGGGATGGCAGGTCAAAAGTGAAGCTGCCAAGTACTTTGCACACAAAGGGTAACAGAAATCTGGAATCTTCCCCTCCAAGGCTGGGTCAATTGAAAACTTCAAAACAGAAATCATGGCAATTCCCTGCAGATAGAAACTGGGTCAGAAGTCCTGCCCCCTTTTTTGACACATCCCATTTTCTCCAGTAGGAGAAAGGGAGCAGGGTATGGCTCATACGTGAGAAAAGCTCAAGTTCAGCAAGGTCAACTGAACTCAGCTGTTAAACTGAGTTGAAACAGACCATTTTCTCCGTGGCAAGGTACATAGCCCATAGTGTAGGAGTTAATTAATTTTAAGACTAGAAATCAATGCTTTTGAATGGCAGAGAAGATCTGAGCACTCTCAAACTGTGAAGTTATTTCAGTTATCAGCCCTTTAAAAGTTAATAAAAATAGCCTCCTATATATCAGTGTGAGGTAAACAAAAACTTAAGATGTGAAATCTTTTAAATCCCCAGACCTTTAAAAAATAAATTGCCTGCGTCCAAGAGATGCAAAGAAATTGTTCCTAGTTACTAGTTGACATTACCTTAAATGCTATCATCATTATTAATGTTTGACTGCTTTCCACAATTTATGATTCTCCCAGAAAATTGGCCTAAATCACAGTTTTATTGCCAGCTCAAAGAAGTTATTAAAGGATTATCTACCTTTGATGTATGGTTATGAACACATATCTGTTTTTACAATAGTTTTGAACTGGCCTTCCAAGAAAGGGGGGGGGGGGGGGGGGGGGGGGGGGGGGCGTCTTTTTTTTTTAAATATAGTGAAGAACTTTATTTAATCTCAACATGACTCCTCAGATCTGATTATGGTGGATACTTGATGAGTTGGTAATGGAAGGTGTAAGGGCAAAGAGTGATGGATGTATTGGCATGAGTTGGCATTAAGTTGAACTATAAAGGGCCATGTAGGTAGATGGAAGGCATGAATTGTATAGAGGGTGTGAGGGGCCATTGCAAATACGTGGGAAGCATGAGTTGGCATGTGGAGTGGATGGGGATGATGAAAGTGTGTGAAGGTAAAGACTACAGAATCTAAAATATGGGCAGAAGCCTCAGAGAACTGAATCAAACTTTTAAGCAGTCCGCTTCATCACCCTACAGCTCCTCTTGTTGCCTCCGATCTACATGAGGAGGAGTGGGGAGGTGCAGAAACCCAAATCTATCTGCACCTACCTCACTGGAACAAAGATCACACCATTTGGAGGAGTTTCACATGAGAAGAGCTGGGAAATTTCCTAACTCAAGCTTCCTGTTTTGGGAGTGAAATCCAGATCAAAGTGTGTGAAGTGAGGTAGAAATACCACAGATATATCACAAAATTAATCTTTAATTTCTGCTAACACATCCATCACTGTTTGCGCTTATACCTTCCATACTAAATCATCAAGTGTCCACCATAAGCAGATCTGAGGACCCATGTTGAGATTAAATAAAGTTCTTCACTATATTAAAAGAAACATCCCCACATAGGAAGGCCAGTTCAAAACTATTAATTCCCTTCAGGTACTCAATCCATTGTGAAAATAGATTTTTGTTCGTTACCACACACCAAAGGTAGATAATCCTTCAATAACGTCTTTCACACTCTTACTAGGATATGTTTAGATGTTCCAGATTCTGATAGTTTTATTTAGAAATTCTGGTCATCTATGCAAATATGAAGACTTATGAGCAGTTAAATACATAGAACAATAAAACTACAGAACGTCTACAGTGTAGATAGACACCATCCAGCCCACCATTTCTATACTGACTCTCCAAAAGGGCATCCTACACAGGCCCTCCCCTCTAACCTATTCCCGAAAATCTACACATTTACCATCATCAATCCACCTAACCTACACATCTTTGGGCAGGACAACATAAAAAGCAACGTGGAATCCTTAAGGATATAAAAGAGAAAACTAATTTATTTTGGAAGACCTTTGAGTACAGGAGCAGTTTGAAAGCACAGGAAGTGCAGCTATAAGATGGGATTTTCCACACCCCCACAACATGTTTTGCAGAGGTGGAGGCAGCCCACATTAGCCAGTGGAGGGATCCTCTGGTCACTGGTATTTCTTGTTGTTCAACAAGAACGGGGAACTTGCAGCGGAATAGTTGCCATCAGAGGGACTGAAAGATCATGCTGGTGAGAATGGCTGCAAAACCCCACCCATAATATCTAACATTTAGAAATCTAAGAAATAATAAGGAGCAGAAACAAGAGGCTAGTTAGAGTAAAATCAGTAATGGGAGTTGTAAGCTGCACCCTATCTTCATGCAAGGAGCACCAAAGTCACAACAAATGGCTGATGTGGATTTAGAAGCAGTAGGCTGGACGTCTCAAATCCAGTGGAAACCGTTTGAGAAGATATTGAGTTGATAATTAGTTAATAGGCACATTATGTGACTACATGGAATTTCAGAGAGGCATCTGATAAAGTTCCATCTGTGAAACTTAGAAAGATGATTAAGGGTCTCCGGATTAATGGTAAATTAGTTAATTAGTTGAAAACTGGCATAGCATCAGACAACAGAAGGAGAAATAATCGAAAAAAGCTTAAGCTGGGGAGGAATGATTAATGCCACTATCTGTTCGAGGTCCCCTGTTATTCACACTGTTCAAACACAATTTGAAGGACAGTATTTCTCGCAATACTGTGCAAGTTACTGGCAACATCTTCCTACAAAGCCACGTATTGAGATTGATAACACTCAAAAAGATTAACCAATAAGCAGTCAGGCCACACAAAAAAAAATAAGGCATGAACATTTCATGGAAATTTGCCTGGTATTTAAACCAAGTATAGAATTGTAGAATCCTCACAATGCAGAAGCAGGCCATTCGGCCCATTGAGCCTGCACCAACAACAATCCCACCCATGCCCTATCCCTATAGCCCCATGTATTTCCCCTCTGACACTAAGGGGTAATTTAGCATAGACATTCAACATAACCCGCACATCTTTGTTATGCAGGAGGAAACCAGAGCGCCCGGAGGAAGCCCACACGGACACGGGGAGAAGGTGCAAACTCCGCACAGTCACTGAATGCCGGGATTGAACCCGGGTCTCTGGCACCATGAAGAAGCAGTGCTAACCACCATGCTGCCCATGGATGTTTTGAGAGTTCATATGAAACACTGGCTTGCGCTCTCCAAAGGGAACACATCTCTGGCATAAGTCTAGCTTGGAGATGCCCCATCCCCAATGTTGAACAATTGCTTGACCCTTGGTTGACAGTATGCTGAAGGGAGACTCCCTGCTCTTTACTGGGCTGCTGAAGAGAGGCCTCTTCCTCTCATTTGCTACAACCCTGAAGCTGATAAAAAGATACATCACTGAATTATTTAAAAAAAAATTCCAGCTGTTGCCCCTGCCGTCTATATGCAGACATGTTCTTAAAGCAACATCACAGAATCCTCTCTAAAATAAACCTCTCGATGCCTGTGATACGATTTGGTTGCTGAATGGAAGGCCCTTACAGAAAAAGCGATAGAGCAGTGGAAACATTATGAATAGAGTGGGTGCCATAGTGGTAAGCTCTGCTGCTTCACAGTGCCAGGGACCTAGGTTTGATTCTGTGTGGAGTTTGCTTGTTCTCCCCATATCTGTAATGGTCTTCCTCTGGATGCTTCAGTTTCCTTTCACAAGTTGTAAGGCATGCTAGTTTGGGTGCATTGATCCAAACAGGTGCCATAATATGGCATCTACAGCAATTTCACAGTAACTTCATTGCAGTGTTAATGTAAGCCTTACTTGTGACTACTAAATAAACTTTAAAGTTTAAGAGTTAAAGAGCACAATGAATGTAATGCAGTGGTTATAGTAACAGATAGTTTATTGATAGTAAAGTATAAATTGTTAAATAAGTACTTACTCTCTTAATCATCAATCTGAACATTCTGCTGCAAGATTAATTAATAATTTATGTGAAAATTCAGCAAGTTGTTAAACATAATGGGGGAAGAAAATGATAAGATTGCCATTTTTGCCCTGCATGTTCTGAAAGGTGTACAATTCACAACTACCTCTTAGTCCCTTGAACTGGTTGGATGATTCGTGTTTTAATAACATTGTGTTGTTACACAAGTTATTTTCCCAATATGTTTTGACTGAACAACTTAAGTGAGGTAAACCTCAAAACAAAACAGCTTGACAATATCAGCAGGATAAACAGGGTAAGGGAAAGAGAGTGCTTTAAGATGGCGATATCTGGCCTGTCTTTAGCTTTTTAAAACTTTAATAAAATACAAATCCTGCAGGTAGGGTACCATTGTGGACAGCGAGTTCCCTTATAGAGTGATCTTGTACCTGCTTCTGCAAGCAGGCAGACAGTGAGATCCTCAAGATCTGACCAGAGTACTGATCCTCTGATTGTCGCCTGGAAGCCACCTTCAGGGACCTAAACCCCACCTGGCTGCCTTCAGGAGTGATGTGGAGATGCCAGCATTAGACTGAGATAAGCACAGTAAGAAGACTCACGACATCAGGTTAAAGTCCAACAGGTTTATTTGGTATCACAAGCCACGAGCTTTCGAAACGCTGCTGAAAAATCTCAGTTGGCCTCCTTTAATCAGCCTCAGTTAGACTCCTAACTAGCCACAATGGTTAACCCGGAGCTGGGATGTAGCCAAGACACCGGAGGGCGGGCCTGCGGGGATGGTTTTATCTTCCATCCACCACCCCCAACCCATCTCCCCATTCTATTCCTGTTTTGATTCCAAGGAATCAAAATCTTGTCCATCATTTTATTCAACTTTGGTTTAGTTGCTAGGTCTCTTATCAGAGACAGAATGTTGTGGGTTTGATTTGATTTGAGTTATTACAGTTACATTATCGGGATAGACTGAAAAGTATTGTTTCTTGAGCACCATATGACAAAACATACCGTTCATAGAGTACATAGAAGAGAAGGAAAGGAGCAGGTGCAGAACATAGTGTTACAGTCAGAGCTAGAATGCAAAGATGGATCAGCTTAATATATGGTAGGTCCATTCAAAAGTTCATGTCTAACTCCAGGACTTGGATACACCAATTGAGGCGTCTCTCCAGTGCAGCACTGAGGGAGTGTTCTACTGACAAGATGTCATTCTTTGGATGAGAAGCTAAACTGAGGCAATGTTTGCCCTCAGAGATCCGAAGTATCATAGCATCCTGACAGTGTAGAAGGAGGACATTTGGCTTACTGAGTCTGAACTGACCACAATCCTGTAACTCCACATATTTACCCTGCTCATCCCCTGACACTAGGGTCAGTTTATCATGCCCAATCAACCTAACCGGCACATCTTTGGACTGTGGGAGGAAACCGGAGCACCCAGAGGAAACACCTGCAGAGATAAGGTGAACGTGCAGACTCCACGCAGACTGCGACCCGAGGCCAGAATCAAACCCTGGTCCCTGGCGCTGTGAGGCAGCAGTGATAACCACTGTGTCACCACACTGCCCAAAAGCAGGGGATTTCTTTTCCCAAATGTCCTGGTCAGTATTCATCTCTCAATCTCTAGACGTCGTAACAAATATAAAAGGATTATCTGATTGTGATCACGTTGAAGGTTCATTGTATGCACATTTCCTACGATACATCAGTGCTTTATTGGCTGTAAAGTGTCTTGGAACATCTGGTTGATGGTTGCGAAAAGTGCTGTGTAAACACGAGTCTTTTTTCCCAATACTTAGCCAGAGGATATTTATGCTTTTCCAGTATTGGATGTCAGATGGAGTTCAACGGGAGACATGTGAGTCACTCACTTTGGCACTGAGAAAGACAAAGAGGAATATATCCTGAAAGGCGAGGAATTGAGGGCTGTGAAGGAATAATGCAATTTCGGCATTGTGTATCCAAAGCACTAACAGCTAGTGCACACGTACACACAGCATTCAAAAAGGTTAATGGAATGTTGGCCTTTATCTCAATGGGGGTGAAATTCATAAGAACAAAAGAAATAGGAGTGAAACATTCAGCCTGTCAAGTCTGCTCCACCACTCAGAAAAACCAGCTCCATCTTCCTGCATAACCCCAAATCCCTTAATTCCCTTAGTATGTTCCCTAAGGATGTTCCCTTAAATGTCCACAGATCTCTTGGTTTGAAGGCACTCAAAATTATTAGAGAATTTCAAAGATCCACAACCCTATGAGTGGTAAGATCTCTCCCTATCGCAGCCCTAACTCAAAGGGGGCAAAGCAAAGTTTCAGTTGTAAGGAGCATTCACCATCAGGAATTCTGCACTCAGGTTGGGCACTAAGCCTAAGGAAAGATATACTGCCACTAGGAAGATATAGTTCAGATTCACCAGAAACATACCAAGGCTTAAAACACACCTACAATGCATGAGGAGGCCATTTGGCCAATCCAGTTTGCACCGACTCTCTGATAGATCATCCCACCTGTTCCTGTAACCCCAAACAACAAATCTTAGGGCGCTAAGGTTCAACTTATCATGGCCAATCCACCTAACCAGCACAGCTTTGGATTGTGGGAGGAAAAAAGGAGCATCTGGAGGAAACCCACACAGACACAGAGAGAATGTACAAACTCCACACAATCCCCCAAGGCTGGAATTGAACCCAGGTCCCTGGCACCGTGGAGCAGAAATGCTAACCACTGTGCCAATGTGCCACCCTAAATTGAGGCCAAGTTGCATTAACTTATTTTGAGCTGAAAGATTGAGGGATAATTCAATCGAGATATTCAAAACAGTTTATTGGATTTGATGAGATAGTCATGATGTGGAGATGCCAGTGTTGGACTGGAGTAAAACACAGTAAGAAATCTCACAACACCAGATTGAAGTTCAACAGGTTTGTTTAGTAGCAAAAGTGTACCGACAACTGAACAACAAGGAAAACTACAGACAGTTACCCGCAGATCCAACCAAACACCACATCCATCAACTCAACATTCTGATCAAGACCTTTGATCCTGATTTTCAGAGCACCTCCTTGCTCTCATCCCATGCACTCCCCACAGTGGAGAAGTCTATTGCCTCCCAAAGATACACAAGTCAAACATACCTAGCTGTCCTATTGTGTCAGGCATTGAGACCTGTGTGAGAACCTCTCTGACTATGTCGAAGGCATCCTGAAACCCACTGTACAAAGAACCCCCAGCTTCTGTCGCGATACTATGGACTTCTCACAGAAACTCAGCATACGTAGAGCAGTTGAACCAGGAACACTTCTCATCACAATGGATGTCTCGCACTCTACACCAGCATCCCCCATGATGGTGGCATTGCCGCAACTGTCTCAGTACACAATACCGACAACTGCTAATTTCTAGGTGCAATTTTACAACTCATCCGCTTCGTTCTGGACCACAATGTCTTCATCTTCATCAACCAATTCTTCATTCAGACACACGGAACAGCCATTGGGACGAAATTCGCATCTCAATCTCATGCAGAGGCTCAAACAAGACTTTTCCACCGCTCAGAACCTTCAACCGATGCTATACACCAGATACATTACTGACATTTTCTTCCTTTAGACTCATGGTGAGCAATCACCGAAACAACTATATGATGACATCAACAAATTTCATCCCACCATCAGACTCACTATGGACTACTCTCCAGAATTGGTTGCATTCTTGGACATATGCATCTCCATTAAGGATGGTCACCTCAGCACCTCACTGTACCATAAGCCCACGGATAACCTCACAATGCTCCACTTCTCCAGCTTCCACCATAAACACATTAAAGAAGCCACCCGCTACGGATAAGCCTTCCGTATACATAGGATCTGCTCAGATGAGGAGGATCATAACAGACATCTCCTGATGCTGAAAGATGCCGTCATAAGAACAGAATATGGTGCTTGACTCATTGATCAACAGTTCCGATGTGCCACAGTGAAAAACCATACCAACTCCTCAGAAGACAAACACAGGACACGGTGGACAGAATACCCTTCGTTGTCTAGTACTTCCCCGGAGCAGAGAAGCTACGGCATCTTCTCCAGAGTCTTCAGCATGTCATTAATGAAGACGAACATCTCGCCAAAGCCATCCCCACACCCTATTTCTTGCCTTCAAATAACCACACAACCTCAAACAGACCACTGTCTGCAGCAAACTACACAGCCTTCAGGAGAAGGGAGACCATGACACCACACAACCCTGCCACAGCAACCTCTGCAAGACATACCAGATCATTGACACAGATGCTATCATCTCACGTGACAACACTATCTACCTTGTACACGGTACATACACTTGCAACTCATGTGTGTCTACCTGATACGCTGAGGAAAGGATGTCCCAAGGCATGGTACATCGGAGACAGCATGAAGACACTACAACAATGGATGAATGAACAGCACTTGATAATCACCAGGTAACACTGTTCTCTTCCTGTCGGCAAATACTTGAGCGGTCATGGGCATTTGGCCTCTGATTTTCGGCTAAGTGTTCTCCATTGCAACCTCCACAACACACAACAGTGCAGAGTCGCTGAGCAGAAACTGATAGCCAAGTTCCACATACATGAGGACAGTCTCAACCGGGATCTGGGCTCATGTCACACTATTTGTAACCCCCATCACTTGCCTGGGCTTGCCAAATCTCACTTATTGTCCTGCCTAGAGACAATACACATCTCTTTAACCTATGTTTAATGCTATCTCCACTCACATTGTCTGCACTTTTAAGACTTGATTAGCTGTTAAGACTCACATTCTAATCTGTATTCTGTAAAATGAGTGTGTGTCTTTACATCCCCTGTTTGTGATCAGAATTTTCCACACACCTAACGAAGAATGGCTTTTGCTATCAAATAAACCTGTTGGACTTTAACCTGGTGTTGTGAGACTTCTTATTTTGATGAGGTAGACAGTGAAACTATTTCCTCTAGGGGGGTGAATCCAGGACAAAGGGTTACATTCTTAAAATGAAGGCTTGGCCATTTAGTGGGGAAATTGGGCAGCACTTTTCACAAAAAAGGCTCAAGAAAATCTGGAACTCTCTGTAAGTTATTGTGCTTGCTGGGATAATTGAAATTTTTCAAATCTGAGATTGATGATCTTTTGGTAATGGCATTGAGTAATATGTAACGAAGGTGTGGAATAGAATGGAAGGTATTTGAAAGGCTGATTGGCACACTCTTTTTTATATATTCTGAGAGGTAATCTTTGGACCTAGAGGACAGAAGGCATGAAATGAACAAGTCACTCTTGGTGAAGATAAGTTTGCTTAAGCTATGTATAGAGTTTTACCCCCAGTGTGCTCTCCTCAGCCTTGACTTGCACAACCTCGCTACAAGTCCAGCACATTAAAAGCATTAATATTACACATTCATGTCAATCTGGGCAGGCACTCTAGCACAATGTTGAGAAAATGCTGCAGTGTTGCCTTTTTTAGCTTTTATTGGTAGAGGGATTGAATTTAGGAGCCGTGAGGTTATGTAACAACTGTACAAAACTCTGGTGCGGCCGCACTCGGAGTATTGCGTACAGTTCTGGTCGCCGCATTATAAGAAAGATGTGGAAGCATTGGAAAGGGTGCAGAGGAGGTTTCCCAGGATGTTGCCTGGTATGGTGGGAAGGCCTTATGAGGAAAGGCTGAGGGACCTGAGGTTATTTTCATTAGAGAGAAGAAGGTTACGCGGTGACCTAATTGAGGCGTATAAGATGATCAAAGGACTGGATAGGGTGGATAGTGAAAGCCTTTTTCCTCGGATGGTGATGACCAACACGAGGGGACATAACTTTAAATTAAGAGGTGGTAGTTATAGGACGGATGTCAGAGGCAGGTTCTTTACACAGAGGGTGGTGAGAGCGTGGAATGCCCTGCCTGCAGCAGTTGTGGACTCGCCTACTTTGGGGGCATTCAAATGTTCGGTGGATAGGCATATGGATGATATTGGAATAGTTTAGGTTAGAGGGTCCACTGGCCAGCGCAACATCAAGGACCAAAGGGCCTGTACTGTGCTGTAATGTTCTATGTTCTATGTTTTGGATGAGATGCCCCCATCCATCCTCTCACATGAATGTAAAAGGTCCTATTCCACGACTCTGAAGTAGCGAGGGGTCTTCTCCAAATATATTCTTCAATTAGTATTACCAAAAAAACCGTAATTATCACATTGCTGTTTTGTGGCCCATTTCCTACAATACAACAGTGAGTCCAAAGTACTTAATTGGCAGTAAAATGCTTTGGGTCAGCTTTCTTCCTTCAAAATACAATTGAGATAGATGGATAAAAGTTTAGCCAAATTTGACCATCCTACAGCACGCAGGGGGCAGGGCACCCCACATCTTGTTTTTTGGCCAATTAGTCTCATTGCTCTTCTCATTGCTGAATTTTCCAGTCCCACTGATGTCTTTGACAGGACTGGAAGATCCTACCAGTGGGAAGGGCTGGAGTATTGTTCCTTGGGTTTAAACTTCTAACATGGATGGAGAAACCTTTTCATCGTGCAGCCGTCTTTCAGAATAAGCAAAGTAGCAGAACCCTGCATATGAGAAGATTAATTAGGTTGGGAAAGATTGTATTAATCCCTGCAGTACATCAGCTACAACAAACATTTATCAAATAACACGGGAACATTGTATAAAGCTCAATGTTATATATCATACCTTCAAAATCAGAGTCAAAGGAAAATTGGGAGTAAGGGTGCTGGGGTGGTGAGAGACCTTCCTTTAGTCCAATAGTGTGTATCACCTCACAGTCCACTGCAGGACAACCTTCTTAGAGGCTTGGATACAGGTCAACTGCTCCTGGGATACAACAGATCAATGATGTGGGGAAATCAAAGGCACGAAACAAACCCCGATATAAGCATTGGAAAAGGTGCAGAGGAGATTTACCAGAATGTTGCCTGGTATGGTGGGAAGATCTTATGAGAAACTTGAGGCTGTTTTTGTTAGATAGAAGGTTAAGAGGTGACTTAATAGACACTTATTAGATGATCAGAGGATTAGATACGGTAGACAGTGAGAGTCTTTTTCCTCAGATGGTGATGGCTAGCATGAGGGGACATAGCTTTAAATTGAAAGTCATAGATATTGGACAGATGTCAGAGATAGGTTCTTTACTCAGAGAGTAGAAAGGGCATGGAATGCCCTGTCTGCAACAGTAGTGGACTCGCCAACATTAAAGGCATTTAAATGGTCACCAACATATGGATGATATTGGAATAGTGTAGGTTAGACGGGCTTTAGACTAGTTTCACAGGTTGGCGCAACATCAAGGGCCCAAGTGCTATGTTTCTGCGTCTGATTTTATAGATTGTTGCTCAGGGGAAGCAGATAATCACAAAATTCCAGAAGTAGCAGATCTCACACAGTTTATGTAACTCTAGCGGGATCTCTTTTGTTGTCAGTGCCTGTTACTACTTGTGAGACAAATTGTTACCTGTTTCTAAGTGGCTCCATATTTCCAAGAGCCAGATTGGCAGCAAGGCCTACACAAGACAACAAAAATTGGCCTGTCAAGAACACCGAACCATTAAGGCACAGAGGCTGCAATGAATGAAAACGTCTTCAGGTTGCTTAAAGTGCCTTCTATTTTGAAAGGCAGTCAAGGGCATATGTACTTTTTACAGGTACAGAAACCAATTCCACCTAGGTCATTGGGGCACCCAGTTAAATTAGAATAACCTGGTACGATTGCTGCTACAGATGTGCCATGGTACATCTCGCCCTGTAAGCCGATCTCAAGGCAAAACTAGAAGTTACCCGTGTGACACACTTCAACACAGAGCAAACTCATTTCCCACTAGCAATTAAAAACCTACTGCTTTATACTTATAATGATTCTGCATTTGCCTGCACAAATCCCAGGTTATAGCCTTGTTTAAATTTGGGCTTATTCTTTGACCTGTCTCCAATGTCCAATGTGTGGGAATGTAGCCCTGTTGAATCCTCCCCCTCCCCCCCCCCACCCCCCACCCACCCACACACACACACACACACACACTAGAAACAATCATTCTGTAGAGCCTCTCGCCACCTGACTTGGATGCCTCTTGTGAAAATGAGGGCGGCAGCTAATCTGACCGCAGGATGATTGTAAAGACAAACGCAACCGTTGCACAGACCAGCAGCATTTCTTCAGAAAGCTCTGGCAGGAATATTACCCCTGTGGAAATTATGTCCTGATAATATTCACAATCCCTCCTCTCATATGATCTCCTAAAGCATAACAATCTTGTAAACGTTCTGAAGCAAAACATTGCTCTTGCTGCTAGCCCTTTATGTACCCCTGGGGGGCAATTTAGGAGCTAAAATGTTTTATAAGCTACACCATGCGGTTCCCTGAGCTGCACAAATAAAAACATAATTCTTCAAAAGGTAGGGAATATCCGTGCTGGCAGGCAGCACACTCAACATCCCAGCCACCTACCAGCCTTTGGAAATTACAGTAATATCTCCTCTCAATGTTCCACCCCCACCCTCATCCCCCCACCTGAAGATAAATCACTGGTGACAGCAGCAGAAAGGTTGAAGATTGAGGATAGCTCTTTCAGTGCCACATCTTTGAAAAGCTGCATTTATCTTGTTAGGGCCTTTTGTTGGCAGATTTTTAGTTTGACTTAATCCCAAGTTTTCTTAGATAAAGCAGGCATCTATTGTCATGGAACATTCAATTAAACATTAGTGAATATTGTGCATTAGGTGAAGCATGGCTCATGTCTTCCCATTTCAGGAATAATGGAAGATTGAACATTCAGTAGGATCTCGAGCCTGATTTTAACAAAAAAAAAGTCAATGCCCGAGTATGACATCAGGCTGGATTTTACGGGGCATCTCGTATTCTCGTGCCCATGCCTCCACTTGACTAAAAAGTCAGTCAGGAGCCCGCCCATGAAGAATTTTGTCCCAAAGTTATTCTAAGATTGGTAGGATGTTAATTGTTCCTGTCTACAACTTCCGCCCCTAGTTGGGATCGGATTATACTTCTGAGAGCTGCCAGCCAGTCCCAATCTCGAGCAATGCTGAGCCAGCAGCCAGATGATGAGTGAGACGTATCGCCAATGCCGAGCTGGTAAGCCCCAGTGAAGATGGTAAGGGAGCATGGGAGCTGGGTTTATCAGACTAGAGCAGGAGAGTTAGGGGTGGGATATGATCTGGATGGTGGAGGGGCACGGGGGGGTGGGAGGGGGAGGAGGCTGCCTCCATTGTACAGAAAGCCCCAAAAAGAGTCCCTCCCTCCCCACCACAAACTCTCCCCTCCTCCATCACTCCAAGCCCAACACCAGCCAGCCCAATGAAAGCTGCTGAGCTACCTACTTTGCTGCAGCCTTCCCCCGCCATGGATAAAAAGGCAGCAGGTGGAATGAGACACTCAAGTGGACATTAACTGGTCACTCAAAAACTTCAAAAGTCTTAAAAGCAGGCAGGCCATTCAACATCTCTGCTAACCCCATCAATGCTTCCTGCACTAACCCCCACCAAGTAAATGGGGAGGTGGGAGGGCAATAGGCAGGCTGACCATTGCATTATAAGACACCAACACCCACCACCATCCAAAATTCAAACAGACCAGCAGGAGTACATAGAATCCAGCCCATTATCCTGAAAGATTGGCATAAAGATCCTGCTGGCTTTTAATAAAATTCAGAGCTCAATGTTTTAAACTAAAGAATAATCACAGGAGCAATTCAATTTGGACAGTTGGTCAACCAATAGAATAATAGGATATCTATTAAATAACTTGACGAGAGTGCCATGTCTATCTACTGGACAGTTTCAGTTTTCAATTAATATCATGAGCTGCATGCCAACCTAGTCTGTGCACTGTTAATCAACAGCTGATAAATGTGGTCAATATTGCCCAAGTCTTTGGCAAGACAGTAGGGATGTGAACAGCAGGTGTGTTCTCCAACTGTGGAGGAAATGACCAGATGTAAAGTTGACGAAATGGATGATCTTCTAAACACTAGCCATTGATCACTTACTTGGGCAATTAAACAAACTCTCATCAAGCCTTGAATGCTCAATTAAACAAGACATCCATTCAGGCACAGATTAATTTACCGTGGATGCTAACATAATCACTGTACCAAAGACATGGCCACAAAACATTTTAATGCTGGTCAAGTGGTATATTACATATATATACAAAGCAGTAACAAAACACTTGGTCTCAGAAACTACTCAGCCCTCAGCTTAATAGTGTTTCTTTTTCAACTCCTTCATTCTAATTGTACCTCCCAGAGACCATCACTACTCAGCACTTTCCCCAAAGACAAACATAGCTAACCTATTTCACAACATTTATGCTTTTAATGCTTCCCATAGCTTCATACACAAATGTTGTCACTAAACTGTAAGATTAATTTTAGAAAACACTAGAGAAACTCAGCAGATCTGGTAACATCTCATAGAATCCCTACAGTGCATAAGACCAAAATGAGGCCCAATAAGTCAGCACTGACCATAATCCCACCCACATTTGAAATGTTGGCTCTATTCTCTCTCCACAGATGCTGTTTTTGTTTCAGATTCTAGCATCCAAGTATCTTATCATTAGATTAATTTTGAATGTGCCTCAACGCGACTTATCATTGGTGCTTTACTCCAGTTGACCTGCTTCAAAATGTTCTTAGATGTAAGTTTGCTCCAAGCCACTAAACATCCTGTTGCACTGCCTTTTATCACACTTCCAAATGTGACTACAGTTATCCAAGTTGAGTCTGGAGAGTTCCCATTCGCTTACTGCGAATCCAATGTGTAAAGAATATTGGATGGAAAACTTAACATATTTCAACTTTGGTTTTGTAGGTATCTTTTTATACAATAGAGGGAGACAAGCCCTTAATGATTTTTCCTACCTGCAACCTGTGAGATAATACAGACAAATTTATATATGGAAAAAAATGTTCAAATCTTAAAAATAATCTATACATGCAATAATCTCACTCCAAGAATAAATGTGGAATACAGAAATCGGTTAAAAATTTTGTACAATAGTATGTGTTCACCCACACACACATCAAACAGAATGCACAGAGCTGGGTCAGGATTCATGCGTATCCAGTTTTGACGCAATGTACATTGGCCTGAATTTTGGCTCTCTAGTTGGGTAGCAGGAGCTGGAAGACTTCTCAGCTCTCTGTGCCGACCACAGGAAAACATGCCTGGAATGTTCCTGAAGGATAAGGTTGGGGGCATGCAGGAAGGCCCATTGCACGCCAGACCCAGATCAGAGTTGACCACAACGGGTTGCCAAGTGCAGAATGCCAAGGCAGGCTGGTTAAAAAATTCTCTCCTAGATCTACTTCCTTCGGGAAAAATATACAAAAGTCTGAGGTCACGTACCAAACGACTCAAGAACAGCTTCTTCCCTGCTGCTTCAAGCTTTTGAATGGACTTACTTTGCATTAAGTTGATATTTCTCTACACCCTAGTTATGACTGTAACACTACATTCTGCACTCAATCAAATCAAATAAAAGGCCTGGCTTGCTTTCCTGGCAGGTTATACCAGTTGTTATCTTAAACATAATGCCTTCTATCCCAGATCTCTCATATTCCCTCATTCCCCATTCATTCTCCAGGTGCCTTGTAAGCCAACCTATGCCCACTACTCATTTCTAATGGCACCTTCTATCCTCTATGCCAACACATGCGCCCACGCACCATAATGGTCATACATGCCAACCCATGTCAGCACCCATGATGAATGTTAAGCCTTACCCATCCTGTGGCCTCATAACTTCTACGTTAACTTAGTGCCAAATCACCAATACATTTTCCCCTTACACCCTCCATGCCAACTCACTTAGTATCCAGCAAAGGCAGATCTCACAATTCATAACCCCACATCAAGCCTCCCTGAGATGAAAATCAAACTGCTGTGATAATGATAGGTTGTGATAGACAGCCAAGCATTAATAATGCTATCATGATAGCACTTAGGCTGAGACTAAATAAAGTTCCAAACATCTATCAGAGGCTTCACTATATAAAACAGTACTCCCATTCATTAAGATTCATTCAAAATATTTAAATCCCTCAGTACTTAATCCCTTCTAAAACAACCACTTGCATTCATAACCCTACATCAAACCTCTTAGAGCCGAAAATCAAACTGCAAACCTACTGTGATTATGATAGGTTGTGGTAGACAGCCGAGCAATAATAATGCTATCATGGTTTATGACATCAACTATTGAAAATTGCAAGGGCAATTTTATTCCAGTTTCACAGAACCAGGCAGGCAGTTTTTTTTTAAAGGGCTACCCATTTATGTAATTAGACAGCTGACAGCTCAAAAGAGCTTATCTGACCTTAAGAGTATTTGCTAGTCCTCTATAGATTTGTAACTCCAACACTACAAGAGCAGGTACTTGCCATAGCAAAAATGGGATCTGTTGGATTCAGTACTGAGTCCAAGTGGTTTTACTGAGTTCAGCATTTCCACATTTGGGAGTCATGTCTTTTCCCCATTGCTGTTCCCTGCACCCCGACCCGCAAAAATTGCATTTGTTTGAATTAGTGGCAGGACTTCTAGAAGTGGGTCCCACTTATCATTTTGAAAAGTTCCCAGCATTTCCATAATCTTCAAAAAATCCAAGCCATTTAAGTGTAAATTTCTATCTAATGATAAAATCTGAACTGATGAGCGTCTTCCAGAATTCTCTTCTTTTTGTTGAAGACTTCTTAACTAACCTGATAAATAAGTAGACTGTGCTAAAAGATGAATGGGCACATTGCAGTATGGTCTGGACTTTATAACTAAATGATTAATTATAAGCTAAAGGAAATCATCGCTATTCATTTAAATTGACCTTTTGTGATAAAGATAGATTGGTTTCCACGCAACCAAGATGACATGAATAAGATGGTTTTGCACACTCTTCTGCAAGTAGGTAGCATGCCACTGGCTTGATAGAGAGTTTAACAGACCAACCTCATACCTACTTATCATCTATTTAATACCTGCTGTTAGTGCGAGGCAGGTTAATGATTTTAGCTGTTGGGCACTTACAAAAACATTGCTTCTAATTAAGATCAGCTTACAAACTTTAAACGGTGTTTACTTAATGCGGGCGATTAGGCAAAGTTAATGTTTTACATGCCATTTGGGCTGTCTCATTAAGAGGGTTGTAGCAAACTAGAACTTGTATATAAAGGGCAACACAAGACAGTGGCAAGTGACTTTACACTTCTGTCTGAACTTTGAGTGTCTAAAGAGATAATTTTGTCAAACGTGGCTTTGAAGCATTGCTGGAATCTGTGAAAGGTGCCAAATAAAAGCAAGTCTTTCTTCTTTTCTCAGTCACTTTTTCCTGGTTTGACGTTGTAGCTAACATTAGTGGGCTGGCCTTGATGAACCACCTCTCTGGCTGAAGAAAAATCATTACTTTAACCAACTGATTCCTATGCCTATTTATGAACCTAAATACTGAGATACATGTGAATTACAAAGATGAAGGATGGCAGATGATGCAAGTCAGTTTAAGGTGTGTGAAAGACCAAATGCTTTATATTGTAGATATGCTGAGATTTGTATATGTAAATGTGATATTATTTATTTATCTGTCAGTGAGGAAAACACTAAGGAATTAAGATATAGATCAACATGATCCAATTGAATGGCAGATCATGCTCAAGGGACTGAATGGCCACCATGAGTTTGTGTTTAGTTATTAATTTCAGCCTCCCAAAAAACTTAGCAGACCAGGATTCTCCAATTTTGCTCGCCCCACCACTACTGCCAGCAAGAATGGAAAATTTAACGCTCAGCCAAAACTTCATTTGCTACAGCAGGTTCAGAGAATCCCAGCCTTTAGATTTGAATTGATTTATTATTGTCACATGTATTAGTATACAGTGAAAAGTACTGTTTCTCGTGCATTATACAGACAAAGCATACCATTCATAGATAAGGAAACGAGGGAGTGCAGAATGTAGTGTTACAATCATACATAGGATATAGAGAAAGATCAACTTAATGCAAGGTAAGTCCGTTTAGAAATCTGACAGCAGCAAGGAAGAAACTGTTCTCGAGTTGGTTGGTATGTGACCTCTGACTTCTATCTTTTTATTGATGGAAGAAGGTGGAAGGGAGAATGCCCAGGGTTCGTGGGGTCCTCAATTATGCCGGCTGCTTTGCTGAGACAGCAGGAAGTGTAGACAGCGTCAATGGATGGGAGGCTGGTTTGTGTGAAGGATTGGGCTATATTTATGACCTTTTGTAGTTTTTTGTGGTCTTGGGCAGAGCAGGAGCCATATCAACCAGAAAGAATGCTTTCTGTGGTACACCTGTAAAAGTTGGTGTGTGATGCCGAATTTCTTCAGTCTTCTGAGAAAGTAGAGGCACTGGTGGGCTTTCTTAATTATAGGGTGGAATGGGGGGACCAGGACAGGTTATTGGTGAACTGACATCTAAAAACTTGTGGGTAAAGTTACAGAATTCTGACCACAGTATCTGAGGAGATCTGTTACAGAAAGGTAAAATACTGCAGAAGCTGGAATCTGAACCAAAAGCAGAAAATGCTGATAATGTCAGCTGGTCTGACAGCATCTGTGGAGGGAGAATAGAGCCAAGGTTTCAAGTCAGGATGACCCTTTGTCAAGGTGAAGGATCATCCTAACTTGAAACATTGGCTCTATTCTCTCTCCACAGATGTTGTCAGACCTGCTGAGATCTGTTACATACTGCTTTCAGAATGTCTTCAATGCAGATTTGAAACCCTCATCCAAATCCATTCTTGCATTTTCCTAAACACCTTCCATGGAGTGAACCACTACACGTTATTAAGGTGTGGATCCTTCTTTTATTAGCCAATGTTAATCTAACTGCATCAGTTTCAACAACATAAGTGACTTATGACAGTAGCACTGCATCAATAAAACTAGAACTTCTTGAGGCTATGGATATCAGAGCTATCTCCATGACAACTTAAATTAAATAAAACATTACTAATCAAATTCAAAGACTCGATATTAAATGCACCAGGCCTAAAGGCAAATCCTCTAATCTTTCTTTTGTTTTTTTAATAGGTTTCAATGAAAAGACAATTTGTGGGTATCATTCCATTCCTTTTTCCAATAGTGGACAAATATATCATTTTCACAACAAAGCATGCTGGATTTTACTGTAATATTATAGTTTGATAAATTCACCTGTTTTAAGTCTTGAGGAGATACATGAAGAATTGTAAATTTAGGAGCACAAAGTCCTCATTTTGGCAAGATTATGTATCAGACACAGATTAAAAAACTTGGTTGTAAAATTGTTTTTGTCTACAATAAAACTTAGCCAAAAAAGGGAATACATCATCAAAATTCCAGCCTCCAGTCACCGTCTGTATGGAGTTTGCACGTTTCCCCCGTATCTGCATGGGTTTCCTCCAGATCCTCCAATTTCCTCCCACAGTCCAAAGATGTGCTAGTTAGATTAATTGGCTATTTTCTCAAAGTTTTTCATCATGCACTCATCAGGACAATCGCAAAATATCAATGTCAGGGGACATTATGATTGGAGGATGCCACCAGGAAATTCCATGGCATTTTCTTATCCCTGGCCTCATTAATTATGCTGCCATGGGTTTCATGGAGGCTGGGCTGGATGGTGCAAACAGTGCCATCATATCCAGATACCATTTCTGAAAGATTCCTGGACAGCCATTCAATACTAACATTGCAATGTCTGGAATGGGAGCTGAGGGGCCAGCGTCTAAGTTTAGTGACACATCTCTGGACATCCTTCTTGAGTCACCTTCAAAAGACATACAACACTATACGGAGGGGATAATATCAGGAATGGACTTAGGTGCAGAGGAAACTAGCAACGTCCACAAATCAGAAGGTTGTCTGAGCTTTCTCCTTACATGTGGATGGGCTGAGTGCTCTGGAGGGACCACATCTCTTCTGCTCATTTGCACCAGTGGTACCCCGCCACACTAACGTGTGCGAATCATGAGGGGGTATCAAAAATGAATCAAATTGACATGTAACTCTCCTCAAACCTGTGCTTTGTTGCCTTTGAGCAGGACACAATCATGATCACAGAGAATGGAATCTGCTGGAGTGGTGAAGAATCAGGTGTGGCAGCAAGATTCTGGTTAGATCTTTATCTGATCCTGTTGTAGAATCATAGAATCCTTACAACACAGGAGGCCATTCAGCCCATTGACTCTATAACCATTGCAGACTCACTTATTGCGGACATAGATTTGCTTTCTGCTTCAAGTTTTCCATTCAAGCCCTATTCCCAAAATCCCACATATTTACCCTGTTAATCCCCCCGACATGAAAAGGCAACTTAACATGGCCAATCAATGAGACCCACAGATCTTTGGACTGTGGGAGGGAACCGGAACACCCAGGAGAAATCCACACAGATACAGGGAGAATGTGAAAACTCTGCACAGACAGTGACCCGAGGTCAGAATTGAACCTGTGACCTTATGCTCTGAGGCAGCAGTGCTAACCACTGTGCCACCATGCTGCCCAGCGGGATACAAACTGCTTTCACTTCATCCTCCAGTGGAATTCACCATCTGCTGCACTGAAAAATCCCGCTGTCATTTGGGGCCAGCATGGAACTGGTTTTTAGATATTATGCTGAATTCTCTTCCTCCTGTCATTGATTCCGGCTGCAGGATCAATGGGAGAATTTCATCCCTTGAGTTTCAGTAAACAATATCGACATATTCAAAGTAACTGCTGATCATGAACTCTCCATTGCCTGTCTTGCTACTGAATTTGCCCACTCACACAAACTCAACCAAAACCGGAGTATTTATAGTAGAAGATTGACTTTTTCCAACAAAATGGATTTTTTTTTAAACAGTCATTTGCTATTGACAATTACTCAAAAGCATTTTAGCCAGGATTACTTTCAATTAACATCTGAGCACCATGAAAGGTAAAATATAACATGCACATATTCAGTCGCCCACTTTGGTTGCTGTTGAATGTTTACACTTGTCGCAGACACAATTTTGCTTTCTGCTTCAAATTTTTCAAACCTAAATGAAGTAGACCAGTTTTCCTTTATGTTAATACGTGTAGATAAGAAATCACATAGCATAATATTTGGCTTGTAAGCGAGGAAATCTAATCAATCACATGTATCATAAGATTGACATTCAAGAATCCACTGTTGAGTATTGTGTATGCCACAATTATAGTGTGCTATCAGAATAAGTTTATTTTAATTGCATAACGTTTAGGTAACACGCTTGAAAGAGGGCAGTGAAAGAAGGTTTAATTCTAATTTTCAAAAGAGAGTTGAGTGGAAATAAAATTACAGGCTGTTGGAAGGAGCATGGTAATAGAATTGATTAGGTTGCTCTTTCAAAAGCACAATGACTTGAATGGCCTCCTCCTGTGCTGTGTGAATCTCTATCCAGAGGCGGATTTACAGTTCAGAGGTTAGTTTCTGAGCGCCAAGGGATATCCACCATTTCTCTACCTGACAACTCCCCTCTGCCAACTGATTACACAATGGCAGTACGATGCTTCACAGCACCAGGAACCCAGGTTCAATTTGCAGCTTGGGTCACTGTCTATGTGGAGTCTGCACATTCTCCCCATCTCTCTCAGTCTGAAAGATGAGCTGGTAAGGTGCACTGGTCATGCCAAATGCTCCCTCAGTGTACTCAATGGGGCATTGGAGTATGGTGACTAGAGAGTTTTCATACTAACTTCATTGTAGTGTTAATGTAAGCCTTACTTGTGACAATAATAAATAAAACAAAAAAAAAGGTTTACATCTAAATTTTATTCTGGAATTTCTGAATCATTTAATACCTTCCTGCAGTCATTTTCAACTTGCCTGGTTTTCAACAGTTCAAAATTCCCTACCACAGGAATAGAAGGTTGTTTCAAATTCTAACTCTCAGGAAAGCTTTGCTCCTCTAAATATTACACAAATGTGAACACATTTTTGCAGACAGCTTTAACCTCTGGTTTAAAAGGAGACACTCTAAATTTCAGCTCTGTCAATTTGAAAATATATTTATACATACAGCACTAGTGAGGCTCAAAGAAAGAAGCTATGAAAAATTCTTGCTTTTTTTTAGTAGTATTCATTAAGGTCGCTCTGGGGAACAGGCAGAGCAGAAAGTGGATCAGAATTTGTACAGCTGAAAGGTAAGGGTCGAGCATACCTAACTGAGTTAAAGCTTATGAATGCTTGATATAAAAATATAAACTTTTCATTGTTGGAGAGAATGCTCAAACGTTCACCGTATAAAGGTGAAAGAACACCAGAAACAATGCTAGTGGTGCCCAGTTTAACTGCATTATTGACTCTTAAGGTCCTTACAATAGCAACAAATATTATCTATCGGTGTTGCCTGTTTGGCCTGAACAGTTTAACAATGATGATATTGGACCATAGCAGACATCAGAAAATTCTGTTGCATTAGCCTATTGTGATCGCACCCTTTCTTCGAGTACGTGCAGGTGATCTAGAACATACAACCTGATACATAGAACAGTACAGCACAGGAACAGGCCCTTCGGCCAGCCATGTTGTGCTGAACATGATGCCAAATTAAACTGATTTCTTCTGCCTGCCCTTGGTCCATATCCCTCTATTCATGCACTTCTCTAAAAGGCCCTTAAATGGCCCTATCGTATCTGCCTTTAGTACCATCCCTGGCAGCATACTGTAGACACCTACCACTCTGTGTAAAACACTTGCCCCTCACATCTCCTTTGAACTTTCCCTTTACATATACTTACGTGAAAAATGGACAGTGGCACTTCCCATTCCTGCAATGGAGCTTTGTTAGTCTAGTGGTACAGTGACAGAATTTTGCATTCATTGGCTGAAACATTATAAAATGTTGAACTTTGATAAATCAACCATAGAAGGTTCTGACAGTGAAGGAGGTCATTCTGCTCATTATGCCTGTTTTAGACCTTTGCTCAAGCATTCCAAAATTAATAAATTGCCTTGGGTTACCCCCACAGTCCTGCATCTTCCTCTGCTTCAAGAATTTATCTGTTTTTGCTGTTAAAAAATGCAGATTACCTTTACGACTTCTTGTGTTCCCTTCTACTTTCTGTAACCTCTCTCAAATTTGATCTTGAATTTGAAAACCCTGACTCCTCTGTTCAATGATGTGGAGATGTGAGTGTTGGATTGAGTGGGCCCTGTAAGAAGTCTCACAACACTAGGTTAAAGGATCTCCGATTTTTGGGTAAACGTTCTCCAAGGCAGCCTTCAAGACACGCTACAATGCGGAACTGCTGAGCAGAAACTGATAGCTAAGTTCTGCACGCCTGAGGATGACATCACCTGGGATCTTGGGTTCATGTCACATCACATGTAACCCCACCATACTGCCTGGGTTTGCAAAATCCTACTAACTGTCCTCTTGAGACAATTCTTTAACCTACTATCCCTCTCTCTAGTCGCATGTCTGTACCTGTAAAGACTTGATGACCTATAAAAACTCACATTCCAATCATTCTTCACATTCCAACCTGCAATTGTCTTGCAATTGGGTCTTTGCCTATACATGCCGTGTTTGTGAACCAACTCCACTCACCTGATGAAGGAGCAATGCTCTGAAAGCTCGTGATTCCAAATAAACATGTTGGACTTTAACCTGGTGTTGTCAGACTTCTTACCGTCCTCTGTTCCAGAGAAAGGCAGACCAGTATGTTAAATCTCTCTTCATAACTGAGATTATCTTAATAAAATGCTCTGTAAACTTGCCATAATTAATGTCCTTATGGGGTATCCAAAATAACATACATTATCTGTCCTCTATCACTGCTCTGTGAAATATTCATCTTGCTGCTCTTGTACTTTACGCCCCTATTTACAAAGCCTAAAATATTAACGGCTTTTTTAGTTTCATCTACTCACATCTTGAAAGAGCCATTGACGTGAATCTCCAAGTTTCTTTGTTGATCCATAGCCCAATGATCTTGAGTTTATATTCCCATTCTTTGTTTATCTTTCCAAAATACCCATCAACAGGCACCTACAGAGATCCTGCTGATGAACATTAGCGGACATTCTGTTGACAGGCATCCTTGAAACCCAAGTGCTCATCAAATGAGAAGAACGTGTTGTCTACATTGTCTTCGAAAGTACGACAACAAACATAATTAGGTATCGCAAAGATTACCATCTGATTGACCCTGCAGCTAATACATCCTTCATTGCTTCTATAAATACGAATCCTAAACTTTTGTCTGTCAAGGATCATTACAGTGACATGATAGTGCAATGGTTAACACTGCTGCCTCAGAGCGTTGGGGACCCAGGTTCAATTCCAGCCTCGGGTGACCATTTGGAGGTTTCACATTCTCCCTGTGTCTGAGTGGTTTCCTCTGGATTCTTCCCACAGTCCAAAAATATACAAGTTAGGTTGAATGGTCATGCTAAATTGCCCCTTAGTGTCAGGAGAATTAGCAGGGCAAATACATGGGATTACCAAGATAGGGCCTAAATGGGATTGTTGTCAGTGTAGTCTCGATGGGCCATTGACTTTCTTCTGCATTGTAGGCATTCTATGATTCTATAACAGACATTTCTGGACTGAAGCTGACATCTCTTCCATCAGTAAAACTAAATTATTAAAAAAACGAGAGAGCAATCAGGGCAAAAGTCAGGACTCAAACCAACAAAAAAATTACAAGTGCAATCAATTTTTTGCTTGTTTTGCTTGTTACCAGTTATCAGATGCCAGGCTTGCATAGACGCTGAAGATAAAGAGAAGTTGAAATTCAATCAAGTCAGTAATCTGCCACTCAATTGTTGAAATGCACAGGCTAAAGCATCAGTTTGATAGCGAAAAGGACAGTTTCCTAAACCAACCCTTTTATTAAATTCCAGATAAAGCTTTGGATTGTTAAGAAAAGTTTAAAGGTTATTTATTTATCAGTGTCACAAGTAGGCTTACATTAATACTGCAATGAAGTTACTGGAAATTCCCCTCGTCAACACACTCCAGTGCCTGTTTGGGAACACTGAGGGAGAATTTAGCAAGGCCAATGCACCTAACCAGCACGTCTTATAGACTCTGGGAGGAAACAGGAGTACACAGAGGAAAAACATGCAGACATAAGGAGAACATGCAGACTCCGCACAGACGGTGACCCAAGCCGGAATCTGGCACCTTGAGGCAGTAGTGCCACCACACTGCCCAGCAGGATTGGATAGGTGATTGAAACTTGGATGAGTAACAAAATGAAGGGAATTAGGAATGCATAGCAGGGCCTCGTTAGAAGTTTGCTTCATATTTTGAAAGAATCATTGATGACAAGCAGAGGTCAGCCTTTCTGAAGATTCAAAATAAAATGAATGCCATCCTTTAGCCTCCAGCTGGTTGCTAATTAAACTCTCTTCTTCAGAGACATAATTCCGCTGTGGCTAAAACGTACATCATGTGCAGAGCGAGTCACATACTGAACCTTCTAATTTTGTGCAGCTAGCTTCATTGAATCCCAAGGCTCTATCTTTGATCTCCTTCAAACACTTCCATTCTTAATTACTAAATTTATTTTTGATCTCATTTTAAAACAAGATGATCTGTTTAAAAAAAGAATAAATAGAGATGCAGCCAGTTTTGATAATGATGCAGAAGCTGGGTGCTTCATCGAGGCTTATTCAACAGGGCCTCCCAACACACGTGATAAAACAAAGACAGCAGAGTTCAAGATATCTCCTCACGACTGGAGAAGAACGTGGGAGTGGAAATGGAAGATCCAGTTGTTGTGTCCTGTGGATAAACTAACAAAATATATATGTTTCAAAATTCATTTTTATGGGATGTGGGTGTCGCTGGCTGGGCCAATATTTATTGCCCATCGCTAACTACCCTCCATTTCAAAGGGAATTTGAAAGTCAACAACATTGCTGTGGATCTGGAGTCACATGTAGGCCAGGCCAGGTAAGGATAGCAGATTTCCTTCCCTAAAGGACATTAGTGACTCAGGTGGATTTTTACAACAATCGACAATGGTTTCATGATCATCAGCAGTCTTTAATCCCAGATTTTTTTTACTGAATTCAAATTTCATCATCTGCCAAGTTGGGATTCGAACCTGGGTCCCCAAAGCACTACTCAGGGTCTCTGAATTGCTAGACCAGTGATAATAATACCACTATGTCACTGCCTCCCAACATGTAGAGCCAGGAATCAGATTTTCATAAAATCTCTGTAGTGCATAAGGAGGCCAGTTGGCTTGTTGAGTCTGCACTGATGCTTACCCATAACCCAATGCTTTTACCCTACTAATCCTCCTAACCTATAGATCTTGAGACACTAAGGACAAGTTTAGTGTGGCCAATCAACCTAACCCATACATCTACGAGAAGAAACCGGAAAACCCAGAGGATATCCATGCATGGGGAGGATATGCAAATTCCACACAATCACCCGAAGCTAATGAGAGAGTTTGAGGATCTCGGGTTAAAAATTAAAAATCAGTATCTCAAAAAGTGAGACATTTCTGGGTAAGTACCCAAGCCAAATTCATATTGATATTGGGTCAAACAGATCAGAGAGTTGATAGCATAGCTCAGATAGTTGTCTGGGAGAGAAATAGCTCGAGTTGTGGAGGCAGTCATCCCAGTACTAGGAAAAACGGAGTTCTTCCTTTGAGACAGATTCCACTTGAAATGGCTGGAATTGTGTCAAATAGAAGGCTGTAGACGGGGCTTTAAACTAAAAAGGGTGGGAGTGGGAGAGGGTGCAGGTGAATATATAAATCTGAAGGGAAAAGTCAAAACTGTAGAGTAACATAGTGGTTTTGTAAAGATTGGAATATGACAGGGAGGGACAGAGGCCATGAAGTTCGGCTCTGCAGTGTCATCATTGCTAGTACTCATAGTATTGCCTCAAACCCAGAAAATGACAGCTATAATAAGGCAGTACACCCTCAATGACACGGCAATAGCTTGGAAACACACAGAGAAGGCAGATTGTGATGTCAAGTAGCCGGCAATGCTCATTTGGTACATTTTGGACCAGTTAGATCTTAGAGACTCTACCAGCTAAATATGCATTCAGCTATGTGAGATATCCCATCCACCAGCATCATTTTAAACCTAACCATCTGACATCTTGATGCTTTTGACTTATTTTTCTGCTGCAGATTTAGTGAAATTTTTGCATTCTGGAGTCTTATAAACGTTTTGGATTTTCAAGTGACTGGCACTGGAGTTCAGGGAAATGATTCACCTACGAGGAAGAGATCTGCTTCAGTAATGTGGGCAACACTTGTTGAAACTCTTGGGCCGTAGCAAAACCTATAAATGGAGCATGCGCGATAAAGAGGGGAGGCAACGCGTAACAAGAGGAGGAGGAAGAGGCTCTCAATATTAGGCCTGATTCATCGTGAGTCTTTAGTGAGCATTTCTCCAACTCCCCCTCAGCCAGTAGTGTGTGAGGCACTTGCCTCGCACCAAGGAAGTGGTTACTGACTGTGCCATGTCCTACAGCTCAATCCATAGCCTGACAGCAGGGCCAGCATGGTACTGACAGTGGTTGTCAAGGTCACCATAACCCTAATCTTCTCTACCAGATGGATTCACGTGACACGAGCAAGATCTACTTATCCTTAGCTGTCTGCTGTTGTACCAAAGAGGTGCCACAGGCCTTGCATCAGAAGAGAATCATCATCATCTTGCCTACTGAGATGAGAGGCACGAGGAAAGAGCGAATGGATCTCCCAGGCTGTCGAGTTTTCAATAATGCAGAGCACAGTTAGTAGCCACGTGGCTCCGTGGGCCCAACATGTTAACAAAGGAAGGGAAAACAAGCAGGTGGGAGGGAAGTCAATTCCTGGATCTTGCCCCCAGGGATTGATTTGCAATAGCACAAAACAAGGGAGGGAGATGGAGAGTAGGAAGGGAAGGGTCATCCAGGACCTCCTCACTCTGGCTGGGCTGCCCTCGTGCAGACATTCAGACTCCAGTTGTCTTAAGGTATTACATGTTTATCACAGTTACTCCACTATTCTCTGTCTTTCAATTCCACCGCTGTGCATCACCATGTCTTTTGGTCAAAATCTGAAATAAAAGCCACCACCAAAAATGATTCCATAGCAGCTTTATCCAACAATGAAAAATTTCCAATGAAAAACACAAAATTGAACTATCTCCCAATGCAGTTTCTTGTGCCTTTTTTACAGGCGCATTTCCCTGACCCCAGTGATGTTCTGATGGTGATGTTGCTGCACGATTGGTGGAATGATGTTGAGTTTCACTGGGAGAAGACTGCAGATAGCCTTACAGGACGGGTGCAAGTAGCTCTGGACATAGTGAGTCCAACTTCAGGTTATGTCTTGTCACAGGCAGCAACAGTATGGACTGGTTGGCTAAGAGCCAACAACAAGAGCATTGAAAGAGTAGCAACAATGGGAGCATAAATGTTGTCATCCTGAGAGAGTGATAGAGGACAACAGCCCATTTTGCACACAGCTAACTTCACATTCCAGTGCACTGCCTCAGCAATGCTAGTAGTGATCTTCTGGCGAACAGGCTGCTAAATTGCTGAGACCAGCATGGAGCTTTGACTGCTGGTAACTGTAGCCATGAAGAAAGCAGTGTGAGCCTGCACTATGCCACAGGAACACGACCTCAATATGAACTTCCACTGAAACCTTTTATCTCTGCAATGGAGGGAGAGACATGGACCAGATTTTGCCTCATGGATGACTTTGCAAGAACTGCCATGGAGTGGGCTACAATATGCACACCGAAGAAGATGGGCTCAAGGTTCTTCATGAAGCCCTACATCAAGTTGGAATTGAATTCATTTCCTCATCCTTAACGGTGATAAAGGATCTGTGGCAACCTCGCCAATGGACCACGAATTTCAACACACATGCTCGTTAACATTCTTCTGTTGATCATCTCATTGATGCCGTCAGCTGAATTCTCTACTCCAGGATTCATTTATAACCTTGATATGCAATGTATTCAGCCCTCATATTGAAACTGTACTGGCTGGCTACATGGCAGTTCTTGTGTATCTGAAAACAGAAACATGAGGGAGTAGAGTTGGGTTGAGGTAAGGAGCTTTGGGTAAAAAGTAAGAGGGTCATGGTCACAGCTTGCTGGACAGTGGGATGAACAGAATTTGGGAAGGGCCATAAGGCAGGAAAATATCATCATCATCCTGTTCTCAGCAACATTGGATGCAATGACCCTTGAAGCAGGCAATATCTTCTCCAGTGGACCCATTCAGTTCTGGCATACCCACGGCCCATCAGTTCCCTGCTGGACTCTGTGGTTACAGCCTCCAGAAAAGAGGGAAGAGTGTCAGTCCATATCTGGCAGTGTGTCTGGGTGCTGAACTGGAGGAAAGTGGAAGCCTAGAGAGAGTGTGTGAGGCTGGCAGCATTTTGTAAGAGTGACATATGAATGAATACTGATCTGCTGATTGGTGAGTGGCAGGAGAGTTGCTACACTGAGCAGTGTGAGGGGTTGGTGGTGCATTGGACAGGTAACAACATGTGAAAATGTATTCATTAACTTTCGCCACCTGTATGAGGCCATTGTAAATGTTCCAGCATTTCAGTCAGGTCATTAGGGATTATCAATGGGGAGTGATCCCCCTGGCTACTTGTCTCCATTTCCTTTGACAGTGTGCCTTAGAGCTTCCTAACTCTCCTTTTCTCCTATCCAGACCCACCACTAATACGTCCAGCGTCAACATCAGGAAACTTCAAAAGCCTTTCTTTTGCCACTTGCTTCATTTGCTGTCCCCTTGCTTGAAGCAAAACCATCCAGAGGCATCATTTGTTGCCTCAGTGCAGCTTGCATTTAAGAGCTGCTGGAAACCTTTACGTGGCTCAGACTAGTTGTGAATTGTGCCAGCCATGCACATAACTGAGCCCCTATTGAGTAGGCCAACTAAGAGCACGTTCCGCTCTCGGCAGCGCACTGTAAATATTCAGATTAACACATTGTATGATATCAGTGTGCTGTCTCTTTCAATTAAAGCAAGGCGTGGCATTCACACATCGCAATCCCTGTGTCTACAAAAGGGCCTTTTCTAATTTTTCTTCCAGAGAGTTCAAATCATGAAGAAATCGTTAAAAGTTAAAAATAAATGTTGTTTATGCAACTCCATGAAACATTCTTAACAACGTGAATTAATAGCAAAATAGAGATAAATGGGTTTAATCCAATAGCCTTCACAAAGACCTGATTGTAGGGTGACCAAGGTTAAGAGTAAAATATATTTAGAGTGCTTGCTTTATCAAAAAGACAACAAAGTGGAAAAGCTTGTTGTGGGTGTGGTGGGGTGGTTGTGGTGGGGTGATGACGGCAGCCTTGATAACTAAGGATAATAAGCATAACACTGAGGATGGATCGTGGCTCAAATGATAAGGAAGTATCAGGAATGAGGCTTGGAGATCTGAAATAACAAGGAGCAGAGAGTTTATAGTTTCCTTAACAGTTGCTATACTGCTGGACAAAGTATGCCACCATGGGTAATATGGTGGTACAGTGGTCAGCACTGTTGCCTCACAGCACCAGAGGCCTAGGTTCAGTTCCTGGCTTGGATGACTGTCTGCATGTCCTTCCCTTGTTTGTGTAGGTTTCTTTTGCATGCTCCAGTTTCCTCCCACAAGGGTGATTTTATGGAGGTCTATAAAATAATGAGGGGTATTATCAGCTAGATACTCAGCACTTTTTCCCAAAGGTAGGGAAGTCTTAAACTAGAGGGCATAAGTTTAAGGTGAAAAGGGAGAGATACACAAGGGGCAATTTTTTCACACAGAGGGTGGTGAGTGTCTGCTGGGGTAGTAATACAGGAGGGTATAATTTTGTTTTTTAAAAAGCATTTGGACAGTTACATGGGAAGATGGGTATAGAGGGATATGGGCCAAATGCAAGCAATTCGTGGTTAAAAAAAACTTGACAATTTAATGGGCAAGTTGGGCCGAAAGATACGTTTCCATGCTGTAAACCTCTATGGCACAATCCAAATGATGTGCTGGTCATGCTAAATTCTCTCTAAATGTACCCAAATAAGCACCAGAGTGCGATGACTCTGGAATTTTCACAGCAACTTCACTGCAGTATCAATGTAAGACTGCTTGTGACACTAACAAATAAACTTTAAAAGCTTAAGTGTTAATCAATAAATAAAACTGTAGCAAAGACAATGCAGTAATTTTGGCCACTTCAATCCTCAGACAGACCTGAGAAATCAAACTGTTAATCATAGTTTGGAAGAGAAATTCATGGAATGCATTCAGGAAAGTCTGAGAACAATTCATTGTGGAAACAACCAGGCAAAAGGCTATCTCGTCTGATGTAATGAGACATCATGAATTAGTAACCCTGTGGTAAGAGATTCTTGGGCAAGAATGATTGTATGATAAATGTTCACAGTGCATTTAAGAATGAGATACTTAAGTCCAAAGCTAGAATCTTAAATGTAAATGAAGCAAATTACATGGGTATGAGGGACAAATTGGCTAAAGGAGACTGGAAATTAGATTACAAGATTTGACAGGAGAAATATTTCAACAATTCTCAATGAATATAAGTTCTGTTCAGCAATAAACTGTCCATAAGCTAAACGATCTATCCTTGGCTGAATGAAGAGTCCAATGGTAATATTAGATTAAAGAAGCAGTTTATGATGCTGCTAAGAATAGTAATCCTGAGAAATGAGAGTGTTTTAGAATTCAGCACAAAACGACCAGTTGACTGAGAAAACATGATGAGAGTACATCAGCAAGAAATATAAAAACAGATTGTAAGCAACTCCACAAATGTCAAAAAGAGCTTGACAAAAGGAAATGTGGTGTATTGCCATCTCCTATGGGGCAGGAGGTGCTCCAGGCTTGGATGTAGCAGCCTGTGACTATGTGTGTAAAATAGAATAATTGAAAGGAAACCAACTGAAGGCAAACATCAGAAATGCAGACACAGCAAAAGGACATAAAACTGACATAGAAATTGGCCTAAAAGCAAGGAGTGCTGAGATTACCTCAGTCCAAAACATTCTGCCTGGAGACAGGTCCTTTGCAAGATTTAAGCTCAGACAATTGAAATCCAAAGATGCACCAGGGCACATTAACATGTGTAAAAGGGCAATTATACATTTTCTGAGAAACCAATCACCACCATGTACATGGAACAGATATGCACTGGTGAAACAAAAGATTTGATGCATACTAGAAGCTGAAACCAGATATCTTGGTACATAGCACACAAACATATTGAAACTCTAACTCCCACTGAAACACATCACCAATGATGTGAAATTAGTCAGACCTAAACACTGATATTCCAAATCCTTGGAAGATTCTGTAAGATACTCAGCCAGGTATAAGAAACTTATGCCAGCAGCGTTTGAGAAAACCCACCTCTCCAGCTCCCCCCAAAAGGTGTGTAGGACATAGCAGCAACAACAACAGTAACTCACGTCCAGACCAGGGAGAGAGAGAGAGAGACAGACAGACAGACAGACTTAAAAATTCAACATATTGATGGAATCATGAGGATCCAGGATAGTATATGAACTTCTAAATGATCAATTAGCTAGAAAGAGAGGGCGAGAGAGAGAGAATTGTTAAAGTTGTAAAACTTAAGACATGTTCTGTTTGGAATAAAGTTGTGACTTGATTATCTACTGTTGGATTGTATGTGTAATTCTTTTGCCTGATACATGCAGAGGTGTTTGAGGAAAATTCATTATACCCAGTGATGATTGTGAGTCCATAGAATATTAGAAATACAGCAGACAACAAGGGAAAAGAGTCTATGATTAAATGGTTGGGGAAGAGATGGGGGAGTCCTTTGAGGATCAGGGATGTTGGAAGGATGTCCTGTGAATGATTGATCGGGGTCTATACAATAGTTGTCCACAAGTTAGAACTGGTTTCAGTCCTTCTAACTGTTTTGTGTAACCCAGTTACAACTACCCACGAGTTGCAATTTAAATTGCATTTCCAATTGGTTCCCAGTGCATGTTTGCATTTCTGGGCAATTGCCATGGAAACCTTAACTGGACTTCAAGGGAAATTTGGCAGTTCAAAAGTTATGGCCCCATAAGAATAACAGCTGTTCACATTCAGATACATATATTAGGGTGTCTTGTATATAAAACAGAGACCGTTAACAAGCAGAGAAATAGGGGACAATTAAGTCATATGTTGGTCTATAATGCAAAGGCTTTGGAGTACAGGAGTGAAGAGTCTAGCTGCAATTGCAAAATCTGGAGTACTGGATAACTGGAGTACTGTGCATAGTTTTGGCCTCAGTATCTAAGAGAGGGCATACTTTCTTTTGTTTATATCCAATTCAATCCAATAAAATCCAATTCGAAGTCTCAGCAAGTGAGACATTCCAGATCCAAGTGACAAGACAGGCATCCTACTCCCTGTCTTGGGCTTGACCTACATGATTCTAGGCTGACTGGAGCAGGCGCTGCACCTCCTCCAAAGGTTGATCTTATTTGCATCTTTAGCCAAAAGGCCAAGATGCCGCTTTGAAACATTGCTTCAAATGAAGCCTCGGTGTAACCTCATGACTTCAACCAAGTGCAGGGTGCCAAAACGACACTTGATGTTAGCCAAAAGGACAATACACATGCTTCAAGAGAAGTGCAGGAGAAATTCACTCAATTAATTCCTGGGACAGGAGGATTTTCCTATAAAGAGACATTGAGTAAAATGGGCCAATAGTCTCGGCAACTTAGAATGAGAGTGATTTCACTGAAACTCATATGAGAGCACTTGACATGCCAGATGTTCAGAGGCTGATGTCCCTATGTAGAGCTAGGTGGCACAGTGGTTAGCGCTGCTGCCTCACAGCGCCAGGCACCCAGGTTCAATTCTGGCCTCACATCACTGTCTATTTGGAATTTGCACATTCTCCCTGTGTCTGTGTGGGTTTCCTCAGGATGCTGTAGTTTCCTTCCACAGTCCAAAGATGTGAGGGTTAGGTTGATTGGCCATGTTGAAATTGACCCTAGTGTTAGGGGATTAGTGGGATAAATGTGTGGGCTTACAGGAATAGGGCCTGGGTGGGATTGTGGTCAGTGCAGACTCGATGGGCCTCACTCTGCATGTAGGGATTGTATGGGTTCTAATGAATGGGCACGGTCTCAGGGTAAGAGGTTATCCATTGAGGAAAGATGTCTCCACTCATAGAATTGTGAACCTTTGAAATGCTCTATTCTCATGGATTGTGGACGCTCCGTGTTCGAGTGTATTCAAGATTGCAACTGATAGATTATTGGAACCTAAGGAAATTAAGGAACGTGATGATCAGGCAGAAAAGTGGCATAGAGGTCAAATCCACCATGATCATATTGAATGGTGGAGAAGGCTCCAGGGATCCCATTGTCTATTCTTGCTCAGGCATCTTAGATGAAATATTCCTATCTCGACTGCCGTGGGGACCATAGTGGACGGGACACAGGTCATGCAAAGGTGTGTTGATCATGGGAGGGACTTTCCAGCATTGGGGCGAGTGTGGCTGGAAAATCCTGCCCCTTATGTTTTTCAGCATAGGCATGCCATCTCTCCTAGGTTTCTTTCCAAGAAACGCGCAATTATGACCTGGCATCCAATTGGCCTTCTGAGATTAACACAAGCTCAAAATCCTGAAATTCCTTTCTAACTGTACTGTGGAAGTACCACACAGATATTAGCTGTTCACCAAGATGGCTCAGAACCATCTTTTTAATGGCAATAGCTAGTGACAGCCACATCCCAGGAATGAATAAATACTTTGAAAAATGTCTGACATGCACCCAAAAAGCCTAAACTGAAACTGTTAATCAGAAACATAGAAACTAGGAGCAGGAATAAGCCATTCAAGTCTTTGAGCCTGCTCTGCCATTCAATGTGATCATGGTTGATCCTCTATCTCAAAGCCATATTCCTGCTTTCTTCCCTTACCCTTTGATGCTCATAAAATGTAAAAAAAAAAATCGTTTTTTGTTGAATGGGGTTATTAGCTACAAGGCGAGATTGAATAAACTGAGATTGTTCTTCTTGGAAAGATGCTGGCTGAGGGGTGACCTGATAGAAGTTTATAAACTTCTGAGAGGTATAGATAAGGTGAACAGGACAGAAATAATAATTACAAGGGGGCACAAGTTCAAAATAAGGAGGGAGATGTGCGAGGGAGGGATGAGCTGGCTAGACCAGCTTATTCCTAATTGCCCTTGAAGCCGCCTTCTTGAACTTCTGCAGTCCATTATTTACATGTCAACAGGCTGCCAATTTCAGTACTCACACACCACAGTCAGTTATGCGGTGGTCTTTCCTAGGGACAGGAAAGTGGTGGGCTGAACACTCATCCTATTTTGTCACCCAACCTCCCAACTTGTTGAAAACACATCCAGAACATGCCCAGCTGGGACATGTGAAACCCAGTCCCATTATTCAGTCTTAACAACAAAGAGCAACACAGCATGGGAAACAGGCCCTTCGGCCCAACGAGCCCATGCCGCCATCCTTACATCTTAATGACATATCCTTGACTTTAGGCTATGCCTATTGTTGAAGATTCCCATATAGGGACCAATATAGGGACAATTTGTTACCCAATCAGCCTAAGAGCACATTTTTGGGATGTGGGAGGAAACCGGAGCACCCGGAGGAAACCCACGCAACCACGGGGTTATGCCCATATCTATTTAAACAGCACTTTTCTGGAAGAAAAGCTGAAATCACAGTATTTTGAAATATTTAATAGAAAAAGATACATTCTACCTGAGGATGGCTATTTTTTAAGCTGGGCTACAAATGGAAGTTATTGCAGATTCTCCACTTGTAGTGAATCTATTTTTACTGCATCTCAAAGCAAAACGGCAACATTAAAGGATTATGATCCCAGCTATGAGAATAATGGACCAGCTTAATACTTATTAGCATCTGGCTTGCTAGACCGTAATCAGTTTAATAATGTAGTGTGTGAAAGAACCAAGAGCAAGGAAGTAAGCAGCAGGGCATTGGGATTAAATTAAAACACCAAAAGTACTTATAACTATACAAAATTGAAAAAAGTAAACACAATAATTACTAAATAAGTACGCTGTGCAAACAAGGTAATGATTTTAAACAACATGAATGTCTAGACTAACTGATTTAGTCCAGCTTAACCTTTTTACTGTGGCTTCAGTTTGATTGGCTTTTAAATACAATTTATATTCCGGAAGGCAGTTTCTTTTTCCTCTGGGTCTAGCTCTGATGTGTGGTATCTTCCTACCTGGTTTCGGTACCTCCCTGGTTTCGGTACAGACATCATTGCCATGACCCACCAGACACACAAACACTCCCTTGGTGTCCATTCCATACCTGGACTTCTCCTCTCTTTACAGATCTACTTAGTTCTACTAAATTCTCTAAAACCTGCTCTCTACGTGTACAGAACTGGGCTCTCTGGTTAGCCAAAAGACCGGAAATATGAAGCCTCCATGTCACCCTGCTCTTAGAGTTACATTTTTTCCCAAAGAACCCCAAAGAAAATAGTTTTCCTTTTAGGACACTCTCAGCAATTTTTTTCCATAGCAACATCAGTTGCTTCTAAATGCAGTTCAGACTAAAAGTTCAAGCACTGTTTGTAAACATACTCAGAAATATTAAATCAAAATCACAACTACACTTCCCCTAATTCGCCTTAAACTGCAACTGAAACTCTGCATTCTTAACCTTTAATATAAGCCACAATAAAGACAGTTATAATATCACTCTGCTAGAAAAAGAAAAAGTGTCTAAAACTGAGGTGTTTTCATTTAGAAATCTAATAATATATCCGAGCATTCTGCCTCTCTTAATTCCTATCTTTACTGATACCTTATGTACCAATTTTCTCTTCATAGCACATCAAAATACTGATAATAAATTCTTCTAAACTCGTGGTGCACAAAGTAATTTTACAAAGTCAATACCCCCTGCCACATGAACAATCTAAGAACAGAATCACAGAATTGTATAATCAGAATAGAGCCGTATAATTCCAACAGTGTAGAAGGAGGCTATTTGGCTCATTGAGCTTGCACCAACTCTCTGTCAGAGCATCTTACCCTGGCCAATCCCCTGCCCCATTCCCATAATCCCATTTATTTATCCCTTTAATCCTCCAAATCTGTACATCTTTGGATACTAATGGACAATTTGACATGGCCAATTTATCAAAGCTGCACACCTTTGGACTCTGGGAGGAAACCACAGCACCCGGAGGAAACTCACACCGACACAAGGAGAATGTGAAAATTCCACACAGTCACCCAAGGCTGGAATCAAACCTGGCTCCCTGGTGTTGTGAAGCAGCAGACCCAGCCACCATGCCACCTCACTGTAGGATTTTAACATCAAACTCCAACAAAATTACCAAAGGTTCTCAATGTGGAATTTCTCAAAAAAAAAACTAAAGGATTATGATTACAAATGGTGCCTCCAAAGAACAAACAATAAAGGGTGTTTCAGAGATTGGGGAAAAATAGGCTAGCAAGATAAAGCCATAAGTACATGACATAATGATGCGCACACTCCAGGATACCAGTCAGAACTACATAACTTACATTCCAGGATTTTCAAAGTAGCTCCTGCCACTGTACATTCAGTCAAGGACAATACAGGATAGTGACACAGGTGTAGTAAAAACTGATCAGCCAAAGATTCTTGCACCATGCTGAGGCACACACCAAAGTATACATGCCCCATTTCCAGCCATATTATGGATGCCATTGATGCAATATCTTTGCTGAAACCTTGCTGCTGTTTACACTGACAGGGTCTTATGGAAACCCTGATGATAATAGTGAGACCTCAAGATCCCACCGCCAGCCTCCTCCTACGTAATGCCAATATTCTAAAGGGTTTCCTTACCAGTTGGGAGGACTCATTAGGCTAGCCCCACAACTTCTACAATAAACCACTCACCTCCCTGCAGTGGCAATACTCATATTAGCCACGACAAGAGTAAAGGACACCACATAGTATAAACTACCATTATAAATACAAGGATTACAAGCAGAAAAAATGGAATAAATAACACTCAGCCTGAATCTACCCTGCATGTTCTTCAATAGCACTCTGAAACTTTAAGGATATTAAACTGTTAGGATTCAATCTGATACCAGACCACAGCCATGCAGGTAGTCCTCCATATCACTTTGCACACCTGCCATAACGAGGATGCAGAAGGATCAAATCTGCGACTAACGCTTGGAATAATTAAAAGAACATGCTGAGGGATGCGTTCCATTATAAACAAATGGACATCCCTGGTTTTCAAAAGATAGCAGGTGAAATTCACTTCAGCACTCCTATGCTGGGTAACCCTGGTCAATGTGATATTAACACCATAAAATCAAAAACGGATGTATTACAAGGGGTAAAGTACAGGGTTAATGATGAACTGCTGATTATAATTCCAAAATATTGCCATCCAGCTAATCTTAGAAAGACCAAAACATTAGCAGCATTGCTAAAACGGCCTCAAGGATCCATCAGATATCACACTGAGGGTAGCAGGATAAAGCAGGGCAAACTGCAATCTGATAGCTTTCGGATGCTTTCCAGTCTCATCGAAACCTCTGCAACCGAAACTGCGAAAATACTTGATTAATGGCTAGAGGGTCAAGCCTTATAAACAGGATATGACCTAACCCTTCATGATTAGCTTTTGTGTTGAAATTAAGAAAAAGTGGTAGACAGTTCTCAAAACATTTAGCTAGGAGTCCGTTCCCAGCTCCTTCTGGAAGGCTGATCACATGGACCTCCTCCTCTGGCCCCTGCTCTTCAGATTGATCTGACCTATCACTGAGCTGATTTGCCAAGGATTGAAAGCTGCATTCTTAACAATAAGGATTCTTTCTCCACTTCATTAAGCTTCCTGGTACTCTGCACTTCAGCAACATGAGAAGTAAAATTCTATGTCAAAAAGCAGAATTCATTGTCTATAATCTTAATTAGCTTGGCAACCATTATCTGCAACACCATCGATATCATCAGGTCGAGAGATCGCTTACTGACCAAGTTGTCATATTAAGGATTCAGCTGCACTACAGTTGTCTCCGACTGCTTCCTTTAATCAAGGAGTTACGTGATTTCATTAAACACTTTGTCCCAAACCCTAACCAGAAATCTTCCAGGAGCATCATTCAGAGTTTTCACTCAAGATTAGGTACTTAAGGGCAGTGCATTAGAATAAATAAAAGGATTATAAGATGAGTAGCACCAGAGTTCACATAAATACAGCCATTAACATGCTCAAATCACATGATCCCCTTTCTTTTCTCTTTTAACATGGGCTGAGACACAGGGAAAATCCCCAATAAATCTGGATGTCACGAGTTCAGCAATTGTATTAGGCCAGCCATATATTGACATGAGGCTGATATTTTTTCTTAAATGTTAAGGATCATAAGGCAGTTTTTTAATCAGATCAGTGATGATGCAATAATGAATTTGAATTCACTATTCATCATCATCTTTCAGATCATTTTTCAAATGGGTCAAATCCAGCACAAAAGCATGCTGCTACAATAATGCAGAAACAATGTCTGACATATATAACGGATGAATAGACACGCGCGGCAGTTGCCAGGAAGGAGTGTCCCCTTCCAGTCAGGGGGCACTTCAGCAGTCAAGAGCACTTAGCCTCTGATCTTTGGCTAAGCATTCTCCAAGGTAGTCTTCAAGACACGATAATGCAGGGTCGCCAAGCAGAAACTGATGGCCAAGTTCTGCACAAATGAGGGTGGCCTCAATTGGGATCTTGAGTTCACGTCACACTACATGTAACCTCCACCATTTGCCCTGGGCTTGGAAAATCTCACTAACTGTCCTGGCCTGAGATAATTCATACCTCTTTTACCTATGATTATTCCCCTCTCCAACTATAGACGTGCAGTCCAACCATCATTATCTTTGCTTATATATGCCATGTTTCTAAACCCACCTTTCCACTTACCTGATGAAGGAACAGCGCTCCGAAAGCTCGTGTTATCACATGAAGTCCAATCCTGATGGACTTTAACCTGGTGTTGTGAGACTTCTTACCGTGACTCCCAGTCCAATGCTGGCATCTCCACATTATGAAAAATATTTGTCGCCAAGGTGGGATTCACATCTCACATCCCAATCTCAATGAGCAACGTATCAGATTGAACTCAGTCTTTTGTGTTTAGATATTAAAAGGAATCAATTGCAATCATAGAATGCAGTCAGAATTATCTAGTTGTTCATGCCCTGCTACCACTGCAAGTGCAGACGGAGAATTTGGTGCTCACCCAAATCTCTGTTCACTGCAGTAGGACCATAGAATCCTGCCAGTCTGAATGGCTGGAAAATTCCAGCCTGCACCCCCTTGCACAAAATGAAAAAGCATTTGGAAAGTAAGTTCAGTGCAATTGAAGCACAATTTCAAACAAATTAACACGGACCAATATTCATAGCTACAACAGATGTTTGCTGTTAATAAGATCATCTTAGATGGAGGTACTGTGCTACTAGTTGGCAATTTGAAAATGGAGTTGGAAGCATGCATGTTAAAAAAAAATTCCCTTCACTATTACCATCAGATTGATAGGTTGTGGCTCTACCGTCCAGTAAATATTAACCAAACCCCAACATTAAAAGAACACATCCCATGAAATCACTTTTCAATAGAGTTTTAATTTATTCTCAATGCCGTGTGATTTCTTACTGTTCTGATTAAAGAGTGCTGTGCTGGCTTATTTGGGTTATTAGAGTACGATCATCATTAGCTAAGGAAAATTGTAATGTATTTGATGAGTATTGTGAATGTGCAATTTGACCGCAGTATGAAGTTTGCCAAGTGGAACAATCACATCATAGACATATCATGCCTCCTGAACAGAAAGACACTTCCTCACCAAAAGTGGAGCTCCCTGTCAAGGCCCCCTCTGAGACACTGAATTGATTTGATTTCAGAATGTATTTTGAGATTACTCATGGGAGCTAATGTGCCAGAAATGACAAAAGGTGTTCTTGCTAGTATTCTGCTTTGTATGAACATTGTTAACTAGGATAAATACATCTCTCTGTCAAACGCTGTGGGAAAGTCATGAGGTTGATCCCGCACTTTAAACAGAAAGCATCACTGCTCAACACTCAGTACTCTGCAGAAAAAGCACACATCATTCCAACCCAGGAAACTAACGTACTCTTGGCTAGAGAAATAAGAAATAACATACACCACGGCACAATAATGAAGCGGAAAGTGGGGAATGTGATCAAAAGTTTAACTTAACCATGACATTAAAAGTTATTTTAAATTACAAAATCAATCTTTTCTACTGCAGAATGGAATTGAATAAACCTCACACTAGAACTCTAATAGGAAACAAAAACTACAGTTGTTATAGTCGAGATCTGACCACAGTCGTCATCAAGGGGTCTTGCCTGAATTGATCATGCAAAAAGTTGATTAACTACAAAGGGACACTAGCATAGATCTTTAAATTAATATTGAAGATCTTCACCCTGAATCACCAGATTCCTTACTTCCTAAAGAATTCATCACACAGAACCATAATTGGCAGCAACTGCAATTCAGTGACAAGATTTTCCGGTTCCGCTTGCCCCAAGATTGGAAAATCCCACCCGAGACCAATGGACCTTCACATAGTCCATGACCCATCCTCTAAAATCCTCAAGGCAAGCGGGATGGGAAAATTCCACCCACTGAGCTCAAAGGAATAAAATTACATTTCTCCATATTATTGGTGATAGTGAAATATTTTTTTTCGGAAATCTACTCATCTGACATCGTCAGCTCACCTCCTGCTGTAGGCAAAGCCATGGGGAAGGACTGGTGGCAGAATCAGCGAAGGTGTCTGTGGCCATTCACATGCTCTTCCTGCTGAAGAAAGAATATACGTACAGGTGAGCAGTGTTGTAGACGAGAGCAGAAAGGACAAAGCATGCTTGCAGAAAACATTAAGCCATTTATTCCAGGCTACCTGTTCTTGACTTGACTGCATAGTCAAGAGTTATATTTATTTTTAAGTGTATTACTTGATGTGAGTTTTCTCTTGCAAAGGTAAGACTTTTACTCTATAAAAGGTGATATTGTTTTATGTATTACTTCAACATCCATGTGCCAACCCATTGCATGTGCATAAGGGAGTAAAATGACAGGATTGAAAAATCGGAGGAAGATTTTTTGCCACATCCCTTTAACTACAATAAAAAATAATTGAGTACACCTAATATCTCACCGCTTTAAGAAATGCCTGGAAGTGTAATCTATAGTTTTCCAAATGAGTACAAGGAGAGTTAGGAGCAGAAATCCAAATTGTACTACTATTTTGTGCCTGCTGTTGCTTTGTTGAGGAACGTAGAATGGCATTGCTCAGTGGACCAGGGATGGCACCTCACATCTGTTTGATCTTCTGATGGATGGGAAGTGATAGAATACTCATCTGAACTGCACTCTCAAGCAAGTGAAATCAGATCCCAGGCGCAGCTATGAACCATGTTTGTGCTGAACATGGTAAGGCAGGCATCAGAGTGTGGTTAGCTGAACATTTTTTTAAAAACACTTTTACCATATCGGTCTTGTTATTAAGGTTTTTGAAACAGGTCAAACAACTAGGAAGCACAGTGGCAGAATGGTTAGAAGTGCTAGAGTGGTTAGCAGACCTGGGTTCAATTCCTGGCTTGGGTCAGTGTGTGTGGAGTTTTCACATTCTCCTTGTGTCTGCATGGATTTCCCTCAGGCAATCAAAGAACAAAGAAAATTACAGCACAGGAACAGACTTTTTGGCTCTCCAAGCCTGCGCTGACCATGCTGCCCAACTTAACTAAAACCCCCCTTGCTTCTGGGAACCATATCCTCTACTCCTATTCACATACTTGTCAAGATGCCCTTTAAAAGTCACTACCAAATCCGTTTCCACTACCTCCCCCAGCAACGAGTTCAAGGCATCCACCAACCTCTATGCAAAAAATCTGCCTCGTACATTTCCTTTAAAACTTTCCCCTCGCATTTCAAATTTAATTGGCTCTTCCACCCAGAGATAAAGTTTCTGACTGTCCACTCTGTCCATGCCTCTCATAATCTTGTAGACTTCTATCTGGTCTTTTCTCAACCTCCGTCGCTCCAGTGAGAACAAACCAAGTTTCTCCAAATTCTCCTCATAGCTAATGCCCTCCATGCTAGATAACATCCTGGTAAATCTTTTCTGTACCCTCTCCAAAGCATCCACATCTTCTTGTAGTGTGGCGACAAGAATTGAGCATTATATTCCGGCCTCACTAAGGTTCTATAAAGCCTCAATGTGACTTGCCAATTTTTAAACGCAATACCTCGGCTGATGAAGGCAAGCATACCATATGACTTCTTGACTACCTTCTTCACCTGCATTGCCACTTTCCTCTGTGTACCCAGATTCCTTTGCCTATCAATACTCCTAAGGGTTCTGCCATTTACTGTATATTTCTTATCTATATTAGACCTTCCAAAATGCATTACCTCACATTTGTCTGGGTTAAACTCCATCGGCCATCTCTCCAACGAAGTCACCAAATGATCTATATCCTGCTCATCTCCTGATGGTCCTCATTGCTATTCGCAAATCCACCAACCTTTGTGTCATCCACAAACTTACACAGTATTCTGGTTTCTTCCCACAGTTCAAAGATCTGTGAGTCAGGTGGATTGGGCATGCTAAACTGCCACTCAGTGACTCGGGATGCGTAAATTAGAGGGATTAGTGGGTAAATATGTGGAGTTGTGTAGATAGGGCCTGGTGCAATTGTTGTCAGTGCAGACTCGATGGGTCAATGGCCTCCTTCTGCATCGTAGGGTTTCTAAGATTTCTATGTATTATTACTTGAATGTCTCTTAAGATAAAAAGATGAACTCCAAGGAGTTGAAAAATCAGCACTTTTCGATACGGGGTGAAATTGTCCTGTCTGCCCAGCATGGGATTCATACTAAGTCAATTGACCTCAGTTGGGATATTCTGGTTTTGGGGTGAGCGCAGCTGAAAAATCCCACCCATGTTGTTTCATAACCAAATGGCACACTGGTTAGCACTGCTGCCTCACAGTGCCAGAACTGGCTTCGATTCCAGCCTTAGCTAACAGTCTGTGTGGAGTTTGTATGTTCCATGTTAAATAAATAGACATCAAATCTCTATTTCCAACACAATTCATGCAAAATCAGCCAAAGTTTCAAAAAAATTGAGGAATTTCAATTGCAATTACATCCATTGCAAATGGAGATTCCACAGAATTTTTGCACTGATATAACCAATTATAATGGAACCTGGGTCCACCCGTAAAACTGGTCTGACCCTCAGGTCAATTCATTGCCATTCTGAGGACTGCATCTTACAGGGCAATGAAAGGCATGTCCCATTTCCGCCAGAAAGAAAGTTGGCTAGAAGCTGCCTTGCTCCATGCCAGGCATAACACACTGCTGCTGAGGGGTTGAATTGGCTCACAGTGGGACTTCTGTCCCTCACTGGGGACGAAACCCCACCCATAGGAGCTGCCAGGCAATCTGATTGCTGGCAATGCCAAAGAATCTGTTATGGATTCTGCCGGGCTGCAAGAAGAAAACCCAATGTATCCCAGAGTGAATAAATGGCTTTGGTTACCAATGGCATGTTACTTCTCATGCCCTGTTTGATTTACACATTTAGAAAGTTGCTTCTAATATGGAGGCTTCTAGACACACCTTGAATATAGAAAAGCATTAATAAATAAAGCAATTTTTAATTAATTTAAAATTAATGATCATTTTTGTTCCAATAAAATCAATGTAGGAAGGAATAACATAGATAATGCAAGTTTTTGTCTAGAATTTTCCAACCATTCACGACAGCAGGGATCCTCTGATCTCAATGAATCGACAGAGATTTGGCTCAATGCCAAATTCTCCGTCCTCACCTGTAGCAGTAGCGGAGCGTGAATGGTTGGAGGATTCTGGCCTTCATCTTTCCAATCAAGTAGTAATTGTGATATTTAGAATTAGCAGACAAAAAATAGTCTTGGTTGAATGTTGTCCCTCTCCTACCCAAATTTTGACACTTGTATTGGCAGGAGGTCCCTGAAATGCCAGGGCAGGCCATTATCTAAACCAATTTCTTCCCAAAATTGCAAATCATGACCTATTCAGGGAACATGGGCCTTTCAAAAGGGGAAAAGCTATTCAGATATCAGGAAAAAAACCCTACAAAAACAAACATACATTGAATTGTTTAATATGACTTAAATTGCCAGTTTAAACTTTTCCATTATCCAAGCTCTCAGTCTCTTTTTATTCTTTTCTGAAATATTTTTTGCTTGATCTTTATCTGCTACTAGCTTAATTCCGTTTTTGCTTTGTTCGAATAATAAGCCTGGAATTATGTTGTGAATAATGGTTTATGAATGCTTCACCTTCATCTGAAATTTGTCTTCCCAATATTATAGTGGAGACAAAAGCCTATTTAAATGAACTTCCTTTAAAATAGAAGAGATGGGAAATTAAAGGAGTGTGCATTAAGCAGCTGAAAATCAACTATCAAGAAGCAATTTCAAGAACAGCACACTCTTCTAATCATTGTCTTTATGTTTGACAGTGCCTTTTGGATCTCACTATGCCATTTCCAGAAAACTGACAATTGACGGCTTGAAAAAAAACTGGGTCTCAGGGCCTGCTTTCTGCTAGTTGAGTCACGGTAGTCAGAATAATGATCGAAACATCTCAGATGCGTTAATTAGGGGAACATACTATCTAACAATTTGTCTCATTGGTTGCCTGGCAGTCAATTCACGTCCTGATGAGTTAATTCATTGATGCTACAGTAAAGCTGAATAGCCCCAGGAAAAATCAGCTCACGTCCAGTTAGCTTCATCTCCAGAACATTTAAATTGAAATGCAAAATTAACAACTCCGGGATTGGTTCCCAAGGAGGAGTAGCAGAAATTATACACTGCGCAACATTTTAATGTGCCAAATTCAAGGTATCCCATCAGGCAACTGGACTTGAGATTCTCCCTTCATGATTGGGCATTAAAACTAAACTCTGATGCCTGTTGATCTCCCTGGCATGTCTCTAATCATGTTCCTCTTGCATGAAATCAAATTAGTCCAGGTACTTCATGCCATCCAGGAACCTCATACTTCAGTAGCATTATTTTGCTGTCCTTTAGGGCCTATCCTAACTAGATTGGAAAGGAAAGGCTGCAGCATAATGGCACAGTAGCATATTGGTTATCATTGTTGCCTCACAGCACCAGGGACCAAAGTTTGAATCAAGCCTTGGATAACAGTACGGAGTTACATGTTCTCTCCACGTCTGTGTAGGTTTCCTCGGATGCACCTGTTTCCTCTTACAGTCCAAAAAACCCGGGCCTACTATTTATAGAAGTGTTGCTATAGTGTTCTTAAATAGATGCTCAAAAAGAAATTCAGCCATTTTACAATCCAATAGAAATCACTTGGAAAGAAAATTGGCTGCTGTGTAAAATAGACTAAAATTTTCAATCTCTTATTTTGCATTACTGTCCAGGAACAATTTCTTCTAAGTTGATGTAAAATACAAGATCCACAATGCTCCAGCCTTTGATTTGTCGTCTAGTGATTCTATAGCATTACTCTGCTTCTTCATTCTCCCTTGCATTTTCTCTCTAAACTCAGTTCTTGAACGGCATCAGGCTATTTATAAATCAACTGTTAAGTAACAATATTAAATGAAGCATTCAAGCTCAAAGTCTATCTGTTTCTTTCAATATTTCTTTACATTATATATGAGAAGCAGAAATTTTATTAAGTCAATTGTGCAATGAGAAAATTATGAGGAAATATATTCTACAGATGTGAATCAATTGGTGTACTTCCTGAGGAACAAAATATCTTGCAGACGTAACATGCACCATCCAGGCAAGTAGAAAGTGGCACAGATGGGCAATTCCTTCTTGCCATGTCAAATTAAACAGACCTTATACGCAGCATTTCCAAAGCTGTGCTATCTAGCAGCTGGAAGAACAAGGGCAGTAGATGCATGGGATCATCACCTTTAAGTTACACACTATCCTGACTTGGAATCATTGTTGCTCTGTCAAAATCCAACCCAATCCTTTTGCAAGATAAGTTGCAATAGGCAATTAATGTTTGTCTTGTGGAATGCACACCTTGAGACTGTTTATTTAAAAAAATACTTTTTCAGGCAAAATGTAACACCCGCTATTCTCAATTTTTGTTGATGTATTAAATAATTCGAACTGAATGTTTCAAAGAGCATATATATCATACAAGTCATAGCATTTGAGTATTGTAAATTGACTTTGGTTACTGGTTATATGCGATTAATTCCCATGTTGTGAGGTACTCTGGAACAACTGCATAAAGAATTCAGCTCATTCACTCGATGAATATTGCTTCAGTGTTGCTTCAATATATTACAGGTTTTATTCAAAGAGATCCACAGCAGCCACAATGGAAGAACTATACTGTTCACATAAATTTGCATTCATCTGAGTAAACCAGAAATGCCCATCAAATGCAACGTCAAATCGCCAAGAACAACAGAAATCGGCATTTCTTACATAAACAATTATGGAAAAATGTTAGGTAATTGACATTACTGTCTACACAAAGCTGCAAGAGGTGTGCATCTCAGATTCAACAAACTAACAGGAATATCAGAACCTGCAAACAGAAAATTAGCAAGTAAATAGAATTTTTTCTACAGTACTTGCCAAGTTCTTCTGAAGCATGCTGTAAAGTCAGTGAAATCCCCCAAAGACATTCCATATCGTTCCTGACAGGCAATTGAATAAGACAGTTGTATACAATTCTCCAAAAAGTCATGCAATAAATTCTTCGTCTGAGGAAAAATGCATGGCTTCAAGGGCAAAGAGCTCTCATTTAATTGAGGATTCTGGACAAATACATTGACAGAGATATCCTCCAGGGCAAAAATAACACTTCTGCTAACAGGCAAGTAATACCACATGAAATTCAACGATATCTTTGCCTACCTAGTGAACAGGTAGGTTTTATGACCTTATGGCTGCTACAAAGCACACGAGACCTTATTGTGTACGTTTTCACAGGACAGCTCTTTTGCAGTTGGATTTCTCTTTTACACCAGATTCAGGAGCTTCTTGAGTGTCCCCACTTTATACCAAGTACACCAGAATTTTACCATCCTGCCCACTAGGGGAATTGGAGCAGGCAAGCGGCAGACCATGGAAAGGTCTGTTGACCTCGAGCAGGATTTTACAATTTCGTGATGAGCGAGGCCACAAAATCCCATCCATAATTTTCCAAAGGAGTAAGTGTACAAATGAGAATTTTTAGTAATAATTCAGTATGTTCTGCTGCCTTGGTGATAAGATGAACATTGTTCTATTTTCACAAAATTACCCTTTTGGTTGTATTTTCCTGTTGGCTTAGTCATACAAAATATCTATAAATCTTTAAAGACAAATTGTAAGCTGAAATGTGACCCGATTTCTATTTTTGGCACTTTTACCTGGGTCATGTGACTTGGATGTCTCAGGGCTATGCATCATTTCAATGACTTATACTATTTTAGAAAATATCGGATGGATATGCAGTTTTGCAACATTTAGTCACTCGACTTAGCTCATGCTATTATGAATTTCACTCAAGGACCAAATTGAAATAAAAGTGAGGTGGTTAACTTTGGACATGATTTGGCCACAAAAAGGTGCTCATTGACTATTAAAGATTTTTACACCTATTCAGCAGGAGAGTTAAACCATTTTTGTGAGACTGTTAATCATCAACAGAAAAAGACTCTATTAATGCTGCTTGATTTATCTAGCATTTCCTGTTAAAATATTCTGAAGAAATAGCATAGGTGAAAACATAAGGTAAAAATCATAGAAATATAGGAACCCTATAGTACAGAAGGAGGCCATTCAGCCCATCGTGTCTGCACCAATAACAATCCCATCCAGGCCCTATCCCCATAAGCCACATATTTACGCCACCAATCGCTCTAGTCTACACATCTCGGTGCACTCAGGGGCAATTTAGCATGGTCAATATGCTTAACCTGCACATCTGGGACTATGGGAGGAAACCGGAGCATCCGTAGGAAAACCACAACGATATGGGAGAATGTGCAAACTTCATATAGACAGCGACCCAAGCCAGGAATCAAACGCACATCCCTAGGAGCTGTGAGGCAGCAGTGCTAACCATTGTGCCACTATGCCAACCAAAGTATACTTTATGTTCCAAGATTTGTCACACAAAGGCTTTCAACACCATTTCTGTCCCTCTGCTATCAACATCTACCTCTAACACGAAAGCATCAGTCCTCTGCCCCAGTGGGCAGCCAGTGCTCCCAACTGATGAGTTCCAGACCATGCTCCAGATCATTGGGTCGGGATTATTTTCCTAAATAGAGCAGGAGTCCAAGCAATAAGGGGACTGTGAGACAGTCAGCCCACCTTGAATATGCAATTAAGGAAACCAGAGGAGCGATATGGTACTCCAGCCTAAAACACGAGGTCAGAAAAGGACCCAAGTGAAATCAATCTCTTAATGTCTTCAGTATCTCAAATAACTATGGAAATATTGGCCTGGATTAACATCCTCAAAAAGAGTACTAGGAGTCAGAAAATAACTAGATCTGCATGCCTGCCAGGGGAGAATGCATTTGCAAAGGTGGGATCTTCATTGCTGGGGAGGAGGCATGAGTTAGAATCAGGTCAGCCTATCAGGAGACAAAATTGGAGGCAGTCACAGGGACAACTTGGTACAGAGGTGGGCTGTTTGTCCACCTTGGTGCCACAGAATTTTGATCCCAGTTAAAATAAAAATGCAAAGGCCCTCCATTCCTCATCTCCTACTGTTAACCCTCCAAACATTCCCTATTCTCCATTCATACCATCTCATGCTTCCCACCCACCACCCGGGGCACATCATGACCCCTATGCTAGGCTCTGCCCTTCCACTCACCATCTATGGCTTTTCATGCCTCTTATGCCAAGCTATGACACTCTTTTGTGCACTGGCCAGAATCAGTGATTAGTTGCTTTCTCCTTTTGCAGAATTTACATATTGTTGAACTACAATACATCTATTTGTATATTTTTGCATGTGACCCCCCCCCCCCCCCCCCGAAGTAGTCTTTGAATTACCCGCAAGGATGAAATCAGAACGAACCTATTTCTTATATCCTATGTTCGGAGTGTACCTATAAATGAGATCTTATCAGAATTTCAAAATTGGCACCTTCAGTAAATCCTTTTTCATCATACTCAGAGGTCAAACTCATAATGTTGTCAAGCTACATTTCTTATCACACAGACTGTCACTTGACTCTGTTCAAATTGTGCCTACCTCGATGCAAATTTTTATTACTTGACTGACCCATATACAAACAGATAAATGGTAGTTCAATAATATGCAAATTCTGTAAAAGGGGAAAGCTACAAATCAACTCATTCATGATGCACTTCAGAAATGTTTTTTTCTATCATTTTTCACCTCGGAGTCTTGCTCAGGGCTCAAAATATAGATTGTGACATAATCCCATATTTCACAATGACATGATGAAGAAAAACCATCTCTTTAACATTATTCTCTTCTCTTTCAGCACATTCTTGAATGTTTTTACTTGAAAGTCTCAACCTCTGCCATTTCCCGACTGCTCCACTGACCCACTTATAGACCGGTCTTCAAGAGGCCACTCCGCCAAATTCCCACTTCTCTCAAGCCACTGGTCCTCTTCATGTATTTCCCATCCACAATGCAGCATGTTCCTGAGCCCCTTTCCTTTCGTTTAAACCACAGTTTAAGCCACTTCTGAACCAGTCCCTTGTTCCCACCAGCTACAGACATGTCTGACATGTCCCATTAGAAAGATCACTGCAAGCTAGCAATGCTTGGTTCCAGTGTTGCCCCAGATTGCTTGCTAGTTTACCATTTCAGTTCCACTGCCAATCTTGTTCCTAGACCATCCTCTTGCCTTTGTGCTTTAATGCTCAGTGATTTTCTATATATAATTAGAAAATCTGTTCAAAATTATTTTATATTTTGTCCAGAAGTTTGAATATTGCTTGGTGATTTATGGTCTTCCTTACTCACCCTTTTACCATGTTTCTGCATCATCACCAACATGCACTGTTCCAGAGAAAACCTGATCTGCTGGTATTTGTTTCCATTTTCCAAACACAAGACCACTTGCATACAATGGCAAAAATCATTGACTAACAGAGAAAAAACATAGGGTGGGGCCTATTTTCACTTTGGAATGAAGGCATGTGGTAAGCTCGTATCAATGACAAGGGGCAGGATTTTACAATTTCACTCATCCCAAAACTATAAAATCCAGCCTGAGTCAATGGACCTTTCCATGTTCCACCTTTCACTTGCTGTGATTCCCATAGCAGGTGGGCCAGTAAAATTCTGGCCAATGTCTCTACAAATCAGACCCAAGCTGGATGAAAGCCAGGCCTCATGTCAGCAAGCACTGAGGCAACAGTTGTGGGCAGCTCATCAATCTGGATCAGGTGGGTAGTTAAACTAGGGTGGGATAAATGAGCCTTAAATACAGAGTTGGTAATTCATGTTGCAGTCATACAAAATCTTAGTTCTGCCAAATTTGGAATATTGCAAGCAGCTCTGGTGGTCACCTTACCAGAACGCTGTGGAAGCTTTGGAGGTAGTGCAAAGAAGTTCACTAGGATGTTGCCTAGCCTTGAGTTATTTGGCTATGAGAGGTTAAATAAACTAGGATTGTTTTTACTGGAAAGACAGGGGCTGAGAGGAGATCTGATAGAGGTCTACAAAATTATGAGGGGCATAAACAGTGTGGATAGTCAGAGAATTTTTCCCGGGGTTGCTTTTTACAAGGGGGCACACGTTCAAGGTGAGAAGAGGAAAGTTTAAGGGAGAGTAGCAGGGGAAAGTTTTCACACAGAGAGTCTTGGGTACCTGGAACATGCTGCCAGTAAAGGTGGTGGAAGCAGGCACATTAGTAATATTTAAGAGGCACCTGAATGGGTACATGAATAGGGAGGGAATAGAGGGATACGGGTCAAGTAAGGACAGAAAAGTTTGTTAGTTTAGTTAGGGCATCATGATCAGCATAAGCTTGGAGGGCTGAAGGGCCTGTTCCTGTGCTGTACTTTTCTCTGTTCTTTGAAATCTGGTAGATGCTCTGCAGAGCCATGCTTGAAGGATGAGGGTGCTGGAGAGAAGGGGGCAGAGGAAATGCCATCAGCAAGGGAGACAATCTATGTGGAGCTACATAGAATAATCCTTGCAGAATATTGTCTCAATACCTAACCTGCCACGAGCAACGGAAGCTTGTAATTTTCAAAAAATAGAACACAATAAAAATTGAGTGGGGGTGGCAGGGTTGAAGAGAGACATTCTTTAATTGCAACAGTTTCTGCATGCTATCAAAATTCATTTGAAAGGTGTCAAGGCCATAAGGAATAAGCTACATCTATTGCCTGACAAATCCAATGGAATTCTTTGAGGCAGCCACTCATTTAATGGATAAATGCTGTGGGGCGGATATAATTTTCTTTGATTTTTTTTGGAAAATTATTCAACAAAATTCCCAAAAAGGATGGCTTAGAAGAAGATCAAGGCTCACAGAATTAATGGCAAATTAGTCTGGATTGCTGATTGGCTCAGCAATTTGAAGTGATGATAAACGGAACAGATCTACTCTTGGCACAGTGAACAGTGTACTTCCTCAGCATTCTATGCTGGCTTTCCTGCTGTTTATTCTATGCATTATTAATATGCGGGAAACAGTTTCCAATAGTGTGCTCATGTTTTCAAGCAGCTATATGATGATTGATTAGTGGAGATATTTGCGATTGAGAGCATCCTATGAATGCTCTGCCCTGTCTGCTTCAGTCTATGCAAAGACTTCATTTAAAGATATTTCTGTCTATGCAATTACATTTGAATGCTAGACTGTACGGGTTAACTAATACTACTAACTTGGCTATATTTTAAAAGTCAGAAGGCATGCTGGGTTCGCTAAAAATTGACTGCATTCCCAGAAAGTACACAATGCAGGCAAAACAAGTTTTTCATAATAGCAGCTGCAAGACTTATTTTTCTGAGCAAAGATAGCATGGGAAGAACACTTACAAAAACGAGATAAGAGTTGAAATATTTTGTGGATTTTAGTCTGTGTTTTCAGTTCAGTTTCAAGATCCTGTTAAAAAAAATTCAATAAGGAGCTGGCAGTAGAAGCCAGCCTCCAAGTTCACTTCTCATGTTAATTTTCTTAAGTTCTGTTCAATAAAAGAAATTCATTTTAAAACCCCGTATCAGTGCTGTCCCCTCCTCTGTTCAAAGGAATGAATGGACCTAACAGAGACCATGAAGCAGGCAGATGAGGAGATGTCCAACTGATTCTCCTGTGAAAAATACAAGGCGGTGCTCATTGAAATGGGAAATAGCAAGCAAAAGAATGTACATTTCTGGCAGAGATAGAAAAGCTAAAGGAATTGGGGTGATGATTAACTCTTCATTAAAGTGCATGATCAACTTAGGAGATCAACATGAGAGATGGAAGGCATTATCCCCCATGCGATCACAAACCAGAAGTTATAAGTGAACAGTTATCAAGGCTCAAGCAGGACTGGAGACTCTAATATATGATGTGGAGATGCCAGCATTAGACTGGGCTAAATAGTAAGAAGTCTCACAATACCAGGTTATAGTCCAACAGACTTATTTGGTAGCACAAGCCATTAGCTTTCGGGGTGCTGCCCCATCATCAGGTGAGTGGGATTTCAGTTCACAAACAGGCATATAAAGACACAAACTCAATTTACAAAACATTTTGTGAACTGAAATGCCAATCACCTGATGAAAGTTATTGATTTGTGGTACCAAATACACCTGTTGGACTTTAACCTGGTGCTGTGAGACTCTAATAAAGACATATGGTATAGATCCCTATTAAAAAAATACAACTCACATCAAGAAACAAATATTTCAACTATTATTCTTATTTAAAATAAGTGGTCCTTGACAAACATGATGATCAGAATTGATGTTTAACACGGAGCTTCAAATATCCAGAGCCATTTAGGGTCGGATTTTCTGGTCCTGTCTAAAGTCAATGCTTGGCTGCCTCACCAAACTTTCCATTCCCACCTGCGGTAGGTCCCACGTGAGCCAGACTGTAAAATCGCAGCCTTCATCTCTCCCAGGAGTATCTGCACTGCAATGCATAAATTATTACAGCCAGAATTCTCCAATCTTGTCCGCAACTGGGATTCTCCAGTTCCGTTGCAGCAAATGGAGATTTGGCTGAGCGCCAAATTGTCTGTTCTCACTGGCAGCGGGATGTACAGCCTACAACTCCACGGATGGGCTGGATGGACCAGCAGGTCATTTCCTGTTGATCATTTTCTGACGTTGGTGAAACAGGAGATTTAACTAGAATCTTGCCATATTTCCTTATTTCTGTTAGCTGTGGATCATTTGGCAGCACTCTTGGCTGACTGAGGAGGATATGGGTTCTCACTTCAGATCTTGAAACTGAACTGAAAATGCAAACTAAAATCCACAGTATATTTCAACTCTTATCTTGTTATCGTAAGTGTTCTTCACATGCTATCTTTGCTCAGAAGTGGGATTGTAATTGTTCCCACTTACAATCTCGTCTGATATTCCAGTGCAATACAAAGCTGCGATGCTGAAGATAAAATTTAGGATAAGGCTTAGTTTTCCCCTTTATTAAGATCTTTGGAGACCATCTTCACAGCTAAGGAGTGGAACCACACATTGCAATGTGAAAGGAGTGCACCCAGAACAGAGTGTAAAGATGCGAATTTAATCAGAGTAGAATTCAATACAGAAGGAAAGGGTGTGTTTTTTTAACTTTTAACACTTGCAGTTGTTGGTATAGGCTGGAGGCAATAGTTCTTTAAAAGTAATGAGCTAGAATGAGTTATTAATTTAACAGGTTCAAATTTATAAGGTTTTTTAGAACTAACAATAAACCAAGTTAATTAATTACATAAAAAGTCAATGAATTAAGTATATGACAGAAAATTAGATAGAGATGGCAACATAAGGAATGCGCCCAGCTTCAGCATGCAAGAGTTTGTGGACAGCAGGAAGAACCCAGGTGACCATGTTTGTAGCAGGTGTCTGTGGCTCAGGGAACCTTGGTTCAAAGTTGTTGACTCAGGTTCAAGGTTCAGAAATACACTGCACCAGGGAAGAAGAGTCTTTGAGTTATAGAGAGCCACAAGCAGTATAGGAGACCATTCGGCCCATCGAATATATACCAGCTCTCCATGAAGCGATCCAGACAGTCCCTCCCCCCATTTGAACTCTGTAGCCGTGCAGCTTTACTTTTTTCAAATTCCTATCCAATTCCTTTTTGAAATCATTCACTATCTTCATTTCCACCCCACTTGTGGAGAATGAATTCCAAGTCATTATAACTCGTCATGCAAAATAATTCCTCCATACATTCCTCCGACATCGCTTGCCAAAAACCTTAAATCTCTGTTCCCTAGTCCTGTAATGTAAGCTAACGTCAACACTTTTTTCCTTGTCAAATGCATCCAAAACTGTCATAATCCTGTGCATCTGTATCAAATCTCTCCTCAAATTTCTTTGTTTCTAAGAGAACAGCCCCAGCTTTTCCATGATAATATTGTAATTAAAATTCCATATCTCTGGAACCATTCTCTGCATCCCTTCAAGGACCTTTACATCTTACATAAAGTGTGACCAGAATCAGATGCTTGAGGCCTAACCAAGGCTTAAGGTTCAGCATTATGCTCTATTAATGAAACCCCAGATCTCATATGTCCTTCAAAGATCGATGCAGGCACATCCCCTGGTCCCTCTGTCTTTGTATCTTCTTTAGAACTGTGCCATAAAGTTCCTGTCTCTTCTGCTAAAATGCATCAACTCACACTTCTCTATATTACATTTTATCTGACATTTGCCTGCTCATTGGATTTGTGTGTCTTCACTGTGTGTACCATTCCAGCAAGTTTGTTATCAATAATACATGAAAAGAAATCAAAATTGTTTACATCAAAACTGTTTTTCCCTATTTTAAAATAGACTTTTGCTGAATTAGGTCACATGTCTCACAATGTTAGCTATTTGTTCTGGTAGCTTTCAACTGAGATTACAAGAACAGAAGAGTTATACTCTCCATCTTGATAGAAGCTCACACCCATCCCAAGGCCACATTATAATCACAAAACTAGATAGCTAATAAATGAACTTGCTCTCCAGTTGGGGCAATGACAAAACAGAGATACCAAAATTCATTGTACCTGAAGAAGTGTTAAAGCCACTATTTTACTCCACGGAAAACAATGCATTTTGGCCAGAGGCACAGAAACTGCTTGTGAAGCTGCAACTAACTCATTAGTTGGCCACATCACATGACTCCATGCTTCTAATCTCCTGAACAGTTGTAACAGACCTTTGCCAGCTTCTCAGAACAGTCTACTGATTACTTCCAACCTAAAAAGAATAACAGCAGGGCTCCCAGCTGACCAAGTAGCCAGCCACCATCTCTCCACTCCTTGAAAGCTGTTTCATCTTAAACACCATTGCCTGCCAACAGTCCAAATACAGGAACATTCATTTTGAAGACTTCCATGCTGTCTCCAACTAGGGTCTCATCTCAACTAAATTCCATCACAAAGAAAACTCCCTCTTGACTTTGACTTTCTGGACCCTGGAAATCATGTGATCAAATATTAGTTATAGAGTCATAGAAGTTTACAGCATGGAAACAGGCCCTTTGGCCCAACTTGTCCATGCGTCCCAGTTTTTAATCATTAAGCTAGTCCTAATTGCCTGAGTTTGGCTCATATCTCACCATACCCATCTTATCTGGGTAACTGTCTAAATGCTTTTTAAGAGACAAAATTGTACCCACCTCTACTATTACCTTTGACAACTCGTTCCAGACACTCACCACCCTCTGTGAAACAATTTCCCTTCTGCACCCTTTTGTATCTCTCTCCTCTCACCTTAAACACATGCCCCTCTTGTTTTAGACTCCCCTACTTTTAGGAAAAAAATGTTGACTCTCTATACCCCTCATTATTTCATAAACTTCTATAAAGATCACCCATAAGCCTCTAAGCTCCAAGGAAAAAAGTCTGTCTTTCCAGTCATTCCTTATTACTCAAGCTATCAAGTCCCAGTAGCATGCTAGTAAATCTTTTCTGCACTCTTTCTAGTTTAATAATATCCTTTCTATAATAAGGTGACCAGAACTGTATGAAGTGTTCCAAGTGTGGCCTTACCAATGTTTTGTACAACTTCAACAGGATGGTATTTGACTATTGATAATTACAGCTGTAAAGAAAAACTCCCTCTTTTCTATCCCACTTACTATACATTGATATGTGCATGAGGTTGTGAATCCAAAGGTTTGAATATGAAATAAGCTAATATTCTGAGTTATAGAGAGAGTTTGCTGTGTATTAAGTATAAAATTGGACCACACAGACAGAGTTTGTGGAAACATGCCACAGCCTACTTTAAACATAATTCCAAAACACCGCTGCTGACGGTGAGAGGATAAACAAGTTCAGTTTGTCTCTCTCTCGTGCCTGCAACATTGCAATTATTGACAAATTTTGAAATTCGACTTGCTATTCTAAGAGCAAGTCACTTATATATAGCAAAAAAGCAGAGTCCCAACACTGACCCTAGTGGAATAATTCTGTCTACCATCAGTGTGAAAAATAACCATTTACCATGATTAACCGCTTCCTGTCCTTAAACTACTTTCAAAAATTACACACTGACTCTCCTATTCTATGAGACTTGGAATCATAGAATATAGAATCACCACCGTGCACAAGAAGGCCATTCAGCCCATCAAATTTGCACCGACTCTCTGGAAGAGCATCATACCCAGTCAATCCCACCCTCCCAAAACCCATCTCTATAGCAATAACACCATGCTTTACCATGGCTGATCCACTTCACCTACATATTTTTGAACACCAAAAGACAATTTAGCATGGCCAATCCACCTAACTGGCACATCTTTGAACTGTGGGGGGAAACCGGAGCACCTGGGGGAAATCCAGGTCGACACAGGGACAACTCCTCACAGACTATCCTTCGAGGCCAGGATCATAACTGCTTCCCCAGTGCTATGAGATAGCAGTGCTAACCATTTACTTGGACATTTTAACTCAGGAGGCAATCACACCCTTTAGAATAGGTAGTCGAGTTTGGTTAGTGGTCATGAACAGGCAGATGTCAGTATAACTCTGGTAGGTAAAGAAGCAGCAGATGCAGTGATGGATGAATCTCAGCCTTTGTCTTTGACGAATGGATACAACATACTTGCTATTGGTATAAATGAGAGCAAAAGCTGCAGGCAGAATGGGTAAATGGATCACGGCAGAAGAGGCCATTGAAGCATGGGGTGCAAAACAATGCTTTAGCAGTAGGGGATAGATACTGTTCTTTGCAGCTGTGACAGGGACTTCTCAAACCAGTGCTGGCTACCAGTGCCAGAGCTAAGAAAACTTCCTCTTGGATGGAAAAGAAACTGAAGCCTACTTGGCCATCAGTCTCTGCTCAGCAAAACTGTGTTGTCGTGTGTCATGTGTCGTGAAGGCCACTTCGGAGAACGCTTACCCAATACTTACTCAGAGGCTGAATGTCTATGACTGCTGAAGTGTTCCCTGACAAGAGAACATTCTTGCCTGGCGATTATCAGGCAGTGTTCATTCATCCCTCGGCATAGCGTCTCCCCAGTGTACCATGCCTCAGGACATCCTTTCCTACAGCGTATCAGGTAGACAACACTGGCTGAGTTGCAAATGTACGTGCCACGTACTTGGTGTCCTCGTGTGAGATGATGGCATCCGTGTCAATGATCCAGCATGTCTTGCAGAGGTTGCTGTGGCAGGGTTGTATGGTGTTGTGGTCACTGTTCTCCTGAAGGATGGGTAATTTGCTGTGAAGAATAGTCTGTTTGAGGTTATGCAGTTGTAAGAAGCAGGAGTGTGATGCTGAAAGATGCCTTCATAAGAACAGGATATGAGTTCAAATCATCAATCGATGGGTCCAACGCATCACAGCGAAAAACCGCACTGGCCTCCTCAAAAGACAAACACAGGAGGTGGCAGATAGAGCAGCCTTTGTCATCCAGTACTTCCCTGGGGTGGAGAAGTACAACATCTTCTTCAGAACCTTTGAAATGTCATTGATGAAGACGAACCTCTCGCCAAGACCATCCTTACACCCTCACTTTTTGCCTTCAAACAACTGCCTTGTTTGTGAACTGAACTCCCACTTACCTGATAAAGGGACAGCGCTCCAAAAGCTAGTGGTTTGTGCTACCAAATAAACCTGTTGGATTTTAATGTGGGTGTTATAAGACTTCTTGCTTAAGAAGTCTCACACATACATGGCATAGGGACAAAGAGATTAGAGACTTAAATTAATGGTTGAAGGACTGATGTGTGGTAGGGGGGCACGGCGGGTTGCAGGGTTTCAATTCATGGAGCATCAACATCAATATTGAGGAAAGAGGGAGATATTTTGCTGGGAGGGACCACATTTAAGCTGGACTGAGTCCACTAACCTTGTGCGTTACCTAATCAGGGTAGTAGAATTCAAATTTATAAGGGAGAGGGATTTGGCAGGTAAGGGCTTGGGCCTGAGATATTTGCAATCAACATCGATAAATTAGACGATGGACAGAATGAAATGTGCCCAATTTTGGTGACATAGTTAGGCAGAAAAGCGAGGAAGTAAATAGACTACAAAGGTGGTCAAAACCATGGCAGATGGAATATGTGGGTTACAGTGAAAAATTGAAAAGCAGAATTTTATTTTTAAGTGTGAGCAATTGGGAAATGGTGATTTTCAAGAGGGCCCAAGAGCCCTTGTACATTAATAATAGCAAGTCAATATCAGAGTACAGCAAGAATTAGGAAGGCAAATATCATGTTCATTTTTATTACAAAGGCAGTGAAATATAAAAGTGAAGAAGTTAAATGGGTTTTGGGAGAATACACCTCAAGTATTGTTTGCAGTCTTGGTCTCCTCACCTGAAGAAGCAGTTAATTGCCACAGCAGGAGTACAAAGAAAGTCTTCAAGACTGATTTCAAGAGAGGATTGCCTTTCGACAAGAGATTTAATGAAAGGCCTATTACCCCTCAGAACTTTAGAAGAATTAGATGTAATCTCATTGAAACACATATAATTCTTAAGTTGCTTCACCGGCTAAATGTTGAGAAGATATTTTCTTTGAATGGAGAATCTAGAACCATAGGTTACAGTCTTAGAATAAGGAGTTAGCTATTTAAGACAGAGATGACGGGAAATTTCATCACGCACAAAGGGGTGAAACAATAAGACAGTGGTTAGTATTGCTGCTTTATAGCGCTAAAAACTCAGGTTTGATTCCAACCTTGGCGACTGTGTGGAGTTTACATGTTCCCCCCACATCTGCATGAATTTCCTTAGATGCTCCGGTTTCTTCTCACATTCCAAAGATGTGTGAGTTAAGTTGATTTGTCATTATAAATTGCCCATGGATGGGCAATTTGACCTGGGTGGGCTTGTTGTCAGTGCAGGTTTAATGGGCTGAATGGCCTCTTTCCACAGTGTTGGGATTCTACCATTCTATGAAAGGGTTGTGAATCTTTGGAATCCTCTAGAACACTGTAGATGTTCAGCCATTGAATTAGAGGTTAAGGATTTTTAAAATATCCTGTCGTATGGTTTGGGAGTCACTGGATCGGCCAGTATTCATAAAATCAAAAATCTTTACAGTGCAGAAGGAGACCATTCAGCCCATCGAGTCTGCACCAACAACAATCTCACCCAGACCCTATCCCTGTAACCCCAGATATTTACCTTCATAAACCTCTGACACTAGCATGGCCAAATTACCCAAGGCTGGAATTGAATCCGGATCCCTGATACGGAGAGGCAACAATACTAATTGCCAATTGCCCTAACTATTATGCAGGCTGTGAGATTTGGTACATTCACAGTGCTCTCCAGAAAATGGGGAGAGAGATGTAATGGACTGGAAGGGCAGGGTGCTTTGGTGTGTTCCAACAGCAGTGATATAGTTCCAAGTCAGGATAGTATGTGACTTGGAGGGGAACTTGCAGGTGATTCTGTTCCCGTGTATCTGTTCAGTATCTGAAGAGTAATGAACTGTGCTAAACATTGTGCAATTATCAGTGAACATCCTCGCTTCTGACCTTATGAAGCAGCTAAGGGCCTAGGACATTACCCTGAGGAAATCTTGCAGTGATATCCTGGGACTGAGATGATTACTAGGAAGATTAAAGAATTTGGGATAAATAGGGACTGTGGAATTAAGGTAGATGATCAGCAATGACCTTATTGAATGTCAGTGCAGCATTCTAAAGGTTGAATAGTCTACTGCTACTCTGACTTCATACATTTCTATGTTTGTTATTGAGACATGGATGTGCGACTTATAGAAAAGATAATCAAAATGGAAAAGAAGTCAAGGTAGTCCTTATAATAAACAATGCAGTAAAGGCTGTAAGGAGATAGGACCTTAGCCCAGAATATCTGGATGTAGAATTAGTGTGGGAGGATCTAAGAAATAGCAAAGTGCAAAAAAAAATGATGAGTAGTTTAAAGGCTCCCTACAATAATGGTGGAATTGGATAGAGTTTAAGTCAGGAATTTAGAGATGCATATAACAAGGGTAATGCAACTATTCCGGGAACTTCAATCTTCCTTTAAAATGGGCAAATCAAAGTGGCAAAAAGATGAGTTCAAGCAATGCATTTGAAATGGTGTCCTGGAACCAATATCTCGAGGAACCAACTGGGGAACTAGCTATTTTAGATCTAGCATTATGGAATTTGACAGTAGTGGTTAGTGATCTTATCGTAAATGATGCACTGGAGAAGAGGGATCATAATATGACAGAATTCCATTTGAATTTGGGAAGTGTCAATCCATGATTACGTCCAAACTAAGGTCCTAAACTTCAAGCCACTTATTGAAGTTGCATTAAAATATACAATAACAACCACTTAACAATATTGTCCATAATTCTCAAGGTACAATCATTCCCTTGGGGAATAAAAATTCCACTGGAAAAGTAATACGTTCATGACCAACTCGAACAATTGTAAGTATTGGATTAAAGGAAGAGACTAACAATGTCACAAGAAGAGTGGTTAGCCTGAGGATTGAGAAGGTTTTAAAAGTATTTAAATTGCCTTGCATAATTGGAATTTGAGGGCAGCATGGTAGTACAGTGGTTAGCACTGCTGCCTCTCAGCACTAAGGACTTGGGTTCTATTCCCGGCTTGAGTCACTGTCTGTGCAGAGTCTGAGTGTTATCCCTGTTTGCATGGGTTTCTTCTGACTGCTCTGGCTTCTCCCACACAGTTTGAAAGACATGCATAATTGGAATTTGATAACAACTTTGCTTGAATCCTGTTTATCTTGTCTGCTGCGCTCCAGGGTTTGACCACTCTATTTCTTTCCATTTAAGCCAAAACAATTCCAGTTTCCTTCAAAGTGGTAAATCCGCCATGCAAAACTCAACTGTGGAGTACTTTTCTGGGACTGCCTTCAGTACATCTTTTGGTTCCAAGTTCCCAAATCATCAAACGTTACCATAGCAACTCTGATTAAATTATTACTGTCAGAGACATGGCCTTAACTAGAAACTAATTTACTGTGAGAATACAATGAAAATACATTTTACTTTTTTGGTGGATACTATCAGCGTTATTCAAGTCTGCATATCCATTAAAAAATATACATATACACAGTGAAAGAATATTCCAGGTAAGAGATCTACAGTTTCATTCTTTGTAGATAAAGTCACTTCATCTAAATTAAAATTGAAACATAAACATATGTTTTAATTATCTATTAATAACTCTCCTGACCCCCTCCATCAAACTACATCGCCAGGCTCAATTCAAAAGTGTTTCACAACTTGCCCTAGCCTCTGAGTGGCTTTCTCAGTAATCAAAAAACAATGAGCTGTGAGGGTGGTGTATCATATGAATTCAGATGAGGATTTGTAAAACAAAAGTCTGTTCAGGGGATGTGGGTATCGCCGACTGGACCAGCATTTATTGCACATCCCTGAGGGTAATTAAGAATCATCCACATTTTCTGAAGTTACATGTAGGTCAGATTGGGTAAGGATGGTAGATTTCCTTCCTTCAAGGACATTAGTGAACGAGGTGAGTTTTTACGACAATGGTTTCATGGTTATCTTTTAATTCTAATTCTACTTTTAATTTTAGACGTTTAATTCTAATTGCACCATCTGGCCTTGGTGGGATTTGAACACACGTCTCCTGGGTCGCTGGATTGCTGATTCAGTGACAATGCCACTGCCTTCCCTAACTGGCACAGCCAATTAGCTGGCAAGCCATTTTGTGACACGTATTTATTTAAAAATATACTAATCACTACGAGTTTCACGTGGAGGGATCTTTCCTTCCTCGCAGATAGCTGATTAGAAAGTTCGGGAAGCTGCATTTTAGCGCCTACATTTCATTTACATGATCACAAACAGCTTGGCCCCAATGTTATTCACTGCATCCAGAACATGCAACTTCAGTACAGCAGATTGTTGTTCCACCAGCTTGCAGCACTCTCATTGGCAGATCTCCACAATGGGCAAGCACTGAACTAGTCCTCGCTGGATGGATGCTTTCTGCTGCTGTTGTTACGTGAATGGCCTCAGGCAAGGCTCAGCAAGAGTTCTTGCAAGACGTATGGCTGGAATTGAAGAAATATGTCAACTGGAGTGATTATGTCTGACTGAACCCAGCAAAGCACTTGCTGAATCTCATCAATCCAGACTTAAATCAAGCCCTTAAGTTTGTTTGGAACAATTGCACTGGTAGCTGGACATTTTCTCAGAGGGGGAAGGGATGCATTTCCCTTACCTGTTCATGCACACCCACCAATCAAGAAAACAAAACTGATGATTCTACTGAGATATAGCCTTAGGAATAGCGCAAGAGCAGAATTATAGTGATTGGAAGTGGCTTGGCAGGGGAAAAGATACTGCAGTAGATATACTTTCAGGCGCAATCACCTGAATGTAGCTAGCAACACTCTACCCAATACCATCCAAGAATTAAATAATAATGAGAGCAATACTGATAGCTGCTGAGTCAGTTTTCCTGTAAACTTTCCCATGTACTGTTCTGCAGTAATTTCCCGGAGGGCTGAAAGTAAGGCGATGAAGTTCAGACTCTTCCGAATCTGTCCCTCGGGTCTCTTTTGGAATTGACCATAGAACAGGGAATTGACCATATGCATCCCGAGAGCTGAGGTGACCTTTTGTTGGTGAGCATGGGGAAAAAGGGTAGAGGAATAATTCTGTTTACTCTAGAAAGCTGCCAGGGAAATAATTGTTACTCGATAGAAATTAAAGCTACCCTCAAGCCTTTCACAAGCCTTAATAAACATTCAGTAATACTCAAAAAGCTGCAAAATTACTGCCTGGGCATTGAATTAGAGTCTTTCAGTATGGATAACATGTTGAAGCAGAGAAAGATGCAGGGTTATGTGAGTATAGCTTGGCAATGGGTTTAGCATGAAAGGTTCTGACGAACCAGTAGAGATATAATGGGCTAAATGGATTCCTTTTGTGTTGTAAACCTCTAAGGTTCAAAAGCATGAGCAATATAGTTGTGCAGAGTTTCAAACTCCACAAAATACAGATTCTAAGTATTGGAAGGACTTAATAAAATTGAATTTATGGTCCTTAAGTAACAAAGGATGTTTGTTAGCAAAATGGGAAGGGAAGATCTGAATGGGCAATTACTTTGTTCCGGTCACTCTTCTTCTGCTTTGAAAATCTCAAATCACCAATAAGCACACCTTAACAAAAATTCAATCGAGTATTTCACTCTTAAGTACATGCTGTCGATAACGTTAGATGCTTTTCTCCCGAGCTATCAATCATTCTCTCAGAGTGACAGGTGTATTTTTATTCTCTTTAGTGAATGGCAGGGTGATGGAGTACATCTTTATATTGGTTTCAAGAATGGCTCAAGTATAATCCACAGCATCATTGGTGTACTCACAGCTAAAGATGAAAGGATATGACTCAGTCTGCCCCTTACCCTGAAAGACACCGTCACTGATTTCACCACAGTAAATGCTACCATATCGTAAACTTCTTTTCGAGTCTTAAATAATAAATAACTGATTCATTAAATCACAGGAACACGTTATTATAAAAGCTTTGTACATGTCTCTCCTAGATTTAATTGGCATTGCATGGAATGGGTAGCATGCAGTTGCCAGTAAGGACAAATTGGCACCATGGTAGGAAGTTAATAGAAATGTAGGCAAGATTACTATGAACATCAAGGGAGCAGAATATTGAAATCAGCCTGAATGTATTTTGTATTGATTCTGTTTCAATTTTACTTGGTCCCACACAGTGGCCCATGATTCTGTATCCTGTGGAGACCACATCATATCCACAGTTGAATTTAATTTTCATAGAACAGGTCAAAACATATTTTGCATCAAGTCAAGGAAATATTACCCAATGTGACACTTCTGCCAGGTTTCAGCTCACGAATTTCACCGATAAACATTCTCTTTTAAATAAGTCTGTTAAGTAAGTCAGTAGAGAATTAGTGCAAAGCTATTCAGAAGAAAGGAGATTGAATTTATACATGTAACTAAAGGATAACCTTAAGTTACAAAAGCACAAAGCATTTGGATAAAAATATGAACGGGAAAGGTTTAGAGGGATACAGGCCAAACGCGGGCAATTGGGTCTAGCTGGAAGGACACAATAGTCAGCATAGACCAGTTGGGCTAAAGGGCCTGTTTCCATGCTGTATTGTTCTATTGCTGTATACAATGATTCTGAAGTGTAATTACTACTGCAATGTAAGAAGAACAGCAGTCAATTTGCATACAGCAATGTGCCATGCACAAGATCTTTTAATTCCACTTAAGAGGGTAAATGAATCCTCAGCTAAATTACCACGTGAAAAATGGCGTCTCTGACAATGCTGCACTGGAATATCAATCTGAATTAATTCCTTCTGTGGATGTTAAATAGCATCACAGGAAATGGTTGCCGTAATTCTTCATCTACTTTAAGTTCCTGGCTTGAGTTTTAATCAATTATTTCTTCACTCCGGGCTGCTGGATTTTATGTTTCTCAGTGGTGTGAAGGGGATGGAAAAAAAATTGAGTGCTCCACTTGTTCCCAACCGCACTGTCACTGCTTGTTCAACTAAACTTTGAATGACCATCCAGAAGAAAAGGGGCCAATCATAGTCCCAAAAGGGAGAGAGGGGATGCTCCATCTTCAATCAGGCCCACAGGCCAGGGTGTTATGCAGCAGACGGTTACTGCTACAAACAGCAACTGTAAAGCCCTTTGCTTTCAGAATGTCATTATTTATTCTTGAAAGCTCAAAAAAGATAGAACAATTTTTTTTTAAAAAATCGTATTTCTTTTATTCATTCATGGATTTATTACCCATCCCTAGTTGCCCATGGAGGGCATGTTAAAAGTCAACCACATCGCTGTGGCCCTGGAGTCACATGTAGCCTAGACTGGGCAAGGAGGAAAGATTTCCTTCCCTAAAGGACATTAGTGAACCAGTTTTTTTTTATGACAATCAACAATAGTTCCACAGTCATCAGCAGATTCTTAATTCCAGTTCTTTTTTCTAAAAACAACTGCCATAGCGAACTCAAATCCAGGTCCCCAGAATATTACTGAGTTTCTGGATTTATAGTCTAGTGATAATAACACTAGGCCATTATCTCTGACAAGTGAAGTTTAGAAAACATTTTTGCCACCTTTCCCAGCAGAATCTGCTGGTACATTGAACCACGGTCCTAGTGGCAGAGCTTCTTTGCCAGCTGTTATGCTGCCTTGTTGCAGCTGTCTTAAGGATTCCCAAACCATTTCCTGCAAAATGCTTGATATATATATAAGGCAATGAAAGTCTGAAGACAAATGGGTTATTAACAAGTTAATTAGTGTTGACAAAATGGCAGGTGAGTCCACTCCCCCCTTCAGTGTTTTGGTGTGATGATGTCTTATTGCCAATACAATATTATCATGCCATGTTTGTCAGCATGAGACAGGAATGGCATAGAGCAGAGTGTGCTGGATTTGGGATGGAAAATCCAGCCGTATGTAGTTTTGCCGTTAGAACATATTCTGGACACGAGAGAGAAAAGGTTCTCTTCCAGATATCGTCCCAGCAAAAAGTTTCCTCAACTTCACTCATCTCAAAAACCAACACACACTGGGAGGTGCCTGTATTTGTCATCTGTGGAAAAGGCAGCCGTGCTCAAGATCTGGCGAAACCCAAAAGTCGCAAATCTAGCCGGTGAGACCACAACAGGATAAACTGGATTTCAATCCATTTACATGCTATCGAAGATCTCCCTCATTGTATGCCAAGTTCAAGACATATTTTCAAACTGCAATGGTATTGATTTGTGGGTGGGTGGAATTAAAGGAAAGAAGATTTGATATTCTGGGGTGGGTGGGTGGGGGTGGCTGGTGGTGTTGGTATCTTGATGGTGCTGGCACTGATTGATGGCAAGGGCCTAAATCTTAGCAAAAATGGCAGAGTATTGGTTGCGATGAGAAAAAAAGGGCCTCTCTGATGGAGCAGTGGAAGGTGAATGGGAGCCTTGAAGTCACTATGGTGGGGTTGGGGGTGGGGGGGAAGGGGAGGGTCATGTTTACTCTGGTCTCCGTATAGTCAGGCTTTGCTGGAGTGTTGAAGCTCTGTCCCTCTATATAATGGCATGAAACACGCCCACTTGTTTTTTTTTGACAAGACATAGTGAGATCGGGAGAGAAAATCAGAATGCTGGCTGAGTGTCTGGATTAATAGTCTAATGACAAACCACTAAGTTATTGCATCCCTTTTTAAAATGCATGGAACAAAACAAATGGCTGGTATGTTTCTCTGGGGAAAAAAAGTGCCCTTTTTTTCTCATTGCAACCAATACTCTGCCATTTTTGCTAAGATTTAGGCCCTTGTTTCTCATTTCACTGCCATAGATCTTTCAGGATGACAGTTAATTTGCAAGGTTACACTCCCCAAAATATTCCGTAGAAAACAGATACCTTGCAGGACCACTGGGGAAAGAATGGGAGGGAGTTAATTGGATAGCTCCTTTAAAGAGCCAGCAGAGGCATGATGCACCAAATGGCCTCCTTCTTTGCTGTATGATTCTATCATCAACTGTTGCTGTAAGGATAGCTTTTATACTATGACAAACATCAGTCTTTCATTCATAGTTAAACTTGGAGTTCACGAGTTGGGTATTCATTCGGTACTGCACTGCAGTGTCAGCTTAGATTATGTGCTCAGGTCTCTGGATGTGGCTTAAGCCTATGTTCTTCTGACTTGCAGATGAAGGAGCTGCCACAATAACAAGGCTGACATCTTGTGTGTAACGTATCTCACAATCAGTGTAGAGACAGCTGCAAAGTCTCCTTTCCCTAATTGCCGAAACTGGCTAAAATTAAATGGATGTGCATGTTTGTTAGACCAATTACAAACAAACAATCACCATGGTGTACAAGGAGGCAAGTGTAACTTTTATATTCCCTTTATTTCCTTCCCCAGCTCCCCCCCCAACATCCCGCCAACCCCTCTCACCATCGCCACCCAACCCCTGGCACCATCTTACTTGCACATCTTAAACTCAGACAAACAAATTTGGAACATAATTCAGTCACATTCAATGTGTTATTCTACACAGTGCATTCATTATTTCACTCCCCTACTTCTGATCATAATTATAGCACAGGAGACTGATTTTTTTTGGTGGAGGAGTGGGGGAAGAATTAAATTAATCACTGGTGAAAAAGCTGATCTGAGGCCTCATTTCTGTGCAGTCGAAGTGAATAGCAAGGCGTAGCAATTAGCAATCATCTAGGTATATACAGATTAGGTACTTAATTTCTTAAGTGCTTCTCTTTATAATTATTACAATGCGCTATGCACGCAACTAATCAGTACAACATACATTTTTGATTAAATATATTTTGTCTGTGACGCAAGAACTATGAGAACTTGTTTCTTTTACTGAAGCATTTTTTAATGGGTTTACTTCCTTTACTCCGAAGACTGTCCAAAGAAAATATCCTGTTTCAAAGCAGCAACTGATTCACATTCTAGTTCAACCGGAAGTGGCATACATACTGGGCTAAATCTAATGTACTCAGGAATGGGAGATAACAAATGGCTGCTTTGTGTTAATACTCCAGCCGTGTTGCTTTGTTCTATGCATTTTAAAAAGGGAGGCAACAGCCTAGTGGTATCATTAGACTATTAACCCAGATACTGAGCTAACATTCTGGGGATCCAGGTTCAAATCCCGTCACAGCAGATAGTGGAATTTTAATTCAATTTTTAAAAATCTGGAATTAAGTATCTACTGAAGGTCCTATGAAACCATAATCAATTGTCAGAAGAACTAATGTCCTTTAGGGAAGGAAATCTGACAGCCAGATTTACCTGGTTTGGTCAACATATGACTCTAGAGCCACACCAATGTGGTTGACTCTCAACTGCCCGCCAAGGGCAACTAGGGATGGGCAATAAATGCTGGCTAGCCGGCGACACCAATGTCCCAAGAATGAATAAAAAAAGCTCAAAATTCTCTATCCCAAATTAAAACATAAAATAATCAGATGACAATTCCTCTTACAAAAATAGCAAAATTTAGCAGATCTGTGGAGAGAGAATAGAGATAGCATTTTGAGTCAGGGTGAGCCTTCATTAGAGCTGAATTCTTCTTGTGTGTATGAAGCTGTTGATTACATTTAGCATCTCTTTGTTGTACGTTATCTTAAGACTCAATATAATACCGAGGTGGTGCTGCGGATTGGTGGTATGAGAGAGAGAGTAAAACAGGGGAATACAAAAGTACATTTGCATCCCTCCAAACCATGGCAATGTTTGTACTTGGTCCAGCAAACGTGCATGCCTATTTAATTTTAGCCACCTTTTGCAGTTAGGGAAAGGAGACTTTGTTACCATTTCCGCACTGACTCTGTGAGACACTATACACAAAATGTAAGCCTCGTCACCGTGGCGGCTCCCTCATTTGCAAGTCAGGAGACCGTAGCTCAAACCACATCCTGAGACCTGAGCACATAATCTAAGCTGACACTTCAATGCAATGCCGAATGAATATCAAACTAGCTATCATCACAGTTAACTAAGAAAGAAAGACTGGTGTTCGTTATAGCATAAAAGCCGTCCTTACAGCAACAGTTGATGATAAAACCATACAGCACAGAAAGAGGCCAATCAGCACATCCTGCCTCTGCTAGCTCCTTCAAAGAGGTTTCCAATTAATTCCCTCCCATTCTTTCCCTGGCGGTCCTGACAATTATTCCTTTTCAAATATATATCGAGTCCTTTTTTGGAAGTTACTATTGAATCTGTTTCCATCACCACATTCCATAAAATATAATCCTACAGTGCAGGAGGCGGCCATTCGGCCTATTGCGTCTGCACCAATCACAATCCCACCCAGGCCCTATCTCCTTGACCCCACACATTTACCTTGCTGGTCCACCAACACTAGAGTTAATTTAGCATGGCCATTCAACTTAACCAGCACATCTTTGGAGTGCAAAAGGAAACTGGAGTACCCAGAGAAAACCCACACAGACATTAGCAGAACATGCAAACTCCACACAGACAATGACCAGAGGCTAGATGAACCCAGATCTCTGGTGCTGTGCGACTGTAGCGTTAACCAATGTGCCACTTCAGGGAAGGCAATCCAGACCCCAATCTGCAACAGATAAAAATTCTTCTCATCCACCTGTAGTTCTTTTAACAATTATCATAAATTTGTGTCTTCTGTCTACTGACTCTCTTTCTCATCTATTCAATCAAAACTCTTCAGATAAGTTCCCTGAAAAAGAAGTCTTGCCCCTCTATTTTATTCCATGTTCCACGTCACACAGTAATATTGAATTTTCACCATAAGCTGGGTTAGTTTTTCAATCAGAAATCTGGCTCCGTTGAGAAACGGATTAAAGTTAAGACTTTCTTTTGTGTAAACCTTCAATTGATTTGGAGGTGGGATTTTTTGTACATTTCAGTCCAGTGGCAGGAGGGAGGTGGGATAGCTAAAATGTGGACTGATTCAGAAATCCTGCAACAACCTTCACTGGTTATCTTATAGGAAACATTTGCTAATTTTTCCACAGCTTTCCAAGAACAGGAGGGAAGCAAGAAGCCACAGGGGAGCTGAAAGGCTGGCAGTCAGAGCAGGGTTGCACCTTACTTTATCGGTGCCAACCTGGATCTAACACTGAAGGCCCTGAGGGAGAGGAAAGAGATCTTCCGGGAGATGGATGCACATTCTCCCCGTGGGTTTCCTCTGTGTGTGCCGGTTTCTTCCCACAGTCCAAAGATGTGCTGCTTAGGTGGACTGGCCATGCTAAATTGCCCCTTTGTGTCAGGGACACTAGCTGGGCTAAATATATGGAGTTATGTGGATAGGGCCTGGGTGGGACTCTATGATCCTATGGCCAGATGTGCAGCAGTGACAACTCTCTGTTCAGCATTATGTCCCTCTGCCTCTGCCTCTTCCTCTTTCACCTCCTGCTTCTCCCCAGATAATTGTTCACCTTCCAGAACCTTGCTGTGCTCAAGAAGAGCATTTGTTATAAAGAGCACAGGCAGACACCACAATGACTGAGACATTTGCGTGAGGATATTGGAAGGTACAATCCAACTCATCCAGAAACTGGCATTTCTGAAAGCACAATAACTTCCTGCTGAGGAGGTGTCATTGTTTGTTTTACCTCTGTGCTCCCGTTTAGGGCTCCTGGAGAGGGGTGAGCAGACATGTGTCCAGTGGATATCCCTGTTCCCCAGGATTCATTCATGTACTTTAGGGGTTGAAATGAAAATCTGAGAACTCCTACATTGGTGGAGAATGAAGCTGTCATGGCACTGGCAGGAAAGCAAGCACACATACAGACAATGTCCTTATTGTGTTCACAGGCTGAGGCATTGGAAGTTCTTCATCTCAATAGATCCGAGTGGACAGTTATTAGGTTCCTTGATCGTCACGAGTGTCCCATGTGGGAAAATCCAGCAATAGTGGTGACACAAAATGCCCTCTATCCAAGCAAGGCCACCTCTGTCATGAACTGTATTGACAATTCAACCTTGGCAAAGAAGGCATCAGCGAGCTGTAAAATGTAATGGTCTGCGGCTGCTCGTAAAATTCCACTGCTATCTACGGCTGATCCCTGGAAGAAGCAGAAGTAAAGCTGTTCGAAGTCACCCTTTGAACAACTGCTGGCAGGACATGTTGCCCAGAGCTGCACAGTGCTGGGTTTTTGATCACCAGATCAGAGACAGCTGTGATTGCCTGCCTGCTGAGTCACAGCCCACTGCAGTGCTGAACAGTGGTCATCCCCAGGTAGTTATGTTTTTAGCAGTAGATCCTACATTGAGGGTATGGTCTCTTTTGCCTTCCTGATCCTCTCTACTCACCCATGCCTACAGGCTGCTCTGGGCTCCACATCTCCTGTGGAGCCCCTCTTCACCACAGGACCCAAAATCAGACAGTTGTGTCCCCATTGCCAACTGCAGCTTTCTTTCTGGGCAAGTAGCTGGCCAAATTTGATTGGCAGTTTTCTCTCACTCTTCTGCCCCTGCAATGTCAGGGCCTTCTTCAGTGCTCGAGCACCGAGTGCCCACACTTCCTTTAAATCTTCCGCTTTACACTCCAAATCTTAACCAGCTTCTTAAAACTTATTTAATTGACCTCAATAGGGAGGAGCATGGAATTTTGGGTAACGCAGTGGTTAGCCTCACAGTGCCAGGGACTTGGTACAATTCCAGCTTTGGGTCACTGTCTGTGTGGAATCTGCACATTCTCCCTGTGTCTGTGTGGGTTTCCTCCAGGTGCTGCAATTTCCTCCCACAGTCCAAAGATATGCAGGTTAGGTGGATTGGCCATGTTAAATTGCCCCTTAATGTCAAGGGGACTAGCAGGGTAAATACATGGGGTTGTGGACTTAGGGGCTGGGTAGGATAGCAGTTGGCACAGATTTGATGGGCCCTATTTTACCATTACTACGTTTCTGGGTTCGAGGCAAAGTTGGGTGTGAGGTCATTAATGTGATCCGCACCCGCGTCTACACAGATAGCCACTTTACCAAAATCTGGGAATGGCAGTGATTCAATTCGCACCCAAAACAGGCATTTAAATGCATCTACGTGCATTTAAATTGAATTAATGAACTGCCTGCCCAACTTTATCAGCATTTCCCCGTTTAAACCTGTGTTTGCTGATCGGAACCACACCATAACGGACCCGCTAAATAAAAGTCTGAAAGGGTGCTCCAGCTGCTGAAGAGTGTGTTCAAAGCTTCCAACAGCTCTCTGACTCAGATCAGTGCCGGGGATAGGAGGAAGGTGGGTCAGACCATTCTCTGGTTGGAGGGTGGGAGGAAGTGACACCAGATCATTTCTGGTGGGGGAGGGGAAGGGGGGGGATGCGGGAAAAGGCAGGTCAGACGTATCTCTGGTTTTTGAGTGGATGGGGGAGGATGGTGGTGATCGTTGTCTGATGGGGAAGGAGGAGGTGGCGGGTCAGATGTTCCTCTTTGAGCGGGAGGGCTGAGTGAGGCGAGGTCGTTAGTGGGAGGCGAGGGCACTGGAGGAGGAGACGGGAAATATGCATCTCAGGCACTGGAGGGGGTGGCAATTGATCTCAGGCCGATTTGGGGGGGGGGTGGGGGGGGGCGGGAATGGAGCTCTAGCTGGGGCGCAGGGTGGCCGTGGGGGTACACTGCCACTGGGCAGCGGGTGGGGGGGGGGGGGGGGGGGGGGCGCAAGGATAGCGATCAATGTGAGTGGTGAGGGGGTGGATAAGGAACTCAGTGATGTGTGAGTAGTGGGAGGTGGGGTTGATAAGGGGGGCAAGTGATGTGTGTGGGTAGTGAGCTAGCGGATAAGGAGGACTGTGATGTGTGTAGGTAGTGGGGGAGTTGATAAGGGAGACAGTGATGTGTGTGGGTAATAGGAGGTGGATAAGGTGGACAGTAATGTGTGGGTAGCGGAGTGAGGGGGAATGTTGGATAAGGGGGACAGTAAGTATGTGGGTGCTATCCTCACACAAACGTCTCAGCCATTGTGGTGTCTGTGCTTTTCACTCCCAGGCGGCTTTCTCCACTTTCTGTGGCCTGGAAGCAATCTGACATAAGAACATAACAAGATAAGAAATAGGAGCAGGAGTAGGCCATACAGCCCCTCGAGCCTGCCCCACCATTCAATAAGATCATGGATGATCTGCAGTGGTTCAGTACCACTTTCCCGCTTTCTCCCCATAACCCTTAATACCCTTGTCAATTAAAAACCTATTCACTCTTGACTTAAACGTATTCAGTGAGGAAACCTCCACCACCTCATCAGGCAGAGAATTCCAAAGATTCACCACCCTCTGCGTAAAGAAACCCCTCCGCAACTCCGATCTGAACTGCGCCCACCCCCCCACCCCAATCTTGAGGCTGTGCCCTCTAGTCCTGCTATCTTTGCTAAGCGGGAAGAGTCTCTCAACCTCTACCCTATCCATCCCCTTCATTACCTTATACGTCTCTAAGATCCCCTCTCAGCCTTCTAAACTCCAAAGAGTATAAACCTAGCCTATTCAGTCTCTCTTCATAATCCATGGGCATGCTTTTTCAAATGTGTTTCCTACTGCGCATGCGCAGTTCAGAGCTCCAATTGTTTCAGCTGCGCTACACCCCACCCACAGTGTGAATGGGACTGGAGATGGCTGAGAATGTATGGGGGTGCCTGAAAACAGATTTCAAAGTGGGATCTGCATTACACCCAGATTCGGTACTTAGAATGAAAATGATAAAATCAAGCCCAATGGGTCAATTGGCCTCCTTCTGCACTATAGGATTCTATGTTCCAATTCCTATTCTGTCTACCCACATCTTGCTGATGATTCCTGAAATCAGAAATGGCACCTTCAAACTGGCATTCCCTCTGCTGGTATTTTGGCTTCTCCGTCCTCTGTTCCTGATCTCACAGTGGATGGAAAACTTAACTCATCCTGTACAACAAGTGGACTGACAGCAAGGATCGAACATGCTTTCTCTTCAAATTTGATTCAGAAAAGGATGGTTACATTTAGGGGAACTTACTCTTTAAAGTCAGGAAGAAATCCAATTTACCAATTCCCCAACCAACAATCCAGGAATTTCAGTAAAAATCAATGCACCTTCTTATTTTGTGTCAAGTGCCGCATTCGTTGGTTAACTCATATGTTTCTATCTGCATGCAGTTCCTATCCAACAAAACTCACAACAATGGGATAAAACTCTTGTCAGCCTTCAAACATTCATCTCCACATCTATGGAACTGAATTAGCCCACCAGCTTTGCAGAGGTGAGCATCAGTCATTTATGACGACAAGCTGTCAAAGTGTTGTTGAGTATCAATAAAATCATCTCATGGTGATTGTAAAGTCTCAGTAGCTTGAACATAAATGGCTGCTCAAAACTGAAGCAGAATGGCTGAAGGGTTCGGTGGTCACTTTGCACAGCCGTCCTGCTTTGTAATTCCAACAGAGCTACATTGAGAAGCTTGTACCCTTAAATACGCAATCATTTTGCTGGGCTTTCACCTGGCTGCTTAGGTCACTCCCTAAGATAAGGATCGCCCTGTAGTTCTTCCCTTACCTGTCTACAGCTTGCTTTCACTTTGCTTTCTCTCTGAAGAGGAGACACAATTGTGTTTCTGCATAGCACAATTGTTACACTTGTTGTCTTTTATGGATCATTTTATCTACTGGCACTAGCAAAGTGTGATTTGTAAAATTGGCTGCTGCCACTATGTAACAATTTAGAATTTGCAATCAAAGAAATGTTTAAATTATCATTTTAAGCTCCCATGTTAAAACTATAATGTGCAAACTGGAATTAACTTCCAAAGCAGTCTTAATCCCTTGATTGCCGTTCAGGAGTCAGAAAATGACAACATTTATTTTTCATAAAGGGTCGTCTAGACTGGAAACATCAGCTCTCTTTACTGATGCTGCCAGACCTGTTGAGATTTTCCAGCATTTTCTCTTTTGGTTTTATTTTTGATTACATTTAATTGGTCCTAAATAGTTGTGCTTTGGAGGTCAGCATTATGGCATTCTTTCCATTCATTCTTTGCAGATCAGATCAGTGATCTGTTTAGCTGTTCAAAAGATTTAGGAACTTCTGGTTGCCTTTAAAAACACTAAAATTTGGAAGGGCAGAGTTCACTTATTCAATTCTGTTGGGAAAAGAGAGCTTGATAACTCTGACAGATTTATAAGATTCTGAAAAGATTTGATGCTTTTCTTCATTTGCCTCATCAAGCAACTGTTTCTTTATTTGAACTTTTGTTTGAGCTTTTCAATTGCTTCCAAACATTTTTGCAAGGCTTATAAATTGTTTATGAATATGGATGCTGGGTGACTGGGGGGGGTGGTGGGTAAAGAGGTAATGGGGATTGAGAGACAGGAGGACATTGGGGTAAGTTAGCTTTTAAACTGATCTGGAAGTTGCATTATTTGGAGAAACCGGTGATGATTGCAGAACTGCACTGATATTTTAATGAACAGAGGTGAACTTGTCAACCATTCTGTTTCAACATCAACCTATCTCCAATTCCCAATTTCAAACCCCACCTCCCAGGGGTGAAAATCCCTCCAGGTTGCACTATCGCAACAGAAAATTAATCCTAAACCGTGTTTCCTCCTCTACTGGGAAAATTCTGTTTTTTTGTGTGTCCTCCTCATGACTTGCTTTTCCTAACTATCTTCGGCTATAATGAACTTGGTCTCTTCATCCAAATCATTAATACAGGTTATAATTGGTTGAGATACCACCACTGATCCCAGAGACAGCACACCACTAGGTAGTTGGCCAAGATTTAAAAAAACAATTTATTACATCTGTTTCTTATTATTTAACCAGTCCTCTATCTATGCTAACATCTTATCCTTAGCATCCTGAGCTCTTATCCAATATGGTAATCTTTTAAGTCATACATTAATCAAATACGCTATAAATACACTACATCTACTGATTCCTCTTCATCCACCTCGCTTGTTGAATCCTCAAAGAAATGTAATACATTTGTCAAATATGATTTCCCTTTCATAAAACCATATTGACTATGCTTGATTGTATTGATTTTTTTAAATTTCCTGCTTTTCCCTTAATGATAGATTCCAGTATTTTCCCCAATGACAAATGCTAGGCTGTTTCGCTTTTTTCTTGAATAAAAATGTCACACATGCAGTTTTACAATCTGTTGGAAATTTTCAAGAATCTATAACTAAAGCATTCACTAAGTCTACAGTCAGTCGTTTTCAGATACTCGAATGCAGGCAGTACGGTCCAGGGAACTTGTCAAGCTTTAATTTCATGAGCTGTCTCAGTTTTTTCTCGAGTTATAGGAATGGTTTTATGGTTTTCCCCTTAGTCCCTTGATTTCTACTGTTGGGATGCTTTTTGGGTTTTCTACTGAAGACAGGTACAATATACTGGTTCAAATTCGCTACCGTTTCCTTGTTTCCTATTAATAATTCCTCAATCTAATTTCTCAAGGACTAAAATTTACCTTAGTTACTTGTGGAAGCTTTTACTATGCATTTCTATTTTTTCTTGTTAGTTTCCTGCTGTATTCTAATACCTTGATTGTGTTAGTCATCTTTGCTGGTGTTTGAAATCTTCCTAATCTTCTAGCTGATTACCAACATTTGCAACTTTGAATGTTTCTTTCAATTTAATATTATTCTTAGCTTCCTCAGATAGCCATGGCTATGTGTCCTTTCGTAGTGGCTTTCTGACTCAATGTTATCACTATCTCTCAAATCCCCACATTAGAGAAAATCCAAGGGCCAAAACTATTACTCAAATTCTGCCTGACATGGGTCCATTGTTCAAGCATTGGAGAACATATAGTTGCCAGAATTATAGGGAGAAAGCCCTCAAAAGATTGTAAGGCATTGCACATAGATCTTTCGACTGTTCCTGATATCATAAGACATAGGTCACAATTCTAGCTATGCTCCACTAGAAGACATGGAAAAGTTTAGTTTATTTATTGGTATCACAAGTAGCCTTACATTAACACTGCAATGAAGTTATTTGTGAAACTCCCCTGGAGTCCTCCACAATGATGTCTGGAAACATTTCTTGCCATGACGCTCTACCACTGCCCCTTTACAAGTCGAAGGTTCACAGTTTCATATACCATCTCTTTTGAAGCATCTCAAGAGTGTTAGAGATGTATTCCCAAGTTTAGTGCGAGACACCGAACATTTAGTTGCAGCAAAATAGTGCTCCAGCACAGACAGATGCTATAGCAAGTTTTATTTGCAATTAATTATAAATTAATTAATTGGCAATTGTGTAAAAGATCAGAGAAATGAGAGATTTGCTATCCATTATATTCAAATCTCAAGTCATTTCAGAGCATAAGCAAGTCAGGAACAAGAGTCTAATTGTTATTATCCATTTATGCTGATAATCTCCAAATATTTCACTACTGGAACTACCCATATGTCTTGAAAATATCAACGTGTTATATTCGCATGGTATTGAATTAATTATGGTTCACATATCAGCCACCATGCTCTCGTATGCATGTTTATTTCTTGTAGATTAATTCAAACAGACAACTGCTTATATCTGAAATTTCAGATATTGAGGATGGCATACAATTTGTTACAAGGCAGTCACATGTTGAATGGTTGAAACAGCATCATAAATTATAACAATGAATCATGGTTGGGATGTGTCACTACCTAGGGTCAGACTCAATGACCTTGTCAAGGCGAAGCCTTGGTGCTTTTGCTGCCGACTGCACAAAAGGATCTAGAGATTTCTTTTCTATAAGCTTCAGGGAACTTCCTCTAGCTGCACTGGGACAACAGCAATGGCTGTCAGTGTGTCATACTGCCAGCAAAGCAACGACCCCCTAGTGATGACATAAGCTGAAGACATACCCCTTGATGTCAGCCTTCAGCTCAATGTCAGCTGACTTGTGTGAATGATTTTTAATACTTTAAAATATTTATGATATTTAACTAAGTATTTTGAACACATTTTTAAGTTTTAAAACCAGAGTCTGGCTCTTTGGTATTCATGTCACCTGGTTCCGCTTTGCTTCACCTCGTCATAGAACACAAAAAAACTAGAAGCAGGAATAGGCCATTCAGCCCTTTGAGCCTGCTCTGCCTTTCATTTTGTTCATGGCTAATCATCAAATTCAATATCCTGATTCTCCCCCTTCCCCCCATGGGAGAGGAGTTCCTTTGGCCCCTAGAACTATATATATTTTCTTCTTGAAATCAGACAACTTTTGTCCTCTCCCCTTCTGTTCCTGGCTCCTTTATGCATCTTCAATTCCAGCCCCCATCCTCCCCACAACCCTTGCAACAACATCATCCCCCACCGACCACCTCCACGCATTTTCCTGATATCCATTCCCCCAGCACAAGCTGATTTAAAGTTCATTTATCGAGCAACAGTTTAAATATGATGCATATGCCAATTAGACAGAAAAACATACAACCCACGGCAGGCAAGAATAGTTTACCAGTCTTAAGAGGACAAACAGATGGATGGTGTGGTGTGCACAGAATGTGGCACCAGCCCCTTCTGCTCTGTTTCCTTGAGCAAACTGGAGTATGCAGAAGCTCTTCTCTAGTTTTCCTCTATCAGAAGAATGCAGCTGAACACTTTCCTCTAAAACATCTGCCTGAATAGCTCACATCCAGAGGATAGTTGCTTATCCCATGTCAACCACCTGTTCAGTCCCATTTATCTGATGACCAACATGTGGGTTCTGAACAAAAACCTTCTCGTGTCCATCACTCTGACTCAAAGCCATCTTTCAGCTTATTTCACTTAGGTACCATTTGTTTACTCCTACCAGCCACCTCAACTGATAATACGATACAATGCTGCTTCTTATTCGTTTGTTAAATGGCCTCAATATGGCCCTCTGGAGGGCATTACAATCCTTGGCTATTATCGCTGTCCCTTGCTGATTATAAACTATATTTTCCGATGAAGAACAGTCTTTTGCTAGAATCACAGAATCCCTACAGTGCAGAAGGAGGCTATTCAACTCATCAAGTCTACATCGATCACAATCTCACCCATGCCTGTAACTTTACTCTGCTAGCTCCACTAACACTAAACTCAATTTCCCATGGCCAATCAACCTAACCCGCACACCTTTGGCTTGTGAGAGGAAACTGGAGCGCCCAGAGTAAACCCATGCAGATATGGACAGAATGTGCAAACTCCACACTAGGGTTCACAATTCCAAGCAGCAGATTCTTAAAACTAACACTTCTTACTCCACGACTGAGAAAGGAAAATCTGGCCCAATGTGTTATTCTATGTGCAAGGTAAACCCATGTACAATTTATATGCATTATGCTATTACACTGCAATTGTGTTGAAAGGATTATGTGCCTTTATAGGGCAGATCTAATTACTGGAATTAGAAGACTTGCAATCTCTTCAAATAAATTGTTGACATGCAAGAAACATGCAGTTCATATGTATCAGTGTTGGTTGTGGAATGTTCTTTATGGAAGGAAATCTGCCACCCTTACCTGATCTGGCCTACACATGACTCTCGATCCACAACAATGTGGCTGACTCTTAATTGTCCTCTGAAATGTTCAGTTGAAGGGCAATTAGGGATGGACAACAAATACAGGCTTTGCCAGCGACACCCATAACCTTTGAAAGAATAAAGAAAAAGAGACAGAGGGGCAAGGGCACAGTGGATAGACCCTTACTTTATACTGTTCCCTGATGGGTGACGCCCTCATGGTACAGCCTGAAAATAACATGTTCCAAGATGCTAGAGCAGAGTCCAAATCCAAAACCTACCAAGTTAAAAGCGAATATGCTATCAGGGACCCAAGATGGTTGGATGAATGGATGAGAACCAAAGAAATCTGCTGTTTCTTGAATAGTCCTTAACAAAAATGGAGTTGTCCACATGCAGTAAAATTTCAGCATATTTGCAATTTGCTGTTCGAGTATAAAACATATATGGCAGATTAGGTACCCATTATAGAGTCCACCTGGCTTTCTTTTACATTCTCTGGCCCTTTTGAGACTTAGTACCTGCTGTGATTTATTTATACCTAACTCCCTGTTCCACAATTGATTCCAAAGAGATTTTCCAAATGAATCAATTCAACCGAGCTTGAGGGAGGCAAAGTGCTCACTTACTGGTTACCAAATTGTCTGACCACTGTCTGCCAATCAGTGCTACTCAAAGTTAATACAGCAAATCCAATGAAATAATGAAAATAGGCCAAGGTTAAATGTTGGATGCTTCCTTGAAAGCATCACAAATCATGGTTTTCAATGCTTTCAGGACTCGTACATGCAAAGAGACAAGCAACTGAGATTGAGAGCTAGTAAGAATGTATAAGAATGTTGCCATGGAGTGCTAAGTCGAGGACACTGAGAAACATCTCATGCAGTACCAGCACTTCAATAGCAATCAAACAAGGCATCAAGCTTCTTTGTCACCTGCATGCAGATTTGTGACTGCATCTTTTATTTATTTTTCCTTTATTTTCTACATTGCATCTTTTTGTGTTCTGCCCCTTCAGTCTTCACAAAGGGAAAATATGAAGCTATCCAAAAGCTGCTAGAATTGTTGATTTGCCACTCACCTTTAATTGATCTCTTTTACATTTAAATTGCACACACTTTTCATTTCTCGCTACTTGTAAACTCTTTTCTAAATCAGCACTTGAATAAACATCAAGTTGCTAACTAAGGAAGATTGGCGCAAACATTATTTTTTCCTCCTGTCTGCCCAAAATGCGCTGTCATTCTGCTGTAAACTGTGCCAAAAGAAAATATCTAGAGTTCAAACATCCTTTTGTCTTCCTTTGAAATCATTACACAGAACACAAAGCCATTTCTATTTTCTAACAGTGGAAAGTCAGTATTGTGGTGACTGTTAAACTTCCAGCATTGGTCTCCAATGTCCAGGAATTGAAACAGAAAATGATATCTAGAGTACTGCTCTGTGCAACCTCGGAAAGGGATGATAGATGTATCAAAGAATTTGAACACTTCTGTTTGCTAGTTATAAATATATCCCATGAGAATGAAGATTGATTGACAAGTGAAGAATCATCCAAATAAGCGATAAAGAACATATTTGCTTTCTAATTGGTGCGGGAAGGTAAAGAACAGCACATTAGGTTGAGCAGTAATTTGAGAGAGTGGTAGGGTTGCGGGGTGAGCAGTGTGCAGTGGAGAGGAGGGGGTGAGTGGGTGGGTGGCTGCTGGAGGAGGTTGAAAGCAGGAGCCATAAAGTGACAACTTCAGAAATACGTCTGCAGTTGTTGACTCTTGACATAACGATTGAGAGAGAAAGTCGAGGAGAATGCATGCATTAAGGTTGTCAATGCATAGGGGAAGCAATGGCCTAGTGGTACTATCGCTGGACTATAATCCAGAAACTCAGTTCGTGTTTTAAATGCTGAGGTTTGAATCTTGCCGCGATAGGTGGTGAAATTTGAATTCAATAAAAGATATCTGGAATTAAGGATCCACTCATGATCACGAATTGATGGGCAGAAAATCCCATCTGGCCCACCAATGTCTTTTAGGAAAGGAAATCTGCCAGTCTTACCTATTGTGGTCTGCATGTGACTCCAGAACCACAACAATGTAGTTGACTCTTGACTGCCCTCTGAACAAGGGCAACTAGGGATGGGCAATAAATGCCGGTCAGCTAGTGACACCGATGTCCTATAAACGCGTAAAAATGAACATTTAATGCTTTGGGGAACTAGATCCCACCATTCTCTAAATTTTGACTAAAATACACAGTTTGATTGAAGACTTTAACTGCTGATATTTCCAGTTGAAACAAGGAGAATCACTTTCCATGTCTGTATGGCTATGAGGGCAGGTTTCTCTTTAGTGATGAAGCTATAACAGGGACTGTGACTAATACCAGTCTGCTCCCAAACTGAGTAACGCAGATGAAAGCAAGTACAAATATATGCAGGGGAAAAGAAAACTGCATCTCTTTGTTGGATTTTTAAAATGTAGTCAGCCATTGCTCACCCTCACAGAACAGAAAAAAAAATCACTTGCTGCTCTGAAAAATGTAACTAATTCAGCAGCGAATGTACAACATGTTGAAGTGTCACACCGATGCTCTGTGATCTCTCTTGAAAAAAAATGGCAAAAGACACTGAATTAGCAGCTGAAGTTCCACTTGAATTAAATCTTTCAGAAAATGCAATAAAAGATTATTGGATTCAGCCACACACAGGGGATAAGCTATAACATAACAAATGTCTCTCCGCTTACATTTTTACTCAAAACTCACTGAATAATCCATTTGTAAATGGATTTTCTCAAGCTGAATTACAAAATCAGTGTGGAAAGAAGTGGCTGGTAAGCACAGATCTATTTTTTATGATACAAAACGAATTAGAGGATACAAAACTACATTTGAAAAGATTTCATTTAAACTGAGGGTGGTGAGGTGCCAATCTGGGAAGGGTACGCGAATATTATTTACATGTATTTTAGAAGCACAATGAAGTGGAGAGCATTCTCGGTAACTGGTAAATTGGTCATATTTGATTACATATGAAGACTCCACTAGGACAAGGTCGGGGATGAGACAGCCAACGAAGAAGGTTAATCCAAGCCACGTGCTTTGTTCACTTTGAGCTGATCCATTTGATTGGGCAAGAATGGTTAATTCACAGCACAAAGAAGTTTTGTAAATGGAGAAGAAATTATGCAAATAAGCTCAAAGTGAGCCACACATGACAAATAAAGTGCACAGCGCCATGCTGCTTTTTGGTCACATTAAACTTGAGCCCCAATAACCTCTCTTCATTTATACAACACGGGCCATGGGCAGATCTTTCAGCCATCCTGCCTCGCAGCATGCGCTACATTGGCAGACACATGGGACCTTCCCATTACGCTTCTGTCAACAGGGTTTCCCATTATCTGCACGCTCTGCCGTGCCAGGAAACCCGTGGAGGGGTGTCACCATCTGAAAGTTCCGAAAGCAGCTAGAAAATACATTTGTTATTAATATACATCTCTAACTTTGTTGTGGCTCAGTGATCTATAAATAGATTTTTTTTATGTTTAAGTTTGAGCACAGCCACTTTTATAGCTTTGCAATAATGTCTGAGAGCTAATTCACATAAACTTGTCAGTTTTAAGTGAAGTGTAGAGACAGAACAGAGGAAGAAATCCACTTTAGGAGTTGGACACCAGACACTTTCAAGCAGTTATCAAATAAGCACATGGAATTATAGGGAATGGGATAGCTTGATCTTGGGATTAAACATAACTCAGCATAACATTGAGGGCCAAAGGGCCTGTATTTGCAGTAATGTTCTATGTTCTAAACCGGTCTTGGCTGTGCACTTTATTCCACTACACATCGATATGGCTATGTTTTAGGCAATTGAATTATTGTCATGTTTCCAATGTGATCACTGCTGCGTGCTTTGAAAAACATTTGGCTGCTATGCACCATGCTAATGCAAAAGACAAAAAGATCCCCCCCAACTTTCACTGCTTTCAGCAGGTGGAAATGATAGAGGGGGACGGAGAATCAAGGGGAATCCCAGAACAGCCAGTACTTTGGCAGGATTATCCCCACGAGTGATGTGATGGGGCTTCTGCAGTGCAGTGACAGGAAAACCAATTGAATACATTTTAATGTAATTAGTGGCTCTCCTAGCTTAAACTTCAGAGCTTACCCCGCCAGCATGATGTTGTGAGAGTCCCGTCTCCACATTCCTTTTCTTCCAAAGTTTCTGAAGCTACAGTGGGAAAAGCTTTCAAGGCGGCCAATAGGCTGAGTTCCACTTTTCCCTCCTGAGGCAATGCTTAGGAAAGAAATGAGCAAATTCCTAACGCTAGTCCATTAGCGGGTAGCACAGTGACACAGTGAGTTAACAGTGCTGCCTCACAGAGCCTGGGACTTGGATCTGATTCCCTTTGTGTAGAGTGTGCATGCTCTCCCCACGTCTGCATGGGTTTTCTCTGGCCGCTCCAGTTTCCTCCCACAATCTGAAAGGCATGCTATTTAGCATGGCTGATGCATGTAACTTCTCCCTCAGTGAGCTCAAACAGGATCCAGAGTTGACAACTTGGGGATTTTCACAGTAACTTCATTGCAGTATTAATGTAGCCTACTTGTGACAAATAAATAAACTTAATGGTTCTGGAAGCGAGGGAATAGGTCGGACGTGGCTTCTGTTTCTGCTTTTATTTCGGACCTCCGTTTTCTGTAGTGCTTTTCCTTTCTCTCTCTTTCTTTACCTATCTTCATATGAGAGCTCAGAATTTTTTTTAGAATGATGAAAGCCTTGTTCTCTTACCCACCACCCACAATCTGCTCCCCACAAGATACGACCGAGACATTAATGGTCGACTCATGTAAAAATTAAAACATGCACTCATTCCCATTTTTCTTTCTAGGACACAAGCTACCCCACCCTGATATTATTACATCTTTTAACCAGCTCAAAACAATCAAAAATTAATCTGATACATGCAAGGCCAATATTGCAAACTAGGTCTATTTAAACAGCTTTGTACCTATTCTTTTGATTTTCACAGCAGTCATTCAGAAGCAAAGCCTAGGGAAATCCAACGTCAATCAGGTTGGAAGTAGTTACTTCAAAAGTAGGATTTTTTTCCCCACAGTCATTCAGCGATTTGAATTATGATCTTATCCAACACCCTACTTTCTCTGAAGTGTCATTATCTTTGAGAGAGCCTGTTGTTGATATCAGGTGCCAGAGGATGAGAAATTGGGCTCAACAGCTTTCATTTTCCGCATGTTAGGGGTGCCCTGAGAGGTCCAAGATGGCATGTATATCGCACAAATGCACTTCCAAGACAAACTGCACAGACATCAGATTGATGAGGGCTCACACAATAAATGTCTGCCATAAATAGACAGAGCAGGCAGGTCATAATATCACTCACTGTGCAAAAAATAAGCCACTTGCTGCAGTGATGCAGTTTTGTAGTTCAATGCTCCAGCTACTAACCAGCTTCCCATCCACTGGCTCTGTATACACTTCCCATGCTTTGGCAAAGCAGCCAGCATAATTAAAGACCGCACGCATCTTGGACATGCTCTCTTCCACCTTCTTCCGTCAAGAAAAAGGTACAAAGATCTAAGGTCACGTACCAATCAACTCAAGAATAGCTTCATCCATGCTGCTATCAGAATTTTGAATGGACCAACCTGACATTAAGTTGATCTTTCTCTACAGCCTAGCTATGACTGTAACTCTACATTCTGCGCTCTCTTGCTTCCTTATACAATGAATGGTATGCTTTGTCTGCATAGTGTACAAAAAACAATACTTTTCACCATATACAAATATATGTGACAATAATAAATCAAATCAGGTCTCTTAGTATCATACAAGTGAACATACATTCAGCAACCGGAAGGAGTCCCCATCGATACCATTGGCAGAGATCATTAACTGCTCAATGCTGTTTGATTTCTTTTGGCTGTTGCAATGTTTCTCCAAGAGCTTTGTATTTTCTGTAGTTGTTTCAGGTTACAAAGATCTACAGGGGATGGTGTGGCAAATGCCGAAGGGGTTTTTCTGACTTCAAGGCTTCTACACAAACCAATGGTTCCAGATGCAAGTGTACTAATGAGCATTCCCTTGGAATGCAGCCTGACTTGGAGAATGAACAGAGACCATGCAAAGCAAGGCAAACTGTGGAAAGGGGAAAGAGGAGGAGGGGGAGAAGGGAGTCAGCAGGTGGTCACACCCACTTTGGCTCCCTGAAAGCCCTTTCTGTTGTCTGCACAGAACTGCCCGAAAGATGTCTGCATCTTCAGCCTTGCTGAAATCTGTAATGATAACTAAAACCTCAGAGCAGGGCAAAGACGGCATCCTCAGTATTGTGAAGGTGACCGTGTCAGTTAACTTTAATGCATCTGGTTCTTTATACATCATGGTTACAGAGCAGGAGGAGATCATTCAGCCCATTAAGGCTATGCAAACTCTCCACAAGAGCATTCCCCCACCCTTTCCTCATATCACTACAAACATTATTTTCCTACAGTCACTTATCCAATTCTCCTATGAAGGACGCAACTGAATCTGTTACCACCATCATGTTCTCAGGCAATGCATTCCAGATCCTAATCAGTCATTGCATTTAAAATGGTTTTCATAATTTCACTTTTTGGTTCTTTTGCCAGTCACCTTAAATCTCTGCCCCCTGGTTCTTGATCCTTCCGCCAATGGAAACAGTTTCTCTCTATCCCCTTTTTTATGGTTACTCCCTTTTTTATGGTTAAGTGGCTTGCTAGACCTTTTCAGAGACAGTTGTGAAACCACATTGTGTGGGTCTGGAGTAGGCCACACCAGTTAAAAAACAGCTGATTTCTTTCTCTAAAGAATTTTAGCGAACCAAATAAATTTTTACAACAACCCAGTAATTTCATGGTCAACATTACTGAGATCAGGGCATCAAACCTGGTTTAATGTGGAGTGTAGGAGAGCAGGAACAGTCCCAGGCTTAGCCAGAAATGAGCTACCCACCTTGTGAAGTGGTCAACACGTTAAGCAGCAGAAGGATCATGTACTGGACTGAGCTAAATGATCCCACAAGCAACTGATCAGTTAGATGTTGTGCCATTTTGTCACATCCAGCTGTGAATGGTCATGGACTAATAAACAACTAACTAGAGGACTCAACTCCACAAGTACCCCCATCTTCAAAATGGGGCAAGCTCAGCGTCATTGCAAAAGGAAATGCCAAAACATTTGCAACCAGAAGTGCTCTACCGCAGCCTCCTGAGTCCTCAGCATCACAAGTGCCAGTCTTCAGCCTCACTCCTCTCAATGCAATATGAAGAAACTTTGAAGGGACTGAACACAGCAGGCTATAAGCCCTGACAAAATCCTCACTGAAGAATTGAAGACGTGTGTCTCAGAAAAAGCCAAGCACTAGTCACATTGTACTGTGGAGATGAGTAATGATTTGTGCTGGGCTCCTGTTTTGCCCAAGGGAAGGAGTATTCCGAAAGCAGGGAGAATTTGGCTCCAAACTGGCCCTGCATGTTTCATTCTCCCAGTGTCTGCATGGGTTTACTCTGGGTTCTTCCCACAGTCCGAAGATGTGCGGGTTAGGTGCCAGTCTTCAGTCATGTTGATTTATTCCACTCAATGCAATATGAAGAAACATCTGAAGGCACTAAAGCAGACTATGAGCCCTGACAAAATCCCAATTTAAGTACTGAAGACACGTGTCCCAGAAATAGCCAGGCCTGAGTCACGTTGGACTGTGGAGACAAGTAGTCTCTATGCTAAATTGTCCCCTTGAATCATGGGGACTAGCTAGGGTAAATGTATGGGGTTATGGGAATAAGACTTGGATAGGATTGTGGTCAGTGCACACTTGATGGGCCAAATGGCCTCTTTCTGCATCATAGGATTCTATGAAATGAATATTTAAATATGATAATCTGGTTTATGCCCTCACTAGACGTGAATCAAATTACCTTGGGGTGCAGATAAAGGAAGAATCCCAAAAGGGGTTCTCTCTGGTGCTAAATGTGCTGCAACCCCATCACGTGATTTTCTGGTCCTGCACAGCTCCAGCACAATCCGTAAATAAGTGCGCGGGGCCAGAGAATTGTGGCCATTGTTAAAAGATAATATTGTGGTTATATACCGTTCAGACCGAGTCGAGGAGACTCTGATGATATTTGCCATTTTTGGTGCAAATTGGATCCATGGAAATTGGCTTGGTTGTGCCTTGTAGTTGGCTGGGGAACAGACTAAGCCTTAGAGGAAGCAAAGTTGAAAGTCTTCATCAGGAAAACAGAATTTTGAAGAACTTTGTGACTGAGGTTGACAACTTAAGACTGAGGAGGCTGACAAACCAATTCGTAAAGTCTGTATTAGTTACGCAATGTGTAACTTATATACTCAACCACAATTTGCTTGTTACTTCACATTTGATTAATGCTGATTTCAGAGTATAGGAATGTTGAAAAGTGTAGGAATAGGACTAAATACTCAGATAGCATTTAGTGTTTGCTTTGTTTGACTCTTGTATAGTAACAAACTGTGTTTTGTGCCGTGGAATCCTGTGGCTTCGTTCTTTCAGCAAACAACTGGGATTTCAGACTTCTCGTTTTTTAAAAAGTTACTGGTCTTGACTGAGGTTATAACAGCACACAGACAATCTCCAGCAAGAGAATTCAGCCATCTCCCCTCGATATTCTGAATCCTCCATTATTAATCATCCTGGGGTTACCATTCACCAGAAACTGAACTGGATCATCAGAAAAATACTGTGGCCAAAGGAATAGGTCAGAGGCTGTGAATTCTGCAACATGTAAATCAACTCCTGACTCCCCAAAGTCTACTCACCATCTACAATGCCAATGGCACAGTGGTAAAGTGGTTAGTACTGCTGCCTCACAGCGTCAGGGACCTAGATTTGATTTCCAGCTTGGGTCACTATACGGAGTTTGCATATCTCCCATGTCTGTGTGCATTTCCTCCCAAAGTCCGAAGGTGTATGAGTTAGGTGATTTGGTCATGCTAAATCGCCCGTTAGTGTTAAGGGGGCTAGCTATAGGGTAAATGCATGGGGTTGTGAGCCAGATGGGATTGTGGTCAGTGCAGACTCGATGGGCCAAACGGCCTTCTTCTGCATTGTAGGAATCCAATGAAGTCAGAGTGTGGTGGAAAATTGTCAACTTGCTTAGATGAATGCAGCTCTAGTAACACACAAAGCAATCTCGAACAAATCAGCCTATTTGAACATAAAACAATATGAATTAAGAGTACGAATAGGCCACTTGGTCCATTGAATCCATTCTGCCATGCAATTGGATCATGGCAGATCTGATTGTGGCCTCAATTCCAAATTCCCACCTACTGACTTTCTTGTTAGTCATGAATCTATGTAATTCCACCTTCAAAATATTCAATGGCCCTGCCTCCACCATTATTCAGGGAAGTGTTTCAAAGATTCACAATTCATTTCTTCTCATCTCCATGTTGAATAAGAGTCTTTCTTACAAGAGAAAGGGTCAAGTTAGCATCCACTCGAACAAGTCCCCTCACAGCACGTTTCAGTAACATTACTTCTCAATCTTCAAAACTTCAACAAATACAGGCCCAGTCTGTCTAATCTTTCCTCAAAATAAAATAACAGCACCCCATCTCAGGTACCATCATGTGAATCTTCTCTGAACTGCTTCCAATGCATTTAAGTCCTTTCTTAAGTTAGGAGGCCAAAACTACACATACTAACATTGTGATTCATGTACCAGGAAACCCAGATTTCACTGCATCTCAGAGCTCTGCAGTCTCCCTCCATTTAAATAATATGCTGCTTTTTCACTCTACCTGCCAAAATAGACAAGTTCACATTTTCCCACATTAACCTCCATCCGCCAAATCTTTGTCCAGTCACTGAACCCATTTCCCCTTGCAGACTCCTTGGCAGGATTTTATGATCTTGCTTGTCCCAAAACAGTAAAATCCCACCTGAGATCAATGGATCTTTTCATGTTCAACCTCTAGTCCACTCCAATTGCCATGGCAGGCAGGGATAGTAAAATTCCAGCCCTTATGTCTTCTTTGGAACTTAGATTCCGACCGATCTTGGCATCATCACCAAATTTAGCAACCATATATCCATTTTTCTCATCCAAATAATTGAAAAAAGTTCTAAACAGCTCCAGCACTGGAGCTCCACTCATCACATCTTACCAACTCATTTATGCCTTTTCTCTGCTTTTTGTTAGTTAATCATCTATCCATGTTGCCCCCTACACCATGAATTCTTACTCTACGTAGTAATCTTGGGACTTAATAAATGCTTTCTGAAAATCTCAGTTCATCATATCACAGACTCCCCTTTATCCAAGTTGCTTGTTGTTTCCTAAAAGAACGCTAATAAACTAGTCAAACATGATTTCCCCTTTCACAGAACCATACTAATTTTTCTAAGCTACAGCCTCCTTAAATATGGAAGAACGGAAGTTTTTCTATGTCAGATTTTAGGCTAACTGGCCTATAGTTTCTTGCTTTGTCTCCCTCCTTTCTTAAATAGAGGAGTCACATTTGTTATTTTTCAATTTGCAAGAGACCTTTCCAGTATCCAAGGAGTTTTGGCAAATTAAAAATCAATGTATCTACTAACTCAGCAACCACTTTTCTTAAAACATGAGGATGAAGTCCATCGGCCTCTGTCACAACTGTTCTTACAATTTTTCTTAGTCACAACTGTTCTTAAATTTTTCTTAGTACCCTATCCCTGGTGATCATAATTGTTTTAATCCCACCCTCCATTTCAACTCCTGATTTGTAAGTATTTCTGGGTGCTATTTATAATCTCCAGTGTAGACAGATACAAAGTATCTCTTCAGTGTTATCCCATTATTAATTCCTCATTTTCATTATCTATAAGACCAACATTCATTTCACTCTATTTTCCTTTCTAAATACCTGCAGAAACGTATTAGCTGTTTTTATATTTCTAGCCACTTTGCTCTCGTACTCTAAATTTCTCCCCTCATTTATCTTAGTCATTTTTTGCTGTTCTTTACATTCTGCACAATCTTTGATCTGCCAGCCAAAATCTGCAAGTTCTCCTCCATGTCACACATCATGCTGACTTGGAACTGCATCACTTTTGCAGTAGCCGTGTGTGTATTGCTACTACATGGACTTCAGCAGTTCACTACAATCCTGTTGATGGCAATTAGAGATGGGCAACAAGTAGTGGCATGGCCAGTAATGCTCACATCACTTGGAAAGATAAAACAAAAAACAAATGGACATCTCTGTCAAATCTCCTCTCAACCTTCTCTTCTCCTTGGAGGACAACTCAGCTTCTCCAATTTATCCACCTAACTGAAAGTTTTCATTTCAAATCCATTCACATAAATATTTTTTGCATCCTTTTTAATGCCTTTACATCATTGCTGAAAACATGTTCCCCAGAATTGGATGCAAAACTCCATGGAGGCTGAAACAGTGTTTGATAAATGTTTATCGTCACTTGCTTGCATTTGTACTCTGTGCCTTTCATCAGCAAGGCCAAAATATTTGCAAGATCTCACAGCCTGCATTGTCGTTTAAGGGAAGTCTTTCAAGCACTGTGCTCAATGACAGCAACAATATTTTATTCTCTCGTCTGAGACACACAAGTGAAGCAGGTTTGTTTGGGCTGCAGGCTTTTCCACGATGCAGTGCATCACTGGCAGCATGTACACTGCCCTGTCGGTGCCACTCTCTGTACCCAACTGTTATGTGGCCATAGACAACACATCATGCAGTTCGATGCCTGGTATCCTGGCAGCAGTCGTGGCATTTCCATTCTGTAGACCAGTATGCCAGCTGCATTTGAGTCACTACAGCACAAGGTGGCATGGTGGCACAGTGGTTAGTGCTGTTGCCTCACAGTGCCGGAGATCCGGGTTCAGTTCCGGCCTTGGGTCACTGTGTGGAAACTACATGTTCTCCCCATGTCTGTGTGGATTTCCTCCAGGTGCTCCAGTTTCCCCTCTCAGTCCAAAGATGTGCAAGTTAAGTGCATTGACCATGCTAAATTGTCCTTAGTGTCAGAGAGATTGGAAGGTAAATACGTGGGGTTACAGGAGTACGCTGGGATTGTGGTCAGTGAAGCCTCAATGGACCAAATGGCCTCCTCCTGCACTGTGGGATTCTATGAAATCCGGACTACTGGTTGTCAAGGGCCATCTGCTGATACATGGCTTATGATTCCCACGCACAACCCACAAACACGTGCAGCATAAACACAAAAACAATTTTATGCAAAATGCAATACAACAGATTATCAGCAAGCTGAGGCAACATTTCATCCTTGGACTGTTCTGGGGAAGCCCTGCAGTATTTGGCACAGCGGGTGCCAAAATTCTTGGTGTTCTTTCCCATGCTGAAAAGTATATACATGGCTACTTCATGCATGTGAAAAACATGGCATACTGTGAAATCAACAGCTGCAACCACAATTCTTCCAACACCACGGTTGATAACCTTACTTTTTCAGAGCCCATCATAGCGACCGCATGGCCACAATATAGAAATGCAAAACAAACATTCTAAAAAAATTTATCATTGAAGTCACACCACATTGCATATAAAGTTAATCACCCGTGAGTGTACTCTTAGCAAGAAGTCTCACAACACTAGGTTTAAATCCAACCGATTTATTTGATAGTAAACTCGCAAATTTTCGACTCTATGGTCTTCTTCATTCACCTGATGAAGGTCATAGAGTCGAAAGCTTGCGAGTTTACTATCGAATAAATCGGTTGGATTTAAACCTGCTGTTGTCAGACTTCTCACTGTGCTTACCCCAGTCCAACGCTGGCATCTCTACACCATGTACCCTTAGCGCCAGCCTTCCATTGCTTTTGCCTATCCTAAAGCTCCTATACAGCACCAACCTGGTGGCTGAACAAAGATTGCCAACTTCCACTGGGGAGGTTGTCGGTGACTTTAAAGGATGACCTCAAGCAGCTCAGAACCTAGAAGGCCCAGCTGCAACCTGTACAATCTCGATGAATGACAGGCAACAGCAAGAGCACTGAAGGAGTGGCCGAGATGGGAGAACGAATGCGATCTAGAGAGAAGACAGCAGATTCATGCTTCATGGAGGATCTGCCACTTCTTCATACAGCAGCAATTCAGCAATATTAAACTGTTGGAGAACAGATTGTATAACTGCTGTGGCCCCCCCTGTACATTATGATCAACAACCACAATGACTGTAATCTAAGTTTGCCAGATAACACAAGATGGCTGCTGATTGTGCCTTAGTGAAAGCAGCAATATCAAGACATCACATCATAGCTGGCTCTTCAATGGTGCATATGGACTTGGCCATCACTTACATAATGGAAAGGAAGGGCTCTAAACTCTGTGCAATGCTCGCTGTCAAGTGGGAACTTGTCTCCTCCATGTCCCTTGAGATATTGTGACAGGATTCCAATGTGCCAGCATTTTGTTGTGCATGCTCAGTGTTCTTCAGCAGGCTATCCCATCAATGTCACTATCTGTGTCCTCTGCATCAGAATCCTTGAGTGATCTGACCCTCTGACAAGATGGCACCTGCATTGTCCTTGCCCCCACTATGGCTGCAGCTCACCTGGTCTCACTATGTGGTCATATTGCTACACTATCCTCACATATATACAGTGTCAGTATCTGAACTAAAGGTCATCGCTCTCTTCCTGATATTCCTCCACTTCCCACCTTCAGTTCATGTTGCAACTCTTGGACATCTGAAAGAAAAAGGCATAACGGTAAGATTGTAATGGGGAAGAGGGAGAAATGCAAGAGGTGCATGTTTGAGTGTCCAATGAGGGCAAGTGGATGCAAGAAAAGCTGCCGTGTCTCAGAATGAAGCCACTATCACCTTCGAATGCTTTAGCCTTTTCTCTATCACAGCATTAACAATTGATCTCCCAATAACAGTCAGCATCCATGGGTTTAGGTTAAACAGGTGCAAGAGGACTGAAGACTTGTGTTCCAGAACTAGCCGAACACTTATCCAAACCAGTATGGGCACAACACCAGCATTTGACCAACAATATGGAAAATTGCCCAGGTATATCCTGACCATAAAAAGCAGAACAAATCCAATGGACTAATTACCACCTCAACAATCTACCCTTGATCAAAGTGATGGGAGGCATCATCAACTTTGCTTTCAAGTGAGTTTAGGTAGCAATAACCTTCTCACTTAAACTGGGTTGTAGCAGAGCCACTCAGTTCCTGATGTCATTGCAGCTTTGATCCAAACATGGACAAGAGATGAAATCCAGAGGTGAAAGTGACTGCACCTGACATCAAGTCACCATTTGACTGAGTGTAGTATCAAGAAACCCTGTAAAACTGAAGTCATCATGAATTGGACGAAAACTTGCCATTGGTTGGAGTCATGTCTTGCACAAAGAAAGATGGTTACGGTTGCAGAGATCTCAGTTCCAGGGCATCATTGCAAGTGCTCCTCAGGATAGCGTCCTTGGCACAACCATCCTCAACTGCTTCATTGATCATCTTCCCATCATCATAAGTGGACATGTTCTTGGATGATTGCATAACATTCAGCCCCATTCACAACTGTTCAGATACTGAAATAGACTGTGTCCACGTGCAGAAAGGCCTGGATAATATTCAGACTTGGAGTGTAAAGTTGCCAATAATATTTGCACCACATGAATGACAGACAATGACCATCTCCAAAAAGAGAATTTAGCTAAGTCCCCTTGACATTCAATGACATTATTATTTATGAATCCCCACTATAAATCTCTTGGGAATTATTATTAACTAGAAACTGAAATGGGCTAACCATACAAATACACTGTGATTTGCTACAACAGCAAGTCACAGTCTGGGAATTCTGCAGCAAAATGACTCACCTCCTGATTCCCCAAAATTTGTCCACCACCTACAGGCACAAGTCACTTTGCACTTGTCTGGATGGGTGCAGCTCCAACAACATTCACGAAGTTTGACACCATCCAGAACAAAGCAGACGGAGCGAGGGGGAGCAAAGAGAGTGCGTAAGAGAGTGAGTGAGAGAGTGAGATATGCAGCATAGCACACGAATGTTGGATTTAAGCCCTGATTAATGATACTTCATTGGTGACTTGAAGTATCAGCAGAGGCTAACAGTGCAGTTGGTTCGATGAGACATTTGAAGTTGCATTCACTGAAAACCCTGGCTTTATACGTTCGTGAGACAGTCCCCTGCACAATAATCTGTTCTGAACAGAACAAAATTTTTTTTCAAATAGAAGATAGAGGAATGACCCTGTTCAATCAGTTATATCACTTGTGAATGCAAAGCTCTGCTTCCTTGTTAAGATAGTGAAAAGCTATGGTTTTTGATCTGCCAGGCAACATTTTGCAATCAACCAGCAGTTATTCATTAACCCGACATATCAGGCAGAGACCGTATTTAATAATTTGTGTGATAGTTGCTTGACAAAAGTGCAGACTATTTCAGAATTATCTGTTGCCTTGAACTCTGAAGACTAACATTTCTTTTTTGAATTGCTTCTCTGTATCAGTGCAACAAAAATCAAAAACTTTGCGCACTCTATTAATTTGACATGAAGTTCTTCAGAGCTATACAAATTCAAACAAAATTATGACTCTCACCAACTTTACAGATGCACCATAGATGATGTTCTTTCTGGTTGTTATCAGAGCTTGGTAATGGCTCCTGCTCCGTCCAAGACCACAAGAAACCACAAAGAGTTGTGAATGAAGCCCAGTCCATCATGCAAAGCAGACTCCTTCCTGCTGCCTCGGAAAAGCAGCCGTCATAATTAAGGATCCCACACAATCTGGACATGCTCTCTTCCATCTTTTCTCATCAGGATTAAAAATGCAAAAGGCTGAAGTCACATACCAACCATCTCAAGAACGGCTTCTCCCCTGCTGCCATCAGGCTTTTGAAATGGACTTATCTTGCACTAAGGTGATCTTTCTCTATGCCATAGCTATGACTGTAACACTACATTCTGCACCCTCTCCTTTCCTTCTTTGAGTCGTATGCCTTGTCTGCATCATGCACGAGAAACAATACTTTTCACTATATACTAATACATGTGACAATAATGAATCAATTCAAAGAAGCCCAGGAAGAAAATAAAACAGCTTTCATTCATTTAAAGTGTAAAGCAAAATTTAATAAAGGGATAAAATCTAGGTTTACCATCCTCTATCAGGTCAGTGTCATACTTTAAAAACCATAAGAAATACCATCCAGTATTTTACACAATTAGCATCAATAGCAGCTGAGCAGTTAACAGAACAACATTGTTTGAGAGTGCAGTCACATTGTCATTTCTTCCGCAAGAGCTGAAATACTCGTTCTATGAGATGAAATGTGTGGAGCCACCGAGCCAATTTCCGATTACAAAGTGACTTTACTTCAAAAGTGTTTTATTGGGTGTGAAGCACTTTGGAACATCCTGAGATAATGAAAGATGCCATTCAAATATAAACTTGTACTTTTAAAGGGCAAAAACAATAGCACAGTTGTTAGCAATACTGGTTCACAGCTCCAGGGACCCGGGTTCAATTTCTGGCTTGGGTCACTGTCTGTGTGGAGTTTGCACATTCTCCTCATGACTGCACGGGTTTCCTCCATGGGCTCCGGTTTCCTCCCACAGTCCAAAGATGTGCGAATTAGGTTGATTGGCTATGCTAAAATTTGTCCTTAGTGTCCTAAGATGTGTAGGTTAGAGGGATCAGTGGGTAAATATATAGGGATATGGGGTTAGGGCCTGGGTGGGATTGTGGTTGGTGCAGACTCGATGGGCTGAATGGCCTCTTTCTGTGCTGTAGGTTTTCTATATTTCAATGTAAAATTGTTGGCATAGAAGCAAACAGTCCAATGGATATGTTCTTTCCCCCTTACTTCTCCTCTAATCCTGCAAGCTATTCACTACAAAAATACACAACTGTACAAAGAAACTATTTCAATCTGCGTCAGAAAAATACAAAGCCTCTAGATGCAACAGATGCTCTAGAATCGCAGAATCATACAGGACAGGAGGGGGGAGAGAGGGGGGCATTTGACTCATTATGTCCTAGCCAGCTCTTTGAAAAAGCAATTCAATTAATCCCCCTCTCCCGCTATTTCCCCACAGCCTTGCAAAATGTTTCCTTTCAAGTAAACATCCAATTCCCTTCTGAAAGTTACCACTGAATCTATTTCTTCTCTCTTCAAGGTAGCGCATTGCCAGATCACAAGTCACTGCGCTGGTATGACATTGAGATGGCACAGTAGGCTGACTAGCTCAACTGCCAATATGATGCATAATAAATTAGCAACAAGTGGCAGGGTACCAAACTGGCACTTTTCCACGTGCTCTGCACAGTCCCGAGAGAAGTAAATAATAAGTGTGTACTGAAATTAAAGCCTGTTTGGCTCTCTCCTACCGACTGACATCTTCTGATCTATTCTACCCCATAATTATATTTGTTTTCCAGAGGCAGTTTTCAATACAGTACAGGTGTTCTACATTTAGCAGGCCACAATGCCACAGTTATGCTTATGGGATGAGATGCACTGCCTGTGCTAAGGTTATGAGCAGCGGTTGGCATGCAATTCACAGCATCTCATGTTGCTTGAACCAGTCACATCATTGGAAAAAATATAATTTTGACTAATGAGGAATGAGCTACTTAAGGATGAATTTTATCATTAATAAATCTGCAAAATTAAATTAATGAAAATGCAATGCCAGTGATATATAATGCCACAGCAACAGTTCCAGGCATTTAGTTTTGGCTTTCAAAAAATAATGCAGCACCATTTTTTTTTGGTTAGAAACACTTTTAGGTTTATGTTCAAAATGCATACTTAATTAGCATATAGAACTCCACAATACAGAAAAAGGCCATTCAGCCCATCGATGTGTACACCAACCACAATCCCACCCAGCCACTAGTCCTGTCTCACCTCACACATTTATCCTGCGAATCCCCCTGACACTTTTAGCATGGCCAATCAACCTGGCCAGCGTATCTTTGGAATGTGAGAGGAAACGCACACAGACATGGGGAGAAAGGTCACTGTGTGTGTGGAGTTTGCACCAAGGCTGAAATTGAACCTGGGTCCCTAACGTTGTGAAGCAGTAGTGTTAACCACTATGCCATCCACATATATCGCCTTCAAAACCCAAGATCAGCTTTATCTAAGCACTATTCTTAACGTACGTTCATTTTTCTATGATTAACTAGTTGAGGAATGAATTGGACATTTAGATAAGGAGTTTTCCCTGGTACACTACAAATATTTAATCCAGATTCTGGGAAGGGTGGAGGAAGGGAGGTGGCGAGGGGAGGTGGGAAGGAATTTGTGAGATCTTCTCTTCCTTAATCTCTCTCCGTGGCTCACTTTCTCTCTTCTCCCATCTCTTCTGTCCGTTTCCATTTCCCTCTTTCCATCTGTTTCACCATCTGTATCTTTTGTTGTGAAATGAATTTTTACATGATCACTGACAACTGGATAGACAATGAGTTAATTGAATTGTTTATAATTCTACACTTAGTTGGAAGCCTCACTTTGGAAAACACAATTGTGGTTGGCAAGGGAATGAATCCTACACTGGTGAAATAGAATGAGCAGAATGCACAGTTCTGCTGGCCTGCCTATGACTTACCCGAGAGTGCCTGATATTGAGGTTTAATTAAATAGTGTCCTCGTTCTCCAACTAAGAGTATTCTATCTCTGCTAAATAGAAATGTTAACAAAATAGCAGCAATTTTAAACAGGAAATACCCAAGATGAGAATTCAGTTCCCTGAATTATTTAGGGATTTGTAACGACTTTACAACTTGAGCAATATTATTTATGGCAATTTATTTATGGCAAAATAGTTGGTTGAGTACAGTTCAAACTATCAGAAGCAGCAGCCATACATACAGTTTGTTTGCTCTGTCCTCCACTAGCAGGACACAGATTCACCCACTGAGTGAAAAATCAGGAAATTGGGGCACGCGAACAGAAAACGCTGGAAATGCTCAGCAGGTCTGGCTGCTTCTGTGGAGAGAGAGGCAGAGTTAATGTTTCAAATCGATGACTCTGTTGGAAGGTCATCGATTTAAAACATGAAGTCAGTTTTTCTCTCCAGGCGCTGCCAAACATGTTGAGTACTTCCAGCAACTTCTGCTTTATGCTCGACTTCCAGCATCTTTCATGTTTTATTTTTCATCAGAATATAGGGCATCAGTTCCCCGTCCCTTTACACTCATCCATTTTTAACCTGAAACCTTCCATACCATTAGAATGAATTCCCAAAACTACCCTTTCAATGAATCCATTCTATTACTGCCCTGCATTCAAATCCTGGTTTTATCTCTTGCTTGTGAATGGGCAACGTCTTCCAACATCTCTTACAATTTTCTATATCACTGATTTTAATTGGCAGCCATGCCTTTAGCTGCCTAGGCCTAAGCTCTGGAATTCCCTCCCTAAATGTCTTTATCTATCCACCCGTCTCTGCTCCTTTAAACTGTTTGGAGAGAAAAAAAATGATTTCTTTGATCAAGCCTTTGGCCAGCTGTTCCAATATCTCCTCGCTTGGCTTAGTGTCAAATGTTGACTAATAGCATCTGAGCAGTGCCTTGGGACACAACTTCACTGAAAGCGTTACATATAACGTGCTACGTAACTTAACAGCAGCACTATTAATCTATACTTTTCCTGGTTTCTCATGTGTTGAGTATTAGCTACTTCATTTGGTACTCTTCGGATCAGGGTTTAGCATAATCTTGGGCAACTAGCGGTCCGGCAGCCACATGCAACCCATCTGGGTTCAGAGTGCAGCCTACAAGACTTTTAGTTGACCGTTGTCTATGCCCAGGGTGAAGCTTCACTCCTACTAGTATGAGTGAAGTGATACACAGTGAAGCAAGGGCAAACGGAGTGAAGTGCATGCTGATTGCATGCAACACTGATTGTGAGAATCATGCACTCCCTCTGTGTCCAAACTGTAAATATTTTGTTGTTTTTACCATTTTAAGTTGATAGTTTTATTTACACATAAATGATTTAATATTTTCTATAACTCAGTATGAAACATTTGGCATTTATTAAAAGTATTTTATCTTATTTATAAGGTCATGGTTAGTTAGTGCCATAACATATTTTACATTCACCTGTAAGGGCAGATGGGACCCTGGTTTGTCATTTCGTTCCAAAGATGGCATCTCCATAACTGCAGTGCTTGCTTAGCATGGCCAGGATTTGCCCATTCAACAAAGTCCGATGTCGAGTGGAAAAAGACTTTTAAAGTTTCTTTATTAGTCACAAGTAAGGCTTACATTAACACTGCAATGAAGTTACTAGGAAATTCCTCTAGTCGCCACATTCTGGTGCCCTTTCGGGTCAATGTACCTAACTGGCATTTCTTTTGGATTGTGGGCAAAAACCGGAGCACCCGGAGGAAACCCATGTAGACATGAGTAGAATGTGTTAACTCCACACGGACAGTAACCCAACCGGGATTTGAACCCTGGTCCCTGACACTGTGAAGCAGCAATGCTAACCATTGTGCTACCATGCTGGCCCACAAGGTGTTGAGATCACTGATGGCAATTATGGCTTTGTGCACCATATAGCATGGCATTTAACGCAAAAGGCAGGCAGACAACGGCTCCATGACGTATTGACGGCTAGAAGCCTCTGATTGCCTACACAGCCAACCACTCAATGCTTCAATGATTCCAGCACCATACTTTAAAGGCAGGCCCAGTGCACTGTAACCACATCAGGGAACATTCTTCATTTAGGTGAACCCCCCTGGAATGACCTTCTGCCCCCACCTCCGAGTATTATGCTCACTTCCAGACCCCTCCTCAGAGTACTGCTCGCCAGCTGCATGCATTGAGACCATTTGTGCATCATGCCGCGCTGACATCATATTGCATGGACATTTTTTTTGATGTGTGGGTGTGATTCCAGCTTACGGGGCCAATAATGACAATGATATTGTATTCCAATGGGGTTCCTGATGCTGAACAGCGGCAGACATGGCCCAGCGCTTATGGGGGAAAGGGGACAATCAATTCCTGCATTTAATGTCAACATGAAATGCATCTTTGGCCTTCTCGTAATATTTACTGCTCTCACCACCAAACCCACAATGCGAATGGGAGTGGAAAGTCCTGGCCATTATCTGAGGGAGGTCGGTAGCATAGTGGTAACGTTAATGGATGAATAATCTGGAGGTTCGTGCTAACGCTCTGAGGACACGTGTTCGAATATTACCATAGCAGCTGGTGTAACTTAAATTCATAAATCTGGATTTAAAACAATTGTTGATTGTCATTAAAATCCCTCTAGTTCACTAATAACCTTTAGGGAAGGAAATCTGCCATTCTTATCTGGTCTTGGCTGGCCTACATGCAATTCCAGACCCACAGCAACGTGGCTGAATCTGAAATGACCATTGAAATGGTCCAGCAGCAACTGAACCTGGATACCTAGTACTGTGATGTATCAATGCTAATCACTGTGCCACCCTAACAAAGGGAATCAAGGTACAAAATCTCCACTGGTTGGAGTCATACCTCAGCCAGGGGAGCTGACTGATAGTGATATGTGGGTGAGGCGGTGAAGCTCACAGGCAAATGATCAGTCAAGGGTGATAGGGGAGATGAGCTGAGTGTCACCAAAGGCTGGGCATGAGTGATAGAGCAACAGGTCAAACAGGCTCGTGATACCCTCATTCCAGGATTTTGACTCAACGACTGCGGAGGAAAAGCATTATATTTCCAAGTCAGGATGGTGAGCGGCTTGCGGGGGAACTTGCAGGTGCTGGTGTTCCCTTATGTCTGCTGCCCTTCTCTTCTAGATGAAAGTGATCATTGGGTTTGGAAGGATCTTTGGTGAATTTTTGCAGTGCTTCTTGTAGATAGTAGACACTGTTACTGCTCAGCCTTGGTGATGGAGGGGTTGAATGTTTATAGCTTTGGTGCCAATCAAGAGGGCTGCTTTGTCCTGGATGGTGTCAAGCTTTGAGTGTTGTTGGCACTGAATCCTTCCAGGCAAGTGGGGAGTGATCTATTATACTCCTGACTTATGTCTTGTAGATGGCTTCAGGGTGTCAGGTGGTAAGATCTCAATGCATTATTCCTAGCTTCTGATCTGCTCTTGTAGCCACTGTGTTTATGCGGCAAGTCCAGTTGAGTTTCTGGTCAATGATAAGCCTAAGGATATTGATAGTGGGGAAATTAAGTGATGGAAAAAACATTAAATGTCAAAGTCAGTGTCACTTTTTGGTGATGATCATTGCCTGGCATTTGTGTGGCATGAATGCTACTTGCCACTTGTCAGACCAAGCCTGGATATTGTTCAGATTGCACTGCATTTGAACATGTATTGCTTCAGCATCTGAGGAGTTGCAAATAGTGCTGAACATTGGCAAACATCCTCACTTCTGACCATATGACAGACGATGATCATTGATGAAGTAGTTGAAGATTGTTGAGCTTCAGGCACAATCCATCCCTGTCACATGAATGGAACCTCTATATATGTAATCACCATGGTGACCAGGAATTGGGTGTAGCCAGCTGCTCTGCTGCCAACCGCAAGTGCTGCCATTTCCAGTCCTTCAATGTCATCCTTGCATATCAGTTCTTAATAGTAACAGATTCTGTTTTCTTCTAGATATTTCATTATATACAAGATTATCTCCAGTAGCGTAGGCAGAAATGTATCAGAACTTGTTAAAGGAACAAAGTGTAAACACAGCTTAACACGTCATAAACACAATCCAATGTGATCAACAACTGATTACCTATATGAACATGCAAGGAAATTATTAAATAGGTTTATGATATTTTTCCTCACAACACAGAGTGACTATTATTCACAGGGTGATACAATTAGCACTACTGCCTCACAGTGCCAGGATCAATTCCCAACTTAGGTCACTGTCTGTGTGGAGTTTGCATATTCTCCCCGTGTCTGCATGGTTTCCTCCCACAGTCCGAAGATGTGTGGGTTAGGTGGATTGGCCATGCTAAATTGCCCCTTAGTTTCAGGGGACTAGCTAATGTAAATGCATGGAGTTGTGGGGATAGGGCCTGGGTAGGATTGTGGTTGGTGCAGACTTAATGGCCTCCTTCCGTACTGTAAGAATTCTATGATCTAGTCTATGACTATAATTGTTAATCAAACCGTAGGTTCATTCATCAATTCCCTTGAAACAGAATCGTTGTTATCGGATTGTAAGACATGCAGTCACTGCATTAATTAGTATCTGTGGCTCTGCACTATACAATATTAAACCCTGCAGCTTGTACAAATACAGACTGAAGAAAAAGAAAGGAAGCAATGATATCAAACAATACACACACTTACCCATAATAGTGGTCATCCTCCTGGGATTAAAACAAAATGCCCCCTAATTATCCTCCAGCATTTTTGTTCTGAGCTAGACTAAAGCCTACATTCGCAACTTTCTATTTAAAAACTCAAGTGACTACTGCTCCCACTTTGTTTGTGGTGCTCACCCAAAAGTAGTGCTGAGGCCAGGTAACCTTTGTTTTCAGTTCAGGTTTAATGGCTTCTTGACACAACAAATGGAGTTTTCTTGTCCTGCCTGCCATGGGAATTGTAGCAGGTGAGACAAGCCCATTGACCTCAAGTGGGATTGTCCAGTCTTGAGACAAGCATGGCTGGAAAATCCCGCCTAATGGGTGTGAAGCATTTATTGTTTTCCGATAGACTAACAAATTACTTTTAATTTGAAGTCTTTGCAGATACATAAAAATCCACTTAACACATAGACATAGAAAAAGAGAAACATGGAAAATAGGATAAGAAGTGGGCCATTCGGCCCTTTGACTCTGCTCTTCCATTCAATATGATCACAGTTGATACTCTATCTCAACACCAAACTCCTCCACTTTCCACATATCCTTTGACTTTAGAATCTAGAAATCTATCCATCTATTCCTTAAATATATTCACTGGCTATAACATTGCTTTGCAGTACACTTCAGTGTAACTTTTCTTTGAATCTTCTTCAAAAGAAATCAAAAACCCTACCATGCAGGAAGGAGGAGGCCATTCGGCCCATTGAGTCAGCACTGACAATAATCCCACTCCTGGCCCTATCCCCACAACCTCACATTTACCACACGAATTCCTCTATAACCAACACATCCCAGGCCAATTTAGCATAGTCAATGCACCTAACATGCACACCTTTGGACTGAGAGGTGAAACCAGAGGAAACCAGACACAGACTCCCTACAGATAGTGACCCAAGTCAGGAATTGAACCCTGAGCTGTGTGAGGCAGCAGTGCTAACTACTGTGCCACCATGCTGGCCACATTATTTATAGACAAATTGTCTTAAAAAATCCAAAAACGTAACTACTAGACTTAAATATGCCCATGCTGAGTAAAATGGCTCTGCTGTTAAGTGTGGAGGGACAAAGAGCACTATAACAATAGTTGTAGGGCACTCTGTAGTTAGGGGTACGGATAGGTGGTCCTATGGGCATGAAAAAGAGATTCCAGGATGGTATGTTGCCTCCCTGATATCAGGGTTCAGGATATCTCTGAACGGGTGGAAAGCATTTTGAAGGGAGAAGGTGAACAGCCAGAGGTCATGGTATATATAGGTACTAACGACATAGATAGAAAGAGTGCTGAGGTCCTGCAGCAGTAGTTTAGGGAGTTAGATAGAAAGTTAAAAACCTCTAGGATTGTAATCTTAGAATTAATCCCTGTGCCACGTGCCAGTGAGGCTTGAAATAGAAAGATAGTGCAGCTCAACACATGGCTAAATAGCTGGTGTAGGAGGGAGGTTTTCAGATATCTGGACCATTGGGGTGTCTTTCGGGACAGGTGGGACCTGTACAAGAAAGATGGGTTTCATCTAAACTGGAAGGGCATAAATGTCCTTACAAGGAGGTTTGCTAGCGTCACACGGGAGGATTTAAACTAGTTTGGCAGGAGTGCATGGGAACTAAAGCAAAAGTGAATTAATGGAAGGGGAACCAGAGAGTAGGGCCAGTAAGACTCAAAGAACAGGCAGGGTGTGGTTGCTAATCAAAGAGGGTCTGGTGGACTGAAATGCATTTGTTTCAATGCGAGAAGAAGAAGTGTAAACAGTAAGGCAGATGAATTTAGAGCTTGGATTAGTACTTGGAACTATGGTATCATTACAATTAGAGAGACTTAGTTAAGGGAAGGACAGGATTGGCAGTTTAACATTCCAGGATACAGATGTTTCAGGCAGGATAAAGGAGGATGTAAAAAGGGCGAGGGAGTTGCACGACTGGTTAAGGAGAATATCACAGCTGCATTGCAGGAGGACACCTTGGAGGGCTCATACAGTGAGGCAATGTGAGAAGATCTCAGGAGCAGGAAGGGTGTAGTCACAATGTTGGGGGTTTACTATAGGCTGCCCAATAGCCAGATATGTGGGCAGATTTTGGCAAAGTGTAAAAGTTACAGGGTTGTTGTGGGTGGGAGATTTTAACTTCCCTTATATTGACTGGGACTCACTTAGTACTAGGGGCATGGATAGAACAGCTTATAAGGAACATCCAAAAGGGCTTCCTGAAACAATATGTAGACAGTCCAACTAGGGAAGGTGTCATACTGGAACTAGCATTGGTCAACGAGCCCAGCCAGGTGGGTGATGTTTCAGTAGGAGAGCAGTTCGGGAACAGTGACCACAATTCACTAAGCTTTAAGGTGTTGATGGATATATAAAAAAATGTCATCTTCAAGTTAAGATGCTACAACAGTATTAGACAGAAACTGAATAATGTAGATTGGGGGCCGATGATTGAGGGTAAATTAACATCCTGGCATGTGGGAGGTTTTCAAGTGCAAGTTGATAAGGATTCAGGACTGGCACATTCCTGTAAGGACGAAGGATAAATATGGCAAATTTTGAGAACCTTAGATAGCGAAAGATATTGTGAGCCTTGTCAAAAAGAAAAAAACATTTGTCAAATCTTAGAGGCTGCGAATACATGAAGCAAGTATGGAATATAAGGAAAGTAGAAATTTAAGCAAGGCATAAGGAGGGCTAAAAGGGGTCATGAAAAATCATTGGCCAGCAAGATTAAGGAAAATCCCAAGGCTTTTTATACATATATAATAAGCAAGAGGATAGCCGGGGGAAGGAATTTAAGCATGGAGCCAGAGGAAATAGGTAAAGTATTAAATGAGTACTTTGTATCAGTATTCAAAGAGAAGGACTTGAAGGATGATGAATCTGAAAAAGGGTTTGTAGATAGTTTGAGTCATGTTAAGATCAAAAAGGAAGGGTGTTGGGGTTCTCCAGAAACATTAAGGTAAACAAGTCCCCAGGGCCTGATGGGATATACCCCAAAATACTGAGAGTGGCAAGGGAGGAAATTGCTGGGGCCTTGAGAGAAATCTTTGTATCCTCACTGGCTATAGAAGAGGTCCAAGAGGATTGGAGAATAGCCAATGTTGTTTCTTTGTTTAAGAAGAGTACCAAGAATAATCCAGATAATTACAGGCCAGAGAGCCATACATCAGTGGTAGGGAAATTATTGGAGAGGATTCTTCGAGACAGGATTTACTTCACTTGGAGATAAGCGAACGTATTAGCAAGAGGTAACATGGGTTTGTGAAGGGGAGGTCATGTCTCACTAACTTGGATCAAGTTTTTTGAGGAAGTGATGATGATAGATAAGAGTAGGGCTATGGATGTTCTCTACATGGACTTCAGTAAGGCCTTTGGCAAGGTGCTTTATGGCAGACTGGTGCAGAAGGTGAAGTCACATGAGATCAGAGATGAGCTGGCAAGATGGATATCGAACTGGTTTAGTCATAGAGACAGGAAGTAGCAGTGGAAGATTGCATTTCTAAATGGAGGATTGTGACAAGTGATGTTCCTCGTGCATCAGTGATGGGACTTTTGCTGTTTGTAATATATACATATATATATATACACACGCACACACACGAAAAATGTAATTGGATTTGATTAATAAGTTTGCAGACTACATAGTTTGGTGGATTTGCAGATAGTGATGTGGGTCATCAGGGGATACAACAGAATGTAGATCAGTTGGAGGCTTGGGCAGAGAGATTGCAGATAGAGTTTAATCCGGACAAATGTGAGGTAATGCATTTTGGAAGGTCTAATACAAATAAGAAATATATAGAAAATGGCAGAACCCTTTGGAATATTGATAGGTGCACAGGTCATTGAAAGTGGCAATGCAGAAGGAGAAGCTAGTCAAGAATGCACATGGTATGCTTGCTTTCATTGGCCGGGGTATTGAGTTTAAAAATTGCAAGTCATGTTGCAACTTTATAGAACGTTAGTTAGGCTGCGCTTGGAATATAGTGTTCAATTATGGTTCTCACACTACCAGAAGGATATGAAGGCTTTGGAGAGGGTACAAAAAAGATTTACCAGGATGTTGCCTGGTAATGGAGAGCATTAGCTATGAGAAGTGGTTGGAAAAACTTGGTTTGTTCTCACTGGAACGACAGAGGTTGAGGAACGACCTGATAGAAGTCTACAAGATTATGAAGAGCATAGACAGAGTGGATAGTCAGAAGCTTTTTCCCAGGATGGAAGTGTCAATTACTACGGGGACATAGATTTAAGTTGAAAGGGGCAAGGGTTAAAGGAGGTGTATTAGGCAAGCTTTTTTTAAAAACATAAAGGGTGGTGGGTGCCTGGAACGCACTGCCAGGAGAGGTGGTGGAAGCTGATATGATACAGAGTTTTGAAGGGCATCTGGATAAATACACGAATAGGATGGGAATACAGGGACACGATCCCTGGAAGGGCAGACAGTTTTAGTTCAGTCGAGCAGCATGATTGGTGCAGATCTGGAGAACCAAAAGTCTTGTTCCTGGGCTGTAACATTCTTTGTTCTAATATATTTTACAGCTAGATACCATTTTATTAAAAACTTGCTTCTTCAGTCCAGCAACAAAAGGCTGGGGTAATTTACTTTGGTGCTGTGGACATTGACATGCAACAGCATAAAAGAGGTTGGACCTAAAACAACATTGCAGAAATATTCAAGGAACAGCAGACGGTAAGCATGAAGTTGTTTTCATCTTCTTCACAGGCCACGCATTAAATTAGAGTTCATTTTTATGCATTTCTTTTTAAGTAGCATTAACCAGTGGGTCAGCACAATTTCACCCTTTACTTATGTGCCTAACAGCATCACAAGTGAGAAGAAACACAATGTGCTTGCAATACTGAGATGCGTGTTAAGCAGTAAAGCAAAGGCAAAATTTGGTTGCTAATGCCCTGCAATCACGATTTCTTGTTCTGATGTCAAGGCTTGGCATACCCAGAATTCTCTGCACTAGACCGTGTCCAGAATGGCAATTGTTGTGTTTCATCATGCGCATGAAAATAGAGTTTGCACTGAAATAAATATCAGTAGGAGTGTCCCAAGTGTTAAATTATGAAGACAAGTTACGTGGGCTAGGCTTGTATGTCCTAGTGCGGAGAAAATTAAGAGGTGATTTCACTGTGATATTTAAGACGGTTAAAGGATTTGACAAATTGAGAAAACCATTTCCTTTTGTAATGGGGACCTGAAAAAGGGGGAATAACATTTCAGCTGGGCTATGCTGGGTAGTGAAAATCTAAAAGCATCTTCTCCCTTCCAAGAGGAGAGGAGAGTTGAAAATTGCAAAATTGGTACCTGTATTGCCCTGTTTCTATACCAACAAGGACTAGGTGGGTTCAGATTTTAAACCCATCCAAGAAGAAGATATATTGTTTCGGAGATTAAAGTTAAAGTTAATGTTTAAAGTTTATTTATTTGTCACAATTGTTCTTACATTAATGCTGCAATGAACTTACTGTGAAAATCCCTTTGTCTCCACACTCTGGTGCCTGTTTGGGCACACCGAGGGAAAATTTAGCACAGCCAACGCACCTGGCACACACATCTTTGCATTGTGGGAGAAAATCAGAGCACCCAGAGGAAACCCACACAGACACAGAGAAAATGTGCAAACTCCACACAGACAGTGACCCAAGCTGGGAATCCAAGTATTTGGTGCTGTGCAACAGCAGTGCTAATCACTGTGCTGCCCCATGCCAGAGCAAGGCATAAAATTATCTCTAGTTAAATCCGAAGCTACTCTTACACTCAAGAAAGCAACCCTCATTTCACCAGCAAATGGGGATGACTACTGCTTATTCTGAAGCATGATTATTCTCAACACAAGCTATAAATTATTTCAAATATTAGCATAGAAATTCCACAGTCTGCTGTCATGCCTTGGGAGAGCCAAGTTGCCAACTTTCTTCGAAGTGGCACAAAGCCCCACCTGCAGTACTAGCTGGGCTCCAGTGCCTCAGTGATTGTTTTATTGTGCCACCATCTGAGTTGTTTGAGCTTCTTGGGCCCCAGTGCTATAACAGAAAAGGAAACAGAAAGCTAAATCATTCAGTGCTGACTTAAAGCTGCTGAGTTTCAGCACCCTTCCCATTTATAACACCAACCATCACTGACAAGGTTAAACGCCATCATTAAATTGGAAATAGTAGCAACACAGAAGAGGTGCAACTAGAGAGGGAGATCAGACCTAATTCTAATGCCCTCTACAACATGATGGAGAGGAATGGTATAAATTGGAGAAGGGTGGGACTATTGATTTTCAGCTATATCTAGCACTTCATTAAAAAAGGCAAAACACAAAGATTAACATGTTAAATGCAAGAACAATTTGCAGCAAAAGCAACTATCTATTGCAAGTTAACAAATAAAACAAATATCTTCACGGATTCGACTGGATTTATAAAACATCATTGTGACTGTGCAAGCTGAATTGCTGTCTTAGACTCAACTGCTTCGTACAAGATTGCAAGACTTTTTTTTTTGCAGTTCCAGAATTAAAGCTGAGATGAGAAAGAATTACTTATCATAGAAGGTGGTGAATTTGTGGAACTCCCTGCCCCATAAGCACAGTGAAGTCTGAACTTTTGAATCGTTTCAAGAAGGAGATGGATATATTTCTAATTTTAAAAAGTGATAAAGGAATATAGGGAACAAGAAGGGAGATGAATTTGAGACCAGGAGAGATCAGCTATGATTGAGAACTTGTTTGCTTTGCTTATCTTCCTGGTTTACTTGGAAGTGCACGGATTGACATTTGTGTGCAGTAGCACACAAATGCTACTGTATGCCTGTGGGAAATAAGCCAGCGATGCAGGTGTAAGCACTTGCTCTTTGTGCGAGATTTGGAAGGATGCTAGTGACTCTCACAGCTTACACCACCACCCATTGTGACAACCTCAAGCTGTGGAGGTGCTAGGTCTTCCAACAGACCATGGAAGGGCATCATGCATCTCCTGCTACTCGCTCAGCAGAACAAATTGTAGTTAGAAAATTAGAAACATAGAAGGTAGGAGCAGGAAGTGGCCATTTGGCCCTTCGAGTCTGCTCTGCCATTCATTACGATCATGGCTGATCATCCAGCTCAAAGCCCAATCCTGCTTTTCCGCATAACTTTTGATCCCATTTACACTAAGTGTTATATCTGGCTGCCTCTTGAATACGTTCAATATTTTGGCATCAACTACTTCCTGTAGTAATGAATTCCACAGTCTTACCATTTTCTGGATGAAGAAATGTCTCTTCACCTCCATCCTAAATGGAAGTGGAATCCTCAGACAGTGAGCCTTGGTTCTGGACTCCCCGCCACCAGGAATATCTTCCCTGCATCTACTCTGTCTAGTACCGTTAGAATTTTATAAGTCTCTATGAGATCCTCCTCATTCATCTGAGCTCCAGCAAAAACACAATCTTAACCCTAATCAATCTCTCCTCATACATCAGTCCCGCCATCCTTGGAATCAACCTGGTAAACCTTCGCTACACTCCCTCGAGAGCAAAAACATCCTTCCTCAGAAAAAGGAGGCCAAAACTGCACACAATACTACTGGCATGACCTCACCAAGGCCCTGCATAATTGCAACAACATATTCCTGCTTCTGTGCTTGAAACCTCTTGCAACGAAGACAAACATGCCTGAAATTATCATGCAGTTACAGTCAAGAGTAAATTGCTCTTTATAGCCCCTAGCCCCAAACAAGTATATTTTACATTTTGTGTCTCTTACAGATTTAGCGTGCCACTGGCTATCAAAGTAATCGGAATTTCAGATTTTGCTGGTGAGGTGATAAAAGAAAACCTGACTAAAAGATGTCTGACTGTCAAGGAAGTGAACCAGGCCATAGGGAAACCTATCCTTTGATGGAAATGTATTGTGTCGTGAGGGAAATGGGTCACGAGCATGTCCAAATATAAGGAACATGCAAGCCCTTCGAGATGTATGCTGAAGGTCAACTTTGAAACTGCCTTTCTGCTTCCAGCTAAAGAAAGCAAGCTATTCTAACATCTCTCCTGGGATGAAACTCAAAGGGAACCTAGTTAAGGGTGACTTCTCAATATGTGTAAAATGCGTAATTGTAGATTTTTAACAGCAATGGCAGTCAATTCCTTTTAAACTGAGTTCAGCATCTAGATTTTTCATGGTTCTGCTGATTTTGTACAAATCATTCAGACAATAGGTTTAGCAGAGAATTATCTCAGAAGTTGTGCTGTGTGAAGATTTGCACACAAAAGACTAATGCTGTGTAAGTGGTTTGATTGTTCACAGTTTCAATGGAGGTGCTAATCCTTGGGTTAAACATTTGTACACCAAGTTTAGCACAGCTTATTTTTAAGAGCAATGCTATCAATTTTTCTGAATCTCATTTTTATGGATTTTTCTCTTCTTTATCCTGGACAGCTTCCAATTCAGAACTTAGGAGATGCAGGAAAGCTAAATGTTTCATAATGTCAGCCTTGCCATGGTTGGCCTTGCCTCAGGGGTCTAAAGAAAATGGACATGATTTAGTTAGCCTGTCAGTCAGTCAGTCATGGGTGCAAATCCCATCATGCCTGGTAAATAGAGGCACCAAAAACGAGATTTGCGCCGGCAGGATTTCGGAATGTGATCTTCCTGGGTCCTCTCCGATGACAATCCGGTTCACGCCTAAAGGAGGATGTGAACCTGGATTACCATAGAGTTTACTACATTAGTGTCTACTCTATGGACTTAATATCCTATCTTCAGTCCTCATCAAATTCACCAAGTGCGAAGTCATGCCGATGCAAATCACTACTGCTTTGTAAAAATGGTAACAGGTGCTATGACCTCAGAGGGAAAAAGTAGGTGGGCACAGCTCTTGCCACTGACACCAAGGGGTGCAAGGGGCAGTGGCAACTTGGCAACTTTGTGAAGGAGTTTAGATTGTGGGTGGAGGGGGGGTGAGAGTGAGAGAAAGAGGGCAGCAGCTGTCAAGGGCATTGGACTCTCCTTGCAAGGCTGGGTGGGGTCAAGGTTGGTGTTGGTAACATGGAATCTGCTGTCAAAAAGGAAAAATCATGCTTGACAAATTCTTTAGGACTGTAACAAGTAGTGTGACCCAACGAGAACCAGTGACTATGGTTTATCTAGACTTTCAGAAAACGTTCATCAAGGGCTCATATAACAGACTATTATATAAAGTTAAAGCACATGAGATTACAGACAACATCTTGTTATGGATAAAAAACTGGTTAGCAGACAGGAAACAAAGTTGGCATAAATGGGTATTTTTCTGATTGGCAGTCAGTGGCTAATGGAGTCCTGCAGGGATCTGTGCTCAGACCCCAACTGTTCACATTAAATATTAATGATTTGGAAAAAGGAACTGCATGTATTATCTCTAGATTAGCAGATGATACAAAGTTGGGCAGAAGGTTGAGCTGTAAGGAGAATGCAAAGATGCTTCAGCATGATTTGGCTGAATGTGTGTGCATCTACATGGCAGATAACGTCAATAAATGTAAGATTATTCATTTTGATGGTAATAATACAAAGACAAATTATTTGAGTGAATATAAATTGAGAGAGGCTTACCAAGATTCAAGTCCTCGTGCATTCAGTCACTGAAAGCAAATGTGCAGATATAGCACAGATTAAAGGCGGCAAATAGTATGTTGCCCTTCATAGCAAGAGGATTTAAGTATAGGCATAGAAATATTTTGCTGCAATTGTGTAACGTGTTGTGGAGACCACAACTGGAGTAATGTATGCTGTTTTGTTTTCCTTATGAGGCAGGATGTCCTTGCTATAGGGAATGCAGAGAAGGTTTGCCATGCTGATTCTTGAGATAGGAGGTCTGTCATATGTGAAGACACAAAGTCGGTTAGGATTATAATCATTGGAGTTTAGAAGAATGACAGGGGAGTCTCAGAAACTTATAAAATTCTAATAGGGTTGGACAGGATAGATTCAGAAAGAATGTTCCCAATGGTGGAAGAGTCCAGAATTAGGTTGCACAGTTTGAGGATAAGGGGTAAACTTTTTAGAACTGACGTGAGAAGAAATTTCTTCACCCAGAGTTTGCCCTGCCAGAGTTTGCTGTCTGCGCCGCACAACTTCTGGAGGATCTGATCAGGAGACTTAAGTTATGAAGCTTGACAGCAATGAGATCTCAGAATGATGCAACCTTATTAAGAAGGATGCCTATTAGCTTTGTCTCTTCCGGAAAGAGAAAGCAAATGTGTCTTTAACCTTCCTGAGACTCATGTCCATGACACTAATTGGCTATCAAGTGTTAACACTTAGCAATGTCAGCTCCCCCATAGTTTCCAAGTCAAGGAATTGGATGAATTCTCAGGTTTTAGGGTTCAAAGCTTGGTGGTATGAGATCCAGAAGCAATGTGGTCAGTTCTCCACCGGGAATGCAACGTCTACCTGTCAAGATCCAACAACCACCTTGCAAAATTCAGCTAGTCTTTGCCGTTGGAAATGAAAACGCCATCAGATAGTTGGAGGCCTTTAAGCTTTTTTTTTTGCACAAAGTCTACATTCACTATCTACTTCAAAACATCTTCCATTGGTACAAGTTAGAAGAAGAATTTATCTGGCTATGGTAATTTGAAATCAACACATAGTCAAAAGTTATGTTATAGTTTTCCCAAGCAGCCTGTAGGATGCTTAGTTGATTGTGTAGTACTATGGGAATTATCTGGTTACTCCACCTGATTTACAGAATAGAAAGGGCAGCAAACTACCAATACACTAATATTCCTGCAGTAGAATGAAAAACAGACATCCTAGGAATTGTGGATCAATTTGATAAATGGTCGATTTTAATAAATCTTTTGTAATTAATTCATAAGAGTTGTGGCTGTGCAGCAAATATTACTCAAATCCAAAATTCAAGATGGTGAATAGAGCCCACCTACACAAATAATATCACAGAAATAATTCTGGCTATTAAAAGAGGTCAGAGGCTAGGTATGTTGCAGTAACTCAGTTTCTAACTCCCAGAACCTGTCCATTATTCAGAAAGGCAGAAATCAGGAGTGTATTGGAAGACTCTACACTCCCCTGGAAAAGTGGATCTCTAACAATACTCACAAAGTTCAACAGCATTCAGGACAAATCAGCTTCCTTGACTGGCACTCTATCATCAACTATCATCTGATTCAGATCCTGCCATATCATGTGTTTTTTTTTTCCCCAGTGGGGAGGCTGCTGATTATATTTAAATGAATTCAAATGAGATTTCCATCACTGCATTGCAAGAACCCCATTAAGGCACTGGCGGGGGATGGAGAGAATCAAGCGGGGAAATCCTGCCAGCCTGAAAGCTGTTTTGGGGACTTCCTCACAATTCTCTGCTGCCGCCACCATTCCCATGCACTTAAAGTGGGGGGTGGAAAATCCTCCCCTTCCCCTTAAACATTAGCTCCTTTCAACAATGGCACAGCATGGCTACAGTATTTACCAGCTACACAGTGCAATGCAGCAATTCATTCAGATATCTGTGACTACGTTTTCCAAACCTACAGCTTCTACCTGACTAAGGGCAGCAGGCACACGAGAACACCACCGCTTTCACTTTCCATTCCAAGTCACACACCAATTCTGAATTGGAACTGTACTGCCTTTCCTTCACTTGCTAGTGAGATCAAAATCCTAAATTAGTTTAATAAGACATTCCTGTTTAAGGCAAATGATGTTTAATTAACTTGAGTTTATCTGATGAGATACCAAAAGAATCAGTGAGGGTAACATGATTAATGTACTGTACATGGACTTCCAAAAGGCATTTATTAAAGTGCAACATGATAGACTCAAAGGTAAAGTTGAAGTCTGTGCAGAAAGGGGTAGTGGCAGCATGGATATGAAATTAACAGAGTAATAGGAAGTAAAACAGTCATGGGCTTCAGAACAACTCATGATAAGAAATAAATTCCATCTTGTTGGAATCATCCACACTACAAAAAATTTTTTTTGAACCCTGACAAACAGTGTTACAATTCTTTCATGAATACTTGCAACAGAGACTTGGAGATGAGCTGGTAACTCGGATGTTAATACATCAGGATTAGTATACATAAACTCAGCACGGATACGTGATATTCCTATCAGCAACACATTATGAATTAATATTTATGCACATCATCTTGTGGACTAAGCATTGCAACTTGAGGTATTAAACACCTTTACATTAGCATGAAAAGACTATGCAGCTAAAATTTAGCTGGACAGTTGCATTAAAAAATCCAAGCCATGTTCCTTCCACTGTCGACGTGTCGGGTTTGCTCACAAGCTGTTTAATCATGCAAGCCATCAGCGGCAGCTAAATCTCGCATAACTTGATTAGACATTCGACCAGATAAAATGCTGATGCACGGCTAGTCTCAATAAAGGTCCTGAAATTAGAATAAATATTCATGGATGTGGCGGAGATTTCGCTGTGTGCCTTCCGAGACATTTGTGCCGCTTAACAGAAATGCCAAAGGGAAAGGCCAAAACGTGAACTTGGGCCATTTCAAAATAACCATGGTAATTTTACTCCTTATAAAATATGAGAGGTTAAAATCCAAGGGGTTCCTGCAGAAAGTTATATTGATTGCTTTGCCTGCTCGTGGCCAGGAGAAATCCTGCCAAATTATGTTCTGATATTTTTGTGAATGCTTCCAGGATTAGCATTTCCAAACTCAAGCAAAGTTTCCTGCACGACTGTTCCCAGCATGTAAATACGGGAATGCATTAAAAAAGTTAATACTGGAGAGTAACAGATTCTTTCAGTGTCCTCATCTATGTCATGCTGTTAATTGATTGTACAATGGTACAATATCTCCATTGTCAGGCGCTGTCAAAGCACATCATATGAATATCTTTATATAACTCATATGGAGGATCTTGAATTGTCCTATTTATTTAAAATGAATACTGGTGAAGCTTTGGCTGCCAACAGATCAGGTGATTTTGCTCATTCCACACTCGATCAACCTTCCCTGAAAGAAAGGGGGAGGTGGGGATTGCACATCCCACCTTGTAGAGACATACCAAGATGAATACTGTCTGTGTTGTCAGTGCCTGCTCAAAGATTACTCCAAACATTGAATTAATGGTTTCCAATGGGTGCTGTGTTTGCAATTAAACAAAGTTGGTGGGACCAGGTAGCCAGAAATTGGTGTGAAATACCATCATCTATCACCTATGGTGTATGCAAAGTCTTTTAGTTTTAAATCATTCTGGATGGACAATGGTCACTGATTATGAGCAGAATTTTCCCATCCGGAACCAAATCACGTGGCATGGCAGGGAGTGGATCCTGCTGCAGAGGCTGAAGGGGAAACTACATCATATCTTCCATCCACAAATAAATGATTACCATCTGGCGGTTTTGTGCCACCTTCCATGAGGAGGCAAGCTTGACATTACATTATCCCGCTTTGATACTCGGGTGCCATCTTGAAAATGCACCTGACATCAGTGACCCATCATTGGAGAAAGAACATGAGCCTCCTGAAAAATGCTGATAGGTCCCCAGGTACTGCTGAGGCTGAAGGATGAATTTCCTCGATTGCACTGCAGCTGGAAGATCTAATCTAATAGACGCGCTGTTATGGCATTTCAAAGTCCAAGGTAACAGAACTCCAGAGACAATCCTAGGCGCTCTTCAGGCAAGTCCCAATTTCTGCTCACAATGTTGTTTCAACATTCTGTGCTGACATAGTTTCCCGCAGATCTAATGGAGAATCAAGCATGGGGGGAAAGGGAGGGGATCTGATGGGAGATAGGATGCAAATAAAGGCCTAACCAATTGAAAGGATGCAAATTTGTTTCAAGCCTGCCTCCATGGCAGACAACAATGGAAGATGTCGCTGTAACTCTACGTCAGCATGAAACCTTATTTGGGCCTCCCAATAAATTCTGCCTGCTCCCTCCAACTGCCATTGAACCCAACAGCAGGGGCATTGGAGAATTTCTCAAGTAAACAAAGCTGGCTTCTGACACTGAGATGCGTTATTAGCCTAAGATCCAGAAGAAACCTAGGCTGATTTCAGAGATCACTGATAACAGTCATATAAAACGACAATGGCATCTTTGCCTTTTAGGAACAATCAATTGTCCATAAGTCTGAGAACCAGACTCTGAGACTAGTTGCAAATCATCAGGCAGCCAAAGTACTTAACCTGTTCCTGCTTTAAAGTTCAGGAGAACCAACATCTCAGATATTTGATTGCAAGGAACCTCGCAACTCGCTGTGATCCCTTCACTTTTACAAGAGTCTTACTTTAAATTATTGTATTCCTTCAAAAAACCTGCTATATGGGAAAGCAGAAATCAAATCTGAGAGGGAATTAACTGTAACCTATAAAAATGCACTCTTTATATCCAAGCTGTGTATGTGTGCGTATACACAAACATACACAAGCATGCATGCAAAAGATAGTGAATGAGATTTTCAATTAATTTGAGGTACAAGTATGATAATAAAGAACCTTCTTTACTTTAAACTTACAAGAGTTTGGTGCTGAATTATGAATTAATTTAAATACACACTCCAAGAGTAACAGAAGTTATAACACTTCTCTTACAAAGCATACTGATTACAGGTAATAGGAAAGCAAGTAAAATTAGGGCAACATAGTGGCAGTGGTTAGCACTGCTGCCACAGAACCCAGATCTGATTCCCTTCTTGAGTCACTTGGACTCAAACACTGTGGAGTTTGCACATTCTACCCGTGTCTGCATGGGTTTCCTCCAAGTGCTCCAGTTTCCTCCCACATTCCAAAAATATGTGGGTTAGGTTGATTGGCCTTGCTAAATTGCCCCTGCTAAATTGCCCCTTAGTGTTAAGGGGGATTAGTAGGATAAATGTCAGGGGGATTAATAGGATAAACGTGTGGGGGTGAGGCCAGGGTAGGATTGTTGTCTGTGCAGGCTCAATGAGCTGAATAGCCTCCTTCTGCACTGTAGGAATTCTATGATTCTGTTCTAAGTAGTACATTCTGTCCATGGCACCACATGAAGTCTTGCAGCAGTACCTTTGCCCACTCATTTGATCTTACCATTTCTAACGACCTCTCTAATCTTATTACCTCGATCGACTAACACGCCTAATTCTGCCCACTTTCTTGTATCCCCCAACCACTCCTGTATTCCTATCTCCATCTGATCCCATGTTGCCTGTACCCATCTCTGGATAAAAACCCCAGTGAAGTAAATTTACAACTATAACTGAGAGATGCAAAGTTCTTCAAAAGTGGGACGTAGAATATTTACAAAGGGATGACTTGAAATGGGAAATGTTTAATGTCTGGAAAACAAGATTGCTCTTGTTGTCCTGATTGCCAATACATTGAAGCTATCACTACAGTGCTGGGTGGCAATGATTAAATCCAATCAGAAGTTAGAATGTGTTGAAAAGGTTAATGTTGATCAAGAGAGAAAACTTGCCACTTCATAATTCATTGCTGTTGCCATACTTGAACTACCTGGATACAGTTCTAATCACAGTATAAAAATAAAATTGCGACAATTATAGTACAGGAGAGAAAGAATTAGTGTGGTGGAACAGTTAGTCTATGAACATCATTATGTAAATTGGACATGTGAGACCTCGAGACAAGAAGGAGAAGCTGTGTGATTGCCATTTTTAGGATTCTGAAGGAAATAGAGAATGACAAGTTTCTAAGCCATTCCATTCCTCCAATGTGTAGGTACAATAAATACAGATATAATAAATTATTTTTTAAAAAATCTAGAATGAATGTACAACTCCACCAATGCAAACTGGCCTTGTGTGTGTTGGCACAGTAGCACAATAATTAGTACTGCTGCCTCCCAGTGCAAAAGATCTGGATTCAATTCCCAGCTTGGGTCAGAGTGTGTGGAGTCTGTATGTTCTGTCTAAGTGGGTTTCCTTCGGTGCTCTGGTTTTCTCCCTTAGTCCAAAAGACGTGCTGGCTAGGTGCGTGGCCACGCTAACTTCTCCCTCAGTGTACCCAAATAGGTGCCAGAGCACAGTCACTAGGGAATTTTCACAGTAACTTCATTCAATGTTAATGTAAACCTACTTTTGACACTAGTAAATAAACTCTTTATTTCCTACACTTAAGCAGGAAAACCAGCTTCTGTGGATCAGCAAGCCCGGGCTGGATTTTCCGGATAGCAGGAACTCCTGCCAACCACACAAAGGTCAATGATACTGACTGCACTCAGAATCTATAATCCCAGCAGTGCCTGCGGGAGCAGTGACCAGGGCTGGTTATCATTAAATGCCCAAATTCAACCTTTCCAGAGTGCCAAACCAAGTAAGTGCATGTAATCTCATGAAGTGGTGGGGTTGGAGGACCATGGAGATAGAGAAGATTGGAAGTTTTGATGCACAGCTGGAGGTTTGGTGGTGTGTCTCTCCACATGTTTCTACGTGCATGGGTACAGGGGAAAAATTGAGGGCCAGGCCATCTTGGTGGGTGGGGAAAGGTACCTGATTTGGGAAGTTGGGCATTGATCCATTCCCACCTGAGATCTGAACAAGGTGCCGTTCCCTGTTCCAGCATCAACTCCTCCCAATTGCCTCAAAATGGACACTGGGTGGAAAACAGCCCATAAATTGTTATTAATTGGCAATTAACAATGTGATACAGTCTACAGGCGAACTGCCCTGAACTTCATCCTGCTCACTGTAAAACTGTGGACAGATCATGGCATGTAACAAGACAGTAGCAAGAGCACCAAGAGAATGTCACAGGCCTTTATTTTATAATGATTCCAGTTCCGTCAGTAGAATTCAAAAGCAGGCAATCAAAATATATTTCTCTTCTATTGAAACATTTTTAAAATTCCTAGATCCCCGATGGCATGCTTTGCTCCAAGTTTGCGAACTTTCTCGTCCTGCAGTCTATAAACGTTAATGGATGATCACTTAGAATGTCACAAGAAAATTCTTTAGCCATTCTCCACAGCAACTGCTCTTCTAAAAGTAATGCATGTCAGGCACTTCAAAATACTTCTTAAGACATTTTATAAATGGAACTCTTGTTTCTCCAATTGGAGGTACTAATATATTTTTTACTAGACCGGCAATTTGTTTAAGTAATAGTCAAAAGAATTTCATGTGAGCACGTGAAGAATTTGCACTTAGAAAATACAATATTAAAGAATTTGAGAGGCACTGGGTAGTCATGTTCAAAGGAACATTTATCCCAATCATCACGAAGAATGGATCAGCACCCTGGTTTGAGAAGGTACTGGTCCAACATTCTGTGCCCAGGAAATGGAGAATGATGCCCAGTTTGTTCAATAGAAACCTGTGATCCCACTGACAGCACGCTGGCACAGTGATTAGCACTGCTGCCTCTACACCAGGAACCCAGATTCAATTCCAGCCTGTGTGGAGTTTGCACGTTCTCCCTGTGACTGCATGGATTTCCTCTGGGTGCTCCAGTTTCCTCCCAGTGTCAAAAAGAGATGCTGATTAGGTGCATTGGCTATGCTAAATTCTCCCTCAGTGTATCTGAATAGGCACCGGAGTGTGGCAACTAGAAGATTTTCACAGTAACTTCATTGCAGCGTTGGTGTAAACTGACTTGTGACTATTAAGTAAACTTAACTTACCTCAACTAATGCATTGCTGGTACAAGCCACCTCAACTTGTACAATTCAAGGCAACAAGGAACACAATAGATCATCCAGTCCCTCAAGCCAGCTCCTCCATTCAACATAATGGCTGAGCTTTACATTAACTTCACTTTCCTATTCTATCATATTCTTTTATTCCCTCAGTGTTTAAATAATCTAATGAACTCAGTCTAAACGTATTCACCATTTACACAGAGCTCCTGCATACAGAATTCCAAAACGCTCAGTGAAGAAATTCCCCCTTACCCAAGACATAAATGACTAAACCTGAGACTATGGTTTGGATTTTCCAATCCCACCAGTGGCAGGCATTATCATGGCACGGGTAGAGTTTGGCAACTACAGCCACCTCCCAAATTTTCCCGTCCCATCTGCAACAATTCCAACTGCTGGCAGAGCCAGAAAATCCCGCACTATGATCCCAGCTCCAGACTCCCCCCAATTGGTTAAACAGTCTTTTAGCATTCACCCTGTCAAGCCCTGTGAAGAACTTTCTGGGTCAGAGTTGGATGCAAGAGGCAGGCAGGAGGGTGGCCACACAAAGGCAACAACACTGTGCACTGATGCCCTGACTCTGCTCTTGTCGCTTGAGATTTTTGCATCACTGGTGAGTAGACACAGGTCTACAAACATGCCCACATTCTGGTCAAGGCCAATTATGACCATTGACAAAAGTTCACAGTCTCTTGAATTTGTTGGACGTGGCCAACCTCGAGGAGTTACCTGTCTCAAACCAACTGAAAGATGACACCAACCAAGTTAAGGATAATTCCTGAAGGTCAGAAAAGTTTCTGAAGGCAACTGAAATCTATAGAATCCCTACAGTGCAGAAGGCAGCCATTGAGTCTGCACTTATTCTCCAAAAGAGCATCTTACCTAAACCCACACTTCGCCGTATTCCCATAACCCCATGTATTTAGCATGGCTAATCTACCTCACTTACACATCTTGGGACACTAAAGGATAATTGAGCACGGCCAATCCACCTAATCTGTGCATCGTAAACACAAGGAGAACAGGCAAACTCCACTGTCACAGAATCATAGAATCACAGAATCACAATACTATAGTGCAGAAGAGGCCCCTTCGACCCATTGAGTCTGCATCGATGCATGAAAAGTCCTGACCTGCCCACTTAATCTCACTTGCCAGCACTTGGCCCATATCCTTGAATGTTATGAAGAGCCAAGTATTCATCCAGGTACTTCTTAAAGGATGTGAGCCATCCCATTTCCACCACCCTCCCAGGAAATGCACCCAAAACTAGAATCGAACCTCGGTCCCGGGTACTGTGAGGCAGCAGTGCTAACCAATGTGCCACCATGCTAACCACAGTTTGAAGGACTCCACCTAGCCACTGACTAGGCACAAGCTGAATAAATAAACAGATTAAAAGGTTTACCCCAAATTAAATTTGCAGCCATCAGATGCTAGGAGAGGAACTGGCACTAAGCAGTTTGTCAATTTGAAGTACAGGGCGGTGGGGGGGTGTCAAAGGTCAAAAAGGCAAGCTTCATTTTAAAAACTGATAAGGGTAAATCTTACATCACTCCCTGTTGACATGCGGCATCAAAGTACTTTTCCACTCTCCCACTCAGTCAATTTGGCATTTAAATTATGTTCAATTGCAGCCATAATCCACCCAAAGTCTCTGTAGGTGGTCATCACCCAATGGCTAATGCCTGTCGAGCCTCATTAACTAGGTTCACACCAGTTTTGATGACTACAGATTCCTCAAAAACACTTATCGACTCCTTTAATAAACCTTGTTAAACAGTGTGGTTGGCCGAGGCACAATGGATCATAAACATAGAATTGTCCAATTTAAAGTGGCTGCTCTAACCCTGTCTTTAGGGTTGTCAGAATGTCATAGGGTTCAGAAACAGGCCCTTTAGCCGCACTTTTTAAAAAAGTCACTTCGTCCCAATTGCCTGCATTTGACCTATATCCTTCTATAGTCATCTTACCTATGTAACTGTCTAAATGCTTTTTTAAAAGACAAAATTGTACCCAACTCTACCATACCTCTGACAGCTTGTTCCAGGCATCCACCACCCTTTGAAAAGTTGCCCCTCTGAATCCTTTTGCAACTCTCCCCTCAAATCTATGCCCTCTAGTTGTAGACTCCCCTATGTTTGGGGAAAAGACGTTGACTATCTAGCTGATCTATGCCCCTCATTATTTTATAGATCTCTATAAGATCACCCCTAAGTCTCCTACGCTCCAGGAGCAACAGTCCTAGTCTATCCAGTCTCTCTTTATAACTCAAGTCATCAAATCCTGGTGGCATCCTAGTAAATCTTTCCTGCACTCTTTCCAGTTTAATTATATCCTCTCTATAATAGGGTGACCAGAATTATACAGAGTATTCCAAGTCCTGTTCAGCTGTAGTACACATCCAGCTCCTTATAATTGCCTTCAAGTCTCCCCACTACTGCAACTCCCCTTTGTGTCTGTAAGTCCCAAGGCTTCTGTAACACTGTTCTTCTTGCTGCTGCTTCTTGATCAAGGGTCAGTCTCACGAACCAGCATTTCTTATTATTCAAGAAGATTACAATTGATTCCATTACAACTGACAGTACATAGAAGTTCTTTCCAAACATTCGTAAAACCAATTACAAACTCCTTGACATTTTACAGAAATTACAAATTTTCCTTCCTGTACTGCTTCCGGGTCAATGCTAATCACAGTGACTAAAAGCTTTCCCCTTCTCTGATGAAAGGCCAGTAACCTGAAAGGTTAATTCTACTGATTCTGCTTCACATACTGAATATCTTGTGTTCTTATTATAACAAGCTGGGCTCTCATTCTTACATCTGGGTAATTGAGTATGAAAATTCAAAACAGGATTAAAAAATGAAGAAAACGTTTTTATGAAGCAGTAAGTTGAATTATCCATCCTACGGTCTTTTGAACACGTTGTTCATTCAACAATTCACTTAATTATCTTTCACATAATTGCTTTAATTAACAATTTTAATCCCACAAATAAATGCCGAAATTCATATAAAATTATACTCAAATGTATTTATTTCTATAATGAATTTACTTTAAGTTGCTTTAATTTACTTGGTTTGCTTTTTAGTTCAGTAGAAATCATACCGTAAAAATTGTAAATATAATTAATCACTTTCTACATCCTGTCACGACTGTGCCAGCAATTTAAAAGCCACTAGCATTTGAAGAGGTATTTCACAGGATGTGGGTCCCGATAATGAGATTAGTGGTTATAGACAAACCAGAAGAAATACATCGTCCTGCTAATAGGAAACACTTTAGGTAGACGATTGCCCCACCCTGGGAAAGCATACATATGTAATTGTTTAGAGCTACAGAAGTTGGGGGAAAACAGACAGAAAATACACAGAAAGAATCAAAGGGAAATAATAGTATAATTGGTAGCTTTTCGTGGAAGCAGAGAGGCAGAATCCGTCTCGCAGCCCGAGGGCAGATTCCATCTAGCAACCTGCAGGCTGGTTCTAGCTAGCAGACTAGCAGTAAGAATGCAGAAACCTTTGTGAAAGCAGTTAAAACCATATGTTCGCAGAACCAAGGGATGTTCCCCAGCATCCTCCTCAAATGTCTACAGTGTGGCAACTAAATATTGACCTAATTATTTACCTTTACTGAATTGGATGTTGTTTGGAGAGAGTGAAGTCCTGAAAGAGTTCAGATCTTGTACATGTACTTTGGATCAAAAAGGCAATATTCACAAAGTGAGAGTGTGTTTAGCAGTTCCTATACATAATTATATTAGATCATTATAGCCCTCTTCGAATATGTGTCCTTTCTTCATTGTAATAAATAGCCTTCATTAAGTGCTATACTATGACTGGGCTAGTTACCATTCTTGCTGGGGTCTTGTATGTGGTTCCTCACACCATTTTTCTAAACAAAATAATACATCATCAGGAACCAGTGTCCCAGGTTGCAACACTCTCACAGGTATCAACGGAGTCATGACAATCATCATTGTCATTCAAACTTCTCAAGAACAAAATCTGCATCTATTTTCTCAATATTTATCAATATTCTGAATATTTAATCAGCGTTAAAGGAACATATGTAGTAGTATCGTTCTCTACATTTTCAGTGTCACTTTCTGTATTTTCAGTCTTTGTTGAAACTATAAATATTTAATATCAAAAACATTAAAAGTTCCTTCTTTTTGAGCCAAAATAGGGTTTTTTTTTTTGTGATCCAACTCAACCTTTACATTTCTGATGTTTTCCCCCCAAGAGGTGTTTTGATTTTGTTGCTGTTCCCACAAGAACAACTTTGAGTGCTTCACTTAAGAACGGCAATCGTACTTTACCATTTGCATAACACATTGAAAGTAGCTTTTCTTTCCACTTTGTTGCACCACATTATTCGCATACCTCTGATCTTCTGCCAATGCCATATTTTGGGTATGACTCATAATTAGAACGTGGATCTTAGATGAAAGCTTCCTTAGAGAGTCTTGCTCTTACTAGCAGCACTAGTGATTCTTGCATTCTGTCGCTCTCTGTCAACGTCTTGCTTTTGCCTTGTCATCTTCCCTTTCTTTAATTGCTGCCTGTAGCCTTCTGTCAACTTTTTTGCCTTTTTGTTCTAGCCTCTTCATCTTCCCCAGCTGTGCATGCTATCTGTCAGTTTCCCTCTCAAGGTAATAATATGTAGTGTCTCAGGAAGTAATTTACGTGAAACAAATAAAATATAAGAGCTAGTGAAATATGAACGAAGGCTGGGAACAAAACTATTTGTATTATTTCTTGGAATTTCTGATTGATTTTGGTTTGGGCAGTGTCTGAGTTGCAGTCTCAACAGGAACACAACGTAGGCAGACCTTGGGAACCCCAGCCAGGAAGCCAAAGACACCTTCTCCCCACCAACACACCTCCCCTCATGTTCAAGTGAAGGGTGCTTAGAAGTCAACTCCCCTACAACATTTCCCTTGGTCACGTTAGGCATCTTGCTTTCAGGTTTACAAACGAAACATGGGATCCAGGAATCAATATTGGCTCAGCCTGCACCAAATCTTATTCATCCACCACTGAATGCACACTAAATTATATCGGTTCCTGATTCAACAACATGTCAATTTTAAAACTCTCCTCTGTGTTTAAATCTGTGATGTGGAGATGCCAGTGTTGGATTGGGTAAACAAAGTAAAAGTCTTACAACACTAGATTAAAAGACCAACAGGTTTATTTGGTAGCAATCACTAGCTTTTGGGGTTTTGCCCCTTCATCAGGTGAGTGGGGAGTTCTGATCACAAACAGGGCATATAAAAGGCACACACTCAGTTTACAGAATACCGATTAGAACGCAAGTCTTTACAGCTAATCAAGTTGTAAAGGTGCAGACAATGTGAGTAAGGATTGCATTAAGCATTAGTTAAAGAGATATGTATTGTCTCCAGACAAGACAGCAAGAAAGATGTTGCAAGTCCAAGCAATGGGGGTTACAAATAGTGTGACATGGACTCAAGATCCCGGTTGAAGCTGACCTCATGGGTTCGGAACCTTGCTATCAGTCTCTGCTCAGCAACTCTGCACTGTGTGTCATGAAGGCCACCTTGCAGGTGTTTACATGAAGATCTGTAACCTCCTCCCACCATCCAAATACTCTGCCATCCTGCCTATTCTAGATTTCTGTGCATTCCTTAATTTTTTCACCACTCCTTCAGCTGTCACGGATCTCAGCTCTGGAATTCATTCCCTTACCCTTCTAGCAGAGAGATTTTCCTCATCCTCCCCGGTAGGATCAATGAGAACAGGTAGTGGGGAGGAGGGGGACAGGATAGAGAACACAAAATTCTGCAGGAGGCCCAAGTAACAGTTTTAAGCCAGTGTGAAATTACAGCAGGAACTTACAGTGCTGCCTGCCATGGTGGACTGGGAATATTACTGAAAACTGATGTAAAACCGATTTACATCCCGCTAATGGGATGTAGACTGGAATCTTTTTCCCATGTCCAATTCTCCATGATGCCAGTGGAAAAACATACCAACCCAGAACATGTCTGGACCAACCAGATGTCCAAAAGTTGGAACTTACCTAAAAATAGTGCTTGGGGCTCCCTTTGAAGTTCGGGGTTGAAGTCACCAGTGACCCTGGTCTCTAGAACACCACAGCAGTGCATGAGAGGACCATCTATCCAGTGAACCTTCCAGCTTCAATGTCATCGAGAAAGTCCATCTGCCAGTGTTCCTGGAGGTCCAACATCTTAATTCAAGGGGTCAATCTTCTTTCTTCATTGATGGATCAGTGGTTTTGGGCATCTAAATATGGCACCTGGATGGGATGATGAGAGATGTGCTATCAAGCTCACCCCACCAAGTAGTAAAAAATGCCTCGATGTAAAATTAAATATTCTGGGGACAAAAGATATTGCATTGTTCCCTCCCGTGACCTCTGCAGCAGGAAACACTCACCTTCCCTGGCCGCACCATGGGATATGGGGTGAAATTTTTGAGACCTTGCTGATCCCAAAACCGTAAAATCCCACCTGAGGTCAACACAACTTTCCAATGGTTTGCCTCTCACCCATTCCGATTCCAATGGTATCTATCCAGTGTTGAATAGGAAAACTCCTCCCAGTGTTGCAAAATTTCAAATTCTTAGAAGAATCTTTAAAATTTACCTGCTTAAGCAATCTTTGAGTCACATGTCCTAATGTCTGTGTGGTTCAGTGTCAGACATTGTCCAATAATGCTCGAAGCACTTGGCAATATTTTGCTATATTGAAGGAGCGATATAAAAGCAAATTACTGTTGAAGGGCTCAGTATATAATTTTGGTACATGAACTAAATCAATTTTTGGACAGAATTTTTTTTTGCAGAGTGATACAGCAGGTGGGAAAAATGGTATGAAGCTGCAGGAATCAAGGTTGGCTTCCTCCATGACATAGTTCAAAAACTGAACGGTCTCATGGCACCATGCAACTGTTTTGAAAGGATGCCTCAAGTCAAGTCAAGCAATTGAAATAAAAACCTGCCCTTCCCTACAGAACTCTCCCCCCCAACTTCCAATGGCCCCAACCCTCCTCTTCCTCACAGAGCCACCACCAGTTCAACACCCTCAACCTCTGCAGTGTCTGGCCAATGCCGAAGGCAATACCAGGATACTGCCTGGAAATGATACTCTTCCCCCAGGGGGATATATTCCCCAATGGCCTCCAGTAGGTTCTGCTGATCAAGTACAGAACAGGAAGGACCTGTGGTGATTCACATGTCAACATGGATGGACAATCGTAATGCCTGATAATTATATCCTAATGCATTCAAATACGAATCCTAATATTCAATGTCAGAATTCATGTTATGTCATTGCAAGGAGTCCGGGACAACTGGAAGGGAAATCCAATCAGCATGAACATTTTGTGACTCCCATGAGAATTCTTAATCCTGTTGCCCATTGATCCCATCCCGAGAAGCAGAAGCAGGAAATTTCCTCTAAAAAGTTCCTCAGTGTCCCAAGATCAGTAAGTAAGGTGGATTAGGCATGTTAAATGCACAGGGTTACAGGATAGGGCAGCAGGATGGATATGGGTAAGGTACCCATTCAGAGACTCAGTGCAAACTCAGTGGGCCTCCTTCTGCACAATAGGGATTCTGTCTTTCTGGAATATGCTCCCTAGTGAGTCTGTCTCTGTCTTCCCTTGAGACTTGATGTGACTTGGGCTCCACTGCTCTAATTCTGTTATTTTTTATCAATACCATAGCTCTCATTGAGAGATAGATGTTGCCCACCTCCCCATGGGAGAATACTGATGCCTTATGTCCTCTGTAGCTCCTTTCTTTGCATTCTCCAATGTTGGAGTTATCTAATGACACACTAATTCCCAAGTTGAGTTTTATCAATATCTCTTCATACTATCATGTTATTAATTCAGCAAACCAATCTCTCTCACAACATGTCATTCAGGACTGGTCTGAATTCACAGTGCTCTGCCAATTTTCATCATCAAGTCAGGGATTCAGTGATAGATTCACCCTTTCATGTAAAAGGGGTATCACGGGGTCATAACAGCTTTTAACCAAGTCCACCAATTCATTAAAGATTTTGGAATTGGAGCATTTGCGTAGATCAGGGTTTTTAACCACACTAAAGATCAGGATTCGATATGCCTTCAACAGGACCACTTTCAGCTTTTTGTCCCTCTCAACATTGTTAGCCCCAAAAAAGTAACATCTATACCCTTCACATTGGGTCCAGTCTTCTACGCTTACACCATAGGCTTCAAGTTTACCAACAAGAGGTATTTTTCTAACTGCAAGATTACTTGTCTCAACAGTAAAGATGACCCAGATGGAAGAAAAAACTTGTTCAACTCCTCATTGCCAATGCAATAATTTTACCGAGGCCCGTTTTCTATCACCATCACCCTTTTATTTTAAACATGCTCACAGTGCTGTTCAGCGACTGCAGTGTACAGGTCAGCCCTGAAGTCTTTCAACTACTGGCCTTAGTGAAGCCAGCTAGTTTTAAACTCCCAGCTGCTCCTTCCCTATTGGGGGGGCCTCCACTAGTTTAATATGGGAGCTTATATTCTACAAGACCCATGAGGAGATCTATTGACAATTTCCCATGACTATCATAACTGTTCGGAATCCCGTTACGTCAATGGTAGGAGATGTGGACAACTCTCTTACATCAGTGTGAAATGCAATTTGGATATCTGAAACTTTCTGCTCCATCTCCAATCCCCCCAGATGAATATGAAAGCAGAAAATCACCCCCCCCGCTCAAGGTCCTAAAGTGCTCTACCATCAGTCAGATACTTTTGAAGTATAGTCATTTTTGTCATACAGGAAACAGGGCAGTAAATTTAGACAAACTCTTAAGCAGCAAGGTAATAATGACCAAGTAGTCCATTCTTGGGTAAAAGCAAAAAAATGCTCTGAATACAGGGATCTGAAACAAAAACAGAATGGGTCATCCTGACTTGAAACATTGGCTCAATTCTCTCTCCACAGTTGCTGAGTTTTAACAGCGTTTAATGTTTTGGAATCCACTCTTAAGTATTGCTTTAAAGGATAAACATAAACCAAAGCATGAAGGAGAATGCTCCAACTCCTTTGAAATTTTAGATTATTTTAAACCTTTTACATCCACCAGGTTGGAGCAACAGGGCATTGGTTCATTGCTTCATGTGAAAAGTAGCACCTTGAACAAGGCAGCACTCTGTCTATACTGCATTGGTGTGTCAGGTTATTTTTGTGTTCAAAGGTCTGCAGTGGGACTTCAACTTGCAACATGCTGACTCAGAAGCTGGAGCACTGATACTGAGCCACAGCTGACATCTGCTTGGTGTGAATTCCAGTTGAATTGCTGATCAGAAAGTCAGCATCCTTCACGTAAGCCCTACTGGAATTGTCCATGGGCTTGTCCATTTTACTGAAACAAGGTTTCACCAGAACCAAACTCTTGAAATGGAAAACATACTTCTTGCATTTTTGCTATCATTAGCCTTGGGATCACACCAGAATTGCATAGTATTGTGAAGAAACAGATCAATTGAACCCAACTGTTCTGGAGTTTATGTTCTATTTGAATCTCCGCCTACTGTTATCAATCAAACGTTCAAGATCATAGAATTCTGGCTGGGCCGAATGGCCTCCTTCTGCACTTTGAGCCTGCATTGACAACAATCCCAGTGAAGCCCTATCCTCATAACATCACATTTATGCTGCTAATTCTTCTAATTTATGCATCCTGGGACATGAAGAGGCAATTTAGCCTAGCCAATCAAACTAAGCTGCACATTTTTGGACCAAGAGGAAACCAGAGCATCGGGAGGAAACCCATGTAAATATGGGGAGAATGTGCAAATTCCACACAGACTGTAACCCAAGCCATGAACTGAACCCAGGTCCCTGGAGCTGTGAGGCAGCAGTGCTAGCCATTGTGCCACCATGCCACCTTATGACCACAACATTATCTTCTGTTCTCTTTTCTGTCCCATGTCAGTTTAAATGCATCTGTACGATTCAGTGGTAGAAAGTTCTGCATTCTCACTACCGCCTGGGTAATAGAAGTTCTCGTGAATTCCAACTGGATTTCTTAGTCACTATTCTGTATTGAAGTCCTGCAGTTTTGCTCAATCCCACAAGTGATAAAACCTTTCATAATTGTAAAGAGCCTAACCAAGTTATGACTCAATCTTCTCCTTTTAGGACAAGATTCATGCTTTCCAGATAGGGATAACTGGATGAGAATAGTGCTCCAAGTGAGGTCTAATCAAGATTCAATAAAAGTTTTGCTAAACCTTTCCCTACTTTTCAATCTCTCCCTCCCAAAAAATTCCTTAGTACTCAGTTTCCTTAATAAATTGTCTTTTTAACTTTTAGCTACCTACTTACAGTTGTTCATGCATTTGGACTTTGTACATCTACTTCATTTACAGCATTATTCACACACAAGCTGCCAGAGATAGTAGTAGAGGCTTTTGAAAAGATGGGTATAGGGGCAATTGGCAACTTGCTTACTGATTTAAAAAAAAGACATGGACAAGTTGGGCCGAAGGGCCTGTTTCCATGCTGTAAACTCTATGACTCTATAATGTGCCTTCTGTATTTTTCTTGCCAAATTGCCATACATTTCTCCATGTTGAAATTCATTTACCAATTGCAATGTCCATTCTGAGAGTTTATTAATGCTGTCTTGCACATTATTGCAGTTCTCCTCACTATGCCTCACCACATGGTGCCATCAACAAAATATCAACATTGGTTTTACTTCCAAAGTCTAAACTGTTAACATAAATTGTGAACAAGTGGTGCGTGGCATGGTGTTTGATTGCAACCTTGGGTATCTGTGTGCGGAGTTTGCACATTTTTCCCTGTAGCTGCATGGAGGTTTTTGCAGGGTGCCCTGATTTCCTTCCACAATCCAAAGCAAACAGTAAGGAATGGCATAAAGTCAAGCTAATCAAAATGACAGTAGTTGGGAAGTGCAAGTGAATTAGCCACAGTAAATTGTCCCTCAGTTTGTGTGTGAATGTGTGCTCTGTGATGGACTAACACTCTTTGGTGTATTCTGCCCAGCACCTAGTGTCTGTCAGGATAGGCTCCAACACCCATGACCCCAAATTGGAGTAAGCAGTAAAGTGAAGTAAAGTGGTTCTAGCATTGATCCTTGTATGATCCCCCTTCCCAGCGACTACCATTTGGATTAGCTATCCTTTATCCCATTCCCTCCTCTTTGCTTTTTGCCTTGCAGCCAGTTAGCATTCATTATGCTGCTTGTCTCTGATTCCACAGGCTCATATCATATTCACTGGGCTATTATGTGGAACCTTATTGAATGAGGCCTTGTGGAAACCTAGATATATTATATCTACTATGTTATCCTTATTTTATCTAGATATATAATATTTGCTCTGAGGTTAAATAATTAATTGATGTTGGTTCACATTTATTATATTTTTAATTTCCAAATATTTTTCCATTTTATTGTTAATTAGACTTTTTCCTTTTTCTACCACCAATATTAAATTTACTCATATACAGTTTCCAGGACATATTCTATCCCCCTTCTTAAATACAGGTATATGTTACCTCTCCTCCAGTGCTGTCTACACTTTTTAAACAATAAATACACAAAAACATCTCTGGTATTTCTTCCTTAGAGCTCATCTGGATCAGAGTCTTTACACTGTGTTTAATTAGTTTATTTAATTATTGCCCTTTTAATTTTTGATCCCATCTTCTGGTGTCACGTCCATTTAATCAGTCTCCCTTTTAAAAGAAAAGTAACTATTGAATAAATTTATGAGAATGGTAAAGGGGCGAGGCGATGGCATAGTAGTATTATCGCAAGAATATTAATCCAGAAACTCAGCTAATGTTCTGGAGATCTGGGTTCAAATCCTGTCATGGCAAATGGTGCAATTTGAATTCAATAAAACATGTCTGGAATTAGGAATCTATTGATGATCATGAAACCATTGATGATTGTCAGAAAAACCCAACTGGTTCACCTTTAGGAAAGGAAACCTGCTGTCCTTACCTGGCCTGGCCTACATGTGACTCCAAAGCCATAGCAATGTGGTGACTCTCAACTGACTTCCAAGGGCAATTAGAGATAGGCAATAAATGCTGGCCAGCCCATGTCCCACACATGATTTTTTTAAAAAAAACTTTAGATCCACGTAGAGCTTGGAGAAGTTGGGATTGTTTTCCCGAGAAGAGGTTAAGGCAAACTTTGATAGTGGTATTCATGAGTTGTCCAGATAGAGTAGATAAAGAGAAACTGGTCTCTATTCTCGAAATAAACATGCTTATTATGCATTGTCTGATGTTACACTTTTGGGTCAGACCAGGTTACACAATCCCACTGATGCCTGATAGTTTGTTGGCTGGGTTTACATGGTCAAAGGTAGTGCATCAAAATACTGCAAGTTATTGCACAATAAGCCTCTAATCTGAACAGAAGCTAGCTTGTATGAAGGATAGTATCCTTTGAAAAGGATGTTTCCATTTTCATTTTATGATTTCAAACAGTTTATTAGTGAAGCATTTTATTATTTTTTAATGAATATCACAGCAGGCAAAGTCATCATTGCTGCTGTAACATCACTCTGCATCAATTTTGAAGAACATAATGTTTAGCATAGAGATCGTAGGCATTTGAAAACTCTGCAAGTGATAAAATATAGGTATCATTTTGGCATAAATCAATACTGAATACAAAGTGAAGATAACTACTTGCAGCCACGTATGGGTACCCCAAGGGGATACCTGGATTGAATCACATTTTTACTGCCTGCTGCAAATATTAACATATTGCAAATTTTACAAGAATTAATAAGAATATGCAATTGATTGCCCCCTCTATTAAAACTGTAGATTTTAGCCAACATCAGTCTTCAGTACGTTACAAGAAAGATAATAAGCAGTTTTTGATTTTGTATTCATTTTTACTTCATTTAAATCTTCACAGCATTGCACCAATATGAATTTGATCCTGCAACAGCCCCAAAAAAGGCAAAGCAAACAACTAAAAAATAGAAGCCATGATACCCTTGGTCTCACATCAGGCACTCAGATTTTAGCTTCCACTAAATCAACAGTGGCCAGCAACCATGCAACACACTTTGGATAATTAAAAAAAAAGCATCCCAACCCTAGGATAAACTAAATCAAGCATACGCAATGCTTAAAAAAAGTTGGAGCATTTAGTTTTGAAGCTCAAAGGACAGTGGATTATTGCATTAGTGTTTTGCTGAGTCATGTAGATGAGACAGATGATCGGAGAGAGGAACATAAAAAAGCGTGCAGTCCAGCTGTTCATTCTCAGTACTGAAGAGCTATCTTATCCTATGATACCTATTATCCCTTACCCAAGGCATTTTCTACAGTTCTTAACTAATAAACGTCTTTCAGCAGTTAATTCCCTACATTTGAGACCCTCTCTTTTCTCAGGCGAGAAAACCAGCATACAGTTCACTGGCCGCACTGCTAAGTTTTCTCTCCAGATAACCCAGCAAGCGGTGCAGAAAAAAACTGGGGCACGACACATGCCAACATGTTGCTAGGACACTGTCAGAAAAATTGGTAATCCTCAAATTGAGATACCCTATATATCTCATATATAGGAACATACCCCATCTCCACATACACAGAAAACCTCCCCCCACCCCATACGTACATAGAATTACCCACTCATGTATAAGGGGAAGCCCCCAACACATAAGGGGAACCTCTGTAATAGAGCACTCCAGTGATTCCTGTCTCCCCAACCACACCCTCCCCCCTCCATCACCAGCATGTCCTCTAGGGGACAGTGCCACGAGTACTGATTTGTCAAAGATATGGAATAATCTCTCATAAGAGGCATGACTAAGTCAGCTAGGATTGTATTTATTGGAGTTTAGAAGAATAAGAGGGGACCTCAGTAACTTATAAAATTCTAACAGGGTTACACAAACTATATTCACAATGAATGTTCCCAATGATGGTGGAGTCCAGAACTAGGGATCACAGTTTGAGAATAAGGGGTAAACCTTTTCAGACTGATGAGGACAAATTTCTTCACCCAGAGAGAGTGGTGAATCTGTGAAATTCACTATCACAAAGTAGTTGAGGCCAAAACTCTTTGTGGTTTCAAGTAAATATAGCTTTTGGGGCCAAAGGGATCCAGGGATAATGGGGGTAAGGCAGCATCAGGAGATTGAATTGATGATCAGCCATGATCAAAATGAATGGTGGACCTGGGTGTCCTTGTACACCAGATATTGAAAACAAAGCACAGCAATTAGGAAGGCAAATGATACGTTGGCCTTCATCGCAAGAGGATTTGAGTATAGATGCAAGGATGTCTTACTGCAGGGACTTGGTGAAATTAGAACCTTAAGCAATGGTCTCCTTACCTAACGATATGCTTGTCATAGATGGGAGAACTGCAAAGACTCACCAGACTGATTCCTGGGATGGCAGGATTATTGCATGTGAAAAGATAGGGTCAACAAGACCTGTATTCATTGAACTTTAAAAGAATGAAAGCAGCTCTTAGTAAAAACGTATATGATTCTAACAGAGTTGGACAGACTGGATGAGGAATGTTGTTCCATGTATAGCGTCCATTCATTCCTCAGAATAGATGTAGACAGCACTAATATGTCAAATTTTTTTATGAAGAAAAATTATAAAATTAACATTACAGAAAGTGAAAAAACTGATTTATGCAAGGGGAAACGAGGGGGAAGCTTTCATAACAATTTGCAGCTGTGGTCATGAAGGCTTTTGTTTTGGTTTATAAGAAAGCCTTGCTTGTATTGTACATTCAAAGAATGCATTCAATTTCTAAGTTCATCCCAGCTGAGTTTTAAAATGGGTCACGTTAGCTTAGCATAGTTAGTTACATAGGCAGAAATATCTTCAAATGAAGTCTTTGCATTAACAAAGCAAAACATACACAGACTCAACACCCTGGCTCAGAATGCAAGACAGGCCATTTAGGACCGAAGTGCAAAGACATTTCTTCACTTAGGGGGGAGGTGAACCTGTGGAATTCTCTACCACAGAAGACTGTGGAGGCCAAATCACCATTTAAAGAGGAAATAAATTTCTCAATATTGTGGTGGGGGGGCACTATATAATCAGGTGGGAGAGTGCATGATGGAAATCCTGTTGGCTTTCTGACAGCCCACCTGTTAAGTCAGATACAGGGAATGTCAGTTGGCTTACCAGTCAATTCAGACTTCAGGTAGCCTCATGATGCTAACAACATGGTCACCCTGCCAACTTGGGGGAGGGGGGTGGGGCGCAGGGGAAGTGCCTTCAGATTGACCATCCTATGCCCCAGCTCCCACACATACCCAGTGCCAGAGAAAGGGCTGCTCCACCACAAGAGCCCCCACCCCTCTGCCTTCCACACTGCCTGGCGATATATTGGTTACTTTTGTTTTTCTCTGAAATTCAGGAACTTATGCTGACCCAGCATTATGTTGGCACAGATTCATTTTGGATAACTCAGCGTGCTACAGATGAAACAACTCACCCATGAGTAAACAGGTTCAGGAAATTTGGCCCTAGTACCAACTATTAAATGGCGTGAAACATTTTGTTCTGTTGGCATTCGAATGACTGAGAAACTGGTTTCAGAGCTAATTCTCAGCCAATTACCAACTTTTTGGATGCCGTTTTCACTCTTCAAATCAATAAATGACAGGGTGAGCCAGAAGAAAAAACATTTAGGAATCCTTTTCAACAGAATCAACAGAGAAAAAGCTACAAAAAAAGGAGACAAACTGGGAAAATTAAAAAAGGGCTAAATGAAGGAGCAGGGTTTTGAATTCGGTATTTATTTACAATGGCATTAAATTTGATATGGATAAATGCGCAAATTTATCTGTTTGCATCAGTAGCATTTTGAGAGCTGTAAGTTTAAGCATGGCTGTCCTGCAAACAGAGGAAATTGAACAGGGGTGGAAAATTTTCATGCCGGACTGTGAAATAAGAAAACGCCAGAATACTCAGATCCAGCTATGCTCTGAATGCTCTGTCCTTGGTCCTCTAAAGTGTCCCAGTGAAATTTAGGGAGCACCACCTCTTCTAATGATTAGGCACTTCGGCCAGAATTCTCCAATCTCACCCACAGCTGGGATTCTTCTATCCCATTGCTGTGTATGGAGATTTGGCCGAGTGCCAAATTCTATGTTCTTGTTGGCAGCAGTAGCAGGGTGAGAGACCCCGGGGAGTTCCGACCTTTGTTTCTGGATTTGACAAAGAGTGAGCTCTTAGTGTTATTGGGAATGCTGGAGCTGCTGGCCAACCGAATTGGTTAACAGCAACCAAGGGCAGGATGTCCTCCTCACGGGAGGGGGTGCGGGGGCAAGTTCCACTGTCAGTCAATTCAGCTCAGCTGAAGCACATTGTAGCTGTGGGGTGGGCCAACACTGAGCACATTGGCTTCACATTGATGTTCTTTCCAGCAAGGAGTTGTTCACACCCCTCATAACATGCAGCCCCAGACACCATTTCATTTTTGCCAATACAACACAAGGCCAGGGATCTAATCTACTCTGCATGATTCAGTTCCACTTTCATTAATGCATTTGTGAAATCATAGAATTTAAAATCGACTTTGCTATTTAACATTAATGGAAGTCAAAGAAATAAGGAAGGTCAAAGGAGATTACATTCAATTGATCATTAGGCTAAGGAACTACTGATTGCATGGTACTTCTAATTAAACCTCCTCTGAGAGCTGCCCAAGAAAATGGGCCACGTTTCCCTCTATTTGGTAATTTTAAAAGAAGAACATTAGAAGTGAAATGTCATAATATTGGCTGAGAAAGATGTGAATGCCCTATTATTAAAGCTGAGCATTGGCTCAGAGAATTATATCTCTTTTCTGGATTAATGAACATTAGCAAACTTTTCAGAGAAAAACCTGCTTTCTCTTATTAAGACATTAAGCAGCATTAATGGAGAGCATAGACAGCATTTGCAGCTCACATGCAGACTGAACTGTGTCTCTCTCTTCAAAGAGCAAATCAACTTGCCTTTATACAGCACCTTTAAGTACCTCAGGACATCCCAAAGTACTTTGCCAGCAGTAAAGTGGCTTTCGAGCTACTTTCAAGTGGAGTCACTACTATAATGTTGGAAATGCAGCAGTCAACATAAAGACAAAGTTCCTTGAAAGAGTAATGACTGGATAATACTGTTCGATGACATATTTGGCTGTTAGTTGTACTTCAGTAGATCTGAACTACTCTCCATCGTCATACATAGGTTAATTATAAGTATTTATTCTCAGAAATATTTACTAATATACAGTAAAAAGGTATATGCTCTCTCCATACTTATTGGTACCTTATGATGGAAGGGAGCTAATTAATGAAGCAGCTGAAGATGCTTGGGTCGAGGATGCTATCCCAAACAACTCCTGCAGTGATGTCTGGGAACTGAGATGATTGATTTCCAACCACCACAACCATCTTCCTTTGTGCCAGGCATGACTCCAACCAGAGAAGCATTTTCCTCCTGATTCCCTTTGACTCCAGCTTTACAAGGGCTCCTTGATGCCATACTTTGTCAACGCTGTTTGTGTTCAAGGACAGTCACACTCACCTCGTCCTCTGGCATTCAGCTTTTTGCTCATGTTTGAGCCAAGGCTGTAATGAGGTCAGGAGTTGAGTGACCACAGCAGAAACCAAACTGGAACTCCATGAGCAGATTATCACCAAGTAAACACTACTTGTTAGTGCTGTTTTTGACCCCTTCTATCATTTTACCAATGATCAAGAGTGGGCTGTTGTAGCAGTAATTAACAGATTGGATTTGTCCTGTTTCTTGTGTACAGGACATATCTAAATAACTTTTCACTTTTTTTTTTCCCTCCTCACTAACTTCATTGCAAGATCCCATCATAAGCAACAGGCAAAATTATAGAGTCATAGAATATAGAAACCCTACAGTATAGAAAGAGACCATTCGGCCCATCAAGTCTGCACCAACTATACTCCCACCCAGGCCAGATCCTATATCCCTGCATATTTACCCACTAATCCTTCTAACCTACACACCTCAGGATACTAAGGGCAATTTTTAACATGGTTGATCAACCTAACCCGCACATCTTTTGGACTGTGGGAGGAAACCCGAACACCCAGAGGAAATCCACACAGACGTGACTCAAACCAAGAATTGAACCCAGGTCCCTGGAGCTATGAAGCAGCAGTGGTACTGTGCAATCCACAAAGTTAAAGTTTATTTATTAGTTGCAAGTAAGGCTTATACTAACTCTGCAATGAAGTTACTGTGGAATTCCCCTATTCACCACACTCCAGCCCCTGTTTGGGTCAATACACCTAACCAGCACATCATTGGGACTGTGGGAAGAAACCAGAGCATCCAGAAGAAACCCATGCAGACATGGGGAGAACATGCAAGCTCCACACAGTGACCTGAGCTGGGAATTGAACCTGGGTCCCTGCTGCTGTGAGTCAGCAATGCTAACTACTGTGCCACCATGCCACCTTGTCTTTCCATTTGCCTAGAGAACAGCAATAACTTCAATTCTGTGCTCCAATTCACTAATTAGACAAAATCAACAATTCAACTCATTTGAATCAGCTGCCTCCCCCACCCCCACCCACAGGAATCATGCTCTACTGAATGGCAGAAGACATGTGTTCCATTAGAATTGGGGATTAGCTGTTGTCCTGACAAATGAAAAGCACATGCAATTTGGGTGAATAATGTCCAAGTCCATTCCTTAAACTACATTACTTCTAGGTGTGAGAATTGAACTTCCATGAGATGCTGTGAGACATTGACATACCATATGATAAAGTGCACTACAACTGAAGCCATTCCTTCTGTTATTCCTTCCCTCCTTTCTTTCATCCCTTCCATATCCCTCCTCTCTTTCACTTTTTTTTCTCTTTTGCAATCTTTCCTTCTTCCATACTCTTTCTCCTTCACTGTTTCTCATTTTAATCCAACATGGTCATTTTGCTATAGTCACATGATTTATCGATCCTGGGCAGTGACTCAAATCTTTGCTCCATTAAATGTTACAACTTGTGCATTGAAAAAAATACGTAACTTCAGCAATGGGAAGTGGCTGAAATATGCTGAGCCTGAGAGCTGTCCATTCCAATGTGGTGCTGAAAGACGCGAGAGATGTGTGGAGAGACACAGCCAGCAAGACAACACCGAACAGGAAGTGCTTTTCACTTCACAACTGCTAATCCCCAATTCCAACGGGACACGTGCCTTCATAGCATGATTCCTGTGAGTGGGGGAGACAGCTGATTTAAATGAACTGAATTGGATGAGATCAGTGCTGCCAGCACCAGCAGAAAACTCTCCAATTTTTCCACTGGCAGCAGCACTTAAGAAATCTTAAGCCCGAGTTCATCGCTTGCGAGAGGATCTTGGGGCACAAGATCTGGACGTAAAATGACTTTGGATCCTTCGTGCCCCGCGCTGGCGATATTATTAGGCTCATGCCCATAATAGGTATGAAGCTGCTTTGAATGTATTTCAATATTAACTCACCCCACCGTCCCCATCATATTGGCCCCTTGCCACAATTTCAAATCGTGTGGATGTGATATCACGTTGCTGCAGTTTACAGCAGGTTCGCCCAGACACGAACTTATCGTGGTGCCTCCTCCAGGGATGCAAAAGTGAGGTAGCCCCTGGGGGAACGAGGGATCTATCCAGACAGCACCCTGGCAATGCCCCCAGCAAAAGGGGGAGGGTGAGGTTAATGGAAACTGTGGATGCAGGCTGGGAGAGGTTTGATGAGCAGAGGATGCCAGTGATTGCTACTGGGGGGAGTGGGGGAGAGAAGGGATTGATGATCATGGTGGTGATGTGGGCCGGGAATGGGGGGGGGGGAGCGGTAAGAGAACATTAAGTCAATGTCCGCTCTAATCAGGGATAGGAGGGGGAGCCTCTGAGGCTTCTGTAATGGGATGGGATGGGGTGGGGTGGGGTGGTTTATTGCAGCTTTTGATCAGGACACCCATTAAAGATGGCATTCTGACCTTTGAGCATCTGGGTTTTGCCTGCATGTTGAAGCCCCGCTCCCTCTGACAGCCTGAATCACATTCACCCTGATTTCTTTTTGGCAGGGTGCTGTAGAATTACGAGAGAAAACTGATGAGTTTCTATGGAAACACACTGGTTTTCTCACCTGAAACAACGCTCAGTCTTTTTTTTGGTAAGATTTCACCCAGAGGGTGCAAACAGGAGAAGCATGCCCAATAATTAGAGGTACAGTAAAGGCAATAGGGTGTACATTCAGGCTGTGTTGCTCCCAATCCAATCACTACCATTTTGACATTAAATTGTTATGGTTATCCAAGATTGGCCTGGCCTGGCCATCATTCCTGCAATTTCAATCTGCCTTTTTATACCTTGCCTACAGCAAACCCTAACATTGCCTAATTATACCACTTATATAGGAGGGGATGTAGCCATGGCAAGGGAAGATAGTGGGAAAATATACAGCTGCACAGATGACTCTTTACAGTACACTTACTTCCGCTACTATCGTTTTGCAATCTACTTTGCGTTCCAAGGGTACAATTTGCTTTGGTATTTCATTAAGCTCTGTTGGAAGCCAATTGCAGTTGAGTAAAAGAATCATATTGCATCTGTCCACACAAAACAAAATACATTCATGAGTTGCTTCCTCCTCCGGTTAAGTAGAGATCTGTCTTACATCAGTCCATAATGTTTGAAATTTCTAGATAACAAAAATATTATGCATTTTAGAGGACACTTGGTTCATTATTTGCTGAAAGAACAGGATCTATTTTGGGAAACAAGTTAGAAGAGCATGCTAAATACTGTAGAAATGCAAAAACACTTTTTGAAGCCTTTAATTTTAACTGCATGTGAAATCTGCAGATAGAGAATCGTCATCAAGAGATTTCCTGGCCTGAAGTGAAAAGAAAACAACAACAAATGGATTTGCATATGCATGATAGCAACAACATGCACAAAACATTTCTCACACAATTACGGTAGAGTGATAACAATAAGCCAAGTGGCAGGAATGTTGTGAGTAGTTCCAGGCCCCATACCTAAGGATGGATGTGCTGGCCTTGGAGGAGGTCCAGAAGAGGTTCACAAGAATGATCTCAGGAATGAAGGGTTTGTCATACGAGTAATGGTTGAAGAATCTGTGTCTATATTCAATGGAATTTAGAAGGATAAGAGTGGATCTAATCGAAACTTACAGAATACAGAGGCCTAGATAGAGTGGACGTGGAGAGGATGTTTCCACTCAGAAACTAGAACTTGAGGGCACAACCTCAGAGTGAAGGGAGATTCCTTTAAACCTGAGATGAGGAAGAATTTCTTCAGCCACAGAGAGCTGTGGCGGCCAGGTCATTGAGTGTCTTTAAGACAGAGATAGATAGGTTGTTGATTAATAAGGGGCTCAAGAGTTACAGGGAGAAGGCAAGAGAACGGGGATGAGAAAAATATGATTGAACAGCAAAGCAGACTTGAAGGGCCGAATGGCCTAATTCTGCTTCGATACCTTATGGCTTTATACTGCAGAATACCACACACAGCAATGGAATAAATGATACATTAACTATTTAAAGTGAGGGGGGGGGTGCGGGGAAGAAGAGATATAAAAGTGCCCAGAGATGCAATTTCTTCACACAGAGGGTGGTGCGTGTCCACAAGCTGTGAGAGGTAATAGTAGAGACAGGCACAATTTTGTCTTTTAAAAAAATATTTAGATAGTTACATGGGTATAGAGGGATATATCCTTTATCCCTCTAGAGAGTAGAGGGTATACCTACAGGCAGGTGGGATTAGCTTAGGGGTTTAAAAAAAAGGATAGAATGGACAAGTTGGGTCAAAATGCCAGTTTCCATGCTCTAAACCTCCGAGTCTATTCTAGTGGTGTTCATAAAGGGCTAATTGTTGATAAAGACATTGGGAAAATTTACTTGCTCTTCTTCAAATAGACTCAAGTTTTCTGATCATGTCTCCACAAGATTTGGCACAGATGGAATGTTAACCTTGAACAGAGGTTTTCCACGCTCAATCTCATTTTTATTTGCATAGGCATATGTGGTCTTGATTTAATATTTCACCCAGAAGATGGCATCTCTAACCATGCAGCACTCATGTAGTACTTCAGTGTCTATGTTATGTACTCAAAACTATGGAATGGCCCTTGAAAGCATTATCTTTACTTCAATTCTCAGATCTGGACTTTCACCACGACAAACAGCCTCTCAATTGTGGTCAAAAATAACGAAAGCAGTTCAAAAATCATTGTTCTAACCCAAATAGAGAATTCTCATTTTCATGAGAGCAAAGAAGGTGATAGGATATTGTACACACATGGACAATCTACAGAGGCAACTGGCCATTTCATTAATCACCTGCCTCTTTGGGTAGACAGGAGTCTGAAACCTAAAGTGTGCAGATTTGGCAAGGCAAGAGAAAGTCTAAACTTTGATGATTCTTTTGGATAGATGATGAATCTCTTGAGATGTACAGTACCCCTTTGGATTTGGTCCTGGGTCAACGTTGGTGGGTTAAGTGCCATTTGGTGGAGATCAAGCATCTTTGGAACAATTAAAGGTCCTCAAAATTGAATGCAGAAAATGCATAAGCTCATCACTATCAAGCTGATTTGAATTGTCAACAGACCTGTTAACATAAATTGTCATAAGTACTTGTCAAAGGGAGCTGTCAAACTGTCATAGCTTTGACAAGACAAGTCCTTTACATGTTTGAAAAAAGTAGTCTGGTGTGTTTAAAAAGATTGCTTGCTATTTTACTCTGTTTGCTAACATAAGTCTGAAGGTTTCTATTCTGGAATTAGTGCTGCATGACTGCTTTCAGAACTGTCCATCACAGGAGAGTGCCTGCTCTTTCAGTTTGATTGATATATACAAGTGGTTATAGACACTTTGATACTTGACTATGCATTCCAATGCATGTTATTACATGCTGGAATAAAATGTTTGTTATATGGCTTTATTTAGTTGTAAGAATATAAATATAATAAATGGGTTTCTATGGTCAGTTTTTCAATCTAGTGAAGTCTGCAATAAGTATTCAGAATTTACATATACCTCTATTTTATCTCATCTTTGCATTGATCCTGAGCTCTGCATAAGGTGGATTCAGGGTGAGTTGGTATGGAGGGTAAAGAATAATAGGTGGAGGCATAGGTTGGCATAAGTTGACACCAAGTTGGCATGGGGATAATTGGAAGGACATATTTGGCATAAGGGGTTTAAAAGGTCATGAAGGATAGATGGAGGTGAATGGGTTGACACTGAGGCTATAAAAGGGCCATGGGAATGTGTGGAAGGGCATTGATTTGCATCGGCTGTAAAAAGACTGGAGGGATATTTCATTATTTAATCTTTATTTTTAAACTTTTGACACAGGGCTGGGGCTGAAGACAAGCCTTTGTCCAACCTACTTCTGTATCTGGCATTCCCCTCAATTCCTCCCTGAATTGGGCTGCTAACCCAAGCTGCTATAAGACTGAAAATCCAACATCCAGCCTGCCATTTTTAAAGGTCAGATTTGCAGAGCCAGAAATTTTCCTGTTTCTGTGCATCCAACCCAAGAACAGAACTCCAAGCTTCAATCTTCTGACCCAGAGGCCTCATCATACCAAACAAACTAAAAACCCATTTTGCAAAGCAAAACCCATAGCCAGAAAGCTGACAGGCTGCAATATGCAGTACTTAAACAAAAAGAAATACTGATTAAAAGTACTACCTGTGCAATGTGACATATGTCCTTGAACTTGTGTCTGCTGTATTCTGCCTTGGGGACCTTAACAAATATGATATTCTGGAACTAAAAGGCAGTTGAGGCAGATGCAGAATAACATTCAGAAGGGAATTGTATAAATATCTGAAAAAATGCCAGCAAAAGAGTGGGACTAGCTGGATAGTTCTTTCAAAATGTCACAGGTAATGATGGGACAAATGGCCTTCTTCTACAGAATATAATTCAAAGAACAACAGTTAAACAATTCTAAATGGGAGCAAGATGATTAATATTTTGCTAGGTGAGAGGGAGATTACAGGAAAGAACAATCTGCAACAATAGTGCCAATCTTTAAAATCAGAGTCATGAGGTGTGGAGTCAGATCAAAACAATCTTTTATGTTTTTCAAGGTGCATAAAAGGATCTTGATTCAATTTTTGTTCATAGAGAAAATTTATTTTTTTAAAATCAGTCAATTAATGTGTTAATACCTAATCTGACTTATTCTCACTTTCCTATAGCTTTGCATATTAAGGCACATAACTTATACATTTAACCCAAGTTCATTAACATGAGATGTAGGACACACATTGCATTGGCAACATTGGAATTTGTACAATGACGGACAGTTTATTTGCCATCAGATTTTTGGTGCTTCCCTGGAACTCACTTCCAGATTCTATCCATGTCACTTTTAACCATGAAGCAGGAAGGAATTTATTCACATCCTTTTTTGTTTGGAAATGAGTGACTCCCAAAGCAGCAGTCTAGATGAGACAAGGAGCTTAATAGTCTTGAGGGAAATGAGCAGAAAACCACATCTCAACACTCTGCAGTGCTGTGCAATGGCCTTCCAATGTCATAATAGATTACTGCCAGTAATCATCGAATCATAGAATTCCTACAATGCAGGAGATTGCCAGTTGGCCTATCAAGACTATATTGACTCTCTGACAGATAGTCAATCCCAATCCCCTCTCCCTGCCTTTTCCTATAACTACACACATCTACTATAGCTAATCCACCTAACCTACATATCTTTGGACATTTGGGATCAATCCCTCGATTCTGCACAAATTTGTACTTTGGGAAGAAACCAAAGCATCCAGAACAAACGCACATAGACACAAGGAGAACATGCAAACTACACACAGACAATCACCCAAGGCCAGAATCTAACACAGGTCCCTGGTACTGAGAGGCAGCCATGCTGACCACTGTGCCACCATAGTATAGACAATGATCTGACTATCACAGGATTTCAGAGTACTTTCCAGGCTGTGTCAGCAATTTACTTTTATTGTGGCAACACTGTGAAAGAAAATGTTCTTTTACTGTAAAGAGGGAACACAAGTCACAGGAAAATGGTACTACGAAAACAAATCATCTGCAAACATAGTATGTTTCAATAAGATTGCATCTCATATTAATATTTCAAAAAATACATGAAGCACGAGGAGAAGAAAGCATATAGAGAGAATAATACAATGTGCTCTTCAAATAAAGCTTCAAAGGAAGGCTCATATTTATTGTTATACAGTTGTGAAATATAGAAAAAGAAAATAGAGAAGACCATTTGGCCCATTAAGTCTGCCATTCATTATGATCAAAGCCCAATCTCACCATCTCCCTCCCAGATCTTTTGATCCTCTTTGTCCCAAGTGCTATACCTAACTACTTCTAGAAAACATAGAATATTTTAGTCTCCACTACTCTGTGGTAGTGGATTATGTAAGCTGACCACTTTCTGGGTGAAGAAATTACTTCTCAACTCAGTCCCAAACTTTAAACAGTTTACTTGTACTCTGGACACCCCCAGCATCAGGAACATCCTTCTTGTATTTATGTTGTCTGGTCCTGTTAGAATTTCATAGATTTCTATAAGATCCTCCCTCATTCTTCTGAACTCCAGCAAATATAAACTTAACCAACTCAATCTCTCCTGATAAGTCAGCCCTGCCATCCCATGAATCAGCCTGGTAAACCTTCTCTACACTCCCTCTACAGCAAGAGCATTCTTCCTCAGACAATGAGGTAAAAACTGCTCACAATATCCCAAATATCCCTGCTCCTGTACTTGAATCCTTTTGTTACGAAGGCTAATATGTCATTTGCCCTTTTTTACTGCTTGCTGCACCTGCCTGCTTACCTTCAGTGACTAGTGCATAAAAAGCAACAAAATGCCATGTTAACGAAACAATCGCCATAAATGTGAACCCACAAACTGAATGGGCACCAGCTAGGCAGGTGAATAATAACGAAAGCTACTGACACATCATGAAGCTCTATGTCATAGGAGTCCATCTGGCCTATCTAGTCTATACCGATCACAATCCCAATACCCATAACCCCACACATTTATCCTGATAATTCCCCTGAACAAAAAGGCAATGCATCACGGCCAACCATCCTAACCCACACATTTCCAGACTGTGGGAGGAAACTGGAGCACCTGAAGGAAAGCCATGCAAGGCCAGCAGTTGAACTTGGGTCCCTGGCATTGACGCAGCTGTGCTTACCATTGTGTCACCATGCCAGCCAAAGCCCATCAAAATCCACCAACTGGAATTTTAATCTGCTGCCTGAATAGATGGCAAGGCCATCCATTGAGGCTGCTTATTACCTAGTTACTTGTATCTTTACATGCATATATCAGGTTTTAATCTTGTCATTGGGAAAGGAATGAAATTTTAGTTCTGGTCAGAGTGCAGAATGTGCTGCTGAATTCATGCATAGTTAACCTGAGACTCAAGGCAGGCTAACAAATGTAATTTTTTTTCCCCCTTGTATTTTTCAGACCCCACATAAAATACTTAGAAATGTTGAAGTCCAGTGCAGAGTTTCCATCTTGCACTGGATGTTGCCAGAACCCAATACTTGTACCTACCTTGTGAGTGACATACAAGTTTTTTTTTCCCCCTTTATTTTTTATGGGATATGGGCCTCTTGTCCATCCTCAATTGCTCTTGGACTGAGTGTCTTGCTGGACAAACTTAACAGGGTGTTTAAGAGTCAACCACATTGCTGTGTGTCTGGAGTTCACATATAGGGCAGACAAGGTAAGGATGGCAGAAATCTTTCCCTAACATTGGTTGTTTTACAACAATGTTGATTCTATGGTAACTATTATTGAGTAACTTTATCTTCCAGATTTATTAGCAATGTAAATTCCAATAAGTACTGTGGTGGAATTTGAACTAATGTCCCCAGGGCATTAACCTGGGCCTCAGGGATTACCTATCCAATGGCATCACCACCACGCCAATGATTTTTGTCACATCTTCTCTCTGCCTTACCACTCATTCATCCAGGAATTCAGGGATTTCAGTGAACTACGACTACTAAAGTCCAAAGATGTGTAGGTTAGATTGATTGTCTATGCTAAATTGATCCTAGTTCCAGGGAGACTAACAGGATAAATATGAGGGATTATGAGAATAGAGCTAGGGTGGGATTGTGGTTGGTGCAGACTCAATGGGCCAAATGGCCATGTCTTACATTGTAGGGATTCTACGATTCAAAAGTTGTGATCCAAAAGGGAATGGACTAGCCAGTGTTGTTTCCGACCAGGAACCAGTCAACTGTCATATTTCGGTTTGTCTCTGTGAAAGCAAATGTGTGCATAGTGGATAGAGCAGAAAGCAAAATTAGATTAGTAACAAATCTGAACTTCTTGTGTTTGTCAAACAAATTAACACACAGGGCAATCTCTATTTGGTGAGCTCCCATTAATTAAATTGAATTGCACTAATGACTGAAACCTTACATACTTTGCATCCCTTCCCCCCCCCTTCAACAGTTCTCATTATTCCTGGGAACATGAATTATAGACAGCATTCATTATTCAAACACTGCAAAGATGTACTTTATGCAATTAATTATGTATGAAAAATAAAGAAGTGTTTTCCTTCACTATATACAATGAATTGTTACCTTACGCCTCTCCAACTGTGGCATGTTATCTTGTAAAAATTGATGAACCTACAATGGTTTTAACATGATTGTTGTTGCAACCAAATATTTACGTCTTCAAGCTCTGAGGTACATTGGTGCTTACTTCAAGGCTCACAGTAATTGCTGCTTAATAATGATTGTTTCTTTTGATTGGTAAATAAAATGACATTTTGTAAAACACAAAAATGCCCAAATCATCATCCTTGGATGCAGAGTTCTTAATAATAACCTTACATGTTACTGCAAGTAGCTGCCACATCAGTGCAAAGATATCAAAACGAAAACCGTATTTGTCAATTTGTAAGAAAATTTCAACCTGTGATTTGTGGCTTGTGGTGAGTAAATAATTAAGTATGCTCAACTGTAAATAAAATCCTCACACTATATCATTCAACAGTACTGCACATCTTAAAAACTTCAGAGTAAAGAGAACAAATGCTTTATGGGAAAATGAATCTTATCTGGAAGCAGAACCTTTGAATATTTTTAAAGCAGAGCTGGATAGATTATTGACAGACAAGGAGATGAAGGGCTCTCAGGGGGGCAGGAATGTTGAGTTGAAGTTACAATCAGATCAGTCGTGTGTTTGTTGAATAATGCAGCAGGCTCAAAGGGCTGAATGGCCTACTTCTAGAATCATCGAATCCCTACAGTGCAGATTTGGCCCATCACATCTATACCAACTCTCTGCACCAACAGTATCTTACCCAGGCCCTCTCCCCCTGCTCTTTCCCTGTAACCCCAGACATTTACTGTGGCTAATCCACTGTATCTTTCTACAGTTAGGACCAATCCATCTAACTTGCACTTCTTCAGTGGTGGGGAGGGTGGGAGGAACTGGAGCACCGGAGGAAACCCACACTGACACAGGGAGAATGTGTAGACTCCAGAAGACAATCACCCGAGGCTGGAATTGAACCTGTGCGCCTGGAGCTGTCAGGCAGCAGTGTTAACCACTGTGCCACCTTACTGCCCACTCCTGCTCTTAATTTGTACGTTTGCAGCATTTGCAGTTGTTCTAGTGAAGAATCCAAGTTCAATCTGTGTTTTTTTTAAATTACAGTAAGTTGCTGAGTTTTCTTTTGCATCAACCTCCCCAATATGCCAGTTGGGTGGAACTTAACCACAAGTTGATGGAATACTGTTGAATTTGATTAAAGGTGCACGCGCATGTTGCATGCATAGGATTCTGTTCCTCGACCCTCACTTCTGCAAATTGTGACACTGACATATGTCATTCATATTAACGATTTTGATGGGTATTTATGAGGCATGGTTCGTAAGTTTGCAAATGACACCAAGATTGGTGGCTTAGTGAACAGCGAAGGTTACCAAGGATTGCAACAGGATCTTGATCAATTGGCCAGTAGGCTGATGAGTAGCAGATAAAGATTAATTTTGATAAAATGTAATGCAATGTATTTTGGAGGATTGAATCAGGGCAGAACTTACTCAGTTAATGGTAGGACACTGGGAGAATTACAGAATAAAGAAGATCTAGAGGTTCAGGTTTACAGCTCCTTGAAAGTGGAATCACAGGTGGACAGGGTGGTGAAAAAGGCATTCAGCATGCTTGGTTCATTGATCAGAACAATGAATACAGGAGTTGGGACGTCTGATTGAAGTTGCACAAAACATTGGCAAGGCCACACTTGGAATACTGTGTACAGTTCTAATCATCCTACTGGAGAAATATTATTATTAAACTAGAAAGAGTGCAGAAAAGATTTACTAGGATGCTACTAGGACTTGATGGTTTGTGTTATAGGGAGCTAGATTAGGACTTCTTTCCCTGAACCGCAGGAGGCTTTAGGGCTGATCTTAGAGGTCTATAAAATAACAAGGGGCAGAAATAAAGTAAATAGCCAACATCTTTTCCCAAAAGGTCAGGGAGTCTAACAGTAGAGGGCACAGGTTTTAGGTGAGAGGGCAGAGAGACAAATGGGTATGGAGGGGCAATGTTTTCATACACACAGTGGCGAGTGTCTAGAACAAACTGCCAGAGGTAGTCGTAGAAATGGGTACAACTTTTTCTTTTGAAAAGCATTTAGACAGTTACATGGATAAGATTGGATAGAGGGATATGGGCCAAACATGGACAATTAGGACTAACCTATTGGTTAAAAACTGGCTAGCATGGACAAGTTGGGCTGAACGGCCTGTTTCCATGCCGTAAACCTCTACGACTCTATTTAATATCGCTTAGGGTCAAAATCAAAGACAAGAGAACTCCTCAATCCTTCACCTAGTCTTGTTCCGAATATAACAGGCAAAACTTTATGTTTCATATAGGTGGCCAAATTGAATAATTCTGTTACAAGCTAGCTAGAAGATTGTGTACTGAAAGACATTCAATGGAATCCTACCAAAGACTACTGAAGGAAGGTAGGGAGGGGCGCGGAGATTATATGGGTTGAAATGCACTTGGATATATTTGTTATATCCACTATCAATATGTACATTCCTGACCATTTTCTCTGTTATATGCACCTTACATGCCTGGACTTCTTGCTAAAATAGCTGGATACAGAATCATTGAATTCTAACTAATGCAACTTTACGATAAGGAAGTCACTTTCACTAGCTGTTCCTTTAAGTAAATATGTAAAAAATGATGAGAATGTAGACTATTAATTCCATCCATTTTTTTCCCAATATTTTTTCACTTTTAGATAGAAAGGACAGTGTTTCCAGATTGCAGGTTTGATTTATTTCATCAATATGGAATAACTTAAATCTGTCTCCATTTTCTGTAATAACAGGCAAGGATTTTGAACCATTTTGAGTCTCGAATCATCACCAAGGGGCTGCTTAACCCTTCTTGTTGCAACAGAGTCTGATAAGTCTAACCTTTATCGATTTGTGCAATGCATGTTAGCAAAAAAGGGCAACATCCAAAAATGCAACCATGAGAAATTATTCTGCTCTCTATATACAAGATGCATTTCATCTTTTCCTTTCATTCTAAATCATATGCGACCCTTGAACATTATAGTGGTATAGCGTTAGGGGAGAATTTTACCATTTTAATGGTGTATAGAAGACTGGCAGGATGGGGTATATAAAATAAAATGAGTGAAGAACCTTCTGCCTTGCACCCAGTCCCAAGCTGTCCCCCAGGAAGTCCTCCCCGTTTCTTCAACGACAGTTGAGTGTGGGAACTATTCAAATGTGGCAGCCAGATATGATGATGGCATGTGTACAATCAAGCCCACAATACCAAAAAATATGGCACCAAACCCAATGATGCCTAAACTATGATGCCAGTCTAGGAGAAGTTGTGTGGTTTCTAATCAGCCTACGTAGTGGGAAACACTCCTGGTCTCTATCCCTGCCAAGGGACTTAGTCCCAGATGGGGGAATTCCATCCATGGTTTCTGTGATCTTTCTCACATTAGTTCAAGATTTCAACTTTGGAGGATCTGGAGAATCCCTTCAGAAATTCACACCAACATTTGCACATTTCCCGAAATAAATCACCATTTCTCAGGGGTTATTTCAATTGAAAATAAGGATTGACTGAAGTCAGTTCAAGAATGCTTTAAATCATTGTAAATGGTCCTGAAGGATCTCAGTCTCATACCACCCAGGGGGTTCAGCTGCTTATTTATTTTGAAAGCCATGTTTTTTTGAAGGAGAAGAAAATTGCACCCTCCATCCAAGACATTTAGAACAAATTCAAAATACAAACACGACTCAAAACAACTAGTTCTGTGTCATTCAAGTAATTTCTTTGATAGTTTAATGGGCTAACCATCCTGATTTTATAGAAATATAAAATAAAGATGAAAAAGTTTTTTTTTAAAAAACTCAAAAGTCCATCCAAATAAATGATACATTAACAAATCTCTACTGATAAAAATCGCTCATTAGTAACTACAAAGAACAATACAGCATAGGAATAGGCCCTTTTGCCCTTCAAGCCTGCATTGATCATGTTTACCCATCTAAACCAACTGCTGAAATTCATCTATTCCCTTTTTGTTCATCTGCCTATCAAGATAAGGTTTAAATGTGGCTAATGTAACTGCCTCAACTACCTCACTCAGCAATGCATTCCAGACTCCCACCACCCTCTGCATACAAAACATCCCCCACACATCTCCACTGAACCTTTCCCCCCTTATCTTGAACTTGTGCCTCCCTTGTAATTGTCATTTCTGCCCTGGGAAAAAGCTTCCACTCTTCACCCTATAGGCTATTTATACCAAACTGCAAATCATCTCTGAATTTCATTCCATTCTAATACTTGGCCAAAAAATTTGCAAATACACACTTTCAAAATAAGGGTTCATTATCTGAGGGGTTGTTGAGTTATCCATAAAGCTATTCTGCGACAGAGAAGGCTGCAGGTAACAAAAATAACTTTGTTTTAGAGATCTTGCTAAATGAAGCCCTCGAAAGGGTGGATCCTTCTCAAGGCGAGCAAACTATTTAAATAAAACAAAGCCAGATTGAATGAAGGCTGGTGCACCTGTAGTCCAAACGGAAAACAGACAAGGAGGAAATATTCTGGACACAGTTGCTAATGTAATGTGCTAATAAGTGCTGTGGGATTTACAATGAACCTCAACTGAATTTAATTAGAAATTTGATAAGATAACGAGAGGAGCGGTGAGAGAAAGAGCGATACTGCACAAGTGAAAATGAAAGAAAGAAAATGGGAAAATGCATTTTGGCAACAGTTCACATAATTTTGAAATTCACACACAGATCCCCATGTGCCACAGCATTGCTACATTAATGTATTGATCCAGTGGTCCATTAAAAATTTTGGCAGCTTGCCTGTCACGAGAAACCATTTTGCTCATTATCACAAACTTACAAAGGTGGCTGAGGGCACACTTTACCTCTGGCATCCTCTTTCAAATCTGTGTTGCTTTTGCATCTGCAACAGGAGGAGATTACAACAGAGATACAGCATGTGTACTTGCAGGGATGGGGAGTGGGGCAAAGCTGGAACTGGTGACAGGAACAGTGAGCTATGAATAATTTGGACATGGAGACAATACAACAGAATAGCGCTAGAAATATAAAATATCATGTTCTGCTAATCAAGGTGTGCAGCAAGGAGGGTTCACTAACCCTAACCAAAATGCTCATTTCAACCCCAACAAAATTGCCAGTCTCTACTCTTACACCATCATTATTCATAATTTTATCAGCTCAATTCTTGACTGCTTCAATAATTGGATTTGATTTATTGTCACATAGAATCTACAATGCAGAAGATTGTATTGTAAATACAATACAATATTGTATTGGCCCATCGAGTGCGCATCAACAAAAATCCCCCCGAGGTCCCACCACCGTAACCACACGTATTTACTCTGCAATTCTCCTGACACTAAAGGGCAATTTATCATGGCCAATCAACCTAACCTGCAGATCTTTGAAGTGAGAGAAAACTCAAGCACCAGGAGGAAACCCATACAGACATGGGGAAAACATGCACATGTATTGGAATACAGTGAAAGTATTGTTTCTTATGCACTATTGCAGACAAAGCATATACTTATAGAGTACATAGGGGAGAAGGAAAGAGGAGGATGCAGAATGTGGTGTTACAGTTTTAGCTAGGGTGCAGAGGAAGATCAACCTTGCCATTCTCTGAAATCATGTTCCACTCAGAAGTGGAAGTGCTGCCCACAATATCAAGGCAGTATTTAATTGAATCGATCAGTTATAAACCTCACAAAAGAGAGATCAGGAAAGATATTCAATTGTTGATGCCATATCAGACAGTTAGTCAGTCACGGACATGGATCATCACAGCCCCTATACTGCAATCCAAGTTCAGCATGGGAGGGTCCTCAGGACAATTTACTACTGATTAACTACTTCACCCTCTAACAGAGAGTGTCAGGAATAGTGCTGATCCCTGCCACCTAAAACAGGGATAATAACCACCTCCAGAAAAAAAATGCAACCTCCATCACCTGGAAGGAAAGAAGGCAAGCAGGTGCATGGAACTATCACCACCTCCAGATTCTCCACAAATCCCAAAACAACCTGACTTAGAAATGCACCTTTATCACTGAGCCAAAATCCTGGAACTTGCTACCTAGTCATATCTGGAAGTACCTTCGCCATATGGATTACAGTGATGCCTCACTACATTCTTAAGGTAACTAGGAATGGCAAATTTTGGCCATGCCATCCTAAAAATGAATATATAACAGAACAATCCCTTTGTGAATTTATATGGTTATTTAACAACATTTTCAACTCAGGACTCCTAACCTCTTCATGGTGGATACTTGACAATTATCAAGTCTCCAACCATGAAGATTTGAGGAGTCACAAGTTGAAAATGCTATTAAATAGCCATATGAATTCAATTGCTATAATGGGCACACAGAGTTGGTACTCAGAGTGAATATCTTTAAGGCTGAACTCAATGGGTTCTTAATTAAGAAGGGATGAAAGATTATCACGGGTTTGTAGAAATGTGGGGTTAAAATTCCAATCAAATCAGCCATGATCTTATTGAAGGCAGAGCAGGCTTGAGGGGCTGACTGGCCTATTCCTGTTCCTTGTTCCCATGTTTGTATGTTTGAGGGTAGATACACACAGGATGTAATACTCTGAGCAACCGAGACTCAAAATCTAACTCCTCCAGCTGCGCACCATGACTACAGAATGTATTTTGCATTTAAGCTATGGAGGAACCTTTCAAATATACTTTGGTGGCATCTTCCTCCTGTGATCTATATTACAAAAGGAGTAAAACAGCAGCAACATCATGGGAATACCATCCTCTTCAAATTACACACAATGCTGGTAGCAATGCTTCTTCACACACAGTCCAAATTCTCTCACATTATCTTGGTAATGCCACCAGCATGAAGTCTAGGGCTGTTCAATAAGCTATCCCACCTTCCAATGCTTGGAGCAATGAAGGATAGATAATAATTTGACCTTACCACCAGCAACGTTCCTTTTCATCAGAGCCCAGTTTACACATCACGTTAGTCCTCCTCACCTTCATTAGCAATGGAATGGTGCCAATTCCCGTCCTTGTGAACAAATCCACCCCCCCCGCCCCCATTGCTTTACAAAATGCATAGCCTTTGATAGCCATATGTTCCTTCAAATCAATAACATCCTGTCCTATGGTCAGGGCTTACTTCAAAGTTCATGGCTTTGGTCAACTTTTTTCTTTTAATCCTTTTAATACTGCCTCCTTTGGCTTAATATTTTATTTTCTTTGAGGCTACATCCCTGGAGCAATTGGGAAAATATTTTTGTGTCACAATGAGCTATACAAATGAAACTTGAAGTATTTATGCTTACAAATATTCTTTATAAAATGTTCAAAACGTTTAATTCCCTATATGTTATTCGTAATATTAGGTACAGGTGCGACTGTAAACAGCAAATGCAATTTCAGCCTTCACAACAACATTTAATTGGCCCACTCCCTATTCAAATTATTGCCAATTCATCATTTTCATGCCATCTTTTAAAATGAAAGGACATAGATAGGAATATTTTCTGCCTAAAAATGATGTCAAATTGGAGTGGACCATAATGAGATATGTTTTCCAGCTGTTCAATAATATTTTGTAGACAATTTAAACTGGCCTCTCCAAGTTATCCTGTACCCACATCAATACTGAATTTATAATACATCTCAAACACTTAACTGTAATGCCTCAAATATCATTACTCCCAATTCACTGGTACGGAATCATTATCGGTACCTGATTACATAGAGAATGGAACTTAATACAGATTTACTTTGGCATCAACCTTCCACGTTTTGAAAACTATAAATGTTTGAGCTTCAATGCACTCTGCAACAAAATTATGAAACATAATCCCGAACGGGTTTTTTTTTACTTCATTCATGAAACATGGGCGATGCTGACAATATTGCTCATCCCTAATTGCCCTTGTTCGGAGGACAATTGAGAATCAGCCACATTGCTTTGATTCTGAAGTCACACTTCGGCCAGAGGAGGTAAGGTGGCTGATTTTTTTCCCCAGAAGGACTAATTAGTGAATGTGGGCTTTTTCCAACCACTAGCTTTCGGAACACTTTCCCTTTGTCAGGTGACAACAAAAGGAATAGTGTTCCAAAAGCTAGTGATGTTTACTACCAAATAAACCCTATTGGACTTTAACCTGGTGTTGTGAGACTTCTTACTGTGTTTTCCCCAGTACAATGCTGACATCTCCAAATCGTGAAACTTGAACCCAGGGATCAGAGTGTTATCCAATGAGTTATAACATAGATCCCAAACTCTTCACTTTGGAGTCAAAGGCAGAAAATCCAAGAATGAGTGGGTTGCTGTGGGAGACAGTGAATGAGGGTCAGCCATGATTTTACTGAGGGCGGTATAGGTGGCATAGTGGTTAGCACTGCTGCCTCACAGTGCCAGGGATCCAGGTTTGATTCCCAGCTTTGGTCATCGTGCAAAATCCATACAGACATTCTCCCCATGTCTGCATGGATTTCCTCTGGTCGCTCCAGTTTTCCTTCAGTCCAAAAGATATGCAGATTAGGTGAACTGGCTATGCTAAACTCTCCCTCAATGCACCCGAACAAGTGCCAGAACATGGCAACTAGGGGATCTTCACAGTAACTTCATTGCAGTGTGAATGTAAGCCTTCTTGTAATTGAAATAAACCTTAACTGACCAGCAGAGCAGGAGTAGGGTCAAGTGACTAAATAGCTGATACCACCTCTTGTTATGTTCCAGGGGTAATAATGATAGCAAATCTAATTTCTCATGTCAGAAAGACAAACTGATCAATTCGAGGGGAAATGCACCTTTTAGTACATGGAGCACAATTCTCATGTCACTTACTATGCTCATCTTCCAATTTTCTTTCAGGTTATATCTTTGAAAAATATTCTAAATTTCTTCCATGTTAAAAGATGCTATTTCAATGCAACTTGAAGTATTCAGCCTCATAACTCTCCATTTATTTTAATTCCAAGAACATTATCTCCCTATATTCCAGGAGCAGCACTTCATATTACCCATGTCAATGTGCTTGCCAGATTTCTTTATTAGATATACGACACCACAGAATATCCTCATGTCCCAAATACTTCTTGCACTTGTGTTAAGTTTCAAAACTCCTTCAAAGTTATGGTATTTCTGTAGAAGTGTTATTGAGCCACACAGTAGAAGAAATTTTCCAGAATCATTTTAATGGCTCTAGAACAAATTAAATAGTTGCAGTGGGGTTGTATTGTACTTCTCTAAATGCAAAGTCTAGCCAGGTTTATTAGAATGATACAGCTCAGGAGGCAGTGACTGAATCACATCTGCACTGAATATTCAGAAGAGTAATCTGGTCGCTTCTACTTCCCCACTACTTACCCAGATTCCAGCAAAATTTTCTTTCCAAGTATGTATTAGATTTACAGGATTAGACAGGGCAGATACAGTGCTTGGGGCCAAAGGGATCAAGAGATATGGGGATGGGGGGGTGCACGATCAGGACATTGCATTTGATGAACAGCCATGATCAAAATGAATTGCGCAGTAGGCTTGAAGGGCTGAATAGCTTACTCCTGCTTCTATTTTCCATATTTCTATGAATTTCCTTTGCAAATTATCTAGTTAAATTTTAAGCAGAGCACTCCCAGTTATAAGTCATGCAACGAAAAATATCTTATTTCATCCAGGGGAAGTCAATTCTGAGCTGGGTTCTCTGGTTATAAATCCTTCTGTTGGTGGAAACAAACTGGTTAGCTGGCAAGAGTGCCACATCACCTCCCTTTGGGAAGGCCTGCTGCATTAAATGCCAACCTGGAAAACACATTCCGGAGAACTGCCAGCAAGAGGCTGGAAACTCCTCACTGCCATCAATGCCACTGCGGAAGTGGAGAGCAACGATTGCTGCCAGAAATGCACCCACCAGAGGCTCAGGATCAGTGACAGATCCAGGCCTCAGCTGAGCTAGGGTGAAATGGAGGTTGTAGGGTGGAGAGCGTCAAAAATGGCTCAGTGGTCAGATCTTCTAGATGCTGGATCTGCACTCCCCAAAGGACCCCAAGTAGGAATCCACAAGCAATGGGGATTATTCTCCATCCTCACAAGAACGTGCATGCAAATTCAACATGACTTGTTTTTTAGGCTTCCCATGTGAAGACTCTAAATATCAGTTGCATTGGGATGAAGGCCTTGACTAGACACTGAGTATTTAAAGCCTTAAAGTGGAAAGGCCATCCATGATAGTGGAAGTTTTGTGGCCTCTCTCTGGATTCAATTCACAATGCCAAAACTTGTCAACCACGGAAGGAGTGTCTACACTGCAATTTCTGATAATCAGTTCAGGAATCCTTCCACCACTTCCCCATAGGGGGAAAACAAAAATTGGTGAAGATAAGCTTAAAAAAGAACCGAACAGAAAACTGTACTCAAGAAAGGAAGGCCACCCATGAGTTATTCAATCTAGACCAAACCGGACACGAGGGAAAGCAGTGATGGGGATTCCGCTCCTCATCCACCCACCTGAGTAAAAGCAACCTCTATCTAATCCCCTGCCCAAATTCAAACTTGCTTCAGGAAAAGGATAGTAGTCTCTGATTTGCTTTATCAAAGCGACTGAAAATTTTGAGTGTCTATTAAATCTCTCCTTTACCTTCTCTGGTCCAAGAACAATCCTGTTATTTAAGATCCCTTTAAAAGGAAATTTTTCAATTTTGAAATCGTTAAGTGACAGTGAATCTCAAACTGGTACTCAATCTCTTTTGTTTAGGCCAATTTAAAGACAAATTTTAGCCTGTAATACAAATCATTTGACATGCACCATCTGTGCAGAAGGTTTAATTATTGAAGGCTGGCAAAGATCAGCAAAAACAGCACTCATAAAATAAGCTATTAATGATCGCAGATTTTGAAGCATTGTACTCTCAGGACACCAACTATATTTGTAGTGGTAAAACAAAAATTGACTGATCAACTTCAGAAGTTTTACTATTCCAAGCTTCAGTTTGTTTTAATTTTTCAAGCAATTATATTCAATGGAGACTTTTAGTTTTCAAAAGAATGGAAATGCTACCTACAGTTTTCAATATTAATAGTGTCTCTAACGGGTCATAAATAGAACTGATTACAATATTAAGTGGCCCATACGTCTGAAATTTTGTAATCCTTGCAAGCTGCAAAATATCAAGATTCAACTGTTTACAGCTTGATAATGAGATAATTCTGCAGTGCAGAATTACCTGTGAATGTCATCTGGGTATTAGATTCACAAAATGTGGAATATCTTTCTGATTGAAACCAACACTGATCAAGGAGCCATCTCAGAAGGCAAGACAGGACATAATGAATGATTAATCTGATGGCTTCACACAGCAGCATGAAAAGTTTCGAAGGCTTACATTTCGCAAGCTTAATGTGGATCTCAGCACAGATTGTACCAAAATAACAGATACATGTTATTTTGGCCAGAACACAAGGAGTGCTGCAGAATATACTCTCACAATTTTACAGATGCTTAAATAATGCCCAGCTGGCAAAGGTGGAAACATCAACCATGTCATGTCTTGATTTAATTCCACACCAACTGTTTTGGACTGACTGGTAGCCCAATTTTAATTCCTCCATGAAATACCTTGGGATGACCTACCTTATTAAAGGCACTACATAAATACAACCTGTAGTTGAATTAGACTGATGTAGTCATTTTGCATCAAAGTTCTATGATCCTCTGTTCGCTTATCATATAATCTCAGTGAATTAGGCTTGACTGTGTTACCCCAACTCTGCCTCAGCATATTTCTGTGGCCGACTGGCATTCAATGGCTCAATTAACGTGATGCAAATTGAGAAGTGTAGGGGATGCCATGAGCGCTAACACAAGCAATGGAGGTACCCAACTTCTATTTCCATATGAGATTATTTAACCAAGGTGGTAATTAGAATCTTAGTTGTGCAAAGGCGTTAAAAATGTTCACACATTAGCCTGGACTTTTCACCTGTCTCCCCTCCTCACCCCGCTCCCACTGTGGCTTTTCCAGCAGCAGAAGCAGCTCATCTTTCCTGATGACAGAATGGTCAACCTCTATCAAAATCAATGGCCATTTGTATTGCTCGCTAGCTGCACTGCCAAGAAACCCACTGGGGTATCACTTTCGACAGCGAGTCCCCTACTCAATCTATTATGGTCACTCATGCCAAGCCACAGTCCTTTCAATGAATCCTTTAGCTACAACAAGAGTATAAAAAAAATGATAACAAAATAATTTGACAGCTTTTCAGTTTCCTAAAAAAGCAATTATTAAAGGCCAAAAAGAGTGTAAACCAGTCAGATCCTTTAAAGCATCAATAGCTGAAACTACAAGCACTTGAAACACATTTTTGCTTGTGTAAATATAAATTATGCAATTGACAGAAGAGATCTGGGAACCAGGTGTTATAGTATTCTAATGGATTTCTAGGCTCTCAGCCAAGTTTCAATGTGCATTTTGGTCAACATTCCCTGATGGCCATTAGAATACTAAAACACCTGAGCCATGATGAAAACTGGTTAATGCATCCACTTCTCTACAGCAAAAGAAAATTTTTGTTTTAAAAAAATTATTTAAAAAACACATTGTTATCACAATGGAATTCACATTTCTATATAATACATAGTGTGAATGAACGTAGAAATACGATAGTTTAGCATGGCATAGGGCAGGAGCAATAAGTTACAGGGCTGGGTGTGGGAGGGTGCATGTGGGGTGAAGAACTGGGGTGGGAGGCTTGCTTTTTTCATTAAAATTGTGACAAAAGTTCCATATTACTAAGATGTGCTTTTTAAAAATCAGCTCATCTTGGTATCGACAGCCAATGGCTGTCTTCAAACTTTTTCCTGGGTTGGCTGGTCTGTCTGCAGCCTGCATCCACCTCCCAATGAAAATCTCATCTTTCCTGGCAATTTTTCCCAAGGCAGGCAAGGCAAGTCGGGAACTTTCCTGACTGGCTAATCGCTTCAAGGGTGAAGCTGGGTCAAAATCCGGAAGTCCCTCCCTAACAGCATTGTGAGTCAATCCACAGCACATGGATAGCAGCAATTTAAGAAAGCAGATCACACCACCTTCTCAAGGGCCAGTAGGGATGGGCAATAAATGCTGGCCAATAGCGACATTTATGTCCTACAAATGAATAAAAAAATTCAGTTCATAGTAAGGAGTCTTCAAGGAGCAATATCATTAGAGATGGTGTCAAGTTGTACTAGCTTTTAATTTATGGTTGCTAGCAGAGAAGGTGCTGCTGCTGACTAGTCTGGTCACGTCCTTTATCAATAAATTTAAAGAGTAAAGGTAAAGCCCAGTTGAATACCTGATTGATCTCTGCAATGATAAACTGGTTTGAGAATTTGTTTTTTTTTTAAAAAGTACACTGATTAGGATCAGATTGCAGCAGGTCAGTCTGCAAAACAGACACTGTAAACCAAGTCTGAACTACTGATCCATTCAGAACCTAATCCTTTAGCATCTAACGTTCCATGATCAAACGCATTAACAATATGACAAGGTAAAGGGATTGCAAGTGGGGTGAGATGAGTCTGATGGAGAAAATATCCTCAGTGATGTACTTTCATTGCACTCTCAAAATCTCCCTCATAGTATGTGTGATATTTGATATAATATTTGAAAAAAAAGTGTTGAACTAGAGAAGGGACAGAAAGGAATAGCAAAGTGACGGTATAATTGCGATATCAGGATAAACTAAAAAGAGAAAAAGATTAAGGGGTAATTAACTGGAAAATTTTAAAATTATGAAGACAACGAATAGAGTACTATAGTTAGATATCTCCAGTTAAGGAGTCCAAAATTAGGTATAATAAATATAAGACAGTGACTATTAATGAATAAAAGAAACAGGACAATCCAAGGGAAACATTTTTTTGAAGCATGGTTACATTGTAAACATAACTACCATATGAAATGATATTTATCTTTTAAGTGGAAGCTAGGTACGTGGACCAGATTCTTTTCTAGAAAACCAGCTCAAATAAAACAGGAGCCAATATTTTACACACTTACTTACAGAATACTTGCAGAGTGTCACATCAGAAGCATCCACCTACTAACCTAACAACCATGGTCTCAGTCTGTCCCTATGTACGGGAACTCAAGTGATACCTCAGTAAATGCCTTTCACTTACATGCAATGAATTGCAATTAACATACTATAACACACAATGGAGAAAAGAATAGGACGTACTGACAGGATGATATGAAATAATGTGGAGGAAGCTCTTCGGGTATTAACACAAGCATAGATCAGTTAGACTGAATGGCCTGTACAATAAATTCTATAAGTATAGAATGAAAAGTAGAATATCTGAGTTGGGGAATATAACTTGGGGAAGAGAAAACAAAAGGCATAGTTGAACAGAGATTTAGCAAAATAAATGTCTCTAATTGATTGGAAACTTTATTTGAAGATAATTGAAATGGCATCTTGAAACTTATTTAGCAATTATTATTAAAAAGCTGCAAATAAACATTTTTCATTGTCCAACATTACATAAGGAGAACCAGATAATTGCAAATGTTTCAATGTTGAGGAAGTAAAGTTAGGCTCTGGTACAAACTGTGCCAAAGGAATAAACTGAGATACACTGGGATGCTAAAATTGCCAACTGTCATTAAAAACCCATCTGATTCACTAATGTCTTTCAGCAAAGGAAATCTGCTAGCCTTACCCAGTCTGGCCTATATGTGACTCCAGATCCATAGTAATGTGGCCAACCCTTAAACTGCCCTCTCAATGGCCTATCAAGCCACTCAGTTCAACGGCAGTTAGGCATGATCAATAAACGTCGGTCCAATCAGCAATACCCACATGCCATGAATAAATGAAAATACATAATTTGGGGAAGACTATTTGTTTTCCAGATTTAGCAAAAATGGATGAATACATGGAGGGGGAATAAAAGGATTTATGTAACACCTTTCATGACTTGAGGAAATCCCAAAGCATTTCATTAGAAATTATTTTTGAAGTGTAGCCACTGATGTTATATAGAGAAACAGGGAATCAAATATGTACACATCAAGGCCTTGCAAACACAAATGGTCAGTGTTGGTCTGCATTTTAGTGACGTTGATCAAGAAATAAATGTGAGCAATTCAAGTATAGACAGGTAGACCAGCAAGATCTATAAAAGCCAACATTGAAGCAGAGTGCAGAAAACATAATTGTGGCAATCAGTATTCTTGAAAACTGGAAGGAAAGACCTTCAAACTGAAGTATTAGCTCTTATTTTACAAGTGACTCTAGATAAACAGCATGATTGACTCATAGCAATAAATGCTGGCCCAACCAGCAACACCTTCATCCCATGAAGGAATTAAAAAACGAGTCAACATCCAGCTTTCATGTCATCTTCTCAACTGAAAAGTGAGCAGTGTCTTCACAAGTCAACCGGATAATTCTGGGATCAAACAACCTTCCCCCCACCCCGGCCCCACAAATCTTGAACATTAAAGTACTTTTTAAATTACTGCCCCTTTAAACCTTTGTAAGGATTTGCTCAAAGTTGTGTCCAGGAGCTTAATCTTCAATTCCTGCAGGTTTCAGGAGGCTTGAGCTATTGACAATGCACACAGTAGAAAATACCATACAAGTTAAGTTTTAAATTTAAAGTTTATTTATTAGTGTCATGAGTAGGCTTACATTGGATTCCACTCATTATTAGCCACTTTAAAACTTTAATAGCAGGTTAGGTATAAAGATTTGCATTCAAATCAGTAATCTGTAAACTGTCTGTGCCATTATATGTTCTGAGGCCAGAACTCTCCATCCACCTGACGAAGAGGGAAACCTTGAGAGTTTACTATCAAATAAATCGATTGGACTTAAACCTGATATTGTCAGACTTCTTACTAGGCTTACATTAACAGTGCAATAAAGTTACTGTGAAAATCCCCTAGTTGCCACACTCTGCCACCTGTTCAGGTACACTGAGGGAAAATTTAGCTTGGCCAATGCACTTAACCAGTATGTCTTTCAGACTGTGGGAGGAAACTGGAGCATGCGTAGGAAACCCATGCAGACATGGGGAGAGATGCAGATTCCACGCATCAGTGGCCCAAGCCTGGAATCGAACCCAGATTCCTAGTGCTGTGAGGCAGCAATACTAACTGCTGTACCAGCCATTAATAAAAACAAATTTTATTGACTTAGTAGAAGTAGGCATTGACTCGGAGTGTAAAGAATGTGAAACTCACTATGGTATGGAATAGTTGAGCCAATTAGCATTGATGTAATTACGATGAAAGTAGGAATAAATAAGGGCAAAAAGAAAGAGAACTACGCACTGGTAGGTAGAAAGGAAATAAGGTGGAAGGAGGCCTGTGTGAAACAGAAAATTGGCCACAGTGAAGCTGAGCCTCATGGGCTGTTTCTAATGCGGTAGAATTCTAGGCATGTTAAGCAGAGAAATGAATGCTGCCAAGAATAATGAATGAAACTATCACACCACTTAATTTAGATACAATAGCACAAACGAATGTCATGTCTGAGCATGCAAGATTGAAGAATAAATCTAAATAACAGGACACCTGAGTAAAAATGATGGATCAACTGTACAAGTGAAAAGAAACCACGATTCTAACAAATACTGGACGAGTACCAACAGATACCTAACCAATTTAAAATCTGAGTGCTTGCAAAAACTTCAATCCAGCAAGAAAACGGATAACTGCAATAATGCTCATGGGAGTTCTAAAAGCCTACACAGCAATACAGCAATTTATGTTATAACAGTGACTACACTTCAAAAGTACTTCATTAGTTATAAAGTGTTTTGAGACACCCTGAGATCAAGAAAGGGGAGAATACGTGTGCAAGCTCTCTCTTTTATTTCAAGTGCTGGGTCGTTAGATGGGCCGAGACTAGATAATCATTTATAAACTCCAAGAAAGAGAAAGTATCATTTGCACTGAGAAATAAAACTGGCATACGACTGAATGAAGTATTTGTGGTGACAAGAGGAACAGAACGGGCGAACTCGTTTGTAATTAAAAGGAATGGTGAATTGTGAATTTACTTGTACTGAGGGACCTAAATGGGGCTATTAGACAGGGACCGTTCCAAGATTCCAACTCCTGCATAAATTATGGGCTATAATTTGCAACGGCAGGGATTCTAATGGCATCTGTTTGTTACACTTGCTCTAGCATGCACCGTTTTCAAAATATAGCGAATAGCAAGTTGCTAAGTGCAAACTGGTAATATTGCAATAAGGGAAAGAGGGCAAGCAAATGTGCATTTCCTCAACCAATCAGCCTGAAAGACTGTTAAATAAGCAGTGCAAGGACGGAGGAGGAACTGTAAATTAGTGTGGCTGAATTCAATTTCAATTCAGCTACAGAAATAGAAAAAGAGGAAAAGACAGATTAAAGAGAGAGAAAGAAATGAAAAAGCAAGATAGAACAATTCAAAAAATTCAAACTAAATGCTTATAAAATCTCAATCAGTAGCTAAACAAATCAAAGTCTATACTTGTAATATTAAAGTGCCCGAAAAGTTGATTGGGAACATAAGAATTGTTACATCATTAAAAAGCTGTTAGGCTTGATGTGGCAGGAGTTGGACTTTGTGGTGGGGTCAGTTTGCATCAACCAGGTAAATGATAGAAACTTTGCATCTGTCAATGAGGCAGGCAGCAAGACATTGTTTTCACAAAGCCAATGATGGAATGACGCATCTTTTAGCTAAAATGTCAGGGCTGTGCAACTACTCCTGACTAGAACGTGCTGATCCAAGAGAGCCTAATTAACAGCAAACGCCATTAGTCTCACTGTTATCTCATCAATACATTTGGCCCTCAGTTGTTGATTAAATCATTTAGCAAGTTAGGCGCATGTTTCGTTTTTTTCCCTGCACATTCAGTTCCCTTTGTATGGGAGTTTAGATTCAGTCTGGCATTTGATTTTAACTCTGCTCCAGATTAGAATTATGAGATAAATCAAGATACACAAGCACATTACAATAGTTGTGCGTCTATGGCATGTTCATTGTATTTCAAAATGTCACATTATTCTACGTAACTATACTATCAAATTTCAACTGATAAACAACATTAAAAAATTATTTTTGACATTTGCTATCAGGGAGCCCGAGTAAAATTGAAGGCAGATGCTATTGGTTGAGTCATATTGGTTGGCACAAAGACAGTGGTGATTGTTAGTGTCCAATTTTCTCAGCCCCAGGGCAGCGCTGCAGGAGTTCCTCAGGGTAGTGACTTGCCAAAATCTTTTCAGCTACATCATTCATAACCTTCCTTCCACCTTAAAGTTCAGGAGTCGGGATGTTTGATGGTTCCTGCACAATTTTATTCACAACCCTTGAGATAATTAAGCTGTCTGTACCTACATGCAGTAAAACATGGACAACATTCAGTTTTGAACAAGTGTCACCCAAGTGCTAGTCAATCATCATCTTCACAAGAGCGAATATAACCACCACCCCTTCGCCTTCAGTGGTATTGCCATTGCTGAATCTCCTCACAGTCAATATATGTGAGTTGCCATTGACCAGGAACAGAAGTGGACTGGGTATATAAATGTCATAGCTACAACAACAGGTCAAAGAACCAAGCTTCCTGACTCCCAAAAACTTGTCCACCATCCATAAGGCACAAGTCAGGAGTGTGATGGACCGGTTCTCACTTGTTTGGATGAGTGCAGCTTCAGTTACAACAAAAATTCAAAATCATCCAGAACAAAACAGCCCACTTCATCATCAACCAAACCATTTATTCCCTCTACCACCAGCACTCTGTGGCCATTGGTGTGCACCATCTACAAGATGTACTGCTGTCTTTGGCCACAGCTTTTTTCAGAGTTTCCAAATTGCCTGCCTTCAACATACAGAAAAACAAAGGCAGCCACTATTTAGGAACAGCCCCACATACAATGTGCCCCTCCAAGCCACAAACAACATGGGCCTAGAACTATTTCATTGCTCCTTCGGTGTCGCTGGGTCAAAAGCTTGCACTGTGCTTAGAAGATACACTGCACCAACTATTGCAGTTGAATAAGGTAGTGCACAGTACTTTCTCAAGTCTGATTAAGGATGGGCAATAAATACAAGCCTTGCCAGTTACCCACCACCCCACCCCCCTACCCCAGAAAGTTGTCTTCCAAACTATATAAGTTGGCCTTTCAGAAACACATTGGTGGAGCATGAGATATCGGGCTGGTACAACAAGGAACATGACAAACTTCATTAAATGAGTTTGCCTAGAAGAGTGAACCTAAAACAGAAGGTGATAAGTTAGGTAAAATGTGTTTGTTTCATGGCCATGACCAACAACCTTAGGGCTCAAAATGACAGCCACAGTGTGCGTGCACACTTGTGACCAATCAGGATAGGATGCCATACTGGTGAGGCCATTAGCATTAATGTAGTAACAGTTGATTTGCTGGCAGTGATGCAATTTTGGAACTCAACACAAGTTAATATCCTCTCAATCGTACACGTTGATGTGAATCACTTTGGGAACTTTTACGATATGGATGTTATTAAAGACAAGTAGCTGTCGAGCAAGAGAATAGACCTCCCCACCCCCAACAATGCTACTCACTGGTTAGCTGTTAGCTTATTTTGCCTGGCTGAAATAGACTGACTTTGAATCAGTAAGGGAATTAAAGGCTACGGGCATTAGGTGGGAAAGTGGAGTTGAGGATTATCAGATCAGGGTCCAGTCATGATCTCCTTGAATGGAAGAGCAAATGTGATGGGCCAAATGGCCTAGTTCTGCTCCTACTCCGCAGTTGTGTCTTGTTCTTTAATACAATAGTTCCATAACACAATGTGACAGGGGCTGAAAAAATGTTGACTTCAAAGCTTCTGCACCAACCAGATGCAGATATTCTCTAAAGAAAAATATCGCATAAACTGGAAAATAAAGAAAGAATGCAGAGCAGGACAAGCTGCTGAAAGGAGGAGGAGGAAAAGATCCAAGCAGTCGGTCTCACCTGCCCAGAGTGCTCAAGAACCTGTTTCCAACTGAACCTCAGAGAAATTCACACTTTTAAAAGAATGTTTTCACTGAAATCTTCACTGGTTGCAATCACAACTGTAATCTCAAAGCAGGGAGAAGGACCTTGTCATAGACATCTTCATGGCTACTTTTACATTTTCATATATATTTGACTCCTTTGAGGTGGAGAAACGTGTTTGCAAAGTCTTTCAGTTTACTCTCTGGTGTTTAAGGAAGGCTATTGGGGCTCTTAGCTCAGCAGTTAAATGTTTTCATTCCTTCTCAGCCAAGTTCTTGGAACAAGTTCTGACTTTGCAAAATTGCAGGCTTTCTCCAAACACAGGGTGCCATTGAATGTACATGTCACTTTGTGATTGCTATGTCAACTTTGTTCTATACAGACCCCAAAAGTGATTCAACTCTGTTATATATTCGATATTTTGACCAGTAGTACTAACAAAACAAGATGATAAGGTGCCACACTGTGGATTTTAAACCAATCCAACGCAGATTTAATAGCTGCTATCAGACTGAAGTCCAACACGGGAGAGATAAAAATGCACAAATGCCTCTGTTCTCATCACAGCATATCATGTGACTAATCAAGTGACATATGGCTTACAATACTTAACACACTATGTTCAACTGCTGTGTGATCAGATACAGTAAATGTCAATGTACAGTATCCTGGCAGTAGTCGTGATGCCTTTATTCTGCATTTGAGCATATTAGTGTGGCTACTGGAACTTTGTGCCGAATCCCACTGGGCACTTGACGTATGACTCTAATGCAACAACCTACACCTAATGAACTCATGCTGCCATGTAGAATGCAAGATAACCATTCTTTTTGTGTGCTGAAACCACTTCCAATACTGCCCTGGAGGAGTCTGGAGTACTCCACAGAGCATGTCCATTCTCCACCCTCACCACCAATTGTACAGTCAGCAACAGAGAAGCAGGAAATGCAAAAGTCGATAATCAGACTGTGAATTCTCTTAATGCCTTTGGCTGCCCTAAAGCTCACGTGACTTGAATGGGTTTGCAAAACCTCACTTACTGTACTGTCTGGAGATAATACACATCTCTTTAACCTGTGCCAGTGCTCCTTCCACTCACATTGTTAGCCACTTTAAGACTTGAATAGCAGGTTAGGTGTAAAGATTAGCATTCTAATCAGTAATCTGTAAATTGTCTGTGCTGTTATTTGTGCTGTCTGAGACCAGAACACCTTATTCACCTGACAAAGAGGTCAAAACACCTTGAAAGCTTACTATCAAATAAATCAGTTGGACTTGAACCTGGTGGTATCAGACTTCTTACTAAAGCTCCCAATACAGTATTACCTCAGTGAGTGCAGCATGACTGGTAGAAAGCTATTGACTTTCACTGGATGGAACTACAGCAGCTTTGGGAATGCAATCTTAAGAAACTCTGCTTGCAGACTGCACCATTATGAAAAGGGCAGGTGTGTGTTAGCACCCAGAATAGCAGTTGAGAGTTTGAATGACATCTTCCTGAGAGAGATGAAAGTAACTCTGTGTTCCACAGAGCCACTGACACACTCCACTACAGTGCCTCCACAATATAATGATTTGAGATGACAGCAATGTGATACCCTGCAAGCTCCTTGAGCATTTTAATTCACAGTCAGGATGGCAACAAGCTGAGATTGTCTGGGCTCAGTCTAAACCTCTATTCCAGCACTCAGATATTGACTGGCTGCTAGTGCTGCAACATTACTGATCAGATGCTGCACCAGTCCACATGTATGCAACAGTGTTCATTAAACACTAATCCCACTTCTACGCTATCCTCTAACTCGTGCACAGTGTTGGTATTTAAGCTAGTGGCTGGGAATAAGGCATGCATGGTTTATAAACCAGAAATGAGAGAATGAGGATATTATCACCTTCAATGGTTTCAGCAGTATCACTGGCTAAGGTGTCAGCAACGATTATTTTAATAATGGCCAGTGTCATTTGACCTCGATGAGGATTCAGCCATGCATCTGTTCACCTCTGGTTAGCTTCTTTCTCCGCTCCACCCAATTGCGTGCTAAGCTATTCTATAAGCGAGAGAGGAATGTGTCAGTGAGTGTCATGAGATCTGTGTGATTGATGCAGCTGTAACAATTGAACATCTGGCAGTCAAAGTCATAGAGATTTACAACATGGAAACAGGACCTTTGGCCCAACTTGTCCATGCTGCCCTTTTTTTTAAAAAAAAATCCACTAAGCTTAGTCCCAAATCACCTATGTGACTGTCAAAGCTTTTTAAACAACAAAATTACACCCGCTTCTACTATACCACTGACAGCTCGTTTCAGACACGCACACAATCTTGTGTGAAAAACTGCCCTGCTGGACCCTTTTGTATCTCTCCCCTCTCATCTTAAACCTATGCTCTCTAGTTTTATACTCCCCACCCTTTGAGAAAAGGTGTTGATCATCTCGCTGATCTATGCCCCTCATTATTTTATAGACTTCTATTAAATCACCTCTAAGCTTCCTATACGCCAAAGAAAAAAGTCCCAGTCTATCCAGCTTCTCCTTATAACTCAAACCATCAATATCCTGTAGCATCCAAGAAAGTTTGTTCTGTAATGTGCAAAAGCTGAGAGATCAGTGTAAGAATTCCAGTACTGCCAAGTATGTGCGGGTGAGGCAAAGCTAAAAATGTGAGGAATGAATCGTGACTGGTGGAGATAGCTGGCAAGTGAGTGACAAGAGGTTTGTGAATTGGGCAGAATGGAAGATCGGTGGCACATTTGAAGGGACAATAATCATGACCACTCAAATGAGACTGTGGAACTTCTTATGACTTTGATAGCTGCATTGTATTCCTTGGCCATTGATTCCTAGTACTCTTTGGATTGAGTGTTTGACAAACAAGACATCTCCCCTCCTTTTCAAATCTTCCTCCAAGGCTTCTCAGCGCAATGTCCGAAAATCTCAGGATCCACACTCTGTTGTCTCATTTTTCCATGTCTCCTAGGTCAGAGTCACTTCCTACATAACTGTTAGCGTCTGTTCCAGCCATTTGACAAGGCTAATATCAAGTGGTGCTTAAATATTGACTCCTGATGATGCATCCAGACATGAACAATGCAGGAATGCTGGTTGGTGTAGAAATCATTGAAATAACCAAGCAACACAAGTTGGTGCGCCACCTGTAATCAAATAGCTGATACAGGAGTACCATGTTTTGGGATTCCCAAGCTCTTTTAGATATTATTCAGGTTAAACCCTAAATATTTATTTTAATTAAAATTCACCTCATTTTCAGGTACATCAATAGTTTTGTTGCTCCTTCAACAGTATTATTCCTACAAAACTCATCTCTAAACTCTGTAGCCTGGCTCCTTGGCTCCTACATCAGACTGGATCCTAGATTTCCTAATCCACAAACCACAATAACCAAGATTATCCTCAACATCGGGGCCCCACAAGGCTGTCACCTATACTCCTTATACGTCTATGACTGTGGCCAAATACCCATCCAACTCAATTTTCACATTTGCTGATGACACCACCGTAATGGACTGGATCTCAAACAATGAGACGACATATAGGAAAGAGAGAGAAAATCTGGTGAACTGGTACAATAATCTCTCCCTCAATGTCAACAAAACAAAGGAGATGGTCATCAACTTCAGGAAGTGCATTGGAGGACATGCCCCTGTCTGCATCAACAGGAAAGTAGTCGAAATGGTTGAGACCTTCACATTTCTAGGTGTCCTGATCACCAACAATCTGCTCTAATACTAAAACATGTGACAATAAATCAAAATTTCTGTAATCTCCTCCAACCTCACAGTACTCCATAATATTGCTCATCTCAAAGACTTCCTGAGCACTCCCAATTTTAATTGCTATACCATTAGTGACAATACAATATTAATATCTTGCCAGTCTAAAAACATACACCAATTCACTAACTCTACTTATTGAACTACATTTTATTTGATAGCATGTACACTCATTTTCATGATTAATGCAAATATCCTTTTGGATGGATCAATAATTAATTCAGCTGCCCAGACCCCAAAGCTAAAATTTCCTTTCTCCTCCTTTTAAGATGCTCCTTAAAACCTCTCTCATTAAAAAAGCTTTTGGTCATCTGCCATAATATCTCCTTAAATGGCTTGTTGTCTAATTTGACTTTATAACATTCTTGTGATTAAGTGCCTTGGGCTGCTTTATTACTTTAAAGATGCTACACAAGTTATTGATATTGAAGGCATTACAATAATGTTAATGCCTCAGTATTGAGTGCATGATACACATACTGTACAAGTATGATGTAGTGATTCCTTGGTATTTTTAATTAGGCAAATAAATCAATAACAGTTGCTTCAGAAAAAATGCAATTGAGGTTACACCTCAGAATACAAGTCATTGGTTTAACCAACCTAATGTTGACATTTATCCTCTATGGAAGACAACAGTCCTATATGTTTGTCCCCCATATCTCCTGAGCCCTTATTTTACTTTTAGTTTATTTATTCACGTTACAAATAGGCTTACATTAAAACTGCAAGTTAGTGAAAGTCCCCTAGTTACCACATTCTGGTAGTTGTTCAAATACACCGGGGGAGAATTTAGCATGGTCAATGCACCTAACCAGCATATCCTTCAGACTGTGAGTGGAAACTGGAGCACTCAGACAAAACCCATACAGATATGGGGTGAAAGTGCAAACAGTGCACAGTGAACAAAGCAGGAATGAAACCTGTGATCCCTGAAGCTGTGACGCAGCACTGCTAACCACCGTGCCATCATGCCTCCCACTTTCACCTACCTAATCTAATCTGGAATGCTGATTCAGTTTGTGCCTCAAGAGCCAACTCTGGGAATGAACAAAGGACAAAGCAGAATACAGCACAGAAACAGGCTCTTTGGCCCTCCAAGCCTGCACCAATCACGTGTTCCGAACTAAACATCTGTTTGTATCCCTCTATTCCCAGTCTGTTCATGTGGCTATCTAGATAAATCTTAAATGATTTAGCGTGTCTACCTCAACCTCCAGGCCCGCACTGCCCTTTGTGTAAAATATATCCCTGCATATCTATATTGAACTTTGCCCCCCTTATCTTGAACTTGTGATTCCTTGTGGTTGTCACTTCCAATCTGGGAAAAAGCTTCCAACTGCTCACCCTATCTATGCCCTTCATAATTTTATAAACCTCTGAGGTTGTCCCTCAGTCTCCATCTTTCTGGGGAGAACAACCCTAGCTTACACAATCTCACCTCACAGCTAATACCCTCCATACCAGGCAACATCCTGTTAAACCTTTACTGCATTCTCTCCAAAGCTTTCATGTCCTTCTAGTAGTGTGGCGACCAGAACTGGATGCAGTATGCCAAATGTGGCTTCACCAACATTCTAGATAACTGCAACATCACATGTCAACTTTTATACTCTATGCCCCATCCAATAAAGACAAGCATGCCATATGCCTTCTTCACCACCTTTTCCAGCTATGCTGCCACCTTTAAGGATCTGTGCCTATACATCTGATAGTTCCTCCATGTACTGTAAAACTCTCTCCTGCATAAGATTGACCCAAATGCATCACTTTGCGTTTATCTGGATGAAATTCCATCTGCCATTTCTCTGCCCAATTTTCCAGCTCGTCTATATCCTGCTGTATTCTTTGATAATGTTCATCACCCTCCGTGACTCCAACAATCTTTGTCATCCGCAAACTTACTAATCAGACCAGCTACATCATCTTCCAAATCATTTACATGTATCACAAACAGCAGAAGTCCTTGTACAGAGCCCTGCGGAACACCACTAGTCACAGATCTCCAATCAGAAAAAAACCCCTCCACTGCTATGCTCTGTCTTCTATGGCCAAGCCAGTTCTGTAACCATCTAGCTAGTTCACCTTTGATCCCATGAGATTTAACCTTTTGCACCAACCTGTCACGAGGGACCTTGTCAAATGCTTTACTAAAATCCATGTCGATGACATCTGTGGTTCTTCCCTCAATCATTTTTGTCACCTTCTCAAAAAGCTCAACCAAATTTGAGAGGCATGACCTCCCTCATACAAAAACCATGTTGTTTATCGCTAATGAGACTATTCAGTTCTCAATGTATATAGATCCCAAGAATCTTCTCCAACAATTTCCCTACCAAGGAAGTCAAGCTCACTGGCCTATAATTATCTGGTTATCTTTGCTACTCTTCTTAAATAACGGGACCATATTTGCTATCCTCCAATCCTCTGGGACCTCACCTGTGTCCAAAGAAACAAAGATTTCTGTTAAAGGCCCAGTAATTTCATCTTGTTCTCCTTCAGTAATTTAGGACAGATACCATCTGGCCCTGGGGATTTGAATAGTACATCTTCAGCTACTCAAGAGGTTTCTCCTGCATTCTTTCAAAATCCATGCATTGAAACTGGGATCTTTAACCCCTGCTTCTATCACCTCTATTGTATCCTAATTTTAAACACATCTATTCCATAGCTCCAAAATCAATTGTTCTAACGGAAAAAGACCCAACATTCACAAGTTTTGGGAGCAATCCTGGTGAATCAGTGGTGCATCATTGCCAAGAATATTCTTCCTGGACTGTGGAGCTTAATACTGCACATGGTGGCTGAGGGCTTGATGACTTTCTATGCTGCCTGCAAAATCGTTAGCAAAGACTACTGAACAGATTTGGAATAACAAAAAAGAAAACAACACACACTTACCATAACACATATAGCTTTGAATCTCTGTTGTCCTAGAGGACCAAAGATAATTTGAGCTGACATATCTTAAATAAGGAAGTCATGCACTTTCAAGAGTCCAACATTTGAAGGTGGCTTAATGCTCATGCACCAGGCAAGTAAACAAAAGATTAGGCAGCAGCCAATAAACATTACCTGAGCTTGTGAAGTGCTTAACTGGTGTATAAATATTGAAATAGAGTAAAGGCTCTATTTGCTTTGGGAAATCTTTGAATGGTATTTTTAAAGGACAGTCAACCAACAGGCCAAAGAGACATTTTTAGAAGTATTGGAGCCAATATTAAAAAAGCAGATGCATATAGTCAAGCTTAAATGGATATTTTTGTGATTGCCATGCCATGGTTCAAAACAAACAGGGATGGCAGGCCCAATTCACCCTCAAAACCTCTTAAAAATAAGTTTTTTTAAAAAAAAATCAAAGGACAAAAAATTCAAAAAAGGTGGACCTATAAATATTAGCTTAATTTATGGCTTCTCAATCATCCAAACTGGCTGAACAATCATAAATAAAGGAGCAACGAGTTAGAGAGAGAAGGAACCTGAGGAGCTGCTTCTCCAATCGCCAATTCTCTCTCTCCCGTGCTCATGGTTATCCAATCATAAGTTCCCTTCTCCAATTCTTGCTTCTTTTCTAGGGACATCCAAAGATGTGCATTTAGATGGTTTGGCCATGCTAAATTGACACTAGTGTAAGGCTATTAGCAGGGTCATTTTGTGGAGTTACAGTCATATGGCCTGAAGTGGAGGGATTGCGGTTGGTACAGACTTGGTGAGTGAATGGCAGCCTCCTGTACTGTAAGGATTCTATGACACTTCTACTCTATGACAGAATCGATAATTGGAAGAGCAGGGGGCAAGGAGAGGGTGGTGGAATTGGGAATTGATGATTCGTGATTGGAGGTCAAACAGTAGTTAGTCTGGTTTGTCCCATGCCACCACGCAGGAGATTTTTAACTGAGCCAATCATAGCAACCTGCTAACAGTTGACAAATCCAACCCATTCGACCTCTTCCCAGAGGCTGGGAAGAAACAGAAATAGACGGAGGTGGCTGCCAGAAACCCAATGAGACCAGGAGAAAACCTGTTCTAAGAACATCTTGATGGGCAGTCATCAGTGAAGAGAGGGCTTATCCCATTTATTTTCTCCTGTAATTTTGTGGTGGTGGCAGTGGGTGGGGAGTCAATGACAAATGAGAAGCGATCAACCATGCAGAAATTCATTTGGTCTGCTACGAACTAACTTAAATTGCTTATTCCTGTCTGGTTTCCGTTTCATTGCATCAAAGAGTTGGGAATGTGAAATGAATCTGACCTTAGTTTATTACTGTAAATTGGGAATCGTATTTAGAATCCAAATTTTAGAGAAAATAGCAAGAAACCAAGAAATAACAGTATATCCTGAATTCATGTTCACTGTTCTGACTGATTGGAACTGAATCACCTTAGCTTCACAGGTAATGAACAGAGACTTTCATGGGTGGTGCCACTGGCCAAGATTCACGCCCATGATGCATATAATCTCGCAAGGGCAGCACAGTAGCATAATGGTTAGCACTGCTGCCTCAGTTTCTTGAACCCAGGTTCAATTTCCACCTTGGGTCACTGTTTTGTGGAGCTTACACATTCTCCTCGTGTCTGCATGGGGTTCTTCCAGGTGCTCCACTTTCCTCCCACAGTCCAAATATGTGCAGGTAAGGTGGATTGGCCATGCTAAATTGCCCCTTGTCAGGGGAACTAGTTAAGGCAAATGCACGTGATTATGGGGATAGAACCTGGATAGTTTTGTGGTCGCTGCAGACTCAATAGGCTGAATGTAGGATTCTATGATTCTGTTGTTGGTATGGACTTCATCCTGTATTGCAAGTACTAATTGCACGAAGTACTAAAATGTTGACATGTTGAGGTCATTTTGAAGATTTTGTACAGACTTGGTTTGATATGAAAATTACAGCACATTGTACAGGCTAAGGGAATTTGGCATGTCCACTACAACTCACCAATTTTTACAGGTGCACCATAGAAAACATCCGTTTCTAGTTGTATCACAGATTGTTATGGCTCCAGCTCTGTCCAACGCTGCAAGAAATTACAAAGGATTGTGAACATAATCCAGTCCATTACGCAATTCACCCTCTCTCACAGAGTCTGTCTTTACTTCCTGCTGCCTTGGAAAAGCCTTCAGTTTTTTGCAGTCTTGGACAGAGCAGGAGGTATACTAAGCTGTGATACAACCAGAAATAATGCTCTCTGTGGTGCATCTGTAAAAGTTGGAAAAAGTTATAGTAGACGTGCCATATTTTCTTCGCCTCCTGAGAAAGTAGAAGCTTTAACTATAGCGTCGACTTGGAGGAATCAGGACAGGTTGTTGGTGACCTGGACGCCTCGAAGCTTTCAACTATTTTCACTTTGTCCCCATAAAAAGAGGTTAGTTAGTCCGTGCAGGATCTAAGTGCTCCAACTACCCCAAATGGTCCAGTTGTTTTCCGTGCGTTGACTTTCAAGAAGGCTGCTCTGACGTCTGTGCTGGTGACCTCGGATTCAGGTTTGTCTTAAGCTTCTGGGGTGGAAGATATACCTTTGCTGACCTCTTGCTCAAAATGGGCATAGAATGCGTTGAGCTCAATGGAGAGGCGTGCATCAGTGCTGGTGATTTTACATGTCTTCATCGTGTATGTAATCTGTTGTACCTTGCAGGTCTCACCATAGTCAGTGGGGGGTCTATGTGGCTAACTTGGGACTCTAGCTTGGTTTGGTACTAACTTTTTGGCATCTTTGATGCATCTCCATAAATCATATCTTACTTTCTTGTAGGTTATGGTCACCTGACTAGAACGCCTCAGATTTGGACTTCAGCAAGCTGTGGACATCACTGTTCATCCATGGTTTCCACCTGGGAAACACACGAATTTGCTTCTTTGGCACACAGTCTTCTACACATTTATTAATGAAGTCAGTTACTGTACTCGTTCAGGTTGGTCGCACAGTTTTTAAGGACTGCCCTGTCTACTAACTCTAAAGCAGTCCCGCAGGAGATCATCTGATTCTTCAGACTAACACTGCGTAAGTGTTGGACAGCATGGCAGCACAATGATTAGCACTGCTAGAGACTTATTCCCAGCTTCAGTCACCATGTGTGGAGTTTGCACGTTGTCCCCCTATCTGCGTGGGTTTCCTCCAGGTGCCTCCTACAGTCTGAGATGTGCTGGTTAAATGCATTGGCCTGAGTGGTTATCAGAGTGTGGTGACTCGGAGAATTTCACAGTAACTTCGTTGTAGCATTAATGTAAGCCTTACTTATGACAAATAAACAAACTTTAAAAAACTGTTGTGAGATTGGCTGACAGGCTTCTTTAAACGTATTTTTTTTGCCTGTGGGCGTGACTTCATCTAACAATTTCCAAGGCTTGAAGAGTTTGCAAAAAGCTTGTTTTTTTTGTGCTTGCACCCCTGAATTCACATTCATAACATCCCAATTTTAACTCAAATTGCACGTGTTAAAATAGGATCACAGCAGAAAAGGGTTGATGAGCACTGGGGGTTGGAACAGCTGGAGGTTGGAAATGGATGCAACCTTTCCACCAACAGTCCATCTCATTAACAAATGAAATGATTTCAATTCTGAGTAGTAATATTTTCAAAAAAAAATCCAAGGTGGGATTATAAAACTCAAATTATAATGTAACTGTCTCAGCAAATAATAGAAACAGGACAAAATGTAAAATACATGAAACAATTGGTACTATTGCGAGGACATGAGCAGAAACTGAAGAAGAAAGTGAATGTATGCAAGCATCTCCCTTGCACCCAAAAAATGCCAATTATACAGAATGACTTGTACATTTAAAATACAAGGAAGAATATTCCCAGTGGCCATTGCATTATGTATTTTGAACAAATTGCAGTTTAATTTGCATTTTTGAATATTCTCAATGAAGTGATACATTCTACCACATAGTACTTAGCATCCTTGTTGACTTTTGGCTTGAAGTCCAGTTGCACATTGTAGCTCCAGATGCACTGAACAGTGCAACACAGGAATAGACCCTTTGGCTTACCATGTCATGATGCCAATCTAAGCTAGATCCACCTGCCTGCCCTTGGTCTATTCTCTCTACTCCTTGAATATTCATGTGCTTATCTAAAAGCCCCTTAAATGCCTCTATTGTATCTGTCTCTACCACCTCTCTGGCAGTGCATTCCAGACACCTAACACATTCTTAAAAAAAAACCTTCATTGTTCTCCTCTGAGCTTTCCTCTCTCACCTTCAGTAAATGCCCCGAGTATTAAGCATTTCAACTCTGGGAGAAAGCAATTCTGACTGTCAACCCTATCCACGCCTCTCAATTTTAGACTTCTATCAGGTCTCCCCCTCAGCCTCTGCTGCTCTGGGGAAACAATCCTAGTTTGTCCCACCTCTCATTACAGCTCATATCCATTAATCCAAGCATCATCCTGGTAAACTTCTTCTGCACCCTCTCCAAAGCCTCCACGGTTTTTCTGCAACGTGGTAACAAGAGTTGAACGCAATACTCTAAGTGCAGCCTAATCAAAAGTTTTATAAAGCTGCAATATGACATCCTGACTTTTGTTGGGGTACATCTGAGCAACAGCGCAAAATGGGCGCTGATGAATCTGCAGCCTGCATTACATCTCACTAAGGGATGTAAAATATGACTTCACTGAAAATAGAAACCTGGAGCCATGTAATATAGGTTGCTGATTCATCAAAATAAAAGCATAAAATACTGGAAATACTCAGCAGTCTGGCAGATAAAAGGTCACAGATCTCAGGTGATAACCATAATTGTCTCTCCACAGATGATTCCAGGCCCGCTCAGTACTTCCAATGCTTGGTTTTTATGTCCAATTTCCAGCTTCTGCAGCAATTTGCATTTAGTAATTGTGCCAAATTCACTACCACCCATTTTTAAACTATTGCTCCATCAAAATTACCTCCCATACGTCTGCATCATTGTCCCTTTCCTGCAAACATGACAGCTCTCCTCCCCTGGGAGATTCAGTCATCGCAAAGAGACTTGGAGCTTCAACCTTGACTGAGGAATTCTGATTGCACAGGCAGGCAAAATACAAATACCCAGTTAACACCAGTGATTGAGGCCAGACTCTGGCTCCAGTTCCATGAGAAACAAAAGCTCCCCAAAGCATGCTATTTACCGCAGGAGAGTTAGCTAAACAGTATCAGACAGGCTGAAATAATAGTGAAAGTAGTTCCCAACAATACTAGAAGAATCAGAGTTTTGGTAGAGTTGGGTGGCTCGAGTGAGAATCGCTTTTTGAAATCAGCAGACCTCCTCAACTTAAAAAGGCTCTTTTAGACCCCATTTTCACTTTCCACCTCAGGGATGTTGGGGGTTTTGGAGGGTGGGGGAGTGCGGCTTATTAACCCCAGGGGCAGATAGTAGGACTGGGCGAGGACAGAGGTGAACTGGTTAGAAATCTTTTGTTTCTCTTGTACTTCTAACCAGTCCACCTCAGATCTCAAGCCTGATCTGGGACTTCATCCCTGATGTTTTAGTAGCCGTCAAGCCTTTTGTAGCCAGTACTATGTCACCACTTCCCCGCCTCACCATGCATCCTCCATAGCCACTCACTCAATATCCACTATGAGTAGTATTCTGTGGAAATGAAAGTAAAAATAAACTTCTAGCAATCTCACTGTGATTCATGCACACTTGGTAGTGAAAACAATTCTATTCATGAAACTCAAAGCTTTGAAATCGCGAGTGGCTAATCTGTGATGAAAACAAACATTTCTAGTCAGGTTCCATGTTAATAGACAGCCAATTCTTTAATAGCCTCTTCAAACTGCGAACTCAGAAACCAATATTTGTATACGTGATTTTGAAGCTTTTTCAACTCGAGTAAAACAAGTAACATTCCGTGAGAAATGTCAACAAAATAGTCTATTGGAACTGTGGAATAAGTGGTCTTTTTTTGCTAATGACCTGCCAAAGCTGTGTAACACACTGTACTTTATTTTAATGATAGCCACAATGTAGAGATGCCAGTGTTGGACTGGGTAAGCACAATAAGAAGTCTCACAATGCCAGGTTAAAATCCAACAGGTTTATTTGGAATCATGAGCTTTCGGAGCACTGCTTCTTCATCAGGTGAGTTCATCACCCTGCAGTGCAAAGAGAGGCCATCCGGCCATAAAGTTTGCACCAACTCTCCAAAAGAGCATCCTATTGAAGCACTTTCCTCCACCTTAGCCCTGTAAACCCACACATCTACCTTGGTTAATTCATGGATACTGAGGGGCAATTTAGCATGGCAAATCCATTAATCTGCATATCTTTGGGCTTTGGACTGTGGAAGGAAACTAGAACATCCAGAGGAAACCCACAAAATGAACTCATGGGGAGAACATGCAAAATGCAAGCAGTGACTCAAAATCAGAATGGAATGTTGGTCCCTAGCTCAGGTGCAGAAGTGTTAACCATGGTCACTGTGCTGCCCCTGTGTGAATCACACTTGGCCCCATTCCAAATTGGATCTCAAATTATGGGTGAGACTTCCAAAAGTCTACATGGACTTCAGTAAGGCCTTTGACAAGGTCCCTCATGGCAGACTGGTGCAGAAGGTGAAGTTACATGGGATCAGAGGTGAACTGGCAAGGTGGATATAGAACTGGTAAGGTGTACATAGACCTGGCTCTGTCATAGAAGACACAGGGTAGCAGTGGAAGGATTTCTGAATGGAGAGCTGTGACAAGTGGCATTCCTCAAGGATCAGTGCTTGGACCTTTGTTGTTTAGTAAGTTTGCACTTGACACAAAGGTTGGAGGATTTGCAGATTGTGATAAGAACCATAAAAGGATACAGCAGGATATAGATCGGTTCTATGTTTGGGCAGAAAGATGGCAGATGAAGTTCAATTCAGAACTATGTGAGGTAATGCATTTTGGAAGGTCTAATACAGTGGGGAAATTTACAGGAAATGGCAGAACCCTTAAGAATATTGATAGGCAAAAGAATTTGGGTATACAGGTCAAAGTAGCACCACAGTTGGAGAAAGTAGTCAGGAAGACATATGGCATGCTGCCTTCAATCAGCCAGAGCATTGAGTTTAAAAATTAGAAAGTCATGTTGCAGCTTTATATAATCTTAAGCCGCACGCGGAATACTATGTTCAATTTTGGTTGCCACACCACTGGAAGAATGTGGAGGCTTTGGAGAGGGTACAGAAAAGATTTACCAGGATGTTGCATGGCTTGGAGGCCAATAGCCATAAAGTGAGGTTGAAGAAACGGTTCTCATTGGAATGACGGAGGATAAGAGGCAGCCTGATAGAAGTCTACAAGATTGAGGGGCATGGACAAAATGGATAGTCAGAAGCTTTTTCCCTCAAGGCAAAAGAGTCAACTATTAGGGAGCATAGATTTAAGGTGCAAGGGGCAAGAAAGGAGATGTACAAGACAAGTTTCTTTAACTGCTGGGAACTCGCTGCCAGGAGAGGTACTAGAAGCAGATAAGATAGTGACTTTTAAGGGTGATGTGACAAACACACAAATAGGACAGGAATAGAGGGATGTAGTCCCCGGAAGGGTAGGGAGCTTTAGTTCAGTTGGGCAGCATAGTAGTGCAGAATTGATGGGCTGAAAGGCCTGTACCTGCACTGTAATTTTCTTTGTTCTTTATCCAGGTCTCTCACAGTATTAAGTTTTGCCAAATCAGAAAATACAGCCCCAGGTCACTATGATAACATTCAATGAGTCAGTGAAATTCTAGCGTAGCGTTGATTGAAAACTAAACATCTTGTGAACTACTTTTTTCATACCTTATATCACTGTTGAAAGTCAAATGCGAATCTTGAAGCAGCACCGAAGTAGGGGGCATTATAGTCAACCATGCTGCGTTGCCTGGAGAACTCTTGCAACAACATCCAACAAGGTTGTAGCATTAGCTGTTGTACGTTTACACTATTGTCCTGCACAGTTGGACTATCCAATGCGACACTCATACAGTGCCTTGCTACAGCAGATGGAATCGGAATGCATTTGTCAATCATGCCAGCTGACTGAAGAGCTACAGGAGGATGGAGTGGTTAATCTGAAGTTTCCACTCCCTTCAACAAATCTTAAATAAAAATTCCCTTAAAACATAAAATTGAAATAAATCTCATGCTGCTTGGGACAAAAACAAAAATACACTCATCACAGCTTGGATATAAAAAGGATAGATGTGTCAGAATACCACGCTGTGATAAATCACTAGCCCTGTCAGTCAATGAAGAGGGAATTTTTTTTTTGAAAAATCGCATGCTTAGCGCATCCAGTAGAGCCCATTCCAAGACAAATAGCTTTTTGGCACCAGTAATATAATATTGCCTCTAAAGGTGCCCCTGAAAACTACAGCAATCTGCATTTATGTAGGATATCCCAAAGAGATTCAGAGTGAATGAATGATGTTTTGAAATGTTGGCAATGCATATTTAATTTGAACACAAAAGATCCAACAAGCAATTTTAAAGGTAAATCGTTAATCTTTTTCTCCTCTTTTGTATCATTTGTTGTAGGAATGTTAGCCAAGTCTCAGAGCAACTTCCTTACCCGCCTACTCTGATTAGTGCCATAAGATTGCTTACCTCCTCCTGAGTTGAAACATGGGCATGGAAAATTTCGAGACATTACGTGGGAGGAATTGTTGGAGAACGTACAACCTCAAACACAATCCAAAAGAGAGATATTGTTCTATCTGCTGTCTGCAGGATAGTGCTATGTGAAAATTGGCTGCCACTTCTATATGTAGCAGCAGAGCAATGCTACCTCAGTAATTCAAAGTTTGAAATACCCCAAAAATTACAAATAGTGGCCACAAACATCAGCTTAGGGTTTCTACCAAGATCTAGCAACATGTTACCAGCCTGTCCTCACAGTCCCAGCATCCAAGTGGTCCCTTTGGAGAGTAGTGAAAGGGAATGGAAAAAGATTGTTTAAAACATAATTCTACAAATTATCAACACTATTTCTCTTCTGGGCATGCCTTGTCCATTTCACTTTGTCTGCACATCAGAGTATTTCCAGACTGCTGGCAAATTCAGAAACATCTGCAGGTTTGATGAATTCACAATTAGATTATAGGAATCACTAGATATAAAAGACAAAGGTCTCCATATCTTGCCTTCAACAACCCTAGTCACATGACAAAAGGTATTGATCAACTGTAATAATCAATTTCTAACAATTAGTAAAAAAAAACACCTAGAGATGGCAGACAGTAAATCTGTCATTGAGAGTTTTGGAAACCATAGCCCCATATTACTACCCTTCATTTCTTTATTGTCTTTCCCCCTATTTTATCCTCCCTTTTGCTCAATTTTATCTCTCTCCCATCCATCTCCCCCCCCATCATCTGTTACAGCTTATCCTTGGATTCAGCTTTTCTGCCATTTAGCCATTCACACCCTTTATTCTCTCTATAGACTGCCATTAGCAGTCTTTTCCTCTGGTTTCTGCGGTTATGACCCCTCCTTCGCTCCCTAACCCTAAGAATCTCTCTCACTTTCTATGCCTTTCAGTTTTAACAAAGGGTAATCTCGGACTCAAAACGTCAACCCTTTTCTCTCCCCACAGGTGCCGCCAAACCTGAGATTTTCCAGCATTTTCACTTTTGACCTCAAATCACCTATTCTGCCCAAGCGTGCTGCACTTTCCACATATGGGGATGCAATTTTGAGCCTGCTCTGTCCATTAGCGTAAAAGGCAAAAGGGAATCAAAATCCCATGAATTAGGGAACAAGATTCTTATTGGCAAGATCTCATTTCCCAATTTTCCCTGCCTCTTGCCAGGGATGTGACAAGTATGAAGTCCCCCACTGTTTGTGGGGAGGGAAGCAGGGGTGGGAGAGTATATTTTTAATTTTATTGGGACTTTGATCGCTCCTCGCCACAGTGTAAAGCACACTCCCAGATTCTCTGCACAGATGCCAGAAAATATGGAGTGAAAATTCATCTGGAGATACACACATCAGCTTCCAGTCTGAATTTGACACACTGCCAGATTTTGGGAAGATTCCACCCCGTGTCTCAAATTTCTCAATTATTGGATTGAATTTACTGTTACTTATATTTTCAAGTTAGGGTAAGATCATATAAAAACCTAAACAACAGGAGGAAGCAAATGTTGCCCTTTGGCCATCTTTTACCCTTTAAGATGATTGACCTGATCTTGACCTCAACCCTATTTTCATGCCCACTACACCCAACACTTTTCCCTTCCAGCTCAAAAATCTGTCTATCACAGACTTGAATATATTCAGTGGTGAACTTTCCCAGCTTTCTGGGGTAATATTCCAAGGACTCAAGACCCTCAGGAGGAAGAGTTTGGTTAGAGGAAGCATATGTTTCACTTCAGGTATGATTAAAAAATTCATTAGAGAGCTTTTAGCTAGCTAAGTTTAAGAATTAGCAATAGAAAGAAAATTAGCAATAACTTATCCATTAAAAACAAAAACCAAAACAACCACGATAATGCATAACCCTTAACAAATATATCTAAGATGTTCTAATCAAACCAAAAATTTCCATAGGCAACACCCTTTAAATATGTTCAACACAGCAAAGTCTAATGCTCACATAAAACTGCAATTAAGTTCTTTCGCTGGAGAATTGAAAACTCTCAGTCTACGTTCTAATAGTCTTCTTGACATACCAAAACAACTTCCCAGAATGCCAGGAAGACACTCTGGTCAAACTACCAACAGCAGATTTTTACTACTTCAAGGCAGCAAGACCTTGTAACCAGCAGAATCTCCAAAACAAAAAAAAGGAGAGAGAAACACTTCAGCTTACTGTCCCTTCTAAAAACTTAAAAGCTTTCAGTTTGGAGATGCCAAACTGAAAATCAAAGAACTCCTGTCACCTGGCCTGCAATTATACTTCGTCCTGCCAATGCAGAGTCATAAAAATAAACAAACGCCTTTTAAGTAGCAACGAAAATACATCTCCAGATAAATGACCTCAGATAAGGCAGTGAGCATGATTTTAAAAAAGTCTCATGGTATAGTAACATCACACTAATGGGCAATTTAGCATGGCCAATCAACCTAACCTGCGCATCTTTTACAGTGTCATAACATTTGCATAAAAAAGCAGTCCGTTTCTCCAGAGACAGCACACCAGTTTTCTCTTCGGAAACAACACAAAATGGTAAATGTCACGTTAAGGACTGGTTCATCTAGTGTATTTTAGGGCAGTTTCTTGTTGGGAATGAACAAAATATTGTGGAACCCACCATGAAACAAGCTAGTTTAGATATGTATTACGAGACATATTAATAAAGGACCCTCTGGGCAAGAGTGATCATAATAGGGTATCACCTTAAAACTGACTGCAAAATTATTGAGTCTGGAATTAGTGCATTAACATTAAGTAAATGAAATCACAAATGTAAGATGACACTTGGCTTACTGGAAAAAAACTTATAAAATGCTAGATAATAGCATTTAAGGAGTTACTTCAAACTGTTAACACAAATGTATTCTATTCAGAAAGAAAGAATCTATAGGAAGGATAAGCTGCTATCATGAACAACCAGATAATCCCACCGCTTGTGAAAGTCATAATTTCTAAATGAGAAGCCATCAGTCCCAGATTTGTAGCCAGCAGGTTGCAGTTATGAGGCTTGCCCAGACGCCAGGCCTGGGTCAAAAGCCACCATCTTTATAGGGGCAAATGTTGTGCAAAGCCAAAATCGCAGCCATCCTGGAACAGAAACCAGAAATGGGAGGCTTTGACAGACTCCTGAAATCAGAGAACATGAGAGCCTGGCTGAAACCAAGACAAGTATGCAAAATAATATTCATCTTCAATCCATGAACTTTATTTAATTATGTACTGAAAGTTACTATGCCACTTTATTGCCATTTTCTGTTGGTGTATGAGTGCAGTTAATTTTCAAGTGTTAAAATTGAGCACAATGGCCAATAATTTAGGAAGCATTGATTTACAGTCTGCAGTACAACTTACCACATGAGACAGCAACCTCAACTCAAAGAAATAGCAAGAATGACAGATTTCTATCCTCAAATTTTCCCTTTGGAGATGGATGGATGTCTACTCTCTTTGTAGAGCACTACTGAGATCCTCCATTTGAATTTTGTATGTATAAATAGAAATGTTAAATGTCCCGATACTATCAATAGCCATTAATCTCCATTTGATTCTTTGCTTTAGTCAGAACCTTAAAACTTTTATGGCCTGAGCACATTTTGATAAGTGACAAAATATTGTTGTTGCCATAAACAGGCAAACAGCAACTGAACTAATTAACACTTAATTACAATAAAACAGTTTTATGTACGAGATTGCCAGTGCATTAGAACATAATTGACAGGAATACCCAATTAAGACATAATGGATTCAGGCACTACAGATGCTGTACATCAGACAGAGTGTGATAAAACAAAGAGCCCACATTCAAACTGTCAACTTTGAAAGCTTCAACTACAATAATTAAATACAATCATGCTGGAGGATCGCAAACTCAAGTGAAGGATTAATAAGTAAAGCAAAAATCAAGCTATAGCTTGTATAGTTGTTCTCCTATAAAGCCAGCTACTTAGTGGCCAGGGCAAAATTTTCACTTCAAGGTCATAAATTTCACATTGTGTCTCATGGGAACAGGAGTTGGCCAATCTCTGGCCATAGCCTGTTTCATTACAGGCGGGCATGCACCACAGGTGGTACAGTGGTTAGCTCTGCTGCCTCTTAGTACCAGGGACCTGACTTCAACTCTAATCTCAGGTTACTGTGCGGAGTTTGCACATTCTCTCCACATTGGCGTGGATTTCATCTGGGTGTTCTGGTTCCACACTCCAAAACATGCACGGGTTCGATTAATTGTCTATACTAAATTAACAGTCAAGGCAGGACTTTTTAGCCATGTTCATCCCAAGACCATGGTCCATTTTCTGCTCATTATGATTCCAGGCAGCCAGGACAGTATAATTCTACCCTTCGTGTCAAGGAGATTAGCAGGATATATAGTGGGGTTATACGGATTGGGCTGGGGTACATAACTGTACGCTCGGTGGGCTGAATGGCCTCCTTCTGCACTGTGGGAATTCCTTGATTCAGGTACATCAACTCTGTATTTATATTTCAAAATACTTTGATACCATTATCCAACAAAAATAGAATCATTCTAAATCTTTAATTTCAATTGATCCAGCAGCATCCATTGACCTTTGGGGAAGGGTTTCAAATTTCTACTACCTTTTGCATGGAAAAGTGCAGACTGATTTCAATTTGAAATGGTCTGGCTCCAATTTTAAAATTGTGCTATCTTGTTCTAGATTTCCCATCAGAGAAGACATCTTCCTTTGGCCTACCCAACCTGAATTACTTTAGCAGCTTCGCTAACATCTAGCCATGGGACAGGATCTTTTATAATGGTAGAAACACGAATGAATCCATCAATCTTGATTTTCTGATTCCAGTTAGACAGCGTGGAACACGGCGAGTGCAGTCCTCTTCCAAATTCTTGAATATGTTGCCATGCCTCAAATTCATGACCATCTCTCTCAGTGCTGCAGTTTTCCTACTCTGTCACATACCAGAATAACTATTATGTTGGTCACAAATGATATCTATTGTGTCTGTGGCAAAGGAGAAATATCCCTCCTTTTACTTCACAATCTGTCTGCAGTCTGTGACAGTTAATCCCACCATGTCCTGGCAACACCTCTTGTCTGGCAAGATCTGGCTGTACTCACTCTGTCTAACCATAGTCAGAAAATTGACATCAAAGTGTTATCTCTGGTGTCCTCAAAGGGTCTATCCTTTGACTATTTCTAATTCTCATCCAAGTTCTGTCCCCTAGCCATATTATCTGAAATCATGTCATTTTCAACATGTACGCTGATGACCTTAGAATGTGAAAGGAAACCCATACCAACACGCGGAGAACATGCAAACTCTACGTAGACAGTCACCTGAGGCCGGAATTGAGCCTGGGTCCCTGGCGTTGAGGCAGCAGAGCTAACTACTGTGCCAGTGTCACCCATGGTGGAGCAGGCTACAGGCAGAGATTGGCCTACTCCTGTTTCTGAGACACAATGTGCAACTTAAAACATTCGACTCAGTGCTACCTTTCTACCACCTCTTTGAACCTCTCTATTTCAGTCTATTTGTTTATCTAATTTGCAACCAATGCTGCTCAGCCAGAGTTCGCTGACGTATATTAGCTGCAAATTGGTCAAAAGAATCAGATTTTAAAATTATAACAGTTTCAAAATAGATGATTTATTCCAGTTGATACCTTAATCTTGCCTAAATAAACATATTGACATTGACAACAGAACAAAAAGTAAATTATAACCTTATAAAGATGTCAATCAAAGCAAGCACTCTGCTTCCATCTGTCAAAACAGAATTACAGTTGAACTAATCCATTTGTTTCTCAGCCATGCATTCTTAATGATATTAAAATATGATATCTCCCACTTTCTATGACTTTTGGTTTTGACAAGGTGTCATCTGGACTTGAAACATCAGCACTTTTCTCTTTTTTTTTTAAAGAGCAACACAGCACAGGAAACAGGCCCTTCGGCCCAACAAGCCCACGCCGCCGTCATAACTATATAGTAACAATTCCATTATCCTATTCTAATTTTAGGTTATTCCTAATATGGAAGAATCTCAATGTAGGGACAATTTGTTTCCCAATCAGCCTAAGAGCAAATTTTTGGGATGTGGGAGAAAACCGGAGCGCCCTGAGAAAACCCACGCAACCACGGGGAGAACGCGCAAACTCCCGCAGACACCGGCCCAATTCCAAGTGTCTGCACAGCCACATCGATAGTCTCTGAGCTGTCATGGTGCCTTCAGATGGTCCACATAAAGCACTCATTTACGACATGAGGTACCAGGCAACCCATGAATCAACATCCAAGAGCTGTACCCGCACCACCTGCCGAATGCATGCTCAATGTTGGTCAAGTATGGACCGAATTACCTGTGGGGAAAAAAAGCCGTAGTTAAACAGTCCTACTATATCCCTCTATCTGCATACCGCTCATGTGGCTGTCCAAGAGACCCTTAAACATCCCTAGCGTGCCTGCTCCCACCACCTTACTCGGCAGTGCATTCCACACCCCCACTACCCTTTGTGTGAAAAACTGCCCTCTAATATTCGTCTTATACATAGCCCCCTCACCCTAAGGCCATGACCCCTCGTCCTATCCATTTCTGAAGGTGGAAAAAGTTTACCTCCATTTACTCTATCTATACCCCTTATAATCTTATACACCTCTATGAGATCCCCTCTAAGCCGACGTCTTTCAAGGGAAAACAACCCCAGTCTATCTAATCGTTCCTCATAAGACAGTCCTTCCCTACCAGGCAGCATCCTGGTAAACCTCCTCTGCACTCTCTCCAAGGACTCCACATCCTTCCGATAGTACGGCGACCAGAACTGGACGCAGTATTCCAAGTGAGGCCTAACCAACGTTCTATACAATTGCAACATCAAACTCCTACTCTTGTATTCTATCCCCTTTTCTATGAAAGCTAACATACTATACGCTTTCTTTATCACCTTCTCCACCTGTGAAGACACCTTCAGAGACTTGTGAACCTGCACCCCCAAGTCTCTCTGCGTCTCTATACTCCTCCTGCGTCTCCTCACGGATGCTGTTAGACCTGCTGAGATTTTCCAATATTTACTCTTTTGGATTCAAAATGACCTATTTGAAGAACAGAAGCCTGGACATCAGTCTCTGTTGCTCCAGTTCTCCAACAGCCTCATTATGAAAGGGTATGGAAGAGTTATGGGGGATATGAAAGGGAGATAGAAAGTGGAATTGAGGGATAGAGGCTGGAGGGTGTAAATCGTTATGTTGGGGTGTTATGCCCCTTTGAGAGATTGGTCAGATCATCTGGGAAACAAACCCCAGGGCTGCAGCTCAGAGGAATCAGTTTTGGACTGATTGTACACCTGTAGAGATGTTCAATGAACTGTTCCTTGTTTGAATTATACCGACTTATCTTGTGGACTTTTATAATTAGATCCAAATATAATATAACTGTTTTTAACAACTGGGATGAAATTGCAGAGAACTGAGGTAGGTTTCCAAACCAGCCTGTCTTGGCATTCATCCACCTCCTTCTTGAAGTTGCCAGGCTCAATTAAATCCCTTTCCTCCTCCCAAGTACGAAAATTGCACATGACAGGGCTCTTTCAATCAAGTGGGTCTCCCAAGATGGTAAATTCCCTAACTTGAGCTACCCACCTCCATAGCAAGTTGCATTAGGGACCTGCTTTGCCTTTTAACATATCAACACATTTGAAGAATATAAATGAGTTACAGCAAAACAAAACCATGAATCTTTCTCTTTGATACTTGGTATTTTCAGCTTTCAAGTATGCATTATTTTCTCTTTATTTAACTTATTTATCCATTGCTTTCCACAATGTGTTCCTACTTGTCTAAAAGTATCCTTCAGAGAATGCCAGTGGAATAAAAGTCAGACCTTGAACAGAACACAAAGTAGCAGGGCCTTACATTTTTCACATTAATCTCACATTTTCTTCACCACAAGACACTCACATAAATAAAAGATCAGTGGTTTCAACAAATTATCCTGCATAGATTTTATTTTTCTATAGTTTCTTAGAGGTGATGGTTCCACTCAAGGTCAATTCTTCAGTAGAAAAGCAGAAAATTACCATTAAGTTTAAGACCATTTCTATTAAGCTTCCATACATCACCTGCAGCACCAAAACTGATAGTTCAAAATATTACTGCTTTATCAGGCACCGGCTGCTTCCAATTCAGAGACAAGGAGTAGGTTTTAGCAATGGCTCAGTGCTGAGATTCTCAGCCGGTAGGTCAAGGGTTCAAGCCCCATATCAGCCATTGGATGGGTGCAATCCAAACTGACTCTCACTCCAGCATGGTACTGAGGAAGCTTTGCACCATCTCAGGTGCCACATTCTAGATGAGATGCTATATTTCCAGACTGCCCTGTTAGGTGGATTTTTTTTTAAAAATCTGAAGCTTTATTTCAAGCTCTCCGGAGAGCTCTTTCTAGTTCCTGGACAACACTTATTCCATTGCAACAGCACTAAAATCGACTGTCCGTTCATTATCATTTAGTGGGATCTTGAGTTAGCTGCCCTGTTCCCTAATTTACAACAACTTTCAAATTATTTAACTGGCTCTAAAGCACTTTAGGGTGACCAAAGGCATTACAGAAAAGTGAATTTGTCACTACAGTGTAACATTCCCCCTTTCACCAGAATTGGGAAATTGAACAATATATATCTGGAGGAAGAAATCTGAATGCAATTTTCCCCAGGCTTCTCCCATTACACTCAGCCAGCAAGAAGTTTGAAGGCAGGATAATGGCTGCTACGTCTGCTAAAGACAGAGAGATACTTGCTAAATTTATAAAAAAATAAAAATTTTGGAAAGGGAGTTTTTTGTTGTATAATAAATAAGAAACACTTTGATTTCCAGCTTGGGTCACAACTGGCAAAGTCTGCACATTCTCCTCATGTCTGCATGGGTTTCCTCTGGGTGCTCTGGTTTCCTCCCACAATCCAAAAGATGGTTAGGTGCATTGACCATGCTAAATTCTCTCTCAGTATACTTGGACAGGCACGCAAGTGTGACAGCTCAGGGATTTTCACAATAACTTCTTGCAGTTAACTTCTCTCAACCTATTCTCATGAGGCATGTCACCCAATCCAGGCAACATCCTTGAACATCACCTCTGCACCCTTTGTATGGCTTCCATTCCATTTCTATAATGAGGCGACCAGAACTGAGCACAGTCCAAGTGGGATCTGACTGAGAATCTTATACAGCTAATCTCTGATGCTTTCACATCTTTCTTAAAGTGTAGTTTCTCAGAACTGAACAGAATACTCCAGTTGAGACCAAACCAGGACTGTCTATAGATTTCTCATAATATCCCTGCTTTTGAAATCCAAGGGTGTGAATGCTTCATGAACCGATTTCTCAACCTGTTCTCCCACCTTCAGCGATTTGTGCACAATACTTCAAACCTAGGAGTTTATGTAGGGACTGGAATGGCCAGTGGGCTTCTAGTCTCTGTACAGTTTTTTTCCTTATTAATAAATCCCTTGTGTTGCTGATGAAGAGCATGCATCATTACAGTCCTAATACTAACTCCTGAGGAACACTACTACATACCTTCCTCCATCTCAAAAATAACCATTCACCATTGCTCATTACTGTGGCTCAGCCAATTTTGTATCCATACTGCAACTCATTTAATTTCTTTAATTCTAATTTTGCTGACGAGCCTTTGTGTGTCACTTCATCGACACCATTTGTGCATCACATCAACCATATTACCCTCATCACCCCTCTTATCTCAAAAAAACGTAAGCAAATCAAACACAATTTACCTTTAAACAAATCCACATTGGCTTTCCTTAACTAATACATGTTGTCAAAGTAATGGTTAACTTTGTCCTGAATTTTTTTTTTCAAAAAAGTTTTCTCACCACCAAGATTAAAAAGTGACAAACCTGCAGTTACCAATCACAAATCTTGTTGAACGATGGTGTGAACATTTGCATTTTCCAGTCTTCTGACACCATTCAGTGCTCAAAGGAGGATTGGAAGATTGTAGCCAGAGCCTCCAGAGTTTTCATCCTGGGGAAAATAGTGCAAGTACCATATTTCCAGTGCTTTTAAAATTTATTCATTAGTGTCACAGGTAGGCTTACATTAACACTGCAATGAAGTTTCCGTGAAAATTCCCGAGTCGCCACACAACAGGCTTACCAGCAAAATTAGAATTCAAGGAATTAAGCAAGTTGGACACGAACTTGGCTGAGCAAGAGTAACGAGCAGCGTACTGGGACACAGAGAATTTTAGCATGGCCAATGCACCAAACCAACATGTCCTTTTGGACTGTGGGAGGAAACCCACACAGACATGGAAAGAACATGCAGATTCTGCACAGACAGTGAACCAAGTTGGGAATCAAATCCAGGCTTAAGGCACTGTGAGGCAGCAGTGCTAACTACTGTGCCACCCCTTTGGAGAAAACTCCTGCAGAAACAAATCGCTTGGATTTCTGAGAACCGTGTGGATCAAGGCACGGAAATTTCCAGCAGAACTACTCAATTGATATCCTCAGCCGTACCAAAGCTGGAAAGACCATAACTGCATTAAAAATTGATTCATTGAGGTGCACAGGAAAAAATAAACAGTTCCAACTGCTGGAGAAGAATGTTATCTTAAGATATTATGTTTTTCTCTTTGTACAGTACCTGAATTTCCTTTTAAGAGATTATATTGTGGTGCTTTCTACTACAGACCTATATTGATACCAGTATAGTATCAATATATACTAGTACAAAATCGGTGGTTTTTGCTTTGGCGGCCATATCAACATGACAGAACAATAGAATTGTACTGTAAAACATCTGCCATGTTCTGCAAGGTTGGCAATATCAGGAGCTGGTGTTCTTGGGGAACACGTCAGCTGTCACAGGCATTTGGCCTCTGATCTTCCTCCAAGAAAGCTTCGTGACACACGACAACGCAGAGTCGCTGAGCGCAGACTGTTAGCCAAGTTCCAACCACGAGGACAGCCTCAACCGGGATCTTGGGTTCACATCACACTATCCATAATCCCCACGATTTGCCTGGACTTGCAAAATCTCACTTACTGTCCTGGCCAGAGACAATCCACATCTCCTTAACCTGTGCTTAACCCTCTCTCCACTCACATTAGCTGTAAAGACTCACATTCCAATCATTATTTTATAAATTGAGTTTGTGCCTTTATTTACCTTGCTTGTGAACAGAACTCTTACTTACCTGACAAAGGAGCAGTGATCCGAAAGCTAGTGGCTTTTGCTACCAAATAAACCTGTTGAACTCTAGCCTGGTGAGACTTCTTACTGTGTTAACAAGAACGCCAGAGAAATGCTACTTGAGTGTTTTCTTTTCATATTGCTGATTACATTGCTCACTCATCCATCCTGATGGGCATTTAGATATTGTCACACGAAGCTCAGTGCCAACTCTGACATTAGGTCAATGAACACTTGTCTGGTTTCACAGATAGCCAACTTCCCCGTGGACTAGAAAGTTTTCTATTATCTCTTAGGATTCATTATTAAATTAAGCAATATGTATGAGGGAGGAGGGAAATGGAATAGCTGCAAAATGAGTCTACCCAAGGTCAACACATTAAGAGAGCACAGTTAATAGCAAACATCAACTGCAATGATCATATAATCTCCCTAGCTAAAGCAACAAGCCTGCAATCATGCAGAAAGGTAGCATATGCACAACGTAAAGACAGCTTTACAAAGAGTAGGATTTACAATTGGGTAACCTACAGACACGATGCAAACGTAACCTAAAAATTGGTTTTATTTTATCCTTCGGAGGTGATATTTGAGTGTTTTTTTCCCCAAAGATTTGATGAAGATTTCCATATTTACCTGTCAACTTGTCCAATGTTCAGCTACCAATAGGTTCTTGTTCCACTGCATAAATTAGTCTTTCCTTAGCTCAGTGAAATGCAAAGCAATTAAAATGATAAATTCATCATAGCCTACAGCAAAAGCTGATGCGTTCCCACATTCCACCGTGTTAGCTTTTAAATAAAGGTGAACAGCAGACAGCTTCTTTCAAAGTCAGACAATGCAGATTTATTATGAGAAAGCAGATCAGCTTTAATTACAATCATTCAAGTATGAACCCAATTAAAAGCTTAAAAAATCAAGTTCATAAATAAATATCACAAAATATAATTTTATTTAATGAATACAAACACTGAAAAAGAATCACACACTAGTAGCATTTGCAAGCAAAGAATTCCATTGTGTGTTTGGGATTGAACCCAAAGATTAATAATTTTTCAATTTATGTTTTAAGCTGTTAAGTTTCTAAGTACATTTATTAGTGTCACAAGTAGGCTGACATTAACACTGCAATGAAGTTACTGTGAGAATCCTCTAGTTGCCACACTCCTGTGTTTACTCGCGTACACAGCAGGAGAATTTAGCATGGCCAATGCACCTAACCAGCACGTTTTTGGACTATGGGAAGAAACCAGAGCTCCCAGAGGAATCCCACAAAGACACAGGGAGAACGTGCAGATTCCACACAATGACCCAAGCAGGAATCAAACTGGTGATTTGATTCCTGGTGCTGTGAGGCAGCATTGCTAACCACTGTGCTGCCCCGGTGAAATAAGTTTACTGGGAGGTAATAAAGGAATGTATGAAACATGTGGTTTTCAGTGGCACGATAGAAACTACATCAATTCCCCAGGAGCAGGCAGCATCACATGCAGCATTCTTTGGCAACAAGCGGTGAAGAAAGCCACATGGGCCCTTATCTACATCATCTGATGCAATGTTGGTTCCTGGGCATTAATATGTGTTTAGCGGTACCATGTGAACAAAGCTCTACCTCAACTATCTTGATCTTCAAATAGAAGAGAAACCCAAAGAAAAGATTACACGCACCTATATGCCTCAATTAACTGAGGATGTGAAATATTATCCTAGATTACAAACACATGATACCTACATTAACTAGACAAACTGAACAATTAAACACACACTAGTTCTCTCTCACTGGCTTGTGGAATGGTAAACCTGGCAACTTTTATATGCAAAGTCCCAGAGGGAATTCAACAACAAGACAAAAAAAATCCATAATAGCTTAATGGAGAAATAAAACAGGAAAAAAAACAGAAGTCTTTGCGTAAATTATTCATTAGAATAAGTGCAGCATTTTTTTAAGTCACAGCAGCACTCAGAGCAAGAACAAAGAAAGAATATTTCCAAGAATGAACAGGCAATAATTAAGTTGCTTGAGTGAAGTTTTAAACAAAAAAAAAAATCCAGCCCAGATGAGTCAAGGATCTCCCTGAGTACCAAGCTGATATGCCTTGGCAAGGGAGAGTGAAATGAGTGAAAGGCCATGGAGGCAGTACAACATTGATTGGGGGAGGGGAGCAGGATGTAGGGGGTTCCAGTTAGCGCAGAGGTGCATTAAGGAGCAATCTTGCCTGCCAGCAGCCTACCTAAGACTTGTAGTTTGGCATAGGCCACACATGCCGTCTATTAAATCCTGATGGCAGCAGAATGAGTTCCTTAATTCAGCATTAATTGCCCATTTGAACCACTGATGGGGCAGGTTGCTCAGTGCCATCCCTGCTGCTGATTAAAATTACAGTGGAGCAGCGAGAACAAGCTGGATTGTGTGTGTGTCCTGTTGCTTTCAAAGCCACCACCAAGGGAGCATATAAACCAGCCCATGGTTACAACGCAATCCAGGTGAGGAAATAAATATTCCATGGTATGGGTTCAAAAAGACAAGCAGAGGAGAAGGAGGAGCAGTCCTAGTAACTATTAATAATAAGAATAGTAGTTTAAAAAAAGATCTTGAATCAGAAGATGAGGTAATAGAATAAGTATGAGCAGAGATTAGGAAAGGCAATGGTCAAAAACATTGATTGGAGTAGTTTATGGGGCCTCTAATAGTAGTCATATTGCTGGATGGAGCATTAAGAAATAATTGGAGCTTGTAACAAACAGTACAATAATGGTGTAGATTTGAATGTTCATAAACACTGGGCAAATGTAATTAGCAGCAGTAAACTGGAAGTTAAGTTTTTTTTTAGAAAGTTTTTATTATTCCAAGAAAATATAGCAAAACCAATTTTAAATCTAGTATTGTGTAATGAGGTTGGTTTAGTTAATAATCTCATAGGAATTTGTTAGTAAGGAAGTCTAAATTACATATTCTGTTCAACCATTCTAATGATCTTATGAGTTAACACTGACTTATAAAAAGACAGTGTTTAATGGAATTTTTTGGGGATGTAACTAGATAAAGGAAGCAATACAGCTGTAGTGATGGGGTTTGATACAGAAAGAGTTAAGGTGGGATTGAGTACAATACTTCCAACATAGTCATGTAAGACAGGCAAACCAGAGCCAGTCTAGAGATGAACAGAGCTGTGAAAAGGTCTCAGATAGAGTCAGTTCCCTATCTTAGTCTCTATTGTAAATATACACAGTTACGAGGTATTAATAACTTGCATTAATATACTAAAAACTACAAAGCCTACTTCATCATGTAGGAAGTAGGTTTCTTTAGTGTGCGCACAAAGTGAATGGCATTCACCACTAACAGGATGCTGCTGTCAAGCCAAAAAGACCTTCTGCTTAATCACACAAATGAATTACGTGGTATATCAATTTCAGTCCCAGTATTGTGCTAGGTATATAGGTCGTATATCCCAAGATTAGTGGGTAGCATCAAGCAACATGAACCTTCCGCTATTTGTGACAAGTAGAGACCATATACAACCAGTCCGTACTTGCAAAATACAAAGCTGTCCAATATTAGATGAGATTCCACGATTGGACAACATTTTCAAAATAATTCTGTGTTAAAAATTACACTGACAACCAATTTAAGATGGTAAGTCAGGCTGTATACCGTAGCACTTTGTGTACTGGAAGCTACATTTGTTAATACTCTGTGGACCCTTTTCTTTACCGACAGAAAGAACACACACAACCATTTTGCCTGTTTCAGCTAAATAAGTGACAGGCATTCACTATTCAATTCCACAGGGCAATGCTTTGATTACAATCAGCTGCCTGGTTTAAATTTCAAGCAATGCTTGGCAGTTAACCAGTCACCATTAACTCATGCATTCTCTATAGCAATATCTCTACCAGAGTCCACGTGTCAATCAGTAGCCCCTTGTTGTACAGTTTACAGCGGTCGTTTCCCTGACATTGATATCTTTGCAATTGTGCAGATGAGTGCAAGAAAAGCTTTGACAAAACGCCTCTCTTTGAGTATTAGATGTCCTTCCTTCAATTTAGTATAATACATTCACTGCTTACACTGCAGTCAGTTCTACACTGGGAGAACAAACACACGTTAGAGGATGCTTGACAGTACACTGTTCAACGCACAAGCATGAATCTGAGCTTCCAGTTAATGTCATTTTAATTTTCCACCTTTCTTTTACTCTGACCTTTGGGTGCACAATCTATGGTGGCGCTCCAATGAGGCTCAACTAAACTTCAGGAGTAGCACATCCTCTTGTGATTAAACACTTTACAACGTTCCAGACTCAACACTGAGTTTAGCAGTTTCAGAATGTGATCTCTTTGCCTATTTTGTCCACAATTACGTGCATCATTCTTACTTTTGGACGTATGTTTTATATTCGGACGTATGTACGAATGCCATTCTGCATTCATATCTCCTTCAGACGTATGTTTGTTTCTTGACTTTGTCCCTTCCACTCCCTTTTGCCATCTAATGTCACTTGTCTTCTACTTGTTCACTTTACACTCCCCCACCACCCCCTGTCCCTTTCACTTGCTTAAAACTGATCACATTTCCAACTTTGTCCTGAAACGTTAAACACTCAGGTCACAGACGCTGCTTCAACCGTTTTCAGCATCAACAGTATTTCATCTTTGTTTCTTTCTTAATTGGAATCACAACAATCTTAGCATGGTTTTAGCACAGAAGGATGAAAATTGATTTGTTGGGCTTTTAATGGCTCTCAGTGATTTAGCTAGTCCCACTTCCCTGTCTTTACCTGGTAGTCCTGTGAATTCTTTCCTATCAGATGCTTATCCAATTCTCTTTTGAGAACTACAATTGCACCTGCTTCCACTGCACTCTCGGACATTGCATTTACGGATCCTCTTGCTACATATTTACTTTTTCCTCAAATTAACCGTAATACTGGCATCATTTAGACCCCTCAATTTTGAGCACCTCAATCAAATCTCCTCTCGGCCTTCTCTTCTCCCAGGGCAAAACCCCAAAATTTTCCAATACATCCATGTAATTGAAGTCTCTCTCCTGTAAAGTTGTTGTTGAATCTTTTCTACACTCTCCAAAAATTCACAATTGGTGTCCATAACTAAAAATAATACTCCACTGTTTTCATAAAAGTTAATCACTTAAAACAGAATCGAATTGTAGAACTAAACAGAATCTTAACAGTGCAGAAGGTCAGCATATCAATCTGTATCAACTTTTACTCAGTCACACCCCCGACCTGAGATATTTACCCCACTAAACTTTACAGCTTGGGACACTAAAAAGAGTTAAATAATTTAGCAGGACCAACCCATTTGCTCTGCACATCTTTGGACTACAGGAAGAAACAGGAGCACCCAGGAGAAAACTCATGCAAACATGAGGAGAACATGCAAATTCCACACAGACTATTACTCAAGGCCAGAATTGAAGCTGGGTCTGAGGGGCCCGTCTTGTATTCTTTAAATTAATGGCCAAACTTAATGTTTTCAGGAAAGGATTGGATGTACTGACCTGTGATCAGTTTACTTCATTGAAAGTATGTGTTACGCTCTACCAAGCAGTTGGAGAGAGATAGAACTGGAGCTTCTTTTTATTAGAAATTTTCATAATCATTTAGAGTTACAAGTTGCAAGCATGCATCATCTAATCTGAACAATCATAGTTTCAGTCTGCATCCACTGGTGAAAGGTACAAGTGAATCCTAGCTGATTCCCACCATCTGCAACTAATTAGGCACAATTTATATGCAACTAACACAGGAGAGGGTTGTCATTTGCCAGCTTTAAGTGTCACTTTGATAGTAATGGGCAGCAAAAATGCCTGCTTTTTATTGTTGCTTCCTTTGATTAAACTTAGTCAGTACAGAAAAACCTGAAAATGAGATACTGCAAAATCATGTAAAAAAATAACTCCCAATGGAACAATATTATAAATTCATTGATGAATATTCCCTCATCACTCCATCCAGCAGATAACAATAAGATAAAAGAACCATGTTTATAATTCTACCAGAAATGCCTTACAAATTTTCCTCACTGAGCACTACAGATTCCTATTCCTAATGAACACGGTCTACCTCCTATTGTCAGCTGACCTCAAAAAAACTTGTTCAGATATGGTCGAGATTTATTAATAATGTATCAATGCATAACCCAGCTGGATTAACTATAAGCATCTTTGAAGTCTTCCTCCCTTTACCTCCAAAAAATATTTTCCTTGCATCAATTTGGGAAAAAAAAATCAAAGAAACACAAACGGCGTAACTCTCATTCATGCTCTGGGAAAAGTGAATGCCTGAGAGGTATTTTGTACCTTGGTGAGAAACCACAGTCACACTGCAGAGTCTAACACGGTTTAAGATTGGAGGCAGTGTCACTCCAATACACTCAAGACATAGATCATGCCCACAAATCTTCAAAGCTGAGAACACAGTGAGGAACTCATGGAAAATTAAACAAAGGCTTAGACCTGTTGGAACTAACATCTGCCATTGCCACTTATTAGCCCATAGCTTTTTGTTGGCAATTGGAAGTTCTGGTCCACCAGAAAATAAAATAAATATGGGCACTTGTCCTGAAACATTGTGCTGGAACTCCCAATGGGAGCAGCAGCCTTTGGTCTTTAGTGAAACCATCTCCACAGGCTCCAGCATGACATAGAAGGGCCCAAAGCACATCCCCTTATGATGCTATCAGACTGGGAACACCTTTGGAACTAGGTGTTCCAAAACTGTGATCCAGTTTTGATTTGAAAACAGGGAAAGATTTCCCTCCAGTTATAAAAGACATTTTGAAAGCTTTCTAATTTTAAAAAAATTTAAGTTGTTAATTCCATTGTTATTGGCTCATTTGAAAAGTATTTTTTACACATTTAAATGATTATTTAATGTATAAATAGGTTTTGTTATGTGTCCTATAATAATGAAGCTACTATAAATGTGTACGATATTATTATTTAACTTTACTTGTGGCATCCTTAAGTGTTCATACGTTTTAATTTTGAATACTCAATCTATGAAACAATTAAAATCTACATCAAATTACAAAAATTGTGTGTTCATGTGTTTTAATGTGGAATATTCTAAATCTGTGAAATTACTATATCATAGAATCCCTACAATGCAGAAAGAAGCCACGCCGCTCATTGAATCAGCACCGACCACAATCTTATCCAAGCGCTATTCGTATAACCCCAAATATTTACCTTACTAATCCCCTGACATGGGTCAATTTAGCATGGCCAATCAACATAACTAGCATGTCTTTGGAGTGGCGTATGGAAGCACGCTGGAGTTCCAAGAGGAAACACACGCAGACATGGGGAGAACGTGTTAACTTCGCACGGACAGTGATCTGGGGCTGGAATTGAACTCAGGTCTCTGGCGCTCTGGGGCAGCAGTGCTAAACACTGTCACCACGTAATAAGTATGCTGCATATAAAGTTACGTAATAAGAGTTTGCATGTTTTAATTTAAAGTATGGAAACTGAAAACTTAATTAGCAAGATGAGGGGTCAGAATTTTTCAAACCATGATTCGGAGACTTGCATGAGATTGAGCACAGGAGTGTTCATATTTTAGCCTGTGGAAAGTTTATTAGTATTCTTCTGCCTTGCTTACTTCATTTAGAATTATCATTTAACTGTTCTGTATGTTTCAAAGAATATTTAAAATGTTTTTTGTTACAAAAAAACATTAATAGAATTTTGGAGTTCGATGGAAAATATTTATTAGCAAAAATATTACAAGTACAAAGCTTTGATAACATGTTAACATTTAACTAAACATTTTACCTTAGCAGCTGCACAACGACATTTTGTTTAATTGCAACGTTTCCAAAATACAAATATCTTTAATCATCAATAAAATATTGATTGCCTCTAAAAGAGGAGTTGAGGGTGGAAGGCAGTGGAGGGGGAGGGGTAAGAGGAGAAGGAGAGCACTGGAGAAAGAGTTCACACCAGCTTACTCGAGACTTTGCATATGTCATCTTAAGGAATACCACTTCCCTGAAGCACTGAACCAGTCAAACTGTTTAAGGATTAATGTTGCATCATGAGGCGTTTATATTAGGATACACACTGCTTAAAAAATATGGCAAAATCCAAATGGATTTCAACTGGAATTTATTTCAGATATTAACATCCACATTGTTATATATGAATGTATTTTTATGTATTTTTAACTTGAATTAGTTGTCATGACAAAAGTTTTTTAAAAAAGTTTAAAAATCCATCTTTCATTCTGTACGTTACATACATGTTAAACATTTACAAAACAAATTAACCCACCCAATGAATGTCTGCTGCCTCTACTTGCAGCAGCTAGATAAAAATAACCATGCAAATAAGTGAGGAAAAAAATTTCAGTTTAAGTGCTGCAAGTTATGGCATAATTGCAGCTCAGTGGTTCAATATTTGCAGCTTTGTGAACCTCAATCAGTAGTTCAAACTTGGTGACCTTTCAACATGCATCAGGAGTTCCATGCGTGGGGCACAATTGCCCTAAACAATATTTGGACTGGAAGTTACAGGCCATTATGTTGTTAACTGCTATAGCCATTTCTGGCTTTTCCCTAGCCCTCTCAGAATCAACAATGATTTCTTCTAAACCTGCTTTTTGGAAACCACACAAATTAGCATGACAAAACTTTATCCAATTTTTGCTTCTATGTGGAGACAGGTGTTCAGTGGACAGCAAGGCTTAGATCAGTAGTAGGCAACCTTTAGCCCATCAAGTTCTTGATTTAATTTGTCACACATATTAGTATACAGTGAAAAATATTGTTTCTTGTGCTCAGTACAGACAAAGCATACCGGGCATAAAGTAGAGTGCAGAATGCAGTGTTACAGTCATAGCTAGGGTGTACAGAAAGATCAACTTAGTAAAATAGATTTCATCATTTGAAGGTAATGATAATTTCATTAATATAGGAATAATTAAGCATTTTGTGACTTATGAAAGACTCAGCATGTATTAAAATTATTTAATCTTAACCATGTGGTCATGGTTGGTTAACAAGCCCACTTTCAATCTTGCATTCAGAAGTTTGATGGCAGCAGGGAAGCAGCTGTTCTTAAGTCAGTTGGTACATGTGCTCAGACTTTTTCCTCAATGGGAGGAAGTGGAAGAGAAAATGTCTGAGGTCCTTAATTGTGCTAGTTTCTTTTGAGGCAACGGAGTATAGACAGTGTCAGTGGACAAGAGGCTGGGTTTGAGTGATGGACTGTGATCTTTTGTAGTTTATTGTGGTCTTGGGCAGAGCAGGAGTCATGCCATGCTGTGATATAACCAGAAAGAATGCTCTCTATGGTCATCTGTAATCGCTGGTTCTAGTGCAGTCCATGAGACATTTTGTCGAACATTGCCCAGATTCAGAGTTGACACATTCCACCGAATTCCATCTGAATAGATTTTTTTTCCTAACTATATGACTGAAGTGATACGCAAGTGGAGCAGGGACAAATGAAGTGAGGTGCATGCTGATTGCACACCACATGCTCCTCCTGTTTCCAAAGTGAAAATATTTATTTTGATTTTACCATTTGAAGGAAACGACAATTCTATTAACATAGAATGATAAAGTATTTAATCTTAATCATGGGATCATTATTAGTCAACAAGCTCAATTTTAATCTGGTGCCTCACTAAGATGAAGGAGAGCTACTCGCGTCACATACACTAGCCTATCTGGCTTACATGTAGATTCAAGAAACTGGATCCCTTCTACCCACTTCAGTTGAACCATGGTTTAGGCGTCCTGCTAAGCAGTGCCAGTATTATGCAAAATTAACAGTTCTATCGTGAAAACCATAAAGCTTACACTTTAATCCTTTTTCATAACATTTCCCAACAAATTTCCACACCAACCCTCCCTTTTCTCTTAATCACTTCTTGCTTGGTATCCTACTCAAGAACCATTATTCATACATGTCCTCAGCCAAGTGTCTGACTGTGTGGAATCACAGCCAAAAATAAGCATGTCCTCACCTCATGTGTCTCCAGTAAGGACCCCTGCAGTGATCAGAAGAAAGAACTCAGTCTATTGTCTGTATCCTAACATACAGTGTTATGATCCCCATAGAGATCAATACTTCTAAAAATAACTTCAAACTTTAGGTAAATAGCTGATAACAAAAATTTTCACCATTTAAAAATATTTACTGCAACATACTAAAATGATCCTACATCAATGGGGACGAAGTAGAGGGTGGTGGGGATATGGAATGCGCTGCCAAGTAAAGTGGTGGAGGCAGGCACTCTGGAGTTATTTAAGAAATACTTAGATGAGCACATGAACAGAATTGGAATGGAGGGATATAGAAAACTAATTTAAAATAGGGATCATGAGCCTTGGGGGTCCCTGGGAAGTGTGTAAATAGATGATGATATTGATGTACTTGTTTTTATCCTACAGGTGCTTTGGTCCACCTTGTTGTCTAACGAAGGGGCATACACGCAATGGGTCATGAGAGGGCTGCTTTTGGATTTTTATTTGAGTATCCTAGTGCTTCACGTCGTTAGTGTACGCTTGACCTGGACCATTTGATGGGCAACACGACAGCTCAGTGACTATCATGGATTTGGGCCTGTGTCTGTGGGAGTTTGCGCATTCTCCCCGTGCTTGCGTGGGTTTTCTCCAGGTGCTCCGGTTTCCTCCCACATCCCAAAGATGTGCTCTTAGGCTAATTGGCAAAACAAATTCTCCCTAAATTGTCTCAAATTTGGTTTTTAATCCATAGATCTATAAACATTGACAGGGATCACAGGTAGAGATGGGAACATTGGGGTAGCGGCACGGGCTCATGGGGCCGAAGGGCCTGTTTCCCGTGCTGTTTTGTTCTTTGTTCTTTGAAATGATCAAGAGCTTCAAGTTTTTAGGTATCCAGATCAACCACCATCTGTTCTAGTCCACCATGCTGACACTATAATTAAGAAAACCCAGTGTCTCTACTTTCTCAGAAGACTAAGAAAATTTGGTACGTCCACTACAACTCTCACCTACAACCACAGATGCACCATAGGAAGCATTCTTTCTGGTCGTATTACAACTTGATATGGTTCCTGCTCAGTCCAAGACCACAAGAAACTAAAAAGATCCTATGCTGTATTTTTTTTTGTTCTTTATCATGAAAAAAGCCCAGTCCATCACTCAAACCGGCCTCTCACCTATTAAGTGTCTACACATCCACTCACTTGGAAAAAGAGCCAGCGTAATCAAGTAGCCATGTACCCCGATCATACTGTCTTCCACCTTCTTCTGTCGAGAAAAAGATACACAAGTCTGAGGACACATATCAACTGACTCAAGAAGTGTTTCTTCCCTGCTGCCATCTTTTGAATGGACCAACCTTGTACTAAGTTGATCTTTCTCTACATCCTAGCTATGACGTAATACTACATTCTGCATTCTCTCCTTTCCTTCTCTACAAACAATATATTTTGTCTTCATAGTGTGCAAGAAACAATAGTTTGTATACCAATACATGCGACAATAAAATCAAATCACATCAAATATTGATTTTTTTAAAACATAGGAAGCTCCTACTTTAAACTGTAGAACTTTTAACAACAAAAAGCACTTATGTTTACGTTACACTATCCTTTGAGTAGATATTGAATCCTCTCAGAATCAGTCCAAAATAATTCCCAACTCCTGAGGCCTTATTTTCAACCTTTTCCTTTCCCAGTCTGGTAACCTTTAATGCCAACACCGTCTTTCACGGTGCAAGTATTCCTGGAGATTTCACCCGCTAATTAAAGATTGGCAAATCTTCCAGCCCTTTTTCATTTCTCAAATTTTGTCTTACAATCTGAGCATGAGTTCCCACCCCACATCTGTGCTGAATCGTTGAGCCTTTTGGCCTCTCACTGCTCTCACATTCCAGGACTCTGACTTTGTCTATGATATTCAGTGATAAGTTAGGAAACTTCACTACCCACTATCAGAATTCCCTTATATCCTTCATCTGAAAGCCCCTCACCTTGGCAATGTGAATCACCCGGGCTTTGTAACCAGTTAGAAATGCTGATTTACACCACAACACTATTCCATCATGGAATTAAATTTAAAACTTGGCTGTTTTCAACTTGGCATTCCAAACATTTTTCATGAACTCAGGGGACAGTCCACCCACGGGCTGCTGCCATTGTCTCTGATTACACTCTGTTTTACTGGTAAGGAGGAACAATCAAACCACCCAAGCTTGCTGTCAGATATACGATAGAACAGATTACATGACCCTTTTATTTGTCCTTAAATATCATAAACTATAACAAGCTTACATAGCACATAATTGTAACAGTACTATGCTGTATCTATCCATTAGTTGTGTTCACTAAGGTCAGAAATTAAAGTTGGTTAATTCCACAGGTAATTTAATCTATGGTGATAGCCCACATTGGTTGAGTCACTTCAACCAAGAATATAACCATGCAGATTACAAATTACACATTCGCCTAAACTTTATTGAAGCACCCTTTGAAATAAACAATTTTTTTGTTAATGACAAAAACACAAATCCTGTCATGAACATTTGCTGATTAACTTTTTTTCATATTTATTTGCACTGGTTTGACTTCAACTAACGTTTTCACTGAGCACACATGCACTATACTTGGCAGTTTATTCAGGACAACTTTTGTGCAAACAACTTGTCTGCACCTTTAACATATTAAAATGCTCTAAGCTGCTTCACAGAAGCATCACCAGCAAAATTTGACACCAAGCCAAAGAAAGAAATATTGGAACTGAGGAACCAGAATATCGTCACAATGGTTGGGTTTTGAAGAGATTCTTTAAAAGAGCGGATGGAAAGTCAGAGAGCTTCACAGCAGGAAATTCCAGAGCTCGAGACACTGAAGGTGCAACTTCCAATCTGGAAGGAAAAAAATCCAGAGAGCTGCATAGGCCAGAGGTGCAGTTTATGGAGATGGGGAGTGGTGAGGCCACAGTGGCATTAAACATTGGAGTAACAGTAGACCAATCATATCGTGAGCCAGCTCCATCATTTAGTATGATTATCTACTTCCCACACTATTCCCATAATCTTTTTATATGATTGACATTTATAAAACTGCCAATGACTAAGTTCTACAGCCCTCTGAGGTAGACGATTACAAAGATCTGTGTAAAATAAATTCTCCTCATCTCATTTCTAAATGGCTTCCCTCTTATTTCAAAAAGGTCTCCCCTAGTTCCAGTTCCTGAAGGTAGATTAAGTATTTTGTGGATCTGCTGTATACCTCTATAATTCTATGATTCTAACATAATCACCTTTTATTCTTCAAAACTCCAGAAAATACAGGTCCAGTTTCCCAAATCTCTCAGTGGGGCAGCATGGTGGCACAGTGGTTAGCATTGTTGCCTCACAGAGCCAGTGACCCGGGTTCCATTCCTGGCTTGGCTCACTGTCGCTGTGGAGTTTGCATATTCTCCCTATGTCAGCATGGTTTCCTCCAGGTGCTCTGGTTTCCTCACAGTCCGAAAGATGTGCTGGTTAGGTGCACTGGCCATGATAAATTCTCCCCTCAGAGCATGATGAGTAGGGGATTTTCACAGTAACTTCATTGCAGTGTTAATATAAGCCAACTTATGACACAAATACACTTTAAAATTTGAAGAAGCTTTTATATAGTTTGTTTTCTGTTTTCTTCATTTGTTTACATTCACATTTCTTGCTCCCTTTCTTTATCCATTTTTTGGTTTTCTTTTTTGCATTTTAGATTCTTCCTAACCTTCAAGCTTACTAGTGTTTCTGGTAACTCCGTAGGCCTTTTCTTTTAATATCTTGTACAATCCTTGCCTTCCATTGTTGGACATGCATAATTGGCTTTGAGGATATGACAGGAGGCTAGGAATTTAAAATAGAGGCATTGCAGGACGGAAAGCCAACGTAGATCAGGAGTAACGTGTGAATGATACTCGGTGCAAGTTCACATACAGGCAGATTTAAAACTGAGAAACTGGTGTATTCTCTGTAGCTGACAAGCTGATATTTGAGGACTGACATTTGTGTTGGAAGAGCAGCTGTTTAAATGGCACAAGTTTCATTTACAAACAACCTATGCCTGCTGTACAAATTGCGTAAAGCTCCAATTTGGATACCTGTGCCAACATCAGCTTTTCCAGATTACACAGGTGCAACAGCATGCTCCAAATAGGATTAAAAACCGGCCTGGAGTTTCTGCTCAGTTCTCTCTGGTGCTATTTGCCTGAGATCAGAGCAACCAGAAGAAAAACAAAAAGAAATTTTAAGCCCCCAAATTGCCTTCAGTGCAATGAGTTTCTGTAATCTTTTGCACAAATGTAAAAAATCATAGCCTAAGAGAAAGGTAGAGTAGTGCCCATACCCCCAGCGTGAATTAATCACCACCAGAAATTTCCACTAATTGCATCCTGTGGGTCTTCAAAGAGGCTTCAAAAATTAATCTGAGTCTTTTACAAGGACATAGGTGCATTTTAAAAGGTTTTGAATGAAAAATTTCAAATATTTATTCAGGAGTTGATTACTGTTCAGCAATTTAAAGTCACATGATTTGAGCAGAAAATACAACATGAATGCTTATTTCTTTTGTAATTATCTGTGTTTCATTTACATTAAACCTCACCATCTTATGGCTCTTAAATATAGCAAGATATTTTCTTTAAAGCAATTAAAAAAACACATCTAAAACTCTGTGGCACATTTTGTATTATGCAACATTCAAATTAACGAAACAGTGCAGAGGGGAAAAAAACATTTCTAAAATAGTTGCAACTTGTCAATTGGATCCAAAGTGGAAACTGTACTCAATTATGTTTCAGCTATTCAGTTCAACTCCATTGAACTATGCATTCTAAACTAATTAGAATTGCATTGAATTTACAAAGTCGTCATCTGGCCCAACAGGCCTATGCTAATTAAATCCCTACATGCAGAAGGAGACCATTCAGCCCATCAGACCCTCACTGGTAACAATCCCACTCCTGTAACCCCATGTATTTATGCTGCGAACCCCTCTGGTATCAAGAGGCAATTTAGCATGGTCATGCACCTAACCTAAACATCTTTGCATTAAAAAGAGAAAACTGGAGCACCCAAAGGAAATCCACACAGACACTGGGAAAATGTGAAAACTCCACACAATGATCCTAGGCTGGAACTGAACCTGGGTCCCTAGCACTGTGAGGCAGCAGTGCTAAACACTGTGCCACCATGCTGTCCGAAATGTTTCAGCTTAACATGTGCCTCTTCCCACTTCTTCAAATTTTATCAAATCTATTATTCCTTTCTCCGTGTTTTAATTATGTAGATTTCTTTTAAAGAACAGCTACACTACTCATATCAATTACTTATATGGTAGCAAGCTCCAGAATCTAGTCACTCTTTTTAAACGTGTTTCTCCTGAATTCCTCATTGGTTTTAACAGTGACAATTATTTATGACCTCTAATTTTGGGCTCCCTGTAAGTGGAAACATTTTTGCTACCTATAATTAAACAGATCTTTTCATAATTTTGAAGACCTCTATTAAGTTAAAGTTTATTTATTAGTGTCACAAGTAGGCTTATATTAACTTTGCAATGAAGTTACTGTGAAAATCCCCTGATCATCACACTCCAGCGCCTATTCAGCTTTACTAAGGGAGAAAGCCTGAGAACTCAAAGGCAACACATGCAGACACAAGGAGAATGAGCAGATTCTGCACAGGTAGTGACCCAAGCTGGAAACTGAATCCAGGTCTCTGGTGCTGTGAGGCTGCAGTGCTAACCACTCTGCTGTTATTTGGTCACTTTTCCGTCCTTTCTTCAAGGAAAAGCGTCCCAGCTTACTTAGACTCTCCTGATGGTTATAACCCCAAACAAACAGTTAGCAAAGATTCTACACGTTTAATATAACTTCCTTGCTTTTCAATTATAGTTCTCTAGAAAAGAATGCCAGCATTTTGTGTCTATGGCCTTGTTAACTTGCGATGTTATTGTTAATGATTTGAGAATGTTTATCTCTGGAGACCTATGTTCCCTCACTGCTTTCATATAATTTCCCAGTGAGAGTGTGGTTTTCTTATTCCTTTACAAAAAAAAAAAAGGACACATTCTCTCTTGTTAATATGGAAATCAATTTGTCATTTACACATCGATCCTTCAAGTTTAACAACATCCTGGGGACGATTCTCCCAGCCCCTTCTCTGCACTGGGACCAACGACAGAGGGAGGGAGGCCAGCAATCAGAGCATGGGGAAGGATAAGAAGGCCAGCTATCGGGAAGCAAGTAGCGCGGGGTTAATGTGCATGCACCGATCTCTGCTCTGACAGATTGACACCTGCAGAGTAGCTCATTTGGCACTATGCTGCTGCCTCTCCAGCGGGAATACGCCCCACCCACGGATTTTTAGGATGATTATGCACACTGCAATGTGCACAAGATGTGGGAGGGGATACTTTTGAAAGACCTGCTGAAACAGCAGGATTAACCCCCATTTTTATGCAAATTTGATAGTAATGGCAAGTTTTAAAAATTCTAACAAAATATTAATGATATCCTGAAACTTAATCTTCTCCGCAGACTTTGGCATGGTGCATCTGATTCCAGGTACAAGTTGTCGATATAAATGATAAACAGCAGTGATCTATCAGGGACAATCCACTGCCATCATGCAATTCAGCCATGAGATTGTGATCATTGAACTGAAAAATGGAACGCAGGTACATGGAACTATTACAGGCGCAGATATCATAATAAACTTAACTGAAAGCTGTGAAGATTACATTAAAGAACAGAAAATCTGTGCAGCTGAAGATACCGAGTACCTGAGGAAACAGCAAACATTGTTCTCCCACTGTTGGGCAGACTGCTTGTTGATGTCGAAACCAAAGTTAAATCAAAAAAAAGAGAAGCGGTTGCACGTCACGGCAGGGGAAGAAATCGAGGCCAGGGAAATAGGACGTGGGAGAGGACAGAGTGAAACAAGGTGATAATTTTCTGTTGATTTTTGTACAAGTTTTTTCACTCAAGAATAGTTGCATTATTTTTGTTTTTAATAAACTTAATTCATATTAATTCACCAACATTTCCCACACTCCAGTCTGAATAACTACCTTAAACCCTGAGCTATGTTTTCTGTTTTGTAGCTAGACAAATATCCATTCTGTTATTTGTCTCCTGATCCACAGCTGACTTTAGTTATGAACAAAGAACAAAACAGCACGGGAAACAGGTCCTTTGGCCCAACGAGCCCACGCCGCCACCTCGATGTTCCCGCCTCTACCCGTGATCCTTGTCTATGTTTATAGATCTATAGATTAAAAACCAAATTTGAGACAATTTAGGGAGAATTTATTTTGCCAATTAGCCTAAGAGCACATCTTTGGGACGTGGGAGGAAACTGGAGCACCCGGAGAAAACCCACGCAAGCACAGACAGAATGCGCAAACTCCCACAGACACAGGCCCAAATCCATGTATCTGCACAGCACAGCGATAGTCACTGAGCTGTCGTGTTGCCCATCAAATGGTCCAGGTCAAGCGTACACTAACGACACTAAAAAAAAATCCAAGAGCAGCCCTCTCACGGTCCATCGCATGTATGCCCCTTGTTAGACAACAAGATGGACCAAAGCACCTGTAGGATAAAAACAAGTACATCAATATCATCATCTATTTACACACTTCCCAGGGACTCCCAAGGCTCATGATCCATATTTTAAATCAGTTTTCTATATCCCTCCATTCCCATTCTGTTCATGTGCCCATCTAAGTATTTCTTAAATAACTCCAGAGTGCCTGCCTCCACCACTTTATTTGGCAGCACATTCCATACCCCCACCACCCACTGTGAAAAAACTCCCTCTAGCATCCAAATTATACCTTACCCTCCTCACCCTAAGCCCGTGACCCCTCATGCTATTTGAGTCCATCCTAGGGAAAAAGCTTAACCCTGTTTACTCTATCTATATCCCTCAATCTTGTACACCTCTATTAGATCTCCTCTAAGTCTGCGTCTTTCTAAGGAAAACAGTCCCAATTTGCCTAACCTCTCCTCGTAATTCAGGCCTTCCATACCAGGCAGCAACCTGGTAAATCTCCTCTGCACTCTCTCTCCAGAATATCCACATCCTTCCGGTAGTAAGGCGACCGGAACTGGACGCAGTATTCCAAATGAGGTCTAACCAATGTTTTATACAACTGCAACATTAAAGACCAGCTCTTGTACTCTATACCCCTTCCTATATGACTTTATTGCACAATACTTTGGAAAATCCAAGTACATTAATTGTCATCTTTACCTACTTTGTTTACTGTTATTTTTCAAAGATTTCAATGAAGTTGGCCAAACATGACATTCCCTTTTGAAAACAAGGTTGACTTTTTTTTATTATTCGCAGCTTCTAGATTTTTTAAATTACATCTGAATAAAAATTCTATTACCTTTTCTACCACTGGCATTAAGCTGCTTAGTTTCCTTGATTTGATCTATCCTTCCTTTCAATATAGGGAAACCTCCTATCTTCCAGCACTAAACCATTATCTAACGATTTTTCAATATGGCGCTCAGATAGGATGGCTGACTATCTTCCATCAGGTGTACCATGTACGAAATACAGCACCAAACAACCAGTTGGACAAACGAATGAGGCTGGGGCCAAAAGATTTGGATTGTTTTCCCACTAATCTCCATGTCACAATCCACATTCCAACCCCCGCCACAGGACTTAATCCCAGGATGGAAGAATTCCACCCTCAAATGTGAATTCTCAAGCACAAGTCTTCAACAATGCAATGCATGACCAGTCAACTAGACATCAGCAAGAGACGTGCAAAGCCCCATATTGTCCAAATCAAGAAACGACATTTGTTATATAAAAGATCTCCAAAACAAGCATATGCCTTAGCTGGCATTCAACTGATGTAAATTTGCTGCACTTTCATACCCTTATAAAAAAGGACAAAAGCTGAATAATCATGGCTAGCTAAATGCATTGGTCAGAGGATGACCAAGTCTTGATCAATGGTTAGACATCTGACACAATTATAAACTTATTTTTCCACTTTATTCTCTTCCTTTCCAATCTTCAACCATCACCTCATCCACAGTCTCCATTAAAAACAACAATTTTGAACAAATTTGCAATGCAACAGCCCATTCAGCCTGACTGAGATTACTGCATTTAAACTATTTCTCCCTTTCATAAATTCCAATACACTTGGAAAGAAACAACCCATTCACCCCAATAGATATTATATCCAAAAGAAATGTTTGATTACTGTAATTTATCACCAAAGGACAATATAATAGCTCAAAGTGTGAAGCTTGAAAAATTCCTCTTCTACTCTCATTCTTCAGCTAAAACCTATTTTATACACGGCACCTCCTGCAGCTAAAGCCATTATTACTGGAATGAATGGTGATGTAGTCAGATATATAAAAACTACTTGATATAATCAGCTGCAGTATTAATGGTTCGAGGTGATTTTTCTTTTGGCTAGCCTGAAGGGAAGTTATTCTCTGCACTGTCAAAATGAGTTTTTTTTTTAAAAAGAGAGCATTTGCGAATTCTGTATTTTTGAAAGCAAGTATTCATCAGTCAAACATGTGCTTTTATCTAACATGAAAGATCTTCCCTTTTATCCAAGCCTGAACTCTTTGACCCATTTCACATGTTTTCCCTTACTAGCACTAGGGACCCAGGTTTGATTCCTAGTTTGGGTCACCATCTGTGCGGAGTCTGCACGCTCTCCGTGTCTGCATGCGTTTCCGCCAGGTGTTTCGGTTTCCTGCCACAGTCAAAAGATGTGTTGGTTATGTGCATTGCAAAGAAAAATTTTCAGTGAACTGGAACAGGTGCCAGACTGTGGTGACTAAGGGCTTTTTACAGTAACTTCATTGCAATGTTAATGTGACACTAATAAACCAACTTATGCTCATCCTTCCTTGTGACACAGTTGCAGGGTTGGTACTGTTGCTTCGCAGGGCTCAGGTCCCAGCTTTGATTCTGGCTTTCTGGTGACTATGCGGAGTTTGCACATTCTTCCCATTTGTTCTGGTCTCCTACTACAGTTAGGTGGATTGGCCATGGTAAAAAAATGCAGGGTCATAGGGATAGAGTGGGAGAAAGAGCTTGGGTAAGGTATTCTGCCAGAAAGTTGGTGCAGACTCGATGGGCCGAATGACTTCCTTCTGCATTGTAGGGATTTTGTGATTCTACTGCCATCTCTGTCCATTCTAATCATCTTCAGCATTCAAACCACCATTTCTCTCATCATTGAATGCAATAACCCTATAAATTTTGCATTATTCTTCCATGCCACTCTTATCTTCTCATCATCCTGTCGGCTATTCCTGTCATCATTAACAATTCTTCCCTTTTCCCACCCCATCTATTCAATAAAAAGGGGCGTTCTCCCTAATGTCCTGACCAATATCTAACTTTCACTCAATATCTGAAAAAACATTTGGGAGAACTTGCTGTGAACAAGTTGGCTGTCCTATTTCATACTAACAGTAAAAACAAAAGTACTTCAATAATTTAAATTAATTCAGGACATCCTTGCGTCATGAAAGGTGCAATATAAATTAAAGTTATTTTTCCCCATTTCTTTCCTTCACTTGTCTCTTCTTCCTTTGTTAGGTAGTCTTTTTTTCAATTCATTGATGGGACAAGGGTGTCGCTGGCTGGCCAACATTTATTATCCATCCCTAGCTGCCCTTGAGAAGGCGGTGATAAACTGCCTTCTTGAATCGCTGCAGTCCATGTTCCGTGGGTTGACCTACAACACTGTTAGGGAGGGAATTCCAGGATTTTGATCCAGCAATGAAGGAATGGTGATATATTTCCACGTCAAGATGAGGAGTGACCTGGAGGGGAGCTTGCAGCTGGTGTTCCCATGTACCTGCTGTCCTTGTCTTTCTAGGTGGAAGTGGTTGTGGGTTTGAAAGGTGCTAAGGATCTTTGGTGAATTGCTGCAGGGCATCTTGTAGATAATACATACACCACCAGTGGAGGGTGGATTGAATGTTTATAGATGTGGTGCCAATCAAGCGAGCTGCTTTGTCCTGGATGGTGTCAAGCTTCTTGACTGTTGTTGAAGCTGCACCCATCCAGGCAAGTATTCCACCACACTCCTGATGTGTGCCTTGTAAATGGTGAACTTCTGCAGAGTCAGGTGAGTTAGTCCCTGCAGTATTCCTAGCCTCTGACCTGCTCTTGTAACCAGTGTGTTTACATGGTGAATCCAGATGAATTTCTGGTCAATGGCAACTCCAAGGAAGGGGGATTCAGAGATGATTATGCCATTGAATGTTAAGGGCTGGTGGTTCTTTATGGACTCACTGTTAGACTCTCAAGCAAGTAATTAACATGAGTGAGAGAAGCCAAGGTTTAATAAAAAATTGTGGATGCTATGCGTAAGAAATGATTTATGAAAAAAACATACATGTCCCAAAACAGAACGAAGTCTGTGTGCTCAACAACTATGTGCAATATCACTATGAATGAGTTAGCCGTGCTCATGAAGTTTCAATACACCCAACTATGCGTATTTCGCCCACTCACTGCTGTCTCCACCTGAAAGGGTATAATGTCAAAAAATTACTGTTGCCAACTTTAGCAGCAGCTTTTTAGCTTTAATGAATAGTGTTAACCCATTTGTTTTGAGTTACTGAAGTCTGTACAACTACTTTTAAGTTTCATCCATACTTCAGTAGTGTGGTGACACTGGTCAGCCAGTTCACGCTTCTGTTCACTGTTTCTTTCCAGTAGGAAGAGAGGTAATAGTACTAATTGCTGCCATCAGTTACTGCACAGATAGAACTGTGGATGTTTGTGGGATCTTATTATGGAATCATAGAAACGCTACAGTGCAGAAGTAGGCCCTTCAGCCCATTGAGTCTGCACTGACCACAACCTCACCCAGGCCCTACCCTCCCATCCCTACACATTTACCCACTAATCTCTCTAACCTACACCTCTCAGGACACTAAGGGGCAATTTAGCATGACCAATCAACTTAACCCGCACATCTTTGGACTATGGGCGGAAACTGGAGCACCCAGAGGAAACCCACACAGACACGAGGAGAATATGCAAACTCCACACAAACCATGACCCAAGCTGGGAATCGAACCCAGATCCCTGGAGTTGTGAAGCACCAGTGCTAACCGTGCCACCCGTTGTTGTATAATAACTAGTTACAGCATTTGTTATGCCGCAATTATTCATAGTAAGTCAAATGCCGAAAATACCACATTGTGTACGTGGATGTATAAGACATCCAGAACCAAGACTCCAGAGATTTCCCTGTGCAAGGCCCTGTAGACAATACAATTAAATATGTCACACCCACATATTATTAGAAAGACATACAAAACAGATGCTATTCAACCATTACAAGTGTTTAGAAAATTCAAAGGATAAGCAAAATACATAATCCTTAAAGAGACTAAATAATGACTGTACAGACATTTAACACTTGTATTATGATCCTCTATTTTGGGTGAGGAAGATGGCATTCCTACAGCAGTTTCAAGATGCTCTCAAGATGTTCCAAGTCACTCAGATTGCCAGCTGTTATTAAATATATTGGAGGTTTCATCATATGGCTTGCCCCAAGCTCTGTTCATCAGCTAACACAGCCACAACTTGAGACGTACCTGCCTTCCTACACCAATTGAAAAGCAAACAGGCTCATTGCCCAATTAAATAACATTTGATGGTCAGCTAAACAATCTTCTTTCCCCAAAGACGCTGCCACTATTTTTATATATCAAACAGAATTTTTTTAAAAAAAAAATAGCTGAACAACATTTTTCCAGGGTTAACACAACAATGTCCAGGAGATTGTTCATTCACTCCTGGAGAATCCAGGAATTGGCAGTCCTAAGAGCCACTTTACATTCAATTAAGTATTGTTGAAGTTTATTAACTATTGCAATAGGAAATGCCATGCTAATTTTGCATATAGAAGATTGCCACAAACAGTAGTATGTTAAAAACAAATTGTTTTAAAGTCCTGTTGCTTGATGGATAAATACTGGCCACGTAACCAGGAGAACTCCTCTTCTCCTTTCAAATTAATGCCATACATCCGTCAGGATTAAATGAGACTTGGTGTAACCTCTCTCAGGTTTCACTTCCAACACGTCAGCATTACCAGTCAGCAAAGTTTTGTATTTAAGTTGTGTCACTCCCTCCTGAGGATGACTTTGAGAACATTTCAATTGAAGATTGATCCTACTCTCCACACCATACTGACAAGCCATAGTTTGTTTGCCCAAATTGGAGAGCAGACTGTCTCGCATTAGGGGAAAAGCTTACTTAAACAAACCTAACCAAAGTTGGCAGTCAATTCTTCTAGGTCCCTTGGTAAACGGTGAGATATTGTATATATTTAATCAGCCAAAATCCCTGAGCTTAGAGGTAAAGGACACAAAGCTTCTCACTGGTTGCTCAGGCACTGGGCTGTTAACCATTAGAGGGCTAGTTTGTAGAATCATTTGGAGATAAGTGGATACTCTAACTAAAAATGGAAACTTTAATGACATGGCTTCCTTCAGTCTCAGATGGTCAGAACCCATGCATGCTATTGAGGCTGTGCTGATCCATCTCATCTAATGACTATGTAACTACAAGTCTTTTTCTATTTACAAAGAATTAAGCACTTTTGAAATATAGTCACTTTTACAGTAGGAATGCACAGTAGTCTCTCACAAACAATGAAACAATAATGGTCAGGTAATCTGTTTTATGATGTTGGTTGAGATAAATTTAATAGCCCAGACACTGGCAACTCCTCTGTCCTTCTTCGGATCTTTCACATCTAACGGAGGATTGAAGGAGCCCTCAGTTTAATGCCATCTGAAAATCTTCTATAGTGCAGCACACCCTCAGTATTGCACTGGGGGATTAGCATTAATTTTTCTGATGGAATGGGACTTGAACTCACAGCCTTCTGATGCAGGGACATTAGTGCTACCAACAGAGCCATAGTTGACATATCAGATGGAAAACCTACTGTGGTTGTGGTCACAATCAGAAAACAACTGTAGCTTAGACCAAAGCAGTTCCAATTAATAATGGCCAGATTCATCAGAAAAAAGGGCAAGCAGCATTTATTACCATTCTAGATGGAAAGTAGGGATAGGACAGGCCTGGAATATCTCATTACGGAAAATATTGAATCACATTACAGTCTGATAGGTTCACAACTTTGAGTGGAATTTGGATAATAATTTATGTTTGAGAAATTCACACTAGAATTCTAACTTTTGTTGAAGGCAAGGTGCTTTATCTGTGTTTCAATAGAATACATGCAGGAAACACATTCACTTTTATTATGTGGTAGGCACTTTCCACTAAGATTTGTGCATCCAGGGAAAAGGTATAGTATTGCCAGAGCTTGGTGGCTAGTCAGCAATTGCTATGGGACCAAATTGAACTAGAGTCTTAGAGATTTACAGCATGGAAACAGGCCCTTCGGCTCAACATGTCCACACTGCCCAGTTTTAACCACTAAACTAGTCCTAATGGCCCATATCCCTCTATACGTATCTTATACATGTAAGGTCTCTAAATGTTCTTTAAAAGACAAAATTATATCTGCCTCTATTACTGTCTTTCGCAGTTTGTTCCAGACACTCACCACCCTGTGAAAAGAATTGCCTCTCTGTATCACTTTTGTATCACTCCCCTCTCACATTAAATCTTTGCCCACTAGTTGTAGACTCCCCTGCCTTTGGGAAAAGATGTTGGCTATCTGGCTGATCTATGCTTTTCATTATTTTAAAGACCTCTATAAGATCACCCCTAAGCCTCCTATGCTCCTGGGAAAGATAGAACATAGAACATCACAGCGCAGTACAGACCCTTCGGCCCTCGATGTTGCACCGGCCAGTGGACCCTCTAACCTAAACTATTCCAATATCATCCATATGCCTATCCACCGAACATTTGAATGCCCCCAAAGTAGGCGAGTCCACAACTGCTGCAGGCAGGGCATTCCACGCCCTCACCACCCTCTGTGTAAAGAACCTGCCTCTAACATCCGTCCTATAACTACCACCTCTTAATTTAAAGTTATGTCCCCTCGTGTTGGTCATCACCATCCGAGGAAAAAGGCTCTCACTATCCACCCTATCCAATCCCTTGATCATCTTATACGCCTCAATTAGGTCACCGCGTAACCTTCTTCTCTCTAATGAAAATAACCTCAGGTCCTCAGCCTTTCCTCATAAGGCCTTCCCACCATACCAGGCAACATCCTGGTAAACCTCCTCTGCATCCTTTCCAATGCTTCCACATCTGTCTTATAATGCGGCGACCGGAACTGTACGCAATACTCCAAGTGCGGCCGCACCAGAGTTTTGTACAGTTGTAACATAACCTCACGGCTCCTAAATTCAATCCCTCTACCAATAAAAGCTAACACACCGTACGCCTTCTTAACAATTTTATCAACCTGGGTGCCAACTTTCAAAGAGCTATGTACTTATACCCCAAGATCCCTCTGCTCAACAACACTATTAAGGGTCCTTCCATTAGCCCTATATTTCATATGCCTGTTATTCCTACCAAAGTGAATCACCTCACACTTATCCGTATTGAATTCCATTTGCCACCTCACGGCCCAGCTCTGCAACCTATTTATGTCCCTCTGCAAACTGTAACATCCATCCTCGCTGTCTACAACTCCCCCCACTTTGGTATCGTCAGCAAATTTACTAATCCAACCCTCTACACCCTCATCTATGTCATTTATAAAAATGACAAACAGCAGTGGCCCTAAAACAGATCCTTGAGGTACACCACTTGTAACTGCACTCCAGGTTGAATATTTCCCATCAACACCACCCTCTGTCTTCTATCAGCTAGCCAATTCCTAATCCAAACTGCTAAATCACCTTCAATCCCATGCATCTGCACTTTCTGCAGTAGCCTACCATGGGGAACCTTATCAAACGCTTTGCTAAAATCCATATACACTACATCAACTGCCTTACCCTTATCTACCTCTTCGGTCACCTCCTCAAAAAACGCAATAAGGTTTGCAAGGTACGACCTACCCTTCACAAAACCGTGCTGACTATCCCTAATCAATTTATTCCTCTCTAGATGCTTATAAATCCTATCCCTTATAATTCTTTCCAATGTCCCAGTCTATCCAGCCTTTCCTTATAACACAAACATATATCAGCTAGAATTCTCTGGCTATTCATGTCCCACTTCTGGTGAGGACAGAGAATTTGGTGCTCAACCAAATCTCCATTCACTGAAGCAGGACAGGAGAATCCTTGGGAGCAAGGTTGGAGAATTTGGCCTATTAACTACTGATCATTTCTGTCTCATGCCTTCCCCAGCCCCCTGTTGCTACAACATTTGTCTTACATTTCATATATTAGCAGTTCACCCCAAATTTGGCAACGCAATCCAACATATGTCATGTCTAAATTTTTTGGCATCATCTCCCACTCCTGCCTTAGTTTCATACATATGGCTCCTGCTTGTGAATGGAATCTGTAGCAGGTTGTATCAAATCAGTGGTAAATTATTCATCACTCTTAATAAATCAAAGATTTTTCAAATATCATATTGCCATAATTCCTAATGTTGCATAATAGTTTCTGAAGCAAGGTGTTGAATATTTGTCATGAAAAATCTTTTATCATCTTACCCAATGTGCAGATATTAAAACTCGTTGCATAAAGAATTCATTCTGCTTTCGGCGCAGTCACATCAGAAAGCAGTACAGCAACAAATAAACCTTATTTTTAAGAGAAAGAAAATAGCTTTCATCAAAACCTCAGGTCATTCATTTAGGCTGACGCTGAAGGGAGAGGAAAGGGGGAAATGGCAGCAATAATTCTGAGTTTAAGCTGATTTCCTATCTGCTGAAAATCAGAACTCAAAGTTGATCAACTTGAAGGCATCAGCATAAAGGCATGAAAATATATGACTTGCTCACCCTTATGCTCACCACTTCAGTATCAAGCCCCTCATTCTTGTAGAAACCTGTTTGGAGAGACTCAGATTGCACTGCTTAAGAGCGGAGAAGGTTAAGTCCAAATATATTCAAGGCATTCAACATTATGAAATGATTTTATAAAGCAGGTAAGGGGCAGTGGTTTGAACTGGAAGGAAAGTCAGTTATTTCCTGAATACTTCTTTCAAAGATCAGCACAGCCATGATGGGCCAAAAGTCCTCCAGCTGTGTGACTCTATTTCTCCCCATCTTGCACAATGTATTCTGAATAAAAATGAAATAAGGGTGAAACGTACTCCCAGGATGAGCCGGCAGGAAGACTGAGGGGGACAGCATAATGGCACAGTGGTTAGCACTGCTGCCTCACAGCACCAAGACCCATATTCAATTCCAGCTACTGTCTGCGAAGTCTGCACACTCTTCCTGTCTCTGCATGGCTTTTCTCTGGGAACTCCATTTTCCTCTTACAGTCCAAAAAATGTGTGGATTAGGTTAACTAGCCATGCTAAATTAATCCTTGTGTCAAGAGGATTAGCAGGGTAACCATGAGAGATTGCAGGAACAGGGCCTGGGTGGGATTGTAGTTGGCACAGACTCAATAGGCTGAATGGCCTCCTTCTGTGCTGTGGGGATTCTATGATTCTAACAGGTCACTGATTTAAATTCCTCCTCACAGACAGAAGCTCTAGAGGGGTACACACCTATTTCCATTTCTCCTTCAACCACCATATAATCCCAGTCCCCCACACCCCTTATATTTCACCCATGTGGTTATTACCTGGTGTTAGAGGTCTCCAGACAGTAGTATCACTAGAACTCCCATTGTAGCAGGGTCAGGCAGGCTCACACTGAAATGCAATGCAGCTGAGGAAATGGAGTCAGACCTGAGAGTTTGGTGAGAGGGGATGTGAAGGAAAAGGTAGTGTTCCTCTTCTTTTGGTTTCACCATTTTCATCCTGGAAGAACATGTTCTTACTTTACAACAGGAAAAGGACATAGCTGTTGTTTGGTCAATATCTGGTAAGTGATGAAGGTTTATTTTATTCCTAAGATTTGAGAGATTATACAAATAGTCGTAAAGCTAAAATATATAAAAAGTAACATAAATGAATCATGTAGTAATTAATTAAAATAGCTCCTCATGACCAAGGCCAGAAACTCCAAGTTATTTTATGCAGTTAGCCTAAACCCTAGGTTTACATTTGATTTTGGTATTAGGGTGAGCATAAGGTGTTTCACTCCAGGTATGATTCAAGTGACCCACGAGGAAGCTTTTGGCAAACAAAGTTTATTTAAGACCACAGTTAAAATATAGCAAGAATTAGCATAACATTTACAATTACAACATTTAAACATAACAGTATACCTCTAACAGCCAGTTATTTCTGTTGATACAAGTTAAACACCATCCCACAGACACATACTCTTCTTCAGACTTAGCACAGAAACAAATATGATCATGTTGCTGAAGTTCGCAACTTTTTAAACACCTGCTGCGAATTGGTTCTTTGAATGTTGGATCAAATCCCTGATGCTCCCGCTCCTGGAACTTTCCAAAGAGCCTCTGGAGAGAAAGTTTGAGACACTGCCTTCATCTACCAGCTTCTAGCAGCAAATGTGGACATAACTAAATATTTGGAATGCTCTGAAAAAAAAGTTGTCCTGGGCATACCATCTGACATGTCAATTATCCTCAATCAAGCTCTATTCAGCAATCCCCAAAGGGGCATTAAAACACAGAATACTGCATTAGTCCATATTAAAAACAGACATGATAGTATACTGTCTCTGCATCAATAAGGGATACCAGTTACAATCAATACCAATAAAATGCTAGTGCCTGCTTAAAACATCCTGTAGAGAAACATGATTAAAATACATTCCTTAAAGACAGAATATTGTCACAATATTAAGGATGGCAGGACAAGTGATGTATAAAGCCTGTATAAAGGCTGCAACTTGTGGAAATTTCTGAATATTGTTGTGAATACTGAAGTGTTTGCTGCTCGAGGAGTTGTAGCTCAGTCATTGAGCTGAAGGCTGAGCTTCTGAAATCGCACATTAGGGAAGGAGTAATTACCTGGGATACTGTGTGCCAGAAAGCAATCACATTATTAGTGTAATGTCTTCTGATTTGATCAACAGTCAGGAATTGGAGGCTGAAAATGAGGTAGGAGACCCATAGTGCAGGAGAACTTTTTTTTATTAGTTGTGCAGCTTTACAACTCTTTGGACTCGGAGGGTAGTGGAAATAGGATCATTGGGTATTTTTAAGGCAAAGATAGCTAGATTCCCAAAATTGGAGGGTAATAGGGATCGATGGGAATGTGGAACTCCATGACAAGCCATGATCTTACTGAATGACGGAGCAGGCTGGAGGGCTTGAATAGTCTACTCCTGCACCTATTTTGTATATTTGCAAATATTTGGAAGCGGGGCGGGGGGGGGAGGGGGGGGGATGCTTTGAAAAATCAGGAGGAAATTTCTAAATGGAAAGTTGGGATAATTCCAACAGAGGGAAGGCAAAGAAGGAATGGGGGAAATTAGTGGGAGAAAAGACAAGTGTAGAATGAGGGGAAAGAGGAGAGAGATTGCCACTTTCATCAAGCCCATCGATTGTGGAACCCTATCACAGCTTCTACACTGCAGAGGAACTTAGACGTGGTTTCTAGGTGAATGCAACCAGTTAGGCTTACAAACATTGTTAAGATAATTAAGGCATTCCATCTATGAAACAGGTTACATACAGGTAAGTGAGTTGAGAGTTACTGTTGGTTATGAGGGGAATCCGATCATTACCACTATTAGTGCCATATTACTGAATTATACCTAGTAGCTGGTGGAAACAAATTCTCCACCCTTCTCGTTTCCCTAACTGTGGCATCCACCCCACCATGCCCAACTTTGCTCACTCACAGGTGACCTAAAGATTCTTGCAACTGTTGCACAATAGCTGTTGCCACAAAACAGCAAAGAAAAACTCAAATTACATTATATACTAAAAGTGTTGAATCCAAACAACCATGTGAACATATCAAGTGATTAAACCACCAGGAGTGCTTCCAGAGAGGACAATCATATTGTAGCTTCAGTTATTAAAATCCAAACATGAACACATCCCAAAATCCTACTAAAGCACTAACAAAATGAAACAAAGCAAGTTGCTTGTAAGGAGCATTTTGTTGCTTCAGAAAGCTCAGATGTACTCCCCTCCCAATTTTTCTATACAGTTATGATTTCTAGTGTCTTTCAAATGACAGGAGGGAGTTACTGACATTTAGGAAAAGACAAGGCTAGTTGTTTTGATCAAAGTGAGCTGTTGAAACCACTAACAAAACAAAAGCAAGGTATAATTTAAGTGTTAAAAAGCTGCAATTTTGATCATTAAAATATAGAATTTGGTGCAATCTTTGTACTAGCTCTTTTTATAATTGTGTAATGCTCTGCATGATTGGTCTTACATCCAGTAGAAACTTAAGCTTATTCAAAGTTTTATTGCCCATATCCCAGATCAGACCAATTCCTACTCAACATTGTCCCTCTGCTGCTGATCTGGCAACACCTCAATTTTGAAATTTTCATTCTTATTTTCAAATGCCTCTGTGGGCTTGCTCCTTCCCCTTATCTAGCCTCCTACAATCTTCCAAGATTCCAGATTTTAAGCTGCTCCATGCCTTCAATTGTCAAAGATCTGAAATTTCCTCCTTCAATCACACCATGTCTCTCTCTCTCTCTCACTTAAAGTTTTTTCAAAACCTTTAAAACATTTGGTCATCTGTCATAACACCTCATTATATGTCTGTCAAACTTTGCTTGATATCATGTTTGTGAGGTGCCTTTGAACAATTTATTATGATGTTAGAAGTTGTTAGCAAGCGCAAGTTACTGTTGCAGTTGTACAAGCCCGTGCATGGAGTCAAAATGAAGTGTCCGATTAAAGCTAGTCCAAATTAGAGGCCAAACGTGAAAACTTTTCAATTGGTATGGCATGGCTACTCCAGTGCCTGAAGCCAGAATGGCATGAAAGAAGTTGAAGTTTCAGCCTTAATTCAAGTTACATTCATCAAATACGCATCTACTACTAAAAAATATTTCAGCCCCAGCCTTACTGAACTGAGATCCATGACATGAGAGATATACCAGTGGCCTGTATTAGTTGACTCACCTTCAGCCAAGAAATATAACCACGTAGATCACATACAGTGAAACCCTGATTTTACGTGCCCCGATTTAGCACGAATTTGAACATAATGCCATCAATCATTGGACTTCTTTTTGTTCTTTTGGGGGGAACTGAAAAGTTTTTACTTACTGCAATCTATTTCTAAAAAGAAAATAATCTACCTTAGAAAGAAATTATGGACAGGAAACACTTACTTCCCGTCCTTGCCCAGTTCTGATAAAAGAGGATCTCACCTCCAAAAAAAAAAGTTAGACAATTGCTCAAAAGAGGAAATACTTCAGTTAATAGACCATGAAAATGTTTGTGTAAATAAACATCTCCACTGCTGTTTTAAACTAGCCTGGACCTGCCAAAAGGGTTTTTAAAGTTAATAAAGCATATAATGATTATGTAAACACAGAGCTCTGACAGTTGCCAAGATTGTCCATAGCTATAGCACCCCAATTTATCGCAAAAAAAAAAAGCAGGGTCGCCGTAACATTTTATGGATCCCAACCATTGCATTGTAAGGCATGCACTGTACTACATATTTCCAATTCTTTTCCCGCACCTAAGATGCACTAAGGCAGACTTCCACCTGTTTCTGTTGCTAGTAATTCCCAGAAAAGACCATTACTCTGTCACCAGGGGCTTATAGATCGAGGGGCCCCATTCCACATTAAACGTGGTGACTGCACATCTCTTCCGCTCTTACTGCCAGCCATTGGTGTGCTTGGAAAGATTTGCAGGTTGACCCACTCAACGCACCTTCCTTGGTCATCAAGGCCTGGAGTGGGACTTGTACACAAAAGGTTCAGAGGCAGGGACTCCTTAGGCAAGAACATTATTGATACCTCCTTCAAATTTGTTTAAGTATTTGAAAAACCCAAATCTTTACATTTTTATGATACTGCTCCTGTGAATGCTTCTTGGATGTGCTACAACATTAAAGGCTTTATTTAAATACAATGGCCAAACAGCATTGGAACCTGAAACAGATACTCAAGTTGAAGCCTCACCATTAAAAATGACATTTAGTCAATTTTCTCTGATATTGTTACATCATATTTATTTGCATACAAGACTTCTCTGGTGGACTACAGAACAAATGAACTATCAACAGTCCTGGCTCAGCACTCCTCCGGGATCCAAATTCTAAGGCTGTCAGAACGCCAGCAGCAGCTGCTGGAACCAATGGTTCAGAACTCACTACTGCACTTCCTACAACTGGGAGCAATGATACACTGATGGTGGGAATTACATAATTACATTTAGTTTCACTTAAGACTTTGGATAATAGAATCTCTCCAGACCCCATTTCTGACTATAAATTACCACCTATGCTATCATTCATTCTCTACTTGCATTGTTATTTTGCTATTTCATGCATAACCACACTTAATGAGCAAAAGAAAAGGGGTTGTGCTGTTTTGTTTGCATCTGTTGAATGAGGCATTAAAGCCAGGCACTTCTCCCTTTCTACTGCCTTAGATGGACACAAAAGACCCCACTGCAAGTATCTTGAATTTCCAACTTCTTCTACTTGAAACAGTAAGTTACAGATTGCTGACCTAAAATGTACCATATTAAACATTTGGAGATCTGGTCCACAATCATAACACATTAAAGCCCACAAAGGTCTGGTGATCTCTGTGGCAAAGATCTCCTCTCTGTCAATAGCAGTTTAAAATTTGATGCCAAGTTAGGAAGTGTCTAGACATGCAGCAGCATGATAAACAAAGCAGTGTAAACAGCCAAGGATAATATCCTTGGCTTAATTTTAATCTTCAGATAGAAAAATAAAATATTGAATGTATTTAGATACAAGTTAGAATATCAATAGCAATAAGTTGTGATAATGTGCTCCTTTGTGCTGTGGGGAGGAATTTGAGATCACATGGCCCACTGGACCATTCATGGGGAGGCAATTGTTTGACAGTTGGAGTTGATTATTGGAGTTCAGAAGTCATTGAGATAATAAGCCTTCCTATCCCTGTCCTATGTACACAATTTTTTTAAAAAATAAACCTCCTGTTCCTTTACCTATCTTGTTGTTTGTCAGTTCTTCACAGCTATTACACAAACTAACTGTCAATGTGAAAAATATCATAATGGAGAAATTTGACATTCCACCAATATGAAGTCAGTTTCTTGGAGTCAGTGAGGGAATTTTTAGCATTACGAAGTTGGCATGCTGTAAAAAGAAACTTCATTTGGCAAAGTGTAACTTCTAGATGCCTTTATAGGAAAACAAAGTTCTCAATTTATAGATTTCTCATTAATTAAAAGTCTAGAAATACCTCAGCAACACATCCTTTGAAAAGATATAGAATCGTTGACAACTTAAATTTCCTGTAATTCTGTAGATTAATGGACTCCAAATTGATTTTTTGTTTAATAGTGCAGAAAGTGATAAGATTTTCAGTGAGAAAAAGAGTAAAAACGAGGCTGATTATTTTTCCTGAATCAAGTTCATTTTTAGTATTTTTTGATACTAATTTCTTTATATAATTTGCATTGACAAGTTTCATTTTTTAAATTTGTAATAGTTTGATCTTTTGATTATATTTTCAATTGTATCACTTATTGCGGCTTAATTCATAAATTCCACACTTTTCTTTGTATGTTAATACTTCAATTCTACAGGTTCTCTTTCTTAAAAAAAATCACATTTCAAGTTGCTCATCTTACAACTCATTGTTGTTCTTAAACAGTGGAGAAATCAAGAACAATTGGGCTAGGGTACTGGTCCAGATCCCAAAGTATATCATGAAGCCAGATTAGACTCCAACAATTCTTGTTATTGCATCATGTGAGAATAAGATGTTTGGTCTCAGGAGTAATTCCATTGACAAATTAGGAATAGTTTATGGCAAAACAAAGTTTAAGAACTGTTTAAATATAATTAAATGAAGCAGCTTAAAAGTATTAACAGTTGAACAATATTTAACGAAAAGGAAACAACTTTAATTTCTAAAACCATGTCACATGACTGTCAGTCTAATCAGAAATCCCAAGGGAACTTAAGTAAACAAGTCAATTAATTCTACTTAAATATTTGGAAGGTTTAAATGAATAATTATCCTGCTCTTCCAATGTCTGAGTTGCTTTCCATACCAACTGTCTGTAGCATAAAACTGAATTTTTAAATATTCACCTTAAACAAAAAAAATCCCAATACACGTATAATCAATTGTACTATCATCAGCACATTCAAATGACTTACATTGGAAGCAACAAAGAAAAAGACAGCAAGAACAAGTGGACAAGTGACAAGGGTCATCCAGACTCGAAACACTGACTGTTCTCTTTCCACAGATGCAGAAAGATTTGCCGAGATTTTCCAAAGTTTGTTTTGTTCCAGATTCAAGCATCTGCCATAACTTGCTTTTATTTTATGGACAAGTAACAATGATGTGGTAAGGTTGTAACAAGACACCCCGAGACCAAGACACTGGAGCTGCAAAACAAGACCAGACTGAAGGGGACAACAATAAAGAGCAAAACGAAATGGATTTAGCAACCATATAAAGAAGGAGACACAAGGGGAAGCTTGAAAATTGAAGAAGGCAGTTGAAACCAAAGCAAAACCTGAGAATACACTGTAGCTCCTGCTGTTTGATGTTCAACTGTACACTGATTTTAGAAAAAGTCTCAACTCTACACATCATTTTTAAAAGTTATAAAACATGACATTTTCAGAATTAATAGGTTTTGAATGTTCACAATCCAGTCAGTTCATCTTCGGCTTACCGTGAAGTGACTCCTGCAGTCAAACTGCCTTACACAAGGTACAAAGTCTTACAAATGTACACAACCCGTTGACAACAATAGTAAATGAAAGTCACAATGTTTGATAAAATAATATGGGAAAATAGGAAAAGCAACTCAAATATGGAACAGAGATCTAAACGTGGGCAAATACTATTGCAACCATTCCAACAAACACAAAAGGTGTATACTTAGTGAGTTGAGTCGTTTTTGTACCAGCCAGATGAGAGAGCGTTAAGTCAATGGTCTGTTGTACCTCAGTAAATTAGAGAAATTGGGTAGTTTCTACCCCCGTTTAAACTACAGAAGTGAATTGCGCCAGTTAAGGGATAGTCTTTGGGTTTCCACGTTTAATCTGAGCAACGTAACTACTAACTGGCCGACTGCAACAGGAATTTTACACTGCCATCTGAGGTCAGAACTGATTCTCCCTCCAAATTTGTCGCGTGACCTTCACTTACAAACCATGGGTCTGGACTGTAAAGTACCAACTTGAATGAAATTAATCTGAAATTTAAATTGTAGATGCTCGATGCTCAACCTCAGCTCTTAAGTTGTCAAGCTCCATCCAGCGTGAACAAATGAACCTTTTTTTTCTCCACTTGAGCACAATCTGAATTGCCTGAAGCAGGCTAGAGAGCCAAACAAGTAATTAAATTTGCAAATAAGTTTATTGAGCAACCGGAACATAATGGCAAGCCATCCTATTACAAATTAATCATCACTTCAATGATTGGGCACATCTATTGTAACTCAAGCAATATTAGCAAAAAAAATTATTTTGATCAATGATGGACTCAACAATTTCAAGTGAAATTAAATTTGTTGAAAACATTTCACTGCCATTTCATTAAATCAGGTAGGCGCAATACATGTTTTCCACCTCACAGCACATTACAGATCAGGCTCAAATTGCATTTCCAATATAGTACAGTTGGGGAAGCTCAAAGCTTGAAAGAGTAGAGGAAAAGAAATGGAAAGAATGCTCAAATCGAACTGCGAAGAAATCCAGATATTTTATGATTTATATTTTTTCACGATGAAATGCACACACACACACACTTCTCCCTCATAGGCGGACACCTCATTTACCAGGTTAGCAAAAATCAAAGTTGTGTGTACATGGTGATAATGGAGGAGATGAAATAGTTAAAACTGAATGGGTTATCAAAATACCAATACTGGTCATCATCCTGCTGTTTATCCAGGTACCAGGTGTTAATTCAATGGTTTTTAAAGTTCTCTGGGACCAAGAAGAATCACGGCCCAAGATAAGTCTACCTCTCAAGCCCCCAGTGAACTAGAGCTCATCAACATTGTCTACAAGTTACAGGATTATTGGTTTATCAAATCTGGCACAATCAACTTAGTTAGCAAAGTTACCTTGGCATCAACGTGATGTCAAAGAGACTCCACTCACCTTCCTCTCAAAGAGAGCTAAATGATAGTTGCTCATTAGACAATAAGGTACAAGTATGAACCCTCACTAGGTGGCAGCAGGAGCCAGACACGGTGAAAAGAATAATTCACATGAGTGCACTGCGCCATTCTCCCTACAACCACAGCACATATGTTCAACTGAGCAGAAGCTTCACTATTGGCAGGTAAAGTTCCAGCAACAACCAATTACTTCAAGAAAAATATCAAGACAGACACTAAACCCCAAATGAAAAAGTTTACATTCTTATGCATCACATGTTGGCTCAAGTCTCAAGAGTTTCTGCAACATTGGCATGTGAAAAGTACTTTATTATATTCAATCATGGGGTCTGAACATTTCTGGCAAAGCCAGAACTTTCTGCCCATGAGAAAGTATTGACGACCCTACATGAGTCCTTCTGATGTAGATACACCCAGAATGCTGTAAGGGAGGAACCTGATCCAGTGTCAATAAGGAAGGTAATACAGTTTAAAGTCAAGGTGATGTGCAACTTGGAAGGGAAACTTGCAGGTGCTTTTGTCCTTACATGCTTGCTGCATCTGTCCTTCAACGTGGTAGGGAGGTTTGGAAGGAAGTGACAAACATTTAATTAAGCAGCTCCATTTTACAAATGGTATTCAATGCTGTCACTATGCACCCAGTGGTGGAGGGAGTAGATGTTGAAGGTGGTGCATCAGGTGCGAATCAAGCATGCTGCTCTGAACATTAAGTGTTGTTGGAGCTACATTTGTCCAGGCAAGTGGAGAATATTCCATCACACTTGTGTACCTTGTAGTCGGTGAACACGCTTTGGCAAAGAGGTGAGGTGTCTATACCACAGAATTCCAAACTATTAAACTGCTTTAGTATCCTGTCAGTTCAGTTTGGTCTCTGGTGAATGGTAACCGTAGGACGTTGATGGTAACAGATTCAGCAAGAGCAATATAGTTGAACATGGCAGTGCCTAGCACTGCTGCCCTGCAGCTCCAGGAATCTGGATTCAATTCAAAGCTTGGGTGCAGAATTTGCACATTCATTGCGTGCACAGACTTCCTCTGGGTGCTCCAGTTTTTATCCCCACAGACCAAAGATGTACAGCGAGGTGGATTGGACATGCAAAATTGCCTGTTAGGGTCCCAAGATGTGTAGGTTAAATGGGATTAGCCATAGTAAAATGTGTGGGATTACAGGGATGGTACAGAGAAGGAAGCACGGATAAGAGTCAGTGCACACTCAGTGGATTGAATGGCCTCTTCTGTACTATAGAGATTTGATGATTCTATCAAGGAGGACAGTTTGAGTCAGCGTTGGAGAGATGTCATTGTCCAGTATTAAGTGATAAATTAAATTCATCCCACACATCAGCCCAAGTCTGATGTTACCATACATATGGACTGCTTCAGGATCTGCAGATTCTTGAATAATACTGAATGTAGTCAGCAAATATCCCCATTTGTGACACAATGATTTACCAGCTGAGGGAAGGCAATAAGTTGTAATTACCAAAAGATTTCTTTGCCTATTTGACCGGATGCTGTGAGACTTCATGCAGCCAGTTTTGTGGACTTCCATGCCAATATCGATTGCTTCCATACCACTATGCCTCCATCTTGAGTGGGTCTACACTGCTGGTGAGACAGGGCATACCCAGGGATGGTAATGAGGATTCTGCAACTTTGGCTGTAAGGTATCATTTAGTGAATATGACTAGTTCAGGCTTGGTTGATCTGTAGGCAACACTCCCAATTTTGGAACAAACCCCCAACTGAGAGAGTGAGAAATATTTCACAAGGTCAACTGAACAATGTGTGGCTTTGCAATTTCTAGTGCTAGGTTGCAGTTGGGTGGTCTGTCCAGTTTTATTAACTTTCAACTTTTCAATAGTGGCTAGAGACAAGAAGCTACATAGCTATGGGTCTGAAGTCACATGTAGGTCGGACTTGATAAGGATGATCAATTTCCTGCCTAAAGTACATTACTGAACCAGACGGGTTTATACAACAACCCTGCAGTTTCGCATTACAAGATAGCCTTTTATTCCAAATTGAATTTAAATTCTACTAGCTTCAGTGGGATCTGAATTCTCCAGAGCATTAGTCAAGCCTTGGGATTACTCGTCCAGTATCACCACCACTATGCTAACAGCGTCACGTACAAAGGACAGAGTGTATGCTGCTATCTTGATGTTCTGGGCATTCAATGCAATGTACAATGCTTTCTTTTCATCCATTGTTATCTGGCTCCACACATATCAGGAGCTTATGAAAGATCCATTGGCAAGAAATGGCTGGTGTCAGATAGAGTCCTCCTTCGTGGCAGCAGTTTGTTTTGTGTCATAAATCCACCTTACAGCTGAGTCCCATGTTATGCACGTGGACTAAAGGAAATCCCTCCTTTGCACAACAAGGCAGTCTGAGCCACAAGAGAGATTTGTTTGGCTCAAACTGTCTCACACTGACTCAAACTGTCTCTCCTTGATAGAATCATCAAATCTCTATAGTACAGAAGAGGCCATTCAATCCACTGAGTGTGCACTGACTCTTATCCGTGCTTCCTTCTCTGTACCATCCCTGTAATCCCACACATTTTACTATGGCTAATCCCATTTAACCTACACATCTTGGGACCCTAAGCTTACACAAGTTTTAAACCGTCTCAAGAACACAAAGACCCCCATGCTATATGTCACAAGTATGCTCATGACACGTTGGAGACATGCATGCTTGGGTTATCAGTCCTGTGCAAATAGATCAGGGTTTTACCAAATGAATGTGTGTTACTATGTTTTGTTTCATACAAAAAGCTATATTCTGCTGAAGTCTTGAGCTTTTCTTGGGAAGTCATGAAGGAAGAGATGGAAATCACATATTGAATATGTAATTGCATTATGTAGGAGGCAAAAATTGCAAAGGAAAGACATGACCACAGAATATCCCAAAGATCTTACAGCCACCCACAGTACTTTGAAGTATAGTCATTGTAGTAATGTAGGAAACTATAGCAATTAATGCACAGCAAGCTCCCACAAAGTGATAATGACCAGATAATCAATATTCAACACACACCCACCCCTAAAATCCTGACAAAAAAACTTTGAAATCTACAGGCCCAGACGGTTGAACACCAATTCATGAAAGTGATACTGGAACGTAAGAGACTACCAACATTTTTGCAAAACTGTTAGATTTCCTTCAATAATTCGCAGAGACAGAGGCAATGTCCAATTTTTTTCATTGATGAATGGGAGACACCATGAAATTTTGGCACTGCATATTCAAGTCCCAGCACTCTACCTCCCAAAGAGTGAGAGAGATTTCCAAGTGCCTACCCAATTACTGTTGGTATGGTGGATAACTTGCTGATTAGGAGTATATGCAGCAGATTTATCTCCAATTCTTCATCTCTTTTTGTACAAGTTTCATTGATTCTGAAGAGATGCAGTGACACTGTCAGTAGACTAGCAATTCAGAGTACCAATAATGCTCTGAAGATCTAGGTTCAAACCGCACCAGGGCAGATGATGAAATATGAATGCAAGAAAAACCTGGAACTAAAAGTCTAATGATGACTATGAATGTTGTAAAAACCCACCTGATTTACTAATGTCCTTACCCGGTCTGACCTACATGTCTCCAAACCCACAGCAATGTGCTTGGCACCTAACATCTCTCTGAAACGGTCTAGCAAGCCACTCAGTCCAATGAAAATAAATGTTGGCCCAGTCAGCAATGCCCACATCCTATGCAAGATTAATTTTAAAACATCATTTTGTCTCTCACACACACATCCTCTCTTCCATCATTAGGCTTACTATTGCGAAAAATTCCTTCCTTTCACATTTATCATTCTGTTTCCCCTTCAGGGTCATGGGCATTCCGCCTCTGATCTTCAGCTAAGTGTTCTCCAAAGCGGCCTTCAGGACACACGACAATGCAAAATCGCTGAGCAGAAACTGATAGCCAAATTCCACACACGTGGATGGCCTCATGTCACACTATCTGTAACCCCCACAATTTTCCTGGGCATGCAAAATCTCACTAACAGTTCTGGCTGGAGACAATTCACATCTCTTTAACCTGTGCTAGGCCTCTCTCCACTCACATTCTTTGTACCTTTAAGACTTGATTACCTGTAAAGATACACATTCCAACCATTCTTTTAAATTGAGTGTGTGTCTTTATATGACCTGTTTGTGAACACAAGTCCTCACTGATCTGATGAAGGAGCTTGAGACTCCGGAAGTTAGTGCTGCCAGATAAACCTGTTGGACTTTAACCTGGTGTTGTAAGACTTCTTTTGTTTTTACGTATAGAGATGAAGAGACGTTTTACACAATGCTGTTAGGAAGGAGAGTTTTTAAAATTCAACATTATCTTTCAGTCTAATACGTTACCCTATTACATGATCTTCTGTTCTATTGGATGGTGGGATCTTTAAACTGAAAGTTACACATTCTTGAACTAGGTAATGGTCCAGATCTTGCTGCCAAAATAACAGTGATTTCAATGGCACTCAGTGCTAATAATGTGCAAATTACTCAGAAATCTGTAGTAAAGCAGAGCTCCCTCATGAATTGTGAATCTCCATAAATTGTTGAATTTTTTGTGTTGCTCCGCCATTAATCTCAGGTAGATGTGACTAAGTACCTTTTCAGACTGTTAGATTTACATTCCAGCAATGTCGTTCACCCTCTCCAGCCTTCAGGTAGTATTAAAGATTTTCTGAATTTAAGTTATACTGATTAATTTTTCCCCTTACATTTCTGTCTTTTAGCTCTTTCTCAATCCAATGTTTCTTCCCATCTCTATTTCTCTATCTGGTGTATGGTCTGCCTTTAATTTATCCTGATTCCTTTGCATCATTCATACATTTCTTTCTCAATCCTCAAGCTGGTCCCATTATTTGCCAAGGGACCAGATGCCCCCACTCCCAAATAATAGGCCATTCTGTAAGATGGTCCCGCTAATTCTGTAAGATCAAGACTTCTTGTGCCTCTGTTTTTGTATATATAGCAGCAAACATTCCTCAGCAGTACTACATTTGTTCAAAAAGTTGCAAATTTTCCTTCCTCTGAATTTCTTTGACTCAGACCCACTCCGGGGTTCATTGCTCCATCTTCTTGCCTCATATTATTACTTGGAAATAACAATATCCTTCTGCACTGTCTTGTAGGCTTACAATGCTGCCCACAATGCACCTTTCTGCAGACTGCCCACTCAATGTAATATAACCCAGGGCCAACCTCCACAAGAAAAGATGACAGCAAATTCAAAAATAAGTACAAAGTGAGACCTGGAAGCACATTTTACAAATTAGTACAGACCATCACTCAACAGACCTCTACCAGTCGACACACCAGATTTGTGGCTCCCATAAATTCCCAATTTATTTTAATTGGCCACACCCAAATTCCAATCACCACTGATATCACATGAATCTGGTATACTGAGAGCTCTCAATTTCAGAATTGATTGCCAGTTCAGTAAGAGAATGAGACTTTAATAAACAGAAAGAAAATGAAGCAAGTTGCTAACTGGGTTCGCTGACCTCTGTGCTCTTCTCCGATCAGACTCAGCAGTATAGCTTTTCTTTTTAAAAAACTGATGCAATAAACGGCCAGACAATCTGGTTTTAGTAGTGTTGATTGAGGCCCAGGACACCTGCTCTTATTTGAAATTGTCCCACGAGATCTTTCACGTCCAATTGTGCGCAAACCAGGCGTCAGTTTTCCATCACATTTTAAAGGCCGCAGTGGAGTGTCAACATTGATTACGCACTCCCTTCTCTAAAAGGGACCTTGAAGCCACAAACTTCTAACTCAGGTGAGAATGCCACAGCTGACACTTTTTGTTTAAAAAAAAGCCTAACATACTTGTTCTTACATTATTATGACAGCTATATATGCTTGTTCTGAGTTTAACTTACAGCAGACATTGTAAGACATGCACCTAATCACTGCAAAAGATAAAATACACTATATTCTGGCACTGTATTTATAACATACATACTCACAAGTAATGGTTATTTCCTACTAAAGTTTACAGAAGTATCTTCTCAGCCAACTACTAAGATATCACACTTGCTAAGAAATTTAAAATGGATATGTGCTTCTGCACTGGAGCTTCAACAAAAAGGCCAATTTAAGATTCTTGACCAAATAATTAAATTCAATGTCCCAAATGGGTTTACTTAATAATCAGGTGGGTACTTAAGTAGTTAGGCTATTAGACTGTGCATTCCTTTGTCTAATACACTCAGCATATCAAGCCTTGGGAGGTGGAGCTATGCCTCCTCCAATCAGCTTGGATCATGTAGATCAAGCCCAAGACATGTGAGAGTCCCATCTTGTCAGCTTGGATCAGGAATGTCTCAATTTGTTGAGTCTCTGAATTTGACTGGATTTAATTGAACTGGAATAAAAAACAACAAAAAACAGACCCAGCATTGCAAAACAAAGACCTTCCAATGAACATTAGTAAGGAGGTATCATGATGGAGCATAAATGGCATGTATTTTGGGCCTCCACATTTTCCTGTCACATTCAAACCAAAAAGACAATGAAAATAAGGATGGTCATTTGAACAGAGTGTTTTTCAGGAATTAAATTATCCTCAATTGATTCAACAGCCAGAAAGTCTTCAACAATTGGCTGACATTACCAGACATGTGAAAGAAAATACAAGTCAGCATTGTGAACTCAGTCTGAGGAGGAACTCAACTCTTACCTCACTATTATTTTAGACTGTCAGTTTGAAAGAATTGCAATAGCACTTCAGCAAGAAAACACAACATTTTGCAATAAATGATACTACAGTCCCGACCTGGCAAACTTTGTGTCCTCTGAATACTGGTAACTATGCTATGGAAGGCATTGTGGTATCAAAAGTTTTGGAAGCAGTCACACATTGAAAGTGAAATAAAAAAGGCAATTCCTTCATTCCATTTTTTCCCGGATCTATAGTTCAAAATTTACAAGAATCCCATTTGAAATCTTCCTTCATCAAGCAGCATAAGCTCTGATTGATCAAGTTTCTTGTTTTGTTGCAGTGATTCAATTTGACAGCATTGAACTGACAGGCTTCCTCAAACACAGATTCACTGCAGCAATGCAACTAAACATTAAGTTGTAGGTACAATGCTCATCATTATAAAACACCCATACTATTCTACTTAACATGACCAATATCATGGGGAGGAACTTAGGACCACAGAACAACACTGCTGCCTGCAAACATACCAAGCTAAGAGGCTATATTCCTGATGGAGTTTTCCCTGTAGAATTTTCTCTCTAAAAGATTATGGTTGCCTAAATTTTATATATGACAAGCAACATTTGATCGTATGTTCAGCTCTATAACACATCCATGGGGTTTATATGCCTAAATCACTTAAGCTTTCTTACTTTATTGGATTTCTACTGGTGTAAAACAGGCCCTGTAATGAAATCAGTCTGCTATTGAAATTTAGCCAAGTACATTGTCTCCTATTTTATTGTGCCAGTAATTACTAGGATTCTAGACCAGTCTCTTAATCAGATAAAACCTTGCTTGATGATATCATCCAATTTTGGAATCTTTAAAGTTAAGCGTTAATCTTCTTCAGGGATTTTTTTTAATACTCATCAACATTACCTTTCCTTGATCTGTGATATATTACATTTTCATTGATTCCAGCATTTTGTTCTAGGACTGTCCACTCTTGCCACATTCATCACGGCACATTCTGCTGGGGTGACCATAGCATTGTTGTAAAGTCCCTCTCGTGCAGAAGGAAGCTATTCAGCCAATCAAGTTTGCACTAACAATAATCCCACCCCATCACCCTGTGGTGAATTTCCTACATATTTACTCTGCTAGTCCACCTGATACTAAGGGGCGATTTAGGATGGCCAATCTACGTAGTCTTTTCCAATTTGATAGTATTCCATCACTGAAAGACTTATATTTCTTCTTCACTGGATCAAAACATTGTGTCACAAACTGGTTAACTCATTCTGAAGTATGAAAGGGAGGAGAGGAGGGAGAGGAGAATGAAACTGTGACATGATGGCACTGTGGTTGGCACTCCATTTACAGCACCAGAGACCTGGTTCAATTCCAGCCTTGGGTGACTGTCTGTATGTAGTTGGCACTTTCTCCCACATCTGGGTGGATTTCTTCGGATGCTCCAGTTTCCTTCCACAGTCCAAAGATGTGAGAGTTAGGTTGATTAGCCATGCTAAATTTATTCTAACGTCAATTAATTTAATTGACGTCAGGGGGATTAATCAGGTAAATGTGTTGGGTTACAGGAATAGGGCTAGATGGGATTGTGGTCTGTACAGACTCGATGAGTCAAATGGCCTCTTCCTGCACTGTAAGGATTTTATGAATTGCTAAATGAGAATCAAACCCCTGGATAAACATGTGCATACTAAAGGTAGGGACAAGGTGCTGGGGGCACCACATACATTCATAATGCTTAACTAGAAAGCAATATAGTACCAAAGACATTTAATCTTATTTATTAGATAAAAAGGAAAATGGAACAAATGCAGGGTGCTATAAACAGTTAACTTAATGTTGATGGAAATAGTGTGGTGGAAGAGGAAATGGAGCCTGAAAAAAACCTTTAGAATCTAAAAACAAAGCACAATCAACACAGATTTCAAAGCTGAAGTTTATGCTTGACTAACCTCACTGAATTCTTCAGAGCATTCAGATTAAAAAGGTAGTCACTCAGACTAACAGAAGGTGGGAAGCGGTGCTCCATACGTATCAATGCCATGACTATTGCTTTTCATCATTTACATTAAAAATTTGATTTGGTAATCGGAAGTGTAATTTCAAAATTTGCAAATGACACCAATGTGGGGAGTATAGCTGACCTTGAGCAAGAATGCAATAAAATACAATATTAATAAATTTGCCAAATGATCACATCTAATTTGAAATTCAGTTTTCATGCACAAGTGTGAGGCACTGCATTTTGGTAGTTGGAATACAAATATTCCGAGAGTAGGAAATCAAAACTGGGCATTTCTATCATAATAGAATTGAAAAGCAGAGAAATCGTATTAAATTTTAATGGAACATTGACTCAACTACAACTGGAGTATTGTGAACATGCAAAGAGGAAATGGAGGAGCAAAAAAAAAGATTTACAAGGATGATAGCAGAACTGAGATATTGTAACTGTGATACCAGAATTGAAAAGTTATAACTGAACAAGTTGAGGCTTTTTTCACTAGAAAAGAAAATCAAGGGATGACTTAATGAGGTCTTAATTATAGAAGGGGTTTGATAGGGGAAACAAAGATTTTTCCCCCCCCATTTGTGTTGTTATCCAAAAGTAGGGGCCAAAAGAATAGGAAATCCAAAGATATTTAGGAGAAAATTGTTTCCGCAGAGCAGTTAGAACATTGAGTACGGCACAAGATGGCCAAATAGTATGGAAGTCTTTAGAAGAAAGCTTGGTGAGGGAGAAAGAAGCAAAATATATTGATTGCATAAATAGGATTAAAGCTATTGTGAAGCATAAACACCAGTATAGGTAGACGAGTTAAGACGTCACACTTATCTCTGTTCTGTGAATTCCACATAATTCTACATATCTAATGAAGTTCTCCAAAGATTTTGTTTTGTTTTATTAGTATGCCTGCAGCACCTAGAACACCAATCTGATATATTAATGTTATCTAACCTGAACATCTTTCATTATTTCCATGGTGTCTAATTAGAATGTCAATTGCAATTAACTGCAAGGTTAAATCAAATGGATGATTTTAGTTTCAGAAGCTTTTCAAGCTTCAGCCTTATGACTAGTGCCTTTGCGTCAGTGCCTACAAAACGAGTGTAGTCAAATCCATCCACGATAGATATTACACACTCTCGGACACAGAAGTGCAATGACAACAAGCAGAAGCATTATAAAGGTATTACCTTTCCCAACAAGACTAAGCATACCTGGGTTCACTTAGGTCACTGTCTGTGCGGAGTCTGCATGCTCCATGAGTTTGTAGTAATGTTGGCATGGGTTTCTTCCAGGTGCTCCAGTTCCCTCCCACAACATGGAAACTGTGCTAGCTAGATGCATTGGCCATGCTAAATTCTCCCTTAGAGAATATACACCAGGTGGAGTGTAGTGACTGAAGGATTTTCACAATAATTTCACTGCAGTATTAACATAAGCTTATTTTTGACACTAATAAATAGAAAAAAGGCTAATCATAGCAACTCCTCCATCCCAATCACAATACATTGTGAGGTTGATTTAAGCCAATCACACCTCACTAAGCCAGACTGAAGCAGGCAAGGAGGGCAATGTAACATGGGGATTGGGGATACATATTCCTGTCATTCACCACTGACTAAAACAGTCACAGGGCAATCACTTGTCTCCAAGTGGAAAGGATCTACTATAGTTAGAAATTGCAGCCTAGTGTCAGATGTAAATTAATTAAAACATGTCAAAATCTGTATGCCCCCACATTGGTTAATACCAACAGTTAAATCTCTATACAAAACTCTGGTGTGACAGCACTTGGGAATACTGCGTACAGTTCTGGTCGCCGCATTATAGGAAGGATGTGGAAGCATTGGAAAGGATGCAGAGGAGATTTACCAGGTAATATCTGGGTAGGTCATATAAGGAAAGGCTGAGGGACTTGAAGCCGTTTTCATTACGGAGAAGAAGGTTAAAAGGTGACTTAATAGAGGCATATAAGATGATCAGAGAATTAGATAGAAAAAGGCTCTCGCTGTCCACCCTTCAGATGGAGATGGCTAGCATGAGAAGTGATAGATATAGGACAGATGTCAGAAGTAGGTTCTTTACTCAGAGAGTAGTAAGAACATGGAATGCCCTGCCTGCAATAGTAATGGATTCGCCAACATTAACAGCATTTAAATGGTCATTGGATAAGCACATGCTTAATATTGGAATAATGTAGGTTAGATGGGCTTTAGATTATTGTGCCGACCTGTGAAATCATCGAGAGCCAAAGGGCCTGTACTGCTCTGTAACGTTCTATGTTTGAAATCATGATGGATGTCCAAGAGGCCTAAGGTTTTTTTAAAAATTACATTGTTTAAGAATTACTTGAGCAAGCCAGAAGGAATGGGAATGCTCATCCAAACTCCATGAGGAGTGGTGACCTGGTATTCCCACTCCAAGCACTGGTATTCTGGAAGAATATTTTCCACTGTGCCACCCATACTAACCTCACACTGGGGACTCTATCTTGTGAGCCCTGATGCAATTTCTTCTTATGTCTGCCCACCCAAACATCACTCACACTGGCTTCAACTGGAAGTCAGTGATAGATCTGTCAAAATGGCCTAATGTCACACACAGCCCTCCATGGGCTTTCCCTCACGTCTTCCCACCATTACACCATATCAAACATGCTCCGAGTTAAAAACAACTGTTTAAAACAGAAGTTAGCATCTCATTTCCTGTTTGAAATATATTACTAGAAACAGTATTTTAAGGATGTTTTACAAATAAATGCACCAAAAGGTGCAGCTGCAAAGGTAAAGGAAGAGTGGGGGAGATATTGGAAGTAACTAAAGCCTGGGAAAGTTGGCACTTTGGAGAACGCTTTAAAAGGCAGCGAGAAGTGGAAGGTTTAAGGAGGCAGTTTTAGACAAAGGAGTTTGGATCTTTAAGACAACAGAGGTCTGCCACTAATACTGGAGGATTAGGAGGGGGAACATCCAGACCAGCTCTAAACTGAGGAATGAACGATTCTGTACATGATACACAAGCGGAAGGAGTAGATAATGACAACATGAAGCCATGGAGGAATTTGTGCAAAACAGAGAGGATTTTGAAATCAGTGTATTGGAAGCAAAGGAACCCAGTTTAAATCTGGAAAGAGTGATTTCATAGGTGGTGGATACAATGAAGGACAGGACTGGACTACTGTGGTTGAGTCCAGGTACTGCAGGATGAGGCAAAACAAGCAAAAGAAATTGAGTCTAGAAGTGATGAAGCATGAAAAAGGATTCAGTTCAGAAGCCCATGCCATTACTTTTCAGGATCTACTCGGGTTACTGTCCTGACTCCCAGAATTGAAATTTACCTCAGTAGATCAGTGATGATATTTCCCATGTATTTGATTGACTGGAAAGAACTCAGGTGTCTCAAGGTCATAAAAAACACAAGTTGCAAACCTTTTTACAAAATGGATCTTTGCAGTCAGTTCATCTTAGAAAATTCATGTGTAATGCAATAACACAAATTTTATTAAATAAAATTGTTCAGTATTAGATTATCCAATTAACAGTATCTCATTACAATAACATCCACTACATTTCCAACCATACAATAGCTCCTGAATTTATGCAGCTAAGCTAAAGACCCTACATTTATTTGCAAGGAACACTTTACCTTAGTGACTTCACTTTTACTGGCTCCAAGTTGGCTGTTGAAACTGTTCTCTCCGCAAACCCTGACCCAACCTCGCTACACACTCCCAGTGATCTGTATCCACCCCTGCCTCCTCTATAGCCCATCCATTCTCTGCTTCTATCCTGCTCCACCACAGCCTGTCCACTCTCCTCCCCACCCCCACAGCTTCCTGCCCACCTGCCCAGCCCCCACCAGTGATCCTATCATCTGCATGCATGGAACAAAAGCCTTTGATTGGAAAGGCAACTCCTCACACATCCTGTCACCTCCATATAAGAACATAAGAAATAGAAGCAGGAGTAGGCCATCTAGCCCTTTTTGAGCCTGCCCCGCCATTCAATAAGACAATGGCTGATCTGAAGTGGATCAGTTCCACTTACCCGCTTGCTCCCCATAACCCTTACATATGGGAACCTGCCTTGGTTGCCCTATAATTCACCCATCCTCATATTTTTGAATGCTGGTGGGAGACTAAGGAAAGGGCCAAGAGGGTTCTTGACAAGGGCCAGGGCATAAGATTTGAAGACATAGGTGGAAATGTGGAGTTGAAACCACAATTTGATTAAGCATGGTCTTATTGAATGGCTGGACAATGCTGAGGGGCCAAATAGCCTACTTCTGCTCACAATTCATATGAAGCTTAGCTCCAGGTCAAAGTTGCAAACTACTCTTATAAATTTGCAACTGCTGAAAGTTCTGACAGCACACACACGCTGAGTTCAAGGAAGTTTGGAGATGTGAAGGGCATATATTTCATCCGCAGGCATAGTGGGTGGAATTCTACTGCCTCGCTTGGGCAAGACCAGAAATTCCCACCCAAAGTCAACAGAGATCTCTGACGTCAGATCCTTGCCAGCTCCAATTCCATAGTGGGCAAGCTGGTAGAGTTCTGGCCACAGAGTCCAATTCTGTGAGAGTGTACCCTTTACCAAGAGTCAGAGGTTCTGACAATCATGGGTTTTGCAGAAGTTATGTTAACAAAATCCAATTGAGTTGACAATCTCAAAATCTACCCCTGCAAAAAAGGTAAATTTGGAAGAATTCCATAATACACTAAATTATCAACTTACTATTGCTCATAAATTCTAGACAATAATGAAATCATAGAATACTGCAACACAACACAAGGCCCTTTGACCCATCATGTCTATGTTGGCCATCAAGCACTTATCTATTCTAATTTCATTTTCCAACATCTGGTCATAGCCTTGTATACTGTGGATTTCAAGTGCTCATCTAAATGCTTCTTAAATTCTTAATTCCCGGGCAATAATCTGCATGACAAACTAAATCACACAGAACAAGGCCTGCAGACAGGATGCTATATAATTGACTACAATGCAAGAGAATTCATGATTTCTACTGAAAACTGACTTGCATTCATGTAGCTAGCTAGGCACAAAATATTTGTGATAAAGACAGAATCCTGTGTGAGTGTAGCCTTTACCAAGAATCAGAGGTTCCGATGGTTATGGATTTTACAGAAGTTGTGTTAACAAAATCCAATTGAATTGACAAAATCAAAATCTACCCCTGCAATAAAAGTAAATTTGGAAGCATTCCGTAACTCACTAAATTATCAACTTATTGTTGCTTATAAATTCTAGACAATAATAAAGTCATAGAATACTACAGCACAACACAAGGCCCTTTGACCCATTATGTCTATGCTAGCCATCGAGTACCTATCTACTCTGAAATGCTATAGAATATCAATCCATTTTGGAAGTTTTTCAAATGTTAAAAATTGTTTTCCTGAATTGTAAAGTGCTCACAGGTGAGTTGCTTAAATTTTTCCATGACAATTTACAAAGAAGTGATGGCCTAGTGGTTTTGTTTTCACTACATTATTAATCCAGGAGCTCAGCTAATGATCTGGGGACACAGGTTCAAATCCTGTCATGACAGGGGATGGAATTTGACTTCAATAAAAATATCTGGAATTAATAATTTACTGATGACCAAGAAAGCATTGTTAATTGTTGGACAAATCTGTCTGGTTCACTAATGTGCTTTAGAAAAGGGCCTCTGCCATCCTTACCTGGTCTGGCCTACGTATGATTCCAGATCCACAACAACTTGGTTAACTCTCAACTGTCCTTAGCAACGAGGGATGGGCAATAAATGCTGGCCAGCCAGCAACGCCCAATTACCACGAATGAGCAAAAAAATCAGCCCAGCAGATTCTAATATTCAGCACTTCTGTCAAGCTTCAGGCCAAAGTAATGGAGGAGGGGAGGGGATGGGGTATAAGGAGGCACAAAACCCGTCAAAAAAGGCCCTCTCCAATCTCTGAAGCTGAGTTCAAGAATGCTGAATGGGGAACAGTTACCCCCTTGATACCTGCCTCCACGAGCAGAGGGTTAAAATCGCCATTAGTTCTTCCACTGTAGTAACACAAAAGCAAAATGAAGAATCTGGACTCCGCTGATATTCAAGCCAGCAAAACGGGCAGAAATGGCCTGTCAACCTTCGACCTGCCCTGAATTAGTGAATCCGAGTCAGGCTTCTTGGGGAGGGGGGGTGTTAAGAAAGACACGATAAATGGCCTTGCCAACACAGCATGAGGAATAGAAAAATCAGCACCGTTCCGATAACCTTCACGTCTACCCCTGGGGCAATAGCAGCTCGCTGTCAGCTACTTGTCTCGATTCACTCATAATTAACAGCCATTTGACCAAGATCCCAGAGGTTAACTAGGACAATTGCTCTAAAAATGGGAAAGAGAAAATGAAGCCATTAATCAGAGTTCTACTGTGTGAAACGTGGTCTGTCTGCGATTCGATTTGATCATTTAAGGTTAAACTTCAACGCGCTCTGTTCATTAAAAACCCAGGGCGGATACAACAAATAGGGAAACAGGATAGAAATTTTTTTTAAAAAAATCAGTGAATTAAATGAATGGCAACTTCCAAACTGTGACCTTTGCCGGGATGGGGCGAATTGAGATTTGAGATAGTGAAATTAGACAGACAAGTGGATATACACACGGGGAGTTTGGAAGAAACGTTGCGGCGAGTTTCCAGATGGGTATCTTAATGCATGATGTCGAGATGCCGGCGTTGGACTGGGGTAGTAAGAACTCAGTAAGAATTTAGCAACACCAATTTTAAATCCAACCGATTTATTTGATAGTAAAAGATTTGATAGTGTCTGGCTGCATCTTAATGCAGCCAGACACCTTCATTCTCTGAGAAGCAAGATTCGTGGCACAGCTGTTTCGTCCTCGGGATGGGCTCATAAGAAGCTGCAGACAAGGGGGGAACACCTATAGCAGTCAATCGGCCACCCACTTGATGCTGAGGGAGATGCTAACAGTGCATTCCATCTCTATTTCCTGCCTACTGTTTTATTGGGTAGGGTGGGGGGAAGTAAGGAGTTCCCAGTCCTGATCGGATGCAATATAAAAAATTAATAATAAGCTTTCATTACGATACGGACGGATAGCTGGCATATTTTTGCACGCAGCTTTGAGGCAAAGGAGATTTGTTTGTCTTTCCCCTTTGCCTTGAGAGAACTCGACGTTGGAAGATTTCTTGTTGGATTAATCAGACCTGACTTTTCCCTTTATTATTTCTGCTGGATCCACACACTGGCAGACGAGATCGATAACAACCTCCTGGTGCGAGGGAGTGGGGGGTGTGGACAGCCAGGTCTCTCAACTCCCCGACGCACAGTCCTGTCTAAGCAGCCAGATCGCATTCATTCATATTCTAATAACTAACTGTTAATAAATGCTGGGGCGCCAGTCGCACCCAAATGATGGCGAAATTGTAAAGAAAAAGCTGAATCTTGATGCTAGAATTCCCAATCCTTGACGCAAATTAACTTGAATGAACATATAATGTTTCATTTTTAAAAAATGGTTAGTTTGTATTGTATCAATGTTGCAATGCTGCATTTTTTTTGATACAAGTGCCAAATTGAAACAGGAACGGTAGATCGTGTCTAGGACATGGTAAATACAGCCTGATACTTTCTTTTTCTCTTCCTTTTTCCACAATTTCAGTAGTTTTAAACACAATATGCATCAACACAACAGCCTCCATCCATCCATCCCACCTTACACAGAGCTCCACAGTCCCCTTCCTCCGCCGGCTTTGCACACACACTGATGCAAGACGTCAACGGCATTAAGAAGCCGCATGATTAAAAAAAAGCAGCATGATGTATTTCCACTAACCCTCCCTCCCTTCAATAAATAAAAATGGTCTTAGCACTTAAACATGTCTAACTACTGTCCAGATACAAGGAGACTGACAATCAGCCCCCCATTCCAACAATAGAGGGACAGGGCTGAGCTGAGGGCAGCCAGCACAGAGCCATTAAATATACATCAAAATATCACATTTCCATTAGCCTTGCTGTTCAATGGCAAAGCTAAATTTAATTTCTGACTTGGCTAGTGTGTGTGTGTCTGTGTGTATGTGTGAGAGAGACGGAGAGAGAGAGAGAGAGAGAGAGATGTGGGGGTGGCTACGAGTGCAAATCCTGATTTGTACTTACAGACACCCCTTCAAATTTTAAAACCAAACGTTATCACTACCCCCCCCCCCAAACACACAAACATCCACCCCCTCATTTACAGAAAATCACTGTCTGGCTCCTGCTAAAATTATTCCAACGACAAGAAGCAGAGAGCGAGCTTACCGTCTCTGGGCAACAAGAAGTGGTTCAACTCTCATCGTTTAAAGCCATCTTTCAACTAGATGCTTTGCGAAATAAGAGGAAAAAAAATGTCGTTTTCTTACCGAATGCTCGTGCCTCCAGGTAACGTCGGATGAGAAGGAATGGGAGGAGGCAAAGGGGGGAAGAATTAATTTTTAAAAAAAGGTGTGTGATTTTTGGGGAGAGAAAAAAAAAGGACAAAAAAAAAATCCTACAGAAGGTGCACAGGAATCATCCTATCAGGAGGGGAAATAAGCTGAGAGAAAGGAGCAGCATCCGCCAAGCCCAGTGTGAGGAAGCTGAGTTACCACTGTTAACAATGTGGCTGGATGAAGCAGCTCCAGCTTGCCTCCTCTCCGTCCTCCCGCCTCTCGCGCTACCTCCTCACTCCGGCTACACAAGCGCGAGAATTATTGGGAAGTCTCTCTCTTTCTCTGCGCAAACGCGATATCTCCTCCCGCTTCCACCACCCCCTCTCCATCCACCAGTGTGAGCTACTTTCTTCACAGACTGGGACACACACAGCAGAAGCAGAGGTAAGTAGCATCTTAGCAACCCAGAGTTGGGTAGGATCCCTCCGTCTGTGCCCCCCCCCCCCCCCCCACTTTTTGAGACATAAAACAGAAAATTGCTCTGATTATCTCTGTCCCCACTCGCCTTGTAGAGACTTGATTACCTGTAAAAGCTCTTGCAATTGAGTCCCTGTCTATGTATGCCGTGTTTTGTGAACCCAACTCTCCACGCACCTGATGAAGGAGCAGTGCTCCAAAAGCTCGTGATACCAAATAAACCTAGGAGACTTCTTATAGCATCTGCGGAGAGAGAATAATACCAAATGGGCGGGTTATTCCGGCTTCACATTCCAAAACTGGAAAATCCCTCCAGAGGTCAATGGGTCTTTACCCTGGCCCACTCCTGTTCCAGTGGCGGGTGGGATGGTAACATTCCAGCCAAAGTTTCAAGTCTGGTTGACATTTCCTCAAAGGATTGGATCAGGGAATCCCTACAGGGCAAAAAGTGGCCATTTGGCCCATCATGTCTGTACCCCCACAATCCCACCTATTCCCTTAATGCCGCATTTTATTATTGATTAGTGTCACAAGTAGGCTTACATTAACACCGCAATGAAGTGACTATGAAAATTCTCCTAGTCATCACACTCCAGTGCCTGCTCAGGTTGACAATGAAGAATTTAATCATAGCCACTCCACATAATACGCATATCTTTGGATTGTGAGAGGAAACTGGTGCATGCGGAGGAAACCCCCACAGACACAGGAAGAATATGCAGACTCCACACAGACAGTGACCCAAGCCAGGAATTGAACAGGGCCCCCTGGTGCTATGAGGCAGCAGTGCTAACCACTATGCCATCTTGCCACCATAGTGCAAATACTGTCCCACTGTTTGGTACAAAAACAAAACATGATGGAGAAATTCAGTAAGTCTGACAACATCTGAGGAGAGAGAATAGAGCAACCGTTTGGAGTCTGAATGACCCTTTATCAGAGAATTCCTTAGAGTGCGAAAGGAGGTCTTTTGGCCCATTGAGTCTATACTGCCCACAATCCCAGCTAGTCCTGTAACCCCATGTATTTACCCTGTTAATCCCCCTGACTGACACTAAGGGGCAATTTAGCATGTCCAATCCACCTAACCCACACATCTTTGGTATGTGGGAGGAAACCAGAGCACCCAGAATAAACACACAGATGTGGGCAGAATATGCAAATTCCACACAGATAGTCACTTAAGGTCAGAATTGAACCCAGGTGCTTGGCATTGTGTGGCAGTAGTGCTAACAGTGTGCCATAGTGTTGGTGGTTGAGTGGGATGGTTTCAGTGAAGTGAATACTTTGCTGGTGCCACTCAAGATCCAGCACTGAATCCTCAAGATGGGCAAAACTTTCCAAGTGAGAAGGAATGAGAGGAATTGAATTAATAAAATACAATCTGAGTCCATCAGCAGCCTTTTGTCAGTGACTGGGAGTCAATGGAGAACTGGAGTTCCAAGTGCCTTTCCTCCGTCCTGAACCCTGTCCTATCCTTTAGGAAGTTGTTTTTAGGGTCTAGTTGGTCATAACTTGGTGAAGTCTTGGTGAGTTTTGTCAACTGTTGCATTTCAGAGTTCTCCAGCACAGAAAGAGGTTTTTTGGCCCATCATACCTGCACTGGCTAGCATCAAGCATCTACTATTCTCATCCCATTTTCCAGCATTTGATCCAACACCTAATATGCTATGGAGTTTTAAAATGCCCAACTAAGTCCTTCTGAAATATTGGGAGAGTTTACACCTCTACCACTCTTTCAGGCAATGAATTCCAGATTCCCATCATCTTCAGGGTGAAAAATCTCTTTAAATCTCCTGCCTCTGACTTTAAATCTATCTCGCATGGATATCACCTAACCATTGTCTTGAATTTTTTTTAAGATCAAAGAACTTTTAAAAAAGCTCAGAAAATCACATGGTGGATTGGGTGGATATAGAGCTAGAGGAAGCGTTAGGATGAGGTTGGAAAGCTTAGTCAAGGGTTTAGATTTAAGAGAGTTCTGTATTGAAGGAGGGTATGAAGATAAAGCGTGTGGGAGAGAACTCTGATGAAGAGACAAATAAGAGCTTGAAAGTATGACCACCAATGGTGTGGATTGAACCAAATTTGTTAAACGTGCAGAAGATGCATTAATACTCAATTAAGCAAACTGCTTTTTATCTTTTATCCAACTATCCTTCCAAGAATTATTGCTATTTTGTTAATCATCATAGTAGTTAAATATAATTTAGAATGTAATTAGAGTTCATACAGAGAGTTTATGCAATTCAGATGTAGTTAGCATTGGAATGGTTACATTAAAAGTTAGAAGTCCATTTTTTAAAAAGAAATCACTCGGTGATAGGGCTTAAATCAACACATTTAAATGAAATTATGTAAACTTCTAAATTTACTGTCTAAAATAGAAAAATGGAAACAGGTGTACAACATTCAGCCCTTGAACTTGTTGCACTAGTCAGTGAGTTCATGGATCATATATATCTCATCATGACGCATCCACAGTGACTCCATGTAATACCCTTGACTAGAAATAATCTGCTAACCTCAAATTCCAGATAATTAATTGAGCTCACACTTCTGTGTAATGGAGTTCCACATGCCCACCACGCTGTACATGAAGAATAGTTTCCTAACTTCTCTCCAGAATGGCCTGCTCTAATTTTAAGATTATGCCCTTGATTCCCAAATGAGCAGAAAATAATTTATCATCTAACCTGTCAATTTCTTGCATAATCCTAAAAGCCTCTGTCAAATCACCCCTTAACCTTTTGTTCTTTTATGGAATGCAAGTCTAATTTATGTAAACTACTCATCATTTAAACTTTGGAACACTGTTAATATTCTGGTCCAACAACCTAATATGAGTTGCGGACAAGATTATGGAATCTGTTAATAAGAATATGATAAAAAGTCAACCACGGTATGATTGGACAGAGGTAATAGTTTCCTGAAAGAGCAATTATGGTAGACAATCAAACAAGGAGGGTAGATAAGGGTGATATGGTGACATAGCTTACTTAGATTTTCAAAAGGCATTTGATTAAGTATTACATAAGAGATTGTTACATGTGATTTGGATTCATGTGACAAGGTAATATATTAGCCTGAATTAAGGACTGATCAACAGACAGAAAACAGAGTAGGAATAAATGGACCTTTTATGCAATGGGAGGAACTAACAAGTAGAGTGCTGAAAGGGATCCTGGCTATTTACAACTGACATTAATAACTGGGAAGAAAGGGCCAAGTGTAATGTATTTACATTTGTGGATAATGCAAAGTTAAATGGAAAAGTAAGGAGTGAAAAAGATTTAAAGGGACAGAAAGGGCACAAAGCTGATGGATAGAGTATAATGTGAAGCATGTGGGAAATTATCCACTTTGGTAGAAAGATGGAAAAGAATTTTTTCAAAAGTTGAGTTTTATAAATGTTGGTATTCAGAAAGGTTTGGGGATCATTATGCCCAACTCTCAGAATGTTGTCATTTAGATGCAACAAGTAATGCGAAGGGAAATGCCATGTTAATCTTAATTATAAGAGGATTGGAGTGTCAAAACAAAGAAGACTTGCTCCAATCACATAGAGCTTTGGTGAGATCATATTGGGAATGGGGTATACAATTTTGTTTCCCAAAGAAATATACACTTGCCCTAGAGGGAGTGCTTCAAAGATTTACTAAGTTGATTCCTGGGATGAGTAAATGGTCCCAAGTTTAGACATTGAATAGAATTGGCCAATTGTCTCCTGAGTTTGGAAGAATGAGAGGTGAGCTCATTTAAATGTATAAAATTCTCTGTGGGCTTGTTAGGGTAAATGCTGAGAGGGTGTTTCTCCTGGTAAGAAAGTTTACTACTAAGGCTAATGAGCTCAGAAAATCGAGCCAGCCATTGAGTTCAGATGAGAAGGCATTTCTTGTGAATCTTGAAGTTCTCTATTTCAGATAGCAGTGGTTCTCAATCAATGGCATTATTCAACACTATGTAGGATAGAGTTTTCGGCACCATGGACATCAAGGGATATGAGGATTATGTAGAAAAATGGAATTGATGGAGAAGTTCAGCCACAATCCTATCTCCCCTAATTCTGATCACTTGACTGACCATCTCCAACTTCAATCACTGACACTTTGGTGGTTCTACCTTCAATTGCCTTCAATCTCTGAAATTCCCAGCCTAAACCTAATTCTCCAAGTCACACACTGTCCCAGTTTAGACACATATTGCTCTTACTTCATCACTACTGGATCAAAATTGTGGAGCACCCTGTCTAACAGCATTGTTGACATGCCTTCACCATATGGGAGAAAGCTCACTCCAACATCTTGAGGGAATTTTTTTAGGTATGAATAGTCAACGATGGCCTTCCTTGTGATACCCAATACTGAGAATGAATAAAAATATTGTGAATTTTCACTCCTATACAGTCAATGATGTTTAGTTCAATATATGCTCACAATGGCATCAGAAGCATGAATTCCAGATGTTACTCTTGTCTTGGGCATGTGAGTTACGACAAATTAGAGTAGAGAAAAGGGATTTCAAGTAACCCAGTAGAAATTATCATTGCTAGTATTCAGAGCAAGGGGTGGGGTGTTGAAGGTGGAGCAGAGGGTTGGTGCTGTGTTGTTGATGAAAGTTAGTCCCACCCAATGCTTCACATTGACAAATGAAGTTCAAAACCTATTCGGGACTGTACTTTGAAAGTTAGAACGTTTATAATGAAATGAAGCAAAACTATTTTCACTCAAAGGTCAGCAGACACACATGGGGTTTTCTATTAAATCTTTCAGAAGCTGAAGAAGACCACTAATCTAAGTAGGATAAAGAGACATCCAGACATGTTCCTGCAGAAGGAAGGGAGTGATGTGAAATAAAAAAGGTAGAGATGAGAGCAATCAAAAAGAAATAGGCTTTTTATCACCAGTGGTCTCTCTCCTATATTGATAAAATCTCAAATATGAATTTAAGTAATGTTAGTTTACTGTCCTGCAAATATTAGCACCACCATGTGGCCTGTCTTAGATTGTTCACAGAAATACCATTATGTAAAGTCAGACTTTTATAATTTTTTTTGGATCAATTTGCCATATCTCAGCTCAACTAATATTGAAATTTACATTCACCCACCTTGTTGCCACCTGTTATAGGTAAAAATACGTGGGACCAGATCTTGAGAGGCTAACAACAGTCATTGTTATTTGCTTGCAAATTGAACAGCAACTGTCAGTGATTGCACATGCACAGTTAAACACAAATAATCAGGTGTTGCTATCCGAGATTCTGTTCTTCCAAATGCTGTGCAATAATTTCATTTCATTCTCTGATTTACCATCCAAATATATTGAATGGCATGTGTCTGATACTTGCCTCATTGATATGGAATAAACATAGCAAAAAACAGTTAAGGCTTGTCGATTCTAATCTAAATAATTGTTTGATATCTCTTAATCAGTGCCAAACAATCTCACTGGCACTGACATTTTTATACAAGTGTAGAGTCACATTCTTTCTACTTATAATTGAAGGTTTCTTGAAAAATACTATTTGTACCTTTTTTTATTTTATCTTTTTCCTCTTAATCCAATTTTTCTTTCACTCTATTTATATTTTGGTCCAAGTTTGTTGTTAAATTGATGTTGTATCAAATTCTGTACTATTTATTAATGATTATTCTGTCCGATTGGTTAAAGAGATATGGGTTTGTTCAGGCTCCAGATTCCCAATATAGAGTGCCTTTTGAGTGATTGGCTGAAGCTTATAAAAAATCTGCAGGCCAGTGCAAGGATAATAAATGGTTGGCTATGTCAAAACCATAACAAATAGCGCAAGAACCTGCCCAATATCACTCAGATCTACAAGAGTAGAGGATAAGATTGTCAGATATCTGGTATTTTGGACAGCTGAATTAGAAGGGTTGCTCGCTTCAGAGTGCTGCTTAGGCAGCAAAGTAGAGAATAAATATATTTTAAGTGGTTTAGGATAAGTCACTTATCTTTTGGCTGCGATGACCGAGAAATCTAAGTAATGCAGGAATTGCAAGATTTTATGACTGCAGCAAAGGAATATTTGCATATTGCTGGTTGTGAGAGGGTATACTGCTTGCTGACATGACCATTAAACAGCTATTGCAGGTAATAGTCTAGAGGAGTGATAGCCCATGGAGGGAAGGTCATGCAGGACATGGCAAGAGGGCTGAAGCTGTTAAAAAAATATCAGCGCTGTATCATGGGCACGCATGTTCAATGTCAAAAGAAGTTGAATGAGTTCACCAGGAAAAGAAAAGTATGAATTGTTAGATTGAATTAAAAATGTATGTGAGCCTTGTGGTAGCTACTTAATGTTTCCAATCATTCATCAATGTAATCTGCCAATTGTGCCTTCCCCAAGGGAGGTCTTAACTCAAGTCTTAAACAAGATTTTTGAGACACTTCACAAAATCTGTGCAGAAAGAGGTCATTCAGCCCATCATGTCTGGACTGGCTCTCTGAATGAGCATTTTACATAGTGCTATTCTTCTGCCTTTTCCCCTTAGCCCTGCACATTGTTTCTTTTCAAGTAAGGAGAGATGATGGTCTAATGGTATTATCACTAGGATATTAATCTAGAAACTCAGCTAATGTTCCGAGAACCCAGGTTCAAATTCTGCTATGGCAGAAGATGGAATTTGAATTTAAAAAAAAACTGTAATTAAGAATCTATTGATGGCCATGAAACCATTGTCAATTGTTGGAAAAACCCATCTGGTTCACTAATGTCCTTTAGAGAAGGAAATCTTCCATCCTTACCTGGTCTAGCCTACATGTGACTCCAGACCACAGCAATGTGGTTGACTCTCAACTGTCCTAGCAACTAAGGATGAGCAATAAATGCTGGCCAGCCAGTGATGCCAATTCCCACTAATGAAAGAAAAAAAGTAATCATTTAATTCCCTTTTGAATTCCTCAGTTGAACCTGCCTCCGCCACATTTCCAGGCAGTGCGTTTCATCCCTGAAAAGTTTTCTCACATCACGTTTGCTTCTTTTGCAAATCGCATTAAATCTGTGTCCTCTCATTCCTGATCCTTTTATGAGTGGGAGCTGTTTCTACCTATCCATTCTGTCCAACAGTGTTATGGTTCAGGCCAGCAACTCCAAAGTGTCCTATGGAGCCCACCTGGATCATACATTTTGCACCTTGGACAGGCTAAGAATCAGTTGTTTCACTTCACTATTCACTTCAAGTGAATAGTTAGGGAGCAAAGTTTACTTAAGAATATAATAAACATGTACAGTAAGAAAATTAGCAAGAACTTAGAGAAAGTACAAACAAGAAACAAACAACCATAATAATGGAAACCCCCTAGCAAAGATATCTGTAATGTTCCAATCAAACCAATCCCGAAGACAAAAGACTGTTTTCAATGTGTAACATAGCACAGACTAATGTTCATGGGATACTGGAAATTGAGTCCTTTGGTTGAAGTCTGCAGTTCTTTGAATTTACTCCGACCAGTTTGAAGACAAGACAGTTTCCCAAAACACTAGAGAGACCCTGGTCTAGCCCAAATAACAGCAGATTTTCATCCTTCAGGAGAAAAAGATCTTGTTTTTAGCAAATAACAGAAATTTCAAAATAACAGGGAGAGAGTGGAAAAAAGCTTATTTTTAGCTCGCTGTCTCTTCTAAAACTAAAACGCAAAACTCAAACTGACATTGAAAGAAAAACTGTCCAAAAACACCCTCCTAACAATGCAGGATTGTAAAACTAATCCCAGAGTGAATGCATACAACCCCATTTAAGCCACTTAAGTAGCAATAAAAGGAATCAAGCTGGCAGCAATGATATCACTGAAACTGTGACCTAAGAGCTCCCACCACTGAAGCTATGGGAGCCACAGAAATCATGTTTTTTTAAAAAAAAAAGCCTTCCTAAAATTACACTAACGTCACCAGCAGCTCATGATTTTGAACATCTCTATCAAATCCACTTGTAGCCTTCTGCTTTCCAAGGAGAACAGCACCAACCTCTCCAGTCTATCCTCATAACTGAAGTTTCTGACCACTGAAATTCTTGTAAACCTCTTCTGCAATCTCCCCAATGCATCCACATCCTTTCTAAAGTGTGGCACCCAGAACAGTACATAATATTCCAGTTGAGCTCTAAATAGTGCCTGGTACATATAACTCCTTGTTAACAAAGGCTGTGTGTTTTATTAACTGCTCCCTCCATCTGTCCTGCCATCTTCAATGACATACATGTAAAAACCCAGTCCCTCTGCTCTTGCTGTGTCTTTATAGTTGCATCCATTATTTATATTATCTCTCCACATTCTTCTGACCAAAATGTTTAATTTCACACTTCTCTGCATTGAATTTCATCTACCATCTCGCTACTCATTCCATCTATGTCGTTTTAGAGTTCTACACTATCCTCCTCACAGTTTATGGTTCTTCCAAGTTTCATATCATCTGTAAACTTTGAAATCATCCCCTAAATAACAAAATCATTAATATAGACCAGGAAAGGTGAGGTTTCCAAAACTGACCATTGAGGTCACACTACAAACCTTCCTCCAGCCCAAAAAATATCCAAAAACCATTACCCACTGTTTTGTATTGCTCAGCCACTTTTGTATCAACATTGGTACTGTTCTTTTTATTCCATGGGCATGGCATGGCCTAGCAGTAGATGTCCAATGCTTACCTAATTATTTTTTATTTATGTATTTGCTCCTTGATAAGCTACAACCAGGGTTAAGAACCTCATCCTCCATTTATGCATTGAAGGCTCAGTGGAAATAATGTCCTTTTCAGCATCAAACAAGTGTTGATGAATCATTGTAGAATCCCAGGGATTTCTTCAAGTTATAAAAATAGTAAAAGAAACTCATAGCATCTTTCAAGACATTCACAGCCAATGAAGTATCTATTGAGACTGTTGTAATAGCACAAAGAACAAAGAACAAAACAGCACAGGAAACAGGCCCTTTTGCCCAACAAGCCCGCGCCGCCACCCCGATGTTCCCACCTCTACCCGCGATCCCTGTCCATGTTTATAGATCTATGGATTAAAAACCAAATTTGAGACAATTTAGAGAGAATTTGTTTTGCCAATTAGCCTAAGAGCACATCTTTGAGATGTGGGAGGAAACCGTAGCATCCGGAAAAAACCCATGCCAGCACGGGGAGAATGCGCAAACTCCCACAGACACAGGCCCAAATCCATGCATCTGCACAGCACAGCGAGTCACTGAGCTGTCATGTTGCCCATCAAATGGTCCAGGTCAAGCGTACACGACGTGAAGCACTAGGACACTCTCAAAAACAAAATCCAAGAGCAGCCCTCTCATGACCCATCGCATGTATGCCCCTTGTTAGACAACAAGGTGGACTAAAGCACCTATAGGAAACATGGCAGCCGATTTGCCACAACAAGGTTCCTCATAAATTAGTGAGATAAATGACAAGATAATCTGATGCTGGTTAAGGAATAGATTTTTGATCAGAATACCTTGGAGAATTCCTCCTCCCCCTCCACTCCACCACCACCACCACCACCCCCCCTCCCCACCCTGCTTTCTTGGCCTTTTTTGAAATAGGACCCTTTTGCATCCAGTGGCTAGAGTAGACAGACCTGATTTCAAAATGTCATCAAAAAAAGGCACATGCAATGGTACAGCACTTCCTTTGAACAGAATTGATGCGTCACCTTGCGCTTTGAGCTTGAGTCTCCAGAGTGGGACTTGAGAGTACAATCCTCTGACTTGCAGAAGACCACTGAGCCAGGGCTGACGCAACATACAAAATGTAAATTAGGAGCTTTAGTTAAAACTAAATTATGGCTGTAAGAACAGGAGAGGCTGGCATAAACTCAAGTAAGACAAATTTGCTTACAATGGAAATTACAACTGATATGAAGAATTGATCAGTCACACAACAAGTGGTCAACATCTCGGGACAGGGGGGAGGGAGCAAAAATCTCCAAATCATTAAAAAAAAACTAAATGTTAGAATGGGAGATTGTAGACTCCTTCTGGATGGATGTCAATTAGCTAAATTGTACATTGTCATGTGACTATGTCCCTTTTTTTGAGAATATTGTTTTTGAATGTGCAAATAACTGGAAATTTTGCAATTTGAACTGAGACAGAGAAACTGCTTAAAAATGCAAGGCCACGTTCCAAGGTGAAGATGAGAAACAAACAAATCACCTTCAGTAGACTGTGAAGAAAGAAAAAATTCCTAATATTCAGACACCCATCAGAACTGTCGATGGAGATTAAAAATGCAAAGTACGAGATATTGAAACAGCTGGAGACCCATCCAAATGTTTGAAGTACACAATGGGTGAATTCTGAAGACAAGACTGCCCAGCCCTAGAGAGAGATTGCAAGCGACACAGGTAATGTAAAGAAAGTCTTCAAGATTGGAAGCATGCTAAAGGTTATGCTCTCCATCCCTCTCTGTTGGAGTAAGCAGGTAGCCTGGTCCAAGATGCTAACTCTATTAGAAGTATAGTGAACTGAGATCTCATACAAATTGCAACATCTTCTACAACTGACAACATCCACAAAACAGGCTAATCCAAAATTGGTCACAGCATTTAAAAAATCTCTGCCTCAAGGTCAATCAAAGGACAATTAGTTGTATATTACATTTTCTTTTAGTGGACTCTAACTCCCTTTATTTCTGGTCTGTGTTCATAGGTTTGAGTCTGTGCGTGTTAATCCCCATACGAGGGCCGAATGTTTGATGTCATCTTCCGATTTCCTTTCATGGGTTTAGCAGTTAATCAGTTTTCTCTTTCTTTGACTGAGGAAAACCTTGTTTGATTGCTTCCTTATTGCTCACAGCTTAAATAGTAAACTGCATTTAAACTTGGTTGTGTCTAATCGAGGAGGGGAATCAATTTGCCCCTGATCACTTGCTCATAACAAACAAGAAAAAGCTATCTTGTGAATTATTTCAATCGGCAATTCTCCAGATAACAATTGAAAATATTGAATATAACAAGATGAATTCATTGTGACTGGTGTATTTTCTCTGCATGTCAGTAAATGCTAACTATGATGCAAGCTTTCGTTGAACTCCAGATTGTGTGATAGGGAAATGGAGAATGAGACCTCTATAAACATGTACAAGAGAAAACACATTGAATTCTTAGCTTCATAAATTGAGGTCTGAGTACAAAAGCAAGGAAGTTGTGCTAAACATTTATAAAACATGCACTCAAGTATTCTGTTCAATTCTTGCTACATTGTCAGAAGGATGTCAATGCCTTAGGAAGAATGCAGAGAAGATTTATTAGAATTATTTCAGGGATGAGGGACTGATTTGTTGTTTCTATAAAAGGAGTTAGGTGAGCACTGGAGCTAGTGGATGTACAAAACATGTACAAAGCACTTGTTGCAGTCATACTGAGCACAAGGGAAGATGGTTGTAGTTATTAGAGTTAAATCATCTCAGTCCCAGAGCATTGCCGCAGGAGGTTCTTTTGGGTGGTGGTTGAGGCCCAACCATTTTCAGCTGTTTCATCAACGACCTTCCTTCCATCATTATGCTCAAAGTGGGTATATTCGCTGATAATTGCAGTATGGCGACACCATTTGGAATTCCTCAGAAATGGAAGCAGTCCATGTCCATGGATAGCAAGACTGGACAATATTCAGACTTGGGATGATAAGTGGCAGTTAACTTTCACACCACAAAAGTGCAGGCAATGGACCATCTACAACAAGAAAGCATTCTTTGACATCCAATGACTTTATCATGACTGACTATCTTCACCCATTATCAACATCCTGGGGTTTATCATTGACCAAAAACTGAACTGGACCAGCCATATAAATACTGGGGCAACAAAAGCAAGTCAGAGGTTGGGAACTCAAGTGAATAGGTCACCTCCTAACTCTCCAAAAGCATCCACCATCTAAAAAGCACAAGTCAACAAGACTGCAATGGAATATTCTCCACTTGCCTAGTGCAGCTCCAACAACACTCAAGAAAGTTGACAACATTCAGCTCAAAGCAGCTGGCTTAATTAACACCCCATCCACAGCTTCGACATTCATTCCCTCTATCACTGATGCACTGTAGCAGCAAAGCATACCAATTGCAAGATGCACTTCAACTGCTCACCAAGTCTCTTTCGACAACACTTTCCAAACCTGTGGTGTCTATCACCTAGAAGGACCAGGATAACAGATGCATGAGAATTTCACCACCTGCAACTTCGCCTCCAAGCCACACTTGATTTGGAAATACATCATCATTCCTTCACTGCCACTGGTCAAAATCCTGAAACTCCCACCCTAACAGCACTGTGGATGTCCCTACCACACCTGGACTGTAGTGGTTCAAGAAGGCATCTCACCACCATTTTCTGAAGGGGAATTCAGGATGTACAATAAATGCTGGTTAAAGCCAGTGACACCCACATCCTATAAAAGAATAGGAAAAAAGCATGCCTTAAGAAACAGTAATTCCATGGATTGCATAATTGTTGTGGGGTGCCAGTTCTTTTCTTGCTCTTCATTTTCCTCTTCTGAGTAAATATGCCTAAATTGCATGAACACACTGCTCTGACATTCACATTATTTTTGAGACTTTGCAGCAATTAAAGGAAATGGAACAAAAGAATTCAGGATTTATTTGATTTGCAAATGATGTTAATTGTACATAATTGCATCTGGTTTTAAAGCATTAGATCAGGCCAGCAGGGCCTCTAAGGAATGAACAGAGTAGAAGATTATTTATGGAACCAATCAGAGCGGATGCTTAGACCAAAAGTGAAGTATCAGTTCCCTTTGTTAGACAAAAAAATAGGCAGGAACAGGAGGACATCACAGCCGCAGGGGTGCAGAGGAAATTTACTGCAATGTGACACCAGGGAAGAGCAGACTTAAGAGATCAGCTTGTTTTCTTTAGCTCAGAGAAGGTAAATGAGAAATTTAACAGTGGTGTTCAGAATTATGATGGGTTTTAATAGGGTGATTAAGTCAAAACTGTTTTTACAGGCAGGTGGTTCAATAACCAGGGGACATGGATTTAACACAATTGATTGCAGAACTGGAGGGGAATGAGAAACATTTGTCTTTTACACAACGAGTTGTTGAGATCTGAAATGCACTGCTGGTGGAATCAGGTTCAGTACTCCTCTCCAAAAGGGATTTAGACATATACTTAAAAAGGAAAGATTTGCTGGGATATGTAGAAATAATAGGGAGTGGGGACACACTAGATCTCCCAAGCCACCAGAGTCTATGATTGCACAAATTGCCTCCATATCTATTCTGGTTTTGGTGCTATAGGAAATAGATGCTGAAAAGTTGGTGGTGGTCTGCTCCCAATGGTGTTCAGATACTGATCACCATATTTTGAATGGCAGTACCACGAGTGTGCTTTGCATTTGCCAGGAGCAGACATGTGGCTACATTGTGATGTATATCAGAGTCTAATGCTGATTTGACGCATACTGCCATTTGGATCCCATCAGTCTTGTTAATCATAAATCCCTGTGGTACAAAAAACTTTTCAGCCTGCACTGACAACAATTCCACCCAGGCCCTAAGCCTGTGACCCCATGTATTCACCTTTCTAGTCCCCCTGACATTAAGGGGAAATTTTTGTATGGTCGATCAACCTAAGCTGTACATCTTTGGAGTGTGGGAGGAAATTGGAGCACCTGGAGGAAACCCACACAGACACAGGAAGAATGTGCAAACTCCACACACACAGGACCAGAGGGGATTGAACCAAGTTCCTGGCGCTGTGAGGCAGCAGTGCTAACCATAGTGCCACCATGCCACTCTTAATGCTCAAGCTTAAATGTGAACAGCTGACCAGCGTTATTCAAATTCATTCAACTATTAGCTTATGTATCTTTTTGCTGTTATAGTTAGTGGAAGTACTGTGTTGGAGTGGTTGACAAATGTTCTTTCAAATGGAGTGGTGGGAACTTTGGAAGGAGTGGTGCAGTTTGGAAAGATTTCTGAGGGCAACAGTTTCATGCAGTCATGTGGACTACAGTTATAGTTGCTGCTGGAGATCAAGCAATAAGGAGATGCTGTTCACAGGAAGAAGAGGGTTCTTTGAAGGAGACTACACCAATTGATGTCTTCAGAGTGCACTCCTCGACTTGAAGCCATGCCAGGATAAGCAGTGCCTATAACAGATGCACCTCAACAAGAAGGTGTTATGGAATTGATCTTTGAGCCAGACCAGTATTCTTAAAGCTAGGCAAGGACGACACTGCCAGTGGGTGACAAAGTAACCACGGCCTTCAGTTTCTACAAGAGTAATCATTCCAGATTGATGCCCATGATAAAACCAACTGAACCCAGTTGGCCATCCATTGCTGCATTTTGGAAATCACTGAGACACTTGCTGGTATACAGTCTGTATGCCAGAAGAGGAAAAATATGTTCTTCAGAGAGGAACAATAGGAGCTTCTTTGCAAGCGAGTGAGCAAGGAGGCTATGACTGCATAGACATGCCTCTGGTGCTGCTTCTCAATAGAGAGACAAACCAGGAAATGATGGAGTTCCACTCTTTCAAATTGTAGCTGATCATCTTGCTTGTGAATTCCTACTACCCTGCAATAGTCACAATGTTTTCATTCTAGCAACTGTCCTAGCTACCTTTGAGCCACCATACAAAACCAGAGGGTGGCTACTTAGCAATGATATCTACCTGCCTGATGACTCTGCAGATCTATCATGTTGACAGTGCTCCTACAATGACAGCCATGTTGCAAATGGAAACATGGTGGAACATTTTAAGAGCGGACCATTTGATGGCCCTCTAGTCCCATGGAAAAATGCTCTCCAATTCATCATTCTGTGTTGTGTTCTCCATCTCGTGCCATTTGTGACCATCTTGGAGAGAAAGGGTGAAGAGAAGGAGGAGGCATCCAGAACAATGCTACCACGGATGGGTAATCCACGAGTGTCTAAACAGATGTCAGTCCCCCTAAATAAGTAAGATTTCCATCATTGCTTCATACTACCCCACCTCAGAAAGATAGTCATCGACTTCAGGAGATGTAGTGGAGGACATGCCTCCTACATTAACAGTGATGAAGTGGAAATAGTCATCAGCTTCATGTTTGTAGGTGTCCAAATCACCAACAATCTGTCTTGGTCCCTCCATGATGATGCTATAGTTAAGAAAATCCACCATGCCTCTACTTTCTCAGTAGACTAAGGAAATTTGGCATGTCTGCCAAACTCTCACCAATATTTACAAATGCATCATAGAAAACATCCTATCTGGATGTATCACAGCTTGCTACGGCTCCTGCTCTGACCAACATCGTAAGAAACTAAAAAGGGTGTGAACACAGCCCAGTGCATCATGCCACTAGCCTGCCACCCATTGACTATGTCTACGCTTCGTGTTGCCTTGGAAAAGCAACCAGCATAATTTGAGATCCCATGCAACCAGAATATAATCCCTATCACTTTCTTCTGTCAGGAAACAGAATCAAAAATCTGAGATGACGTATCAACCGACACAAAAAACAGCTTTTTCCTGCTGCTGTCAGGTTATTGAATGGACCTATAATATATTAAGCTGATCTTTCTCTACACCCTAGCTGTGACTGTAACACTGTATTCTGCAACCTTTCCTTTCTTTTTCCCCAATGTACACTATGAATGGTATGTTTTGTCTGCATAGCACACAAGAAATAGTACATTTCACTGTACCCCAATACGTATGACAATAACAAGTGAAATTAAATATCAGCACTTCTCTAGTTTTGGATTATCAGAGTGTCATCTGTACTAGATTCCCAAAATAAAAGATATGACACAGCAACCATTCCGTATCAATTTTATCAAGTAATATTTCTAATAATACATAATAATCTTTGTGTTTTCCCTTGGTGCCATTTCCCAGGTGCCTTTGCATGGCTTGGTGTTCTGATGAAGTGCCACCCCAGTGCCTATAGTTTTGGATGCCAGAAGACTGCTAGTTTTCACCTGGGTCAATGCAAATGTTTTTGCAGGATGTCTTAAAACACCACTGGACTTTATGGGCCCATCTTTAGATGATAGCATTTTTGCCTGGTGATACCAATGTGGGCTGGCTACCTAACAGACAACAGAAGGGCCAATGGCATGGTAGCAGTGGTGGAAATTCAAATGCTGTTGTACTGAGAGAGGTTAGCCATAAAGACATTGCTATTCTCCAAGCTGGTCCCTCAGCAATCCTATTGACCCACTGCCTTTGCTGCAATAGAAGCTGAAAGACCACTATCATATACTGTATCACAGCTTGATCTGCAAGCGTGCTTATGGATTTGACCATGGTAGTATCGTAGATTGGTTATAACACAGAAAGAGGCCATTCGGGCCACTATGTTGGTGTTCTCTGTGGACAGGTAGACTTCAAGCTCTGCATGAGGTCTTGTATTCAGTCAGAATAGGGCATCAGGCATCTTGGTGTGTGTGCCAAACAGCTTGTTACTGTATGCCATCCTGCTGCCCTCATTTGAGTCTTCAACAACAGAACCCATCCACAACTTTAGCTTTCAGCAAACTGACAAATGTGCTACCTGTTCTCACTGGTCTGGCTGCAGACCACATGCTGATCCTGCCTCTATGTGACCTGTAACATATCCGTGGTGCCAGTATCTGAACTGATGGCTGCAGGAGCTTCTTCCTCAGAAGTCTGTTCTTCCTCTGAGATTTCACCCTCAGACCACGGTTCTTGAGTACCTGAAAACATAATTGCACATGTGGAAGTTTGGGGTCAGGGAAGTAGGTGCCAGTTAGTAAGCCAGAGGTCTTTTGTTACATCATCTGCAGCTTGTATTTTCATACCACATTAGGAAACAAGACTGAAATATGATTAAGATGCCTATGGGAATGGCTTCACCAATATGAGTTGCACAGTTTCAGTATCATCCATGCCAATAATACCAGGCAATGTCTTTTCCCAGAGGTGAGGACATGGAGGCATATCTGCATTGCCCCCATCCCCAATCTAGAACTTCCATGTTGTCTTTTATTATAAGTTGTCTTATCCAGCAAAACAGAGGATGGAGTCTCAGAGATTGAATGTGCAGTGCATCTGGCCGTTATTGTAATATGCCCTTAAAGACATCACAAGAAAGGAAGTCTGTCAAGTAAGCCAATCTCAGTTTCACTTTTGTTTTTGAGGAAAGCAAATACACAGCTCTGCAGCCGTTTTCAAACTTTCTACCTATATATAAATGTTCTCGTGCTTAGTCTCAAGAAATGAGCCTACAATGTATTTCCTCAATTCGTTATGAGTGATAGGTGCCTTTATATCATTTTGAAGATATACCCGGTGATATGCCTATCATTGCTGGAAGTGTATGGAAATGATGAGGCTTGTGGTAGTAGTAAACATGAAAATACAGTGGAGTGTATACAAATTTGGTATGTATCCCAGTTGTATATTTGCTGATGGATGAGGGATGGATGGATGATGCACTGAACAGGGAGTGAATTTGACAGAGCAATTTGGTTGGCAATGGCATTTAAAGATACATTCACTGATTTTGACCACGTGAGAGATAATTGAACTGTCTCAAGCAGTGTATCCGGGCCCTGTGTATTAGACATCTACATTGACCTCTGTGACTATCTATTCCCATTCCTTTCTAGGTGCTTTTCTGGAGGGACCCCTGTTCGGAACATACGAAATAGAAACATGAATGAGCCATTTGGCCCATCAAGCCTATTCTGCCATTCAGTTTGATCATGGCTAATCTTCTATCTCAATGACATCTTCCCACACTATTCCCATATCCAAAGAAATCTACCAAACTATGTGTAAACTAGTCAATGACTGAGTCTTCTAGGATAGAAAATTCTAAAGTTTCACCACACCCTGAGTGAAGAAATTTCTCTCCATTTCAAAACTAAATGGCCTGTATCTTATTCTGTAACTGTGTTCCTCATTCAACTTGCCCCCCTCCACATTTGGTATGAGAAACATCTCTCCTGCAAGAATCCTGTAAGCTCTGTAAGAACTTCATATTCTTCAATGAGATCACTAGAGATCCAGAGAACACAGGCTGAATCCCCTCAATCTCTACTCATGGGACAAAGCCACCAATCCAGGAATCAGTGTGGTGAATCTTTTTTGTATGTCAAGTATATTATTCCTTGGTAATAAGGTGTGACACTATGATGCAGGTGCAGTCTCACCAAGCTCAATGTATAATAACAGATTTCTTTACCACTGTACTCAGTACTATAAAGGACAAGATACCATTTACCTACCAAATTACTTGCTGTACTTGCATGCTAGCTTTCAATGATTTATGAACAAGAACAGCTAGGTCCCTCTGGATATCCATGCCCACCATATTCTTGCCTATTCACATGGGTTGTCTCAATGACTTGAGGCCTCTTTGCCTTTTTCTCACAAATTACATGTACACTTCATTTTTATCATCAACAAACTTGGAACCATTACTTTTGTTTTTCACATCTAAATTATTGATATAGCTTGTGAATAGCTGGGGTAGAAGCCTAGGTGGCTTGGTTATGATAGAGTTATTGAGGTCTGGGTTGTTTTACTGAGAAGGTGGTACAGATAAACACACGGAGACAATTGAGTGAGCATTTGTGCTGACTTTGAGAAGACTTGTTAGTCTCAAAGTTTCACAGGGAGATGCTGAGAATATCAGGCTTTATAAACAGTTTTACTTTAAACATTTTATTTAAGTTAAAGATTTAATAAAGTCAGAAATCTGGATAACATGGCACATTAATATTTGTACTTGGATACAAGGCCCATGTAATTCAATTTACCATGGAGATGGGTTTTAAGAGGGGCAGCTGCAGAGCAAGCTATTGTAGTGTTGACTTAGAGATTTTTTAATATAGCCTCCTCCCTATTTCCACCTCCCCTTGTAACCCTGCCAAATAGAAGAGACAATAAGAATCTGAGAAAAGAGACAAATGCAGCTTTAAGCAGAGATAAACCTGGTCCTGTCGTTCAACCCATAAAGTATAAGTGCAAACTCACTTTCAGATTGAAGAAATCAAGCTTATCAAGTTTTAAACAAGATTGGAAGATTTGCCTAGGCTGGTTAGAAAGAAGAATCTTCAATTTATCCCTCCCTCAGTTCTGAAATTAGGAATTGTCTGGCTAGGAAGTGAAAAGAAAAGAAATAAACCTACGGGCATTTAGTTGCAATTTAGACTTGTTCCTGAAGAACAAATTGTTCACTTAACAGACTGTGAAAACTACAACTATAATGTGGGGTTTTCGAAAGTATTTAGTTTAAAGTATAAGTTGCTGACTAAAATAGCTTTGAGTCAATGGAGCTTTTAATTAGTTTGTTACAGTAAATTCTTAAACTTGAATTTTTGTCATTTGATCATTTCAGTCAGTCAGAGTTTTCAATCTCAATGGTAATTATAACAAGAGGCACAGGCGCAGTTTAAGAAACTATAATTGTAATTGTCTTGCATGAACCTGGGACACCTGCTGAGCATGCAATGACTCATCGGATTGTTTAGACCCAGCTACATACCACACTCATGGAGATGAGCCGGCAGCATAAAGTCTACATGCTGCCTGTATCACTTACGTGAAACATGAAGTAGTTGCATATCATGATCCCTGCTCTCATTAAGGGATCAAATCTGCTGACAAGGTCTGTGCTGTTGTTGTCTGGCATACGGACCTCTTCCTCACAGAGACTAAGTGCCAACTCTTGGAGGCTTCCTCTTATCAATTTGTTTAACTCTAATTCCATAAAATACTTACATTTGTATGAACATCCTTCCCATCATTAATGGAGAAAATACACACAGACAATGCAAATCGTACAATAATCTCAATGACAGCTTTCTACCATTCTCTAAATATCACTTTCTCCATAAGAAGATGAGAACTAGGAGCAGGAGTAAGCCATCTGCTCCCTTGAGCCTGCTCCACCTTCAATAAGATCATAGCTGATCTTTTTGTGTACTGAGCTCCACTTACCCACCCTACTCACCATAACCCTTAATCCTTTACTGTTCAAAAATTTATCTCTCCTTGCCTTAAAAACATTCAATGTGGTAGCTTCAATTAATTCACCGGGCAGGGATTTCCACAGATTCACAACTCTTTGGGTGAAGAAGTTCCTCCTCAATGCAGTCCTAAATCTGCTCCCACTTATTTTGAGGCTATGTCTCCTAGTTCTAGTTTCACCTGCTGGTGGAAACGACCTCGCTGCTTCGATCTTATCGATACCAGGCTGTGTTTCTCTCTTATCTGCCTACTTCTGGATTGCTTGAATGGATATTAGCATGATTGACCACTTTGCTATAAATGTCTTGAGAAAACCTCTCGTCAGGACCAGGTTAATGCAATTAGGTTTTTATTACTGGCTTGAAAAATGGACTGACTATCCAGAAACATTTAGTGGCAGCGTTCATTTTGCTGTGGCATTGACAATTCATACTGTGTTTTGCAGCTGGGTACAAGTGATTTTAGATTGATAATGCTGAAAATCACTTTCTAAAGAGAATATCCAATTCCTATTGCACAAGCCAATTTTGCAAAGAAGGAGTCAGACCACCACTCCATAGCATTGCCATCACTGAAATCCCGCCATCAATAGTCTGGAGATTACATTGACGAGAAACTCAACACCGTTACCAATAGTCAAAGGTTGGATATTTACTGGTGAATAATTTACCTTCTGATTCCACAAAACCTCTCCACCATCTAGAAAACACAATTCAGGAAATGATGGACTGCTGTTCACTTGCCAAACGGGTAGAGCTGCAACGACACTCAAGAAGCTCAACACCATCCAGGATAAATTTGATTATCTTGACCAAAAATGTATTTGCCACATTCAACATTCACTCCCTCCACAATGGTGTGCCATGGCTACAGTTTGTACCATTCACAGGAAGGATGCGCGGTTACAATTCTTCTTTCGCAGGTGTTCCCAGCCTTCTGTTATCTTGAAGGTTGGGGGTCAGCAAATGCATCCCTCTTTTGCAAAGAATGTCCATGACTGTTATATCTTTTGCTGCTATTTAATCAACTCTATCCTTTCTGCTGAATTTCCTTTAATATCGTGTTCCTGAATTTTGTTAGCTAGTCTCAGAGCGCTGTTTGAAAATCTATATATATAAAACATTGATTGCATTTTCTTTATTATAACATTTTGTGATTTGCTCAAAGAGTTTTATTAAAAAGTCATGGGAGATTACTTTCCTTTTCATTTGCACCAAATTTCCAGCTTCTGTGTTTTCCTTCATCAACCCACGTTTTCTGAAGTGAATATTAATTTTATTTCATATTGAAGCTAACCTGTTATCAAAGTCAGTCTGACTTGACGACAGTTACTTGGGTTATTTCTTTCTTTGCTTTGTTTGAATTGATAGTTCTTTATTCTATTGACACAATTTCCAATCCTAAGAAAATTAGGAGATTTTGGCCAATTTTTAAGTTTACGCTTATTTATTTAGTGTCACAAGAAGGCTTACATTATCACTGCAATGAAGTTATTGTGAAAATCTCCTGGTTGCCACCATCTGACACCTGTCTGGGGACACTGAAGGAGAATTTAGCATAGTCAATGCATCTCACCAGCATATCATTCAGATTGTGGGAAGAACCCACGCAGACACAGGGAGAACGTGCAAACTTCACACAGACAATGACCCAAGCTGCAAATCAAGCTATGTTTCCTGGCACTGTGAGATGGCAGTGCTAATCACAGTGCCACCATGCCATGCCACTTCCTCTCTAACTTGACTTCTTTGGTTGCAAGTTTTGCAGATAGCTTATTGCTTCACCAAATTCACTACATGACGGAAATTGGCAAATAGTTGTTTAGTGGCTGCAGTTTATGGGGTGGTGAATATTTGAAACTGGACTTCGGGTCCACCATGACCTACGGACAATGCTGCAGGAAATCTGATGATTTTGAAAAATTCACCATTTGTGAAAGACTGCACTTTAGAATGCTGGAATAATATCCACTACGCTGTGTAGATTTTCACCTGTAAATTCTGCTTAATAACTTTCACCTTGCTGCTTATTCTCAAAGTAATTACTTTCACAGAAGTTGACTTATACCACAATATGTTTTGCTCTCTTTCTTTCAGCAATTAGCTGGCTGCTAAGCAAAGTTAATTGCACTTTTAATTTGATCATTCAATTTTGCACAAATTCTAGTATACCCCAACATGCGCGAGCTGCCAAAATCTTCAGAAAGTATGTTTGTATCTTCCTGCAATACCAGGAAAATATTTTAAAATCTGTTTAAACGCGTTGTCTGTTTGTAATGTCCTAACTATGTAAAGGGTTGCGGGTTTAAACAGAAAAAGAAAAGATTTAGTTTGCACACACAGATTCAAAATAACACACACCAGGTTTTATTGAAGAGCTATTCTTTGCCCTGCTTGCACAGAATATAAAACTGAAACTAAAACAGCAGCCCGAGCACGCATCTTAATGACAACACCACCAAATCATGTAATTGATTCTTAAAACAACTGTCTTTGATAATCACCAGATTTACATATTTAACATGGTATGCTAAGAATCTTTGGGTAGGATTTTCCTTGCAGATTTTGGAACCTTGCCATCGTGGTCAAATAAGAACCAAAGCTGTCAATATGGGAGAAACAGATGCTCACTGTGCTTCTTCCCAAATTGTCCGAAAAGGGCAAGATTGTCATCCAACTAAGGTTGATGGACAGACTCTCGAAGCCAGAGAGGACTCAAAAGGGGGTCCTCCAGCACTGAAGAAGTCGCAGGGTAGCTTGAAGATGGAGGCTCTTTTTTAAACTCTGCGTCACATTAAATTTAAAAAATGACATCTGCAGCAGGGCCATCATGAAATGGGGGGAGATCCTGACTCTTCAGCTGAGGTCAGTTCAGCAAGGGGCCCCTCTAATTCTGCCTGGATAGCTGTCTGAAAACCCTCTCCCCAATTCCAGCCTATCACTGCGATGCCTTTGAGGTATATTCTTCCCTGATGCCTCTGGGGATCTGGAGACTGAAAAAACCTTGTCAGTTTCCAACTCAAGGCCTCAATAGATTTTAATTAGTTGAGTTTGATGCCTGCTGCTTGGCCATCATACTGGGCCTTAAGATTCAACTATAGAAGTCCTTGGACCGACAGATTTGCTTTAAACAAAACTCTGGTCTCTTTATTGTCTGGGTATCAATTGTAAGTAATTGTATGTATGCAGTTGTCTACTCCTTATGAAATGCTCCAACATAAATTAATCCGGAGCTCAAGCTGAACTGCTGATCCTAAAAAGGTTGTCGTTTTTAACCTTCCTGGAGCATTTGTACCACTGATGTTGCGAATTCTGCTTGTTTCTTGGACAAAACTAAACTGAATCGTTTTATCTGATAACCTAAGGGATGAGAGTATATGGACTGCCTGAATATGTAGGCATTAAGTTATGAAATTTCAAAAGACACCATTTGACTAGTTAATATATAGAAATATGATTGAAAACTTGACAGAAATGCGCATGAGCCAATCAGTACGTTATGTAAACATATTTGTGGATAAGCCAAACATGCTTAACATTTTTCCATCAATCATTCAGTCACTCATGGAAATGGACTACGATGAATCTAAACACCTTTTTCATCTCTCACTTGGAAGCTTCACCTGAATACTTTATTTAAAATAAAAGAAATATTCTCTAGATCCCCATACCAACAGGGATTTCAAAGTATTCTCCGATAATCACCATATTTAATCCAAAGCCTTTAATTATTACTGCACTTACTAAGAAACCTTTCAATACCATTTGATATCAACCAGACCACATTGTCTCCTAACTGATCAGTAGTTTACATTCTGCAAAGGTATTGAAGCCTCCTACTTGTAGCAGTGACTTAGATCAGGTCTTGGTGAAACCTGAAAAATCATATATTATTATGTGGAATCAATGTTTGGGAAATCAACATATATGTAATTTGCTTTCAGTTAAGTCAACATTTCAGATATGGACACCTGGATGACCTCAATCTAAACTGACTGAAATGCTAACTATTTGGAGAGCTATATTTGGATTAGCCAGATGTGAGTAAGATTAAATGCTAAAGTGCATTTTCCACCTGCTCGAAGTGATAGCATTGTCAGTGAGACTTTCCATTACTTTGCTGTTAAAATGAGTGGAAGCTAATGGCACATTGATTGACTGCTTTCTGTAGAGAGGACATAGCGTGGAAATTTTCTTCCTCATTGTGTACACACCACTGTTGTAGCTGCACTGGAAGAGCTCAACTGAAGGCTCACATGAATTCAGCACTACAGCTGATTTTGTTGTGGCCCATAGACTTCGCGGTATACAGTGAGCTAAAGCATTTCTTGATTATCATGTGGAGTGAATCATGTCAACTAAAGATTGGCATCTTTGATGATGGGGACCAGAAAAGGATGAGAAGATCCGCTTGACACTTTTAGCTGAAGGCAATTGTAGCTGCTTCAGCCTTGTCTTTTGTGCTACAGGCTAGCTTCGTCATCATTAATGATGAGGCATTATTTGTAGAGCCTTCTCCTCCTATTAGTTGTTTAATTGTTCACCATGATTCATGATTGGGTGAGGCAGGCCTGGAGAGTTTTGAACTGCTGTATTGTTTAAGGGAATTCTTAGCTCTGTCTAACATGTCATCTGTCATCTCTGCTAAGTTTTTTGTGATCTTGTGATGATGCTTTACCAAGTTGATACCTCAATCTTAGATACACCTGGTGCTGCTTCAATTGCTCTCTGTTGCACTCTTCATAGAATCAGTGTTGATTCCCTGGCTTTATGGTAATAGCATAGTGAGGGATATGCTGAGCAATGAGGTTACAAATTGTGGTAGAGTACCATTGTGCTTCTGCTACCGATGGTCCACAGCACTCTTGGGTGCTCTGTTATGAGTTACTAGATGTGTTCTGAATCTATTCCATTTCATGCAGTTTGCTTCTCAATTTCCTGCTGAACATTTGGGGGCTTAAAGTAAACCTTATTAAAGTGATTTCCCTCTTCTTATTTCTCAGTTCTACCCATATAAATCCAGTGGCCAAACCCTCGGATATATCCCCTCTCAGTCCTGCCCTGATGTTTTTCCTAATCAAAAGTAGAACTTCCCCTCCTCGCTTGTCTCCTGTTCTATTTTTCCTACAGCATTTGTACCCTGGAACATTAAGCTGCCCATCCTGTCCCTTCCATTGCCATGTTTCAGTGATTGCTATAATATTCCTGTCCCATGTACCTATACAAGCCCTGAGTTCATCTGCCTTGCCTATCAGGCTTCTTGCATTGAAATAAATGCAGTTTAGTCTGGACTTCCCTTGTTCTCTGCTGTGCTTTTCCCTGATCTGTCTGGTACTAGGATTACTGATGCTGCCTTTACTACTCAACATGCTCTCTTTAACTTCTTTTGTGTTCTCTTCTGTTTCTCTATTGCTTTGGGACTCCCCCCCACCACCCCAATCCCCCAAACAAGTTTAAATCCTCCCGAGTGGCTCTAGCAAATGTGATCGATGGTGGTCTTTTTTTTGAAGGGCTCGGAGCTCACTTCACCTTGACTGGTTTGGTTTTGTTTTACATAAGATTCCGATAGACACCATTTCTTTCCGCATGGGGGGAGGGGAGGCAAAAATGCCAGATTGAAGTTTCACCAATGTTTTTTTTCTTTGATTTTTGGTGGCAGATCTCTGTGCAGGGTTGGGGGTGTGGGGGTGGGTCACAACGGTTTTTATTTTCCACCGAGCAAACTATTCCTCCCCACTCCAGCCCCCAAAACTTCTCCTTTCCCCCAACTTCCCTCCCTCCCCCCCACCGTCTTTACCCTTCCCACTCGGGGGGCTGAACAACTCCCACATTCGTTCCAAGTTGATAGATGTGAGGGGTTGATAGAAAACTCAACTCATCTGTTACCCCCTTCCCACCAACCCTGGCCCACCAATATGAGTCTTTGAATTCCAAAATTTGGAGACCGTAAACAGAGGTGGGGGGTGGGGAATGCATTCTTAACACTTAAGCTGTGGCCTGGAGTTACGAGGGTTGTTGTTGTCCTGGGATGGGATGGGGGGTATTGTTGGGGAGGGAGGAGGCTATGATGGGGGTTGCGGGACAGTGAACCGTCATTGTCGAGGGTGGGGTGGGCACTCTTTAATAAGGGGGGTGTAGACCAAAGGCTGTGAGAGGGGAAGGTATGGAGGGAGGGATGACCTGCCAGAGTTACCACCCCATCCTCTTCACTCCCACTCTCCATTAGTCTTCCAAATACTGAAGGGTACCGATGGGTTGTTGGGGGCTGGAGTGAGGGGAGGGAGGGAAATAAGGAAGGGAGCATGGAGGAGTTTTGGAGGAAGAAGGTTAATGAGGAGGAGAACCTCCTCAGTCGATGGGCAACCCAACAGCTCAGTGACTATCACTGTTTGGTGTGCAGATACATGGATTTGGGCCTGTGTCTGTGGGAGTCTGCGCATTCTCCCCGTGCTTGTGTGGGTTTTCTCCGGGCGCTCCGGTTTCCTCCCACACCGCAAAGATGTGCTCTTAGCCTGATCAGCGAAACAAGCTATCCCTAAATTGTCTCCCCAATTTGGTTCCAGTGCAGATTTCCGTAAATATAGACAAGGGTCATGGGTGGAAGTGAGAACATTAAAATGGCGCCGTGGGCTCATAGGGCCGAAGGGCCTGTTTCCCGTGCTGTATTGCTCTTTGTTCAAATCTCCCTGCCAGGATATTAGTCAGGCTGCAGTTCAGATGTAACCCGTCCCTTTTGAACAGGTCACTCCTTCCCAGATGAGGTCCCAAACATCCAAAAATCTAAATCCTAGCGCTCTGCACCAGCTGTCAAGCCACGTATTCATCTGTCTAATCTTCCTACTGCTATTCTCACTAGCACGTGTACAAGTAGTAGCCCAGAAATTGTTACCTTTGAAGTCCTGCACTTTAACCTTCTGCCTAATTCTCTATATTCACACTCCAGGAACTCTTCCCTTTTCCTGTCTATGTTGTTGGTACCAAAATGTACAATGACTACTGGCTGCTCATCCTCCCCCTTTAGAGTGTCCTGCAAAGTTCAGAAATGTCCTTGACCCTGGCACTTTGGAAACAACACACCATTCTGGAGTCTTGATCGTAGCTTCAGAGACGCCTATCTGTGCCTCTAACTAGTGAATTCCCTGTTAATACTGCCTACTTGCTCTTTGCCCAGCCCTGCCCTACAGCAGAACCAGGTGTAGTGCCACAGACACCAGCTGCTGCTGGTATCTTTCCCTTACAGGTTATCCCCCTCAACAGGATCCGAGATGGTATACCTGTTTGAAAGTGGAATAGTCACAGGAGACTTCTGCACTACCTGCCTGACTTTCCTGGTGGTCGTCCATCTACCTGACTGAACGTGTGGTGTGACAACCTCCTTGTAACTAGTATTTATCATGTTCTCTGCCAATGCTCTGCAGTGCATCTACCTGCTGCTCCAACAAACGATGCCGTCCGTGAGGAGTTGCAACTGGACACACTTGTTGCAGACAAAGTTGTCATGAAGGCTAGATTGCTCCCTAATTTCCCACATCTGGCAGGTGGAGTATGCCCTAAATGCCATACTGCCCTTATACAGGTAAAAGGATAAAAGAATCTCATCTGTCCTTGTGGCCCTTCTGACTTTTCTTTATGGTTAGAGGAAGAGATATCCTACTAATCCCCAACATTCAGGATCAATTTAGCATGGCCAGTCCACCTAACCAGTGTATCTTTGGACTATAGGAGGAAACTGGAGCACCCAGTGGAAACCTATGCAGACACAAGAAGAATGTGCAAATTCCGCACAGACTGACCCAAGGCTGAAATTCAACTTGAGTTCCTGGTGCTGTGAGGCAGCAGTGCTAACCACTGTCTTTACTACTCAACATGCTCTCTTTAACTTCTGTGGTGTCCTCAACCTTCTCTTCTGTCCCCCTACACCATGCCAACCCCCAGTGTTTAAACTGGTGTTATCAGATAAAGCTTTTTTTGTTATAAAATCTCATACTTCGTCAGTGTAATCATTCCTAGAGAGAAATATTCTATTTTTTTGACACTTATGCCAAAGGAAAAAGATTGTTGGGATCTAGTCTGGTTTCCTAAACTATCTTGGAGTTCTAGGGATGTTATATCTTTCAAGACATAGCCACTTCATTTAGTTGTAGAGTTACCACTCAGGAAAATTTATGTCCTCATTAGCCTTAGTATCTATTCCATATGGAGGAATTCAGTTTCAACATCTTAAATAGGGTGGTATGTAATAATCAGCAGGAAATTTCCATGTCCATGTTTGACCTGATGCCATGTGATTTTATGAGATGGAAAGTCTACATTAAGGACTCCCAGATTTACTCCCTCCTGACCATATACCAGTGGCTTGTGCCAACCAGCAGGTTCTCAGTCATGGTGATGGAGGTGACTTCGACATTGGCATAGGTATATTTCTGTATCATTTTGCAAGACTGTTACTTGATTGGCCTGAGGCACTTCTCTCCCAGTTGTGACACTAGTCCCAGATGTTCTACCTCTATCAATATCCTGGCATTTACTATTGACAAGAAACTGAACTGGACAAGTCATATATTCACTATGGCCACAAGAGCAGGTTAGAGGCTGGGAAATAAGCAGAGAGTAACTCACCACTTGACTTCCCAAAGTCTGTCCACCATGTCCAAATTACAAGTCAGAAGTATAACGGAATACTCTCCACTTGCTCGGATGAGTGCAGCTCCAACAACACACAAGAAGCTGGACACCATTCAGGACAAAGCGGCCCGCTTCATTGCACTCTATCCACCACACTAAATGGTCCCTTCACCAAAAGAAAACTGCTGGAAAATCTCAACAGGTATGGCAGCATCTGTAAGGAGAGAAAAAAAGCTGATGTTTCGAGTCCAGATGACCCTTTGTCAAAGCTAAAAGGCATTGAAAGTGGAAGATATTTATATGCAGGGTGAGGAAATGAAAGATGAGTCATAGCCACAGAAATAAAAGGAAAAGACTGCTAATGGCAATCCATAGAGAGAATAAAAGGTGTGAATGGCCGAACAACAGAGAAGCTGAAATCAGAGGATGTGGGTTGATGGGGGAAGGGGGAGTTCACTGAGTAGGAGAGAGGTAAAATTTAGAAAAGGGGGAGAAAAAGTAAGGGCAGGGGAATAAAGTAGAGGAGGGGGGAAAAGGGAAAAGGAAAAGTGCTCCCTATACCACTGATGCACGTTGGAAGCTGATTGATTAATCTAACTGCATTTAAGCTGCCATTGTGGGATTTCAACACATGTCCCTGGATTATTGGTCCATGTCTCTGAATTACTAATCAAGTTATGTAACAGGACACGGTGATACGGGCTGTCATAATTTTAGTGATTTCTGGTATATTTAGCAGGTGAAGGCATTGGTTTTGTGTTGACATTGCACAAAAAAAAATCATAGTAAGTAAGAGGCTGACAACAGATCAGGTTTAATGGTGGCTCTTTGAATGACATAACAACTATGGTGAGGCTGGAACTGAGGGGAAATTAATCATCATCGACCAGCATTGATCACCAGCTCAAGCAGAGGAACTGGAAGGTTAAGCACAAATGAAAGAGACAAGAATCAAGTATCACACGAAGGAGACACAGATCAGCAGTTGTAAAATATCTGTCATTTTCAAGAAGCAATACCTGACGGCTTAACAAAATATGAAGTACTACTAGAAAGATGTTAGTTATATTAGGCTTAGTATGCAGTAGTGCAAAAAAACGGTGAGCATGTATCAGATTCATTTTATTTGTTAGTTTCTGGAAGACTGGAAACTGAAAACCATGGGGGTGATTTCCCCAAAAGATTCTAAGTGAGGAATTCGCGTAGAAACTGGAGTAACTTCAATCGATTTATTTTTGCAGGATTTTCAAAATAATCTCCCACACTCTGACCATTGCAGAGTGCCCTGGCTGGAGTCATGCTGAAAATCAGAGGGTGGGGCCTATTCCTGCTGGAGAGGCCGGCAGCTTAGCACTGACCAATATGTGCTGATTGGTCAGCCTTACAGGATAACCCTTACAGGATGCTCTCAACAGCCTTGAGGGCCTGGCTCTGAACTGCTCCACCTCAGGATGGTGGCAGCACTCTGGACAGTTGGCTGAGAGGCAACAATGAATGTAGTCGTGGAGTGGCATGAATATGTCATTGTGGGAGAGAATGCTAGAGAAATCCTGCGCAGTGCCACTGCCACTGTCATGAGCCGATGCTTTAGCAATGCTAGTAATCTACTGAAGGACATATTGCTGCACTGGTAGGAGAGCCTTTATGCTCCTTTGAGACTAATGTGCACAGCTATGATGGCAGTTGGCCGAGCTTGTGTGGCTGCCAGCATGGATCGCAAGACCTCTGCCTAAGCTTCCTTTGAGACATTATGAGTAGGATTTTATGGCCTCGCTCGGGCGAGATGAGGTAACAGAGTTTTGCCCTATGTGGCTTCCAAGTATGCTTCAATGGAAGCAGAGACAGAAGCCACCAGATACTGTATCATGGATGGGTCCACTAATGCTGCCATAGTGCTGGCCACCATTTCCACAATGGAAAGGATGGGTTCTGTGGAATGCACACGACCATTTCCGAGCCAGGCTCTTCCTTGCTCACTAACAATGACAGAAGTCTGTCAGGCTGGCCTACCAAAGCGCCCAGTATCTCAGTACACATTCATATCTATGCTCTCCTGTATGCTGTCCCACCAAAGTCAGCATCTGAGTCCCCTACAACAGGAACCTCTGATATCTGCGGCCCCACTCTTTGGTGAGCTGGCACATGCACAAATCTTTTCCTTCCCCATGATCTGTCCGCCATCCACTCATGCCCAGTGATGGTTTCATCACGTGCTGAAACCATCTGTCCACTAGCTCCTTAAAGTGCGTGCAGAGTTGGTGGCTGTGAAGAACAAGTCAAGCAATGCTTCATCGTTGCAACTTGTGTGGAGTTACATTGTCTCATGTGCTCCTAAGTGTGTTATGGCTGGCCAGATGGCACTTCTTGGCTACCTGAAAGCATAGAATCAGAAGGAGAGTGTTGGGGTGTGGGGGAGATGGAATTAGGTGGGGTGGTTAGCAGTAATTTCATACCTTCTTTAACTTGCATAGTGATAGTGCTAGTGGGGTAGTCATCCAGAGGTCTGAATAAATGCTTTGGAGATAAGTTAAAATCCCATCAAGACAGCTGGCATAATTTAAATTTAATTAATAAATCTGGAACAATATGTTGAGCTCATTAATAATCATGAAATTACTGGATTCTGATAAAACACATATGGTTCACTGATGCCCTTCAGGGAGGAATTCTGCTGTCCTTACCCTTTCTGGCTTACATGTGACTGCAGACCCAAATCACTATGGTTAACTTTTAACTGCCCTCTGAAGTGGTGAGCAAACCATTCATTGCATTGTAATCAACTTACTCAAGGTCAATTAGTGATAGGTAGTTAATGCTAGCTTTTTCAATAAAGCTCACATCCAAAAATGAGTAGAGATAATCATGCCAGCTGATCGTATGAGGATGAAGCAAGACTCAAGAAAAGCCAAGAAATAGTAAGTAATATGCTGTCATCATGAATGGTCTTGGCAGTGCTGGATGCCGTAGGCTCTTTTTCAGCCAGCTATATGATGAGAAGCAGCATCTCGTCCATCAGCCTCAGTGGATGAAGATGTGTCTGGCTACTGTCAGTCCACTGCTGCTTATTTTGCATTTCATGCCCCCTCATTTTGCAAGAAAGAGAGAGGAATGTCTGGAATTGTATTTGGCTGACATGTCTGCCACAGTTGACAGCAAAAGACATGTGGAGACACTGACAGCTAGGATCAGTGAAAAGTTTGTAAGGGTATGATACAACATCTGAATGTTAAATATGTGTCCTGATTGTGAGGCACTGCAGCTAGGTGAGTGATGGGGATGTAGAATCATTGAGGTTTACAGCAACTGTCTTGCAGACAGAAGAAGCAAAAGCTAAACAGGATAAAAGTCATGACTCAGAGGAGGCCCAAGACCAGAAGAATGATGGGCTGAAGAGGCAGGGTGAGCTAAAAGATGAAATAGTAGAGGAGACTTGAAACCAAGACAGATGCAGGCAGGTATTGATAGACTGGCATCGCATGTGCAGAGAGAAAGGAGTGTCAGAATAACAAGGAACAAAAATCGTGATCACAGAAGAATTTCATGATTATAAGATCTACTTGGAAAGATGTTAATTTTTTGAGCTAGGATAATGTATATGTCCCGTGGCAACTACCTCGCTGCACTGATCCCTCCAAAATGGTTTGTCATTTACTTTGATAATTAGATACGTAGTTAGTGGCTAATTCAATGTCCGCATCATGAGTAATATCATTAACTGTGTTTTTCTGAGAGCTGAAGGCTGGCTCTTCCATCTGTTTTTCATTCATTTTAAGAGAATTGGTTTTCCCAATGTTTTATAAACTTCTCCACCAAGGTCCTGAAGTTTACTCTGTTTTTCCTGAGGAAGCTCACATCACTAGCATGTACCAGGATGCTTATATCATTGTCCACTGATCGACAATCAATCAATTGCATTAAGTTGATCTGAATCAACCAATTAATTAAGTTAATCTTAATCTCCATTTAAGCATTATGTTGGTCTTTCTCTACACCCTAGCTATGACTGCAACACCACATTCTGCACTCACTCATTTCCTTCTCTATTAACGGTATATTTTGTCCATATAGTGCGCAAGAAACAATTCTTTTTGCTGTATGTTAATACATGTGACAATAATAAATCAAATCAAGATTGATCGATAAAGAGGGTGAAAAGTAAAGATGACTTCACATAGACCCGAGGCAATCCTGTGTCTGTTAACATGGGCTCCGAATTAATCCCAGAAACTAACACACCACTGGGTCCTGCTATGAAGGAACTCACCGATCCAGTGTAGGAGAGTTGGATCAACAGCAAGTTTCATTAATTTTGAATGGTTACACGATATTAAAAGTTGAAGAGAAAGCAACAAAGGGATCTTCAGCATAATTGTCTAATCTATTTCAAGGAAGGTGATGGCTTAGGGTTCCATGGTGACACAGTGGTTAGCACTGCTGCCTCACAGCGCCAGGGACCCAGGTTTGATTCTAGCCTTGGATGACTATCTGTGAGGGGTTTGCATGTTGTCTGTATGGGTTTTCTCTGGGTGCTCCAATTTCCTCCCACAGTCCAAAGATGTGCAGGGGAGGTGGATTGACCATGGCAAATTCTTCAGTGGTATCCAAAGATGTGTAAGTTAGGTGGATTGACCACAATAAATGTGCAGTGTTACACATATTTAGGGTGGAGAGGAGAACCTGGGTGGAGTGCTTTTTTGGAGTGCAGATTTGATGGGCCTCTTTCTCCTCTGTAGGGAGCCTATGCTGTAGTTCTATCTTACGTTGCTAGATCAATTGAACAATGTTTTCCACTGATTTATGAGGGCGAGAGGAAAATTGTAATGGATCAATATGTGGAACAAGAGGATCAAAAGGAAAATGCTTTGACACACTTCATGACTGTCGATGTAAGAGTAGCTGATTGGTAATCATTCAGCTCAGTAGGCAGTAACTCCTTAGCAACCAGGATGATAATGGCTGATTTCCAACAGAATGGAACAGTATGCATGTCAAACGATTTTTGAAAGTCCAGAGGTAAAAGAATTGCCAACTAATGAGCGTATTCCTTAAGAAATTCTGCATTGATCTGACCTAGGTCAGATACTTTCCCTAGGTTCTCTCATTTGAATTGTTTCTCTACCTCCCATCTGTTAAGAATAACCTCAACCTCTGCTCTGGTTCATGAAATGAAGCCTGCTGCAGAATCAAATGTTCTTAAACTCACCATTTTCAAACCAACCTTTTTGTTCAATTCATTTGCAACAGCATGAGATGTTGCAAGGTCTTGCGATGCCGCAGATAGTGTCCTAGCCTGTGAGCCAGAAGCTCTGGGTTTGAGTTCCATGATGTGTCATTTGCTGTAGAGCTGGTGTATGAGGTGGTTGAGGAGTATGACAGAGGTGCGATGGCAAAGTCTGTTAGCATAGTCTGTGTTACAGGTTGACAAGGTGGTAGAGGAGTATGAGAGAGGTGCGACGTGATGGTTGAGAACTGAGAGAGGTGCAATGGCTACCATTTGAGTTCCATCCCAGATCTTGGTGGCCAAGAAAGGTGCGTTAATAACATGGTCAAACAGGATCTGTATATCAACATGCAAAATCCTTCCAATATGCCAATGGCTAACAGTAAGAGTGGGAGAGACTCCTGGTCAGCCACACTAGATGTGGAGTGGCACCCCTCAAGCTATAAGCCTCTGGTAACAGACTAGCAACCTGTTCTGGGAATTACGATCTATGGAAATTGACAAAAATCTATCTCACTGCACTCAGTAGATATAGGAGGAGAATTGGAATGAGGATCATCTATGTAGAAAAAAAAGTTCATTTTTCTTTTTCGGTATAGCCTGACATTTTATGCATACACTTGCACAAATCTCATGGGTTATTTGTCCAAAACAGTCATACAGCCTGTTTCAATGGTACATGAATGAGGGCTTTTGATTACTGAGGCATTGGGACTATGTCTGAGGGAAGTGGGAGCTATACAAGGTGAACAGGTTGCAACAAAATCAGGACAAATGTCCCCTGGAATGTTTTGTTATTGCTTTAGTTAGAGTTTAAACTAATTTGACAAGATGATGAGATCCAAGATGTGTCAAGAGAAACAAGCTGCGCAAAGAACTGGGAGAGAGAGACAGATACCACTGGCTTAAGAAGTAGGTATCAGATTGGGTCAGATTAGGATGGGCAGCAATCAAATTCAGATTTAAGTTTGTCTATATAAATGCACAACATGTGGCAAATAAAGTAGGCATACCCATAAAGGCAGGGACCTCATTTTAATGCATTTGGATTGATTTAGTATAATTTTCAAGCCAACCCTCTCTGCCATATGTTGACCCTTACTGTACTTTCAAATCTTCATTGGTGAGATGTACAACAGGTTCACACAGAGAAGAAGCTGTTGTGGGGATTTCCCTTGGGGTTGCAGAGTTAAATATATAAAATACAACACCTAAAGATCACCTGGCCAACTACTCCAGATCTATGTTCATGTTCCACATCAGTCTCCTTCCACCTGTCTTCATCTCATTGTATTGGCATAATGTTATACTACTTTCTTAATAATTCATTTATCCTGATCTTCCTTACACGCATCTGTTCTATTTTCCTCAACTTCTCCACGTGGGAACAATTTCCATGTTCTAACCATTCTCTGGATAAATAAGAGTCTCCTGGATTCCCTACTGGATTCATGATTGACATTCATTATATCATGTTTCCTTGCTAACTCCCATCGAACCCAACGCCCTTCAAATGCTCCATCTCAGGCTAAATTCACACTTGCTTACACATATGGCATTAGCACCTTTAAATCCGTGGAGCTACCACTTGTTGCAAGCTGGAATCTCTTCTGTTTGCAAATTTTGCCTTGGAGACACAGTGATTCAGCAGATTGGAAATCACTACCTTTCGTACATGTACTCTTTCATCATGACTAATATAACGTGATTCAAATAATCACCTCAATTTCCACATTCTTAAATGATAGTTGAGGTTTCTTAAAGTCAGCAGTATTTAGATAATAAATTAGGATGCAGTGCTCAAAGTAAATTGGATGTATGTGATGGCGAATGGTGATGTGGAAAGTGCTACAAGTGTTGAGTGTGGCTGCAAATGTGTACACTACTTGCAAGCCTATTAATGTATTAGTAGATATGTATCTTTCACAACTGCACTACTCTTTCACGTACAGATATGTGATATGCTGCTTCTTTGCATTGAGCCAAATCTCACTGGAGTGTCCATCCTCTATCACGTGCTTTCAGTTACACTTTATCCTTAACCTTTCAAATTGGAAGTAATTACCACCTGGGACCTTGGTGAATGAAAGGAGTAAAAGATGTCACCTTAACCCCGTGCAATTTAACAACTGACAAAGAAACAGAAATAACAGAGGAGGAAAAGGAGTGAATTAGAGTCAAGTCATATATGGAAAGAAAAATAAAGAAACAATAAAGATAGATGAAGATAAAAATGACACATGTTCATAGGATCTCTACAGTACAAAAGGAGGCCATTCGCCCATTCTGCATCAACAACAATCATACCCTCTTTCCATAACCTCACATATTTACCTTCTAAACACCCCCAAAACTATGGTCAATTTAGTATGCCAATCAACCAAACCTGCACATTTATGAACTGTGGGAGGAAACTGCAGCATCCGGAGCAAATCCACGCATACACGGGGAAAATATGAAACTTCACACAGAGAGTGGCCCAAGCAGGGATTGAACCCAGATCTCTGGCACTGTGAGGCAGTAGTGCTAACCATGCCTTCCTGTACATGGAAAGAACGTAAATAAACAAAAATGTTTTAAGTTTTATAAATATTTAAAAATATGACTTAACAGTTTTGCTAATTGCATAAGTTGATTGGCATTGCATGAATAATTGTCACATTGTTAAAAAAAACACTGGGCAGCTAATATGCAAATCTAGCGCGTTTTGAAAATAACAAGGAGGTCAATCTATCAGCATAATCCTTTATTACTTTCTGAATTATCTATTTATCCTGCTTCCCCCTTAAATGCATCTGTTCTACTTTCCTCAACTTCTCTGTGTGGTGGCAATTTCCACTTCTTTGTCCTTTGCCCCACCCCATTCTTCACACAATGTAAGTTAACAAATTTTCAAATGTTTGGAGATTTGCAACTCACATCATACTTTCTGTTACCCTGAACTTGAATTGATTGCACAAATACAAGTAAAAATTTTATTATTGGAAGGATACTATTGGAAGGACATAATAGCTCCAGAGAGGATGCAGAGGAGATTTTCAAAAATTTTATCAGGATTTAAAAGTTGCAGCTATGAGCAGAGATTGGATAGACGACAGGCGTTTTCCTTAGAACAGACAAGACTAAGGGAAGACATAATTCAGGTGTACAGTCACAGAGGAAGATACAAAAAGCTAGCCATAAAAATTAGAGAACTAAAGGACCAGCAGGAATGAGAAAGTGAAAGAATTAGTATTAGTTAAAAAAATTACTGGAGAATAAAAGCACTTAAAGTAGGTAAATGGTAAATTCTCTGGATCTGGCCAAAACCACCATGGATTTATGAAAAGAAAGTCATGTTGACAAAATCCATGCTTTGCTGTACAGCTGGGTCATTTAAAACTCAAATACATCAAGCCAAATGTCTCCAGGATAAAAGATGACCACTGGGAACACAGTAAAAGAAAAGTTAGACTGAGCAGCCTTGAGTTGCCAGTGCCTACAAGAGAAATGGTGGATCAGTTAGGATCCATAAGATCTTTCAATGAAGAAAATTAATCATGGAATTTCTATGCTGAGCATTTTCAACACTTTGTGCAAGTGAATAAAATTGCAAACAAGTTGCTCATACCAACTTTTCTGAGTACAATAGGAAGTAAAACTTTAATTTGTCATGGAACTTGGTTTATCTGACAAATCCAGGAACCAAAACTTATGATGACAAATATCGTTGAAGAACATTACTCTCCAAAACCACTGATTATTGAGGAATGGTTCAGGTCTCACCAAAGGCATCAAGTGGAAGTTGTAGCGAGCTACTGTTTTACTTTACTTTTAATTTTACTTTTTATTAATAATATTTTCCACGGTGCATTTGTATTAACATTTTTACATGAATCTTACTGAAGCTTCAAGTTTCACTTGTGCTGGGGTCATGTTACAATATTGCAACATGTTGAGATGTGCTGCTGTGCTTGTCACAAACTCACAGTGTGATTTTTGCTAACCTTGGCAGAAATGACTGAGATGAACAAGTAATGCATGACTGGACAACGCATGGCCAGAGATCTGGATTAAGTAGTGTTGGCCACCTTATGCGAGTGTGTTCAAATAACCATTGAATGTGAAGATGTGTTCTCTGAAATAATATATAATAATGTTTGTAAGACAGAACAAGAGCAAGAAAGATTTGCAAAATCATATAAGAGAGATAGAGGGTGAGTGAGACTGAGAAGCTGGTGAACATCTGTAATGAGACATCTGAAGGAATTCCTAATCAATTTGAACATTTGTACCAGAGACTACGAGGTTTCAGTGAATTCTTGAACCTAACAAAAGCAAAAGCATTGTTCAGATTGTTACAACCTTAAAAACGCGCAACGTTGGAGGTTTGGTGTGTCATTAGAAGATATTCTTCAAAATCTTCCAGCATATGGACTCTAAAATGAATCCACCCGAAGAAGTTTGCTGACTTTACATGCTTTGACTTCAATATTGATGGAACTGGCTTCTAAAGCAGCTTCAAAACTTGGTGCAGGAATGAAGATACATAAGTTGGGAATAATCCATAACAAGCCAGAACAATGGCAAGTATGTTACAGATGTGCCAAAATGGGCCATTCAGCAAGTGAATGCTGGAGCAAGGATTTTCAATGCAATAATTGTGGCAAAATGGATCACATTGCAAAAGCTCAGGTTTCTCTTGAGAAGAATATTCAAAAGAAGAATCTGAGTATTTCTAAGAAGATAAACAAATTGCATTCTAAAAAATGAGTTTACAATATGGAAAAAAAGAATTATGACTGTGAAAAGGAGAACATCCAGAAATATGATGAAGAGCTCCAATTGAATATCTTATCCGTACAGGGTGAATCACATAGATTCTGGGGGTTTCTGAAATTAAGTAGACAATATATAAAGATGGAGGTTGATACTGGTGCTACTTTAATTCCTGAGACTACCTACCAACAAAAGTTGAAGCGTCTTCCTTTAAGATCAGCTGATGTGAGTTTGAGATCATACATGAAAGAAATTGTGCCATTAAAAGTTTACATCATGATCAATGTAGCACTGAGTGGAGAAATAGCGGATTAACCTATCCTGTGTGGTTTGTGGCAACTTTCCAGCTCTATTTGGGAGATCATAATTAGAAAAGATGTACTTTAACTGGAATGTTGTCAACAGATTGGTCAAATCAAAACCTTTTTCTAGATGTCAGTCATGTTATTTGGGTGAATAAAGCACCCAAAAGAAGGAAGCAATTTTGGAAGCACCACATGTCATGAATGTGACACAATTGAGATCCTTTCTGGGATTAATAATTTATGGTGGCAAATTTGTTCCTAACTTAGCTACCTTATGAGGTTAGCATTGGTTAGAGTTAGAAATTAGCTCTGCTGCCTCACAGTACCAAGGACCCAGGTTCAATTTCTGGCTTGTGTCAGTCTGTGAGGAGTTTGCACATTCTTCCCGTGTCTGCGTGGGTTTCCTTTGGGTACTCTGACTTCCTCCCACAGTCCAAAGAGGTGGATTGACCATGCTAAATTGTCCTTTGTGTTGGGGGGAACCAACTAGGGTAAATGCATGAGATTATGGGAATAGGGCCTGTGGGATTGTGGTCAGTGGAGATTCAATGGGCCAAAAGGTTCCTTCTGCACTGTAGGGATTCTATGATTATTGAAGTCATTGCATAATTTACTATGTGTGAAATAGTCATAAAACTTGACAACAGAATTTGAAAAAGCATAAAAGGGTGTCAAAGATGCTTAGCTGAAGTCTAAAGCATTGGTTCATTTTAAGCTGAAGCTACCATAACTGCTTGCATGTGATGCTTCACCTTCTGAAGTCAGGACAGTGGTTTCACATTTTTTTGTCTTTAGGAGCCCAACAATGCTTTCTGTATTCTGACTAGTGCTGAATCTAACTATTTAAAGTGTGCAGGAAGGTTTTTTGACTCAGTATGTAGATAGGCCAACTAGAGGTGAGGCTACATTGGATTTGGTGCTGGGCAACGAGCCAGACCAGGTGATAGGCTTGGAAGTTGGTGAACATTTTGGTGATAGTGACCACAATTCGGTTACGTTCACCTTAGTGATGGATAGGGATAGGCATGAAGCTGGGGGCAGTGGTTATAGCTGGGGGAATGGTAATTATGAGGCCATAAGGAGAGAATTAGGGTGCATAGGTTGGAGGAGTAAACGACAGGGACTGGGAAAATCTGAAATGTGGAGCTTATTCAAGGAGCAGCTGCTGCGAGTCCTTGATAAGTACGTCCCTGTCAGGCAAGGAGGAAATGGTCGAGTAAGGGAGCCATGGTGTACGAAAAAAGTTAATTCACTGGTTAAAAGGAAAAAAGAGGCTTATGTCAGGATGAGGCTTGAAGGCTCAGTTAGTGCAATGGATAGCTATACATTAGCCAGGAGGGAGCTAAAGAGTGAATTGAGGAGAGTTAAGAGGGAACACGAGAAGACTTTGGCTGATAGGATTAAGGAGAATCCTAAAGCTTTCTTTAGTTATGTTAAGAATAGAAGATTGGTTAGGGCAAGATTAGGGCCAGTCATAGACAGCAGTGGGAAGTTGTGCGTGGAGCCTGAAGAGATTGGAGAGGCACTGAACAAATATTTCTCTTCGGTATTCACGCAGGGAGATGTAAATGTAGTTGTGGAGAACACTGAGGTACAGGGTTGCAAACTGGAAAGTATTGAAGTAGATAGGGAGGATGTGCTAGATATTCTCGAGGGTTTGAAGTTGGATAAGTCCCCTGGGCCGGACGGGATTTACCCTAGGATTCTCTGGGAGGCAAGAGAGGAGATTGCAGAGCCTCTGGCTCTGATCTTCAGGTCGTCGTTGGTTACGGGTGTGGTTCCGGAGGACTGGAGGATAGCGAATGTGGTCCCATTGTTCAAGAAGGGGAAGAGAGACTTTCCAGGGAATTATAGGCCAGTGAGTCTTACTTCTGTTGTGGGCAAAGTATTGGAGAGAATTATTAGGGATAGGATTTATAGTTATTTAGAGAGAAATGAATTGATTGGGGATAGTCAGCATGGTTTTGTGAAGGGTAGGTCGTGCCTTACTAACCTTATTGAGTTTTTTGAAAAAGTGACCAAAGAGGTGGATGGGGGTAAGGCAGTTGATGTGGTATATATGGACTTTAGTAAGGCGTTCGATAAGGTGGCCCATGGAAGGCTTCTGCAGAAAATGCAGATGTATGGGATTGAGGGTGATTTAGCTAATTGGATTAGGAATTGGCTAGCTGATAGAAGACAGAGGGTGGTGGTTGATGGGAGATATTCATCGTGGAGTTCGGTTACAAGTGGTGTACCTCAGGGATCTGTTTTGGGGCCTCTGCTGTTTGTAATTTTTATAAATGATCTGGATGAGGGTATTGAAGGATGGATTAGTAAATTTGCGGATGACACTAAAGTCGGTGGAGTGGTAGATAGTGAAGAGGGGTGTTATAGTTTGCAGAGAGACTTGGACAAGTTGCAGAGCTGGGCCGAGAGGTGGCAAATGGAGTTTAATGTGGAAAAGTGTGAGGTAATTCACTTTGGCAGGAATAACAAATGTGTAGAGTATAGGGCTAATGGTAGGACTCTTAATAGTGTTGATGAACAGAGGGATCTTGGTGTATATGTGCATAGATCCCTGAAAGTTGGCAATCAAGTCGATAAGGTTGTTAAGAAGGCATACGGAGTCTTAGCTTTTATTGGTAGGGGGATTGAATTTCGGAGCCGCAACGTCATGTTGCAACTGTACAAAACTCTAGTGCGGCCGCACTTGGAGTATTGTGTGCAGTTCTGGCCCCCACATTATAAGAAAGATGTGGAGGCATTGGAGAGGGTACAGAGGAGGTTTACCAGGATGTTGCCTGGTATGGAGGGCAGGTCTTATGAAGAGAGGCTGAGGGATTTGAGGTTGTTTTCGTTAGAAAGGAGGCGGCTAAGAGGAGACCTTATCGAAACATATAAGATGATTAGAGGTTTAGATAGGGTGGACAGTGATAGCCTTTTTCCTAGGATGGAGAAAGCTAGCACGAGGGGACACAGCTTTAAATTAAGGGGTGATAGTTATAGGACGGATATCAGAGGTAGGTTCTTTACCCAGAGGGTGGTTAGGGAGTGGAATGCCCTGCCTGCGGCAGTTGTAGATGCGCCAAGTTTGGTGGCGTTTAAGAGGTTAGTTGATAAGTTTATGGAAGAGAAGGGAATGGTTTAGTTTGGAGGGTCATTGCTTTTTTTTTCATAATTGGTCAGCGCAACATCGAAGGCCGAAGGGCCTGTTCTGAGCTGTGATGTTCTATGTTCTATGCTCAGCTAAAAAAAAGAACAATTGAGTATAATTTTGGCATATGAATATTTCGTCATTACTCAGATGGTCGACATTTCACATTATTGATTTATCTGTGACCCTTAACTACCACTTTTGGGCTGCATAAGACAGACAATTGTTAGCTGCTAATTGATTACAAGATGGTCACTGATCTGATCTGCACACTCTTATGATATAAAGTATTGTCAATCAGACTCTGAACATGGATACTGGCCATATTTTTAGCAAAACAGGTCCAATTTCTTACGCAGTTCAAACTGGACCAGTTTGGTGACACAACGCTGACCAATTGTTGTCATCTTGAAATGATTTCTCAGAATTATCTCCAGAAGTACCAACATCTTTAGTCCCCAGTGTTGTGAATATTTCTGTGGAAGACTGAGTTGAATCTGAGTTGCGTGAAGATTGGGTCGATGCTACTGATAGCACGTGAAAATGAATCAAAATTAGCTTCAAGAGAAGAAGTATCTATTGAAGTTCTGAATCATACTTTTAGGGTCAAGGACAGCCACATTTCAGAATGTTGTGTACCATTTTGAAGAGGATGGTACAAAGAGGAATAGATGTCCTCCTGATCAACTTTCTTATTGACTATGTATAATGATTAATAATGCATAGTTCTGTGCCTAGAGTTTCATTGATCCGATGTATAACATAGTCATAATTTGTTGTCATGACCAGAGAGTAAAGGGGGGAGAGATGTTCTATATTTAAATGGTTGCATGGTTGCTTTCAGAGCTGATCACATGATTTGATGGTAATATCATTTCAGATATTTCAGAGGCTCCTGCTTTTGGTTTCAGTTTCTCTCTGTCCAGGTAAAAGCTCCAAGAATAAAACTTGTTCTTATATTTTTGAATCTAGCTGTGCAAACCACATCTTTTCTTTCTGTTAAAACACTCTAACATAATTAGGATGGGGTAAGGAGGAATTTCTTCACTCGATGGGCGGAGAATCTTCAGAGTTTGGTACCAAAGCGTTGTGGAGGCTCAGTCATTGATCACGTTTGAGACAATGATAGATTTCTAGATAGGAAAAACCTTACTCATTATGGGAATAATGTCAGAAAATGGCATTAAGGGAGATCAGCAATAATTTAATTGAAGGGTTGAATAGATTCAAATGATCAAAAGGCCTACTGCTGCTCCTGTTTCCTACATTCCTAACTTCCTATTGAGTGGGCAAACTAAAACACTGTGTGCTGTGATCTTGTTATTTTTCCAGGAGGAATTGACATTGAAGCCTGAAGGCCCACCCCCAACCACATCTCCGACAACCCTACCCTCCTAAGAACCAACCTCCCGAGGCTTGATCCCCGACTTCAATCCCTCCACCCCACCCTCCGCCCCCTAAGTCCTGACTTCTCCTACCCAGAGACTGGACGCTGATGGCCCTGTATTCCAAATCCTGTGTACTTAACAATCTCACTGGCATGTCAAAGAGCTTTGGGCTTCACTCGACTTTTAAACTTATCTGCTTTACGGCACCAATGCCGTAAAAAATGGCTTGGCTTTCTTCCCTCTGACAGAGCTGCACATGACGCTAAGCTTCTCAAGCATGCTGTACTAACTGATCTTGCCTGGCTTGAGTTGGAAGTCATGATGTGGAGATGTCAGTGTTGGGCTGAAGGTAAACGCAGCAAGAAGTCTCACAACACCAGGGTAAAGTCCAACAGGTTTATTTGGTGGCAAATGCCACGAGCTTTCAAAGCTCTGTCCCTTCATCAGGTGAGTGAGGAGTTTTGATCACAAGCAGGGCATATAGAGACACACACTCATTTACAGAACACTGATTAGAATGTGAGTCTTTACAGCTAATCAAGTCTTAAAAGTGCACACAATGTGAGTGGAGATAGCATTAAACATAGGTTGAAGAGATATGTATTGTCTCCAGACAGGACAGTAAGTGAAATGTTGAGATTAATAAAATCTCACTTACTATCCTGTCTGGAGATACTACACAGTTTTTAACCTATGCCTAATGCTATCTTCATTCACATTGGCTGCACCTTTAAGATTGATTAGCTGTAAATACCTGCACACTAATCAGTATTCTGTAAACTGAGTGTGTGCTTCTATGTGCCCTGTTTGTGATCAGAACTCCCCACTTACCTGATGAAACGGCAGAGCCCCAAAAGCTAGTGGCATTTGCTACCAAATAAACCTGTTGGACTTTAACCTGGTGTTGTGAGGCTTCTCACTGAATTGGAAGGGCAGGTGAGGCAGGATTTCAGTTAAGAAACTGGGAGTGGTGTATCAGTCCAATGCTGATTGCCATTCCAAAAAGTTGAGACCTGGTCAGCTTGCTGTGCCATTTGACTCATAAAAAATGTGTTGAAGGTTCTATGATGTACTAAGTTTCTTTGTACTTCTTTGCATGTTGGGAAAGCTCACCGCTGCACAAGAAAACATGCTTGCATTTCTACATGAGACTGTTTATCAACTATATTATTACAATTTGCTTTTGATTGATTGCTCCTTTTGAGTTACACCATATCACAATTATACATCCCCACAGCTCTGTCACTCACTATGCAATATTGTGGCTGCACCGTGATTGCCTGATACTTTTCATTTTTGATCATGAAATTGCATTACCTGTAATCAGGAAAATCAAAGCACCCTATGCTTCTGTGGGCCTTTGTGTAAGAGAAACAAGATTTTAGACAGTTTCTTGCAAACGAAGAAGTGTGGGCCATAAATGTTTATATGGTGTGTCAGATAGGATGTGCCATAGAATTGTAAAAGAAAATGTCCTTTAAATCGCCAGGAATTAGTTTTGACTTAAAAGTGATTATTCAATATGGCTATAGTCCTGGAAAATAGATAAATAATCAAAACCAATGCAAACCATGACAATATTTATTGGGACATAACATTTTATTCCGGTAGTGTGTGCTTGTATTAAGGATAAAGCTCAGGAATAGCTCCTCAGTGGGATATAAATATGCCATACCTTTTATGGCCCAACACTTATTATTGAAAAGAAGGATGAGAAGTTGGGAGCTGAAAGTGAAGTTTAGTATAACTCGTTAGTCATAGCTTATTAACATTTACACCTTCCAGGGACTTGCATTAATGTTAAAAACCATTGACACTGAATATAATAACTGCTTCAGTTATGAATGACAATTACATAGAAAAGGAGATTCTAAAATCATTATAAATAGGAACAGAACTAGGCCATATGGCTTTGTAGAATTGTCCTGCCATTCAATAAGATCATGACGTGACTGCAATGTAAACTTTGCTTTTCTGCCTACCCTCACAACCCTGATTTTCCATTGTCCACAAAATCAATTGACCTCCATCCTGAATATACTTGTTGACTAAACAGCCAAGAAGAAAATTTCAAAAATTCACAACTCTTTGAATGAAGAAATTTCTCATCATTTCAGTCCTAATTGGCCCATCCATTTTTCGGAGATTATGACCCCTTGTTTGATTGATATTCACGAGTCAGAAAAAAATATCCTCTTAGCATGTACCCTTTCAAGTCCTCCTAAGAATTTTACAAGTTTCAATGAGGTCATCTTTCGCTCTGCTGAATTCCATAGAATTTAAGCCCATTCTGCTCAAATTATCCTTATAGCACAAGCCTTTGTTCCCAGAAATTAATCCAGTGAACCTCGGTGGCAACCTCCTTTAGGCAAATGAACCATTGCTTAGGTAAGGGGACCAAAACATAAACAGAGGCCTATATAAATACAAACTCAATTTACAAGACAATGATTGACATATGAGTCTTTGCAGGTAATCAAGTCTGATAGGTACAGACAATGTGAGTGGAGAGAGGGCTAAGCACAGGTTAAAGAGATGTGTATTGTCTCCAGCAAGGACAATGAGTGAGATTTTGCAAGCCCAGACAAGTTGTGGGGGTTACAGATAGTGTGACATGAACCCAAGATCCTAGTTGAGGCCGTCCTCATGTGTGCGGAACTTGGCTACGCGCTGTCATAAACTGTCGGCTCCAAGTGGAGAGGATCGCCAAGAAGATCACACATATCAACACAGATATCAAGTTTCTACAAAGATGCAAGAAAGCAAATAAGATACCGAAAGGACTACAGACCACTCAGGTCAACCCAAAACACAGACTACGCTGAGAGACTTTGCCATTGCACCTCTCTCATGCTCCTCAACTACCTCTTACACCAGCTGTACAGCAAACTTTGCATTGTAGAAATGAAAACAGAGTCCATATTCTCAACTTGCGTTCAGGATGTAGACCAGCTGGGAAACACTACCAAGCAGACAAGACAAAGGAACTACATGCACACCAAGAACAGGAGAAACTCGGTATCACCACCAGCAGCAACCAAGCCTCCCCCTGTCCCATGTTAGAAAACAGTACCACTACAGGAAGTCCATTGTCAACTTGTCAGACCAGATGAAATCGAAGTTCTCAGCCGTAGGCTCAATTTCTGCCCCACCACCAAAATGAACTCCATTAGTCTCGCAGTGGACACAGAGGAATTCATCAGATGAATGAGACTGCGGGAATTCTTCCACAAACCTCAAGAGGCCAACAATGAACCAGAACAGCCGACACCTTTTTGCTAATTCTATCTGCTTCCCCACTGCCTCCCTACTCCATCCTGCCCCACCAGCTTCACTCAAAGCTATGCACTTCCACAATAGACATTATTCTCTTTTAGAACTGAGCTGTGGTGTAAACTTCCTGACAATTCTTCAACATGGAACTAACGTGAGGGTATTAAGAATTAATTTGGTTTCATGATCTTTATTTGTTAGGGTACCAAAATCCAGAATTCTTCTTGAATTCTGCAGAAAACCAACCAGCAAGGATGTCAACGCAGCTCTGCTCAATATTTTCAAAAGGTCTGTAAATACTTATACAAACCGAAGAATAGCTCATGCAACCATTTTATAAAAATGAATCAAGATAAGAATCAAGGATCAGGTAATATGACATTGGTTGTAGTAAAATTGCTCAGAAACATTTGCTGGGTTGCTATAAATGCTTTGTAAAAGAGTGCAGGCTATAAAGAAAGATTAGAGGTGTGTCTGGTGAATCGACTGTAATATTTTAAGTAGATAGGAGAACCTACAGATGAGCTTTATCAGTGGATATAATATAGTTAGATTTTCAGAATACATCTGATAAAGTTCTGCATCAGAGGATTTTAAAGAACATAGAGGCATGTAGAATTAATGGTATATTAGCTGGCTGAATTGAAAATTGTCACTGCAAAAAGAAACAGGAGATGATGATAAATGAGTAGGGATCAGTCTGGCAAAGAACTGCCTGCATTGAGTGTCTTGTCAATTAAAAGCTGAAACAGATGATTTAACCCATGAATAAAAACAGAAAATGCTAAATAAAAAAATCATAAGATCCCTACAGTGCAGGAGGCCTTTTGGCCCATTGAGCCTGCACCAACAACAATCCACACAGGCCCTATCCCTGTAATCCCATGTAATCCCTCTGACACTAAGGCGCACTTTATCATGGCCAATCCACTTAATCTACACATCTTTGGAGTGTGGGAGGAAACCAGAACACCCGGACGAAACCCATGCTGACATGGGGAGACCATACAATCTTCATAGTGACCCAGGGCCAGAATTGAATCCAACTCCATGCCCCGTGAAGCAGCAGTGCTAATATGTGTCATTGCGCCTCCCACATCCATTTCTCCCTGTCTTTAGAACTGCACAAGAGTCATACAGGCTTGAAATGTTAACTCTGTTCCTCTCGGCACAGATGCTGCCAGCTCTCTGAGCTTTTCCAGCATTTCCTGTTTTTATTTCAGGCTTCCAGCAGCCAGAGCAGTTATGGTTTTGTTTTGGTTTAGCCCAAGCTTTTACAACCAGTGACCCAGCCTGTGAAGCCACTCTCTGTGGCCCCTGGATCGAATGATGAAAATGCCAGCAAGATGGATCAGCATGTTGGAAGATTTCTGCAGGGACGACAGTGGCGGCTCAAATTGTGGCCTTTTTCTCTCCCACATTTGCTGCTGGTAGGATCACTATTGAGCCCATTAGCAGCAAACGTGGGAGAGAAGCAGTCTGTGATTAGAGGAGCAGCAAACACCAGGAACAGCGGTGAGTGTCTGGAGATAGGGAGACTTTGGAATACATGGTCTTCGGTCACCACGGTTTCCCGTAACTGCAGCTAATTTCCCTTTGCTCCCAGTGCTGTGACCCAGCTCTGGCCAATTGCCTTTGGCTTTCACCTCATCTCTCCTGCATCTCACCACCCTCCCCACCCCTGCCGTCACCTCTGTCCCTCCTGGCTTTTTGCACCCACTGCAGCAGCACCCCCCATGGTCAAGCACCCTCACTCCAGATATCTCTGCATTTTCATCGTACCTACCCTCAGCCGATGTTGTCAGTGTGTGTGTGAATGCATGAGGATGGGTAAGTGAGTGTGTGTGACGAATTGAACAGGCATTTTGCATCTATTTTCACTATTGAGGATAAAAATAACATGCAAGAAGCTGCACGAAACTCAAATGGAAGGGAGGAATGAACCCAAGAAAAAGAATTTCAAGAAAATTACAGTCACCAGGAAAGTGTACTGAATAATTTGTTGGACTGCGGGCTAGCAAGAACCCAGATCCTGATGGACTTCACCCTTGTGTCTTAAAAGAAGTGTCTAGTGAGATAATTGATAAAATGGCTTTAATTTTCCACAACTCCCTAGATTCAGGGAAGGACCGATTAGATTGGAAGAGAGCAAATATAACTTCGTTATTCAAAAAGGGAGGGAGACCGAAAGCAGGAAACTACAAGCCATTATTAATATTTGTGGTAGGGAAGGTGTCAGAAGCTGTTTTTAAAAAGTTTTAGCAGAGCACGTGGATAAGCTCAGAATAATCAGGCAGAGTCAATATTGTTTTGTGAAAGGGAAATTATGTTTAACCTATTTATTGGAGTTCTTTGAGGAAATAACATGTGCTGAACTGGTTAATAACGAAGAACAAAGAACAACACAGTATGGGAAACAGGCCCTTCAGTCCAACGAACCTGCGCTGCCATTTTAAGAGCATGAGTTTCCACTTCCACCCATGACCCTTGTCTATGTTTATGGAACTCCACATTGGAAACCAGTCTGGGGGGACAATTTGTTTCACCAATCAACCTAAGAGCACATCTTTGGAGTGTGGAAGGAAACTGGAGTACTCAGAGAAAACCCACGCAAGCACGGAGAGAATGTGCAAACTCCCACAAATACTGGCCCAAATCTACGTATCTGCACAGCAAACAGCGATAGTGACTGAGCTGTCGTGTTGCCCATCAACTGGTCCAGTTTCAGCGTACACTAACGATGTGAAGCAGTAGGCTACTGTTGAAAAATCCAAAGGCAGCCCTCACACAACCCTCGGACAACAAGGTGGACCAAAACACCTGTGGCATAAAAGAGAAAAACATCAATAACATGCAATTCCCGGGAACGTCCCAAGGCTCACGATCCCTATTTAAAACAGTTTTCTGTATCCTTCCATCTCTATTCCGCTCATGTGCCTATCTCAGTATCCCTTAAATAACTCCAGTGTGTCTGCTGCCACCACCTTCCTTGGCAGTGCATTTCATATCCCCTTCTGTGAAAAACCTCCCTCTAAAATCCAAATTATAACTTGCCCCCCTCACCCTAAGCCCGTGGCCACTCGTAATATTTGATTCCAACCTAGGAAAATGCTTACCCCTGTTTATTTTATCTATACTTTTCATAATCTTATACACCTCTATTAGATCTCCTCTCAGTCTCTGTCTTTCTAAAGAAAACAGCCCCAATTTGCCTAACCTTTCCTCATAACCCAGAACTTCCATACCAGGCAACATCCTGGTAAACCTCCTCTGCACTCTCTCCAGGGTCTCCACATACTTCCGGTAATAAGGTGATCAGAACTGGATGCAGTACTCCAAATGAGGTCTTACGAACATTCTATACAACTGCAACATTAAAGGCCAACTCTTGTACTCTATACCCCTTCCTATAAAGGCTAGCATACAATAAGCTTTCTTCACAACCTTCTCCACTTGCTCTGCCACCTTCAGAGACTTGTTCACCTGCACCCCCAGGTCCCTCTGCGTTTTTGTACTCTTAATAGGTCTACCCTTTATCATATACCTCCCCGCTACATTCTTTCTCCCAAAATGCATCACCTCGCATTTATCAGGATTAAATTCCATCTGCCATCTGTCTGCAAGCTACCAGCCTATGTATGTCCTGCTGCATCGCCTGACAATGCTCCTCACTATCCGCAAGTCCAGCCATCTTCATGTCATCTGCAAACTTGCTGATCACACCACTTACTCCTTCTTCCAATCATTTATGTATATTACAAATAGAAGAGATCCCAGTACTGAGCCTTGCGGACACCACTAGTGACCGACCTCCAGCTAGAAAAAGACCCTTCCACTATTACTCTGTCTCCTATTACCAAGCCAGTTACTTATCCATCTAGATATCTGTCCTTGTATTCCATTAGCCTTGACCTTTTCAACTAACTTCCCATGAGGGACTTTGTCAAATGCCTTACTGCAATCCATGAAGGCGACATCAACGTTTCGTCCTTCATCGACCGTTTTTGTCACCTCCTTAAAAAATTCTGCCAGATTCGTAAGACACGACCTCCCCTTAACAAATCCATGCTGCATATCCTTAATCAGATTGCAACACTCCTAGTACATATACATCTTATCTCTAAGAATCTTCTCCAACAGCTTCCACTGACGTCAAACTCACTGGCTATAATTACCAGGGTTATCCTTACTACTCTTTTTAAACAATGGTACCACGTTCACTATCCTCCAGCCCTCTGGGACCTCACCTGTGTCCAAAGAAGAGACAAAGATTTGCGTCAGAGGCCCAGCAATTTCATCTCTCACCTTCCTAAGCAGCCTGGGATAATAATTGTAATCTGGAAGTATAACTATCTATCCTTCTTTTAAATTCCTCAAGACAGCACATACAAACAAAGGACATAAGGTAAGGGCAATTGAAGAGTAGACTTAAAAGGAAAAATGATGGTTTTGATGTTGTTGATCTGGAGCTCCCTTGAGTGTAGATAGATCTCTAGTCCCATTAAAGGCCTGGAGCTTTGACACAGAGGGAATATAGCCAGATTAATCTTTCTTGTCTCAGCATTACTGCAAGTTTATAATCAAAACTGCCCTAAAATACTTTGGGGCAGCATTGTTGTACAGTGGTTAGCGCTGCTGCCTCACTGCTTAAGGGACCTGGGTTCGATTCCTGGCTTGTGTCACTGTATGGATGTGGAGTTAGTATATTCTGCCCATATCTGCATAGGTTTCCTCTGAGTGCTCTGGTTTCTGCCCACAGTCCATAGACATACATTGACCATGCTCAGTTGCCCCTTAGTGTCCTGGGGTGCGTGGGTTAGCGGGATAAATATTTGGGACTACAGGGTTAGGGCCTGAGTGGGATTGTGGTTGATGCAGATTCAGTCGGCTAAACAGCCTCCTTCTGAACTGCAGTGATTCTACAGCTCGACTAATTTTTGAAAGCTTCAGATACTTTCCAGTCATTCACACCACCAGGGTTTTCTGGTCCTGCTGCAGTAAACGGAGATTTGCCTGAAATCTCCATCCTCACTAGTAAGGATGGCAAGGTGTGATGGCTGGTGAATTCCAGCCCTCATCCAAAAGTATAGCCAGAGTTTTCTGGCTATTTTTGCCAGCAGAATCTTCCTATCCTGCTGATGGAGAAACCCCTCTGAGTGTTTTGCATGGTGGAGAGAGCATAGAACGGGAAACCCTGTTGACAGTGGGTCCCCTTCGCTGTCGTAAAAATGCTTTGGGGAGCTTGGAAAATTCTGCCCTGTGTCTCCTTCTGAGAATATAATTCGCATTAAGATCAGGAGCTTATCCAAATACAACACATTAGCACAACCCAGCAATTTGAGAACAAGCATTGAACTAAGAATTTACAACTCAAATCTCTGCAATCTCATATAACCCTGTTAAATTCAATGATATATTATTTTATGGGAATAACTGTCCATCATTCTAAATTAATCAAAGTCTAGCTATGCCTCGTATACATTTAGTATATCATCTTGTAAATGTTGTCCATAATTTTTAATAAATTATCCAAATCTTTTGTGTCCAACTTTGCACTTGAACCTGCTTTTTGTTCAGAAGTGATTGTGCCAAGGCACTATCTTGTTTTCTTTTTGATAAACACGTAACCAGTTTGCGTATATGTATATTCCTTTTCTTACTTTGGTCATAACGTTCCAATTCCGAGAGCACTCAGAACCTGACAATTGCCGCTTGGATGCGTCAAAGATGTGCAGATTAGGTGCATTAACCATGCTAAATTGCCTCTTCGTATCCCGGGATGCATAGGTTGGAGGGATTAGCAGGGTAAATAGCTGGGAATACAGGGATAGAGCCTGGGTGGGATTATGATTAGCGCAGACTCAATGGGTTAAATGGCTTCCTTCTGCAGTATAGGATTTCTATGACATTTTTTTTCTAAAATAAAACTCCAGTTTCAACACTGTCTGAAAAAGATAATCTTAGGATGGAATTTTCCCATTTTTTTGACAAAGTGGGATTTTCCAGCCACGCTCACTCTGAAATCAGAAAATCCCACCCAAGGTCGCTGGACCTTTCCATGATCCGCCCCTCACACTCTATGATTCCTATGGTGGGTAGATTGTGAAAATTCGCTCCATAGTGTAACCTCAGGAGGGAAAAGTGGAGTGTTCCAACCATATTTTTAGGCGCTTCAAAAATTTATTTTTCAAGCCAGCTCCATGTTGGGTGGATTCTGATTCACCTGCTCCACCATCAGCTTAGCATCACAACCAGCTCCATTTAAAGACTGTCCCAGCACTTCCTGTAAATCCAACATACAGAATGGCTGCTAAGAAATCTACTCCCAGCTTTTCAGAGGGTTCCCTCACCAAAATGCTGGATTCCATGGAGGTGAGGTGGCACATCTTGTACCCACAGACAGGTTGGAGACTCTCAAGCAAGGTCACCAACTCTGCATTGGAGACTATGGCTTCACCGGGAAGCCCCAGCTGACTTCAGAGGAGGATGGATCCCCAGTATTGCAAGAGGATAAATGGCCTCCTCCATTCAGCCAGGAGTAAGTCACCCATCTCACCTGTCACCAGTCACCCACTCACGCACCCATCACGCATCCAGGGACAGCTCACTCACTGCCACGTCAAAGGACATCACCACAAGCCCTCCTGAACACTTCCTCATCTTCCTTGTGGCTCATCTCCTCATCACTTTCCAGCTCCCACTCACTAGTCACACTGTAGGTCTGCTTACCATCTGCCCTACCACATACCTGTTTCCATAGGAACTGGAGGAGGCCATCAACGTGATGTGGCTTGAAACAACAAAGGCTTGATTGCCACTCAATAATATATAGAACAAGATCAGAAGAAATTACAATTGCTCTACTCAACTCCCAGGCTCCAACTACGAATCCCTCCTCAACTCATGGTGCACGTCCTCTTGCCAATTGGCTCAGCTTCCCGCTATGACCATCCATAGAGTCTGGACCGATCATGTTGCATTTGGGAATTAATTTCCTCGCCCTCTCCCCCTTAAATGGCCCTGCTACTACACTCTTTCCTTCTAAAATCCAAAATACATCAGTGGGGAAACAAAGAACAGGATTACCAAGGCATGCAATAGACTTTGAATAAAAACGGCAACAAAAAGAACCACTGGAAGATCTGATCAAAAGTTTAATCAGACTGGAGACTTCCAGGTTCTGGTAGAGCACCTCAGTTTAGTGGTAGGCTCTTCTAAATTTGAGGGGACAGACAACAAAGGCCAACTCTTTAATCCAGAATCTCGTGGCTCTGCGGCAGCTTCATGTTCCTCAGCCTCCACAACCATTAGTTGCTCTGGTTCCACATTCTCAACCAAATCCCTGTAACCTGATCTGGTATTCTTGAACTATCTGCAGGGGTCCACTTTGCACCACTGCTCCCCTCAGATGCTTCACAAAAGGAAGTTGACCCCTATAGTTGGTCAGAATTGTATAATTTTGTAGTAGAGTACTTTTCTAATGGTCAAAAATGCCATAATGCATTAGAAAATATAAACAAATGATCTGTCAGAAAGTGACTGACAGCTCTGGTTCTTTAAAAATAACCTCTGCTTTTGAAAGTTGAAACAAAAACTCTGCATCTGCCCCCCTTCTTTAGTTGGCAGTAACTCCAATTTAAATAGAATTGGGACAATGTTATGTTTAGTCAATTTCAGATTATGCAGCTGGAAGCTTTGATTATGACTGCTGTAGCCATTATGGATGCTTGGCTGAGTTCCAAAGCTGTCATGGCTTCAGCTAAACAGGTAACCCATTGACCCGAGAATGACTTAATGTTTAACTTTAATAACAGAATATGCCTTTGGTTGCTTGTTCAAAAACCTAACAAGCACCTTTATTTTTGCATTTTTGTCGTTTTCCTTGTCCCGTTTCCATGTTTGTATGCTTGAATTCACAGTACTATTAGATTGTTTGCAGTTTGTTTCCCAATGATTTTAAAATCATTTGCATTGCTGAACAGTTCCTGAGGGCAGTACATTGAATAGATATGGAGGATAGCTTTGGCAGGAAAAATAGAAAAGCTGAATCTTATTTAAATTGAGAGACTATAGTCATAGAATGTTATGGGAAAGAGAGATTGAGGTATCCTACTACATAAAGCACAGAAAAGTTAGTGTGCAGGTACAACAGGAGATTAGAGAGGAAAACGGAATTGCAGCTTATTACATGGGGGATGGAACATAACAAAAGGAAATGTTACTATAGCTGTACAGGGTCTAAGTGAGAGCAAATCTGGAGTACCATACACAATTTCAATCTTCTTGACAAAAAAGACAATAAGCAGTCAAGAGAAGTTCCGCTAGACTGACCCTAGGGCTGAAGAAAAGTTTGAGCCTACACCAATTTGAGTTTGGAAGAATGGCAGGTGATCTGACGAAAAGATGCAAGGTCCTGAGGGGACTTGATGGAATGGAGGCTGAATGAGGTCACAATCTAATCAGCCATGATCTTATTGAATGGGAGAGCAGGCTGGAGAGGCTGAATGGCCCACATGCTGCTCTTAGTTTTTATGATACACATGAGGCAGGGAGATGACATGGGGGAATCCGAGAGGATTTGAGGTGCACAGGAAAGGGGTAAATTTCAGAAACCCAATAAACAATGTTGGGAGCTGGATTGCTGTGTTGGGGAAACAATATGGATCTTCCAGCCAGCCCACCCCTGACCCTGTCCTCATACACTCCATTGTGATTCACGATAGGTACTGTGAATCCTGCCCCTGGGTTAAAAAACAAAAGTCCCAGACAAAGTCACAAATAGGACACTTTTGCATTTTGGAAGAGGCAAATGTGTGCAGGTCAGGTTTTCTTGAACAGCCACAAAAATCTAGGTCAATAGCTCTGTACATTGAACATCAAAAAATTATGCCTTCATTGTGCAATGGAGCTTTGAATCCAATGATCAAACATAACTACAGAATTAAAGAATCCCTACAGTTCAGAAAGAGGCCAATTGGCCCATCAAGCCAACACGGACAACAATCTCACCCATCCTCTATTCCGATAATCCCATTTATTCTACTAATCCCGTGACAATAAGTGGCAATTGAGCATCGCTAATCAACTCAATCTGCATATCTTTGAATTCTGGGTGGAAAACAGAGCACCTAGAGGGAACCCATGCAGATACAGTGAATGTGCAAACTCCAGACAGACAGTGATCTGAGGCCAGAATTGAACCCAGGTCTCTGGCACTGTGAGGCAGCAGTGTTAACCACTGCGTCACCGTGCCACCCAAAAACTACATGAAATAATGTTTTGCAATGATAGCCCTCCTCCATTCCATTTCAGGATGTCACTATTCATATCTGTTATGAAGTGAGTTTGAGTGCAAACTTTTAACAAAAGCCAATGTAACATTGCAAACATTAGTCTTGTATAATGCTGAGGAATTAACTATGTATTAAACTTTCCTGAGGTTAGTCACTTATGGATTCTTCTTAATTATTTATAATAACATTCCAAAGTTCTTGCATATGCAGTACTTCAGTGAAACTGGTTATATTTAGAGGATCTATATGTCTCAAATTCGGTTTTTGACATGTCTGGCTACTGTTCTTGATTTAAAATGATACATTTATGTGCTATTCCAGATTGCATTGTGCGGCTGTACAAAAAAACTGTTGTTAGCATTTTATTCATTTTAAGTGATGGAGTGAATAGAACATCATGTAACTTCAAAGTATCAAATCAGAAATAATTATTTCAAACTGTTAAGACATTTCTCATGTTTTTAATAATGTAAGTCTTGCACTGTGAATGTTACGTCTTTCTAAATACCAGAATGTAAGACATAGACCCTGGGATTTTACCATCTTGTCCACCATGGGAATCAAACCTGGTGAGGGGTGAACCACGGAAAGGTCCATTGACCTCAGGCATGATTTTCCAGCTTCAGAGCAAGCAAGACCAGAAAATCCCACCCAATGGATGCCGTTTTCTCCAAATAATTTAAGGAGCTTGTAAGGAATTTCCATCCAGATGGCCAAAATGGACTTTTAAGTGGAAATGTTTTTTTATTTTTTCACTCTTGGGTCAAGAGTGTTGATGACCAGCAAGTACTTATTGCCCGTCCCTAATTGCCCTTGAGAAGGTGGCATTGAGTTACCTTTGTGACCAGCTGCAGCCTTTGTTATGTAGGTATGCGCAGAGTGCTGTTGTTAGGGAGAAAGTTCCAGGATTTTGATCCAGCTACAATGAAGGGGTAGCGATATGTTTCCAAATCAGGATGTTGTGCAATTTGAAGGGCAACTGAAGGTTCCATGTGGCTTTTGCCTTTGTTCACTTAGTAATAGACGTCGCAAGTTTGGAAACCATTGAGTTGGTTGTGGAGGGATTAAGTGTTTAAGATGGTGAATGGAGTTAAGCAGGCTGCTTTGTCATAGATGGAGTTGAACTTCTTGAATGTTGTTAGAGCTGCATTCATCCAAGCAAATGGTGAGTATTCTATTGGACTCCTGATTGAAGTGGTGGTGGTGGAAGGGAAGGGCTTGGGAGTTGGAATGTGAGTTATACATGGCAGAATGTCACGTCTTAAGCTTCAGGACACAGCATCTGATGAACAGGCAGTTTTGTTTTGCGAGAGTTGATATTACTGTAGCTGCCATTAGATGCCACCTGGATAAAGGAATTGATGTTTGCACCAGGAATCACTGTCAGAAGGGTCGTGAAGTATTTCAGTGGCACTTTGGTGGCTAGGCTTGATCTGATCTCCTAACAGTGATCAGATGATTGAATGTAAACTAACTATTGCAAATGATTTTATGTCTTGCTTAAAGTATCGTCTACTGCTGCTGCTGAAGATTTGAGGAGGACTTCTGAAACTCATCATAAGATTTTCCCAGGACACTTTGGGCTCGAATTTTCCTATCCCCTTTCAATTATAGACTACCTCTGAACCTCTTGCACCAGGACGTCCTGTGCAATGTCCAAGAACCTGTGCACTTTCTCGTTTGGTCCCTGAATCAGTAAGCCACAACCAGCTCACTCCATACTTTCAGTTGACGTGGTGTGTGGAGACCACATAATAATGCTCCATTAAAATTGCATTTCATCAGCACCTGAGTATTAAAACTGCAGGCATCTAATTTAGCATCTCCAGGAAAGCTCAAGTTATAGTAATTTACAATTAGGCCAAAATTGGATTTTTAAACGGTGTGACTGACAGTACAGCATCCATTTAGTTCCTGCTTTCACCAAGTTGCCAGAACTCTTCGGCCATTCATGCTGCTGCCAGAGAGGATGAAGAATTCAACGCTTCGCCAAATCTCTATTCGTTGAGAGGGACAGGACAATCCCACTGACATGCATAGCTGGAGAACCCTGCCCATGACTTCCTCACTCATTCTTGCCTCTTTACAATCCAAGTTTGGAGCATGGGTTTTCCCGGTGTCATGCACCTGTCATGTGTCAGGAGTGCTGCAGTAGAAAATTTCCCTTTTATGCATTTAAGAGCTTGTTTCTGCAGCTGAAGTCATCAGGTCAACTAAAGAGGTATGGATCATTTGCCTACGAATTAAATTAATTGGCAGACTAGATGGTACATAGAAATAGTTTCTTCCAAAATTATTTAAACCAATGAGATTTAAATGAATATCAGTTTTCCTTTATTGACACAGTTGAGACTTTTGTGTGCATTGCTGGAGCAAAGTTCAAAGACAGTATAGAAATTAAGTGGAACTTACAGCACAGATACAGGCTATTAAGGTTAAATGGTCAGTGCTGGAGTTTGTGCTGTGCATGGACCTCCTTCAGATCTACTTCGTCTCAGCTTAAATCTCATAGAGTCATCAAGGTTTACAGCATGGAAACAGGCCCTTCGGCCCAACTTGTTCCTGCCACCTTTTTTTTGTAAATCTCTAAGCTATTTATGTCCCCAAGTTCCATAACATCCATGTTTTTCTCAACAGTAAACATTGATATCAAAAAATCATTTAGGATCTCACCCACCTCTTGTGGATCTGCAGATAGATGACCTTGTTGATCTTGAAGAGGCCCTATTCTCCCCCTTATTATTCTTTTGCCCTTTATGTATTGGTAGAAGCTCTTTGGATTTTCCTTTGCCTTATCTGCCAAAACAATTTTGTGTCCCCATTTTGCCCTTCTGCTTTGTCTCTTAACTCTACTCCTAACAGCCCCTATACGCTTCAAGAGATTCACTTGATTGCAGCTGCTTATGCATGTTATGTGCCTTTTTGTCCTTCTTGACCAGGGCCTCAATATCTCAAGTTATCCAGGGTTCCCCACTTCTACCTGCCTTTCCCTTCACTCTAAGAGGATTGTATTTATCCTGTACCCTGGCTAACATACTTTTGAAAGCATGCCACTTACCAGACGTCTCTTTGCCTTCCCACAGACTCCCCCAATTAACTTTTGAAAGTTCCCGCCTGATACCATCAACATTGGCTTTGCCCCAGTTTAGAATTTTAACTTTTGGGACAGACCTATCATTCTCCATAGCTACTTTAAAAGCAATAGAATTATGGTCACTGGTCCCAAAGTGATCCCTCACTAACACTTCTGACATCATATCCTTCTATTTATATTTGTCTTTGAGACTTCTTAAAATTTATTTTTTCATTGGATGTGGGTGTTGCTCTGAAGACCAGCATGTGTTGTTTGCCTCCAGTTATCTTTGAACTGGTTGACATACTAGAACATTTCAGAAAACAGTTAAGTGTCCATGCCATGATGGGCTTATGACAGATTAGAGTGGCACAGTGGGTGGCATAGATTGAGTGGCATGGTAGTTAGCACGGCTACTTCGCAGCACCAGTAACCTAGGTTCGATTCCCATTTTGGGTCACTGTCTCTGTGGAGTTTGCACATTTTCCTTGTGTCTGCATGGGTTTCCTCCAGGTACTCCGGTTTCCTTCCACAGTCCAAAGATGTGTGGATTAGATGGATTGGCCATGCTAAATTGCCCCTTAGTGTTAAGGGAACTAGCTAGGATAAATGCATGGGGTTATGGGGATAGGGCCTACTGGGATTGTGATTGGTGCAGACTCGATGGGCTGAATGGCCTTCTTCTGCACTGTAAGGTTCTATGGTTCTATGATTCCAGATGTCAGGGGGTATGGAAGCAGGGGACAAACAGCTCAATGGAAAGCAAATTGACTAAAAAATAGAAAACAATGCGCTAGGGTGAAGAATAGTTATTTAGAGGAAGGTACAAAAGATTGTCCCCCAAGAATCAATGGTTGGAACCACAGTTACTCATAATTTATATTCATGATTTGGGGATGGAAACAAAGTAACTCAAAAACTTGCAAATGATATCTAACTGGAGGATATAACTAATATGGCATAAATATCAACATATGACAAGAAAATATTCAAATTGCTGTTAAATGACATTAATAATTGTAAGATGATGCACTTTGGAATAGGGGAAATAGAAATATCATCAATATTGGAAGAACAAAGAGATTTAGTAATAAACAAGATCTTAAAAAGCAAGTTAATAATCAATGAAAAATGTCAATAAAAGGCTGGAATTTATTTCTAATGGATACAATTCAAAACAGTGGGAACCTCTGGTCCTGATAGTAGTGCACCCCTACGCAACTTTCCTGGTGGCGTGGGGTGGAATCAACGGGAAGTCCCATCGACAGCGGTGGGAACAAAAGATCCTGTCATTGGTAATTGGTATATTGCCTCCCGACATGAGAAACATGCCAGAGAATCCTTCCTGAGGTCAAATTTGTATAGGCTGGTCAAACTGCAGTTAATGTACTGTGCACAATTCTAGTCCCCACACTGATAAAGGATGTAGAAGCATGGGAGAAGATAAAAATTGATGGCATCAGAATTGACTGATAATAATTATTGGGAAAGATTGAAGAGGATGGAATTTTATTTGGAAGAATTAAGATTTGAAGATGACGTGATAGAGGTCTTTTAAAATTATAAATGGGTTGGATAGGATAAATGCAGAATGTTTGTTGTGGCGGGTGACATAAACTTAAGGAGCACAAATCCAATTAGAAAATAAGGAGAGATTATTTTATTTAGTGTGATTAACATGTGGAACATATTCATTCAGGTGGGGGCTGAGGGAACTAGCTTGATACTTTCAGTACTAAATATGGTGACTATTTGAAAGAAAGGATGATCAAAGATAAATCAAAAGGGTGAGCTGAGGTGATTGGAATGGGAGAAGAGTCGTGTGTTATATAAACACCAGCGCAGGCAAATTGAACTAAATGTCCAGCTTCTGTGCTCATTATAGTTCAATGTAATTCTATTTAACTACTCCATGTGGTGAATTCCTTATTGGATTTATTGACTACTATCTTATATTTATGATTCTATTTGATCTGTTTGACTGCTCCCAGTATTCCATATTAGCTGATTTGAATAATTATTCATTATTAAACAAACACATGTAGATGGAGTTAAGATGCAAATCAACCATGAACAAATTGAATGGTTGAATGGGCTCAGTAGGTTAAATCTCTGATTCCTGTCATTTTCTGTGTGACATTGGGCAGAATTTTCCTCAAAATAGGCAAATGGCGCCCCATACAAGAAATTGAAAACCGAAAGCCATCTCCAGCACTATCCCTGGTAGTGCCTAGGATGTGACCAGGCATGATTCTCTCCCCTCGAGTGATGCCCTCATCTAAATTCCTCTCATGAATTGTGCTCTCCAGATATGCACCTTGGAAAATGTGAATGATAGTTTAACAGTGGGGGGTTAGGGAAGGGGTGAAGGAGGCCTGATAATGACAGTTAAATGTAATCAAATGAGGATCCTGATGTTCAATGTCAGAATTCTCATAACTTCTTTGGCAAGGAAGTCGGGGACAATTGCAATGGAAATCCTGCTGGCACATGCCCCATTTTGGTACTCCCAAGGATACTTCCCACTCTTCCTGCTAATCCTGCCCCCCTTCCCCATTGGGAATCCCCAAGGGATTTCCCACTCCTGCTGCTGATCCTAACCACCCCGTCCCCCCAATTCCTCCCAGTTGAAGGGATTTCTGGAGTAAGCTGAATGGATAACAAATGTAAGTTCTTCACTATTGAATCTCCTTTCCGTAAACCAGTCGGGTAGTTTGGAAGAAATGATGATCCATAGAAATTTCTTTTTATCTCTCTGATTGAACGTGCCAAGTTTGCTTCAGTTCAAGCGGGATTAACCAGTATTGGTAAAGGAAAGAGAAAGGAAAAGAATAAATATCTTATATATCTCCTTTCACCTCAGGACACCAAGAGCATTTTACAGCCAATGAAACAAGTTCTAAAATGTTGTCACTGTTGGAAATTGGGGTATATTGAAGTAGTCAGCTCATTTAAGCAGCAAAAATAAAAGAATGAATAGGTTGCCCACACGGTGGGTTGTTTTACCATTTAGTTGAGCTTTATTAGGTAACTGTTGCTTGCTTACAGTTCCAGGATGGAAGAGAGGGAAAATCTCCCAAACGCCTCTGATGATTTCAATGCATAATCATGTGACAAACTACACAGAGATATGTTGGTTTACAATACATCACAGCAATCATTGAATAAAATAGCACAGGAGGAGGCCCTTGGCCCATTTGTGTGGCTGTTGTCTCTGTTCTTCCCCTTGGCAGTGCAAATGTCTTCTCTTTGTAAAAGGAGTAAGCAAACACTTAGACTTTCTTACTTCCTTTTGTAATCTCTCGCATTAATTAGATTCAAAATACACTTGAGGTTTGCAGCTGTGTGAAATTTTTTTTTTTAAACCGCCCCCCCAACACCGTAGATTAAGAACTGTTATTAAAAGAGCACCAAATTTGTGGAGGTTTTATTGGCTTGTTTTGAACAAAAGCAGGGTTAATTTGAGCTTTGGGAGCTAGTGGATGTGTAAATCATGCATTAAGTTATGGTAATTCCGTGAATTATATAATTGATGTGGGTGCGAGCTCTTTTCGTGTTCCTCATTTGCCTTATATGAGTAAATATGCCTAAATCGCATGAATACACTGCTCTGACATTCACATTATTTTTGCTATTTTGCAGCAATTAAGGGAAACTGAACAAAAGTATTCAGGATTTAGTTGATTGGCAAATGATGTTAATTGCACATAATTGCATCTGGTATTAAAGCATTAAATCAGGCCAGCAGAGCATCTAAGAGGGGTGCAAAGTAGATGATTATTTATGGAACCAATGGAGAGGATTATGTTGGCAAAAGCAGCGTCATGACTGTAACATCAGACCTTTCTGTGAGAGAATGCAGGAGCAGGAGTTCAGCAGAGTGGATTCACACCCACAAGGTGCAAAGGAAACCTACGGAAATGTGACCAGGGTTGAGGGACTTTAATTAGGTGGAAGTAGAGAAATTGGGATTTTATTCTCCTTCAACCAAAAAGGATTAGTGAAGATTAAATAGCAGTCTTCAAAGTTTTGAAGCATAATTGATACAGTAAATAAGGGAAAAATATCTAATTGGCAACCTGCTGTTGTCAGACTTCTTACTCGGCTGGTCAGTAACCAGAGGGTATGGATTTATGAAGCAAGATGCAGAGAAATAATTTTACAGACTGGATCGTAACAAGCTGGAATATACTTTCTGAAATGATGGTGCAACCAGTTTCAGGAGCGCTTATTAAAAGGGAATTGGATACATAGTTGAAAAGAAAAAAAAACGCAGTACTATGAAAAAAGAATAGGAGGGGTGGCACAGTGGTTAGCACTGCTGCCTCACAGTGCCAGAGACCCGAGGTTCAATTCTGGCCACCAATTCTGGGTGGTTATGTGGAATTTGCATGTCTGCGTGGGTTTCCACAGGGTGTTCCAGTTTATTCCTATAGTCCAAAGCTTAGGTGAATTGGCTATACTAAATTGCCCTTCAGTGTCAGGGAAATTAAGCAGAGTAAATATGAGGGGGTACAGGGGTAGGGCTTGGGTGGGATGGTTGTTGGTGCAGGCTTGATGGGCTAAATGGTCTCCTCCTGCACTGTAGGGATTTTATTCTACAAAGTGAGACTAATTGGGCAGTTCTTTCAAACAACCAGAATGGGATCAATGTGTTGAATTGCTTAATTCTATGTTGTTTGAGGAGATAATCCCTCAGAATATAATATTAACTAGTGCAAGGTCACTTTTGCTGATGTATCATTGATGTCAAGCTCAGTGTGTAATGAAGTTGTGGTTCATGAAGAACATTCTGTTTCTATTCTAGTTTGCATCAGCTACTGCAATCAGAATTTCAGCCAAGGAGCAACATCCATTTGGTGCTCTCAGTACAAGTGAGAGTTTACCCCTTAGCTAGCAATAGCTTTTCACTCCATCCACTGGAGAAGCCTTGACCGCTGGAAGAGCATTTCAGAAGTCAAGTGTGTACTGTGCATCATCTTCAGACCCTAATTTCTGAATTTCCAATCTCACTCTGGAATGTTGTGGCTCCGAACTGGAGACTTGCACGTTTTCATTACCACTTAGTCTGATCAGATGCCATCAGGTTACTCAGGCAATCTGCATTTTATTGTTGCATTATAGAGATCGATTATTTGCCTGCCAACACCAGAGTCTTGAGCCAGGATTTTACAATTTCTCCAACCTAGTGGGATATTACAGTGTGGTTGAACTGAATGGAGATTAAAGTAGCTCATTGCATTTGCGAATGAGTTTGGGGTGGGGGGGGGGGGGGTATTGTGGATAGGAAATATGCTACCATGAGGATGTAAATTTCAGGCCACAATTTTGATTTGAGACTGGACTGACTAGAAAACGTGAGGTGAATTGGAAATCTGCCACCATAGACACCTTAGACTGTGGGCAGTTTTAATCTCCAGGCCTTGTTTGCCTCTCCCCAGCCTCTTGCCTACCCAAAGTACCCATCCTAAGGAGGTAAGGGTAGTATTAGATTAAAAGAAGGGGCTTATATTGTTGACAAAGCATTGTAGCAAATCTGGGGCTTGGGGTTTATTAGAAACAAGCAAAGGACCAACAAAAAGTTGATGTGAAGGGAAAAAAAATGGAATATGACAATGAAATAGCTAGAAACATAAAAATAATTGTAAGAGCTTTACAATTGTATAAAATGGAGAAGAGTAGATAAAGGAAACATTGGTCCCCTGGATGCAAAGTCAAGAGAAACTATTATGGGTGATAATGACATTTTGTTTTGGCCTGTCTTGACAGTTGAAGACACAATTTATATGCAAAAAATAGAGAGTAAGCAGTGGGCTAGAAAGAGCGAGGACATTAGGTAATTAATATTAGAAGAAAGAAAGTACTGAAGAAACTCAAGGACTAAAATTCAATAAATTTCCAGGACCTGATAATGACATCATTGGGTTCTAAGGGACAACTGCAGAAATAATGGATATATTGATTATAATTTTGCAAAATTGCCTAGATTCTGGAATAATTCCAGCAGATTAGAAGTTAGCAAATGTAAAACTCTTATTCAAGAAAGGAAGGGATTGGAAAACAGAGACTACTGGTCAGTTAGCCTGACATCATTTATTGGGAATTTGTTGGAATCTGTTATTAAGGAAGTCTTAATAATGCACTTAGAAAACCATAGTATGATTGGAACAAATCAGCATAATCTTATGAAAGACAAATCCTGTTTGACAAATTTACCAAAGTTTTATGAGGATGTAACTGGTAGAGTAGATAAAGAGGAATTTATTGGTATAATATACTTTAATTTCCAAAAGTCATTCAATACAATGCCACATAAAAAGTTAACACACAGGATAAGGGTTCATGGAATTAGAGATTGATACATTGAGATTGTTTCAGGTAGGAGAGAGTAGGATGAATGGTCAATTTTCAAGTTGGCAGGCTGCAATTAATGGATTGTAAACTATTTACAATTTATATTAGTGACTTGGATAAAGAGGCAGAGAATAATAAGTTCATTGATTAAACAAGACGAGGTGGGAATGTAAACTATGAGGAGGATATAAAGAGATTGCAAAGAGATATATACAGGTTAAATGAATAGGCAACAGTGTGGCAGGTAGAATATAATGTACAGTTATTCACTTCAATTGTAAGAATAATATTTAATAGAGGTGAAACTTGAGATAGTCAATGTTCAGAGAGATTTGAATGTACTTGTATAAAGAACACAAGCTGTTAGCATGCAGGTGCAGCAAGCAACTAGGAAAGCAAATGGTGCATTGGCTTTATTGGAAGGACATTGGAGCACAAAATACAGAGGTTTTGCTACAATTGTACTTGGCTAACGTAGTACAGCAGACTGGGAGACTCAAGCGGAATCCCCCCGACCACCCTGCACTCCTCTCCGACAGGAGCGTTTCACTTCAGCAGAGTTTACAATAGCTCCCCGTGAACGGGAAGCTGGAGGTAGGTCCCTTGCTGGAGTGAAGCGGGGCCATGGAGGTGCTCCACACCAGGGTCAGTAGTAAGGTCACGGGATGCTCCCTGGGCATTGCAGAGTGCAATAGCTTGAATCTTATTAAAAATCTGTGGGCAGAGCCTATTCCCCCGGTACTGCTCAAGGGGCAAACTAGCAATGAGACCCACTGAGCACTATTCTGCCAGCCGGTCCGGTGGGAATAGGCCCCAGCCACAGATTTTTAATGAAATTCAAACTAGTGCACTCTGCAGTGCAAAGAGTGTAGGAAATTCATTTGAAAATTCTGCTGAAAAAATGTGGTATTTATTCCAGTTTTTATGTGAATTTGGCTCTTTGAATTATTTTAGAAGAATTCATCCCACATCTGGAATACAGTGTACAGTTTTGGTCTCCATTTTTAAGGAAGGATATACTTGCATTGTAGAGGATGAAGAACCACTAGATTGATTCCTGAGGTGAGGCTAAGTGAATTAATTCGAAGTAAAAGAGCTTGACGGGTGAGATAAAGAGATTGTTTCTCCTGGCTGGGGAATCTGGAATAAGGGGACAGTTTCAACACAAGGGGCTGATCATTTAGGATTAAGATAAGAAGAAACGTATTCACTCAAGGGTTATAAATCTTTGGTATTCTCTACCTCAAAGGTTTTGGCTGCTCCATAATTCAACATATTTAAGGCTGAGATTGACAGATTTATGACCTCTCAGGGAATCATGAGACTGGGTGAAAAAGTGGAACTGAAGCCTAAGACCAGCCATTAACATATTGAATGTTGGAGCAGGGTTGAATGGTCTTCTTCTGCTTCTATTTCTTATGTTTCTATGTCCAAAACCCATATCGCTTGCAAACATGGGTGACCAAATCCTTTGTTCTTCCTGATTGGATGTGCCAGCTCACCAACAAACCTCCCCCACAACAAGCCACAGTATTTCCAAAAACATCTTTGAACAAAAGTAATCAAAAGCATCTGGCTTGCAAGGCGAAGCCTGCTCCTTTAAATAGCACTAGTGGAGGCAGATTGGCCTCACTATCACATTGTTCAGCATGAATTTCACATCTGCACTCCCATTTTGCTCAACACGAGGGCCATGTGATCTTGTCTAAAATGGCCAGCATCGTGGTCTCACTATTTCATGACTTTGGAGTCATCACACTGCTGGCACCTGTTGCACTATAGAGTCCAACTTCACGGCCTAACTCTTTTAGTCCTTCCAACTCTTAATCCCGCCAACCGCCAGATTTTGCCAGGCGCTTGGTTAAGATGACAGTTGAGCACCAATGGTACCATCATAAGCCGAGCTCTATGTTTATAGAAGGAGTACCCTGTTTCCCCCATGGGTATCCTTCTCATTTGTTTGGAAGGGCAGGTTAAAATTGAAGATTGTGGAAAGGGTACAAGAGATTGCCGGGTTTATCACCAGCACGATTCAAACTGCAACATCTGTACCCACCAATTCGGCTTCTACTAGACAGACATGGTTGAATGGCCACACCTCCACTTCGACTGGACAGACATGGTTGAAAGGTTAAAATCACCTCTACATTTCAATACTGACACGTTACTTAATTCTGTGACATTCACACAATGCAAACAATTATTCATTTTACTCATTGCCAACATTCAGCAACTCTATACATTTACCCAATTTTTATGAACAGATAGTATTCGCTTTCTTAACCTTCAGATGCCATGAACCACTGTCAAAATATTATGCAAGTTTCTGTTCAAATTAGACACAGCACTCACATTAAATTTCCTCAAGATACATTCATCTATCGGGAGGAATACAAAACAAATTATTTTGGCTCCTTGGAGATATGAGTTAACTGCTTCATTTGTGGCCACTGATATGGTCCAAAGGTGTCAGCCTTGGCTCAGTGGCAGCAAACTCTTCTCCGGATCATAGGATCATAGAATTCCGACATTGCAGAAGAGGCTTATTGAGCCTGCATCAATAACCATCCCAATCTGGCCCTGTCCCCATAGCCCGGGATATTTACCCTGCTAGTCCCGCTGACACTTGGGATGGAATTTTACCACCCTGCCTGTCATAGGAATCAGAGCAGGCGAATGGTGGACAATGGGAAGATTTTGCCAGGTGCTTGGTTAAGATGACAGTTAAGGATACAAGTGGTTGGTCTAGATAAGACAATATGATCAGCACAAGCTTGGAGGGCTAAAGGGCTGTGCTGCATTGTTCTTTGTTCGAATTGCAGGTGTGTGTGTGTGTGTGCGTGTGTGCGCACATGTGCGTATGTGTTTGTGCATGTGGGTGGGTGCATTCGTTCATTCATTCCTGGCTGTAGCCATCTTTGTAACCCCAATAGCTTCCCATGAAGAGTATAATGGATTTTCCTAGCTCGTTGCACTGCTCAAGTTGCTCAGCGGGCCACATGACATCAGGGGGTGCCTGGAGCAGGGTTCACGACCGGCACCTGCCAGTCATGAGTCTCCCATGTGGTGCTTTCTAATGTAATTCTGGCATGAGGCTGATTATAATATTGAAATTGCAATTTCAATATCATTAGTGAGTCCAGGATGGTAGTCTCTGGGTTCACTAGTGTTTCCTTCCTCGCTGGGAGATGTTCCCACCAACAGGGATTACAATGGGGACATGGCCATTGAGGACCACCTAGGGCAGGGGGGATTAACCCTTGAGAAGTGCCAGACTGGCACAGCTAACCTGGTATTAGGTAGTGTCAAAGAGGTATGACCAGAGGGGACAGAATCTACTGGGGGGGTGGGAGACAGACTGATCAGACGTCATGGGGCTGGGGGGGAGACAACCAGCCCAGGGGAACATGGTGAGCATGTTCACAGCTCTCACTGCACTGACAGTGCAGACACACACTTCAGTGGGGCTGAGTTGAAGGTTAGAGTTGGGTCTGGAGGACACCTCACTGACACATCCCCTTGGCAGTCAGAGAGACGGAGAGAGAGAGAGACACACACAGAAACAGAGACAGCCCAAGTGTCTGACACTCGGAAAGCTGCTGGAGATCACACACACATTCAGTTCCATATTGAGTCTCTGGATACGACTGCTTGCACAATGGTGGAGATGAAAAGAAAGGCAGCAGAACATGAAGGCAAAGCTTCCATAGTCATTCATGAGAGTAAAGTGCACCAAGTAGGAGTCCTTTTGTGTTCAGTCTGATGTTGTGACTTTACCATGCATGTGTTTTGAGAGTGGGAATGTTGGCAATCACCGTGAAGATTTTGGTCCAGCAGGTACTACTGGAATTGCACTCAGCCATGCACTTCATGACCATACACTCTGGATGATACCATCACGACTTAAGCCAGGTGGGGATCAGATACCTTGTCCTCCCTCCAGGTTCCCCATCACCTTCAGGGATCCAGCAGGATGAGCATCAGCTGGACACACTGAAGAGAGGATGGACTCCATGTAGGACAGTTAAGGGTGAGCAGCCACTCACATTCCATCTGTTTGTCTCTACATCACTCAAGTCACCAAGAATGCTTCTGTCCCTGGACAGGACATCCTTATGAGTCCAGGTTCTTCCAGGGCTTATGCCGCCAGAGGACATTCACCAAGATTAACACAGGCATCAGGCTGCGTCCATCCCTGCTGTGAATGTCTGATCACACCAAGGTGAGGTTGGTAGAGTTAGGAAAGTTAAACATTTTGATATCACTTCAGGGTGACTGGCATTGTGTCACAGTGAATAAATTACACTTATTGAAAACCATTCCATGAGCATATGGATGTAATAGTCAAATGAAAGCATTTGGTTGAACTGATGACACAGGAGGGTCCATGTGTCCAACAGTGTGGTGCTGTCCACGAAGACCAGTTCAGCATAGAGATGTAGGACAGGAACTGGTGTTTCCCAGCCTAATGCCTGTGCATCAAGAGCAGTACAGCACTATAGCAGGTACGTTTTGCATATTGCACTCACCTCAAAGTCTTTGGCTGTCTTGTCAGTCCGCTTTGATGCTGATGTGATTTTGCTCTGACGTGCCACAAGATTGGAAAGTGACGGGATTCCAAAGAGCAGCTGTTTTAATGAGTATTCACCAGATGCAAATGAATGCAAATAACGTTTGCACCACTGACCAGCAGAAAGAGTGACTCAACATGCATTTGACCTGCACATCTTTGGAATGTGGGAAGAAACTGGAGCAGCTGGAGGAAACTCACGGGGAGAACGTGCATCCCGTTTGGAGAATTACAATGTGATTTTACTCCCACTCACCACCAACCCTGTCACAAGTGGAATGGGAGAATTCCACCAACAAATGTCCGGCAAGGTGATAAGACTGCAGTGGAGACTGGGAAAATATTAAGTAGCGAAGAGAGAGTCTCATAGAGTAAATCAGTCATTTCTTCTAAATCCCTGAAAATATCTCATTCTGATTAACCACAAAGAGTTTTCAAAAGTTGAATCCATTTTTAATATTCTTCACATAGTTATTGTAAGTTCATAAGATATAGAACAGAATTAGGTCATTCAGCTCATCGAGTCTGCCCTACCATTTGATCATGGCTAATGTGCTCTTCATCCCCAATTTCCTACCTTCTCCCCATAGTCATTCAACCCATTACCAAGTAAAAACCTGTCTATGTCCTTCTTGAATTTACTCACTGTCCAAGCATCCACCACACTTTGTAGTAGCAAATTCCACAGATTCACAACACTTTGAGAGAAGTAGTTTCTCCTCAATTCTGTTTTAACTTTGCTACCCCTTACCCTAAGACTATGACCTCTCATCCTAGAATGCCTCACAAACAGATGCATCTGCTCCATGTTTACTTTATTCATACCTTTTATCATCTTATATACTCAATTAGATCTCCCCTCATGCTTCTAAATTCCAGAGAGTGTGGGCCCAAACTGTTAAATCTCATTTCATATGATAAACCCCTCATCTCTGGAATCAATCTATTGAACCTCTTGTGAACTGCCTCCAATATTACTACATCTTTCCTCAAATAAGGGGACCAAAATTGCACAATACTCCAGGTGTGGCCTCACCAATACCTTGCATAGTTACAACAATACTTTCTTCTCTTTATATTCCATTCCTTTAGCTATAAATGCCAATATTACATTTGCTTTCTTTATTATCTGTTGTACCTTCATGCTAGTATTCTGTGACCAATAGTACTTGTATGCTGCCGTAGATTAATGTTAAAAGTTCTTTGTCAATATAGAAAATGTTTTTTTTGTGGGTTTAACTGAACAAAATTGTTGGTGTCAAAATTGTTGGTGCAGATGCCTCCCCTGAGGTTTGTGCATTTCAGAGGGTTGTTGCTGTATCTCATTGAAGCACCAGTATCTTGTCCATTCATGTTAAACTTAGGCACTGACTTGCACTTGTATAGCACCTTTAATGTAAAAAGCACTGCAAGGAGTAATGTGATGGCATCAAGTGAAAGAAGGAAATGTGGTTGATGAAATGTTACACATGAAAGTTTAGGGAGAGATGAAGAGGTTAAAGGAGGGAATTTCAGAAAAATCATAGATATCAAAAAATTATAGATATCAATTTTCAGAGTCCATTGATTTCAGCTCATTGGTTATATTTGAAAATGCCACTGACAGTGATAAAGAGGATTAAAAGTAATACCAGTAGAAGGAACGTGTAGTTGGAGTGTATTTATAATGATCATCACTAAGCCTAACATGATATTTAGTTGAAGTTTCTTTTAATATCAAAATTTTAACTAAAAGATCCTGATTGGAATTCTCTGGCTATTCATGCCGGCGGGTTTCTGCAGTCCTGTCGGCAGCACATTCCCACTTGCAGGTTTCCTGTCAGTGTAGGGTAATGTCAATTCCCATTGACAGCGGTGGAACCAGAGAGTCCTGCTCCTAGGAGACAATGCCACCTCCCGCCAATGGGAAACATGTGACTGGGAGGCTAATGAATCTCGTCCCTAGACCTTACCACATTTTGTTCTCTAGAGCTGGTTATGCCTTGACAAATACTCGCAACAGATGAACTACATTTAACCAAATCCTTGAAATGTTATTTGGTCTTGTACCAGTGATCACAATGTAATAGAACTCTGACAGTACATCATTTTAATGCATTTCTCATTTACTTATACAAGAACATTTTGTAAACGGATTCTGAAATGAATATTTTACCGTCTCTACTGCCATTTTTGCAGGTGATCGTCTTGTCAAGAGGATGAGACAAATTTATTTCCAATCTTCTATTTATAACAAGGGCAATAGCAGAAAACAGTGCACACTGCAACATGTTCTGATATTTCACACAAGCAGTATTGATTGCCACCTGTAGAGTACAACTGAGCCATGTTTTGTTTGTTCAGCAAAATGTCGTAAACTTCTTGCAGTGGGTTATAGAACTGAGCTGTTGATGCTGCCTGAATTTGCAACATGCCTTCTTAGTCAGAGAAAAGATGCATGGCATGGACAGATACAAAAAGGCAGGGAGAAAGAGGACAAATAAAAATGATACCTAACTTGCATTGATATTACAACAACTCACCTCTGACATCAATGTGCCTTACATCCTCTCAACATGTCAAATGTCAAGGACAAGCCAAGGTTACTTATGGCTCGGCTTGCTAGTCTCTGAGTTAGAAGATCAAGGCACACGTTAGATGTGTGAACACATAATCCAGGCTGAAATTCCAGTGCAGTACAAAAGAACTGCTGCAGTGTTGGTGGTGTTGGATGGGATTCTCCAACCTCGTTCACTCAGGCCGAATCTGGCCTCAACCAAAATTCCATTCACTGCAGTGGGACTGGAGAATCCCAGCCACGGGCAAGGTCAGAGAATTCTGGCTGTTATCTTGTGAGTGCAACTTTAAAACGTGGCTCCATCTGCTCTTTCAGGTGCTCATAAAATATACCACAGACAGGACTATTCTGAAGAAAGACAAGGCGTTCTCCCTACTGTGTTGGCCAATATTCCTTTTTCCACAAATAAAACTAAGACAGATTATTCTCTCATTCTCTCAGTTGTAGAATCTTGCAGTGCACAAGTGAGGTGTTGTGTTTCCTGTGTTATGTAAGTGTCAACACTTGATAGAGTCGTGGAGGTATACAGAAAAAGGCCCTTTAGCCTATCATGTCTGCACCAGTCAAAGATAAACCACCCAATTATTCTAATCCCATTTTTCAGCATTCGACCCATAGCCTTGAATGCTTTGTATATTGGCCGTAAAGTGCTTGGAGGCATTTTCAGGTTATGAATATCACTACACAAAAGTCTTTTCTTTGCCTCAAACTGCAAAGTTTTTCATCAGCAGGGTAAGATACTCTTCACACTGCAAGCAAGCGAATAGATTGAAAGGCCAATGCCTTGTGAAACCTCTAATTAACAGCATATGTGATTCTGTCAAGTGATAACCCAAAGAAGAGATGAATCTACAAAAGTGTAGGTTTGGGCATAAAGCCAAGCTTCAGCTTAACCACATAATACAGCTTGACATTCAACAACTTAGATTGATAAATGCAAGCAAAGAGATAAGGCAATAGGTGAGTTCAGAACAAAGCCTCAGGCATATCTTGGCATTCAAATCAAATTCTGACCCAATAAACAACAATTTTAATTTTCACAATTCCTCAGCTTTGTGCAGTAGTGTGTGAGATATTTAGAGAATCAAACTAATAAGTTGCAAAGGGCTTAAGTTGTTGCTAAGTAACAGGTATGGTCGCCTGGATTTACACTGAGTTGTGATGACTTTGGGAGGCCTTTAAAAATGACAAGTGGATTTCAATTCCTGGATCCCTTACTACATTCCTGGGATTTCTCATTTTCAGGAGTGCTTTTTAAGGGTACAGATTGGTTTGAGTCAAAAACCAACATCTGCGCATCAGTCCTGGGCGGTCGACCCCATTATGGGGATAGGCAATGTGCTACTGCTCTGCAATTTTCATGGAGTCAGACTAAGACTCATTGTGAACTATTGTCTACATGAGGGAAAGGCAAGTTAAAAATCCTCCTCATGCACTGTTTGCCTATGTAAACCCCACCCAAAACAACCTAGGGTCCTTCATGCTTCCCCTTTTCCGCCATGCCATGCTATTGGCATTTCAATGTCTATTCACCCACTACATACTGAATAGAAGCAATGCATCCTATAGTGAGAGCAGAATGTGTAGAAAAAACATAATTCGTTCACAAAAACTACAGCCCAATTAAAGTGTCAATCATCCAGACCCTCTGAAGTTTCAAGAGTAAAAGCTGCAAGCTCTTGAAATCTTTTTACCTTATGTAAAAAAAATTGTGAAAGTGACAGAGTGGTCAGGGAATCATAGCTGACAATCAAGTAGCATTTTCTGTGAGACTCAGGTATTCAACAAGCTAATGGATTTCTGGGCTGCAGGCCAAGCCTCATTATGTATTCTTGGCAGAGAGCCCAGACCTCCGTTAGAGTACTAAAACATCTGAGCAATAGCATAGGAGGCATGAAAGGCCGAAGAAGTTGTTTGGGGATGTACCTTGTTATAGAGGCTTTGGGTGGCTTGGACAGGGCATGGGGAGTGTGTTTGGGGTAAGGGCTGGTGGCTTTCCTATTTTGATCTTGAATAGGACAAAGTCCAATAATGCTGAGGTGAGCCCTCTTCCAGAGTCATCAGTCCTTGTGGCTGCTGCTAACCCTAATATAGCATTGAAATTAATACACACTCTAATGTGACACTATCATTTATATACACAGTAATACAGCACACGTTAATACACACACAAAAAAGCACTGTCATTAATAAGCATCCTAATTTAGCACTGTCAATAATAAACATACCAATATAACACTGTCAATAATACACACACCAACATAACTGTCATTAATGCAAAGCAATGTAACACAGTCATTAATACACATCCTAATGAAACACTGTCATTAATACACACTGACGCTGTCATTACTACACACACTAATATAATGCTATATAATATTATTAATACACACCCTAATATACTGTTGTTGTTAATACCCACATTAACATAACACTGTCTTTAATACATAACATGATAAAGCACTGTCTTTAATACATTAATATAGCACTATCATGAATGCACACCCTAATATAGCACTGTCAGTAATACACACACTAATATAAGTGTCATCATTGCAAACCAATGTAACACGATCATTAATACACACCCTAATATAACATTGCCATTAATATATATACTACTATAATACTGTCAATAATACACAAATCAATATAACATTGTCATTAATACACATCATAATCTAATACTGTCAATAATACACACCCTAACATACTGCTGTTATTAATACACACATAAATATAGCACTGTCATGAATGCACACTATAATATAGCATTGTCACAAATGCATGCCCTAATATAACACTGTCAATAATACACATACCAACATAAGACTATTATTAATGCAAATCAATGTAACACTGTCATTAATACACCCCCTAATATAACAGCCTATATATTATTACACAGCCTAATCCAACTGTCAATAATATATACTCTAATATAACACTGTCAATAATACACATCCTAATATAGCACTGTCATTAATAAACACACTAATACTGCATTGCCAGTAATGCACACCTAATATAACACTGTCATTAATATACATCCTAATATAACACCCTCATTAATACACATCCTAATAAAAAACTACCATTAATACACACACTAATATAACACTGTCATTAATACACACACCAATATAGTGTTGTCATTAATACACACACTAATACAACACTGTCATTAATACACACACTAATACAACACTGTCATTAATACACACACTAATATAATGCTGTCATTAATACACACTCTAATATAGCTCTATCAAAAATGTACACACCAACATAACACTGTCATTAATACATACCTTAATCTATCACTGTCATTAATACACACCCTAATATAATACTTCATTAATACACACCCAAAATAGTACTATCAATAATACAATAAAATAATACTGTAATTAATAAATACCCTAATGTATCACTGTCTTTAATACCAACACTAATATAACACTGTCATTAATACATGTACTAATAAAATAGTCATTAATACACTCTAATAGAATACTGTCATTAATACACACCATAATATAGCACTATCAATAATATATACCCTCATATAACAGTGTCAATTATACACACACCAACATAATATTGTCATTAATGCAAACCAATGTAACACTATCATTAATACGTAGCCTAATATAGCACTGTCATTAATACGCACATCAATATAGCACTGCCATTAATACACAGTCTAATATAACAATGTTATTAATACACATGCTAATATGACACTGTCAATAATAAACACAGCACTATAACATTGTCATTAACACACACTCTAATTTAATACTGTCATTAATATATAACCTAATGTAGCACTGTCATTAATACACATCCTAATATAACACTGTCAATCATACATTCACCAACATAACACTGTCATTAATGCAAATCAATGTAACACTGTCTTTATACACATACTAATACAACACTGTCATTCATCCATACACAGCCTAACATAGCACTATGATTAATACATACTCTAATGAAACATTATCATTAATACACCCCTTCATACAACACTGTCCACAATACACACCTTAATATAACACTGTCATTAATACACACCATAATATAATACTGTCATTAATACACACCCCAATCTTGCACTGTCTTCAATACACACCCTAATGTAACACTGTCACCAATACACACTCCAATATAGTGTTGTCATTAATGCATACCCTAATATCATACTCATCCGAGGAAAAAGGCTCTCACTGTCTACCCTATCTAATCCTCGGATCATCTTATATGCCTCAATTAGGTCACCTCTTAGCCTTCTTCTCTCTAATGAAAATAACCTCAAGTCTCTCAGTCTTTCCTCATAAGACCTTCCCACCATACCAGGCAACATCCTGGTAAACCTCCTCTGCACTCTTTCCAACGCCTCCACATCTTTCTTATAATGTGGCAACCAGAACTGTACGCAATACTCCAAGTGCGGTCGCACCGGAGTTTTGTACAGTTGCAACATGACGTCTCGGCTCCGAAATTCAATCCCTCTACCAATAAAAGTTAACACACTGTACGCCTTCTTAACAACCTTATCAACTTGAGTACCAACTTTCAGGGATCTATGCATATGTACACCAAGATCTCTCTGCTCGTTGACACTACTAAGAGTCCTACCATTAGCCCTATATTCTGTACACATATTACCAAAGTGAATCACCTCACACTTTTCTGCATTAAACTCCATTTGCCACCTCTTGGCCCAGCTCTGCAGCTTATCTATGTCCCTCTGCAAACTGTTACATCCATCCTCACTGTCTACAACTCCTCCGACTTTGATGTCGTCAGTAAATTTACTAATCCACCCTTCTACACCCTCGTCCAGGTCATTTATAAAAATAACAAACAACTGTGGCCCCAAAACAGATCCCTGAAGTACACCATTTGTAACTGAGGGATCATTAGCTCAGTTGTTTGTGCTGACATTTGGAAAGCTGTTCTGCAATTCCTGTGACATTGTTGTTGGAAATTGAACTGCCGATAAAATGAACAAATAGAATTAATATAATCTGGGAAAATGCAACTTGTGGAACTACTGCTGTAGAAGCATTGTTTGCTGCACTTATGGTGCATTGAAAAGTTTTACTGATAAACTTCCGAACATGGAATTTACATGCATAAGAGCTAGGCCTGACAGTTCTAACAGTAATGATTACATAGGTCTTCCTGTACCAGTCACTGGGAGTAAATTCCAACCTTAACATTAGAACAATACATGAGTAGTAGTGATTTAGCCACCAGCTATGCAGTTGATCCAATTTTTCCTTTTCATAATGACAAGGAATTACAGGCTTACAAACAAAATGTAGGCTAGGAGAATGATTGTATAAAACACAGAGTGAGGTAAGATTTTCTGAGTGTTTAGGATACTTCTAAATCATAAAAACAAAGAAACATAGAAGATAGCTGCAGGAGAAGGCCATTTGGCCTTTCAAGCCTACTCTGCCATTCATTATGATCGTCCAACCCAATTGCCTTATCCTGCTTTCTTCCCGTAGCCTTTGATGTCATTCACCCCAAATACTATAACTAGTCGCCTGTTGAATACATTCAATGTTTTGGCATCAACTAATTCCTAAGGTAATGAATTTCACAGGCTCATCATCCTTGGGTGAAGAAATGCCTCCTCAGTTCTGTCCTCAGTGATCTCACCTGAATCTTCAGATTGTGACCTCCGGTTTTGGACTCACCCTACCATCGGAACATCCTCCCTGCATCTACCCTGTCTAGTCCTATTAGAATTTTATAAGTTTCTATGACATCCCCCCCTCATTCGTCTGAACCCCAGTGAAAATAATCCTAACTTAGTCAATCTCTCCTCATATAACAGTCCCGCCATCCCCGGAATCAGCCTGGTAAATTTTTGCTGCAGTATGTTTCCAACCCAACAAGGGAGCTGGATCTGATTCTAGGGACTGAGGTTGTCCAAGTGGATCAAGATACAGGAGGGAAACATTCAGCAGACAGTGATCATAGTAGCATAAATTGAGGTTAGTTATAAAAAAAGACAAGGAGTAATCTAGATAAAGATAATTAACAGAGGGAGGGCCAATTTCAGTAGAGGTGAACTGGAATCAAAGATTTTCATGCAAATATGTAATGAACCAAAGGCACTTTTAAAGAGAAAATTGTTGAGTTCAGTCAAGGTACATTCCCATGTGGGGGAAAGGCAAGACAAACAAATCCAGAATTTTTTGGATGATGAAAGAGTCAGCAGTAAGACAAAACAGAGAAAGGGTGAATACAACAGATGTTAGGTTAATTACACAAATGGAAACTAGGCTAAAAATAAGGTAGTTACAAGGGGGAAGTGAAAAAATAATAAAGGAAGCAAAGAGAGTGTTTGGGAAGCCAACACAAAAAAAATCCAAAAGGCATGTGATTCGACCCAAAAGTGCCTTAACGCATGGTGATAGAGGGCGTGACAGTGTGGCAAAGATACTAAATGTATACCTTGCATCAGCCTTTATCAAAGAAGAAATATCACTGGATAGACTGAAAATTGAAAAAGAGAAATTATTAGAAAAACTGACCATACTTCAAAGCGATAAGTCACCAGGATCAGAGAGAATACATCTAAGGATCCCGAGAAAATGAAGTGGAAATTGTGGAGGTACTGACAAAAATCTTCAAATTCTCTTTGGAAAGAGGGATGGTGCCAGAGGACTGGGGAATTGCAAATGATGTGCCCTAGTTTAAGGAAGAATATTAAAATAAATGCAACAACTGCAGGCCAAGCAATTTAACCTTAGTGATGGGAAAGCTTTCTGAAATGATTATCTGGGACAAAATTAACAGTCTATTGGACAAATGTGGATTCATTAAGGAAAGCTGAAATGGATTTGTTAATGTCAGATCATATTTAACGAACACAAAATGCTAGAAAATCCCAGCAGGTCTGACAGCGTCTGTAAAAAGAGAATAGAGCCACCATTTCCAGTTAGGATGATCCTTCATCAGAGCTCTCATACTCTCTCCACCCTTTCTATTCCATTCTCCCCTGGCCTTATCACCTTTCAATCACATCGTCCATTTCTGATCACCCTGTTTCCTTGATATCCCTTGAGATTAATTCATAAATATCAGAATAATTGATTTTCAAAAGTAAATATTCTGTATTCACTGCAGATTATTAGAAGAACTTTGGAGGCCAATGAACAAGCAGGATCTGTCATTGTCGGAGTGGCTCTGACTCAGCCATACCTCCTATGGTCACTACTGTGTTGTCAGTTCAATCTTCAGGCAGTTTCACGGTCAAGTAGCTTCAAAAGAATTGGGAACACAAAGCTGCCAGTAAGTTGAACTAACAGCAGAGGAGCAACTCAGTCACTTGGACTTGAAAGACTGGCTTAAAAAACATTGGAACTCAAGTTATGATTTTTTTAAAGCAGGTCTTTCAGGCCTGCAGCTCTGCCTCTGGCTGCTCAGAATGGATGAATTGAACTATTCAGCCTGGGTCCCTGACCCTTCAAGCCTCATTTTCCTTTGTAACAGATGCACTCCCCTCTTTTGGGCCCTGATGCAGATCAAATTTTACCAGGATCGCCAGGCACTTCCCTTCTCCTGATGATTCCCATAAATAACCCTGTGACATGGTGTTGTGCACTGAGAAAATATTAGGACTAAATATTGTGTTGATGGAATCGAAAATGTGCTGATGTATATCAAAGTCCTCTTCAAATCTCCAGCAGCAAATGAACAGCGAAACTTGATATACTTTTTAGTAATGCTGGAGATGCTCTGCAGTGACTCGTTTGCTCCCAGTCAGCTGCTTTGTGTTGGGAAAGAGTGTTAGTTCAGGCATTAGGTAGTCAATTGTCCTGCAGTCAATTTAAGTGACAATTAGCTGCTTAACAACCCTCTGGATGGCCATTCCTTGCTCAAGCTTCAACTTTTTTTTATAAAGTTGGCATCTTGTGCTGAGCATGGACTGAAAGTAGGTTTGGAGGCTTGTGGTGCCTTATTCTTCACTCCAAAACATGTCACTCACTACCGGCACAAATTATATTGGCAGTGCTACTGCACAAATGAAAATTAATTGCTTACCATTACATACCGTGTGTCGTCATTTCTTTTGTGTGTCCGGATAATTTGACGACACAATGAGAAGTTATTTTCAATTGAAACATAGCACAGGTATAAGAACATTGCTAGTACATCATGTGAGATGTTAGTTAGTGCAAGTGGAACATTGCAGGATAATAATAGCCATGATTCCCATTAAAAAGCTATAGATTCCAAGGATATAATTCCCGAGAAATATAAATCGTTAAAAGTAAGTTGTACACAGAGTAGGATGTAATGCCTTATTTCAGTTTCTCCACCTGAATGAATCATAATGAGTTTTGAATATCATACAAGGCTTATTTGATTCAGTCTGGCTTGTTATGATATGATGTAGAGATGCCGGCGTTGGACTGGGGTAAACTCAGTAAAGTTTTGCAACACCAATTTAAAATCCAACCAATTTATTTGATAGTAAATCCACGAGCTTTCGACACTATGTTGTGCCTTCGTCAGGCAAATGCAGTGTTCATGACAGTGTTCATGATATGACAGTGATTTGAAACTAAGATAATTTGTGTAACGTTTGAATCATAGTTCTGGCATATCACTAAGAACAGGATTAGTATGTTTATTGCAGAGAAAAAATCTTTCAAGGAAACCTTTTCTGTGTTGAGCAGGTCAATAGGTTGGATGTTAATGATGGAATGAAGCAACGTTACACTATTGGCAACAGTGCTCAAAGCCTGTCAACTGGTAGCAAAATCATATACACCAAGGCTACATATCACCAATCAGTATGTTCAAAAAGAAATTCACCATGCGAAGCATTTTAAGAATGAGTCCAAGGATGTTGAATAAAGATAGATTGCAGGAGCAGAGAAAGTAAATATTTGATCGAAATTTAAGGGGGAGCATTTCAAATTCCTGGGGCATTGGGACCGGTTCTGGCGGAGGTGGGACCTTTTCAGATTGGACAAGTTACATATGGGCAAGACTGGGACTGATGTCCTAGGGGGACTGTTTATTAGAGTAGTTGGGAAGGGTTTAAACTAATATGCCAGGGAGATGGGAATCTAGGTAAGGAGTCTGAGAAAAATGGAGCAAGGACAAAATGTTCCAATTACATCAAAAATCAGGAAAAAAAAATTTAAAAGGAATGAGAACTCAGGAGATGTTATTAATGGAAGTGTTACAATTCAAAAAGAAGGCACAAAAATTAACATAAGGGCTCTTTATCTGAATGCTCATAGCATTCAAAACAAGGTAATCGAATTGATGGCACAAATCATTGCGAACGACTATGATTTGGTGACCTTAACAGAGACATGGGGGTTGCAGGATGGTCATAACTGGGAGTTAAATATCCAGGAATATCAGATTGTTTGGAGGGACTGACAGGAAGATAAGGGAGGTGTGTAGCTCTGATATTTAAGAATGATATAAAGGCAGTAGTGAGAGATGATATAGGCTCTATGGAAAAAAAGGTTGAATCCATTTGGGTGAAAATTAGTAATAGTAAGGAGGAAAAGTCACTGATAGGCGCAGTCTACAGGCCACCAAATAATGACATCATGGTGGGGCAAGAAATAAACAAAGAAATTACTGATTCATGTAAAAATAGTACAGCAGTTATTATGGAGGATTTTAATCTACATTTCAATTGGTCAAACAAGGTTGGTCAAGGCAGCCTTGAGGAAGAGTTCATAGAATTTATCCGCGAAAGCTTCCTTGAACAGTATGTAATGGAACCTACGAGGCAGCAAGCTATCCTAGATCTGGTCCTGTTTAACGAGACGGGAATAATTAATGATCTTGCAGTTAGGGATTCTCTTGAAAGAAGCAATCATGGTATAGTTACATTTAAATTTAAGATGGAGTATGGGGAGGTAAAATCCAATAGCAGTGTCTTGTGCTTAAACAAAGGAGATTAGAAAGGAATTAAGGAGGTGTTGGCTAAGGTTGACTGAGAGCAAAAACTTTATGGTGGGACAATTGAAGAACAGTGGAGGACTTTCAAAGCCATCTTTCACAGTGCTCAGCAAACTTATATACTAATGAAATGGAAGGACTGTAGAAAAAGACATAATCAGCCATGGATATCTAAGGAAATAAAGGAGGGTATCAAATTGAAAAAAAAAATGCATACAAAGTGACGAAGATTGGTGGGAGTCTAGAGGATTGGGAAATCTTTAAAGATCAACAGAAAGCCACAAAAAAAGCTGTGAAGAAAAGTAAGATGGATTATGAGAATAAACTAGCTCAGAATATAAAAACAGATAGCAAAAGTTTCTACAAATAAATAAAATGAAAAAGAGTGGCGTAAGTAAACATTGATCCTTTAGAGAATGAGAAAGGGGATGTAATAATTGGAAATAAGAAAATGGCTGAGGCATTGAACAGGTATTTTTTATTGGTCTTCATAGTGGAAGATACAAATGACATGCCAAAAATTGATGATAGGAAGGCTAAGGCAGGTGAGGATCTAGAAACTATTGTTACCATGAAAGAGATAGTGTTGGGCAAGTTAATGGGACTAAAGGTAGCAAGTCTCCTCATCATGATGGAATGCATCCCAGAGGTCTGTAGAAATAGCAAATGCACTACTGGTAATTTACCAAAATTCTTTGGACTCTGAAGTGGTTCCCACAGATTGGAAAACAGCAAATGTGATGCCAATGTTTAAAAGAGGTAGACAAAAGGCAGAAAGATTCAAGCATTTTCCGTATAGCTTAACTTCTATAGTAGGGAAAATGCTTGAATCTATTGTCAAGGAAGAAATAGGAGACAACTAGATATAAATTGTCCCATTGGTAAGATGCAACATGGGTTCATGAAAGGAAGGTCATAGCTGACTAATTTGGTGGAATTCTTTGAGAACATTACACATGCAGTGGGACAATGAGGAACCTGTGAATGTAGTGTATCTGAGTTTCCAGAAGACATGACAAGGTGCCGCACCAAAGACTGCTATATAAGATAAAGGTGCACGGTGTTATAGGTAATGTATTAGCATGAATGGAGGATTGGTTAACTAACGGAAAGCAAAGAGTAGGGATAAATGGGTGTTTTTCTGGTTGGTGATCAGTGACTAGTGGTGTGCTTTAGGGATCAGTGTTGGAACTGCAATTGTTTACAATTTACATAGATGATTTGGAGTTGGGGATCAAATGTTGTGTGTCAAAATTTGCAACATTAAGCACAGCTTAGAAACAGTGAGGTTATGTTGCAGCTATACAAGGTGCTAATGAGACCACACCTGGAGTACTGTACAGTTCTGGTCTCTTTATTTGAGAAAGGATATACTGACACTGAAGGGGATGCGGAGGAGATTCACTAGGTTGATTCCGGAGTTGAGAGGGTTGACTTATGAGGAGAGACTGAGTAGATGGGGGAATTCAGAAGAATTCAAAAGAATGAGGGGAGATCTTATAGAAACAGATCATGAAGGGAATAGATAAGATAGAAACAGGGAAGTTGTTTCTACTGCAGATGAAACTAGAACTAGGGAGCATAGCTTCAAAATAAGGGGAAGCAGATTTAGGATTGAGTTGAGGAGGAACTTTTTCACACAAAGGGCTGTGAATCTGTGGAATTCCCTGCCCAGTAAAGCAGTTGAGGCTACCTCATTGAATGTTTTTAAGTCAAGAATAGATAAATTTTTAAACAGTAAAGGAATTAAGAGTTATGGTGACTGGACAGATAAGTGGAGTTGAGTCCACAAAAAGATCAGCCATGGTAGATAGTGAAGAGGGATGTTCTAGTTTGCAGAGAGGCTTGGACAAGTTGCAGAGCTGGGCCGAGTGGTGGCAAATGGAGTTTAATGTGGAAAAGTGTGAGGTAATTCACTTTGGCAGGAATAACAAATGTGTAGAGTATAGGGCTAATGGTAGGACTCTTAATAGTGTTGATGAACAGAGGGATCTTGGTGTGTGTGTGCATAGATCCCTGAAAGTTGGCAATCAAGTCGATAAGGTTGTTAAGAAGGCATACGGAGTCTTAGCTTTTATTGGTAGGGAGATTGAATTTCGGAGCCGCAACGTCATGTTGCAACTGTACAAAACTCTAGGGCGGCCGCACTTGGAGTATTGTGTGCAGTTCTGGTCGCCACATTATAAGAAAGATGTGGAGGCATTGGAGAGGGTACAGAGGAGGTTTACTAGGAAGTTGCCTGGTATGGAGGGCAGGTCCTATGAAGAGAGGTTGAAGGATTTGAGGTTGTTTTCGTTAGAAAGGAGGCGGCTAAGAGGTAATCTTATTGAAGCATATAAGATGATTAGAGGTTTAGATAGGGTGGACAGTGATAGCATTTTTCCTAGGATGGAGAAAGCTAGCACAAGGGGACACAGCTTTAAATTAAGAGGTGATAGTTATAGGACGGATGTCAGAGGTAGGTTCTTTACCCAGAGGGTGGTTAGGGTGTGGAATGCCCTGCCTGCGGCAGTTGTAGATGCGCCAAGTTTGGTGGCGTTTAAGAGGTTAGTCGATAAGTTTATGGATGAAAAGGGAATGGTTTAGGTTAGAGGGTCACTGCTTGTTCCTAATTGGTCGGCGCAACATCGAAGGCCAAAGGGCCTGTTCTGCGCTGTAATGTTCTATGTTCTATGACTTTATTGAATGGCTGAGCAGGTTCAAGGGGCCAGATGGCCTACTCCTGCTCTTAGTGAAGGTGAAAAGGTGACAAGTTGGGATGAAGGGCCTGTTTCCATGCTGTAAACCTCTATGACTTTATGAGGTACTCAAAATCATGAGGTGAAGATAGGGAGAGGCTGTTCACATTTGTAGAACCAAAGGGTATAGATTTAAAGTTAATTGCCAAAAGAAGCAAAGACAGCATGAAAAAAAACCTATTTACACAATGAGCAGTTGGCATGTGGAATGCAGTGCCTGAAGGTCTAGTGGATGTTGTTTCAATCGAGGTGCTTGAGAGGACTTGGATTTTTATTAGAAAAGAAAGAATGTGCAGTATTGTTGGGAGAAGGCAGGTGAATGGCATTAGGAAAATTGGTCCTTCAGAAAGCCAGCACAGAAATGGTGTGCTGAATGGCCTTCTACTATACTGTAATCGTTCTATGATGCTGTGTTTCTGTGAACTGCTTCAAGAACACACTGTGGCTAATATTTATTTCTCTATCTACCATAAGACCTGTATAGAATACACATGATAATGAAATATTGATTTTTTTTTTCCTTACTGCCATAGTAATGATTACTATTCAAGGTCAATATATCCGCTGTAATCTTCTTCTTTACAATAAAATTTTCTATGTCAACTACAGATGTTAAATCTGTTGTTTCTGTCATGATCAATGAAGTAACCAATTTTCTTCTGCATTATGTGCAAATCTCCTTGTTCTTTCTGTTTTCTAATTAAAAGAAAAAACAGATTTGTGTTTTATAGCAGGTGTCATGATCACAGGATGTCTCTGAGCACTTTACCTCCAATGAAGAATTTTTGAATTGTATTTGTTTTTGTGATGTTCGAAACATGGTAGCCAAATTGTGCGAAGCAAGATCTCAAAAAACAGCAATATATTACAAGCCAGATAATAACATTCAAGTGTTGTTGATGGAACAATAAACATTGTTCAGGACCCCAAGGTGAATACCCCCTGCTCTTCTTAGAATAGTTCCATGTGATCTGACACTTGAGAACCATGAGATGCAGGTGCTGTGTTGGACTGGTGTGAGCACAGGAAGAAGTGTCACAACATCAGGTTAAAGTCCAACAGGTTTATTTGGAATCACAAGCTTTCAGGATGCTGCTCCTTCATCGGGTGTTTCACTTGAGAGACCAAATCAGGTCCTGCATTTAACAGCATGTTCAAAAGACAACCTTTAGATAATGTAGCACTACCTGAGTACTGTGATGAAGTGTTAGTCCAAAATTTGTGTTCAGATCTCTGGAGTGGGACGCAAACCCACAGCCTCAGTGGAGGGCGTGCAACTGTAGCTGATATCTAATGGACTAAATTTAAAGGGTTTTTTGTTTCATTTATTTATTTGTATCACGAGTAGTCTTACATAAACACTGCAGTGAAGTTACTGTGAAAATCCTCTAGTTGTCACACTCTGCTGTCAGTTCGGGTGCACTGAGGGAGAATTTGGCATGGCCAATGCACCTGACCAGCACATCAGTTGGACTGTGGGAGAAATCCAGTGCACCCGGAGGAAGCCCATGCAGACACAGGGATAACATACAAATTCTGCAGTGATAGTGACTCAAGGCTGGGATTGAACCCTGGTCCCTGACGCTGTGAGACAGCAGTGCGAACCACAGTGCCACCCTAAACATAAAAAAAACTCAAAACAGATGTGGGTGTCATGATGTATGATTAACCCGTACCCATTAATTTCAATGTAGACAACATACTACTTTCTCATTTCAATTAGCTCAGTATTAAGCTAGCAGTGAAGGTGCTGTTGGTTAGCTGGTTTCATCAGAAGAGGGGTCATTTCTAAGTGATTGCCTCCATGGCTGCAAGTTAACCTGTTATGGCCGGAGCAGATGAAAGCACTTGCGCACCACAAGATTGGGAAACATAGAATGATGGATCACGCGGGAGACTGGCTTCAAAATTTTCAGGCACTGCACTAGGGGCTATGGTGGAGGAGGCAGAAAGAAGGAGAGATATCCTCCGATCTCAGTGGACCAAGAGACCATCCAGCCATTCTCAGAAGGCTGAGCAGATTACCCTGGGGGTGGATATTTAACCCTAAAGACCTATATGCAAGGAATTCAAGCTCTCGCACTATGGTCAAAGGCAATAAATACATCTTCAAATGTTTTTTTTAGAGCAACACAGCACGGGAAACAGGCCCTTTGGCCCAACGAGCCCGCGCCGCCGTCATAACTATATAGTAACAATTCCATTATCCTATTCTAACTTTAGGTTATTCCTAATATGGGAGAGTCTCAGTGTAGGGACAATTTGTTTCCCAATCAGCCTAAGAGCGAATTTTTCGGATGTGGGAGGAAACCGGAGCGCCCAGAGAAAACCCACGCAACCACGGGGAGAACGCGCAAACTCCCGCAGACACCGGCCCAATTCCAAGTGTCTGCACAGCTACAGCGATAGTCACTGAGCTGTCATGGTGCCCTTCAGATGGTCCAGATAAAGCACTCATTTACGACATGAAGCACCAGGCAACCCATGAATCAACATCCAAGAGCTGTCCTCGCACCATCTGCCGAATGCATGCTCCTTGTTGGTCAAGTATGGACCGAATTACCTGTGGAAAAAAAGCCATAGTTAAACAGTCCTACTATATCCCTCTATCTGCATACCGCTCATGTGGCTGTCCAAGAGACCCTTAAACAGCCCTAGCGTGCCTGCTCCCACCACCTTACTCGGCAGTGCATTCCACACCCCCACTACCCTTTGTGTGAAAAACTGCCCTCTAATATTCGTCTTATACATAGCCCCCCTCACCCTAAGGCCATGACCCCTCGTCCTATCCATTTCTGAAGGTGGAAAAAGTTTACCTCCATTTACTCTATCTATACCCCTTATAATCTTATACACCTCTATGAGATCCCCTCTAAGCCGACGTCTTTCAAGGGAAAACAACCCCAGTCTATTTAATCGTTCCTCATAAGACAGTCCTTCCATACCAGGCAGCATCCTGGTAAACCTCCTCTGCACTCTCTCCAAGGACTCCACATCCTTCCGATAGTACGGCGACCAGAACTGGACGCAGTATTCCAAGTGAGGCCTAACCAACGTTCTATACAATTGCAACATCAAACACCTACTCTTGTATTCTATACCCTTTTCTATGAAAGCTAACATACTATACGCTTTCTTTATCACCTTCTCCACCTGTGAAGACACCTTCAGAGACTTGTGAACCTGCACCCCCAAGTCTCTCTGCGTCTCTATACTCCGAATAGTTTTACCTTTTATCCTATAACTCTCTTCTACATTTTTCCGGCCAAAATGCATCACCTCGCATTTATCCGGATTAAATTCCATTTGCCATCTATCTGCCCAGTCTACCAACCTATCTATGTCCTGTTGTATTGCCTGGCACTGCTCCTCTGTACCCGCCAATCCAAGCATCTTAGTGTCATCAGCAAATTTGCTGATGTCACCACCTACCCCAACTTCCAAGTCGTTTATGTAGACCACAAATAGAAGAGGACCTAGTACTGAGCCTTGTGGCACTCCACTAGTGACAGGCTTCCAGTCGGAAAAAGAGCCTTCCACTACTACCCTCTGTCTCCTCCTCCCGAGCCAGTTCTCGACCCATCTACATACCCGACCCTGTATCCCATGCGCCTTCACCTTCTCTATCAGTCTACCATGAGGAACCTTGTCAAACGCCTTACTGAAATCCATGTAGACGACATCAACAGCCTGTCCTTCATCAACTGTTTTTGTCACTTCTTCAAAAAATTCCACTAGATTTGTAAGACAAGACTTCCCCTTGACGAAGCCATGCTGCGTATCCCTGATCAGATCGCAGCGCTCCAGATGCTCATACATCCTGTCCCTGAGGATCCTCTCCATTAGCTTACCTATAACTGAAGTCAAGCTCACCGGCCTATAGTTCCCTGGGTTATCCCTCTGACCTTTTTTAAACAACGGTACTACGTTTGCTATCCTCCAGTCCTCTGGGACCTCACCTGTGTCCAAGGAAGAGACAAAGATTTGCGTCAGAGGCCCAGCTAGGTCTTCCCTCAACTCCCTTAGCAGCCTGGGGTAAATGCCATCAGGCCCCGGAGCTTTATATGTCTTTAAGCTGCCTAACAGCCCCAACACCTCTTTCCTCGTAATCTTTATTTCCCTCAACCGATCCTCAACTTTGTCAACATCAGCAACAGACATCTGGCCAGTCTCCTGCGTGAATACCGACGCAAAGTATTCATTCAGGATCTCCCCCATTCCCTCAGGCTCTAAGCATAGATCCCCTCCTCTGTCCCTGAGAGGTCCAATCTTGCCTCTAACCATCCTTTTGCTCCTTACATAGTAAAATGCCTTAGGATTTTCCTTAATCCTACCTGCCAGAGCCACTTCGTGGCCCCTTTTTGCCTTTCTAACACCCCTTTTAAGATCCCGTCTACACTCTCTATAAGCTTCCAGCGCTGTCTCAGTCCCCAGTTGCCTAGATCTAATGTAAGCCTCTCGCTTCTTCCTGATCAAGTCCTCAATATCCCTGGTAAGCCACGGTTCTCTAATCCTACCTTTCCCATCCTTCCTCCTTGCCGGCACGTATCTTTCCTGCAGAGAGTTTAGTTTTCCCTTGAAAGACTCCCACATGTACCTCGTCGACCTGCCCTCGAAAAGCTTATCCCAGTCGGTATCTTTAAGATCTTGCCTAATCTGGCTGTATCTAGCCCTCCCCCAGTTAAATACCTTCCCTTTTGGGCAGGTCTCGTCCTTTTCCATTAATATCCTAAAGCAGACAGAGTTGTGATCACTATTTGACACATGCTCTCCTACCTCGACGTCAACCACCTGCCCTGGCTCATTCCCCAGAACCAAATCCAGTATAGCCCCCTCTCTAGTCGGGCCATCCACATACTGCTCCAAGGACCCTTCCAAAACACACTGTACAAATTTCTCCCCGTCCACTCCTACAGCTCTGGGCTCTCTCCAATCTACTCCAGGAAAATTGAAATCTCCCACTACTACTACCCTATTTTTCCTACACTTATCTAAAATGTCCCTGCGTATCCCTTCTTCCACGGCCCGCGGGCTGTTGGGCGGTCTGTAGTAAGCACCCAACAGAGTAACCACTCCCTTCCTATTCCTCAACTCCACCCATAGAGACTCAATTCCTAAATCATCCATACCTCCCTCCCTCTGCACTGCTATGATGTTATCCTTAACTAATAAAGCCACTCCCCCGCCTCTCCTCACACCAACTCTGTCATGCCTAAAACACTTATATCCTGGAATATTCAATTGCCAGTCTTGCCCCTCCTTCAACCACGTCTCGGTCACCGCCACCACTTCTAAACTCCTCGTGAACATTATTGCCTTCAGTTCATCTGTTTTGCCAGTCACACTCCTCGCATTAAAACACATGCACTGAAGACCCTCAGCTCTCGGATATTCCTTTCTACCTTCTGGTGTTACCCTATCATCCCTCTCTCTCCCACTCCCAGTTCCCTCTCTCTCCCCACCCTCCCTCCCTATTAGTTTAAACACTTCTGAAACACTCCAGCTAACCTCCCAGCTAAAATATGTTTTCCCCTCCCAGTCAAATGCTCCCTATCCCTCTTGAATAGATGACCCTCCCTCCTGAAGACTTCCCAATGATCAATGAATATGAAGTCTTCTGTCCTACACCAATCCCTCATCCATGCATTTAGTTGTACTGTCTCATTTGTTTTTACCCAATCGGTCCCAGGCACAGGCAGCAGCCCAGAGAACGCCACCCTGGAGGCCCTACCTTTCAGTTGAGCCCCCAACTGCCTACGTATGTCCCCCCTACGCTTTCTTCCTACATCTTTCTGACCTATGTGAACTATTACATTTGCCTTAGACCCTTCTCCCTTCAAAATTCCCTCTACCCTCTCTGAAACATCCTGGACCCCTGCTCCAGGGAGGCAGACTACCATCCTGGAGTCTCTCTTTTGCCCATAGAAACGCCTATCGATCCCTTTAACCATCCCATCCCCCACCAATATCTCACTTCCAGCTTTCCTGCTGTTCTCTGTGGCATTCTGTTCCCCTTCACTTGCCCTCTCCATCACAGCTTTTACCCCTCCCTTGGTTTTCTGGGAATCCTCCTTTGAGATGGCCTTTGTGCCTTGATTTTTATTCTTGTTCCTCGTATCTATAACCAGCCCGTCCCTACTACTAGATCCTGGGGTCCCCGCAGGACTACCTTCCCCATTCATTGTAACCTCATTTTCCCTCACTAGAGACATGTCCTCCAAGCGCAGCTCCAGCTGCCTCACCCTAGCTCTTAAACGTTGCAATTCTAAACATTTTGCGCATATGTGTACCCTACCAACTCTACCAGTAGATGTGAGACATTACTCAGCTCACCACACATGGGGATGATTTTCTGGCCTCACTGTGCCTGGTGCAAATCAGGCTGATAATGGAATGTAGTGTGCGGGTCTAAAAATCTGTTTCATGCTCGGCACCAGTTTGCAATCCTTCCGATCCCTTTCTGTTGGTGCAAACTGGACCGTGCCCAGTAAGGATGTGGGCACATTTAAAATAGCATTTACATATGCACAGCCCGTTCGCTGCTGGATACTCCCAGCTCCCGGATCATTCCAACCTTGGAGCAGAGTGCAAGACCGGCAAGAATCGCTACTGATCTCCACCAGTGGAAATCGAATGTGATGGACACTCCAAGGGATTGGAGGCTATTAGAGCCCGAGTGGTTGGGGACATGGCTGGACAGTACCCAATTGGCATACTAGCAGTGCCCATCTGATACCCTGGCAGTGCCCACCTGGCATACAGGCAGTGACAGTTGGGCATGGCCAGTGCACCAGATGCAGTGCTAAGGGGTTGGGGCCTAAGTGGGGGTTATTTTGGGGTGTTATGCAGGGAGCTAAGCAGCCAGAGCTATTTAGGGAAGCTATGCAGGAAGTTGTTTGAGGGGAGTCATGCAGGAGTGAAGCATGTCAGCGATCACGAAGTGGGGGCTTGTTGGGGGTCATTGAAGGGCCCCCATGCCACAATGCCAGCAAATAGTATTGGAAAGGGAGAGGGAAAATGTGATGCTGATATCTGAGGGTTGGGGGGGGTGGGGTAGTGGTTTCCCAATGTAGTGTGAAATTGGGTGCCCTTTCACAAGGGAACCCAACCAGTTTGCAGCTGGGCTCACTGGCATTTTTAGGCCCTGCCCCTCCCAGAAGCAGCACGCAACTCACCACTTTCCCAAAAATGACTGAGTTTGGGACAATTGTGGTCCAATCCACTCTAGTCTGTGATTCCAGTTTTCTCACTGTTATGGCACTTAGGCTGGAATTCTCCAGCCATTCACACCCCACCGCCCCTGCAAGTGAAGATGGAGAACGTGGCGCTCAGCCAAATCTCCGTTCACTGCAGTGGGATGGACAAGAGAATCCCGCTGGTGCGAATAGCCGGAAAATTCCAATTTTTGGGGGGAGAAAATCGCAGCCTGTACATTGCAAGCGCATGTTTGGCCATTGCAAACGTGCAGCACATGAAACAAAAAACATAAAATTCTCAAGACTATTTGTGAATATACTCGGAGTCAAATTGATCTTTTCTTTTAAGTGTGAAACTTAGTGGAGCGGTAACAATCAATAAAAGGTCAGGGTGCCTCAGTAACAATGGTTTTTGATCATCGATGTTTTTAAACAACTCTTGAATAAATGCAACCCGCACCAGACTCATTTCAATTTTAATGTTCCATCCCATGACAATTTTATTTAGGAGCTGTTTACCAGTATTTTTTTTCCTTTCTCAAGGAGAAGGAAAGTTAAACTGATATCGTTTCATCCAGACTGATATGATTTAACCTCAGCCTAATTAGAGTATTAATGTAATCAACAAGTGGAATGCGAATGCAGCTTTATTGAAAGCAGTCACACAGGAAAGGATTGAGAAGATTTTGGATTTCGTCTCAGAGCCTTGAATATCAGAATTTTTTTTTTGTCTTGCCTTTATTAAGCTCAGCATGATTAAAAAAAAGTTACACAAATGGATTATAATCAAGCGTAGTTGCATTCTCTGTAGTTTTCATTGTTTAAATTTAAGTTCATTTATTGTCGTCAAAAGTAGGCTTACATCAACACTGCAATTAAGTTGTTGTGAAAATCCCCTAGTCGCTACACTGAGGGAGAATTTAACATGGCCAATGCACCTAACCAACAGGCCTTTCGAACTGTGGGAAGAAACTGGAGCACCCAGAGGAAATCCACACAGAGACGGAAGGAACGTGTAGACTCTGTATGGATACTGGCCCAAACTGGGAATTGAAACCGGGTTCCTGGAACTGTAGAGGCAACAATGCTAACCACTGTGCCATTCAGTAAGAGGTCTGACAACACCAATTTTAAATCCAACCGATTTATTTGATAGATAAATCGGTTGGATTTAAAATTGGTGTTGTCAGACCTCTTATTGAGTTTACCCCAGTCCAACGCTGGCATCTCTACATCATGACCACTGTGCCACGCCAGGAAGTTCTTTGGGTGTATTATTGCTTAATACTAAACATCACAGCCCATTTACAAATTAATGAGTTCCACCCCAACTTCTTCATTCATCCCTAATTGTTCCCTTATACAGTGAGGTTTATATAGATTTTATCCTTTACCATGCTTTGACTTACATTCTTTCCTGAGGAACCTCCTAGGCAGGAATTTTGGGTCTTGAGGGGATTTGAATGGACAGGCTTTGTTATATTTGTTATGGGAGAGCTTCATCATTATGGGTGAAAGGCAGACCTCAGACACTGCCTGATTAGCCCAATTGAAGTAATTAATGAGTTCATTGTCAGCTCATTAAGGGACCGGTTGGGATCTTGGTCAGGAATGCATGGTTATTTGAATACACTCGCATGAGTGCCTTTTCCGAGTCTTTACGTCGCTCGTCGACGGTTTTGTCTACCACTAGCAGATCCCACGCCTGGGTCTCTTGATCTTAAGTTACCACGAGTAGTACCCCAGCCGGGGTCTACTGATGTTACCAATTGTGGCTCGCAGACCCCAGCCGGGGTCTGCCCTGGTCATAGTCCGTGGCTCGCAGAGCCCCAGCCGGGGTCTACTTGATGTCATTGTGGCTCGGTTGGGCACCCTGAGTGTGTTTAGGGCAGGGTGTGAGCTGGTACCGTCGCCCCCTGATCTAATTGGGCGTTTAGAGAACCTTTTGTCGGTACTTTCGGTGCTCGGCTCTCTTGCGTGAGGAGGAAATTTAGAATTTAAGGGAAAAGTTTAGTCCGAATTCAGGGAAGCCAGATTAGGTGACGTGACAATTGTTCATAACCAATTAACCTAGTTAGCACATTTTTGGCCATGTGGGAGGAAACCGGAGTACCCGGGGAAAACCCACGCGAACACGGGGAGAAAGTGCAAACTCCCCCAGCCGCAAGGCCCAGGTCGGGAACCGACCCTGGGTCCAAGTAGCCGGTCAACCTCAGTGCTAATCACTGGGCTGACGTGCTGCCCATTCGTACCGTGACACCTAAGGGTGGTAATCGGTGTCATTATCTTTCGTCATCGTCTGGTAGTGAACATCCAAGACAAGACGGGGCACACGTCCCATCTCAGCGTCACCCCAGGTGCGTCTCGTTCGTCTCACCCTTTGTACCGATCGTGTGGGTAGTGGGTCGCGGGTGCTTCTACTACCTAGGCAGGGTTGAACCGCATCCGCCAGCGGATCACCAGTGCCCCCGGGACAAGCCTGAACTTGTCGAGAACCTATTTTTTTGGACATTTACCGGGTTTATAGGCATAGAAGCGTGTTGGTTATCCTCGGCCAGTCAGATTCCGACAGACACTCGCCTGCCAGCAGGAGTGCCTGGATTCCCTGCGGGACCATCGGTAAGGGATGACTCACTGTGGTCTAGAACAACCAAAAATACCACAGCTACGCAACACACACCATAATCCATTCCAGCTTCACCACTCTAGGATGGCAGTCCTGTGGTAGTGGTCATGGACCTGGCATGCATCGCCCCCGCTATTTGTTTCTCGACCAGTCACGGAATACCCTCTCTTGTGCCCAAGGAGAAGGTACCAGGTGGCTCCCGCGGAAGGGATTGACTCGCTGTGGGTAGAAACCAGAAGACCCCACAGTTACGATTGGCCGTTAACGCCTTTTTTTCGGCTTAACCAGTCTTACCCCACCTGTCTGTAATCGCAACCTTAAGGGGCATCCAGGCATGCAATTACTCCGCATCGTTTCTGGGACAGCCGCTTTAGCCGCCACCGCAATGGATGGGCGGTGACGTTGCCCGGCGGGACCGACGTGGAGGCGCAGCTCACTGTGCGGCAGAAACGACAAGACACACACAGCTAAAGTAACCAAGAAACCTCAAGAGAGTCCCCCCAAGAGAGTCCTCCTTAAGAGAGTCATAGCTACTCCCGAGGGAATAACCAGAAACCTCAAGCGAGTCCCCCCAAGAGGGTCCTCCTTAAGAGAGTCATAGTTACTCCCGCCAATGCAGAGGTTAAATGCAGAGGTTCACAAGTAGCAATGCAGCAGAGAGCCAGTCATGACTGCACCATCAATTTAGATAATGTAATCATTCAGCCAAATGGTAGTATCTCATCATCAACAGGCTTTATTGTGAACCAAAGGAAAGGGTCTGCAGATAACAGTCAAGCAGTCTTCACCTCAGGACCTACAAAAATGATCCAGGTAGAATAACAGCTTTAAAACTACTCCCAACACCACTCCCACCCCCAAATCTCACCCCCCCTCTTCCTCCCCTCCCCCCCGCCTCTGCCGCTGCCGCCGCCATCCCTGGCAGATCACTTCTTCTTGAGTGAGCCTCTGCTTGTTCAATAAAGCAGCTCGTACTTCATGAATTCCATGGGGAGATCTGTTGATGATTCATCTGTGGCCTCCATAGTCATCATAACAGGTGGGCCCATAAAAGGGAACTCAGTTGAGAAGGTCACTCAGCCATTGGAAAACAGGTGCTACTGAGCGTGCATGGATTGTAGGAAGGTGGTCTGCACGTGCTCAGAAGTTGCAGGCAGTTGTCATCTTCCTGGCGTATTATGAGGACAGAAGAGGAGGGAACACAACTTCCAGACATTACTGTGCTTCCTGCTAAACGCAAGGAAAGCAATAGCTGGCAATGAGAACACAATTCTCAGATGTTGGGATTAGTGACAAAGAGGATCAAAATGCCCCAATAGAAGAGGCAGAGATCCAGGCATGAGGATTTTAACAGAGGGGGGTGAAGGGCCAGAAGACAACAGAGGCCATGCCCTCAGCATAGGATCCACTGTTGAAGGTAACGCAGTGTGGATCTGTCAGAGAACTAGTCCTGTAGGAGGCAGCCTCTAACCAGGCAGAGTTTCCAATTACACATTCCAATTTCCTCCCAAAATTTTTGATTCTCTTGCCTAACAGAAATCTATTTACTGCGATTGTAAAAATACTCAATGATGCTGCCTTCATAGCAGAGAATACTAAAGTTGGGAGGAAAAACATGCTTCCCTTTTCTGTCCTAAATGGGTGACTGCTAATTTTAAAACTATGTCCCCCAATCAAGAGAAAACATCATTTCCGTATCTTTCTCTTTCTCCCTTTAAGTTGTTCTGTAAAACATACATCTTTAATTATGTTTTTATTCTAATATCCCTTCATGTATCTCAGTATCACAGTTTTCTGATAATGCCCCTGGGATCTGCTTTGGGACTTTGAGTGGGATTTACCAGCCTCATCCAACGCTGATATCATCCAGTCCTTCACCGAATCTCCTGCCACTGCGGGGATGGAAAATCCCAGCCTTTGTTCGTACTGAAAGGCACTATATAATGCAAGTTGTTGTTGCATAGATCATAAATCACACATCCAAAGTTACAAATGACAGGAGCTGATTAGAGGAGGAAAATGATGTGAGTGTGCAGGGAAAGCATACGAGGACCTGTTGCTGATGTCTGTTATGTTTCTGCTTGTAGTGGTGTAATATGGAGCTGGGAGGAACGTAGCCAGTTCATTCTCATCATTAGTGAGCTAGAATCTTATGGTAGATCAAATATTAAATAACAATGCTGAAGGATTGTCTAATAACAAAATATATCAAAATAAATAATTTAATGTATTAGGGAAATTAGTTTCGTTAAAATAAATGAGTCGAATAGAATAATGCTATATTAGTTACATACCTGATAATAATTTTGGATGAAATTCCTATGTACACTATTTTAATGAAGAGGAGTTAGACTGGGGTAAGAAGTCTCACAACACCAGGTTAAACTCCATCAGGAGGAAGGAATAGCACTCCAAAAGCTCGTGATTCCAAATAAGTCTGTTGGACTTTAACCTGGTGTTGTGAGACTTCTTATTATTTTAATGAAGGCATTAATTCACATAGCATGCTTGCTGTTATTATTACGCTGTGTATAATGAATGTTGTTTCCAAATCTTGTTAAAAGTCTATTAGGCCAAATTTTGCTGAAGCAGGGGTTTAATGTCAATTAGTTTTTTTTTCCCTGCAACCTTTGCTCAGGAATTGTGCTCTCTAAGTTGCCATGAATGCAAAATGATAATGACGTGAGGCAACAGGACATCATGGAGTTTAGTGAATAATTGGAGCAACAGTGTATCTCCAAAATGAAAGGGGCTCGAAGATCATAGAGTCGCTGCAGTACAGCAGGATGCCATTCGGCCCACCAAGTCTGCACTGACCACAATGTCCACCAAGACCCTATCCCCATTGCTCCACATACTTAGCCTGCTAATCCCCTAACACTAGGATTAATTTATCATGGCCAATCAACCTAACCTGCACATCTTTGGATTGTGAGAGGAAACCAGAGCACCCAGAGAAAACCCATGCAGAACGTACAAACTCTACACAGATAGTGCCCCAAACCAGGAATTGAACCTGGGTCCATGGCACTGTGAGGTAGCAGTGCTAACCTTTGTGCTACTGTGCCCCCATGATTGAGAGAGAAACAGAAAAATAGACAAGCAGATTGAATCAAAATCTAAACGCACTACTGAAAGAGAAATAATAAGAGGAAAGGAAAGATTGGATCGAGAGAGAAGCAGAGATGAAATTTAATGTAAAGAATTTTAAAAAATTATCATTTTTTACAAATGGTAACAACCTATAACATATAGTATAAGAAACAGATGTTTAAATTATTCTTTTTCTGGGACAAAGAGTTTTTATTATTGCATTGAGTATTATATAATTAAAAGGGTACTTAGAGTTTTAATTATGAGCCCAGACTTTCTGCAGTGAGTATAATATATAAAACCATCAAATTCGTAAAGATAACATGAAAGTTAAGGGTGAGATGTCATTTTTGCAAAGCAGAACAGTAGAGCAGCACAAAAGCAGCAACCAGCACGTTCTGGTGATCAGTAACTCACACTGTATCTTTTTATCTCCAGAATGTGCCAGCCAAGTAGTGCATTCATCATCAAATATGTCTTGAATACACTGTTATTTTTCAGCAAGATCTGATCCAATGTGATACATTTTTTGGGGAGGATACCATGTTCACACTTTGAAACAATTTTTGATCTGTGGGGCAAAATACATTTTAAATCATTGACGGAGAGATAGCAGGGTAGAAATTTTGCCTGGCATTTGCAGACAATGGGTGATATTGTATTGGTCGATGTTCAGTTCCATTGGGCGGAATTCTTCTTGAATTATACGAAATGCAGAAGCAGGCATGACATAAAAAATATTAGTCTTTTTCCCACCCGCTACAATGGCGGGTTTTCACGCCATAATGTCTGGTTCCCCCTTATTAATTATGCAGGCATGGAAAGCACACCATCTCTCTGCCAGCAGACCTCTGATTCATCTGCCACGCTGTTACGTCACCACTTCCTCACTCCGAGCATCATGTTTAAACTGCTGGTGCATACCTGGTTCCCAATGAGCACTGCCTAGGACTGCTGCAATAGAGCAATGGCTCCAAAACCGAAGAAGAATGCTGTCCCTGGGTTTTGTGCTGCCCGATTTGAGGACCTGACGGATGCTGTGGAAGTCTGCCTGTGATAATCTGTACCCCTACTCTGGCTGCAGGATGGGCAGCAACGTCACACATCTGGCTTGGGAGACATAGCAATGGAGAACAGAGAAAAGCTGTCCAGAAGATGTTGGCCACCCAGTGCAGAAAAAGGATGCTATGCATGTCATTGTTTAGTTAGGCTTTGAGATATTTTGAGGGAAGCCTGAAACTTTTGTTCTGTGAGCTGTCCATCACCTTTTATATATCACATCTATAAAAGATGTCCAGTAGCCCAATGAACAATGAAAATTACAGCACAGGAACAGGCCCTTCAGCCCTCCAGATCTGCACGGACCATCCTGTCCATCTGAACTAAAACCCTCTATCCTTCTGGGGACCATATCCCTCTATTCCCATACTACTTTGTAATAGTAACCCTTAGGTTTATGTCCAAAGACATAGTGAAATAGCAACTGCTGATTTGTTTTGTCACTATAGCTATTTTTTCCCAAATATTTAAAGGGCATGAGGTTTAAATGCCTTGATAGCTTGGCAGTTCCTTTTGACAGTTTTCTTTGAATGTTCCATTAAACTTTACAGATCCACTTCTTTTACGCATATTCATACCTATTTCTAACAATACCAAAGGTTATTTAATCTCTCCAGGTGGACGCCTAATTTCCTACAAAGGGCATCTTATTCTAGGACAGTATTCTTAGGTCTCCAAAAGGCTATCTTATCTCTTCAAAGAATTCTGGTAAATTGAGACTTCCGCCCACTAAGTGCACAGGTGATATTTTCCACTCACCTTTTAAGATGATACTGAATGTAGCTGTCTCTGTGAATCATGGATGTCCAAAGTTCAATCTGTCCCACCCTCAACCGTAATCCCCCATCCCATCTCACCCATGAAAGTGATTGAGGTCGGATTCATTTGCTGCAGTTCTGGATTCAAGCTGCGGTGGTATTTTTACGAAGATAGAAAGCCTCTCCACTTGCACTAAAATCAGGCCAATTACTTTATTTCAGAGGGACAATGTCAAACCTATTCAATGGAAACTTCAATTCTATCTGCCAGACAGAATTATATGCTTACTACTTGTTTCTGGTCCTATGACAATTTTTAACATTATTGAATTCTTTGTCACAGCTAGCTCTGACAAAGGGTCATCCAGACTCAAAGCATTGGCTCTATTGTCTCTCTACAGATGCTGTTGGACCAGCTGAGATTTTCCAGCATTTTCTGTTTTTGTATTGGATTCCAACTTCCACAGTATTTTGGAGGCGATTCTCCCAAAAATAAATTTAAGCATCAAATTTGCACAAAAGCTAGAGTACATCCTGCTGGTTTTTCCACGAGACTTTCAAAATGAACTTCAAACACTCTGTGCATTGCAGAGTGCACTTGCATATATCTCACAAAAATTCAGGGGGTGGGGCCTATTCCCACTGGAGAGGCCAGCAGTATCGCACTAAGTGGGCAATTGTGCGTGCATCAATCTGTTAGCACCGAGATCAGCGCATGTGCAGTGGTCACTCCTCAAACCTCTAAATTCAAGATAATATAAATCATGTTTGTGCAACCTGGCCCAATAATTTAAACTTTTTATTTAGTATTATTAAATGAATTTGCTCTCACACCCTGGAAAGGCCAGTGCACTTTGGCAGTGGCAAGATCTTGCTCTTCCAACCCAATTACAGGCCAAATTCTCAGCCTCCTGCCTTTAACCTCAGTTTCCTTTCGACAAATGCCCATTAGTATCGGCAAGGTAGCAACTTTCTGATGGTGGTCCTTGTTAAATCTGTCGTACTGAGACTTCTCCTTAATAACTAATCCACAGTCAGGCATCAGGGAATGCAGCTGTACACTCAAGATATTGATCTTCCACACATGGTAGTTCCCAACAGTTCACCCACACCCGACTTCATAACCCATTCCCTTAAAGGGACTTTTGCTGAACATGTACAACAGTTCTATCCACTGGCTAAGTTGTCAATCCAGCTGATGGTCAGGCAGACAACTGGAGCATTTAAACCCTGCCATTTAAAGCTCTCCCTGTCTCAGTGCCTGCTGAGTTTTCAATGTAAGAAGTCTCACAACACCAGGTTAAAGTCCAACCAGTTTACTTAAATTTAAATGGGTTTTCAATGTGCCAGTGTAATCACCCTTGTCTCTGTGAAAACCAGTGCCTCTGTCTTTGATTATAAAGGGCAGTAAGTTCCAAATGGATTTCTAGGTTATCTGGTTTTTCCTCCTCCATTCTTACATGAATTTTGCAATACAAAGATACAATTCCTGAATGGAGAGATCTTTGCATCAGCAATTTCCTCACATTTCTTTAAATATCCAAAGGGTGGGGCTACCTGGTCATGGTGACATGTGTATCTAAAATCTCAATTGCCGTTTCCTTTAACTTGTAATAAATACAACATGTTCCTCTTGATTTATTTTTAGGTTCCTCCTTCGTACTCATTTTGTCTGCTTCCTCCACTCTGAAGAAAGGACACAAAGTACCCATTTCACGAGTCTGCCATTCCCTCATTATCCATTATCTCACTTCGATATATCTCTCTATCTATAATGGACCCACGTTCTCCTCTGCCACTCTCCTCTCTATTAAAATATTCATGAAAATGTTTGCTGTTAGCTTTGATATCTCTTGCAAGTATTTTTTCATATTCCCTTTCTGCAACTCTTATTACTTGCTTTGTTTCCCAAAGGCGCAGTGTTGAGTTGCTTGTATCAGCTGAGATGATGCATAATTTGTGCTTGAAAAATGACAGTGTTCTGCCCTTTAATGTGGAGTCCCTTTGACTGTTACACCAATGCTGCTGTATGAACCACTAATGGTGGTACCAGACAGGTGCTAACAATGCACTTTGCTCTTATTAGATGGTTTACAGAAATACTGTGACTTTTAACAAAGTTCATTTGTTACAGTTAGTGACTTCAAGAGAACGCATGACAAAAACGTTATTTTATAATATCTGTAGAATTTAACAATGTTTGACAATATAAATTCAACTAAAAATGTTTTGCTTACAATCTCCAACTATAACTCCATATGCCTGGTTTAGCAGACTGTGGTTTAATCATAGAATCTACATTACAGAAGGAGGCCATTCAGCCCATTGAGTCTACACCAGCCACAATCCCACCCAGGCCTCATCTCCATGCATCCACCCTAACCAGTCTCTCTGATACTAAGGAACAATTTAGCATGGCCAACACACCTAACCAGCATGTCTTTTGGACTGTGGGAGGAAACCAGAGCACGTGGAGGAAACCCACGCAGACATGGGTAGAATGTGCAAAGTCCACACAGACAGTGACCCAAGTCTGGAAATGAACCCAGGTCCCTAGTGCCATGAGGCAGCAGTGCTAACCACTGTGACACTATGTTGCCTGGATACCTTTGTGCGTGCATAAAGAGTGACTGAAATTTTAATGAAAATGCACTTTAAAATCTTCAGTAAAATTGATTCCATTATTTGCCTCTTTTCATTTCAACAGGGATAATCAAGTTATAATTACGTATTTGAGAATTAATAGATAAACAGAATATGCTTAACTCTGAGTGATTTTCTGCATGATGTAGAGATGCCAGCGTTGGACTGGGGTAAACTCAGTAAAGTCTGGCAACACCAATTTTAAATCCTTACAAGAAAGGATGTCCCAAAGCATGGTACATTGGGGAGACCATGCAGACGCTACGACAGCAGATGAATGAACATCGCTCAACAATCACCAGGCAAAACAGTTCCCTTCCTGTGGGCGAACACTTCAGCCGTCACGGGCATTCGGCCTCCGACCTTCGGGTAAATGTTCTTCAAGGGGGCCTTCACGACACATGACAGCGCAGAGTCGCTGAGCAGAGACTGATAGCCAAGTTCTGCACACATGAGAACGGCCTTAACAGGGATCTTGGCTTCATGTCACACTATCTGTAACCCCCATGACTTGCCTGGGTTAGCAAAAAACCTCACTTACTGTGCTGTCTGGAGACAATACACATCCCTCTAACTTCTGCTGTTAGCCACTTTAAGACTTGAATAGCAGGTTAGATGTAAGGATTCGCATTCTAATCAGCAATCTGTAAACTGTGTGTGCTGATGTGTGTGCTTTTGGAGACCAGAACACCTCATTCGCCTGACGAAGGCCACAAAGTCCGAAAACTTGCAGATTTACTATCAAATAAATCGGTTGGATTTAAAATTGGTGTTGCCAGACTTTACTGATTTTCTGCAACCAGTGTGATGTTCAGCAACCAGTTCCAGTGAGCTACTTGGGGACTGCAAATATTCGAAAATTAACTTGTTGGATTGTACCTTTCTAAAGGAATGTAAGCAATCTTTCTTCCATTTCAATTCAACATCACTTCTTTGCTGATATATTCAATGCACATTTATGTAATACTTAAAATTTCTTTTGCCTTTCTATAGCTTTTGCCATTGTAGCATGTGGCCTGCTGCCACCATATATCTTGAAGGTCTCGATGTAGACCTCAAAGGATCTGTCTCTATGCTACTAATGCTAAGATACTGAGACTAATAAGTGTTCTGGTACAACACAATTAAATGAAGTTTATTATTAACAACTCTGCACAGGCTTTGATCGAGTCTAGATCGGTTGATTGCTTGACTATACATGAAGTCTTATGTCACAGACAGTGGTGAACGTGCACAGTTGGGGTCACAGGCAATGCTGAACATCGGACATAGGGGTGGCACGGTGGCACAGTGGTTAACACTGCTGCCTCACAGTGCCAGGGACCTGGATTTAATTCCCAGCTTACATAACTGTCTGTGCAGAGATTGCACATTCTCCCTGTGCCTGTATAGGTTTTCTCTGGGTGCTCTGGTTTCCTTCCACAGTCCGAAATGTGTGCTGGTGAGGTGCACTGGTAATGCTAAATTCTCCCTCAGTGTACCCGAACAGGTGCCAGAATGTGGCGACTAGGGGATTTTCACAATAACTTCATTGCAGTGTTAATGTAAGCCTTCTTGTGATTCTAATGAACAAACTTAACTTAAAAATGGACCTTTTATCATTCACCCTGACACATGGTGTTGTTGAAGTGATGTGTCACCATGCAGCTTCTTAAAGGAATGTATCATTGGCAAGCAGATAATATAACAGCTTTTACTGTCTGTACTCCTGTTTTTAAGAACTTATGTGTCTGCACCCCTCGATACAAGTGTCCCTCTACTATGTTAAAAGTCTTCCAGTAAGTTTGATCACTTTTCACTGTTGTTTTTCAAAAATGGTTTGTGAACTCCCTGAAAGTTGGCACCCAGGTTGATAAGGTTGTTAAGAAGACGTATGGTGTGATAGCTTTTATTGGTAGAGGGATTGAATTTCAGAGCCGTGAGGTCATGTTGCAACTGTACAAAACTCTGGTGCTGCTGCACTTGGAGTATTGCGTACAGTTCTGGTCGCCACATTATAAGGAAGATGTGGAGGCATTGGAAAGGGTGCAGAGGAAGTTTACCAGGATGTTGCCTGGTATGGAGGGAAGGTATTATGAGGAAAGGCTGAGGGACTTGAGGTTATTTTCATTAGAGAGAAGAAGGTTAAGAGGTGACCTAATTGAGGCATACAAGATGATCAGAGGGTTAGATAGGGTAGACAGTGAGAGCCTTTTTCCTTGGTTGATGATGGCTAACACAAGGGGACATAGCTTTGAATTAAGGGGTGATAGTTATAGGACGGATGTCAGAGGTAGGTTCTTGACTCAGAGGGTAGTAAGGGCATGGAATGCCCTGCCTGCAGCAGTTGTGGACTTGCCAACTTTAAGAGCGTTCAAGTGGTCAGTGGATAGCCATATGGATAACGTTGGAATAGTTTAGGTTAGAGGGGCATTAGATTGGTTCCATTGGTCGGCGCAACATCGAGGGCCATGTTCTATGTTCTATGTTCTAAAGGTGTAAGATCAGACTGAAAATAACCAGCAGGGCTGCAACAAGGATTCAGAGAAATATTATTCAATATTCGTGCAAAATACCTCCATCTCCAAAAAAAAGTAGATTTTTATCACTTTTCATTCCTGTTTCATTTCCTCTATTAATATTTCATTGATACTTCTTCAGAAATATTTTCCTGCCCCGGAATTGCACTGTTGGATGGAGGGTACAGGCAAGAGAGGATAGAGACAGGCCAAAGAAAAGACAGCACAAGAAGGAAGCAGAGGGAACGTGTTGCCTGGCCACAGTGCAGCCTCCTTTAAATTGAGGAGACCTAATGCAGATTGGGTAATCGCTTAGCATCACTTCAGCTTGCGGTTGGTGCCATTTTAATTCATCACCTTGCTCTCACGCTCATATTTCTGTTCTCATCCTGCTACCACGCAGTGAAGCCCAAAGCAAGCTGGAGGAACATAAGATATAGGATTAGACCCATCGAATCTGCTCTGCCATTCAATCATGGCTCCTTATATGCTCCTCATTCCCATTTTCCTGCCTTCTCTGCATAACCCTTCAACCCATAACCAATTAAAATTTTGTCTAATCCTCCTTAAATTTAGTCACTGTCCCTGCATTCACTGCACTTTGGGGTAGCGAATTCTACAGTTTCACAACTCTTTGGGAAAAGTAGTTTCCCTATAACTCTGATTTAAATTTGCTATTGCTTATCCTAAGACAATGACCTGTCATCCCAAAATGCCCCACCAATGGAAGCATCTGCTCCACGTCTACTTTATCCGTAACTTTTATCATTAAACCCATCACATTTCGACCTTCCTTCAGTTCTGACGAAGGGTCAAGTTCCACTCAAAACATTGGCTCGAATTCTCTGACCATTCACACTCGCCGCTGCTATAAGCAAAGACAGAGAATTTAACTCTCAGCTACATCTCTGTAGTGGAATGGATCAGAGAATCCTGTTGGCATGATCGGCTGGAAAATTCCAGCCATAAACTCTGTTTCTCTCTCTAAATGTGTTGCCTGACCTGCTGAATATCTTCAGCTCTTTCTATTTATGTTTCAGATTTCCAGCATCTGCAAATATTTTGCTTTTAGCTTAGTCTCAAATGGATGCTTCTGAGAATTGAAGTGTTGGGCGCCAAATTCAGTGGGTGAATTTCATCAGTAGGTTCCTGTGCTTTCTTGGAAGTGTTGGTCACACAGTGCCCCCTGAGAATTGTTATCTGGTGATGCAAATAAATGAACTTAATACACAAGTAACAACCTAGCATGCATCTAATCTTGCACGTAATTGGGATAAACGGTAGTTTGGTGAGTTTGTGAACAAGTTGTGTATTAATTTTATTTAATTTAATACCTAAATTTGTATGGTCAAAGTTTATAGAAGTATTAGATAAAGCAGTATACACTATGGAATTTTTATTGGTGGAATATAATTGTGTGGAACCTTTTGCTGGGATCCAATAACATTTACTTTTTATTGGAATTTTTTTTTTATTATTCATTTGTGGGATATTAGTGTCGCTGTCTGGCCCGCATTGATTGCCCATCCCTAGTTTTTTCTTGCAACTTTATTCCAATCCAATCAAGTCAAATTAAAGCCAATTCAGAGTCCCAACAAGTTGGGACATTCCCGATCCAAGCTGACAAGACAGGGCTCTCACCTCCTGCCTTGGGCTTGAGCTACATGATCCAAACTGATTGGAGTAGGTATAGCTCCTCCTCCAAAGCTTGATCTTATTTGCATCTTAGCCAAAAGGCCGAAATGCCGTTTTTAAAAATTGCCTCAAATGAAGCTGAAATGTAACCTAATGACTTCTAGTTTTTTTTCAAAAAATATACTTCATTCATAAAAATCTCAGATAAACCATGCAAATTTACGTCTTTGAATTGCAAACAGTGCAGAATTAAAACTTTTTGACAGCTCTATTCAAATTACAGTCATAACTATATACATGCCTCAAAAATTACTGTGTGCCGTTGTTGCTCAGAGTGGTACATAGATATGCAGGTTGAGGGTGATCTGCAATTCCCGGGCCCTCAGTCTGTCTCCACTAAAGGCCTTATAGGGTGGTCTTTCCCCATTGTGTCTTTGTGGCGGCTGCTCCAAGCTTCAGCGCATCCCTCAGCATGTAGTCCTGGATCTTGGAATGTGCCAGTCTGCAACACTCGGTTGAGGACAGTTCTTTCAACTGGAAGATCAGCAAGTATCGGGTGGACCAAAGTGCGTCCTTCACCGAGTTGATGACCTTCCAGCAGCAGTTGGTATTTGTCTCGGTGTGTTGCCCTTGAGCTGAGTGACTTGCTTGGCCACTTTAGAGAGCAGCTGAGATTCAATCACATTACTGTGGCTCTGAAATCATATCTAGGTCAGAGCAGATAAGGATGACCGATTTCCTTCCATTAGTGAGTCAGATGAGTTTTTCTGGCAATTGACAATGTAAATTCTTAATTCCAGATATTTTCAATGAACTTAAATTTCACCATCTGCCATAGTGGGATTTGAACCTGAGTCCCTGGAATATTAATTGGGTTTCTGAATTAGTAGTCTAGTGATAACATCATTAAGCCATTGCCTCCTTTAATGTCATTGAACAGAGTTATTTACATTGATTATAGTTCAATAGATTTTGAGGAAAGATTGCCTTCTGTGGGCAAATATGACTGGGTGGATTTTTTGTGTAAAATATAATTAAATAGAATTTTATTTTGCAGAATGTGATGAGGCAAAATTTTTTGCTGAAATGTGGTTGGGAGAAAAGTTGAAATTGGAGAGAAAAATTTTGCCTCATACACTTGGTGAATTGAAAAAGTGACAATTATTGAATGCAACTTATTTGAAAGAAAAGTGAAAGAGACACTTAATCATTTAACCACTGAAGAAGAAAATTGACATCTCGATGGTCACAAGACCATTGTGATTTAGTAAGTATGTGGCACAGGTACAAGAACTGTTAGGAAGATTAAGTCGATGACAGCCATGTTTATCACATTTCATACTGCTGTATTTTGCTGGTGTTTCTTGCATCAGTGCAGTTTTATAGTAGGACCATATATGGCAACAAACAGAGATGCCTTTGCATTAGGTGCCAACACTGAATCCTTTAAGCTAAAAAGCAAATCAGTGTGAATGCTGAAATGTGAAATAAAAACAGAAAATGCTGGAAAATCTCAGCAGGTTTGACAGCACCTGTGACTCTTCATCCCGATTCAAAACATTAGCTCTGCTCTCTTTCCACACTTGCTGTCAGATGCGCTGAGATCTTCCATCGTTTTCTGTTTTTGTTTCTGAGTTCTTTAAGTAATAACTTACCAAAATTCACTTGTCAAATTAAGAGAACCTACCATCAGACATTTAAAATTGATTCCTGGGACGAGGGCATTGTTGCAAAGCCAATATTTATTGACCATCCCTTGTTGCCTCCAAGAAGGTTCTGATGGGTATTTTTGTTGACCTGTTGAAGTCTGTGTGGTGAAGGCATACCCACAATGTTACTGGATAGGGAACTCCAGGATTTTATCCCAATGACCGAGTCAAGTTCACATGTACTGAGGAGGTACTGGTGGAGCTTGAAGGTAATGGTGTTCTTATGCACTTGCTACTCTCAGCCTCCTGACTAGCAATGGTCGTCTGTCTGGCAAATGCTCCTGAAGGGCTTTGTTGCAGTGCATCCTATACAGAATACACACTACAACCATGGTCATCTGGTGGTGAAGGGAGTGTTTATTTAGACTAGTGGATGAAGTGATGCTATGATGTAGAGATGCTGGCATTGGACTGGGGTAAACACAGTAAGAAGTCTCACAACACCAGGTTACAGTCCAACCAGTTTATTTGATAGTAATCCCATAAGCTTTTGGAAGTACTGTTCCTTCATCAGGTGTATGAAAGATTCTGTTCAGAGAAAGGCATATAAAGTCACACACAGTTTATAGAATACTGATTAGAATGCAAGTCTTTACAGCTAACCTGCTGTTCAACTCTTACAGATGTAGACAATGTGAGTGGAAATAGCATTAGCATGGGTTAAAGAGATGTGTATCGTCTCTAAATAGGACAGTAAGTGAGATTTTGCAAGCCCAGACAAGTGATGTGGGTTAAAGATAGTGTGACATAAATCCAAGATCCCGGTTGAGGCTGTCCTCATGTGTGCGGAACTTGGCCATCAGTCTCTGCGCAGTAACTCTGCGCTGTTGTGTGTTGTGAAGGCCACCTTGGAGAACGCTTCTGATCTTCAGGTAAGCTTGCAAAACCTCACTTACTGTCCTGTCTGGAGACAATATACATCTCTTTAATCTATGCTAATGCTATCTCCACTCACATTGTTTGCATCTTTAAGACTTGAATAGCAGGTTAGCTGTGAAGACTTGCATTCTAATCAGTATTCTGTAAACTGCGTGTGACTTTATATGCCCTTCTCTGATCAGAACCTTCCACACACCTGACGAAGGAACAGCATTTCCGAAAGCTTGTGGGATTACTATCAAATAAATTGGTTGGACTGTAACCTGGTGTTGTGAGACTTCTTACTCTGAAGTGATGCTAAACAGGCTCTTTTACCCTTAATGATGTTAAGCATCTTGAGTTACATTGCAATGCCACCCATCCAGGTAAGTAGTGATTGTTCATTATAATCCTGACTTGTGTCTTGTTAGAGGGCAGACAGGTTTTGTTCAAACAGTAAGTGAACTAGTGGCCTTGATGATGCTAATGAATGTTGCATGCTACATACCAAGCCAAGGCTGTGTTGCCCAGACCATGCATATGTTTTATTATCTAATAGATTGAAAATGAAGCTAACTATTGGGCAACCATCAGCAAACTGCCTAATTGCTGATTTTAGAGTGATACATTGATGAAGCAGCTCAAGACAGTCAGGTTCACAAAGCTCTCCTAAAGTCCTGCTATGCTGCTGTATCCAGGGGTTGAGATGCTTGAGTGCCGACAATCACAACTGTTTGCCAACCATTGAAGAAATTCCCTGTTGATAGTCAAAGTCTTCAATTTTGCACAGGAGCCTTGGTCCCACATTTGATCAAATGTTGCCTGAATGTCAAGTGCAATCAACCTCATCTCACGTCTGCTTTTGAGGTTTATTCTTCTGTCTGGGCCAAGGCTATGCTGAAGTCTTGGAGCTCAATGATTCTGGCAGGATTGAAAATCAGAATTGACAAGTAGTTTATTGGTGAGCAAGTGCCACTTGGTAGCACTGTTGGTGATTCCATCTGATAATGGAGATTAAGCTGATTGGATTGTAATTGGTCAAATTGGACTTGTTTTACTTTGTATAGACAGAATATGCCCAGGCAATTTTCCAAGTTGATGGAAGGATGCCAATGTCGTAGCTGTACTGGAATAGCTTAGTTCAGGGTGCAGTTTCAACAACAACCAATCTTCAACATTACAGCCGGAAAGTTGTCAGGGCCCATGGTCTCTAATGTGGATGGTCCAAGTCCAGCCAGCTTACCTGCAATGCCATTTCTACATATTGACTGACGCCACTTAAATTTAGTTGAAAATCTATCCTATTCACTCATCATCATTGTAATACATCTCCCATCAGCAACACTGCTGGCAGCCTTAAAATGGTTCATCTGTTCTTACTTAGCTGCTGAGGACTGATGCACAGAGAGGCAATGGGCCAAGAGAGGAAGGAGAAAAATAAAATAACTCCATGTGTAAGGATTTTTGAAGGTTATTTTCTGCTCTTGAATTGCATGATATTGCGGAGACTATTCTTAAACATGGTGTGTAGGTGGAATAGTTGGTAGAGATTTTTAAATAGAAGGTTCGAGTGATTATGGAAGCAGCTGGACATTTTAGAGAGATTGAATACATTTACACAATGCATCATACAAGTGCTCTCGGCCCATCCAATGCAATATGTTTGAAAATAAATAAACAAATATGTATTTATCTCTCAATTTATTTTATTTGGCTTGGCCTATGCAGAGGGAATATTATGCAGGATGATTTAAATATTGAATTTGGGTGACTGAAAATGATTACAGAGCAGGAATTTTATTCATAAATTATGCAATAGGGAAACCTGAGCAATTCCTAATTTGTTATCCAAGAAATCAAGCTGAAGCCCCACTAAGGTCCGTAGTATAGGATATCATCATAGAATCCCTACAGTGCAGAAGAGGCCATTCGGTCCATCGAGTCTGCACCAACTGCACTCCCATCCAGGTTCTTTCCCCATGACTCCGTGCATCTACTTAATTGGTCCTGCTGATACTAAGGCGAATCCATCTAACCTGCACATCTTTGGACTGTGGGAGGAAACTGGAGCACCCAGAGGAAACCCATGTAGACAAGGGGAGACCATGCAAACTCCACACAGACAGTGACCCAAGCCAGGAATCGAACCTGGGTCCCTGGCGCTCTGATGCAGCAGTGCTAACCACTGTGCCACTGTGTTGCCTTTTTCAAGTTTGTAAAAGATGGACAAAATAAGTCAGGAAATGATGATTAGCTGAAGCTAGCATTGGATTTTAAGAGACAGGAGGAAAGAAAGATGTGGAGTTTAAGTCCAGGGAAAGAATAAGCTGGAGAGGAAACCTTGATCTGCACTGCAGTTTGACCGAGGGGAAGAGGGATTTAATCCCAGCTACTAAATGCTTGAGGTCAGTTGAAAAAGAATAAGGAACTTACCACTGGATTCCCATCTCAATCTGTCAAATCCCTACAGTGTAGAAGGAAACCATTCAGCCCATCGAGTCCGCACCAACCACAATCCCACCCAGGCTCTATTCCCATAACCCCACATATTTACCCTGCGAATCCCCTGACACTAGGGGCAATTTAGTGTGGTCAGTCAACCTAACCTGTACATTTTTGGACTGTGGGAGGAAACTAGAGCACCCGGAGTAAACCCACGCACAGGGAGAACATGCAAACTCCATACAAACAGCAAGCCAAGGCTGGAATTGAACCTGGGTCTTTGATGCTGAGAGGCAACAGTGCTAACCACTATACCACCATGCTGCTCCTAATTTTAAAAAGAAGTTGGCAAGGATACCTACCCAAAACAATCAGTCCTTCTTTACATATGCAGATTTACCTCTGATTGTTTCAGCAGGGTTGGATTGCAATGTTAAGTTGGGGAGAAGGGGCACTATTCCAACTGCACTGAAGCTGTTGGGAACTTGAGTCAGAATAAGAAAAGGACCAGAAGAATAAGTCTCTTTTTTTTATTTTGTTGATTTCTTTGTGGTCCAGGAGGTGTCAGCATCTTTCACTGGATATTATGGAGAAACCTTGGGCTTCTCTCACTCCTAGTTTTCCTCAATCTATCTCACTGACCCTAGTGCTGGGGTGTTTAACCTCTGGTCCCATGTGGCAGTATATTCCGGTTGACATCCAGCCAGATACACCTGTCCAGTGGAGTTTGCACATTCTCTCCATGATTGCGTGGGTTTTCTCTGGGTGCTCCAGTTTCTTTGTACAATCCAAAGGTGAGTGGGCTAGCTGGATTGGCTATGCTAAATTGTCCCAAGATGTATGGGTTAGGGGATGAGGGGATATGTTGGGTTACAGGGTATGCGGCCTGGTTGAGATCCTCTGTGGGAGAGTTGGTGCAGATTCGATGGACCAACTTCTGCACTATAGGGATTCTATGACATGGTTGTCCACCACTGCCATGCCACTCCCTTCCCCCTATTCCCCCATCTCTCATGTCCCCAAACTAATTATAGATTGTGGGAGGCCAGAATTTGCATCATTCATGGCCAGTAAAGGATGAAACATTCTTTCAGCTAGTGTTAAAATATAGTTCTTGCATTAATATCAGGGGGTTGCCAACAAGTTAATCGACCTATGCTATTCTCCAAAGAAATCCTATGAAGATATAAAGTGATGAGAAAGCCAACCTGAGTCACATCGCATGCAGTAAATTAAACCATGCTTAGACTTTACTGTGGCAATAATTCCAGACAATTAATTAACATTAAATAAAATTACACTCCTCCGTCGCCTATTTTTAGCACAGGTATGAACCAATCGTTAAAAGTATATTAATGCCTGCATTAGAATGCAAAGCAGAGAAATCTGACGTGATGCGCTAAACTTCTGACTGCCAATGCCAGGGACAATAAATTTTGTTCCACATTTTATAATGAGGGTGACTGTATTCATGCAGGTGGTGAACTCTTTGCCATGGATGTGTGATGAGGCTCACATTGAAGGATAAAGGATTGTAGCAATAATCACTGCAGGTAGAGAGATTCAACAGCCAACAGTTAATTACTAGGAATTAATCAGATCAGCATGTCCGACCCATAGCAGGTTTTTCCCATCAGGGTGGCATTGCTGTACCTGCGAACGAGCAACCCTTTACCTATTTTTCAAACATTTTTCCTTCTCGTTACACAATCCTTTGTGTGGTTAAATCCATTATGTGAAGATGTTGGTGTTGGACTGAGGTAAGCGCAGTAAGAAGTCTCACAACACCAGATTAAAGGCCAACAGTTTATTTGGTAGCACAAGCTTTTGGGATGTCACTCTTTCTCACCTGAAGAAGAGTGACATTCCGAAAATTTGTACTACCAAATAAACCTGTTGGACTTTAACCTGATGTTGTGGAACTTCTTACTATGATTAAATCCTCCATACCTTCACTACCTTATTTCTTTATTACACAGAAACAAAATTATTATGGTGGTTGAATCGTCATAATAATGGGAATTCGCCTTGAGGAGATTCTTTCGGCTCTTGATCATTTCTTCATTTTTTTCCCCTTCAATATCAAGGAAGACAACCAAACTGTTATGTCAAGAAATCAAGGTTAACGTCCAATGAACACCTGCAAATTGAACAATGGTTTCCAGACATACCAGCCTTGATTTCTCAGCTGACATTTCTTCAGTTGCTGTTTACATTCAGTGTTACCAATACAGGGGAATTCGTGCAGCTGAATCTTATTGTCCTCCACACTGCCAGCTCTGAATGTCAAAGGTTATGTAAAATCCAACAGGTGGTCAACCTGCCGTCCAGCTGCTTGGTCCTGACCTGGCTGATATTTTTAGGGAAGATGTCATGGAGATGGCATGAGTAGGCATTGGGCCTATTACAGGCCACTCCACTTAAGGGAATCATTCCATCATTCCACGCTTGCCTCAGTGGCACAGTGGTTAGCACTGCTGCCTCACAGCGCCAGGAGCCTTGGTTCGATTCCCAGCTTGGGTCACTGTCTGTGTGGAGTCTACATGTTCTCCCCATGTCTGTATGGGTTTCCTCCAGGTGCCCTGGCTTCCTCCCACAGATTGAAAGATGTGCTGGTTAGGTGCATTGACCTGAACAGGTGCTGGAATGTGGCGACTAGGGGAACTTCAGAGTAACTTCATTGCAGTGTTAATGTAAGTCTTACTTGTGACTATTAAATAAAAACTTTAAACTTTTACATTGCCAGTGACGAGCTGCCTCCGCTATGGGATAACGTGCCATAGAGGGGCTAGAAACTGTTGCCCTCTGCTTCACTCTCGACAGATGCTGCCAGACCTGCTGAGTATTTACTACTGTAGCAAACATTGTGCTGAAGAGTGATTTACTGAACACTCTTCATAATTGGAAGGGTGATTTAATTGTCAGCTTCTTCCTTCACTTGACCCATTATGCCATCATGGCATCATTTGAGTGTTTTGATTAATTTGTCTAGATTCCCATATTGGAAAGGATTTTCTGGAGATATTCTTTACTGAGAGTGCTGAATTCAGTGTTCTAAGGGATACTTTTGTCTTTTCTAAAGGATAGCCAGAATGATATATAAGACAGAGAGGTCAGTACGTAGACAGACTGACAGGCAGATGGATATTTGGAAGTGCATCATTAAGCAAGCCATTTCCATTTGCCTTTAAGCTTAAGCGAAGTGCTGCGCCCAGTTCCTAAGCCTCTGTGAACGTTCAACCCAGACATCTTCCAAAAGAGATCCAGTATTGATTCAAGGAGCAGCTTTAACCCTGGGGGTTATCAAACAAAACGACAATTTGAAAAAGTATTTATAAATCAGATAAAATGGCTTTAGGAATGTTTCTGGATGTACCTGACCCGACACATCCAGAATCTCAGAGTAAATGGAAGCCTGCGTCTATGTTAATGCTGCACACTTAAGCTTCACCAAATGTTGTCTGTCACAGACCAGGAATGCCAGCAGGTAAAGCAGATTGCAGTATAATCGTCATAATGCATAGTGTTGGAATATAAATTTCCCTGCAGCTCACACTGCCAGTATATTTAGACCTTAACATTTTTGGCAACACATTCTTTTTCTCTCTGATGCTTCCATGCTTACATTGTCCTTTTCTCCATTCAGTTTGTTTGTTTACTTGCCATTTTTTCTTTTGTTTAAGAATGTAACAATCTGCGGCAAATATTTTGGCGTCAGATAGCTCACTTAACTGGCTGTGTGCTGCTTAAACATAAATCAAATGAAATACAAATGACAACTACAGTGGCTAAACTCCTCCTTTTCCATCCAGCCTTGGGGATGCTCAGAGACCCAATCTCATGTTATTAAAAGTGGAATTATTTAAGTGAAACATACTTGATTTTTTAAAAAATAAATAAACGCTGATTTTAAACTTTGCAAGCTTTTAGAATCATAAGAATGATAATGCAGAGAAGGAGGCCATTCAGCCCTTGGTATCTGTGCTGGCATTTTGCTGGATTGATTTGATTGTTTTGATGTATTATTGTTTTGATGAAAAGTATTGCTTCTGCCTGTGTTATGAGCTGAGACATCGGCTACCACACTGCATCATGGTTGTGTTTGAATGTGTTCTCTTGGAATAGGCTACCATTTACACTCTGGAAGGGATGGGTGAATAACTGTAGCAAGAATCACAGAATGCTTACAGTGCAGAAGGAGGCTGTTCAGTCCATCGAGTCTGTACCAATTCTCCGACAGAGTGCTTTTCTCATGTTCTATCCCCATTACCCTACATATTTACTCTGCTAATCACCTTAACCTGCACATCTTTGGAGCGTAGGAGGAATCAGGAGCACCTGAAGGAAACCCGCGCAGACATAGGGAGAAGGTGCAAATTTCACACAGACAGTGACCCGAGGCTGGAATCAAATCTGGGTCCCTGGTGCAGTGAGGGAGCAGTGCTAACCATTGTGCTACTATATCGCCAAGTTAATACCTCAGTACTCCATGCCCCTTGATAGTGACAATAGACCTTCTGATTAACATGAAAGTTTTCAATACACTAAGGATTTCATTTTTAAAAAATTCATTTGCAGGATGTGGGGAGCACTTACTGCCCATCTCAAGTTGCCCCCCTGAAAATGATGAAGTGAAGGAATGGCAATATATTTCCAAGTCATAATAGTGAGATGCTTGGAGAGGATCCTCCAGGTAGTGATGTTCCTAGATATTGGCTGCTCATGTTCTTCCAGATGATAGTGGTCATGGGTTTGGAAAGTGCTGCCTAAGGGACTTTGGAGTTCCTACAGTGCATCTTGTAGATGGTATACACGGGTGCCACTGTTAATTGGTGTTGGAAGCATTGAAAATTTGTGGTAGCAGTAGCAATCAAACAGGCTGCTTTGTCTTGGATGGTGTCGAGCTTCTTGAGTGCTATTGAAGCTGCACACATCCAGGCAAGTGGAGAATATCCCATTGCACTCCTGACTTGTGACTGTAAATGGTGGACAGGCTCTGGTGGATCAGGAGGTGAGTTACTCACAACAGGATTCCTAAACTTTGACCTGCTCTGGTCGCTACAGTATTTATATGGCGAGTTCACTTCACTTTCCAATATATAGTAACCCTTGGATGTTGATAGTGGGAAATTCAATGATGGTAATGTCATTGAATGGCATGGGACACCGCTTAAGGTTTCTAATTTTGGAGAGGGTCATTGCCTGGCATTTGTGTGGCATGAATGTTATTTGCCAAGTCTCATCCCAAGCCGGATATTGTCCAGATCTTGTTGCATTTGGACATGGACTGCTTCAATATCTGAGGAATCACAAATGGTGTTGAACATTGTTTAGTCATCTGCAAACATTCCCACTTCTGATCTTATGATGGAAGGAAGGTCATTGATGAAACAGCTCAAGATGGTCAGTTCTAAGACACCACCCCGAGGAACTCCTGCATTGATGTCCTGGTAAGAAGTCTGACAACATCAGGTTTAAATCCAAACGATTTGTTTGATAGTAAATTCGCAAGTTCTTGACTCTATGGTCTTTGTCAGATGAATGAGGTGTTCTGGTCTCCAACAGCACATATACCAGCACAGACTGTTTACAGATTACTGATTAGAATGCGAATCTTTACACCCAACCTGCTATTCAAGTCTTAAAGTGGCTAACAATGTGAGTGGAAGGAGCACCGAGCACAGATTAAAGAGATGTGTATTGTCTCCAGACAGCACAGTAAGTGAGGTTTTTTGCTAACCCAGGCAAGTCATGGGGATTACAGATAGTATGACATGAACTCAAGATCCCTGTTAAGACCGTTCTCATGTGTGCCGAACGTGGCTATCAGTCTCTACTCAGCGGCTCTGCACTGTCGTGTGTCATGAAGGCCCCCTTGAAGAACGTTTACCCAAAGGTCAGAGGCCGAATGCCCGTGACCACTGAAGTGTTCGCCCACAGGAAGGGAACAGTTTTTCCTGGTGATTATCGAGCAATGTTCGTTCATCCGCTGTTGTAGTGTCTGCATGGTCTCCCCAATATACCATACTTCGGGACATCCTTTCTTGCAATGTATTCGGTAGACAACGTTGGCCGAGTTGCAAGAGTATGTACCAAATGTATGTAGTGTTTCTCCTTGTTTAGTTGTCAGTACACTTCTTTACAGCAATCCATTCTGTTCAGTATGACGATGGCGCCTCCTTTGTCTGCTGGTTTGATGACAATGTTGCGGTTGGTCCTGAAAGCATGGATGGCGTTTGGTTCAATGAGAAACAGCAGATCCGATCAAAGAACACACTCGTCAACTCAACACTCTGATCAAAACTTTTGATCCGGACCTTCAGAGCACCCTCCAGGCTCTCATTCCACGTATTCCCCGCATTGGAGACCTCTACTGCCTCCCAAAGATACACAAGGCAAACATACCCAGCTGAACTATCGTATCAGGCAATGGGACCCTGTGTGAGAACCTCTCCAGCTATGTCGAGGGCATCCTGAAACCCACTGTACAGGGAACCTCCAGCTTTTGTTGCGACACTACAGACTTCCTACAGAAATCAGCACACATGGAGCAGTTGAACCAGGGACACTCCTCGTCACAATGGATGTCTTGGCGCTCTACACCAACATCCCCCACAACGATGGCATTGCTGCAACTGCCTCAGGACTCAATGCCAACAACTGCCATTTTCCAGATGCAATTTTACAACTCATCCGCTTTATCCTGGACCACAATGTCTTCACCTTCAACAACCAGTTTTTCATCCAGACACACGGAACGACCATGGGGACCAAATTTGCACCTCAATATGCCAACATCTTCATGCACAGATTCGAGCAAGACTTCTTCACCGCACAGGATCTTCAACCCAGGCTGTACACTAGATACATTGATGACATCTTTTTCCTTTGGACTCATGGTGAATAATCATTGAAACAACTGTATGATGATATCAACAAGTTCCATCTCACCATCAGACTCACTATGGACTATTCTCCAGAACCAGTTGCATTCTTGGACACACGCATCTCCACCAAGGACAGTCACCTCAGCACCTCACTGTACCGCAAGCCGACAGACAATCTCACAATGCTCCACTTCTCCAGCTTCCACCCTAAACATGTTAAAGAGGCCATCCCCTACAGACAAGCCCTCCGTATACACAGAATTTGCTCAGATGAGGAGGATCGTGACAGACATCTCCAGACGCTGAAAGGTGTCCTCATGAGGACAAGATATGGCGCTCGACTCATTGATCAACAGTTCCAACGTGTCACAGCGATAAACCGCACTGACCTCCTCAGAAGACGAACATGGGACACGGTGGATAGAGTACCCTTTGTTGTCCAGTACTTCCCCGGAGCAGAGAAGCTACGACATTTTCTCTGGAGTCTTCAACGTATCATTGATGATGATGAACATCTCACCAGGACCATCCCCACACCCCCACTTCTTGCCTTCAGACAACTGTGCAACCTCAAACAGATCATTGTTCGCAGCAAACGACCCAGCCTTCAGGAGAACAGTGACCACAATACCACACAACCCTGCCACAGCAACCTCTGCAAGACATGCTGGATCATCGACATGGATGACATCATCAAACGTGAGAATACCATTCACCAGGTACACGGTAGATACTCTTGCAACTCGACCAATGTTGTCTACCTAATACATTGCAAGAAAGGATGTCCCGAAGCATGGTACATTGGGAGACCATGCAGACACTACGACAGCAGATGAATGAACATCGCTCGACAATCACCAGGCAAAACTGTTCCCTTCCTGTTGGTGAACACTTCAGCGGTCACGGGCATTCGGCCTCCGACCTTCGGGTAAACGTTCTTCAAGGGGGCCTTCATGACACACGACAGCGCAGAGCTGCTGAGTAGAGACTGATAGCCAAGTCCCACACACATGAGAACGGTCTTAACAGGGATCTTGGCTTCATGTCACACTATCTGTAACTCCCATGACTTGCCTGGATTAGCAAAAAACCTCACTTACTGTGCTGTCTGGAGACAATACACATCTCTTTAACCTGTGCTCAGTACTCCTTCCACTCACATTGTTAGCTACTTTAAGACTTGAATAGCAGGTTACGTGTAAAGATTTTCATTCTAATCAGTAATCTGTAAACAGTCTGTGCTGGTATGTGTGCTGTTGGAGACCAGAACACCTCATTTAGCTGACGAAGACCAGTCGAAATCTTGCAAGTTTACTGTCAAATAAATTGGTTGGATTTAAACCTGGTGTTGTCAGACTTCTTACTGTGTTTACCCCAGTTCAACGCCGGCATCTCTACTACCTGATGTCCTGGTGCAGAGATGATTGACCTCCAACCACCATAAGCATCTTCCTTTATGCCAGGTTTGCCTCCAACCAGTGGAGGACTCTTCCCCCCATTCCTATTGATTCTAGTTTTGCTAAGACTTCCTGATGCCACACCCAGTCAAATGCTGATTTGATGTCAAGGGGCAGTCACCCTCACTTCACCTGTAGTATTCATCTCTATTGTCCATGTTAGAACCAGGGCTGTAATGAGGTCAGGAGCTGAGTAATGCAGGCAGGCCAAAAGTGAGTGTCCATGAGCAGGTTATTGCTGAGAATACTGTTGATGACTGTTGCCATCAATTTAGTGATGATTAAATGCAGAATGATGGGATGATAATTGGCTAGGTTAGACTGCCTTGAACATCCCTGGGTAGTTTTCCACATTGCCAGGAAGATGCCATATTGTACCTGCACTAGAGCAACTTGGCAAGTTCCTGCGTATCTAAAAGGAGAAAGGCTTGAGGGTGCACTTGGGCTGTGGGAAAGGAATAGGTGCCTTTTTGCACCATCTGTGGATTGGAAATAGGAAAAGACCATGGGATTAGGGGAAAGTGGGATCTGAGAATGTAGGTAATGCAGGGAGAGACCTAATTTTCAGTGGTTTCAGTCCTGCCATTGGCTACAGTTTGTTGGGTCTGCTCCAGTGCTGACAACTATTGTCTCCTCTAGGAGGATGTGAGCATGCAGCTCATGCTGCTACCTTCAGTTACACGCCACATATGCACCACCTAGTCCTGCAGGTGAAATGGAGACCATGAAAATGGTGCAATGTGTTTGACATAGCTGAACAACAGTCAGCTGGAAAACTGTGAGATGTGGGTCTAAGGCTTTCAGCAGTTTGTCAGGTGAAGTGATGAATGTGAAGAATGAGTCATGGTTAACAAGGAGTTGTACTCGGTGAGTGAAAAGGCTGAGGTGGGTGGAACAGTGCATGAAGTTAGTCGTTCATTTGGAAAGATACGGCATCTGAAAATGCATCCACTGACTTTAACCGTTATGTGAGCCAATTGAATTTCTCTCAGCATTTGTGGAAATTAAGTTTTGACAAAAAAACTGTGTTAAGTAATGGAAAGTGATTATTAGCCTACTAGGTCTTCAGTGAGGCCAATGCTTATGTGGTCCGAATAAGAGTCTAATCTAACCTTGTGTCAGTTTCATAAATACTGCATTCCAAGCTAGGACACAGGATGAGAACACGGCAAGTCATCATGACAATTACTAAATAACAAGATATGATGCTAATGAAGGAAATGATTTTCTGTTGGATAAGAAAGAGCGAGAAGTTATGCTATAATTGGTGGACTATGTATGCAAATGAAGGATTAGAAAGTTGCTAGTTTCTCATTTGTAATTAACTATAACTGATAAGTATCTGTCTAAAACAACGGAACATTAGAGTAAAATTCACTGTACAATGTGTCTATTCTCCTTGCTGGCAGGTTAATAAAAACTTGAAAGATTTGAGTACTCACCATGCATTATTTGGGTTAATCATCAAGACACTGAATCCAGGTCCTTGGAGACTGAAACCTGGCATTGACCTTTATGATTAACTATTCCCATCGCCTTCTCAATATCTGTCCGGAGGGCCTCCTGACACCTTATGGATGAAGGAGCTCTCTTCTTCTGCACCCTTGTTTCACCAACACACGCAATGGGGCAGTTTTACCATTTCGATTCTAAGTGCCGACTCTGGGTGTAACTCAAATCCGAGTTATAAACCTATTCTCGTGCGCAACCCCCCCTCCACCCCCCTATACACACTTAGCCTGAAAAAAAATCATGAGTCCAAATCACGCTGGGGGCAGGGCTTAACGTGCCCAAAACGCTGCTACTCCAATTGGAGCCTTCAACTGAACAATGCTCCCCTGTCACATCACTCTCAGGCTGCAAAAAGTGAATAAAATGGATCGGGAGCGACGGCTCCCACAGTCATTGCCCCATGCCCACAACATAACTGACATATGTCAGTTGATAAGTTGGAAATAGGTTGGAAATATCATATTTAGTTGATAAGTATATGGAAGAGAAGGGAATGGTTTAGTTTGGAGGGGCATTGCTTTTTATATTGGTCGGCGCAACATCGAAGGCCGAAGGGCCTGTTCTGTGCTGTAATGTTCTATGTTCTATAACTGACCCCCTTATCCACCACCCCTCCCGCTACCCAAAATGATCACCCACAGGGTGGCAGCTGACCCCCTGCTCCTACCTTCCCCCGCCCCTCTGCCCGATTCCCCCATCAGAAAATGATCTGGCCTTCCTCCTCCTCCCCCCACCAGAGATTCATCTGGCCCCCCTTCCTCCATCCACCAGAGAATGATCAGCCCCGTCTCTCCTTCACCGCTACCGATCTGTGTTACAGAACCGTTGGAAGCTCTCAACTTACCTCTTCGGAAGCTGGAGTGCCCGAAATAGACCTTTGTCAAGCATGTGTGTTTCATTCCAAATCTGGACATGATCGTAAAGGGGGAAATGCAAGTAAGATTGGGTGGCCAGCTCATTAAGTCAACTTAAATGCATGCTTAATGCAATGGTACAACACTGTGGGCCCAATGTTGCTTTCAAGAACCTTGGAGCATATGGGTTGAATTGTTGTGTCATTTTGATTGCCCTTGCAGGACAACTCTTTTCCCCAACCATTCCCAACAGCCACTGCAGCCAGAATGCACCTACCCCTCAAGAGAAGCAGGTTGACAACTTTAAGTGCTGCTAATCTCACACAACCTTGAGTCTCCTGCTGAGGGTATACAATCAAATAATAGTGCATTTGTCCTGGGCTGTACACCATTCTCATTTAAATTAGCAAAGTTTGTGCACTACCTGCATCAAAATGAACAGGCTTATGTTAATCACACAGTGTGATCTCTGCACTTGTTTTCAAGCTTTATTTGCTGTTTCTAAATTTATACATGACACCAAATGGCAGGCGACACAAATTGTCAACAGTAGCAGGGCTGCAAAAATTACAAGAAGACAGTGACAGCTTTTAGAATGGGCATAGAATTAATTGCCAAATTATTTTCAAAAGCTAAGGGTGAGGGCTTACATTTTGGTTAAAAAAATGTTACTTAGAAAATAAGAACCTGTTCTTGGGAAGGGAGGGATCTTGGAGTCCAAGCTAACAGCTCACTAAAGGAGCAATGCAAATGAATAAGGTGATAAAAAACATATCAAAATCTGGGGTTTATTGCAGAACTGAAAATTATGATGTTGTGCTAAATTTGTATAAAATATTGATTAGAACACACTTAGAATATAATATCCAATTCTGGGTGCCATATTATAAGGATATAGAGATTTTGAAGAGAGTGAAGAATGTGAGATACCGGAATGAATGAATAGTCTGGGCCTCTTCTTTGGTATGGTGACCTATTATGTGTCTTTAAAATGATAAAGGTTTGATGAAACAGATACAGAGAAAATGTATCCAAGTGTGGTAATCTGGAAGCTATCAAAATCAGAAAACTACTAAGAAATCAAATGCAGAATGTAGAAGGAATGGGGATGATCTTACCTTCTCGCCCAGCTGGTCAAAGGGAGGGGTGAGCCGGCAAGATCGCAAGAGAGCCGAAAAATTGCACCCGATTTCTTGTCTTTCATGATCTGATAGAGGTTTGACTGACCTGATAGAGGTTTATAAGATTTTAAGAGATTTATAAGAGGTGGATTCTCAGAGACTATTTCCCGTGGCTGAAATCGTCGCTTCGAGAGGACATAGGGTTAAAGTGTTGGGGAGCAGGTACAAAAGAGATGTCAGGGGTAAGTTTTTCACTGAGAGGGTGGTGGGTGAGTGTAATTGGCTGCCGTTGGTGCTGGTGAAGGCAAAATCATTAGGGTCTTTAAGATTCCTGGATGAATACATGGGATTTAGTAGGATTGAGGGTTATAGGTAGGCCTAGTAGGTAGGGACATGTTCAGCGCAACATGTGGGCCGAAGAGTCTGTTTGTGCTGTAGTTTTTTGATATTGTATGTTCTATCTTACCAGCACAGATATCTGGCGAGATCAGCCTCATGTCCGAATAGGGTGCAAGGCTCAGTATAATATTTAAAGTCAAAGGTAAGCAGAATTTAAATATTATGAGTGAGCCCAGCATTCCATCGCCAGGCCCACTTGCCTTCACAGCCTCACCATTCATCCCTGACCATTGCCCGAGTTCTTTCTTCTGCCTTCTCTGGGGGCTGTCCCTCGCCACCCTCTTCAACTTCCACCTCATCCCTCAATAACTTTTGTCCTCCTTGTCTATCAAAAACCTGACTAACTCAGCCTGGAATAAATTCAACGACCCAGCCTGCAAAACTCTCTGGAGAACAGAATTCCACAGGCTATCACTGTCTGAGAAAAACATTCTCCTCATCTGTGTCTTACTTTTAAACTGTGTCCCTTTGTTCTAGTATACCAATGGGAGGAAACATTCTATCAATATCAACAGCTCCAGAGAAGCCTGTGTCATTCGGCTGAGGGAGTGTGCTGAATGTTGTATCCTTAGCATCAAGAGGGGACAGGCCATGATACTAACTAGGTGGGAAATGGCTGAGCAGCAAGAGCATGGGGAAGAGGGAGAGGAAGGGAGGAATCAATCTGGAAAGCCCCTTTCTGGCTGGACTGTCCATGAATAAACCATGACACCAATACCAACAGTCTCGCACCTTACCTTTTCTCTGTCACGGACCATTGTGTCATGAAAAACGTTGAAATGCTACAGTGCAGAAAGAGGCCATCTGGCGCATCGAGTCTGCATCGACCACAATTCCACCCAGGCTCTACCCCCATATCCCTATATATTTACCCACTAACCTCTCTAACCTACACACCTCAAAACAATAAGGGGCAATTTCAACCTGGCCAATCAACTTAACCTGCGCATGTTTGGAGTGTAGGAGGAAACCGGAGCACCCGGAGGAAACCCATGCAGACATGAGGAGAATGTGCAAAGCCCACATAGATAGTGACCCAAGCTGAGAATCGAACCCAGGTCCCTGGAGCTGAGAAGCAGTAATGCTAACCACTGTGCTACCATTGCTGCCCAACTCATCCTCATGACGCTAAGGATCATGACGCTAAGTATGCTAAAAATAAAAGCTGCTAGAAAATAAACATTTCAAAACCAAATGTATGAGTCCAATCATTTTGCACACAGAAGTCGTAATCAACATTGTGCATTTCCTTAGTGCCTATCTTCCATATGCCTTAGCCTTTCTGTCGCTCCTATCCAATGCTATTCTTATGGCAGCAGCATGGCCGATGGATAAATTCTAGCAGCTCTGAGCCCAGAGTTTGGGACTGCAAATTCTGCCTCTTGTTGGCAGAAACAGCCTGGCTCAGCTGGTCGGTAGGCAATGTTTAGCAAGGGAACTGGCAGAGTGGAAAAGTTGGCAGGGAAAAATCTTCCTGAAAGAGATGTTTGTGAGGCATGGCATCGCTGCCATCACTCCTACTGTTCCCACTTGTGGATTGAGACCTGACTTCTGAGTTTGTTGCCACTGGTGTGTCACATTTCACAAAGCAAGCACCGGTACGCCAGTGCCTCAGTGTTTGGTTTCGCGGTGGAATCAATTCACCATCACTCATTTCCTATTGAAAATGCCCCTCGGACTCGAAGTCCAGCAACTCAAAAATTACTCTTTATTTTTGTTTTGACAAAAATGAAATATTAACAGTGTAGGAGAAGTACATTAGTGTTGCCTAAAAACATTTTTGGATACATTGATGGATTTTCTGCTCTCAATGATTTCAAAGATTAAAGTGCTTTGCTTCCGTATTTTAATTACTAATAACGTCCCTGTGTCAACTTGGAGGAAGATTGCCGTGGTTTGATATTTTTAGATAGATTGTAAACTCATTCACAATAAGTTCAATATGTACACATTACTGATATAACCATAAATAGCAAATAGCAGAAATCTGACCCACCATTTATTCCCAAGTATAGATTTTTGTATGAACATTACAGACATGCGTAAGAGTTTAGAGTATTTCATTTCAGATCCTTAGCCCATGCAATATTTCCATTTTAGCATACATACCGAAGAAATATGTCCCGAAATGTGCTTCATCAAGGCACAATTCAGCTGAAAAAATGGATTCTGGTCCAACAATAGAGATATTAGAAGGAGAGAGTACTGTCTTCTTCCTTAGGTAGCATCCTTGACCATTTAAGCAGAACAAAGAGAAAAATAGCATAATAACTGACCCTTCAGAGCACAAAGGCTGTGCCAATTCCTAATCCTTATTTAGACCCACTACTCATTGCCCATATGCAGTTTCTATCTCTCTGCTCACCTTCCAATATGCCTTGAACATTGTTAACATGCCTGCTTCCAACACCTACACTGGCAGTGCGTTCCAGGCACCCACCGCTCTCTGTGTGAAAAACTTCCCCTGCAGGTCTCTCTTACACTTACTGCCTTTCACTTGAAACCTGTGCCCTCTTGTAGTTAGCATTCAAGGGCTGCTGAACCATAGCTTATGCTGTGATTTTAGTATGGGAGAGGGCAAGGTTAGGCAGGGCTAACAGTGATACAGTTGGAATGAGTAGTGAACTCTGAGCTGTTGGTGTCATTCTGAACCACACAGTAGAAGTGTAGCCAACTGAGCTAAACAGTCATCTGCTGATTTTTAAGGATGGTCTTAAAAGAAGGGAGAGATTTGGAGAGTGCTCTGCATTAATTCTTCGATAAATCATCACTTGTGTTAATCACCTAGGTCTGCCTCTGTAAATAAAGAAATCTTACGCAGCATTTAACAAACAAGGTTTTTGTAGCTCACTGAAATTAACTTATGTAGAATTACACCAAAGTTACAGCAAAGAAAGAGGCCATTTATAGAAGAAGAATCTCCACAGTGCAGGAGATCATTTGGCCCATTGAGCCTGTACCAACAGCAATCCCACCCAAGCCCTATCTCCGTAACTCTATATATATACCCCGCTAATTCCTCTAACCTACACATCCGGAGACACTAAGGGACAATTTAGTATGGCCAATGCACTTCACCCACACAATCTTTCAGATTTTGGGAGAAAACTGGAGGAACCCACACAGATATGAGGCAAACATGCAGACTCTGCATGGATGGTGATCCAAGCCGGAAATCAAACCCAGGTCCCTGGAGCAGTGAGGGAGTAGTGCTAGCCATTGGGCCACTGTGCTGCTCAAAGTTCTACCAGTCATGTATGGGTCTATGCTCCACTTGAGCCTCCTTAACCTAACTCTATTTCCTCCTTCCTCGTATGTTCATTTACATTCCCATAAAATATTCACCCAACTACTCTCGCTGCTCATAAATTCCATATTCCCATCTGTTACAACCCAGTTGATGTTTTAACTTGATAGGAAGACTCCAGAGTGGAATTCTGGCTCAACAGACCATAACTTATATATATTTTTTATAAAACATGGGGAAACAGAATCACAGGAATGCTAACTAGTTTTAACAACAAAGAAAGAGGGAACTGGGAACCAGAACTGTTCCCATGAAAAAAATGATTATAAGACAATACTCCTTTACTTCCCCCCTTAACTTAGTTAGGTTAACAATTACTCACCAATTTTAAGATTATCATGGGTTACAAAATATATGTTAAACTACAACGGTTTCATTAACACAAAATCGCTTTTAAGCATGCAAGTTGACTGTGGTCAAATACACACACTCCACTCTGATCCCAATTCAGTGTCTATGGGATTTTCTCCTCAGAATCTCACCCAGATGATTCGTATACTATGAGTCGCCTTGTCCCAATGAACTCCAGCTTCCACACAAGTCATTTCAAAAGCTTTTATGCTTTCCTGTGCTGCTTCCATCAAGGTTTCATTTTCAGGCTTTACACCTTTCTATTCAGATTTTCTTTGTCTTAAAGGTTCTTACACAAACTTGGAGGTCCAGCCACTGATATCCACAAGTATTCCAAATAATGTCTCCAAAACTGTAGTGATTTCTTACAAACCTGAGCACTACTGCAGATAAATTTCTAGTTTCTTTCAATCCAATGCCTTTTCAATTCTTTCTACTGAACAGTTCTGGTTCCCAGTTCCCTCTATTCCGTTAACTCTAGACTTTACCCATGGTGGGGAAGGTGTTGATCACCAATCACTCAGAATATGTTGTGTGAATATGTTGCAGATACATTTATTAAGACTGAGTACATACGAACATTTATATCAAAGTATAAAGTTTTAATATACATCTGCTGAAAGCAAAAGCAAAACTACAACTGGATTGTTTGACACAGTTCCTCCTTGATGATATGCTGCATTCCCTTATGAGTGATTGGCGCTTTTACATAATTGTAAAAATATAACATGGTGGCAGCATAGTGCTCAGCTTGGCAGCAAGATTCAGTACGGGGGTAACATTGTGATCATTTTAGATCATGCACGAGTTGACATTTGATGTTTTGATTAGGCCACAAGAGAGTTGCAACATTGGAAAGTGTCGAAACCACAGTGAAATGACTGTGCAACAAAGCTTTGAAATACTCAAAGAGCTGGTAAGCAGATGGATACTTTGTGGTGAGACTGCAACACATAGTCTGTCAGTTTTGTGTGTATGACAGTACATCAGGAAAACTGCACATATTAACTCAGTAAGAAGTCTCACAACACCAAGTTAACGTCCAACAGGCTTATATGATAGTGAACACCACAAGTTTTTGGAACACTGTTCATTCGTCAGGTGTGGGGCATTCTGATCATAAACAGGGCATATCAAGGCACACACAGTTTACAAAATACAGATTAGAATGCGAGTTTTTACAATCTTAAAGGTGCAGACAATATGAATGCAGATGGCATTTAGCATAGGTTAAAGAGATGTATATTGTCTCCAGGCAGGACAGTAAGTGAAATGTTGCAAGTTCAGGCAAGTCCTCAGGAGGTTACAGATAATGTGACATGAACCCAATATCCTGGTTGAAGCTGTCCTCATATGTGCAGAATTTGGCTATTAGTTTCAGCTCAGTGATTCTGTGCTGTCGTGTGTCATGAAGGCCACATTGGAGAATGTTTACCTGAAGATCAGAGGCCGAATGCCCGTGACCACTGAAGTGTTCACCAACAGGAAGGGAACAGTCTTGCCTGGTGATTATCAAGCGATGTTCATTCATCCATTGTCATAGTGTCTGCATGGTCTCCCCAGTTCTTCGGGACATCCTTTCCTGCATCATATTAGATAGACAACGTTGGCCGAGTTGCAAGAGTGTGCGCCATGTACCTGGTGGATGATGTCTTGCAGAGATTACTGTGTTTATCCCAGTCAAATGCCAACATCTCCACATCATGTTAGCTCAGGCAGAAAGGTGAATGATTAGGGTGTGGGATGGATTGATAGAATCATAGAATCATAATCTACAATGCAGAAGGAGGCCATTTGGCCCATTACAACCATGCCAGAACAGAGTGCAGGAAGGAGGAGAGGAGTGAGGAAAGGGTGATGTAGGGGAGCAGGGGTTAATAGCTCATTTGATGCCGTGCTAGCTACTCCATTCCTTCCCCACTGCAATTTTATGGATAGCAGGAAGAATATCAGGAAGCTCACCCATCTCACTTATGGTCATTTCAAGATCTTGCCTGCTGCTGTTGGGATTTTACCCACATTCTTTTTTTTAGAGCAACGCAGCACGGGAAACAGGTCCTTCGGCCCAACGAGCCCGCGTGCCGTCATAACTATATAGTAACAAATCCATTATCCTATTCTAATTTTAGGTTATTCCTAATATGGAAGAATCTCAAAGTAGGGACAATTTGTTTCCCAATCAGCCTAAGAGCGAATTCTTGGGATGTGGGAGGAAACCGGAGCACCCGGAGAAAACCCACGCAACCACGGGGAGAACGCGCAAACTCCCGCAGACACCAGCCCAATTCCAGTGTCTGCACAGCTACAGCGATAGTCACTGAGCTGTCATGGTGCCCTTCAGATGGTCCAGATAAAGCACTCATTTACGACATGAAGCACCAGGCAACCCATGATCAACATCCAAGAGCTGTCCTCGCACCACCTGCCGAATGCATGCTCCTTGTTGGTCAAGTATGGACCGAATTACCTGTGGAAAAAAGCCATAGTTAAACAGTCCTACTATATCCCTCTATCTGCATACCGCTCATGTGGCTGTCCAAGAGACCCTTAAACAGCCCTAGCGTGCCTGCTCCCACCACCTTACTCGGCAGTGCATTCCACACCCCCACTACCCTTTGTGTGAAAAACTGCCCTCTAATATTCGTCTTATACATAGCCCCCCTCACCCTAAGGCCATGACCCCTCGTCCTATCCATTTCTGAAGGTGGAAAAAGTTTACCAACATTTACTCTATCTATACCCCTTATAATCTTATATACCTCTATTAGATCCCCTCTAAGCCGACGTCTTTCAAGGGAAAACAACCCCAGTCTATTTAATCGTTCCTCATAAGACAGTCCTTCCATACCAGGCAGCATCCTGGTAAACCTCCTCTGCACTCTCTCCAAGGACTCCACATCCTTCCGATAGTACGGCGACCAGAACTGGACGCAGTATTCCAAGTGAGGCCTAACCAACGTTCTATACAATTGCAACATCAAACTCCTACTCTTGTATTCTATACCCTTTTCTATGAAAGCTAACATACTATACGCTTTCTTTATCACCTTCTCCACCTGTGAAGACACCTTCAGAGACTTGTGAACCTGCACCCCCAAGTCTCTCTGCATCTCTATACTCCGAATAGTTTTACCTTTTATCCTATAACTCTCTTCTACATTTTTCTGGCCAAAATGCATCACCTCGCATTTGTCTGGATTAAATTCCATTTGCCATCTTTCTGCCCAGTCTACCAACCTATCTATGTCCTGTTGTATTGCCTGGCACTGCTCCTCTGTACCCGCCAATCCAAGCATTTTAGTGTCATCAGCAAATTTGTTGATCTTACCACCTACCCCAACTTCCAAGTCGTTTATGTAGACCACAAATAGAAGAGGACCTAGTACTGAGCCTTGTGGCACTCCACTAGTGACAGGCTTCCAGTCAGAAAAAGAGCCTTCCACTACTACCCTCTGTCTCCTCCTCCCGAGCCAGTTCTCGACCCATCTACATACCTGGCCCTGTATCCCATGCGCCTTCACCTTCTCTATCAGTCTACCATGAGGAACCTTGTCAAACGCCTTACTGAAATCCATGTAGATGACATCAACAGCATGTCCTTCATCAACTGTTTTTGTCACTTCTTCAAAAAATTCCACTAGATTTGTAAGACAAGACTTCCCCTTGACGAAGCCATGCTGCGTATCCCTGATCAGATCACAGCGCTCCAGATGCTCATACATCCTGTCCCTGAGGATCCTCTCCATTAGCTTACCTATAACTGAAGTCAAGCTCACCGGCCTATAGTTCCCTGGGTTATCCCTCTGACCTTTTTTAAACAACGGTACTACGTTTGCTATCCTCCAGTCCTCTGGGACCTCACCTGTGTCCAAGGAAGAGACAAAGATTTGCGTCAGAGGCCCAGCTAGGTCTTCCCTCAACTCCCTTAGCAGCCTGGGGTAAATGCCATCAGGCCCCGGAGCTTTATATGTCTTTAAGCTGCCTAACAGCCCCAACACCTCTTTCCTCGTAATCTTTATTTCCCTCAACCGATCCTCAACTTTGTCAACATCAGCAACAGACATCTGGCCAGTCTCCTGTGTGAATACCGATGCAAAGTATTCATTCAGGATCTCCCCCATTCTCTCAGGCTCTAAGCATAGATCCCCTCCTCTGTCCCTGAGAGGTCCAATCTTGCCTCTAACCATCCTTTTGCTCCTTACATAGTAAAATGCCTTAGGATTTTCCTTAATCCTACCTGCCAGAGCCACTTCGTGGCCCCTTTTTGCCTTTCTAACACCCCTTTTAAAATCCCGTCTACACTCTCTATAAGCTTCCAGCGCTGTCTGAGTCCCCAGTTGCCTAGATCTAACGTAAGCCTCTCGCTTCTTCCTGATCAAGTCCTCAATATCCCTGGTAAGCCACGGTTCTCTAATCCTACCTTTCCCATCCTTCCTCCTTGCCGGCACGTATCTTTCCTGCAGAGAGTTTAGTTTTCCCTTGAAAGACTCCCACATGTACCTCGTCGACCTGCCCTCGAAAAGCTTATCCCAGTCGGTATCTTTAAGATCTTGCCTAATCTGGCTGTATCTAGCCCTCCCCCAGTTAAATACCTTCCCTTTTGGGCAGGTCTCGTCCTTTTCCATTAATATCCTAAAGCAGACAGAGTTGTGATCACTATTTGACACATGCTCTCCTACCTCGACGTCAACCACCTGCCCTGGCTCATTCCCCAGAACCAAATCCAGTATAGCCCCCTCTCTAGTTGGGCCATCCACATTCTGCTCCAAGGACCCTTCCAAAACACACTGTACAAATTCCTCCCTGTCCACTCCTACAGCTCTGGGCTCTCTCCAAACCTACTCCAGGGAAATTGAAATCTCCCACTACTACTACCCTATTTTTCCTACACTTATCTAATTCACTTGGATTTTACCTACAAAAGGGGCACGCAAGCGCCAAGTGCTTGTGGACTTGTGACCAGGCAAGGAGAGGGCTCCTTTTCCATATTATGTAAAAATCTGATCTTCCCCAACTACAAATTTTCCTCACTTTCCTTTCTGCCGGGCTGCCCCTGTTAACTCTCCCTACCTACCTTGAAGTTCAGTTCCATGACAACACAATTCCTTCTGGGACTCGCTGCAGTTCCAGCAGTGACCACTGCTCCCCATGGCACTGCTGAGTCCAGAGTGTTATCAGTCATTTGACTAACTTGCAGTTCTAGAAGATGGGATTTCCTCCCTAGTGGGGACAGTAGCCTAACCTTGCTTAATTAACATCCTGCTCTCCTCCTCCATCCACCCCCCCCCCCCCCCCCCCCCCCCCCCCCCCCCCCCCCCCCCGCTTCAACAACATTAAATCCAGTCGCTGTGTCCAGTTCTGGGCACTGTACTTTAGAAAGGATATGAAGATTTGGAGACGGTGCAGAAAGGATTGAGCTGAATGGATTAAGAACGTAGAACTTTCATTCAATGGATAATTGGAAAAGCTCATGTTGTTCTCTTTAGAGAAGAAGGACTTCAGTGGAAGTTTTGTGGATTGTTTGAAAGCATGAGGAATCTGACAGAGTAGTTATAGAAAAACTGTTCCCGCTGGTGGAAGGATCGAGAGCCAACCAACATTACTTTATGTTGATTAATGATTGGAAGAGGGAACTGAAAGTATTACCACAAAATTTACAGATGATACAAAGTTAGGTGAGAGGGTGAGCTGTCAGGAGGACGCAGAATGCTTCAGCATGATTTCGACATACTGAGTGGGTACCTGCGTGGCAGAAGCAGTATAATATGGATAAATGTGAGGTTATTCACTTTAGTAGCAATGATAGGAAGACAGATTATTATTTCAATGGGTGTAAATTAAGTGAGGTGTTTTTGTGCCTCAGTTGCTGAAAGTAAGTGCACAGGTACAGCAGGCAGTAAAGAAGGCCAATGGTATGTTGGCCTTCATAGTGAGATCATTTGAGTGTAGTGATAAGAATATTTTCTGGAATTGTACAGAATATTGATGAGGCCACACCTGCAAAATTGTGGGCAGTTTTGGTCTCCTTATCTGAGGAAGGATGTCCTTGCTATAAAGAAAGCACAGCAAAGGTTTACCAAGCTGATTCCTGGGATGGCAGATCTGTCTTACGAGGAGAGAAAAGCCAGTTAGGATTATATTCACTGGAGTTTAGAAGCGTGAGAGGGGATCTCATAGAAACTTATAAAACTCTAACAGTATTAGACAGGGTAGATTCAGAAAAAATGTTCCCAATGATTGGAGAGAACTAGGGGTCATAGTTTAAGGATAAGTGGTAAACCTTTTAGAACAGAGGTGAGGAGAAATTTCTCCACCCAGAGGGTGGTGAATGTATGGAACTCACTACCACAGAAAGTAGTAGAGACTAAAATATTGCCTGATTTCAAAAATAAATTAGATATAGCTCATGGGGCTAAAGGGATCAAGGATGATGGGAAGAAAGGTGGATCAGGATATTGAATTTGATGATCAGCCATATTCAAAATTAATGGTGGAGCAGGCTCAAAGGATTGAATGACCAATTCCTGCTTCTAGTTTCTATGATTGGCAAGTATACAGTGGTGGTAAGTGGAGAAACATTTTTTACACAGTGAGTGATCGGGATCTGGAATGCAACGCACGATAGTGTGGGGAGAAAGATTCAATTGTGGCTTTCAAAAGGGAATTGAGTGAGCAAAAAAAAAATTACAGCATCATGGGAAAAGGATTGAGAATGGGACTACTCCTGCCCCACTGCTGTCACTATATTCTCACCCTCCACTGTCAAGGAACCTGGCTGGTCACATTAGCATGGTAAGAAGTCTCATAACACCAGGTTAAAGTCCAACAGGTTTATTTGGATAAACTTGTTGGACTTTAACCTGGTGTTGTAAGACTTCTTACTATGTCTACCCCAGTCCAACGCCGGCATCTCCACATCATCACATCAGCATGATCAGAAAATCCCGCCAGCAGGAATAGCCAGAAAATTCCAGCCATTGTATTATGTTTTGTCATTGTCTCATTATCCATGTACCCTCATTTTTATTTTCTCTTAGGTCTCTATTCATCCTTGGTTTCTCATTAATGTTTAGTTTGTTCTTGTTTTTTTTTCACTGGAAGATAATTCTACTGAACTTTGTTGAACATCTTTTTAAATGTTTCCTATTTCTGTTCTACATCATTTGCCATTTTATTATTCCAAGTTCTATTCTCAGCTCTACAAAATTGACCTTTCGTCAATCTATTGCCCTGACATTTCTCATGTTGACACCCTTCTCAATTAATCTTAAAGAAAATACTGTGTAGACATTCCTCGACTTTTACTTCTTTTATCCGTTCAGACTCATCACTGATTGCTAGATTCAGTCGTGCATCCTGTTTTGTTGGGTTTCCTATTGAGTTAGGGGACAAACCACTGTGCATCATAGGAACTCTGATTTATTCATTTCAAGATTGCTGCAATTCCCTGTTTATCATTACACATTTTTTCTATTCATTTCCCCAATTTGTTGCCACCCTTCTTTCTGCACTTCCCTTCCATGTTAGGTGGTCTATAGACTTAACAAAGTTGGTATTATTGGGCCTTTATAATCTTGTATTTCTATCCACATTGGTTATATTTTTGTCTTATGGGTGGCTGTTTCTCTACTGCAGTAGAAACCCATTGGCAGGAATTTTTCCGTTGTTCACGCCCCACCATAGCTGCAAGCGAAAACGGACAATTTGGTGGTCAGCCGAATCTTCATTCATTGCAGCAGGAAGAAAAAGTCTCACTGGCATGAGAGGCCGAAAAATTCCTCCCATTATGTATCTCAAAGAAGTACAACTTTTCCACTTTCTTCTCCCCTCTCTATCTATTCTAAATGTGTTTTATCCTGTATTAATTAATTCCCAATCCTGAATTTTCTGTATCCATATCTTAGCAATCCTTACAATATCTGACTGTTTGCAACATATTATTGCCTCCAGTTCTGTAGTTGAAATGCCTGAGTATTGTAGGCATTGCTGTTATTACCTTGTGGAGGAAACAGAATCCAGCAAATAAAACAGTTCACTCAAGTGGAGCCAAGAAAAGAAACATTATGATTGGACCTAATGTTTTCCTCTCTCCCTATATGGCAGTGTTCACTACACATCACCTGTTCTTCCCCCTTATTGTACAGTTGCAATCCCTGTAGAGATCTACAACTTCTTAAAAAGAAAGTTATCCTCACAAAGTCAATGGAAAGAAAATAATTGGATAAAATCATGACTGCAATAAACTTGCTAAATTCATCAAAACTCAAACTTAGTTAACAGATGAAGAATATTACAAATTGAAAGGTAAATTTAACTTAAAATAGTTGAGATAGCAAAGATAGGCCTCATATAGCTACTAGCATTGACAATATGTCCCATTTAAATATGACATGCCTATACTTTTTCAGAAGACTAAGGAAATTTCGCATGTTAGCTACAACTCTCACTGATTTTTACAGATGCACCTTAGAAAGCATTTTTTCTGGTTGTATCACCGCTTGGTATTGTTCCTGCTCTGCCCAAGATTGCAAGAAACTACAAAGGTAGCCCAATCCACCACACAAACCAGCCTCCCATCCATTGACTCTGTCTACACTTCCCACTGCCTTGGCAAATTAGCCAGCTTAATAAAGAACTTCACACATGCCAGACATTCTCTCTTCCATCTTCTTCTATCAAGAATAAGATAATAAAGTCTGAGGTCACGTGCCAACCAAATCAAAAACAGCTTCTTCCCTGTTGCCATCAGACTTTTGAATGGACCTATCTTGCATTAAGTTGATTTTTTTTACACCATAGGTATGACTATAACATTCCATTCTGCACTGTCGCCTTTCTTTCTCTTTGTCTGTATAGCATGCAAGAAACAGAACTTTTCACTGTATACTAATACATGTGACAATAATAAATCAAATCAAATCAAACCTCAGTCTTTCTAACTTGGTTTTCATTTTGTCGGTTCTTCCATCCAACCATTTTGGTTCTTGAGTTGCATTCACCAACAGTCGGATTTGATTCAAAGTCCAGACTTATTTACTATTGGTGCTGTGCATATCTACAAACCCTCTCTAACTTGATTCATGACAGCCCTGAAGGCATAGATTTCCCAGAGACTTGCTTCTCCAAAACCTTTGAATGATCTGAAGGGCTGTGCACAACTTCAGCAGGAGGAATGGGGTATTGTCCAACCTACAATCCCTCACTCTTCCTGACTTCAGAGTTGAGTCCATTCCAGCTACATAACAGCTGGTAACACAGTCTCTGCTCTATTCTCAGAGGTCTGCTTCAACACTAAGATCTGTTCAAAGAGTACTAAATCAGAAAGTTGTTCCATTCAGAGAGAACATTGTTTTTTTTTGCTCTGCATGAATTCTCAGTCTGAACTGTCAAACAGAAAACACAGGCTGAAGCCCAGCCCTATTGCACTTAGCTTTCTACTTACCCGTTGTTTCTCAGATGTCCATCTCCATGGCAACTCCAGGTCACATGGGCATTTCTTGGAAAATAATGATAATGTAATTAGAAAACCAATTAACCCTTTCAAAATACTCCCCAGTCCATTTGATCCTCAAATAAACATCGTATCAAAGAAAATACAGGCTTTTCCCAGCAAATGAGTCATCACATTACAAAGAAGGCCAAAGACACCCTGTGTTGTTCGTGCCTGGCAAATTGCCACGTCAAACAGAAAGAAAGACTTATTAGTCAATCTCCACAATGTCCTAGGATGCATGCTAACCATTAAAATGTATGTGTACTGCACGCACTGTTGTGATGTAGGAAGTGTAGCTACCACTTTGTGCACAGCATTGTTCCACAAATAGCCACATTATAATGACCAGATTTCTTTTTCCTCCGTGAAGATAATTGAGGGAAAGATATTGCCAAGGACACAAGGAAGGCTTGCCCCCTTCTTCAAATATTGCTGCTTCCCTGAAACCTTTATACCTACCAGAGGGCGCAGATATCAATTTAACTTATCATCCAAAATACAGCACCTCCAACAATTCAGTCATCCCTCTGTACTGCATCTGAGTGTTTGCTGAGAACTTTTTTCTGGAGCAATATATGAACCCAGCAATTAAACTTTATATTTTAGTATCACAAGTAGGCTTACATTAACTCTGCAATGAAGTCACTGTGAAAATCCCCTAGTTGCAATACCCTGACACATCTTCGGGTACACTGAGAGAGAATTTAGCATGGCCAGTGCACCTAACCAGCAAGTCTTTTGGACTGTGGGAAAAAATCGGAGCACCCAGATGGAACCCACACAGACATGGGGGGAACATCCAAGTTCCTCACAGACAGTGGCCCAAGCCAGGAATTGAACTTGGGTACCTGGTGTTGTGAGGTAGCAGTGCTAACCACTGTGCCACCGTGTTGCCCTAGTTTCTACCTCAGAGCTGAGGATGTTATCACTGAGCAAGCTGTGCCATCAACATGCCATGTTACCTTTCCACCTTAAGAAGTTCATCTGAACTTGTGATAACCATTGCAAATTTCAGCCATTAACATATCAGTTATTTGAAATTCCCTAAATAAATGTTAGATCAGTATAAGGTTAGGGTGTTATAATGCAACAAGCGACTTTGTGATGAGTCCATCCTGCCACACTCTATTTTAAACGAATATGCATGCAGAGAGAATGAAGATGAATTGCAACCAAAGTATTGAATTTTATTGATTGTGTGGCATACTTGAGGCAGTGTCTGCACACTAGCCTATTCTTCCAGCTGTTCTCAAAACTCTGAACACAGGTTATATTTAACAGGGAAAATATTTGGCTTCTGCTAATTTTGAGGTGACCCACACAGGACAGAAGCTGATAATCGATGGAGATGTATTAAATTTTAAACACTGTGTTTGGATTTTTATTTGTCCAGGGTTACTATTAGACACATCTAATATAATTTTCTGTATTGACGAATAGTTTATCATTAGTCTCATTTGTACAAGGAGAGGTCTGCGTTTTTCAAATATCAATGATCACCATTAGTACATTATTTTCACATCTCCTCATTACACAATTCACTGCTAATGCAGAAAATCTTTGAATTCAAAATTAGTTCCTATACAACAGACATACAATGTTTCATATCAGAAGCTAATAAATAATTAGATCAATCATTGAGACCACACCAAAGATTTGAGGAGTAAATTGATAACACTGTTGGAGTCATATGTCTTTTAATAGTCTATGGGTTAAAATTGTTCCACACAGTTCTTCTGGGGTTCAGATGCTATGGTTTGCCGATTCCTGATCCTGTGGAGGGAGACAGCACACAAATTAGGTACTTATTTTCCATTTTCCCAAATGTACTATTGGACCAAATGGGGCAATTGTTCCTGGCATCCTAACTGTTCAGCGTATTGTCGCACTGGCAAGGTTTGCAACAGCTGTTGAAAAACATAACCAGGTGAAAGGAACACACTGGTTTTGCAAAGTACAGCACCCCCAGGTGGGAAAGTGGGGGAGTGGGGTGATGGACATGCTCAGACAGTACCCTGGCACACTGGAAGTGCCAATGGGAGCCCCTTTGGGGAGCTCCATTGTGGAGTTTGCCATTATGCATTGGGGGATTGTCCCAAAGATTATCGGGGAGGGAACTAACCTAATCCCTGGGGAAGGAATGCTTTCCTGGAATTTTTGGTGGGAGGTTCCCTTTATACGGAGGTGGGGATTTCAGTGGTGCCTCTGATGTGCCCATGCTTGTTGGGGAGTGGGGTTGGGGGATGGGGGAAGAGAGTGATTTCTCCATATCTGTTTGGGAGAGGGATAAGGGAGTGAGATGAATTGTTTGGTTGGATTGGGATGCCCTTTAAAAATGATGCCTTGAGCTCTGTTGAGTTGGCATTCTCAACCACTATGACGGCATGGGCCACACCTCCAGAATCCTCAGGCGCAGAGTTCCAGGTTACCTGGAAAGAAATCTGAACTTTGCAGCTGGACTGGTTTTCTCACCTCAGTCAGCACTCTGTGCACACAGTGGAAAATTCCACCCTATGGTAGGTTTTTCTGACCCCACACCCTTCCCAACCAATACCACCCGCCTCACCACCCCATCCCTGCGTGATATGTTTTGCAGAGGTAGCTCACCACTGGTCGGTGGCAGGATCTTCCGTCCCACTGCTGTCAGCCAGTTTCCATATGCTCACACACTCCATCACTGGGGAACCTGCTGTGGGATGGAGGGGATTGGTGATCGAGACCGAGGGGACCGGTGACGAGACTGGAACATCTCACCAGTGGGAACAGATGGAGAATCCCGCCCAGTGGAATCTGTAGCACTTACTACTGTGGGAATAGGATGTAATATTAGAATAACTTCTTAATGTACACAGCAAAAGGGCTAATTGAACATGCTGTGGATACCATGGGACAGAGAAATCCATGCCAGAAGAAGGCCATTTGGCCCACTTGTGCTTTTTTGTTTGAAAAAATATCCAATTAGATGCATTCCACCATTCTTCCTTAATAACCCTTCAAAATTTTCCTTTTCAAATATATTCCTTATTCTCCTTTGGAACATTACAGTAAAATCTTTCAAGTTCCTTTCAGACAATATATTCCAGCTTATAACAATGCTCAGTATTGAAAAACTCAGAAAATAAGTACTCTCAGTACTCATTTTCATCTCCTTCCTAGTGCTTTGGCCGGTCCATACAAAGCTGAATTGGAAAAGTGTTAAGGTGACAAAGACCAATTGCCCACCCACTTTTTTAAACTGGTATTGAAGGATAGAGAATATTGAGGATTAGATATGAATCTAAAAGTACTATAAGAGAATGGGTGACCCTAACTAACTTTAGGAATTGCTAGCATTCTACAGAAATCCAACCTTTTGACAAGCGTAGAATGGCATAATTTGTTATTTTCTTTGTGGCATGAAATGGATTGAAATCTGTAAACAGGGAATATACCATTATTTGTTCAATATATGCAAAATAAACCAATCTCATTTTTTTATATACAGTTAGTTTTATGACCACAAGAGATTTTTATCAATCTGAAGGGAAGGTTCAAAATCAAGGGGCATAACATTAATGTCGGAGCCGGTAAATCTTGCCGAATATTATTACTCATCCCTGACTATAATTAACTTGGAAAAGATGTTTCTGAAGAGTAATATTAGAGTGAAGTCAGGTTCATGACATTCAAAAAAAGGTTCAGTTCACATGTCTGGTACTTCAAATCTGCTGCACAAAATTATATGCTGCCCTAAGGATATTCTCTTCAGATCAGCAAGGTTCAGGGGAGATTTAATTGCAGGGCTTAAGATCATAAGCAGTTTTGATACAGTGAAATAAGAGATGTGGTTACCACTGTGAGAGAGTTTTGAACCAAAAGGTCCAGGTTTAAAGTAATTGGCAAAAATGACTATTGGTGGGGAGCTCTCTTTTAACACAGCGAGTCATAATCTAGAATGAAAGTGAAAAAGTGAAGTTTATTTATTAATCACAAATAAGGCTTATATTAACACTGCAGTGAAGTTACTGTGAAATTCCCCGAGTCATCACATTCTGGCATTTGTTCGGGTCAATGCACCTAACCAGCACAACTTTCAGAATGTGGGAGGAAACTGGAGCACCCGAAGGAAACCCATGCAGACATAGGGAGAATGTGCAAACTCCACACAGGCAGTGGCCTAAGCCAGGATTTGAACACAGGTCCGTGGTGCAGGGCAACAACAGTGCTGACCAGTGTGCTATCGTACTGCCCTGAGCTGCCTTGTAGGATTTTTAGCTAGGAAAAGGGGAAATGGATACATATATAAGCACAATAAATTTGCAGGGGTTTATAGAGAAAACACAAGAATTCAAAACTAATGAGATATTTGATTTGATTTATTATTGTCATATGTATTAGGATACAGTGAGAAGTATTCTTTCTTGCGCACTATGTGGACAAAACATACTGTTCTTAGACTCCATAGGGGAGAAGGAAGGAAGAGGGTGCAGAATATAACATTATTGTTATAGCTAAGATGTAGAGAAAGATCCACTTAATATATGGTAGGTCCATTCAAATAGCAGCAGGGAAAAAGCTATTCTTCAGTTAGCTGGTACATGATCTCGGACTTCTGTGTCTTTTTCCTGAAGGAAGAAGGTGGAAGAGAGAATGCATGGGGTCTTTGTTTTTGCTGGCTGCTTTCCTAAGGCAGCAGAAAATGTAGATGGAGTCAATGGGTGGGATGCTGGTTTGCATGGTGGACTGGGCTACGTTCAGAACTCTTTAAAGTTTCTTGCGGAATTGGTCAAAGCAAGAGCCATATCAAATTCTGATGCATCTGGAAAGTATGCTTTCTACAGTGCATCCATAAAAATCAGCAAAAGTCATAGCAGACATACCATATTTATTAGCCTCCTGAGAAAGTAGAGATATTGGATAACGCTTCCAAAGAGCCATCACAAGGCACGATAGGTTAAACAGCCATTTTCTGTCCATCTGACGCTTCAAGGCTCCTTCAATACTGCATTGTGAGCATCAGTTCAGATGATATGGTTAGTCCTTTGGGAGTGGGACTTGAATCCACATTGTTGGTCAGCTTAGTGGGCTTTTTACTTTTTCCTACACTTATTTCAGACAGAACTGTGCCTAGCAGTGGTTCTTTTATGTTGGATCTCTGTTGATGCTGACATCCCATTGGGTTTGGTTCCACAAACAAATCAAGCCTTTCCACCGGCAAGACTTCTCACTGTGGTACCTGCCATGAGGCACCTTCTCAACTTATGTCATTGATTTTCTTTGACTATGCTCAAGTTGTCATATGCTGATTCCATTGGTTTATATACTTTGCCTGGTTTGAAAGATTGAGTTCCAATGCCTCCCAGCTATGCCTTTAATATCCTCCTCCTGCCAAAATAACCAACAGACTTACAGCAAACTGGGCATAGATTAAGTACATCCTCTGCATTTAAATTAGCACAAAGGCTGAGTTTTGATAAATTCAACTAAGATACTGAAACAATTCCCACAATTGACAGCTAGAAATTAAATCTGACCAACTGAGATTCAACATAACCAATCATGGGGCATATTTACCATATTCTATTAGACTGAACACCTTACATAAACTTTATCAAAGTTATTGATGCCTCATATCACAAATGTTAAAATGTTTAATTAATGAGCTAAGATAATACTTTCATGGAACATTTGTCTATTTTATAATCACACAATCATAGAATTGTTATGGCACAGAGAAGACTGTTCAGTTCATCGTGTCTGCATGCCTCTCCAAATGAGAATCATGACCTAGTGCTATTTCCTTGCCATTTACCTGTAACCCTGAACAAAGTGCCTCATCAAATAATCATCTGTTGCCCTCTTGAGTGCCTTGATTGAACCTACTTCCACCACACTTCCAGATAATGTATTCCAGACCTGAACCACTCGTGTAAAAAAGATTTTTCTTGCTCCACATTTGCTTCTTATACGAATCACTTTAAATCTGTGCCCTTTCGATCCTTTTACAAATGGGAGCATTGTAAACTATCTACCGTCTACTTTGTCCAGCCCCCTCATGACTTTGAACATCTCTTTAAAATCTTCTTCTCTCTAGAGAGAACAGTTCCAACCTCTCTAGTCTATCATCATAACTGAAGTTTCTTGTCCCTGGAACCACTCCTGTAAACCTCTTCTGCAATTTCTCCAATGCATTCACATCCTTCCTATAGTGTGACACTCAGAATTGTACACAATATTTCAGCTGAGGTATAACTGGTATCCTGTACAAGTTCAACATAACTTTCTCTGTACCCCTTTAAATGAAGTGGAGAATATTATATGCTCTGTTAACTACTCTTTCCACCTGTCCTGCCACCCTCAAAGATCTCTATACATATATACCAGGTCCCTCCCCTCCTGCATCCCTTTAGGAACTTTATCTATTATTTTATATTTTCTCTCCATGTTCTCCCTACTAATATCCACTGCCTCACATGTTTCCATATTGAACTTCATCTGCCACCTCTCAGCCCACTCCACCAACTTGTTTATGTTCTTTTGAAGTTCTACACTGTTCTCTTCACAGTTTATAATATTTCTAAACTTTATCTGAAAACATTGAAGCTATTTCTTATTCAAGATCTAGATCATTAATATAATCAGGAAAAGCAAACGTCCGAATACCAACTACGTAGTGCTCCACTTTAAATCTTCCTCCAACCCAAAAATCTCCATTGACCATTAATCTCTGCTTTCTATTATTAAGCAAATTTTGTATCTACTATGCTATTTATTCGATGAGATTTAACTTTTCTTACAAGTCTATTGTGTGGCACTGGAACAAATGCCTTCGAAAAGTCCATGTATACAACATCAATAGCAAAAGTTTCTAATGGGGAGATTGTGTTTAATTAAGGTAACAGAAGATAACTGAAATGATCGATGTGGTTGATAAGCATTACCCTCATCAACCTCATTGACCATTTCAGCTACTTAAACACAATTTCCCCATTCAAAATCCATTCTAACTCTTCCTAATCAACCCACACTTTTTCATGTGTCTACTAATTCTATCCTGACTCGTGGGCCGAAGGGCCTGTTTGTGCTGTATTGTTCTAATTCTATCCTGAATAATTGCTTCTGGAAGCTTTTCCACTGTGTTAAACTGACTGATCTGTGTGATGACAGTTATTGCGATAGATATAAAAATAGCAAATATTTGTATGGAAGGAAAATATTTTAAATTCAGTTTTATGCTACAAGTAGTTGGGACATCTAGTAGAAATACAGCTTAGATGCAGGGAGAGAAGAGATAATTATTCATTTTAGCCGTGTAGTATTTACTTAGGAGAGTAAATACTCCTAAGTAATGGATTTTTGTTTGTAGATGAAGATTTCCCTTTTGAGGGCTTTGGGATTTTGATTATTCAATTGACAGGATCTTATGATAATGTGGTTAATGGGAGGAGCTAGGTATGTAACAGAGAAAAACAGCTTTCAATTTTGAATGGGGTTTGTTTAAAAAATGTGGTCTGCAAGCTGCTCCAAAACTCAAAGTGTGGAATTCCCCCCCAAAAATTCTAAGTGTTGAATTTGCCTAAAAACTGGAGCAAATCCCACTGTTTTTTTCTGCAGGACTTTCAAAATGAATCTCCCATACTCTGTGCACAGTAGAATGCACGATCATGAAAAGTCTGTGGGTAGGGCCTATTCCGATTGGCCAGCAGCATAATGCTGAGTAGGACACTACGTATGTGCCGATCTATCAGTGCCGAGATTGGCGCGTGCTTAGTGACTCCCACCTTGCCAATCTCCCGATTGCTGGCCAGCTTGATTGCTAGTCAGCACAACAACCCTATAACTCTGCCCACCGATCTCCCCACAGCCCAATTATTGGCCTACTGGATGTGTCTGGATCAGCCTTGACACACAGTCCCTCTCATAGCCTAACTCAGTCTGATCCCTTCCCCACCCCAGTACTTTCGATCTCCCAATTCCCCCCGCCTGCCCCACCAGCAGCCCTGACCCTCTCACCGCAGTCCTGATAGCCCCTCTCCCCACATCTCCATCCCCCCCTGGGCAGGCTGACTGTATTCTCCACCCAATTGCTGGCATCAATCACTGGCCTCTCTCCCATCATTGAGTGCAAAGTGGCAGCAGGACATGCATCCCCACAGATCTCCCCCCACCAAAGGCCACAGTCCCTATCAGGCCCCACCCTTCTGGTCCCACTCCTTTGGCACCAGCCCAATGCCCCTTGTGCACTGTCAGGGTGCCAGGCTAGCACTGCCAAGCTGGCAATGCTGAGGAGGCACCCTCCTTACTCCCGACCTTCTGGGGGATCTCCATGGCTTCCTTTCACTCCAGTGGGATGGGGCGGCCAACTCCTTATTATTGGCGAGCTGTTGTAAACATCGCTGCAGTAAAACACTCCTGGCTGAGGGGTCAGTGTGGGTGTGGAAGGGAGAGGTGGGGTGGGGGCATAGAATAATGGACCTGGAGATTTTAGCCCTGGGCACACTAATGCTATTCTAATCCCCATTATCATAATTTACTCAGATCCATGTCAATTTCTGGTGCAGAGATGGCAATGCCAGAAATCCAATGACCAGAGATGTGTGAAAGCTGCGGCATTATGATAACCCACTAAACAGAATTTCCCTGCCCCTCTGTGCCCCCAGAGTCTCTCTCTGAAAACTTCATGATTGATTACACCCGTTATAGCAAGTCTATTTATGGTTGTTAACTGCATTTAAAGTGGAATTTGTAAGAGTCTGCTGTTTATTTGGAACTAAAACAGCGATAAGTTAGAAATTAAAGTTGTTTCCTTTTGTTATTTTAACTATTGTTCAACTGCTAAGAATTGAGTCGTTTCATTTTTATAGAATTATACTTAAACAGTCTTATTAAATAGAGTTTGTTTTTACTATAAAAGAATCCCTAATCTGTCAGTGGAATTACTCTTAGAGTGAAGCATCCTATCCTTATATTTATGACAAAGTAGAAAAAGTGTTGGGATCTAGTCTGGATTCCTAATTGTAATTTGGGATTTTGGTCCAGGACCCTAACACTCTGAAATATTTTTGAACAGGGATGTAACTTTTTCAGTTTTCCAGTTCTCTGAGTTTGGAGAAGAATGGAGGATTATGCCCAGTGCCCCAACAATTTCCAATCTCACTTCCCTCAATTCCTTAGATGCATTTTATCTGGTCCCAGTACTTCATCAACTTTTAGTATGGACCACCTATTCAACACTTCCTCATCAATTTTGAACTCTTTTGGCGACAAAAGTTTCCTCATCTGTCACCATGTCTTGGGTAGCGTCTACTTCCTTGGTATAGATGGATTTATCTAATAGCTCAGCCATGCCCCCTGTTTACCACACACAAACACACTACGGCTGGAGCACACTTCCATTAAAACACAACCAGCAGATACAGAATGTCTGAATGCTAGGCCAGAACTCAGACTGCTGCCATGAAAGCTCAAACTGCTCTCATCGTGGCTCTGAATAGCAAAGGGCCATGCAAGGTTTCCCACTCCAACAGAACATTGGGATTGCTGAAGCGCTGTCCTAGGCAAGTAGCAGTGACCATGTGGAAATCAAAACTATCTCCTTTGTTAGTCAGACAGCATTTGTGCTTGCACTCCGTTCATTCCACCCATGCCCTTTCCTTTGTTTTTACCTGTCCAACAGTCTGCTCAGACTGCTAGCCCAACATGGTGCAGTCTGAAGCCAGGTCATCTCAGCCTGGAAATCCTCAAAGTCTTCCTCCCAGGCCATTTGTCACCTCCTCCGTTGCAACCATCCCTCATGGACACATGTGGTTAATCAAGCTCATGCAGAAGAAGCACAACAGCGATTACTTTTGTATGCATGATTTAATTGGAATAGATTGGAGAATGTGGAGTTTGAATTTGTTTTTATATTTTACCAGAGAAGACAATGGGGAAATAGGGGGTGTGGGCATATTAGTGTACGGAAATGAGTGAGTGGAATGAGGGCAGAGGTTACCTGAATTACTATCCGAGCTTAAAGTGGTTATCTAAGTTACAGCCTGCCTTATTCTTCCTTCTCTTCTGTCTCCTCCAGCTTCACCTCCTCCTCAGTTCCTCCTCCACCACCACCTCATCCTCAGGTTCCTGCTCCTGAGTCTCTCACTCAGCTGCTGGTGACAAGGGATCTTACCTCATGGTAGTAATGTTGTGCAGAATGCTATGTTAATTCTTGAGATTTACTCACTATATGTCATAGGGCTCTTCAAGAATGGCCCAGATAGCAGAATCCTAGCTTCAGGATACCAAAGATTGGCTCCAGCAGATCTCTTGTGGCAGCAAAACTCTTATCGTGTGCAGGGAAATGCAGACTGGGATTATGAACCATGTCATGAACAGGCTGCTCTTATTGCCCAGTAGCCAGCCTTTGTTTTATTGTGGTGCTTGAAATACATCTGCCACGGAAAACTGCAGCCAGATGAATGCACCATGACAGCTGCTGAGTTGGCAAGCATTGACCTGCATGATTCACTGCCTACAGTCACAAAGCAGTGGCACGTTGTGGAAGTGGAATCCCTTAGGCTCAGATTGGAGGCATAGCGTCCACCCACAAAGCAACACGTGAGCAATCAGTGGCATCCTGCACCAAAGTTTCTAATTCTTATACACTCTCATATTCACACTGCCTGTTTCTTTCTGGCAAGATGAAAAGAGATCAATTGTCTTATTTTGTGTATTTATATCCTCCATGACCCTCTCTTCTGTCCGCCTTATATAACAATGCACTGGAAACTGTGCAATATTGCAAATATTTTTAAAGTATATGTAAGCTTACATTAACACTGCAGTAAAGTTACTGTGAAAGTCCCCTAGCCGTCAGACTCCAGTGCCTGTTCGGTTACAGAGGGAGAATTTAGCATGGACTGTGAGAGAAACCGGAGCATCCGTAGGAAACCCCCACAGACACAGGGAGAATGTGTAAACTCCACACTGACAATGACCCAAGCCAGGAATCAAACTTAGATTTCTGACACTATGAAGTAGCAGTGCTAAGCACTGTGCAACCCCCCTTTTTTTCTAGCAGCAGCTTGAACTTGAGACAGATTAATCACTGAAAGTTTAAACTGAGGCTTTGTCTGCTTTCTCAGGTGGATGCAACAGATCACATGGCACTCTTCGAAGAAGAAAGGGGAACAGTTATCTGGTCATTGTGGCATTGTTAGGGACTTCCTATGTGCAAATTTGCTACCGTTTTCCTTTATGACTACACTGACAATACTGCAAATATACTGCATTGACCGTAAAGTGTCTGAAATCAAAAACAGCCCTATATAAATGTAATTTTTTCTTTTAAGTACATGTTTGGTGGTTATGGATATGACACATTCATGGGGGATCATTCTGGGGAGGGAGCAGGCAATAGCACAGAATAAAGTGGCAACATTACTTTCAATTGAAAAAGTAATATTGAATAAGGAACTTTGACACAGAGAAATGGATAGTTAATTTGGATTTGAATTATTATTGTCACATGTATTAGTTAACAATGAGAAGTATTGTTTCTTGTGCATTGTACAGACAAAATATACCGTTCATAGATAAGGAAAGGACAGAGTACAGAATGTAGTGTTGCAGTCATAGCTAAGATGTAGAGAGGTAGATTCATTCAAAAAGCTGATGGTAGCAGGGAAGAAGCTGCTCTTGAGTCAATTGTAACATGACCTCAGACTTTTGTATCTTTTTCCTGGTGGAAGAAAGCGGAAGAGAGTATGTCCACGGTATGTGAGGTTCTTAATTATGCTGGCTGCTTTTCCAAGGATCTCTGAAGTGCATCGATACACAAACAAGAAAACATAGAGGGGAGGATTTTCCAGCATCACTTGCCCCATAACCAGAAAATCTCAAGCAAGGTCAACAGACCTCCACCACCGTCCCTCTCACTATGATTTCCGTAGTGGGCAGGACAGGAAAATTCTCCCAAAATGTCTAAACACACTCACATCCATAGATGAATAAAAATACACAAATGTTCTACAGAAAGTGGAATTGCTGTGAAACTCTTCACCTTGGCCTGCTTATTTAGGGAGAGCAAAGAGACATATTATACAGTCAGCTGAAAATCTCTGACTTTAGACTTTAACTAAGGATCGTATTAAGAATTATTGGTGTTGCTTTTGATGATTTCATATTTTGAAATGATCCTTTTCCGTTCTCCTGTTTAATGCCTTAGCTCATGACCCCTGCATTCTATTGTTCAGAAGCTAGTCAAACTGGAGAGACTTCAGAACCATTTCAGTGCTGACCCCTCAGCAGTAATAAATGCAAATTTACTGCGATAACATGCCATTGGGTCATAACTGCTCCGTATTAGCAGCACAAACTGATTGTGTGTAAATGCATAAGCTTAGGGAGGCAGAGACTTATATGGGGATTTAAAGTCTAATAAAATAGAGTTTAATAAACTGAATGTGATGAATATAATAACAACTTACTGCCATTGTGGATTTCAACAATTAGAGAAGCCATGTGCTGATGTGAACATTAAAGGCTTGAAACGAACAGCAAAAACGATACATTATGTTAAATTTATATTCAGTGGCAGACATGTCCCTATTCACAGGAGAAGCCAGGTTCTCAAATGCCATGCTTCAATCAAGGGTGGAATAAAAACATAATAACTAACATATTTTCTTGCTAAGATCCCTTTAAGTAGACTTTTTTTCTAAGGAACTGTAAACTGAATTTACAATTTCATTGTAATTTACAATGCTGCATTAACAAGCTGAGAAAAAGGTTAATGCCTGAAATGTGAAATAGATATTGTCCTCTGGGTAGCTGATCATTTGTTAGGGCTATGATAATTACAGACAGCATTGTCACTCATATAGAATCACCTACCTGAATGCGGTTGAACCTTCCTGGCTTGGAAATCCTATTCAATTTGTTTACACATTATCAAACCCATAAAATATGTTTTTCAAATCTGTTGCCTTGGCCGCAGCTCTTTTTTAAACTTTGATGCTTAGATAATGGCCAGCACTGGTATTGTTTGTCTCTAGTTATCAGCAAAGGTGGCGATGGGTATTTTTTTCTTCAATCTTTGCAATCATTATCGCAACGGTGCTGTTATACTGATGCTGTTTAGAACATACCAGCAATTCCAGCAGCAAAGAATGCAGGACCTCAAAGGTCGTAATCCTTGACTTACCCCTGATGCCATTGAGTATAGAAAAAGGAGATTGGATCTGGTGAATGAGTGGCCGGAGAAATGGTGTAAGAAGCAATTTAGATTTCGGTGACTTTGGACACAATCCTGGGGGTGTGGGGGGGTTGGTGGGGTGCTATGTGATTTGTTCATACCAGATAGGTTGCACCTCAAAAAGACACATGTTTAGGCTGGTGGGAGTGAGTGCAGGAAAGGTGAGGAAGTGACATTTAAACTTTTCCCCATCTCAGGCGAGAAGGGGAGTACACTTCACTCTGAAGGCCCCCTCAGAAATGGGATTCTTTCTGTCCCTCAGAATGTTAGAGCTCTGGGACTCGCACCCTGCCTGGCCTGTCCTTCAATGTTGTGATCCCCCCTGCTTCCTCCTTCCCACAGGACTCACAGCAGTAAAATCCCAATTTATAATTCAGACATCAGTTGACTCCAATCCATGCACAATGCCTGTTTCCTCTTGCTTTTGCTCAGCTTTTCCCAAGGGGTAGTTCATTTTTAAAAAGGTTCAAAAATAACCCCAACCCCCTTCCCAATGTTGTGCTTGCTACAAAACAGAGGGTCAAATGTTGCTGCAAAAGTAGGACAAAATGAATGAAGTGGAGGTACTTCTCAAAAAAAAACAAAAGGGAGAAAAAAATGGATGGGAATTGATTGGAAAGAAAAGGAGAAAGAGGAAGATGGAGCAAAGTGGAGTGGGCACTGATAGAGATGGAATGAGAGAAGCTGCAAGAGTTGATGGGAATATACATTGCTGATGTAGGGAAAGAAGGGAAAGGTAGACTTTATTGCGGATTGGGGAATAGACTGGGAATCCATTCTGGGGACAAGTTTGAGGAAGTCAGAGAAGAAAACCATCACATAAGCCCAGTTTTATGCTCTGGCTGGGGTGAACTCGCATGATGGGCTGCAGAGATTCTAACTTCTGGACACCCAACTCCCACACCTCCCCTGCCAAACAGGCAGGAAGCAGCAGATGGTTGTTGGGAAAGAGTTGGGGGTGGCGGGTGGTGGATGGAAGCAGAGTTTTGGCTGGCAGGAAGCCGTTGCTGGAATCAACTATGCATGTTGATTCCGGCACTATGGCAAGTGCTTGACAGGTAAGTAATGGTTCTGATAGAAATCATGGCCAGGGCATATGGAAAGAAAGCCTAGAGCAGAGAATACCCAAGATTTCATTTGGCGGTCTGGAAGAGTCTGCCTGCTTCAAGTATGACCTTGCCTTCACAATGTATTCCTGTAAAAAAATGGGAAAAATGTTTTAATGGTATGGATGGATTTTAATGACATTTGCTGAGATTGTAACTTCTCCTTTAATAAGAATCAGGCAAGCACAAATAGTCGTTTTCAAAGATACAATATTGTGCTACTTTATTTGAAGAGCTCAGCACTTTGGAAAGATGATTAGAACATTTTTCTGTTTTGAATAGGCTGTGTACTCCAACACATTTTCAGCCTTTTGTAAGATTTAGAATCTTTTTTATAATTTCAGTATGGCTTATTGCTTTATGAAAGAGCAAATTGAGAAATAGCAAATGTAAATAACATGGTTTGTTTTAAATTGAACAGTAATGAACTTAAAATGAAACCAGGTGTGTGAAAACAATGAAAACTTGTTTTCTTTAAAAAGTTTCACTTTGCCCCCCTAATTAAAGAATGAAAAATGCCACAAACGTCTAAACTGCTTTATACTCCTTTTTTTTTACTTTTCACTTTATCTCATTTGTAATTTTTGTTCTCTGCCCAGTTGAGTTTTGTGACACTCTTGTGTCCCTCTATTCCCTTCAGTGAAAGGACAATAGCCTATTGTGTGAGACAAGTAGTGGTTTGATGGGAGAGCAAAGTGGTTGATGTGGGTAGCATGGCGTGACATCAATGGGAATTTCCATTGATGGTGGCAGGGCCAGAGAATCCTGCTGCTAGCAAACAATCCGTTACCTCCTACAGGGAGAAAACACATGGCTGGGAGGCCAGAGGATCTTGCCTTTGCTGTCACACAAGAGAATTCATTGTACTTTGCTTAAATTCATAATCTAAGACGAGAACAAAATTCAGGAATGAAGACCACTATTTCTTTAATGGGAATTGTTTTAGGTACCCTATCCTTTGTCTTTACAGCTGATAATAATCATTGTGGTTACTGTGGATTAAACAGAGTGATGTTGTATCGGTAAAAATGGGTACAATATTGCTTGTAAAGGTAGCAATTTTCAGCTTATCCTAAGTAACAAAAAGCTGGTATTGAAGAACCTTAGAGGATTAAAGGAGATTAACTACAATATACTATACCGAACAATAACCCATTTTTTTGCACTCACAAGCAAGCATCTGCTAGGTTATGTAGTTTTATTAGAAAAAAAGGAAATCTTTCAAGTCTCTATCTTCAAAGGGCCCTCATATAGTCTGTGCAAAGATCGTTAAAAGCATTTTAGCTTGCTATTGGAAATAACAGCTTCAGAGACAGATAAAGCCAGACCCTCCTGTGTTTGGTTTGCTATATATGTTAGTGGATCATTTGTTGCAGAGTCATCATATGTAAGGGTGAATTCACCCTTTCTAGTTTCTTTAATTAAACTGGGACCATAAGAACTGCTCCTACTATCAGCAAATGTTAACTCTCTGTATCTTTGTTTCTCTTCTCAAAAAAAGGATCTTTGTCCTGAATTTAGGTCAACGCATTTACTCTGGGACTCAGGAGACCATGGAGTTTATGACTAAACGAGCCACTGGAAAGTAAAGGATCATCTTCATTAAGGAGACAAATTAATTCTGACTAATTTTACATCTATTATGGCTGACCAGATTTGATCTATTTGTTGAACTTTCCCCTGATATGAAAGTAAGGTGCAAACAAATAAGCAAATGTTTGTCGTTTATCTCTATTTTCTTATTTTCTTGCTGCATGCATATTTGTCCCTGATAACACGTGGCATAAATACTAAGGTAAAGGCAAATCACTATGGATGCTGGAATTTGAAACAAAAGCAGAAAATGTTAGAGAAACTCAGCAGGACAGATAGCATCTGTGGAGAAAGAATAGAGCCATCGTTTCAAGTCAGGATGTGGCATAAATACCAGCTTGGCATTATGCAGAGTAGGGAGAATATTCTGCAGATAAACTTGACATATAACTTGAAACTCAACATTTAGAATTACGGTACAAGTGATTGATGTTAGCTTTCTCCTTACTGTGTTTTCAGACAGGGTTTTCACAGGTGAGTTATTCTCATGTCGGATGGCATTGTCTGTCCATTGTATAGACAAGGATGTTAGTTACAATATTTGAGGAATGGATTCCATATCCAAGTTTCTACACAAAAGGGACAATATCTCAGTTTGAAGGTGTTCTAATTATGTAAACGCATTCTTTGTGCTTATTCATTTGTTAAACGTAGGCATCACTGGCTGGGCCAAAATTTGTTGCCCATCCCTAGTTGCCCTTGAACTGAGTGGCTTGCTAGGTCATTTCAGAGGGCAGTTGACTGAGATGCAACCACATTGCTGTGACTCTGATTTCTTTCTCTAAGGAACATTAGTGAAGCATTGGGTTTTTCCGACAAGTGACAATGGTCATCAGTGGATTTTTAATTCCATATATGTTTTACTGAGTCCAAATTCCACCGTCTTGGGATTTGAACCCGGGTCCACAGAACATTAGCTGAGTTTTTAGTGATAATACCACTAGGCCATTGCCTCCTTTAACATCTATATGAAAACATTTGATATTTTGAAACCAAAGGAAAAAATGCTGGAAGATCTCAAAGGTTTGACAAAGGGTCATCTGGACTTTAAACATCAGCTCTTTTCTCTCCTTATAGATGCTACCAACCTGCTCAGATTTTCCAGCATTTTCTCTTTTGGGTTTCAGATTCCAGCATCTGCAGTAATTTCCTTTTATTGAGTCATATTATTTCGAGTCATATTATTTCATACTTTGACTCATTTTTCATTCCTGCCACTGCGAGAAGAACCTTGCAGAAGGCAAATTCCTTAGCTTAATAGCAATAGCAATCAGCGTTTCTTCAAAATCCGTAGGGTAAGATTCTAACTCTTTCAAAATAAATCCAGAATTAAAATGGGGCTTTACAGGGGTGGTAGTCACATACCAACTATGGATTGAAAAAAGAATGGTCAATTTACCAGGATTTCATAACACTTCATGCACACAAGACTCAGCCCCAAGTGATCCATTAATTCCTCCATAAAAACCTTGAATTTAACACAAATCATAGTCACTTTGTCCTGAACAAATTTCTATCTAGTGATCGGCTCATCTGAAAATTGCTGAATTTTTATCAACAAGAAGGGATGAAAAAACAAATTTACAGCAGGAAATGTTATAAAAGGACTTCAGCACCTTTCATAACCCAAGGATGTTCCAAAACATTTTACAGCCAATTAAGTACTTTTGAACTCCAATCACTGATGTACTGTAGCCAATATATAACATACTCCAATTCCTTTGATCAGCTTTAGCTACATTCTTCGTATCTTATTCAGAAAACTTATCTTTTAAATGACTGCTGAGTACTTCCTCAAAAAGGTTATTCAATGATTGGCAGATTCAGACTCAATTGACATCCTTTTTCTCTTTCATAGAATCATAGGATCCCTACAGTGCAGAAAGAGGCCATTCAGCCCATCGAGCCTGCACCTACAGTGTCCCACCCAGACCCTATCCACCATTACTCAGATATTTACTCTGCTAATCTTCTTGACACTTAGGAGGAATTTAGCTTGGCCAAACAACCGAACCCACAAATGTTTGGAATGAGGGAGGAAACCAGAAGGAACCCCTGCAGACATGGGGGGAATGTGCAGACTCTACATAGACAGTCACTCAAATTGAAAATCAACTTGGGTCCATGATGCTGTGAGATGCTGTTAACCATTATGCCACCATGACACCCTTTCCCCAAGTCTTTTCTCAGCTCTCCCATTCAATTGCCACATGCTGTAAAAGTGTGGTGTGGTACGTGACCTCTCATTGCAAGGCCACCTACTCCTGAAAGCAGAAATTCTCATCATCGCACCATCCACTGCTCCCTTGCCTTACGGGTATCTGGATTTCCTGACCAGAATCCTGATTCCCACCTAATTCCCACTACAGTCTGCACTCTGCCACCTCTGTGCCTCAGTCATTGCTCATACCAGCAATTATGCATTCGTACATACAAATCTGGTAACACAAGAAAAGAGAATAGGGGTAGGCCATTCATTATGATCCCCCAACTGAAATCTACCCTTACCCAGTGATATCTTTTAGAGTCTAGAAATCTATTTCTTTCTTAAGGATGCTCAGTAACTTGGCCAGGGACTGGGTTGCAGAATGGAGGTACAGTAGGAATGAGGCAAAGCAAAATGTAGAAGAAAAACCAACTCAATCTGAAAAGCAGAGCAAAGATAGGTAGGTTAAGATACAAGGAAATATAACAAGGCTCAATAGTATTTATGTTAATGCAAGTAGTCTTATGGTAAGATAGATGAACTGAGGGCTCTGATTAACACATGAGAGTATGACATTGTTGCTATCACAGGGATATGGTTGAGGGAGGGACAGTGCTGGAAGCTCAACGTTCTAGGACATAGAATCTTTGGATAAGATTGGAAGTTGTGTGCTGGAGGGGAAGAAGGTGATGGGGGTGTTGTAAAGAAGGAGGGGATGTGTAAAAGAGAAGGTGGTGTCACAATATTGATTAAAGAGCCAATTACCACATTGAGGAGGGATGATGTCTTACCTGGCTTCTCAATTGAGGCCATGTGGGTGAAACTTAAAAACAAAAAAGGCAATCATGTTGTTGGGAGTGTACTATAGGCCCTCAAACAGGTCTATACTGCAGGGCTAGACAGAAGAACAGATATGTCGGCAAATACAAAGCGGTGTAAAAACAATAGGGTAATGATAATAAAAGGATTTCAACTTCTCTGATATTAATTGTGATAGCAGAATGTGAAAGGCTTAGAGGAGGAAAAATTCTTAAAGGGCATCCAGAACAGCTGTTGAGCCAAGACATAGAAGTCATACAGGAGGTGTTAGGTGGGTTGGGTGGTGGGGACAGGGGGGAGGGGTGTGTTGCGGGTATGGTACTTGAGCTAATTTTCGGAAATGAAGCCAGGTAGGTGGTAGAAGTGTTTGGTTATAGAGACCATAACTCAGTGAGATTTAAGGTTGTTATGGAAAAGGACTGGAAATAAATGTTCTGAATTGGGGCAAGGCCAATTTTAATCAGATGAGGCAGGATCTGACCGAAGTGACTGGAGGCAGCTACTTGTAGGAAAATCAACATCATAGCAGTGGGAATCATTCAAAAAGGAAATAGCAAGTGTACAAAGCCACCATGTTCCTGTGTAGGTAAAGGGTGGGACCAGAAAAATCCAGAGAGCCCTGCACGTCAAGGGAAATACAGGGTTGGATAAGAAAAATAAAGGCTTCTGGCAGTCCCGGGAGGCTGCAAATAATGGATGGTAAGAAGTCTCACAACACCAGGTTAGAGTCCAACCAGTTTATTGATAGTAATCTTACAAGGTTTCAGAAACGATGTTCCTTCGTCAGGTGTGTGGATGATTCTGATCAGAGAAGGACATATAAAGTCACACACAGTTTACAGAATACTGATTAGGATACAAGTCTTTACAGCTAACCTGCTACTCAAGTCTTAAAGATGCAGACAATGTGAGTGGAGATAGCATTAGCATAGGTTAAAGAGATGTGTATTGTCTCCAGACAGGACAGTAAGTGGGATTTTACAAGCCCAGGCAAGTAATGGGGGGTTACAGATAGTTTAATTTGGCATCATTTTTGGCAGAACGTCATGGGCTGCAGGGCCTGTATCTGTGCTGTATCGTTCTAAGTTATGAAGGCCAAACTTAATCTTCACTTAGAGAGGCAAAGATAGTCTACATGGCTTTCTCTAGGGGAGATCATGTTTAACAAATTTGATTGAATTTTTTGAGGAGGTGACAAGGTGTGTAGATGAAGGCAGTGAAGTTGATGTAGTCTACACAGACTTTAATAAGACTTTTAACAAGTCACACATGGGAGTCTGATCAAGAAGGTAAGAGTCCATGGGATCCAGGGGCAACTTGGCAAATTGGATCCAATATTAGCTTAGTAGCAGAAGACAGAAGGGTGATGGTCAAAGGTTGTTTTTGTGATTGAAAGGCTGTGTCCAGTGGTATACCGCAGGGTTAGTGTTGAGTCCCTTGCTGTTTGTAGTGTGCATTATGATCTAGACAGGAATAAGTGGGTAAGTTTGCAGGTGACACAAAAATTAGTGGTGCGATAAGTAGTCAAGGGGAAAGCCTTAGATATCGACAGGCTGGGCAGATGAACGGAACAGTGGCAAATGGAACTTAACCCTGAAAAGTGTGAGATGATGCACTTTGGAAGGATTGACAAAATACACAATGGAAGATAGAATGCCAGGAAACACAGAGCATCAGAGGGACTTTGAAGTGCATGTCCACAGATCTCTGTCAGCAGCAGGACAGGTAGTTAAAGTAGTTAAGGCATATAGATAGATAGATATGAAGAAATTTTCCCCTGGGTTGAGGGATCAATAATCAATGGGCATTGATTTAAGTTATGGAGCTAGAGATTTAGAGGGGATTTAAGGAAAAACTTCTTCACCCAGAGAGTGATGGGAATCTGGAACTCTCTGCTTGAAAGGATGGTAGAAGCAGAACCCTCATAGAATTTAAGAAGCATTCAGATACATAGGTGCTTGATGGTCAGAGCAGACATGATGGCCCAAATGGTTTCTTTCTGTGATGTAAAGCTCTATGACTTAATTTACCCTATAACTTTCACCAGTTTCAGAGATAGAGAATTCCACAGGTTCACCACCCTCTGAGTGAAGTGATTTCTCCTCAACTCAGCCTTATACAGCCTACCCAAGGGCCTGAGGCAGTATGATGGCACTGTGGTTCACACTGCTGCTCACAGCACCAGGGACCAGGTTCAGTTGCGACCCTAAATGACTATCTGTGTGGAGTTTGCACATATCACCATGGGTTTCCTCCAGGTGCTCTGGTTTCCTCCCAAACTCCAAAGATGTGCAGGTTAGGTTGATTGGCCATGCTAAGTTTCCTCTTAATGTTCTAAGTGTGTAGGATAAGGGTACTAGCAAGGTAAATATGGATAGGGTTGGAATAAAGTGGTAGAGATTTGATGAAGATTCTATGAGTAACTTGGCCTCCTTTTGCAATGAAGGAGTCTCATTCCTTGGGCCTTTGTCCACAGCATTGTACATTTTTCCTATTCAGTTTTGTTTTTGAAAGTTGCTATTGAAGCTGCTCATTTTATGAGTGAGATTGTGACCCTTTATTGTAGACTAATCCCACCACCCAAATTCCAGTGAATTAAGACCCAGCCACCCCAATCTCTCTTCATACGTAAATCCTGCCATCCCAGGAATCGATCTGATGAATCTTCACTGTAATATATACTATATTACAAGTATATCCTTATCCTTCCTCAGATAAGGAGATCAAAACAATAATCCAAGTGCTGTCACACCAGCGTCCTGTATAGCTGCAATAAGACATTCTTGCTCCTGTGCTCAAATCCTCATGCAATGAAGGCAAACGTTTCATTTGCCTTTCGAACAGCTTACTGTACCTGCATGTTTGCTTTCAGTGACTGGTGTACAAGGAGAGCACAAAAGGAAGCCATTAAGCCCATTGTGCCTGCCCAGTATTTGAAAGATCTGTCCAATTAGTCTCACTCCTTGGCCCTTTGTCTGTAGCACTATACATTTTTCCTATTCAATTTTGTTTTTGAAAGTTGCTATTGAAGCTGCTTTCACCATCTTTTCAGACAGTGTCTACCAGACTGTAACAACATGCTGTGTAAAAAATAATTTCCACATCTCCACTCTGTTTTTTACCAATTACCTTCAATCTGTGTCCTTCCGATGGAATAATTTCTCTCTATTTACACCTTCAAAACATTTCTTAATTATGAACAGCTCTATGTAATGGCCAAACCATGTTAAGGATAATGGGTCTTAAACAAAACTAAAAATCTGTAGGTTGCACATGTAGATTCAGAACTAATAACAAGATTTATTGCTGTTCCCTGTACAGAATACAATCTGAAACTTAAACAGCAGCCTGTGCAACACCCTAATGACATCACCATCAAATCATGTGATCAGCTCCTAAGCAACCTGTAAACGCTTATATCTATAACATCCCTTTCCCTTTACTTCTATAGACATGACAACAAATTACAACTGTGTTATACAACGAATCTCAAGACACATTACTTTGCATCATTAATGACTATACACAGTCAATAAGCATGTCAATCAGGAGAATGTCTCTTCTTCTTTGGTTTTATATATGTTCTGGAATTTGGCTATCCTTGACCCTAGAAATATGATTGGGACTTCAGTAGACATTGATTCTCATGGAAGTAATTCTGCATCATTCTCACTCAGTCAAGTAGCCAAGATGCAATCATCAGGCAGTTCAGGTTCAAGTAAGTCTCCCATAGTAGTGTACATAACACATGGGACTAAAGAAGTTGATGCTTCTGGAGATGATTCTGAGAAATCATTTGGAGATGACAACAATTAATCAGCATGGCATTGTCATACTATTTCAGTTTAAACCATGTAGGATATTGGACCTGATTTTGCTAAAATTATTGCTGATGCAGGTGAACTTCAGGTTGTCACATGAGTAGTGTTTCTATAAGGTGGCAAAAAACTATTCACACGACATGATAGTGAATCTTGCTCTTTTGAAGCTTTCAAAGAAGGTTTCATGAATTTTATGAATCTTGCAGCTAACCCATTGGTTGATGGATGATAAGGTGCAGATTTTATTTGCTGAATACCATTTACTTTGACACAATCCTCAAACTCTTGTGAGGTAAACTGTGAACCATTATCACTAACGATCTGTTCCAGTTTACCAAATCTTGCGAAAACCTAATCAGGTTTTTCAGTGGTTTGTTCAGATGTAGTAGATCTCATGAGAACAACTTCTGGACACTTTGGGGACGATTTTCCCAAAAGTGCTGAATTGGTGAGAAAACTGGTCTAGATCATGATTATTTTACCAGTGCAACTTCAGACTCAATTCTCTGCACTCTGTGCAATGCAGAGGTCACAGTCATGAATAGCATTAAAAACCTTGGGCGGCGAGGCTTATTCACACCAAAGTCTGACAGCTCCGCAAGTCTGTGCATGCGCAGTGGACCTGATCTGTGAGTCTTGCCCAATCGCTGGCCAGCCCAGGACCCTCGCAGTGTTGCCCCTCCAGCTATTCTCCCCACAGCCTGATCGTGGCGCTGTAAGCATTCCCAGGCCAGTCCCGACATCCTCACCACCCCACCCACCCCCCCACCCCTCCAAAACCCCCATCCAGGAATGTCCTGATGTGCAACCACCCCATCCAGCAGGTTTGATCCTTTCAAATCCCTCACCCCGGCAGCACCCCGCCCCTGGAGGCAGATCGCCCCAATGGGAGGCAGATCCTCGGGGAGGCAGGCTCCCCCAGCAGACCACTCCCCTCAGCCCTGCCCTGATCACTGACCCTCCTCCAACTCTGACTGATGTGGTGTGGCAGTGGGGACCTACACCCCTACTGATTACCTCCTGGGCCCTGCCTGATGCCCGGTAGGCAGTGCTAAGGTGCCCCCGAGCACGGGCACTTTGCCTCTTGGGCACCACTCTTCCATTGCCCAACCCCTTGGTGGGCCCCAATTGCCCCCCTTCATTCCAATGGGGTTTCCTAGTGGTTCCCCAAACATTGGGAGCTACAGTGAACCCCGCTGGAGTGAAATACTCCTGCAAGGTGGTAGATGCTGTTGGGCCCGACAGGTTCCATGCCAGGTCCATTAATTACATTTAAAATACATTTAAATCACTTACCTCTCTTCCTGCTGGTGTCCAGCATAGTCATGACTATGATTGTTCTTTGGCTGTGGGAGACACACAAGCATTGGGAACTCATGCGTGAATCCTTGAAATGGCCTTTCTCCACAGGCAAAAAAACATGCTGGTCAGGATGGAAGAATCCTTTTTGTGTGCATCAATTATAACTAAGACCATGTAACCCTCAAACAGATCAGCAAAATCTGCACACAATCATTGCTATGGCATTTTAAACACCCACCACGCACCAGAAATCAGTATGGTGGTGATTATCGTAGCCATGGAAATTGACATTTTAATATGATTAGTGGATCCAGGTCAGAATTACCAAGGCCCACAAGCATCTCCCAGCCCTCTATCCCTGCCGGGAGTTGTTCCCTCCAGGGGGTTTTACAACTGTTCCCCTCTAATGGGCAATAGAAGGCCTGAGCCTGATGGAGGGAAGGGAGACCATTGATGTCCACCCCTGAGTCGGGGATAAGAGGGGTGCCTTTTGGACTGTACCAGCCTGGTAGTGCGAGCATCTTAGTGCTGAGTGGGTCACTGCGCATGCATTGATCTCCACATTGATGGTTTGATGCATGTAAAGTGGCCCACTGACCACTAAGCTGCTGACATCTTGTGGGGGAATTGGCCCCACTCACTGATTTTCAGAATGCATCATTCTCGGGCACTCTGTGATGCACAGTAAAGAAACTGGCGAGAGTTACCCTCATTTTCCTGCACATTAGAAACTTAGGAATTTTTTTGGCAAAATCTCGAACCCAGAGCTTCTGGCTCAGAGGCAGGGATGCTATCCATTGCACCACAAAACCTCTAATAAACAAAGTGCTGTATAAAAATTATGTATAAAGTTGGTGGACGGGGGAGTTGGGGGGTGCTCTAGTTAGGGAAGGTATTGGAAATACAGGGGGAATTTCTTGGGGCTAGTACCACTCCTCCACTTGTAAGTATTGTAAGATCTCTGTAAACATGGAAGTAGAGTGGAACCAACACTGCAAAAAATTACCAGTTTATAACATGAATACTTTTCATGTATAATTTAATCCATTTTCCCTCAATTGATTTTTAAGAGAAGGTCCCTTTATCCCTGAAGTCCTAAAAAATTATAAAAGCTTTTTCATTCATCATTGAGTCTCAATTTTCAAATAATTAATTCAATTTAATTCCAATTTGTGTTTATTTTCAATGTACAATTTAATTTATTCCTTACCCAATCATTTATTTCCACATGGTATTCATGCACAATAGCAGTAGAAGTGATCAATTCTCCACTGCAATATGTGTGAATTTTCTTCTTATAATACAGCATGTTCTTAAATTCCTCTCAGCTTTATAATGTCCTAGGGAAGAAGCATTATCCCATCTTGGGAGGGTGTGGGTTTCAGAAGGTAGCAAAAGATGGGGAATTGGGGGCGCATGTAATCATTACGTTTGTGATGTGGGGAGTCCAGAACGATGGATCTTAAGTTAAAATTAGAAATAGGCCACTCAGGAAGAAGTTCTCCAGACAAAGGTTAATGGAAGTCCAGAACTTTATTTATTAATTGTCACAAGTAGGCAATGAAGTTACTGTGAAAATCCACAAGTCGCCACATTCCAGAGTCTGTTCAGGTGTGCTGAGGGAGAATTTAGCATGACCAATGCATCTAACCTACACGTCCTTCAGATCATGGGAGGAAACTGCAGCATCCAGATGAAACCCATAGAGATGCATGGAGAAATTGCAGACTCCGTACAGATAGTGACCCAAGCCAGGAATCAAACCCGGGTCCCTGGTACGATGAAATAGGAGTAATAACCACTGTTCCAACTCTCTCTCACAAAACAAAATATTCTGGCTAGTTCAATTAAACATTTAGAACTAAGATTGAAAGGATTTTGCTAGGTTAGGGTAATAAAAGGTAGATAAATGGAGTTGAGATACTGATCAACCATGATATGACTGAATGGTGGAAAAAGGCTTGAAGAACTGACTAGTTCATATGTTTCTTTTGCTATCATACTCTAAGTTCTTCCTCAGCTCCCATAACATGAAAACCCCATGTCTCTCCTGCTGTTAACTCCACAGGAAGCCATGAATGTTCTGCTCTTCATTTAGTTGTGTCTCAGCAAAGGGACCACATCCACCTGCTTTGCAGTGCACATCAACACTCTGATATTTCCGGCATCAGAGACATCCTCCTCTGGAAGTTAGAAAGTCTGTCCGAGACGTTGTGCGTTGGCCATATGGAGCCTGAAAAAGCTAGAGCCGTTCAAAGTTCAAAGTTTATTTTAATGGTCACAAGTAGTCTGCAATGAAGTTATTGTGACGATCCCTTAGACGCCACATTCCGGCACATGTTCGGGTACACTGAGGGTACAATTTAGCATGGCCAGTGCACCTAACCATCACATCTTTCAGACAGTGGGAGAATATCGCATCACCCAGTGGGAGGAGAACATGCAGACTCCGCACAGACAGTCACCCAAGCTGGAAATCAAACTTGGGTCCCTGGCATTGTGAGACAACAATGGTAATCACTGTGCCATCATTTTGTAGGCCACAGCTCAGAACATCTCTGCTGGAGAGGTAAGGGAATTTGGGGTTCACAGGTCCAGTGTTAAAAAGTCTGCTGCTTTTAGGACTGCTGTAATAGGACATTTTACACACAGGCATTGTGAGCCAGACAAGCTGTACATTGCAGTTTATTGGAGGATGGTTTAATCATACTGTCAGCCATCTGGAAGCGTGGGGCAGCTCCAGGCACCTCTGAATTAGAGGAAGCCTAATGATAGTTGACATTTCTTCTATGATGGCTGCATGTCCAGCCCTGAGGATTGGAGACCATGATGGACATAATAACCAGGCCTCACCGATTTGATTGGCATCATTAGATCTACTTTCCCATAGGTACTTTAGTCATGTTGGATTGATACCCAATACCAATGGCATGGCTGGCATTTTAACAAAAAAATGTCATTGTCTCTCAAGATAGCAGCTCATATGTGCTTTCCTCTCAGTGGTTTCCTTTGATAATGGAACATGTAGCAAACAGAAAGCAGAATTACAGAATTACTATCCGTGCAGCCTTGTGAGATGCAAGATAATTGAAAATACAATAGTCAATCAGACAGCTGTCAGATCAGATAGTACCTCGGGTAACCACTAGATTAGACTAAGGACATCCTCCGTCATACACTGGAAGTGCAGGATGCTTAATAAAGGAGGAAAGAACTATCTGCATTTATATATTGCCTTTCATAACCTTATAGAGTCACAGAAGCTTACAGTATGGAAACAGGTCCTTCAGTCCATGTGGCTATTTTTTTTTAACCACTGAGTTAGTCCCAACTGCCACTATTTGGCTTATATCCCTCTATATCCATCTTACCCAAGTAATTGTCTAAACGCTTTTTAAAAGACAATATCGTACCTGTCTCCACGACTTCCTCTGGCAGTTTGTTCCAGACACTCACCACCCTTTATGCAAAAAAATTCTCTGCTGGGCTTTTTTGTATCTCTCCCTCTTAAACCTATGCCCTCTAGTTTTAGACTCCCCTACCTTTGAGAAAAGATATTGACTATCTAGCAAAAATCCCTCATTATTTTCTAGCCCTCCATAAAATCACCCCTCAGCCTCCTACTCTCCAGAAAAAACAGCCCCAGCCTATCCAGCCTCACCTTATAACTCAAACCATCAAGTCCCAGTGGCGTCCTAGTAAATTTTTTCTGCACTCTTTCTAGTTTAATAATATTCTATCTATAATAGGGTGACCAGAACTGTACACATATTCCAAGTGTGGCCTTATAAACTTCGACAAGACATCTCAACCCCTGTATTCAATTTGCTGACCAATGAAACCAAGCATGCTGAATGCCTCCTTCACCATCCCGCCCAATTGTGATTCCACTTTCAAGAAACTATGAACACGTACCCCTAGATCTCTTTGTTCTGTAACTCTCCCCAACACCCTACCACTAACTGAGTAAATCCTGCCCTGGTGCAATCTACCACAATGCATCACCTTGCATTTATCTAAATTAAACACCATCTGCCATTCATCAGCCCACTGGCCCAATTGATCAAAATCCTGTTGCAATCCTCAATAATCTTCTTCACTTCCACTATGCCACAATCTTGGCGTCGTCTGCAAATTTACTAACCATGCCTCCTAAATTCTCATCCAAATCATTAATAAAAATGACAAATAATAGTGGACTTAGCAGCAATCTCTGAGGCACACCACTGGTCACAGGCCTCTAGTTTGAAAAACAACTCTCTACAACCACCCTCTGGCTTCTGTCATGAAGCCAATTTTGCATCCATTTGGCAACCTCACCTGTATCCTGTAAGATTTAATCTTATGCAACAACCTACCATGCAGTACCTTGTCAAAGGTCTTGCTAAAGCCCAGGTAAACAATATCAACCACATTGCCTTCATCGGCCTTCTTGGTTACCCCTTCAAAAATCTCAATCAAGTTTGTGAAACATAATTTTCCACTCACAAAGCCATGCTGATTATCCCTAATCAGCCCTTGCCTCTCTAAATGCCTGTAGATCCTGTCTCTCAAAATACCTTCCAACAACCTACCCATTACAGATGTGAGGTTCACAGGCCTGTAGTTTCTAGCCTTTTCCCTGCTGCCTTTTTAAACAAAGGCACACCATTTGCCACTCTCCAATCTTCAGGCACCTCACCTGTGATTATTGATGATTCAAATATCTCTGCTGGAGGCCCCATAGTTTCCTCCCTAGCCTCCCATAGTGTCCTGGTATACACTTCATCAGGTCCTGGGATTTATCTACCTTGATACACTTTAAGACTTCTAGCACATCCTTCTCTGTTATATGTGTACTCCTCAAGACATTACTATTTATTTCCCCAAGTTTCCTAATATCCATGCCTTTCTCAACAGTAAATACTGATGAGAAATATTCATTTAGGATCTCATCCATTTCTTGTGGAACTACATATAGATGATCTTGATGATCTTTAAGTGGCCCTACTCTCTTCCCAGTTACTTTTTTGCCATTTATGTATTTGTAGAATCTCTTTGGATTCTCTTTTGCCTTATCTGTAAAGCAATCTCATGTCCCCTTTTTGCCCCTCTGATTTTTCTCTTAGCTCTATTCCTATATCCCTATACTCATCAAAGGATCCACATGATTTCAGCTGCCTATGCACGTCATGTGCCTCCGTCTTCTTCTTGACCAGGGCCCCAATATCCTGAGTCATCCAGGGGGGTTGTCTACTTCTACCAGCCTTGCCCTTCACTCTAAGAGGAATGTGTTGACCCTGAATGCTGGTTAATACATTTTTGAAAGCCTCCCACTTACCAGACATCCATTTGCCTGCCAACAGATTCCCCAAATTAACTTTTGAAAGTTCTTGTCTGATACCATCAAAATTAGCTTTGCCCCAATTTAGAAATCTAACTTTTGGACCAGACCAATGTTCTCTAAAGTTATCTTAAAACTGTTGGAATTATGGTCAGTTATCCCAAAATGATCTCTCACTAACACTTCTGTAACCTTATTTCCTTTATTTCTCAACCTCAGAACATACCAAAGGTTAAGAAAATATGACACACTTTGGAAGTATGTTTACTGTCATATGGGATGAATATAGCAGTTAATTTATGTCCTTCAAGTTTCCATAAACAGCAGTGCACTAATGACCAAATAATCTGTTTAATTTATTTTGATTGAGGTGAGGGATAAATATTGGCAAGAAACTGCTAGCAGAAACTGCTAGCCAAGTTCCACACATATGAGGATGGCCTCAACTGAGATCTTGGGTTCATGTCATACTATCTGTAATCCCTATGACTTGCATGGACTTGAAAAATCTCACTCACTGTCCTGGCTGAAGACAATATACACCTCTTTAACCTGTGCTTCGCCCTTTCTTCATTCACATTGTCTGTTGCTTTAAGACTTGATTACCTGTGAAGACTCGCATTCCAACTATTATTTTGTAAATTGAGTTTGTGCCTGCATATGACCTGTTTGTGAACTCAATTCTTTACTCACCTGATGAAGGAGCTTGAGACTCCGAAAGCTTGCGCTGCCAAATAAATGTGTTCGACTTTAACCTGGTATTGTGAGACTTCTTTTGTGCTTACTCCAGCCCAATGCCGGCATTCCACATCTGTGTTGTTAACAGTGTTGGGCTGCAAGTGATTTGTATTTATGGAAGATTTAAGACTGAAATTGACACAAGATTGCTGGTAACCAGATTTGGGTCATCAAATGATGGCATTCTCTGTTTAGGAGTTGCATGAATGTCTCTTTATACTGCAGCAACAGGGTTCCACATTCTCTTGACTATAACTGCTCTCCTGACAGATGTTCCTATTATCCTTAGAAAGTTACTTTTTGTCCAATTTTTCATGGTGAAACCTTTGTTTGTTTGAACACAGCACCAGGGACAGAGCCAGTCAGACACCAAATGAAATGAAGCCTTGAAACGTAGAGATATTTCTTGAACCACCATTCTGCAGTTTAGCAAGAGACGATGGTCTAGTGGTATTGTCGTGAGACTATTAATCCAGAAATTCAACTAAAGTTCTGGGATATAGATTAGAATCTCCACCATGGTGGATAGCAGAATTTGAATTCAAAAAAAAAATCTGGAATTAAGAATCTACTGATAGCCATGAAATCATTGCCAATTGTCAGAAAAGCCCATCAGGTTCACAAATGTCCTTTGGAGAAAAACTCTACTATTCTTACCTGGTCTGGTCTACATGTGACTGCAGACCCATAGCAATGTGGTTGACTCTCAACTGCCCTCTGAACAAGGGCAACTAGGGATGGGCAATAAATGCTGGCCGGACAGTGATGTCTATGTCCTGTGAATGAATTTTGAAAAGTTACCATTGTTTTTGTATGCCAGATGGGGAATATCTTTACCCATTTGAAGAAGAAGTCAATGCATAGAAGTTACTATTTTTCTTTTCGGATCAGAGAGCTCCAACAAAATCCAATGTGCAAGTATTCAAGAAGCTGTAGGCTTGATAGAAACAGTGTACTTTGTTGGAGTATGGAATCAAAAAATTCCTATAGTGCAGAGGAGGCCAATCAACCCATTGAGTCTAAACTGTCTCTCTAACAGCGTATCTCATCCAGACCCACCTTATTCCTGTAACCACACACATTCCCCATGTCTACTCCACTTAACCTACATACCTTGGGACACTAAGGGCAATTTTGCATGGCTAATCCACCTAACCAGCACATCTTTGGACTGTGGGAGGAAACCAAAGGACCTGGAGGAAACCCACATAGAATTGGGGACAACATGGAAACTCCACTCACACAGCCACCTAAGGCCAGAATTGAACCTGAGTCTCTGGTGCTGTGAGGAAGCAGTGCTAATCACTGTGCCGCCATGTCGCTATGGCTGTGATGGGTTTTAAACTTGGCACACATAATCATGCTATGTCCCAGGAACAGCCTTTTTGATTGGTTTCCTAATTCCTCACTTAGCAGTGGCAATGAAATCTTCAAATAGCTTCCCCACTCCAAGACTAAGTTCAAACTTGGCTTATGCTCCTCGCTGTAAAAATGATTTTCTTAGACACCAGAATTGAGTTTCTCTTATCAGCTGACCAACACTCCTCTAATTTGGATGAACCACAGCCATACTACTGTACCTGATTCCTCTGAGGTGTCTCCACTATCGTTCCTCATTCTACCAATACTTATCCCTCAGCAAAATAACTTAACCAATGTTTATGGGATCTTGCAGAGCGAAATTAGCAGTTGTGCTCCTAAATTACAGTAGTGACCACATTTCAAAAGTTCTTCATTGTTTCTACACTTTTAGACTTACCTGAAGTCATGAAAAGTACTGTATAAATGCAAAGTTTTTTCTTCATTTAAAATCACACACTTGAATCACCATCAGGCATAATAATTCAGTTGCAGAAGATTACTTTTTCTTGCTGTCTGGCTTGAAAATGTCACAACTAGCTCTTCACCTCTGCATTTCCATTGACCCAGAACTGCAGCTAGATCCAAACATGACACATCAGTGTATTCATCGACCTGTAAGAGGGCATTGGGAAGGCGGAGAATAGACATTAAACACAGGTTTCTCTTCGATGCCAAGAAGGCCTTTTGAAACGCTGTAGACCATGAAAATAGCATATGATCCAATGCAATTAGTGGTCCTGCAATAATAACACAGTAGGTAATAAATTTTGTATTACATCATGCCATTTTGAGAATTGTCTGACATTCAAGCTTGGCTTAGGTTTTGAAAATGAGATTACAACTGTTAGGCATCCAGTTTCTAAATCAATGCCTTGAAGAGAACAGAAGGCCATAGTTTATTTTTGATATTCTTGGACCCGTTGGGTCATCCAGTAAATGCAGATAGCAGTGGCATAGTGGTTATGTTACTGGCCTGATAATCTAAAGCTATAGACTACAGTCCACCTCTCTCCTGCCCCATGAGGAAAAATATGTTCACCTGTAAAATTCACACCAAAAAAACTCATGTCATTAATAGTGACAAGGGGGTCTCCCGCCACTCTTATCCAATGTGGCCTATATGTGACTCCAGCCATCAAAGTGGTTGACTCTTAACTGCCCTCAGAAAAAGTCTAGTAGTTTGCCCAGTTATACCAAACTGTATGCAACAAGGGATGAGCAATAAATGCCAAGCTTGCCAAAAGAGCCCCTTTTCAAGAATGCGTTAACCAATTACACAGGGAAGAATCATACATCTGCAAACAATTGTCTGATTTTCCATCTGTCAGCTTAATTTATTGGACGAATGCATGTGCAGTTATCTTCTGCGCACTGTGTCCAGATGGAGACTGAGATAATTTTCCCCATTGCTGCCCTGTAAATGTGATTCACTGCACCAACAGTTTTGAAGTCAGTCCTTCCTCCTGCAACCAGGTGAACACTTGTGGAAGATCTTCAGGTGACATCACAACACTGTTGTGCAGGTTAAGTATAATAACAGCAGTAAATCAAGCCAGTTCCCACATTATTCAGAGAGCACAAGGAAGCCCGACACACATCAAAGTGGCATTGAACTCAAAAAGCCCTCATTTGGAAGTCTGGCCAACTGTAAAGGTATAAAATTACTTGCAACTATCCGGAAGCTGTGGACCATTTGTTAATCCACTTAACTAGAGTCACTTCTTCAATCATAGAATCATGCAATCTGTACTGTGCAGAAGACACCATTCGCCCCATCAAGTTTGTACTGACTCGCTGACAGAGCATCCTACCCAGGCCTCTTCCTCCCTCCATCTCCGTAACCCCACATATTTCCCATGACCAATCCATGTAATCTATACATCTCTGGACTCTAAGAGTTAATTTAGCATGGCCAATCCACCTAATCTGCATTTATTTTGGGCTGTGGGAGGAAACTGGAGCACCCAGAGGAAACCCGTGCAGACAACATAAACCTTCACACAGGCAGGAATTGAACCAGTTCTTTAGAGTTGTGAGGCAGCAGTGCTAACTACTGTGCCACTGTGCCATCTAAAGGCATGGAAATTTTTTTTGGTTATCTCATAAAGTCTTTGTCATCAACGAAGAATATATATCTAAAATGGCAGTAGGACTAATTCACAGGCCCATGGCTACCACAGTAACATTTGCTCACACCTTATTGATATTTTTGTCTACCAGTACTCTTTTTTAAAGGTACTGGTTTAATGCGGTTACAGGAATTGATCATCCTCCTCTGTGTAAATATAATGTCAGTTTGCTGAAGATTGTCAAAACTAAACTTTGGTCCATCTTGTCTAACAAGGGGCATACACGCGATGGGTTGTGAGAGGGCTGCTCTTGGATTTTTCGAGAGTAGCCTAGTACTTCACGTCGTTAGAGTACACTTGACTTAGACCAGTTGGTAGGCAACACGACAGCTCAGTGACTATTGCAGTGCTGTGCAGATACATGGATTTGGGCCTGTGTCTGTGGGAGTTTGTGCATTCTCCCTGTGCTTGCGTGGATTTTCTCCGGGTGCTCTGGTTTCCTCCCATATCCCGAAGATGTGCTCTTAGGCTGATTGGCAGAACAAATTTTCCCTAAATTGTCTCAAATTTGGTTCTAATGCATAGATCTATAAACATAGGGATGTCAGGGATCTTGGGTAGAAGTGGGAACATCGAGGTGGTGGTGCGGGCTCGTTGGGCCGAAGGGCCTGTTTCCCGTGCTGTTTTGTTCTTTGTTCTTTGTAAATAGCAGAACATTCACAGAGGAGCTTTGATAAATTATCTCAGGTGCAGAAGACAACAGTATAAATGTTTTAAACTGTCCTTTAGCAATCTTGGATAAAGTCATTTCCCCAACTAATTTTTTAGATATTTTTAAATTGCGGAACAAACAGAAGCAATGCATTCTACAATGTTCCATGTCATCTGTTTGAGGACTGTGCTTGATGACTATTCCTTTCACTGTAGGGCACCCAATGTTTGCTGCCTAATTGCACCGAGTGATACAGGGCCAACTGTGACTGAATGTATGAACAAAATAGCAACGAACCAGGAAACATTCTGGCAAATTGCCAGTTTGCAGACAATCCTGACAAACTTATATTGCTTGCATTCAGATTTTATGTTTCCTAGCCCCAGTAGGCCTGACAGTTGTACCACATGCAATTATCAGGGCTGGACTATTAAATGTCATGATCAACATTAGAGTATCATTGCCTGCCCAGGGGTTCAGTCAGACTGTAAATTGCATATTGTTAATGCAACCAGGATGCTTGCCTCTTTGTTGAGTCATTTGCTTTCCCCAGAGGTGGCAAGTAAAATTGAATTCAGTTGCCCCACCTCTGTCTGATTAGATGCATTTTACAATGGGTCTTGTTTTCCCTCAAACCCGTACAGATAGCTATTGTACTTTCCAAGCCACAATGAATTTGGAGAAGAAAAATGTTTAATGGGAATTGTATTACATTGAGGACAGGAAACATTTCAGCTGCTGATTCCCATCCAGGTATATTTAAAAATTCATTCATGGGACATGGGCATCATTGGCTGGCCAGCATTTACTGCCCACCTCTAGTTGTTCTTGAGAAGGTGGTGGTGAGCTGCCTTCTTCAATTGCCACAGTCCATGTTCAGTGGGTTGACACACAATGCCGTAAGGGAGGGAATTCCAGGATTTTGACCCAGTGATTGAGAAGGAATAGTGATATATTTCCAAATCAGGATGGTGAGTGACTTGGAAGAGAACTTGCAGTTAGTGGTATTCCCATGTATCTGCTACCCTTGTCCTTCTAAATGGAAGTGGTTACGAATTTGGAAAGTGCTGTCTAAAGCTCTTTGGTGAATTGCTGCAGAGCATCTTTAGATGGTACACACTGCTGCTACTGAGTGTCGGTGATGGAGAGAGTGGATGTTTGAGAATGTGATGCCAATCAAATGTGCTGCTTGATATTCCTGATATTCCTGTTGAATGTCCCCATTCACGGTTCCTCAAACTCGTGATACAATCTGTATGTTCTCCAAGGGATTGCATTCCTTGAAGCAAAAATGATTATGAGGAATTTAATAGGGGTGATCAAAATCAAAAAAGATCTTGAGAGAGCGAATAAAGAAAAACTGTTTCCACTGATGAGAGAGTTGGTATGGGACAAAGATTTAAATTATTTTTGAAAGAGCTAGGGGGAGTTTTCCTGACAGAGTGTTTTTATGATCTGCAATCCAACAGCAACATTCAAAGCAGAAAGGGGAGGCCTAATGGTATTAGTACTAGACCATTATTCCAGGAACTCAGCTAATGTTCTGGGGACCCGATTTCAAATCATGCCTCGACAGATGATGGAATTTGAATTCAATAAAAAATATCTGGAAATAAGAATCTACTGATGACCATGAAACCATTGTCAATTGTCATAAAAACTCATCTGGTTCACTTATGTCCTTTAGGGAAGGAAATCTCTACCTGGTCTGGCCTACATGTGACTCCAGAGCCACATCAATGTGATTGCGTCTCAACTGTCCTCGGGCAACAATGGATGGGTAGTAAATGCTCGCCAGACAGTGACTCCCATCTCCCATGAATAAAATAAATAAACAAAAATAATAAAATTGAACTGGGGAAATTTGCAGGGCAATAGTTTATTAACAGGAGTAAGAAACTAATTGAATAGATCTTTCAAAGGGCTGATGCTAGAACAATGGTCCAAATTGCAGCTCTCTGTCCATCCAAATAACAGCACCTCCAACAGTTCAGCCCTTCCTCAGTACTACATTAGGAGTGTCAGTCTAGATGTTAGGCTCAAGTTCCTGAGCGGGACATGAACCCACAATGTTGTTGAATCTAATGGGCTTCTAACTCTTTTCTACACTGAAATCAGAACAGGATATGACTGGCAGTTATTGATTCTAATGGTGGGTCCCATGAAGGGGCAGATGCCTCATGGATTATTCCCACTTAACAATTGAGCCTTTCCCTCAGCAGGTCTTTTCACTGGAGTACCTGCCACAAGGCCCCTTCTCAACTCTTAACATTGATTTTGCAGGTGTTTGCTTGTTCTCCCTGTGTTTGCATGGGTTTCCTCCAGGTACTGTGGTTTCCTCCCACAGTCCAAAAGATATGCGTGTTAGATCAGTTGCACATACTGAGTTGCCCCTTAGTGTCAGGGGACTCGGACCTGGGTGGCATTGTGTTGGTGCAGACTCAATGGGCCGAATAGCCTCCTTCTGTTTCTATGACTCAATGATTCTACAGTTTGCTTTGACCATGTTCAAGTTGCCATGTTCTGATTCCATGGGTTTACACATTCTGCCTGATTTGAATGATTGAGTTCCAAATGCTTCCCAGCTACTCCTTGCCATGATTAATATCCTCTTCCTGCCAAATTAATCAACAAGCTCACAGCAAAATGAACAGAGATTAAATACCTCCACCTGGCTTAAATTAACACAAAGGTTGAAAATTAAAAACAAATTCAGCGATGGCATCAAAAAATATTCTCACAAGCGACAGGTGAAGATGACATGCACACAACTGTGATTGAAAACAATTCATCAGTCGACTATATTTACTATATCCCACAACGCTAGGTAGATTATCTAAATGTATCAAAATTATAAATCCTCATACCTTAAATATTACTGATGAACAAAATGTACAGCGGCTTAATATTTTATATAAGGCTCTAATATTATGTATAAACTTTTGCCAGGATTTGGACATGTGTTTCAGTCCATAAATAGCCACACTTAGAGCTGAAAATTAATCTGGAGAGCTGAGGGAGGGATTTGACACAGTTAACAGTAGCTTTTTGACTTCTGTGCCCCCCCTCACCCCTGCCATACACCTGATAAAACATCAGTTGGGCTTATTCATTTCATTGTGGGTTTAAGACCACCATTCCATCCAATTAATGTTAGAAGGTGCAATATTTTGCATTTCAAAGTCACTGGCCATGCCCTGGAGTCACAGTCTAAAGGGCTTTTTGGCACAGACAGTGTCAGGGGACCTGGCAAGTGCAGGATGGCATTGAACTCCACAGGATAATTTATCATGGAGCAGTTTGCAGGTTTCTAAGGAGTGTGCACTTCATTTTATCAACTTTTACAGATGCACCCTGGAGGCCATTCTTTCTGGCTGTATCAGAGCTTGGTGTGGCCTCCTGCTCTGAACAACACTGTAAGAAAATGCAGAGAGTTGTGAAGGTAGCCCAGTCCATCACATAAACCAGCCTCCCATCCTTTGACTCTGTCTACAGTTCCCACTGCTGCAGAAAAGCAGCCAGCATAATCAACGATCCCACTTATCCCATTCAAGTTGGCACTGGAGTTTGGAGAGTTCTTGCAATCTGTACCCTCTAATGCCATCTTTTAGTCTTGTTCAATGCTTCATAAACTCTATTCTAACTCTTTTAAATTCTCTCAGAGTGCTCTGTTACACCTTCTTGCAGATCTGGCAATCCTTAGAACCCTGGACCTGAAGCTGACCTAAACCAGCCGACCATGTGGGACCGTAGGCTGGTGTTGCACTCCCAGAGCAGGGACTTTCCCTACCCCACCTCCCACTATCCTGGAAACCACCACTGGAGCCTTCTCTCTCCTGGTCCCATTCCACCAGGAAAATGCTGCTGAAGCTGGGGCTTTCACTCTCCTGGTTCCCACAACTCAGAAAAGTGATGGGGCACACTTCTACTCCCCCAGCCTCCACCAACCAGATCTCCATCTCCAGGGTTGGGGCCTTCTGCCCCTGGCTCCCACCAACCAACACACCATTCCTGGGCTGGCACCCCCACTCCTCTGGCCTCCACTAATCCCAATGGCCAGACCAGCAAATCTGGAGCCAGGACCTCCACTCCACCAGCTCCTAATCCTCTGATCTGGACAGCTGCAACCTCCTGCAGGCCCCAAGCACTCCCCGCTTCTACAATTGCTCCACACTCCTAAAATCAACTCCCACTGCCTCTAAATTGCGAACACTGCTTTTTTGAATTTACTTGCAGGTTCAGAGATCCTCCGACCTCCGAAAGAAGGACCAATCTGGCAGCAACCAGCAGACCACAACACATGGATCCAGCCATGACTGCAACTCCAGAGACATCATCCAGTTACTGACCTTTAACCCATCCAAGCTGGAGCATGGTCTGGACATCCTCCGATCCCTGAAGCCAAACTACAGTTTGACAACGACCCGGAACATCCAACTTTACAAACACATCCACCGATGCAGGAACCGTAAACAAGGCAACAAATCCTACATCTATACATTGACCCGTGAGAAGAACCTCATCGGACACATCCATACTGTTAATATCGCTCATTACTCTCACTGTTTCCCAAGCCCGGAAAGAAGCAGATACTCCAGAAAGCGTGGAAATCGTGCAGGTCTGCAAGTGAGAGTGAAACAATGCGATCCCAAGGCCCCTCTCCCTACCTTATGCCAGGCAAATATCCAATCTCTGAAAAACAAGGCAGAGAAACTTAAAGCCAGACTCACTTTTCTAAAGGAACTGTGAGATTGCTGTGTACTCTGCTTCACAGAGACATGGCTCACTCCTGCTTCACTGACTGTGCCCTACAACTAAAGGGCTTCTCAATTCACCAGACGGACTGTACAGTGGCCTCAGGCGACGTTAGGGAAAGTGGGGTCTGCTTCCTAATCAAATCTCATGATGCCTAGACATAGTAACACTGGTGAGTTTTTGCTTTCTGGACCTAGAATCCTTGATGTCAAAATGCTGCCCCTACTACTTTCCATGGGAGTTCATTTCTATTATCCTGACAGCAGTCTACATCCCACCCCATGCAGATGTGAAGACCACACTGGATGAAGTATACGCCACCACAAAGAGCCTTGAGAAGACACATCCCAAAGCCTTGTTCATTGTGGCCAGGACTTCAATTAGGCCAAGCTCAAGAGCCTCCTACCAAGATACCACCAACATGTCCCGTGTTCCACCAGAGGCCTAAACGTTCTAGAACAAATATCAAACATGCCTACCACTTTATTGCCTGCCCACGCTTTGGCAAATCAGACCACAAGGCAAGCTCCTGCTCCCAGCTTAGAAGCAAAATCTGAAGTGGGAGAACCCGTCAAAGAAAGCTGTGCAATGTTGTTCTGAGGAATTGGATGATCTCCTTTAGGACTGCTTCGAGTCAGTGGACTGGTCAGTATTTAAGAACTCAGTGACCAATCTGAACGCATACGTCACTGCAGTAACTGACTTCATTATAAGTGTGTCAAAGACTGTGTGTCAAAGAAGCAAATCCATGTGTTCCCCACCCGGAAACCGTGGATGAACAGGGATATCCACTGCCTGCTGAAGTCCAGGTCTGAGGAGTTCAAGTCACCTTGGCAACCTTGACCTGTACAAAAAATCAGATATGATTCAGGAGATCCATCAAAGATACCAAAAGTACCGGACTCTAGCTTGTCCCAGGATAGCCGTATGGACTCCCACTGGCTATGGCAGGGTTTGCAAGACAAAACAGGCTACAAGATGAAGGCATGTGGGATCGCCGGCACCAAAGCACCCCTCCCCAATGAGCTTAATGTACCCTATACCTGTTTTCAGCAAGAGGTCAGTGAGAGAATGCCCTCCACCCCGGAAGTCTCAGGCAAACCTGTATCTGAGGTCACCGTCGCAGATGGCAGATCAACCTTATCGAAAGCTAACCCAGAGAAAGCAACTGGCCTGGCTGGAGTACCCAGACGAGCACTCAGATCCTGCATGAACCAGTTGTCAAGGGTGTTGACAGATATCTTTACACCAATCTGAGTTCCCTATTTGCTTCAAGAAGATGACCATCATCCCTGCACCAAAGAAAAGTCAAGCAGCGTGTTTTAATGACTATTGATCAGTGGCTCTGACATCCATCATTACAAAGTGCTTTGAAAGGTCTGTCATGGCATAAATCAATTCCACTACAATTGCCTATCACTGCATCAAGTCCAGAGCAGTTGCCATCTCCCTGGCCTTACACTGAAACCTGGAACATAAGGGTAACAAAGACACCAATATCAGACCACTCTTTATCAACTACAATTCAGCCTTCAACACCATTATTCCCATAGAACTCATCTCCAAACTCCATAACCTGGGGCTCAGCTCGTCCCTCTGTGACTTCCTAACCCAGAGATCGCAATCAGTTAGGTTAGGCAACAACAATTCCTCCACGATCACCCTCACCACCGGTGCCCCACAAGGGTGCATCCTCAGCCTTTTACTACCCTCCTTATACACTTATGACTGTATGGTCAAATTCCCCTCCAACTTGATTTTCAAGTTTGCTGATGCCATCACTGTGGGGGGTGGGGTCAGATCTCAAAAAATATGAGATGAAGTACAGGAAAGAGATAGAGAATCTCGTGAACTTATGTGATGACAATAATCTCTCCCTCAGTACCAACAAAATGAAGGAGATAGTCATCAACTGCAGAAGCGTAGTGGAGGATGCGCCCTGCTTACATCAACAGAGACAAAGTGGAAGTAGTCAAGAGCTTCAAGTTTGTAGGTGTCCAGATCACCAGCAACCTGTTCTGGTCTTTCGGTGCCAATGCTATAGTTAGGAAAACCCATCAATGCCTTTACTTTTTCAGAAGACTAAGGAAATTTGGCATGTCAGCAATGACTCTCACCAACCTTTACAGATGCACCATAGAAAACATTCTTTCTGGTTGTATCACAGCTCAGTATGGCTCCTGCTCTCCCCAAGACTGCAAGGAACTACAAAGGGTCGTGAACGAAGCCCAATCCATCACGTAAACCAGCCTCCCATCCATTGACTCTGTCTAGACTTCCTGCTGCCTTGGAAAAGGATGCCACACAACCTGGATATATATATTGTCTTCCACCTTTTTCCATCAGGAAAAAAATACATAAATCTGAGGTCAAGTACCAACTGACTCAAGAACAGCTTCTTTCCTGCTGCCATCATACATTTGAATGGACCTGCCTGATATTAAATTAAGCTTTCTCAACACCCTAGGTATGACTGTAACACTACATTGTGCACCCTCTCCTTTCCTTCTCTATGTACAGTATTCTTTGTCTGTACTGCACACAAGAAACAATACTTTTCACTGTATTCTAATACATGCGACAATAATAAATCAAAACATATTCCTTTCTCCTTCTTCTATAGGGAAAAATATAAAAAAATCTGAGGTCATATACCAAAACCAACTAAGAACAGCTTCTTCCCTTATGCCATCAGATTCTTGAATAGACCTAATATGACTGTAATACTACATTCTGCATCCTTTCCTTTCCTTCTCCCCTATCTACCCTATGATCAGTATGCTTTATCTGTATCACGTGCAAGAAACAATATTTTTCACTACATAACAATATATGTGACAATAATAAACCAAACTAAATTGAATCCTGCTCTCTCCAAACCTTGGCTCTGATCAGAGGTGGCATTCTTTTTTAACCTGAACAAGCTAAGCACTTGTTTGCATCGAGGAGTTGCCTCGTTATTGTATGTATCCATCCAGAGATGTCAGCATCATTGGAGCGAGGGAAGAGACAGGATAGAAGTGCCCCAATTTATACCAGGGCTGAAAAGGTTACATTGTGAGGGCAGGTGTCATGGAATAGTCTTTTATTTCTTTGAGTCACAAAGATTGATTTAATTCAGATTCTGAAGACAATTAAAGGAATTGATAAGAGAGATATTTCCTTTGGTGGAGACAGGACAAAGGGGCATAACCTTAAAATTTGAGCCAAGGTTTTCAGGGAATTGCTTCATCACACAAATTATAATGGAATTCTGGCATTCTCTCTCCCGTTTTCTCTCTCTCTCTTTCTCTCACCAAGAGCTGAGGGGTTAGGTCAGTCGAGAATTTCAAAGTTAAGACCGATTGATTTTTGTTAGACCAGGATATTCAAGATTACAGAACCATGGCATTGCTAAAATCAGATCTACTATGATATAATTGATGGCTCAAGGGTCTGAATGACCTTGTGAATAAATTGTGGCCCCAGGTTCTCATGAAGAGCAGTTGTAGACACCAATGAAACTGCTGCACTGTGAAGAAAAGGCTACTGATATGTTGCCATGAGAAAATGCAGTTACATTAATGCCCTGCTCCCTTTTGACCAACTTTCTAGATTGAGGCAGGTATATACTCCATTGCAGTGTAAAAGCTCAGTGTATTCAGCTCACCACCCACCACCGCCCATCATTGTATGTTCATCAAATTGCATTTATTGGAAAAGCACCTTACCAGTTGCCCTACATTCATAGAGATTCTGGACTGGTTTTCATCACTGAGGCAGTTAGCAGGAGTCTCAGGCTCAGCTGGCCCTCTATAGGAGAATGTACACAGAGAGATGGACAATCATTGCAGAGAGGTGGGGGAGGCTGTGGGGGAGGGAGTGGGGGGGGGAAGCGAGTGCATGCTGCAGTCAAGCCAGCTGCCTTAGAAAATACTTCTGAGACAGCCACATCTCAGGATAGAATTGGGCTGTTTAGAATGCCTGCTTCAGTGCTGTGGGCATTGAATCTGATGGCAGAAGCATAGAACAATGGAAACCCTACATTGCAGAAAGAGACCATTCAGCCCATCAAGTCTGCACCGACTGTCTGAAAGAGGATCCAACCCAGGACCTCTCCTCTGGTTCATCCCCTGTGTCCTCGCACATTTACCATGGCCAATTCATCCAACCTACACATCCTCAGACATCAAAAGGCAATTTCACATGACCAATCTATTTTATTTGCACATCTGTGGACTGTGGTAGGAAACCGGAGCACCTGGGGGAAACCTACACAGACATGAGGAGAATGCACAAACTCCACACAGACAATCACCCAATCTGGGATTGAACCAGGGCCCCTGGTGCTAAGGCAGCAGTGCTAACCACTGTAGTACCATGCTGCCCATAGGAGCACCCAGAGGAAACCCATGTAGACATGGGAGAATGTGCAAACTCCACACAGAGTCACCAAAGGTCAGAATCAAACCTGGCACTATGAGGCAGCAAAGCTAACTATTGTGTCACTGTGCCAAATGGTAACTTTGTCCAAAATAAATTAAAACATGAAAGGCCTTCCAACCCTCACCCATCATACTCCCTCACTTCCCCCACAATCCATCTAGCCATAACATATTTTCCATATCAGGCTGTGCCCCTTATTTGCCCCAAGGGCTACTTCCACTCTGTGCCAAACTATGATCCCCACTTACTCCCATGGTCTGCAATGACCCCGATGCAGAACTGTTCTCCCCACCCATCCACATGCTCTCTTTGCCAAGATAGATCTCTGCGCCCACCTCCATGGTCCCTCATGCCAAACTATGCCCCTTTACTGACCCCCTTGGCCCCTCATGCTCTTTATACCAAGCTATGTTCCTCCATCCAGCTATGAATCTTCATGCCCAGTATGCCAGCCTATGGCATTTTCATGTCCATTCACTCTACACCATATAAAACCAATGTGACAACCATAGTGACAATACGGTGTATTTTTAAAAAGCTTTCAAAAAAAAGGAATTAATTCAATACTTTCCACTATTTAAAAATGTTTTTCTTTCACTGCAGCCCAAAAATGTCAATTATCCAAACTCTTTCAACTATCAATAAAATAATCTGCAAACATTTGTGTAAGCATTGCACAATTGACAGCTGAGATCAGAGATACAGACCTGTTAGTCAAACAATGTTTACTCTGGGGCTCAGGTGTTTCATCAGTGTAATGGATGACTCAGCCACCCCTCTATTTATTCTGAGCTGAAAGTATCAGTATTTACTGTGTTCATTCCAAATAATCCACATGTATTAAACAATGAAAAATGATTATTTGCATGTTCTTCAAAGTGCAGTTGCCACACATCTAAGCGCAGGATTTTGTGGTCTTGCTCATCCCCGAACTATAAAATCTCATATGAGGTCAATAGACCTTCCCATGCTCTGTCTCTCACCTGCTCTGATTCCCATGGCAGGTGGGCCTGTAGAATTCCTGCCATAGTGCACACATTCATATTTGAAATTTATTAAACAAAAATTAAAACTGTATTGACTTACATCTGCAATAATACAGTTAAGTCTAATCTTAATGTTACTTATATTGGTAGTGTACTATACTAAATATAATGCAGAAAACATAGCATAGCTATAAGAAAAGTTCCTATGGCTCCTCTTCTATGGCTATAGAGGATGGGAGTACAACAAATGTGTACACATTCAAGAGAGGAAGTAGGGATAAACAGAGCAATTACAGACTAGCAAATGGTAGAGAAATTCTTGGAAAAAGTCCTGAAGAGCAGGATTAATGTCCACAAGGATTAATTAAGGAGAGTCATCATGACTTAGTCAGGGAGAGATCCTGTCTAACAAATTTAATTGGATTTTTTTGAGGAGATGACTTGTGTATAGATGAGGTTAGTGAAGTTGATGTAGTCTACATGGACTTCAGTAAGGCTTTTGACAAGGTCTTCTTTGGCAATTTGGTCAAAAACCCAAGGCAATTTGGCAAACTTCCTAAATTGGCTTAGTGGCAGGAAGGAAAGGTTGATCGTCAAAGGTTGTTTTCGTGACTTGAAACCTGTGTCCAGTGTCCACGGATTGGTGCTGTCTCCTTTGCTGTTTGTAGTGTGCATTAATGATCTAGACAGGACAGTAGGAGATGGGATCAGTAAGTTTACAGATGACACAAAAATTGATGATGTGATAAATAGCAAGGAAGAAAGTCTTACATTACAGGCAATATAGATGTCTTGTCAGATGGCAGAGCAGTGGCAAATGGAATTTATCCCTGAAAAGTGTGAGGTGTTGCATTTTTGGAATCTTAACAAGGCAAGGGAATATACAATAATTGGTAAGAGGTGAGGAGATACAGAGGATCAGAAGAATTTTGGCTGCTTTTCCATAGATCTCTGAAGGCTACAGAACACGTAAATAAGATGGTTATAGAATTCATAGAATCCCTACAGTACGGAAGGAGGCCAGTCAGCCCACTGAGTCTGCATTGGCTTTCCAACAGAGCATCCTACTCAGACCCTATTCCTATAACCTGATGCATTTGCCCCACTAATCCCCCTAGTCAACATGTGTTTGGACATTAAGAAGCAATTTAGCATGGCCAATCCACCTAACCTGCTCATCTTTGACTGTGGGAGAAAACAGGGGCACCCAGAGGAAACCCACACAGACGTAGGGAGAACATGCAAACTCCACACAGTCACCCAAGACTGGAATTGAACTCAGCACTGCGAGGTAGCAGTGTTAACCGCTGTGCCATTGTGCTATGCTAAGGCATATGGGATATTTGCCTTTATTAGCTGGGGCACAGAATATAAGAGGGAAGTTATGATAGAACTCTATAAAATGCTCGTTAGGCGATAGCTGGAGTACGATGATTCAAATGTACAAATGTACTGCAACACCAAAAAAACTTTTGCTTTTGCATTGATATATTAAAGGAGGTTCTACATAACACCATCCTAAAGATTACCTCACATCACACTATCTCGGAACAAGATTAGTTCTGTTGCTTCTAATGAGGATTGTACTCTAATGTAGCTAACCCAATGTAGGAGTAAAAAATTAATGCAGAATGAATGATTATCATATCTTGATAATAATTAAAAATGTATCAGAATGAAATATTCCCTACATGAGGAACACTTGTGCAGAATTTCAAATTGCCTGGTGAGTCGGATGAAACAGTCAGGTTGCTCATGTTTTAACACATGATTTTGCCCCAGAAGTTTGAGGGTGGGGTATTTCTGCCCTGTTGCAGAGCAGGAAATAAGAGTAAGTTACTCTCTGCAGCATTCTCAGTGGAGAATTCTGTAATGGTAATGTCATTCAATGTCAAGGGGAGATAGGTAGTTAGATTCCCTCTTGTTGAAGATGGCCATTGGCTGGCACTTGTGTGGCACTTGTGTTATTTGCCACTTATCAGTTCAAGCCTAGATATTGTCCAGGTCTTGCTGCAAATGGACATGAACAACTATGCTATCTGAGGAGCCGCAAATAATGGTGAATATTGTGCAATGATCAGTGAAATTTGTCCCCATTTCTCATCTATTGATAGAGGGAAGGCTCTTTAATTGATAATGTATTTCTGGAAAAAGAAGTATCCTTCTTTGTCTTTCAGTAATACCCAGGTTCTGCACTACCGAATGACTCCTTAATTGCATTTTGAAATATTTAAATACCTAACTTGACAATTGCACAATGTTTCTTCCTACATATTCAAACATAAAACAGGTGAAATCTGGAGACAGGCAGGGATGATGGTGGAATCCTGACACCACTTGTCGGGGATTTAGCTGTCCACACACATGCAAACCTACCCCAGTTGTTCATTATTCCCTGTCTCCAGGTTGGAGGAAGCATACTTCTGCTGACTTTGTGAGCTATGTGCATGCTCACTTTACTGGTGTAAGAGATTTTCCTCTTCATCCTATCCTTGGGAAAGACCATCTCACTGCAACTCCTCAGATCATAATGTAAGAGCTCCAGGTAAGAGTGAGATACCCGAGGAGCAACTTTCTCACATCTCGTCTCCGTTTCCTGATTACTGCAGTTTCAGAAACCCATGTGCTGTTGAGTCTTCCTGACCTATGCCAAGGCCTCTTTATAAATTCCTTCTGTTACCAGAATCAATGTACCTGGTTTCCCCATGACCAGGGAATTCAAAGAGGGGATGCTTTTGCCGTGACTCACTGAAAAAGCCTTTATAAAGCTTGTTGAAGACTTCACTGATTTCTGATCCAGGGATGCACGTGATAAAATTCCACACTATATAAGTGTACGTATGTGTGCATCTGTGACTAAAATATATCCAGCAAATAACGACAAATCAAAACCTACCAAGAAATAAGGAGTAGCCTTTGGAAAAATCTTTGAAATAAAGTTGGAAAACATAAGGCTTAATTTTAGGAATAGAGGAGTGGTAAAGGGTAAGAGTTGATTGGGGTCGTATCACCCTAGCAATAAATGGGAGGGACATGCCTACCTCCATTTACCAGGTTGTCCCTCAACTACTTAATGCTCATCAGCCTTCTGGCCAGCCAATTGCCAGCAATTCTCTGGTCTCAGAAGCATCACTCTAGTTGGTGGCCACTGGGATTGCAGTAATTCCACAGATGATGTTTGTTGATGGTGCCTGGACTTTAAGTATCTCATCTAGCCAGGCTGGCAGACTTGGAAAAGAGGAAGAGAAGGATGAGGGCTGTGTTCTGTAAAGTAGGGAGATGTAGGGAATCACAGAGCTGGAAAGAACTTTCTGGGTGCCTCCGATGGGCAAAGGTGGTAAAAGAAGTATTAGCCATCCCTTTCCCAGGCAGTGAAATCTGCCAGGCTGCATACCTGGAAGCTGCATGTTTCCACAGACAAATCGACTCCTTGCAACAAAATACTGCCTCTTATTAGAAGCATAATGAGGCAATTTTACAAGAAAGGTTCCAAGTGTCTAGCTGGTGTAAACACGGAAGAGTTTCAGATCCATTTTTTTGATCAAGTCTTTACTCTCAATTATATGCATTTAGACATTGACAAAATGGGCTTGGCCATTCTCAGCCATTAGAGGCAGTGGATGGAGTTTAACTCACCAGTCAGCTTTCTCTGGTAGTAGAGAGAGCTATTGCAAGTGTGCGGACTGCAATTGATGCATATGCACAATCAAAACAGCAGGGGTCTGACATAGAGAGAGAGATCTATCAAGCCTCTACTGTTATTGCTGGCCTCAACCCAGCCCCTACCATTGCTATTATGGGTGCCCGCGGTTGATCATGAGCTCCACCTGGAAATATCACCCCCACACCACCACCCCCCCTCCTCCCCACTGACAAGACCAATCATGTCCTCTGACACTGATCACCTGCAAAGTGGCAGAAGGCCCTCCTACCATCCACCAATCACTTGCAACATGGCAGCAGGCCCCCCTACCCCCACTGGTTGCCTGTAGTGTGGCCACAGGCCACCCTCCCCCTGACCAATCACCTGCAGAGCGGTAACAAGCTGCCCCAACCAGGCCTCACTCTCTTCAGACCTTTCCCCCTGGCAATGCCAAGTGGACAGTGCCAAGATGCCAGGCTGGCATTGCCCAAGGAGCACTCAGTCTTGCCTGGGACCTCCCAGAGCTTCCTCAATAGCCTCTGGTTCTCCCAGTAAGGCCAACACGACTGTTCCCTGTTGCTGGCGATCTGGTGTTTTCCTCTCCCAGCAAGGTCACAAAGGCAAATGAGCAGGAACCATTCAGTCCCGGGCTCACTAAACATACTTAAATCATGATTTAAATAGACGTAAATAAATTATTCAGTTTCTTGCCCATTGATAGGTGGGGTAAGCTGGTAAAATCATGACCAATATCATCATACAGCCTCAATATTTCTGCAGTGGAGGCAGAATGAGGACTTTAACTGGTCATTACTTGGCCATTTAAAGCCTGAGGGTGGGTGGGCTGGCCACTGCTTCATTTCATGGAGTGGAGATGCTGGCATTGGACTGGGGTAACCTCCAAATCATGACTACCATCGACATTGCAAACTGTGGGCTCCAAGTGGAGAGGGTCTCCAAAAAGGTTGCGCATATTGACACAGAGATCAAATTTCTACATCCTTACTGTTATTTTATGGAGGCAGACTATAGAAGTTTCTGCTGCAAGTTCAATTGAAAATCATGTCCTTGGGTGAATTCCTTGGTGCTTCTGGTGAAGGTCAATGTCACATTCAGTCTGCTATGTATTTCAGTCAGAGTGTATGAATGTTGTACATTACCTTTTCAGTGATACCTGGATTAGGAGTAATGAATCCAAAGGATCATAATATTGTTTTTAATTATACAGTGGAACATGGCACTAAGTTAAACTTTAATTTTCACTGTGGTACCTGAGATAGTTTGGGGAAAAATAAATTGCTGAAAGAATTGGAATTGAAACGCTATTTTAAAAGGGAAATAAGATCCTCAGCATTATGTCATGTGGTCGCATTTTGCAATTTGGCTTCACAAGTTGGCTTCCCCTGCTTCAAAGAAAGAAGCATACATGTCCCAAAGCACTTGTGGCCAGTTAGGTACTTTTGAGTGTCATCATTGATGTAACATATAGAAAGGTACAGTAAGAAGTCTCACAAAGCCAGGTTAAAGTCCAACAAGTTTATTTGGAATCAGGAGCTTTTGGAGCAAATGCTCTACAAAGTTGGCAGCCAATGCCTACACAGCAGAGTCCCACAAAAATCAATGAGATAAATGATTGAATTTTTTTTTAGTAGTGCTGGTTCTGGGATAAATATTGGCTGGAATACCGGGGGAGACCTGAGACCTGCAGCCAGATCTTGGTTTAACACTTCATCCCAAAGGTAGCACTGCCCTCAGTACTACCCTGGAGTCTCATAGATTCCTTACAGTGCAGAAAGAGGCCATTTGGCCCTTTGAATCTGCACTAACTCTTCGATAGAGCCCAAATCCTGTTCCTGTAGCACCATGCATTTATCCCACAAATCTCCTTAATCTACACATCTCAGGACATTAAGGAGCAATTGAACATGAGCAATTCACCTAACTTGTACAGCTTTGGACTGCAGGAGGAAACTGGAACATCCAGAAGAAACCCATGCAGACATGGGGAGAACATGCAAATTCCACACCGGCAGAAACCCAAGGTTGGAATTGAACCCGTGTCCCTGGCATGATGAGGCAACTGCGCTAACCATGTGCAGTTGTGCCACCCACAATCTGGATTATGTGCACAAGTCTCTGTGTTGAGGCTTGAATCACAATCTTTTGTTTCAAATGTCATGCCAACTACCCTGAGGCTGTCACTGTGAAGACTCAGACACTGGGCGGGATTTTTTGGCCTTGTTCACCTTGCCTTGCAAAACTGCAAAATCCTGCCCGACATCAAAGAACCTTTGTGTGGTTCCCCCCCCCCACCAACTACGATTCCCATGATGGGTAGGACAGGAAAATTCCTCCCTAGAGGATCCAGTTCTTTCCTAAAATGTGCCATATTAAGGGTGTCCTTTCTTTCCAAAGTATCATGACAGAACATGCACTTTGTCAACCTTAATGCAATTGGAGCTATGTGTTTTGCCTGAATAGTTTAACAAGTCATGGATTTTATCAGAAATTGACTATTGAAATTGACAGAAAAAAACCAGCATATTAAGTTCAATTTTGTGTAAAGATAATTTTGTCCCTCAACTTCTACTGTAATTATTGCAACATTATTTTTCAAAAGGCAAATTGCACAGCATGACAGTAAATAATAGCTTAATAACATCAAGCATAGTATTGTGATCTGTAATAAATCTCCAGTGACTCAAATAATTAAAAAAAATTAATTTGATTATTCTGGATCCAATTTCTCAAAGACAAGGCTAGAAATTGCAGTGTAATATTAACAGGATCATGCTTAATGAATTTGCAAGATGCTCCTCATCCCAGAATTTTCAAAAGTTAATGCCTCTGTTAAAATCATGTGTTAAGGAACGCTAGATTAAACAGCTGAGATTCTGTTTGCCAACAATAAAAAATGTAAATTTCTGCCCGATGGTCTTTTGCATTTAGTTGATGTTCTGTGTGTAGGTTGTCGAAGTAAGTGTAGAAGTATCTACTTCATCTCACACTTTACACTTTTGTTCCCAGAAATACTAGGCTAAAATTCAAAGATGCCCATGGATATTATCAGTGGTGGCGCCAAAGATTCTTGTGCAAGATGATGTTGCTGGTCAGACTTACATGCTCATCATTTGGTGTTAAGCCTGGGTGGCACAGTGGCACAGTGGTTAGCACTGTCGCCTTACGGCTCCAGGGACACAGGTTCAATTCCAGCCTTGGGTGACTGTTTGTGTGGAATTTGCACATTCTTCCTGTGTCTGGGTGTGTTTCCTGGTTTGGGTCACTGCCCGTGTAGAGTTTGCATGATGTCCCTGTGTCTGAGTGGATTTCCTCTGGGTGTTCTGTTTTCCTCTCACACGCTAAAAGATGTGCAGGTTAAGTTGATTGGCCATGCCAGACTTTCCCCTGACTGTAGGGGGATTAGTAGGGTAAATATTTGGGGTTATGGGGATAAGACCTGGGTACGATTGTTGTTGATGCAGATTCGGTGGGCTGAAGGGCCTCCTTCTGCACTGTAAAAGTTTGCTGAAACAATTGGAAATTAATTACAATGGTTCCGTGACCCACTTTCCCCCTCACACCCCATTCAAAATAGCGACACTGACAAATTTCTTTGATTCATGCCAGCTTGTTGATATAGATACGCTTTCAATCATAATGAGTTTTAATAAAAGTTAAACAGCCTTTGATCAAATTGGTTTAGTGCAGTTACACTCAACAAGCTTGATTTTATTAATATCAGCTCATCTGATTCTTCTTGAGTTGTTTCAGCAATATTATTATATAGCATTAAAGCCAGAGAACTGCTATAACATTAAAATATTCATTCTTGAAAAGAATTGCCTGCTATAAATCCTGTGCACGTGCAGGAGAAAAAAAGCAGGTTTGATTTTGAAAGAAATGTTAGGACATGCTTTGAATTATTCTTGGGATCTATCGAGACTGGTATTTATTGCCCATCATTAGTTGTCCTGGGAATGTGGCAGTGGACTTTCTCTTAAAGCCCTGCTCCAATTGAATGGTTTGCTAGGTGGCTTCAGAGAGCCAGATTAGTGCGAGACTGGAATTAAGCGCAAGTCACAACAGGTGAGGATGGTTGGTGCACTTCTCTAAGGAACATTGGTGAACCACTTGTGGTTTCTTAACAATGTCATTTTTATTATTGCCACCACTTCATTTTATGCTACTCAAAGTGCCATGGTGGGATTTGAACTCATGTCCCCTCTGTCATTGCCTTTGTCCTTTGACCGCACTTTCCAAATGGATGACCTCTACCCCTAGAGGAACAAGGGCAGCAGATGCTTGCAGGGAGCATCACCATCTTCAAGTTGCCCTCCTAACCACACAGCATATTCACTGTCGCTGGGTTAAAATCCTGGTACTCCCTTCCTAACAGCACTGTGGGTGTCCCTGCAACAAATGTGCTGCGGCAATCGAAGAAGGCAGCTCACTACCACTTTTCAAAGGCAACTAGGTCACAGCAATAAATGCAGGTCTAGCCAGTGAATTCAAGTCATGAATGAACACATTTTTTAAAGAAGTCCAGTCATTTAACCACGGCTGTAGGTTTGTTACTTACCTCTTCACATTCTGGTATTCTCTGTGCCAAAGGATGGTGGAGACTGCATCATTAGAAGTATTTAAAGTGGAAGTGGATAAAGATTTGATAGATCGAGAAGTAGAGGGCTATGGGGAAAAGGACTGGAGGCTGGATTAGATCAGCCATGATTGTGTTAAATGGCATGGTGGCCGACTCCTGATTCTATTTCTTGTATTTTTGTATATTAATAATAATGCAAAATTCACGCATCAAGAAGAATGGTCAAGGATGTGCAATTATTAAACAGCCCTTCTTGATTTATTGTGTCCCATTGAAAAGATCTACTAGGATGCTACTGAGGCTTGATGGTTTGAGTTATAAGGAGAGGCTGGATAGACTGTGACTTTTTCCCCTGGAGCATGGGAGACTTAGAGATGATCTTGTGCAGGTGTATAAAATAATGAAGGGCATAGACATCTGTTCCCAAGATAAGGGTGTCTAAAACTGGAGGCCATAGGTTTGAGGTGAGAGGGGAGAGATACAAAAGATCCAAAGAGGCAATTTTTCACACAGATGGTGGTGAGTGTCTGGAACAAACTGTCAGAGATCGTAGCAGAGGTAGGTACAATTTTGTCTTTTGAAAAGCAATTATAAAGCTACGTGGGTAAGATGCATATAGAGAGATATGAGTCAAATGTGGACAATTGCTTAGTGGTTGAAACAAAAGGGCTGTATGGACAAGTTGAGCAGGCCAAAGGTATTGTTTCTATGCTGTGAACCTCTATGACTCTGACTCCCATTTAATATTGATCCCTGCTGGTGATTAGGGAAGCCACAAGTAAATTTAAGATCAATGCTTTATGGTTTAATAATTGTCACATAACAGGAAAGTTAAAGTAGAGACATTTAAGAGAGATAAAAGGGCATAACTCTGTTTTTCTGTCACTCACCCAGAATTTTCTCTGTGCTCCCGCATTCTGCACTTTGAAAGAGAAAGATATGAACATTTGGGAACCTTGGAAAGTTAATGTCAATATAGTGGAAACAGTTTGTATTACAGTAGAGGAGGTGATGGATATATTAAAATGTATGAAGGTGGATAAATCTCCTGGCCTTGACCAGGTATACCAAGAACATGTGTAAGTCTAAAGAAGAAATTGTGAGAGCCCTGGCTGAGATATTTTCATTATCATTAGCCACAGGTGAGCTGCCAGATAACAAATGTTGTACCCTTATTTAAGGAAGGCTGCAAAGAAAAATCTGGGAATTATAGACTGATAAGCCTAACATCCATGGTAAGTAAGTTACTAGAGAGGATTCTGAAGGATAAGATACACAGAAGATATTCAAACATTTAGAAATACTGGGTTTAATAAAGAGTAGTCAGCATGGCTTTATGCATGAGAGGTCATACATTACAAATTTGTTACAGTTCTTTGATGAAGTGACCAGGAAGTTGATGAGGGCAGGATGGTAACCATAGTCTATATGGACTTCAGTAAGTCCTTTGATAAAATTCCACATGATAGGCTGCTCTGGAATGTTAGATCACCTGGAATCCTGGGAGAGCTGGCAAATTGGATATACAATTGACTTGCTGGTTGAAAGCAGAAAGTAATGGTAGAAGGATGCTTGAACTGGAGGCCTGTGACTAGTGGCATGCTTCAGGGATCAGTGCTAGCCCCATTGCTGTTGTAACCTATATCAATGATTTGGATGTGAATGTACAAGGCACGATCGGTAAGTTTGCAGATGGCACTAAAATAAATGGTATTGTAGACAGCGAGGAAGGTTATCAAAGGTTGCAGCTGGGGCAGTGAGCTGACAAATGGCAATTGGAGCTCAATACATATAAGTGTGAGGTGTTGCATTTTGGAAAGGCAAATCAAGGTAGTGCTTTCATGGTAAATGATAGGATCTTAAGGAGTATGTTGGAACAAAGGGACCTTGGTCTTCAGATGCATGGTTCTCTAAAGGTGTAGTCACAGGTAGACAAGGCAATGAAGAAAGCTTTTGGCATTCTGGCCTTTATCAGTCAGGGCACTGAGTATTGAAGTTGGGAAGTTATGTTGCAGTTCTATAGGACATAAGTGAAGCTACACCTGGAGTATTGTGTTCAGTTTTGATTGCTTTGCTAAAGGAAAGATGTTATTAAACTGGAGAGAGTGCAGGAGAGATTTACTAGCATATTGCCTGGACTCAAGGGACTGAGTTATAGGGAGAGATTGAACAGGCTAGGACTTCTTTCTCTGGAGCGTGGAAGACCGAGAAATGATCTTTTGGAGGTATATAAGATCATGAAAGGTATGAACACACTCAGTCTTCTTCCCAAGGTTGGGGAATTAAGAATTAGAGAGCACATGTTTAAGAAGAGAAAGAATTAATGGAAACCTGAGGAGAAACTTTTTTACACAGAGGGTGGTGCATATATGGAATGAATTACCAGAGGAAGTGAATGAGACAGGGGCAGTGACAACACTTAAAAGGCATTTGGACAGATACATAGATAGTAAAGGTTTAGAGCAATATGGGTCAGATACAGGCAAATGTTGTTAGCTTAGATGGATAGCATTTTGGTTGGCATGGACCATTTTGGGCTGAAGGGCCTGTCTCTGTGCTGTAGATTCTCTCATAATCTATGATTAGTTTTGGCTGCATGATTCTTGATTCATTGCTGTATCCACTGTGACACATTAATAAATACAGTAGTTGGAAATGTCAGCTTAAATTCAGAATGATGGGATCCGAACCAGGGAAGTTACAGGAAATTCTGCTGTGCTATGTATTTTTTATTTCTTCCATTCTATCATTAAAAGGTTGAGCTGCCCTCTCTAATTCATTGCAGGTGAAAAAAATGCTATTTAAAATCAATTAGCTAACAACTGCATTAAAATAACATATAGTTCTGTAAAAATAACAATTTTATATGAGTGTATCAGTCAGTGCGCCGTGAAATAAATTAAAAACCAAAGTTATGAATGGGTTGCTGTTGTTGAAAGTAGCACAAAATATCTGATCCTGACTGTCAAATTGTGCATTTGGTGTTTCCAACTCTGAGCTTTCCATATTATTTTAAAGTTGAGTTATTAGTGTCACAAGTACATTACACTAACACTGCAATGAAGTTACTGTGAAAATCGCCTCGCCACCACACATCACATAGGGTATGCCTGTGTGGATACACTGAGGGAGAATTTAGCATGGTCAATGCATCTAACCAGCATGACTTTTGAACTGTGGGAGGAAACCAGAGTACCCGAAAGAAACCCATGCAGACATGGGGAGAACATGCAGGCTCCGCACAGCCAATGACCCAAGACGGGAATCGAACCTGAATCCTGGCACTGTAAGGCAGCATTGCTAACCACTGCTGCCCTAGAATATGTTTATAAAGAATTTGGACTCATTCCTCCATGAGCTTGTAACTCTTCAATTAATTGTTGGTATGTATTTCCAGCTTGTGAAGCTGTGCTCTGGAAATATTGAACAAATCAACTCCTATCTGATATCTATATGCATATGGTGGCACAGTGTTTAACATTGTTGCCTCACAGCGCCAGGGACCTAGGTTCAATTCCTGATCAGGTCACTGTCTGTGTGGAGTTTGCATGTTCTCCCATGTCTGCGTGGGTTTCCTCAGGATGTTCTGGTTTCCTTCTACCGCCCAAAGTTGTGCGTGTTAGGTTGATTGGCCATGATAAATTGACTCTAATGCCAGGGGATTAGCAGGTTAAATAAATGGGGTTACAGGAATAGAGCCTTGTGATCAGTGCCGATTCAGTGGGCTGAATAGCCTCCTTCTTCAGTGCAGAGATTCTATGATTCTATGTAAGTGGTGCACTATCTCTTTGTGTTAAGTGTTATGAGTATTACAATGAATGCAGTCCTTGACAATTCACCACTGTTTTAACAATGGCAGATATTTCATTGCTCTACTGCTGTATCAAACCTCTTTCCTCGATTGTTTTCTATTCATGCATTCATCCATAAATCAAAGAGTTTGCATGTTTTGATGTGGCAGTGTTGAGGCTTATTTTCTTGCATAATTCAGCTGAATCTCTTTTTGAGCATTGCCATTAATTTTTTATGCATTGCATTTAGTCAAATGTCTTGTGGCTTTGTTCCAATTCAGCTTTTGGTGTGTCTTAGTTCCATACAGCAAACATGCTTAACATCCATTTCAGACTTGCACTCCAAGCCTCCCTGTGGCTGCATACATTCTGCATACTGTCTGAAGTGTAATTATTAACAACATTGAATTTACCAGTAATTGTAAAGTTTGTGGTTGGAATTATAAATTAGTTCTATTGTTGTGCTGTCTAATCTGATTGCAGGATTGCTTTAGTTCGCTTGCTTTAATTCATCTTGCTTTGTTTTCTCCCTTGTTCCTCTGATTGTTCTCCAATTACTTACATTACCTTTTGTTGAATCCCTTGCCAGAGATGTGAGCACATAATCTAGACTGATACTGTTGGTGTAGTGCTGAGGGATTGCTCCAATGTGGAAGATGCTGCCTTTTGGGCATAATGTAAACTGAGGCCTTGACTGCCCTCTCTGGTAGATGTAAAGGTTCCTTGGTGCTATTTGTTATCCAGTAGAGGCAGCTGAGGGACTTCACCAGAGCATTCGGGGAGAAGTCGGCCCAGCAACTAAGTAGTGAGAAGTGTCTAGAACTCCTTGAGTACTAGATTTGCCCACAAGGGAAAACATCCTTTCCAGTTCTGCCTTTCTTTCTCTGCATGTGAACCCATACTTTCAAATGCTAACTAAAGTATATTTGATGATCTTGCTATACAATAGTGCAAATATATCCAGTTATCTACTTTACCCACATGATTAAACTTGATCTCATTATGTCATTATTTTGTTAATAGAACATAAAATAGTTTTGCCACAAAACCTGATTGTATATTGACTATATTTTCAGTGCTATGGATGGTATTTTGGGTTCATGCATGCACTGCAGGCAATAACTTTGGATGGGATTTTCCAGTCTTGCGTTGAGAACAGCCAGATAATCCTGCTGATTGAGTGGGTTCAAAACCATCACAGTGCAAATCATCAGAATTGAGTGACTGCTGACATTTATTTCGGAATTCTCTGGTCATTCTTGCCCTGCTGCCGTTGCCAGTGAAAACAGAGAATTTGGTGCTCAACTCAGAGATCAGAGAATCCCAACTGTAGGCCAGAACAGAGAATCCAGCCCCTCATCAACGTAAGTGGACATTGTATGACATGTGGCTGTGTATTACTGTCACCAGCTGGGAAATGCCTATCTCTCCAACATCAATAGCCACCAATGTTGTGACCTGTCTTTTGTCCATTGCTTCCTCCTCTGCAGCTACCAGAATCAATGATAATTGAAGGACCAACTCCAATTCTTTACTTCTTCTTGGTGTTCTGTGCTATCTTCTGCATTGACAGGAAGCAGAGACCCGTGAGTGTGGACAGTGATATGTTTGAAAGGGGGGAAGACAAAAGCCAGAAGGCTTCACCTGTCTACACCAGCAGAATCTTCCAGTCCTTCATGGGTTTCCCAGTGTTATGGGACATGGTCAATGAGAAACCCCCATTGACAGCAATGGGGCCAGAAGATATACTTACGACAAATGGCCACTTTTCACCGCGAGGAACACACTGCGGGGAGGCTAGAGAATCCCGCTCTACATTTGCAAAGAGTCATTGTGAGGATGAATGTGACATTGCTGTAAGATGAAGAGAAATGTCTGTTCTGACTAGACAGGTGGCATCATGAGGGGATGGCTCAGCGTTAGATGTACCCACAAGATGTGTTGCTCTTAGACTGATGTGCAGGAGAAGGCAGCAGAAAGCAGAGCAAGAGTGTCTGCACTTTCAAGCCGTGCCACTCACCTTCTCTGTCCTGGTCAGAGCATTAAACATTTTATACCACTGTATCCAGTAGCGAGGAACCAGACTCCTGCTATTGACCATCTTAGCTATCTCCAGCCATGCCTGCTTGTTCTTTGCAACAGAGTCTTCCTCCTAGTCACAGGGACCAGGACCTTCCTGCTGGCTCTGACAGCATGATATCCAGGAATGTATCTGAAAAGTGTGTTGATGTACTCCATCTGTCAAGTTGCTTACCCTGTGTTGACACTCAACTATTTTTCCACACAAACCTCACAGTGATGCAGAAATAGATTGCTCAATGTTGTCACCATGTCCAAGTATTTGAATGATTTTGGAGACTAGAAATCAGATGCCAGGACTCTGGGAGAGCTGAAAAGCCACTAACAAATATAATGTTGTAATGTTCAGCGCTGTAACTGGAACATCACCTTCCTCCCTCCAGCAAGAATGTCTGATAGTTAATATTCAGCCCATGCTATCAGAAGAAACTTTAATTGACAAACCAATTCCGATAAATTCAATCGCAAAAAGAGTCCTGTTTCTTTCTCCGTGAATGATGGATATGTATCTAGACTATAAAGGTTTATTGATCGATTTACAGAACATAATTTAACACACTGGTGTGCATATGTTGGATTCTATGTGATGTTTGTGGAACTTTAGTCAGAAAGATGATAGACAGTTTTGATGCCAGACTTGACATTTGAGCCTAGTATTTGATTTGCTTTATTGACTGAGCTGCAATTCTTAATATTCCAGACAACCAGAACTATTGTATATCTGTCCTGTCCACACACATTCTCACCACTGAACCAAAGTCACTCATTATTTGGAAAGTAAAGTATTGTAGATAACTAAAAACGTGAAATAAAAACAGAAAATATTGGAAATACTCAGCAGATCAGGTAGCATCTATAAAAAGGGAACAGAGTTAGCAATTCAGATTCAAGGTCACCGGTGTGAAATGTTGACCAGTATTGCCATCCGTTCAGGTTGCTGGGATTTCCAGTCCCACCAGCAGTGCACATCCCAGCAGGCTTCCTGGTGGTGAAGGGTACATTCAACAGGAAATCCCAATGACAATGGTAGGACTGGAAGATTCTGCTGTCAACCAATGATCTAATTTGATTGGATTTATTTTTGTCATATGTAAAGTTTAAAGTTTATTTATTAGTGTCATAAGTAGGCTTACGTTAATAATGAAGTTACTGTGAAAATCCCCTAGCTGCCACACTCTGGCATCTGTTCAGGGTACACTGAGGGAGAATTTAGTAGGCCAGGGCACCTAACCAACGCTTCTTTTGGACTGTGGTAGGAAACTTGTCAGTTTTGGGACATCTTGACAAATACGTGAATAGGATAGGAATAGAAGTATATGGTCCCTGGAAGGATAAGGGATTTTAATTCAGTCGGGCTGTAAGGTGAGTGCAGGCTTGAAGGGCTGAAGGGCCTGTTCCATGCTATAATTTCCTTTGTTCTTTATTTTTTGAAACAGAAGCACCCGGAGGAACCCATGCAGACATGAGGTGAATGTGCAGACTCTTCACAGACAGTGACCCAAGCCAGGAATCACCCCGGGTCCCTGTTGCTATGAGGAGGAATGCTACTCACTGTGCTATTGTGCTGCTCCATGTATTGGGATACAGTGAAAAGTATTGTTTCTTGCCCTAGTACACAGACAAATCACGCCATTCATAGTGTACATAGGGGATAAGGAAAGGAGAGGGTGCAGAATGTAATATTACAGTCACAGCTAGAGTATAGAGAAAGATCAGCTTAATATAAGATAGGTCCATTCAAAGGTCTGACGGCAGCAGGAAAGAAGCTGTTCTTGAGTCGGTTGGTATGTGTTCTCAGGCTTTGGTATCTTTTTCCAAACAGAAAGAGACTATGCCTGGGGGTCTTTGATTATGCTGGCTGCTTTTCCGAGGTAGAAGGAAGTGTAGACAAAGTCCGTGGATGAGAGGTTTGTTTGTGATAGCAGGCCGCGTTCGCTATTGCGAAACACGTAGCGTTTGCATGGAAAACCCCGCCCATTAATTCAGTACTCTCTCCAAGCATACTGGCAGATCTCCAGAATTTCCAGCAGTTTCAGGTTTTATTTCACCCAATACTTGTCTTGACTGAAGACTGGTATTTTACAGAATGAAATATTCCTGTTCCTGAAGAGTGTGCTTTGTGGATTCTGAGTGGGACTAGGCAGTTTACTTTGCTTTGACATTAAGCTGCTGAGATATTAAGCCCCAGTTGAGTTGAGCAAGTCCCTCTTTTATGTAATCTCATTAGTGAGGATGTGCGTGGTGTGCCAGCAGGATTGTGACAGGTCTAACTGGAATCCTGACATTGGGCAGTCTCTGGCACAGTTGTGCATTTATTCTTCGTGACATTTGCCTTGTTCACTTGGGATCATGCTTTCTGAGTCTGCTGACAAAAAAAAAACAATAACAAAAGCACTGTTGTTATCTTATTTAATTTTAAATGTATTTTGGTGGAGATTCATACAAACTTCTTCTGTGGCTATGACAAAGCTGAATGTCAAATCAAAGTACCTCTGTGCCTATTACAAAACTGAGTACCTCTGTGTTAATGAGTTATGTAGCTAACTCCAGGCTTGCTCGTTGCTTCCTCCATGGCTATGTTACTAAAGGATGCACAGTGTTGCATCAATATTTTCCCAAAGGTGTTTTATCAATCCCAGAGAAGAGTGTCAGTTGTGGCTTTCTTGGTCCATTATAAGGAAAACTGTCACAATTTTGTCAGTTGCTGCTGAGTATATCGTGTTGGCATCGTGGAGACGTACCTGACGTGAGCTCAGGCATGTTCCATGGCCATGGTCCTCACCAAAAATGGCACATATCTGCGGCACGGTGGCGCAGTGGTTATCACATCTGCCTTACAGTGCTGGAGACCAAGGTTCAATTCTGGCCTTGGCCAACTGTCTGTGAAGAGTTTGCATGTTCTCCCAGTGTCTGCATGGGTTTCCTCCGGGTGCTTCAGTTTCCTCCCGCAATCCAAACATGTGCGGGTTAGGTGGATTGGCAAAGCTAAGTTGCCCCTTAATGTCAAGGGGACTGGCAGGCTATGTACGAGGTGGTACAGACTTGATGGGTCAAGTAGCCTCCTTCATCACTGCAGGATTCTATGAATCTATGATTCTAATTTGGAAAACATCCTCAACTTAGTCTGCATGGTTTGGATCCACCAATGCTATTTCCAGGTAACAGAATCAATGGCAGCAACTGCAGTTTTGTTTGTTCCCAGCCTCTGGATCTAGTCTCAGTATTCTTCAGCTCACATGTACTACATAATATCCTCATAAATAAACTCAACCAAATCAAAACTCTTGATCATGACAAATTGTATTTCTACAATAATTAATTCCCATTATTTTAAAAAAAAATGAAATTCAATTGCTTCATTTTATTGATCGCCAGTGTTAAATAATGGCATAAAATATTTGCAATTTGTATGTAAATACTTAGGAGATGATGTTGTCAAAAGTATTCTAAATGTCAAACGAGTGTGAAAATGGGAGTTTCAGGTCCATTTTCTCTGCCATAGAAAATGTCAAATCTTATGACAAATATGAGGTAAATGGGGCGTGAGGCTGACTATGCTGGCAGATTGGGGCTGGTAAGCTCTCGAGAGGTGAGAAACCGGGCAGGAATTGGATTTTTTTGCCTCTTTCGTGATCTTACTGGCTCTCCACGCCCATTGTTGCAATCCCTTTCAACAGACAAGGTGTTGCAGACAATGACACCTAGCCAATTAGTTTGAAATTTTTTTTTCTGCTGCTTCAATAATTTCTTCCTGTTCTACTGAAAAGTCTGGAATGCATTTGAAGCTCTTCAATTATCTTCACGTTTATAACTTTTACACGGTTATTTCTACAGATGTTGGAGGTGATGTTAAATTAACCATGATCACATTCAGTAGCAAAATAGGCTCTAGGGATTGAATGGTCAGCTCCTGTTTTAACATTCTTATGAAACTAGTACACATCAGCAAGGAGAGGTGATGGCCTAGTGGTACCAGCACTAGATGATTAATCCAGAAACTCAGCTAATGTTCTGGGGGCTGGGGTTCGAATCATATCACAGCAGATGGTGGAATTTGAATTCATTAAAAAAAACTCTGGGATTAAGAATCTACTGATGATCTTGAAACCACTGTTGGAGAAACCCGCCTGGTTCACTAATGTCCTTTCGGGAAGGAAATCTGCCGTCCTTATCTGGTCTGGCCTACATATGACTCTAGAGCCACAGCAATTAACTAAGACGCCCGTATCCCACAAGTGAATAGAAGAAGCCTTCAAAGGAGTTGGAGCTTCACAACTTCAGACACCCATTGATCGATTTTACCTTCTTTGTGCTAGCTCTGTGTCACAGTGGTCAGTGAAACTTCTGCAATGGTCACAGAAAGTTAATCTCAATTTAAAAATGTCCAGTTTGATCTTATTCTCATTTTAATGAGCATCAGGAAATAGGGAGCTGTTGAAGGTGCCGTATGTGCTACAGCATTGTTATGTAATAACTCATTTTACACTGTGCAAAGGGAGAAGAAAAGATGACAAGAATTCATTAACTGTAGCTTAGTGAATTATTACATTTCTGAAATGTATGATGTTTTCTGTCTACTCCCACAGGGAGTATTAGATATTAGCTATTAGATATGAAGCTGAAATTAGAACCGAGAAACCTCTACTCTCTGATTAACAGTGTGCAGACAAGTTATTGTGTCATTTTCAATGTTTTGGGTGATAACATTGCAAGGATTTTTTTCCTCTATCCCTACTCAGTACAAAATTTCATTTCCGCTGTGTGTATGTGTGTGTGTGTGTGTGTGTGTGTAAAGTGATGAAACTATTAACTAAAATGCAACAATTAAAATCCAGATAAAGGAGAAAATATATTGAAAGATTGGGGGGGGGTGGTGGTGTAGGGGGAGGTGGTATGTGTGATTCTCCCATCCTGGGCTTCCTGCTGGGAACCATGACCTCTGAGAGTGTCTGGCGGCCAGATTTCCAGCGCTGCATAAATTATTTAATTGACCGTTTAAATATCATTAGCAAGCCCAGGACTGAAATCTCCAGGCGCACTTGCCTCTCCCCCCCACCCTCACCTGGAGTGTTTTGCTCAGCAGGGTTTGTAATATCACCCCCCCCCCCCCCACCCTGCTGGAGTGAAGGCGGGACAGTAGAGGCCTCCCAAAGGGTTGGGGGCCCGAGGGAGGTGCCCCTGGACATTGCCACCTTGGCAGTGCCAGCATGGCCCCCTGGCACTGCCCAAGGACAAAGTACCAATGCTCAGGGGGCACCTTGGCACTGCTCTGTGGACATCAGGCAATGCCAAGAAGACTAATAGCGATGGGGCCGGCTTGGACTTTGGTGAAATCGGGAGATTGGGGCTGCCGGGGGTGGGGGGGAATCAAGGTAGGCAGGGAACTGAGGGGAGGGCACAGTTGGTCTGGACATGTTTTGTGGGGGGGGGGAGTGGGGGGTCAGTGATCGAGCCCTGGGGAAGTTGGAAAGCTAGTGTTGCAGGGTCACGGGACTGACCAGCAATTGGAAGAGCAGCAATGCAGGGCTATTGTGCATGTGTCAATCTCTGCGCTGACAGAGAGACCGCTCAGCGCTATGCTGCTGGCCTCTCCAATGAGATTAGGCCCTGCCCATTGAATTTTCATAATATTTGTCTAGAGCAGTGCTTTGCCAAAGGGTCATCCAGACTTGAAATGTTGGCTCTATTCTCTCCCCACAGATGCTGTTAGACCTGCTGAGATTTTCCAGCACTTTCTGTTTTGTTTCAGATTCCAAGATCTGCGATATTTTACTTTCGAGAATAGTGGAGAATGATGGTTTTTCACACTTGAGGGAGGTATACAGTGAGGCTCTCTAAGGTTCAATAGTGAGGTCACTATTTTCCCTAATCTATGTTAATCATTAGTTCTATTTTTAATATGCAAATATCAAGAAGTTGTAATAAAATGAAAATTAAGGAATCTAATAATTGGGAATATGTTCTGCGAATGTATGATTAAAATAGAGCAAACTATTTTTCAATGGGAAATAGTTAGGAGGATAGATTGACTGAGGTCTTCGACACTAGTGGTTAACACTGCTGCCTCACAGCTCCAGGGACCCGGGTTCAATTCCTGGCTTGGGTCATTGTCTATGTGGAGTCTCCTCGTTCTCCCCATATCTGCGAGAGTTTCTTGCGGGTGCTCTGGTTTCCTCCCATAATCCAAAGATGTGCTGGTTAAGTGCATTGGCCATGCTACATTTTCCCTCAGCATACCCAAACAAGAGCCGGAGTATAGTGACAAGGGGATTTTCACAATAACTTCATTGCAGTGTTCATGTAAGTTTATTTGTGACACTAATAAACAAACTTTAAAAGTCAAGCAATACTATAGGCTATTATAAAAAAATATCTAAGAGAAATGGATAACAATAGCACATAGAATTTCAGGAGTTAAAGCATGGATAATAAAAGTTCAAAAGAGATGAGAATAAATTTCACACTTACATTCTAAGAAGATAGCTTGCGTGAGAAATGTCATTAAGTGGGACCTCCAAAGCAAGTAGTTTAGATAAAAAAAAGTCAAAAGAAAGAGCACTATATTAGTGATAAGGATACATTCTACATAGTGAGCTGAGCTAAGCTGAGCAAAGCTCAGGGGTTTCTCACTTAAGTTTCAGAATAAGGTGCCACAGAAGAGGCTATTGCACAAAATTAGGGTTCATGGGATTAATGGTAATCTATTATCATGGATTGATGATAAGTTAATGGACAGAAAATTGACAATAGGAATAAGGGCAACATGGTAGCACAGTGGTTAGCATTGCTGCCTTACAGCACCTGCGACCTGGGTTCAGTGCCAGCCTTGGGTCACTGTCTGTGTAGAGTTTGCACATTCTCCTTGCGTCTGTGTGGATTTTCTCTGGGTGCTCTGGTTTCTTCCCATTGTTCAAAGATGTGAGGATTAGGCTGATTGGCCATGATAAATTGTCCCTTACTGTTAGGGGGATTAGCAGGGTAGATATGTGGGGTTATGGGGATAGAACCTGGGTAAGATAGTTGTCGATGCAGGCTTGATGGGCCAGATGACCTCGTTCTGCACTGTCAATTCTATAAAATAGGTCATTGATGCTTTGGTTGAGCTATTACAATCTATATCAATAATTTAGACAAGGGGTCTAAGCTTAAACTATTTAGGTTTGCTGATGAGATAGAATTAGATGCAAAGATAATCTGTGAGGAGGATGCAAAGAAGTTGCAAAGGGTTATCAGTAGGTTAAATATGAAGTTGTTGACTTTGGAAGGAAAAGTACAAAAGCAGTACAGTTTTAAAATGGTGTGAGAGAAAATGTTGGAAATATAAACAGAAAATACTGGAAGCACCCAGCAGATTCTGCAACATTGTTGAAGAGAGAGAATTAGATTGACTGTTTCAGGTCAAAAACCTTTCAACATTTCTCTGTGCAGCATTGGCCCCTTATCTAAGAAGGGTATGGAGATTGTTCAACAAAGTTTCACTCGAGTAATTCCTGGAATGAGGAGGTGACTGGACATGGAATGAAATTGAGCACGTCCCTAGTACTTTGGAGAATGTGGGGCAATGGCACGAAACATAAAATTCTCCACCACTTGATAAGGTAGATGCTGTGAGGCTGTATCCTCCAGATGGAGAGTTTTGAACTAGGGATCACAGTCTCAGGATAAGAGGTCAGCCATTTGGGTCTGAGATGAGGAGAAATTTCTTCACTCAGAGGGTTATGGATTTTTGGAACTAAAATAAAAATGTATTTCTTAGTCACAAGTAGGCTTACATTCACAATGCAATTAAGTTACTGTGAAAATCCCCTACTCGCCATATTCTGGCGCCTGTTTGTGTACACTGAGGGAGAATTCAGCATTGCCAATTCACCTAATCTGCATATCTTTGGATTGTGGTAGGAAACTGGAGCACCCGGAGGAAACCTATGCAGACGCAATGAGAATGTGCAAACTCTACACAAACAGTGATCTAAGCCAAGAATTGAACTGGGTCCCTAGTACTGTGAGGCAGCAGTGCTAACCACTTTCTACCTCAGAGATGCAGATGCACAATCCTAGCTATTGAAGACAAAGATTGATAGATATTTGGACAATAAGGGAATGACCATATATATGGATAGCGTGTGATGTTGGAGTTGGAGTATATCAACCATAATTCTATTGAATAGAAGAGAACAAGCTCAAAGAGCTGAATGGTTTCTTCTATTTCTTATGAAAATACAATTGAGTGAGGCTCAGGGCAGATAAGTTAATATACAATAATTTAGTTTCAGTTTGACCCATTCCCCATTATTCATCATCTGTAACTTTTAACTGAATACACACTTTCAATACATTGGTAGTAATTTCAATGACCCAAAGGCCTCATTATAAATTATAAATAAACTATGCAAGCAAATTATAATGACTGAATTTGCTACTCCACAAGCTAAAATCCACAATATTAAATATTTAAGCATATGAGCAAATTACAGATTTAATGGTTAAATTCTTAAAAATAATATAAATAAGCAAGATTATTTTTGCTATGGGCCTTGATTGGCAAAAAGCAAAACAGAAAGAAAGGCTGGCTTTTAGCTAGCGTAGTGCATGATTTCAATCGCCTCAAAGTACTCTACAGTGAAAGGTAGGCTGAGATTTTCCAGCCCTGCTATGGTGGCAGTTGCCACTAGATATTTGGTGATCCAGCCAAAAATCTATTGACTTTTGGCAGGACCAGGCAGACTTGGTGGCAGGTAGGGTGGAAAATCCTACCTGTCATCACAATTGTAATATATGTAACATGGCAGCCAATTTACGCAAGACAATTCCCACAAAAAGCAGGAAGATAAATGATCAGGTAATCTATTTTGTTTAGTGGAAATTTTTGAGGGGGTAAGACACTTCATCAAGACATTATGTGCATAGTAGTAGGAGGGCCTCTAATTGCACTTAAAAATGGCGCTGCAATCTCTGTGAAGCCAGGTTTGTTAGCTGTATTAACTCCCACTCTGGCAGAGTAACAGCACCAAACGTGTCCCCCCATTATTGTTTTGACAAACATGGAGTGAAAACTTGCTCGAGATCTTGAGGAATTTTCAGTTAGAACCTGAAGCATTGAGCTAGATTTTCCAGCCATGCTTGCCCAAGACCGGAAAATCATGACCAAGGTTAACAGACCCTTGCACGGTCCTTCCCTGTACCCTTCCCCCCTCGATCCTGTGACCTTCTACAATTCCAGTGGCGGACAGGACAGGAAAATTCTATCCTTTGCCATTTTTGGGAAAATTCCACCCAATGTCAGCCGTTGTAACATAGTAGGAATTTTTTTCCCAAATTGAAAATATATCTTATTTGCAACAGTGACTCTCACTCTCTCCCCCACTGCAGTGCCACCCCTTCACTCCCAGCACACTGTCCTGCTCTCCTAGCTCCTCTCTACCATCACTGTTCCCATCTAGCTCTTCCAGGTTTCTGATTCACCAGCTCCCAGTTCAAATGAATGGTAAAGATGCCAAGGTATTTCAGCTAAAGGATGGTTTGGTAGCCTACCTGAAAGTCCTGGCCATCTAAATCCCTTTTATTTGTATCACCCAAATAGCTTACCTGGTCAATTGCTCTTTGGTACCTTGTGCTTGAGTAAGGTTGCTAACTGTGCTCACAAAACAATAGCTGCCGACACTTAAGATGTGATTCACTGATTATGTGGTGATTTTGGACATTTTGAGGATTTGGAACTGTGATATATGTATGTTGGGGTGTGAGGTGCTTACTGCCCCTTTAAGAGTGCAGGGTCATGTGATTCCTGAAGTGGGGTTAGCTCCTCCCAGGGTAGAGTCTGGTTAAGTAGCTGAGGATCTGACTTTGGGACACTGCACATGTATAATACAGTTTCCCAGTGTTTAATTTATGAGGCCTACTTTGTGTTTCTTCTTGCACCATGCTTTGATAAGCAATAGAAATGTGTGATATAAATGCAAGGGTGTAGAAACTGGATAAGGCCTGTTTTGGAGTATAGGGATCACAACGTGTGATAACCCTTTGAAAGAAACGACAGACAAATGTCATGCTTCCTTCCCATCTAGAGGAGTTCAGGTTGGTGTCATGCAGGCTTATACTGCTGCCACAGTGGCTGTGGATGCAAGTTCTTAGGATAATCCAGAAGCCTCCACAAGGATCACTGAGGTGCCAGCCCGAGAGAGATGCTGCATGGAGCACAGGTCTGTTACCATCTCTCAGGATGAGAGTATTAATGCTCCCACGAGCTCTGTCACTCTGCCAGTCCTTTTGCTGATGCTGTTCAGCCAGCCAGGTTTATTGGTGATACCCATGCTAGGGTGGTATAGTGTAAGGCCAGGCCTGGGATGGCTCAGAGCAGAGGAGCACAGTATTCTCATTAACCCTGCACTAACAGAAGTCAAAAGTGTCTTACCTTGAAGCCCTATATTGAGCACTAGTGTGTGAGGATCCTTGTGTACTCAGTTGCCAGCTGGGAGTACTTATTGGGAAATTATAATTGAAACTGCATGGGCCAAAATGCCAATTCATGCCAAATCAGCATTAGAGGCTGTCTGACAGCAGGATCTGCTTACTCTGCATGTGTACAGTATACATAAAACACTCTCGTGCTTAATTCCCTGTCAACCCAGTGCCCTGGTTGCGCTGGAAGTGATCTCGCCACCTTGGCTTTTTGAATTTAGGGCTTCCATAGTGGCAGCATCATCAGTGCTCCAGTGCCCAACTTCATGGCCAAGTTATTTCCTTTAAGCTCATTTTATAGAGTGCATTTAATTATTAAAAAAAAAGAAAAACCTGTCAAAAATATCTTGAAAGAAAAACTATAAATCTAAACTAATCTGAAATTCTCCATGGAAAAGAAGAAAACTCTAAAAAAGAGGTAAGTTTTATTTGTAGCTGTAATGAACGATTACACTTGTTACTGACTTTGGCTGAATTTTTCCATGCTTTTCTGGATTCTGATATTGCAACTAAATGGGGATCCTGAAATGCATTCACTAACAGTGAGACCAACCAGTGAAATGCCAGTAAGGCAGAAGAAACACCCCTATTTGAGGCTTTGACAGTATTAACTGTTAAGGGCGGGGGGACAGTACGGTAGCACAGTGGCTAGCACTGCTGCTTCACAGCTCCAGGGACCTGGGTTCGATTCCCGGCTTGGATCACTGTCTGTGAAGAGTTTGCACATTCTCCTTGTGTCTGTGTGGATTTCCTCCGGGTGTTCCAATTTCCTTCCACAGTCCAAAGATGTGCAGGTTAGGTTAATTGGCCATGCTAAAAATTACCCCTTAGAATCCTGAGATGCATAGGTTAGAGGGAATAGCGGGTAAGTACGTAGGAATATGGGAGTAGGGCTTGGGTGGTCAGTGCAGACTTAATGGGCCAAATGGCCTCTTTCTGCACGATAGGATTTCTATGATTTGTATAACTGGCTGCTCACCTCAGTGAAGCTCATTCATTTCCCATCCCACCCTTAGAAAACTGTCCAAGCGACCAAGAATGCAATGGGGAGCCATCATGATGCAGCTCCCCCCTTATCCTCCCAGCTTCCTGCCTCCAAACCCAAGACCAGGAAAATTCAGCACTTTTTCTTCAGGTCTGTTTTCATTACTAACACTTGTAGTTTTTAAAATCTATTAATCTCAGCTTTGCAATGACTCTTCAAGATAATTCTGTCGAGTTGAGATAGATCAAATATGATGGATGAATATATTCTTATTGTTACAATCATGTCACGTCAACCAGATTCTAATAGTGTAAAAAATAAAAGCAAATTGCTACAGATGCTGGAATCTGAAACCAAAAGAGGGGTTAAGATTAGACAGAAAGAGGACATGTTCCCTTTTCTTCGTGCTGTGCTACTTTTCCTTCAGCTCAGTTCCAATCCTTGTTTGTCCCTAAGATACCTTGGCTTGTTTAGGCGTGTCTTCTTGTTTCCTGGTCCTTTTCCTTTTTTATATATAAAGAACAAAGAACAAAGAACAGAACAGCACGGGAAACAGGCCCTTTGGCCAAACAAGCCCACGCCTCCACCCCGATGTTCCCACCTATACCCGTGATCCCTGTCTATGTTTATAGATCTATGGATTAAAGACCAAATTTGAGACAATTTAGGGAGAATTTGTTTTGCCAGTTAGCTAAGAGCACATCTTTGGGATGTGGGAGGAAACCGGAGCACCCGGAGAAAACTCACGCAAGCACGGGGAGAATGCGCAAACTCCCACAGACACAGGCCCAAATCCATGTATCTGCACAGCACCGCGATAGTCACTGAGCTGTTGTGTTGCCCATCAAATGGTCCAGGTCAAGCGTACACTAACGATGTGCAAAAAAAATCCAAGAGCAGCCCTCTCACGACCCATCGCGTGTACGCCCTTTGTTAGACAACAAGGTGGACCAAAGCACCTGTAGGATAAAAACAAGTACATCAATATCATCATCTATTTACACACTTCCCAGGGACTCCCAAGGCTCATGATCCCTATTTTAAATCAGTTTTCTATACCCCTCCATTCCCATTCTGTTCATGTGCCCATCTAAGTATTTCTTAAATAACTCCAGAGTACCTGCCTCCACCACTTTACTTGGCAGCGCATTCATTACCCCCACCACCCTCTGTGTGAAAAAACTCCCTCTAGCATCCAAATTATACCTTACCCCCCTCACCCTAAGTCTGTGACCCCTTGTGCTATTTGAGTCCATCCTAGGAAAAAGCTTAACCCTGTTTACCCTATCTAAACCCCTCATAATCTTGTACACCTCTATTAGATCTCCTCTAAGTCTACGTCTTTCTAAGGAAAACAGTCCCAATTTGCCTAACCTCTCCTCATAACTCAGATGTTCCATACCAGACAGCATCCTGGTAAACCTCCTCTGCACTCTCTCCAGATTCTCCACGTCCTTCCAATAGTAAGGCGACCAGAACTGGACACAGTATTCCAAATGAGGTCTAACCAACATTTTATACAACTGCAACATTAAAGGCCAGCTCTTGTATTCTATACCCCTTCCTATAAAGGCTAGCATACTATATGCTTTCTTCGCAACCTTCTCCACTTGCTCTGCCACCTTCAGAGACTTGTGCACCTGCACTCCCAGGTCCCTCTGCATTTCTATACTCTTAATAGGTCTACCCTTTATCACATACCTCCCCACTACATTCTTTCTCCCGAAATGCATCATCTCACATTTATCAGGATTGAATTCCATCTGCCATCTTTCTGCCCAAGCTACCAGCCTATGTCCTGCTGCGTCGCCTGACAATGCTCCTCACTATCCACAAGTCCAGCCATCTTTGTATCGTCTGCAAACTTGCTGATCACTCCACTTACTCCCTCTTCCAAGTCATTTATATATATTACAAATAGAAGAGGTCCCAGTACCGAGCCCTGCGGCACACCACTAGTGACCGACCTCCAGCTAGAAAAACACCCTTCCACTATTACTCTCTGTCTCCTATTACCAAGCCAGTTACTTATCCATCTAGCTACCTGTCCTTGTATCCCATGAGCCTTGACCTTCTCAACTAATCTCCCATGAGGGACTTTGTCAAACGCCTTACTAAAATCCATATAGATGACATCAACGGCTCGCCCTTCGTCCACCGTTTTCGTCACCTCCTCAAAAAATTCTACCAGATTTGTAAGGCACGACCTCCCCTTAACAAATCCATGCTGCGTTTCCCTAATCAGATCGCAATGCGCTAAGTGCCTATACATCCTATCTCTAAGAATCCCCTCCAACAGCTTCCCTACCACTGACGTCAAACTCACTGGCCTATAATTCCCAGGGTTACCCCTACTACCCTTTTTAAACAACGGTACAACATTAGCTATTCTCCAGTCCCCTGGGACCTCACCTGTGTCCAAAGAAGAGACAAAGATTTGCGTCAGAGGCCCAGCAATTTCACCTTGCTCTTCCCTAAGCAGCCTGGGATAAATGCCATCAGGCCCTGGAGATTTATCAGTTTTAATGCTACCTAGAAGCTCTAACACTTCCTCTCTCAGTATGGATATTTCCCTCAACTGGTCCACAGCTCCCTCAGAGACAGGAGCTCTCAACATGCCCCTCTCCTTCGTGAATACCGACACAAAGTATTCATTATATTTATTATTATTCAGGATTAGTGTTAGGGTTGTGGAAAATCTCAGCAGGTCTGGTAGCATCTGTAAGGAGAGAAAAGAGCTGACGTTTCAAGTCCAGATGACCCATTGTCAAAACTAATACTTCAATTCTGCAAGGTTGTAATTGAAATTCTTTAATGCCAGGACTAAATATGATGGCTCATATTTGTAACTGAGCATTCATTCCAGGTTTTCCTGTTTAGCCTAAGCTCATGATGATCACTTCAGGCAGGCAAACATCATTCCTAGTAAAGTATGATGAGGAGTTTTGATTTAATTTGCAAAGCACTGAATGCCAATGACAAATGTAACTAGAACTTTTACTTGGATGCATAATCTCCACAATCTCACTCTGCGATGATTTTTAACTAAAGTTGAATGTGGCAAAAGAAAAAATGACACAGTGATATATTACTTCTTCTACAGAATGTTCCAGTACATTACAGGAGTGCCCATCTTCTGCTCCAGTAGCGAAAGGGATTTTGTTAAGCGATTGAATTATTTAAAATGGTGCCCTCGAGGTAACTTAACAATTGTACAGGGGAGAATTATTTGCCGAACAAACTTGGCACTTTCCATCTGCCCTTCGTTTTAATTGCTGCAGAAGCGAAGTTAATTAAAAGTCATTCAGTCAGTCATGCACAATGGTCATTTAACTCTCCACTGCTCCCCTGCACACTTGGCTAACAATAGTTGACAAATAGAAAATAATCAAGTACTAATTCAAATGAGAAAGGAAGACTTACATTTATGTGCACAACTTCAGAATGTCTCAAAATGTTTTGAAGTGTAATCACTGGGCTGCATATTATAGCGGGTAGTATTTTTCCTTCCTTCACAGCCTTTTCTAAAGCTTTTTTTTGAATATCTTGCCCACTGTTGCCTGACTGGCCAAGTCAATTGTATCATGGATGGGCAGTGTATTATTGGAGTCCATCCATAATGCCCAATAATACACAGTCTATGATGAAGGATCATTTAAAGTTGGAAAGACAGCTCTGATAAAGAATCATCTAGACTTGAAATCTCATGTCTATTCTCTCTCCACGGATGCTGTCAGACCTGCTGAGGTTTTCCAGCATTTCCTATTTTTATTATTTCTGGAGTCAAATGGCTTGCTAACAAGTTTAATTTCCCTCTGATTATTTATTTCAATAAGGCTATGACTGCTTCCAATTTCAGCACCAGCCCAGCTACCATTTTATGGGGTTGAGCTTAGGAGTGGGCAGTAGGGTTGACAGCCCCCTCCCCCCACCTCTGTAAACACACCAGGCAAGGGTACATAAAATCCAATCCAACAAAGAACTCTGGCACAATAACCAGATAATCTACCTTTAGTTATGTTTTAAAGTTTATTTATTAGTGTCACAAGTAGGCTTACATTCACACTACAATGAAGATACTGTGAAAACCCTCTAATCACCACACTCCGATGCCTATTCAAGAAGACTGAGGGAGAATTTAGTATGGCCAACGCACCTAACCTGCACATCTTTCAGGCTGTGAGAGGAAACTGGAGGACCCGGAGGAAAACCACGCAGACATGGAGAGAACGTTCAGACTCCATACAGCCAGTGACCTAAGCTGGGAATCGAAACCGGAACCCTGCTGCTGGGAGACGGCAGTGCTAACCGCTGTGCCACCATGTTGACTGAGAGATAAATATTGGCCTATATTCTCTAGCTCTTCTTCACCTGAGAGTATCTGGGGCTTTTGGTTTAATGCCTACTGAAAAAAACAAAAATAGCATCTTTGACCATACTGCCTATTCTAAGTTGACACTTCATTACTGCCTGAATACTGCATTGAGGCATCAGCTTAGAATAGGTGCTGAAGCCTCCAGTTTGCAACTGATCTGTTCTGATGACATCTTGATGTGTGTGAATGAAACTTGTTAATGGATATTAACAAGTAGGAATTATTGTCTGTAACATAACTGCTTGTATTATTTATATTTTAAATTATTAAATAAATTGGGTGCCTGGCAAAATAAAATGCACAAGGGACTGTTCTGTTCCTATGTTCTGCTTCTGTGTCTGTCCTTAATTTTCTTCTATGAAAATGTCCAGACCTTAAAAGGGAGCTGCTAAATTTTCTAAAGACATTAAAAGTGGGTAGCATCATTTTCCCATTAAATACCCATCCTTTGCCTGACATTGCAACAATTGGCTATATTGAAAGGAGAGGCAGGACATTATGACACATAAAGTGGGTGCCATTTTCTGTTGCTGCTGACCTCTGTCCTTACTTCATCCCAGCAATGAAATTCGAGCTTCGGCCCTCTAAGTTATCGCTCCCCATCCTTCCATTGCCAGAAGTCTCCAATGGTGCAACCTCACTGATCTCAAGGCTTCCCCCTTCCCCTGTGGTCAGAGTGGCTGCATGTCCAATACCCTTAGGTTTTTAGTCTCTCTCTGAAGTTTTGAGCTCTTCCACCACCATCACCCCCCCACCCTACATTGGGGAGTGTGAGGTATTCTCTGGGTGCTAAAGGATGGAGGGTGAAAATTTGAGGAGGATAAATATGAGAAATGAGTCCCAGAGGGCACTATGGTGAGTATCGCCTGTTGAGATGAAATTTTGAGGAGGAGCTGGAAAATAATGGGGATGATTGCAAGTTCCTGTGTGTTGGAGAATGCTTTGGGTTAGATGCATTAGCCATGCTAAATTTTCCCTCAGTGTGCCTGAACAAGTGCCGGAGTGTGTCCACTAGAGGATTTTCACAGTAACTTCATTGCACTGTTAATGTAAGCTTACTTGTGACTACTAAATTAATAAATAAAATAAAAGAGCTAATGATGCCAGCTAAGACATTCACCTTGCAGTCTCCCAGTTTCTTCCCTTCTCTTTCCTTGGTATACTGACAGCTGCAAATACTGTTGCCATTGTGAATCCTGCCAGAGACCATTGAAATAGAGATTAGTCCCTTAATCCATTGAATCTATATAGTACAAAAGAGTCCATTCTATCCATCAAATTGGCACCTACTCTATAAAAGAGCATTCCATCCAGGCCCTCCCCTTTGCCCTATCCCCCTGTGCATTTACCATAGCTAATCCAACTCATCTTTGGGACACTAAGGGGCAATTTAGCTTGGCCAATCCATCTAACCTACGCATCTTTGGATTTTGGGAAAAAACCAGAGCACCCGGAGGAAACCCATGGGAAGAACGGGCAAACTCCACACAGACAGTCACCCAAGGCTGCAATCAAACCCAGGCTCCTGGCACTGTGAGGCAACAATGTTAATCTCTGTGCCACTGTGCCGCCCTTGGTAGTAGAGAACTTGAGTATTGCTGAGAAAAGTGTCATGATGTTGAATCTTTTTGCCCTGCATTCATCAATGCAAGATGCCTAATTCCAAGCGAGCAATAATTTACACAGCAGGAGAAAAATATACTGACTGTATTGCAAATTGACTCTGATTGGTTGAGAGATTGCCATGGAGACTGCACAAGGGGACTATTTTTCCCATGTTTTTAATTCAATAAAGGCTGAAAACATAACGGGCAGGATTCTTTGGTCCCAGAACTGGAAATTCTACACAATTCTGGAAACATTTAATAGGTCAGACATTTCAATTGTCCATCAAATTGTCCATTCCATTCATGATCATTCCTATGATGGGTGGGACTATTTACTTCTTAATCAGAATTGATTTGCCAACCAATCAGCACCTTTTTCTCATGCAGTTTAAATTAGTCCTCCCTTTGAAATTTGGCATTCTTGTCACTGTCCTGATGAGTGCAAAATGAAAAGCTTCAACAGCATATCTCTTTTTTCAGCAATACTTCAACAAGGATTCTGCATTGCTTTCTTGGCACATTATTCCACATGGGAAGCTAGAGATGGAACGATAACACTGGAACTCTGGCAAAACAGCCATGGCAAGACACACTAATTAATTTAATGAGTTTTTAACGCTAAAAATTGGTTCCCCTGTTCTTGTAAGGATTAAGTCCAGAAACTTCCTATTGTAAACTCTACTTTTCTTTTAATAGATTCTACTTGAGCTGTTAAATGTTTCCAACATTTTCTGTTTCAAAAAAATAATAGTTTCTCTTCATTTTATTCACAACAATAAAACTTAAGTACAATAAGGTCTGTAGAACGAGCTGAGAGTCGACTATGTAGCTTCAGGATCACTGTCGCTCATGTTACCTCTGCTTATCTTGCTGCAATGTTTTCCAGACATCCTGGGTATTTCTAGCATCCTTGGTTTGCCTTTTAGATTTCTAGCACCTGTGCTCAAACAGCCAGCACAATTAAGGACCCCCATAACCCAGACATTTTCTCTTCCACGTCTTCCTCCGGGAAAAAGATACAAAAGTCTGAGGTCACGTCTCAACTGACTTATGAACAGCTTCTTCCCTGTTGCTGTCAGACTTTTGAATGGACTCGCCTTGCATTAAGTTGATCTTTCTCTACACCCTAGCTATGACTGTCAGCATGGCTTTGTGAGTGGAAGATTATGTCTCACAAATTTGATTGAGTTGTTTGAACCGGTAAACAAGAAGGTAGACAAGACCTATGCAATTGATGTTATCTTCATGAACTTTAGCAAGGCCTTTGACAAAGTACCGCATGATAGGTTGTTGTAAAAGGTTAAATCTCACAGGATCCAGGATGATCTAAATCAAAAGGATACAAAATTGGCTTCTTGATGAAGCCAGAGAGTGATTGTAGAGAGTTGATTTTCAAACTGGAGGCCTTAACCAATGGTGTGCCTCAGGGATCAGTGCTGGTCCACCATTATATGTCACTTATATTATTGATTTGGATGAGCATATAGGAGGCATGATTAGTAAGTTTGCAGATGACATCAAGATTGGTGACATAGTGGATAGTGAAGAAAGTTATCTCCAATTGCAATGAGATTTTGATCAATTGGGCCAGTGGGCTATAAGTGGCAGATTGCCTTTAATTTAGATAAATGAAAGGTGATGCAAGGTAGATTGAACCAGGGCAGGACTTATTCAGTTAATGTTAGGGTGTTGTGGAGAGTTACAGAACAAAGAGATTTAGGGATACATGTTGATAGCTCCTTAAAAATGGAGTCATAGGTGGAGAGAGTGGTGAAGAAGGTATTCAGTATGCTTGGTTTCATTGGCCAGAATATTGAATACAGGAGTTGGGACATCTTGTTAAAGTTGTACAAGACATTGGTAAGGCCACACTTAGGGTGACCAGAACTGTACACAGTACTCTATTATAGAACGAATATTATTAAACTAGAAAGAGTGCAGAAAAAATTTACTTTGATGCTGCTGGGACTTGATGGTTTGAATTATAAGAAGAAGTTGGATAAACTGGGACTGTTTTCTTTGGAGCGTAGAAGGCTGAAGGGTGATCTTATAGAAGTCTATAAAATAATGAGAGGCACAGATCAGCTAGATAATCAGTATCTTTTCCTAGATAAAGGTAGGTGAGTCTAAAACTAGAGGGCATAGATTTAAGGTGAGAGGGGAGAGATAAAAAAGTGTCCAGAGGGGTAGTTTTTTCATACAGAGGATGATGAGTATCTGGAACAAGCTATCAGAGGTAGTAGTACAGGCAGGTACAATTTTGTCTTTTAAAATCATTTAGAGATTACATGGGTACAATAGGTATAGAGGACATGGACAAATGCAGGCTGTTGGATTAGTTTAGGCATTTAAAAAAAAGGCCGAAGAGCCTGTTTCCATGCTCTTAAAGTCTATGATTGTAACACTATGTTCTCCAATTTCTCATTTCCTCCTGTATGAACGGTATGTTTTGTCTATATGGCATGCAAGAAACAATATTTTTCACTGTATGTTAATACGCGTGATAATAATAAATCTAATCAAATCAAAAACTATAATTTTTTTTGTTGTTGGTTAATGGGAGATTTCAGTGAGCTGTATGAAATTACAATAGAGCCAGGTAGAGTGAAAGAGTTGGACCGATTTCCCTCAGCCAAGAGGAGAATAACAACTGAGCAATTAAAGTAATTAGCAAAATGATTGGAACAGAGGTGAAGAGAAATTTTTCAATCAGTGAGTGGGGGAGGTTTGGAACATTCTGCCTTTAAGGATGGTTGGAGGCTGAAACCATCATTGTATTTAAAAAGTACTTGAAAATGTGCTTAAAGTGCTGGAACTGATAAAGCTGTGAACCAAGAGCTAGGTGAGATTAGACTAGAAACACTCCTTCTACTGGCACAAACATGGTGGGCCAAATGGCCTCCTTACATGATGCTGTATAAATGTCTATGATTCAATATAGCACTAATTTTGCCTCCATATCTTTTCCTGTAAGTCCATTGTATCAACCATTCTTTTGCAGTTAATGAGTCTGATGAATGCAATTTTTGGTCCTGACTTACTGTAATCTGCATTAAATTATCTCCTACTCTGTGATTTCTCTGCCAATTTCTCCGAATCTCTCCCCACACATTAATGTCCCCACACTGTCAAATAATAATCTTGCTGCTCTTCTCTCGAGAAGAAATTTCATGTTCACAAACCATATAATTTCAAAGAAACTATAATTTTCAAAAACCAAATATAAATTACAAAATGTTTCCAAAACTAAATAGAGTAATTAGAGAGGAACTATTTCAATTGGTGGGGAAACCAGAACCATTAAAAGCAGGGTCTGAATTTTACCCTCGGGGTGTGTCCGAGGACAGCATGGCCAGATGTGCATATCAAGCTCATTCCTAGCTGGGATTGCATTGAGTGTTATGTGATATTACCCTGGGTGGCCAATTCTCTTTTTAATTCATTCATGGAATATGGGCATCACTGGTCATTGCTATCAGTAATTGTCTTTGAAATGAGTGGCTTGCTGGGCCATTTCAGAGGCCATTTAAGAGTTAACGACATTGCTGTATATCTGATGGTGAATTTCTTTCCCTAACAGATATTAAGTTTTAAGTTTATTCATTAGTGTTACAAATAGGCTTACATTAATATTGCAATGGACTTCCTGTGAAAATCCCCTAGTTGCCAAGCTCTGGCATCTGTTCGGGTACACTGAGGGAGAATTTAGCATGGCCTTTGTACCTAACCAGCGCATCTTTTGGACTGTGGTGGAAAACCAGAGCACCCGGAGGAAACACATGCAGACAAGTGGCAGATGCATGTGCCATGGGTATGGGAAACATTAGATGTTCTTCTCATCAGAAAGTCAACTGTCGCAGCAAGGGCTGCCACTGAAGCTCCAATGCAGGTGTCACCATGCCACTCACATGTATAGTCTCTATGATGATTGAATTTACTGATCTTTTGTCTTTCTGCCCAAATGTGGTATCCACAGGAACCATTGGCAAATCCTCAGAACCCCCATAAACTCCAAGAAAGACATCAGTTCTGCATTGTCTATTGCACACTATCTCTCAGAACCAAGCACCAGCTCAGATAATCACATGTTGGTGGGCAATAGTTCTTCAGTGGGTAACACAAAGTGATGAGGGCATTCATATGAGGTGTTGGCATAGGCAGAGAGGTCCCAGATGCCAACAGTGGGATTGCAGCTGGAGATCAGGACCATGCTCTGTCTGTAGCATTATGCAGCAGACACTGGATTCCATCAGGATGCACGGGAAGATCTGGCAGAAATTCCTGAGGGACCGCGTGCCATGGTCTCCATCTTGGAGGATGGGTACTGTGTTTCCTCTTAACATAGAGCATTCACAGAGAAACAGCTTCAGGAGCAGAAGCAAAAGTCACTGGGGTCGCACTCAGACTTGCAAACCAGCACACCAGTTGTGACACCAGGAGGTCACTGCCAATGGGAAAGATGGATAAGGTACCTAGTTCCTCTGCTGAGGGCCTGTCCATTAGAGGTTGTATGGAGGTGTAAACACAACTCATGCTGCTGCTATCTCTGTTGGCTTCTCTAAGGGTGCTTCAGATGAGGACAGCAGCTCCTCCACCCTCTGTCATTACCACTGAACCTGATGATGCTGAGGAGTGTAGAGCCACGGGGCTGGACAAACCCTCCCAGGCAGATCCCATTCAGGTTCTGGTGGTCAAAGGACAAATGTCAAAGTCATCATGGCCACAAAGACAGCAAAATCAACAAACTGCCTCCAATACCACAGCCAACTTGTTGGGGGAGGGGATGTTCCTATATTGGTAAATTAAACATCTTTTTAGATGAAATATATTTAACAATATAAAGTAAATATATTGATATTATACTGACCTTTCACTCACAGCTTTTCCTGCTCGCTGCTGATCCTGCGGGCATAACCTTCTGTTTGTCACATGTCCCATTTTGTGACCCTTCCCCTCACTGGCTCTGTAGTTCACGGCCTCAGCCACCCCCTGACCCTCCTGATCTCTGTGAAACCTTCCTCTAACCTCCCTCCTGTCTATTGCTGTAGCTGCCTTAAATGCAGTAAAAAAAGAGAAATAAAAAATGGTAAACAGAAAGAATTGTCCTAAGGGATATATTACTCGTACTGTAGCAGAATACATTAGGGTGAATGACACCGGCTCCCAGTACAAAGATTTACACGTTTGGGAGTGATTAGTGAGGATCTGGACACGCACTCTTGATAAAGCTTCATCCGTCGAGAAAAGGTTGAAAATACGCAATCGATTATGATTCCTGGCAAAATTGTTTGGATTAGAACCTCCTTTCATTTAGTGTCATCAAAATAGTAAAATATCCCACAGGATTTCATAGAAATGTTATCGTATGTAATTTGACACTGAGTCAGTTAAGGAACTATTCGAGTAAGTGACCAAGGATGATAGACAGATTTAGGGAGGGAAATTCAAGAGCTCTCAGCTCTGACGAAGAGTTATCCAGACTTGAAACGTTGACTCTTTTTTCTCTCCAAAGATGCTGTCAGACCTGCTGAAATTTAGCATCATTTTCTGTTTTTGTTTCAGGTTCCAGCATCCTACAGCATGTCTTGGTGTTGAATTCACTTCTTCTCCTCTAGGAATGCCTTCCCTGAAGGAGTATTGCTCTTCTTGGGCTCTGTTGAAGAGTCACCCAGACTCGAAACATTGGCTCTATTCTCTCCCTACAGACGCTGCTAGACCCGCTGAGATTTCCCAATATTTTCTGTTTTTATTTTAAATTCAGAACTCCCTTGCCTCCAATTACTTATCTAATCAAGCAGCTTTGTTTCTACCTCTATTTTCCATATTGTTTTCATTTTTTTTAACCAGTAAATCAAAGTGTGTGGAGCTCTTTTTAAAAGACCCTTTTGTTTTAATGTCCTGGTGATTTTTCTCTGCGGCTGGAGTTTACTGGAGATAGGAGTCCCTGCTCCCACCACCCCATCCCCCTGCAAAACATCAAAGAGAGCCCACTCTATGTAAGTGGATCACCACACAGGTATTTAATGGTTGTCAGGCTGTTAATTGGTTTAAGGCAGGACTTTAAACCAAAGTTTTAAAGTCTTTGGTTTAAAACTTTAAGTTTTACCTCAGTGAAGATCTACCTCAGTGAAGATCTGTCCTCCAAGACTCACTGACCTATCATGAAGCTGGTCCCAGCAGTACCACTGCTAGCAGTGCATCTCGTCCCCAGCGATGACAAATCATGGTAAGGTACCCCCATCCCCCCTTCCCCAGCCCAGTCATCATGATAGGCAAAAAACAGAGGGCCAATAAGGGAGACAAATCATGAAAGATAAATAGGTGGGGGGGGGTGGGGGGTAGTTTTTGGTATGGTCAGGCAGGCAGGCCCCAGCAAAATGGATTGGGGGTTGTTGTGGGTTGGCGATAACGGCCTGTAAAGAATGATGGCAGGGTGGGGGGGGGGGGGGGGGGTTGGTGGTGGCGGGGGTGGTTAGGTGGTGAAAATAAGGGATCTGGAAGACCTAGAAGAACCTTTCAGTGAGCCTATAATGGAGACACCTGCCCATTGCCACCACCATCCAGTGCAGTAAAAGCTGGGTGTTGGGCCGAGGCCTTCCCATTAATTAGGTGCTTAAAAGCTTCAATTGGCCCTTGAGCAGGGAGGTCTCAATGCTTCCCCCACTCCCTGAAAAATTGCATGGGCACAGGGACAAGCAGATGGGTGGCAGGCATGACACCTATTGCGTTTCATGGACCCTCCTCTCTGCCTACAAAACCTACCACTAGGGGCGTAAAATCCTGCTACGGGGATTATCCTTCAATTCCCAGAAACCGTGGAGCAATCCTAGAGAGTCCGATTGGGAAATTTAATTGTGAATTGCCTCTATTTCCTGACGCACCAGTTGGAAGTTCCAATACATTGTGCCAGAGAGTTATCCTGTTAGTTATCCTGGCTGAACAACAGACTGCATCTAGAGAAGAAAAGCTTGAATGACTAAATATACTATTGAACACATTTGATGAAGAAGCCAAAATAATAATTGCATATTAGGCGCTATTGGCAGAATGTTTGCCGATCAATGTTTCTTTTCTATTTGCAAATACGATTTGCAAATAAAAGGTATTCTTAAACCCATTTCTTTGCATTCTTGGAAACAGACAACTGCTGCAGAATTTTCCCTGATTGCTAATTTCAGCATTAATTTGGTGACCTGTCACTTCAAATTGGCGTCGATATGCTGTTCACTGGACTCTGTTAATCTGGAAATCACTGTTTCGCCCAGAATCAGATTACAGGAGCCTCCAAATGCTGTTAGCTCTCTGCAAGCAATATAAATTCCAATTTGTGTAACAAGTGAGTTCCCATCTGACAGCACGGGATTATGTTCATGCAGCTCATAATGGCATCAAGTAGGGAATGCACATAGCTCCTAAGGGAATAGGTTGCCAGGCCAAACCTGCTGCTCTATGCCCAAACATCATAATGGCCGGAGGATTGTAACTAGGTACTTCCTCAACCCCCACACCTCTCTCACCACTCCTCATCACCCCCATCCATGGATGGGAATGGAAGGATACGGACTCCGTAAGTGCATACAGGTTTAATATAGGCAGGCACCATAATCAGCACAGGCTTGGAAGGCCGAAGGGGCTGAACCTGTGCTGTACTTTTCTTTGTTCTTTGTTGTTTGACCTTAAGTTTGGGACTGTCCTCTTTAGAGAGAAGAAGGCTAAGAGGAGAGGTGTTCAAAATTGTGAGGGGAGCTGGACAGAATAGATAGGGAGAAACTGTTCCTGCTCATAAAAGGATCAAGAATGAGAGGGCACGGATTTAAGGTGATTTACAAAAGTAAACAAATGAAACATGAGAAAAAACTTCTTGAGATGAATGGTTCGGGTCTGGAATGCAGGTTCAATCGAGGCATTCATTGATGATTAGTTGGATAAAAACAGTGAGCAGGGGTATGGGGAAATCGGGAGAATGGCATTAAGCCATGAAGCTCATTGGGAGAGTCAGTGTAAACACAATAGGCCAAGGGCTTCCTTCTGCGCCATAACAATTCTGTGATATCCTTACCAAACTCTTGTGGGAGGTATTTCAGAAATTATTGAAATGCATGGATACCTAGTACATTCAGCACCCATTAGGAGAGGTTTTCTTTGTGCTCTAGCCTGACATATGAGCCAATTCTCAACCAGGGCACCAAATGCCATTAACATTCGCAGCAGGAACTAAATGCAAATTAATGTGCATTTAAACTTATATGGCCCCCAAGGTCACACTTACAAAGACAAGAGGACAAATAATTCTGAACACTGCTGGAAGCAATTTTACTATTTATTTGCTCCTCGTGGAACTGCACACTGGATGGTTAATTTTAGTGGCTTAACACTTTCAGACAAAATAGTATTTAACCTATTTCTTCAGGATTAGATCTCATTACCATTAGCTAGTGTGTCAATTTCCAATTTTATAAAACTAAACCAGGACAGTAAGTCAAATTGCAACATGATTCTGACACTGCCTAAAGTTTTAATGCAATACATTTTCACGTTTTCAGGAATGTTGACAGACAATAGGTGGGATTCCCTGGCAGTGCTAGCCCAAGACCAAAAAAAAATCCCACCTGATGTTAACATGTCTTTGTATAGTTCATGTCATAGAATCATAGAATCTACAGTGCAGAAGGAGGCCATTTGGCCCATTGAGCCTCCACCGGCAACAATCTCACTCAGGTCCCATCTCCATAACCCCACATATTTACCTTTCTCATCCCCCTGACATTTAGGGACATTTTAGCATGGCCAATCAACTTAACCCACATATCTTTGGATTATGGGAGGAAACTAGAGCACCCGGAGGAAATCCACACAGACACAGGGAGAATGTGCAAATTCCACACAGACAGTCACTCAAAGTCAGAATCAAACCTGGGCTCCTGGCACTACAAGGCAGCAGTGCTAAACACTGTGCCGCTGTGACACCCCGCTACAATTCCCGTGGTGGGCAGGATGGAAAATTTCCACCAAGTCAATGATTAATCTGCAGTTATGAAAGTTGATTCAGTTCTATTTATATTTTCTCTTTTTTGTCCTATTTTCTAATTCTGATGTATACTCAAAATCTATCAGTATTATTTTAGAGAATTGCACTGGAATTTGTAATTTTTTCATTTTGCTATGGACTTACAAAAAATCTATCAAATTTCACTTTCTCTATCATGCTGCTTAGCAATTTTAACAGCTGCCTTCATATCCCATCTTAATCTTCTTTTACTCGAAAGACATGTTTAGTTCCTCAAGTACACAAGCCTAGAAACAACTTGCCAATATTAGCAGATGAATGTTTGATACACTGTGATTAAAAAAAACATCCTGGTATAAGACAAGAAGAACTAAAACCACATCTTGAGCACAATGCCAGCATTTGGGCCTCTCATTTGATGGGCAACATTGAAGCCGTGGAGAAGGAGTACTGCCTTACAAAAAATATGTTACTTTCAGATATCATGGTAAATTGGGGTTCAATCTTTCTCTCTAAATGGCTATAAAAGATCACTTGGCAGTATTTGGAGAAATTCGAATATTTTTCCTGGTATCCTTCTATCAAACAGGAATTGGATGGTCTTTGATTCTAGATGCAGCCTTGAGATGAGAAAGTTGTCTTACATATTTTCCTTGAGAACAACCTTGGCTGTGAAGCATTTTAAGTTAATTCCTTTTTTTCCTTCCAAAGCCTTTCACAACTTTGAAAACCTACACTAAGTTCCCTTAACCTCCTTCAGAACTGTCAGCTGTATCAGATGCATGCTCCTTGTCAGCTCAAACCAAGATTGACGCTAATTAGCTCCAGAGGAAACATATCCTAGCCTCAAGTGTCTTCTGTCAATTTCCAATCTTTTGTGCTAATCATAAATCCATCTCTCGTGGATATAACCCTTTACTTCTAAAAGCATAACATCCATTCCTACCAATTTTCCAAAGAACATAATTGGGCTTCAAGTTAAGTTTAACCTCAGAAAAGTACTAATTTGGGCTTCTGAAAACAAAGACCCATTTCTTCTCTAGAACCTTTTTTATTCCCATATGTAAAAATCCAAATATATCCCTGACCATCTGAAGGTTTCTAATTATTCTTTGTTATCTTGAGGGATAATGGTTAGTTTTATCTCTAGGTAACATGTTAATGTCTTACTTCCTCATTCTTCGCCAGAGGGAGAGAGAGAGATTGGAAGATCTCACTAGCTTTGTATGTCACTTTCTATTTTTTGGAGTGATGGCATAAGATTAAACACCACCAGCCTGTCAATTCCAATGTTTTGGAGTGATAGGAATAAGCTTCTAATGCAACACATGACACTTGGAAGGCATTGAGGCCCAGATAATGGAGGGATTTTTTTTTCCAATGAGCTTTTAATTCTAGCTATGGTGTTGAAGATATCACCAATTTTAGCCTAAGTATTGCTCCATGATAGGAATGATAGAAACAACAGAAATAATGTACCTATTTGGCTGGTATCATTTTTAATAGTATGACTAGATAGAGATCTGGAAAATGCTACCCAACCTAACACACTAAACCAATGTAATGGGTAGCCAGTAAACCAATAATAGGCAAGTAAAAGTCTTATTGGAGGATGGAGAATCATTGAATGCTACAGTGCAGAAGGGTGCCATTTGGCCCATTGAGTCTCCACTGACCACAATCCATCTAGGCCCTATCCCCACAACCCCATGCATTTACCCTAGCTAATCCCCGTGACACTAAGGGCAATTTAGCTTGGCCAGTCCATCTAACTCGCACATCTTTGGATTGTGGGAGGAAACCAGAGCACCCAGAGAAAACCCATGCAGCCACAGGTAGAACGTCCACACAGTCACCTGAAGCCCGAATTGAACTGGGTCCCTGCTGCTGTGAGGCAGCAGTGCTATCACTACGCCACGGTGCCATCCATATTCTGCCCTTGTTTTTCCAAGTGGTCGAGGTCAAAGGTTTGAAAGTTGGTGTTGAAGAAGGCTGATTGAGTTACTGCAGAATGAGGATGTATGACACTTAGACAGCAATCCAAACCAGGAATCAAACCCGAATCCCTAGCATTATGAGCAGGCAATGCTAACTGCTATGCCACCATGCCGCTCTAATCACTGTGCCACTGTGCTGCCCTAATCATTCTTATTTTGATGTAACTCATTCCTCTAGTGGTGCAAGGGGCACAATTGAAATACCTATATACCCAGTCTGTGGCTGTCTACATGATGCACAGCAGTAACTCAATAAGCCTCCTTCAACATCAACTTCCAAACGTGTGACCTCTACCATTTGGAAAAACAAGGGTAGAATATCGGTGGCAATGTGGCACTGTGGTTAGCATTGCTGCCTCACAGTACCAGGGACCCACGTTTGATTCCTGGCCTCGGGTCATGGTCTGTATGGAGTTTACACATTCTCCCCATGTCTACATGGATTTCCTCTGGATTCTCTGGTTTTCTCCCATACTCCAAAGATGTGCAAGTTAGGTGCATTGGTGTACTAAATTGCCCCTTAGTGTTGGAGGATATAGGGACAGAGCGTGGGTGGGATCATTGTCGGTGCAGACTTGATAGCCCAAATGGCCTCCTCCTGCATTGTAGGGATTCTATAAAGGGCAGCATGGTGGCACAGTGGTTATCACTACTGCTTCATAGTGAAATTCCAGTCTCAGATGACTGTGTGGAGTTTTCACATTCTCCCTGTGTCTATGTGGATTTCCTCCGGATACTTTGGTTTACACCCACAGTCCAAAAATGTGCGGGTTAAATTGATTGGCCACGCTAAATTGCCCCTTGATGATAGGGAGATTGGTAGGGTAAATACATAGGGTTATGTGGATAGGGCCTGGGTGTTGTTGGTGCAGGCTCGATGGCCTGAATGGCCTCCTTCTGCACTGTAGGGATTCTATGATTCTTTGATTCTATGATTAAGTACAGCACCAATACTGGGAGTACTGATTAGGGAATTGGGTCTTGCGAAGTGTGCAAGGGAAACTTGGGAGCTGACATCAAGTTGTGTGAACTGCATTTATCATGGTGGCCTTACTCAGGGTTGTTGTGCGCAATATTGCTTGGTGGCAGACTGTGCTAGCTGCAGTGATAGCCTCAATCATTGGAGCACGAGGCTTATGGTGTGTCTCAGTCAAATGGGTCAGCTTCAGAAGATGGAGTGTCTCTGGTAGCACCTTCTATATAAATCCTTTCTTCCTCAGTCCTTTCACAGCCCAGCTACAACTCTACACTTACCCAGCACATGCCTGGTGCTCCTGAGAACCAAGTTCCTTCCCATCCTAAAAATAGAAAGCTCAGGGGTGAAGTGGAAACAGAAATAAGAGAGGCTGGGAAACAACATGAAAACAGCCTGGCAGCTCAAATCTAGCATAGGAATAAAAATAGGAACGATGGAGAAAGTTAGGGACAAGAAAGAGGCTATACACCGGAGGTAGAGGGCATGGCTGAGGAACTAAATTAATACTTTGCATTGGTATTTATCTTGGAAAAGATGCCGCCGGAGTAATAGTGAGAGGGGAGGTAACTGAAGGAGTTGACGTTAAAAATTAATTGAGGATGTTTTAGACAGGCTTAAAGTTGAAAAGTCAGAATAAAATGGAAGGCTGCTAAGGGAAGTAAGGGTGGAAAATGTAGAGGGACTGATTGTAATACAGGGTGGGGATGAGGATTAAAATATGCCTGCCAGAGAACTGTAAATATTACACCATTGCCCAAAGAAGAATATAGAATAAGCCCAGCAATTACAGGCCAAGTCATTTTAACGTCGATGATTGGGAAGGTTTTGAGAATGATACTTAGCCACAAAATTAATATGCAATTGGACAAGCGTGGATTAATTCAGGAAAACCAGCACGGATTAATTCAAGGCAAATCACTTTTAGCAAACAGAATTGAAGTTTTTTTTCATGAATTGCAGAGAAGATTGATGAGACTAATGGGGTTGATGTGTCCTACATCAACTTCTAAAAGGAGTTTCATTAAATGTCTCATGATTAATTTGCCAGAAAACTTGAAGTCCATTGTATAAAAGGGACAGTGACAGCAAATTTGGTTGAGTGACAGGACACAGAGAATATTGGTAAATGGTTGTATTTCAGACTGGAAGAAGACCCACAGTGTTGTTTTCCAGCATAATATAAAACTCATTAGCATTGTGTTGGATTTCAAGAAGACTTAGGCAGACACATGTAATGGGCAGTCACATGACAGAGGAAATATAATGCAGATAAGTGTGAAGTGGTACAATTTGAGAAGTGGAATGAGGAGGGGTGATATAAAACCAACATTAACCATCTGTTCCCTTCTCACTTATACACTTCTCCAGACAATCCACTTCAACCACTTACTGTGGATTCGTCATTCTGAGTAAATAAACCATTGGCTTTGGCAGCATCAGTGATGAGAATAACAGAATTAATGGGGGTAATTTTGCTTCCACGTTTGCCAGGAGCACAAACAGCAATGTGGGCATAAAATCCTGTGTGAATGGAAAACAGGATTCTCTCCAGGATGAGCTCATTTTTCCACCCCTCACTGGTGATATAACGAGATTCCTGTTATTTAAAATTTAAAGGGCCTCCCTGTCATATGTTTCCCCCTTAGATAAGGGATTACAACAGGGATTAAAAAACAGGAAACAGTTGAGGGGAATCTGCCCAGAGGCATAGAAGCATGTTTGGCCAAGGGGAGGGGTGGGAGACACGCTCTGACACTGTCCTTGGCACCCTGTGCCAACCTGGCAATGTTAACTGGCAATGTCAAATCTGGCATTGTCAGTATGGTACTGCCAAGGTGGCAATGTAAGGGGGCTGTGCAGGGGACTATACCATAGGTGGGTTCTCTGGAGAGCCCCATTGCATGGATATCCTGTAGGGAGACATTGCCCTGATTCTTATATGGAGTCGGTGGAATTTGCCTCAGTGCTTATGTGGGGGCAAAGGGAAATAGGGTTACCCCAGTGCTTGTGTGGACGGGTTACCCTGGTACTTGTAATAATCTCTATTAGATTTTTTTGTCAGGAGGGAAAAGGTCCAGTCCGTCAAACCATGCATCTGCTATCAATATTGGAAATCTACACCACACCCTCCCCATTGCCTCAATGTCCACTTTATAATAAAGAGCGCAGAAGCTGGGGTAACTCTGCTTGGAGAAGGTTGAGGGGAGACTTAATTGAGGTATTCAAAATCATTAGAGGCCTGAATAGAACAAGTAGAGAGAAACTGTTGCCATTGCTGGGAGGAGCACCAGAGAATGTGGATGAAGAAACATCTTTCTACATGGTGAGTTGTCAGTGTTTGGAATGCCTGAGAGTGTGGTGAAGACGGGCACAATCAGGGCTTTCAAAAGGCAATTGGGAAAGCGACTTTACGGAAAGACTGGGAGGATTACAGGGAAAGGACAGGAGAACTGGCTATATTGTTCCTGCAGAGAAATAGCATGGGCCTGATGGACCAAATGATCTCATTCCATGCTGTAACCATTCCATGATTCTCACCAAATATAAATTTTTCCTGCTACTTCTGGTTTCATGTTTTCCAGCTTGTCTTACTGAAGCTGGATAATTTCTCCAATGGCTGTAATGTCCCAGGTCTGTTGTCCTCTTTATTGCAACCCCCCTCCCCCCGCCCACCCACTTCCCCTCAGCAGATCACCATTCTGTTATGCAAGGCAGCATTAAAATGCGTCTGCTTTTTCTTTATCCTCTCCTCCCCAGTGTGACACTTACTTTCCATTTTCTATCCTTAGTGATCCTGTGTTACTGTTTCTCAGCCATGACCACACTCTCCATTTGAATCTGGGCCACTGCCAAACACCTAATCACGAGCAAGCACAGGGCAAACCTATTCTTTATTATGGCTAACGCATGCACCGAGTTGCAGTAATGCACAATGATTTGTAATGTTATCACTGACAAAGAAGGAGTACATTCCGGCCAACACCTCCTGCAAATTTCTGATTGCCGGATTGAGACACATTAAAATATTGGCTCACCTTTCACAGATTTATGTAGCTTGTTGAATACAAATTAAAGGTAACTATGCAAATGTTCATTTCCTTGCCTTTGAGCCAACATTTGCAGTAATGACATTTGCTCTAAATGTACAGTGAAGGCAATGGGAACTTAGGTTCCAGATAATGCGTATCTCTGAATATATTTCCATTTGAAATGATTGTAGTATGGGATAGAGCTGGATACATCATTCCAGGTGACTTGGCAGCACGAGTGGCTAAACAAGCCTCACTTCAATGAAGAATTTTGAAGAGGAAAATGAGGATCATTCAGCACAAAAGTAACAGATCAGTCACAAATCCCTCTATCTCACATCCTTGGCAGACCTCCATTTTGTTCATATTCTTTTTAACATTCAATTGGAAGGTGGAAAGCTACAATGGAAATGAATGGTGAATGGAAACTTGAAATAAGAACACGGTTGAGTTGCGCTTTGCAATTACATTCTTATAGTCACCAAAATGCAACTTGAGAGCCTTGCTTTTCCTTTCTGTTTAGCTTTGTATGAACCCATGTGGCTTGAACAGTGCTGGAGGCAGGTTACTCATATCCCTGCTTGGAGAGCTCAGATCACCGTGCCATATGACCTCTGGCCTTTGTGGCTCCTAACGGTTCTGCCAAGGGCAGCCCCACTTGCATCTTGAACAACTAAGGCAAGGCTTTCCTCCATCCAGTCTGAAGTGACACACTGAGGGTGCAGGCTTTTGGTCAGAGCAAGAATGCATTCCATTGTCGGTGGCCATTGTTTCCAATGGAGATGAACATCAGTGCAGATGGAAACATAGAAGATAGGAGCATTTGACTGTTCGTGCCTGCACCATCATTCATTGAAATCATGGCTGATCCTCAAACTCAATAGCCTAATCTTGCTTTCTGCCCATAATCTTTGATCCTACTCACTCCAAATGGTATATCGAGCTGCCTCTTGAATACATTCAATGTTTTGGCATCAACTACTTCCTGTGATAATGAATTCGACAAATCTTTGGGTGAAGAAATGTCTCCTCACCTCCGTCCGAAAGGGGAGGTGATGGCCTAGTGGTATTATTGCGAGACTATTAACCCAGAAACTCAGCTAATGTTCTGGGGACCAGGGTTCGAATCCTGACATGGCAGGTGGTAGAATTTGAATTCAATAAAAAATATCTGGAATTAAGAATCTACTGACGACCATGAAACAGTTGTCGATTGTCAGAAAAACCCATCTCGTTCACTAATGTCCTTTAGGGAGGGAAATCTGTCATTCTTACCTGCTCTGGCCTACACTCTCAACTGTCTTCAGGCAATTAGGGATAGGCAATAAATGCTGGCTAGCCAGCAAAGCCCATGTCCCACAAATGAATAAAAAATAATGGTCAACCCTGAATCCTCAGATTGTGACCCTGGCTCTGAGTTTCCTGCCATCAAGAACATCCTCCCTGCATTTACCCTTCTAGTCCTGTTAGAATTTTATAAATCTCTACTTGGTGCCTGGATAATTTATTGATCAGATGCCTATTTCTATATTAAATGTCTGATACATCACAGCACTCGGGTTGGAGATAGGCTCCTCCAATCTCTTTCAGATGGTGTGAATGTCTCCAGAAAAACTGACAAAACCAGAGGTTTTTCTGTAGCTGCAGGATAGTCCTTTGCATGGAAAGTCCATGGGGTTCAGTATCTGTGTCCAGGTGAGCAGAATGTCCTGTATGCTGTGATGGAGACTTCCCACTGTTGTCCTGTCTTTGACACTTGTTCCTATGCAAGTCTCACCATGCATAAAACTAGCAATCTCCTTTTGAGTTCCTGCTGAAATGTGTGTACCTGAGCTGATGGAGGGAACACCATGCATTGGGTGACAGTGCTTCCTCAGAGTCCTCAACCTCCTTTGTGTAGACTCCACAACCCCCTCATGTATCAGTGTCATGCTTGATGGACCTGTGGGAGATGAATGATGATAAGTATGAAAGTAGGGAAAAGGGTCACTGCTGCCCAGATGTTCACATTTCAGCCAGTGGTGACAGCAAATCAATGTTAGTAATTATTATGGCAGTGTGCTATTTAATTCTATCAGCAGGTATCTGCAAGAATCCCATCTCTTTCAGAATGGCCATGTAAACCATCAGCCTGCTGGCCTTCATGTCTTCCTTCCCTGTAATGATGAGGACGGCTATCACTGGATGCCTACTTGCCCATCTCACCCCCCCTCCCACCCCACCCCAGCCCTGGTTTTCTGTCTCTTCATCTCCTAAAAGGAGAGAAAATAGACAGTAGAGTGTGAAAAATGGATGGGATTGATTGGAGGCAATGACAACTTGTGGAAGCTGAGTGTGAGGCATGGGTGTGAAATGACACAAAGAGGAGGTCAGTGTTCATCTTTTGAATGGTGATGTGAGGTGGTGCAAAGTGTGAGTGGAGTTACAGGAGTGTTGTGCAAGAGAATGCTACATGAGCGTATGGGGCTTGGCAGCTGAAGGTGGGAGGCCACTTACCTTTCCTCTCCAATAGGATCATTGAATCTCTTGTGGCACTGTATCCAAATTTGTGTTACCACAAAGTTGTAGCTCTGTTCCTTAGCCAATTCCATCTTTGTCTGCTTGGTTTGCAAGGCTGTCCTCCTTCTCCTACTCCTGTCTGGACGAAGCAGCGCTTCACTGCAATTCCTCACAGCAGGACCTGAGCCAGAGAACTCAGAGAACTGGGTGGTATGATGGCACAGTCGTTAGCATTGCTACCTCACAGTGCTAGGGACACAGGTTCAATTCCAGCCTCTGGTGTCACTGTGAGTGTAGAGTTTGCACATTTATCTTCATGTCTGCATGGGTTTCCTCTGGGTGCTGCAATATCCTCCCACTATCCAAATATGTGCAGGTTAGGTGGATTGGCAATGCAAAATTCCTCTTTAATGTCAGGGGAATTAGCTGGACAAATATGTGGGATTACGGGGATAGGGCCTAGGTGGGATTGTGGTTGGTGCAGTCTCAATGGGCCGAATGACCTTCTTCTGCACTTTAGGGATTCTATGATTCTAACTCAGAGTCGGCTTTCCATGTCTCACTTTTGTTCTTGTGATTGCTGAAAAGCTTTAAGAATCAGTGTAGAATTTGGTCATTCTCACCTCTCCCAGGGCAACCTTTAACAACAATTCTTCCTTAGAAGGTGTGTCATATCCTCAGGCTTGCATTCTGTGACTGGTTGGAAAATTAATGTTGTGGTGGAGTTGGAAACTTATGGCAAAGCCTATTGGTGTAACAGTTGGGTTTCTGACCCATCACCACTCTTCATTTCCCTTCTGCACAAGACTACTCTGCTGCGGGCAGGGCAGTTTAATTAAAAACCTGCCGTTTCGCTCCTTTTCACAGCTTGCTTTTGCATCTGCTTTCTCTAGTCGGATAACTTGGATTTATTACTTTCATTTCCTTTATCTTAGTCATTAATATAGGTTGTAAAAAGTTCAGAGCCAAGCACCGATCATTGCAGCACGCAACAAGTTATAGTCCTAAAAATAACCCATTCATTCCCACTCTCTGATTTCTGTCCTTTAATCAATCCTTTATCTATGCCAATATATTACCCCCAATCTCATGAGCCCTTACCATATCCAAAATTTCCCATTGACTTATGTCAGGATAATTGGCCTGTAGATCTGTATTTTTCTCTCTCTTACTTTCTTGAGAGCATTTGTTACTTTTCAACCACCGGGATAGTTTTGGAATCCAAGGAAAACTGAATGATCCAAAATAATGCGTTCACTGGCCCGAATTTTATGAGGCCTTATGGAGAACGCTGGAAGAAGAGAGAGGCATTGCTGGCATTTTACCACCTTTGAAGAAGGAGGCCCTCCATCCCATTGACCAACTGAGGTCCTTGAGTGGCCAGCTAAGGGCCAGTAAAGGGGCTTTGTCCATTGCTGTTGGCAATTCACCGCATGGAGATATCACGAGTTATGTGGAAGCCACGCCATGGACTTAAGGAGTTGGACCCTCCTGACTGGGCTCCAGAAGGTCCAAGGAGGGCCACCTCTGATGGCGAAGATTGCCCCAGCTGAAAGACTTACCCTGCCCTCTGAAATGATCATTCCTCTCATGCCAGATCCTGCTGGATTGACCCAACTGATGCCAAACTGACTGACCCCCCACTTCTGGGCTTCCTCCAATATACTTGGCCCTTGTTGGCTGCAATACCAGAAGTAGCTGCTTTTCCCAGTGGCACTGTAGGGGTTAAGTGCTGCCTTAAAGAGACAGAAGGCAATTATCTGTAGTTGGTTCTTCCATGACAGTACAAGGTTTGTTTTTTCTTACCTTTCCAGTGGGACACCACTATCCCATAAAATCCTGATCATTGTCACTGAAACCGATTCTTTTTAGAATTCAAGAATGTCGGGTCTCAGACTCAGGGGATCTGTGTGATTTTAGTCCTATTATTTTTTTCTACTACAGAATTGTACCTAACAATTTAGGGTGGTTGGCTGCTCAGTTCAGATGGTTAGAGCATGATGCTAATAACACCAAGTGGGAGGTTCAATTCCTGTATTCACCAAATGCCTGTGCCTATATAGTCATGATTGATGTTATAGGCATCATGGTATCACAATGGTTAGGACTGTTGCCTCACAGCACTAGGGACTCAGGTTCAATTTTGACCTTGGATGACTATGTGGAGTTTACATGTTCTTCCATATCTGCATGGGTTTTATCTGAGTGCTCCGGTTTCCTTCCAAAGTACAAAGATGTGCACATTAGGTGGATTGACTGTACTAAATTTCCCTTATGTTCCTCAATTATATAAGGGATTAGAGGATTAATATGTGAGATTATGGGAATAGGGTGAGAGTAGGTAAAATGCTCTGTCAGAGGATTGATGCAGACTTGATGGACTGAATGGCCTCCTTCTGCACTGTAGGGTTTCTTTGATTCTATAAATAATTTGGTTGCTCAAAGAGGAGACCAGATTATCTCACTGGAAGAAGATGTGAGATGTTCACAGTTGTGAAAAATGGCCAGGACAGCTGTGCTGACAGTGAATAGATTGTTTGTCCTCAAGTCACAGGAGATGTTTGAATGTTAGGTTTTGTAAATGGTAATGCTTGGAACTGTTCATTTAATTCCAACGTAGAATGAGGCTGGAGGTCTGAATGTTAACTAATTGGCATTTCTACTTGGATACAAGTGCATGTGATTCATATTGTTATGGAAATATAAGGGATTACTAATTGGCACCCTACCTGGATAAATGGTCCAAGTGATTCCCATCACCATGGATGTGGACTCTGAGAAGGAAAGAGTTCATAGCAAGTCATTGAAATATTGAGTTACTAGGTTTTTATTGTGACATATTTGAACTTCACAGGAAGGTCTGTGTGCAAGTATCTGGGAGAGGGAGAGAGAGAGAGAAAGAGAGAGCACACAAAAACTTCGAGACAGCCAGCCTTTATTATTCAATACACATGGAGCCTGCACTTGGTTTGAAGAGACCCTTACATGAGAATTTAAATAAGGTTGGAATAGCTTATCTTAGTTTTGGCTAGAGAGAAAGAAATCCAGGGGTAACCCTTACTTTGAAAGTCTATTTGGGGATTAGAAGTTACCTTGCTGGAAAGGGCAAAAGGAAGCAAGCCACCAGGAATTGAGAACAACTTGGAATGGAATTGTTCCAACCAGAATGATGCACCCACTTAAAGGTTAGAATGAAGTATTATCATGCAAGGTGGGTGGGGTATGTCGTTTCTATTGGTTTTCTGTAGTTTAATCTGTAAATTGCTAACTTAATAGTGTTTAGACACTGTTATTTTGTTTATTCTGTGTAAAAGTGATAAAACATGAAATCTTGTGTGTTTCTTTGAGTCAAGCACTGGAAATTCTGAAGTTATTGGAAAATTCTTCAATGTCATTAGATCCTTGGTTCCCTACTATTTCTATACTTTTGTCTTTTATTGTGACGGCAGAAATAAAATATTTATTTAACATCTTTGCTATTTCCTTATTGAACGTTATTTTACTTCAAGTTCAAAGGGAAACATATTTTTGCAACTCTTCTTTCTATTTCCTTGTAGAAGCTCTTACAAACTGTTTTTACATTCCTTGCTAGTTACTCTCATATGCTACTTTCTCCCACTTTATTAAATTTCTGGTCATTCTTTGTAGGTTTTTAAAACTCTCCAGTTTTCAACCTTACTATGTTGCTTGGCACCAGTCTATTAAAAGCCTCTTCTTTTAAACTAATGGATCATTTTGCTGTGGATATTTTAGTTCCCAGTATAATATAAACCCATTGCGAATTTTGGAATGTTTTGTTGAACTTTTGTCATTGTTCATCTGTTTTGCAATCTAATTTCCCAATTTTTTTTAGCCAATTTACTTCTCATGCCTATGCAATTATCTGTATTTGAGTTTATAATATAACTTCGGACGAAATCACTGGTTAACACTCCTGCTTCACAGCTCCAGGGACCTGGGTTCGACTCCTGATTTGGGTGAATGTCTGTGTGGAGTTTGTACATTCTCCCTGTTGTCTGTGTGGGTTTCCTCCGGATGCTCTAGTTTCCTCCTACAGTCCAAGAGACATGCTGATGAGGTGCATTGGTCACCTAAATTCCCCCTCAATGTATCAATGAGGCGCCGGAGTGTGGCAACTAGGAGGTTTTTTAATTGCAGTGTTAATGTAAGCCTACTTGTAACACTGATAAATTATAAATAAACTTCTAAAAAAAATTAACTACTCCTATCAGCATCTTCTACCCTCTGCTATTTCTAATCGCTAATCCAGGAAGTAATTCTACTTGCTTTTCTTCCAAATCAAAGTCCTCCGTCGGCATTGAACATATGCCATCCTTTACAACAGAGATATCACTGTCCTTTTCCATTTGGTCCGTCTTTTTGAAATATTAAGTACCTGGCAACATATATTTGCTAACCTTGGTTACTGTGCTGCCTCATCTCTGTAATTGCCATTCGATCAAATTCATTTATTTCTATTATTTCCATTAATTAAAGTACAAATACTTCATGTATTAAGATAAAACACATTTGCTTTTAATTTCTTTTCAGCATTTCCCTATTATTTGAGCTTATTCACTGTTATCATTATTTTGTTGGACCACAAAAATGGCTCTGAAGTGTTACTGTTACAGTGTTAGCTTCAGCACTTACAGATCCAAGTCAGCAGGCTGTGGGTTTAGCTTCCACTGCAAGACTCTAAGCTGATGCACAATACAGTACTGAGGGAGTGCTGCACTGTCTGATGTGCTGTTTTCCAGACAAGATGTTAAACCAAGGCCATATGGTGGATGTAAAGGATCCCACGTGGGATTATTTTGAAAAAGAGTAGGGAGTTACCCAAAGACCTGGACATTAATCCCCCTCAATCAACGCCACTTAAAACACATTACCCAGCCACTATCACAGTGCTATTTGTGGGAGCTTGCCATGTGACAATTGACAGAGATCATGAGTTGAGGACCAGGAAAGAATCATAGGTAGTTTGGCCAGGTGGAAGGAAGGAAAACAGCATAGGCTGCTGATTGAATTTGTTGATCTGAATGACAATGTAGTCCAGGAGTTCAGTGCATTTATGGAGGCAAAGTTGGAAGGGACAGGTGTTTAAAGTTGAGAGACATTTAAGGGAGAGAGGTTGTAGGGAGAGAGGAATTTAAGGGAGAGAGTTGCAGTAGAGAAAAGAAGTTGGCCTTATCTTTGCATTCCAGGATAACCCTAAGAGCAGCTTAAACAGACAAGAGCATCGATCAGGTGAATGTGTAACATTCATTCACTTGTCAGTCTGTTTCTTTGCCTCTTGTTAGAGAAAATAGTGTTAAAGCAAAGGATAGGGGGAGGACTGGGTAGAAACATAGAAAATAGGAACTGGAGGAGGCCATTCAGCCCTTTGAACCTGCCTTGGCACTCATTATGATCATAGCTAATCATCCCATTCAATAATCTGTTCCCGCTTTCCCTCTCCCATGTCCTTTGAAGCCCAAGGGCTACCTCTAACCTATCTTGAAGATAGAAAATGTTTTATTCTCAATTGCTTTATGTGGTAGAGAATTCTGCAGGCTCACCACTCTCTGAGTGAAGAAATCACTCCTCATTTCAGTCCGACCCAGTCTATCTTGTATCCTCAGACTGTGAGCTCTGATTCTAGATTCCTCCATCTTTGGAAACATCCTTCCCTTTGAGTCCTGTTAGAATTTTATAGTTTGCAATGAGATCCAATCATTTTCTTCTGAACTCCAGTGAATATAGTCCTAACCAACTCAGTCCGTCCTTATATATCAGGGACAGCATAGTGGCACAGAGGTTAGTAGTGCTACCTCACTGTGCCAGAGATTCAGGTTCAATTCCTCTTTGGGTGTCTATCTGAGTTTCCTCCAGGTGCTCTGATCTCCTCCCACAATCCAAAGATATGCAGGTTAGGTGGATCAGCCATGTTAAATTGCCCCTTAATCTCCCAAGATATATGGGTTAGGGGGAATTAGCGGGGTAAATACTTGGGGTTATGGGGTAAACTTGAGTAAGAGTCAGTGCAAATCCAATAGGCACTGTAACGAATCTATGATTCTATGATTATCCAAGCTCTCAGTTGTCTGTCTGTTTCTTTGCTTCTTGTTAGAGAAAATAGTGTTAAACCAAAGGATAGGGACACAAATGCTGAACCCCAGAGGCCACTGTTGTTGAGGAGTAACTTACCTGCATCATAGGAAGCATTCTTTTTGATTATATCACAGCTTGGTACAGCTCCTGCTCTGCCCAAGACTGCGAGGAACTACAAAGGATCGTGAATAATGCCCAGTTCATCGCATAAACCAGCCTCCCACTCATTGACACTGTCTGCATTTCCCTTGGAAAAGCAGCCAGCATAATCAAGAACCCCATGCACCCCAGGCATACTTTCTTTCACCTTCTTCTGTTGAAAAAAAATTACAAAAATCTAGGGATATATACCAGTTGACTCAAGAACAACCTCTTCCCCGCTGCCATCAGACTTTTGAATGGACCTACTTTGTATTAAGTTGATCTTTCTCAACACCTTAGCTATGATTGTAACATTCTGTGCCCTCTCCTTTCCTTCTTTATGAATGGTATGCTTTATGTGTGTTGTGTGCAAGAAATAATACTTTTCACATGTATACCAATACATGTGACAATAATAAATCAAACTAAATCCTTTGGCTGGTGAATCTGGAACACTCAGAGAAAGAGTCGGTCACTTAGGACCAGGAGGAGGTGAAATTTCTTAGTTTTTGGAATTTAGTCACAACTTAATAGTGATGTTGGCGCTAATCTATTTCAATTAATTCAAAATACATTTATATTCCCTTTTGTTTTCTGGCAAAACAAAGATAGCAATAAAACTCCTTTCTTCAGTATTTAATTTTGCAGCCACACCTCGTGAAAGAATTGCAATAGCAAGACACTGTAGCATGTTAAAAAAAATGATGAAAAACCTATCTGCCCCAGGAGTTTCCAGCAAAGTAAAGATTTTAATTGCTGCCTTTGCATCTTCCACTATCCGAGGATTATCCAGCTTAGCCCTGTCTAGCAACGGTAATATTAGTAGATGGATTCCTGAGGGAAATTAACCTCTCAGTCATATGGTTTATATGCAAGAATTCCCAAGTCTCCTTATTGATCTTCGATGGATCAATGGATACCTGTGAGAAACTTATGTTTCCGCAGTGACGGAGGAGATCTGATGTCTCAATGGTGCACAATGAGGAGCATTTTTAAGATTAATGCATACTAGTATCCATTGTGATGCTGTCACTTAATCTCCTTTTGAGTAGAAAAACGCAACTCCGCGCACCAATATTTAAACCCAGCATCATTAGTGGCCTTTTGACTATTGAAAAGTCATGATCGGAAATACTGGGAGGGGTGGGGGGGCTTTTTAATCCGGAGTAGCGGATGTATTTGCGCATGGATGGTGGGGTTAAAATAACCAACCAATGCATTTGCACATGGAAGTTCGCTCCAGCAGACTGACTTCAGGATTAACTTGGGCATTTAGTTGGGTATTTGTGTGTAAACCACCTCCTCCCCCTACGCCCACCCCACCCTGGTGAGGTGAGTGAGCAGTTTAGATACTGCTGAGAATAAAGACACAGATCTAAATGTGGTGGTGAGTGGTTCCGTTCCCACTGGCTGGAATGGTGTGAACTTGCACCCAATTCCTCATTTGGAACCTGATTTATTATGCATGAGCAAACATCTCTCCCAATCACCTGGGAGCTTATTTGTCTGCCCGCCGTCGGCTGGTGAGTTCAAAGGTTTCAGTGCCATATTTAAACGCTGGTCCAGCACACTCCCATCACTCTCCCCAGCCTATCTGTCCTTGAAGGACTGATCAAAATGGCATCCTGCCACAAGCGAAAGGCCACCTTGCTCAAAAAGGAGGCAGCACTCCACTTCCACCACCTAACCCTCGTCACCTTGATTTGAGGAGTGCGGGCACAGAGGCGCCCAAATCTCACATAAAATATACACCTGAGTGTCATATGATATAGCAAGCCTGAAGATTGGGAGCAGTGCTGAATTCAGCAATGGGAGACTGAGAGATTGATTAAGAGGGGAAAAATAAAGTACGTGTAAACTTGCAAATAACATAAAAGCAGACTGTATAAGCTTCTATAAGCGTGTAAAATAAATGAAAAGATTAGTGAAGACAAATGTAGATCCCTTACAGTACAAAAATTATAATCGAGAACAATTAACTGCTTTAGTTCTGTTTTCACAGAGATAGTATAGTGACTGCGGGATCTGTCCCTTTAAGATTGCACAGCAGAAGAGGGTCACCTGGTTTCATGGACTAATCACACCAGAGGATGGAATCCTTTTTTGGACAGAATCATCAAGCAGCCATGTAGTAAGCATGTAAGAACTTGCCCCAAGGCGGCCATGGGCTGTAATCCCCTGTGTCTGATTTTCCTTTGTCAATAAATATCCTTTTTTTTCTAACGAAACCTGAAGTGTCTTGATGTTGCATGAGGGGTGCTACACAACTAAAATTCAAAAATTTTGGTGTCACCTCTGGAATCACTACCGTGGTTAGCACTGTTGTCTCTCAGTGCCAGGGACCTGGTTCGATTCCCAGCCTGGGTCACTGTCTGTGCGGAGTCTGCATATTCTCCCCATGTCTCCATGGGTTTCCTTTGGGTGCTTTTTCTGAGTGTGGTGATTAAGGGACGTTTACAGTAACTTTACTGCAGTGTTAATGTAAGCCTACTTGTGACACCAATAAATAAACTTTAATAAGTTACACTTATTAATATTCATTGGATGGGTGTCTGAATGTTCTGGTCAACATAAAAACATTTTGATTTTGTACTTTGGGACCCTCTTATCTCAAGGTTTATCCATCCTCCCACTCAGTGATAGTGTTCTACTCTGAAATTAACATTCAGTATGATTGTCAACCTCAGCATAATGAACATTTATTCTCAAGGGACAGCAGTGAGTCAGGGCAGTTCATCAGCAAATGATGAATTGCTCAATGATTCCAGTGACGTCTTGGTCTCCTCACTGTGAGTGTCCGAACCCAAGACATGCACATTACAATGAGATCCCAAGACTGGTTCTCACCTTATTCACGGCACTGTTTGCATCATTAGGTGGTGGCAAAAGTATCAAGGCTTGTCTCACATTGCTATCATTCCTCAGTAGACTTTAAATTCACAGAGTGAGTGCATTAGCACAAAGCCAAGATCAAATCTTAGTGAATCATGAGGTCAGAATATGGAAATGTGAATGCAGAATTCATTTTCTCAGCGATGCTTCAGCTTTCCCCTGAGGTAACAATGAATAACTTGGAGGGTTGGGAGGGGGAGGGGATGTTTCCACATTACCTCATTTGTTCCTCCTGGAACCTGTCTGCAATTAAAGTATTACGGATGGTCATGTTTTTCTTCCTTCTTCAATGGCATCAGTGCACTCATTCTGCTCCCAGCAGCCTGCTGGGATTCCTGGACACCCTTATCTTCAACTTCTGAGCTGTCATCCTCTTCTCATTTCTTCTCTGACATCTCTTTGCACAACAAGATTGTGAAAGGCACAGCACATTGTGACCATGTAGAAACCCTCTCTGATGTACAAGCCACCTGAGCAATCCAGGCATCTGAAGTACAGATACTGAAGCGTTGTGGCCTGCTCTATAAGGGAGCGTGTGGAGCTGTGAGCAGTGTCGTACCTCTTCTTAGCACGGGTTTGAGGGTGATGCACTGGATCATCAGGCAAAGTTCCAGTGGGGATGTAACCTTCAACTTCAATCAACCACCTGCAAATGCAACAACCCTTCAAAAATCCCAGGCACCTTAGAACGACTGAAGTTGTAGGAGTCATAGCAACTCCTAATATATTGAAAACTCATCTGCAAGATGCTCTTGTGATGGTCAAATGCAATTTGCACATTGATGAAATGATAGTTCTTGCAATTTACAAGCATTGGGGGCTGCTGCCAGGATGTTCTTTAGATACATGGTGCAGTCTATTGTACCCTGTGTTCTTGGGAAGCTGAGAAAGCAGCGAAGCTAGTGAATCTGTAAGCCTGGCTATCCTTATATATCCCGAGAAAACCTAACATAATGAAGAACATCCCTGTAAGTAGCACTGGTAATGTATTGTGGACTGATGAATGTTGCACAAGACTCAGATAATTAAATGCTGCACCACATCCAACGCATCAAGTCTTCATGAAGAATGTGGTGTATGAGGTGTCAGAACAATTGCACACACTGTGTCTCTTGTAAGTAGGAGATTTTTCAGTGTGACAAGTTACCTCCGCTGTCTTGATCCCTTCTTCTCACCCTCCTGTTCCCACTCAGACTCCTTTTGGCCATGTCTCCTAGATGATACTCCTGCTGGAGCTGTGCGGAGCGATGCCTCTCCCTTTTCCCCCTCCTCCATTGAACAAGGACTCTGAGAAATGCAGCATTGAGCCCTGAATCCATTAGTTCTATCACCTTCTCTCTGCAAATCTGTGTGCAGTGAACAATTTGGCATTCCTTTGACTTCCTTGTTCGTCAGTGTTCCATGTTCGTTTGTCAGGGGTCTAACTTCTCCTCCTCTCCGACTTCCCTCTACCTCCCAATGTTTGTCAATCTCCTCCACCTTCCTGCCACTTTACATTCCATCTTATCCCTTGCATTTCCTCCCTTGCCCTTACACAGCCCTCCCTCCCTATTGTCGCGCTATGCTTTATCAGTTCCACCCCAGGTCAAATATCAATTGGTCAATGTGGAGGGCGTATGGATCGCACATCTTAGTTCTGTCCATAAAGACAAACTGCCTGAAGCAGGAAGGCTCAAACTGGTTTGCCCCAACACAGGCTCAGCACAACAGGAGCAGCGCTGTGGTAGGTAGGCAATGGATGTTGAACTCCCCATGAAATCTCAAGTGAAAGAAGGTCTATCTTGTGTATGTCATTCTTTCCAAATTGAAGCTGACATGAGTTTCCGTTAGCGTGATGCAAGATTGAAAGGCCTGATGAGATCCTGGTGGGCAGAATGAGCATTCATGAGATTCAAATAGCTTTTAGTGGGAGAACCAACTTTCCACTGGAAGAATTACAACATATTTTTACACTGGCTCCTGCTATTTTCTCTGCTCCTGGCTCCCACCAAACCCACTGTTAAAGCTTTTTATCTTGCATTGATCAGGGCAGAATCGCAAGAATACCAATTGTAAAGTGAACATTAATTGATACTGCACAAGAAGAGAGCGCTGTTTGCATACAGTCAGTACTTTGCTACTTGTGGACAACCAAAGGATTGGCTGTTTGATGAGATCTGACAGTTATTGGGATGTATGGCCTACAAACCTGGCATCACACCAGCACTACTATAGTCAATTTAAGTATGTTAGTCCATTGAGTCCAGCAATATTTCAACCTGCATTCAAATCTGACATGCCCGTGTGCCTGTTCCTTATCATTGAAACTAAAATAAGAACTGGGGAAATATAATCACGGGTCGTATTAAAATTCAGAAATACTCGAGTTGCTTTCCAACCCAGCCCTGAGCAAAGGTTTATATAGAACCCTGGAATGATAGAGCCCATTGTGGCTATGCCAGCTGTTTGATGGAACCCCAATTAATATTGCTTCATTGTGCTTTTCCTGTTGCCTTGTCAATTTTTTTCTCCAAGTATTTATTCAATTGCCTTTTTGAATGTTTTGATTAAATCATGTCACTGCTGGTTCTTTTCCCAATCAACGTAAATCTTTGCCTTCAGTTTACTGACTTTTCGGTCACTTGAAACAGTTTCTCCTCATTTATTGTACAAAACCTCCTCATTTATTCTATAAAAACCATTCTGGATTTAGCACACGTCTATCAAATGTCCTTTCAGTCTTTTATGCTCTTAAGAGATAAACCCAACTTCTCCAGTCTCTCTGCATGACTGAAGCCCTTTATCTTGTCACCATTGCAGCAAATCTCTTCTGCACCCAGTCCAAGGCATGACATTTTTCCTCAGCTGCAGTGCACAGAATTGAACGCAGTGCTCCAGCTGAGGCCTAGCCAGTGTTTTAGACGATTTAGCAGAGTCTCTCCGCATTTGTACTTGATAACTCTATCAGTAAAACTGAGGATCCAGGAGCTTTTATTTAACAGCCTTTTCAAATTGCACTCCCACCTTCAAAGATCTGTGTTTATCGGTTTATTGGTTGGAGTTGACATGAACAGAATTTGTAGAAGCATCCTTTGTTCCAAAGCATATACCCTTCATTCTGCTTGTGGTCCCAAAGAAGTGAGGGAGTTTGGAGTACTGAAGGATGAAAGTTTCATTGCAACTCCACAGGAATCTGCCTCATACCTGGATAAAACCTTTTCTTATGTTTGAATGCCGGCTGCACATTGATGGAAGCCTCTTGAGGTTTCCAAAGAGATTTCATTTCCACAAAGTATGCTCGAATTTATGTTATTTTATTAAATGTTAAACTTTATCACTTCACACCACTTTTCCTGCTGTAGTCTTTTCTTGATTGCTTCATGGCAACTTGAATTTTCAATTGCTTGTCTCTCTATTCTTACATCTGAATTCCAATTGTATTATTCAATATATATATTGCATCTCCTCATCCTTTCTTCCAAAGCATGTCACTGTGCAGAAAAAGATTAATGCAGAGAAGCATAATATGTCCACCTTTTTCATCAATCTGACTATGCCTTTTATTGTCTGCCTTATTATTTGCCAGGTTTTGAAATTTTGTGTCATTTGCAAAATTTGAAATTTTGTCCTCCATGATCAAATCAAGATCATTGAAACACTCAATAAGAACCCTAAGCCTAATACCAACTACAATACGTATTTGCCTACGGTCTGAAAAACAACCGTTCACCAATAGTCTTTGCTTTCTGACCATTACCCAATTCTGTGTCATGCTGCCATTGCCCCTTTAATCCCTTTGGTTTTAATTCTGTTGACCAGCCCATTAAATGGTATTTTTCAAATACTCCTTGAAAGTCCACATACAGAACATAATATTGCTATGCTCTCCCTATTATTCTTCCTCTTCTTTCATCAAAAAGTTCAATCATATCAATTGAACACAATATACCTTAACAAATAAACGCAGAATACTACAGATGTTGGAAATCTGAAATACAATCAGAAAATGCTGGATAAACTTAGCAGATCTGATGGTATATGTGGAGAGAGAAACAGAGTTAACATTTCGAGTCCAAATGACCCCTTCTAGCCTTTTCTTCTGCAGGAAGATCATTTGGAATTAAAACATTAACTGTGTTTCTCTCTCCACAGATGTCGTCAGACCTGCTGAGTTTATCCAGCATTTTCTGGTTTTATTGCCTTTAACAAATCTGTTTTGAATTGCATTTATTAGGTTAGACAGTTATAAATGTCATTTAAATTTATCTTGCAGGGTTGTGTCTAAATGATTTTCCATCTCCAGCATTAAGCTTGTAGCTGTAAATTGTATCCTTTTCCTTTTTCTACAATGGAGCATAACATTTGTTTAGGGAGCAAATGAGAGATTAATTTTTGTACTCATATCAAGATGGGAGATACCTCGACTGCCTTAAATTAGATCTCTGAGCAAGGATAAGGTGACTATTAGCAGCAATTACAGTTTGTTCTGCTGAGTGAGTAGTGAGGGCAACAGAAGATGTATGATGCGCACCCCAGTTAGAGACCCTTTCCATGATCTCTTGGATAACCCAGTGTCTCCACAGTTTGAGGTTGTCACAGCAGGTGGTGGCACAAGCTGTGAGAGTGACAAGTGTCCCCCAAGATCTCGAGCAGAGAGCAAGTACTTGCATCTGCATTGTTGGCTTATTTCCCAGAGGCACAGGGAATCATGTACTACACACAAATGGCAATCCGCGTGCTTCCAAATAAATCAGGAAGTTATGCAAAGCGAACAAGTCCTCATTTGATGTAATAACCAGACTTGATCATCACGCTCCCTCATCCAACCACTCCAAATCCCCTTGACATAAAACAATCCTGCAAAGATATCTTTACACATTGCATATCTCCCATTAGTCCAGAACAATTCCTGTTTTCCCATTGATCAACAAACAATTGAAAATATGAGTTGCCAGGTAGCAATCAGGAAAAGACTACAGCACGAAATGTGGTGTGAAGTGATAAAGTTTAACACTTAATAAAATAATAAATTTGAGCGTATTGTTGTGAAAATGAAATCTCTTTGGAAACCTCAAGAAGTTTCCATCAATGTGCAACCAGCGTTCAATCATAAGAAAAGGATTTATCCAGATGTGAGGCAGATTCCCATGGAGTTGCAAAGAAGCTTTCATTCTTCAGTACTCCAAACTCCCTCACCTCTTTGGGCCCCACAAGCAGAATGAAGGGTATATGCTTTGGAACAAAAGATGCTCTTTCAAACTCTGTTCATGACAACTCCAATCAATAAAATTCAAGACCAGTACAACACTAACCATATACTTTGGGCCATATCTCCTGAGCTCCAGGGTGGTGTAATTGGGGGGTTCCCCATGGACATATCAGGCAATCTCTCCCCTGGATGTTCGCAAGTATGCATGATAATTGCCCATGAAAGATTATCATTGCATGATGTTGCCAAGAATGGAGGGCATTAGCTATTTACCAGGATGTTGGGGGTATGGAGGGCATTATGTATGAGGAGAGGTAGGAGAAACTTGATTTGTTCTCACTGGAACACAGAGGTTGAGGAGCAACCTAATGGTAGTCTACAAAATTGTGAGGGGGCATGAACAGAGTGGATAGTCAGAAACTTTTTCTCAGGGTGGAAGAGTCAATTACTACAGGGTTTAAGTACGAAGGGCAAAGTTTAAAGGAGATATACAAGGCAAGTTTTTTTACACAGAGGGTGGTGGATGCTAGGAACTCGCTGCTGCGGGGAGTAATGGAAGCAGATACGGTAGTGATTTTTAAGGACATCTTGACAAATACATGAATAGGATGGGAATAGAGGGATATGGCCCCTGCTATTGAAGGGGGTTTTTAGTTCAGACAGGTAGTATATGGTTGGTGCAGGCTTGGAGGGCCAAATAGTCTGTTCCTGTGTTGTAATTTTCTTTGAACTTTGTATTTCCCTGCTCTGTGAGCCATCCGAAAATCTAATTTAAATTGTAAACTTGGAATGATTCTGAATGGGTTACATCTTTAGTTACCCAGAAAAAGTTAGAGTTAAAAAGAAAACAGTTCTAACTTCGAGGTAACTATTGCACAGAGCCAAATCACCCAATACTCCTGAATCCCCGCGTCTTCTCCAACCACTCCCAACCTCAACACTCTTGAATCCCCATGGATTTTTTTGACTACATTCCCCTCCCCAGTCTACCTTACTATGAGGACTGCCCACCATCACTGGAAACTGCCCACCCCCCCAAGAAACTCCCCCTAACTACAAATCACCCCTCCTTCCCCCATCTTCTCTCTTATCAAGATTTCCTACTACCATAGTAATTTCCCTCCCCCATATTCACATAAACCTCCTCTAACTACAACCCCCACCCTATACAGAACTCTTTCACCCCTTCACTGGAACCCTTTATCTTGTAGGAAACTGTCCCCTGACTTGCCATGGAGCTGTCTTTCCTGCCACCACCTCCTTCCCCCCCCATCTCAATGGAGGCTCTCATCCCCTCCAAGTCTCGACTCCTAACTCTCATCTCTCATCCGCATCACCACCAAGATCTAACTTCCAGCTCTCATCCTCTCCCCTGACATAACGTCCTGTTGCAACACTGACCCCCTAAAAAGGAAAACCTCTATCCACTTACCTAACTTGTCAAAGACCTTTAAAACTGGCTTTTAAACTTACTTGATGTATGACAGCTAGTGCTGTAAGGAGATATGGCCTCCTTCCCTATAATGCAGCAATGCTGGGGTGAAGGGCTGTAGGAGCACAGTACCCTGCACTGTACCTACCTGGTCTAAGTCAGAAGGTTGGGCGAGACAGGATTGAAGAAAATTAAAGCTAGGAAAGGGAAGAGGGGTTCAGGCCTATCATTTAATAGGTGATCAGGGTGCTGATGATGTGCTTTAAGTGTCTGAACAGATTTGGATGTGCTCACCAGTCAGGGTCTCCAGAATGATCACAGTATTCTGTGCTTTGCATCTGTGAGCATGGGGGTGTCAGGAGAAACAAGGTGCTGGATATACGTTGTCAGTGAACACAGCCAAAGGGGAGGATGACAATCCCGGTGGGCAGCGCCAATGCTGCCCTGGATGTCAAAGATTGCCTTGTAGCTGCCGGTTATTACCAGTGGGACCCAGGTAGTTCAGTGGGCAGTGCTCCTGCCTCTGAGCTGGAAGACTTTGGGTTCAATTCTCATTCCAGGACTCAAGAGCCATGGAAGGAACGTCTATGTGTCTTCAAAGCAGTTTATTAATCAGCCTGCAAAATTCTTCCAACGTTGCACACAATTCTCCGAGGACAAAGAGTGTGAAGAAATGCAAAATAAATATGTTCTCACTTGACTTTATTACCACATCTAATGACCACTCTCCCCTACCCATCAATCCAAATCCCACTGACACAGATCAACCTCACAAACAATTATCTACCCACTGCTTATATCCCCTGTTGGTTCCTGCCAATTCATATCTTCCTATTCATCAACAAGCAATTGAAAAGGTCAGTGGTGGTGCAAAGCAATAAATTTTAAATTATTTCAGTAGAGAACAGAAACTTAACAAGATAACATTTTCTCAAGCATACCCTTGTGCAAACATAAACATTTACTTTTCCTGCTGTTTCGACACCTGTGTGCTTTCAACAGAGATAGAGACAAGATGCTCAGATCCCTGCTTAGATTGCTGAGAAAGCCTTGGCTGAGGATCCCCGCCAGTTGTAAGCTACAAAGTCCTCCGCAAACATTTCTCCACCTGCATCAATGCACTTGCTCATCTGGACGGGAGATAGCCTGTCAGGCACTGACTTTGGAGAGAGGTGAAAGTTACCACTCCTGTGCCCCATTTTGCCATAATCAATCCCATGGATTAGTTTCACTTCACTGTTAACATTCCATGGAGAAACAGCATGATACAGACTCATAGAATTGCTAAATTGCAAAAGAGGCCATTCGGCTCATTGACTCAGCACCAACTCTCTGACAGAGCATCTTATCCACGTCCTATCACCATAGCCCCATATATTAACCCCACTGTTCCTCCTAACCTATACACCTTTGGACACTAAAGGGCAATGTACCATGGCCAATCAACCTAAACCACACATGTGTATGTCAGGGGGTTTAGCTGGTTAAATATGTGGGGTTACACATCAGTTGAGGCATTCCTTAGCTGAGGTGTGGAAAGATAATAATGCATAAAGTCTGTTCTTCAAAATAGTGGGGAACAGTTAGGTCACAAAATCTTAGCTAATGAAATGAGTTTGGAACTAAGTAAATGCAACTGCTTACATGATAGATTGTCTTCAAAGGAATTGGGAATAATTACATCATTGCATTCTTAATAATGACTTTGATGTAGACAAAATATGATGCAAAAAGGAGTATGGTTTCCAACAGTGCTTTGGAGAATTCAAAAGGCACAGAAAGCTGTTCTCTCTGCATACAGTAAGGTTGATCACAGTGCTGTGTATCAATTAAACTGTTCTGCATGCTCAACCACCATGTACTCAGAACATGTTGTTGTGAACCCTAACAGGATGAAGGTTGACTAACGTGGTGATGTACAAACAGAAAGTAGGTGAATGTCTAATTGTGTTCCCCTTTCCTGACCTTGTTATGCCAGTAAAGCATTACCCGCACTGAATCTAAGGACACATTGCTCCAACTGGCATCCTCAGCCATTCTTGGCTATGCAATTGTTGCAGCAGCAGCAGAATTTTTTCCTCCTATTGCTGGAGAAATGTATCTCTCTCTGAATGGCAGCATGGTGGCACAGTGGTTAGTGTTGCTGTCTCACGGTGCCAGGTACCAGGGTTCAATTCTGGCCTCGGGTGATTGTCCCATGTCCGCATGGGTTTTCTCCAGTAATGGTAATGACTGTGTCATTGTGCCACCCAAAGGTGGCAAAGATATTGAGCACTCCGGCTATGCTGGGCACCTCAATAAGCCCCTCATATCTCGTTAATTTCTTGCAATGACCAATTTATACACTGCTTCCCCTCTATACATGTATTCATTTCTTAGACACTACAGATCTGAATTCAATTGGAATTCAATTGGAACAATATATATATTATACTTAAAATAGCTTTACTTTCAAGGGGAGTTTATTTTTACATTTGCAGTTGAGCTCCCAAGCTAATTATTTGATGTGTCTGCATGTTTCAGCAGCCAGATGTAATTTCACATTGTAAAAAACAATCCTCCCACTATCACTTGTTGGGTTACTTGACATCTGCCATGCCTTGTCCTGGCTTCAGCACTGGTGAGCTAAGGGAGGAAATATTCTTGAATACGCAATTGTCTTCTGTGCATTTTTAAATACCAGCTGCCCGGGTAGATTGGCTGAAAACTGGCTGAGGTTGACACCAAGATTATGAAACTTACTAAGGACATGTCATGAGACCTGGTAATAAATGTAAACAAGTTTGGCAGTATTCAAAAGGGTTTGAGCAAATTATGCTTCCAAGGTAAAAGATGGCAAATAAATTATAGAATAATCACAATGATGTGGAATGTGTACACAGTAAATGTATACACATGGCACAACTGTAGATTGTTCTTTGATGAGTATATAAACTATCCATTTAAATCTGTTTAAAGGAAAATACTTGCATTCATAGAATGTCTATAACATCTCCTAGCCAGGGATAGACACGAAAACATAAAAAATAATAATCAGAAGCAGCAATAGACCATCTAGCTTCAAGGTGCTGTTATATATTTAAAAGGGTTGCATGATTACTTTAAGATTGGATAGTGATGTCATTAAGTTTTACTTTCAGCTCGTACTCTTAACAGGAGAGATAGCCTGGAATAAATATGTTGTGTGTGAGTTTGAATCTACATGTGCAAGCCATGGTCTTTTTGCTTAAAACACAAAAACCCTAACATAGTTAGGACATTACACAAAAAGAAAATTGGCAATGAGTCAGGATTTTGTTTCAGCGAGGAAAGATCCTAAGGTAGAAACAAAATTGTGGAATCCTCACACTTCAAACATTAGAAGGCTGGAGAGGAATAAAAACAGGACTAAAGATTAAAGTGCCAGTGAAGGAAGGCTAAGTCAGAAAAAAAACATGAATGCTCTCTGTCCAGTTTTAAAGAAGACATTCTTCTGATCAGAGAAGGGTGAGATTCCAGGCAGAATACAGCATATTTAAAAATCAGGAGACTCTGCAGTGGAGTTGTTAAAAAAAATACATCAAGTCAACAGTCACCAGTTTGAAAAGGAGAGTACTGAGAAGACAGTTAATAACAAATACTGAGCAGTCTCCAGTCACCAGTGTCTGCAAGAGAAATGGGGGTCAATTAGGATAGATGGACTCTTTCAATGAAGAAAATGAATCATGGAGTTCTTACACAGAGCAGTTTCAGTACTTGAGTGAGTAAATTTGCAAACAAATTGGTTATACCAGCTTTTTTCAGTAAATTAGTAAGTAAAACCTCCAATTTGTTTTGGAACTTGGTTCATCCAGCAAGGTCAGGGACTAAAACTTGCAATGACTTGACTAAGATCCTTGGACAGCATAACTCTCCAAAGCTATTGATCATTGTGGTAAAGTTCCACCAAAGGAATCAGGTGAAAGGTGAAATCATTGTTCATTTCTTTGCAACTTCAAAAAGACTGGCACAATATTGTGAATTTGGTGAGTCATCAGAAGATACTCTTTGGGTCGTCTAGTTTGTGGACTCCAAATTGAGGGTAATCAAAGCAGATTGTCTACTGAACTTGCTTTGACTTTAAGACAGTAGCAAATATCAGAACGTAAATGGAATAGCTTGACACAAATGTGGAGGAATTCCAGCTCTCAGAAGGTTATTAATATTCCTCAATGAGCAGTGGAGGCTGGGTATATATATTTAAGACTGCTTTAAGCAGGTTCTTAATTGATAAAGTGAGTCAAGGATAATTGAGGGTGAGGGGAATCCAGCCGCAGTCAGGAAAGAGGAGTTAAGGCTACAATCATATCAGCCAAAATTTTATTGAATGATGGAGTTTGCTTAAGGGATCAAATGGCCTACACTTGCTCCTATTTCTTACAATCTATGTATTCCCAGCCAGAGGGAATTTCTTTTCTCATCATCTACCCTGCTAAACCTCCAAAATAAATTAATGTGTTTCAACTATATCATGTCTCATTCTTTTAAACTCCAGGGAATACAGTCCTAGCTGCTCTCTCTCTTTTCAAAGGACAATCCCCTCATCCTTGGAATCAGTCCAGTGAACATTCATTAATTCGTTCTAGGACCAGTATGTATAGATAAGAAGATCAAAATTTTGTACTTAATGTGTGGTTCTCTATGATTGTGGTAAGACTTCTTTACACTCCAAATCCTCTGCAATACAAATTACCATTTGCCTTCCAAATTGCTTGCTGTACCTGCATGTTAACCTTCTTTGATTTATTTACAGTGGACAGCCAGGTCCCTCTGGGTGAAAACATTGCTCTCACAATTCTAAAAGCATTTTGTAGTTTCATTTTCCCTGTCATAGTGGATAACTTCATATTTCATTGCAATCTCTTCTATCTGCCATGGCCTGCCCATTTCCCAACTTGTCTGTGTTCCAGTACAACCTCTTTGTGTCCTCCCCACACTTTACTTTTCCATCTAACCTCTGTCATCAACAAATGGTAACATTACATTCAGTCCTCTTATCTAAATCATCAGTATAGATTGTAAGTCTTGAAGAATCCTCTCCAATAATTTCCCTACCACCCTGTAATGACTTGGATTATTCTTGCTACCCTTCTTAAACATAGGAAAAACATTGGCTATTCTCCAATCCTCTGGGAGCTCCACTGTAGTCATGATATGGAGATGTCAGCGTTGGACTGGGGTAAACACAATAAGAAGTCTCACAACACCAGGTTAAATTCCAATAGGTTTATTTGGTAGCAAAAACTACTAGCTTTTGGAGTACTGCCCTACGTCAGGAATTCTGGGAATTCTATTCACAAACAAGGCATGTAAAGGCACAAATGCAATTTACAAAATAATGATTGGAATGAGAGTCTTTACACGTAATTAAGTCTTAAAGGTACAGACAACGTGAGTGGAGATAGCATTAGCACAGGTTAAAGAGATGTGTATTGTCTCCAGACAGGACAGTTAGTGAGATTTTGCAAGCCCAGACAAATCATAGGGATTACAAATAGTATGACATAAATCCAAGATCCCGGTTGAGGCCATCCTCATGTGTGCGGAATTTGGCTATCAGTCTCTGCTAAGCTACTCTGAGTTGTTGTGTGTCGTAAAGGCCACCTTGGAAAACGCTTACCCGAAGAGCCGAAGATGGAATTCTTCCCAAGGCTTCCCAATCCAAACCAACTCATTATAATCAAACTTTATCAGGTTAGAACTCTTGCCTATCCCATAGATAGCCCATATACTGAAGCTTGTAGATTTGACAGGCAATAATTCACACATTGGGAACTTAGTTTGACACCAGCCTGACTTCACCCTAACAATTCGGACACTGAATCCTTTCTGCTTTTTGTATTTTAAAATTAAACAGGATGTGATGGGCACTGATCCTTTTTTACACCTTCCGAGAGCTGCAGAGCTACACTCAACCTGATCTATACAGGGCAGTCCGAATAGCTTGTGTTCAGATGTGTGAGCTTCAGGGTTTATGGTACTGGGTTGTTGTCAAGCTCTATTTTAGGTGGGAAACACTGTAAACCTTGGATGCTTCAATAGTTTGATGAAGACGCAGAGATCGGTGCTTGGTGAACATATTTTCATGGGAAATGGATATTGGGTCAGCAAAACAATTCACATCATAATGATGTTCACTGTCACATAGAAATTAGAAGCAGAAATAGGTTATTTGGTCCTTTGAGCCTGCTGATTCATTTTGATCATGGTTTTTCCATCAAATTCAATATCTTGATCCCCCCTTCCCCCATATCCCAGCAATCAGTGGTAAATCTTTGCTGTACTTCCTCAATAGCAAGAACATCCTTCCTCAAATAAGGACATCAAAACTGTATACAATATTTCCTGATGTGGTCTCACCAACACCCTGTTAGTTGTAGCAAAACATCTCTATCCCTATATTTAAGTCTTTTCGTTATGAAGGCCAACTTACCGTTTGCCTTCTTTACTGCCTGCTGTATCTGCAAGTTCACTTTCAGCAACTGGTGTACGAGATCTCCAACGTCTCATTGAGTAGCCACCTCTCTTAATTTACACCCAATTGTATAATAATCGTCTTCCCATTTTTGCAACCAAAGTGGACAACCTCATATTTATACACATTGTACCACATCTGCCATGCAGATGCCCAAACACACAGCCTATTCAAATCACACTGAAGCATCCCTGCATCTTCCCCATAGCCCAACCTTCCACTCAATTTTGTATCATCTGCAAATTTGTAGATAGTACTTTCAGTTCCCGCTTCTAAAACATTAATATATAATGTGAACAGTTGGGATCCTAGTATAGATCCCTGTAGAAACCCACTGGTCACTGAGTATCAATTAGAGAAATATCCCTTTAAGCCAGCTCTTTGCATCTATCTGCTAACCAGCTCTTTATCCATCTCAAGACATTACCTCTAATCCCATGTACTTTAATGTTACATAGTAGTCTATTATGTGACACCTTGTCAAAAGCCTTCTGAAAGTCTAAATAAGCTACATCCACTGGTTCTCCTTAGTCAAGTCCACTAGTTACGTCTTCCAAATATTTCAATGGATTCATCAAGCATGATTTCCCTTTTGTCTGATTATACCACTACCTTCCAAATGCTGACTTATGAAATCTTTGATAGTAGACTCGAGCAACTCTCCCAGAACCAATGTTAGGCTCACTAGTCCATAACTGAGTTATTGGAATCTAAAAGGCTCAGTCTCTGACTCCCTGATATGCTGCTGTACAACAAAGCCTCAACAGAAGAAATATCATTTAGTTTGGTGGAGGCTTGAGTTCATAGTTTGAAACAGCCACCATTTTGTGTAGGTTGACAACGTCTTTTAGAGAAAACACTTTGGTAAATGTGATGTGAAGATGCTGGTATTGGACTGGGATGGGCACAGCAAGAAGTCTCACAATACCAGGTTAAAGTCAACAAGTTTATTTGGAATCATAAGCTTTCAGAGCACTGCTTCTTCATCAAGTGAGTGGAGTTGGTTCAGAAAAGTGGCATATATAGGCAAAGACACAATTGCAAGATAATACAGATTGGAATGTGAAGAATGGTTGGAATGTGAGTCTTTACAGGCAATCAAATCTTTGCATGTACAGACAGTGTGCATGGAAAGAGGGATAGTCACAGGTTAAAGAACAATCCTAGCTTGAGACAATTTAGACTTCTTTAACCCGTGATTATCCCTCTCTCCATGCACACTGTTGTATCTGTAAAGACTTGATTAATTGCAAAGACTCGCATTCCAACCATTCTTCACATTCCAATCTGTAATAATCTTGCAATTGTGTCTTTGCCTATATATGCTGCTTTTGTGAACCTATCTCCACTCACCTGATGAAGGAGCAACGGTCCAAAAGCTCGTGATTCCAAATAAACCTGTTTGTGACTCTGGTGTTATGAGACTTCTCACTCTGGTAAATTGCTTTGCTGCTTTGCAGCAGGTTCAGGTTTAGGTCAAGGCATAGTACTGAGATAGAATGAGAATGACAAATATACTGTACGTGAGTATTTGTTACTGGCACTAGGTGCTGAAACTGGAAGTATCTCTCATTTCCCAGCAAGATCACAGTATTGTTATGGTACAGAAGAAGGTCATTCGGCCCATTGTGTCCACACTAGACGTGTTCCTCCTTTCAATTAGCTTCTAGGATTCTCTAATGTCTGAAACTTTAACAAAAAGTTTTACTTAACATCAACCCTCAGATAAATGTTAATGAAAGAAAATGTAATATCACAAAGCAGTTGATAACATTTTAATGTATGTCACTTCACACCACACAGCCTTACTTTAAGATAAAACATTAATTATGCAGTGTGTGCAGATTAATTTTAATTGCACAGAGACTTCATTAATGCTGACAGCATATTCTAAATTTAGTTTTAAATCCAAGGCCTCTGGAAAATGAGCATAAAACAAATTTTAAAAAAGTCTTAATTTATTTTTCACAAACTCATTATGAATGTTAATAGAGGCGCTGTTATTGGACAGATTTTACAATGCTTTATATAATTACACCTGTCACCTCTTCCCCTCCCTTGCCTGCCATCACTTCTATTCATTTTTTTTTCTTTTTTTTCTCTTCCTCCTTCTTCTTTCTTTTGGCCGAAACCTAACTTTGGTTCTTTACCAAAGATAATTTTCACTCTGAACCAGATTCAGCCCCTGATGTTTATGAATATTAATTCACGCTGCAACATCTTCCATCCCCATATGGTTGTGAGGGTGTTACTACTCTAATTAGATTGCGTGTAGGGCGCTACCTAATCCTCTATCCACAGACATGAGCAGTGGAGGCTTTGGACTGAGTTACTGAGGGCAGAATTTTCAATTCCAGGACTAAATTTCATGGTAGAAGCAGGAAACAGGCGTGTTTCCCATCAATGAGCCATGTTGCGTGATATCAGCCTCATTAATTTCCCCATGGCGGCTTTCAAATTCTGGTGCCGTATTTAAAAGGCAAGTGAACTTCATACTTAGATGGAGCAGATTCCCACTGATCACAGAGAGCTCTGGCCCACAGACCCAGTGACGCCACTTTGGAAGTCTTTCTCAATGCAACAGAGAACAAGACAGATGTTCTCTACCTAGAAGGTGGAAGGAACAGACTGAGACAATACGGCAACCCATGGATAGAACACTACAGCGCAGATGTATGGAAGACTCCAGTGGATTCAGTGGCCAGGGTCTCCACCAGAGGACTGCAATACTGCAAATGGATCAATGGCCAAATTCTCTCATCCCACCTGCTCACTCAAATTCTCGCAGGTAGACACGATGGACCATTTAAAAATCCATTGAAGTCGGGTGGGAATCTCCGGTTTTCAGGTGGTGCAGCCGAGAATCCCCCCTACTATTGATTTCACCCACACGAGAAGTGAGTCGTCAACTGTTCCCATCCACCTTACTGAATGGTACAGGGGACAAGGGCAGCAACTGCACAGCCCGTTGTGTATAAGTACTATTCAGCATTATGAGTCGATGCCTCATAGCCCCACTGCAGTCCATCTAGTCAGCAGTGGAGCGACCACTTTGGGCTCCTGGCCTTTCCATGCAGACACTTTGGGGGCAACTCTGCCCTCGCGACTCACAACTTTTCTGGCAGGTCGAGTTAGGAGGTGTGCTTTGTTGGTCTGGTTTGGGACTTACACATGCGCCAGGAATGCGTGTTCATCTCCCAGAGGCGGAAAACAGTTGGAGACCAGACCATGCTGGAAACTAGTGGGAATACAGATGAGTCATTTGAGTCATTTTTTTAATGTTTTTAAATATGTTTTCAATGTGATTATTGAGAACTTGCCAGTCCCGCCGGAATCTTCCTCCCACCAGGAATAATTCATTCCCTTGGGGTTCAGACTAGCTACCCATGTTTGGAGAACTAGAAGGAGACTACACCAGAATGAAGGGGGGGGGGGCAATTGGGACCTCCCGGGGGTTGGGTGACAGGTAGGTGGTGCCCTGGTGCATGGCCATCCTGGCATTGCCCCAGGGGCAAAGTGCCCATGACCAAGAGGGACCTTGGCACTGCCCATCAGACAGTGCCAAGGTGGGGCAGGCCCATTATAGGCAGAGTCTAGCAGCAATTGGTGGGGGTTCCGCTGCCACTCTGCATAGTAATCAGTTGGATTGGAGGTGGAGGGAGGGCAGTGATTGGGATGGGCTAGGGGACACTCTGCCGAGAGGGAGCCTGCCTCCCAGTGGGAGTCTGACCTCAAGAGGATCAGCCGGGGGTGGGTGGGGGGGGACACAGTAGTGATAAGTCCAGGAATTTTTGTGGGCGCCGCAACCAGCCCATAGAGTGGGGGGAGGGGAGTGACACAACACTGTGGAGGTCCCACACTGGCCAGCAAGTGGAGAGACTGACAGATCGGAGCAACTTCACATGCGCAGAGTTCCAGAACTGTCAGAATCTGTTGCGAATAAGCCCCACCCGCTGGGTTTTTAATGACAATCATGTTTGGGACCTTTGTAGTGTACATAGTGCGGAGATTCGAGTGAAAAACTGAATAGACAAAACAGTCGTGATCGAGCAGTTTTCCCACTAAGTCAGCACTTCTGGAAAAATCCTCCCTCCAGGACCTCCACCCCACGTGCAATCTGGCAGTGGGTGGGAAGGGGAAGAGTTAGGTATTGAGGGCATCAGAAAGCACCACGAATGACATAACCTTGTGAGCCTTATCTTTATACTGGCATGAGCTCACTGCTCTGGAGAACTTCTGCTCCAAACCCCTGTGGACAAGCTACAGTGCAGCAATCAAATGGCACAAAATCCAGTGGGTTATTCGTAAGATTGGAAACATAAGGAAACATGATACTCAATTGCTCTCAACCCCATCATGTCTCTTTGCACAGGGAAGGTTGAGGTATAAGAGGAGTGAGAGAGAGAAAGACAGAGAGAGAGAGAGAGAGAGAGATAGAAGATTGGAGGGTGCCAGGCTGACCACAAGATAGAAACTGACATTGAGGAAGAGCCAACCCAGCTGACAGGAGAGGAACCAGACTGGGCCTGTGCAGATGGAGAGATTGTCAGGCAACCTCCATCCAACCAGGACCCATGCATCATGTAGTCACATGGAAACCTAAAGGTCATTACTCTGTGACAGAGGCAACTCATGCAGTCACTTGCTCTCTCCTCTCCCACTTACAGATGCCAATAGGAAGAGGGCAATGGAACAAAAGAAAGCTCTGTCCAGTACTGCAACCAGCCTGTAGATGACCCATCAAATTGGGAGGAGGAAGGAAGTGCACCAGTTGAAGCATCACAGTGGACACTTGCACCTTCCACCAGCGCAGAGATACAAACCGGTGAATATTAGACATTCGGATAATCACTACACAGACACACGTGCGCAGCAACAGGAGGATCAGCCAAGCTTATTGGCATTCGGAGGACTGGGGAAAGCTGTATCTGTAATGCCCAAGTTAGATGATGTGGATCTGGGAAGAGGAAGCTGCAAGATATGAACGGAGCATGGGACAGAGGTGTTGAAAACTCTCAATAGAGTGGCACATGATATGGAGAGACTGTCTGCCTGATCTCTGGCGAAGTGGTGCCAATATGTGCAGACATTGTGATCTCTGTGAGGAGGGTGGCAGACACTATGGAGTGCCTGGTTTCTGCTAGAGATGCGTGCAAACCTTCACCTCAATGCTATATCCATGTATGAGCTTTTGCTGTAGTTATGTGAGAAGGGAATGAGACAGCTGAATCTCCTTCTTCTCCTCAGTTCGTCAAGCAAGGGTCCCCAGACAACCGAAGGAAGATGCAGCAGCAGTGGTTGGACACCTCTGGGACCTCTACTCAAGTTTCTCTTAGCTTTTCAGAATCTCCTTTGTCTGACTCCCTTTAACTTTGTCCTCTGTGACTGCAGAGTGAGCAGCTGGCTCACAGCGGGACAAGCCAAAGTAAGCCAAGGACCTCCAGGCCTCAGGTCTCCAGAGATCACACGCTAAGATCAGCTAAGACCACAGGGCAAACTGATCAGCAGGCTGCCCCCAGTTGTGCTGCAGATATCAAGGGAACATCTGGAAGATGCAATAGAGAATGCAAGGCTAAGAAGTTTTGATTTAATATGTGGGTACACAATGATTATGGCACTTCTGTAATTAGAGTACACTTGCACTTTAATGAGGTCTGAGGTGGTTTATTTGCGATTTGTAGCCCTTAAGGCTGTGTGCACCTCCTCCACTACCATCATCTGAGAGGTACCCCAGGCTGGGTCTATGTTCCCTGGAATCATGCATGTTCAAGGGGGCAAAGGAACTTGCAGGGCAAGAAATCTCACATATATTAACTCTTTTCCTTTCACACAGTCATTGTTATCAGTACGCCATGCTGGGGTTCTCCTTCGTTTGTTCAGTTGAGATGGACTGCCAGTCTGCTCACCCTCAATCACCCTGCTCCCATGCAGTGCCTCAACATCTCCACCAGGAGGCTCTGCATACTTTAGACAGCCATGATTGTCATCTTTCAGATGAGGACAAATATCTTTATACCCCTCCCCACATCATCCACTCCCTCTTCCATAATCACTGACCCCACCCTCCATCCCCAGGTGAAACATTTAATTTTCCCACATTTAACCTTCAGTCCGCCCCATCGTCCTTGGTCCTGTGCAGGTGAATCTTGATTGCTCTACCTTCCCAAAGACCCCAGCCCAATCACAGTAGATCTTGATCCCTCATTCTAGTGACCTTCCCCCAAAAAAGTTCACCTTCCACATCCCCAAGGGTAAAATTCCAGGCAATATTTGGCATTGGGGGCAGCACGGTAGCACATGGTTAGCACTGTTGCCTCATAGCACCAGAGACCTGGTTTTGATTCCCACCTTGGGTCACTGTCTGTGCAGAGTCTGCACGTTCTCCCCGTGTCTGTGTGGTTTCCTCTAGGTGCTCCAGTTTCCTCCCACAGTCCGAAAGGTGTGCTGGTTAGGTGCGTTGGCAGTGCTAAATTCTCCTTCAGTATACCTGAACAACACTGGAGTGTGGCGACTAGGGGACTTTCAAAGTAGCTTTGTTGCAGTGTTGATGTAAGCGTACTTATGACACTAAAGAATAAAATTAAAGTTATAATTCAAAGGAAGGGACGGTTTGCTGTACATATGAGGCCTATGGAAAAAAAATACATCAAATCATCAGTCTCCAAATATAAAGGGGAGCACTTGGAAGACAGCTTAAAAAGTCTATACTGAGTAGTTTCTAGTCACTACTAGTGCAAGAGAAATAGTGGGATGCATGTGGCCTTACAATGAAGAAAATGAATCATGGAGTTGCTATGCAGAGTGATTTCAGTTTACAAGCAAAATTGCAAACAAGTTGCTCATGCCAGCTTTTCTCAGCGCAATAGGAAGTAAAACCTTCATTTTGCTCTGGAGCTTGGTTTATTGAACAAAGTCAGGTACCAAAACTTACTATGACTTGACAAGGGTCCTTGAAGATCATTAATCTCCAAGGCAATTAATCATTGTGGAATGTTTTATCTTCCACTGAAGGAATCAAATGGAAGATGAACAGCAGCAAGTAACAATGACTTGCTAACAGTGGTAATTTGGATCTGGTTACAATGAGTGATTGGGTTACCTCTGTTGTACCCATCATGAAACCAGATGGTTTAGTTGATATTTGTGGTGATTTTAAAACAAACATAAATCTAGTGTTGTGTGCCGACCAATATCCACTTCCTATAATTTAATGTTTGTTTGCTGGGTTATCAGGTGGGTAGAAATTCAGCAGGATCTTCCACAAGAATGCTTACAGATGCATGTAACTGCTAAATGTCAATCATTGCTTATCATTGTTACTTATAAAGATCTTTTTCATTACAAAAGATTGCTTTTTGGAATAACATCCACCCCAGCCTTGTTCCAAAGATCGGTGAATCAGACTTAAGTGGTCTCGCTGGTGTTACCAGGTGATATTCTAATTACAGAGTCCAATGAACAGGAACACTTGAATAATTATGAAGCAACATTGGAACATCTTCAAGCACATGGTCTGCATATCAAGAAAGAAAGATGTGACTTTTTCCTGATGTTAGTACATATTTGGATCATGTTATTGATAGTAAAGGCCTACATAAAGCACCTAAAAGAATGAAAGTTATTTTGGCAGTGCAGGTTCTCACTGACATTTTATGTTGCAGAAAACTGATTTTTAAGCTCTTAAGCAAAATCTGCTTTTGATTCGTTAGGCAATTGTGAAAATATGCAGTACAAATCAAATAAATTATTCAGCTATCTCGCCATCCCTTTAGGAGCCACATCACTTTTAACCTTTCTGCAACAAAGGGTTTCTGCTGCATTAGATTTTGTACCGAAGCTTTGAACTCATATTTGTCCTGTGTTGATTCTAGCAATCTTGCAACATGAGTCAAGAGTGCATTCTCTCAACCAACATAATTTCTGTCAAGGTAGCTTCACATGAACTTGCACCATATTTATCTATATTTAATTGTGCTATGATTATTCCATTTAGTTATAACAAGGAGAAGCCCTAAGTTGTTCAAATTGAAATGATTTGCATAGAATTATATGAGCCAAGATTAGGCATTATCTTGAATACTGCATTTAGCTTTGGCACTGCTCCTTAGAAGGAAATATGGAATTTGGTGGGGGTGCTTCGCAGGCTGCCACCAGAATTCGACTGTCTTGCCCACTAATGATGTGGAGCAGGCGAGGGGTGGACAATGGAAATATCCGTTGACCTCAGGCAGGAGTTTCTGGCCTTGCTTGAGCAAGGTTGTAAAATCTTGCCCTCTAACATGATGTTCACGGGTTAAACTGTGAAGCTGTGCAGAATGAAACTGGTTTGCAATCTCTTGAGTTTAGGTGAATAAAGCAGTTATGGGGAGATTGAAGTGTTTATAATGTTAAGGAAATTCAATTGGATAGATGGCGAAATATTGGCAAAGATTCCTCATTGATATCGTGGTTACTATCTCTGCCTATCATGCAGGAGATTGAGGCTCAATTCCCTGATGGGCAGAAGGTTATTTTTCTATAACATACAAGGCTACAGACCAAGAGCTGGAGGATGAGATTAGAATGGATAGGTGTTTGATGGCTAGCACAGACATGATGGGCCAAAGGGTCTCTTTCTATTCTGTAAAACTTTGTCCTCACTTAGTCAAGGATTAAGGGATTTAATCTTAAAATTAGAATGAAGATATTTAAGAGAGAACATTTCCACTCAAAGTGGAGTAGAACTCACGAGTACTCTGCTCCAAAATATTGTAAAAGGTAAAACGTCCTAAGGCAGATAAATAGAGCTGAGGTAGACATCAGATAATTAAATGATGGAACCAGTTCAAGGGGTTGAGTGGCCTACTCCTGTTTCTAGTTTTCAGAGTTGGAGTGTTGTCAATATAATAGAGCTACATTTTAAGGCAGTATTAATTATCTCCTACCAGATGTCCTCCTGTAATCAGCACTGTACCATATACTTACAAAACCTATTACAGACATTCAGGCAGGGTAGCACATCATTATAGCAACAACTTTTTCTCTCCTGTCACTTATCAAATTGGATTTCTGACAATAAGAGAATCAAATAGATATCATGTTTCAAAATCCCGTTATTGACACTGTGGGTGAACCAGTGAACCAACTTCAGAGACAATTTCAAACATTTCCTCTCAGTCTGAAGTTAGTTCTTACACCATAGATAGATGTACCATAGAAAGTATCCTTTCTGGTAGTATCATAGCTTGATATGGCTCTTGCTCTGCCCAAGACTGCAAAGAACGACAAGAGGTAGCTCAGTCCTTCTTGCAAATCGGCCTCCCATCCATTGACTCAGTCTACACTTCTTACTGCCTCAGAAAAGCAGCCAGTATAATTAAGGACCCCACACATGCTGGACATTCTCTTGTCCATCTCTTTCAGTCGGGAAAAAGATACATAAGTCTGAAGTTGTGTACCAACCGACTCAAGAACAGCTTCTTCCCTGCTGTCACCAGACTTTTGAATGGCCTACCTTATATTAAGTTGATCTCTCTTGATACCTTAGCTATGACTGTAACACAATATCCTGTACTTTTCCTTTTCCTTCTCCCCTATATACTCTACAAATGGTAAGTTTTGTCTGTTTAGCATGCAAGAGCCAATGGCCGGAATTCTCCGGTCGTCCACACCAACAGGATTCTCCAGTCTCGCTCCACTCTCTGCCTATGAGTTTCCCGCTAGCAAAGGTGACATCAATGGGAATTCCCATTGACAGCGGCAGGACCAGAAAATCCCACCACTAGCGAATAATGTGCCACTTCCGTCCTGTGGGAAACACGTGACTGGGAGGGAGGAAAATTTCACCCAATACTTTTCATTGTTTCCCAATACATGTGACAATAAATCAGATCAAATCAAATCTTATCAGCACTGTAGAAGGGAATTTTTAATTAGCTCGTGTGATTTACAGACAGATGTAGGCTTTTTAGTGACAGAATGGTGAGAAGGGGTTAAATGATTCTATGTAACAAGTTAGCATGATCGGTTTGCTCATATGTGAATGCAATAACAGTATTGAAACAAATGAATATGATTTTAAAGCATACATATCAAAGTATTGAATGTATTTTAATCAATAAAATATTGTTTATCTCAGTTGAAAACGCAAATGCTGAGGAAGATCAGAAGGTTAGAATTACAAGCTAGAAATCCATTGGTTAACATAGGTAAGCATTAGAAAGTTTCAGGTTTTTGAGTCAATTGTTGTAACTTTATAACATTGTCTAGACATAAGATTATGCATTTCTAGGGGTCAGAAATCACATATCTTTCTGTTTCAGTGATTGGCAGTGGGAAAATTCATCTATGGAAAGCTTCTATAGTTACATAGCAACCAGGACATGGATTTAGCCAAAATGGGAAGATGTCCGGATTGAATGGACTATTGAGATATCACTAAACTGTGTAGCAGATTGCAATTGACAGAAATACTTTGTCAAAAACTGGACTGACATTTAGGCCCGATTCTCCCATCCTGATGCGCGTTGGGTTGGGAAATGTGCATGTCATCCACTTCAGGACGCATGCGCACTTCCCACAGCTGGAGAGCAGACACAATTGGAACTGCACTGGAAACTAACAAGAAGATGGTAAGTGATTAAAATCTATTTCTAATCTTATTAAAATGTCATTATTGGGCCCAGAACTGAATTCTCCAAGTCTGCCAGCATCCCCCACCCTTCCATGAGTTTTTCACTCCGCCAAGGTTTAGAGTAACTCCCCACTTGAGGAACAAGAGGAAGACCCTAATGGAGTAACAGGGGAATCAGGGCACCCCAGAGGGTTGGGTGGCAGGGGAGCAGTGCTCCCTGGGGATGGGCACCCTGACAGTACTAGCTTGTGCCCTCTGGCACTGCCCAAAGGATAAAGTGCCTAGGCTTAGGAGACATGTTAGCACTGCCCACTAGGCATTGGATAGTGCCAAAGGGATGGGGCCAAGGAGGTGGGGCCTTGGTGTGTGGCCTATTGTAGGAAGGGGTGGGGAAAGGGATGTTGCGGTTGGGGACTAAGGGCAATTGGTGAGATGGGGTGCCACTCTGCAGATAGGATTGGCTGGACTGGAGGGAGGCCAGTGATCAGGATGAGTTTGGGGGAGGGGGGGTGAGTTTGGGGGAGGGGGTCCTGCTTCCCAGGGGAGTCTGCCTCCCAAGGAGAGGGGGTATCTGCCTTCCATTGCGGTGGGGTGGGCGGAATCTGCTTCACTGGGGTGCGGTTAATGCCAATTCTGCACAGAATCTTTTTGGGAGAATTGGCCTCTCTAATAGGTAAATGATTTTTTTCTTAAGCTAATGAAGAGGAGTATCTCAGATAATGAAAGGTGTAATCATTCTATATTTTGGCTGAGTGTCTCAGATCTTTGGAGAGGTTCCACATCCCTGAAGCTGTGTGCTATCTAACACTTTGGAGACCTCCAAACAGCTGTACATTAATGCATTGTTTGTCTTGTCTGATTTTTGTGTTTTAAATAAATTTTGGTTACATCCTTTTGAACAGGGACTATGGCTAGAATTTTACCAACATGCTCACCCTAGAATCAGGGTGGTCAAGACTCGCAAAACAAAACTCTCCATGGCCTCGTGTTGGATTGTACGAGCTTCGCATGAGCGAGGTTGTAAAATCCTGGTCTTTGTGAGTTATTAAATAGAATCTAAGTTTTTAGACATTGGCCACCTTCTTACAAGAAACCCCCCTCCTTCTTACAAATGCTTTGCACAAACAAAATCTGTGTTCCACATCATATGAAGTTCATGCAATGGGAGAGGGAACATCCAGAAAGTTGTTCCCAAAAAAATTAATATACTGTGACAGCCATATATCAGTGGTTGTCTTCATACTTATAAGCAAGTTAAAAAGAAAAAGACAAACTTTGAGACTATCTGATGATGGAAGCCAATCATTGATGTCAACCTTAGTTCAGTAATAGCACATCTGCCTCTGAGTCAGAAGGTTACCACTTCAGAGACTTGAGCACATAACTTGAGTTCAATTTAATAAGGAGGAAGTATCGCGCTGTCAGGATTATCATCTTTCAGTTGAGACCTTAAACCAAAATTCCACTTGTCCTGGACATAAAAGGACAATTTTGAAGATGATTAAAGAAAATTGTTTTGCTCTGTGACCTGGCCAACAGTTCTATGCAGTCAGCCGCACTTCAAAGATATTTCATTGGCTGTAAAATGGCACATCCTTTTGGTTGTGAAAGGTGCCATTTAGTCACAAGCTTCCTTCTGAAAAGGAAAGCTCTTTGAATGGAAGAAATATTGTTCCGCTGCTCATTGATGAGATTGTTTCTCAGTTTGCATCTAATTTAAATGGAATAGTTTTTCGCTGATTTTAAAAGCAGATCTATGTAACCAGGTTAAAAGGCTGGGATTTTTTGGCCTCACTGAGGCAGGCTCCCTCTCGGAGAATGTAGCAAATCAGTGTCAACTTCGACTGGGGCCAGAAAATCTCACTGGTGGAAGGGTGGAAAATTCTGGCCTCAGAAACAATCAAAAATTAGTGAGCATTTGAAAGCATGCCAATTAATTGAGATGAGAGAAAAAAGGAAAGAAGAATGAAAGCACTAGAAATCAAATGTTGTTGCTGCTGTGAAAGAAGGCAGCAGAATATTGATCATCATCTGTTTAAGTTCAAGTTTGTTTATTAGTGTCACAAATAGGCTTACATTGCGGGCAGCACAATGGCATAGTGGTTAGCACTTCTGCCTCACAGCGCCAGGGACTTGTGTTCAATTGCTGGCTTGGGTCCCTGTCTGTGTGGAGTCTGCACATTCTCCCCATGAATGTGTGGGTTTCCTCTGGGTACCCCAGTTTCCTCCCACAATCTGAAAGATGTGCTGGTTAGGTGCATTGACCCGAACAGATGCCAGAGTGTGGTGACAAGGTAAATATCACAGTCACTTCATTCAGTGTTAATGTAAGCCTTACTTGTAATTAATAAATAAACTTTTAACTTTCACTTTAATTAACACTGCAATGAAGTTACTGTGAAAATCACCTAGTCACCACACTTTGATGCCTGTCCAGTTACACTGAGGTTGAATTTAGTACTGCCAATGTACCTAGCCAGCAATCTTTCAGACTGAATCCTTTATGGATTAATTGGACAGTTGTTCGTGCAGAGATAAGAAAGTGGCAGCTTTGATTCTACACAAATAAGGATTGAGGACAAATTTCACATCCAGTCGATGGGGCTCGTAAGTTTACAACATATACGATTATGCAGAACGTAGTAAGAATGTATAAGTAGGATTAGAGTTGGCAGCTGCAGGGACTTTGGGATTAGAACGTGTACCTGCAGGGAATTTGGGATTAGAATGGGTACCTTCAGAGAATTTGGGATTAGAGTTGGTAGCTGTAGGGAATTTTGGATTAAAATAGATTAAAATAGATAGCTGCAATCCACAGAGTAAACAGCTGTGGAGAATTGGGACCAGCGTAGTTACTTCTTGGGAAATGGAATTAGTGTAGCTGGCTTCAAGAAATTTGGGACTAGAATAGATAGCTCCAGAGAAATGGGATTAGAGTACAGAGTTGTGGGGTAATGGATTAAGAACTGGGGACTGAAAATTGCAAAGATGTAATTGCAGTCAGAGATGTTAATTGTTATTATGTGATACATTATGATATTGGGCTATTGAAATGCTGATGTGTCATTCTTGAGACAAGATATATCAGAGTCATAGTCTGCGAATTTGCACAATTAGTTTCGGAATTTAGAGAGAAATGTCATTGGGGTTTATCCTCTTGGAAATCATTGATTTTTCAGAAGATTAAATTTAATTAGCATTGAGTTTAACATCTTCAGTCCATTGCCACTTTTTCTTGGACAATCTTGAACTATCAATGCCTCCTTATGTCACATCTTTTATTTTCACATGCATTTCATTATCAGAAACTTCAGCCAACATCTCCTTAAATCCTGAATCGCTCTTTTTCTCTATTCCACTCCACCCCTCTTCACCTTTAGCTCGGTTTGCACATACAACAGCAACATCATCCAGTTCAGATGAAAGGTCATTGCTTTGAAATATTAGAGAAGAGTTTATGATGCTTAAAAGAACAGGAAATATGGAACATGGGATAGCCTGATTTACCCCTTATCCTCAAACTATAACTCCTAGTTCTGGACTCCTCCACCATCTGGAACATTCTTTCTGATTCTACTCTGTCTAATCCTCTTAGAATTTTGTAAGCTTCTATGACATCCCCTGTCACTATTCTAAATTCCAATGAATATAATCCTAACCAACTTGGTGTCTCCTCATAAGATAGTCATCCCATTCCAGGAATCAGCCTGGTAAACTTTCGCTATACTCTGTCTACAGCAAGGACATCCTTTCTCAGATAAGGACATCAAAACTGCACACAATAAACTAAGTGTGGCCTCAACAAAATCCTGTACAATTTGCAGTAGTACATCCCTATTTCTATATTCAAATCCTCTCGCTATGAAGGCCAACATCCATTAGCCTTCTTTACTGCCTGGTGTACCTGCACACTTACTTTCAGTGACTGATGCATGAGAATACCAAGGTCTCATTAAGTAGCCACCTCTCTCAGTTTACACCCATTCAAATAATAATCTGCATTCCTATTTTTGCTACCAAAGTGGATAACCTTACATTTATGCACATTATACTGCACCTGCCATGCATTTGCCCACCGGCACAAAGGAGGAAAGCAGTGAATGGTCTCTTGTGAAGGATCTTGAGACCAGCAAGTTTGAATCTGTGGTGAGGACAGTTGTTGAGTGGAGTTGGGGGCATGAAGGAGTGGAAGGTAGATCAAGGGGGTGGTGAAGGGGGCAGAGCATGGTCTTCGGGGAAAAGAGGCATGAAGTGGGAAGAATCTGATGTCTTAAGTGTGGTTGGGAAGGTGAGGTGGGAGAGGAAGAACTATCATCTAGGGGAGACAATGGCCTAGTGGTATTATCAGTAAATTATCAATGCAGAAATTCAGCTAATGTTCTTGGGATCTGGTTTGAATCAATTTGAATTCAATAAAAGAAGTTTGGAATTAAAAATCTGCTGATGACCATGAAACTATTGTCGATTGTTGGAAAACCTCATCTGGTTTACTAATGTCCATTAGGGAAGGAAATCTGCCACCCTTATCTGGTCTGGCTTGCATGTGACCCCAGAGCCACAGTGGTGGACTCTCATCTGCCCTCCAAGGGCAACTAGGGATGAACAATAAATGCTGGCCAGCCAGCAATGCCCACATCCCACGAATGAATAAAAAAAGAAGAATATGAGAACATAAAGATCAATGTCAGCCCTGTCCATACGTGGAATCCATCTCAGGCTCTGGCAGAGTCCTCACTGGGCTTTAAGTTCACCTATAACATTTCAATTACTCCTGATCAGAGTGGTCTCTGAAAATATCCTTGACAATGCATTGAGCAAAAACTGAATTAATCTTCCCACTGTGGGAGGATGGGACTGTCGCAATGTCTGACTATCAGCCTCCAGCTTATTGATTCTGAGCCAAAGTTCACACAGAATTAGGATCACAGAGTACCAAAGTGCAGAAGGAGCCCTTTGACCCATCGAGTCTGCACCAACGCAAGAAACGCCCACCTAATCCCATTTGCCAGCACTTGAATGTTATGTTGAGCCAAATACTCATCCAGGTACTTTTTAAAGGGTGTGAAACATCGTGCTTCCATCATCCTCCCAGGCATTGCATTCCAGACACACTCAAATCCCCTTAAATCTCCCACCCCTCACCTTTAACCTATGCCCCCTTGTAATTGACCCTTCAATTAAGGGGAACAGCTGTTCCCTATCCACTCTGCCATGCCTCTTATAATCTTATAGACTTCTAACAGATCTCCCCTCCATCTCCATTGCTCCAGTGAGAACAAACCAAGTTTTTCCAATCTCTCCTCATAGTCAATGCCCTCCATACCAGGCAACATCCTGGTAAATCTTTCCAGTACCCTCTCCAAAGCCTCCACATCCTTCTGGTAGTGTGGAATTGAACAGCATATTCCAAGTGTGGCCTAATTAAGGTTTTATAAAGCTACAACATAACTTGCCAATTTTTAAACTCAATGCTCTGGCCGACGAAAGCGAGCATGCATCACCTCAAAGAACAAATAAATAGGAATGGATCTCTGTAAGAGATGGGGCTCATTGACTCAATGGTAGCGATTTTCCAAAGTTCGATCTTTAATTTTGAGCTGTGATCGGATTGAAGAGAAGATTATTTTACCATTTATCTGAGGGGACATTATTGGAGTTGAGCATGGAAGCTGGTCTGTGACACTGCCCGATAAAGGTGGAATATATGCCATTCTCTGATACCGATGTCTCTTAATCCTTTCTAGAGTGAGAAAACATTAAAATGGAAAACTGCCAATCCGTTTTCATAATTTGTTTCTGTAATAATAAAAGTCAGCAACAATGGCAACGACAACAAGAGCTGAAGTTAGCTCACAAGGGAAATTACATTATGCAGGGAAGATAATTGCTTTTCGCTAAGCAACAGGGCCATTCGTTCTTCGCTAACAATACACGTTGCTGCTTCTAATTAGCTTTAATTATTTATATATGATAAAGATGCACTGAAAAAGACCAGCTGGCCCATCAAGTCTGTCCCATTACATTGTGTTACAAACATGGCTTTCCATATTTCCCATCAGCCACCAGCAGTGCAATCTCCCAGGAATGATCAACTAAGAAAACCCAAGCCAATTCACTGAATCTAAGGAATTCTCTTCTACTGTTTGGCTATTGAAATGCTACTCCAGAAACTTGCACTCTATTAGGTAGGTTAGTCTACAAATTCAGCGCTGAAGGATGTTTTCTCTCTCCCAACTTTTTTAAATAAAGGGTTAATATTTGCCACTTTCCAGCCTGCAGCAACTTTTCCAGAATCCATAGAATTTTGAAAGCTAACAACCAATAGATCCACAGGTTGTTATTTAGCGGCAGTGCGTCAGATGCACCATAAAAAGCATCCTTTCCAGAAGTATCACAGTTTGGTATGGCTCCTGTTCTGACCAAGATTGCAAGAAATTACAAAGGGTTGTAAATGTAGCCCAATCCATCATGCAAACCAGCCTCCTTCCATAGGGTGGGATTTTACGCCCTCGTCCGAATGAGATGGAAATTCCTGTCTGAGGTCAACAGAGATTTCCGTTGTCGGACTCTTGCCTGCTCCGATTCTATGGCAGGCGAGGTGGTAGAGATCTGGTGATTGACTCCACCCACTGTTCCCATTGCCTAAGAAAAGCAGTCAGCATAATCAAGGGTCCCACTGATACTGGATATTGTTTTTTCCATGTTCTTCCTTCAGAATTAATGATACATAAGTCTGAGATCACGTACAACCAACTCAAGAACAGCTTTTTCCCTGCTGCCATCAGACTTTTGCGTGGACCTACCATACAATACACTGCTCTTTCTCTACATCCTAATTATATTCTACGCCCTCTCTTTTCCTTCTATGTACTCTATGAAAAGTTTGCTTTGTATAGTGCACAAGAAACAGTACTTTTCATCCCAATATAAATGACAACCATAAATTAAATCAAATCAAATCAGAATCCTCTAATAGCCAAAATGGCCATTTTGGGATAATGAGATCTCAGTTTGGTATTTTCCCTGTGCCCTCTTCGATGGCAAGATCAGGTTCATGCTGATATGGTGCATGAGGCTAATTAGCATATTTTATCATAAATTAGAATACCGTTACAGAGTTTAACAGTGTTACTTCTGTTTTCACTGTACCATCCCACCCAGCTGACGTGACATCATGCTGGTATGAATCGCTACTGGTTTTCAAGAGTGAAAACCAATTGTGAATATCATGCCACGGATGCACAGGTAAGTATAGATCCAAGCTAGTGTGAGACATGGCCAGGCAGTGCCCTGGTACTGCCCCAGCACCCATTCACTGCCCCCAGGCAATCCACCCTTGCAGTGCCATCCAGCAGTGCCAACCTGACACTGCCAGGTTGGCACTGCTGGGACAGGCCATCTGGGGAACACCATTGATGTGGTGTGTGGGGCGCTCTCATGCAAACCAGTCTCCCTCCCACTGGGAACAATGTATTTGATTCTCAAATGCCCTCCAAGGGCAACAAGAGGTGGGCAATAAATCAACTGGCCAGCAAAGCCTATGTTCCATGAATGAATACAAAAAGAGGGAAGGATGATGCATGTGAGGCAAGGGGAGGGACAGGGAGAATTTTGGCTTCGAGTCAATCAGCTGGAGGCTGAGCATCCGAAGTTGCAACATATCAGGCGGGCGCAAAGTGAACCAGAAGCTATGTTTCAGGAGGCAGTCACAACCTTTAGATAAACTACTCTGAATTGGGTCAAGGACAGGAGGATACGATTACATATATCCTGGACTTATTGTTGTGCCTTGTGCAATTGGGGAGAAATCCCTAAGGGCTTTTAGTAAAATTTATCACTTTTTCATGTCACCCCCAGGAGCTAACATGGATCTTGGATCATACGGTGAGCACTGCTGCGTCGACTGTCTTTCCCGTGCATAGCTAAAGTACAAAATGAAACACAAAAGATTCAATTTTCCAACCCTGCCTACCTCTGGGATCATCCAGTCCCACTGGAAGTCAATAGAGTTTTGGCTGGGCCACTGAATCTCTTGTGGTGAGTCCCACCATGATGAGGCCAGAGAATCTCAACCAAAGCAGCAGAAATTGATTTGGGCCTACTTTGAAGCTCCAAATATTTCCAGTAAAGCACACACCAGAGTGAGGGACCAGAGGCTTGCTTTAGATGAATATGGTAAGCTGCTAATGTCTGTCTGACTGTCCAATCTCCAGAAGTAGTTGGCTTGCTTACAACAATGAATTTGAGTCTAACAGTTAAAATAGACCATACTTCATTTTGAACATTCAGGTTTTCAAATAATGTTACTCATCTATCAAAAACTGGCCCAGAGTTATCATTTTTTAAAAATTAATTCACAGGACACAAACATCACTGGCTGGACCAGCAATTATTACTCAGCCCTAATTGGCCTTGAGGAGTTGGTGATGAGCTGCCATCTTGAACCTCTGCAGTCCATTTGCTGTAGGCAAACCAGCAGTGCTGTTAGGGAGGAAGATCCAAGATTTTGACTCATCGACAGTTAAGGAACAGCGATATATTCAAAGTCAGGATGTCGGGTGGCTTGGAGAGGAATTTGCAGGTGGTGGTGTTCCCGTATATCGGCTATGCTTGTCCTTTTAGATGGTAGTTGTCACGGGTTTAGAAGATGTTGACTAAGGAGAAATGGTGCATTCCTGTCGTTTATCTTGTAGATCATAGATACTGCTGCTACTTGGTGAGATTTTCTAGTTGCAAATGCTTCAGTACTATCGTGTGCTCTGATGCGTTCGGTTCCCCAGCCATTAAGAATAGGGACATTAGTGGTGCGCCCTCCTCCTGTGACTTAGAATCATAGAATTAATACAGAGCAGAAGGTGGCCATTTGGTCTATTCAGTCTGCAATCCCATCCAGGCCCTATCCCCATAACCCTCCTTATTTAAGCCATTAGTTCACCAGACAATAAGCGGCAGTTTACTATGGCCAATCTATCTAACTCGCATGTCTTTGGACTGTGGGAGAAAACCGGAGCATCCAAAGGAAACTGACACAGACATAGGGAGAATGTGCAAACTCCACACAGATAGTGACCCAAGGCTGGAATTGAACCTAGGTTCCTGGTGCTGTGAGGCAGCAGTGCTAACCATTGTACCACCATGCTGCCCAAAATTGTCCACCATCATCCATGGCTGGATTTGGCAGGACTGAAGAATTGGACATTAAGTTTCAATTAAGTTTAAAATACTCACTCTTGGTTAATTCTTCTAATGTCATGGCTTTAGTTCAACATATTTGCATACTTCAATCACAAAGCTACAACACTATCATAATCAAACTGCTCAGTACTCTGCTTTCTTCTACCTTTTCCGATAATTCATGACCCTTCTCCTCACCCTTTCGTTCACCCCTTAGGTATAAAGATTTACAGTGCTTTGGTCAGACCACATTTGGGGTATTACGAGCAGTTTTGGGCCCTGTATCTAAGGAAAGATGTGCTGGCTCTGGAAAAGGTCCAGCGGAGATCATAAGAATGATCCCAGAAATGAAAAGCTTGATGTATGAGGGGCATTCGAGGACTCTGGGTTCGTACTCGATGGCATATAGAAGGATGGATAGGCCTGGATAGAGTGGACATGCGGGAGACATTTCCATGAGTAGGAGAAACTAGGATCTGAGGGCACAACCGACTTCTACTAGAGGTAATGCAGTCCTCTTCAAGGGAGGCAAAACTATCTTAATACTTGTATTTAATCCAGCAGTGCAAGGGGAGATTTTTGAAACAGTAGTTGGTTCCAGTTTGAGCTGTTATTCCCAGCCCCTTACATTCTAATTTGCAAAACTGGTTGTTGGAAACAAATCTAATCAGGTAATGACTTTGATTTAGTTAAAGCAAGTGCTGGAAGAGCACATTGCTCAGATCTTCCACTGAGCCCTGCCACTGGGGACTCCTACATTTTTACTTAACATATTTACAACGTTCGAAATTGTGTTAGCTTCGCTTGTTTATTTGTTGCAGAGGAAAGTGTGTATTCTGTTAAATTTATTTGAAGAATGGGAAGAATGGCAGACTGCAATCTGAATAAGAAATGTGCAAAGTTAAGTTAAATTATGATTGCATCAATTTTAGGGTGAAAATTGGAGGCCAAAATTGGACAACTTGATAAAACCATGCACAATGGCTGCCTGAACCGTGCCCATCATTATATTGCTCTAAAGGATTTTCAGGCATCTTAAAAGGTATTATATTTCTTGCCTAATAAGAGATTGATTGCCTTTTTGAGCATCTCATGTTTTCTCCTGACTGCACACTACTAGGGAATGTCTCAACCAGCCCTCGATCTGGTCTGGTTTCTTTCCACCCTGACCTTGGCCTTTCCTCCTCTTCCCTTTCCCAGGATTTAACAAAGCCCTGACCACTCTCTGCAAGACAGACTGTCCAAAATGATCCAACTTGGAACACTATAGAGAAAAGTGTTAGCTAGTCCCAATTATTACACTGCAACCCAAGGGCTAATTGCAGCAGATCCTTGAAGTGGCCTCTTCAGGTTTGAATAGAAATATAGAATCATAGGAAATAGAAGCAGGAGTAGGCAGTTTGGGCTGTCGAACCTGCTCCACCATTCATTATGATCCATGGCAGATCATCTAACTCAGTAACCTGTTCCCATTTTCCTCCTTTATCTGTTGACCCCTTTAGCCCCAAGAGTTATATCTAATTCCATCTTGGGAAAAAAAAGGGGGCAAATTTTCCCATTCCACCAGCCACAGGAACCGTAGCAGGTAAGGGGCTGATAATGTGCACTCAAAAGTCAAAAAACAGTTGACTTTGGGAGGGATTTTCCAGTTTTTGGCCCAACTGCCTTCTATGGTAAAGGATTTCACAGGCTTAAATTCTCTGGATGAAGAAATTTTTTGTCATCTGATCTGGCCTAAGATGACTCCAGGGCCACAGCAATGTAGTTAACTCTCAATTGCAGTCGTGCACCTAGGGATGTGCAATAAATGCTGACCAGCCAGCAATGTTCATGTCCCATGAATGAATAAAAGAAACACAGAAAAAGAGGCAGAACAAGATCAGTCACCTATTATGTAGAATAGTCCTACAAGCTTTCACCGCAAGCATGAAGTATCAACATATGCGGCTTCTTGTCCATTTGCAGGGCCACTCCTAATGAAACTGATTACTGTGTTTGTCAGTAGGCTTGTAGAAATACAGGACCTAGCCTTTCATTCATAAGCTGGTACTCATTTAGAATCTGGGATTCCATTCAAAATGGGTTCTTCATTCATAACTTGGCATTTCATTCATGGGCTTGCATTCCATTCATGACCTACGGTCTTGCATTCCATTCATAATCTTTCTTTTCATTTACAGCTTGAAATTTAATTGGTGGTTTGGTATCCCATTCACGGTCAAGTATTCCACTGAATGCCTTGTATTCTGTTAAGGTTGCGACATCCATTGACGGGCAGTTTGCTGTAGGTGTGCACTGCCTCTGAGCGATTGCAAACCTGCCTCAGCAACAGCTGGTCTGTCTCTCTCTTTAAAGTGAAAATAAACCTACTGGGGGATTGAACAGGTTAAAAAGTGAAACAAAGAAAGTATTTTTTAATATTGTTGCTTAAACCTCAGGAAAAGGAAATGCTATATGTTCCCCACAACTAATGCTAGTATTATAAATCTTGGACCATTGACTGCTACAAATTATGGTGGTGTGCTGTGGGCAGCTTGTGAATAATAGATAAATGTGGTTTATTGTTTTTGCAGACATTGCTATCTACCAACTAACAAGGGATAGATGCATCTAAAATATAATAATAAACAGAAACGTAGAGTCCTGTTGTTAACAAACGGCTGTAAGTAAAATATGATTCTATACTCGAAAGTTAAAAAACAGTAAGGGCAGTTGGAGAATGACTTTTCTAGTCAACGACTTAAATTGTGATTTCATGGCTTTGTCACACAAATAGGAAATCAGACTGGCATTGAAGACTGGCATCCGGTGAACTTTGATTTTGATTTATTTATTATTGTCCCATTAATTAGTATTCAGTAAAAAGTATTATTTCTTGTGCACTATACAGACAAAACACACCGTTCATGAAGAAGGAAATGAAAGAGCGCAGAATGTAGTGTTATGGCCATTGCTAGGTATAGAGAAAGATCAACTTAATGCAAGGTAAGCCTATTCAAAAGTCTGATCTCAGCAGCAAGGGCACAACAGGCTGCTCAGTAGCACAGTGGTTAGCACTGTTGCTTCATGGTGCCAGGGACCTGAGTGTGATTCCTGGATTGGGTCACTATCTGTGTGGAGTTTGCACATTCTCCCTGTGTCTGCGTGGGTTTCCTCCAGGTGCTCCGGTTTCCTCTCACATTCTGAAAAATATGCTGGTTGAATTAATTGACCTGAACAGGTGCTGGACTGTGGCGACTGGGGGAATTTCACAGTAACTTCATTGCGGTGTTAATGCAAGCCTTACTTGTAATGAATTAATAAACTTTACTGTTTTACTTTAAGAAACTGTTCTTGAGTCAATTGATACGTGACCTCAGACAGTTGTATCTTTTTCCTGACAGAGAAAGATGGAGGAGAGAATACCTGGGCTGCATGGTTCTTTAATTATGCTCACCACTTTGACTGTTCTCTGACAAATTTACCAAAGAAATAACAATACCCAGCCTTATTCCAGGTAAGCAGAAATATTATTTAAAAAAGGCTTATGAAAGATATTTCTACTAAAATCTTGACATAAAATGGGTATCTAATAGATTGGATAGGAAATTCAGGAAATATTTCTTTACCTAAGAATGGTGAGAATCTGGAAGTCACCATTATAAGTCCGTGAGTTAGATACCAGGTCGATTTATTTATAAGGAAAGCCAGATAAGTACTTGAGGAGACAAGGAATGCAAGATTAATGCTAGGATCGCACGGTGCACAGTGGCTAATCCTTCTGCCTTACAGTGACAGGGATCCAGGTTCAATTCTGGCTTTGGGTCACTGTCTGTGTGGACTTTGTACATTCTCCATGTGTCTACATGGGTTTCCTCCGGGTGCTCCAGTTTCCTCTCAAGTCCAAGGATATGCAGGTTAAGTTGATTGGCCATGCTAAATTTCTCTGAGTGTCAGGGGATTAGAAGATTAAGTGTGTGGGTTATGCAAATAGGGCTTGGGTGGGATTGTGGTTGATACAGACTTGATAGGCCTCCTCCTGTATTGATTTGATGATATTAGAGTTGGATGAAGAGGTATGGGTGGATAATGAACGTTGGCATGTACTATTTGGGCTGAATGATCTATCTTTCTGATGTATTTTTGCGTATAATTCAGGAATGTTATGATGTTCCATGTGATGGGGAGGAGGGTTAATTGTTTAAATACCAGATTTAATTTTGTAAATGGGTTTAATGATAGACTGAAGTGCCCGTGGGTTACTCACAGGAATTCACGTGATGTTATATGATCTTCTGCAAACCAAAATAACCAAATTGATCAAATTATCCCCAATGGGGAAATTACTAACAAGATTTCACTTTTTTGCAACTTTTGCTTTAACACAAATCAGAATCAACATAAATTAAACAAGAATTCACAGTTGAACAATACTTCATATAAAAAAGTTAATTTTGCTTTAAATAGTCCAATAATGATACATCTTACATAACCCACGAACACATACATTATTCCGCACAGAAATGTGGCACTAGGGCACTCTCCAGTCTTGCCCGTGGCACTACCTGCAAGGACAAAGAATTTGGCATTCCAGCCAAAGCTCCATTGATTGTCAGTGACACTGGAAAATCCCAGCTGCAAACGAGTTCAGAAGATCTTGGTCAACATTGCTGCACAATTTGCTGCTCTAAATTCATGCCAGAGTAACTTAGGGGTCCCACCTGACAACAGCGTTTCATAGATCTGATTATCATCAGCAAGGCACACGTCAATGAATTGTCTCTTCCTCCAGTCTATACAGTTCTGATGGTAAAAGTTTCCAAGAGTTCCAACTGATCAACCAATAACAGCCCGGTTCACAGTTTGGCCATTTCTGGGAAAATACCTAATGCAGCATCTCCAAGCTACTCACAAAATTTTACAGGTTTTAAACCTTTAAAACCAGCTTGGTACATTGCTCTTTGTTTTCATTTCCACAAACAGCAAAACTGACTTTTTCCTGAGAGAGATTTTCTTCTCCTCATAAGAAATTGGCATTTTTGTCTTTATGTCTTCTCCTGCTTTCGCTACATATCTGCATCTGTGTGCTGATCACCTTCACCCACCAGCTCTACTTCTTGGTAATTCTCCTTCGTGTTTCAGCTTTCCTTTCCACCTGCAGGTTCCTTTGTGTTTGCAGCTCCCCATTTTGTCTGAAGACCTCCTTTCTTTCTGCCAGCCACTTGGCTTCTCATCTTAATTTCCTTCCCTGTTGGGACAGCTTCCAAGTCAAGTGTCACCTGGTAACTAAGAATTAGTATTTCTTTGTGTCCAAGAATTTTAAACAATCTTTTCAAATATCTTAAAAAGCATATAGATTCCACAGACTTTTTAAAAAGTTTTCCTGACTGCACTGCTTCTAGATCAACAGTAATCATAGATGGTAGTTTTCATTCAGGCGACGAATAAATAAAAATTAATGTGCTGTGCCTTATATAACTGAATTAGGGGAACTCTAAAATGTGTCTGTTCAGGATTAAGGTTATATTTCTATAGCATTCTTAAGGGAATAAAAAAAACCCAAAGCGTTTCACAAAGGCATTATAATACAAAATATGACATGCAAGATGCATAAAGACATAGGTACATAGGAATTAAGAACAGAAGTAGACATTTCAGTGCTTCGAACCTGCTCTGCCATTCAATCAGATCATGGCTGATCTCTTCCTGGTCTCAACTCCACCTCCCTACTTGTTCCCCATATCCCTTTAACCCATTTTTCTATTTGAAATATATCTAGCTCCTTCATCAAATCAGTTCATGGTTCAGAGTCCACATATAATGGGGCAGCGAGTTCCGCAAGTTCACCACCCTCTACGAGAAGTAGTTCCACTTGGTTTCAACATATATCTGAGACCTCTTACTCCAGACAGCCTCAGAAGAGGAAACATTTGCTCTACATTCTCTTAATCAATGTCTTTTAAAATTTCATATGCCTCGATCAGATCCCCTCTCATCCTTCTGAACTCCAATGAGCATAAACCAAACCATTCAATCTCTCTTCATTCATCAACCCTTTCATCCCAGAATCAATCTGGTGAACCTCCTCTGAGCTGCCTCCAATGCCACCACATCTTTCCTCAAATGAGAAGACTCAAACTGGGTACAATACTCCAGGTGTTGTCTAGCCAACACCCTATACGACTGCAACAACCCTTCTCCACTTTTATGCTCCATTTCTATAGAAAGATTGTACAAAGAGATAGTTATTAAAAAAGTGTCTTAAAGAAGGAACGTAAGTTAGACAGTTATAGACTTAAGCATCTGAAGGCACAACTACCAGTGATGCAACAATTAATCAGGGATTCTTGAGAGGTCAGAATTAGATGAGTACACGTATCTTAAAGGGTTGTAGGGTTGGAGAATGTTAGAGTGTGAGTGAGGCTTCTCCACAGAACAATAATTCTCTCATCTTTCCCTTGCTCTCATTTTCTCTATATCCTAACTCCAAAAAGCAACAGTTCCTTCATTCTGATTCAAGATGTGAAAACTAGCACTTGAAGTTCAACAGCATTAAGGTTTGGATTTCTTACCCATGAGTGGAAGTTCATATGGGTCTGTCTCTCATAGGGGTCAAATCAAAGCATTCTATTTCCTTAATTTATAGAGACATTTTAAAACATAACTGTCTTGTAAAGACCCACATTTGTAACAACATGTGTCAGCATCTGAGATCATGACTGCAATTATGAAATGAGGGGAGGTGTGCCTCTCTCTTTACTGCCTTCTTGCTCTTCCACTGCTAATTGGGTAGTTGAACATCTTGGACATCTGAAAAGAGAAAGGCACAAAGGTGTGATAGTAGCGTGGGGACCAGAGAAAATGAGAAATCCATGCTTGATTGTGGGGTGAGGGAGGAGTGAGATGAAGGAGGGAGGATTAAGTATGCAGCTACCCTCATCTTCAATGATCAGACCCTGCTGGTGGTCAAGGACGCAGCAAAGGATATTTCCATAATAGAATCATACAATCTCACAGTGCAGAAGGAAGCCATTCAGCCCATCGAGTCTGCAACAACCACAATCCTACACAGGCCCTATCCCTGTGATCCCACGTATTTACCTTAGCTAGCCTCCCTGACACTAAGGGGCAATTTACCATGGCCAATCCACCTAACCTGCACATCTTTGGACTGTGGAAGGAAATCGGAGCACCTGGAGGAAACACCCATAGACAGGAGGAGAATATGCAAACTCCGCACAGATACTGACCCAAAACTGGAATTGAATCTGGGTCCCTGGTGCTCTGCGGCAGCAGTGCTAACCACTGTGTCACCATGCCATCCATAAGCAGCACCATTTCCTCCATGATGATTAGACTGTGCAGACATACTAAATCCCCTCTGCTGTCTTCAATTGCAAACCAAGTCTGTCCTGTAAAGAAGGGGGACACATGTTAGAAAGTCTCACGTAATGGGTGGGATTTTGCGGTTGTGGTCACCCCAAGTGCAAAAAAATCCCACCCATGGCCCGTGTCCCACCCAGTACGATTTCCGTGGTGGGCGGGATGGTAAAAGCTGGGTCAAGATTACTGGGTGATATATCTGTCATAAATAATAGCTGTCATTCTGTGCCAGCTCTGAGATGTGGGTATGAGACTAGTAAAATTGCAAAGCTTGTGTAAGTGAGGTGAATGGAGAAGGTTGATTTCTGACTGATTAAATTACTGATTGATGAGTAATGATAGTATGGTGAATTGAGCAATAGCTGAGACTAATGATGCAGTTTGTAGGTTATTACAATTGAGGACCATTCACCGAGCGTGAACTTTTCCTCCTGCTCCACTGACAAGAGGCTGGTAAACACCTTCTGGTAGTGCATCCAGATCCTTGAAGTTGTATTTCTAAAGTTTGACCACCTTGGTTCCTTAACATTTGTCTGGAGAGCACCCCCACCCCTCCCAAATCCCAAAGCCTCATTCGCAAGATACTGAACATCACTTTTCCTTCCAACGTCCTCCAAAAAGACCCTCAGTGCACTATCTGGAAACCTTGGTGCCTGCTCTCTCTCTCTCTCCCATAGTCAGCCATTCTTCCCTTTTTCCAGGATGACATTCATTTGCAGAATGATTCCCAGTACCTGCTCCAGTCACAGTGTATCACCAGTTTAACTGGTGCAGGTTTATTTGAAGTAGTACAAGATCAACATTCATTAGTGCAAGTTATTAACAATGAGGAATTTATATATATTTATATTTTAAAACCATGTGTTGGGGTTAAGCCGACTGCTGACTTGCAGAATTCACTAGACTGAGTGGGCATCTGAATTTTGTATGATGCCTTTATTTTCATCTGCAAGGTTGTGACCTTGCAGCATTTATAAAAGTTCACCAAGTTAACACCAAAAGAACTCCACTCTCCCTTAGTGGCAATTACCGTCAATTAGTACTGAATCCAACTTGCACGGACTGGGTTAATATACAATTGAAACTCTACTTGGGAGTCTCTGATTCATCGCAGTAGGAAGAAGAGCTTCAAACTATTTACAATAGCCATGAATTGGGAACAGCATGGTGGGATAGTGTTAACCCTGCTGTCTCATAACACCAGGGACCCGACTTCAATTCTGGCCTGGAGTGACTTTGTGTGGAGTTTGCACAATCTCCCTGTGTGGGTGTGGGTATCCTCTGGGTGCTCTGGTTTCCTTCCATAGTCCAAAATTGTGAGGGTTAAATTGATTGGCGATAATAAATTGCCCCTTAGTGTCAGGGGAATTCGAAGGGTAAATACATTATGGAGTTGGGACCTGAGTGGGATTGTTGTTGGTGCCGGCTCGAAGGGTCAGATGGTCTCCTCCTACACTATAGATTCTATGGTTCTATGTGTTAAACCTCAGACAGGGATAGGCGAGGGACTTGTGGTATTACCTTGAGACAGTTAATTCAGGAACCCGATCTGGAGATTATGATTTGAATCCCACTGTAGGAGAAGATGGAACTTGAATTCAACTTTAAAAAAAGCTGGAATTAAGAATCTACAGATGACCATGAACTGATTGTTGGAAACACCCATCTGGTTCACTAATGTCCTAAAGGGAAGGAAATCTGCTGTCTTTACATTGTCTGGACTATATGTGACTCCAGAGCCACAGCAATGTGGTTGACTCTCAATTGCCTTCCAAGGGCATCTAGGGATAGGCAATAAATGCCAACCAGTGACACACAAGTGCCACGAATGAATGTATCACTTAGTTCCATCAACTCACATTAACTGCAAAATATAAGCCACAGAAGTTTGACACTGGGCAAAAAAAGAAATCTCTGTTGTGTTTTATTATGTCGATAGCTACAGGATATGAGTGGAAGCTTAGTGGTCGTGTGGATGAGTGGCAGGTGGCCTGTCCTTTGGCTCACATTATTGTTTATTTCTTGAAAGGTACGTTTGCCTTGGTTTTGTTTGGTTTCATAATGGTTCTGATATTGCGCTCACATCTTATGAAACTTCAGTGAGGAGACTGGATTGAAATTCACTGAACAATAACATGAAATATGAGGATCTATTATTTTGTGTGGCCCTTGCTTGCTCCTCAGCTCAGGCAGCACTGGAATCACATTCTGGTCTGTGCTACTATTTACCTTAGGCAGTACTTGAGACATTCATTTCCCAGGGTCGGAGCTGAGTTAATCCTTTGCAGCCCACTTGCAGTCCTGGTAGATAAATGAATAATATCCCTTTAGTCTCAGCATGCATTCCAATGTGAGGTAAACTGTTCAGGTTACACTGACTCCTTTGCTCCACGTTGGCCATTTTTTTTTTATCTTTCCTTTTGAAGATTACAGTTTAATTAAATCTGTTCCTTTGCTGTATTACCCTTTCGCTTTTTCTCTGTTCCTTTTACTTGGCAAAAAGGAGCATAGAAAAGCGAAGAGGTAATATAGCAGAGGAACAGATTTCCTTTTTCCTGGGTGGCATGGTGGCACAGTGGTTAGCATTGCTGCCTCACAGATCTAGAAGACTGGATTTATTTTCTGATTTGGGTGACTGACTGCAGGTTAGAATCATAGAATCCTACGGAGCAGAAAGGGCCTGTTTCCCATGCTGTTTTGTTCTTTGTTCTTTGAGTCTGCACCGACCAAAATCCCACCCAGGTCCTACCCCCGTATCCCTACATATTTTACCACTAATCCCTCTAACCGATGCATCTAAGGGGTAATACTGGCATGGCCAATCAACCTAACTCACACATTTTTGGATGTGGGAGGAAACCGGAGCACCCAAAGGAAATCCATAGAGAAACGAGAAGTGTGCAAACTCCGCGACCCGAGCCAGGAGTCGAACCCAGTTCCCTGCAGCTGTAAAAGAGCAGTGCTAACCACTGTACTCCCTGTGTCTGTGTGGGTTTCCTCCGGGTGCTCCAGTTCCCTCTCACGGTTCTGAAAGATGTGTTACTTAGGCGCATTGGCCATGTAAAACTCCCCCTGAACAGGTGCCGGAGTGTGACGAATAGGGTATTTTCACAGTAACTTCATTGCAGTGTTAATTCAGCTGACTTATGACACTAATAAATTAACTTTGCAATTGACCAGACAGCATTTTTTACAAAGCAAAATGATTCAAGGCCCATGACAACTCAAGATTTAATGATGTAAAGATTAAGTGGATTGGCCATGCTAAACTGCTCCTTAGTGTCCCAAGATATATAGGTTAGGGGAATTAGTGGGGTAAGTATCTGAAGTTAATGGCCAGGCCCTAGGTATGATGCTCTGTCAGAGAATCAATGCACACTTGATGGGCGGAATGGCCTCCTTTTGCACTTCAGGGATTCTGTGATTCTGAGGTCAGATCCAAGTAACATTCAGATAGAGAATTGAACGTAACTGAAGAATGAGGTGTTGAGGGTCTGGAGGAGGAAAGGTGAAATGCAAAAGGAGGTGACTGGGGTGAAAGCTCCAGATGGAGACCAAAAAAGGATTGCCAAAAATGACAGTGGCAGCAAATATACAGCAGCAGCAGGAATGTAAACATAAGCAGCCGCAGGGGGAGAGCAAACACGCAGCAGCAAGGGAGAGAAAACATAGAGCAGCAGGGGGAGAGAAAACACAGAGCAGCAACAGAGAGAGCAAACACAGCAGCCAGAGGGGAGAGCAAACACAGCAGCCACAGAGGAGAGCAATCATGCAGCAGTAGGGGCGGAGCAAACACAGCAGCTGCAGGGGAGAGCAAACATTGCAGCATCTAACTTACACATCTAAGGACACTAAGGGAGTCCTCATCCCTCACCACTTATATATTCCCCATGTCCCATCTATGCCACCTCATGTTGCCATCCATCTTCCATGGTCCCTTTTACTCCCAATTTAAATTATACAATTCTAACCCACCCCCATGGGCCCTCATAGCCACTAGGCCAACCTATGGCTCCCTGTAATCCCCATGTCCCTTTATAGTCCCTATGCCAACTTAGTGCCAACTCATACCAATCCATTACACCTGACTCATCATCATTTTCAGTGATACCCTACGTGCCAACTCGTGGAAGGTGGATGGCAACATGAGCTGGCACAGATGGGGCACAGGGAATATGTAAGTGATGATGGTGAGTCAGGTCTAATGGATTGGGCAAACTTTTGGAGTCTGAGCAAGATTAAATAAAAAAATCTCCTAAGTGTCTGTTGCAGACTTTATTATATTTAAAGAAGCTCCCTCATACCTAATACTTAAATTCCACCAACTGTTCAATCCCTGATTAAAAAAAAAACAAACATTTCTTCAAGTACTAAGTCCCTTACAAAAACATAATGTTTCTTCTTAGTTGCTTTTGAAAATATACAATTATATTCTTAATCTGTATCAAAGTCAACCATTCTCTTTATAACAATACTTGAAGCTGTCAGTCAAACTAAGAATCTGTAGTCCTCTGCCATTCCCACTTCCAACCCCCAACAACTATGATACTGACAAGTTATAAAAGCAATCAAGCACTATTTCTTATGTCTACTAAAAGTGAAATAGTAAGCAACTATTTTCCAGGACTGCAGATTGGACATTTATTTTTTCAATATTTAAAGGCAAGAGTTTAAATGTCTTGCCAGTTGGAAAGTTCAACAGAGCTTACCCATTTTCATGCACATTCATGACTACTCTTAACAACTCCAAAGGGGTACCTGACTTTTCTCAAAGGGGTACCTGGCCGCTGCCAAAGGAGCTTCTGACCACTCCAAATAACTCCAGAAACTTTAGACCTTTTCTTCAAATGTCAAAAGGCAACAAGTCAGCTCGAATTCTCCAACCATTCATGATGACGGGATTTTCCAGTCCCATCAGCAGTGCAGCCCTGCCTATGGGTTTCTTGCTGGTGTAGGTGTTGTCAATAGAATTCCCATTCACAGTGGTGGGAGCAGAGAATTATGCTGCTATCAATCAATTGCTATCTCCTGTTAGCAGGAAACACATGGCTGGGTGACTGAAGAATATCACCTATCATAGAACATAGAACATAGAACATTACAGCACAGAACAGGCCCTTCGGCCTTCGATGTTGCGCCGACCAATATAAAAAGCAATGCCCCTCCAAACTAAACCATTCCCTTCTCTTCCATATACTTATCAACTAACCTCTTAAACGCCACCAAACTTGGCGCATCTACAACTGCTGCAGGCAGGGCATTCCACTCCCGAACCACCCTTTGGGTAAAGAACCTACCTCTGATATCCGTCCTATAACTATCACCCCTTAATTTAAAGCTGTGTCCCCTCGTGCTAGCTTTCTCCATCCTAGGAAAAAGGCTATCACTGTCCACCCTATCTAAACCTCTAATCATCTTATATGTTTCGATTAGGTCCCCTCTTAGCCGCCTCCTTTCTAACGAAAACAACCTCAAATCCCTCAGCCTCTCTTCATAAGACCTGCCCTCCATACCAGGCAACATCCTGGTAAACCTCCTCTGTACCCTCTCCAAAGCCTCCACATCTTTCTTATAATGCGGGGACCAGAACTGCACACAATACTCCAAGTGCGGCCGCACTAGAGTTTTGTACAGTTGCAACATGACGTTGCGGCTCCGAAATTGAATCCCCCTACCAATAAAAGCTAAAACTCATGTTTTGAGTAGCTCAAATTTGGATCTGTTTGAATGGAGCTGCACTTCTACATGTCCAACTATCTCCGTGAACCACAAGCACAACTCATCCCATTCTTCTCCCTGATGAAAATGATGGGTACCTGGATTGGGGACAAGGCCTCCAGATTTGTGGCTTGAACATAATTTTGGCCAAGGAGCAGGCTTTGCATCATTTCCCCTCTCATGATTTACATAATGAACATACACACACCCATTTAAGTACCCAACATTAGCTATAACTGCACTTTGTCTGTGAAATTGTTCTATACAGAGGTGCAAAATGTACTTGTAGAGAATTGATAGCCATTTATTCAAAGCATCCAATCTTTGTTCTGCTGAAGTTACATTGACCAATTTCATACTTTACTGTTTGGAGATTTAAAAAATGTTACAGTCCTGAGTTAAGTACTCAGATTGATCACTTAGAAACCCAAATGCTCAATGCAGTCTGCCATGTTTTAGCCTTTTTAAGTTCCTTATCAAAATGCTGATATACAATAACAATAATGTAGTAATAACAGGTAAATCGCCCAATGAAGGAGCAATGCTCTGGAAACTCATGATTCCAAATAAACCCATTGTGAGATTCTTCCTGTGCCCTCTAATGCTGGCATCTCCACATCATAAATAGTAACAGGCAGATTTATTGCAATCTGGCTCATGTGCATAGATTTACATTTTTAAGCTGCAGAACAGTGACTGATGGGTCATTTTTTTCTGTTGGTTGATTTGGCTACAACTTGCTTTTAGTTTATCAGAATATCTTCAGATCAGGAGGATCTAATTGTGCTGATATCTTAACAATATCTTTAGTTAATAAAGTAGGACTTTTTTACGAACTAATATTGAGCTAATAAAATCGGCATAACTTGTTTCCTTTGCTGCATTTTCATACATCTTGTGCTCTTTTTAAACATCATCATTTTACCGAGTGAAACTTTTGATTATAGGTCTGTTTTTGATTCTGTAACATTCAGCATCAGCTAATTGCTTCCAATCTGCAAGTCTCATTTTAAAAGATAATATTTATCCAGATGTTTCCTTTTGCAAGATTACTTTTCTGTCTTTGCATCCATTATCAGTTGACTGCAGATCCTTGAAACATAGGAACTCGAAGCAATGGCTAATTACTGGATAACTGATTATGCTGAAATCTCCCAGTGCTGTAGGGTAAGTCTCAAAAGTTAACTCCCTCCTTACAACCAACCCCTACATTGTCAAGGAAGAATGCAATTTTAGTTTTTACCCAGTATTTAATGAACAAACAGGAATCTTTGCTTCATGTACAAAGAGAAGAGAAAAGCTGATGTTTCACATGATAGGAGCTGGTATTTATTTCTAGTATTTTGTGTCTTAGTTTTAACTTTCCAATGCATGAGGGCTTTAGCTCTTCTGAAAATCACATTAGAATCTGACATTACATAAGTGGGGGTGAATAATACCCATACTAATAATTATGTAGCCACATTAACAAGTGTAACCAGTGATAGGGTTAAAAACAAAGGCCTGCACACAGTTATTAGGAACATAAGGACTGAAGACTTAGGCACAGAAGTAGACAAATACAGCCCTTCGAGCCACCTCCACTGCTCAATCAGATCATAGCGAATCTCTCTGTGGTTTCAAATCCACCTCCCCACCTGTTCCCCAAATCCCCTTATCCCATTTTTTTAATTAAAAATGTATCTATCTCTTTCTTGAAACTATTCAATGATTCAGATTCCAACGCATAATGAGGAAGCAAGATCCGTAAATCCATTACCCTCTGCATTTCTCTTCAGCGTGGTGTTGAATCTATTACGTTGCAGCCTATATCTCTTGTTCGAGATTGTCCCATAAGAGGAAATATTTGGTCTCCATTTACTTTATCAATCCCTTCTAAAATTTTATATTCCTCAATCAGATCCTTTCTCATCCTTCTGAATTCCAGTAATTACAAGCCCAAAATGTTTAATCTCTCCTCATAGTTCAATCCCTTCATCCCCAGAATCAATCAAAGATATGCATACCAGGATAGTAAGCTGTTGCTCTTTCAGCTAAGAAGTTAAGATAGGGAGACTTAGTCTGGAAAAAGGCCCTTAAAATAGACATCAGGATGGTTTGTGTTCTAACATTTAGACACACCTGGGATATTGAAAGAAAGTTGGGACAATGTTCTATTGAAGCAATTAAAATCTCAAGCTGATTGGATATGATAATTAAGCAAGCATAAGGTGATTATGATTGTTTTTAATGTTTGTACCTAATGAATGATGTAACCTCAATCAATAGCTGTGAATGGATAGAGAACTCCTGTGCTTTGATTGGTGTATGAAAATTGCTTGTAATCAAATTTGACATAATAATGTATATTTCTGAATTCTGCACTCTGACTGGTCTTAAAGATTGGATCAAAATCCTGTAGCTGCAGTTATCAATAAATCATTTTAAACCATTTTGTGGCTTTGTCTGACTACTTGAGGAGAATGATAGTTTTAACTGCAGCAACAAAGAAAAAGTAATAAGGATGGGATTATTAGTAACTGATAGTAATTGATTGGAGGAGGTTAATTGACAAAGTCCATTCTAGTAACATCTACAAAGCATAAGCACAGTTTAGAGGCTGAACAAATTAATTGAACTAGCAGATACAATTCATAAGAACAAAGCTATCCAATTGTTTGAAATCAGAGGAAGACTTGCACTTACATTATTCCTTGTCATGCTTATTCTGACTTGGATGTGCAGTTATTGCTTTCAAGAAGGTAAATCTTTTCACTTTTGGAATATGGGTATTGCTGATAAATTTAATACCCACTCCTGGATACCCTTGAGAAGGCAGTGACAAGCTTTCTTCTTGAACCCCTGTAACTCATGTTGTGAAAGTGCTCCTATAATGCCACTTGGGCAGCAGATCAATGGTTTTGATGCAGCAGTGACAAAGATATTGAGATGGTGTATGAGTTGGAGTGGAATTTCGATGTAGTGGTGTTCCCATGCACCTGTTGCCTTCCTCCTTATAGGTGGTGGAGATTGGGGATTTGGGAGGTTGTGTTGAAGAAATCTTGGTGAGTTGCTGCATTGTATTTTACAGGTAGTACACACAACTGGCATTATATATATGAATTAGGAGCAGTATTAGGGCTATTTGGCTGCTTGACTCTGGCCTGTCACTCAATAAGATTACTTTCATTGTGGCCTCAATGTCACCATCCTGCCTACCTCAAAACCCTTTGATTCCCTTGTTAGTCAAGAATCTATCTCCCTCTGTCTTATAAATATTCAATAACGCCCCATTTCTGCCTGGGGAAGGAAATTCCACAAACTTACAACTCTCTGAGAGAAATAAATTATTTTAATCTCTGTCTTAAATGGAAGATCTCTTATTTTTAAATTGTTTCCTTTAATTGCTCCCAGAAAGAGAAACATCTTTTCAGCAGCCATTCTATCAAACCCACTCAGGATTTTATATTTTGCAATAAGATCTGATTTCCGATGGATACAGGCTCAACCTGTCTAACCTTCAAAAGCAATTATATCTTTCTCCAAATAAGGGAACAAAACTCCATTCCAGACGGAGAGCAGAATTTTCCATCCGCTCTTGCTCTGAGGTCGGAAAATTGTGCCAAGGTCATTGAACTTTTGCATGGTCCGTGTCCCACCCACTGGTTCCTGTGGCAGGCAGGATGGGATAATTCCACCCATGGTCTCACCGTGGCACTATACAGCTGCAGTAGCGCTTCCCCACTTTTACATCCCATTCCCCTTTGCAATAAATGACAATATTCCATTTGCCATCCAAATTTCCATGCTAACTGTTTGTGATTCATGCCTCAGGACATCCAGATTTCTACAAAGTCTCTCCGTTTGGATAAGATGCTGCATAAGTGGACCAAGTTCACACTTTTCCACGTTATACTTCATCTGCCAACGTTTTTGCCTACTAGCTTAATCCATTCATAACCCATTTACCCTTTTGAAACTTCTTATTTTTTCTTCATAACTTTCCTACCAAATATAGCAACCATGCCTTTAACCCCTTCTTCTAAATCATTGATATAGATTGTAAATAGTTAATGTCCCATCACTTATTCCTGTGGCACTCCACTGGTCATGTCTTTCCACCCTTTATGCCAGTGATAGAGGGAGTGGGTGCTTATGGTAGTGGATGAAATGTCAATCAAATGGGTTACTTTGCCTTGGATGGTGACAAGTTCCTTGAGTGTTGTTGGATCTGCACTCACTTGGCGGCACAGTAGCAGAGCGGTTAGCACTGCTGCTTCACAGCTTCAATGACCTGGGTTCAATTCCCAACTTGAGTCACTGTCTGTGTACAGTTTGCACATTTTCTTCGTAACTGTGTGTGTTTCCTCTGAGTGCTCCAGTTTTCTCTCATAGTCCAAAGATGTGCGGGTTAGGATGATTGGCCATGCTAAAATTGCCCCTTAGTGTCCTGAGATGTGTAGTTTAAAGGGATTGACATGTGGATATGAGTGTAGGGACTGGGTGGGATTGTGATTGGTGTGGACTTGATGGCCTCTTTCTGCCCCGTAGGGATTCTATGAAATAAGTGAAAGTATATCCCACTTCTAGCTTTTGCCTTATGTGTTCTGGCCACTTTGAATGTGATGATCAACAATGCAATCTGCTTTTATTGCAGAGAGCAAAGTGTGTGGAGTTTGCACATTCTCCTCGTGTCTGAGTGGGTTTCCTCCAGGTGCTCCTATTTCCTCCCACAATCCAAAGATGCGCAGGTTGATTGATTGGTCATGATAAATTAACTGTACTGTCCGGGGGATTGGCTGGGTAAGTATGTGGGGTGACAGGATTAGGGCCTGGGTGGGATTGTGCACTGTAGGACAACTGCAGAACTGCTTACTTTTATGCCATTAGCAGCTGACTGAACAAGTTTAAAGTCTCCTCTAAAAAGAAATAGATTGGTATATTTATTGGTAAAGAATATTTCTGCAGCATTTAGTAAACTAATTATTCTTAAACTTTTCATGGAGTTGAGACTGTAAACCTCAATGTCCTTGGTTTAGTGTAAAGCTTGTGTTTCCTTTAAAAAAGTCAACATGTTTCACAAAGCTATTTTTATTGTAAAATACATTTTTAAAAAATTTTATACCTGTACCCAAAAATAAAATGTTGCGCTCACAATTTGAATAGTCATTTGGTAGCCCACAACTTGAGAGTTGCTGAAAAAGATGTGTGAAAGTTTTTTTGTCTTGCACTCAGCAGCCCAAGACAAGCGTAAGTGGCCACTGCTGGCACTGCAGAGGGAAAAAAATAGATCAAGGCCCTTGGATCCCCAGAGCAGGTGAGTCTGAGGTCTTTAGCCAGGAGGGTTTGGGTAGGATAGGATGGGGGAAGGAAGGGGAGGGGAGGGAAATTTGGCCCACAGAAATACACAGCACGGAAACCATTTAATCCAGCATGCTGATTCTTTGAAAGACATCTCTTTTCCATAACCATTCAAATTTTAATTTTTGAATATAAATTCCAATTCCCCATTGAAAGATAATGATTGAATCTACTTTCACTGCTCTTTCAGGCAGTAAATTCCAGGCCGTAATGGTGAACTTGTTAAAATATTTCTACTCATCTCCCCTCAGGCTCTTTGTAAATTACCTTAAACTGGTGTCCTCTGCTTAACGATTCTCCTATCAGTGGAAACCATTCCTCCTTATTTACTCTATTAAAACCCATCATAATTTCGACACCTCTATTAAATCTAGACCACAGCAAATCAAAAGTGTCATGATTCTGGTGGAGCTAGGGTACTGTGACTCCATATAAGGGCATGCTGAAATTCTGACTATTAGAGTGTTATGAAAAATTTGAAAATGAGTGTAAAGCCAGCAGGCTTGTCGATCAGTTTTCCAGGCCCTGTCAGCCTGAGGCCTGGAGCCAAACTTAACTTAGACACTCATTTAAACTCATATATTGCTACTTAATCTGGTCAGGAAAGTGGCTGGCTCCAGTGTTGAAATAACAAATGTATTACAGAGATGTAATGTTAAATATGTAGTCTACCTAACCAGCAATGTAAGATCACATGGCAACAGAACATGGAGTCTGTGTTGCAGATAATTAGTATAATGGTCAATAAAAGAGAAAATTTACCAACAGCTTTGCTTCCAGCCATATAGAATTCCTACAGTACAGAAGGAGGCCATTCAGCCCATCGAGTCTCCACCGACCACAATCCCACCCAGGGTCTATTCCCATAACTCTACATAATTACCCTATTAATCCCCTGACACTAAGTTCAATTTAGCATGGCCAATCAGCATAACCCATTAGACTGAGGTTGGAAAGCAGAGCACCTGGAGGAAATCCATGCAGACATGGGGGGAATGTGTAGACTCTGCACAGACAGTGACTTGAGGCCAGAATTGAACATGGGTCCCTGATACTGTGAGGTAGCAATGCTAACCACTGTGCCACCATGCTGCACACTACCTGTAAGACTAAGTCATGAATACTACCCCCCCACCCAAAACTCAAAGTGATGATTACAATACAAGCAGGGCAGGTCCTAGACAGAGTTGAGCTAATGGGAGAAGGAAGAGAAGATTGATATTGAGGCAGTGGCAAACATTATTCATCAGGCACTGAATCACGGCTGCGTTCACAAGTGTGGTTAGGGAGTTGGCCACAGGTCCCATACTGTTGGAGACAGGCTTCTTATTCTATGCAAAGTTGTGTTCAATGTTGCAGCCAGATTCCTCTCTGCTTCATGACAATGACTGTAGACCCCTTGCCAGGCATGTCCAGGCACTGAACAATTTCTGTGTGCATGCCTGTCAACTTTTGCCCACACACTGCACAAGGAGATAATTCAGTAATTTTCTTTGTTCTTTGGGTAAGAGGTTTTAGTTCAGTCGGGCAGCATGGTCAGTGCAGCCTAGAAGGCCGAAGAGCCTGATCCTGTGCTTAATTTTCTTTGTTCTTTGGGTAAGTAGTTTTAGTTTAATCGGCAGCATGGTCAGTGCAGGCTTGGAGGGGCGAAGAACCTGATCTTGTGCTTAATCTTCGTTGTTCTTTGTTGTTCTTTGAGGCCCTCATCTGGGTTTCCTGCTTCAGAATCTGCTTGTGGCCTTGCCATCTGTTGAGACAATATATCGTGGCTAACTTTTCCCCTTGCTCTGGCTGTAGACCACTTATGCTCTGTGTCACTCTATGTGCCTGGTATACTATAAATAGAGGCAATGTGATGTGGTGGGAGCAAGTGATGATGTTTTTCACCATTAGTTTTTTCTTCTTGCTCTTCCAATGTTGCTTGGCAGGTTGCAGCTCTTGAGTATCTGAAAGGAGAAATATTAATATTGGGTAGGATATGCTGGAGAAGAGCAGAGGAGCAAGGACTAGTCAATCAGACAAGATTGTAAGATGAGGAGGAAGATGAATCTGTGAAGTATGTTTGTAAGGATACCAACATCTTCAATGGTTTTGGCCCCATTGCTGGCCACAGCCTCAGTCATGATTCCAATTAGACCAACTCTGTCTCCTCGATCGTCCTTCAGTTCTGTTCTATTCCCTGTGGTTGCATATCAACTCGTCCTGCAAAAAGAGGGAAATGGGTCAGTGAGCATGAGAGTTTGCGGGTGGTATGCCTGTCATAGTGGATAGTTGGTCTTGTCTGCAGGGATCAGTCGGAGGATGGAGCAGAACGTCACCATGAGTGTAAAACTAACTTACTGGGGAATCCACAGCCTAGTCTGCAGGGATCAGTTGGAGGGTGGAGCAGAGAATCACTGTGAGTATACAACTAACTTACCTGGGGAATCCACAGCCTAATCTGAGGGAGCGGTCAGAGGGGGAAGCAGAGAGTCACTGTGAGTATAAAACTAACTTACTGGTGTAGGTGATTGGTGGTTGCAGGTCACATTTGCATAAGTGCAGAGGTGATGCATTTTGGTAGATTGAACCATGGCAGGACTTAGTTGGTTAATAGTAGGGCATTGGGGAGAGTTACAAAACAAAGAGATCTAGGGACACATGTTCATAGCTCCTTGAAAGTAAAGTCACAGGTGGAGAGAATGGTGAAGAAGGCATTTGGCACGCTTGGTTTCATCGATCAGAACATTGAATACAGGAGTTGGGATGTCTTGCTAAAGTTGTACAAGACATTGTATGGCCACACTTGGAATACTGTGTGCAATTCTGGTCATCCTATTATAGAAAGGATATTATTAATCTAGAAAGAGTGCAGAAAAGATTTACTAGGATGCTACTGGGACTTGATGGATTGAATTCTAAGGAGAGGCTGAATAGTCTGGCACTTTTTTCTCTGGAGGCTGAGGGGTGACCTTATAGAGGTCTATAAAATAATGAGGTGTATAGACAAGGTAGATAGTCAATATGTTTTCCCAAAGGTAGGAGAATCTAAAATTAGAGGGCATAGGTTAAAGTGAGAGGAGAGAGATACAAAAGTGCCCAGAGAGCAACTTTTTCACACAGAGGGTGATGAGTGTCTGGAACAAGCTGCCAGAGGTAGTAGTAGGAGTGGGTACAATTTTATCTTTTAAAAAGCATTTAGATAGTTTCATGAGTACGATGGGTATAAAGGGATATGGGCCAAATGTGGGCAATTGGGATTAGCTTAGGAGTTTTAAAAAAATGGGTGGCTTGGACAAGTTTGGCCGAAAGGCTTGTTTCTATGCTGTAAACCTCTATGACTCTCTATGTTGTGGGATATAGGAGTGCTGGCTGCAGCAATGCTAAACATGTGAGGGGGAGCTGAAGCCATGGATATGAACTATGAGTCATCATTAATAGAGATAGCTTGATAGGTGAATGATGAATGTAGGAGAATTGAGCAATATGTTTGAAGCTAGAGTGTGGTAGGTTAGATACAGCATCTGAAGATGTGTTCACTTATCTTGACTAGTTGTCATTGAACTTCTTTTAGCACAGCATCCACATTCTTGGGATTACATCACGGCATCGAGATACTACATAGTGTCTCGATGGCAGGCTTGCCTATCCTTCAGTCAACCTACTGCACCAAGTCCTCCAGTGCTATGCAGGAGGACTCTGGATTGCGCTTTCTGTCATCTTGCACCATTCTTTCCAGGTCAAGTTCCTTCTGAGGCTGCACCACCAGAGTTCAGGTTTCCTTTAAGAATTGCAGGCTAACTTTGAGTGATGCAAGCAAGCTAAAAACTCATTCCAGATCTTTGTGACTTTGCACTGCTATCCAGCTGTGCAATTGCCCAGTGTAGGGATTAGCAGTGGCTGTACTCAGGGACTGTGTGCACGGTTGGCAATACAATAAATGCACAAAGCAGAATTTTCCTGCCCCGATCACCATGGGAATTGTAGTGGGCGGGAACAGACCATGACAAGGCCTGTCGACTTTGGGCGGGAATTTCTGGTCTTGGGACGAACGTGTTCGGAAAATCCTGCACCCGGTGTCTGCATCAAAAGAAAGGTGCACGGGTCAATTGCATTTTGCAATCCCTGCACCTGTTTTGGGGCCTTACCGGATTTTGTGGACAAAATCTGCACTCAGTCACCATGTTATGGGGTGGACCCATCGGAAAGGAATTGTAAAACATGTTCAAGACTGGTGATCCAGTGTGAACACCATCAAACTTGCAGAAAGGAAAGTATACATTATTAAGTGCAAGAAGTAAAGCAGTAATAGATATGAACACCTGTAACACAGCAGGAGACATGACCAGCTGTTAATGCTGACTACTACAAGTCTACGGCAAACAGATGTTTCCCTTGTGTAACATTTTCAATCAAATGATCTCTACACCATCAAAACATTAGTCCAAATGTATGGCAGAGTGGTGCATTTTAGCTCCTGGCAGGAGGTTAGATAGCACTAACAGCTCAATTTTCAAATACTAGAATTCCCAAGAATACCCTTAGGATACTAAGGGTAAGAGAGAATTGTTAAATAGTAAGATACTAATAGTAGCTATAAAGTTGAGAATTGAAAACCAGCAGCTTGGCACTAATGGCTATGCTTCTGTGGTGACAGAAATAAGCATCGCAAAGGTGGAGCCATGAGATAAATGCTGCCAGTCTTTGCTGCTAAGAAATCGGAAGCCCTGCAGCAGAAGATGCATCAAAGTGAGGTGGTTTTAAGGGTGGGTGAAGCTGATCCAGGAGCGAAAGGTCTGCTGCAGACTTCAGGGTGAGAATCACTAACTGAGTTAATGCTGCAAATAAGGAAACAGTTTGTTGATATCAGAGGAAGATAAAGGTAGATTATGCTTCCCGCTCTCAGATATTTCTTGAAAGTTACATAAAACATGGCATAAGTTAAAGCAGGAAGTTCATTCACCATCTGACAGGAGCATTTCATAGAATCAGAGAATCCCTACATTGCAGAAAGAACTCATTCGCCCCATGAATCCTACAGCAACCACAATCCAATCCAGGCCCTATCCCTAAAACCCCATTCATTTACCTTCGCTACTCCCCCTGACACAAAGGGTCAATTTAGCATGGCCAATCCACCTAACTCCCTGCATATCTTTAGTGTGTGGAGGAAACCAGAGCACCCAGAGGAAACCCGTGCAGACACAGAGAAAATGTGCAAACTCCACACAGACAGTGGCCCAAACTGGGTACTGAACCCGGGTCCCTGTTGCTGTGAGGCAGTGAGGAGAACATGCAAATTCCACACGGATCGTAACCCAAAACTGGAATTGAAGCTCAGGTCCTTGGTGCTGTGAGGTAGCAGTGCTCATTATTGTGCCACCGTGTACTGTACCCTAGGACAACCAATGGTCTATGTTCTTTCATTGTCCCAATGTTGAATGGTATAATGATGTTGCAGGAGGAGCTGCAGGAACAACTAACAAGTACTTAAAGGTTCTGTACCTCTGAATAAGCCTTCCTTCTGTTTCCCACTACTGCTAACTTCCAGATGATTAAGCTGGAATAACCACTCCCTTGATAACATGCATCTAATGGGCTGCCTGTGGTCAGATATCACCTGTGAAGAAATGAATTGCAAATTATAAAAGATAATAAAGAACAAACTTGCAATGAAATAGTACTTTATGCAATGAAAGACAACCCAAGAGTGTCACGGTTGATGAAGCATTTTTATCAGTGCATTCATTGTTGTAATATTAGAAACCAACCTGCAAACAGCAACACTCCACAAACAGCCATGTGATTGTACTGTTAAGCTGTTAATTTTAAGTGGTGTTGGCTGAGGGATAAATGTTGACAGAAACCAAGGAGAATTCCCTTTCTTTTCCAATAGTACTATGGATGCATCTTAGAGAGCAGACAGTTCAAAGTCTCATCAGAAGGTTACCAAGCCAACAGTGCTGCACTCCCTCAGTACTGAAATGTTAGACTAGATTTTCTTCTCAAGTCTTTGAATTGGAATTTGTACCAACGTGCTACATATGGACATAAAGGCCTGAAGTCTATCACCTCACCCGCCATAGAATTGGTGCAGGCCAGAATCCAACGAAGGAAATCTCTGTTGACGTCGGATGGGAATTTCTGGTCTCACTCAAGCGAGGTCATAAAATCCCACCCATAATATTCCATCTCTCATTGTTAACATCTGTGGATCTGAGAAAAACTCTTAAAAACAAACTCATGGCAAAATGCTTGGCCTTGTTGACCGTCATGCTCCGCAATGAACTGAAAATTTCTGAAATAAATCTTCTGAGCGGACACAATAAAACAAAGGCTATTAATAAACTGTGCAAGCAAGCGAGAGACTCTGGGTATGTTGAATTTATCAACAATTGGAAAGTGCAACTTAGATCAGTTGAAACACTATATGCAAACAAAACAAGAATATCTTTCTTTCTGGAAGACTGACTGCGTGAGACTTCAGAAAATGAAAAGTTACTGGAGAAAGCAAATAAGAGACCGTTGACTTTCAGTGCTGATTCTGCTCATGACTTTAACAAAGTGTGCAGAATATAATTGAGTATTATTCTTTTAGAGGAAGGTTCGTAGGACAGTCTAACATGCCAACATAATAACAGAAGACTAGCACCTGAAAAGCGGTGTAAGGGGTCAAACACATTGGAGATATGTTTGGAGTCACTGCAGGCTGGCATGGTGGCATAATGGTTAGCATTGGTGCCTCACAGCATCAATTTCTAGATGAGCACTTGGCACATCAGAACATTCAGGGCTATGGGCCAAGCATTGGCAGATGGGATTAGGTGGAAGCTCAGGCATTTATAATGTGTCAGTGTGGACTTGATGGGCTGAAGTGTCTCTTCTGTGCTGTATGATTCTATAAATCTACAATTCCTCCAGCTCACCCCCAGCTCCCATTCGCCCCTTATAACTTCAGGCTCCTCCAACATCCATGCTGCCCACCAATCATCCCATCACTAGGTCTCTCCATCACTGGCATTCCCAATTCCCCTCTACTCTGGATTCTCAATCATGCCAATGTCGAAAACACGAAGTGGAGGGCTAAAGTTTGAAACAGGGAAATAATAAAATAAAATGAAAAGTTAGTGCTGCACCAAATACCTGTGTTGCAATACCAGGAGCCAACCTGGAGCATCATAGAATTAAAGAATCCTATAGTGCAGAAGGAGACCATTTGGCCCATCAAGTCTGCACCGACCACAATCCCAATCAGGTCCTTTTCCCATAACTCCATGCATTTACCTTAGCTAGTCCTCCAACAGTAAAGGGCAATTTAGAATGGCCAATGCACATGACCTGCACATCTTTGGACTGTGGGAGAAAACCAGAGCACCCAGAGGAAGCCCACACAGACGCAGAGAGAATGTGCAAATTCCACACAGACAGTAACCCAAGCTGGGTATCGAACCTGAGTCCCTAGTGCTGGGAAGTAGCAGTGCCATTGTGCTCCCAATAGGATCCCCAAGAAGTTGAACACCAGTCCAACATAGTATACATGTCCATTTGCTACAGTCAATAATTACACTTGTACCATTCTCCCTTTTGAGATTTTACAAATAGATGCATGCTTTTGAAAGGCAATTATTGTTTTATAAAAATTATAACAAGCAAATCTACTGACAAAAAGTGACAAAGGACTGACTCTTCATTCCCAAGTTGGGATTGCAAATTCCCGGCTTTGCAAACCCAATTTAGGGTGAGGGAGGGGGAAATAACCAGAAATATTTTGATTTTAGTTCAGGGATGCCTAATAACCAGATATGGCCTGCTGCCCTCAAGAAGAATTTGAAAGTACAACTAGGACTGTTGGTTGCCAAGATGGCTTGGTTCAAAAAACTTGCCAGGGCTTAATCGCAGTTGTTCAAAGAGCAATAAAACACCTCACTCCTCACATGATCTCAACCCCCATTACACTCCTCATGCCCCATCCATGCTAATTCATGATATCTCTTGCCCAACCCACCATTCATATCCTCTATGTCACTCCAGACCCCCATCCACCCTTCTTAGCCCTCTATAACCTCATGCCAGATTAATGTTACCCATGCTCACATCTGTACCTTCTCAATCATCACCTTTGTCTTTATGCCAGTTCACCTAGTATATCTCATGGGCAGACTCTGGGACATGTAGTAAGATTTTAAAAAAGTTCAAAGGGCTTCATTGTTTAAAAATAATCCCCTCATTCACAAAAAAAATTCAACATATGTAAAATTCTTCAAGTACTTAATCCTGTCTAAAAGCAACCATTTCCTTCAAGTATCTAAACTCGCATGAGAGCAAATATTTGTATTCATAGCACCACAATAAAGATAACTAATCTGTTTATAAACACCGGTTTTGTGAAGATTCAGGCCTTAGGCTTGCATTTATATATCATCTTTCATAACATCAGGAAATCCTCAAGTGTTTTATAGGCAATGACAAATTTTTGAAGTGCCCTCACTGTCATAATATAGGAAAAGCAACAGTGAATTTGTGAAAAACAAACTCCCACAAAAACTTAATAATAACCAAACAATCTATCTTGGTGATGTTTGTTAATGACTGGAGGCACTGGGCCCTATTTTACCAATTTGATTCTAAGTGCTGGACAGGTTTGAAACTGGAAGTGTTTCAGATCCGATGTTTAGACCTGTTCTCAGGTGGCCCCATACACACTCTGCCTGAAAACCCCCCCAGCAATTTCATTACAATATCAGCTGCAGAAGCCTCTGGGTGGGACTTAATGCACCTGAAATCCTGCAGGTCAGATCGGCGCCTCCAATTGCACACGCGCAGAAAGAAAACGATAGAATGCAGCTTTCCTACCACATTGCCCCCAGTCCGGATAATCCCCATGGCCTCCACAGACATTGCACCATTCCCACAACATGACTGATCCCCTTATCCCTATCCCCCCCAACTTCTCCACCACTCAGACCGATCGTGGGCCTCTCCCCCCTCCCCCCAACAATCTCAGGTAGAGTGGCAGTGGACATCCCCTTCCCTCCAGCTGATCTCAGGTAGAGTGGCAGCGGACCCCACTTCCCCCAATTGATCTCAGGCAGAGTGGCAGTGGATTACTGATCTCAAGCAGAGAGCCGTTGAATGCTTAGCACTTAGCTCCTCACTAACTGGAGCACACAAATTGGACTTTTATGGGGCATGTCTATTTTGCACTGATTCTGGATGGATGAACCCGACAGTAAAGAGAGAAGTGCCGGAAAGGAGGTTGGATGTGCAGCGCATTAAATAAATTTAAATACGTGTAAACTGTGCAACTTGATGGTAAAATTAGGCCCCATCATCTTGCTTTTCTTCGGAGTAAAACCATGGGATCTTTTGTATCCATCTGAGAAGCCAGATAGGTTCTCAGTTTCACATCTCATCTGAAAGAGGCTTTTACAATAATGCAGTACACTCGCAATATTGCTTTGGAATAGCCATCTAAATGTTATGTTCAGGTATCTGAGATGCAGCCTGAAAATAAAAAGGCTAACCTGAATTTATATAGTACTTTTCTTTACCATGGGATGTTTGAGAGTGCTTTACAGCTAATAAAATATTTTTGGAAGAAATTTTTGGACATTGTTGTAATGTCAGAAACATATTTCACACTTTTCACACAGGAAACTAATGGCCAAATCTTCTTCTGTGAACTTGATGAAAGATGGATGGGTCACAGCTTGATATGGCTCCTGCTCTGGCCAAGACCACAAAAAGCAATGAAGGATTGTGGTTCTAGACCAGTCCTTCACGCAAACCAGCCCCCCATCCATTGACTCCTACACTTCCTGCTGCCTCAGAAAAGCAGCTGGCATAATCAAGGATTCCTTGCATCTGGACATTCTCTCTTCCACCTTCTTCCATCAATAGGAAATCCAAAAGTGTGCAATCACATACCAACCAACTCAAGAATAGCTTCTTCCCTACTGCCATCACACTTTTGAACAAATCTACATTAAGTTGATCTTTTTCTATACTGTAGCTATGACTGTAACACTACATTCTTCATTCTCTTCTTTCTTTCTCCCTTATGTACTTTATGAACTATTCGTTTTGTCTGTATAGTGCAAGAAAAATACATTTCTCTGAATACCAATACATATGAAAATAAATCAAATCAAATCAAACTATTAGCCAGGACACCAGGCATAATGTTTCTGCTGGCAGCACATGATATTTACATCTTTCAGCTAAGACAAATGGGGCAGTGTTTTAACTTGTTAGCTGAGAGACAACAGCCCTGACAATACAGCACAACCTCCTAGTTGCCCAAGGGCAATTGAGAATCAACCAAATTGCTGTGACTCTGGAGTCACATATTGCCCATTTCATATAAAGACTGCAGATTTCATTCCTTAAAGGACATTAGTGATCCAGATGGGTTTTTCCATTAGGAGACCATTAGTAGATTCTTATTTGCAGATATTTTTGTTGGATTTAAATTCCACCATAGCAGATTTTGTACCTGAGTTCCCAGGACATTAGCTGAGTTTCTGGATTAATAATGTAGCAATAATACCACTAGGCCATAATCTCCCTAACTACTCCAGCAAATTCCATATTCTAACCACATTCTGACATACTGCAGCTCCATGAAGAAATCAATGCTATGTATTGTCACCTTTGGTTTATTCTCAATACAAAGAAAATAAAGGATGGTATTAAGAAATATTAAGATGTTTCTGCATCTTGTTATCATTCCATTTTTCTCCTCTGCCTCTTACTGCTACACTTTCAATGAAGTAACAATAAGAATTTAAAAATAATGACATGGTCAAAAAGTACCTAATAAAAGGTTCATTTTATTAACCTTTTTAATAAATGGTTTGTTTGTAATTATGCAAAAAGTTTTACATACTGTAGATAGTTACATTAATATAACATACTGAGGTGCTTGCATCACACTTTGGGGTTCATGCAAGTAAAGGCTTATGGTAAATATTACTTTCAGTGAGAAAGGAGCAAAATAACAGGTCAAGTGGAACAAACCTATTTAAACACTCCACCCTAGCTGATTCCCCATTTTAACACTGCTGGTTTCGACAGTGGGTGAGTCTCTTGCTAAAATCCTGTGAGAGCATCATGACTAACTGCCAATCAGTGCACGATGACACAGTGATTAGCATCACAGCAGCAGCGACCTAGGTTCGATTCCCAGCTTGAGTCACTGTCTATGAGGAGTCTTCACGTTCTCCCCGTGTCAGCATGATTTTCCTCCAGGTGCTCTGGTTTCTTCCTACAGTCTGAAAGAAGTGCTGGTCAGGTGCATTGATGTGGAGTTGCCAGCGTTGGACTGGGGTAGGCACAGTAAGTAGTCACACTATACCAGGTTAAAGTTCAAAAGGTTTATTTGATAGCATGAGCTTTTGGAGCACTGTTCCTTCATTAGGTGTAATGGCAATGCTAAATTCTCCCTCAGTGTTTCCGAGCAGTCGCTGGACTGTGGTGACTAGGAAGTTTTCACAGTGACTTCATTGCAATGTTAACGTAAGCTGTGACATTAATACTCACAACGTTTCAGAGTTTGCCCCTTCCGGCTATTCACCATTCACCAGACGAAGGGGCAAACCCCGAAAGCTTGTAAGTTTACTATCAAATAAATTGGTTGGTCTTGCTACGAAAGGACACAGGTTTAAGGTACTGGGCAGAAAATACAGAGGAGATGTTAGGGGTAAGTTTTTCACCTAGAGGGTGGTGAGTGAATGGAATCGGCTGCCATCGGTGATGGTGAAGGTGAACTCACTGGGGTCTTTTAAAAGACTTCTGGATGAGTACGTGGGATTAAGTAGGATTGGGAGTTACAGATAGTTCTTTGGCCTACGAGGTATGGGTATGAATGGTGCAACTTGTGGGCCGAAGGACCTGTTTGTGCTGTAGTGTTCTATGTTCTATGTTAAATCTGATGTTGTCAGACTTCTTACTGTGTTTACCCCAGTCCAACGTTGGCATTTCCACATTATGACTGGATGAGGGACCTCTGCAAGGAAGAATGTGGGTTTCACAGGAAGAGTCCAAGACAGCCTGGATCCTCAAAGATTATTATGTTTTAATTAAATAATGTAGACTGCCTCCAAAGGCTCTGGTAGACTGCCAATTTTAATTGGCAGTTTTCATTGAGCAAACTTTTTCATTGTCTTCCGTGTTAATGGTTCTACTATCTATATTCCAGCAAAGTTCGCCTATTACCCCAAACTTATTGCTAACTTAGAATGTCAACTGAAAGATATTCTAAGTATTTCTAAGGAACATGGTCTTCAGAGGGCTTCTAGACTGGGTCCTCAGATAAAGAGCCCTCTCCCCTAGGAGTCTCTAAATTAAACTTATCTTAGGATGGACAGGCATTCAGGCATATCCTAGTCAAACAAACTTCTTTTAAAGTTTACTGATACAAGCTCTTGGGAGTCTAACTCAAACTTCAAGAGCAATAAGCTTATGTAGGTTCTTGAGATAATATACATTTGAGTCTATAATACCTGTGGTACGCTTCATTAATATATACCTTACATTGAAACCAACTATAGGTTAGAGCTTAAACATTCAGTAAAAGATAGAAAATAAAGCTAATCATAATGTGCCAATAATATGGTAAATATGCAATTTTAAAAATCATCTTATCAGCAAATCTTGGTCTTCAAAAAAATATTTGTTGAAGACAATTATACTCATAAATCCAATATGGTTATATTAGATTTTGAAGTATCTTAAATTGACGGAGAGGAAATTCAGCAAAGGAACTCAACTACTTATGTCCAAAGATGGCTTAGTGGCCTGTTTTAATTAATAGTCAGTTCTTTAAATAACTTTTATTCTGTAATTGTATTCCTGAAAAACATTATCCATATCTGAGATTGACCTCAATTCCTAATGTTTTAATTTGTAATATTTCAGATTCCGAAAAAGGCAGGTGGCTAATCTGGCTATGTCCCAATCTACAAAGTCTGAAGGACATGTTGTTTGCTTTCCACATATTGGCAACAATTCAAGTGAAGAGCCATTGTTATGTCAAGTTGCTGATATTAAGTTTCCATTTTTAAAGTGTTAATTCAGAAGTAACACCTTAAAATTTAAAGTTCCCCATTAAATGTGTGAGCTCTTTAACACTTGTCTTTCCAAGAGTTGGCAAGTAGACATGTTTCCTAAATTAGCTCTTGCTTCCATATGTCCCATTATAATGAGGTGCCCTCCCATTGATGCTGAAAATACCAACAGGAGCAGACATCTCACAAGACGATGTGGGAAGGCACTGACCTAGTGGTATTATTGCTCGACTATTTCCAGAAACTCAGCTAATGTTCTAAGGATCGGATTCGAATCCTACCATGGTAGATTATAGATTTTAAATTTAATTTAAAACATCTGAAATTAAAAATCTACTGATGGCTATGAAATCATTATTGATGTCGGAAAAGCCCATCTGGTTCACTAATATTTTTAGAGAAGGAAATCTGCCGTCCTTATCCAGTCCGGCCTGCATGGGATCCCAAAGCCACAGCAATTGGTTAACTCTCAATTATCCTCTGAATAAGACCAGCTAGGGATAGGCAATAAATGCTGGCCAGCCAGTGATGCCCATGTCCCATGAATGAATTTTAAAAATGATACGATCACTGAAGATGCAATGGGGCCAGTTTCTTTATTATACTGGGTAAGAGAATAATAACAAGAGTAAAGGGTGTTTGTACTATGTCTCTGAAGTAAAATTTGAACTGAGCTGTATTAGGGAAGATGACCAAAGAGGTCATTTTGCAGCGATTGAAATCAGGAATGAAATCAGGGAAGCACAGATATCTGAAGGGGTTGTGAGGCTGGAAAATACTACAAAGAGAGAGCAATGAGGCCATGGAGGGATTTGAAAACAAGGAAACCTGTTTTCCCGCCTGTAATTTATCATTGTTCAGTTGATTTTCATTTCAATGGTGAATGGGTGAAAGAAGATTTACATGTTCCGGAATCCTTTTTAACAACAGAAGATGATCCAGGTCATTTTTTATAAAGAACGGTGAAGCCTTGCAAAGATAAAGCAAATGGATCAATTTGAACAATTACCTTCAACAGAAGATTCCCCATCCATAGGCCCACAATCGGGTCGTCCATATTAACCACACTTCTGTTCTCACCCCTTCCTCTGCCTCCCAGAACCATGACAGTGTCCCTTGTCCTCACCTTCCACTTTACTAGCCTCCATGTCCAACAGATTAGCTTCCACTATTTCTGCGACTACCAGTCTGATGCCACCACCAAACATCTTCTCTGCACTCCCCTTCAAGCAAATCCAAGGGGGCTGCTTCTTCCATGACACTCTGTCCACTTCTCAGTCACCCCCAACATATACTCCCATTCTTATGGCACCTTTCCATGTAAACATAGGAGATGCAATACCTGCCCTTTTACTTCCTCCTTTCTCATTGTCCAAGGCTCTTTACAATGTCAAACAGCGATTTGCTTATACTTTTTTCGATCTAGTCTACTGTACTCACTGCTCACAATGTGGCTTCTTCTACATTGGGGATGGGTAGGAAAATGAACTCAAACTCAGGGACCTCTTTTCAGAAAAACTCTTTCTGTTCAACCTACAGGCACAAAGCTGAGTTTCCGATATCCTGTTATTGCAATTCTATACCTGCTACAGCATTCCAATGAAGTTCAACACAACTAGATGATCAGCATTCCCTCTTTCAACTGGACAATTTGTAGCCTTCTGGACACAACATTTTTTTAAATTCTTTCATGGGATGTGGACATCATTGAGTCAGAATTTATTGCCCATCTCTAACGAGTCAATCACACTACTGTGGATCTGGAGTCACATGTAGGCAAATTTCCTTTCCTAAAAGGCATTTGTGACCCAAATGGCTTTTACAACAATTCACAATGGTTTCATGGACATCATTAAAATTTAATTCCAGATTTATTTTTCTACTCAGTTTAAACTTCATGATTTGTCAGGGTGGGATTCAAACCTGGGCTCCCAGAGCATTACATTGGGTCTCTGGAACGCTAATCTATGATAACCACACTACGCCACCCGCTGCCTCCCCTAACAATGAGATTAGATTATCTACCACATTTTGTTGTTTTTGCTAGTTTGATCTTTTACCTTGGTTTTTGGTTAATCCCTTTATATTGCTATCCTGACATTCACGTCTCTTCTATGCACCTCTTTCATTTGTTTATGGATCGTATTAGCGCTCCCTTTTGGCTTTGCACTGTGAAATCTTCTGTCATTTTATCTCTCCTGCCCTCCACTTTATCAGAGACCTTTCTTTGTTTCTTCTTTCAACCCCTCCTCTCTTTTACTTGTTCAAATTCTCTTCCTAATATCTGCAGTCCTGGTGAAAGGGCATAGATCTGAGAGATTGGGCTGAGTTTTATGCGTCATCCATGGAAGCAGACAGATGGGTCATAAATTAGAACTTCACACCTTCCAGCACTGGCTGGCCTGCTCCCACCCCAACAATTTTACAAGTGGTGGGGAAGATGCTGAGAGGATTGTCCATTCCCGGTCTACTTGAGGCTCATAAGTGGGCAATTAATGACTGATATAGGCCTTCATCCAGCTGTCATTCAGATTTAACAGGCAGCAAGAGAGGAGCTTAATCAGAAAACACGAGAATGCCAATTGAAATAATAAACATTCCCAGGTGTTGTGGGGAATGTAAAAAGGTGGCCAATTTATGTCTAAAAACTTAGATTCTATTCAAAAATTCACAAAAGGCAAAGTCTCTGTTCAAAAAATGTAACAGAAATTATTTTAAAACACAAAAATCATGTAGTGCAAACAAAACATAAATGTACAACATTGCGGAGACACTTAAAGGTTAAACAGCTTTATGTTCAAAGTTGCAAAACCTCTCCAAAGATCTGAGGCACTCAGCCAAAATACTGAACGATTATACCTTTCTGTTACCTAAACTATGCCTCTTCATTAGCTTGGAATCAATTTCATTTACTGTTCACATGTCAGTATAGTTTTTGACAAAGTACCTCAGTCAATTGCAATCTGCCAATCAGTATAATGACATCTCATTAGTTCATTCAATTCAGACATCCTCCCATTTTGGCTAAACCCATGTCCTGATTGCTATGTAACTATGGATGCTTTCCACAGATCAACCTTTCCCACAGGCATACTGCCAAGACAGAAAGATATATGGTTCCCGGGCCCTGGAAACATATTATCTTATGTCTGGAAATGGTTGCCATGAAAAAATTACAGCATTTGTCCCAAAAACTTGAAACTTTCTAATACTTACTTTTGCTAACTAATGGATTCCTCACTTTTAATCTACTGTTACACTTTGCAGCATTTGTTCTTTTTGACAGAGGCAAACAATACTTTTTATATATTAAAATATATCCAATACTTTGTTATATATATTTTAAAATCATATTCATTTTAATACTGTTAGTGCATTCACATATGAACAAACTGTCCATATTAACTTGTTATATTGTTATAAAGAACCATTTAACTCCCTTCTTGCTAACCTTTCTCCTAAGAGATTACATCTGTCTGTGAAACACAAGAGCTGATTTGAAATTCCCTTCTACACCAGGTGTGAGTAAAAGTTTGGTCAATCAGGTAGGTTTTAAGGAAATCTCTTAAAAGGAAGGGATGGAGGTGGAGGGTTTTAGGAAGAAATTTCAATGTAGGGACCGAGACATTTGAAGGTCCAACTGCCAATCTAAGAATGATGGATATGAGGTTTGAATTGAAGGAGTTTGGGGGCAGGGTTGGCAACGTAACAGGAACAGGGAGTGGCAATGGTTCACAAAATGAAAGATAAGACCCAAGAATGAGAATTTTAAATTTAACCTTTTGGAGAGGATCAGATGCTAATGTAGGTAACCTAAATCCAGATAAGATGGACGAGTGGGATCTGTTATGAAATAGGCGTGCAACCATAGAATTTTAGGAGCTGAAATGAATGGGTGGGAGCTGGGCAGACAGCATTTGCTGAGTTGAGTTTGGAGGTCAGGAAGGTATTGACTGAGGGAATCAGCAGCAGATGGTCTGAGATATGGGTGAAGATGGGTGAAGTTACTCAGATGGGTGCAGAATATATTCAGTAGTGTGGTCAAGTTAATATATTATTGAGTGTAGATTATTTGGTCTTTTTGAAGAAGCTACAGTAAATTATAGGTCAAAGCTGCACATAATTATACAATGCTGGTGATTTTCATAGAATCTCTACAGTGCAGAAGAAAGCCATTTGGCCCATTGAAACTGCACTGACAACAATCCTACCCAGATCCTATTTCCTTAACCCCAGATATTTCCCATCCTAATCCCCCTGACATTAAGAGATGATTTAGCCTGGCCAATCCACCTAACCATCTTTGGAGTGTGAGAGAAAACCAGAGCACGCAGAAGAAATCCACGCAGACATGGTGAGAATATGCAAACTCCATTCAGTCATCTGAGGCCAGAATTGAACCCAGGTCCCTGGCACTATGAGGCAACAGCGATGACCACTGTGCCATCATGCTGCCCCAATTATAGGTGAATTTTTGCATTTGTGAACTTGGTGACAACAAGACAAATAAGTTGACTGAAGGACCAGGTCAATGGTAATCATATATGGGATTCAAACAGTCAATCTGGATCAATCAAAACACCCTCGAAAATTAATGGCGCTCAATTATGATGAAAGGATTTACTTGCAGGTAACTGGATCCTATCAACTTAACAGAATAAAAACCCCACAGAATATGTCATGTCCTGACACTGTATGACATAATATTAAGAAGAGTGTCAGGCAATATAGATGGAAGAAAGACGTGTGATGTATCATCTTATTTACAAAACTCTTCCGACCTGGATAAAATATAACTGGTTGTAAATAATAGAGTGTCACTGCATATCTTGGAGGAGACACACTAAAAAATCTCACAACACCAGGTTAAAGGCCAACAATTTTATTTGGTAGTAAATGCCACTAGCTTTCGGGGTTTGCAAAAGGGGCAAACCACGAAAGCTAGTAGCGTTTACCACCACATAAACCTGTCTGACTTTAACCTGGTGTTGTGAGATTTTTTACTGTACGTATTACTGTGTTTACCCCAGTCCAATGTCAGCATCTCCATGTCTTGGAGGAGTGCAATGCTTGCTTTATGGCAAGTGTTAATCTCCGTTAAGCATGCCTGAATTCAATATTGCATTTGCAAAAGGCAGTGCATTTCACTTACTCAAAGGTGTGTGCTCCCTCTTTATTACTATGTTGCCAGCTGCGATTTTGGAAATATATGTGACATTATTACATTTTAATACGTACTGACTGTGTTGTGTTCTGGTAATAAACCAAAGATTATCACCACAATCATCAATTCTGTCAACTGGGTGTCATCATATGCTGACAAGCTGAACCATTCTGCCTCACAATATACATCATGACAGTTGCCTGTGGCAAAATGTTCGAGAGGGAAAATTAGATGAAACTACTCTTACAGCTTACGTAATGTAGATATTTGTTTCTTTTAAGGAAGGATTCAGGGAAGCTGCTCAGGCAATAATCTTATCTAAAAATGCAGAAATTAGTTTTGCAAAAAAAAATTTACCATGGCTTCTGTTATGATACACAAGTGAGTTAGACATATTAACAGCCATTATTCACATTCAGTTGTGGTGCATAAAGTTAATAAATGAGTAATTGTCTTTTGAAATAGTCTAAGCAGCCAGAGAGAGAAAATCTTCCATGTACAGGTGAAGTCTGCACCAATTTTTCTTACAGAGGTGAAATTGAAGATTAGGCAGAGAATTGTTTCTCGCTGTCCTGTGCAAAGGACAACGGGCAGGATTCTCTGGTTTCCCAATGTTTCTTGGAGGTCCGCTGTTTGTTGGTAGTGGAATACTTCGGTCCCGCTATTGTCAATGGGAATTCTCATTAAAGGCGCCCCACGCTGCTGAGAAACACATGGTAGGGATGTCCTGCCCAGCAGGAATAGAGAATCATGTTGGAGTGAATGGCTGGAGAACTCAGGCCATGATTTTGTTAAATCTGTTTAAAAGCATAAGAACATAGGAACAGGAGCAGGAGGAAGCTATTTGGTCCCTCAAGCCTGCTCTGCATTTCAATAAGATCATGACTGGTCTTTTTGTGGATTTAGCTCCAGTTACCCACCTGCTCACCATAACCCTTAATTCTTTTACTGTTCAAAAACCTATTTCTGCCTTAAAAACATTCAATGAGGTAGCCTCAGTTGCTTCACTAGGCAGGGAATTCCACAATTCACAACTCTTTGGGTGAAGAAGTTCCTCCTCAGTTCAGTCCTATATCTGTCCCTGTTATTTTGAGACTATGCCCCCTAGCTCTGGTTTCACCTGCCAGTGGAAAAATCTCCCTGCTTCTACCTTACTTACTCTCTTTATAATTTCATATATTTCTATAAGATCCTCCCCCCATTCTTCTGAATTGCAATGAATATAGTCCCAGTCTACTCAGTCTCTCCTCACAAGCTAGCTCTCTCAACTCTAGAATCAACCCCGTGAATCTTCTCTGCACCCCCTCTACACTTGTCTCCAACTCCAAATCATCTATGTAAATTGCAAACAATTGTAAACAACACTGATCCCTGAGGCATACAACTAGTTACTGAGTGCAAACCAGAAAAACACCCATTTATCTCTACTCTTTGCTTTTCATTAGTTAAACAAACCTCTATCCATACTAATACATCACCCGTTACACTGCGCATTTTTATCTTATACAACAGCACCTTGGCAAATGCTTCTGGAATTCCAGGTACATCACATTCACTGTCTCCTAGGAGCATACTGTGCTCCTAATGTCCTCAAAAAATTCCACTAAATTAGTTAAACAATGCCTGCCTTTCATGAACCCATGCTGTATTTTCTCAATGGGACAATTTCTGTCTGGATGCCTCATAAGAACATAAGAAATAGGAGCAGGAGTAGGCCATCTAACCCCTTGAGCCTGCCCCGCCATTCAATAAGATCATGGCTGATCTGAAAGTGGTTCAGTTCCATTTACCCACCTGCTCCCCATAACACTTAATTCCCTTATTGATCAGAAATCTATCTATCTGTGACTTAAACATATTCAACGAGGTAACTTCCACTGCTTCAATGGGCAGAGAATTCCAAAGATTCTGAGAAAAGAAATTTCTCCTCAACTCCGTTCTAAATTGACTCCCCCTTGCTTTGAGGCTGTGCCCTCTAGTTCTTGTTTCCTTTCTAAGTTGAAATAATCTTGCTGTCGCTACCCTGTCTAGACCCTTCATTATCTTACATGTCTCTATAAGATCCTCCTCAGCTTTCTAAACTCCAGCAAGTACAGGCCCAATCTACTCAATCTTTCCTCATAAGCTAATCCCCTCATCTCCAGTATCAACCTGGTGAACGTTCTTCACACTTCCTCTCAGGCCAATATATCCTTTTGCAAGTAAGGGGACCAAAATTGCACACAGTACTCTAGTTGAGGCCTCATCAGTACCTTGTACAATTGCAGCAAGACCTCCCTGCTTTTATATCCATTCCTCTTGCGATAAAGGCCAACATTCCATTTGCCTTCTTGATCAGCTGCTGCACCTGCAGACTGAGTTTTTGCGATTCGTGAACAAGGACCCCCAGGTCCCTCTGCACTGTAGCATGTTGTAATTTATCACCATTTAAATAACAGTCCATTTTACTATTATTTCTTCCAAAATGGAAAACCTCGCACTTGCCAACGTTACACTCCATCTGCCAGATCCTCGCCCATTCACTTAGCCTATCTAAATTTCTCTGCAGACTTTCCGCGTTCTCCACGCAATTTGCTTTCCCACTCATCTTTGTGTCATCAGCAAATTTTGTTACCCTACACTCAGCCCCTCCTCCAGATCGTCCATGTATGTGGTAAACAGTTGAGGCCCCAGCACCAATCCCTGCGGCACTGCACTAGTCACCAATTGCCAATCAGAAAAGCACCCATTTATTCCAACTCTCTGCTTCCTGTTAGATAGCCAATCCTCAATCCACACTAACACTATACCCCCAACTCCGTGTATCTTAATCTTTTGCCACAATCTTTTGTGAGGCACCTTATTGAACACCTTCTAGAAATCTAAAAACACCACATGCACGGTTCCCCTCTGTCAACTGCACTTGTTATATCTTCATAAAAATCCAGTAAATTCGTCAAACACGACTTTTTCTTTATGAATCCATTCTGCATCTGCTTGATCGAACCGTTCTTTTCCAGGTGTTCTGCTATTTCTTCTTTACTAATGGATTCCAGCATTTTCCCAACTACAGACGTTAAGCTAACAGGCCTGTAGTTACCCACCTTTTGTCTACCTCCTATTTTTAAAACAGTGGCGTTACATTAGCTGTTTTCCAATCAGCTGGAATCTCCCCAGAGTCCAGCGAATTTTGATAAATTACTACGAACGCATCTGCTATTACTTCTGCCATTTCTTTTAGTACCCTGGGATACATTACATCCAGGCCTGGGGACTTGTCTACTTTTAGTCCCATTAGCCTACCAAACACTACCTCTTTAGTAATAGGAATCGTTTTAAGGTCCTCACCCCCTATAGTCCCACGACTGTCAATTTTTAATAAGCTATTTGTGTCCTCTACCTTGAAGATTAAGACAAAAAACTTGTTTGAGGCCTCAGCCATTTTCTCATTTCCCATTATTAAACCTCCCTTCTCATCTTCTAAGGGTCCAACATTTATTTCAATCACTCTTTTCCTTTTCATAGATTTGTAAAAACTTTTACTATCAGCTTTTATATTTTGTGCTAGTTTAGTTTCATAATCTATCTTTCCTTCCTTTATTGCTTTTTTAGTTGTTCTTTGTTGTTTTTTAAAGCTATCCCAATCTTCTAATTCCCCACTAGTTTTGGCCACTCTGTATGCATCGGTTTTTAATTTAATACTCTCCCCTATCTCCTTAGTTATCCACAGCTGTTTAACCCTCTTTTTACATTTCTTCTTTATCACCGGAATATATTTTTGCTGAGTACTGAGAAAAATTTCCTTAAAAATTCTCCACTTTCTTCTTTGATAATATTATTTCAAGCAAACAACAGAAATTAAGCTAACTAGCCTGTTGTTATTGGCCTTTTGTCTACCTCTTCTGTAAGAGGTCTCCAACTGGCCCTGGATATAAAATTTGGAGCTTGCACATTTAGGTTCACAGTAGGGGCAAAGAGTCTAATTTGATTATTGAAATAAGATCTGTCTGACTGTTAACCAGCTACCTAAAAAACAAAAGGCCCCAAGGTATGTTCCTACAGGACATGTGTGGGTCTTTTAGCCAACTAAATTGCTTACTGTTGCACTCATTTCATTGCCCTGCAATAAGGGTGGCTTGGCGGCACACTGATTAGCATTGCTGCCTCACAGCGTTAGGTCTCAGCTTCAATTCTGGCCTTGGGTCACTAACTGTGTGGGCTTTGCACATTCTCCGTGTGTTTCCCCTGGGTGTTCCAGTTTCCTCTCACAGTCCAAAGATGTGCAGGTTAGGTTGATTGGCCATGCTAAATTGATCCTAGTCTCCGGGTATCTGCATGGGATTGCAGGATTAGGGTCTGGGCAGTACAGACTTGATGGGCCAAATCAAGTCCTTCTGTACTGTGGGAATTCTACGAATAGGTGCAGCGCTGTCAAATTTAGACTCTGGTGGCCGAAACTTTCCATCCTCGTCCGTAATCTTCCGGTACTACTGAAGGTGAGTAGAGTTTTGGCTGGAACACTAAATTTTCCATTCTCGACCACAACACATCTCATCACAGATAAGATGGGAAAACTCCACGCAATGATTTTGTTTCTGGTTTTTCTCACTCTCCCCTGTCAATCTCTTCAAAGTATGAATGTTTCAAAATTTCCTGAGGAACATGTTGGACGAAAGTTAAAAGAAAACACATTTCAAAGCGGAATCTTTATATTCAGTTATTGTGTATATTCCAAATGGTTATAGGAGCTTTCTTTTGGCTTATACAGAGAATTTGAAAACAATTTCTCAAAGAACAGATTTAATATGTTCTGTGCTTCATCATTGCAAAACCTAGTGATCTGAAGGGGTATTCAATTGCTAATTTTAGTGAGTGATGCTATATCACTGGTTATAAACCTCCATGACCACATAGTTGCATTTGTCATGAGTGTTTGTCAGGGTATTTGCCTTTGCTGGCACCCACAGATTGACTTGTCCTTAAATGTTAATGCATTCCTCACAACCTGAGAGCTTTTGCTTAAGCTGTTAGGAATGTTTGAGGGACAGGTGCTAAAAACCCTGTGGGAATTTCCCAATTATGATTTGTTGATGCTTCTTTTTTATTCATTCAGGGGAGATGGGCATCGCGGGCTGGCCAGTATTTATTGCCCATCGCTGATCGCTGTTGAATTGAATGGCTTGTTAGGTCATTTCAGAGGGCAGTTGAGACTCAACATATTGCTGTGGCTCCAAAGTCAGACTGTTGTTAGGCCAGACCATTGTAAGAATGAAACCAGAAGAGAAAAAGTTAGAAAATCTTAGCATGTCTGGCAGCATCTGTAAGGGGAGAAAAGAGCTGACATTTCAAGTACAAATGACCCTACTTTGACAAAGAGTCATCTGGATTCTAAATGTCAGCTCTTTTCTCTCCTTACAGATGCTGCCAGACCTGCTGAGATTTCCCAGTGTTTTCTCTTTTGGTTTCAGACTCCAGCATCTGCAGAAATTTGCTTTTATCCATTGTAAGAATAACTAATTTCCTTCCTTAAGGGACACTTGTGCACCAGATGGATTTTTCCGACAATCAACATTGGTTTCCTTGTCATCGGTAGACTCTTAATTCCAGATTTTTAAAATTGAATTTATTGAATCCTGTAGTGGTATTCAAATCTGGATCTCTAGAGTTTCTGGATTAATAGGCTAGTGATAATACCATTCAGCCATTATCTCCATAAAAAAAGAGCCAATCAATTCATCCCAAAATGTTTTTGAAACATTCTTCATCAGTCATTTTTGTGTCGTAACTGAAATTTTTAATGTCCAAACTAGAGATGTAAACTTAATTTAAAATTACATCTTAAGCATGATTAAATGTATCCATTGAATTGTGTTTTTTAATGCCTACATTAAGATGAAGGCCTCAGCCACTTTCAGAAGTCTGAGCTTACACTTAGTAATTTTGTGCAGAATAATAATTTGCGTAGATGAAGACATATCTTGCTGTCTAGGTGTATATAGTATGTGCAAGCCCCAGGCTGCATCAGGAGATTTACACCAACTCTATGATGGATTGTTTCTGCACCTTTGTTCTGTGCAGCAAATGTCTATTCTGTCAGTCCAGTCACAAAAGTGATGCCAGGTCAAAGAAGGCCATCCATATTCCAAACATTCCACTGAAGTGTTCCCAAACTCCAAGACACCTGTCCTAACATTTCCAAAGCCCAGGGTCACTATTTAGTGTGACACAAATCAACATTTACCCTACAGACCTTCCAAACTATACACTGATTAAATCTCTCCCCACCCTCCACTACACAATATTGCTCAATATCAGACGTTTAAAACCAAACTATCTCCAACCTTAGTGAGTTGTGAGAAGCCTTTGTCAATGGCCTCAGAGAACCTTTCACAGGCATGGTTAGTCACTAATATTTCCAACAATAGCAGGAGAACTTCTGGAGCACTTAACTATACAAACAAAGTCAGAAAATTTGGGTAAATGTCCTGGGGGGATGTGAAAGCTTGGCAGTGGAAAACTTCTTTATACAACCACCTCCTTGCACCCCTCCCCCATTTCCCTTGTACATATAACCCAATTAAAATTAATAAACCAGATGTGAAATTCATGGGCACATCTCAATCGTAGACAGCACTGTGGCACAGAGGTTAGCACTGCTACCTCACAGCACATGAGACATGAGTTCAATTCCCAGCTTGGATCACTATCTGTGCAAAGTCTGCATATTCTCCCCATATTTGCATGGGTTTCCTCCAGTGCTCCAGTTCCTCCCACAATCTAAAAGTTGTGCTAATTAGGTGCATTGGCCATGCAAAATTCTCCCTCAGTGTTCCCGAACAGGCGCCAGAATGTGTTGACTAGGCGATTTTCACAGTAATTTCATTGTAGTGTTAATATAAGCCTAATTGTGACACTAATAAATAAATTTTGAGGAAAAACAATACTACTTAGCTTCCCATGTACTGCGAATAGAGACATATTGCAATGACTGCAGTAAGATTTTGCTTGAGGAAGGGCAAGGTAAACTTTGTAACCATGTGGTAGCTCCGAAATTGGGCAAAGGCGCAAGTCATGCAAAATGAATCTAAGAGATTATGAAGCAGGATTTCAGAGGAGGTAATTTCAGGAGTACTTCTTCAGCCATTTATTAGAAGAGGGAAGATTGGGAAAATTAGAAAAATCAATTTCCGCTCAAGGTGTTGTGTCAGGAAGAGGGAATCCATTTTGTTAGGCATTGGCCATCAGGTTTGGGAAAATGGAACTGCTGAGCAAGAATGAGCTCTAGTCAGGATGCTAATGTAATGGTTCATCCAATAAATTCAGACCAGAGGTGTACAGAGAGTATAAAATGCAAATATTCACAGAAGAAGTAATAAAAAGAACTTCTGGTGACGGAGTTCTGAACAATAAGACAATAAAGACCTGGTCCTCAGTTGATAACTTGAGTATAATTGCCAAATTTGTTGAAGGTTCATTTTCTCGATCTCCCACCTCCAGTCAATCCTGCTCTCCCAACACATCTATCCTAGCAACATACTAACTTAACCATGAACTGGCAAGTGAACAGACTCTTCATGATCTTACCAACCAGTCAAAAAGCATTTCACCCTTATTATAGAATCCCTACAGTACAGAAAAAGGCCACTTGGCTCGTTAAGCTTCCACCAAAAGGTCCCACCCAATCCTGAGAACTGCAAGTATTTACTCTGCTACTCCCCAATTTAGTGTTGATTTGACTTATTATTATTGTCACATATATTAACGTACAGTGAAAAGTATTGTTTCTTGCGCACTATATAGACAAAACATACCGCTAAGGAGAAAAAAATGAGATAGTGCAGAGTGTAATGTTACAGTCAGAGCTAGAGAAAGATCAACTTAATGCAAGGTAAGTCCATTCAAAAGTCTGACAGCAGCAGGGAAGAAGCTGTTCTCAAGTCAGTTGGTACATGACCTAAGACTTCTGTATCTTTTTCCCAAAGGAAGAAGGTGAAAAAGAGGATGTCTGGGGGGCGTGGGGTCCTTAGTAATGCTGGCTGCTTATCCAAGGTGGTGGGAAGTGTAGACAGAATCAACGGATGGGAAGCTGGTTTGCGTGATGGATTGGGCTACATTCACAACCTTTTGTAGTCCTTTGCAGTTTTGGGCAGAGCAGGAGCCATCCCAAGCTATAACCAGAAAAAATTGTTTCCACGGTGCATCTGTAAAAGTTGGTGCGAGTCGTAGCTGACGTGCCAAATTTTCTTAGTCTTCTGAGAAAGTGGAGGCATTGGTAGGCTTTCTTATCTATAGTGTCAGCATGGGGGGACCAGGACAGGTTGTTGGTGATCTGGATAGCTAAAAGGTTCTCGACCCTTTCTACCTCATCTCCATTGATGTAGACAGGGGCATGCTCTCCGTTATGCTTCCTGAAGTCAATGACCATCTCCTTCATTTTGTTGACATTGAGGGAGAGATTATTGTTGCTGCATCAATCGATTGTGGCCAATCAGCGGAACGGGCATATCTTTAACATCCAACATCAACAAGAAAATGTCTTGATAAAAAATTAATACCTTGATTATTTTTTTACAGCATCTGGGAGATTAATTTTCAATTCCCGGAGAATCCAGAGCCATCCTGGAGGCTAACAATGCTAGCAGCAAATGCCTGGTGTATTCAGGGACTATGAATCAACTGTGTGCACGGCTCATCAATGCTCCTGATGAATATAAAGTAGAACTCCTCCCCATGAAGCAGCTGGAGTGCCTGCTCCAGATGGTGAGTTCTTCAGGGGTGGCTCATGTTAAGATGTTTATTTTGTTTTGTTTTCCTGTTGTGGTTCTGCAAAATACCTGCTTTTCTCTGGACTCCAATTAACTGATGCTATACTATGGGCAGAATCTTCTTCCCTGGGACTAACTTGACCCAATGGTAGCAGAACTGTTGCTGAATTGTCATCACAATGAAGGCAACAGGTCACAGTGTAAGGGTAAATGGATATTTTGCAGCTTTGCTCAGTGTTTTATGATTGAGAATCCCTCCTATCATCGTGGCTGGCACAGTGGCACAGATGTTAGCACTGCTGTCTTACAGCGCCAGAGACTCAGGTTCAATTCCTGACTTCGGTCACCATCTGTCTGGAGTTTGCATATTCTCCCTGTGTCTGCATGGGTTTCCTCTGGGTGCTCTGGTTTCCTCCCACAGTCCAAAGATATGTGGGTTAGGTTGATTGGCCATGCAAAATTGCCCCTTATTGTCACAGGATTTGTAGTTGAGAGGAATTGGCGGGCTAAATATGTGGGGTTATGAGATAGGGCTTGGGTGGGATAGTTGTCAGTGCAGACCTGATGGGCCAACTGGTCTCCTTCTTGCCTGTAGGGATTCTATGATTCTATGATTCTATGATCTGATAACATGTGTGAACAAATAAACGTTGCTACCCATCCTCAGGGTATGTTACAATTAAAGGCTTCAATCTTCTTAAGCACCAAGGGACAGAATATAGGAACACAGGAGTTGCTGAATGAAAAAGGACATTTATCAAGTTTGCCTCCATCCTGTTACTGATCTGATAAAATGGTAATAGAATTGTTGACTAATGATTATAATCAATGTCCATCAATCCGTGTACAATAGATTCAGACATAGCATAGGTAAACCTCTGCTGCTGGAGATCTTTGTCAGTCCCCTTTTCCCTCTCTGATATTTTGACCTGAACTCTTGTCATGGGCAGCACGGTGGCACAGTGGTTAGCACAGCTGCCTCACTGATCCAGAGACCTGGGTTCGATTCCCAGCTTGGGTCACTGTCTGTGTGGATTTTGCATGTTCTCCCCGTGTCAGTGTGGATTTCTTCAGGGTCTCCAGTTACCTCCCAAAAATGTGCAGGTTAAGTTGATTGGTCATCCTAAATTGCTCCTGGATGCGTAGGGTAGAGGGGTAAATGTGTAGGGTTACAGAGATAGTGCCTGGGTGGGATTGCTGTCGGTGCAGATTCATTGAGCCAAATGGCCTCCTTCTGCACTATAGGCATTCTCTGATTCAATGAAGAGAAAGTCTTCAGCTTATCCAAAATGGTACCAGGCCCAAATCTGAAAGTCCAGGATGTAATTTGTACATCTATGGTTCACAGAAACAGCTGCACATGTTAAGGTGCAGCAACATTCAGACGAATCCATAACCCTGGATTTTTGCTAGTCCAAAGGAAAAAACACAATATGTGGGCTTTAAACCTTTCAGGAAAAGATCTAAAACTGTCAGAGTTCTTTGGAGAGAAAGAGCATCCTCTTGAATAAATCCAGGGTTGTCTTTTGGAGAGATTTTAGGTAGGGTCAAGTACACTTTGTGATGATTAAAAATAGACAAGAATGTGTATGAAAAATAGATAAACCCGTTGGAGCATGAGAATTGCCAAGCTATCAAATGAACTATCAGGTTTTCAAGTCATTTAAATCTCCTAGCCTTTAAATCTTTGAAAACATTCATTAGTGTAGTGAATCATTAAGAAGGAGCGGGATATATCTTTCTGAGTAAATTCCTTCATTGTGGCAGTGTTCCTGTTGCGATTTTATTATTTGAATTTCTAAGCAACCCAACCCAACTCCGTGATCTGTATTTGAGAGAGTCCCCGAATGGCATCAAAAAATGTGTCAACACTATTAAGGTATCTGATGTCTATCTACAAAATCAGCTGCTTGTTCCTTTCCCAGAGGACATCATGTACATTTTACCGCTTTGACCTCTGACAGTCAGATTCAATCCTTGGAGCGCATTGTCAACATAATTATGCTTTAAAACACTGCTGCTTCTCATTTGCCCAAATAATTCATATGCCACATGCTCATTAATGTAGTCTGGCATCTCATACATTTTTCTTTTCCTTTGTGACAAACAGAACAAAACCATTCTCTGCTAATCACTTGCTGCGAGTGATAAAAAAATATATTGTTTTGCAAGTGTTATCTTTGAGACCTGTTTTAAAAGTGCCATAATGCTTTCTACTGGCATTATACTTCACTTCAGCTATGTGGAGTGTTCAGGTACATTGATGTTGTCTTCTGTGGAGCAAAGAGGTGAAAGGGGAGATTTAAAAGTTGTGTTCAAAGTTACGTTGAAGTATTCTGATAAGAATCAGCAAGAAGAAATTGTTTCTGGTGGCAGGAGGGGGAGAGGACATAGATTTATTGTATTTTGCAGATGAACCAAAGGAGATACGGAAGAATTTTTTAAACAGCGAGTAGTTATGATCTGGAAAACTCTTATTGAAAAGGTGGGAGAAGCAATTTCAATACTAACTTTCTTATAGGATTTTGGCATATTCCTGAAAAGGAGGGAAATGTAGGTCTATGGGCAAAGAGCGGGGGATGGAACTAATTAAATTTTATTTATTGGTATCACAAGTAGGCTTACATTAATACTGCAATGAAGTTACAGTGAAAATCCCCAAGTCGCCACACTCCAGCACCTGCTCACATATACTGATGGAGAATTCAGCATGGCCAACGGCCTAATCAGCACATCTTTCAGACTGTGGGGGGAAACAAGAGCATCCAAAGGAAGCCCACACAGACATGGGGAGAATGTGCAGACATGGCACAGACAGGAATCAAACCTATGTCACTGGCTCTCTGAGGCAGCAGCACTAACCACTGTGCCACTGTGCTGCCCTTTAAGGCTCTTTCAAAGAGCTGACATAGGCAATAAGGGCTGAATGGCCTCCTGTGCTGTATAATCCATTGATCCTATGGTCTCGTTCCTCCCTGTCTCTGTAACATGCATCCCCACTCTGCTCCAAGATATCTGCATTCCTCCAATTCTGATCTTTTGTACCTCTCCGATTTGAGTTGCTCCAGCATGGGGATGTTTTCTCTCTCCTTGCAAACTGTATCTATTAAGCTATTGAATATGTTCAGGAAATAGTTCAGTACACTTTTGGATACCAATGGAAGTTCGGGATAAGTGGAGAGTGTACAAGTGGAATTGAGGTGAAAGATCAAAGATGATCATATAGAATGGTGAAGCAAATTTGAAGACCCAAATGGTCAAATTTTCCTCCCATTTCTTCATGTTCTTAGGTTACACTGGAAAGTAAGAACAGAAGGAGGCCATTTAACCTCTTGAACCTGTTCTGCAATTCAATTAGATTAGGTTGATTTGTGATTTAACTTCATATTCTCACAATTGCCTCATACCCATTTAATATCTTTGGCTAACAAAAATCTGTCAATCCTCAATTTTAAAATGAACAATTAATCCAGCATCTATTGCTGTTTGCAAAAGAGAATTTCAAACTTTCACCATTCTCTCCACGTAGAACTGTTACCTCATTTCATTCCTGAGAGGGCTGGCTCTAATTTTTAGACTAACCACCCGCTATTCCTAAATTCACCAACCATCAGGAATAGTTCCTCCCAATCTCTTGTATCTATTCCAGTTTCTAACTACAATCCCATCATTTTCATTTTCAATTCCAGTTTCCCATCTTCTCCCCATATTCCTTCATTTCCTCAGAGACCACTAATCTGTCTACACCAGAAGGAAATGGAGCATCCACAACCAACTAGAGTAGAGAATTCCTAAGGCTCACAACATTTGAGTTAAGTCATCTCTTCTCATCTCAGCCCTAAATGATTGGCTCCTTATCCTGAGAATTTGACCCTTAGCCTCTGTGTTTTAGATTCCCCAACCAGCAGAAATAATCTCCGTCCTACCAAGCCCCTTCAGAATCTCATACATCTCACTCACCTCTCATTGTTCCAAACTCTGGAGAGCATGAAGCCAATTTACTCAATCACAGCCCAATAAATGCCAATGTACCATTTTTCTTTTTAATTGCCTGCTGTATCTGCATGCTCACTTCCTGTGTTCCTTGTATGAGCACAACCAAATCTCTAGTGAACATCAACATTAACAACTTTTGCATCATGTAAAAAATATTCTACTTTTCTATTAGAATCATAGAATTCTACAGCGCAGAAGGAGGCCATTCAGCCCATACCAACCACAATCCCACCTAGGCCCTATTCTCATAACTCCTTCCATTTACCCTAGCCAGTCCCCCAGCGCTAAGGAGTAATTTTAGCATGGTCAATGCACCTAACCCATACATTTTTGGACAATGGGAGGAAACCGGAGCACCCAGACATGGGGAGAATGTGCAAACTCCACATAGATAGCGACCCAAACTGAGAATCGAACCCAGTTCCCTGGCATGTGAGGTAGCAGTGCTAACCACTGTGCCACTGTGCAGCCCCATATGCAGCTTAGTTTTTCACCTGCTCACATGCACCATCACTCTGAAGCCACCAGAGGCTGCATTGAGCTGCATGAATCAGCACAGGTGATGAGTTGTGCTTTACTGCGGTGACAATGGTTCCCCAAAACTATCGCACCCTCTGAGATTGCCATGGCCCACACAGTGGTTGCTTCTGATCCTCCAGAATTACCCTGTGTAAAGACAGAAAACATCAGCAATCCTTCATCAGCACACGCTTCACCAGACAGCTGGCAACCTATCACATATGATCTATTGGATATGAATACACAAATTAGGATGCTTTCAAAGACAGATGAGTGTACAATAAATTTTCATCCTTTCTCCATGGGACACCCAATCTTGCCACTGGTGATTGGCAGCATTGTGACCACTCTGCCAAGGCCAAGGATTCTTTGCCTCATCATTACCAATATTGTCCACTCCACCACTTTGGCAGGCATGTACTCTTATTTCTCCTGCAAAGTGAGGATGAAGAGTTTGATGATAATGAACTTTCCTAGCAGGCCACCATGTTGCGCATTTTGATGTCCTGATCCTGGCATCACACTGTCACTGACCATCCTCCAAAATTTCCACTGGCCTGACCCCTTTCTTTGGGAGAGGAGTGTGAGTGAGCTCACATTTCCTCTATCCTCTAATTAACTTGAGAGCCTCCTGCTCAGAAGCATGCAGCTTTTGGTTTGATAGCTTAGTTTGGCATCTTACTTCCCTTGAAAACCTTCACAAGATTATTGTAGCACCTTCTGCATTGAACTCCCATCCTGCTGGACATACTCCCACTGCTTACTGTTGGAGCAACATCCAGTTTACTTTACCAGGCTGGCTACCTCTGGGAATAAGATATTCTTCCTAGCTCTCACCATCACTGGAGAGATATTGCTAAGTCATGGAACCACCCTTCAATGGCAAATTGCAATGTTGAAGGAATGACCTCTTGCACCTCAGTAGTGAGACTACCTGGTCACAGTCACATTGGTGTGCAACTTTTAAATGGAGCCCACCATGGCATAGCTCCTGGCTCCTAATTACACTTTCTGTCCCTTAGTGAACAGGTAGCATGGAAATGACACAATAATTTTGTTCTCTTTTGCAAAATTCAAATAGCATCATAGAAGACATCTGAAAGATACTAGACACATAGCTAAATTGGATCGGAGTGGAGATTTGGTGAGAAAAGGCAAGAAGGGAAAGTCTAGGAATGGGTGAAAGAATCACAGAATCTTTACAGTGCAGAAGGAGGCCATTCGTCCTATCAAGTCTGCACTGGCTCACCCGAAGAGCATTCTATCGAACACCATTCCTCTATTTTATCTCCCTAACCTTATTCTTTCAGGGGAGATTAAATGACAAAACAATCATTTAGAATTTGGGAATATGCAACAGGGCTTAACAACCAATCAGCTGCTCCCTTCATAGAATCTCTACAGTGCAGGAGGCAATTCAACCCATCGAGTCTGCACTGACACAATCCCAACCAGACCCCATTCCCGTAACCCGACATATTTACCCTGCTAACACCCTGACACTAGCATGGCTGATTAACCCAGCCTGCACATCTTTGGAGTGTGGAAGGAAACTGGAACACCCAGCGGAAACCGACGCAGAGGGGGGAGAGCATGCAAACTCTACACAGACATTCACTTGAGGCCGAAATCGAACCCAAGTTGCTGGTCTGTGAGGCAGCAGTGCTAACCATTGTGCCACTGTGCAGCTCCAAAGGGCCCATCATCCTACCATTCAAACCTCTTCTGGGCACAAATCTTCAATCCTTTTCTTATCCCATTACTACTTTGATTGTACCACTAATTCCTTCCTCCTTTATTCCTTCCTGCCATCCATTATCCCCTGTTTCATCTGCTTTTACAACCTGATGCACCTCTAACTTCTAAGCCTGATGAAAGCATTACCTGAAACAATGACATTGGGCAGGATTTTCCACATGGCACGCATTCCCATTCTGCCCCGTAAAAGTCATTGGCGAATATATCCCTGTGATCAGGCCAGTCCCACAGCCATTTACCGCTCTGAATTCTTGAGGGTGAGACTTCTGCCCCCTCATCTGGGAGGAAGTCAGAGAGGTGCAGACCATTCAGTTTGGCTAGCAGCTCTGTATCCCAGTAGGAACAGTGTAGACTGTGCCCCTGAGGTGGGCAGATCTTGGATTGGCACTCAATCTGGTAAGGAGGGTAATGATGGAGGCACCTTCACACCCTCCTACCAACCATCTCTCCTTCCAAGGCCTAAGCATAGTTCTTCACCCTGGAATTCCTCCTACTAGCAGGGGCCCATAAAATTCTGCCTCCTGTTTCCTTCTCTGCTGTCGTTGCTTGGAACGACATGTGTAATGTTTCAATCCACAGGTTCAGTTCCCGAATCAAGGGAACTTCGGAAAATCATAGCTCGGGGCAAGTTCTTGGCATCAGTTATTTAGCTCCCAACATCAAATGTGCTTTCTCCAATTGAAAACACTGAACAGAACTTGCTTGTGACATAAATGATAGCATAGCTTTGACATTATGTGTATTGCCTGTGACACAATATTACAAGCAGAACGCCATCACCACGAAAAACGCATTGCAGAAGTTAGCACTGGAACCGATATTGAGATCAGGTCTGTCAAAACCTCTTCCAAACTTCTCCAAAAAACTGCATCTGGCAATTCTATTAACTGACCATGTGTGGCAACCTGCTGAAGGGGCTGTGACATCTGTTCAAGGTGAACAATAAAGTCACCTGGAAGTCAATGAATGATTTATGTGACACACACAATTACCATTACACTGATTTTCTCTACATTCAATTATTGCATGATGCTTAGTTAAGGATACAGGCTACACAAAACTGCAAGGCCAGAGTTTTACCCTCACCACCACTTCCCCCCTCCCACCCCCTAACTTCCAAGGTAGAGGAGAGCATAAAATAGTATGGATGGAATGAAGGGGATAGATAGAGTAAACAGGGTTAAGCTTTCTCGTAGGATGGACTCAAATAGCACAAGGGGTCACGGGCTTAGGGTGAGGGGGGTAAGATATAATTTGGATGCTAGAGGGAATTTTTTCACATAGAGGGTGGTGGGGGTATGGAATGCGCTGCCAAGTAAAGTGGTGGAGGCAGGTACTCTGGAGTTATTTAAGAAATACTTAGATGGGCACATGAACAGAATGGGAATGGAGGGGTATAGAAAACTGATTTAAAATAGGGATCATGAGCCTTGGGAGTCCCTGGGAAGTGTGTAAATAGATGATGATATTGATGTACTTGTTTTTATCCTACAGGTGCTTTGGTCCACCTTGTTGTCTAACGAGGAGCATACACGCGATGGGTCGTGAGAGGGCTGCTCTTGGATCTTTTTCGAGAGTATCGTGGTGCTTCAAGTTGTTAGTGTATGCTTGACCTGGACCATTTGATGGGCAACACGACAGCTCAGTGACAATCGCTGTGCTGTGCAGATACATGGATTTGAGCCTGTGTCTGTGGGAGTTTGCGCATTCTCCCCGTGATTGCGTGGATTTTCTGCGGGTGCTCCGGTTTCCTCCCACATCCCAAAGATGTGCTCTTAGGCTAATTGGCAAAACAAATTCTCCCTAAATTGTCTCAAATTTGGTTTTTAATTCATAGATCTATAAACATGGACAGGGATCGCGGGTAGGGGTGGGAACATCAGGGTGGCGGCACAGGCTCGTTGGGCCAAAGGGCCTGTTTCCTGTGCTGTTTTGTTCTTTGTTCTTTGAATCATTCCCCGGGGTCCCATCCTCCCCAGCATAGATGCGAGTTTATCATTGGACGTACAGGACTTCAGACAGGAAGCCGAGACATGCTCCAGTTAAGATGTTTAAGTGACCATTTAATGGTCACTAAGGTGTCTTTCCCTGCCCAGCCTCAATTTTTCCATCCCTACACTGGTCTACCCTTAACCGTAAGTCACAAGTCAGCTTACATCAACACTGCAATGAAATTACAATGATAATCCCCCGAGCCCGGTGTCTGTTCAGAGAGAATTTAGCGTGGCCAGTACACCGAACAAGTATATCTTTAGCGAGGAAACCGGAGCACGCAGAGGAAATTCACACAGGCACAGGGAATACGTGCAGACTCAGCACAGACAGTGACCCAAGCTAGGAACTGAACCTGGGTCCCTGGCGCTGTGAGATAGCAGTGCTAACCGCTGTACCACCGTGCCATCTCCTACTCCTTCTCTATGCTGTAACTATGCTTGGATTCTATGAATATAAAGCAGTAAATAACTAAAATGAGCAAAAGTATAAAATCCCCTGTGTATATATAGAAATAGAATGATATCCAGCATGTTTTACAAAACACTATAGCAATTTGGTGGATTGTGTGAATGTGCGTGCATACACTCTGATTCAGAAGCGCACCTCCTGTCTATATGTTACGTGGGTCCAAGTTTAATTCAGGGTAGTTAATGATCATAGAATTTCTGCAATGCAGAAGGATGTAATTTGGCCCATTGAATCTGCACTGACAACAATTCCAGCCAGGGCCTATTCCCGTAACCCCATTTATTTACGCTGGCTAATCCCCCTGACATTAAAGGCAATTTAATATGGCTAATTAACCTAACCTGCATGTCTTTGGACTGTGGAAGGAAAGCACAGTCCAAAGGAAATCCATGCAGTCATGAGGAGAATGTGCAAACTCCACATGGATAGTGACCCAAGCCAGGAATATCTCCTGGAACATCAGATCCCTTCCCCCAACAGCTCCCCCATTCAACTATCACTGGCACACCAGTGATAGTTGACTCTGTACTGCATCACTCTTCACCTCCCCCAGAATCCCTGACATTTACCATTATTGCGGTTTCTGGGACTTAATTTCAGACCTAGCAATCTAGCAGCTCCTCCAACCACTGCGTCACTGGGTTTGGACAAGCTCCAGATCTTTTGACAATCAGATTGGCCAACAGTTTTCCAAAGCAAGATTTCTATCCAAGTGTGGACAGCGATCTTGCCTGCTGCCAATCAGCACTCAGAGTGTGAAATGGCAGTAAACCTGTCAGAGTCAGTGGGGGTGCTTTCTTCACTGACTCTCTGGATGCCAAGCACGTAACATCCTGAAAATTCGGGCCCATGAAATGAGTTTTCATGAAGAAATTTGCACTTAGAAAATGGAGGCAGAAAATTGCTTCCTGCACTGATAGAGTGAGTCTGAGATCAAACCGAAATTAGACCTCAGTCTCAAGCTGGTGAGCTAAAAAACAGGATCCTGATCCCATATTCGTCATCTATGGGAATGCCGGGGAGAGGGGGAATCAATATCCATTGAAGATCAGTGTGAGACTCGTGGGGGAGAAGCAGGAATTAATTTACGTGTAATGGTAGGCATGGGAACTGTGGATACTGGCAACGGCCATTTGGAGGAGGTAGGGGGAAGGTGTGCCAGTGATAGTTGAATGGGGGAGCTGTTGGGGGAAGGGATCTGATGTTCCAGGAGATATTCCTGGCTTGGGTCACTATCCATGTGGAGTTTGCACATTCTCCTCATGACTGCATGGATTTCCTTTGGACTGTGCTTTCCTTCCACAGTCCAAAGACATGCAGGTTAGGTTAATTAGCCATATTAAATTGCCTTTAATGTCAGGGGGATTAGCCAGCGTAAATAAATGGGGTTACGGGAATAGGCCCTGGCTGGAATTGTTGTCAGTGCAGATTCAATGGGCCAAATTACATCCTTCTGCATTGCAGAAATTCTATGATCATTAACTACCCTGAATTAAACTTGGACCCACGTAACATATAGACAGGAGGTGCGCTTCTGAATCAGAGTGTATGCACGCACATTCACACAATCCACCAAATTGCTATAGTGTTTTGTAAAACATGCTGGATATCATTCTATTTCTATATATACACAGGGGATTTTATACTTTTGCTCATTTTAGTTATTTACTGCTTTATATTCATAGAATCCAAGCATAGTTACAGCATAGAGAGAGGCTATTTGGCCAATCTGGTTCTCTGAAAGAGTAATTCATCTAGTGTCACTTTCCCATGCCTTCTCCCTGTAACCTTGTATATTCTTCCTTTGCAGAAAATAATCCAATTGCTTCTTGAAATGCCTTGACTGAACCTGCCTCCACCTCACAGTCAGGCAGTGTGTACCAGATCTTAACCACTCACTGCCTGAAAATAGATTTTCCTCCTGCCTCCATTGTTTCTATTGCCAATTAGCCTAAGTCTGGGACCTCTTGTTCTCAGTCTTTTCATCAGTGGGAACAGTTTATCCCTATCAACTCCTCCAAGGAAAACAGTGCCAATTTCTCCAATCCAGATATGTAACTGAAGCATTCCTGTGAAATTTTTCTGCACTGTCTCTGATGCCTTCCTGAAGAGTGTGCCCAGAATTGATGTAATTTTCCAGTTCAGGTTGATTCAGTGTCTTAAACTTGTCGATATAACTATTTTGTATAGTTATATCCACTCCTCTGTTTAATAAAGCCTTAGGTGGGATTTTACCGCCTCGCATGTGTGTTTCCAAAAGTTCCTGCCCGAGATTAATGGATGTTTCTCTGTCCGCCCCTTACCTGACGTAACAGCTTCTTCCTCATCAATTTCTTCCAGAAAGTGCCAATTGGCTACATTGAGATTGGAGAGTTTAATGCGTGCCCCAATCAAAGCAGAGCGCCACACTGGAAGTATTCTGCACCCCACTGCTGGGCAGTCCTGGTATCTATGTTAGCTTATCATGGCACAATGCAAGCATCTCAAAATGCCAGTATGGTGTTCCCTAATCTTTTGCCAAAATTGGTGAGCTTTCTTCTGGATGGGATCTCTGCCGATCCAATCAAAAATGCCGCCTCAAAGTCCTGCCGAATTGTAGCTCAGTTAAATTCTCTTAAGTTTGGTCTGCCTCACATACTGGATCACTTGATATAGAGTAAAATCATTTTGATTTGTAGGAAGCCAGAATTTTTCATCAAGATACTTGCGCCCATATCCTCATAGATTAGCTTATGCTTTATTAACCCATATTAACAAGAACTAGTGAGATGATATGAATCAGTGAGAAATAATTCTTTTGATTCCCCAGATTCTTGGGAGTTTTGGTTCAAACATCTCCCACAGCAAAGTTTCTCTTCAGGCTAAAATAGTTGTCAAAAGCTTAAAGAATGGTGTCAAGGCTCTTCTAATCTCTGCCTCAGGTGAATGTCTTTCTGCAACTGGACCTACAGCATAATGAAAGAAACTGACTTGATCCTTCTGCTCTTTAGTGTGAAGGCTCAATGCTGCTCAATTGTATAGGAAATTATGTACCTATACCACATTCTTTTCACCATTGACACAGTCAAATCAGTGGGGCAGGGAAAGGTCTGCTTTCTGTATATGGTCCTGATTGTCTCTCCAATTACTACTCCCGAGTAGTAATTCCATCTGTTATTGAGTTTTTCTCCCACTGTGGTTCTATCAATAACCAATGTATTTTTTATATCAATGTTGTCACTATTTTCTCAGATAGTCCTATGTATCTGACTAGACCAGAATTTATTGTCCATCGCTAGTTGCTTTCAAGAAGATAATGGTGAGCTGCCTTCTTGAACCACTGCAGTCCCTGAAGTGTAGGTACACCTAAAGTGCTGTCAAACAGAAATTCCTGGATTTTGATCCAACAACAGTTAAGGAACACTAATTTTTTTCCAATTCAAAATGATGAGTGACTTGGAGGGGAACTGCTAGATGGTGGTGTTCCCAGGTGTCTGCTGCTCTAGTCTATCTAGTTGGCAATGGCTGTGGGTTTGGAAGATACTGTATAAGGAAGGCTGGTATGTTCCTGCAGTGTATCTTGTAGCTAGTACACATGGCTGCTACTTTTTTCAGTGGTGGAAGGATTGAAGTGAATTGGGTAACAATCAAACGGGTTGCTTTGTCCTGGATGATGTTATTGGAGCTGTACTCATCCAGGCAAGTGGAGATATTCCACTATACTTCTGACTTGTGCCTTGTAGATGGTGGACAGCTTTGGGAGTAAGGAGGTGACTCACCACAGGATTCCTAGCCTTGACCTGCTGTGGTAGCCACAGCACTTATATGGCTAGACCAGTTCAGTTTCTGTAACAACCCAGGATATTGGTAGTGGAGGACTCAGCAGTGGTAACGCCACTGAAAGTCAAAGATTGATGATTAGATTCTCAATTGTTGCTCATTCACTTTTCTTTTCTACATTAATTTGCAGATCCCTTATCTTGTCAACTTGAAAATGATCCATTTTTCCCTACTGTCTGTACCTGTTATTTAACCAATCCTCTATCCATGGTACTGTGTTACCCCTTACACCATAACCTCTTACTTTATGCTGTAACCTTTGATCTGGCACCTTGTCAAATCCTTTTGGAAATTCAAGTATACTACATTGACAAGTTCTCCTTTATCCATATTGCCTGTTACTTTCTCAAACTACAGTAATTAATTCATCATGCATGATTTGCGTTGGCATTGCCCTGTTCAAATCATAGAATCCCTACAGTGCAGAAGGAGGCCATTCAGCCCATCGAACCTGCACCAACAACAGCCACACCCAGGCCTATCCCCATAACTCTGCATATTTACTCTGCTAATCCCCCTGGACACTAAGTCACAATTTAACATGGCCAATCAACGCAAACTGCACATCTTTGGAGTGCGGGAGAAAACCGGAGCATCTGGAGGAAACCCCGCAGACATGGGGAGAATGTGACACAAGACCGGAATTGAACTCGGATCCCTGGCACTGCCAATTACGTTAAGATTTTCTCAGTGCCCCACAGTAAGCAAATTAATAAATTCTGGCATTTTCCTTATCACAGATGATAGGCTAACTGGCCAGTTTCCTGCTTTGTATCTCCTTCTGTTCTCGAGTGGAAGTGTTACATGCACCATCTTCCCATCCAATGGAACCTCCTGGCATCTAGGACATTTTGGAAAATTCAAACTGGTGCATCAATCTCAGCAGCTACCTCTTTAATAAAGTAAAGTTTATTCATTAGTCACAAGTGAGGTTTACATTAACACTGCAATGAAGTTACTGTGAAATTTCCCTAGTTGGCACACTCCAGTGCCTGTTCCGGTCAATGTGCCTAACCAGCACATCTTTCAGACTGTGGGAGGAAACTGGAGCATCTGTAGGAAATCCACACAGACATAGGGAGAATATGCCAACTCCACATAGACAGTGACTCAAGCCAGGAATCAAACTTGGAGCTGTGAGGCAGCAATGCTAACCATTGTGCTGCTGTGCTAAATATTGTGCTGCCATGCCAACCCCAAACTCAAATCCATTCTGGCCGTGATGGGACTCGAACCAAGACCTTTGCAGAGACTGGAACCTTAATCCAGCACCTTAGACTGCTTGACCACACTACCACGTAGGAGTACATAAAACCCGAGGATGAAGATTCTTACCAGCAAAATGCATCGCTTCTCACTGAATATAATGGGTTATTATGTGCAGCACATCAACATTTTAAGAAGCAAAAGACACTTTAATAAAGCAACTGTGTGCAGCAAAGTGAGATTTGATGCGCTGAAAACATATTGCATATTTTTTCAGCAATTATTTGAGTGGGGGAGAGATCTGATACAGATCTCCAGCTGAGCGGTTGCGACTGCTCCGTAATAATTCTCCTCTGACATGACCAGCTTTGCTGTCAGGCAGTGAGAGTTGTAAATGTTTTGCAAGCATCAAATTATCTTGCACCTGTAACATTTGCAAATGTACTTCATATTCATAAAGCTGAACATCTTGATGGCATAACAGTGTTTGCAAGTTTGACATCTTTTGCATGTAATTTCTCCAATCTCACATTCTCGTACCAAGCAGATTAAATTTTAAGGTTGGCATAAATCCCTCTGGAGATGAAACAAGCAATTTCTCTTGGCACCGGGGAAATAAAAAGTGGTATTTCCCATGCATTAGTAACTGTCATTTTTAGTGTTTAAGCCATATTGCTGAAAAGGAGTCAATTTTATTTTGTGCTTGCTGAACTATATTTGATTCCTATCTGATGATGCCTTGTCTGGGAATCATTTTCTGCCTTCACCCCTCTATCTCTCTGTAATCTCCTTTAGCTCTCAAACCTTCCTAGATATGTGTTGTACTCTGGGTGAGAGTTAAAAATACTTCTCCTGTTGTGAGAGGGATCAAAGTATACTGTGTGGAAAGTTATATTTTACTAACCTTATATATAAATGTATTAAAGAACAATGAAATACACTTTAACTGGCTGTAAGTTCATCACAATATTAAAGACAGAAAGATGGAAATCATGTGCAGAATAATTTCCAGCCTTTCCCACCACTGAGTTCCTCTGGTCCCACTGAAGGAGACCTCCCCACCAAGGATTTTCAGGTGGCGTGGTTTAGAATTTATTTATTATTGTCACAAGTAGGCTTACATTAACACTGCAATGAAGTTACTGTGGAAACTCCCTCGTCACCGCACTCTGGCATCTGTTCGGGTGCACTGAGGGAGAATTTAGCACGGCAATGCACCTAAACAGCACATCTTTCGGACTGTGGGAGGTAACCGCAACATCCAGAGAAAACCCGCCCAGACATTTGGGAGAACATGCAGACTCTGCACAGACAGAGACCCAATGCTGGGAATCGAACCAGGGTCATTGGTGCTATGTGGCAGCAGTGCTAATCACTGTGCCGCCATTCTGCCTGGGGTGCAATTTCAACTGACAGCAGCAAGACAAGAGAATCCTATCACCTGTGAATGGTGCATAATCTCCTGCCAATAATTAACACACGGCTGAAATGTCAGAGAGTCTGGCTCATTATGGGTACTGGTGCACTCTGAGTGTTCCCACTAGTGGGAAAATGGGAATGTTTTGCATTGGCACTTGCTGCGCTGAACATGCGCAATTCAGCCCATTGAAATGGGCCAGTCCGGCTCCCATATGAAATACATGGATTATCCAACTCTAGCAGTGCCTGATTCACTGGACATGGTAAGAAGTCTCACAACACCAATTTAAAGTCCAACAGGTTTATTTGGTAGCAAACGCCACCAGCTTTCGGGGCTCTACCCCTTTTACCCCAGTCCAATACTGGCATCTCCACATCATGATTCCTTGAAGTCAGGAATCACCTCTTAGCTCTGATAAACGGGAACAGCTTATAAGCTCTCCCTGCAACCCCCAATCCCACTTCAGCAATCAACATGTTAACAAAGAGCGTTGTACTTCACTTTCTAGAAGCAGATAGCACAGGATACTGGACAGTGCAACAAGGGTTGGGCACTTTGTTCCCAAGGGCTGGCAGGAAACACTGTGCCAGTGTGGTGCTGGAGGTCTGGGAAATGGAGATTTGCAACAGCCTTGTCAGGAAGCACATACTTTACTACAGGAAGAAGATGAATGAGCCGCTTGGAGCTGTTGTACATCGCACTGGCGCAATATCAGACCTGTGCCTGCTGAATATCCAGTGAGGAGGGAAGTCCCAGAGACAGTGTCCACTAATGATATGCTAATGTATTAAAATGAGTTTGCTATGGTCCTTGGCATGTTTCACGCTACTAAGCCAGTGAGGGGCCGGGAAGATGGGAACTCAGAAATCTGCCAACACATATTGTGTTTTTCAAATCTCTGTGGATTTTGAGCATGCAGTACTATTCTGGAAACCACAAAGCCATAAGATACAGGAGTAGAATTAGGCCATTCAGCCCATTGAGTCTGCTCTGCCATTCAATGATAGATACAATTCTCATCCCATTCTCTTGCCTTCTCCCCGTAATCCTTGATCTCTATATTGATCAAGAGTCTATCTATGTGTGTCTTAAAGATACAATGACCTGGTCTCCACAGTCTTCTGTGGCAATGAGCTCCACAGATTCACTACTATTTGGCTGAAGAAATTCCTCGTCATCCCAGTTTTAAAGGAATGTCCTTTCACTCTGAGGTTGTGCCCTTGAGTTCTAGTCTCTCCCCACTGGTGGAATCATCAGCTCCATGTCCACTCTATTCAGGTCTGTCAGTATTCTTAAGTTTCAATTAGATCCTGCCCCACCCTTCTAAACTCCATTGAGTATGGACACAGACCCTTCAACTGCTCTTCATATGACAAACCCTTCATCTCTGGGATCATCCTTGTGAACCTTTTTTGGACCCTCTCCAAAGCCAGAACATCCTCCCTTTGGTATGTGACCCAAAACTGCTCGCAAATGGGGTCTGAGCAGAGCATTATACAGCCTCAGCAGTACACCTCTGCTCTTCTATTCTAGTCCTCTAAAATTGACATAGGTTGCAGGCTCAAAATCACCTTTTCTGTTTTGTTTCTTGGTCCTCAGAGCTCCGTACAGGGCTCGTTCCTGTGAAGCATACTGGGGCATTCTGCTGTGCTGAAGGCACTATTAAATGTAGATTTTCTGGCTGCCTTGAACCTAAGCTCTGGAATTCCCACGCTAAATCTCTGTGGTTGCTTCCTTTTCTCTCTTTGAAGATGCTGCCTAACATCATGTTTAAGATCATCTGTTCTTAAACTTGTGTTTGTTCCAGTTAAATATAAGGCATAAGGACACCCCGGCTCTTGATAGCCAAACCAAAACCAAACACAAATTGAACAAATACATAGTTGGTGTTGTATCTCCTGAACAACGTGCTGACTCCTTCTCAAGTTCAGTGGATTTTGTGCCCTGCAGTTGTGTTTGATTTAAGTTAAAATCACTTTACAGCAGCAATGATACAATTCTGCCTCGACTTACACATTTTAATCAGGACCCAAGTGGATGGCCTCCTTAATGCCAGAATCTCACCAATTAAAATATTGGTAAAGAATGTATAGGGGTGATGGAGGACAAGCAGCTCTGAAGCACTGTAGAAGCATAGTGAATGACACTTAACCTCAGCTCTTACCATTTGTGCCAAGCAGGTTGCTATGAGTTTGAGTGAAGTTTCAAGGTGTAATTTATGCTCAATAGACCACAAACAGTATTAACAATGCATCTTTCAGAAAAAAAAGGAAAGAATTTGCATTTCTATGCCATTTCTCGCAACCTCAGAACATTCCAAATGGCTGTACAGCCAACAAAATACTTTTGAAGTGTAGCCACTGTCGTAATGTGGGAAATGGGGATGCCAATTTATTTTCAGCAATCTCACACAGTTAGCAGCATAAAATAGGCCAGCTAATCTTTCTTTTTAATAATGTCCATTCACGAATAAATATTGAACAGCACTCTGGGCAGGATTCCCATGCTGACATTTGAAATGATATTAGGGAATCTTCTACATTCATCTTGGAGAACTAATGGAATTTTGATTTAAATGTCACATCCAAAAATGGCAACTCCAACAGTGCAACGTTCTCAGTGAGGAGTATAGGGATAAGCATTGGCCAGAACACCCAAGGAGAACAGTCTGAGGATTCAGGGCAGACCATTTAGGATGGAGGTGAAAAGACATTTCTTCATCTAAAGAGTGGTGAGCCTGTGGAATTCATTATCACAGGAAGTAATTGATGCCAAAACATTGAATGTATTCAAGAGGTGATTAGATTAGCAACTGGGCAAATTAAGTCAAAAGTTATGAGTAGAAAGCAGAATTAGGCTATTGAGTTGGACAATCAGCCATGATTGTGATGAATTGAGGAGCAGGCTTGAATGCCTCCTCCTGCTTCTATCTTTTATATTTCTATGTAACTCCCCTGCCCTTATTTGAAATCATGCCAATGGGATCTTTTAAACCCAGGTGAGAGTGCAGGCAGGATTTTGGTTTAAGTAGTGTATCCTCAATACTGCAATGGATCGCCAACCTAATTTTTGTATGCATGTCTCTGAATGGGAGTTGAATCTTCTGACCCAGCTAAATGTATTATCATTGAGCCATGGTGATGATTAAAGTTCCAGACTAAAGAAAGAGTTCCATAAAAGAAGATGTGCTTACATGGGAAACAACCTCTTTGATGGAATGACACTGATACATAAATGAAACATTTGTTATATTTGAGTCCGCAATTGCATGGAATAATTTCCTCACACACCTTAATCCTCTGCTCAAACTCACCTTTGAATTAAAGCAATCAAATGAGCTTTTTTCAATGTGCTAGTTGAGAAATCTATCAGCAGGTTCTGTACTATTGTCTATTTTCATTGAGTATTGTATGTGTTGGGATTCCCATACTTCCTCATGTTATAAGATTGGCCTTATCAGCAACTTCATAAATAGGAGCCTGAAGCATTTGCTTATCAAGCAAGTTTGATGCTGAATTCGGGCACATATAAACCTTCCAGTGGGGCAAAGGCTGCCCTGGTCAGGTCATTGCTTGTTGCATATTACACAAACTCATGAACAGGCTTAAAGCCACCACTTGTAGTCCTGAAAAGTGCCCAGTCTATTTTAAACCAACCTGGGAGTGAAAAGGGCCTCAAAATTTGAATAAAAGATCAAGCTAGCCATTTCACGCTGTTACTATACAGTGGCGACGTAAGGTATTCTGCCCTAACAAAATGCTGCCATCTAGCCAAAGAGATGATATATGCCTCATACTGATGAGTAACACGGTATATGAATTTCAGTGCTAGTGTAATGCCAGATATATATGTCATACATCCCAATAACTGGTGACGGCTCATTTCAAATAGTACATACCTTCGGCTGTTTGCAAAAGGCAAAGCATTGATCATACCCAATCATCCTGGGCTTGCAAAACTCCAAACTTAATGTCCAATGTTACATGTGATTGGCCAAACTTGCTGAACAATTCTGACTTGGCTAAGAATTGCACTGGCAACCAAATTATCAGTCTGCCTCACTGTGTGGCTTACTTATGTACACTGCAAACTACATACATGCAGACAGAAGGAGCTTGTCCACACATTGCGCTTTTTCCAACTAAACAGAAGCTCTGGGGATTTCTATTCATCAATTCATTTCCCAAGGCAATGCCCTGACCAATCAGAGTTGCCTGCTGTGTTTGAATTTAGCTGTTGTCTGCTGCAATCCCTATGGCAATGCATCTAACAATCAGACTCCACTTTTCACTAATTAGCAGTCTTTTCTCATTCATATAAACTGTTGTTCCCTTTACAATTCGTGTACTTATAAATCTACAAGACAGAACGTTTCAACAACATAAAATAATAGAATCATATGAAACGTGTATTTTTTTCAGCAATATTCAAGTTCTATGCCACCAAATGACAATATCAAAATGTACATATAAATTCACATGGAATATGATACTTTGTGGCACAAAGGTTAGCACTGCTGCCTGCTGGGGACCCAGGTTCGATTCCCGGCTTGAGCCCCTGTCTACGTGGAGCCTGCATATTCTTCCTGTGTCTGTGTGGGTTTCCTCTGGGTGCTCTGGTTTCCTCTCACCGTCTGAAAGAAGTGCTGGTTAGGTGCATTGGCCATGCTAAATTCTACCTCAGTGTACCCAAACAGGCACCGGACTGCGGCAACTAGAGGATTTTCACAGTAACTTCATTGCACTGTGAATGCAAGCCTCCCTGTGATGAATAAATAAAGTTTAACTTTTATCCTCATCTTCACTGCCCCATCAGCCTGACGCAAATAAGGAGAATTATAATTGAATCAGTATCAGTAAAATTGAAGTGCACAGTGTGAAAATAATCTAAGGGACTGACAGCCAGTTTGGCTATGGGAAAGGAGATATTGCTTGATGAATCTCAAGGAAGCAATATTGCTTGAAGGGGCAGCAATATCGCTTTATCAAAGGAATTTTGTGAGACTACAATGAAATCACAGAAGATTCCTTTCTGTCAGAGTATCAAGAGTTATATATGAATGCAAATTAGAAACTGGTTTAAAAAAACAGAGATTGATAAGGGAACTTGATTGCAACATTGTGGAATGTCCTGGGGGCCTCTGTTGGTTCACTTCCCATTCCATGAATGAGATGGAATTGCAATCTATACACAAGTTAGTTAAATTTATGGGTAATGCCAAATAAGACAGGACTGTCATTTTCAATATCATACCACGAGAGTTTGATCTAAGCTGATCAGTAGCAAATAATTTCTCTGTAATTCTAAAATAAAAATAGACAGAATCACAGAATTCCTTCAGTGCAGGAGGCCTATTGAACCTGCATTGACAATAATCCCACCCAGGCTCTATCCCCATTTACCCTGCTAGTCCCCCTGATATTAACATGGTCAATCATCCTAACTCACACATCTTTGGAATTGTATTTTGGAATTTAGAATAAGATGCCCTTGTAGTCCACAAGTAGATAAAACTTTTAAAAGAAAAAGCTATAAGTAACTCAAGAGGGTTCATTGTCTTCAAGTTTAATTATTAGTGTGGCAAGTAGGCTTACATTAATACCGCAATTGAGTTACTGTGAAAATCCCCTAGTTGCCAGAGAGCCTGTCCGGATACACTGAGGGAGAATTTAGCATGGCCAATGTACCTAACCAGCATGTCTATCGGACTGTGGGATGAAGTTGGGGCATTTGGAGGAAACCCATGCAGACACAGTGAGAATGTGCAGACTCCGCACAGGCAGTGACCCTAGCCAGGAATTGAACATGGGTCCCTGGCGCTGTTAGGCAGCAGTGCCACCGTGTCACCCATATCTAAACAATATGGGTGAGCAGTAACCGAATGAAGTGGAACACTGGGGATCAGTGTTAAACCTTTTCAAACCTTCAATGGGGATGAACAGTGTCAATTCACTCTTGTTGGTACAATTCCAATTGATGCACCAAGCCCTAAGGAAGGAACCACAAAGATTAAAGACCATACCTGTAACCAAAAATGTACCCAGTGAAGGGAAACCTCTTCTGCTTTAATATTCCTGTCAGCTGAGGCTAAATGTGTCCATGAGCCAGTCCATGTTCAGGTGCTTTCGCAGTCACCTTTCTGTCTCAGCACAGCCACCATGCCCAATGGATCTGCTGGACATCCCATGCTGTGGGCTCACTGATTGGGCCACCCACTTCAGGAACCTGCCTGCCATCCTTAATTGGTCAGTGAACATGGAGGTCCAGGGGCTGAGTTGTACAGAAGCGGGTGCTCTAGTGGTACGTGCCTGCTCTGGACCTCCATGTGTTCCTGACGTGCAAAGAGCTATGGAAAATAACCCAATAATCTGGAACTTTTTGAGCATCACAAGCAGATTTCTAAAACAAAAGCTTATTTGAATGGAAGATACTTCATGGGAAAAAGTAAAACACCAACAGCGCCATGAAATACATTCAGATAGTAAGACAAAAGAATACAGGACATAAGTTACAAGTACCACAGCTCCAGAGATCCATTTCAATTCTGGCCTCGGGTCATTGTCTGTGTGGAGTCTGTATGTTCTCCCCTTGGCTGCATGGGTTTCATCCAGGTTCTCTCACAGTCCAAAGAAGTGCAGCTTAGGTTGATTGGCCATGCTAAATTGGTGTTAGGGGGACTAGCAGGATAAATATGTGGGGTTACAGGGATAGAGCTTGGGTTTGACTATGGTCAGTGCAGGCTCGATGGGCCAAAGGGACTCCTTCTGCACTGTAGGGTTTCTATGATTTTGTGATAAATTTTGAACAAATCACCAAGGAAAAGATCCCTTCTTTGTTTAGGTAGATTGGACACGCTAACTTGCTCCTTAGTGCCCAAAGATGTGGAGTTTAGTTAGGATTAGCCACGGTTAGTGTATGGGATTAGAGGAATAGGTGGAGGAGAAGACCAGGGTAAGATAGTCTGTCAGAGAGTCGGTGCAGACTTGATGGGCCGAACGGCCTCCTCTGCATTGTAGGGATCCTATGATTCTGGAATCAGACTGTCAATTTAGGATGGACATCAGGAAGTACTTCTTTACATAGTGAAGTTGAATTTATTCTCAGCCATTGATCGGTTGAAATGCCTTAGTATGTAGGCACAGCTGCTTGAGTAATCATTATCTTCCTCTGTTGCTTTCAACTGCATTGTGCATTTTTGATTCTATTCTGTCTTTCAACTAGCATGAAATAGAGAAATTCCCAGAAGAACTCACAAGCTCTGATTTTTAATTGGTCCAATGAGAATGTTAAGAACCTAAAACTGAGGGGAAAATCATTCAAAACTTCAATTGTCCAAGCACTTTGAGATGCAACTGTTAGATATTTGCTGTTGAAGTCACATTTCGGAAGTGACAGTGGGTTAAATTCAGTTGGTTTTCCCTTTAAAACTTCACATCTCTTTCGGCAATGACAGGAAACAGGTCAAATACTAATATCCAACACAGATATTGTAATAAGCCCTCAGAGGCAGAAATTCTTTCAGCAAAGTTCCTTTATTTACAAGTCTGACAACTGCATACAGAGTGCTTCCAGTCAGCAGTCTACAGTCAGAGTCCCAGAGGAACTGACATTCCTGGTTAAACACAAAACAAGAAGCTCCATCAATTTGGCCCTCAATCAGGAAATTCAAATTCCAACCTCAATTGCCTGATTGAAGTTGTAACAGATATCCAGGCCAAAGCTTTGGGTGCAATTGTCGGGATATTTTGTCGGCAAATTTCCTGTGAGGATTTATTTATGTTCAATGGTGGTCTACAGGAACTCATTAGGAGATCAGGAGTCACATGATAAGAATGCTCCATCAATGGAGAAGGCAGCACCAACTACTATGGTTGGTTCTAATGTTGTTGGTAGCCATCCACTTTTTGTGAGGTAAGTTTGCCTGTTCAGTTGTGGTCTATGAAGAGGTCATCTGGCACGATGCAACTTTTACAAGCATTACACCATCAGCCTTCACAGCTGAGGAGGGATCACTGAAGGGTCTTGGTGACAGTCCAAAGTGACCTTCTATATTTGAGATGGGTTATTAGTAGGTCCTGATTTGACATGCCTTTGCTGAAATAACAGTTGTATCCTGTATATTCACATGATGGATATAAAAGAGCAATGTTTGCAAAACATAAGCAGCCAAACTGTCAGTATGGGTAAAAGTATTTCAATGATAATTCTCATGATAGATTTCAGTTTGATATCAATAGATTTGAGAGATGAAAGAACTGTGCTGGATCATGCACATCCAACTTTCCTTGTTGGCATCGATAATGGAGAAAAGAGAGATTTAATGGATGCCTAAGCAGGATGGGTGCTTCAGTGTGAAGGGTCTGTGTGGCTTTGATAACTTTCTGGAGCTGGGCCGGAATTCTCTGATCTTATTTGCCCTGTCACCGCGAATCGAGAATTAGGCACTCAGCCAAATCTCCATTTAGTGCAGCAGGATTGGAAAATCTCAGCCATGGGCAAGGTTGGAGAATTCCGGTCCTGGTTGATGATACTCTTTAACTTGCCCCTGAGGTTCTGGAGGTGCTGACTCTATGATCAAGCATAACTCCGAAGCAGAAATGGTTCTTGGCTGGGTTAATTTCAGCGTTGCAAACAGAGAATTTCAGAGTTGGGGTTTCCGGTTGGATGTTGAGGTGGCGAGTTGAAGTGTGGGTGGGATTTTCCCCCTCCCCCACAGTGTGTCTACCCCCTTCCCCCACAGCGTGTTTCCCAGAGGCTCGGCATTGGTCGACAGCAGGATCTTCCGGTCCTGCCAATGTCAACAGCATTTTGCATTGTTCTTTGACCACATTGCTAGGGAACCAATTGCAGGGGAGGTTACCACCAACAAGACCAGAAGATCCCGCTAGTGGGAAGGGTCGGAAAATTCTAAGTGCTGAGTACATAGGCCTGTCACCTTCATGGGACTGAACAGGAAACTGATCTCCAGCAATCCCCCAACTATCAGAGACATTGACTGCCACTTCCTTCACCAGCTGTAGATTGTGTCTGTAATGTCCTCATCAGATTGTAACCTCCAACTCTAGACTAGAGATTTTACTCACTATGATGAGTGTATCTGTGCTGGTGAAGGGTGCAGGTGAAGACCATGGTGTTGCATCTTCTGGGGCAGCCTCCTCTGAGGTGGAGTTGGTGATGGAACAGTGGCTGTTCTCTCTTGTAGACCTCTAACTTTCCTTGCCGGCATCTATAATGGAGTGGAGAGAGATTTAGTAGATGCTTAAACAGCCTTCATAATGAAAGAAAATCTGACAACTGCAGACCGGAAGTATCCTCACTGGCTTCCTTGGGAAAGCCTAGCTCGCAGTCAGATAAAGTTCTTCCCCAGCTAACTTGGCAACCTCCTCTGTGAAAGGGCTGAGGGCCCGCATGTCCAGAATGTCCATCTCTGATATTGGCCCATTCCTTCTGATTGTTTTTTATCCAGCAGATAGACAGAAGAATGGACTATCTCCACAATGGGTGTGCGAGCAGTTTAGGAGCACACATGCCTATGACAGGCCCACAGCTAGCCCCAGATCCCCAGTGATTAACAAGCAGGGTGTCCTGCAACTAATGGAACAATGAAAGTAGGAAGTAGCATGCGCTCATTCAATATGTATAGAATCCCTACATTGCAGAAGGAGACCATTCGGCCCATGAAGTCTGCACTGACTCGGCCTCAGAAAGAGTATATTATCCAGGCCTAGCTCTTGCCCTATCCCTGTAACCTCATGCATTTACTCTGCTCATCCCTCTAACTTGCACTAAGGGACAATTTTGCGTGGCAATCCATCTAATCTGCACATCTTTCGACTGTGGGAGGAAACCAGAGCACCCGGAGGAAACCCCATGCAGACAGGGGAAGAACATGCAGCCTCCACAAGCCACCCGAGGCTGGATCCCTTGCGCTGTGAAGCAGTAGTACTATTCACTATGCCGCCATGCTATCCGTATTATTCCTCACCTTATCTAAACAAGTGAGATAACAATAAGCAAGGTCAATAGAACACTGGGGATCATTGTTAAACAAATCAATTTGAAACCACTCCTATGTTCCATCTGCTGACGATTCCTAAAAACCCAATCTCCTATCTGATATCCCTGTACACTCACTTCTTTACACTGCCTGATAGCAAGAACGAGGAGCAGGACTAAACCATCTGGTTCCTTGAGCCTAGTCCGCCATTCAATAAGATCATGGTTGATCCTCTCGTGGATTCAGCTCCAATTACCACTTTCGTTCACCGTAACCTTTAATTCTTTCACTGTTCAAAAATTTATCTATCTTTGCCTTATAAATATTCAATGAGGTAACCTTATTCTTCACTGGGCATGGAATTCCACAGATTCACAACCCTTTGGGTAAAAAAGTTCCTCCTCAACCCAGTCCTAAATCTGCTTCCCCCTTATTTTTAGAATGTGACTTTGCAGCGAGTAGATGGTATCACTTACTCTCGTGGAGCAAAACAGATCATTCCTGCTCTTCCTGAACTGCTGGACAGTTCTCCTGAGGGGTTTATGGTTGCTACTCTCCATTGTGACCTCCAGCCAGGCCACTGTCGTCAGATGAGAAGGTTCCTGCTGCTATCACAGGGAAACAGTCTTTCCTGGACAGCCTGGAGGAGAACCCGCAGGGAAGCTTCGGTGAAATGGGGAGCCACACATCGAATGATCTGCAACTTCCTGGTCAGCAGAACCTGGAGCTCCTGGCATTCAGTCAATGAATGGTTGTCTAGATGACCTTTAAATAGGGAAACTGGACCTTCAACCCCATGAGATGATAGTTGGGGAGAGTGACTTCCTGCCTGCTCCCATTGTGAGCTTCAGCAAAGCTTCATGAATACATCAGCTAAACAGTACAAAAACATAGCTGAAAAGGGGAGTTAAGGAAGTTATATAAAACTGAATGAAACAGTGCACAAATTTGCAAAGACTGGTAATATATCAGACATTTGGTCAATTTTTAAGAAACGGCCAAGGATAAGTTTCTTTATTAGTATCACAAATAGGCTTACATTAACACTACAATGAAGTTACTGTGAAAATCATCCAGTCGCCACGCTCGGGCACTTGTTTGGGTACACTGAGGGAGAATGTAACATGGCCAATGCACCTAACTAGCATGTCTTTCGGATTGTGGGAGGAAACTGGAGCACCCAGAGGAAACCCACTCAGACGCGGTGAGAACTTGCAGACTCCACACAAGCAGTGATCCAAGCCAGGTCCCTGGCACTGTGAGGCAGTACTGCTAACCACTGTGCCACCCTGCTGCTCCTTCCTGCACCTAGTATTTCCAGTCAGTCTCACACCCAAGTACTAACCAAGCCTAGCTTCCAGTGATCAGAAGGAATCAAACATTTTTGGAGCAGGTGGAATAACTAAAGAAAATGGAGAAAGGAGGGTTGAAAGAAAGCCAGACAGTAATGTAAAAATAGATAGTGTTTTTACAAGAATTTAAATAGGAAAAGAGTAACTAAAGCTAATGTTGGTTTCTGGAGAGTGAGTCAAGGAAGTTGATAATGGAAAACAAGTAAAAGGCAGAGGCGTTAAATGGGTATTTTGTGCTTGTCTTTACCTTAAGAGACGTAGAACATCCCCCATGGATACCTGAAAATCAAAAGATGAATGGGAGGGAGGAACTTAGAGCGATCACCATCACTAGGGAAAAGATGTTGGGAAAATTATTCAATGTAAAACTGACAATCCCTAAGACCAGATGACCTGCACTGTAGGGTCTTAAAAGAAGTGGCTGCAGGAATTGTAAATGTATTGGTTATAATCTTCCAAAATTCCTTTGGTTCTGCAAGGGCCACAGTAGATTGTAAAATAGTTTGTTCTGAAAGAAGGGAGACACAAAACAGGAAACTATGGCATGGGTTTCCTCAGGGTGCTCCGATCTCCTCCCACAGTCTAAAGATGTGTGGGTTAGATGGATTGGCCATGCTAAATTGCTCCTTAGTGTCAGGGGCGATAGTTAGGGTAAATGTCTGGGGTTGTGAGGATGGAGCCTGCACGGGGTTGTCGCTGGTGCAGATGGGCCGAATGGCCTCCTTCTGTACTTTAAGAATCTATGACCTGTTAGCCTTTCATTTGCCGTAGGAAGTTACAAGAATCCATTATGTGAAAATCAAAATTTGACCAGTTTGAGTCAACACGAGTTTGTGAAAGGAAACTCATGTTTAATTTATTGAAGCTTTATGAAGAAGTAACAAGCAATCTGCATAAAGGAGAATCTGTAGGTGTGATGTAGTTGAATATCCAGAAGGTATTTAATAAGTTGCCACATCAAAGGCTGCTACAAAAAATAAGATTACATGGTGTAGGTGGTAGCAAATTGACATGGGTAAGAGATTAGTTAGCTAACAGGAAGCAAAGTGTGGGGATAAATGAGTAACTTTCAGGTCAGCTATCTGTCAAATGGAATGCAACAAGGATCAGTGCTGGGATCTCAACTATTTACAATGTTTGGGATGAAGGGATCAAATGTACGGCAGCTAAATCTGCCAACACTAAGTAGGAAAGCTCAAAATTCAAAACAGAAAAGGCTGGAAGGACTCAGCAAACCTGGCAACGTCTGCGGAGAGAAACAGGTTAATATATCACATCTGTATGACTTCTTCAGAAGTGAAGAGAGGCAAAGGAATGATGGATTAAATAGTTGGAGAAGGTGGAAGTCAGAAATTAATGGGAATTTAGGAGAGGTTGACAAAGATATCATGGACACATAATCAAAGAGAATATTAATGGTGGTCTTGAAGACTAAGAATGGCATAAAGGTAAGGTATCAGGACACGATGGCAAATGAAAAATATTGCAGATGTTGGAATCTGAAATCCAGGAAGGGTTATTCCAGCGAAACCCAACACAAACTAAAAACCTGAAACACAGCAAGAGTTACCTGGACTCGAAACATTGGCTCTACTTTCTCTCATAGCCATGATGCCAGCATTAGACTGAGATGGGCATAGTAAGAAGTCTCACAACATTTGGTTAAATTCCAACAGGTTTATTTGGTATCACAAGCTTTCGGAGCACTGCTCCTTCATCAGGTGAATGACCTATGAAAGCAAAACTAGATGCAAAGAACCTTACAGAGACAAGGTTGGGAAAAAAATCAAATTGGAGGGCAGAGTTTTTGTCTAAAATTATTGAACTCAGTGTTAAGTCCAGAAGGCTATACAGTGCCTAACTGGAAGATGGGGTGCTATTTCTCTAGTTTGTATTGTGTTTCACTGGAATATTGCAGCAGGCCAAGGACAGACATGTGGACATTAGAAAAAGCTGGTGAGTTGAAATGGCAAATGACAGGAAGGTCAGTGTTCTGCAAAGCAGTCACCCAGTTTGTCTTCAGTTTCTGCAAAGTAGGAGTGCAACAAATGCAGACAACCAAACTGAAGGACTTGCAAGTGAAACATTGATCTGAAAGGAATGTTGGGCACCTTGAACACTGAGGAGGAGGGGGGGGTGGTAATGGGAAGGTGTTGTGGAAATGAGATGTGGTATTAGGTATGATGGAGAAGTGGTCAGGGTGTCACATGGGACTTATTCTTATGGACGTTTGGGAGTGAGGGAAATATGCATTTAGTGATGGTATTATTCTGGATTTGATGGAAATGGTGGAGAATGATCCTTCCAATTCAGAGGCTGTTTGGATGAAAAGTGAGGACAAGGGAACACTATCATGGCCTGGGATGGAGGAGAAGAGGTGAGATCTGCCATCCTTACCTGTTCAGGCCAGCATATGACTCCAGATTCACAGCAATGGGGTTGATTCTTAACTATCGTCTGTAAGTCACTCAATTCAAGGGCAATTAGGTGTGGTCAACAAATGCTAGCCTTGACAGTGACATCCACATTCATGTAAAATGAAATAATAAAGTGTGCTTTTGTTTAAAACTATGCATGCTCTCTCTATTTGTAATGGACGACAAAATGCCTGGGAGTTATGGGAGGCGACTTGACATGTACAATGCTCAACAGTCACAGTAATTTTGAAACGGCTCGATCAACCGCAGTGAAAGTTCACAGTGGACTGACAATTCTTACAGATTGCCTTTCAGAAGGTGTGATGAATCTCTGAAGTATGACCTCCTGGAGCTGTGATGAGTTGGCTTGATATATGTTGAGTAGTGTAGTGAGCAGATGAACAATGGAGTGAACTTGCAGTGTCATTGACAACTCATCCCAGCCAAATTATTGTCTGTGAAAAGAAATGGCAAAAGTGTCCTCGACAAGAGTCTACATTTTGGATGTCTGATGGCATTGAGTGAATGCCTTACTCCTGCATGCTCCGGGTGTGCAGAGCATTGACAAAAGGCCAACATTGCCACCTAGCAGGCTTTGAGTCATCTGAAATTCCCTCACACCAGAGCTCCTGTTACTTTATCTCCCTTTAGTTCCTCATTCCAAGTCCTTTTGCCTCATTTCTCAGCAATATGCATCAGTGCTTTGATAAAAGGAAGATGTGAATTTGGAAAGTTTCGCCGTAATATGTTCTATAAAAGCAAAATCCTATAGGTGTCAGAAATCTGAAATAAAACAGAAAATGCTGGAAACATTCTATAGATCTGGCAGCATCCATAGAAAGAGAAAAACAGAGTTAACACAAAACCTGAAGCATTTTCTGTTTTTATTTTGCATGAATATGTTCAATCTTGACTGACTCTCTTACTGAATTATGACTGTACGTAGGATGAAGTATTAGTGCAGCAAGGTTCCATAAAATCCTGGCAAGTGTATGCAGTAATTGGAGAATAGGATGACAAACAACTTTGAGATAAGAATGTGGTGGATGGCACTGCCTTGAAGTCATTGATTAGGGGAAGAGTGGATGGTGAGTGAGAATTCCCAAAGTGATCTTTGTTCCAGAATGTGGATGCAAAAATGTTAAAAATATTTAATGATATTTTATGATTTAATTTGATTTATTATTGTCACATGTATTGGGATACAGTGAAAAGAATTGTTTCTTCAATGCTCTACAGACAAAACATACTGTTCATAGAGAAGGAAAGGAAATTGTGCAAAATGTAATGTTACAGTCATAGCTAAGGTATATAGAAAGGTCAATTTAATGCGTGGTAGATCCATTCAAAAATCTGATAACAGCAGGACAGAAACTGTTCCTGAATTGGTTGGTACGTGACCTCAGACTTTTGTAACTTTTTCCCAGTGGAAGAATATGGAAGAGAGTATATCCAGGGTCCTTAATTATACTAGCTGCCTTTCTAAGGCAGCAGGAAGCGTAAACAGAGTCAATACATGGGAGGCTGTTTTGTGTGATGGATTGGGCTGGCTTTCAGCTCAAATTCCATGGCAGAATAACATTTCTTGCCCATCTTGGGGGCTTACACTTTATTATTGACTAGTACTCAGTATGATGAGGATAAAATTGTTGCTCCCTCATGCCACCATCCCTCCAAAAGCGATCCCTCAAGATATAGGCTGGAACCCTTTTGATAGAATACACCTTGAGGAGCTTTACTTCTGGCTCCCTGACACCCCTATTACTTGACGCCACTTCCAGCATTATTTAGCAGAAGAAACATGACAATATAATGAAAGTTTTAGGTTGGGATTTTCCAGCTGCACTCACCACAAGATGGAAAATCCTGTTTGAGATCAATGTACCATTGTATGGTTCTGTCCTGTCCGTTACGGTTCCTGTGGCAGGTGGGACAGGAAAGTTCCACCCTTAACAGTTTATTTATTAGCATTACAAGTAAGCTCACATTAACACTGCAATGAAGTTGCTGCGAAAATCCCTTATTCACCACATTCCAACATCTGTTTGGGTATACCGAGGAAGAATTTAGAATGGCCAATCCACCTAACCAGCACATCTTTCGGATTGTGGGAGGAAACTGGAGCACCCACAGTAGACACGGGTAGAATATACAAACTCTGCACAGACAGTGACACAAGACAGGAACCCGTATCCATGGCACTGTGAGGCAGCAGTGCTGACTATGCCACTGTGCCACCCTATCGCACATACCAATTATAAAATGATATATTCCAGCAAAAAGCAAGTAAACAAATGGTGCTATACAGTACAGTTTACATCATTTATGCCCTTTCAAAAGCATGGCCAGAAGCAGCCCAGCAATGCTTTGAATTACACTGGAGTATTTTGTTTTTAATGCCCCTGTAATCAATTGTTTTGGTTGTAGTAGCAATTTTAAAAGATTTTGGTTAAATGTTCCCCTTAATGTTAATTCTCCAGCCAGCAGTGTCAGTGCGGTTAAACTGTGCTGAGCTACCCCAGCATTTGCCCTCCCTGCCCCTCAAATGGGCGACACAAATGGTCCCAATTCTTCCATTCTGATGACCCTGACCCCAGGTTGTGGGCCGGGTGTCACAAGTGCAGGCAGTGGGGAGGAAGTCACTCTCACCCTTCTAATAATTTGCCATCAATGTGGCAAAGAGGAGGAAACTAGGGTTTAGTTTGCAACAAGAATGGGTGAGAAATTAGTCTGCATAGCACTCAATTTTCAGGCATTTGAACAGCCTCCTGATTTGAACAATAGAAAGTATCAGTTCATTATGTATTGTAAGTGTATCACACAAGTAAAAGCCTAGATAATCGTGTGCAGTAACCATGCCCGAAGCATAAACTCATTGACAAGGAAAGAGTAAACACTGAATATTTAAAAGTTGACTTATTAGTCACACATATTTATATTAACACTGCAATGAAGTTACTATGAAAATCCCTAGTTGCCACACTCAGGTGTCCAGTTACACTGAGGGAGAATTTAGCTCAGCCAATGCATCTGACCAGACAGAATCTGCCAATTAAAGTTTGATTTGCTTTGAGGCATTTGGCTCTTCTGTGTTCATTCACACAGCATGGTGAAGGTTTTTCTTGCACATTGTATCACAAAGTAAGAGGGAGTAGAAAGCACAAGGGATAATGGCTAATCCTGAAGGCAATACAGTGACACAGTGGTTAGCACTGCTGCTTTACAGTGCCAGGAACCTGGGTTCGATTCCCGGCTTGGGTCACTGTCTGTGTGAGATCTGCACATTCTTCCCGTGTCTGTGTGGGTTTCCTCCTGGGGGTACTCCGCTTTGCTCCCGCAGTCTGAAAGCCGGATTGTGGTGACTGGAGAATTTTCACAGTCATTTCATTGCAGTGTTAATGTAAGCGTCCTTACGACATTAATAAATAAACTTTGAATCTTTGGTTGAACTTTGCCTGTTCCGCATTCAAAATATTCTACATGGCATATATTTAATTTGTTGAAGACAGATGTCGGGGCTGAAATGATACAGAACAGGCAGAACTCATTAAAAGGTTAATGGATAAGAAGAGGACCTGACCCATGAAATGGTTCTGCCAACTGGTCTTTACCCCTTTTGTGTCACCACTGAAGATCATTCCTATCTGTCTAGTTTGGGGGAATATCAAGCCCACATATACAGGTGGAAGGATATTGATTGGCAGCAACTTTCAAAATGTGAAAATGAGACACAAGCTAGAGATGACAAATTGGCTGAAAGACTTCTAGTAACAGCAGGAAGCTTTCGCATCTTGCTTGGATCAGCCGTAGAGTCCCCCTTTCTTTGCAAATCTGAAATAAATGCTTTTAGGCAGTGTGCTTACATGTCTCATTACTGCATGATCTATTCTGGGTAATAGGCTGAGTTGAGACAATGAATCATAGGGTGGGAATGCTCGCCCATCCCTCCACTCCCTCTACCACACCCCGACCCAAACCCTGACCTCCACTGTGGCATGTTTCCTGGTGGTAGAGAGACGGCTTGTCATTTGTTCCAGAAGGACCATCCAGTCCTGTTGCTGGCTATTGGATTTTGAGTGAGGGGCTCGAAGGTGGGTTACCCTCGGCAGGACCCTGGAAAATCTTGCCACAGGAGGGGCTGGAAAATCCCTCTCTCTCCCCCCGCACCCCCCACCCCCCCGCCCTCCCCTACCCCTCACCTATAACTGTCAGGATTATTTGCTGTCCAGGTGTCTGAGGACACTGAAGTGTATTAATTTTTCTTTTGGCAGGGGTGAGTGGGGGGGTAGGGAGAGTAATACAGTTAACTACAAAATTTCTCTCACACAGGTTTCAGGAAATTGAAACCTGTGCGAGAGAAATATGGGAATAGTTCTTTCAAAGAAATGGTATTGGTAGAACACACCGAATAGCTTCTGTAAGATTCTATATAGATCTATAAGGGCAAGGGCAGCACCATTTCCGCAACTGATTGTACCTTCTGGTAATTACTTTTTTGATGTTACAGATGTATTTTAGTCAGTTATTCATTGAATAAGATAGGGCCAGTTTCAATTTTTTAGTTCCTTGGGCTCAGAATTTGATGGCATATAGGCCTCTTATGCAACCCCATTAGTTAGAGTTCTTATCTTATCTTTCAGTTTGAAAATGTTTTGTCCGGCAAGTCACTAAAACTGTGAAGCTGCAACAGTGCAGCGACTGTAACACCACATTTGGGACCTTATGGATGACAGCACCAATAGTCCATCTCCTCAAACAATGAAATTCAAGGATCTTGGAAGAACACATGAACTCCTGAGAAGGAATTAGAGTGGAATTGGAAATTAAAATGTGGAGTGGAAAGAATATATTAATTTAGAGAAAAAACAGAGGTAGAAAGGAAAATAAGAATTTTTTAAAAAAACTCTCACTTTTAAAAAAATTAAAAATCTCCAACAACAATTTACTACCTGCAAAATCAAGACTATGCACTTGAACTTGTTTCTGTTCAGGCCACCAGAGGTTATTTATCATAACAAGAAAATAAATGTCATAATTGAGAAGGTAATTGGGTTCCAGCCTTAAATTTCTGTGGCGAGTTTAATTGACAATCAATGTACAAGTGCCACAGCTTCATTAAACTTACAATGAGATTGAGGGCAAGCGGCTATTTTTGAAAGGTAAGCAATATAGTAGAGTGAATCATAGAATCCCTATTGTACAGAAGGAGGCCATTTGGCCCAATCAAGTCTGTACTGACCACAATCCCACTCAGATCCTATTCCCGTAACCCCATGCATTTACCCTGCTAGTCACCCTGACAGTAGGGTCAATTTAGCATTGCCAATCAACGTAACTCGCACATCCTTAGACTGTGGAAGGAAATTGGAGCACCCGGAGGAAATCTACGCAGACAAGAGGAGAAGGTGCAAATTCCACACAGACAATGACTGAGGCTGGAATTGAATCTAGGATCCTAGCCCTGTGAGGCAGCAGTGCGAATCACTTTGCCACGTCAAGCAACTTATTACGAATTGCTGTTGACAGGGTTTCTTTTCCTTGCCTCAAGTTCCTGCTTGATTTATGCTTTATTGCTATGCTGGCAGCAAAATCTGAGCTTTTATATTTCTCCAGTTCTATTTTGTTTAGGTTTTTATATATTTGGATTAAATGCAAGGTCTCCTCGCCTATTTCTGTCCTGTTTCTCCTCCCGTTTCTCTATTCCTTTCACTACAATCACACATCTAATTGCTATGTATCTAAGAGGATGGTTATGGTAGACGGAGCCACTCCACTGCATGTCAATCAGTTGTGTGGCCTTGTTCCCTCACTACCGCTGATGATTGGAGTGCATCCATCTATCTCCTGCAGCTGTTACTTGAAAATCAATATGCATTCTAAGCTAATATGCCAAGGAACTTGGAAAGAGCACAACTGACATCAAGCCAAATGGTTGGAAAACTTGAGGTTAAGGACTGATTTTGTAGACAAGCATGGCATTAATCAAAATGTGTCAAGAAGGATGAAGTCAAGAACTTGCTTCACGTCTGAAGGATACAACTGTTCCTCAGGAAGGTCTTTGTGATTTAACAAAATCATGCACTTCTAATGTTAAACATGTGATTACTGTTTCATAAGTCACGGTTATACAGGTGGGACCAAGATTTTGACAATAATGGTACCAAGTATCATGGAGTCGCTACAATCACTGCTGAGGCTCTGACTGAACAACTTTTGATAAAGACCCTTCCCCGATTCAAATCCTGATTTAGAACCTTCCAGTTCCCAGATGGTGGGCTTGAGTGCAGGATCGGGAGGAATTTCACACAATTTGATATGGCATCAATCCTGACAAGGCAAGGGCAAGGTGGATCAGGAGAAACTGTTTCCACTAGTTGGAGGCTCCAGAAGCAGGGGCCATAACCTAAAAATTAGGGCCAAGCTACTCAGGAGAGACATTAGAAAAGACTTTTACACGCGGAAAGTGGCGGATGTTTGGAACTCTCATCCTCAAACAGTAATGGACTCTGGTTCAATACTTAGGTTTAAGTCTGAAATAAATAAATATTTATTGAGCAGGGCTATCAAGAGATACAGGTCTAGGGCAAGGACATGGAGTTAGGCCTCAGGTCAGCATGATCTTATTTAATGCCAGAGCAGACTTGAGGGGCTGAATGGCCTATTCCTATGTTCCTACAGGGCAATCTTCCTTAAGGCTGGTCAGAACCTCATAGAATCTTTGTAGAATCCCTATAGTGCAGAAGAAGGCCATTCAGCCCATCAAGTCTGCACCAAACACAATCCCACCAAGGTCCTAATCCTGTAACCCCACATATTTACCCTGCTAATCCGTTAATACTAGATTTAATTTACATGACCTAGCCACCAAACCTGCACATCTTTAGAATGTGGAAGAAAACCGGAGCATCTGGAGGAAGTCTACAGATACACGGAGAGAAGGCGCAAATTCCATTTAGACAGTGGGCCGAGGACAGAATCAAGCTTGGGTCTCTGGCACTGTGAGGCAGTGCCAACCACTGTGTCACTGTGCTGCCCTACAGAAATTAACTACCTGGCAATGGTGGTGAACTAATCAGAATAATTAAATGCCCAATCAAGGCATCACTAGGATATTCCTGTTAGGGCATGGGACCCCACTGAGGGCCAAGCCCAGCTAGTGCTTGGAACTGGCTCAAAGGTTTTGGGTCACTGCAATGCTCCTTGTAATCACCAGCCCACCAAAACTGTTAGCGGCTGGAGCTGCTACCGCTGTTCTCCTGGGGAAGGGTTTCCTTTCATAATAGGTGGCCCTTGCAGCTATGGCCAGAAATTATTTTTTAACAAATCCAGGCACCTCAAGTTAGAGAGATGCTTGGGTTTCCCCTTTGAGAGTGACAGTGCCCGATTCCAGTGGTAGGGCTTTGAGACCCTTCAATTGGGATCCTCATTGGATCCATCTGCCATCTTTGATTAGTTTGTAGTCCAGAAGGCAGTCTCTAGGAGGATATCTGAGGCAAGTAGTCTGAAAGACAGGATAGGGAAGAACCAAAAATTGTCCCAACTCATGCTCAAACTCTAAGAGCAGAAGGTTCAACTCTTCTAGAACAAGTATATTATGTGGGCACCATAGTGGCACTGTGGTTAGCACTGCTACCTCACAGGGACCCGAGTTCGATTCCGAGCTTTGGTCACTGTCTGTGTGGAGTCTATATGTTTCCCCGTGTCTGCATGGATTTCTTCCGGGTGGTCTGGTTTCCACCCACACTACAAAGATATGCTGGTTAGGCGCATTGGTCATGCTAAATTCTCCCTCAGCGTACCCAAACAGGCACCGAAATGTGGCAACCAGGGGATTTTCACAGTGAAAACAAAATACCGCGGGTGCTGGAATCTGAAACAGAAACAGAAAAAGCTGGAAAATCTCAGCAGGCCTGACAGCAGCTACGGGGAGAGAATAGAGCCGACATTTCAAGTTTGGATGACGCTTCGTCAGAGCTGAGAGGAAAGAGGAAGGCATTAATCAAAATTTTCAGAGCACTTTCATTGCAGTGTTAGTGTAAGCTTACTTGTGACTTTACTTTTAAAGTTTAAATAAACTTTACTTTTCTTTTAGATTAAGTGTCCACCTCCGATTTCTCAACAAATTTCCCACCAAATACAACAATGCAGGACCCCCTTTATGAGGTAATATTTCCCTGTAATGGAGTTATAATGATGACACAGTGTTTAGCATTGTTGCTTCACAGTGCCAGGGACCCAGGTTGGATTTCTGGCTTGGGTTACTGTCTGGAGTTTGCACATTCTCTCCGTTTCTGTGTGGGTTCCCTCCGGGTGCTCCCTTTTCTTCCCATATTCTGAAAGACATGGTGGTTAGATGCAACCCTAACCCTGACCCTAACCCTAACCCTAGGAGCTAGGAGAATTTCACACTAACTTCATTGCAGTGTTAATATAAGCCTTACTTGTGACTAATAAATACATTTGAATTAATGGTAACTGGGTTCGGAGGATGAAAGGCAGCAAGAGGGAAGAGAAAGCAGGATGATAACACAAGATATGGAAAGGTTCCCCTCTGGTTCACAGACCTGTCCCTGAAGGTCCTGCAGCAAGCACTGAGAGCAAGGTGAGAAGCTGAAAGAGGGTAGGAGGAAGTCAACAAAGCTCACCAAGTTATTGATTCAGTGAACAGCAGAGTGGGTGGTGAAGGGGACCTGGATCCGGTCTGGTGCCTTCACAGGTTCAACCGCTGCATGAGCCTCTCAGCTAATATCCATCATAGAATCATAGAACCATAGGATCCCTACATTGCTTAAAAGGGCCATTCAGCCCATCGAGTCTGCACCGACCACAATCCCACGTATTTCCCATAACCCTACACTTTTACCCTGCTAATCTTCCAACACTAGGGTCAATTTAGCATGGCCAATCCACCTTACCTGGTCTTTGAATTATGGGAGAAAACCAGAGCACCTGGAGAAAATCCATGCAGACATGGGGAGAATGTGCAAATTCCACCCAAGTGATCCAAGTTGGTCATTTCCCGAACCTTCTTCTGACGGACATACCTCACGGTCATGCCTATTACCTACCAGCCCCCATTTATCAAATTTTAGTTTCAACAGATGCCACTCACCCATAACCTGGAGCCATCTTGCCCCCATCCTCAATGTCACTCTTCACGACTGTTCACCCTCCCACCTCAGCACCTCCCACATTTCTCACTCCTTGCCTTTCCTCATTGCAGAAGTGAAAGAAAAAAGCCCACGTCTTCAGAGTGAGGCACAGAGCTGAGAGTGGAGACGCTGCCAAGGCTTGCCTGACAATGATGGAGGAGGAAATCTTTCATAAAAGCGGCGTGGGAATGAGCAACAGCCTAGAGACTTGGTCACCGCTTTAGATCATACACTGTCACTTGCCACATGATTGGCAATGTGTTGAATTAATGTCACCAATATATTAAATGCACTCTGCCACCTTGTCGCCTTATTGATCAGCACTGAGTCATATCTTTTGTCTCCCATTGTTGCTTTCCCAGTGTTCATATAAGGGATGAGGGAGGAGGTCAAACAATGCTCAGAGAAGAACCAGCATTCTGAAGGTGTTCTGTCACATGCCTCCTGTGCACCCTCCACCAGTGCAGCTATACCCACCAGATTTTCAGTCATAAAGGGGTGGCACAGGGTGAGGAACACACTGTAAATGAGCAGGAGTGGATGGTGGAGGCAGGGATAGCAGTGGAGAGACTCTGTCAGAGGGCTGAGGACACTCCAAATTCTGCTAAGCAGGAGTACAGGTGGAATAGAGTTCTGCAGCTCACAAAGTTAGCTGCTTGTAGTCTCATTACCAGGAGGTTAGTTTGTTCTGTTGGTGGATTTGAGGAAGAAACAGGCTTGGAGACCTTCTGATGTCACAGTCTTTGGTTCTTTTGAGGCATTAAGTTGTTAATGCCTTTTCTGCTGCTGTGTCTTCCTTTCAGAGGTCAGGTTAAAGATTACAAAGGGACTAACACAGCTGCCTTAGGTGATTCCTCACTATTGCAGTTCCTTTTCCAAATATTGTGGTTGTATTGATTAAATGCTATACAGTGCAGAAGGAGGCTATCCGATCCATCAAGTCTGCATCTATTCTCTGACAAAGTATCTCACCGTAACCCCACACCATGGTTAATCCATCTAACATAGATATCTTTGGACATTAAGGGGTAATTTAGCATTGCCAATTCACCTAACCTGCACATTTTTGGAATGTGAGAGGAAACTGGGAGCACTCGGAGGAAACCCTTGCTGACGTGGCGGTAATGTGCGAACTCTACATGGACAGTCACCCAATATCAGTTTTGAATCTGGATCCCTGGTGCTGTGAGGCAGCAGTGCTAACCATACTTCTGATGAAGGATCATTCAAACTCAAAACATTGGCTCTGTTCTCTGTCCACGGGTGCTGTCAGACTTGCTGAGATTTTCCAGCATTTTCTGTTTTTGTTTCAGATTCCAGCACCTGCAGTATTTTGCCTTTATTTTAGTGCTAACCACACCCTAGTTTCTTGTCTGAAGACATTCAACCTGAAGGGGTTGAGACAATCATCTTATTTGTTTCAGAAAAAGAAACATTTGATTTCAGTAATGTTTGCTGATGGTCTCAGGAGCGCAACCTTCTGTCAATTGGGAGTCAGTGAGGCAGTTTCTGAATACACAATCCAGGTCATCTGATCTTTGCCAGCTGTCTTTGCAGCATCATGGCCATTTTTAAAAGAAGAAAAAAAATCAATTTCAAAGTTCATATCTTGAAAGTTAGGCATTTTGATATGTCTTTACCAGGTAGGACGTTCAAAAGTCAATAACCTTTTTGACCATTCCTGAGAAGATGTTAAAAATGCAGCAGATATCTCTATGGATTTGGCAGCTACTGGTGTTGAAATGCTTTCAGAGATTAATACACAATGGACACATGGATTAAGGGGTTGCAGAATGAGACTCCACTATTTAGGCCTGAAGGAAAAAAACTCTCCATTGCAAGGAGACGCAAAGGGCTGAGATTCAATTCCTATTGTATATCAATGTTAACATTATCGGGCCCATCGGTGTGGATGATGGCAACACCAATATTAAATGGAGACCAACTTGTGATAAGGAACACTTCATGAACAGGCCTCTTGTGAGCACCCTAAGCCCAGTCAGTATGGGGGACAAAGTGACATAAAGGGAAAATATCCCTCCCAGCAAAGGAAGAATTCTGCTGAGAAATTCTCTAACAAAAGGTGAGTAATTATCCTCTCCACTGATGTGCAGAACCAAGCCAAATTTGCATTATGGGGGGAAGAGGGGGTGCTCAGGTGAAGCAAAACCAGAAACCCGCTGTGGCAAGGAATAAATCACTGTAATTCATCTCCAGAAACTTGCAGCATCATTTTCTTCAATGGACCAAAAGAAAATCATCATGCCCGCAATGCTTCCAGCTTCTCACCCCCCCAAAAAAGAATAATAGTGACATCTCAGTGCATGCTATCTTTTTTTTTGTATGTGTGGTCTTGTGTGAGTGGGTGCTGTTGCGATTACATTCAGTTGTTGAGAAATAAACATTTTTACTTCCTTTTTAAACTTATGTCTTGTGTAATCCCCTGATTACACAGCAGTCAAGGGGCTAAAGCATTTCCTATTTGCTGAAAAAAGTCTTCGGAGGTAGAAGTCCTTTCATCAAAATCCCTTTATTTATAATTCCAAGAGCAGTTCACAGACGCTATCAGTCAGCAGTCTATCTTCGGGAGTGCCAGAGGAACTGACACTCCCAGTTAAATACAAGGAAAAGACTCCCTGATTGATCCATCGATTGACTCCGCTGTCATATTCCAATAAGACGACCTCAATGGCCTGATTCATCTGACCAGCTCTCACCAGTCCAAAACAAAGTATTCATTTTTATTTTAAAACCTACTTCACTGTTTGCCGGTTCTTTCTTCTCTTTACATCCATCAACCAGTGCACTAATCCCATCCCAAAGATTGGATAGTAACTTTTTTTTGCTTGCCACATAAAAATACCAGTCTTGAAACTTGATATATAACACCAATCAGTTTGTATTCCTCAATTTTAATTCAATTTTTAAATGACAATTGTGTTTTTTGTGCCTAATCCCAGGTCTGAGATGATTGTTTGATAACTGCGGGTGTTTTAATAGATCTGGGATTCCATTCTGGCTGTATATCTTATTGACATGTGTGATATTGAAAAGTCATCCGAATTATGAACCCGAGTTAGCAGCAACATGGATCTGATAGATATTTGGATTACCCCAGTATGAAAACTATTCTTGTTGTTCAGTGATGCATGACGCATATTTTTTGCTTTTCAATCTTTTACTTGAAATATTATGGGTATCCAAATTGGTCAAATAATTAATTCTAGCTGATGCTCCAATGGTCATTTCTTCCGTGACTCTTTCTGGACACAAGATTTATTAGTGAAACTGTTTTAACTCTGCTTTGGATTAGGATGATAAATTCTTCTCCATTTTTTGAACAGGAATTTATGAATAATAATTTCGCTCCTAATATCTCTCCCATTTTATTATGGGAGTCCGTAAAAGCAATTTACGAGGGCATATTATTTTGTACGTCTCTGCTTGGAAGGAGAGTCATCAGCAAAGTGCTGACCTTGATAGAAACATTCATTGGATGAAGTATATAAAGAACAGATAGAATGCTGTATTCCGAAACTTGCTTGATACTCAAATTAATTTGAATTTCACTCCTTTGTGAACAAGCTGAATTTTTCCTTCCAGATAGTCAAGTGAAACTCTTTTGAGAGTTTGAAGGAAAGAGTCAGCTTACAATGACACCCTTTCTTCTTGTAGATGTATGAACCAGAATTTGTTCGTAGAGAATTCTTTAGAACCAAAATCTACAAATCAGGAAACTTTCTGTTTTTTAACTCGCTCGGCATCATGGCAGCATTTATTGCCCATCCCTCATTGCCTTTGAACTGAGTGGCTTGCTGGGCCATTTTAAGAATCAACCACTTTGCTATGGGTCTGGCATTACATGTAAGCCAGACCAGGTAAGGATGACAGATTTCTTTCCCAAAAAACTTTAATGAACCAGATAGTCTTTACAACAATCAGCAATGGTTTCCCGTCATAGAATCCCAACTGTGCAAAAGAAGGCCCAAAGAGTCTGCACCAACCACAATCTCACCCAGGCCCTATTCCTGTAGCCCCACATATTTACCCTGCTAATCCCCCTTAACACTGGGTCAATTTAGCATGGCCAATCAACCTAACCCACACATCTCTGGATGTCATCCAAATGTCATTATTAGACTTTTAATTCCAGTGTTTATTGAATTCAAATTTCACAATGTATTGTGACAAGATTCAAACTTGGGACTATTTATTTGCTCTAGGGGTAAAAGCGATTCTGTTAGGGCTAAATTTTATTGCCCATCCCTAGATGCCCTTGAGAAGGTGGTATTGACCTCTTCCTTGAATCACTACAATTTTATGTTGAATTTGCCACCCGTCCTGTTTTGACTAAGGAACTCCAGGAGTCTGATCCAATTGCAATAAAGGAAAAGGGAAATTTGTCTGAAACATGGTCGTGAGTGTCTTGGAGAAGAACTTGGATCTGAGGGGTATCTCACGACTTTGTTGCTCTTGCACCTTCTGGCAGAAGGCACAAGGAAGCGAGGCTGTACTGAAGTAACCACTGAAAAATACAAAAGGTTTAAGAACACAGATTTTGTGCAGTAACCTCCGAATAAATCTGGGATAGAATGCTCACACATCCTGATGCATAGAATGATTAGATTTGACGCCAGAACTGTTGCTAGCCAAAAACCATGGCAGTATTTAATGAATGCAGTGGAGATCTCATCTGCCAATTAGGGAGTTGGCAAGAGCCCTATATCTTCTCTTTAGGGAAAACTCACAAAATTAGGTATCATTCACGTGCTTAACTGCGGCCTTCTCCAGGATCAAGGACTCTGGGAGCAAAAATACCATCCATTGAGAGTTGCTGGGCAATCAGAGGTCAGTAAATATGTTGGAAAGCAGTGATACTGACGGAGACATTGGCCATTGCTGGTATGACATCCATCTGAAACATAGCAAAGTTGCTGATTCCCAACTGTGGATAATGGTGAAAGGATGCCATGGCAGGGGGTGTAGTGGGGTAAGGATGTGAAGGGGGTGTTGGCAGCAAGGCCAATGCATGGTTGGCTTGCTGTGCTCCATACATGGTGAGCCTCCTGGCTACTGTTAAGTTGGTACCAGCAGTCTTGAGGTGAGTGGGCATTCATTTTGTACTTAAGGGGCTCAATTGGTAGCAGGGCCAGAAGGCTGTCCACTAGCACAGACTTAATCTGGGTGAAGGCAGGAATGCAGCAGGGTCCCGACCTGCTACCTTCTCATTGATTCAATGCACCCCCATTCCCAAATATAGCATGGGAGGCAGGTACTAAATTCCACCCTATGTCTTTATAAGTTCTGTGACTGATCCTGTAATAGCTTTCAGGTATAACACTTCAAAGGTGTCAGACTTCAGAGGGCTACACCTCAGGATGACACATCTTTGCAGAGTAAAATTTATTATATAGCTGATAGCAGGATTTACCCGTTACCAGTTTTCAATTAACCAGTTGTTTGGCTGATTCTGAAATAATGAAAAGCAGTTTGAGTAACGTGGGTTACTAATCAGGAATGAATAATCAGCACTAAATCGATTTTTGAGTAGCAGCAAGGAGCCAATGTGTGAAATTGCTTTAATTTACCATTAGACATATGAAGCTCTCCTACCCCCAACTGATTTGCTGCATGTCCATTATCTTAATTAGCTGGAAGAATGATTCACCATATTTGTAACCAAAATCAAAACCTAACAATTAAATAATGAAAACTAAAATGCTTATTCTTTCCCTTTCTTTGCCAATGTGCTGCAGTGATGCTTGTGTTATTATCGGGGCTCTGAGAATCCCTGATAGATGAAAGCTGGAAACCATGCTCTTGCTAACAAGTGAGCATTTATTGACTATTTACAAAGACAGATTTCAGCAGGAAGCCATTACAGCCTTCTTCTCACTGGCTCCACTTACATGTGATCTGACATCATTGATGATGCATTGTAGCGATTAGCATTAACTCTTTCTACTACACAGCCCTTTTCCTAGTTCTTCAATATTCTGAGATTTTCAGGTCTTGAATTGCCGGAGCTGCTCCAGTCCCCTTTCTAGATTCACCCTTTCACAGCTATGTTTCCAATAGACGGGATTTTGCCCCCGAACCAGAAAGTCCTGCCTGAGATCAATGGATCTTTGCATTGTCTGTATCCTGCCCGCTACATTTCCTGTGGCTGGAGGTATGGGAAAATTCCACACTATGGGCAAAATTTTACGAGATTGATTCTAAGTGTCCAGCTAGAATGAAAATGCGAGTGTCCCTGATGTATTTTTTTTTGGGCAGGTTTTCATACCCAATCTTATGCACTTAGTCTCTGAAAAGATGAGCTAATCACTTTCTAAGTGCCGGCGAGAAACTGACCCATCGATGGGCGAGGTAAAATTCCGCCCCATGTATTCTGCCTCAGTCTCACCACTACCAGCACATCACCACAGCCTGGGCTGCAAACCTGCTGAGTGCTCCCAACTTCTAATCCGCCACTAATATTCTTAGTTACAGCTCTCCCACATTCCACTTCCCAACCGTGTGTCAACACTCTCAATTTTTACACATGCACCATACAAAACATCCTTTCTGGTTATATCACAACTTGGTATGGCTCCTGTTCTTCCCAAGACAGCAAGCAATTACAAAGAGTTGTGAACATAGTCCAATCCATCATGCAAATCAACCTCCCATCCATTGACTCTGTCTACACTTCCTACTTCTTGGAAAGGCAACCAGAGTAATTCAGACCCCACACACCTTGGACATTCTCTCTTCCACCTTCTTTCTCTGGAAAAAGATACAAAAGTCTGAAAACACATACCAACAGACACAAGAACTGCTTCTTTCCTGCTGGCATCAACTTTTGAGTGGCCCTATCATACACTGAGCTCTCTTTTTCCTCATCCAACCTGTAACTTCAACACTATGCACTGCACCCTATCCTTTCCTTTTCCCCTGTGTACTTTATGAACGGTATGTTTTGCCTGTATAATGCACAAGAAACAATACTTTTCATGTGACTATAATGAATCAAATCAAATCAATTCAAAACCGGAATCGTGCACTCGACACTGCCTCGGGAAAGCAGCCAGCATAACTAAGGATCCCATTCACCTCAAATATATCCTTTTCCACTTTCTTCTGTCGGGAAAAAGATACAAAAGTCTGAGATCAAACTTTTATATCAACTGACTCAAGAACAGTTTCTTTCCTGCTGCCATCACTTTTGAATGGATCTATTTCATATTAAGTTGACCTTTCTCTACACCCTGGCTATGAACTAGTGAGTTTCTCTCATTGCTTCCTGCATTTCTTGATATTCAGCAAGTTTACAGGCCTCTTCCACATTTAACCAGCAGTGTAACACTACATTCTGTGCCCTACTTTTCCTTCTTCCTCTATGAATGGCATGCTTTGTCTGTATGGCGCGCAAACATGTATATTATTGATATATTTACATAATGATACATATGATAATAATAAATTAAATCAAACATACTTGGTTGCAGCATCTGGCATTGGCCACCCTCCTTTCTTCTGGTTTGCCCCTTATTCCCAACATCTACTCTCCAACATGTTCACATTTCACCATCTCTCTGATAGCTTTGGCCATGAGTAAAGCCACTGTTGGTCAATCATAACCAGGGCATCATTTGGCAGTGGTGCCAACTGTCAGTTAAGCTGCAGAGAATGCAATTGGTGCCATCCCTCCATGAGCACATTTAATTTTAATCAGCAGCGTGTTTTATGATGCCTCTGTTTGGCTCTCTCAGCCTGTTAAACATTGAAGGGGGTTTCCAGCTGGTTACAGTAACAGCTGACTGCACAGGAGGGAAGTGCTTAGCTCGCCAGCACCATTTAATATTAATAGTTTGGATTGAATTTCTGATAAGCAGAGCAGGTGCTTAAGGCAGAGGCACTTGTCCGAGTCACCAGATGGAATGTTGCTTCACTCCTGGGATGGTTGACTAAGGCAAAAGCTTAAAGACAAACCATTGATTAAAATTGAAGGGCTAGGTAAAAAAGGGAACCAGCGAATAAAATTATTGAAGCTCAAGATCATGGAATATAATACTTCAACAATTCATTTACCAAAATTATGTTAGTGTGATCCTCAATTCAATGGACAATAACCCCAACACTGAACAACAGTATACCTTAAATTAACCAAGAGCATGATGTGGAGATGCCGGCATTCGACTGGGGTGGGCACAATAAGAAGTTTCACAACACCAGGTTAAAGTGCAATAGGTTTATTTGGAATCACAAGCTTTCAAAATGCTGCTCTTTCATCAAGTGAGTGATCCCAGGTGAGTGACCCCACTACCTGAGGAAGGAGCCGGACTCTGAATGATTCCAAATAAACCTGTTGGACTTTAACCTGGTATGTGAGACTTCATACTATAGCCAAGAGTAGGCTCAGGGATCTTCACCAATTTATTAAGGTCAAGCAGTCTATGACTGTTCATTGTCACACACAAAATGCGTATATCAAAATTTGATTCAATTAGCATGTATATCCAATATATATGCCAATGTATATCGAATACCAATATATTGGCATGTACAATAACAGATTGCACCAATCAAATAGGATTACACATTGAAAGGGCCATACTTCAGATGAGATGTTAAATTGTGATTCCAATTTCCATTTCAAATGGTCATAAAAGGCCATCATTCAAAAGACCATAATTTCAAAGAAGAGCAGTTATGTTATAATACTAATATACTTACTCCTCAATAGATTGGGGAGGCATTAGCCCAGTGGTGTTATTCATTAAACCAGAAATTTAGCTAATGTTCTGGGCACCTGGGTTTGAATCCCACTGTAGCAAATGGTGAAATTTAAATTCAAGTAGAAAAAAATCTGGAATTCAGAATTTACTGATAAACATGAAACTCATTGTTGATTGTTGGAAAAACCCATCTGGTTCACTAATGTCTTTAAGAAAGGAAAACTACTGTCCTTACCTGGCCTGGTTTACAGTGACTCCAAAGCCACAGAAATGTGGTTGAGTCTCAATTGCCTTTGGGCAACTAAGGAAGGGTAATAAATGCTGACCAGCTAGTGATGCCCATGTCCCATGAATGAATTGAAAAGAACGTTTAAAAATAAATAGAAACATATTGCCTAGTCATTATCAAATTGTTATTGGTGGATCTGTTGTGCAAAAATTGGTTGCATTGTAAAATAATGATTGGACTTCAAAACACTTTCTTAGGTGTAAGCCCTTTGGGATGTCCTGAGATCATGAAACATGAAATATAAATGTAAGTTTTTTTTTACTTCCTTCTTTCATTTCCGATGAATAACTCACATCTTAAAGATAATACTGAAGATCGAGGCCCGGTTGTCAGGTTAGGGGTTTATGAGCAGCAGCCAGCCTCAGTCTAGACTGTGCCTAGTTGCAGGTTATCCCTGTCTGAATGCAGAGATGTCACTTGTCTAGAAACTCCACTGCTGGCTAGATTGATTTTTGTCAAGTCTAACTTGAAAATGTCACCTACAACCCTCAGACACACCCAAACTTGCATACCAAAGTGATTTTCAAATTGTTTGAGGGAATGTACTGGGGGTGCCCAGTTTGCAATCTTGATTTGGACCCTAGGGTGCAGCCACTTCTGTTGGCTGGTAGCTAGAGTCTGTACACATTCCAGTTTTGGGTTGATTTGATTTTATTTGATTTATTCTTGTCACATATGCTAGAATACAATGAAAAGTATTATTTCTTGCATGTTATGCAGGCAAAATGTACTGTCCATAAAATACATATGGAAGAAGGAAAGAATAGGGTGCGGAATATAGTGTTGCAGTTACAGGTAGGGTGAAGAGAAAGGTCAGCTTAATATATGATAGGAGCATTCAAAAGTCTGATGACAGCAGGGAATAAGGAGTCCTTGAGTCTGTTGGTATGTGTTTACAGACTGTTGTATCTTTTTCCTGATGGAAGAAAGTGGAACAGAGTATATCTGAGGAGCATGCGGGTCCTGATTATTCTGGCTGCTTACCTGAAACAGTGGAATGTGTAGAAAGAGTTTATTGAGAAAGGAAATGGCCTTCTTTTTTAGCAGTTACCAATTCACTAATGTGAATAAATAGATTGGTAAACCTTGATGAAAAACCTTTGCTCATCAGTTTTGAACCAGACTACATTATTGCAAATAAACAATTCTTCCGCATTAAGTGGAAGAATGTTCCAAAAAAATGAACCAATGTGTTAGCAGGAGGAGCACCCATAACTATGCTGCAAAGTCTCATGACTAAGAAACTGAGATCTCGGGGGAAGCAGAAGCACCACCTCACGTAAAGTACTGAGATACATATCGACACGAAATAGACAAGAATGGTTTGCATGAATAACAGGCAAAATTTTACTAAAATAGGCAATGTTGGTTCTGGCAGAAAAAATGGAGTGTTTCCTATTGATGCCATCAACATGATTTTGGGCCGTATCTTAATAGCAATAATTTTTATGCCCATGAGTTTCACACTGCTCCTATGGCATGTTCCCTCTAAGTCATCTACCCAGCAATGATTTAACTGCTATAAGCACTGGGGACTCCATATAAATGGCTCCCCAAGCACTTGTTCCACAACTGTTGCAGGATACAGCAGGCAAGAACGCAGCACCATGTTTTTTGGAAGTGGCCCTCTAAAGGATGCTGGATGGAATGGAACAGAGGCACTGCACACTCTACCCCCTCTCCAGGAGATGCCCTTCCAGCAGGGTCACCACCCTAGCCTAGGATGCAGTGGCAGTCCTAGTCAGTACAAGCACACTCCAGAAGAGGACTGGGCAGCAATGTCAAAGGATGTACATATTACAGAGAAGGAGATGCTGGAAGTCTTAAAGCACATCAAGGTAGATAATTCCTCGGGACCCGATGAAGCTTATTTCAGGACATTGTGGGATGCTAGGGAGGAAATCATGGGTCCCCTAACCGAGATATTTGGATCATCAATAGTTACAGATGAGGTGCCTGAATGTTGGACAGTGTCAAATGTTATGCCTTTGTTTAAAAATGGCTGCAGGGAAGAGCCTGGGAACTACAGGCCAGTGAGTCTCACACCTGTGGTAGGTAAATTGTTGGAAGGTATTTTAAGAAACAGGATCTATGGGCATATTTAGTGACATAAGGACTGATTAGAGACAGCAAGGCTTTGTGAGTGGAAAATCATGTCTCACAAATTTGATTGAGTTTTTAGAAGGGGTAGCCAAGAACATAAATAGGCAGTGCAGTTAATATTGTCTACATGGACTTAGCAAGGCCTTTGACAGGGTACTGTATAATAGGTTGTTGCACAAGGTTAAATTTCAAGGGATCCAGGGTGAGGTATCTAAGTGGATACAAAATTGGCTTCTTGACAGAAGCCAGGGAGTGATTGTAGAGAGTTGCTTTTCAAACTGGAGGCCTGTGACCAGCTGTGTGCTTTAGGAATCGGTGCTAGATCCACTGTTATTTGTCATTTGTATTAATGATTTGGATGTAAATATAGGAGACATGGTTAGTAAGTTTGCAAATGACACTAAAATTGGTGGCATAGTAGACATTGAAAAATGTTATCTCCAATTGCAATGCGATCTTGATCAATTGGGCCGGTGGGCTGAGGAGTGGCAGATAGAGTTTAATTTAGACAAATGTGAGGGGATGCGTTTTGGTAAATTGACCCAGGGCAGGACTTACTCAGTGAATGAGAGGATGTTGGGGAGAATTACAAAACAAAGAGACCTAGGGGCACATGTTCATAGCTCCTTGAATGTAGAGTAACAGATGGACAGAGTGGTGAAGAAGGCATTCAGCATGCTTGGTTTCATCAGTAAGGACATTGAATACAGGAGTTGGGACATCTTGTTAAAGTTGTACAAGACCTTGGTAAGACCACACTTGGAATACTGTGTGCAATTCTGGTCATCCTATTATAGAAGGGATATTATTAAACTAGAAAGAGTGCAGAAAAGATTTACTAAGGTGCTATTGGAACTTGATGGCTTGAGTTATAAGGAAAGGCTGAATAGACTGGGACATTTTCCTCTGGAGCATAGGAGGCTGAGGGGTGATCTTATACAAGTCTATAAAGTAATGAGGGACACAGATTAGCTAGTCAGTCAGTATCTTTCCAAAGGTACAGGAGTCTATAAGTAGAGGGCATAGGGTTTAAGATGAGAGGGGAGAGATAGAAAAGTGTCCAGAGGGACAATTTTTTCACACAGAGGATGGAAAGAGTCTGGAACAAACTGCTAGAGGTAGTATTAGTGGTGTGTACAATTTTGTCTTTAAGAAAGCATTTAGGCAGTTACATGAGTACGATGGGTAATAGAGGGAATCGGCCAAATGCTGGCAATTGGTATTAACTTAGGGGTTTTAAAAAAAAGGGTAACATGGACAAGTTGGGCTGAAGGGCCTGTTTCCATACTGTAAGCCTCTATGACTTGATGACTGTATGATGGTAAATGATCTTCATCCCTCACCCAAGGTAAGTAAATCATCTCCAGTTTCCCAGTGGATCCCCTCTCACACCTCTCGCACCCCCAACACTTTCTCTCATTCAGTCACCTTTGCCAACACCAGGCACCAGGTCCACCTTCCGTCCCACATTGACCATATTCCCCACAGTAGTTGTTATGCTCTTCACATTCCAGCTCCCACCCAAGCCCCATGCATTCTGAGGTCCCACAGCGTGTTCCATGCCACTCCACTAACAAGAAGCTAGTAAGATCAGAACTCAAAAACTCACTAGCGTGAATGGCACCCTCTGGATTTCGAGATGCATTGCCGTTCCTGTAGACAGAGAATGCGGGCTCAACATCTCCAGTAACATCCTCAGGTGAACAGCCAAACACCAAAAAAATTGTATCTAGATCCTAAACCTAAGACAAAACGCATTTAATATTTGCAGAATGCATGGGATGGAAATGAGTCTCCCCGACTATGTTCTTAAGATGTCCTGTGTTTTGGGTCAGAGTGAAAATTTTAGATGAGTGGAGTATCTTCAGATGGATATGGAAAGATTTGATTCAGAGATCTTTTTCGCATGCTGCATCCAAACTGGATTTTACCAAAAAAATGTTTTTAATTAACTAGGTGAACTTGGTAAGCTAACAGCTCTTGCACTGATCTTCTGTTCTTTTTGGGGCTACTTTTGCAGTAATGATTAGTATGAGTGTGGGGTGATGCAACACTATCGTAAGTTGGCAATGCAATCTACGTGATACTCTTCTTCATTCACAATCAATTTGAGTTTAAATCACTATCGCTCAGAGATAATGATTAAATTCGGGCCCTTGGCAGATTGTAAAATTAATTGGAAAAAGACCAAAGCTCTCGGATATGAAAATGATGTTTTCCCACAGCCTTTATTAGGTTCATTCTTTCAAATACTGTAGCTGGAAGGGTGTATCAAATATTTAGGGATTAAGATAAATACAAGTGCTCCCCCTGGGGCTCAGTGAATTTATCTTGTTAGCTGCTGTGTCATAACAAACAGGAGGATTCGTGGTTCAGCTACTGGCGAGTTCTGAGCTCTGTAGATCTCATCTGGAACCAATGGTAGAGACTCCAAATCCTTCTCAGCATCCTTGCAACAGAGAGTAAAACAATGCCAGGTTGCTATACAGTGACCCTTATTACAAATGTGTACGTGTGGAAGCTAAGAAAGATTTGCTTTGATTTCATTTGATTTATTATTGTCAAATGTACTGGGAAAATGTATTGTTTCTTGCATGTTTTACAGGTAAAATCATAGAGTACATATGGGGAAAGAAAAGAAGAGGGTGCAGAATATAGTCCTTGCAGTTACAGATAAGATAGAGAAAGATCAGCTTAGAACCATCAAAAGTATGGATGCACAGAGGGATCTGGGTGTGCAAGTCCACAGATCCTTGAAGTTGGCAGCGCAGGTGGAGAAAGTGGAATGAAATGATCTTGCCTTTATAGGATGGGATATAGAGCATAAAAATTGGTGTCTGATGTTACAGCTGTATAGAACATTGGTTAGGCCACATTTGGAGTACTGTGACCAGTTCTGGGCACTGCACTACCAAAGGATGTGAAGGCTTTGGCGAGAGTGCAGAGAAGGTTTACCAAGATGTTGCCTGGTATGGTGGGTCTTAGCTATGAGGAGAGATTGGGTAGACTGGGTTTGTTCTTCCTGGAAAGACGGAAAATGAGGGGAGACCTAATAAAGGTATGTAAGATTATGAGGGTATGGATAGGGTGAACAGTGGGAAGCTTTTTCCCAGGTCAGAGGTGACAAACACAAGGGGCCACAGGTTCAAGGTGAGGGGAGGTGAGGTTTAACTCAGACATCAGAGGGACGTATTTTACACAGAAGGTGGTGGAGCCTCGAATGCACTACCAAGCAGGGTGGTGGAGGCGGACACGCTAGGATCGTTTAAGACTTATCTGGATAGTCACATGAGCAAACTGGGAATGGAGGGATACAGAAGAATGGTCTAGTTGGACCAATGAGTGGTGCAGGCTTGGAGGGCCAAAGGGCTGTATTGTTCATTGTTCTTAATATATGATAGGATTACAGGCACCTGTTACAGCTTCAAGAGCTGCTAGTCCAAACTGAGAAGCGAATATTGTTGCATCTAATTTATACATTGGTCACCAAAATGGAGCCTTCTTGAATCTGATTTAGGGGCGCAAAAGGTCTAATTCAAACACCATTTTCTGGTCATTTTGTAATATTGTCCTTGCTACGAACAAATTGGCTTCTATTTTTCCCTATTTACAACAATGATTACAATTCAATTAATTGCCAATGACGTTTCCAAAGTTCCTGCATGGTGGCACAGTGGTTACCACTGCTGCCTCACAGCATCAGGGACCCGGATTCGATTCCTGGCTTGGGTCAGTGCCTACACAGAGGTTAACTTTTGCCCCATGTCCGCATGGATTTTCTCCCACAGTTAGGTTGATTGGCCAGGCTGAATTGCTCCTTAGTGACTCAGGATGCATAGGTTGGAGGGGTAAGCGGGGTAAATATGTAGAATTACAGGAATCGGCCCTGGGTGGGTTTGTTGTCGGTGCGGACTTGATGGGCTGAATGGACACTTTCTGCACTGTAGGGTTGCTATGATTCCAATGAAATGTCCTTTGGGCCCAAATTTAAGTCATTTTTATCTGTTGATCTTCATTCTTGGTCACTGTTGCAATTCCAACTGGTGCTAACAAGTCAAGTTCTGGAATGAAACCTGACTCGATAGATCCAAAGTTTGTTTTCTTTGCTCCAGATCAGACTGCCATCATTGCATTCTGCACTAGGATGAAGATCATAAAATGATTAATGTGGCTTAAATAATAACCATAATGTTTATGGTTCACTTTGACAACCTGAAGCATTGGTCAGGAATTTTGAAGGAGCAAGTTGACTGCCAATAAGTTTCGAGGTGCTTCGATACTATAGTGTTAAGTTCCCCACAGAGACCTGTAACTTTAAAAGAAAGAGACGTAAACATAAGGATATGAGAAATAGCAGAGAAGACTACATAGCCCTTCAAGACTGCTGTACTATTCAAAATGTATAAAATAGCTGTAAGGAATGAAATTTGATTTTTATACTGAGCGCTGTGATTATGCATAAAAATAGCAAAAGTAATAGAATCTATCTATCTGTTTGTGTGGCTGTCAGTCATCATAAAGTTGTCAGTGTACTCAAGACAAACACTGCAGACGTGTGAATTGCCATACTATCATTACAGCTGGTTTGCATTGGTTAAGAAGATGTTGTTGAACTTCTGTAGCCTGACAATAATTCTGCCTATGAGTACATTGTGCTCATTTATTAATGTCACTGTGATGCCCTTTGTATTCCCATGAAGACAACGAACAATTATTCATCCTTAAAACTTTTACTGCAACACCAACTAAAATCACCATAAATCAAACACTATACTTACAATTGAAGGATATTTCAAATAAAAAGGTAAATTTCATTTTAAATAGTCAATGCAACAAAGATACATAATTGCAAGCACTCGTGTTATGGCGTCCCTGAAAATGGCATCATGTGCAACCTCACAGTTTTTCCAAATCGGCCTCTGTTTTGCAAGACTTCTCACATCTCATCCTATTGTTTTAACCCTTGAATCACATTCAGTTGTCTTCAATCTGATGCCCTGGGCCACTTTAAAACTGACATGTATTAGGAATCAAATTAGAAACTCCTTGGTATGTTGTGAAGTTAGCCCAATTCTTTTTTTGATTTTGGTGTCAGTGTGAGCATAAAATGTTTTGCCCCAGGTGTGATTCAATTGACTCATTAGGAAACTTTTATTAAAACAAATTTTGTTTAGCAATACAGTAACTATAAACAAAAAGAATTAGCATGTATTTTACCAATTAAAATGCTTAAATAGGACAAGATATAATACTTAACTGCTAACTATCTCTGTTAGATACAATTTAAGCAATATCCCAAAGACATGAGCTCTTCTTCAGAATTATTTAGCAAAGCACACAGGCTCACTTGGGTTACCTGTCCTGTAGCCTTTTAACACCTCTGGGCAGAAGGTTAGAGAACCATCTGTCTTCTGACTCTCAAACAGTAGCCTCTGGAGAAAGACCTGTCTTCACACAGGAGAATTCCAGAGACAGGAGGAAGGAGAAAACACCTCTTGCCTTTTGTAGATCACATGAGAGAGATACCTATTTTCTAACAGGTCCTAATTTCAATTTCCAGGGAGAGAGAAGGAAAGAGCTGCTGCTTCATTCAAATTCAAACAGCAATTGCCTACTTGTCTCTTTGTAAGTTTAGTTCCTTCCATCATCGCATGACGCACACATGCCATCAATGTAATTTAATTCTATCCTGAAACCTCAGAAGCAAGGCAAAAATAACAAATCTTATTAGCTTAGATTAAAATAAAGACCCCAAAAATTCAGAGCAATTATTCTGCTTGTTGAGCATGTGGGTTGCCAGTTATACAGAACTGGCATTGTAATCAGTGCTGAGATAGCAATCAGGCCCCTCACAAGAAACATGACATACATGCATTTGTTAAAGTCATAGTATCATCACACAAAATGCATGTTTAGTAACCCTTTTTCACGTGGATGAGGACAACCTGATGGCACAGAATCCACAGTCTTCCTTTTCCACCCCAATAAACATTCTGGGGTTTCTGGCAACAATAAAGCAGCAACAATGGGTTTTGTCCAATCCAAATCCCTTTTCCCATCTGTCTTCAGTCTATTGTCCTTTCCAGCTGTCTAACATACATTGTAACAGCATCTTTCTCTATTCTCAGAGTGCTGCTGCAACCGTAGGCTCTGTTTGAAAACTGTCCAATGTAACACTGTTTCTTTTGGACAGAACCCTGCTTGCATGATGATACTGTGCCTTGAAGAAATGAATTTGTGTTATGTTTCTTGTGAGAGGACTGCTTTCTACTTCAGCACTGAATATGGTGCCGATTGTCTACAACTGGTGACCCACCTGCTGAGCATGCAAGAGAATAATTGCTCCTAATTATTGGGGTGTTTGTTCTAAACTGCCAAATCAAAGACAGTGGCTGACCCTACCACGCTGAAATTAACTTTCTGTTTATCCTTTGCATCTTAGCTGTTGATCGTCATGGCAACCTCAGGTTACGTGTGCATTTCTTGGAACCTACTGATGTCACAATCATGACATTGATGAACGCTCTTTCAGAATGGTCTCCAGAAGGGACATCACACAAAGGGAAATGCAGGCATATTTCCAGCACACATACCATCACAATAGACGTGAAGGCAGGCTGCCAAGGTCTGACAGAGGATCTATGCCAGTCTGGTTCACTGTGTTAACAGCTGAGCCTTGATCAGCATTTTTGTTTAGACAGTTGGTTTAACTTGCACAACTCTCAAAGCTTTATGATAACATTAGGGTTTGGTGATGAGGATGGCCTGTCCAAATTAGTAGCTTCAGAAATATGAGAAATTAGTATTACTAATGGATGTTCTGTTGTTGGAAGCAATGGAAGGACTTGATCTAATACTTAACACATCTGTACAGCATGGAAACAGGCCCTTTGGTCCAACTCATCCATGAACTAGTCCCATTTGCCTGTGTTTGGAATATATCCCTACAAATCTTTCCCATCCATGTACGTGCCCAAATGCATTTTAAATGTTGTAACCGTACCCGCCTCTACAACCTCCTCTTGCAGCTCATTTGATACCTGTACCACACTCTGAGTGAAAAAGTTGACCATTAGGCCCTTTTTAAATCATTGCCACCTCACCTTAAACCTATGCTGTCTGGTTTTGAACTCGCCTACCCTGGGGTTAAATATCTTAGGCTATTCACTTTATCTATGCCGCTCATGATTTTATAAACTTCTATAAGGTCACCCATCATCCTCTTATATTCCAGGGAATGAAGTCCCAGCATATCCATCCTATCCTTAAATTTCAAAAATTTCAGTCCCAATAGTGTCCTTGTCAATCTATTTTGCACCCTTTCCAGTTTAATAATTTCCTTCCTATAGCAGGGCGATCAGAATTGTATGCAATGTTCCAAATGTAGCCTTACCAATGTCTTATACCATTGTAAAATAATATCCCAACTGCTGTACTCAATGTTCTGACCAATGAAGGCAAATGTATCAAACGCTTTCTTCACCACCCTGTCTATCTGTGACTCCACTTTCCAATTATGTACCTGCACCCCTAGGTCTCTTTGTTTGACAATATTCTCCAGGGCCCTATCATTAACTATGTAATTTGCTGTAACCTTGTTTTCACCCAGGTAGCTCAGGTTCGACTCCCGATATGGGAATTAGTTTTATGGGCAGCATAGTGGCATAGTGGTTAGCACTGCTGCCTCACAGCGCCAGGGACCCTGGTTCAATTCCCGGCTTGGGTCACTGTGTGTGCAGAGTCTGCGCGTTCTCCCCATGTCTGCATGGTTTCCCTCTGGATTTTCAGGCTTCCTCCCACAGTACAAAAGACATATTAGTTTGGTGCATTGGCCATGTTAAATTAGCTCTTTGAACAGGAGCCGCAGTGTAGCAACTAGGGGATTTTCACAGTAACTTCATTGTGAGCCTATTTGTTTGTGACACGAATAGATAAATAACATCTCCTGCTGTAACACATGATCAGCATACATTGCAGGGAAATAGCAAAAATAGGTTCAAGAATAATGCGCATTGACACCATGTCACTGGGGTCTCTACAGTTGCCCACCGCAGTTAGGAATGAGGATAGGGAAATCTTGCAATAATATTTGTTCTATATTTACTAACCAATAGAGTCATAGAGATGATTTTGAACTTATGCTGAGTTAAATCCATAACAGGAGAATACAAAATGTGTAGGCTGTTCTGAGGTTTCTATTTTCAAAGATTATCTTCAGGTGGTTTGGCTGAAGACTGAGGACTTTAATCAGCATTTGGCCTTGACATCAGCTGACAGCTCATTCTCACTCACACCTGCAGAAGTCAGAAGAATATCAGAAGTATCTACATACAAGACTGGAAGGAGCAGTTTCTAAATCCATCTCAAAAACAAATTACTTTCTGAAAGTACCAGCCGAAAGCAGGGCAGATATTGACTAAATCAGTAGTGTATGGAAAACAAAATCCTGGAGATGATCGTACTGTCAAAAATTGATTTAAATTCTGGGTCTTTACAGCCATGTGATCGTTCCTTACAAGACAGGGTGCAGAATTTTGAGAAGGACTCTCAAGATTCCTTGCTCCTCAAATAACATTCTTCTGTGAGAAGCAATTAGAAAAGTCAAACATATACATCACATTCTGGAATTGGGAAATGAGACTTGCAGCATATTAAGCATAAGTTTGAAGCATATTAAAAGAACTGAATAGATTGGAGTATATTTGATTTTCAGTGTATTAATTATTCGAGCATTTCCTGCCAGCTAATTTTGAATAGGGTTCGTCATGAGAGTTGGTTCGACATCCTTGATTTGATTACACAACACGTGCATTTTCAGCATATTTTGAGATTGGTAAGTCACAATTTGCAAAATAATATGATTACGGCTTGGTGGCATAGTGGTTAGCACTGCTGCCTCACAACGGCAGGGACCTGGGTTTGATTCCTGGTTTGGGTCACTGTCTGTGTGGAGTTTGCACATTCTCCCCATGTCTGTGTGGGTTTTGCCCAGGTGCTCCAGTTTCCTCCCACTATCTGAAAGATGTGCTGGTTAGGTGCAATGACCTGAACAGGCACCAGAGTGTGGCGACTAGGGGAATTTCACAGTAACTTCATTGCAGTATTAGTGTATGCCTTATTTGTCAGTAATAAATAAACTTTACTCAATGGGGGAGTCAGAAGTAACATAGAACATAGAACATTACAGCGCAGTACAGGCCCTTCGGCCCTCGATGTTGCGCCGGCCAGTGGACCCTCTAACCTCAACTATTCCAATATCATCCATATGCCTATCCACCGAACATTTGAATGCCCCCAAAGTAGGCGAGTCCACAACTGCTGCAGGCAGGGCGTTCCATGCTCTCACCACCCTCTGTGTAAAGAACCTGCCTCTGACATCCGTCCTACAACTACCACCTCTTTAATTTAAAGTTATGTCCCCTCGTGTTGGTCATCACCATCCGAAACTGTCATAGCAAAGTTGCAGCACAGAAGGAGGCCACTTAACCCATCTTGTCCATGCCAGAATCCATCCCAATGTCTCACTCACACACACAGTCACATTCACACACATACCTATTGATATTTCTAGTGATATTTTGTACTTAACTGATTTGACAAATGCAACTAAGGAATGTAGGAACATTGAAACAAGTGCAAGTTTTTCACCCTTTCAGTTTGATCAATGCTACAACACCAATCTCCGATCTTACTTTCATACCTCTGACTCTCCCTCCACTCCACCAGCCCTCCAATTTGAAAAACAAATGTATTAATCTCAGGTTTTGTGTGAAAAAGCACTTCCTAGAAAATTGGAGTTGATGTAGGCCATTTGGCCCTTTGATCCTGCTCTGCCACTGATTATGATTGTGGCTGATTATCCAACTCAGTTGCTTAATCCTGCCTTCCCTGCATGTATAGATTTGTCTCCTGAATGGACAGCACATTGGCACAGTGGTCAGCATTGCCGCCTCACAGCTCCAGGGGCCTGTGTTCGATTCCTGGCTTGGGTGTCTTTAATATAATAAAATGCCCTGCGGTGCTTGATGGAAACATCTGGAAACAAAATATGACACCAAGCCACATGAATAGATAATAGGTCTGATGACCAAAATCCTGTTCAAAGAGTTTCAGGGAGTGTCTTGAAGGGGCCACTAAGGATCGAGCAATTAAACTGGGAGATACATAAGGAGCCAGAATTAGGGGAGCACAGCTTTTTGTAGGGTTGTAGTGCTGGCGGAAATGGCTGATTTAGAGAGGTGAGCCAATGGAGCTTTAAAAACAAGGATGAGAATTATTAAAATCTAGGCGTAGGTAAACCCGGAGCCAGCATAGGTCTGCACCACAGGAGTGAGGGGTAAACAATACTTAGTATGAGTTTGAATGTGGAAAGGATAGTTTAGGATTATCTCAGATTTGTAGAGGATAGAGTGTAGCAAGCCATGCAAGAATGTATTAGCATGGTCAGGTCTGGGGGGCAACAAAGGCATGGATGAAGATTCAGCAAAGGAACTGCTGGGACAGGGATGGAGTTAACGAATACCATTAAGGTCGAAAGGAACAAATATGCTTTTGAGGTGCCGCAATTTGCTATTCCTGATTTGGCTGACTCATTGTGGTTTAAAGGTGCACTCAATTTTCATTCCAGTGGATATGTGGCAGCAGAATAGATACAGGCCTAAAATAAAAGTAAAATGCTGTAGAAGTTGGAATCTATAAAGAAAAAACAGAAAATGCTGGTCTGACAGCACCTGGGAAGAGAATAGTGCCAATGTTTCGAGTCTGGATAACCCAGATCTGCTAATGCCAGAAGCAGATTGGATAATGAAGAAATTATCTCCAATTGCAATGGGAACCTGATCAATTGGGCCAGTGGGCTGACAAATGGTAGACGGAGTTTAATTTAGACAAATGTGGGGTGATACATTTTGGTAGGTTGAACCAGGGCAGGACTTACTCAGTTAACAGTAGGGTGTTAAGGAGAGTTACAGAACAAAGAGATTTAGGGGTACGTGTTCATAGCTCCTTGAAAGTGGAACCATAAGTGGACAGAGTGGTGAAGAAGGCATTTGGCATGCTTGATTTCATCTTTCAGAACATTGAATACAGGAGTTGGTTTGTCTTGTTGAAGTTGTACAGGACATTGGTAAGGCTATATCTGTAATACTGTGTGCAGTTCTGGTCACGTTATTATAGAAAGGATATTATTAAATTAGAAAGAGTGCAGAAAAGATCTACAAGGATGCTACCAGGACTTTATGGTTTGGGATATAAGGAGAAGCGGGATAGACTGGAACTTATTTCCCAAAGATAGAGAAGTTTAAAACTAGAGGGCATATATTTAAGGTGAGAGGGGAGAAGTACAAAAGTGTCCAGAGGGGCATTTTTTTCACACAGAGAGTGGTGAGTATCTGGAGCAAGCTACCGGAGGTAGTAGTAGAGGCAGATACAATTTTGTCTTCTACAAGATAATCAGCTGGATAAGATGGGAACAGAGGGATATGATTTTTTAAAAAAAGGGCGGCATGGACAAACTGGGCCAGAGGGCCTGTTTCCATGCTGCAAACCTCTATGACTCTATGACTCTATTACAGAAGGCCTACTGTGCTATAGAATCCAAAACCTAAAAGGTGGGATTAAATAGGGTATTTCTCTATTTGCCAGCATAGACTCAATGGGACAAATGGCCTCACTATATGCTGCAACTCATTCCATGTTTCTATAAATAAAACCAACTCCTCGATCAAGCTTTTGGTCACCTGTCCCCAGTAGTTTCTTCTGTGGCTTGGGATGGAATCTTCCTAAAAAAAGGGGAAGTGTTAGGTTCTGACTGAAAAACAAAGTGTTTCTCCGCAGACTTTGTCAATAAAAACAGGAAGACATAATCTGAGGCATCATTCTTGAGAGGCAAGGTTGTGTGTGGCCCCAGTGAGCGATGATGCATTCTGGTTGTCCCAGTTCTTTTTGAATCTGTTAGGCCTTCTAGCCCTCACTTCTCACCCAGCATGCCTCCTTAATGCCAACTCATGTTCCCCATTCATTTCCCATGACCTCTCATAGCCAGTTCATACATCCAAACACCCTGCTTTGCTACTTTCCCAGTTGCAGACCTCAGCAGCCTTGCAAAGATGAAGAAAACAAACTTCTCAAGTATAATAGTTCTCACCCCTCTGCACTTGGTACAAAAAAATCCAGTCCATGAAACCAATGAAAAGATTTTGTTCCAAAATCTGTCCTAAAAAAAAGTTTCTATTCAATAATCATGTCAAAGACAGTTCAGTAGCCTCTTTAAACAGTTGATCAAAATTTGGTCATCCCAGCAACCATCTCCCATTCCCACAACCCAGTCAGATAAATATTTTTGTAGCTTTTAAGAATGCAGCCAAGCATTCATAATAACCTCAGCTATAATAAGAGCACTTGGGAAATATCAACAAAGAACCCTATTGAAACTACAGGAACAAATACTAATGATTGTTTTTTTCTGAAACTACATCAGGTGGCCTGTCAAAGTAGGCCAGCATAATTTTTTTTTAACTCTAGCTGACAGCTTCAGTTCTGTTTTATTCATGTTTGAAGGGCTAAGGATTTAAAAAAAAACACAGATCATGATATCTTAACTGGACCTTATTCACCCTTCAAGAGTTTTCATGTTACTCCATCAATTCAATACTGTAGGTTATCTCCTTTGGAACAACCAAAATCAGGTCTGTTTAAACTCTGGATCAATTTCAAATATTAAGAGGTTCCTACACCCCATCCCCTCTCTTTACCATCAAAGTCAAAACCATTGGAAATGGGGATCTGACTTCATCACCTGGGCCTGGTCTGCCATCTTTAAATGTTTCTGGTGTTGGCCAACTGCCATGAAAATTCAGCCTTATGTCTACATGTCTGTGGAATTGGACTTGAATGCATGAGCCTCAGGTAGAAGACGAAATGATACGAATTTGGCCAAGGCTGACACTTGGGTAAGTCTTCCACAGTAGTGGGATGTATAAAATGTCACGGACAGGAAAATATCTGGCTGTCTAAATGTATTGGTATTTTTAAATTAGGAGTACATGAGATGAGGAGGAATTTCTTCAGCTGTAGCGTGGTGAATCTATGGAATTCATTGCCGCAGAAGGTTGTGGAGACCAGATTATTGAGTGTATTGAAGACATAAATAAGGGTTAAGAAACATATCAGCCATGATTGAATGACAGAACAGACTCAGTAGGTTGAATGGCCTAATTCTACTCCTATAACTTACATAGAACATAGAACATAGAACATTACAGCACAGAACAGGCCCTTCGGCCTTCGATGTTGTGCCGACCAAAATAAAAAGCAATGCCCCTCCAAACTAAACCATTCCCTTCTCTTCCATATACTTATCAATTAACCTCTTAAACGCCACCAAACTTGGCGCATCTACAACAGCTGCAGGCAGGGCATTCCACTCCCTAATCACTCTTTGAGTAAAGAACCTACCTCTGATATCCGTCCTATAACTCATACCCCTTAATTTAAAGCTGTGTCCCCTCGTGCTAGCTTTCTCCATCCTAGGAAAAAGGCTATCACTGTCCACCCTATCTAAACCTCTAATCATCTTATATGTTTCAATAAGGTCCCCTCTTAGCCGCTTTCTTTCTAACGAAAACAACCTCAAATCCCTCAGCCTCTCTTCATAAGACCTGCCCTCCATACCAGGCAACATCCTGGTAAACCTCCTCTGTACCCTCTCCAATGCCTCCACATCTTTCTTATAATGTGGGGACCAGAACTGCACACAATACTCCAAGTGCGGCCGCACTAGAGTTTTGTACAGTTGCAACATGATGCTGCGGCTCCTAAATTCAATCCCCCTACCAATAAAAGCTAAGACTCCATATGCCTTCTTAACAACTTTATCCACTTGACTGCCTACTTTCAGGGATCTATTGACACATACACCAAGATCCTTCTGTTCCTCAACACTATTAAGAGCCCTACCATTAGCCCTATACTCTACACATTTATTGTTCCTGCCAAAGTGCATTACCTCACACTTTTCCACATTAAACTCCATTTGCCACCTCTCGGCCCAGCTCTGCAACTTGTCCAAGTCACTCTGTAAAGTATAACACCCCTCTTCACTATCTACCACTCCACCGACTTTAGTGTCATCTGCAAATTTACTGATCCATCCCTCAATACCCTCATCCAGATCATTTATAAAAATTACAAACAGCAGGGGCCCCAAAACAGACCCCTGAGGCACACCACTCGTCACCGAACTCCACGATGAATATCTCCCATCAACCACCACCCTCTGTCTTCTATCTGCCAGCCAATTCCTAATCCAATTAGCTAAATCACCCTCTATTCCACACATCTGCATTTTCTGTAGAAGTCTTCCATGGGCCACCTTATCAAACGCCTTACTAAAGTCCATATATACTACATCAACCGCCTTACCCCCATCCACCTCTTTGGTCACTTTCTCAAAAAACTCAATGAGGTTAGTAAGGCATGACCTACCCTTCACGAAACCACGAAACTTAGGGTCTTATGATCTAAATGCAACTGAAATTGAACTCTGTACTTTAGGCTAAACCTCTTCATTGTCTCAAGTTTGCAGATATAATTGCGTTTCACTCCTCACATCTTAGGTTTTAATTACAGGACTCACATCGGTTACCTTTTCCTCAGAAATAACAAAAACAATTGATCATCTTCTCAAATAAAAAGATCAGGTCCTGGATGGCCGCTACCTCTTTGAGCTGATATATGCACATTCTGTAAATCCTCTTCTGTAACACGAGTCTCAAGAGTGTTTGTGCTTAATATTAATGAGCAAGGAATGAGTTAGCTCCTCTTCATGCCATCACTTGAAAGATCTGGCGCAGAGAAACACACAGAAGCTCTCCTGAAAAACAAAGCCAAGGTGGATTCAACAGAATATCGATGTGTCAACTTTTCAGTCAGCCAGCGTCGAGACAGCTTTGCTTTGCCCTTTCTCCCAGAGATCGTTGTAAATCCTTTTCAGAGCGTAATGCATCATAAACATAAGACTATAATCTTTCCAGATAATTGCGGAAAAATGTTAGCTTGCTTTGTATGTGTAACTCGTTATTAATTTGGTGTTAGGTATTTAGGTATTAGTAGCTGGAAAAGACTATCCAACCCTTTCAGCATACTCTGTCCTTCAGCACATTGACAATAGCTGCAAGGTGTGGAAATTTGATTTTTATTCTGAGCACTGTGATAATGCAGAAAAAAACAGCAGAAGAAACCAAATCTATCTGGCTGTGCGTGGCTGTCAGTCATGATAAAGTTGCCCATTGCACTCATGGCAAACATGACAGACGTGTGAATTGCCGTACCAACATCACAGCTGGTTTGTGTTGGTTAGGAAAATGATGTTGAACATCTGTAGGCTGACAATAATTCTGCCTGAGAATAAACTGCAATCATTTATTCATATTACTGTGATCTCCACTGGGCTGTGTCATAATAAAAGCTGTTCTGTTCTTTCCACAGAATTTATAATTTGTTTTTTTTTTCCCCCTTGTCCCTCAAATGAAAGTTGCAGTTTTTGGCATTTTGATTTGTTCTGCTTCTGGCCGTGTCATGTGAGAGGATTCTTTAAAACCGCACTGAGCATGAACATGACTTGTCAATGTTCTGCTGAAACCATTTTGAGAATTTAGAAGCAGGAAGAGGAACTTCTAAAAAATGTGAAGGCTACAACATAGATGATAGATCGGCCTATGTCTAAAAGGAGAAAGATATAAGAAGTCTTACAACACCAGGTTAAAGTCACAGGTTTAACTTGTTGTTGTGAGACTTCTTACTGTGTTTACCCCAGTCCAACACCGGCATCTCCACATCATAAAAGGAGAAAGAACAAACTAGTGTTTCCGATTCAGACCCAGTCAGACAATGGGGAAAGGTTTTCCTTCTGCACTATATGTGGCAAGGTGGATAAGCATCTGTTTAAGATGAGGATTGAAGAAGCCTAAATAAGGGTAGACATAGTTGATTAGATGCTTAATGGAAGGTCATGATTTCTATGCTGATGGGACTATCTAAATGCTGGAAGGGCAAATAATCAATATCAAGTAAGCAAAAAAGGCCTTGCTGCAGCAGTGGCTGGGTATAAGAATGATGCACTGAAACTCAAAATGCTAAAGAAACAATAGGACCATAGAATCTTTAAGTGCAGAATGAAGCCATTTGGCCCATCATGCCTGCACTGACAATAATCCCATCCTACGCTATCTCCGTAACCACACAAATATACCCTGATGGTCTCTCTGACATTAAGGGGCAATTTAGCATGGCCAATCCTCCAAACCCGTACATCCCTTGGACTGTGGGAGGAAACCTGCACACCAGAGGAAGCTCATGCAGATACACGGTGAAGTGCAAACTCTACACAGACAGTGACCCAAGGTCAGAATCGACCCCAGGTCCCTGGTGCTGGGAAGAAACAGTGCTAACCACTGTGCCACCATGCCACCATAATAGTTTGACAAGAGAGGGTAAATTTTCCAGTCACACTAGTGTTGGAAATTGTTGCGAGCGGGACCATTTAATTGTCCATTGATCTCAGACAGGAATGTCTGGTCTTGGGATGGGCGCGGATGGAAAACCCCACCCCAGGCTTCTACCCAGAAGATGAATCTGACTTTTTATGTGATGACTGTGTTTCCATTGTTTTTGACTTTTCTTTAGATTTTGGAATATCAGCAATAACATTTCTTTAATTTGTTTTTTATTACATAATATATGGCTGAGGTTGCTGGCAATATTCTATGGCTCCAAAGACAGGAGGGATGTTAATGTTAAAATATTAAAATTTTCAAATCTGAAATGGATCTTCTTGAAACCCACTTCCAATTTTAACACAAATGGGATAAGGAAAGCAGATTTGCTCCCTCAAGACAAGGCACCCAGTTAAATAATTGAATGGGGCTTTAAGATTTATCTGTTTTTCAGGTTTAACCCAAAAGCTAAAGGAAGAGTTAGCGAAAGAACTCATCACTTTATCAATATTGCTGGTCGGTCAGTAGAAAGTGGAATGATTTTCCTGATAGCCCAAGTAAACGTGTTTACCTCTCTAATAACTGGGCTACACTCCCACTTAGTGATTCCTAACCTGTTATCCCTATTATTCCTAATCCATTCTCCCTGTGATTCCTAACCCATTCTTCCCGTGATCCCTAACCCACTTTCTCCGTGATCCCTAACCCATTCTTCCCGTGATCCCTAAACCATTCTCCCTGTGATTCCTAACCTATTCTCCCTGTGATCCCTAACCTATTTTCCTCGTGATCCCTAAACCATTCTCCCCGTGAGCCCTAATCCAGTCTCCCCATGATCCCTAACGCATTCTCCCCGTTATCCCTAATCCACTCTCCCCGTGACCTCTAACCCATTCTCCCATTAATCTCTAACCCATTCTCTCTGTGACCCCTAATCCACTCTCCCTGTGATCCCTAACCCACCGTCTCTGTGATCCTTAACCTGCTTTCTCCATGATACCTAACACACTTTCTCTGTGACACCTAACCCACCATCCCCGTCCTCCCTAACACGCTCTCCTCGTGATCCCTAATTCATTCTTCCTGTGATCCTGAAACCATTCCTTCTGGCTTGGGAGTCCTGCTACAAGTAAATATTGTTTGTGGTAATTTCTGCACATTTGAGCCCGCAGGTTGGCTGTGCTGTCAATCAGTGGGTGGGTTAGTAACCAAAAGCACAGATTTAAGATAAATGGCAAAATAAAATGTCAAGACGGAGATAGGGAGAATGGGGAGTTGTTACAATCTGCTTGAAAAGGTGATGGAAGCAGAGTCAATAGTCAATTCAAAACTGGAATTGGAACTCCACTCAAAAAGTGAACACTTTCAGGGATAATAAAGTTGCACTGTCAGTGGGTAAGCTCAAGCATGGTCAGGGTGAATGGCTTCCTTCAATACAGGATGAGTGAAGAATCTGCACAGAGAGAGAATATTGCTTTCACCAGCACCAAGAACCCTTATCTTTCCGATTGTAAAATTCGGAATTACAGCAGCAAGAAAGATGGCAAATGACCTCAGCAGCTGATCAGGATTAACTTTATTGCTCATTTTAGGTCAGAAGCACTAAGCCTGCTGTTCAGGCTGAAATGCAAATTGAGTTCTGACAAGATTAACTGACACTGTAATAAATAGAGTGGATTCTTTCATTATAGACCCGGGTTTTTCAGCCAACATTCCATTAGCCTATTCATCAGCAAAAACCTATATTTAAAGATGACAGAAATGATCCTGAACAACATTAACCTGCATTTCTGTTTAAATGGCTATGTTTATTGTAATGTTACAGCCAATAGAATTTCACATTGCCATCATATTCTTTGCTTGTGCACAGATGTAGAAACATGATTTAATGTCGGAATGTCAGAACATAATTAACACTATGGTTAATGTGAAGACATTTTTTTTGAATAGCTACTCGTAAACTATCTTCGAATCAAGGACGATCGTATACAACAACAAAAGAAGAACGATTTGCATTTATATAGCGCTTTTCACAACCTCAGGTTTTCCCAAAGCCAACAAAGTTTTTTTTGGAGTGTAGTCAATGTATGGAATGAGGCAGCCAGAGGATCGTAGAATTTCTACATCCCTACAGAGGCCATTCGGCCCATCAAATCTGCACAGACCACAATCCCACTCAGGCCCTATTCCCCGTAGCCCCACATATTGACCCTGCTAGACCTCTGACACTAAGGGCAATTTAGCATTGCCAATCAACCTAAACCACACACCTTTGGAGCCGATTCTAGCCAATTTGCACACAGCAAGATCCCACAGGTGGGAATCAGATTACGGCTGCAGAATTCATTGGCGCAGATTCTTTGTTTGAGATTCAAAAGAATGTCCATGTCATACATATACATTTTGATCTGATTTATTATGATGTATTGGGAGACAGTGAAAAGTATTGCTTCTTGTGCATTCTATAGACAAATCATACTGTGCATTTTTCAGGAATGGGTTAACAGACCTTCTAATTAAGTCCCAATTTGATGTCAATTATCCAATAGAAGTCACTGATATATAAAGGGGCTGCAGGTGGCAGTGAGTGTTAGGGAAAATTATATGTTGAGTTGCTTCAAAGAAACAAATGAATGTAGTTTTGAAGAAGCAGAACTTGTGTCTCCTTTAATGAACTGCAACCAGGAGGCTTAAACATTGTAGAGTATATTGGGTCGATGGAAAGAAGGTGAAGAATATAGGGTTTTAGTTACTGATAAGGCATAGAGAGAGAGATTAGTTTAAAATATGTTGGTCCATTCAAAAGTCTGATGGCAGCAGGGAAGAAGCTGTTCTTGAATTGGGCTGTACATGCCCTCTAACTTTTATGTCTTTCTTCTCAACAGAAGAAGGTAGAAGAGAATGTCTGGGGTGCATGGGGTCCTTGATTATGCTGGCTGCTTTCCTGAGGCAGTGGGAAGTGTAGATGGAGTCAATGGATGAATATTTCTGCACATTTTGAATGCATGTTGTGTTAAATGCCCTTTTGGGTGGCTTGTTTGAGCAAGTGCTGGGATCATGTGCTGGAGGTTTGTAGACTAGGCAGTTTAGCCAGTCTGTAATACTGATTTGACTCCAATAATGTCAGCTTTGTCCATCTATTGGCCTCCCTTAATTTTGCACTGTTGAGGATCCTTCTACTGACAAGAAGGAACTACCATGAGCATTATTAAGAGGTTGTTGTTAGATCCATTGTTTGTTGATTTCCACTGGGTGGTTGTTGAGTTGGAATTTAAAGTTGAAGTCTACAGGAAGCTGTGTGGTGAAGTCCTCACTTCAAAGATTTTGCTCAAACCACTTGCTTTCAATCATGGATGTGAAAGTTTTATACCTATCAGGCTTGCATTATGACAGAATCATAGAAACCCTCTAGTCAGTGTCCATTGAGCCTGCACTGACGACAATTCCACCAGTCCCCATCTCCACATGTTTATCCACCAATCCCTCTAATGGATGTATCTCAGGACACAAAGGGCAATTTTTAGCATAGCCAATCAACTTAATCCAGGGAGAATTAACAGAACTGGATAGAGGATTGATTGCTCAGTGAGGAAGGAGGATAGAGACTATTTCAGCAGGAGAACATATCAGTGTAAGGTCTTCAGGGAATGTCAGTAGGAGTAGTGTATGCATTTCCTTTGTTTTGCTGATGTGGTGTTCAGAAATCCACTATCTGGTGTAGGCAAACTCCAGGATCAAAGCAGTGTCTGAGGGTGACCATTGCTTGGACCTTTCTAAAGATAATGTTTAAGTGTAGTGGACAGATCAAGTTGCAATGGTTTTCTGAATTGTTCCTGTATTTCATGTCCCAGGCCATCTGCTGATTGATGGGGTCTTGTATGATGCTTTGCCTAAATACCAGCTTTCTCCATGTTGTCTTTTATTCATTAGATGTGGTTTTGTTGGCTAGGCCAGTATTTATCATTATCTTTAATTGCCCTTGATCTGAGTGGCATTTAAGAGTCAACCATATTGCTGTGAATCTGGAGTCACACAAAAGGCTGGGCCAAATAAGGCTGGTGGATTTCCCTTCCCTAAAGGACATTAATGAGCCAGATGGGTTTTGTAACAATTGACAGACTTAATTTGTTGTCATTAAACTTTTAATTCTTCTCCCACTGTGCTTCTAGCCCCATACTCACCTCTACCCCACAGCTTAGAATCCTGTGGTCACCCTCAATACTACTGTGCCTCTGGCAGACTTAAGTTACAATTGTTAAATCAGCATGAGGACCCCCCCCACTGAGGTTGTTAAAGTACGTGAAGTGGGATGATCGTGAGTGTTATATTGAGATGAATATGTAAGCATATAAATTAACATCTCACCCATTTTGGGTGCACCCCTCATTGCATCTGGGCAATGGGAATCAGCGCAAAAATGAGTATGATTCCAATTTTTTCCATTACTCTCGATCTTACAACCTCACCTCGACCAAAAAATGGTTGGGATGAGGCCGCATAATTGCCCTGATAATTCATTTGTCATCATTGGGACTTTTAATTCCAAATTTTTATTGAACTGAAATTTAACCAACTGCCATGATAGGATTCAAACCCAGACCCACAGAGCATTACCTTGGGTCTCTGGATTACTAGTCCAATGACAATATTGCTCCTGTCATGGTGTCACCCCTTGGAAAATGTGAGATTGATGTAGAAATATCGGATGTCTGTTCTGTTATCTTTTGTCACCTTAATCTATTGTCAAAGGGCCAGGATCATTCTGAGTCATGAGACCTGCATTGTCAAAGGCTTCAAACAGATGAATCTGAACAATTCAGTCTCTTCAATGTTCTTTCCAATTGGCTTCCTTCTTCCCTCAGCAGCCGCTTTGGCATTTAGATTAGAGTTCATCTCCTCACACAAGCATTTTTATTGACTTGTTTATCAGGAAAACTACTCTGGGCTCTCAAAATAGATCAGAGCATTGTCTAAAAGGTGCTGAACTATGAACTGTGGAGAAAACAGGGATTTAGTGATCTAAATATAGGATTTGCTAAAAGCTTGAGAGAAGAATGAAGGAAAATTCAAAAGGCCAGTGATGTTGGCTTTTACCTCAAAGGGGCTTTGGAATATAAGGAGTTATATTTATAGTTATCATGAAGCTAATTTCAGTTATATTTAACTTGCATCATTAATTGTAGGCTATCTCTGGTTGGCTCTGGACATGTTACTTGGTAGTGTTGAGGGCTGTTCTCAGTGATCTAACAGAATTTTTTGCTGCTCCTGCTTTTGGAAGAACATATAAGATTTAGTGTGATATTTCTGGATTGAGAGTTCTGCAATAACGTGTACAGGGTCTTGTAAATTGCCAGAAATACAGAGATGAGAGTAATGAATGCCTTCACTCTCGCTAGCAGGCTGTGCTCAAGTGTAATCACTTTCTAAATCCATCCTCAAGTCCTGGCTGAAGTCAAGAATTATTTTGTTCTTTTGTAGTCAATATCTGCCGGAATGTTTGCTGTTTTGTGCCAGCAGTATTTCAGTAGCAACAGATGCATCTCTGCATCCCAGTGCAATAACCAGAGTATATAATCCAGGCTCACTCTCCAGTGTTGTGCAATATTTATTAGACCATCCCTCTGACGTAGACAAAAAGGATTCCATGGGACTATTCAAAAGGAAGCAGTCGGAACCTCAGTGCTGCTGGTGGAGTTATACTGTGCAAAAAATAGCATTTTATTTAGATTGGCATAAAATGCAGAAGTAAGCCTTTTAGCCCATCGAGTCCTCACTGAAAGAACATTCTACCTAGTCCCTCTTACTATAACCTTGCTCAGACAGTAATCCAATTCCCTTCTGAATTCCTTAATCAAACCTATCTCCATCCTCTTTCAATTCCGGACTGAAAAACTCTACTCGCATAACTTTTACTCCTTTTGCCAATAATTTTGAACCTGTGCCTTTGAGCTTTAGATGCCTTTAATAACTGTAAATAGTCTTTCAACACGAGGTTAAAAACCAACACGTTTATGTGGAATCAAGAGCTTTCACACTCACCTGATGAAGGAGCAGCGTTCCAAAAGCTTGTGATTCCAAATAAATCTTAGACTTTAACCTACCGTTGTGAGACGACTTATTGTGTTCACCCCAGTCTAACACCAGCATCTTCACATCATGCTTAACAATTGTGACGAGTGCTGCAATTTTCCTATTACTACTACATCGGTGGATTCAATAGCACACAGGTTGGGGAGGGGAAATATACATTGGTGTGAATTTGCTGTGGGGCTTTCTGTTGGCACCTGCCATGGCAGATTGGAATACCCGCTGATAGGATGCAGATGAAGGCCCGAATGGAATCTTCCACTGCACACCTGATTTTCCAGGGCACCAGCAGGAAAGCACATCAGTCCAGAACACATCAGGAGCAGCTCGGTTTGCAGAAGCTGAGATTCACCTGAAGCTGCCTTTGGTTTGGGATGGAGGCTACCAGTAACCCAGAAACCTGTAGGACATCTACAGGTAGATCTTCCAGCTCCAGTGCCATTGAGGAGGTCTGCCCTCCAGCCTGAGTGCTCCTGGAAGTCCATCTCCTTCCCTCAATGTTGGGTGAGTGACATCTGGTGTCTTTTTAATATGACAACCAGATGTGACGATGAGATGTGTGCCCCCCAGATGTATAATTAATGAGATGGGAGCTCAGGATCATGGTGTGGTTTCCTTTTGGAAAGCACTTCCCATGCCTGCCTCTGCCATAGGACTACATCCAAGGTGGCAGATAGAAGAATTCTGCCCAAGAGTCAAACCCAGAAATGGCTGAGTGTCAATTTCAGTGCAAAAAAAAAGTGTGATTCCTGCCAGTCCCAGCCGTGTGATGTGGGCTGCAAGTTTTACACCCTTAAAGGAAAACGTTCCCCATGTGAAAGCAACCGATCCTGAGTCTGATATGCCCACCCAATGGGTCATCTGACCACTTAAGTGAGAGCGGCTGCTGCTTTTAAACAGCCCTACATCTCTTGCTCTCATTCAAGCTAGGAGGAATACAGTGAGGAAACCTGCCCCTCGATTCACGGAGGGGTTTGAGACCCAATGGAATGCAATGGAAGAGAGGTGGGCACCAATCTACCATCAGGTGGCAGGAGATGTAGCAGGAGAGCCTCCAACTAGATAACAAATCATGCCTGGGAATCGGTGGCAGCACTGGTCAGTGTCAGCAGATCAGTCAAGAGGATGGGAGTGTAATATAGGAAAAAGATGAATGACCTACTCCATTCTGGCAGGATAAGTGCTCCAGGTCTCCTCTCTGCACTCCACCTTGTTGTCACCCCTCCTCTGCAACATTCCCAGATCTCTTTGCTGTCAGGCGTCTTGGACAGCTACTCCAGAGGTTGAGGACATCAACATCGGCCCCCCACTCTCCAACCCTCCCCATCACATTGCGGGCACCATGTTGCTTTTTCTTTAGAGGTCTCATCCACTCAGCCTATTAGGCCCAGCTCCCTGACTCTCATCTCACCCCACATATCCCATGTCAGGGCCAGAGTCTTGAAGCTTCAGTACAAACATATTTATCCACTAACTCCCCTAACTTGTGCATCTCAGGACACTAGGGGGCAATTTTAGCATAGCCAAGCAACTTAACCCATACTTCCTTGAATTGTGGGAGGAAACCAGAGCACCTGGAGGAAACCATGCAGACATTTATTTGCCTTTAATTGTATCTGAATTGGACTACTCTAATGATTTCTGCTGGTTTTTCTTAGATGAATGGAATACCGGTACAATTCTGTTGTAAGGTGGGTTGGTGATTAGTTGTGAAATTGCAGGCTGCAAGTCGTAAGCCTCTGGAAAACAAAAATGTATTTGCTATTAGCTTCAAACCACAGTGAAAGTAAAACTAAACATAATGGAGATCACTGATAAATTATACGTATTCTTAGTGTTCTGAGGAGGCCGATCAGGCCTTTATACCTGTACTGGCCCTTTAATTTCACTGTTTCCCTCTTTTCCCTAACCCTATATAGCATACGTTAAATCCCTACAATGCAGAAGGACACCATTCAAGTTGCACCAACTTCCAAAAGAGCATTTTACTCTTCCTAACTCCGTAACCTCACATTTACCATAGCTAATCCATCTAACTACGCATCTTTGGACACTAAGGGCAAATTTGGTATGGCCAATCCACCTAATGTGCACATATTTGGAGTGTGGGAGGAAACCGGAACACCCAGAGGAAACCCACACAGGCACGAGGGGAATGTGCAAACTGCACACAGACGGTCATCCAAAGCTGGAATTGAACCTGGTTCCCTCACGCTGTGAGGCAGCAGCACTAATCCCTGTGCTGGTTGTATCACCTTCTGCTTAACTTTCCCTTTAAAAGGTACTTCACCATTTCATGTGTCAAAGCATTCCATGCTCCCTTTATGTAAAGAACAATTACCTACCCTCTGTCCTTGTGCTCAGTGACATTTTTAATCTTCTGGCACTTTACTATTTCTAGGAATCTTCCATCAAAAAGATGTTGACCTATTAGGAGGACACTGGCCAACTTTTCAACTGCATAGGCTTTCGCTATTCATTCTATTAATACCTTTCATAATTAAAAAGAAAATCCACTATGTGCACTCACTTTCAATAGACGTAGTGCCAGTTTCCCAAGTGCCTGGATTTTCCCAGTTCAGTTTTCCAAGCCTCTCCTTATGCCTGTATTTTCCTATCCCTGGCATTGCTTTGGTGAATCTGTTTTGTTCTTTGTTCTTTGTATCGGTTGACTTGCAGGTAATGCTAGGAATATAATGAAAGAAAAAGATGGTTTAATACTTTTGATGTAGTCACGTGTTTGATTCTGGTGAAATGTGATACCTCAGACATTAATCCAGCTTTCTTTTAAAATCCATGATCTTATGATACAGAGGCACACTTGCTGTAATTGACTCATGGCTCAGTAGTAGTGAAGTTACTTCTGAGTTGGAAGGATGGGTTCTAGTCTCCCTCCGGATATGTCAGTATTGTGCAGGCGCTGCATTTTGTTATCTGGGTTTCAAGTGAGGCCCCCTTGGCACTTCAGGGAGACATAAAAGATCCTGTTAAGCTACTGACGAAGAAAAGCAAATATGTTAATTCGGTGGCCTGACAAGCTTTCATTCCTTAATAAACGTTTCTGAACAATCCGGCCATGTCCTGTGGGATCCTGCTGTGCATAAATTGATTGCCATTTTATAACAGTGTCTTCAAAAGTGCTTTATGGCTTTGGGCTTATTTAGAAGTTTATTTATTAACACTGCAATGAAGTCACTGTTAAAATGATACTGGTGGCTGTTCAGGTACACGGAGGGAGAATTTAACATGACCAAGGCACCTAACCGACATATCTTTCAGACTGTGGGAGGAAATTGGAGGAAACCCATACAGACACATGGAGGATGTGCAGAGTCTGCATGGATAGTGACCCAAGTCGGGTGTCGAACCCAGGTCTCTGCCACTCTCGGGCAGCAGTGCTGACCATTGTGCCACCTTGGCACACTGTGATAGAAGTAGTTCTGTTCTTCCTAAGTTGAAAAGGGATCCAATAAATTCACACATTGTTAGGTGCCACTGAGATTCTGTTGCACTCAGTACAGGGATACTGGATTAACTTCCACACTTCAGACAGGCATGGGCCTCCTCAAGCAATTATGAATTAGGCATCAAGGCCAAGTCTTCCCAGTTTGGCCACTTGCACTATTCACAAATAAATCCAACAAAAATAATACCAATTAAATCATATGAGTCACCATTGACCTGCAATTCCAATTTTAAAGTTTATTTGTTAATGCCACAAGTTGGCTTACATTAACACTGCAGTGAAGTTCCTGTGAAAATCTCCTACTTCTGTCCCACAATACCATGTATCAAGTTTCTTCATTGCCTTCATCACTGCCAGGCAAATCTTTCAGCCTGAATTTTACTCAGCCTTCCTGCCAGGATATTGCACCACAATTGCTTTCGTGACTTGTCTGTAGGCCAAGTAACACATTTTGACAGTTTCACTGCCTTCGATGTGCCCAACTACAGGATGGAAGGGATCCAGAAAAGGAATAGCGAATGGTCTCTTCCTCCACCTCCCACTTTCAAGCACTGTGCAGTTTCCCTGGGTTGGCAGACTTTTCTGGCATGCAAGGCTTCTGTCTAAAGCAGGCAAGAGTTTTCTTTACATAAAAACATAGGAATTAGGAGGAAGTGTAGGCCATTTGGCCCTTTGAGACTGTTCTGCCATTCAATGAGATTGTGGCTGATCTGATTGCCACCTCAATCCCACATTACCATCTATCCTCAGTAACTTTTCACCCCCTTGTTTATCAAGAATCTATCTACCTCTGCCATGACAATACTCAAAGACTTTTCTTACACCATCTTTTAGAGGAAGTAACTTTCAAAATTCAAAGCCCTCGGAGAGAAGAAATTTTCCTCGTCTCTGTTCACATAGACGATCCATTATTTTTAAACAGTGGCATCTCATTATAGACACTCCCACAAAAGGAAACCTTCTGTAAGGTTCTTCTTTAAATAATAAGACCAATAATACACATAGTACTTCAAATGTGATCTGACCAATATCCTTATTTTTGCATTGAATTCCCTCAAAAAAATGATTATCTTTCTATTTCTAACTTACTATTAGCTTTCCTAACTTCCTAATTGCTGTACCTGCATAATAGCCTTTTCCAATTTATACACCAGGACATCTGGATCCCTCTGCATCTCAGGCTCTGCAATCTCCCATCATTTAGATAATATGCTTTTTTATTCCTGTCAAAATTGACAATTTCGCACATTTGCCAGGTTTTTGTCTACTCATTTAACCTATCTATGTGCACAGTGGAGCGTGGGAGGCTGAGGGGTGACCTTATTGAGTTCTATAAAATAATGAGGGGCAGAGATAAGGTAGATAGTCAATATCTTTTCCCAACGATAGGGGAGTCCAAAACTAGAGGGTATAGGTTTAAAGTGAGAGGGGAGAGATACAAAAGTGTCCAGAGAGCCAGTGGCACAAGGCTGGAATTAGACCCAAGTCCCTGTTTCTGTAAGGCAACAGTGCTAACCACTGTGTCACTGTGCTGCCTCTTCACATCTTACTCCCCTGTCTATTTTTGTGAATTCAGCAAATTTAGCAGCCATATGTTTGGTCCCTTCATCCAAATCATTTAAATAAATTTCAAAGATTGATATCACAGTACTGATGCATGCGATGTATCACTCTGTTAACCAGAAAGCAGCCAGTTCATGGCCACCTTACTTATTGTTAATTGGCAAATTTTCTATCCATTCCTATATGTTAGCCCCTGTACCATGAGCATTTATATTTTGCAATTAAGTTTTGGAGTAGCACCTTATCAAAAAGTTTTTTGGAAATTTGAGAACAGCTGGTTCCCCTTTATCCACAGCATTAGTTTATTTTTCAAAAAAATACAATAAATTGGGGAGGCGATGTCCAAGTAGTATTATTGCTAGACTATTAGTCCAGAAACTCAGCTGTACTCTAGTTCAAATCCCACAACAGCAGATATTGGAATTTGAATTCAATAAAAATATCTGGAATTAAGAATCTACTAATGACCATGAACCATTGCTGATTGTCGAAAAAACAGATCTGGTTCTCTAATGTGCTTTAGGGGAGGAAATCTGCCATCCTTACCCGGTCTGGCCTACTCGTGACTTCAGAGCCACGGCAATGTGGTTGACTCTTGACTGCCCATGGGCAACTCAGGGTAAACAATAAATGTTGGCTAGCCAGTGTTGCCAATGTCCCACAAATGGTATAAAAAAATTGGTTAAATGTAATTTCCTTTTCACAAAAACATGTTGACTCTACCTGATTACCCTAAATTTTTCTAATTGCCATGAGATAGCAGAGGGGATTCTGTGGACCTACTCATTTCGGAATCACGGTGGCCCAGAGAATCAGGCATCGGGCAAAAAATAGATTGTACAAACCTGTCACAATGCTTCCAGTACACCCACTGGTCACAACTGGGTTCCCACTCAGTATAAGTGACAACTCACTAATTATGCAAACCTGCTAATTGCAGTACAATGAGCAGGACTGACAGTCCATTCACCGTGCCCCCTGCCCCTATCCTGTCATTCACCACCTCTCCAGCAGAAAATGCGCTTGACAGGCTTTGGTGCTGGCAATGATTAGCATGGGCCTTGTGTGCTGGAGGCTGAGTGTCCAGGGGAGCAATACCGAACCCTGAGCAAAGAGGGGCATCCTCCTCCCCCACCATCAAAATAATAGGTGAAGTAATGTGAATACACTGGGGCTGAATGGACAGCTGGGGGATGGAGGGGGCGGGGTGGGGGGGAGATTTACCCCTCACTCTCAGTGAAATTGACAATTCCTCACTATCAGAGGATTTCAGAGGGGTCTGTTCAAGAGATTAAAATGAACAGGCTATCTCAAATTTTCACAGCTGACAGGTAGGAATGAAAATATTGATCATGGAGCTGTCTGAAATCACTGTGCCAGGATGATTTTCAGGCTTGCCAGGCTAGAAGGGGCAGTCCAAAACACAAGATCCCCATCCCAGGAGAGAACTATGGGTCAGCTCCTAGCCCCAAGCCCGAGTCCACCCAACCCTCAGGACCCCAGGGGACCCTCCCTCTGCAGCCTGGCAGCACAAAGGGAACTGCCCACTGAACCTACCTCCTTGACCACCCTTGGGGGAGGGGGAGAGGCAGGGGTGGGTGGGGGGTGTCAGGTTAAGTTGTCAATGCCATGGTGTGAGGGGATGGGGCTGCACCATTAGAACTGCTGAGGCCAAGGGGCCTGAGCATAACAGGAATGAGTGGGGGAGGGAGAAAGTGCAGGAGGACATCAGATCACCCATTGTTTGAGGTTGTGAGGTTGCCCCTCTTAGGTGTAGCATTGGTGTTTGTCCTCTGGTCAATAGGGTGGGGGTGGTCACCATTTCTTTCCTTGGGGGAGGGGGCCTTTGCATTCCATTTTGACAGGAATAAAAAAGCATGTGGAGATTAGGGCACCCTTTGAAATGGGTGTTTCTGAAGATGCATTAATTTGTACCCATCAGGTGAGAGAATTCCACCTGACCATTTTCTCGCTGGTATGAGCCATGAGCACTTGATCCCAATTTGGGGGGATTCCACCCAACAACTTCATTAATTCTCACATTTTCCCAATAAAAGATATTAAGCATACTTTCTAGCCTGCACGGATGCTAGACACTGAAGTCCCTGCATGCCATAGAAACTCAGCAGGAACATGGCCTCAGGCAAAGACTAAAATGAAAAAGATTTCAATAGGTTTGCAGGTTTAGAAGATAGAAACAGATAATTGGATCTTAGAATCTTACAGCACAGAAAGAGTCCATTAGGCTAATTGTGCCTATGTCAACTTTCCAATTTATTTCTACAGGCAGATATTTTCACTGTGACTGAGTTCTCCTCAAGCCCATGCCCTTTTGAAAGTTACGGTTGGATGAATTCAACCAAACTTTCAGGGATCATGTTCCAGATCATGATCATGAAGAAAAACAATTTCATCTCTCTCTCTTTACTTTTACCAATTATTTTAGGCTTATTGCTCTTGGAAACAGTTTACTTGCCAGAGGAACACTCGACTATAATTTTGAATTATTAGTATTTCCCCTTAACCTTCTCTGCTTGAAGAACAATAAATGCCAGCTTCTCTAATCTTTCCATATACAGGAGGTCTCTCAATCCTGGTATCATCCAGGTATATGTCCTTTGCATACCCTCCAATCCTTTATCATTCTATCTATAATATGATGCACAGTGTGGCGTAAAGTGCCCCTGCTGAGGTCTAGCCAGTGGTTATAGCTCCTGATGGGTAGAGAAGCTTTCTAAAATTCTTTGTCTTTCAGCCTTCTTTCTCATTTTAATTCTGACCATTACTATCAGTTTGATGTTAATATATTTTCTTTTCTTACTGCAGATGCTTTTAAATGTACAACTGGAGTTGTGAATAATTGGGTGAAGAAATGCCAATTACACTCAGTTCAGATAGTCTTAAAGTCATGTTAGAATTGACTAACCAAGAGACTAACTTTGCCCCACTTCCCCAGACTCAAAGCAAGACTATGCAGATTGGAGGTTGAAATTTCATCATCACCCACCCACCCTACTCCCCATCACTCCAATATCTACAAAGCATAAATGTGTCAAAATATGTGTAATGATTCTATGCCTTTAAGAAATGTATTTTTGTCACATATCTGTGCTGAATGTGTCTACTTGTCCCTTCCATTTTATGAGCTGTGTTGCGTGGCTCCATCAGCACTGTATTGTTACTGCATCAGCAAAAGTGGTGTTAATGGCTGTGATGTTTGTTTTAATCTAAACTGATGCAGAGTTCTGTTGTTTTGTGCTTTTTGATGGGATATTCCAGAATGGGGTTTGATTAGTTTGATTCACAGGTATGGTACTATTGGGTACAGCTAGGCGTATACAGAGAACTCAAGATTGATCTGCTTTTTGGAAGAAGAAATCCCTCTTTTCTCCTTTCTGAGGTCTGGAGATTATAATCTGCTGATAAATAAGTCTTTTGTCTGATATCTGCTATTTGGTGTTGAAGGTTTCTCTGGAAGTTGCTGTATGAGAATTAGAAATCTGGTGTCTGTCTGGATCACACTTCAGAAGTATCAAAATGCTAGAAATCTAGTTCTTAAGGTACTAGGTAAGTAATTTTGGTTTCTATGCTAACTGGTTCAAAAGAAGGGATTGTCTATGGGGGGAAACTGCTAAATTGGAACAAGACAGATTGCTAGCTGGTAAGAATCATACTTTAACATTTTAATTATTTTAATTGGTAAATTTATGAATTATGCTAATTCATTTTGTTATATTTTAAGTGTGTTCTTAAATAATGTTTATTTTGATAAAAGCTCCCTAATGGTTCATTTGGATCGCACCTGGAATGAAACATCTTATGCTCATCCCAATATCAAATGTGAAACTAAGATCTGACTAACTTCATAAAGTACCTTGCAGTTTCTGATCTGCTCTTTGACATACGTAACTCTGTCATTATCCTCATCAGATGCTCCAGTATACCAAAGTACATCAGTGACATCATAAATATCTCATTAAAAAGACTTCACGTGGTAAAGGAGTAGCATTCCAAAAGCTTATGATTTCAAATAAACCTGTTGGATTGTAACCTGGTGTCATGTGACCTCTCATCTCATTAAGGAGGAGAAATACGTCCTTGATAGTCCTGAGAGAAGCATAGAAGATAGGAGCAGGGTGAGGCCATTCAGCCCTTCGAGCCTGCTCCACTATTCATCACAATCATGGCTGATTGTCCAGCTCAATAGCCAAACCCTGATGCAGTGAAGCGTTGTCTGTGTTCCGATGTATGTCAATGTTATCAGATCATACATCACAAAGGATTCAAACTGAGAGTAAAACCATCCTGAACAGAATGCCATTTCATTCAAACAATAAATTAGTACATGAAATTAATAGAATAGGAATTAAGGATCAATTCAGAAAAAGTCAGGGTCTTGAATGATTTCCGGATTACTATTAATGTCACTGTACACTAGGAAAATGATAAGCTCCGTGTTGCACTTTTTATTAATAGATTCAGCTGGATACAGCATGCATTTTCTCTAAGATAGCTCTGCCCTGATAATATTGACCTTTTGAGCATCTCTGATTTTAATCTCTCCACCATTGGTGGCCATGATTCAGCTGCCTATGTCCCATTCCCCGGAATGCCCTCCAGACACCTCTCCAGCTCACTACATTATTTTTCCCCAGCTCTGCTATCTCTTCATGTGACTCAGTGTCAAATCTTATTAGATAACAGTTGGTGCAGAGCCTTGGAATGTTTCAGTTTATGCTCCATAAAAATTCAAATTATTGTAAACAGCAATAGTGGCAGAGATCTGGAGTTTCAATTATCCAGGATTAGGTACAAGGCAGTTGCGTTGTTCTGGATGAGTCTTCAAGCTAAAAGTCTTGATAATAATTGAGCTTTAACAGAGCTAGATACTAGTAGACATGAAATAAGTCAGAGTGAAATACCGAAGTAATTCATCAAAGTGATGTTTTATATATACAGCAGTTCACAGTGAAGAGCATCAAGAAGCATGATTGGAGGAAAACAAACTGTCCTCATTTTTGTGTGGCATTATCATTGTTTAAACTGTAGCAGTGAAAAATGGTGTGATAAAGTAGGATAAACAATTGACAGTTGTCGCTAATGTTATCATTAATTTGCAGCTTAGATGTGTCTCGTGCGTCTGGACTCTAATGTTTTATACTTGGGAATCTTCATCCTCATAGTTGTAACAGACCGCCAGAGTATTCAGCAAAAATATTACTGCTCTTTAAGTTTTTCTACCCAGAGAACTGATACAATTGTTAAAAAGAAAGGAAAAAGAAAACATGAGTTTACATTGTACCTTTCACAATTTCAGGACTCCAAGCTTGCTTTATGGAGTCATAGAGGTGCTTTTGAAATGAAGGGTGAGATTTTCCAGCCACATTCACCTCCAAGGCCAGAAATTCCTGCCCGAGATCAACAGACATTTGCACAGTCCATCCCCACCTGCCACAATTCCCATGACGGGTGGGATGAGAAAATTCCATCCAAAGTATTTTCACTGTGGTAATGTAGGCAAAAAGGCAGTGAAATTGAAAACTCTGGCAAATAGCAATGAAACATATTTTGTTTTGAGTTTGCTGTCCAGATGGGGTTATTTTAAGAATCATAGAATCCATATAATGCAGAAAGAAGCCATTTGGCCCATTGAGTCTGCATTGACTACAATCCCACCCAGATCCTACCCCCTTATCTCTACATATTTACCCACTAATCCCTCTAACCTATGCATCTCAGGACATTAAAGGGCAGTTTTAGCATGGCCAGTCAACCTAACCCACATATCCTTGGACTATGGGAGGAAACCCCTGCAGACACGAGGGGAATGTGCAAACTTCCCACAGACAGTGACCCAAGCCAGAAATTGAACCAGGTCCTTGGAGCTATGAAGCAGCAATATTAACCACTGTGCTACCATGTTTCATTACCACAGGAAATAGTTGATGCCAAAACATTGACCACATTCAAGAACCATCTGGATATAGCGCTTGGGCGAACGAGATCAAAGGTTATGGGGAGAAAGTAGTCATGATGAATGGCGGAGCAGGCTCGAAGGACTGAATGGCCTCCTCCTGCTCCTTTCTTCTATACTTCTGTAAAGATATATATGCTAACTTGTCACTTACGCTAAATCATATTCCCATGGAGGATAGTGGAACAGCTCGCTAACAAACTGATGCTATGTGTTATGGAGATTCTTCATTAGTGATATATTATCTGCCTCCATAATGCTACTATGCAGTCTACTCCATCTGGAACAGGAATCAGTGATAATAATGAAAACTTTGTGTACAAACTCAAATACATTTCCAGGTGTTCCCTTGGCTTCAAAGGAAAAGTGAACAATGCCAGTGGTTTTCTCTGCTGTTGGGCATAAACTGTACATATAAGGCAATTTGAGATTAACTCTTCAGTGAAGTGACCAATGTTGGTTAAACCAGACCAAGTGCAGGGCTGCTGCTTGGCATTTCACGCTCCGAAGTGATCTTGATTCTGGAGGATTTTAAATTGAAATGGTTTAAGCGTGATAAGTTTGTCATTAAAAACTAAGAAATGATCAATCGTTGTGAGAAATATTGGATTATTAGTAGCATAAACTGGCCATCCACTTTGGTAACACTCTTTTATGTGGGTACGTTTGTTGTTCAACCATTGTGCTTGCTTAATCTCTCACAATCTCTTTTCTTTGGCCGATACATGTTTTCTACCGAGTGAATTTTAATTTTCCACTTCCTCATAAAATTTAAATCTTCCAGTTTGACTTCTTCTTGTTTTCAATGATAATGCATCTACTGTTATCCGACACCCTTCTTGAACATACCCAGTAATTGAATCATACCTCAGAGTTTCAGTATAAAAAGCTGAATTCCAGGTCACATTTTTCTACTCTCCTTTGGTTAAAAGGAGTAACCAAAGGCTTGTGATCAGTTTAAATTTTAAACTTCAGTCCCATGACATAGGCGGAGAACTACTCGCACACCCATATGGCTGCTAATGTTTCTTGATCAATGGTTACATACCATTTCTTTGTGTCCATGAGTGGTCTTGAGGCACAATAAACTGGTCTGCCTTGTCCATTATTTTCAACTTGAAACATGACTGCACCCTGGCTTGTAGATTGTATATCCACAGCTACAGTGGTTGGGAAGTCTGGATTAAGCATGCTAGAATTTCTGGTGAAGTTGGGAGGTTTTCAATGTTGTCAAAAGCATTCCAGCACTACCATTGAACAGCCCCTTACTTCCACCAAGTTTTTTCAGAACTTGCATATTGACTAATCATGCCAAGGAATCTTTATAATCTTGTGATGCAGAAGTTACATTGGATTTCTGTGGGTCGGCAGTAATTTCCAAAGCTTGTAAAACGTGGCTGAGGAAGTTTATTATAGCTTTATAAATTCACACTTATCATTTATTGTCAGACCAAGTTCTTACAGAAATTTGAGAACTGTTGTCATTTTATGGTTATGCTCTTACTTCAAGGCACCATTACAAGTTTGTTATCTATGTGACGTATTCCACCTTTCATGCCTTCCAGAGTCAGGGGCATAATTCTTTGATGCAGAAGTAATTCCAAATGGTAACCAGTTAAAACAATGACCAAATGGGATAATAAAAGTAGTTAGCAATCTGGATTCTTTGTCCAGAAACCAAAGAATCCAGATTGCTGGATTTCTGCCAATGATTGGTGTTAACATTTAATTTTGTGAAGAAGATCCTTAACCATGTTATCCACTGGTGCCATTGATTGGGTCTACCAACTTGTTTTATTGAAACATGTTTACACTGATTCTTATTGAACCATTAGATTTTGGTACTGTGACTATTCCAGATCATCACTTTGGTGGTTTGGTTACTGGAGAGATGACCCCCTTGTTGTAATACATTCAATCTCACTATTGACTTTGTTGAAGAGTAGGTGAGGGACCTATCTCGCTATGAAGAAACGTATAGACTTAGCATCCACCCTCAGAGTTTAATGATATTCTGCCTTCAGCCATCCTAAGCCCGGAAGTAGGGGTGGAAAATTGTTTGGAATACATTGTTGGACTATTAGCAATTTCATCAACATTGTAAGCAGCATCAACTGATTTTCTGCTCAATAATGATGAATCCTGGTTCTAATGTGACTTTAATGTACCTTTTAAGAGTTATTTTTTAATCAAGCTCTCACAGCCTTAGCTGATATCATTGTTGCTGAGCTATTCATAACAATATTTCTCCTTTAGTGGTTTAAATGGGGGTCGTTTATTTTTACTCTGGGTTATTTTATGGCTCTGCATTGTTAGGATGAAGGTAATGATTTTTAGTCAATATTTTTTCCTTCTTAGGGAATTCAAGGTTTCATTTTCTGTTTTTGGCTGGCAGCAATGTTTAGTTTAGAAGGGAGTGGACTTCAGATAAAATCAGACTCTCTCTTTCTTACTACCTGGATTTTGGAAGTATTGCTGGATAGTTGAAAGCAAGACATTTTGCCTTCCTGTAATAGAAACTCTGCTGTTGGTGCCTTGACCAGAATCCCTCCTTGGTGTTCGGTGAAACTTTCCTGACTTCAAATTGTTCTGACTGTATCAAGAGAGTTGCAGCATTCATCCAAAGAACTCAGTTCCAGTATCATGTGAGCATTAGTCTTTGCTGTTAATCCTGTGGAAGGCTTTTGTTTATGGGATTGGTTTGATTGGAACATCTTAGATATATTTGTTAACAGTTATGCATGATTGTGGTTGTTTTGTTTATAATTGATAACAATAATTGCTAATAATACTATACGTGTCAACTATACTCTTCAATAAACCTTGTTTGATTAAAGCTCCCCACTAGATCATTTGAATCAATCCTGATGTGAAGCATATCATGCTTATCCAGCCAACTTGAAGGTGCAAAACTTGTGATCCAGGAGGGCTTCATAAAACACTATGAAGTTTCTGACCTGAACCATAATATTGTATATTCTAAAAGAGTCTAAAGGTTTATTTATCATTGCATATTAATCTTGCACACTGTCAACTTATTACTTACAATGTAGTCATTCCTGGGCCTTTCAACTGGATGAAGGGTAGCGCTAACATAATGGGGTTGACTCTCCTGGCCTATTGTGCTGCTCGCCATTGATATTCGCATTCTATTATGATTAGTGAGCCTGGAAAAATGTTCTCTGGAGTTGCTAGTTTTTCCCCCCTCCCCCCAATTTCCCCTCCTCACTTGAGGGAGTGGTTCCTCCCAGTGAGGATTAAAGTTGGTTCTTGTCTAAGTGGACCAGTGTGACCACCCCATTGGTGGATACAGATGCCATTGAGGACCCTGATAAGGTCAGGGACAGGATGGTAACCTAGCACTGCCAACCTGGCACCTTGGCAGTGCCAGCCTGGCATCCTGGCATTACCTAATGGGTATAAGGCAGTGCCAAGGAAGCTGATCAGTGGTTGTGTGGGAGCTTACTGTACACTCTGCGTTAGGGATCAATGGGACAGAGAGGGAGGGGGCGATTAGGACTAGTCATGGTGTGGAGGAGTAATCAAGGAGATAGCCGATGACCAGGAGGCCAGTGATGGACGAGGCCAGCATGCGTGCACTGATCACCCTACTAACAGATTGGCTCATGTGCAATGACTCACTCAGCACACTGATGCTGGCTTCCCAAGTGGGAATACATGGACGCACAGAATATTGGAGATTCATTCAACTAAGTATATTCAAGAGATAAGCAGGAAATTCTTCTGTTCTCCTGCCATTATAGCACTCAGTTTTATTTTGGGAGAATCACTCCCAATATATTTAAGTCACTTTACTTCTTTAGATGAAACTGAAACACCTGCACCAGTATCTAGCATGAATTTTATGTAATGAACATCAATTTCTAATTTAACTCAGTAATTGTTTTTTTGCTTTAACTTCTTCAAAGGAAGGTTTTTTTTGTTTCTTCCAGTTCTGAAAATAGTTATGTCCCTGTTATTATCTCTTTCTTCCCACTAGGTACTTGTATTTTAGATTAGCAGGTCTTTTTGAAGTGTCCTATCTTTTCACAGTTTGAAGAACATCAGTTGTTTTTTTCCCAAGGGACATCACTTTCCTACGATCAACCATTTTGTTTAGCTGCCTAAAGTTGGGTTCTTGTGCTACTTGCACTGTGTTTGAGAGAGTTAACTGTTTTCTCATTTGTAAGAGAGCTAATAGGGTTTAATCTAGTTTAATTTAAGACCCAACTACAATACAATTGTGTTTTAATTCATCTCAAAAGATCCCACAATTATAATGCTCCATGAGCTGGTTCAGCTCATTTATGAGAGAATCCATACTTCATCCTGCTTTTGTTTAACTTGATATACTTCTCTCCCTCACTGAGCAAGTTTTATCAAACATTAAAGTACATGTTGGACAGGAGTTTTTGACTGTGCCTGTCCCAAAACCAGGAAATCCCACCTGATGTCACTGGACTTGTGTATAGTCCGCCCCTGCTTGTTATGATTCCCAAAGCATGTAGGTTGGAAAAATTCACCCACTGATGACTTGGAGGATGTCATTGTGTGATCTTGCAGCTTCAGTAACTCCTTGTTTCTTTATTATGTTGTCTCTTTTGTCTATTTTATTATATTAAATGGTGCCTTTTTCTCCTGTGCTGTTTTTTTCTTCGTTCTTTGTTCTTCAATAGTCCCAAATGCATTAAGTATTGCCCTAATCCGTTTCTTCTTACTTATGCATACCTGAAGCTGTTCTAGATAATTACTAGTTAGATAATGACCTGATAATTTGTTTTTTTTAACAATACTGGTTGAGGGATAAATATTGGTCAGAACACAAGGGAGATCCATTCTGGCTATTTTCTGAAATTGTCCCATGGGATCTTTCCTGTTCAGTTGAGAGGGTTGGTGTGATGTTGGCTGAGCCTCTATTCTGAAAAATGCTGCCTCTGACAGGGTCAGCTGATGTGTTCAAATTTCTTAGTTGTTTTTCAGCAAAATGCTGAGGTGAATCTCTTGTAGTGTGGCATTCAACAAGAGTTGAAATTTTGCAGTCGGTACATTGACTGACTATTTAGATGTCATTAGAACATAAGAAATAGGAGCAGGAGTAGGTCATCCAGCCCCTCGAGCCTGCCCCACCATTCAATAAGATCATGGCTGATCTGTAGTGGTTCAGTACCACTTTCCTGCTTTAACAATATCTCATTCCTACCTTTATTACTTCTTGACTGTTCCAATCCTCTCCTAGCAACCCTTCTCGATTACTGTAACTTGCAGTCCTAAATTTCTCTGAGATCTCTGCCTGTTGGATGTACTTGCCACCTATTGTCTATCATGTTGCCATCCTACACACCTGAACCACCTGACAATAATAACCATATCCACCTGTCATCTACCCATCCACCCACCTACCATCCTACAATCCCACTGCCCTACCCACCCTGCCACCTATCACTCCACAACGTATCACCTTACCCATTTATCATCCTACCCTCTGTCAGCCTGCCACAAGTCTACCCACTCTCCCTGCCACCCGATTCACTTACCTCCTTACAGACTGAAAATTTCCAAAAGCTTTCCATTCTGTTCAATTAAGACTTTTTAAAATACAACAGTTTATAATTTCTTGGCTTGCCCCAGCAGTGCTGCCCTATAAGTAAGATTCCCACAACAGGTCCTCTCTGCATTTCTGATATCTGGGCCAAAGATGTGGAACTCCAGCACTGTCCAAAAAGAACAAAGCAGAGTAAAATGGCAATTCAACGATGATTGCCCCTCCTTGGAAGATTAGAACATAGAACATAGAACATAGAACACTACAGCACAAACAGGCCCTTCGGCCCACAAGTTGTGCCGAACACATCAAAACCTACCCAGCCATAGACATATCTATAACCCCCAATCCCATTGGATCCCATATACTCATCCAGAAGTCTTTTAAAAGACCCCAGCGAGTTCGCCTCGACCACCACCGATGGCAGCCGATTCCATTCACTCACCACCCTCTGAGTGAAAAACTTTCCCCTAGCATCCCCTCTGTACTTGCTTCCCTGCACCTTAAATCTGTGCCCTCTCGTCGCGACCATTTCAGCCCTGGGAAATAGTCTCTGAGAGTCCACCCTATCTATTCCTCTCAACATCTTGTAAACCTCTATCAGGTCGCCTCTCAACCTTCGTCTCTCCAGGGAGAACAGTCCCAGCTCCCTCAACCTGTCTTCATAAGGCATGCCTCCCAATCCAGGCAACATCCTTGTAAATCTCCTCTGCACCCTTTCAATAGCTTCCACGTCCTTCCTATAGTGAGGCGACCAGAACTGCGCACAGTACTCCAAGTGTGGTCTGACAAGGGTCCTATAAAGCTGCAGCATTACCTCCTGACTCCTGAACTCAATCCCTTGATGAATGAAGGCCAGTACACCGTAAGCTTTCTTAACCACATCCTCCACCTGGGAGGCCGATTTGAGAGTCTTATGGACCCGGACCCCAAGATCCCTCTGCTCTTCCACACAGCTAAGACTCCTACCTTTGATAGTGTACTCATTCATCCCGTTGGATCTGCCAAAATGGACCACAACACATTTATCCGCGTTGAAGTCCATCTGCCACTTCTCCGCCCAGTCTTGCATCCTGTCGATGTCATGCTGCAACTTCTGACATCCCTCCAGGCCATCCACAACACCACCGACCTTCGTGTCATCGGCGAACTTACTCACCCATCCCTCCACTTCCTCATCCAGGTCATTTATGAAAATGACAAACAGCAAGGGTCCTAGAACAGATCCCTGGGGCACTCCACTGGTGACCGACCTCCATGCAGAAAAAGAGCCATCCACAACCACCCTCTGCCTTCTGCAGGCAAGCCAGTTCTGGATCCACAAGGCCAAAGCCCCTTGGATCCCATGGCCTCTCACCTTCTCAAGAAGTCTTGCATGTGGGACCTTGTCAAATGCCTTGCTGAAGTCCATGTACACCACGTCCACTGCTCTTCCTTCGTCAATGTGTTCAGTCACATTTTCGAAGAACTCAATTAAGCTCGTAAGGCACGACCTGCCTTTTACAAAACCATGTTGACTATTTCTAATCAACCTAAACTTCTCCAAATGCTCGTAAATCTTGTCCCTCAGAAGTCTCTCCATCAGCTTACCAACCACTGAGGTCAGACTCACCGGTCGGTAATTTCCAGGACTATCCCTGTTCCCTTTCTTGAAAATAGGGACCACATCCGCAATCCTCCAATCCTCCGGAACCTCTCCTGTCTCCATCGATGATGCAAAGATCATCGCCAGGGGCTCTGCAATGACATCCCTCACCTCCCACAATAATCTGGGGTACATCCCATCTGGTCTTGGAGACTTGTCTATCTTGATAGCATTTAAAAGTTTTAACACATCCGCTTCCTTAATATCTACATACTCAATCTTTTCAGTCTGCCGCAAACTTGTAGTGCATCCTCCCAGATCACTTTCCACCGTGAATACTGAGGCAAAGTACTCATTAAGCACCTCTGCCATTTCTACTCATTAAGCACCTCTACTCATTAAGCACCTCTACTCTACTCATTAAGCACCTCTGCCATTAGATTCAATATCTCATGTGGCTCAGTATTATATCACATCTATAAAGCATTTTACTATGTTTCCAGTATGTTAAAGTACTACATAAATTCAGGTTGTTAAAACAATGAATCCCTTCAAAATAATTCACTAATTGTGAAAGTCTTTGTTAAATCCTGAGGAAGTGAAAGGCACTGCATTAAATGTATCTGCTTTCCTTTTTTCTTGATGTGATATTTGGCATGATTTGCACAATTATTGTAACAGAAAAGTAACAGGAAAAGTCATGAATGAGATTGGCCTGCTTAACCATTGTAACGGGAGCAATAAGGGGCAGCATTTTATATGTCCTCATCAATTGTCCATTATATGCGCTGCAAAAAATGTACAAACATAAATCACAACTCTCCAACACCGAAAAGCAATATATTTTTCCCCATTCTGTTTCAGAACTGATGGACAGATACAGCATGATTTGCTGTCAAACTACATTAGGTAGTGAGCCAATATATTGACATTTTCCAGCTCTTCATGTTCTCGTATCTTCCCTGAGACTTGTTTTAACCTGTAGCAATCTCTGTTAAGAATCTTTCTTGGCCTAGTATCTTTCCTTTGCAAGCTGTTCTTTTTAAATGTGAATGAGTCCAAATTTCACAAGCTTTCAATCATTTCAAAATGGGACCAGTGACATTACTCACTTCAGTAATACCAGTTCCATTTTGAAAGGAGTGTACTGATGGGTGTCCAAAGCAAATACCTGTTTCAGGTAAAGGGCTACTTCTAATATGCAAGTATGTCATTAGAGGATCCGGATTACCATTTTCGGGCAGAACAATATAGTCTGCACTGACCAGTTGTGACAGTAATAGAACCAGAGACCTAAAGGTGTACTTAATGAGGGACTGCTTGTTGTCGATGTTGTTGTAACTTATACACTCAACTCCATATGCCAACCATTAATCATTCTCCAAATAAGCTGGCTTTGGTTTAAATAAAACAAATTATTTAGTAGTTGCTGCAGAAATCCATTAAAAAAAATCAATACAAACCAATAAACATTCTAGACAGTTTTCTACAATATAATGATGTAAGCAGAATCTTCCATATGAAGTTGTGCAGATGGCATTTTATTAAATATTATATATCGATTCTTCCAACAATAGAACAACTTTGAAATGAAAACTATTTTTTTTGTGTGTGTACCGAAACAAGGCTCATGCATCCTTTAACATACCAATTAATTCAATATTGGCATGGTATTTGACAAATGACCTGACCCAGTGTTGTGGTGCATTGGTTTGCACTAACTGCTAAGAATTTAGAGTGAATTGCTGATCAAGAGAGTGGTGGGTCAGGCTCAGTGCTCTATGATTTTCCACTGATGTCATGGGAAGCCTACTTGCTCTGAACCCAGCTGGCATCCGACAGTTGGTTTAAAGACTTTAAGGTGCGCAGAAACAGAAGGAAGTATTCCCTTGCCCCCCTCAGTAGTGGGCTGAGAGGCAGGGAGACCAGGAAAATAGCAACAAGTGGCTCTGAAACAACTCCCTGTGCACTCCTAACCCTGGAAAAGTCCAGGATAGCATGTGGATCACATACCCACTCAACAGAGGAGGGCAGCAAATTCAAGCAATTAAAGTCACAATTAGGAGCAATTTCCCATACTTGCCAATATTTTGCCAATGGACAAGCTGCCAGTTTTATGGAGAGGCGGTGGCGTACAGGCATTGTCACTGGACCAGTAATCCCGAAGCCCAAGGGTAACACCTGAAGACCCAGGTTCAAATCCCACCTTGACAGATGGTGAAATTTGAATTGAATAAATATCTGGAATTAAATGCCTAATAGTGTGACCATGAAACCATTGTTGATTGTTGTAAACAGCATGGTTCACTGAGATCCTTTAGGGAAGGAAATCTACCATCCTGGTCTGACCTACCTGTGACTCCAGAGTCACACCAATGTGGTTGACTCTCAAGTGCTCTCTGAAATGGAGAACAGTGACGGATGGGTAATAAATGCTGGATCTAGCCAGTGACACCCATGCCCTGTAAATGAATATTAAAACAAAGACAGCTTCCCAGTAGCAGTATGAGGAGAGCTATCAGAGTCTGAGGCTCTGTCCCATAAAGAAGAGGCTGCTGACAGGGGCAACCACCCCTGCAGCCCTCATGGAGAAGTTATCCCTCCGATGGTGGGGCCTCTTTCTCTGAGGCCACTTAACCCTCAAAGCCAGCAGTGACTACTGTTAAGCTGCTGAGGCTTCAGAGTTGCTAGCACTCTGAGCAAACTGGCAGCAATAGGAGACCCTGCCATTCTTCATTGAATGGCAAACTCAGAGATAGCCAATGGAGAGATCATTTTCAATAAAATAATCCTGTCAATATGGCCTGTCAGCCATAAATGTGGTCTTGGGATCCCCACTTGATCTGAATGTTGGAGTCTAGGAGCTCATGTATAAATATAGGAATAGAAATGGGCCATTCAGCTCCTCAAGCTTGTTTCACCAGCCATTTAGAAGGTGACCGATTTGTACCTCAACTTTATTTGCCCTCCTTAATTTCCTATTGCCTATTATTATTTGTTTTCAAGAGTGTCTCTAACGTTTAGAGTTATGTATTCCAGGCTGTGGAATCAATGGAAATAATGAGTAAACTGGGAAAGGATGAGTTGTAGTAATATTGATAACGACAGAATTATAACACTGGAGATTTCAGAAAGGGTGAGTAGAAACACCGTGGATATAAATTTATAAAAGTTCATGGGATGTGAGTGTCATTGGCAAGGTCAGTATTTGTTGCCATCCCTAATTGCCCTTGGGAAGTTGGTGGTAAGCTGACTTTTGGAAACATTACAGTCCAACCACAGCACTGTTAGGAAATGAGTTCCAGTTTTGGACCCAGGGCCAATCACCTCTGCCATATCTACTGCTTTCAAATACTTCTATAAATAAAATAAAATTAATCACATTGGCTGAAGACTGGTATCCCAATGCTGGTGACCTCAGGAGGATTGTATATGTTTTGGAATGGAACTTGTAGGTGATGGAGTTCCTGCTGTCCTTGTTCTTCCAAGTGGCATAGGTACTTAAAAGGGGCTGTTGAGGAAGCATTGACAAGTTGCTCAGTACATCTTATGAATGGTACATACTGTGCATCAGTGGTGGAGCAATTTAATAAGATATTCATTTAAATAGAAAGTGCTGGAAATAGTCAGCAGGTCTGGCAGCACTTGTGGAGAGAAAAACAGACTTATAGCTTTGAGTCAAATTTGGCTCATTTTTCAGTTGTTGGATCAGGTGCAGATCAAATGGACTGCTTTGTCTTGGGTGGAGTTGAACATCTTGGGTATGTCTCCTGACTTGTGCATGACTCCTGACTTGTGTCATTGCAGATGGTGGACAAGCTTTGGGGAACAGAAGGTGAACTACTCACCTCAGAATTCCCAACCTCAGGTTTACTCTCATATCCTGTTTCAGTTCAGTTTCTGTTCAATGGTGACACCCAGGATGTTAATAGTGGGCGCTTCAGTGAGAATAATGCAATTGAATGTCAAAATGAGATGATTACATTTTCCCTTGTTGGAGATGGTCATTGCCTGACACTTACAACTTGTTAGCCTAAGCCTGAATAATGTTCACACCTTGCTGCAAATGGACATTGACTTCATCAATACCTGAGGAATGTGAAGGGTATTGAACATGGTGCAATCATCAACAAATATCCCCACTTCTGACCTTATGATGGATGGAAATCCATTGATGAAGCAGCTGTAAGTGGTTGGGCCTAGAACATCACTCTGAGGAACTCCTGCAGAAATATCCCAGGATTGGGATGATTGTTCTCCAATTATCATAACAAAATTCCTTTATGTTAGGTATGGCTTCAACCAGCGGAGAGATTTTCCCTCATTCCCATCAACATCAATTTTATTTGGACTCCTTGATGTCAAGGGCAGTCATTCTCATCATCCCTCTTGAGTTCAGCACTTTTGTCCATATTTGCATGAAGGTTGTAATGAGGGCAAAAGCTGAATGACCTTGGCAGAACCCACGCTGAGAACCATTGAGCAGGTTATTACTCTTCATAGACACTTGAAAGAACTGTCCAATATTTGCTAATTGAGAAGGGAAGACTGATGGGGTGGTAGTTGGCTGAGTTGGATTTGTTCTGCTTTTTGTGTGCATGATATAGCTTGGCAATTTTCCACATTATCAGGTAGTCATCAGTGTTATAGTTGGACAGGGGTAACTTACTTATGGGAGCAAGGATTTGTAGAGTACAAGTTTTCAGTACTGTTGGTTGGATGTTGTGACCATTTGCTTCTGCAGCATCTTCAAATGTTTCTTGGTTTTATGCGGAATTAATTGAATTGGCTGAAGACTGGTGTCCCAGTGCCGGGGATTTCAGGAGGAGATTGAGAAGGATCATTCATTTAGCATATCTGACTGGTGATGGTTGCAAGTGGAATTAAATAACAGAATCGATGCAAGAACCTGATAGGATTTGTCTGCAGACTTCCTGAATGAAGTATAGTGGGGAATTACACAAATATAGAAATGGAAGGCTTGCATTTATATAGGATCTTTCATGATCATTGGACACTCTAAAGCATATTAAAACCAATGACGTACTTTTGAAATGGTGACTGTTATGATGTAGGAAATACAGTGGTTAATTTTTGCACAGGAAGCTCCCACAAACAGCGTAAAAATATGGAAGATAGATTTGGCTTTCCAAGTTTGCTCCACCATTCATTATGATCATGGCTGATCATCCAACTCAATAGTCTGGTTCCACCTTCCCCCCATCTCCTTTAATCCCCTTTGATCAAATGCTATATTTAACTGCTTCTTGAAAACGAGTAATATTTTGGCTTCAACAATTTTCTGTGGTGGCGAATTCCATAGGCTGTCTGCTCTCTGGGTTGAAGAAATTTCTTTTCATTGCTGTCTTAAACCATCTACCCTGAATCCTCAGACTGTGACTCTGTTTCTGGACAGCCCACCATCGGGGGATCATCCTTCTTACATCTACCCTGTCTAATCCTTCTAGAATTCTGTACGCTTCTTTGAGATCCCCTCTCATTCTTCTGAACTCCACCGAATATAAACCTAACCAACTCAATCTCTCCTCAGGACTGCCATCCCAGAAATCAGCCTGGTAAATCTCCTTTGCATTCGCTCTAGAACATCCTTCCTCAGATAAGGAGACCAAAACTGCACATAATATTCCAGATATATCCTCACCAATGCCCTGAGCAAGACATCTCCACTCCTGCACTTGAATCCTTTTGCTATGAATGCCAACATACTATTTGTCTTTTTTACTGCCTGTTGCACCTGCATGCTCACATTCAGCAACTGATATCGAGTTATGAAAACAACTAAAAAATCAATTTTTTTGGTCAGGGAGTAAATATTGGCCAGTGCATCTGGGATGGCATTTTACTGGCACATCTGCCCAAGGTTCATAGAATCCCACCTGAGGCCAATGGAGAATGCCATTCTACGAGCTGAGTCTGCCCCCAGAATTGGGGCGGGCATGCTGGTAAAATACCAGCCTAGGGATAACTCTTCTTCGAAACAGTGCCACTATATATGTCCAACTGAGAGGACCTTGGTTTTAATGTCTCATCCAAAAGACAGGACCTGTGACCATGCAGCACTCCCTCAGTCCTGCAATGGAGCAAGAGCATTGATTATTTGGACCTAGAGTGGAATTTAAAATCTTGTGACTGAACACAAACTGAGTTACAGCTGATGCCAGGATGTTAGGAAAAGCGTGTGTCAGAAATGTGGTCCTATTAATGATATTAATTTTCACATTGATTAGAGGAACAGATACTAATGGCAAGAAGTTTCTAGATTGTGTTCGGTATGATTTTCTGGGATAGTGTCCTAAAAATATGGCTTGTAATACCAGTGATTGGGGGAGCATGTGGGTGTGGTGGTGGAAAACTGGGAGTGTGGGGGTGTTGCAGGGTTTTGTTCTGGAGGGAGCTTTTTGAATGGATTGATAGGTGACTAAGTGTATTTCAGAACACTGTCAAGCCATTTTTGACATGTCAGCAGCCCAGTATAAAATACTTTTTGAAGATTTGCTTTAGACCCAATACTGATGTGGAGAAATGTATGATTAGAGTTCAGGACTTCTGACTGTAGCATGCTCCCTGTGCATGCTGTTGGTTATACACCCAATGATTGATTCCTAACAAAGCTGGTTTACCTTGGATGAATTTGACTTGGTCGTAATTTTTCCAGATTGACGGATTGCATATTTAATAATACAAAACCCTGTAGTCTATAGTAAATTGAGATATGTGACAACATCAAGTAATCGGTAAGGATTAATTAAGTTGGCTGTCAAGCTTCTGTTTGATGACCTGCTGAGATAGATCTTCAACTTGCCGCTACAGCGTAAAACTGATAGTGGATCAGTCACCTATTATTAAAAACTATCTGATCATAATTTCTATTGATTCCAACTTGCAACGTCAGCATTGTTTGTTGTCTGTTATTCTGTAATGCACAATCAATTCTATGTTGGTAAGCCCATATTTGGAATAATGAATGTAAATTTTGACAATCTACTTTCAGCAACTCATGACATGGGGTGGTTTCAGGAAGCATGACAAGAATGATTTCACAGCATTGAACACATTTTCTTCATCTAAAGGATGAATGAGATCAGATATAATCCCAGTCTTTATATTATTGGAAATTAAGTAATACATGATTAAGCAGGTTATTTAACATAGATAAAAACAGATTGAAATGATACGTGTGCAAATCTAGCAAGCTCCAAGTCATATTGAAAATTGGGAGTTATCTTTCCCCACAAAATAAGTGTAAGATAATACGTTCAGTAAAAGAGGATATCTTGGTCAACTCTTTCAAGATAAATGATAGACTTATATTTGTTCAGGAATTAAGTCAACATTTATAGGATGAGAACCATCCTATGGAACACTTTGGTTAGAGATGGAATATTGTAATTTTAGATATTGTAAAATAGCTTTGCTTTAGGAGTAAAAGTTAAATTTTAAAGTGTTTTATTTTCACAAAAGATTTTGTGGGAGGTAAGACACAATGGCATTAAATTCCACCCATGGGACAAATTGTCTCATGCCACATGCTATGGGAATCGTACCAGGTGAGAGACAGATCCATTGACCTCAGGTGGGATTTTCCTGTTTCAGAAAATCCTGTTCTTAGTTTCAGTTTATTACTTACACAGCTATTCAATTGTTGCAATTATGAGGTTTATAAAATGATTATACATTGAGGTTGTAGCTTTAAATTTAGGGCAATTGAGGGGTTGAAGTGACCTGTTCTGTAGATTATCTGACAGTAAGACCGAGTAGGTGTGATTGTTAGAAATCAAATGAAGGTTTATATTGTTTTACTGTGAAGACAATGGATACAGTCTCTAGTTTACAATGAGTAGAATCTTGAGGATGGGATTTTCTAGCTGCACTCACCTCAAGACCAGAAAATCCTATTCAAGATCAACAAATCTTTGTATGATCTGTTTCTCCCTCTGATTCCCCGCTCCCGCCTGCCATGATTCCCATGGCAGCCAGTTCAGGAAAATTCTACTTGAGTCTCCTAAAGTCCCAGAAAGAAATTGCAAATAGTTGTAATATGCATTCTCCATTTATATCTAAAATGAAAGAGATTTGGGATGAAGGGCAGCTAATTAACATTTTGACCTGAATGCAAGATTCATGTGTTAATTCATAATGCATGTAGAGCAAAAAATATAGGATGTAGTTTTGAGATCGAGTTATAACTTTCTTTACAAATCACTGAATATCTCAAACAGATAGCAGTGGTCAGTGTAGTCAGCATAGAAGAGATTGCTTGGCAATGGGAGTAACCCAGCTGGATACAGAAATGAATTGTTCTCTAGCCAGAGAAATATATTGTATAGTCATCTCAGGATTTTGGGAGATTCATCCTGGTGTGGTCAGAGGAAGGAATAAATACTGAACAGGCTTTTCTGCTGCTTGCTGCTGGATTTAAAGAACTCTCTGAAAATGGAAGAAAGTGCCTGGAGATGGCCACTTAAAAGTTACAACTCAGCAAAATGGGAATATGTCAACCCACTGGAAGCCAAGAGGAAAATGTAAAATGTTGTTATCACGATTTAATTCCATGGAGAGTGCAATGTGTGATAAGAGTGTAAGCGAATGTTCCATTCTTAAAGAATAAATTGCTTACAGAAGCAAAGTGTTTAATCGATAGTGTTTTTTTTGTCAATTGCTGCAGTAATTGTTTTAAAACATGAAATCTTGTCCTGCCATTATTTCAGTTATTAACTGGAAGTTCAAATCTCTTTTTAGAAGTTATTGGTCTCTATTGAAATCGCAACGATTTTTCCAATTGATTCGAGAGAGTTATAGTGAGATTATCTTACTATATTGTAAGAATCAGCCTAAAGGCTAATCTTTATTTTTTAGTACTGGGGACCTCTTGGGGCATTGCTCAGAAGAGTGTCACACAGAAACGTATGACAATGGCAGTATGACAGAAAATGCTGAATTTTGTGTTGGAAATGGACATGTAATCAGAGATAACCCTGCCTTGGTCATTTGGGGGATTCCAGGACACATTTAAGGCCCATTCGGCAACAAATTAGCAACTGTTGGGTACCCTGTTCCCGTACAAGAAGGGGGGAACTTGCCTCCAAAAACTCACAGTCAGAGGGCTGGTCGTTCTCAAGTCTCAATGGCCCCACTGAGAGCAGCAGCCACTACTGGGACTGCACTCAGCTCAGTGACATTGCAAATGTCATCAACCTTGGAACAAGGTGAGTGGAGTCAGAATTCGCCAGGACAGGTGAGCTTACGGGAATATTTGAATGTTTGTGAGAACAGAGGGGTGGGGATGTGGCTTGGAAATAGTCTTTGGCATCATGAGGACACCCTCTGTGGACCACAGAGTGTCCAATTAGGAAGCCTTCTCCATCAAGCCCACAGGGAAGCTGCCAAGATTCACCAGATGGTCTCCACATGGGACAGAGAGTCCATCACAATGACAAAATGCCAGTGATGCAGGGAAGCGGTCCAAGCAAGAAGAGAAATGGGTGTTGTTAGATAGATAACCGGTTATAAGTCTCTCGCAATTTTCACAATAGAGAACCAACCTAACGTAGGCTGTTTTACACTGACACTAAAGGTGGGATTTTCTGGCCTTGAAACCAGAAAATCCTGCCTGAGATCCATGGTTCCTCTGCCCACCACTATCCTTCCTGTGGCGAGCAGAAGGTGAAGAATTGCTCCTAAAACTTCAAACTACTGCCCATCTATCATATTTTTAATATATTACTACCATGCCATTTATGGAAACTTGCAGTACATATCATTTTATAACAATAACTCAGTTATCAATACATACAGAATATGTCACAAAGTAAGTGACCTTGACAGGAAGTGAGCGGCACAGGCAAAGATTTTAATGTATTCCCAACAGACAGTAGAAATATTTACCTTCTCTGAGTGAGCTCTATAGGAGTTTGATGGCTCTATTCAAGGCTGGAGTTGGTGAGTCAGTCTTAAATTGCCAATTACGTGATCCTTTTGTACCAACCCACAGCCCTTGGTTATTTAGAAGTAACTCAATGATCTTATTGAAAAGAAACATGGATTTTATTCAGACATTTATGAATGGCATTATTCCGCCATTCCCACATAAATCACCGAAGGAGATGTTTTCAGCCTTGTTGCGAAGGCCTAGAAAGAGGTTACATTGAAAATGCCACTGTGAGTGAATTGCAGATGCCTTTGTACTTTATTCCCATTTAAATTGCTGCCCTTAAGGCACCTCTTTGACTTATTGAATTTAACAGTTCTTCCTGATAAGTGGGCCATAATGTCAAGTAGCTGGACATTCACTCGGAGCTCCCTGCTGACTTCAACAAGCACTTTCCAATTCTTCTCTAAAAAAAAATGACAGCTTCAACATACAACCTCTTGAAAATGATACTGCGAGTCAAATCTTCAAGTTTTAGCATCTTGCCATGCAGATTTTCCTTCACCAGTTTGATGATGTAACATCCAATTCTTTAAAACTGACCAGTGAGGATAATATTACAGAAAAGCCTGAGTCATGGTTAAATGTCACAGGATCCTTACATTGCAGAAGGAGGCCATTCAGCCTACACTGATAACAATCTCACACAGGCCCTATCCCTGAACTTACCCTGCTAATCTCCCTGACAATTTAGCATAGCCAATCCACCTAACCCACGCATATTTGGACTGTGGGAGGAAACCAGAGCAACCAGAGAAAACTCACGCAGTCATGGGGAGAATGTACAAACTCCACACAGGCATCTGAGGCCAGAATTGAATCTGGATCCCTGGCACTATGAAGCAACAGTGCTAACCACTGTGTCACCGTGACACCCATGTTGGTTCCGTTGGCTCTTGTGAATGGAAATCTTCCATAAATCCTTGCATGCCTTTACCCCAGTAAAAGCCTTAAGTGCTGTGAAACTGTTGCTTCATTTACCTACTATTAGCTTTAGCATAGTCTGCACAAATGGATTGACTGCATCTCAGCAGGTGGCTCCAAATTTTCTTGCAATTTTTGTTTAAAATTAGGATGCTGCAGAGTTAATAGCATTGCAAGATTGGTGGCAGTCATTTGATATCCCATCTTCCCCTTAGCCCCCAGTAAGGGGTAAAGCAATGGGAGTTCCCATGGTGGGTAGGATGCAATGCATTGACAGAGTCAGAAATGGAAAAGTAAATGCCTGCTGAAGGAGTGATTCTTTAATTTTCCTCCTCTGGTACGTGCATTGCCTGATCAAAACAACTTCAAGTAACACTCAAGTCACTTTTGCAACAGGTGAACTCTGTTCATCTGGAACAATTCCGTGAATGGATGGAGAACCATGACCTGTGCACGTGCATGTGTGTGAAATTGCCCGATTTTCCGCTCAAGGTAGGTAAGTTTCTATGCCGGAGTGTGTAAGCAGAAAACACATTTATATTTCAAATGTCTAGCACGGTTAACGTATTCTTGCTTTGTAAATGTGATGTTATCTGAATATTGTTTAATTTCCTTTATAACTACTAAAAGAATACTCTTTTAGATAAGGATGGATATCAGCTAATCAAGAATGCACCCAATAGCTTCAAGAAAGTAAAGCGTAACATTTTTAAAAATTATCTAATTTGATACGTTTCTCCTGAAAATTGAAGCAATTGAACCATACAGTTGAGCTGACTCCTTATTTTATGCACCATTACTCCAGTGTAACACTGAGGTAATGCTGCATAGAATCCTTACAGTACAGAAAGAGGACATTTGGCCCATTGCGATTACACCAACAACAATCCCATCCTATCCCACTAACCCCAATATTTATTCTGTAGATCCCCCTGGAACTAGGGTCAATTTAGCATGGAATCAATCTGACCTGCGCATCTTTGGACTGTGGGAGGAAACCAGAGCATCTGGAGGAAACCCACACAGACGTGGGGAGAATGTGCAAACTTCACACAGACAGTGACCCAAGCCAGGAATCGAACCTGGGTCCTTGGTGCTGTGAAGCAGCAATGCTATCCACTCCATGCATGATAGGAGGTGAGGTTCTTCAGATGACACATTAAATTGAGGTCCTATCTTCCATTTCAGATGCCTATAATTAAAAACAGGATAATTTCAAAGCTACTCACACCAATATTTAACCAGGTTCTTTGGTCATTGTTCACTGCTGTTTGTCTGAGTTTGCTGCGCTGTGCACAAACTGGTTGTTGCATTTCGAACGTTACAACAGTTTACAATTACTTTACAACAGACATATGGGCCCAATCTTACCAGAAAGTTCCGTCCGTTTCCACATGCGAAAAATTGACAGAATTAGGTATGAGGCGAGTAGCGAAATCCACGCCCATCTCCACACCAGATCCCCCTTTATCAAGGCCCAAAAATAAGCATGATTGGGACCATGTCTGAAATGGGCACAATGGCCATTTAAATGCATTTGAATGTATTTAAATTAAATTAATGAGCTGCAAGCCCAACTTTACCAGCACTTCCCCCTTTAGCACTGCAGGAGTCAGAAGGTGTAGCCACAGCCACAGTCTCCTGGCTGGAAAGTGTTAGCATTGGCTTGAGGTCTTCCTCCTCTCTTGGGGATCCAGTGAGCCTCTGGGTCATTCCATGGGACGGCAGTGCTTCTGCAGTGGGCTCCAGAAGCTCCAGTGTCACCTGGCACTGCCAGTCCTGGAGGATCACCTGTGTCCTACTCTTTGCAATGGCCACTTGAGTCAGGGGCCACCTCTCAATGGCCACGACAAGTGCTCTTTGAAGCTGGGCCACACTCTACAACTCTTCAGCTATGACCCTCTGTGACAGGGCCACATTTTCAAGGGCTGTTGCCGTAGCTCGCTGTGTCTCAGCACTGTCCTGCTGAGTCTTCTACAAGTCCTCAAGCCTCTGCAGCAAAGTCAGAGAGTTTGGTAGCCAGCCAAATATCCGTTCACTGCTCCGGGATGGTAAAATCCCACTGGCATGAACGGTGGTAAGATTCTGGCCATTGTATTCAAAACAGGACCCCTATCTTACAGTGGGCATGGAAGGAAAGGTCGTCCAGAAGTGTAGGCAATTTGAGAATGTGAGAATTGTCCCAGCATCCCTAGGTTTGGCAGAGTGGCACCCTGCCACACAGTGCAAGGGACCTGGGTTCAATTCTGGCCTTGGATGGCTGAGTGTGTGGAGTTTACATGTTCTCCCCGTTCTTTGTGGACTTCCTCCAGTGTGCTCCGGTTTCCTCTCTCAATCCAAAGATGCCCAGGTTATGGGGGATTAGTCGGGTAAGTATGTGGCATTATGGGGATAGGGCTTGGTTAAGATGCTCTATCAAAGAATCGGTGCAGATTTGATGGACCAAATGGCCTCCTTTGCACTGTTGGAAATCATAGAACATAGAACATAGAACATTACAGCGCAGAACAGGCCCTTCGGCCTTCGATGTTGCACTGACCAATTAAGAAAAAGCAATGACCCTCTAACCTAAACCATTCCCTTTTCATCCATAAACTTATCTACTAACCTCTTAAACACCACCAAACTTGGCGCATCTACAACTGCCGCAGGCAGGGCATTCCATACCCTAACCACTCTCAGGAGTTATGTTGCCATCTGGGAATGTTGTCAACTTTCCAAGCATTGGAGTACCAGGTTATCCTGTTAGAGATGCAACTACTGTTCCCATGGAAACAAATGGAACTGAGATGCCTAAAGAGACACCTGTGATTGTGGTTTCTAATAATAACACTCCAGTGGAAGCACCCCAGATAGTGGAGTTACTTCACTGTACGAGGAACCGGAAACCAACTGAAAAATTTAATATACTTAATAAATGTTCAATTATTGGGGACTGAATAAATTGGTTATTGTCAAACATATAAAAGAACATATATATAAAAGAAGGGATGTGGTGACTATCCCTTTAAAGGTCACATGACCTGGAAAACCAGTCGGGGACCAGGTCGTATGTTTACCCTGGCAAGCAGGGGTTTTAGTTCCATAACCATCTTAGCTGTTGGCTGCAGCCACAAGGCTACAATCCCGTGTCTCAGCTTTGTGTGAATAAATGTGTTTTTCCCTTAACTGACAAGCAATATTATTACAAATGGGGTCACTGCTCCTGGGCCTACTCAGCCAATGGAAGTCATCTTTAGCTCCGTCCAGCATGCCTTTTCCTTCCATTGATTTATTACGAGATTTTACCAATGTATTCTTCACCCAGTGGTTCCTTCGATAACGCATCAATGTCTCCACTGCTGCCATCATGATCTGAGATGGTCCTTCTATCTTAGACTCTGGGCATGGGACTTGGTTAGTAGACTCACAGGATACAAATGTTGGTTTTGTCTAATGCTTTCTTATCAATACGAACTCAAATGTGTTCAATCAAGACATGCTCAAAACAGAAAGTGTAATACATGACTGACTGATGTTAATGTTATGTCACCATCTACATCAGAAATTAGCACATCTCATCTGTTAATCCTTTATAATACATGGGGATAGAACCTGGGCAAGATTGTGATTGGTACAGACTTAATGGGCCGAATGGCTTCCTTCTGCACTATAGAGATTCTATGATTCTACATTTAGCACTCTGGCAATATCCTAAGATGATGTAAAGTGTTATGTGAATGCAAATTCTTCTCTTATAAGTTTCAAGAGATTCCATCAAGAGAAAGCTCATAAAATTGAGAGCTGTGTCTATTTTACAGGCACAGTTCAATCTCAGACCTGCTTAGGGTTGGGTGCAAAACAATTAAGTTGTGTATCGATTTCTACAGGAGCGAAATTATCCGATTGAATTGGCAGGATCAGGTCTGCCACTTAGGTACCCGGTGAGCTTATAAGATGCCTCCTTTCGAATAAAAACAGAATTAATTTTATAGAAAGCAGATACCAGTCTGGAGAATTGACAGGGGCTGAAATATTCCCATTTTACTGTAGTCCCAGCCAGATGCCATCATGTGCATGTCTTCACACAAAAGTGATTACATTCTGAGAATGATTTTCCTTATATTGAATTTCGGAGCCGCAACGTCATGTTGCAACTGTGCAAAACTCTAGTGCGGCCGCACTTGGAGTATTGTGTGCAGTTCTGGTCCCCACATTATAAGAAAGATGCGGAGGCATTGGAGAGGGTACAGAGGAGATTTACCAGGATGTTGCCTGGTATGGAGGGCAGGTCTTATGAAGAGAGGCTGAGGGATTTGAAGTTGTTTTCGTTAGAAAGGAGGCGGCTAAGAGGAGACCTTATTGAAACATATAAGATGATTAGAGGTTTAGATAGGGTGGACAGTGATAGCCTTTTTCTAGGATGGAGAAAGCTAGCACGAGGGGACACAGCTTTAAATTAAGGGGTGATAGTTATAGGACGGATATCAGAGGTAGGTTCTTTACCCAAAGGTTGGTTCGGGAGTGGAATGCCCTGCCTGCAGCAGTTGTGGATGCGCCAAGTTTGGTGGCGTTTAAGAGGTTAGTTGATAAGTATATGGAAGAGAAGGGAATGGTTTAGTTTGGAGGGGCATTGCTTTTTATATTGGTCGGCGCAACATCGAAGACCGAAGGGCCTGTTCTGTGCTGTATTGTTCTATGTTCTGTGTTCTATTTATATGGTTTAAATGGAAGATTTAAATGGGAATTCACTGGGGTTTACAACCATGGGGGACAACTGATTAAAAAAAAACACAGGTGCAGTGTAAGTAGAAAGATGACCATGGGATTCTGAAATATTAAATGATAATACTTGGATTTCCAAGCCTAGAAATAATGGGTGAGTTTTTCTCAGATATTGGCAAAGGCTGATGTCGGGCTGGAAAAGTGGAGTTCAACACGCTGATGGTAATGGCTATATTTTCCACCATGGAATCTGGGAGTTGGAGAGAAAGAATTGCAGTCACGGCTCCCACAATGTTATCGCTGGTAGACAGTCTCTGATTCATCCAGTCTGCCATCAATTCAGAGACTGAGCGATCCAGGGGTCAATTTTAAAGGCTACCCCAGAATATAGCGAGAAAACCAAGAAACAATCTTCACTCAAGTGCATCTCTGGCATCCCCTGGCATCAGGCTGGCAATATCCTTGCATAACCCTCTCCCCCCCTGCGCACTGCACTCACTGCCAGGCTCCCTGGGAGTGTTGCTCACCAGGTTCACATCTTCTGAGACCAGTCGGGCTTCATGCCACGATGCCGCCGTGAGTGGATTTAATGAAGTTGGGGGACGATTCCACCATATGAGCCTGATAATGAGATGTTAATTTCTGATAATGAGGTTCCCAATGTTGAATGGTGGGAGACACAGCCCAGCACTAACGGGAGAGGAAATTATTGCTTCCTCCTTTTGTCCCAGTGTGAAACACAACTTTGGCCTTCTCGCAATGTCTTCCACTCCCATCACCTAACCTATCTGAAACAAATGGGAACAGAAAATCTCAGGCAATATTAAAGCAACTGAGTGAGTTTACTCATTGAGTAGCTAAAATGGTCAGGTGGCAGCTTCAGTCTGTGCCTATGCTGCATCTCCAGGAGAGGTGCCCATTGCTCTGTGTTAAAGAAAGGAATACAATAAAGGCTATCACTCCTGATTAATAGTTGCCTACCTTTATTTTACAGAGCTATCATGAAGTTTTTCTTGTATTTAAAACTATAGTTCCCTTCAAATAACAAGTCAAAGTCATGGGGTGGTTTCAAGACGATTTATTGATAAGCGTAGCATAACAGGCCTTCAACTAAGCCAGTCAGGCCAATCGGGGTGTGAAATTCAGAAATACACAAGTAATTATAGTTTCCAATTTGATTATGTAGCATATATGAATAGAAGTATAGGAATTACCTCCATCCTCTCACAGTTATTGATTCAGATTACATCATGCATATATAAGGGCACAGTGTTCGATCAACTTGTAAATGTTATACCATCAAGCATGTCCAAAAACTGTAAAATGCTGCCCAAAGTCAATGGATATTTCCATGGTCTGCCCGTCGCCCATTCCGATTCCCATGAAGGATGGGATGGTAAAATTCCACTCTGACCAAAGTTATATCAACCTCTCTTTCCATTGTTTCTGGTTCTAATGGACAAACATGAACTACAGCTGCACATTGTTCAATTAAATGGTACTTGAGTCTTATCTGGGTTTGCTTTAATCAAGACATAGCTTTCCCTATGTGACTGAGATGCAGCTTACAGCTTATGTGATTTTTAAACTTGTGTGACAATTAACCCTTTCACCTTTCCTCAAGTGCATGGAGCAAAGAGTCAGCCCAGGATTAGATTACAATGCACCAGCAGTCAGATAACCCTGCCAACACTTAGTGCTGAGCCTCATACATGAAGAATGATGGCAGTAAGCACCATTTCCCAGCAGTGAGTCAGTCACTGATGGGAAAAAGAGAGAGACGTGAAATTTTGGGGAAAAAATGGAAAAGGTAATTAGGAAGGCAAGATGAAATGCATTTCAATTCATTGGATGCGATTATATGGCCAATCATTATTAGTATTGTCAAATTGCTGATCTATAATTGAATCACTTTATTGGTTTAAGTCCAAGAAACTAACATTTTGAAATGTGGAAAATGGAAGCCAGAAAATGTGAAGAATTTGTTATTGATATTAATCATTTCAATGCAATTTCACTTATCGCATGATTGTCTTCTTATAAGGCAGCAGCAGTTAAATAAATGGTAATGTCTTCATGTCAAATTAAGTCAATAATCCTCAATGAGGAAGAAATGAGGAGTTCTATCAAAATTATTTTGTCTCAAATAAGGAACTTTTAAGATGATGATAAATCTATGGCTGTTACAAAAAGGAGCAAAGAGTTCAGACATATTGATATATTTTTATGAAGATACCATTAGCATTGTCTGTGTCATTTGGGAAAATCCAGCGTATTAAACCCATGGAGACTACTGAGTGTGAATCCCCTCAAGGGAAACTACCATTATGAGAGGAAACTTGAGATATTGAGACCATATCAGCAGAAGCAGAGAGTGATAATAAATAAATGTAATAGTTTTTAAAGGTGTTGGCTGTTCTGATTAAGTGAAACATTGGGCTGACAAAAGAAAATAGGCAATTTTGGGTTGTGGGGGGGCAATTAAGTTCTCAGAAGTCATGTCCTGACCTCAAACCCATTTGCTATCCATTCATTTGCAAGTTGAACTGAGGCCAGAGGATAGTCAAAATGATAATGCAGCTGAGAGTCAGACCTGGAGGAGGGAAGAGCACTCCATGTGGAATGAAGGTCCTTGAGGAAGGTGTCATCCTCTCTCTCTGAGGATAGAGCAAAGTCTTTCTGGCTTCCCCTACCTTCCCTGAATCTCTCCTGCCAGCTTTAAAATTGAAACCAGGAACAAAACGGCCATTAAGTGGCCAATAATTGAACCATCATGAGAAAGGTTAGTTTGGCTCTCCTGATGATTGTTTTGTTGCAATAGTAAGCCTGCTTAGCATAAGAGCAATCACAGGCTCTGGCATCTGGTGTATGTGCTTAGCTGAGGTTTCTAAGCCAGAATCTGCACCACCTTTCCACTCTTCCTTTCCCTCCTCCTACCATTGTCCCCATCCACCTAGTTGCTTTAACCAACCCTGTTATGTATGGGTGATGCATAGTCCCTTTAAAGGAATGGGCATATGACCTCAGGAGCAGAGTGTGCTATTGGGATCTGTCTAGAGCGGCCAGTCTACATTTGAAGTGTGGAGTGGGGTAAACATTGCTTCTCAGCCTTTTGGCTAAGATCAAGTGTAGTAGCAACATGCTGTGCTTGGTTCAAGTCATTAGGTTAATTTTAGCTTCAAAAGTGGCATCTCGGCCTTTTGGCTAAGATGCAAATGAGATCAAGCCTTGGAGATGGAGCTATGCCTACTCCAATCAGCTTGGATCATGTAGCTCAAGCCCAAGACGGGAGGTGAGAGTCCTATCTTGTCAGCTTGGATTGGGAATGTCTCAATTTGTTGAGACTCTGAATTGGATTTAATTTTATTGAATTGGAATAAAAACAAAAAAAAAACCATGTTCCCTGGCACCTGACTGTTGAGTAGTTATTGAGGAGAAGCTTCAGTACAACAGGATTTAACACAACTTAAGTAAAATTACAGGCATTTGGGGAGTGGGAGGGAGGAATTTTACCTCTCATCCATCCCACACTCTGCCTACAACGCATGAATAGGGAACTGTGAAATTCTGCCCATAGCAACAGAAACACAGGTTTCAGAATTCGTATTAATGTTACTTGCGAAGAACAGTTTGGCCAACAATAGAAACATTCCCTCAGTACTGCACTACAGTGTAAAACTAGGAATCAAGTGCTTGAATAAGAATTCAACACGTAACTTTCAGTCTCATATAATCCCTATAGTGCAGAAAGAGACTATTTAGCCCATCAAGATGGCACTGACAGCAATCCTACCCTATCCCCATAACTCCACATATTTACCCTGCCAATTCCCCCTGGAAACTGGAGTGAATTTAGCATGGCCAATCAACCTAACCCGCATATCTTTGGACTGTGGGAGGAAACCAGAATACCTGAAGGAAACCTACGCAGACACGGGAGGGATGTGCAAACCCACATAGCCAGTGACCTGAGGCGGGGAATCAAACCCAGGTCCTTGGCACTGTGAGGCAGCATGTGTGCCATCATGCCACCTGGAACTCAGAAGCAAAAATGTTGTCAACAGTGCCAAACATATTTTAAAACAATAAATTTAAAAAAGATGAAGAAAATACAATATTTAAGGCATATAAGAACCTAGTGCTGGACTAAAATCTCTGCTATAAGTTTTTACATAATTCATTGGCCCTTCAGCAAGATATGCAGGAACGATTTGTCCAATGATAAATTATGCAGGTGATGATGAGTTTCGATTGTTGGAATGCCTACGTATGTAATGGATTTTGTCTGGAAATGCCCCTTAGTAATCCAACATTAAAAACCAACAACAACTTTTATTTATATCGCACTTCAAACATAATCAAACATCCTGAGGCGCTTTAACAAGAACATGATAAAATAAAGTAGGACACTCAGCCACATAAGGAGATATTAGGCCAGCTTCCTCAACCTTGGTTAAAGAGGTAGATTTTTAAGAAGCGTCTTAAAGGCAGAAAGCAAGACAGAATGGTAGAGAGATAATTCCCGAGCTTGGGGCCAGGCAGCTGAAGTCACGGCCTCTGATGTTGGAGTAAAAAAATCAGGATTCCACTCAATTAAATGAATGCAGATATCATTGAGGATTATGGAGTTAGAGGAGGTTGCAGAAGGGCAAAGTCATAGAGAGATTTGAAAACAAGATGAGTGTTTTAAAATCAAGGCATTGCTTGGTTGCAGGCCAACATATGTCATTTAACACAAGGGTGACGTGGAGCAGCAAGACTTACTCCTAGTTAAGACAAGGGGAGCGGAACTTTGGATTACTTCAAGTTTTCAAATGTGGGACACCAGCCAGGGCGGCAATTGAATAGATGACTCTCAAATTAACAAAGGCATGAATGAGGATTTCAGCAGCGACGACTTCACGAGGGTGAAGTCGGGCAATGTTACAAAGATGGAAATAGGCAAACCTACTGATGACATGTATACAAAGACAGAAGCTGTCTTCGGGTTCAAAAGTGACACCAGATTGCAAACAGATTGATTTAATCTCAGACTTTTGTCAAGGAGAGGGATGGATTTGGTAGCCCAGAAATAGAGTTTGGAGTGGGGACCATAAACAATAGGTGGACTTTTCCCCCGCGTTTGCCCGAAGACCAGATTTTCCTTCCAAGGTCAATGGATCTTTACATAGTCCGCCAAATTTCCTGTCGCGCCCCCTATGGCTCCCATGGCAGGACCTGAAATGGATCCAGTCTTCCCAATAATTTTAGATAGCTTGTTGTCTACATTATAATTGGTCTTGGAGGTGGATATGTATGATAAAAGTTGCCCTATTATTAGCTAAAAACAATTTAGCACTGTGTATGAGTGAACTTACATCATCCAGGTTCAAGAAGTTGATTCATCCTCTCAAGGGCAATTGATGATGAGTAATAAATACTTGCCAGAGGCACTCACATCCTATGAACAAATATAAAAAAACCCTGAAAAGATTGATTTCTTTAGCAACCAAGTTGAGAACCTGTTAAAGACAGACATCGTGTCACTGATGAGATCAGGTAAAGCGAGATGTCCCGTGATCATTTCAATGCCTTTGGGGTGGTAGCTCAATCACACTTGGTTGAGCAAACTTGTCTGCGGTTTTCATTCTAAGTTTAATAGAACATTTATTGTAGGCTAATCGTTATGTCAGTGTTAGCAAGGAAAGTCTTAAGTCCATTCACCCCTGACCTTATTTAAGTTACCATTGCCTCGCCACCTGACAAAAGCTTCATTTCAAATTTCTCATCCTTGTTTTCAATTCTCTTTATGCCCCTAGCACACCCCTATCTCTGTCACCTTCATCAGAACAATAATACCCCATGATCTTTATTTTCCTCTGTTTCAGGGACCGCTGTCTTTGTTATGGCATTGATATTGTTATTTGTAAGTTTGTAAGAAGTAGGAGCAGGAGGAGACCATATGACCCATCCAGACTATTCTTCATGCAATACAATCAGGGCTGATCTTCTGTCTTAACTTTGCCTATTTGCTCTCTCCGACATACTCCTATTCCCTGAGAAATCACAATTTTACCTGCCTTTCACTGCCAAGCTCCTGCTGCAGCAAGGTTGGAGAACTCGGCACTGAGCCAAATCTCCGTTCACTGAGGAGGGATGGGAAAATCCTGCCGCATGAACAGTGGTGAGATTCTGGCCCAAAAATCCATCTATCACAGCCTCAAATATACTAATTATGCAGCATTCACTCCAAGGTACAGGATTCCAAAACATTCACAGCCCTTTAAGTAAAGAATTTCTCCTCATTTGTGTCCTAAATGACTGGCCCTTTATCTTTAGGGGGTATCCCTTTTATTCTGATTCCTCAGCCAGGAGTAATAACCTCTCAGTGTCGACCTAGTCAACCCCCTTCAGATTTGTGTATGTTGAAATAAATAAGATCACCTCGCTTTCTTCTACGTTCTGAAAAGGTTACTCGGCCTCTTATTATTGAACAATTATCTAATCTCAGGAACCAGTGGAGTGAGTGTGGAGGAGGTATTGGCCTAGTGGTATTATCATTGATTATTAACCCAGAAACTCAACTAATGTTCTGGGAACCCAGGACCATATCCCACCATGGCAGATCGTGGAATTTGAATTCAACAATTTAAAAAAAATCTGAAAATGTAGAATCTACCAATAACCATGAAACCATTGTTGTTTGCCACACTGGACCTTCAATGGATGTTATACACTAGATACTTCAATGACATTTTCTTCCTTTGGACTCAAGGTGAGCAATCACTGAAACAACTGTATGATGTCAACAAGTTTCATCCCACCATCACACTCACCATGGACTATTCTCCGAAATCAGTTGCATTCTTGGACACATGCATCTCCATCAAAGATGGTCACCTCAGCACTTCACTGCACTGCAAGCCCACGGATAACCTCATGATGTTCCATTTCTCCAGCTTTCACCCTAAACACGTTAAAGAAGCAATCCCCTACGCACAAGCCCTCCGTATATACAGGATCTGCTCAGACGAGGAGGATCACAACAGACATCTCCAGATGCTGAAAGATGCCCTCATAAGAACAGGGCATGGTACTTGATTCATCAATCAACAGTTCTGATGTGCCACAGTGAAAAACTGCACTGATCTTGGAAGATAAACGCAGGACATAACAGATAGAGTACCCTTCGTCGTCCAGTGCTTCCCCAAGTGGAGAAGCTGCGATATCCCCTCTGGAGTCTTCAACATATCATTGATGAAGGCAAACATCTCGCCTATTGCCACACCCCCACTTCTTACCTTCAAACAACCGCACAACCTCAAGAGACCATTGTCCGCAACAAACTACCTAGCCTTCAGGAGAACAGTGACCACGACACCACATAGCCCTGCCACAGCAACCTTTGCAAGATATGCCGGATCATCGATATGGGTGCCATCATCTCATGTGAGAACACCATCCACCAGGTACCTGGTACATATACTTGCAATTCAGCCAATAATACACATCTCTTTAACCCTGCGCTTAACCCTCTCTCCACCCACATTGTCTGTACCTTTAAGACTTGATTACCTGTAAAGATTCACATTCCAACCATTATTTTGTAAATAGAGTTTGTATCTTTATATGCCCTGTTTGTGAACTGAAATCCCATTTACCTGATGATGGAGCAGTGCTCCAAAAGCTAGTGGATTTTGCAAATAAACCTGTTGGACTTTAACCTGGTGTTGTGAGACTTCTTACAATAAATGCTGGCTAGCCAGTGATGCCTATATCCCAAGAATAAATAAAAAAAACCCGACAAACCTTCACAGTACCACCTGCCAGACAACTATGTCCTTCTCTTGATATGGAGACCAAAACTATACACAGTACTCCAAGTTTGGTCATGCAGAAACCGTTTACAATTCTAACATGATTTCCTTGTTTTGTATTCCTGTTGCTCCAAGGGTTAACATGCCATTTACCTTCCTAATTATTTATTGTACCTTCGCCCTAATATTTTGTGTTCCATGTGTGAGTTCGCCAAGTTTCTTTGAACATTTCACATGTTTTTAAAAACTCTGCCTTTCTGTTCTCATTGCCAAAGTAATTAACATCAAAATTTTTCACATTATACTCCATCTGCCATCTTGTTACCATTCACTTCATTCTATCTCTTTACAGCCTCTCTGTGCCCTCTTGGCAGCTTACATTCCCACCTACCATTAATGGGAGGTAGAGAATCACTTGCAATGGCTTATTTTTCTGTTTCAACAGGATTATCTGTAGTGTTCCCTAAGAAGCTAATCTTGGCTTCCTCCCATTTCTCTGTCCCTGGCAACTTCATCCAAAAACCTAGCATCAATTTCTATGTATATGCTAAAATCACATAGTGCTACTTCACCATCACTTCTCTCGACCTCTCACCTCAGTCTAAATTGTCAGAATACTTTTCAGATATTCCTTATTGGATAAGCAAGAATTTCCTCTGATTGAATATCGGGAAGGCTAATGCTATTAGGCAGGATCTTTCTGCTCCTCTGCGCTATCAAGTAGCGTAGTGGGGTGGAAAAGTTGACCGAGGGTGTCTATGCAAGTAGGAGGGGTTTTGTGTGGGAGGATAGCCATTGGGATGTCTGTGGAGGGTGTTCAGTGGAGGGAATAGAGGGAGCGATGTCCATGGAGGAGGTGTTGACGAACTTCCCATTTTACTGTGTGCACTTTACACAACATATGGGAGGTCAGGGCGTGAGCCCTCAGCTTGCAGCAGCTTCCATGGCAAGCTTAGGCTCTATGCTCCCACTACCACGTCAGTGGTAGGGAAGCTGTTGGAGGGGATTCTTAGAGATAAGATGTATAGGTACTTAGAGCGTTGCGATCTGATTAGGGATACGCAGCATGGATTTGTTAAGGGGAGGTCGTGCCTTACGGATCTGGTAGAATTTTTTGAGGAGGTGACGAAAACGGTGGACGAAGGGCGAGCTGTTGATGTTGTCTATATGGATTTTAGTAAGGCGTTTGACAAAGTCCCTCATGGGAGGTTAGTTGAGAAGGTCAAGGCTAATGGGATACAAGGACAGGTAGCTAGATGGATAAGTAACTGGCTTGGTAATAGGAGACAGAGAGTAATAGTGGAAGGGTGTTTTTCTAGCTGGAGGTCGGTCACTAGTGGTGTGCCGCAGGGCTCGGTACTGGGACCTCTTCTATTTGTAATATATATAAATGACTTGGAAGAGGGAGTAAGTGGAGTGATCAGCAAATTTGCAGACGATACAAAGATGGCTGGACTTGCGGATAGTGAGGAGCATTGTCAGGCGATGCAGCAGGACATAGATAGGCTGGTAGCTTGGGCAGACAGATGGCAGATGGAATTCAATCCTGATAAATGTGAGGTGATGCATTTCGGGAGAAAGAATGTAGGGGGGAGGTATATGACAAAGGGTAGACCTATTAAGAGTATAGAAACGCAGAGGGACCTGGGGGTGCAGGTGAACAAGTCTCTGAAGGTGGCAGAGCAAGTGGAGAAGGTTGTAAAGAAAGCATATAGTATGCTAGCCTTTATAGGAAGGGGTATAGAGTACAAGAGCTGGCCTTTAATGTTGCAGTTGTATAAAACGCTGGTTAGACCTCATTTGGAATACTGCGTCTAGTTCTGGTCGCTTACTACCGGAAGGACGTGGAGACTCTGAAAGAGTGCAGAGGAGGTTTACCAGGATGCTGCCTGGTATGGAAGGTCTAAGTTACGAGGAGAGATTAGGCAAATTGGGACTGTTTTCCTTAGAAAGACGTAGACTTAGAGGAGATCTGATAGAGGTGTACAAGATTTTGAAGGGGATTGATAGAGTAAACAGGGTTAAGCTTTTTCCTAGGATGGACTCAAATAGCACGAGGGGTCACGGGCTTAGGGTGAGGGGGGTAAGGTATAATTTGGATGCTAGAGGGAGTTTTTTCACACAGAGAGTGGTGGGGGTATGGAATGCGCTACCAAGTAAAGTGGTGGAGGCAGGTACTCTGGAGATATTTAAGAAATACTTAGATGGGCACATGAACAGAATGGGAATGGAGGAGTATAGAAAACTGATTTAAAATAGGGATCATGAGCCTTGGGAGTCCCTGGGAAGTGTGTAAATAGATGATGATATTGATGTACTTGTTTTTATCCTACAGGTGCTTTGGTCCACCTTGTTGTCTAACGAGGGGCATACACGCGATGGGTCGTGAGAGGATTGCTCTTGGACCTTTTTCGAGAGTATCCTACTGCTTCACATCGTTAGTGTATGCTTGACCTGGACCATCTGATGGGCAACACGACAGCGCAGTGACTATAGCTGTGCTGTGCAGATACATGGATTTGGGCCTGTGTCTGTGGGAGTTTGCGCATTCTCCCCGTGCTTGCGTGGGTTTTCTCCGGGAGCTCCGGTTTCCTCCCACATCCCAAAGATGTGCTCTTAGGCTAATTGGCAAAACAAATTCTCCCTAAATTGTCTCAAATTTGGTTTTTAATCCATAGATCTATAAACATGGACAGGGATCGCGTGTAGAAGTGGGAACATCGAGGTGGCGGCACGGGCTCGTTGGGCCGAAGGGCCTGTTTCCCATGCTGTTTTGTTCTTTGTACCAGTATGAAACTCCCAATAGACAGAATAATTGACAGAGTGTGGGAATATTGAGCAGGGTAGCTCACTGAAAAATACTGATTAAACCCTCGGTTTTCAGACTTTTGTGATAAGATTCCACCCATTGTCATTACACTCCACCAGCGAATCCATCTTTTTCTCTGGAAACTATCTGAGGATGAAGCAGATTGTTTGCAAACTTACTATCATAATGCATTTCAGAAAAAGCTTCAAAACAATTGCTGCATCTAACTCCATAAGGTTTTCAAACTCTCCAATTTACTTTTCCAAAGCATTTCTGGCAATCTATCACATTCTACCCTATTGGAGGTCACCCAAAGGTCTGCTATCCAAGGCCTAACTCGCAACAAAACCTATTCATCCAGAACCCATGAGACTTGCATTGGCTCCAGATTGAGCATTGTCATGATTTAAAACCTCCCACCGCTTTTCGAAATCCAGCAGGAGCCTTGCCTATCCCTTTTTCTCTTGTCTGGTCCAGCCCCATAATCCTTCAAGGTATCGGTGCTCCTCTAATTCTTAGCTGTTAAGCATCCCCAGGGCCTTTTGTGCTTAGAAATTACTCCTTATAACTAACACAGGGCCTGGGAGAATGGGATGCAAATGGTGCCAAATACTAGGACCAGATGCGTGGGAGGATGTGAACTTGAGGTTTTAAATGAGGTTCTCAATGGCCTTCAGACAAGTTACATATCTAAAAGTCTGGCTTTAAAAGAAAATCAGAACTGTCAGTCCGACAGTTCCAATGTTTTTTTTTTAAAGCCAGTCTTTCAGGTCAGTTTCACTGAGATGCTGCACTGCTGCTATTGACCAGCCTTGTGATTCCTATTTTCTTGAAAAACCCAGCAGAAAACCACAAAGTTGTCCTAAGATCAGCTTGTATATGCAGAAAATGAAACACTCTGTATCTCTCAAAATACTCTTTTGAATTTAAACCAGTATATAAATATTAGAGTATATCATTATGCTCTAAGGTAGATACAATTCTGAGAACATGTTAAGCAAGATTCTTTGGCCGCCCCATATGTTTCTCGTGACCATGGCTGCTGTTGGGACCTTTTGATCCCATTGATGTCAATAGGATTCCCTGTTGACTTCAACTCATACTTCTGGGAAACCCGCAGTGGGAATGCATTGTCAGCGGAACCAGAAGATCCAGCCAGTGTGAATAGCCTCAAAAATATGGCCATTGTGTTATGTATGAAAAGGTTGAGAATCTTGGGTCTCATCAAAATAAATGTAAGAAACAAAAACTTGAGAATGATGAAACGCAGGATGTTGATTCACGATCACCTGATTTACTTTTTTTATGCAAATTTGGCAATTCTTATTTGCTTAAAGAAATGTTTTCCAAGTGTCTCCTGCATCCCAGGTGGGATGTGAGAATAAAATTTCCCTGGGCTGAAGGTTCTGATCATCCATTGTAACTTTGGCAAAAGAATTCATAGGAATCCTTGAAAACAGCAATATCATGAAAAGTCTTTCTAGAAACCCAATTTTATGACTTAAGTGCTTCTCAAAATACTTTCCTCTCAGAATATTGCTGTCAAACTTTTTGTTTTTACTGTTGGAGTTTCTTACTTAATTATTATATTTTCCATTTTACACTGTAAATTCCCAATTTGCAACATAATTTGTTTGACAGCTTCAGGGGGAAGGGAAAACAGTCCATTAATTGATTTAAGGTTGCACTGAATTATTTTGCTTCTTTCCCTTCCCACAACTAATGTTGTGCAAGGCAGACTTCCATCTGTTTTGTTCCTGGAACACATTGCAAGGCCATCACCAGAGGCTTATAGCTTAAGATGGGCTCCTCTGCATCAGGTATGACTGACCATAAGTCCCTAACATGCTTAAGCATTTCTATCATCCTTATCACCAGCCATTGATATGTGTTGGAGGTATTTTGCAGGTTAAAACTCAACCTGTTGCCTTCACTGGGGGCAGCACAGTGGGTCAGTGGTTATCACCACTGCCTCAAAATGCTAGTGACCCGGGCTCGATTCTGGCCTACACTGACTATCTGTATGGAGTCTGCACATTCTCCCTGTATCTGTCTGGGTTTCCTTCGGGTTTCCTCCCACACTCCAAAGATGTGCATGTTAGGTTAGTTGGCCATGGTAAATTGCCCTAGTTTCAGGGGGCTATGGCATGGTAATCATGTGGATTTACGGGGATAGGGCCTGGGTGGTATTGTTGTCAGTGCAGGTTCTTTCGGTGCTGTAGGATTTTACGATTCTATGACTAATAATTGCACTTGCTTTGAGCATCAAATCCTAGTGTACAAATCAAACGGGAGCTTCTTGTTCAGAGGTAGCAATGCTTAGTTAGTGACATTAGTGTAAAAGAAGCTAGTGCTCCTTTTGGTACAATGAACAAATAATAAAGAAAAATACAGCACAGGAACATGCTCTTTGGCCTTCCAAGCCCATGCCAATCGTGATGCCCTAAATAAACTGAAAAAAAAATCTCTGCCCTTACTTGGTCCATTTCTCTCTATTTCCTCTCTAATCATGTACCCATCCTGATGCCTCTTAAATATTGTTAATGCGCTTGCTTCCATCACTTCCTCTGGCACTGTGTTCCAGGCACCCATCGCTCTCTGCATGAAAAGCTTGCCCCGCACATCTCCCTTAAACTTTACCCCTCTCACTTGGAATCTGTACCCCCTTGTAATTGATACTTCCACCCTTGGAAAAAGCCTCTGACTATCCATCCTGTCTATGCTTCTCATTTTGACCATTAGGTTTCTCCTTAGCCTTCATCTTTCCAATGAAAACAAGCCTTGTTTATCCCACTCTCCTCATAGCCACCCTCCAGACCAGGCAACATCCTAGTCAACCTTCTTTGCACTTTCTCCAAAACTTCTACATCCATCTTGTATTGCTGTGATCAAAACAGCATGAAGTTCTTTAAATGAGGTCTAACCAATGTTTTAATGTGGATTAGTGTCACAGAAATCAAAATTTTAAGATTATATAAGCTACAGAGACGAATTGTTGTTTAAATGTAGTGATTTCTTTGTCGTCACTTTCTTAGTACTTGTTGATTGCTCTGTGATTAATTATCCTTAGAGAATGAACATTGGGCCTCCAAATTCAGTTCTGCTACAATCAGTCTGTCAATTGCATGTAGATGTAATAAAAAGAATGCTTACCTCTATATTGTATTTTTCTAAAACCTAAATAACTTTACAGTGAGTTCAATAATTTTGAGTTGTTGGCATTGGTATAATGAGGGCAATGTTATCCAACAGTGGAGGAAACTTGCTCCATATGCACATGCTTGTGTGTCATTCTGGATGGATGCGATGAGCTGGGTTAAATAGCCTTTGTCATCCATAATTGTGAACAGAACATGGGATCATGGCTGGATGTCAGTTTATGGTATTGCTAATGGAAGTTTACTGTGAACAGGCTTTTTGGAGTGAAATTGCCAAGGGTATGTGCTGGGCTCTTGGTGATTCAGTAACCTGTTTTGCACTGCACATGACTCACAAGTGCCTTTTTCATTGATGTCAACCTTGTCCTTTTTTTCACTTACATATTATCCCACTCTATATTGGTGCTGTCATGAGTTTTTATTAGCATTGTGATAAAATTCCATTGCATACTGAATGTTGGAAATATATTGTAGGGATAAGCAACAATCAGCAGAGTATTCATGCTTGCTGATCAAGAAACCACAGATGCAATTGTGAGCCATTCAGTCTTTGACCTCTGACCCCTTAAAAGTTGTGTTGCACAAAGACACCTAAGGGTCCCAATGCTTCTCACTGACAACAAAGACCTATGCTGTTCAGTCATTCCATTTTGTTGCCCAAGAGTCATTTGATCTTTACATTCTATCATTACAAATAAAATAATATTCAATTATATCCCTTCTAAGGAATAATTATATTGAATAATATCATACTGCAGCCGGGAGAATGTCTTCTAATTTTTCTACAGAATAGAAAAGATCTTGTGCAATTTATTTGAGTTGCAAATGTTGAATCTGTCACCAAAATATGAACTTACTGACACCATGGTGACAGTAAATATTGTGCACTGTGCAGAACCTGTTAATGAGGCAGTCACCGAAATCTGTTATCATCTACACTGTGCTATTTTTCTATGTTAAAGGGGCTATTTACATACAAGTTGTTATGCCTTCAACTGCCTGAATCTTAAAACCATAATCCCTAAACCTCCTCACTCTTGCTCACTCTCCCTTTCAAGCCATTCCTTAAAATTCAACTCCTTGACCAAATCTTTGATCACTTGCTCTTGGAACGTAGCTCAACACCTAATGTTTATCTGATAAGTCTTCTATGTAGCAACTCAGAGCATTTTACTAATTGCAAAGCACCATGCTTTTATTGTTTTGAAGAGAACAATGGATAAAGTATAATCTGTTCAAAACCAAAGAAAAAATAATTGAAATTACAGAGCGAAAGTTCTGAAGCAAGATATTGCACAATGAATCCTCACTTTAACTGTCATTTCTGGCTTCCCTTCACTGGATGCGTTATATCAGTTACTATGAGCAGTAATTGCAATAATAGGGCATTGCATCTTGTTCAAGGAGCGCAATACAACATCCTGATTGGAACTCAAAAACTAATAAGAATTTTTATTTGTCTTTTGTATTTCTTCATTGCAGCCTTCCAGGCAAAATTGCTACAATAATCGATTTGAACAACAGATGTCATTACTGTGGCCCAGATGCCTTTCATGTGGTCAATTTATGAGTAATTGGACTAATCTCAGCATTTTGATTTCTTCTGTACAGTGTTTAGAGCAAGGAAAATTCATTCAGTGGTAGCAGACAAGCTTGAATATCAGTTAACGGCTGTATAGAAGCCTAACTCTAATTTGTATCCCTGATGTGTTGTTCGTTCCATTTTCAACATTAACCCAGGCTACCAAAGGTGTAGAGAGACTAGAATTCTCCTGTCACACATGCTTAGCTACTGTTGCCCGAGAGAACGAAGAATTTAGCACTAGGCAAATTTTTATTCACTGCAGTGGGACTGGAGAATCCCAGCCACAAGCGAGATCGGAGAATTCCAGCCGTAGGTTGATGTAGGATGATTGAGACAGCAAGTTACATGCTCCATTAGCAACACCATAGTATCTTCCATTACTAGTGGTTTTCAGAGCAAGGCTTAAAGAAAGGTTAACCCCTTCCATCTACAGGCCTAACTCCAAATCTTGCACCTTTTCCAGATCTTTATTTGTGATAATGACCACATATCCTCGTTGTGAAGGAGTTCTATTGTTACAAAACTGCAATATCATTTCCTCTGAGCATGGGGAAAGTGCTCTGTGGTGCAGTGATGATACAGCAGTTTTTTTTGAGAAAAAAGAAAAAATGTTTCATTCAATTACATTAATTCAGCTAGCTCACTGAAGGTAGCAATTAGAGTCAGAGACATAGCACAGACTTTTCCTGTCCTGCCTGCCACAGGAATCATAGCGTGCAGGGCAGGACCATGCAAAGGTCCGCTGACCTCAGGTAGGGTTTTCCAGTTTTGGGCATGGCTGGAAAAACTGCCCACAAAGGGAGAAAGGATGTTAGAAAATGAGAAAAGTCGGAGATGCGACCTGAGAAGATTAGAATGAAATCTAGAGAGGGAGTAAGGATCAGAAACAGGGCTGGAAAAGAAACCAATACCTGATTTTGTATTATAGAGTAGAATCTTGTGCCCTCGCTGTTGGTGAATTTGGTGGTGGGTACGATTTAATTGGGCAGGAGTTCGATTAGTGGGGACTCCGCCTACTTCCTGCCTCTATCCTGATTAAGTCCATGGTGGAAATGCCTGTTCCACACCGCTGCTAAGTGAAACCCTAAATTGACCAATTAAGGTTTACTTAAGAGCCTCATCCTGGCACTATTGGTATTAACCCATTCAAGGAGTGTGAAAAGCAAACCTTGGAAGATTTGCTTGCATGCTTCCAGGTGGGAAGGAGAAGTGAGTGGTCAGAGAGAGCAGGGGGGAGGTCTTGTTCAAATGCACTCAGTCTCTGATTAAGAGACTAGTTTTGTGCACAGAGAGAGACTCTGAGAGGCCCTGTCTTGCCTTTGCTGCTGAACCACCTTCAAACTGATTAGCTGTAAAGACTCGCATTTCAATTGTTAATCTGTAAATTGAGTTTGTATCTTTATATGTCCTGTTTGTGAGCAGATCTCTCACTCACCTGACGAAGGAGAGCAAGCGCTCTGAAAACTAGTGGCATTTGCTACCAAATAAATCTGTTGGACTTTAACTTGATGTTGTGAGATTTCTTACTGTGTTTACCCCAGTCCACTGCCAGCTTCTTCACATCATAGGCCCCCGAATGCCCAGCCAGCAGCTCTTAGTAGGTCGGGCCTTTGCCATCAAGGTCAGTAGTCCATAATTGAGGCAGGAATCAAAGAAAAACCTCACTGGATTTTATGGTGAAGCATGGTCCCCACCATCAGCTGACAATTCAGAATGGGATCCTCCACTAAAATCCTGACAGCTGTCCCTTAGCAACATAATGCTGGCTACAGCATAAATTTCTTTAAGGTGAGACTTTCAACCCTCTCACAGGAGGACGTACTGCCATAGACAGGTGTGGGTCAGTCGGCTAGCAGCTCTTTAATCCCTATAGTGCAAATGGGAATGAAGGCTATTGTTGAGACTACAAGATATCTTATCATGCTAATAGCATGGATCAGAAGTCTCAGCAAGGAGGGGATTGGATTTAAGGGACAGGGTGGAGGGCCAAGGGAGCGGATGATCTGGTGGATGGTGCCTCTCCGATGGGCACAGGGAACCTAACATGGGGTTGCACCCCCTTGCTCAACATCAGCCCACACAATGAAAGCTGCAAGCTTCCCCCATGGTGGGGGTCTCTCCCTGACTCAAGTACATTGCTACTGAGAGTCTTAAGTGGCTGCTAACTGACAGTCAGATAATCCTCCCATCGGCTTGTAAAATTTCAGACTGATTTGGGAACATGGGTGGCTAGCTGGAAGGTCAGCTGCTGGATTTTATGTGTGTATGTTCCTGCCCCTTTACCCCTCTGCCATCAAATCTGCAGGTGGGGAAGGATAAGATCCAACCTCTGATGTGGAACATGTTATAGAATAACAGAAGGGACTTCAGCAATTTGGTGTGCAAAGAGGCAAGTTATTAAGGTAAGCTTGAGAAGAAGGCAGGGGTCAAAGACATCTTTAGTCAGGGTAGAGGATGGAGTGGGATAGAATCAGTGAACAGTGAGGCAAACACCTGCAAATCTTCATCTGAACCTTAGCTGATATTTCAGTTTGCCTGCCCTTATTGAATTAATTTTACATTATTAACAATCCTACTGCAAAGATCAAACCAGCTTAGTATCAAATTTTTCAATATCCTCCCTGTTCTAATGTTTCAAACAGGCACTGTATGATTAGAGTGAACATTCCACAGCCATCAAACAAGCTAGATTCATTACTAATTAATAATTAAGGAAGGCTTAGTCATTCCAGCCCCTCGATCTCATGTCCATGACATCTTGTCCATCTCTCCTTAGCTCTGAACTGTCACTGATTTTCCATCTGCACCAACTCTTCTCCAAGTATATAATTGATTATATTTCAATTGATATAGTAGGACAGTGGTTAGCACTGCTGCCTCACACAGCAGGGTTCTGGGTTCAATTCCGGCCTCTGTGTGTGTGGAGTTTGCACATTCTCCCCATGTCTGTATGGGTTTCCTCCAGGTGCTCCAGTTTTCTCCCACATTTCAAAGATGTGTGGGTTAGGTAGGTTGACTATGCAGAATTAACCCTAGTGTCAGAGGGATTAGCAGGGTTGCAAGAATGGGGCCTGGATGAGATTGTGATTGGTGCAGACTCGATGGGCCAAATGGCCCCCTTCTGCACTGTAAGGATTCTATGATTATCCCTCTTCAGTTCTGTAGAATGGTCATACAGATTAAAATGTTAACTGTGTTTCTCCGTAGATGCTGCCAGACCTGCTCAGTTTATCCAGCATTTTCTGTTTCTGTTTCAGAGTTAGATGCTGACTGATGTCACAATTTGCCCACTCTGCATATTTTCAGTGACAGACAGGGTGACTATGGCATTGCCCTTCTCAGCATGGTGACTGGCCAGGGCCACAGTAGCATGGCCTGGAGTGGATTCCCTAGCATTTGTTTCACTTGCTTGCTCCTTTAGCACCAAAATCTATAGCAGTTTGGAATTAAATTTTGCGGCCAGGCTGTCTGGGAACCACGGTGGGTGTTTGGGTGCGAAATCAGAAATCACAGGTTTCCTAACATCCTGTGCCACCTTGTTTCTCAATAGTGGATTCATCTGTGGGGCAGAAACCATAGGTTAAAGTTCTGCTGGTCTAATGGTGTGACAAGAACCAAGCAATGATAGTATTTGACAGTAGCTCTGAACCATTATTGATGAAGCGTTATCTCAAGGCAATGCAGAATCTGGAATTGAAGGGGCTGCAGTTCTTGTGCTTTTCTGACATGTCTGGCCTGACAATTCAATAGACTCAGGCTAGAAACAGTACCAAAGAACGGCTGCTATTAGAAAATAGTTTCATAGCCTGTTTGAGCTGTGAATAAGATACAACTGATGCTGTAGTCTTTTGACCTGGCAGAAGGATAACTGAAATACTCCGGGCTATGCCTCCAGCATCCAAGGCAATAATTAGCCTTCAACACACTGAATTGTTAAGCGAGTCTGTGTTTATTATCTCTGCCTCCAGGTTAGCACAATTACTCTGTCAACGTCAACAGCTTCCACGCTGGTCCAAACCAGTGTCAAACTCACCTTCGCCCTGCAGCGGATGATTTTGCACCCTTTATCCACATTCGCAATATCTAACTGTACGCATGGTTACATATTTATTTTACTCTATACCACCTCCTCCTCGACCAGTTGCGGTTGCTTTACCTGGGTGTGTCTTGTTCCTCTTTGGAGGTGGGGGGTGGGGGCAAGTCATTTGGCCACAGAGTATGTTGCGAATATCATGCCAGTACGCTGTCCCACAGGCTGAATGGAAGAGGTGAAGTACAGCAAGGGAATCAAAGCCATTGAAGGTAATCTTTTTCTGTATTGTAAATTGTCTTAGTGGTAAGATGAATTTGGATGGTATTTTATGCCAACTTTCACAGTCCTGTTGCAGGCTTAACATAGGAATAAATCTTCTACGCCATTGGAGCAAAACATTAATTTAGTTTTTTTTAATCTTATGGTGCTGGGGAAGGAAAGGCACAGTGGGTCGTGGATTCTATTAACCTTATACACGTTGCAAATTCTGATCGACTAGGGTTCAACACTCCTGACTGCAGTCGCTTTGCAACAAAGCTGACACGATTAAGACTTCCATTTAGTCTACAAGAGAAAAAAATAGCTTTTATACAGAACTGTCATCACCTCAGCATGCCCCAGAGCCAATTAATTACTTTTGAAGTACAGTCATTGTTGCTATTTAGGCAAATGCAGTGGCAAATTTGCAAATGTTAAAACTCCTTAAACAACAATTAAATAAACAAACTGTTAATCTTTCTGGGAGATGGGTGGGGGCAGGGAACAGAAAATTTTGGAAATACGCATCGTATCAGGCGCTCACTGTGTAGGGAGAAGCAGAGTTAATGGGCGGGATTTTATGGCCTCATTTGTCCCGGAACTGGAAAATTCTGTCCGAGGTCAACAGACCTTTTCTTGGTTTACCCCCTTGCCCATTCCAATTCCTGTAGCGGGCAGGAAATTAAATTCTGGCCAACCTTTTAGGCAGATAGCCTTTAGTCTGAAGTTAGTTGAGAGATGCATACAGTCTGGTGACTCTAGAAGAACTCCTTAGTTATTTTTCAATTGTTCCACTGGGGTCCCTTACAGCTATCTCAACATGCAGACAGGCCTCAGTTCTTCATCTAGACTGATTCCTGAGATGGCGGGTCTTCATTTGAAAAGAGACTAAGTCAGTTAGGTTTATATTCACCGGAGTTTAGAAGAGTGAGAGGGGATCTCATAGAAACTTGTAAAATTCTAACAGGATGAGACAAGGCAGATTCAAAAAGAATGTTTCCAATGATGGGGGGAGTCCAAAACCAGGGGTCATAGTTTGAGGATAAGGGGCAAACCTTTTAGGACTGAGGGGAGGAGAACTTTCTTCACCCAGAGAGTGTGAACATGTGGAATTCACTACCACAGAAAATAATTGAGGCCAAAACACTGTTGTTTGTTGTACATTGTTTCTGTAAGGGGCAGCAGAGTGGCATAGTGGTTAGCACTTCTGCCTCACAGCACCAAGGACCCAGGTTCAATTCTGGCCTTGTGTCTGTATCTGGAGTTTACACATTCTCCCTGGGTCTGTGTAGGTTTCCTCCAAGTGCTCCGGTTTCCTCTCATTGTCCAAAGAAGTGTAAGTTAGGTTGATTGGCCATGCCAAATTGAACCTAGTGTCAGATGATTAGCAGGGTAAATATATGGAGTTAGGGCCTGGTGGGATTGTTGTTGGTGCAACTCAATGGAAGAATGACTTTCCTTGACACTGTAGGGATTCTATAACTCTATGATTGTGTGATTTTGAGAAGGAATTAGATATAGTTCTTGAGGTTAAAGGGATCAAGAGGATTAGTGGAGAAGGAAGGCATCAGGATGTTGAATTTGATGATCAGCTATGATCATAATGAATGGTGGAGCAGATCCAAAGGATTGAATGGCCTATTCCTGCTTTTGTTTCCTGTTCTTCAATGTTTCTCTGACTCTCGGTATTGCTTTAGAAAATGCAGAACATTCCACAATACTATTTGAGGAAAATCTCTGGAATTCTTGCTACGGTTCTGACCAATGTTTACCCCTCCACTAGCATTACAAAAATAAATTGGGTGAGAGATCTGTGGCCCAGAACAGGTAGTATCAGATCAGTTTTTGTACATGGCACCCAATGTTTAGTTCCACTACAGCTCATTGAATTAAATATCAGATCCTGAATAGCAAAGGTGGCCAATTCAGCAATGTCTGAGACAGATAGTCTGGTTAGTGTAATATCTGATAGGTGCTTTGTTCGACTAATACAGAATGTTTAATGGCTGGACCTTTCCAGGGCCTCCTGCTGACAGGAGTGTTCGGTCCCATTGGAGTTAATAGAGGTTTGAATGGCTTGCAGCATCTGTCACAGGGGAACCAGACATGGTAACGCTGGAAAACTCTGGCTAATGAACCCAGAGATAATAAAACATGATATAAAACAAATGGACAGTGAGAAGCTTTTTCCCAGGGTGGAAGGGTCAATTACTAGAGGTCATAGGTTTAAAGTGTGAGGGGCAATATTTAAAGGAGATGTATGAGTAAGTTTTTTATACAGAAGGTGGTGGATGTCTGGAACTCACTGTCAGGAGAGGTAATGGAAGGATATACATTAGGCTTTTGAGAGGCGTCTTGACAAACACATGAATAGGATGGAAATAGAGAGATATGGTTCCTCAAAAAGTAGGGGTTTTAGTTCAGTCGGGCAGCAAGGTCAGTGCAGGCTTGGCGGGCCGAAGGCCCTATCCCTGTGCTGTAATTTTCTTCGTTCTCTGTTCTTTATGAGCTTTTTTTGGAACACATCTTATTGTTGTAGCTTACATCTTCCATGAGGTTACGTAACAAAGAGCACATCATGTAATGTTACATCATGTCCTGTGATGATTGTCACAGTATAAGATGCACACATTCATTGGTTAGAATTAACCCATTGCACTACATCTCTCTCCAAGTCTCTGGTCCCTATTTCTATATTGTGAAGATCAAACAACATTAAAAATTATGTGTTTTCGATCCTCAGTGCTGTTTTATTCTTTGGGTCCTTTTCTTTCCCCCTTTCTTCTTACATTGGCAACTGATGGTTATACGAGTCCTCAAGAAAGTGCCCTCTTCTCCTTCGGTGGGATTGATAGCTTGAGTCCAGGAGCTGGTCTCTTAGACCAGATAAATGACTCAATTTCACCAATAACGTAGATGAATGTAGCCTCTCTGGCTAGTAAATTGGGTAGATTGTTTTCACAGAGGTAAGAGGCTGTTTCTGTATGATAACCAGTCCACCTGTATCCGTCTCACCATTCTGTGAGCTGTTTAGATGAGGTAGGCCCATGGATGTGGTGTCTGCTCAGCTGTATGTCCATAGCAAGCTTGGTATTGGATCTAAACTGGTTCTTCTATTTGGAGGTCAGATTGTGTGTCCTGTGCTATTAGTTCCACATCTGCCTAGAGCAATATTCATTCTCTTGCTCTCGGATGTGATCACTTTTGTTGTCAGATGTCTGTGCATCTTTGATTTAATTCAGTCGCTAAGTCTTGCCGGTAGAGTTATGATTGTTATTGATGCAAGGGGCGGCACGGCAGCACAGTGATTAGCACTGCCACCTCCTTGGCTTGGAACATTGAATATGCAGAGTTTGCACATTCTTCCTTTGTCTGCATGGGTTTCCTTTGGGTGCTCCGATTTCCTCCCATAGAACAAAGATGTGCAGCTTAGATGGACTGGCCGTGTTAAACGGGCACTTAGTGTCAGGAGGACCAGCAAGAGTAAATACATGGGGTTATGGGAATAGAGCTGGATGGGATTCTGGCCGGTGCAGACTTGATGGGCTGAATAGCCTCCTTCTGCACTGTAGGATTCTATGATTCTATTCTAAATATTACTATCACTACAACAAGGACTACATCATCTTATTTAGATTGTACTCTAGGATACTGCACAAAGCGTCCACAAAATTCTGCTGTTTTCCTGGTACATACTCTGCCTTTGCATCCACTCTCAGTCTAAATTGTTACAGTCATAAAGGCATATCCTCTAACTCCTTTGAATTTAACAATGTCACTAGAGTTTTATAGACTGTCTTTATGCGGAAGTGGAGACAAAAATGTTAATGTGTGAAGCTCTCACAAGCCGATGTAGCTGCTAATGGTTCTTTCTTTATCGCTACGTATCTCTTGTTCAGTCTCAGTCAGTGAACAAGATACACTGGTCTGTGCTTTCCATCTGCATTTGAAAGAGTACAGCTCAGAGTGTTATAGTGCATCTTGTTTCCCTTGATGAGAATATCAGCACTCCAATAATTTCCTCTTGGTTGCTCAATCTCTCCAAGGATAAGTACCTCAATTTCATGGATATCATCTAACCCATGCCACCAGTTGAAGGCTTCCTTATGCAAAGATTCTGGATAGGCTTCTTGCTGCAGCTCACAACCTGGAAGTGACCCATTTCCTGCATAAATGGCATTTGACCTCCTTGGCAGAATATGCTTATGTTTCTCTTGCCGCACCAATTACAGTCAGCTGGGGCTGTTGATGGATGCTCTTTCTGTCGCCCCTGTTTTATTTTTAATGACAGCTTCTCCTTTTTTTATTCTTAACAAGCTGCACTGAGTCAGCTGCTTTTGAGCTCAGGCTCTCCGTGTCACCTCGAACCACAGATCAATTCTGTTTCCTGACCTCAGCCTCATTGGATTGCCTTTTCTAAAGGTTAGTTCATCTCTTGGCTGCAAGTGGTGAGTCAGCATTTCATCCAATTGTCCCATGGTGATTCCGCCTTTGGTCAGTTCATCTTTCAAGCTGTCACACTCACAGCGCTCTTCAAGTCTGTACAGGTGTATCAATACTTGCCCCTTGACATTGGGTATCATTGTTAAATTTAGTCTGCTCTGTGATTTTCTTTCTCACATTGAAGTATGCATTTAATGCTTTGTTCACTTTATTTATTTGTTAGTCACAAATTAACACTGCGATGAAATTACTGTGAAAATCCCCGAGTCGCCACATTCCAACCCCTGTTCGGGTACACTGAGGGAGAATTTAGCATAGCCAATGCACCTAACAAGCATGCCTTTCAGACTGTGGGAGGAAATCGGAGCAACTGGACAAAATCCATGCAGACACATTTGAACCAGGTTCTTGGCACTATGAGTCAGCAGTGCTAACCACTGTGCCACCATGCTGCCGCCACCCATTGTGACATTTTCCTCATCAGTACCCTGCCTGATAAGGATATCACTTGCACAGTCACCCCATTGCATTTAACTGCATGCTGACTGCCTCGCTACACACCTTGACACGCCCGATGTAATCTGATATCTGGCAAATCTGAAACATAAATTTAGCTATGTTTCTGCTTAGATGAGGCCTGTGACGTTCTTGAATGATAGGGATTTTCCATCACTATTTTTCAAGAGTTGCCATCATACAATACTTTTGGCATTGTTTAACTGATGTAGAATACACCATAAGTCTGCAGCAGTGTATAACGTACAAACTTAAGGGAAACACTTCTTAAAGCTGTGGCTAAATCATCCACAAGGCCGCACAAGAAACTGCAAATCATGTGATGTTACATCATTTCGTGTGATGTTACATTATGTGCACAGTATATGATTAATATATTAAACTGTCAGAATTAACCTACTACACTACAGTTAGCACCTTACTGCTGTTATAGGATCCCGATGTACACAAATTATCTACTTTGTCTTTCAGACACACTTCATTGGATGTGAATCATAGAATTCCTATAGTGCAGAAGAAGGCCATTTGGCCCATCTAGTCTGTACTGACTCTCCAACAGGGCATTATACCCACAGACCTTAATCCCATGTTTTTGCCTTGTTATTTCCCCTGAACTACACATGCTGGTTTTAAGGAGTAATTTAGCATAGCCAATCCATCTAACCTGCACATATTTCAAGTATTGGTGAGAATGTGTGAACTCTATACAGACTGGAATTGAACCCGGGTCCCTGGCACCGTGAGGCAGCAGTGCTAAATGTTGTGCCACCATGCCAAAATATCCATGGGTCATTTTTGGGATATTCTGGGTTCAGTGGTTAACTGGCCTCCTTCAGTTAACTAATTACATGTGAGCAAAATCATGAAGAGGAGTTGGAGCTCACAACTTCCGGGTTCAGAAACAAATGCTCCTATTGAGCTACATTTAATAGATTATGCTTGTTGTTGAACATTTCTCTCAGGATTTCTGCTGCTCGAGTGAGCAAACATTAGTGAAAAGTGAGAGCAAAGGCTGATTTTTAAATAAGATCTTGACAAGGTTACCAATAAGAAGTCATATGGCATTACAAGACTCAGAGGTGAGAGTTCCTTTACTACTGGGTCACGTTCTAAAAAGACCCTCAGTCATTCCAGTTGCTCTTCTGTAGCCTAAAAGTGTTAGCAGCACCAACTAACCTTTATATGGTGTGGCATGGTGGCACAGTGGTTAGCACTACTGCCTTACAGTGCCAGGGACCTGCATTCAATTTCCAGCTTGAGTCACTGTCTGTGTGGAGTGTGCACATTCTCCCTGTGTCTGCATGGGTTTCCTCCGGGTGCTCCGGTTTCCTTCCTACATGCAGGTTAGGTGGATTGGCTGTGTTAAATTGTCCATTAGTATCAGGGGTATTAGTTGTGTACATATATGGTGTATAGAGATAGAGCCTGGGTGGATCATTGCAAGTGCAGACTCGATGGGCTGAATGGCCTCCTTCTGCACTGTAGGGAATCTATATAGCGCTGTTAATGTAGAGAACTCCTGAGGCCATACTCCACAATGAATATAGACAGGGAAATGGTAGCAGCCACAGTTAAGGAGATTGTGAGAGGCGATTGAAGACTTGACCGCAACAGTAGATTTTGATCAGATTGCGGGAGAAGTGAGGCAGAGGTGTTAAGGGAGGAAGCTGTAAACTGAGGCAGCTGAAGGCCAGATTGGTGAAGAGAGAGGGGATGCTACAAAAAGCCAAGGACAGAGAATGACAATAAAGAGGAGGAGGTATGAGGCTGGCAGAGCTTGCAAAGACAGAATGTGCTGAGAACGTGCAGAGATTTAGGAATGAGTTTTAACTATGCATGAGCTGGAGAATGAAAAGTCAATACGAGCCCACAAGAATGGTTTGAGTGGGAAAGGAGTGCAGCAAACATGAGACTGAGCTTTGGACAAATAACAGTTTAGGATGGATGTAGTGAATAACTAGTGAACAAGTGTCAAACAACAACAGTTTGGTACACCAATAAAGAAAATAATTGAATAACTAAGTTAACAAAAATTCAAACATGTTTGAATTCATAGAGTAAAACATAACAAACAGGCTACCAAGTGGCATGGTGGCACAGTGGTTAACTCTGCTGTCTCATAGCATGGGCCACTGCCTGTGCAGAATCTGCACATTCTCCCTGTGCCTGTGTGGGTTTCCTCTGGGTGCTCTGGTTTCCTCCCACAGTCAAAAGATGTGCAGGTTAGGTGGATTGGCCATGCTAAATTGACCCTAGTGTCAGGGGGATTAGTAAGGTAAATATGTGGAGCTACGGGAATAGGCCTTGGACAGGATTTTGTCGGTGCAGACTCGATGGGCCAAATGGTCTCCTTCTGTGCTGTACGAGTTCCATGATTCTCTAACTCCAACTCTAATAGATACATTGGAAAAATTGTTGAGTGTACCAACCAGGCCGATATCATGCTTTAAGTTAGCAAGATCTTGCTGGTAAAGCCTTATGCCCTCAGTAAAGGTTGACCAAAATGGGAGATGGGATGGATGACATTCTTTTGCTACTAATTTTCTGGCTGATTCCTCACTGCGTGCACCAGATTTGTTTTCTGCCTTTGTGAAATGTTAGCAGTGTCCAAAATCACTATCAGCCCCATCAGTTTTTGTAAGTCAGGTTCAGCTACCTGATTGAAAAATGAAAAGCTGAATTGAAAAATAGACACATTTTGTGCTACAGGCTATTTTATGTTTAAAAATAGCTGTAAATGTACATCCCTACAATTTATGCTCTGTGGCTTCACTGCATGAGATCAGTGAACTTTATCGTACTGTTTACCTATGTGCATCTGAGGATGCCCATCTGTACTTTCTTGCATTGGAAGCACCACTGATGGAAGTTTTCTTTTAAAAAACACAAAGGCTTCGGTGGATCAATCAGCATTTCTCCTTCTTGTTGCTACTGTACTGTTGTAAAGAGTGTGTTTGAAGAAGAGGGCTCACTGCTCTTGATCCGGGCTTGCATGAACATGTATATCCAGCGTCTCTAGTGTCATCATTATGTCATTTATTACAGACCTTTTGTACAAAATCAACAATGTTTTAAGTTTGATCCCGGGTTTCTCTATTTGTCTCTGTAATAGCTAAAATGAGGTCCAGGAGTTGGGTCTGATGGAATATAAGCTCCCTAAATTGAGCCCTAGAAAGGCTGTCCAATTAGTGAGCTCTACAGAGACATGGGGGGCCGGGGGGTGTGGAATTTTCCCATCTCGCCCTCCATGGGAATCATATCAGGCTGGGAGGGGATGGGGAGGATCATACAAAGCTCTGTTGACCTTGGACAGGATTTTCCTATTTTGGGCAGAAAATCCCACCCAGATAATGTGGAGTGCCCGGGTCACTGGCCCTCGGGGCGAATATTCTGCATTGGCAAGTACGTGCCTGGGTATTGCAAACCGTTGTAAATAAATCTGTTTTGGTGAAGGGACACCCAGCCTCCCAGAAGTTATTTCAGTTCCCTATCCCATCAATCTGAGGACAGGCCAACTGATGCCCTAAATCAGCTTTAGCAGAAAAATTGGCACTATCACTTCAATGCATGCTAAAAACTTTCAAGTGGTCACTTGCAATCTTCCACCAAGATCCTCCTCAACACTGACAGTACAGCTGCTTAGAGGAATACATGGCCCAAGCTGCCAATTTATTGCCTGGCGCTAAACTGGAAATTTACCCCAATGTGTTGGCCAACATTTTGATTAAAGTGTTTTTGAAAGAAAGATATGAAGTGGGAACAACCTTCCTAGAGCTAATAGTGAAGATCCTTTCACCATCTGTTGCCACACTCCCCATACATTACAAGTTATATACCCAGGATTATGTTGCTTTTCTTTTTCCATTACCTCCTCCAATTTGCTGAATGGCTAAACAAAACATACAATGGGCACAACGTTATTGACAGAACCAAATCAACCCAGTCAGTTCCTTGAGATTGTATTAAACTGTTAGACCAGACTTTCTGTACCAGAATTACTGACTGTTCCAAGTACCTGCACAATCCTAAAATATTATTTCTTTTTGCTTTGACTTGATTTATTATTGTTAAATGTATTAGCATACAATGAAAAATATTGTTTCTTCCATGCTATATGGACAAAGAATACCCTACATAGGTAAGGAAAGGGGAAGGTGCAGAATGTAGTGTCACAGAATGTAGAGTTGGGGATAGAGAGTTTTCTACAATGCTAACAATCATTTTCTGACTGGCTCCCGTGATGAATCTTCTGTTCAGTGATTGTTAGGATCAAGTAGTTTATTTACTAAATGTTTCAGTGCTGAAGAAAAATCTTAAGTTGATATTGGAACATATCACAGAACATTCCAAAGTCTTTCAAGGTTAATTGTGAAGTGCTCAGCAACAAATGTGTTGTATGGCCATTCAATGTGTTTTCCAATGATTTGGGTGAGTGATGAATGTTAACCAACACACCAGGAGAACTTTGACAAAAGGTTGTAGAATCATAGAAACCCTACAGTGCAGAAAGAGGCCATTTGGTCCATCGAGAATGCATCGACCACAATCCCTCCCAGTCCCTACCCATATCCCTACATATTTTACCCACTAATCCCTCTAACCTATGCATCTCAGGACACTAAGCGCCAATTTATCATGGCAGATCAACCTAACCTGCACATTTTTGGATGTGGAAGGAAACAGGGGCACCTGGAAGAAACCCACGCAGACACAAGGAGAATGGGCAAACTCCACACAAAAAGTGACCCAAGCCGGGAATCGAACCCAAGTCTCTGGAGCTGTGAAGCAGCACTGCTAACCACTGTGCTACCATATCTGGACTCGAAATGTCAGCTCTTTTCTCTCCTTACAGATGCTGCCAGAGCCTGCTGAGATTTTCCAGCATTTTCTCTTCTGGCACCAGGAGAATTTTGCTGTTTGTCTGCAGGCCCAAATAGGCCAAAGACAACTTTGTTCAACAATGCATCTTGAAGGTAGAACCTTTAATAGCGTAGCACTCCCTCAGTACTACCCTCAGTTATGTGGGGATTATGTGCTCAAGTCCTGGAATAGGGTTTGCTCACACAATTTTCTGAAGCAAAAATAGACCAATGTAGCAAATTGTTTACTGTTTACATACCTCAATTTATTGGGCACTAGGTTAAAGTGCTTGTGTTTCAGAAATGCCATTCAAATGATGAGGGAATGCTGCTAATCTATCTAAAATGCCTCAAGTAATTAGTCTATCCATGCACTCTGTTCCTTAAGAGTGTCCAAGGGAAAATCATTCCATCATGAAAACTTTTTCTCTGAAAACTTTTGGAGCATTATGTTTGGTGAGGAACAATTTATATGTCTTACTTGTAGTAAATTGGAAGGCCGCTCACTGTGTCTTCAACAAAAAATGCTTTATTAACTAATATCATACGTATACAAGATAAAGGCCTAACAAAACACTTCCAGAGGTCTATTCTCTTCTCCTTCCTGGCTTCCACTGAGAATCTTCCCCATCCCGGGATGCGTGGGGCGACACAGTGGCATAGTGGTTAGCACAGCTCCAGGGAACCAAGTTCAATTTCTGGCTTGGATCACCGTCTGTGTGGAGTGTGCATGTTCTCCTCGTGTCTGCATGGGTTTTCTCCAGGTACTCCAGTTTCCTCCCACAGTTCGAAAGACATGCTGGTTAGGTGTATTGACCCGAACAGGCTGGAGTGTGGCGACTAGGGGATTTTCACAGTAACTTCATTGCAGTGTTGATGTAAGCCTACTTGTGACTAATAAATAAAAACTTTATTTTTGCCCATCTTCTGATTGGCTCAGCTTTCTATGCAGCCTCTTCATATGGTTTGGCCTGATCCCATCGCTTGTAGAGGATTGCCCTCTTAAAGGGGTCACATTGCCATATATTGTCCTTCGTTCGTGTTACAAATTCTACCGTACTGTGCCTTCATTTTGGTCTACATTGTTACTCCAGAATGATGTGATATGTGCCATAAAATCCATAATAGTACACTGGCATTGACTTCTAATGCATTTCAGTCTGCATCTATAATTAGAAAAGAACAGTTGATCCCAACTGGATCAGACTGCAGCATATTTCTTTTCTTTATTCATAATAAACTGGGATATCTTCTGGAGGTTTTATTGACTTAGATCCGTAGCTAATTAAAAGCACATTTCTCCCCTCTCCATTTTCTATTAGCTATGCTCTTTCCTAATAACAATTCCTGCCTTGGGTGTCACTCTATTGGTGGCAAACATTCTCCAATAACTCAATTAAACAGGTGCTCTTCGACTGTCAGCTTTGAGAGTGGCAGCACAGGTATCAAAGGCTAACCTGATCCTGTCCAGTTCTGCATACATACATGTCCAGTCGCTTTCTTGCTTTTGACAATCTCTTGATAATTGAATAAGATCATTTCTCAGCATGAATGATGAAAAGATTCCCATTTGAAGATTTGCCATTCCTTTATCAAACATTTACATGGTTTTATCAATCAATTTTAGATGGGCATATCTTTACCACAAAGTTGGCATGTGAAAGACAAGCTGATAGAATTAAAGTGGACTGACATTCTTTCTTCTGACAACATTTCCGTTCTTCTTTCGCAACCTGAACTTGTGTACCTGCTGACAGTTTGTGGTCTTTGATGTGCACCTCCCACGTACTGATGTCAATACCTTATAGCTTCAGGTTAAGTTTCTTTATATTTTTATATCTTATTTTCCAACTGCCAACATTTCTTTGAAAGGGGGTCAGCTCTGATTGAAATAGTTGATTTCTTTTTATACATTCGTGGGATGTGGGCATCGCTGGCTGGGCCAGCATTTATTGCTGGTCCTGAATTTCTCTTGAACTGAATGGCTTGCTAGGCCAATTCAGAGGGCATTTAAGAGTCAGCCATATTGCTGTGGATCTGGAGTCACAAGTAGACCAAATCAGCTAAGGACGGCAGATGTCTTTCCCAAAGGGAAATTAGTAGATCAAATGTGTTGTTATGACAATCGACAATGCTGTCATAGTAATCATTAGACTTTTAGTTCAAGTTTCACCATTTGCCATGAGATTTGAACCTGGGTTCCCAGAGCACTACCTTGGCTCTCAGAATTACTAGTTCATTGATAATACCATTTGTACATATACCAAGGGATGCTTTTTAATGGAAGAACATAAATAATTACACTTTATTGCAGCATTCAATTATATTACTTCATGGAAGAATTCATACTGTTAATTAAGCAAATAAATCTTTACTGGAACTTGATCTGTAGCCTAACCAGTGCAACCTGTAAAACAATTGGACACTATTTTCTACTGGTCATTGGTTTTACCATCCTCCTAATGTCCAAAGATGTACGGCTTAGGTGGATTGTCCAGGCTAAATTGCCCCTTAGTGTCAGGGGGAGTAGCTAGGGTAAATACATAGCATGATGGGGATAGGGCCTGGGTGGGCTTGTGGTCGGTGCAAACTCGATGGGCCGAATGGCCTCCTTGCATACAGTACGGATTCTGTGAATTCTTTGTTGAGTTTGACGGATTTTCTGTAAGATACTGATGCTTCCTGTAAGTCACTCAGGAGTCAGAATTGTGAGGCCAAGGGACTTTTAATTTTCGTGGACACATCTAGACCTTTACCATCAGAGCTGACAGTCTTCAGATAACCAAAGGTTGCTGAGACACTGAATGCGAAATCGAATGAGCTCTCAGACAATTAAACTATTCAATAGATAGCTACCAAGGTGGTATTGATGGGGAGAAGCTGGAGCATCAGGTGAAGGATGATAAAGCACTTTTGTTTTGGAAACGTTAAGATGTGGTGGGTAATGGGGATGTCGATAAGCAATTGGGAGCATGAACTTTGTGCAACTTCCAGTTTCCTAAGCTACATGTGCTGAGATCAACTGTAGGCCTTACCATGGTCTCTGCTGAGTTCATCTAATTCGGAATAAGTTGGGAATTAAATCTAGATGATTCCTGCTATGAGTCAGTTGCTCAGCGCTTTAATCTGCTGAACCATAAGTTCCAAACAAATTTAATTATATAGCCATTGGCTGCAGTGTGAATGTCAGAATTTGTACTCAAAGTTCCTTAAATGTCAGATTAATATAAGTATTGATGTTTGGATAAGTATGCTGCGACATATCTAATATGATAATGATTATTAGTGAATTCATCAGATTTTTCAGCTTTCAGTCTCTCACTCACTTTTTCCATGCTGTGTATATAACAAGCAAAATCTATTTTTAATTGATTTTTGGTGCACTTCTGGCTTATGACAGCAGGGAAGGGTGGTCTTGGAGAACAGAACACAGTTGCACATCAATGCCTCAACCATTCTCATTTCAACTTTAATTATACTGTATATGGAAATTTGAGCCAAACACACAAGGAACATTTGTTGGCACATAAATGATATAACTTATTGTGATGGGTAAAGTGACACCTGAGAAAATTTCTTACCCCTGGAAAGGAATTCTGAATTTATGCTTTACATAGAGTGTATATAAGCTCTTACATAATCATCATTGAAGGACGGTTGGTCTCCTGCCTTGGGGGTTATGATAGAGTAAGACATACTGAGCCATCCAGTTGTAATTGAATGTAATTCTGCTGCTGCTGACAGCCCAGCGTGCCTCAGAGATGTCCGGCTTTGAGCAGCTGGATCTGTTCTGAGTCTCTCCTGTGTAGTATGGTACTTGTGTCGAATGCCTGTGTACAAAAAACACTAGACACTGTGAGTACTCAAACTTTACAAGCTTTAATTATTTGCTAGTAAGGACAACACACACCCAGTGCAACGCACTGCAAAGTGTTCTCCCGATTTATGCAAGCAATATTAGCAACAAGAGTTCACCGTATCTTGCTCTTTGGAATCTCATTAACCAAAGGGTCTTATTTTCATCCTGTGGCCAAGGCTGGAAATACAGTATTTATGAACCTGACACAAGGTTTAGATTAGTTTTTATCCTGAATACACAAGCGTTGGCCTCACTGAAGGCTTTGTTGCCATATTTTCTGTTGCCTGCCTTTGTTGTTGCAATTTATTTCCGCACCAGCACCTGCCGTTTTTAATTGCTTTTAACTATAGTTTCGCAAATCCCAGCAACCCTATGGTGCTTTATTTGAAGTGAGCATCCTTAATCTTGCAGAAAAAAGTGAATTAAATATTTAGCCATATCTGAAATTGCAATTTAATTTTCACTGTTATGCTAAACAACATGGTGAAGGGTGCTCTCTCAGTGTCACAACAGGACTTTATGTCCACAAGGACTGTGCTATGGAAGGGAGACATGCAAATTTGCTCTTTTTTTGTGGGACATGGGCATTGCTGGTTGGCCAGTATTTATTGCCCATCCCTCATTGCCCTTGGGAAGGTGGTGGTGGGCTGCATAATGAAATGGTGCAGTCCATGTTCTGTGGGTTGACCCAAAATCGTGATGGAATTCAAGGATTTGACTCAGCGATTGCAAAGGAACGGTAATATATTTCCAAGTCAGGATGGTGAATGGCTTGGAGGGGACCTTGCAGGTGGTGTGTTCCTATGTATCTGCCGCCCTTGTCCTTCTAGTTGGAAGTGGTCATGGGTTTGGAAGATGCTGTCGAAGGATCTTTGGCAAATTTCTTTAGTGCATCTTGTAGATAATACACCCTGCTACTAATGATCATTGCCGGTAAAGGGAGTGGATGTTTATAAATGTGGTGCCAATCAAGCGGGCTGTGTTTGTCCTGGATAATGTCAAACTTCTTGAGTGTTGTTGCACCCATCCAGGCAAGTGGGGAGCATTCCATCATATTCCTGACTTGTGCCACGTAGATGGTGGACAGCTTTTGGGAAGACGGGAGATAAGTTACTCATGTCAACCTTTCAACTTGTATTGCATTCATGATGTCCCATATCAGAGAGCAACAGAGAGGATCAACAGATGTCCTAACCAGAAAGCAGCAGCTGATTTTCTAAAGCATTACTCCTCAGTTTCAGTTCATGAGTTTATCGGCAAGTCTAGTTTTGCCGGTTAAGTTGGAGTTGGTTTACAGGGCGTTATCTATACCAGCTGAAATTGAAAGTTTTGTGCTTATATAGCGCCAGGTTTCATGCCCTCGGAATATGCTAAAGCTTAATACACAGACAATGAAGCACATTTGAAGAGTTTTGATTGTAAATGGAAATTGTTGTGATTGGAAATGTGGCAGCCAATCTGTGCACACAAGCTCTTGCAAACAGCAATGTGATAACGACCAGATAATATGCTTTAGTGACATTGTTGAAGGATGCACATTGGCCAACTAAGTTGTTTAACAGTTGACCAGGTTTCTTGCCAGTTCTCATGTAAGACAGCATGGTGGCACAGTGGTTAGCATTGCTGTCTCTCAGTGCCAGGGATCTGGTTCAATTCTGGTATTGAATCACTGTCTGTGTCGAGTTTACACATTCTCCCTGTGTCTACATGGGTTTCCTCTGGGTACTCCAGTTCCCTCCCACACTCCAAAGATGTGCAGGTTAGGTTGATTGGCCATGCTAAATTGCTCCTTAGTGTCAGGGTAAATATATGAGGCCCCTTAGTGTTGGGGTAAATTCACGGGGGAATAGGACCTGGGAGGGATTGTTATCAGTGCAGGAGTGATGGACGGAATGGTTTCTTTCTGCACTGTTGGGATTCTATGATTCACTGAGTTGGCACAGACTGGCATGGTTGAAATTCTGGAAAAAAAATGTAATAATCAGGCACTATGTCCAAATAGTGGCCGATTCAACATCACCCATTTTGTGCCAGCTGCTGAAATGAATTTCTACCCTGTGGGGTTTGCCACTTTTTCCACGCCTGTCCCAAAGCTCCGCAAAGACTGTGCACAAAGTCAGTCCTTGTCACCTGTGCCTGTTGGCTATGCTGCAGTGTTGTCAAGTGCCAAGTGCTTCAAATGCTTGGAAAATCCATCCTAATGCTTATTGCTCAGAACAGTTTTGCCTGGGGCTTAATGTTCAGTTACGTGGTCTGCTTATTTTTAAATTTACCATGGTAACTATCCATTTCAGTGTCACCTACAGTTTGAGATATTCCACAATGACAACTGGCTTTAACCTTCAGGCTGAAGCAGAAGAAAATTTTGGAAGATTCTTCCACATTTGCTGTTGCTTTATCCGGAGGGATCTCTGCTTTCTACCTTCATGAATATATTCATCCAGCAGGTGGCCAGTATAGTAACACAACACATTTTCATAAGAAAAAAATCAATATTGCAGATGCTAAGGTTCCTTTAGTGTGCTTTATGCCCACTGTGAGTACATAGTCCCAAAACATTAATTAGACATATCATCAAAACTGCTGTTAGGAGTAAAACTTCTTGTACTGTTTGATGATGGACCTCAACACATCTGTAAAGTAGGAAAAGTGATTGTATCTGGAGATTGCCTTGACATTTGTAAAAAATATCAACATTTCATCTAAACTCATTATCAAACTGCATGTTTCGTTCAATTGGTTTGCTCAGGTGTAATTAAAACTCGGCAAATTTGGAATGTTGCTTAGATTGATCGGATCTGGCTCCCAATTAATAGTCTTCATTAATATGGATTGCCTCATTTAGAAATTCCATGATTTTTTTTATTCATTTACCGGAACTGGGCATCAATGGCTAGATCAGCATTTATTACTCACCTCTAGTTGCCCTTGAGAAATTGATGGCGAGCTGCCTCCTTGAACGGTTGTAGTCCCTGTGGTGTAGGTATATCCACAGTTGTGTTAGGGAGGGAGTTTCAGGATTTTGACCCAGCAACAATGAAGGAATGGTAATATATTTCCAAGTCAGGATGGTGATTGGCTTGGAGGCTCACTTGCGGATGGTGGCAGTCCCATGTACCCACTGCCCTTGTCCTTCTAGATAATAACAGTCATGGATTTGGAAGGTGCTGCCTAAGGAACTTTGGTGAATTCATGCACTGCGTCATGTAGGTGGTATGCACTGCTGCATCAATGGTGGATGGAATGAATGTTTGTGGATGGGATGCCAGTCAAACAGGCTGCTTTGTCCTGGATGGTGCCAACTTTCTTGAATGCTGTTGGAACTTCACCAGGCAAGTATTCCATCACGCTCTTTCTAATTTCTTGTAGATGGTGGACCGACTTTTGAGAGATAGAAAGTGAGTTAGTTATCACAGTATTCCTAGCCTCCCTCCTGCTCTTTTGGCCATGGTATTTACATGGCTGATCCAGTTCAATTTCTGATCAACAGTAATCCCCAGAATGCTGGACAAGGCAATCTAGTGTCAACAATTCACAGGCCAATTTTGTACCAAGTCCACTATTTTCTGAATGGAACTAAATTGACATAAAATGTGCCTAGATTCAGAAAATAGGAACTAATGTGTTCTTTCCCCAACCATGGAAAAGCAATCCTTTGTTACTACACTCCTGAGACTTATCCATATCCATATCCAAACAAGCTACCACTGAGCAATATTAACAATTTGCACTGAACTGTCAACAGTTTTGGACTATAAACTTGTAATTAAAACTACACAATCTGTTGTAACAGAGTGTTGTCAAGCCCCATGTCATTCCGAACTAATATAAAAACCAAATATGACAGATGCCGGAAATCAAACCTGAACATGCACAAAATACTCAGGAAGTCAGGCAACATGAAAAAAATAGAGTTGACAGGTTGGATTTTTGCAGAGTCAAGCTACCTTCTGAGATTAGCAGACTCTTTAAGTGGTGGGTGGAACCTGGACACTGAAGCCCTACCATATTTCCAATCGATGCAGATTTTGCTTGCAAGGGGTAGTGTGTGAGACATTATTTACACAAAGGAAAACTGCATTGTGCAGGGGCATTTGACTGCAATGCTGCATTCAAACGTGTCCAATTTTTAATGGACCAAGAGGCTGAACTGCACTGTGGGAATTACAAATTTATGCCGTCAACATTAAACTTTCTTAAAGGTCTTTGTATGTGCCATATCTAAAGCTTTTTTTAAAAAAAATTTGATATACAAAGAACAAAGAAAGTTATAGCCCTCCAATTTCAGCCCTCCAAGCCAGCACTGATCATACTGCTCATCTGAACTAAAACCCTCTACCCTTCCAGGGACTGTATCCCTCCATTCCCATCCCATTCATGTGTTTGTCAAGACACCCCTTAAAAGTCATTATCGTATCTGCTTCCACTTCCTGCCCTGGCGCCAAATTTCCAGGCAACCACCAACATTCGTGTAAAAGACATGCCTTGTAGATCTCCTTTAATCTTTGCCCCTCATACCTTAAATCTATGCTGCCTAGTAACTGACTCTTCCGCCCTGAGAAAAAGCTTCTGACTATATTCTTTAAAGCGAATGCAAAAACAGACTAACCCTGTGAGTGAAAATTTGAAAAAAAACCTTTACTGGACTGTTTTCATTATGTGGAGATGCCAGCGTTGGACTGAGGTAAACACAGTAAGAAGTCTCACAACACCAGTTAAAGTCCAACTGGTTTATTTGGTAGCAAAAGGTATTAACTTTTGGAGTGCAGGCTGAACCTTCATCAGGTAAGTCGGATTAGAACTCCCACTCACCTGACAAAAGGGCAGCCAGCTCTCCGAAAGCTAGTGGCTTTTGCTATCAAATAAACCTGTTGGACTTTAACCTGGTGTTGTGAGACTTCAGACTATTTTCATTGACAGACCATCTGGAGTTGGTGGGAAATGAAACATTATCATTTCTTCATGCGGTTTTAATAGAGATCTTTCTAAACATTTTATATGCCATTATTTTGTCTCCATTTCAAATTCTACGGTTAGCTCAGCAGGGGGTTCTGGGTTTTCTGTTTGATTGACAGTTTCAATAAGCTATAAGAAGGGTTTTATCTTTGTTGTGTGATGTAAATAGACACTTGTTTTTATAAGAAATTAATCACTTGAGATTTAAAAGCTTTTAATGAGTTATATAAATGGGATTTTTGTTGCACGGTCAAGTGTGTATGAGTAAAAGCTGTGTTAAATTATTAGAGGTTTATTTTTTTCCATCTCCACATGTCCCCTGAGATCTATCCTGCCCTTTGTGGGTACTGGGTGAGCTGCGATGGAAGTGACATTGGGGTATAAGAGGGACTGCGGTCTTGAGTTTGCTTGGAAGGACCATCGGGACTTGGGAAGTGAGGAGGTTTGAGGACTGAGGGCAAGAGGGCCTAACAATTTCTAAAACATCATAGGTAGATGCCTGGAGAACATGAAGCAGGCCAACTAATCAGCTCCCTCAGTATTCCCCCATTGACTGACTGAGATCTGTTTCCAGAGTTGATGGGCCCAGTTCTATTCTGCTCCCGCCTCCCTGGAGGGAAAATTTGTTTGAACAGGGCCCTTTAAACTGAGGCAGGTTACCAAATCAGCAAATTTCCTGACTTGAACTGCCTTCTGCCATCAGGAAAATCCAGCCCAACATTTCACATTGAGCTGAAACTGTGAATCGCTCTCACTCCTGAGAGTGCAGCACTTTCAGTTTTATTACACTTTAAACTAAGTTCATTGTGTTAGTCCTTTGAGGTGTATAGAAAGAGAGATGATGATAAGTGGTACAAAAGCAAGCATGAGTGTGATAGTATATTGTGCAAGTTGTGGAAAAGAAACATTTATCCCATTGGACTGGTTTTTGTATTTTTCAGTCAAGCCACATTGGCGCAGTGGTTAGTACTGCTGTTCACAGAACCAGGGACCTGGGTTCAATTCCCGACTAGGATCACTGTCTGTATAACTGTGTGAACACCCTGTGCCTGCGTGGGTTTCCTCCCAGTGCCCCAGTTTCCTCCCACAGTCCAAAAGTGCTGATTAAATGCATTGACCATGCTAGAATTCTCCCTTAGTATACCCCAAACAGGTGCTGGAGTGTGGCGACTAGGGGATTTTCACAGAAACTTCATTGCGGTGTTAATGCAGGACAACTTGTGACACTAATAAAACAGACTTTAAATCAGTTCTCAGCAAAAATAATTTCACCACGTTCTCAGGAATCTGAAAAAAAAGGCAAAACATTCCTGATTTGATGCTAGTGGCTTTCAGTAAGGAATTCTATAATAGATAGAAGATCCCCTAGGCCAGTTGCTGCCCATTTACTGAAGACAAAAAAAATCCCAATTCTTTAAGAAATATTTTGTTTTCTTCTGTACAAAATGAAACCATATCAGGAGAAGAACATAGTCAATTTTAGGTGCTGCAACAAACTTGAGGAGAACATGTACAAAATTTTCTCGGAGCGATCTGTATCCTTGCTTTGCTGGATAGTATTGTTTGCCAAGAAGGTTTGAGATGATTTTCAACACACAGTGATTGGCAGGAAGGAAAATGGAAGCATTCCCTTTTGACTTCCATCGATCTTCATTGAATTCTGTGCCCAGATCATTAAAATAAATATTGGATTTGGTTTTTATTTTCTGTTGTGTCTTGTTAGCAGGCCCTAGCAATTAAACCTCTGCTGCTGAACAGAGAGATCATTGAATCCCTGCAGTGCAGGAGGAGGCCATTCGGCTATGAAGTCTGCACCGACAACAATTCCCTAACCCTATTACCACCATGTATTTACCCTGCCAATTCCTCTGACACTAAGGGGCAATTTTTAGCATGGCCAATCAACCCCTCTCACACACCTTTGGACTTTGCGAGGAAACCGAACTACCCTGGAGAAAATTCACACAGACACAGGGAGAATGTGCAAGCTCCACACAGACAGTGACCTAAGCCAGAATCAAACTCATGTTCCGGGCACTGTCAGGCAGCAGTGCTAACTATTGTGCCACCATTCTGCTCATAAGTTGAGCTTCTGATCACATATCCATAGCTTGTATTTCAATTCAGTAGGACAGACAGACTGAAAGTCTCCATTCGCTGCCAGCTGGAAAGAATCATCAGGAAATGACTTTAGGCAGCTTGAACTCATCCAGAAGATGGCAAATATCTATCAAATTTCCCATAATTTAATTGACTCTTGACAAATTGGCACTAATCAAAGGAGAAGAGGCCTCATACAATTGTACAACTAATCATCATTTGATAGTATAGAACTTGAGTATTTCTGAGAGAAGGGACATGCTATTGAAGCATCCATTAGGACAGCTGGCAAAAAATGACCAACAGTAAAAAGGGAGCAACAACCTAGAGGAGAGTGTTGAATGTTGGAAAATGGACTCTGATCGGTAAAGGTGTTGTTATGAAAATGTAGCATGGAATAGTTAACTTCTCAGCTTTGTTCAAATTCGAATAGGGCTCTTGTTGTTTCTCCGGTGTGCCTGCACTGATGGCGAAGTGGGGGCAACAAATAAGTGTGAGAACCCTCAAGTTACGCAGCAATTCTCCAAGTCTCAAGTGAGTAATCAATGTTCTCTCCTTTATCCCCTGTGATGCACTAATGCTATCTCCCTTCTCATTGAGGCAAAGCAGTCGAGTGATCCCCTGAATCCAAAGGGCACGAAGGGAGACTTCTCGGAGTGTACTTTTAAAGAGGCGCCAAGCTGTCACCCGCACCCAGAACCAGCCCAGATACTCGCATCTCGTTGGATCACTAAGTGGACAGCCTTCTGGGTCACTCATTGGTGAACACCTCACAGCTGAAGGTCCACAGCAGGTAGAGGAAGGAAGATGTCAGGGAACTGGCACTCAGAGGCTCTGTTGGGCCCCCTGGCTGGAGGTGTGTCCCTGGACCCGGTTCTTCCAGAACTGATGGAATTCGGTTTGGAGCATCAGGAAGGCATTCTCTGTAGCTTAAAAACCTCTCCAAATATCAAAATTCCAAATATGTAAAGTATAGGAAAAAATCTAAATAACAGACACTTACTATTAACCTATGAAACTTTTCACTAAACAAACACTTTACTTTGCTGAACTTGTGAGCCAATTGATTCCCTTATTCAATTTTTATTCAGAAATCAAAAAGAAAATAAAACAACAAAGCAGTCTTAGCACATTATAGTGTAATGTACTGTCTTAGAATATATATATTTTAAAATATTTTAACTGCAGCATTTCAAAAGTACTTTAATAGTTCTGTACCACTTTAGCACGCTCTGAGGTGAAGAAAGGTGCTCTATAAATGCAAGTAAATCAAAACGAAACACTACAAATACTGGAAATGTGGAATAAAACAGAAAATGCTGAAAAAGCGCAATTGGCTGGCAGCACCTGTGCAGACAGAAATAGAATTAATGTATCGAGTCCAGCCAGCTCTGAATGGGTCTGAAGGAGAGTCATGTGGACCCATAGAATCCCTACAGTGCTCATCGGCTCTCTGACAATATCTTGTCCAGGTCTTCTCCCCTGCCTATTGCTGTAACCCTATGCATCTATCATGGTCAATTCACCTATCCTGCGTATCTTTGGATTGTGGGAGGACACCAAAGCACTCGGAGGAAACCCATGCAGACACAGGGAGAATGTGCAAACCCCACACAGTTACCCAAGGCCAGAATTGGGTCCCTGGTGCTGTGAGGAAGCACTGCTAATTAATGTGCCAGCATGTCGCTCTGTTAACCATGTTAGGTAGCACAGTGACACAGTGGTTAGCACTGCTGCCTCAAAGCGCCAGGGATCTGGGTTTGATTCCTGATTTGGGTCACTGCTTTGCTTGACAAAGCCTGGACTCAAAACATCAGCTCTTCTCTCTTCTTACAGATGCTGCCAGACCTGCTGAGATTTTACAGAACATTTTCTTTTGGGTCACTGTCTGTGCAGAGTCTGTACATTCTCCATATGTCTGTGTGCTTTCATTTGGGTGCTCTGGTTTCTTCCCAAAGTCCAAAAGATGTGCCGGTTAGGTGCATTGGCCATGCTAAATTCTCTTTCAGTGTACCCAAACAGATGCTGGAGTGTGGCAACTAGGGAATTTTCACAGTAACTTTATTGCAGTGTTAATGTAAGCCTACTTGTGGACACTAATAAATATAAAAACGTCTTCTCACTCCACAAAGGCTGTCAGAGCTGATGAGTCCTTCAAGCATTTCATGTTCTTGTATATCGACAAACTTTCACTTTTACTCTCATATTAAACTTCATATGCATCATTTTCCGGTCATTCACACCCACAGGATCTTCCAGTCCTGCCGACGGTGCAACTCCTGTTGCTGGTTTCATGGCAGCGAGGGGCAGGTTCAATGGAAAGCCTGATTGACAATGGCAGGACAGAAACACCCTGCTGCTGGCCATTAGCAAGCTGCCTCCTCCACTGAAGAACACGTGGCAGATTGCATGGAAAATCCTGCCTCATGTCTTAACAGAGTTGTCATTACATAAGGCATTTGATAAAATTCTTCCAAAACAGAAAAAGTCAGACATTTTCATTATGTAGGGATATAAGGGTAGGGCCTGAGTGGGATTGTAGTTGGCACATATTCAATGGGCAGAATGGCCTCTTTCTGTATTGTGCAGTTTCTATGATTCTATGATTGCCCAGGTGACTCGGTGAGTAGCAGGACTGGAGCATTGCTGCTTTATACAAGATCTTGGAGCCCTCATGCTTCAGTTGTTGAAAGTAAGCGTGCAGGTACAGCAGGCAGTAAAGAAGGCAAAAATTATGTTGGCCTTCATAGTGAAATGATTGAGCATAGGGATAGGGATATTTTACTGCAATTGAGCAAGGCATTGGTGAGGCCACATCTGGAATATTGTGCACAGTTTTGGTGTCCTTATCTGAGGAAGGATGTCCTTGCTATAGAGGGAGTACAGAGAAAGTTTACCAGGCTAATTCCTGGAATGGCATTTGTCGTATAAGAAGAAATCAATCATCTGAGGAAGGAGCAGTGCTCCAAAAGCTCATGCTACCAAATAAACCTTTTGGACTTTAACCTGGTGTTATGAGGCTATTTAATATGAGGAGAAACTAAGTCAGTTAGGATTATATTCATTGGAGTTTAGAAAAGAGAGAGAAGATCTTATGGAAACTTAAAATTCTAACAAGGTTAGACAGGGAAGATCTAGAAAGAATATTCTCATTGGTAGGGGAGTCCAGAACTAGGGGTTAAAGTTTGAGGATGAGGTAAACCTTTTTGAACTGAAGTGAGAAGAAATTTCTTTACCTGGAGGGTGGTGAATGTTTGTAATTCACTAACACAGAAAGTTAAGGCCAAAACGTTGTCAGATTTCAAGAAGAAATTATCAAGAAGATATAGCTCTAGGGGCCAAAGGGATCAAGGGGCGTGGGAGGAAGGAGAAATCAGGATATTGAATTTGATGATTAAAATGAATGTTGGAGCAAGCTGGAAGCACCAAATGGCCTACTCCTGCTTCTAGTTCCTATACAATGTGACTGCCTCATGCATTAAACAATTCCCCAAACAATGGAATCTGTTTAAATAAAACAATAGCTCATATCCCAGGCTTACACTTTCCAGATGGAAGTGGATGAGTAATGTTTAATAACAGCAGCAATTTGCATACTTACAGCACTGTTAATGTTGTAAATCAACCCAAAAAGCCCGTTAGGGAGAGTAATCACTGAACCACATGGGAAATAGCAGAACAGATGACCAAAAATGTGGTCAAAGAGATGGGTTTTAAGATACAATTTAAAGTAGGAGATGTTTGGAAGGGAGGGATTCCTAAACTTCAGCTTAGATGGCTAGCTTGTATTTCAGAATAACCCTACCACCATGGGTTCAATTCCCATCCTGGCTGAGGTAGACTTCAGACCTGCCTTTTTGCTTTGTCTCAACAACCCCCTCCCCCAAGGAAGATAATGGTAAAGAACAACTGAGAAAAAAATGGCTCAGACCGAAGAATCAACAGAAAATTGAACTCATTGGTACCTGTTTTTTGTATGGGATGGGGCAGCCTCTAGTTCCAAAATAGTATCTGCAGCACACAAGGACAATTCTGGTTCAAAGTAAAGTAAAATGAACTTTATTTAATAGTCACAAGTACATTTACATTAATACTGCAATGAAATTACTGTGAAAATCCCCTAGTCACCAACTTTGGCACCTGTTTGGGTATACTGAGGGAGAATTTAGCATGGCCAATGTACCTAACCAGTACACCTTTCAGGCTGTGTCAGGAAACCGGAGCACCCAAAGGAAAAAAACACACACGTATACACACACAGGGAGAACGTGCAAAATCCACACAAACAGTGACAGAAGAAAGTGCAGCAGGCACCACACTGGTTTTGCATGCACACACCTTTCTTTTGCCAAAGCATCCAGAGCAGTCTTGAAATCAATCAACATACAATACAGATTTAATGCAAGTCCTGCCATTTCAGACTCTGTGCTCTCAGTTGAGCAACCCTCTATCCTCCTTTTGGACAGCCAGCCAGTATCCTATAGGACCCCTCAGCATTGCTATTTAAAGGACTGATCACCCACTGAGAGACTTGTTGCAGGATTATTTCCTCTGGCTGCTGCTACAACTCTTCTCCGTACTTGTTAAAAGTTTCAATAATCTACAGGAAATGGAGTAGTCTGACTGATGCTAATTTTTTTTTTTTGTGTGGCTTATCCACAAGCCATTTTCTTCCAGAGATATGTGGCCTCACAGGGCTTCCCTTTGGCATTGAGCATTATTGGGAGAATGAGCAAATGTCATGCAGAGCAGGACGCACTGCTTGAAGAGGGAGGAGGAGGAGGATGAGATGATGGGATGTCAGCAGGAGGCCACATTTTTGGGAGGTCATTGGAGAGCAGATCTGTTTGGAGGAGATTGCTGAAGCTCTGTGATGCCCTGCCAAACTCTTTGAATATTGGTATCCAGAGCTATGATGCCAGCAGCCTGGCTTCCCATGCCAGTGAGTGCAGATGGTGTGACAGCAGTGTGATCTGCCATTGGCAGCATTCTATATTAGTTAGGTACTGTCTGTTGGTTGCAATGGGAACAGAAACACTACCATTAAGTGCTGCATTGTGGTTGGCTCCGCAGATGATTTGATGGAGGTAGCCAGACATTCCATTTTGGACAAGATGTGCTCCAATTTGTGTGTGAAGTGTTGTGCTAAGTTGCTGCTAGACTCCTTCATGCTTTTTGACATTGAACGCAGGCTATTTGACAGGCTATCCAATGCATCAAATATTTATTTGGCTTTGGGCATCCAAGAGCCTTCCTCTCTAACTGAGCCTATTAAAGTCATTGGTGGAATTTCATCAGCACGTCTGAGGTTTATACAATCCTGCCCCAAGGCCAACAGAGAACAGCATTCCCCATTGGTCCCGGGGGGTGGGATCATGTGCTGTTCTCCGAGCCTCGCTGCCCTCTGACCTGAGGTGGATGTGCTGGTAAAACTCTGGCCCTGCATTGTCTGCAGCATCTTATCTTTGGTAATAAGTCGGGGAACCCAAGCTAAAAAGGCTGCATAAAATAAATAGCTGAATACCTTGTTTAATTTTAAATATAAAAATACTTGAGCAATATGTAAAGTTAAACTTTTTCCAAGTATTGCTATATGCAAGAATATACCTTGCACCTTTGGCTTTTATCACATGCCTTTAAAATGCATTCTGTATTGCATTATTTCTATGATTCTATTTTATAGCCTACAGCCACGTTTCTCAAATTGAGATCCACAGGGTCTGTGTAATAGTCAAGCAATACCTCAATGATCAAGAGCTGGAGATGAGCTCAGTGCAAGCTGAGGGTTAGGATGGGGTATGGACACTGCATGTGCAGCTCAGGAAAAGCTGGCTGGCTCCCTTAGGAGGGAAGCAGACATAGAGGAGGGCACATAGAGAGTGGCTGGAAGATCACCAGGCATACTGGCAATTACCAAGTTGGAGGTATACCTCAGGTGAGTTCAACTTTCTAGAAGAGAGGAGTTTTGAAAATATTTACATATTCATTTCATTGCATGCAAACATCCAAACACACAAATTAGGAGCAGGAGTAGGCCACTTGGCCCCTCAAGCCTGCTGACCCATTCAATAAGATCATGGCTCATCTGATTATAACCACAACCAAACATTCTTGCCTACCCATGATAACCTTTCACCCCTTTGTTAATCCAGGATCTATTTGGCCCTGCCTTAAAAATATATAAAGGTTCTGCTTCCACCGCCTTTTGAGGAAGAAAGGTACCTTTTGTGGGCAGCATGGTGATACAGTGGGTAGCACTGCTGCCTCACAGTGGCAGGGACCCAAGTTTGATTCTGGCCTCGGATCACTCTCTGTGAAGTTTGCACATTCTCCCCATGTCTGCATGGGTTTCCTCTGGTTTCCTTCCACAGTCCAAAGATGTGCGGATTAGATTGATTGGCCATGCAAAATTACTCCTTAGTGTCAGGGGGACTGGCAGGGTAAATACTTGGGGTTACGGGAATAGGGCCTAGGTGGGTTGTTGAAGATGCAGGCCCAATGGGCCAGAAGGGCTCCTTCCACCTAGTAGAGATTCTATGATTCTATGAGAGCTCCAGAAAATCACGATCCTCAGAGAAAGACTTCTCTTTGTTTCAAATGAGTGACTTCTAGTCCTAGATTTTCCAACAAGAATAAACAGCCTCTCCACATTTACCTTGTCAATACCAAGTTTTTGACCAAGCCGCCTCTCAGTCTTCTAAACTCTAATAGATACAAACGTAACCTCCCCATGCTTTCCTTATAAGATCACCAACTCATTCCTGGGTTTAGTCCAGTAAACGTTATCTGAGCTGCAGCTAATGCGTTTCCATCTTTCCTCAAATAAGGAACCAATATTGTCCATGTTACTCCAGATGTGAATCGGGATTCTCCAATCTCATTTGCCCCATCAAAGCAACCAAAAAATTAGGCACTCAGCCAAATCTCCATTCACAGCAGTGAGACCAGAAAATCTCAGCTGTGGACAAAGTCAAAGAATCTCAGCCATGGTCTCATCAGTGTTCTGTACAACTGAAGCATAACTTCCCTTCTTTTATAATCAATAAGCAATAAAACTCTATTTCCTAATTACTTGCTCCAACTGTATAACTAGCCTTTTGTGATTCATGCATTAGGACACTTAGGTGAGGCAATGGCTGAATGGTATTATCGCTAGACTATTAATGCAGAAACCCAGCTAATGTTCTGTGGAACAAGGTTCAAGTGCCCCCGTGGCAAATGGTGGAATTTGAATTCAGTAAAAAAAAATCTGGAGTTAAGATTTTACTGATAACCATGAAACCATTGTTGATTGTTGGAAAAACCCATCTGATTTGCTAATGTCTTTTAGGGAAGGAAATCTGCCTTCCTTACCTGGTCTGGCCTATAAGTGACTCCAGAGCCTTTATTCTGTGACTCCAGAGTCACATTAATGTGGTTGACTCTCACTTGCTCGTGGACAACTAGGATTAGACAATAAATGCTGACCAGCCAGTGACTCTCATGTCCCATGAATGAATGAAAATAATAATCTCTCAGCACCTCAGAACTATGCAATTTCTCTCCATTTATATAATAAGTGTCTTTTTATTCTTTTTATTTAGGGTAGCAGACAGAAGGCAGGGAATTATAGGCTGGTTAGTTTCACGTCTGTAGTCGGAAAAATGCTTGAATCTGTAATCAAAGCAGAAATAACGAGGCACCTGGATATGAACGGTTTGATCAGGCAAACGCAGCACGGAGTCATTAAGGGGAAGTCATGCTTGACGAATTTATTGGAGCTCTATGAGGAAGTGACTAGTGTGGTAGATAGAGGGGAACCAGTGGATGTGGTGTTTTTGGATTTCCAAAAAGCGTCTGATAAGGTGCCTCACAAAAGATTGCTGCGGAAGGTTAAGGTGCAGGGAGACAGGGGTAGGGTGTTAGACTGGATAGAGGATTGGTTGTCTAATAGGAAGCAGAGAGTAGGTATTAAAGGGTGCTATTCTGATTGGCAGCAAGTGACTAGTGGAGTGCCCCAAGGTTCAGTGCTGGGGCCTGAACTATTTACCATTTACATAGATAATCTGGAGGAAGGGGCTGAGTGCAGGGTGATGAAATTTGCTGATGACACGAAGATGAATGGAAAAGCAAATTGCGTGGAAGGTGGAAAGGTCACAGAGGGATCTGGATAGGTTGGGTGAGTGGGCTAGGACCTGGCAGATGGAGTATAATGTTAGCAACTGTGAAGTTATCTACTTTGGTAAGAATAATGGCAAGAAGGACTACTATTTAAACGGAGAAAAGCTGCAGCATGCAACGGTGCAGTAGGACCTGGGGGTCCTTGTGCACAAATCTCAAAAACCCAGTCTGCAGATGTAGGAGGTGATTAAGAAGTTGAATGCAATTCAACTTTGGATTGCAATGCAATCCAAAGTTGGCCTTTATAGCTAGGGGGATAGAATATAAAAGTAGGGAAGATCTGTTGCAGTTGCATAGGGTGCTGGTGAGGCCGCAGCTGGAGTACTGTGTGCAGTTTTGGTCGCCGCATTGGAGGGAGGATGTATTGGCCTTGGAGGGGGTGCAGAGAAGGTTTACTAGGCTGATACCGGAGATGAGGCTGTTGGATTATGAAGAGAGACTAAATAGGCTAGGTTTGTACTCTTTGGAGTTTAGAAGGCTGAGACGGGATCTTATAGAGACGTATAAGATAATGAAGGGGATGGCTAGGGTACAGGTTGAGAGACTCTTCCTGCTTAACAAAGATAGCAGGACTAGAGAGCACAGCCTCAAGATTAGGAGGGGGCGGTTCATATCGGAGTTGCGGAGGGGTTTCTTCACGCAAAGGGTGGTGAATCTTTGGAATTCTCTGCCTGATGAGGTGGTGGAGACTTCCTCACTGAATGTGTTCAAGTCAAGAGTGGATAGGTTTTTAATTGACAAAGGAATTAAGCGTTATGGGGAGAAAGCGGGAAAGTGGTACTGAACCACTACAGATCAGCCATGATCTTATTGAATGGCGGGGCAGCTCAAGGGGCTGTATGGCCTACTCCTGCTCCTATTTCTTATGTTCTTACTCTGTTTGCTGAAATGGGCAATTTCACATTTTTCCACATTATACTCCATTTACCATATTTTTGCTTAGACACCTAACCAAGCTATGTCCCTTTGTAACATCCTTCTGTCATTCTTACAATTTACTTTCCTATCTATCTTTGTATTGTCAGCAAATTAAACAACCATTTCTTTGGTCCTCTCATCCAAGTCATTTATAGAGATGCTATGAGATAATCAATTAACCCTATCTCATTGCACAAAACTAGGGTTTGTATAACTTGCTCCAGAATGTGCTGTTCTAAGAAACTATCTCAAAAATATTCCATGAACTCTTCATCTACACTCTATTTGCCTGTCTGATTCATTCCAATCTATATGTAAATTAAAATCCCCTGTGATTATCATCATGCTTTTATTAGAATCATAGAATTCCTGCACTACAGAAAGAGGCCAATAGGCCCATTGAGTCTGTACTGAGCACAATCTCACCCAGGCCCTGTAGACCCACACATTAACCTTATTAATTCCTCTGACATTATGGTCAATTTATTATGGCCAATCAACCTAACTCGCACATCTTTGGACTGTGGGAGAAAAATGAAGCACCTGGAGGAAACCCATGCAGCCATGAGGAGAATGTGCAAATTTTGCACAATCAGTGACAGGAGGCCAGGCTTAAACCTGGGCCTCTGGCACTGTATGGTTACAGTTAGGGAGCCAGGACACTAGTCCCACAAGTGGCTTCTTGCACTTCTCATTTCTTATTTCAATCCAAAATGTTTCTATATTCTGGTTTCCTGAACTTAACTCATTCCCCTCAAATGTGCTAATACCATCATTACTTAACAGAGCTGCTCCTCTACCTTTTCTTAAATTCCTGTCCTTCCTAAATGTTACACGCCTTACAATATTCAGTTCCTTGTCCATGTCATCCTGTAGACATGTCTCTGTAATGACTATCAAATTGTACTCATTACTTTCTATTTACTCCAACAATTCACCTGTTTTTTTTCCAATGTGATGTGCATTTCGATACGGAGCCTTTAGTTTTGTCCTTTTGTTAAGTTAGCAGCATCTACCCTTACCTGCTGAGTTACTCTTAGACTTTACCCACAAGACTGGAAAATCCCTTCCAACTTCATTGGACATTTCTGTTGTTTGCCCCTCGCAGGTTCCAATTTCATGTCGGTCAGGGCAAAAGAATTCTGGCGACGAAGTCAGCAAACCTCCATTATCCCATTGTTTATTTCAAAGCTGATCTACATATAAATATTTTTAAATTTTGTATCGTCTCAATCCTGTTTATTATTAATGAGGCTCACCTTCGTGCAATTTCCTCTACATTGTTATTTTTAATTTTGTCCCCTTCGATATAAGTTTGTATTTGTATTTTTCCTGTTGCCCCTTGATTTGATTTGATTGATTATTGTCACATGTATTAGTATACAGTGAAAAGTATTGTTTCTTGAGTAGTATAAAGATAAAGCATATGGTTCGTGGAAAAGGAAAGGAGAGGGTGCAGAATGTAGCGTTACAGTCAATGCCGGGGTGTAGAGAAAGATCAACTTAATACGAGGTAGATCCATTAAAAAGTCTGTTGACAGGAGGGAAGAAGCTGCTCTTTAGTTAGTTAGTAATGACGTATGGCTTTTGTGTCTTTTTTCCTGATGGACAAAGGTAGAAGAGAGTGTGCCCAAGGTGCACAGGTCCTTGATTATGCTGGCTGCCTTCCCCAGGCAGTGCTAAGTGTAGATAGTGTTAATAAATGGGAGTCTGGTTTGTTTGATGGACTGGGTTTCGTTCACAACCCTTTGTAGTTTCTTGTGGTCTTGAACAGATCAGGAGTCAACCAGAACGAATGCTCTCTATGGTGCATCTATAAAAGTTTTGAGAGTTGTAGTAGACATATCAAATTTCCTTAGCCTCTTAGAAAGATGAGGTGTTGGTGCGCTTTTTAAACTATAACATCAGTGTGAAGGGACCAGGACAGGTTGTTGGTAATCTGGACATCCAGAAGCTTGAAGCTCTTGACCATTTTCACTTCATCTTCATTGATGTAGACAAGGGCACATCCTCCACTACACTTCCTGAAGTCGATGTCAATCTCTTTCATCTTGCTGATATTGAGGGAGAGATTATTATTGTCGCACCAGTTCACCAGATTCTCTATCTCTTTTCTATACTCTATTGCATCATTGTCTGAGATCCAGCCCACTGTGGTGATGTCATCAGCAAATATGAAAATTGAGTTGGAGGGAAATTTGACCTCACAGTTATAGGTGTGAAAACAACTTAGCAATTCCTTTCTCCTTAGCACTGAATTCCCAAACTCCTATTGCTATTTTGTTCGAGAAATCACTCCATTTAGTAGATTCTCCAAGGTTCTGAGCTCACACATTTGCTTCAGCACATATCTCTCAACCATCACTCGAAATGGAAATGCAGCAACTGTGCACTAGAATTGGATAATATATTCCAGTCAATTTTTCTTTCCACAAAATGAACAGCTTTTCCTTTGGAAACATTCCCCAAGGAATATTGTAGGAAGAAAGCAAAGATTTGTGACTTCAATTCTATTTATATATTCAATTCTATTTTATTTTTTGGTGGTATAAAATCAATCATATGAAGACTCATTTGAAGTTTGCAGTATAAAACCATTCAATTCTCTCGTCTACAGCTTACACAAGATAATATTGAGACATGCATTACTTAAGTCTAAATGGATCTCTTGATGAGCCTCTATTGTAGTCAAGAAATTTTCCAGCATAAAGACTGCAGGACCAGGCTATTTGGTCCATCTGATATAAGTCTCAACCCACCCTCATCCACTTAACCTGATCTGGACACAAAACCATATCAACATCATCACATTGCTAGGTATCAGATGCACCTTTGCCTGTACAGTCGCACACAACACTCATTTCAGACAACCAGTAAAAAGCAACAGATTCTGAAACAAAAGGGGTGAAATATAATCCTCTCCAGTGACAGTTGTTACCCACTAGCTACTATTACCTTGAACAAAATTGTAATAGGACTCTACAAAATTAAAGTGTGCATTTACAAGATTTGGTGCTTGTCCCCTGATTATGATGCCAAAGGTCTACATTACAAAGATCTGCCTATACTTCCTGCAGCCTCCGAAAAGCAGCCCACATAATGTAGGGCTCCATGCACTCTGACCATACTCTCTTCCACCTTCTTCCATCAGGAAAACAATACAAATGTCTGAGGTCATGTACCAACTGACTCACAAACAGCTTCTTCCCAGCTGCCGTCAGTTTTTTGAATGGAATAACATTGCATTAAGTTGTTCTTTCTCTACACCATAGATATGACTGTAACATCTCCTTTCCTTCTCTGTATGTGGTATGCTTTGTTTGTATAGCACGTAAGAAACAATATTTTTCACTGTATACTAATGCACATGACAATAATAAATCAAATCAAATCAAATCAGGCAGTTGTTGCAATCCTGGCCATTGTTGCAGAACTCACCTTTCGAAATAATACTGCTGTGATATGTATAGAAATATTATTGGAAAATTTTCTTTCGTAACAGCCATAACTTGCATTGATATGTTGCAATTTTTATAAAATTCAGCAATGCTATATATTCGGCAGTGCTGACTGAGAAGGACCTTCTTATGCATCACCAACTCAAATTCAGGAGGTATCAAAGAGAACTTGTGGGTGCAGTTTGGTGCAATCACTTGTTTAAGATGTGTGTTTGCACCTTTAGATTCCTTTCTCCTCCTTCCGGCCTGCTCCTTCTCACTGTCTGCTCCTTCACCCTCAGAAAGAATTGCTGAAATCAAGAAGCTATTTACTGGTCTCCAGGAGCTATCTAAATTGTTGTTTCCCTCTGTGAAGCACTTTTCTTTAATTTCCCCTATTTTATCAAATCTCACGTGCACACAATTTTCCTCTCTCACCATTGGTCTCACCCCTCTGACCATCCAATTTTGCACTAGAAGGTTATGAGTAGTTATGCAAAAGTTAGACAGCAACTTTAGGGTGTTATGGTCTGGAATACAGATCCTGAATGATGGGGAAAACAGTAATCTTAAAAATGGAATTGGAGAAATAACTTGAAGAACAATTTGCAGAGCAATTGGGAAGGAACAGAGGAAATGGAATAGCTGACAAGATCTTTCAGTGTTAACACAACCAAGAAGGGCCAACTGACATCTTTCTGTGCTGCATGATTCTATGATTGAATTTACACCACAGATTTCAGCAAGATTTTGATTTGATTTGATTTGATTTATTTTTGTCACATGCATTAGTATACAATGAAAAATATTTTTTCTTGCTGTAAAGACAAAAGATACTGTTCATAGAGAAGGAAATGAGAGAATGCAGAATGTAATGTTACAGCTTAGCTGGGGTGTAGAGAAAGATCAACTTAACGCAAGATAGGTCCATTCAAAAGTCTGATGGCATCAGGGAAGAAACTGTTCTTGAGTCGTTTGGTACATGACCTCATACTTTTGTATCTTTTTTCCAACAGAAGAAGATGTAAGAGACAATGTCCAGGGTTCTTAATTATGCTGGCTGTTTTGCTGACGCAGTGGGAAGTATGGACAGAGTCAATGGATGGGAGGCTGCTTTGCATGATGGATCAGTCTATATCCATGATCTTTTGTAGTTTCTTGCGGTCTTGGGCAGAGCAGGAGCCATACCAAGCTGTGACATAATTGGGCAGATTGCTTTCTAAGGTGCGTCTACAAAAGTTAGTGAGATTCGTAACTGACATGTTAAATTTCCTTAGTGTTCTGAGAAAGTAGGGTAAAAGTTAATGTATCATAAAACAAATCAGGAAAAAGTTAAAGTCCAAAGTCAGCCCCAAATATTCAAATATTGAGCCTTTAAACTTCAGCATCTATTTCTGAGATTTTGATCTTGGTATTAACCCATGCCCTGATGGGCAGGAGAGGGTTGGGGAGATAGTTAAGTCATCAAAAACATGAAATCTATTCCTCTTAACTGCTGGATTTCTTTCTTACCCACTGGCCAGGCTGTCCACTTGATCGGCTGCCAGTCAGGAAATGGATCCAAATAATGGTAAGAAGGGGAGGCGGTGGCATAGTGGTATTGTTGCTGGACTAGTAATCCAAAGACCCAGGGTAATGCTTTGCAGATCTGGGTTCAAATCCCCCCACAATACATGGTGGAATTTGAATACAGTAAAATAAATCTGGAATTAAGAATCTACTGATGATCATGATAACCACTGTCAATTCTTTGAAAAACCCACCTGGTTCATTAATGTCCTTTAGGGAAGGAAATCTGCCGTCCTTATCTGGTCTGGCCTGCATGCGACTCCAGAGCCACAGCAATGTGGTTGATCCTTAACTGTCCTTGGATAACTAGGGATGGCCAATAAATGCTGACCAGTCAGTGATGCCCATGTCCCACGAATAAATAGAAAGAAAGTTCTGCGTTCCTTTCTTGCCCAGTTCTTCAGCTGTTTTCCAGCTCCCTGCTCTCCCATAAATAACCGTGCTCTTCTCCTAAAGCATCCATAGATCCCACATATCCTTAATTACTATCCACTACACACCAAATGTAGTGTTTTAATATCTATACAAATACAACTTTGTTATGTCATTTTATAGTCTGTAGCAATTATTTCAATGTTTCTGTGTGTTAGTCGTATCATTGCTATGATTCTTAAAATTAGCTTTTGTATTTAAGTAGAATGTAATTTAAATCAGAGGAGAGAATGTGCAGTTTATGCAGGATGGCAAGGATAAGCTATGGCTTCATTTTCAAACGTTGTATTTTGCTAATGTTGATCTTATTTGAAAGTGTAAATTACAATGCAAAGAAATAGGTATTTTTATAGATTAAAACAATTTTCAATGAATTGAAAATTTCAATTTTCAATGAAAATTGTTTTAAACTATAAGATACCTATTTCTTTGGCATTCACATTACTAACCAACTATTCCCTCTTTGTCCTTGCTGATTCTGCCTCATTTCAATGTTGATATGCAAAAGTTTGTAAATCTTTAAGAAATGTCATTGCAAGTTTAACATCCAGAAAACTGCTTTTTTGCATTGGAGAGATATCCATAAGACCATAAGATATAGGAACAGGATTAAGCCGTTCCATTGGTCTGCTCTGCCATTCAATCAAGGCTGATATAATTCTTATCCCCAATCTCCTGCCTTCTCCCCATAGAATCTATCTACCTCTGTCTTAAAGATACTCAATGACCTGGCCTCCGCAAACCTCTGTGGCAATGAGTTCCACAGATTCATTACCCTCTAACTGAAGAAATCCCTCCTCATCTCAGTTTTAAAGGAGCATTTCTTCAGTGTGAGCTTGTGCCCTCGAGTTCCATTGGAAACTCAAACTTGAGGGCACAACTAGTGGAAATGTCCTCCCCACGTCCACTCAATCCAGGCCTCTCAGTATTCTGTAAGTTTTAATTAGATCCCTCCCTCATCCTTCTAAACTCCATCGAGTATAGATCCAGACTCCTCAACCACTCCTTGTATGTCAAACCTTTCATCTTCCCTGGGGTCATTCTTGTGAATCTCCTCTGGAATCCCTCCAAGACTAGCACATCCTTCCTTTGGTTTGGGGCCCAAAACTGCTCACAACATTCCAAATGGGGTCTGACCAGAGTCTTAAGCATGCTCAGTGGTACATCCTTGACTCTTGTATTCTAGTTCTCTAGAAATGAACGCTAACACTGAATTTGTCAATCAAGTAGAAGACTAAATAATCAACTTGTTTAGTCATCTAGCAAATTCTCATAAAATTAAGTGAAACCCCTTAACTATCTTAGCAGTGGGGTGGCAGAATAGTAAGTTTTCTCTCTGCGTACTTAATAAGCAAAACTATAGTTAGAAGTTCACAAATAGTTTGAGGAGAAAAATAATTCAGCTCAGGTGGAAAATCTCCTTTCATCTTCAACTAACATATGGTTAAGTTTCTACTACACTCAATGGATTCAAGCCTTTTATCTATTGCCTGTGGTTCGTTGGACAGTAACAGCCTGCAAATGAGTTTAGCTACCTTAACTCCAGGTTCAAGTCCCAACCTGGGACTTGATGATCAAAGAAGATGCATTCATAACATGGTCAACCAGACTGAGTGTTAATCTGTAAATCCTTCCAACATGCCAATGGCAGGCAGTAAGAATGGGGAAAGGCTCTTGATCTGCCATTCTTTGGTGTGAAGCAGAGTCATCTAAGCTGTCAGCTTCTAGCGGCAGCGTAGCAACCTATTCCAGGAAAAAACTCACTATGGAAGCAGTTGAAAGTTTGCTTTGTTCAGCACTAGGGGTGGGAAGAGAAATAATTCCCTTATAGCATTATTGGAGAAACCAGTGATAGCTTGAAGATATCCTACCATTGGGTGCCTGCAGCTTGCCTGTCTAACGCGTAGTAACATCTCAGTGCCCTGTTTAGCATTTTTGTTTGAATCTGATCAGAATGTGCACCATGCAGACTGGATTTTTTTTAAAAAATTCAATCAATGGACTGTGATCATCTCTGGCAATTATTGCCTGAGTTACCCTTGTGCTGCTATCTTAAACTACTACAAACCATATAATGTGAGTACACTCACAGTGCTGGTAGAAAAGGTAATGATGTACTAGAGTAGCAATTCTGGACTTTGACACAGTGACAGAGGAGGAAGGGCAGTATATTTCCATGTCAAGATGGTGAATAGTTTGGAAGGGAACTGCCTCGTGATGGTGTTCCCATGTATCTCCTGCCTTAATCCTTCTAAGTGGTGGGTGGCCGTGGGTTTGGAAGATGCTATCTAAGGAAAGTTTGTGAGGTCCTACAGTGCATCTTATAGATGGTGCACACTGCTACATGTGGAGGGAGTGAATGTTTATGAATGGGATGCCAATCATGCAGACTGATTTGATGGGGTGGTGTCAAAGCTTCTTGAGTGTTGTTGGAGATGTGCTGATGCAAAGAAATGGGGACTATTCCATCACACGTTGGCTTGTAGACAGTGGGCAAACTTTGGAGAGTGAGGAGGTGAGTTGCTCACTGCAGGTTTCCAGCCTCCGACCTCATCTTTCAACCACAGTATTTATATGGCCAATCCAGTTCAGTTTCTGGTCAGTGGTAACTGCAGAATGTTGATAGTGGAGGGAATTCAATGATGCTAATGCAATTGAATTTCAAGGGGTGATATTTAGACTGTCTCTTGTTGGAGATGGTCATTGCCTGTCACTTGGGTGACGCGAATGTTGCTTGCCACTTGAATAAATTAGGTAGGGTGAGAGGAAGGAAAGAAGGATGGAGGGAGCAAGTGAGGGAGGAACAGTTTAAGAAAGGATGTGTTGACCTTGGAGGGAATCCAGAGGAGGTTCACAATAATGATCCCAAGAATTAAGGGTTTGTCATATGAGGAGTGGTTGAGGAGTCTGCGTCTATACATGATGGTATTTAGAAAATGAAGGGATGGGGGGTATCCAGTTGAAACTTACAGAATACTGAGAGGCCTAGATAAAGTGGACATGGAAAGGATATTCCACCAGTGAGAGAGACTAGAACTCCCTCAGCAGCAGGGTGGCAGAATGGCCAATTTTGTGTATTTAATAAACAAAGCTATAGTTAGAAGTCCACAAATAGTTTGAGGAGAAAAAGAATTTGGCTCAGGTGGAAAATCACCTTTCATCTTCAACTAGCATAGGATCAAGTTTCTGCCACACTCAATCGGGTCAATCCCCACGTCTGTTGCCTGTGGTTCATTGGGCAGTAACAGCCTGCAAATGGGTTTATTACCTTAATTCTGGGTATGAGTTCCACCCTGGGACCTGATGACCAAGGAAGATGCATTCATAACACGATCAACTGGGTTGAGTGTCAACCTGCAAATCCTTCCAACATGCCAGTGGCAGGCAGAGTGGCCGAGACACTTGATCTGTGGAGTGAAGTCCCCTAAGCTGTCAGCCTCTAACAGCAGGGTAGCTACCTGTTCCATGAAAAACCACTATTCAAGCATTTGAAAGTCTACCTTGTCCACCACTAGGTAAGGGCACAACTTCAGCGTGAAGGGACACTTCTTTAAAACTGGGATGAGGAAGAATTTTTTCAGTCAAAGGGTGGTAAATCTGTGGAAATCATTGCTGCAGGGCTGTGGAGGCCAAGTCATTGAATGTCTTTAAAACAGAGATAGATAAGTTGCTGATTAATAAGTGGATCAAGGGTTAATAAGGGGATCAAAGGCAGGAGAATGGGAATGAGAATCATATCAGTCACGATTGAATGACGGAGCAGACTGGATGGGCCAACTGGCCTAATTCTGCTCTTATCTTTATGGTCTTCTGGTCTTAAGGGACTGACGAATTCAGGGGTAATGCAACATAATGATTGGTGGGTGATTAGTGATTAGATGAGGGATCAAATATTTAATAATTTTGAGAGAAGGGATAGTTGAAGGAGAATGTTGAGCTACACAAATACCGGTAAGAAAACACAGTAGTCTTCAAAATTCACTTTGATGAAATTATACTAATATTTTTGTGCAATTGCTACTTTCCTCTCTAAGATTCCCTGATCTGATGGGAATTGACATAAGAGGGAAAGTTGGGTTGCTGGTAGGAAATTTATTTTGTTGTCTAATAAATCGTGATCCAAGAAACTGAGGTGAGAACCATTGTGACACAGCCACCCCTTCTACAGTTGTGAACAATGTTGATACTTGCTCTAGCTGTGGACAGTCCCCCTCAGGAGAATCGTTGGAAATCCCAGGGAGACCTGAAGGGAGAAAGGGATCACTGGTCCCTGTTCTTTATTTTTTCCTCAGCTTTGTGGGTTGAGAGTTAGCATTGCAAAACTGAAGAACAAACATCCTCAGACCAAGTATTGGAATCAAATGCAGATCTTAGAATCATAAGATTGCCTTTTCACCACTTACTGCATCCTTAATGGGCTAACATTTTTCTTCAAAGGTGTTCTCAAAAAAAAATGACAATTCTGCCAAGACTGCATTTATTGCTCATCGTTAATTGGCCTGAGGAGGTGGTAAGTGTGTCGTGAAAGAATGCTTCGACCACAACTTTACCGCCTGCCAAAGTCATTAATTACTTGATCTATCAACAGATCACATCACATAGTTTTGGTCTTACCTTAAGGCCACATGCAAAAGCCTTCAGCATGCTTCACAGCACAACTAATGTGACACCTCAATCAGACACGTAAAATAGAACACTTTGATCTACACAAGGATGCTCGTAATTAAAGCATCGCTGTTCGGAATATCAATGTGTCTAATTGAAGCAGAGTTACAGAGAAGTTCAATGGAGTTCTTTTTTCTTCTACATATGTGGAACTGATATAGATTTCCAGTTAGTTTCATTTTTGTTGTGTCGTATTTTCCCTCTGCCTTCCCCCCCCCCCATCCTCCCAACTGCACCCCTCTTTTTCTCAGCCAGCCTCTATCCCAAACTTTGCTTCTCACTATTTTTAGAAAATAGTAGATGATCTCTAAGTGCTCGAGAACTTGGCACTATAAATAAAGGGCTTGAGTGTGTCACTGAACGTCTCTTACTCTGATTTTCCCTCCCTCTGGATAAGCAAATATTTCATAAGTACTCAGCATGCCACTGAAAAAAAATCTGACATTCAGAACTCATCAACTAGCTGTCTACCACTTCACCACGGGACAGTCTTGTAGCGCAGGAGAAACATGCTGTTATCAAACTTATTACTGCATATCTTTTTAATTTAATTTGTTAATTTGCTCACGTATTTATTGTAGTATTTGATAAACAGGGATGGCTCAGACATTAGCTATGAGGAGAGGTTGGAAAAACTTGATTTTTTTTTCACACTGGAAAGATAGAGGTTGGGGAACGACTGATAGAAGTCTACAAGATTATAAGTGGCATGGACAGAGTGAATAATCAGAAGATTTTTCGCAGGGTGGAGAGTCAACTACTAGGGGGCATAAGTTTCATTTACGAGGGGCAAGTTTTAAAGATGTACGAGGCAAGTTTATTACACCGAGGATGATGGGTTCCTAGAACTTGCTGCTGGGGATGGTAGTGGAGTAAGAAGTCTCACAACATCAGGTTAAAGTCCAATAGGTTTATTTGATAGTAAACTCACAAGCTTTCGGGGTTTGCCCCTTTGTCAGATGAGTGGAGAGTTCTTCCCAAGGCTGAAATGATCGTTACGAGAGGACACAGGTTTAAAGTGCTGGGGGGCAAGTACAGAGGAGATGTTAAAGGTAAGTTTTTCACTGAGAGGGTGGTGAGTGAATGGAATCGGCTGCTGTCAGTGGTAGTAGAGGCAAACTCGCTGGGGTCTTTTAAGAGACTTCTGGATGAGCACATGGGATTTAATGGGATTAGGAGTTACAGATAGTTCTATGGCCTGGTAGGTATAGATATGATCGGCACAACTTGTGGGCAGAAAGGCCTGTTTGTGCTGTAGTGTTCTATATTCTGCTATAAATCTCTGTTATCCTGACAGCAGTTTACATCCCACCCCATGCAGACGTAAGGACCGTGCCGGATGGAATATACACCAATACAAATAGCCTTGAGACAAAACAACCACAAGCCTTGTTCGTTGTGGCTGGTGACTTCAAACAGGCCAAGCTCAAGATTGTCCTGCCAAGATATTACCAACATGTCTCCTGTTCTACCAGAGGCCCAAACACCCTAGATCACTGCTACTCAAACAACAAACATTCCTATCTTTCTATCGCCCATCCTCTTTTTGGCAAACCAGATCACAACGCTGTGCTCCTGCTTCTGGTTTGCAAGCAAAAACTGAAGCAGGAGAATCCAATAAAGAAAGACATGCAATGTTGGCTCGAGGAATCAGATAACCTCCTGTTCCTAGGGAATGCTTTGAGTCAGTGGACTGGTTAATATTTCAGAACTCAGGTGGCCAACCTGAATGAGTGCACTGCTACAGTAACTGACTTAATTAATAGGTGTGTAGAAGATTGTGCCAAAGAAGCAAATCCATCTGTTTCCCAGTAGGAAACAATGGATGAACGGGGACATCCATGGCTTACTGAAGTCCAAGTCTGAGGCATTCAAGTTGGGTGGCATTGACTATACAAGAAATCCAAATACGATCTGTGGAGAACCATCAAAAATGCCAAGAGACAGTACTGGATGAAACTAGAATCCCAGCCTAGCCAAATGGACCCCCACAGATTATAGCAAGGTCTGCATGACGTAACAAGCTACAAGGTGAAAGCATGTAGAATTGCTGGCAATAATGCACTCTTCCCCAATGAGCTCAATGCCCTCTGTGCCCAATTTGAGCAATAGGTCAGTGAGAGGACGTCATCCATTCCAGAAGCCTTGGTATCTGAAGTCACAGTCACAGACATCAGATTGGTTTTCTTGAAATTTAATGCATGGAAAGCCACTAGCCTGGATGGGACACCCAGACAAACTCTCAGATCCTGCATGGACCAGCTGGCGGGAGTATGCAAAGACATCATTAACCTTTTCCTATTACAGTTTGAGGTCCCTACCTACTTCAAGAAAATGACCACTATCCCTGTACCAAAGAAAAACCAAACAGCATGCCTTAATGACTATTGCCTGGTGGTCCTCATAATCCATTATTATGAGGTGCTTTGAAAGGCTAGTCATAGCGCGCATCAACTCAGTTTCCCAGATTGCTACATTCACCTATCACCGCAACACATTCAAAGCAGATGCCATCTCCCTGGTGCTACACTCAACCCTGGAACATCTAGATAACAAAGACACATATCAGGTTCCTACTTCTTGACTACAGCTCAGTCTTACATACCTATTATCCCAAGAAAACTGACCTCAAAACACTATGGCCAGGCGCTGGATCCTACACTTCCTAACCCACAGAACAAATCATTAAAGATACACAACGATACCTCCTCCACGATTATCCTCAACACCGATGCCCCACAAGGCTCAGTCTTCAGCCTTTACTATACTTCTGGTACACTGATAAATGTGTGGCCAAATTCCACCCAACTTCATTTTCAAGTTTGTTGATGACATCACCGTAGTGGGTTAGATCACAAACAATGGTGAGACGGAGTACAGGAAAGAGATAGGGAATCTGGTGAAATGGTGCGAAGACAATAATCTCTCCCTCAATGACAGTAAAACAAAGGAGATAGTCATTGACTTCAGGAAATATAGTGGAAGATATGCCCCTGTCTACATCAACAGTGCTGAAGTAGAGATGCTTGAGAGCTTTGCATTTCTAGGTGTTGGGATCACCAACATGTCCCAAATGCTTAATGCCAATGCTATAGTTGAGAAAGCCCACCAACACCTCTACATTCTCAGGAGGCATCATAGAATGCATGTTTTCCGAATGTATCACAGCGTGATGTGGTTCCTGCTTTGGCCAAGACTGCAAGAAACTACAAAAGACTGTGAACATAGCCCAGTCTATCACGCAAAGCTTCCCATCCATTGACTCTATCCAAACGTCCCACCATCTTGGGAAAGTAGCCAGCATAATCAAGGATCACTTGCATTCCAGACATTCTCTCTTCCAACTTCTTCCTTTGGAAAAAGATACAGAAGTCTGAGATAACGTACAAACCAACTCAAGAACAGCTCTTCCATGCTGCCAACAAACTTTTGAGTAGACTTACCATATATTTTGCTGATCTTTCTTTATACCCTATACACCTATACTAACACTATATTCTGCACCCTCTCCTTTCTTTTTCCCAAATGCACTATAAGAAGGGTATGTTTTGACTGTATAGCACACGAGAAATAATACTTTTCACTGTACCCTAATATATCGGACAATAATAAATCAAATCATAGAAACGCAAAGATTCATAATAAACTCTTTGTATATTTATGGTGCAATGGTGCCATGGTGGTTAGCACTGTTCCCCACAATGCCAGAGATGCCGGGTTCAATTCTGGTCATGGGTGATTGTCTGTGTGCAGTTTGCATGTTCTCCCTCTGTCTGCGTGGGTTTTGTCTAGGTGTTCTGTTTCCTCCCATACTCCAAAGCTATACAGGTTAGATGGACTAGCGATGGTAAGTGTGTGGGATAGGGTGGGGTGGGAATAGTTGGGGTTGGTCCTGGATAAGATGCTGTTTCGGAGAATCTTAAGATATACTGCTATGAATCATATAGTGAGTATGAGGCTATACGGTTCATCGGGTCTGCACCAACCACAATCCCACCATGGTCCTATCTCCATAACCCCATGCTAGTCTACTTGACATTAAGGCAAATTTAGCATGGCCAATCCACCTTACGCACACCTTTTTCAGACTGTGAAGAAACCAGAACGCATGGAAGAAACCAAAAAGACAGGGGGAGAATGTGCAAACTCCATACAGTGATCCATGACTAGAATCGAATCCGGGTCCCTAGCGCTGTAAGGCAGCAGTATTAACCACTGTGCCACCATTGCAGACTTGATGGGCTGAATGGCCTCCTTCTGCACTGTAGGGATTCCCTGGTTCTATGGGATTCTCTGATATGGCATTGTGCATTGTGCAGCCTACTACTTTTAATGATTGACAACTATTTTTACCCGATGAAATACCCAAATTCTATAAACATAACCTTGATGAGCTAATTAGAAAGAGGCTTCTTTGGCACATTGGGTAAATACACTACAGAATCTGCAACTGAACTACATAACAGTAAGAAGATTCCTGTTTAATCTCTGCTGAGAGAACTAACCTCAGTCTGACAGCAATTAATTTCTGCAACAGGATCTCATGATTGCCTGGGAGTTTTGCTGAAAGAAACGTAAAAATGACCTAATGAAACACGACCAAGGACTCTCTAATTCGCCACATGATACAATGTCATAGACTAATCCTAGCAATCAATCTCTATCAAATAGTCTGCACGGACTCAGAAATGACATAAGGAAAACCTGAGAATTTCAGGAACCAAAGGTCCAAAGTCACCTTTCTCCCTTCCAAACATGTTGCAGTGACTAAATGTCACGTCTCAGAGCGCTCACCTACTGTAACCCAAAATGTTATTTTCTGAAAGAGTTCTCTCTAATTTGAACCTGAATTAATCAATACAAACTGCTTTCACCATCTCCCCAGAGAGTTGATTTTATATATGTTCATTCGATCGTGGCCCAGATTTTGTGGGTCTGATTATAGCAACATTGTAAGATTCATTGTCATTTCCCTGTGAAACTGATAGCAATGACTAGTGTCTGCATCTACACAGTTAAAGATGGAAACCAAAAAATTTCTGTCGATGATTCCCTTCTCCTTCTGCCGAATGTACAATTAAAGTCTCTACAGATAGCAATCATAGAATCCCTACATTGCAGAAGGACGCCATTTGGTCCATCGAGTCTGAGCCAACTAAAATCCTGCCCAGATCCTTTTCCCATAACCCTATATATTTACCCTGATAGTCCCCCTGACACTAAGGGGCAATTTAGCATGGCCAATCAACCTAACCCACACATCTTTGGACTGTGAGAGGAAATTGGAGCACCCGGAGGAAACCCATGCAGACACGAGGAGATTGTGCAAACTTCATACACACAGTGACCCAAGACTGTAATTGAACCCAGGTTCCTAGAGCTGTGAGGCAGCAGTGCTAACTATTGTGCCATCTTTCAGTATTTATTAAACTGACGAGAACTTCCCCTAACACACTCTAATAGAAACCCTTCACTGCAGAAGGAGGCCATTTGACACATCAAGCCTGCACTGACAGCAATCCTGCACAGGACCTATCTCCATACCCCATAGATTTACTCCGCTAATCCCTCTGACACGAAGGGACAATTCAGCATAATCAATCAATCTGTCACATCTTTGGACTGTGGTAGGAAACTGGGGCATCTGGAGGAAATTCAAACAGACGTGGGAAAAATGTGCAAACTCCATACAGTCTCTCAAGGGAAGAATTGAATCAGGTTCCCTGATGCTGTGAGGCATCAATGCTAACCACTGAGCCACAGTGCCATCCAATATAATTGTTAAAAACTTATGGACAAGTTCATCATTATTAGTGTGATGTAACTGAACTTTTAATTAAGAACCAAATCATAATTACTATTGACCTTGGAAAACTAATTTTATATTTGCAATCCACACTTTTCCAATCCAATCCAGGTTCTAATGTAATAAAGGCTATATATTTAACTTTACTTATGGTATTTCAGTTTCTAGTAGGCATGGCACAATCTATATTTCACTGCCTGAAAAGTTTATGTGAGGAATAATCAGCGTGTTTTACTTCCTAGTTTGCTGTTTGTGAGAATCCTTCATTGTGATTGGCTGTTTACAATGCATGGTAACATCTTGTTGCTGGACACCTAGAGATTCCCCTGACTTGACATCAGAATTTAATATAGGTGTGTGGAAAGCAGCTGTTCCCTTTGGTTGAGGGATCAATCACGAGGGGGGTACAGTTTTAGGGTAAGGGTAGGTGAGTCAGAGGGGATTTGAGAAAAAAGAAATTTCACTCAGAGGGTGGTGGGAATCTGGAATGAATTGCTTGGGATGGTAGCAGAGGCCATGAACCTTAGAATCTTTAAAAAATATTTGGATGGCCACTTGAAATATCATAACATTCAAGGATATGGGACAAGTGCGGGAAAATGCAATCAACGTACCTTTAGTTGTAGTTACTATTGGTGCAGAATCAGTGGGCCAAAGGACTTTTTCTGCAGTGTATGACTCCATGACTCCATAAGAAAGGTAAAAAACACACCACAGAAATTGCTGTAGACCTTTTGGGCAGCTTTCTTCAAAGTCAACAGTGAGTCCCATTCAGCACAAAATCCAGACCACTATAATGCAGAAAAATTACTTAAATTTGTGATGTATTCCCCCCGCCACCCCCATATTATGCGGTCATTGGGGCTGACTGGCATGTTGAAATAGGCTAGCCATACAGAATGAGTACTGGAAGACTGCCACCAACCACAGATTCACACCTGAATCTGAATCACTGTCATCTAGAGTGAAGGCAAAACAGGACAATAATGTGAAAAAGAAGGAAAACATTTGATGAGGTTTTTTTTTTCATTCATTCATGGGATATGAGTGTCGCTGGCTGGGCCAACATTTATTGCCCATCCCGAATTGACTGAGGTCAGTTGACAGTCAACAACATTGATGTGGCTCTGGAGTCATATATAGGCCAGATGAGATAAGGGTAACAGATTTCATCCTTAAAAGACATTAGTGATGGTTCAAATGAGTCTTTCTGACAATTGACAATGGTTTTACGGTCATCAGTAGATTCGTAATTCTAGATTTCTTTTTTAATCAAATTCAATTTCCACTATGGCGGGACTTGTAACTGGGTCCCCAGAACATTAGCTGAGTTTCTGGATCAATAGTCTAGTGATAATATCACTATGCAATTATCTCCCCAGGTCTGACATAGCCAGGCCCGGAGCTGTAAAGTGTCCATTCCGGGTGTCCATTCCTTATTTTCCAAAGTGATTGGGGAGAAGTCAATGGCCAACAAGACTGAACTGGCAAAATCTTGCCACTGGGAAAATTTATAATGCAAGCACAAATTGCCATTAATGAAGCACAAATAGATTATGAACATCAATTTAAACCTCAATTAAACAAATTCAATTAATATTTAGTGAGGTTTAGATGAGATAAAATTGTGGGAACAGAAAACATCTTTCATTCCCAGCAGCGCATATTTCACGTTTGGATATGTGTATTAATAAACTGATTTTCAGTGGGATTATTCAATTCATCACTAATTTAAATAAGTGTATTTCATTGAGAATACACTTTTCCTTCAGTTTCAATGCTTCATTTATAATTTAAATAATGTTCCTGTTAGCTTTACATTTCTTTGAGCTTTTAGACTTACGGGTGCTAAGGCTACCAAGTGGTCAGTCCGAGCTCCTCACAGGCCATTTTTTTATCTATTTATTTGTTGGACATGGGTGCTGCTGACTAGCCAGCGTTTATTGCCCATCCCTAGTTGCCTGAGGGCAGTTGAGAGTTAATGACATTGCTGTACCTTTGGAATCACGTTTAGGCCAGATCAGGTAAGGATGGCAGATTTCCTTCTCTAAAGGACATTCGTGAACCAGATAGGTTTTGTTGACAATCAACAATGGTTTCACAGTCATCAGTAGATTCTTAATTCCAAATACTTTTATTGAATTGAAATTTCACCACCTGCCGTGATGGGATTTGAACCTGGGTCCCCAGAAAATTAGCTGAGTTTCTGGATTAATAATCTAGCAATAATACACTAGGCCATTGCCTCCCCATCTCCAGTAAAAGCTTTTTTAAGGTTGTCTGTCCCCTGGAAAATATCACCGTTCCAATATTATTGTCACTAAATAAGTGATGTGTGCATAGCTGAAACGCCAGCCTTAGGAGTTTTTAGTTTGTAGAAACTGTGAGCAGGTTCTGTTTTGCTGGTGATATGATTCAACAAAGTATTGGAAAAGATAACAATGTAATGACACCCATACTGTAGGTAATGACTATAGTTCTTGTCTGAGGTCAGCAGAACAATAGCTCCTGTCAGCTCACACGCAAGATGGGAGATAAGGATTCTATGAGAGTTGAAGAGGGAGGGAAACAGGTTCCAGTTGCCACTGACCACATGACAGCTCTAAGTGAACCCACAATCCTCAATATCCAACTGGACACAAACTAACTGGTAATGATGGAGGCAAAGCAGATCATTGAACGAGAAATGAGCTATTGTCACAGGCAACCTGAAGAACAGGGCCTATAAAGGAATATTGGCGTTATAGATTAAGGAAAAATATGATGTAAAATGTTTTTGGCAGTCTATTAACATCTCTACATTTACACCAACATTTCTTGTAAGATCGTTTTCTTTTCTTTTATAAATGTCATTGGAAATCCAGGAATCTAGGATTATGGCCATGCCGCTAGAATCATAGAAACATTGAATCCTGCAGTGGAGGCTATTCGGCCCATTGAGTCTGCATTGGTTCTCTGGCAAAGCATTTTGTCCAGGCCCTAACCGAGTAACCCCATGAATTTATTCCACTAATCTCACTACACATATTGGAATACTAAGGGACAACTTAGCATGTTTAATCAACCTAAGATGCATACCTTTAGACTGTGGGAGGAAACTGGAGCATCTAGAGGAAAACCAGGCAGACACACAGACAGTGACCCAAGCTTGGAATCAAACCCAGGTTCCTCCGCAATGCGGCAGCAGTGTTAACCACTACTGCGAAGGATTTAATTAATTAAGGAAACATTATTCTAAAGGATGAACAGGCAAAATGCAGCATTCCAAGATCAAATCAAAGCAGGAATTACTGGAAAACTGAGCAAGTCTGGCAGCATAAGAAAAAGGAACAGGCATAGGCTGTTTGACACCTCAAAACTGCTCTGCCATTTAATAGGATCATGGCTGATTCGACATTCCTCATGTTAATTTTCCTGCCTTTCCTTGTCAGTCTTGATTCCCTGACTGATCAAAAGTCTATCTCAGCCTTAAATATACACAAGGACTCTGCCGCCACAACTCACTGCGCCAAGGAGACTCACAACCCTCTGAAAGAAGAAATTCCTCCTCATCTCATTCTTAAGTTAGTGTTCTTTATTCTGAGATTCTGCGCTCTGGTCCCAGACTCTCCCATGAGGGGAAACATGCTCTCAGCATTTACCTTGTCAAGTCTCTTATATGTTTCAATGAAGTCAGCTTTCTATGTTCTAAATTCCAATGAGTAAATTCCAGCTTGTTTAACCTTTCCTCGTAAGATAATCCCTCCATATTGGGGATCATCCTAGCAAACCTTCTCTGAACTGTAAGGCAACTAAAACTGCTCTAGATGTGGTCTAGTTGTGGTCTCAGCAGTACCTTGTGCAGTTGCAACAAGACTTCCCTACTTTTATACTGCAACCCTCTTGAAATAAGAGCCAACATTCCATTAGCCTTCCTGATTACCTGCTGCATTTGTGCACCAGCTTTCTGTGTTTCGTGCACAAGTATCCCCAAGTTCCTTTGTGTTGCAACATTCTGTAATTTTTCTTCATTTAAATCATACTCTGTGCTTTTATTTCTCCCTTCCAAAATGAACATTACATTTTCCCAACTTATAGTCCATTTGCCAAATGTTTGCCCACCCACTTAACATATCAATATCTCTTTTTAAACTATTTGTATCCCTCTTGTAACTTGCCTTTCCATGTATTTTTGTGGTGTCTGCAAATTTAGCTAGAGTGCAATAACTTCTTTCCTCCAAGTCATGAATGTATATTGTAAACAGTTGTGGTCCTAGCACTGATCCCTATGGAACTCCACTGACTATAGGACTCCAACCTGAAAAAGAACCCTTTTCCTCACTTACTATTTCCTGTCCATTTGTAAATTCTCCATGTAAATATATTACCCCCAACACCATTGGCTCTTATGGTTTAATTTTTTGTGAGTATTTTGCTGAACACTTTCTGGAAGTCTAAATACAACACATCTATTGGTTCTCCTCTATCTGCTTGTCATCATCATTCATGAATTTTGTGGTTGTCAGAGCCTCACAAGCACAAGATTCCTATCTCTTCTGGCCACTGCAATAGCCTCAGTGCCAGCATCTTTGCCTTCAGTGACTTCATAACTCTCATCCCCTTCAATGTCCTCTTCATCAGAGGAGACATGCAGTTTCTCCTCCTTCTCCTCAGCCAGACCCTCCTCTTGTTGCAGTGCCAGGTTGTGTAGCAAGTAGCAAGCCATGATAATGCGTGACATCCTCTGTAGACTGGATTGCCATGCTGCACCAGACCAGCTGAAGCATTGGACCCTCATTTTCAAGATGCTAATCATGTGTTCCCCCAATGTCGTCCAGGGTATTGTGTGCATGATCTGTTTGTTATGGTCGCACACCAGCTGATCTTCCAGCAAGCGGAACCCTTTGCAGTTGCCAGGGAGATCAAAGCAATGTGCGAGTATGATTGATAGTACAGTTGGAAGATCACAGATTAGCACAAATCCCAGTGCCCGGGCTTGCCTGATCCCTGTCAAAGATATTAAGTTGTGTGCCTTGGCAAAGATGGAATCCATGACCTGCAGGATACACTCGTGAATAAAAGCTTGCACAATTCCACAGAGGTCATCCATGGAGCCCAGGGAGGAGCCACTGACATACAAATTGAACGTTTGTTGCCCATTTCTAATTGGTCTTCAACTGGGTGACTTATTAGGCCATTTCAAAGGGCAGTTGGTTGTCAACCACTTTGTTATGTATCTGGAGTCACATGTAGGTCAAATGGTGTAAGGGTGGCAGATTTCCTTCCTAAGAACGATAGTGAACCAGATAGATTTTTATGACAATTACTTAATAGTCATTAATATCAAAATGATCTTTTATTTCTAGATTTTATTAAGTGAACTCAAATTCCACGGTGGGATTTGAATCTATATCCTCAGAGCATTAGTCTGGGCTTCTGCATTACTAGCCCAGTGGCACTATGTTTTCTTCCACAATGCCCCCAAACAAACGTTGCTCAAATTGAGTGATTATCCTAGGAAAATAAGTGACCCACCACTCCCAAGAAGTTTCACACAAGCAGCTGAAATTTCCAGTTGCAGAAATTGACATTCAAATTGACAATACGCTGCCACTTCTGCTGGGTATCAATCCCCAGCTAAACCCAAACCATCCTATAGCTCGAAGTTAAAATCTCCCTTGTAGGTTCCCCATTTCCTCAGTTCTGATTTATTTCTGTGAACTTGACTCCAGGGAATGATGTTGAATTGTGACTCCAGGATATGAAAGTAGTGGATGACGTTAGATTATAACTGCAGAATGCAGCACCAGAGGATGATGCTCAAAGAAAATGCAGGAGGTGTGACAGATAGAATGTGTGCATAGATGTACCAATTTTAAATGATAGGAACACCAGGGAGACATGGTGGCACAGTGGATAGCACAGTGTTTCATAGCACCAGGAAAACATGTTGGATTCCTGGCTTAGGCTACTGACTGTGTGGAATCTGCACATTCTCCCCATGTTTGTGTGGGTTCCCACAGGGTGCTCTGTTTCCTCCCATGGTCCAAAAGATGTGCTGGTTAGGTGCATTGACTGGCTAAATTCTCCCTCAATGTATCTGAGCAGGTGTCGGAGTGTGGCGACTAAGGGATTTTCACTTAACTTCATTGCAGTGTAAATGTAAGCCTAGTTATGACTAATAAATAAAATAAAAGCCATATATAAGTATGCCTATAAACTGGGAAACACAGAATGCAGTGAAAGGCAACAGCAATTTGTACAGATGTATTGTAGATGACCTACACTCCCTTGGTGATAAAACAAATCAAATTAATTCTCCAAGGTTCATTAACATACATTGATAACATGTTTAAATAATAAACTGACTGTAATTAACAATTGCACCTTGCTCTATTTAAGATTATAATGTATCTTTAATTGCAGCTTATTAGAAGTACAGTATCCTGTTTCAAATCTTTCCCGAGCTTCCATTTAGCAGCAGAAAAAATCGAATGCAACCTCATATTGTGCACCAGTTTGTTTTTGATTCAAGTTAAGATGGCAAGCCTCACCTGCTCATGTAAACTAGCAAAACAGCAGGAGCCGACCTTGTCTATTGGGGTCATTGAAATATCCTATATTTATTGCATTTGAAATGCGGTAGGCAATGTACGGTTAGTTCCCAGCGTGAGGCCTCATCCTCCCACCCCATCCTGAATGTGTTGAATTCAAAGCAGCCTTCAGCTTGGCATTCAAAAGGAACAAATGATGTCAAATGCATTCACACCAGCAGCATTTTTTAAAAGATGCTCAGCGCCGCTATTAATAGAACCTGAGAACTGAACCTTAAGGCCCCGACGGTCTGCTTTCTTCTCACGTTCCTTATGGTGCCTTGATCTTCAGAGGGAACGTGTCGAAGATACATTTTGGAGACGCAGCATTCATTTGTAATGCTAATAATAATGGGCTGGAATGGAAATGCTGATTCGCAAATGGAAGCCTGATCTTTCTCTTATAGTTTTCAGCTACCATTGTCCTCTGGTCACATTGTGCACTATTAGTTTGCATTTCTGATTTAAAATAGCTTCATTTTCAGAATTTCAGAATGGCACTTTGAAATAGGATTATATAAGGGTAAATGGGGCCAGTGTATTCACAGTTGCTGGTGCGTGGCTGCGATTTCATTTTTGCCGCAGAGTAGTGTTCATCACTCGCGTGAGGTGGGTGCTTTTCCTTAATTGTTTTAGCTGACATGTCGCTGATTTATTTAAGGCGTCTGTAACGTTACCGCACATTTGACTAGAATCCTCAGGTGATACATAATCTTCCAAAAAAAAAGAATCCCCCGATCGCGGAAAATCACATTTCAAATGTTGAATGAAGTGCTTATGAAATATGAAAATGCAGCCACTCAAGAAAAATAGAGGTTGTTGTGTCAAGGCAAATTAAATGTTCTCTTACTCAATCTCATTCAATACCCATGTAGATATCATATAAATCGGAGGCTGAATTTGCGTTTGGGTGCAAGGGCACATTTTGGTTAATAGGCAGTACGGTGGCACAATGGTTAGTATTGCTGTCTCACAGCGCCAGTGACCCAGGTTCGATTCCTGGCTTGGGTCATTGTCTGTACAGAGTATGCTCGCTCTCCCAGTGTTTGCGTGGGTTTCCTCCAGGTGCTCCGGTTTCCTCCCACAATCCAAAAGACATGCTGGTTGGGCACATTGGCCATGCTCAATTCTCCCTTAGTATACCCGAACAGGCGCCAGAGTGTGGCAACTCAAGGATTTTCACAGTAACTTCACTGCACTATTAATGTAAGCCTATTTGTAGCACCGATAAATAAACTTTAAACTTAAACGTCGATTTGTTTTGGGGAAGTCTGACTTTCCCATGCATAAATGTCCTGGCACCATTTTCCTCCTTTTTTTTGTGCGGCGGGATTGCCTAATATGCAAAATGCACCTCCTCCCACGCTGAGGACAGATTCCACATTTGGGAGTCCAAAAGCAGATATTATTTCTGCATTTCATTTTCATCTGGAGGTGAGGAATTTTGGAAGTCCATTGAAAGCACACTATGTTTGAGAATTTATGAAGGAACATTCTGAAATGTCATTATTAGTGCTCTATGAGCGGCATGGTGGCACAGTGGTTAGCATTGCTGGCTCACAGCGCCAGGGACTCAGATTCAGTTCGATTCCCGGCTTGGGTCACTGCCTTTGCAGAGTCTGCAAATTCTCCCCATGTTTGTGTGGGTTTCCTCTGGATGCTTGGGTTTCTTCTCACAATCCGAAAAACTTGCTTTGGCCATGGTAAGTTCTCCCTCAGTGTACCCGAATAGATGCCAGAATGTGGCAATTAGTGGATTTTCACTGTAACTTCGTTGCAGTGTTAATGTAAGCCTGCTTGTGACACTAATAAATAAACTTGTAAAGTTAAACAAAAATGTGCATGTGTTTTTAACACAGTGATTCATCACAGAGGTCTGTCCAGCTAAGGTATGTTGGTGGCATTGTGTAAATATTCATATGCATCACAGTACTTTTCCATGGAAAAAGTACCATAATATTTCAGCTCTTTTTAATATCTTCTGCTGCCTTGTTTTTGTGCTTGATATCATTGGACTGGCAGGTCTGACTTTTTTAAAATGTTCTGAAGGTAGAAACAAATTGTCTGCAACAACTTTTCTTCCCTTAGTTGACAGACACTCTATTTTGAAATGGAAATAAATATCTGTTCTGTCAGAGGAGCTGGAAACTTTTGTCACTACAGCTGTTCCATTATAAATGCTTGGCTGGGTTTCAAAAGTTCAGCAGTAGTCACATTCATCTAAGAATTATTGAAACTTTTACAAGCCTATAACAATAGAATAACTCTTTGTTGTGGTTTCTTGTTCGTTTACCTATATAATACTTAAATGATTACAGCTTTTGTCCCTTGGGACTTTTGGTCTAGTATCAATGCCATTAAGTTTGAATTCAGAGCTTTCTTAGAGTGTTAGTGATTTCATGGCTCTCCAATGATTTAGAAATAATTCCCATTGCTATTGCATGACTACTGAGAACTGGACATTGTAAATATTGAGTGGCTATGGGGATACATGGAGAGTATCAAGGTGCCATAGTGTGACATGAGGAGGGTAGAGTTGGCATGGGGTGACATGCTGGCATAGGGGTAGATTGGGGAATGTGAAAGAGCCTGGGACAATGAAAGGGGAAAGGATGAGATTTATGGGGCCTTCAAACTGTTTTGGGAGAACCAAGTGGATCTTCCAAACTGCCTGCCTCTGCATCTACATGCAACCCATCACGGCCAGCTATATGCATTGTGAGTCTGACCCCTGTGTGAAGTGTTGAAAAATCCCATGTAAAGTCACATATGGATCAGGCATGTACTTAATGAGTCACAAGTGGGTTTTCCTGAGACGAGATAAAACTCGGCTCCAATGCTTTTTTTGATAATAAAGGAGCATTTGGACAGAAATTATATTTTGAGAATGAATATCCTTTTTAGAATTTCACCTTGATATTGAATATTTGACAAATATTCAATAATATTCTACTGAACATGAGACAGCAATAAACCCTGAATTTGAAAGGATAGCCACAGGCTGCACTTTCATGAAGAAAAGAATTTACATTTTTATAATACCTATTTAAATCCCCAGATCTCAAATTACTGTTAGTTACTTTGGAAGTACAGCCACGGTGGTAAAATATGTTTGCACAGTGATTAATTTGTCCACAGCAAAGTCTCATGATGGCAACATTAACAACACCAACAAATCCCACAAACAGCAGAGCTTGTATGACCAGACAATCAATTGTTGGTGGCATTGGTAGATGGCTGTGTGTTGGGATGTTGGCTGGAACACTGGCAGAACACTCAAAACTTCTCTGAGTAATTTCACTGGATCTTTTACATCCACCAGAAGCAGCTGACAGGGCCTCAGTTCAGGGTTGCCAACTCATTCTGAACCAGGCATGGTGGCACAGTGGATAGCATTGTTGCCAGGGACCTGGGTTCAATTCGGCTTTAGGTCACTGTCTATGTGAAGTTTGCACATTCTCCCCATGTCTACATGGGTTTCTTCCCACAGTCGAAAGGTGTACAGGTTAGGCGCAATGGCCATGCTAAACTGATCCTTAGTGTCAGGGGGATAGGCAGGCTAAATACATGGAATTATAAGAATAAGGCCTGGTTAGAGTTGTTGTCAGTGCAGACTCAGTGGGCTGAATGGCTTACTTCTGCACTGTTAGGAATCCATGATTCTAATCTATGGTTCTGTACCTGGAGGTTTCATCACATGACCTCCTATCTTCAGTTTCCACCCCCACTCTTATCATTTTACATGGCACATACCTACCCACACAATCTGAAAGTGAATGTACTCTTCCTCATCCAGTTTAAGTAATTCTTGTTTCTCCAGTTTTTTAAAGGTTTATTTATTAGTGTTGCAAGTAGGCTTACATTAACACCGCAATGAGGTTACCATCAAAATTCCCTAGTTGCCACTCTCTGGCACCCGTTTGGGTACACTGAGGGAGAATTTAGCATGGCCAATGCACCTAACCAGCGTGTGGGAGGAAACTGGAGCACCTGGAGGAAACCCATTCAAACGAGGGAGAAGCTGTAAACTCTACAGACAGTGATCCAAGCCAGGAATCAAACCCAGGTCCCTGGCGCTGTGAAACCATTGTCGATTGTTGGAAAAACCCATCTGATTCACTAATGTTGTTAAGGGAAGGAAATCTGCTGCCATCTCCTGGTCTGGTCTACATGTGCTCTGGAGTCACAGCAATGTGGTTGTCTTTCAACTACTCTCTGAAATGGCCTAACAAGCCACTCCATTCAAGGGCAACTAGGGATGGGCAATAAATGCTGACTAGCCGGCGATACCCATATCCCACGAATGAATTTAAAAAAATACAGTACCCTGGATTTTATTAATAGCGACACAGACTACAAGGGCAAAGAATTTATATTAAGCTGGTATAAGACATTCGTTCAACTTCACGTGGAGCTCTGGGTGATTTTAGAAAGGATGTGAAGACATTGGAGAAAGTGCAGAAGAGGTCTGCACAAATGATTCTAGAGATGAGAAAGTTCAGTTGTGAAGATAGACCAGAGAATCAGGAGTGTTCTTCTTGGAGAAAAGAAGGCTGAAAGGAGATTTGATGGAAGTATTCAATATCATGAATGGACTGGACAGGAGAGATTGGGAGAAACTGTTCCCATTGGTGAAAGGATGATGAACCAAAGGGCGCTGATATATGGTAATTGGTTAAAAAAAAGCAGAGACAATGTGAGGAAAATGTTTTCACATGGTGAGTTGTTCAGGTCAGGACTATACTGTCTGAGAGTGTGGTAGAGGCAGGTTCAAATGGAGCACTCAAGAGGGAATCAGATGATTATCTGAAATGAAATGATGTGCAGTGTTACTGGGAAAAGTCAGGAGAATGGCACTAGGTGAACTGTTTACTTGGAGAGCCAGTGCAGACACAATGGGCTAAATGGCCTCCTTTTACACAGTAACAATTCTGTGATTCTGCAAGCAAAAATCCATAAAGAAAGTATAAAAATCCACTATTTTAAAATATCCATATAATTTTCTCATTCAGTGCTCATGGAAATACCTAGTGATTAAGCCAAGGAAGAGCTAAAATTTGCCTCTAAATATATAGATTTCTTAATCTTCCTGCTGCTGATGATCATAGGAAATTGCAAATAATGATCCCGCATTCTCCAGAGAATAACAATTTTGCCGCAGATAAATAGCAATATTCCTGAAGCATACAATAGGGTGAGAAAATATCAGAATAAAGTGATACATTGTTATAATGGTGAGCATTATTTGTCACTAGCTGTTCCCCCATGTCATTGCTCTTTTTAGTTGGATGGTGTGATGTTTTATGTCAGTAGAAGTGTTACCAACAATGTGCACTGGGAAAGAAAGAAATATAACTTGCACCTTCTTCAACCTCAGCAAATTCACAGCTTTATAGCCAATGAAGAATGATCGTTTCGACTCGGTTCTCTGTCTATAGATACTGCCCCACCTGCTGAGTGTTTCCAGCATCCACAGTACTTTGCTTTAATCATAACCAGTGAAGTTGATCTTGCAATGCAGGAGATGTGAAAGCCAATTTGTGCACAGAAAGGTCCCAGGAACAATCATAGGAAAACGGTGAAATATTCCTTTAGGTGTTGGCTAAGGGGTAAGTATTGGCCAGGATACCAGGAGAACTTTCCTGTTTTATGTTGATAGATGGGAGCCTTGGTTTAATCTTTCATTTAAAGGAATGGTATAGAATGTGGGTATTTAAAATATGCCTTTTAACATAAGATAAAGGCAAAATACTGCAGATGCTGGACACTGATACAAAAATGAGAACATGCTGGAGAAACTCTGTGCAGACTCGAAATGTTGGCTCTATTCTCTCTCCGCAGATGCTGTCACCCCTGCTAATTTTCTCCTATATTTTCTGTTTGTGTGTGAGCTTCCTAGCATAATATCTCCCATGACCTTGTACAATGCGAACAAAAATCATGAGGGACATAAAACTGATTCCAATTTGCAATCACCCCTTTAACACTATTCTCAAAAGCCAAAGTTCCACCAAAATTACAGCAGGCGTTTGGAAGAGCTCACTCGGAGTCATAGATATTCATATTCTACTGAGATTATAATATATATCAATCATCAGATAAAGAATTCCTCTTCATGTTAATGCAGAAAGTATCTTCAGAGATTCCGCCAGCCAGTTCCTTTGATTTCTGAGCCTGTCCAGCATTTTGACCAATTTACTATCAGGTTGCGATGATCTACTGGGAGAACTCCATTCCCCATCCCTACACCCTAACCCAGCCCCAGCCCCAGCCCCAACCCCAGCCGCAGCCCCATCCATACCAATTGCCTGAGGAAATTTCCCTGAGAAAATTCTGCCTGCCGTATGTTGTGACATTACAATTGTGTTTGTAAAGAATAAGATATTATTGCTAGGCTATTAATCCAGAAACTCAGCTAAAAGTTTGGGGACCCAGGTTCAAATCCCACCAGGGCAGATGGTGGAATTTGAATTCAGTAAAAAATATCTGGAATTAAGAGTCTACCGATGACCATGAAATCATTGTTGATTGTGGAAAAAAAAACTGATCTGGTTCATAATATCCTATTGGGAAAGGAAATCTGCTGTCCTTGCTTGGTCTGGCCTACATGTGACTCCAGAGCCACAGCAATGTGGTTGACTCTCAACTGTGCTCCAACGGTAATTAGGGATGGACAATAGATGTTGACCACCCTGTGATGCCCATCCCCCACAAATGAATAATTTTAAAAAAGGGATTTTACACATAACACAATACAAAATCCAAGTATATCATGGCACATGCCCAGTCTCTGTAAACTCCTTCAGCTCTACAGCCCTCACAGATATCTGCATCCTTCCAACTCTGGCCTCTCACACACACTGATTTTAATTGGTCCACCATTGATGGCTATACTTTCAAAAATCTAGCCTTCTGCTTCTCTTTTTTCTTTGATAAACTCCTTGAATCCTATCTATATCTATTTATCTATCCTATCTATCCTAAGTATATCTTATCACTTTTTGTGCTTTGCTGACAATGCTACCAAAAAGTACCTTGCAGTGCTTTGCAATGTTAAACATGCTACATAAATGTTGGGGATTGTTGCTTTTATAATAGTTAGTTCGGCATTAATTGACTTCAATAGCTGTGGAAGAATAAAATGTTCTCCTGGACATTACAATGGCCATGGAAAGATCTTACAACACCCTATTAAATTTACAATGGAACAACAGCAGGTTTGGTCCATAAAATCCAATAAACTATCATTTTATTTCCAGACATCTGTATTGTCTCCTTTCTGTATTGTGTGTGCAAGCAGATTGAATGCCTGTGCACAAGAATTGGTTACATAAACATGACCAAAACAAATTATATTACTGGAATTCATGCAAAGTAATATCAATAAGCCACCACATTTTAAAGCATTATGTATAGAAGTTGAGATGTATTTGAACACCTCTTGGAGTTAATATAGATTGAATGTTTCTCACATCCATTATTAACAAAGAGAATACATTAAATCCCGGTACTCACCTCTGCATTCTGAAACATATTATTTTTTGGATTGGAAAACAATCTCTCTGATTTATATGCTACCTAAGATGAAAACATCATCAGATGGATTTAGTTTTAAATCACAGGCATGTATATACACTAAATGGGTATGTCATTCCATAAAATGTTTTGATATTATACATGTATTAAAGAATGGAAGATCAGCCAGCTACTGTCCAGGAGGTTTAAGGCACAATGCCCTCTTCATTGTCTGTGAAGGACTGTGAGATGGCCTGAAGTTGTGAAAGATAGAAAACAAATAGGAAGGCAATAGCCAAGTGGTATTATTACTAGACTATTAATCCAGAAAATCAGCTAAGGTTCTGAGGATCCAGGTTCAAATCCTGCTGCAGCAAAAGGTGGAATTCGAATTCAATAAAAATATCTGGAATTGAGAATCTACTGCATGGTGGCACAGTCGTTAGCACTGCTACCCCACAGTGTCAAGGACTCAGATTCAATTCTGGCCTTGGCCCATGTGGAGTTTGCACTTTCTCCCCAAATCTGTGTGGGTTTCCTCCCACAGTCCAGAAATGTGTGGGTTGGGTTGATTGGCCATGCTATAATTGACCGTAGGGTCGAGGGGATTAGCAGGGTTAAGATGTGGGTTACGTAAATAGGGCCTGGGTGGGATTGTGGTCAGTACAGACTTGATGGGCCAAATGTCCTTTTACTGTATTATAGGATCCTATGATCCTCTATGGTTCTATGATCTGCTGGTGACCACAAATATCATTGTCAATTGTCAAAAATACCCATCTGATTCGCTAATGTCCTTTAGGGAAGGAAATCTGCCTTCCTTACCTGGTCTGACCTACATGTGACTCCAGAGACACAGCAATGTGGTTGGCTGTCAGCTGCCCTTCAAGGGCAAGTAAGGATGGGCAATATATGTTGCCCAACCAGCGACACCCATGCCCCATGAGTGAATAAAAAAAGAGTTAATCCTCTCTTTACCTAATGGGCAGGATTTTCCGGCCCTACCCACTACTGGGAACATCCAGTCCCATTGAAAGTCAATGGATTGGGGTGCTAAATCTCCAGCGGTGGGTCTTGCCGGTGGTGGTGGGGGGGCTAGAAAATCCAGTCAATGTGTCAGGATCATAGAATGGGTACAGCAGAGAGGGAAGCTATTCATGTCATTGCGTCTGTACTAAACCAACTAAACAGCAAATCAGTTATTCCCATGCCCTTCCCCTATTGTCCTTCTATTTCTTTCTCTTCAATTTCCTTTTTGAATCTGCCTCCAACATGCTCTCAGGTACAAATGACTTGCTGCACAAAAATGTTTTCTTCATGTCGCCATTGGTTCTTTTACCAGCCACCTTAAATCAGTGTCCCCTTTTCTAAACTCCTGTATCAATGGGAATAGTTTCTGTGGCTTGGATTTTTAAAAAAACTCTGAAGACTCTGCAAACCTTAGAAAGTGGTGAGTAGGACTCAGTTGTGGAAATCCTGCACCATTCTGATAGGTCCCATTTTTGCTGGTAGGGGAAAGAAAACCTGAATTCAGTAGAATCATTTGAATTTATTACGAATATCAAAGAAATCTAATTTTTACTGGGCAAGAACCTTAACCTGCAATATAAGTGTTACAATTTTTTAAAAATAGATGTAAATGCTCTTGAAGGGTGGATAATGTCTGTAGAAATGACATGTTGTTAAGGTATTTAAGTCATCAGCCCTTTAAAAATTTTAAGAAAATCAGGCTGCCTGTGTCAGTGAGAGTTGAAAAAGATCTATTCCAGCAATTACAACAGCTGTTTGTTGACATCTTCCCAACAGCTATCATTTTGCCATTCTGAATGCTTGACTGATTTCCACCAGCTATAATTGTTTCATCAAGGGGTCTGAGGTTCATAGCTTGATTGACAACTCAAAGAGTTTTTAAACTGATTAGCTGCCTTTAATATGAAGTTATGAATACACATTTGTTTATTCAAGAGATTAAATACTTGAAGACTTCTGAATGGGCTTCGTGAATGGGAGTTTTTTTAATACAATGAAGACTGTAAAATAGATTTAGATCACTATTTTAATTCGTCACAATGTGGTAATTGGGATACTGTAACCTAAGTGGATACTGAGGAGTTGGCATCAGGGTTATAATGGACCAAGATTTGTTGTCAGCATAGCATGAATTGGCACTAAGTTGGCCTGAAAGTCATGAAGAGACTATGGGGGGGAAAAATCAGGAAGGATTCTTCTTTTGATTGCTATTGTGCGACCCATTTTGTGAGCCGAGTTTGGGTGAAGAAAAGTTTGGGCAATATGAAGGAAGCATAGAACATAGAACATAGAACACTACAGCATAAACAGGCCCTTTAGCCCACAAGCTGCAGCATTATATCCCTACCTACTAAGCCTATCTATAACTCTCAATCCCATTAAATTGTAGTAAATTTTAGTAAAGCAGTTTTAGTAAAGTTTAAAGTTCATTTATTACTCTCACAAGCAGGCTTACATTAAGACTGCAATGAAACTACTGTCAAAATCCCCTAGTTACTGCACTCCAACACCTGTTTGGGTACTCTGAGGGAGAATTTTAACATGGCCAATGCATTGGACAAGCATGTCTTTCAGACTATGGGAGGAAACCAGAGTACCCAGAAGAAGCCCATGCAGACATGGGAAGAATGTGCAGGTTCTGGACAGACAGTGACCCAAAATTGAACACAGGTCCCTGGCGCTGTGTGGCAACAGTGCTAATCACTGTGTGATCATGCTGCCCCAATCCCACCAACACACACTGCTTGTATGTACTCATTAAAAGTAACAATTTATGACTGATCTACACTGTGAGCCATTTCCAATAAAGTGTCTGATGGAAAGGAGAGGGAAGACTGGGAGGTGTGGGAACAAATACATATTTCAGGGTCCAATTCAGTTACAGCACTGCTCCAAAGCCCAGTTTCAAGGGGCAACATTTTGTTATTGCTTCAACAGCTTAAGTTAAGGTGAGTTTAATGTTTAAGATTCATCCAGTTACCTGATCGAACTTATTGATTGCTTTGGAGAATCTATTAGCAGTATTCACTCTGGATAATAGGAGAAAGATACTACTTTAAAATTAATTTTGGAATGCTTTTCATCCTCAAATTTATCCCCTCTCTTTGCTCTGTGTGCGTCCACCGTGGCTCTCTGGCACCTTATCAAAGTGGTCATTATCCATGACCCCATGACAATGAGTGTCAGAGTGTAAACATCCATGAACTCTGCCCCCTGACTTCCTCCCCTCCACCCCACTCCCCCCTCAACCTGTGAGATAACTGTCAGCTAGAAGTGCAACAGATTGTAGGGATCAATGCACTGGATGAAAGGAAGTTTCACGGGGCCTCTGAGGGCAGCATCATCTTTAGGAGTAGACATTGTGTAAAAAGATAAATTAGTGATCAGCCATTGTTGTAGGGCCAAGGAAATGTGGCCAGGTCTGAGGGTCTCTTGGAGTCTCCCTCTTTCATTCTCCTGCAAAAGGATGCTGGATCTACTGATGGTTATAAACAGTAAGTGCCAACAGCTCATTGATGTGGGGTTTACGTCCACTAATCTTACGTAAGTAAAATGCCCTCACACTGACTCCACCATCTATGGAGACCCCCAACACTCTGCGATCATGAATGAGGGAAATATGGAGAGTAACCATTAGCTTGTTAGGATTTCTATTGTGTATCACATCCTGTCTCATGTTTGTTTATTCAAAGCAATATTTGGTGCATAAAGGGCAGCCATAGGTTCACTGAATGTAATAATGTCAGCACAGTCCGGCACTCCATCCTCATCAACCATCACAAAGAACTGGATCAGCTGGTTACCTACCGCGTTATTGTTTGTGGGCGTTTGTCAAAATAGTTGCCAGATTTGCCAGTGTAACAGCAGTCACCAAACTTTATAAGTATAGCCCAGGGTCAGCTGTGGCTCCATGATTAGCATTTCCAACTCCTCAGAGACAAGTAATTTGGAAACTGATGTCTCATTCCAGAACATCCAGTCTGCATTACAGTACCGAGGGAGTGCTATACTGTCTTGCTCAGATTAGATGTGAAACCAAAGCTCTCAGAGTGCCTCCTGTTCTCCAGCTTGAAAGAACAGAGCAAACTCGCTTAGGCAATCAGTGGGATTGCATCAGGGTCAATGACAGCAACTAAGGACATCTGTTTCCCCCCAGGGGGCGATTCTCCCAAAAAAATTCTAATTGTTGGTATGGCAGGAAAAATTCCCAATTGTTTTCTCAGAGGAAGCTCTACAGTGCAGAAGTCACAATTGTGAATCTCATTGAAAACTCGGAGGGGCAGGGCCTATTCACACCAAAGTTTGATAGTTCTGGGCCTCTGGGCATTCACACTTTGCCTCTTGGGCAGTGCCAGAAGACACAGACTGGGATTGCCAGAATACCCATGCCCAGGGGCACCACTTCTCTGCCAGCTGACCCCTGGGGGCCTCCCCTTCACTCCAGGGGGGTTTCCCGCTAATTACCCAAAAGTGTTTAGCTATTCTAAACCCTGCTGAGTGAAGTACTCCTATCAGGATGGGAGATGCTATCTGGTTTGGAGAATTCAGTCTTGGGCCTAATAATCACACTTATATTACCTTACAAATAGATTAAAATAACTTACTTTGTCTTTTTCAGTTTTCAGCGTTGTCCCAACCGTGCCTGATCTCTGGCCGTGGAAGGCACACATGCGTCGGGAACGAATGCGCGAATCCCGCAAATTGGTGCATGCATGCGTCATCCACCAAAAAATTAGCAGGTCAGAATGGGAGAATCACCCTCTAGGAGCTGGCCAATTCGATAGCTGGCATTCATGCAGCACCACTGGGAGTAATGGTCACTGGAGGAACTGCACCAGAATGAGAAAGGAGCAGTGGTGGCCATGCAAACTTGCAGCAAGGCAGATGCAGTCTGGGGTCATCAGGGCCAGTCTGATAGGCCCCAGCAAGGTTGGGATCGGGGTGCTGGCAAGGGGAGGTGGCACTATTGCTTTAGGGGTAACAATTGTTGCCACAGAGTGCCCAGAATGAAAGATCTCATCCCATCACAACCTGCCAAGAGGTTGTCCCATTTGGCAGACAGCTCTTCCATCTGCTGGATAAATGCCAAAGGAGATAGAAAGAGGATCTGGATGGAGTTTGTACACTTCCCCATGTCTGTGTGGGTTTCCTCTGGGTCATCTGGTTTCCTCAGTCCAAAGATGTACAGATTAGGAGGATTGGCCATGTTAATTTGTCCCTCTGTAGTCCCAAAATGGGCAGATTAGGGGCATTAGTGGGGTAAATATGTGGGGTTGCAGGGAATAGGGCAGGGTGGGCCTGGGTAAAATGCTTAGTTGGATGGTCGGTGCAGACTCAATGGGCTGAATGGCCTCCTTGTACTGATTCTATGGTTCTAGACCCTGAACTGGCTACTCCAGTGCCTCAATTAGGCAATGGGCAGCAGGGCTGTCTGTCACCTTCCCTCCTACTGGCAGAATGGCATTGCAGCAGGAAAACAATTGGTCAGTCTACCTCTCACCGCCTCTGGATATGTCTCTTCCCAACTCCAGCAGGCTTGTAAAATCCAACCAGAAGGCTGTGCTCACCATCTCAGGTGAACATAAAAGATCCCCTGAAGTGAATTCTCCCCACTGACCTGGCCAAAAGTCATGTCTCAACAAATACCTATTAACAGACTATCAGGTCATTACCAGATTACTGACTGTAGGACCTTTGGTGTTGGCAGTGAGGTTGCCAAGTTCCCAACATTATAATTGTAGCAACGCTTCAAAAGAATTTCATTGACTGTGAAGCACTTTGTGGTGTTCTGATGTCATCAAGTGCACACTATAAATGCAAGCAGCACGTTGGCACTAGTGCCTCGTAGCTCCAGGGACCTGGGTTCAATTCCCAGTTTCGGTCACTACTGAGTGGAGTTTGCATATTTTCCCCGTGTCTGCGTGAGTTTCCCCCCACACTCTAAAGATGTGTGGATTAGGTTAATTGGTCATCTTAAATTGCCCCTTAGTGTCAGGGGGATCAACAGGGTAAATATGTGAGGTGATGGGATAGGGCCTGAGTGGGATTGTTGTTGATGCAAACTCGATGGGCCAAATGACCCCCTTCTGCACTGTAAGGTTTCTTTCTAAGCCTTTCTTTAAGTCATTATCAAGTGAAAATTGGACATAGTGTAGGATGTTATATAAAGACAATGACTATATTAAATACTGAGCATTTCTCTATGCAATGCAAAATTTATATCACTGCTTTTTTAGCTTATTCACAAATCTTGTGTTGCAGGCATGAGTCAAATCACAAACACATCTCAACAGGACAATGCGAAAAACAGCCAGCTTGATGTACAATTGAACTATCCCTGTAGTTTTGCCTTTGGGTTGGTCTCAAACATTTGAAAGCATCTGGCGTCATTGCTTGTGACAGGCAGGAAGGCTTGATCATAGTTGTGGATATTGGAGGCTCAGAAAAAGACCATTTTTATTTTAACCTGTTCTTGTCCAACCCTGAATGAACTTCTCCTTGGGTATAAAATGAAACTTGCTCTGTAGAATGTCTGTAATCCCCATGGATTCAGAAGTAAGCAAGATTGTCTAATCATTGCAAGTTTCTGAGGAAAGACCAGAGGGGTGGAAACGAATCGATAGCCCTTTTCAAAATGGAAATAACAGGGCCCGAATTTACCATTTTCATTCTAAGCGCTGAATCTGGGTGTAATCCAGATCTGATTTAGAAATCTGCTTTTAGGCTCCCCCATACGCAGTCAGCCTGAAAAAAACATCACCAGTCCCATTCACACTGTGAGCGGGGCTTAGCATGTCCGAAATGATTGGATCTCTGAACTGCACATGCGCAGTTAGAAAAGAAATTGAAAAATCGCAATCCCTGTCAGATCACTTCCGGGATGCAGAAAGCAGAGATAGCAGGAGCTATCTCTGAAAAGCGGGAGCAGTGGTGCACACACACAGACACATATCACTGTCCCCTTTATGCACCCACCCCACTACCTACAAGCATCACCTTCTCCCTTATCCACCCCACCCAGACTGATTGCCACCCCTGCTCCCCTCCCCTCCTCATGTTCACTCGGTGGCAGCAGACCCTCCTCACCCCCACACTCCACCCCACCAGAGATCCATCTATCCCTCCCACTAAAGATCCATCTGCCCCCCCACCACAGATCCATTTATCTCCCTCACCAGAGATCTATCTGCAGCCCCCCACAACCAGTGAACGATCGGGCATTCCCCCAATTCCCAGAGATACATCTTACCTGCCTCCCTCCCCAAACAATGATCTGGCCTCACTCCACCCACTACAGAGAATGGTCTGGCCTCACTCGCCACATTCCCCGCCCCCCACCACAACACCAATCTGACCTCATCACCCAACCCCCCGAAATGAACTGGCCTCACTCCCTCCCCACCACAGAAAGGTCTGGCCTCATTCCTCCTTTCCTCCAGAGAAATATCCTCCTCCTCCCCCACCCCCCAACCAGACAACAATCTGGCCTCATTCCCTTCCTTCCCTCCCCAACCAAAGAATGATCTGACCTGCCTCCCTCCTCCTCCCCACCACTGATTTGAATCAGAGACCGTTGGAAGCGCTGAACTCATTCTTCAACAGCTGGAGCACCGGATTCAGACTTTTATTTAGCAGGTCCATTACGGTGCGATTCCGGATTGGTGAACACAGTGGAATAGGGGGAAATGCTGATAAAGTTGGGCGCGCAGTTCATTAATTCAATTTAAATGCATGCAAATATGTGTAAATCGTCGTTATGCCCGTTTTGGGTGTGAATCGAATTGCCACCATTCCTGGGTTTCGATAAAATGGCAATCTGCGTGGATGCAGGCACGGATCACGTTAATGGCCTCACACCTGACTTTAACATGTTTTTGTGCCTGAAAATGGGCATAACACAATGATAAAATTAGACCCACAGTGTCTAAATGGCAAAAATGTGATTCCTAAATACTGAAGTGATTGTGATGCACTGGAACTGATTATATAAACTCTTTCATTGCACTGATTATGTTAGAAATTCAGGTCACCATTTTACGAGGTAGGCAGGTAACAATACCTGTGCCCAAATTGTGCGGGCTTTGTTGGCAGTTGCCTCAGGGTAAACAAATCTTGTGACAATCAGACAATAGGCTCCTTGTTTACATGCACTGCTGCCTCACAACGCCAGGGACCCGGGTTCAATTTCCGGCCTCAGGCGACTCTCTATGTGGAGTTCTCCCTGCGTCTACATGGATTTCCTCCAGGTGTTCCAGTTTTCTCCCACAGTCCAAAGATGTGTGGGTTAGGTTGATTGGCCATGCTAAATTGACCCTAGTGTCAGGAAGACTAGCAAGGTAAATATGTGAAGTTATGGGGATAGAACCTAGATGGATTGTTGTCAGTGTGGGCTTCATGGACTGAATGGCCTCCTTCTGCACTGTAGGGATTCTATGATTCTATGATTCAATTATTTTGTCCATTCCCAACCTGATGAGTAGTGCACTTCCAGCTGGACATTTGCATGGATTTGACTAGGTTAGCGACAGAATAGGTTATACTGCACAGTTGAACTTATTGGTCAATGTTTTAAGTTACTAAAATCAGGCGACAATAGGCAAAATGTATTTCTGCCACAGTATGGAATAGTTAAATTAACAAGTTATTGATGTCTAATATTGTTTTTATGTACCTCAGAGACATGCAGTGGTGACACCCTGTCCTAGACTTGACTAACATGGATCAGTCCATGAATACACGGATCAGTCAAGAAACATTCACAATCAAACACTGAACAACTGAACAATGGAACACAAGGCCACCAATTTGCCTCACAGGTTCTCAATCAGCTTAAGAATTCAGTTCATCTTTTGAAAATAGTCCTCAGTTTAGTTCTGAGTCAAGACTTCAGACTCTGTTATGAATTTATTTAAAGATTTACTGTCAAGTGACCAGTTGGGAACAAAATAATGGTGTGGTGTTTAATTTGAAATGTGAACAATTGCTCAGATGCAACAAGCATTGTGTTGTTTGACAAGAGATCTTCAATGCCCTGACCTGAATTGATCGAATAGTTGACACTTTAGCAAGATCTTCTGCTTAGAATTTTCATTGGAAAGTTTTACAGAGAATTAGCAAATAATTTGCAACCCAGGTTCCTAACTTTTAGATCCAGATGTCTGCACCTAGGGGATGCACGTGTGAGTGCACATGTTCACACGTCAAAGTCTAAAAGAACCTTTTGGGGGGCGGGGGGGTGCACGATGACACAGTGGCACAGAGGTTAGCATTAGAGATCCAAATACATTTCCCAACTTGGGTCACTGTCTGTGCGAAGTCTGCACGTTCTCCCCGAGTCTGCGTGGGTTTCATCTCAGTACTCCAGTTTCCTCTCAAAAGCCCAAAAGTCATGCTGCTTAGCTGCTTTGGTCATGCTAATTTCTCCCCCCCGTGTACTCGAACAGGTGCCAGAGTGTGGCGACTGGGAGATTTTTCACAGTAACTTTATTGCAGATTTAAACCTACTTAAGATACTAATAATTAAATTTTAAACTTTTTAACTCCGGGGCCTGTTTACTGGGGCCCCAATTCATTATCCAACCAGTAGGAACCCCTATCAGGTTCATAGAAGCTTGGATAGATACATGGATGAGACGGATGTGGAGGGATATGGTCCAAGTGCAGGTCAGTGGGACTAGGCAAAAAATGGTTTGGCACAGATAAGAAGGGCCAGAAGGCCTGTTTCTGAGCTGTAATTTTCTATGGTTTCTATGGTTTTGCTCAGTAAGAGGATATTAGTAGGGACCAGTGTAACGATGCCCAGCCTCCAGATACATAAGGGTGAGGAGCATGATGGGGAAACATTGGACTAGGAAGGCTTCTTGTAAGCTATGTAAGCTTCTGTGTAAGCTAACATTTGCACTCCAGTTACTCTGCACTTATACTGCAGCGGACCTCAGTTAGAACAGCCGGAACATGATGTTGATACAGGCAATTTAACTCTGAATAGAAAAAAAAACTAAGGCATTTGTGTACTGTAGGGATACAATTAATGAAGATAAACATAGACTCTATCTCCTACTGCTCCCAGATTGATCAAACCAGAGATATAATAAACTATTGAGGCTAAATCAGCAGAGCATTGTCACCATGAAGTAATCTGGAATTATAGACACTGACTTGGACTTTGGATGGTAATATTAAACAGATGATTTGCTGCATCCCTCATGATTTTTCTTTCTCATTGAAATCAATCGGAATGAAAATCAGGAGATTAGTGTGAAAAGGACAGATGATCCGGCATTGCCCGCGGTCAGAATTACTCCCATAGAGATTCACAGTGCAGACATGGGGCTAGCAATGTGTTGGCATAATGATCCAATTATAGGAAAACCACTATCTGCCAACTTTGTTTCTTCACTACAACTTGATATAATCTGGGACTGAAGTGAAACTTATTTCACTTCCTGTCTTCACATCCAGACTCCATTTTGGAGTATTTCATAGAATAGAATCCCTACTGTGCAGAAGGAGACCATTTGGCCCATCGGACCTGCACCGAGAACAATGCCATCCAGGCTCTATCCCTGTAACTTCATGTATCTACCCTGCTAGTCTCCTTGTTACTAAAGGGAAATTTAGCATGGCCAATCAACCTAACCTAACATGGCATATCTTTGGACTGTGGGAGGAAACTGGAGCACACGGAGGAAACCCAGTCAGACACAGGGAGAATTAGGCAGTCAAGTGGATAAAGTTGTTAAGAAGGCATATGGAGTCTTAGCTTTTATTGGTAGGGGGATTGAATTTAGGAGCCGCAGCATCATGTTGCAACTGTGCAAAACTCTAGTGCGGCCGCACTTGGAGTATTGTGTGCAGTTCTGGTCCCCACATTATAAGAAAGATGTGGAGGCATTGGAGAGGGTACAGAGGAGGTTTACCAGGATGTTGCCTGGTATGGAGGGCAGGTCCTATGAAGAGAGGTTGAAGGATTTGAGGTTGTTTTCGTTAGAAAGGAGGCGGCTAAGAGGGGATCTTATTGAAGCATATAAGATGATTAGAGGTTTAGATAGGGTGGACAGTGATAGCCTTTTTCCTAGGATGGAGAAAGCTAGCACGAGGGGACACAGCTTTAAATTAAGGGGTATGAGTTATAGGACGGATATCAGAGGTAGGTTCTTTACTCAAAGAGTGATTAGGGAGTGGAATGCCCTGCCTGCAGCTGTTGTAGATGCGCCAAGTTTGGTGGCGTTTAAGAGGTTAATTGATAAGTATATGGAAGAGAAGGGAATGGTTTAGTTTGGAGGGGCATTGCTTTTTATTTTGGTCGGCACAACATCGAAGGCCGAAGGGCCTGTTCTGTGCTGTAATGTTCTATGTTCTATGTTCTAATGTATAAACTCCATACAGTCATCTGAGCCAGAACTGAACCAGGGTCCCTGGTGCTGTGAGGAAGCAGTGCTATCCCCTGGACACCATGCCACCCCCTGGTTTTTGTCCATTTCTTTTTGGATCAGTTTTCTTCCCACCATCTCCTCCTCCTGAGTTGCTATTTTTCTGTAAGCCAGAAGTGTTAGTAAGCCCGTTAAAACTCAGGTCAGCTTCCGCATACACATACTTGCTAGCAGGAAGGACTGGAGTGGAAAACTGGCATTTGCTTTGATGGGTTTAGTTTTGGAATCTGGAGGAAGGTTTGGACTGGACTTTCCCAGGGGTTAGTGTTACAACCCTAGCTCTTCCTGATAAATACTAATGACTTAGAACTTGGTGTGCAGTGCACAATTTCAAAATCTGTGAATAACATGAAAGTTGGAAGATTCATGAGCAGTGAAGAGGATAGTGTAGAACTTCAAAGGGACATACATTGATGGAATGGGTGCTTACATGGAAGATAAAATTCTAAACAAATGACAGAATCCCTATGTGCAGAAGGGGGCTATTTAGCCTATTGAGTCTACACCAACTCTCCCACAGAGCATCCCACCTAGGCTCTATTCCCATTATCCAACTATTTGCTAATCCCCTCATCTACACACCTTGTGAAACAATTTAATATGGTCAATCCATCAAACCACTGTCACATGCCACCCAAAATTGAGTGCACAGAAGTGTGACGTGATTCATTTTTGGTAGGAAGAAAGCAGAGAGACAAACTAAAATAAAGGGAGCAATGTAAAGAGGTGCAGGACAGATGGACCTAAATGTCCAAGTGCAGAAGTCATTAAAAGAGGCAGGACTGGTCGAGAATGTGATTGTTAAAGCATTCAACATCTTAGGCTTTATAAATAGGGCATTGAGCATAGGAGTAAGGAAATTACGTTAAAATTGTATATTAGAACATTACTTCCCTCTCAGCTGGAATATTGTGTTCAATTCTGAGCACCACTTTTTAGGAAAGAATTGAAGGCATTCAAGAAAGTGCAGAAAAGATTCATGGAAATGGTGCCAGGGATGAGGAACTATGGTTGTGTTGGTAGATTGGAGAATTTGAAGCTGTTTCCCTTCGAGAAGAGAAGGTTGAGGGATGTATTTGATTGAGGTATTCAAAATCACAAGGGATCTGGATAAAGTCGATTGGAAGAAGTTGTTTCCATTGGTGAAAGAATCAGAAACAAGAAGTCATGGATTAAAGATAATTGGAAAAACAGGCAATAGAAAAATGAGAAAAAATGGATGAATTTTCTGGCCACATTCATCCAAAACTGGAGAATCCTGCCTGAGATCAATTGACCTTTGTGTGGGCCACCCTCACCCACCACCTACTACATTCCCATCACAATTGGAACTGAAGAATTGCCCCCAGTCTTTTCATAAGGCAAGGGATTAGGATCTGGAATGCACTACCTGAGGGAGTGGGGAGGACTGTTCAATCAAAGCATTCAAGAGGGAATTGGATTATTATTTGAAAAGGGAGAATTTCAAGGCTATGAGGAAAAGGCTGGCGAGTGGCATCAGGTAAATGGCTCCTATGGAGAACAAGCACAAATACAATGGGCTAAGTGGCCTCTTTCTGTAAAGTGACTAATTTGTGAATCCTTGATCTTTGCTTATTCTTATTGCTGTTTTCCCCACCTCTTCAGTAATATTTAAGGGAATCAGTGTTTTTTATTTAAGTGCTTTGTTACTTTCCTAATCAATGTGATATATCATCAATTAACTGAGTATAATGAACAACAAGAAATGCCTTTTGTAAGAGAATGCTTTGAGGAATGACAAGTACATGATGGATGCAAGAATGTTCATTATGTCAATGGCTATTTAAAAGCTCAATTCCTTACCATCATTTTCTTGTTTGAATTGCTTGATGCATTAGCAAATATCTAAACTCCAGGAAGAACTTCATTTTGATGTAAATTTGCTGCAAACTCTTTTCTTGCTCCCTCCAAATAAGACTATATTGGTTTGCTGTGCTAATCGCAATAAATGTTGACTAGAGCTCCAAAAGGTTTTCTTCAGTAATGAGCCTTTGCCTCTTACTTAAATGTGTTCTTGTGGGTGTTATGTGTGATAAATCATGTACAATGACTGAAAATAAATAGTTACTCACATGTACAACTACTTGAAGGACAATATTCAAATAGGTACATGTAATGCAGTTCTTTTCTCATTGAGGTGAAATTGGATTTCATGGGTAAATGTAACAATTCCTCAACTTGAACATGGTAATAAATGTACTCAGGACAGTGACTCTGGAGTTAATGGTTGCATTAGAAACCATGGCAGGAATTCTTTGGCCATTCATGCTAGTGGGATTCTCCAGTCCCGCCAGCAGCGCACTTTGCCTGTGGATTTCCCGCTGGCATGGGGTAACGTCAATGGGATTCTCACTGACAGCGGCAAAACCAGGGAAACCCGCGGCTGAGAGGCTGGCCCCAAGTTAACATTCAAGATTCGATTGAGTAGGTAGCTGAGGGAAAAAGGGGTCAAAGTCATATAGGGACAAGGATGTGTCAATGTGATCAGAACAATTTATTTGTGCAAAGATTAGATGTCAACATGCATTTATTGAGCCGAATGGTCTGTCTCCACATTATAAATTCTGTGGTGCTATTCCAACATTGCTTTGTGTGAAAACCTTCCCACATGACTGCATGTCTGATTCGCAGTTGACCACAATTGCCAAGAAGGAAGCCGTTTGGCCCTTCTTCCTGTGCTGTCTCTTTGAAAAAACTTTCCAAATTAGTTCCACTTCTCCAGCTCTTTTCTCATAGCCCTGAAATGGTTGGAAAGATTTTCAGACACAGTATGCAGTGGGAATTACATTCCCTCTACATAGCAAGCAGCGCTGTCATATTTTGCAGGAAAAATACATAAATGATACACCGAGGACAGGCAGCAAAGTGTGATTTTTATTTTTACAATTTCCAAACCAAACAATTGCTGTAAACCATATTCCCTGTGGTAGTGGATACCTGATGCAGCAATGCTGATGTTCAGAGTTTGTATGGTTTTGCTTCATGCTTGGAGATCCATCTGAAACAACACTAACGCTGATTTTTTTTTTAAGCATGCAATGGTTCATTTTTTCCCACAACGGTGTGCGATGGTGGAAGTAAACTTTGCTGGAGGAATAAGGTCTGTTCAAACATGTTGCTGGGCATTGTGAGCTTTTCAATGTCAAAATGACACATGCTGGTATTTGTGCTGGGCGCCCACAGGGTCAGCAAGAGGAAAACGCCAGGGGATGTTCTCTGTGTTGTACCAACTGAATATTTTCCAGCAAAAGAAATGGAATTTTAACCCTGAAAAGTGTGAGGTGATACACTAAAGGCATATGGCACACTTGCCTTTATCAATCAAGACGTACATTACTAGAGCAGGGAGGTCATGTTGGAGTTGTACAGATCTTTGGTGATGCCACAGCTGGAGTACTGTGTGCCGTTCTGGTCACCACATGATAGAAAGGATGTGAGTGCACTGGAAGAGATGCAGAGGACATTCACCAGGATGTTGCCTGGGATGGAACATTTATGAAGAGAGGTTGAATAGGCTGGGGTTGTTTTCATTGGGGCAGAGAAGATTGAGGAGCAATCTGGGATCAAGTTGTACAAGATTATGAAGAGCATGGAAAGGATGGATAGCTGTTCCCCGTAGGTGATGGATCAGTCACAAGAGGGTACAAGTTCAAGGTGAGTGACAGGAGACTTAGGGGTGATGCGAGGGAAAGCTTTTTTACCCAGATAGTGGTGATAGTTTGGAATGTTCTGCCTAGGAAAGGGTAGAGGCAGTTTGTCACATAATCTTTTAGAAGTACCTTAATGACTTGGCATGTCATAACCTTCAAAACTAAGTAAATGGGATTAGATGGGAGGTCAGGTGTTTCACACATGTTGGTGTGGACTTGATGGGCCAAAGGGCCTTTTCTGAACTGTGGGATTTTATGAAACACTTTGTTGTTTTAAGATGAGTTGAGACCCGGGTGTTAAATTGAAACAATAGTTGGAAACATTCTCTGTAAATTCCCCAGATCAGAGGAACCTTCTCCAGCATCCTGGGTTCGATTCCCGACTCGGATCACTGTCTATGTAGAGCTTGCATATTCTCTTCGTGTCTGCATGCGTCTCCTCTGAGTACGCTGGCATATTCACAACTGAGACCGATAGATTTTTTTAGTCTTCTGGGGCTGCAAAATTTACAACCCTCTGAGTGAAGAACTTTCTCCTCATCTCAATCTTAAACGATCATTCCTAATTCTGAGGTGATGGTCCCCCAGTTTTCAACTCCCCAGTCAGGAAGACTGTCTCTCAGCATCGGCATGATTAATGTCTCTAATCATTTTATGTGGTTTAAGTAGATATTCTCTCATTCTTCTCAACTTCAGAGGAGATAGTCCCACTCTGTTCAATCACTGCTCTCTTATCCCAGGATTCAATTGGTCCCAGGTCCCTCTTATCCCAAGATTCAATCGGGTGAATCTTCATTTCAACCTCTATAATTTCTCTTCAGCACTGTACATAGTGCACCAGATGTGGTCTCACCAAAGACCCGTATAACAACAGCAAGACTTGCTTACTACAGCCAAGCATTTGCAATAAATAATTGCTTACTGTATCTGCTCACTAACTTTCTTGTGTACAAAGGCCATCCAGCTCCCTCAGAAACCCAGCTTCCTCTGAACCCCCGCTCTCTCAGAATCCCAGTTCCCTCAGAATCCCAGTTCCCTCAGAATCCCAGTTCCCTCAGAATCCCAGTTCCCTCAGAAACCCAGTTTCCTCTGAATCCCAGCTCCCTCAGAATCCCAGTTCCCTCAGAAACCCAGTTCCCTCTGTATCCCAGTTCCCTCTGAATCCTAGCTCCCTTGGTATCCCAGCTCCACCTGAATTCAAGCTCCTTCAGAATCCCAGCACCTACTCATGTCCCTCCTTTTAAAAGAAAATTCTGCTCTTCTGAACCATCTCACCCCACCTCCATGACCCACCCCAATGAGTCTCACCCCATCCACCCTCATGCACCTGTGGCCCGTGTCCCTCAACAATCCTGACGATCCCACTTCATTGCCAGCAGCAGCCACAATTTCCATTGGAACTGCTGGCAATGGGTGAATGCTGGGCTCTGATCAGCCTTCAGTTATCAATGGTTGGGGTGGGGAGGCAGAGAGAGGGGGCATACCTCTCTGTTCTCTTGGTTCTCGTTCTGCTGGAAGGCCCATTGCTTTTCACCTGTTGACATTAATGTGGCAGGTCTCCCGAAAAGAAGGTGACGTGGGCCTCTCGCCAGCTCCCCGGCCGAAGAGTGAGATCTCCGTCAGCAAAATAAAAACATAGAAAGTAGAAGCAGAAGTGGACCATTTGGCCCTTCGAGCCTGCTCCTTCATTCATTATGATCATGGCTGATCATCAAATTCAACATCTCAATCCCCCTTTTCCTCCATATCCCCTGATCTCTTTAATCCCAAGAGCTATATCTAATTTCTTCTTGAAATCAGACATTTTGGCTTCAACTATTTTCTGTGGTAGTGAATTCCACACATTCATCACGCTGTGGTTGAAGAAATTTCTTCTCATCTCAGTCCTAAAAGGTTTAACCGTTATCCTCAAACTGTGACTCCCTAGTTCCCCTATTATTCCCCTTGAAATATTTGTTTATCCTATTATGTCGCTATTCCCCTTTATAACTTTTCCTGCCTGATCTATAAAAGGGACAAGTGTTTACTTCTGTAATTGTTTTGTAATTGTTTGCCTCTTTACGCATTAACATATCTTGCAGCAATGCAATGGATGCCAAAACCTATCATCACATCAGCTGAATTCACAATGATGAAAATGAGCCAGGCTCTTTATGACTCTCTCGTCCTCGAGTGAGCAAAGTAAATGGGCAGACACTTTCCCACGAAGACTGTGAAAGCTTTTGGCATGCTTTTGATATTCTCTTAGATACAGAAGTGCTGGACTCTCCCATGAGCCATCTGAGCATCTAATATTTAGGCATATGTCTGCTCTTTTTTTTTGTTTAAATTCATTCTTGGGATATGAATGTCATTGGAAATGCCCGCATTTATTGTACATCCCAAGTCAGAATCATTGAATTATGGAATGGCGTGATACTGAAGACGGTTTTTCTCCCCATTGTGTCCAAGCTCCTTCTTTGAAACAGCTTTCCAACAAATTCCACTTCCCTTTGCCCACAGATTTTCCCCTTCAGGTAATTATCCCATTCCTTTTCCAATCTGCTCCCACCACTCTTACTGATGTTCAAATTAGGGGTGGCATGGTGGCACAGTGGTTAGCAGTGCTGTCAGAGACCCAGGTTCAAATCTCAGCTTGGGTCATTGTCTGTGTGGAGTTTGCATGTTTGCCATACACCTGTATGGATTTCCTCCCACAGTCTGAAAGACATGCTGGTTAGGTGCATTGACCTGAACAGGTGCCGGAGTGGGGCGACTGGGGGAATTTCACAGTAACTTCATTGCAGTGTTAATGAAAACTTTACTTGTGACCAAAATGTAAACTTTATTTTTAAGTGAGAAGGGATAAACTGGCTCCCTTCTATTCAATCTTCTAGGTGAGTCAGAACAAAGATTTAAGTTATTAATTTATGAGGATATAACACAAACACACACACACACACCCATGCAGGTGCACATGCAGACACACCCATTACACCCAGAAATAAGGAACGTTAGATTCCAGTAAAATGGAAAAAGCATACAGTTAAGTGCCCTTTTTCCAGTTGCTCACTCTGGCGCTTTCCCCAATCCTGTCAACAGTGCACACCACCACAGGTTTCCTAGGTTGATATTAATGGGAATTCTGCAGGAAACACATGGCTGGAAGGATGGAGAATTCCGGTCATTACCTTTGAGGAGTAGATTTTAATCAATTTGGACTAATTGGCTTTATGCATCTAGAAGCTATTGCAATTATAATGAGATTTCAGTTTGCTGGTATATTTCTGGTAGAGTTGGCTTCTCAGACTTTTATTCCAAAAGAGTGAGAGCAAGAGGGAACAGCCTTCAGCCTGCTTCCTCTGCTGAAGACTTTCTTGAAACCACCTGCCTCACGGTCATCTTTCTTTGGGCAGTCCCAGTCTGAAATACTCTACGCAGTTGTATCTCTCAGAGGTTTTGCGTGGTTCTGTCTTTGGCAGCAATAGACATTGCAGTTTCCATATCTTTTTTTTCCCTTTTTATTTATTAGTGTCACAAGTAGGCTTACATTCACACTGCAATGAAGTTACTGTGAAATTCCCCTTGTTGCCACAATCCGGTGCCTCTTTGGGTACACTGAGGGAGAATTTAACATGGCCAATGCACCTAACAAGCTCGTCTTTCGGACTGTGGGAGGGAAATCGGAGCATCCAGAGGAAACTCATGCAGACACAGAGAAAACATGCAGACAACAACTCAAACTGGGAATCGAACCATGCCGTTCCTTTGATAGTAAACAAATTCTGGTGGGTGTCTGGGTTTTGGGAAACCTCTCTCTCTTCACAGTTCCCTGAAGATGACTTGTTTGTTTCTCACCTTCATCTCGGAATGTGGCCTTGCGTTTTTAAACAGCTTGCTCAATCTCAGTTCAAATGGCAAATTTTCTGATCAGATGGAAGTTAAAAAAAAATTCTCAAAAGCAAAGGGGTATAGTTTCTCGACAATGATCATATGAACCTGCTGCACAACTGCTTCATGTTGTCCCTAGTTCTATTTCCATTTGCTTACTGATTCTTCAGCTACTGATAAGTTTCTCTTTACTTTCTCCATCAAAATCTTTCATAATTATAAACACTTCTACCTGATCTCCCCTTAACCATATCTCCTTTAAGAAGATGTGCCTCAGTTTTTCTAATTTCTCCATGTAACCAGCCTTTCATCCCTGGTACCATTGCAGTAAATCTCCTCATACCTTAGGGAAGAGAAATAGATTCTGGTCTTGTCAGTGATACCCACATCCTGTCAATTAATTTTCAAGTCTCTCTGTGGACTAGGCATCCTTCTGAAAGATTGGATCTCAGTACTTTATAAACATTTGGCATTACTTAGCTGCTTTTATAACCTATAGTTCTATTTATAAGTGCAGGGATGTCATGAGCATAATTTTATGTTCTTCCCCCACAAGGTGTGGGTTAGATAGGAGTGTAGAATTAAATAAATGGGATTCCCCATGCGGTCACACCCGCCCTGATCCACAGGGGATTTCTCAGTTGGGTGGGTAGGGAGTCTGTTAGGAAACCCAACCTTTCACCTATTAATGTCCGCTAAATGGCCACTTAAGAGTCATTTCTCACCCAGCCTCAATTTATAGAACATAGAACATAGAACATAGAACAATACAGCACAGAACAGGCCCTTCGGCCTTCGATGTTGTGCCGACCAAAATAAAAAGCAATGCCCCTCCAAACTAAACCATTCCCTTCTCTTCCATATACTTATCAACTAACCTCTTAAACGCCACCAAACTTGGCGCATCTACAACAGCTGCAGGCAGGGCATTCCACTCCCTAATCACTCTTTGAGTAAAGAACCTACCTCTGATATCCGTCCTATAACTCATACCCCTTAATTTAAAGCTGTGTCCCCTCGTGCTAGCTTTCTCCATCCTAGGAAAAAGGCTGTCACTGTCCACCCTATCTAAACCTCTAATCATCTTATATGCTTCAATAAGATCCCCTCTTAGCCGCCTCCTTTCTAACGAAAACAACCTCAAATCCTTCAACCTCTCTTCATAGGACCTGCCCTCCATACCAGGCAACATCCTGGTAAACCTCCTCTGTACCCTCTCCAATGCCTCCACATCTTTCTTATAATGTGGGGACCAGAACTGCACACAATACTCCAAGTGCGGCCGCACTAGAGTTTTGTACAGCTGCAACATGATGCTGCGGCTCCTAAATTCAATCCCCCTACCAATAAAAGCTAAGACTCCATATGCCTTCTTAACAACTTTATCCACTTGACTGCCTACTTTCAGGGATAGTATGGTTAGTATGAGCAAATGAAAGTAGTGCAGGAGATAGAATTAAACACTTCACCATCTCGGGTGGAAGTGGGGTGGAGGGTTGTCTCAATTTGAACATCCCTTCGTATTTTGGGCACCCTCTCCTCCAAGAGGGAGTTGCAGCCCTCCCTCTCCCCTGACCCCACCACCCCTTAGCCTACCCCCGTTGCTGCAATTGCAACTCCCTCAAATCCTCCAGGGAATCCCCTACCCTTCCCTCTCCTCAGCCCCCAAATCCCCCAGAACTCCAGGACTTACCTTGAGTATGGTCCCAGAATTTAGCTTCAGGCAGAGCAAAACAGTACCTCTTCTGGCCACTTCAGTGCCATGTCTGGACAAGTTGAAGAATTGGCCAACAGTTTTCAGGGGCGGGACTTCCTTCTTGCTCAAATGAGTGCTCAATGGCACTGGGCTCCTGAGAATTGATGTCACTGCATTATCATAGAATAGAATAGAATCCTTATGGTGCAGAAGGAGGCCATTGGACCCATCGAGTCTGCACCGACCACAATTCCATTTTGGCCCTATCCCTATAATCTCATGTATTTACCCTGCTAGTCCCCCTGACACTTACTTGCCCAGTCTCAGGTTGGTGAGCGCTGACAACACTCCATCCTAAACATTGTACCCCACATGCCTTTTCAACAGTTTTCTGAATATCTCCTGCCACCTTCAACGATTTCTGTATGTGCACTCTCGATCTCCTTATTCATGCACTCCCTTAAAATTGTACAATCTAGTTTATCTTGTTTCTCCTGAAGCATCCTATCAAACTAAATCACTAAACACTTCTCTGCATTAAATGTAATCTACCATGTGTCTGCCCATTTTGCCCACCTGTCTGTCTTTTGTGTTATTGTCACTATTAATTACTATTCTGCTCCTGTTGAAAGTCTCGCTCTAACCCAATTGTTATGTTCTAATCACACAGATTACAGCCATTCAAGAAAAAGACACACCACTGCTATCTCAAGAGATAATATTGCCCTGTATTAATAGGCTGGTATCCACGGTATGTAAAAAAAAAGTTGTTGCACTAATTAATTCTGTTGGTAGGGCTACTGCTGAACCTCCCATTTCTTGTGCATGCAGAGACAGAATAAAGTCATGTATATGGCCAGGAGACTGAAAGGAGGCTTCTGAGAGCTGATGGCACCGTGTTAACTTGCCCAGTCTCAGGGTGGTGAGCACCAAATACATTCCATCCTAAACAATTTATCCCAACATATTCTGGTGCAGCAATGGCAAGATTTGTTCAGGGTGGGATGGTGCGTGACTTCTAGAGGAAGTACCTTGAGATCTTGTCCTTCTAGATGATGGAAGTCACAAATTTGGGAGATGAAATATCACTGACTGACTTCTAATCATACAATGTCCCGGGACTCTAAGAATCAGATTCCTATGAATTGAATATATTGGCCGGGATTCTCCTGTCCCGTGGCGGTGGACGGAGATTTAGCTGAGCACCAAATTCTCCATTCTCTCTGGCAACGACAGTTGGTGTGTGAAGAATTCCTGCTGCAGTCTCTCAGGCACTCATATAATGTTACAGCTCTTTAAGGAAATTGTGGCTGGGGTTTCTGCCAATGAAAAGTCTCGCACGAACGTTGAAACGAGAATCTCAGCAACGGGATCTAGTTCTCTAATTTTGCCCGCCCCTGACCAGTGGTTTAACAAGGTCCCACCCAGAAATGGCAGAGACCTCATTTAAATCCTTTCTAATAAATTTGCATCGACTTAAAGGGCTTCCCCGCCAAATGTGCGAACTGAAATTAAGAATTTTCGGCGGGATTTACAACTGCTTTTGTGGAACGTGAAGCAGTCAAGGGGAACCCACTGGGGGCACAAAGCTAAGTATAGCCTGTTAGAGGAGAGGAACATGTCTGGGCAACACTCCTGGCACTGCTGACCGGCGGGGCTGGGGGGTGGGAGAACCTTTGAGGAGCTCCCTCATGTGTGGGGGGGTCAGGGGGCGACAACCCTGATGCTTGGTTGGAAGGACAGGTGTTGCCATTATCCATGGATGAGATTCCCTTGGTGTGTGTATGGTGATTGGGGGGGAGGAGGGGGACGAGGGTTACCCTTATATGTGGGGGGGGGAGTAGCCTCGATGCATGTTGTTGGGTGGGGGGGGGGGGTAAGAGGTGGGGATTGCCCCTCTGCTTACTGGGGGTGGGGCAATTTCCCCGTTGCCATGGGGAAGGGGGTGTGGAGGCATTCTTTTCAGTGCAAATTGAGGCACTCTTTAAAAGGACACCCTGATCTCTGTGGAGTCAGTGTTGCCAGCTCTACCAGCCCCCAACCTACCCACCAGTGTGATGGTGAAAACCGCACCACCCCAGATTTCTTATACACACAGTGCCAGAAAATCTGGAGGGAAAACTCAATTGTGCATCTGGAGAATCACACCCCAATTTTCTTGCCCTTAGCTAGCTATCTGTGGACAAGAATGTAAAGCTTTTCCTTATGCTTTTACACACAAATGTCAACACAATTTCAACATAAATTGCACTTATTTTATTCAAACACTCCTTCTCCCCTTCTCTGAAACATAAGAATTAGGAGCAGAAGTAGGCAAATTCAGCCCTTTGAGTCTGCTCTACCATTCAATCAGATCATGGCTGAGCTTTCCCTGGTCGTAAATCCACCTCCCCACCTGTTCCCCGTATCCCTTTTTTTAAATTAAAAATTGGAAACGATGAACAGGATGCCTGGTAAACGTTTTTGTAAACTTACCTTCATTTCTACATAGCTCATAACTGCAATCTCTTCTACCCACTTTTTTGGTCTCCTGTTTAAAATTTAACCATTCATATGACTCTGTTCTGTCTCTGCATTCACAAGGAATGGATAGAGCAGGCCTGCAAATCCTTCCTCACTTTGGGGTTTACCAGCAGGCCTGTCAGCAACATTGAATACCATGCTGTGCTAGATTTCCACAGATAACTTACAGTATCTCACATGAATAGAAACATTCCCACAGCAATAAATGTCGATGATTGGTAAGGCCAGCTTAGGCAAGGCAACAACTGCTTAATATCTCCCTTCATGGTGGTAAACAGAAAGGAAGACAAACCATTCCACCCCACATGCACCACACCCCCCCCACCCTCACTCCCACCCAGTCTGTCTCCACAGCTACAATGTGTGAGAATTCATTTTGTTTGAAAACACTGTCCCGAAATGAAGCACATTTCTAAATCCTTCTTCCTTAAAAAAAAGCCAAAGCAAAACAAACCAGATAATAGATAGCAAATTCAACATAATATTTGTTAAATACCTCCCTGCTCAGTTACTGTCCATTAGATTTACCAGATGGGTTGTCTTGAATTGGAATATAAGTGAACCTTTCCTTGCCTTCCGATGGAAAGAAAGGCAGATTCAGTGCTGTTGCAGAGCTCACCCTGACACAGGACCAAGGACATACCGGAAAAGAACCACAGGAAATCTGCTTGAAAAGCAACTGTCTGATTTTCTTCCATTTGGATTTACATATACTCCACACGACCTGAATCCCAGTACTTGTTAAATCCAAGAAATTCAGTCTGCCCAGCTACAGCTACAGATCTGGGAGGGAAAAGAATCTTTTTTTTGGTTTAACCTGTGAGTACTTGGTACCAACACTGGATGCATGAATTATCTCATGCTTCAGAATCGACAATCGTTTCAAAATTATTCCCAATCTATTGAGACATTTTCAGAAGCCTAACGGCACATAAGCGATTTTACTCTTTAATATTTCGTTAAAGGATTTTGAATTAATCCAGACTACAGCACACTCTGCTGGTACTGAACGCTTAACTACAAGCTACAAATGAAAGAAAATTGACCAACATTCACCATCAAAAGGAAATGATTCCTCTGAGTACAATCTTTTAGTCTTAACGGCAGAGAATGCCAAGCGATACTTCTATCAACACAAGTTCCTCCATTAAAAAAACAAGAAATATGTTATGTTATGGGAACATAATTATCTCTGAAAGAAAATTCTTGGAGAAGAACTGAATTTATGTACCATACAATCAGAAAATGTTTCAGGTTTTCAGTGCAAACTAATACCTCAGTGTTGCCTATAGTGTTAGCACTAAAATAATGGCACTCAACAACTTCAGTTCATTGTACATTCATTGCGTTCCATTCCAGTACATTCAACATTTTCTGTGAATGTCTTAACAATTTACAACTATAAATACAAGAGTTTTTATTTGTAAATATATTCATTCTTGGGATATGTGCAGTGGTGACAGGGCTGGCAATTATTGCCCATCCTGAGTTGTCCATGTGAAGCCATTGCTAGTTTTTCATTTTTAAACACTGTGATCTCCATGAGGAAGATGCTCCCACATGTTTTTAGGTAGATAGCTCCAGGAATCTTAATTCAGCAACCTTGCAGTAACCTACTTAGCATGGGGATAAAAGAAAAACTGACTGTTTTTCAATCAAATTGTCAATATCAAAAATCCATCTGACAGAATATTTTGACTTTAGAAATTTATAGATTAAACAGTTAAATAATAAAGTTTAAAATTTATTTATTAGTGTGACCAGTATGCTTACATTAACATTGCAATGAAGTAATTACGAAAATCCCCTAGTCGCCGCACTCCGGCACCTGTTCAGGTACAGTGAAGGAGGATTTAGCATGGCTAATACACCTAACCAACACACTTTTCAGCCAGTGGGAGGAAACCCATGCAGTTAGGGGGAAAACTTGCAGACCCAAGCTGGGAATTGAACCCGAGTCCCTGTGAAGCAGCAGTGCTTACCCACTGTGCCACCATGCCAAGTTGGTAATTGTCAATATTCCAAATTATATCACTACTTTTCTCTGTGTTAAATCAGTATGCAAAGAGTTCAACAATTATGGTCATCAGTCATTTTTCAATTCACAAGATGTGGGCAATGGTGGGTAACAAACATTTATGTATTATTCGTCCCTAATTGCCTTTGAGAAAGGTGATGATGAGCTGCCTCCTTGAATTGTCAACGTCTGTGTTGGGATGATACTGTGCCTTTAAGAATTATATTTATATCATGTTTCTTCTAAGGGGTATGTTTACAATTCAGATCTGTTTTACAGGGATCTGTTTTGCTTCTGTGCCATTAGGACTCTGAAAATGTTGGGAACAATTTTGGAACAATACAGGTAAAGGGTGTTGTCCATGAAAAGCTGTAAAGAAAGAAAGAGTTTCAGTTTCATTTTAAAATATGAATAGTTGCTGCTTGGACTGCCAGAAGGAGGCATTGGCACTCTCTCTCTCTCTGGAAAGGTCTTTCTGAGAGCTCCAGGGCTGGTAATCTAAGTCACAGCAAGTATACTTTTGGTCCCCTTATCAATCAACAACTTCTGCTAACTAAATTCAAAGAGGGGCTTTAAGTCTATAAGAGGAATTTGCTTGAATTGGAATTCATAGTGATAGATGAGCAGTTAAGACTTGTATGTTGTCATGCTTAAGCATTAATCCATTGTTAAAGGATAAGCTAATTCATTTGTTATAGTTAAGCTGTGTTGTTAAATAAAATTTGCTTTGATAAAAGCTGTCCAGTTTGGCAGTAAACCTGGAGTGAAATAATACCAAAATAGACAATTGTTGGGGTCTAGTCTGGCTTCATAATATATCTTGGGATTTCTGATCTGGTACCTGAACATGGGATGAAGATATTCACAAATTGCTGATAGGCAGAGAGTTTCAGCAATGTTGAAGAACAATAATACATTTCCAACTCACAATGACATATGAAATGAATGGGACAGTGCAGCTGCTAGTGTTCCACTACATATGCTAACTTTCTTCTTTAAGATGACAGAAGTGATAAATTTGGGAGATGCTGTCAAAGATATCTTAATAATGACAGAAGTGCAGCTTGAAATTGTAGACATTGTGACCATTTTATATCAGAGGTAAAGAGATTAAGAGTCCAGAATTTTTTTCTAGAAGGGGATCAAGTTGTTTGATGTTGTTGGAGTTGCATACATTTGGGAAGATGGAGCATATTCCGTCACTCGTGTGAATCTGGTGCTACTCCAAGGATGCTTCTTGTAGGAAGGAATGAATGAAGTGAGTCTTCAGAGATCATGTAGCACTTTAACAAAAATGTAGCACTTTTTCAACATGCCAGAGGAAGACCAGAACTTGCAGCTGTAACTACAACTTGTTTCCAAACTACTCTATTGAGCATTAGTTCTTATATATTCTTATACCTTTTCACATTACAAAGTGCTACATTTTGATTAGGTCATCAGATTGTTGTTTTGAATTAGTTACAGTTCTGGTTTTGATCACATTATACAGCTCCATTGTCCTACGTGCTTTAACTTTAATCATTTTCTGGATATATCCTTACAAGATCAAAGCATTGTGTTTGTCAAATTGATTTTAATGGTATGTTAATTGTTCCATCTCTCTAACACTTGATTAGTTTTTCAGACGCACAATAGCTCCTGAACACTTAGTGAAGCCTTGATAAGTGATATCAATTCTCTTATTGTTGCTGTGTTGGTGTCATCTGAGATGTAGCTATTTGTAATTTGTCATGTGTCTGTCTGTGTGGATATTACAGTCAGGTTGTTTATTTAACCCCTTCCATTCATTCCTCTCCTGTTACAGTCCACACTCCCTGGGTTTTCTCTATTTTACTCTTTGACACACTGCATGAAACTTCTACGCTCTTCACCATTCTAGGAGATGAACGTTGAAGTTTTACCGATCCACAACTATCCTTGGTACATGTCCCAAAGTGATGTTCAGCATGAAGCAGTGCTGATTCATCATTTGAGGGAGAGCAATACAGCAACTACATTTTGATTGTGGTTCCCCCTTTGGTGAATCTGCCCTGCTGGGCCACAGGACATAGTCGAAGATAACGATAGAAAAGTCTAGAACATTGGATAATAAGTCTGATCTTGTGGGTGTGATTATGTCAGGCTGTTGTTTGCCCAATTTTAGTAGAAGCACCCAAATTGACTGGACTTGGTTGCCATTTCCCAATAGGTTCGAACCATTTACGTTCCACATAAGCTACCCCCTCCTCTTCTAAGACAATCAGCAAACTTTTCTATTCCTTTCGCTCTCATCCACTTACCTAGATTTGTTGTTGATGAGGGTGAAAGAGTTACTATCCAAAAGACTTTTTACCTGGTCGTTAGATATTTCAGTGAATTGTAAAATGCAACTGCTGGCATTTATATCACATCTTTATCATAGGAAAACTATAGCAAGGCACTTTGCAGAAGTGTTTTCAGATAAAATATTGATAACAGGGTCACAGAAAAAAACATTTGGACATGTGACTGAAAGCTTGATTTGATTTATTATTATCACATATATTAGTATACAGTGAAAAATTTTATTTCTTGTGTGCTATACAGACAAAGCTTACTGTTCACAGAGAAGGAAAGGAGAGAATGCAGAATGTAGCTTTGCAGTCATAGCTGGGATGTAGAGGAAGATCTAATTAGTGCGAGATAGGTCCATCCAAAAGTTTGATGGCAGCAGAGAAGAAGCAAGAGATTTCAGCAGGGAAGGAGCAAGGTGGAGGTAGTGAAGAAAATTCTAGTCGATAAGCATCGAGACATATCATACACAGTGGAGAGGCTGAGAGAGGCAGAACTGATGCAGAGTTGAGTGTCATCGGCATTCTGCTTCTTGTTACAACCACACAATAGACAAAGTAATCCGTGAGCTGAGACATTAGGATTAAATTAGAGAGATTATTGGGTAAAATATGTAGAGAAATTTGGGAGGCAGGGGGTGGGGGGAGAATAGGGCCTGGTTGGGATTGTGATTGGTGCAGACTTGATGGGCCAAAAGGCCTCTTTCTGCACTGTAGGGTTCTATGATTCTATGATTAGGCACGGTCTCATCAGCCATTGACACCACGCTTTCTCAGCAAGGTTAGAGAATTTGGTGGCCAGCCAAATCGCTGTTCACTGCAGTGGGATGGGAACATGCTTTTCAAATTGTGACCAATCTTAGAATCATGGAACCCCTGCAGTGCAGATGGGGCTGTTCGGCCCGTTGGGTCTATGCTGGCTCCCTGGTGGAAGGAATAAAACCTGATGCTGCATTTTTGGGTGATATCAAGATTAGTTTATTTATTTGTTAGTCACAAGTAAACTTTACATTCACATTGCAGTGAAGTTACAGTGAAAATCCCCTAGTTGCCATACTCTGGAGCCTGTTCAAGTACACTGAGGGAGAATTTAGCACGACCAATGCACCTAATCAGCATGTCTTTCAGAATGTGGGAGGAAACCTGAGCACCCGGAGGAAACCTACCCAGACTCGGGGAGAACATACAAACTCCTCACAGACTATAACCGAATCTGGGAATTTAACCTGGATCCCTGGCACTGTGAGGCAGCAGTGCTAACTACTGTGCCACCCTGCTACCCAAATTCCACACTGAGTACTGTGAAATAGGAAGGAGGCGCTTTTGTTATTATAAGAGACAAGTATAAAGTATGACACAGTACATTTGTACTTCTCAAGCATAAAATAATGGCTGCTTCCACCATCCGTCTACCAACTGCATCTGTGGCTTTTCGATTACCCACCTGCCAGTCACCCATTAGCATTCGAACTCTTGAGCTATAAGCCCTGCAGAGATGCATGAGTTGTTCATCTGCTCTGTCCGCCTGTTCACATTAATATGATGTTGAAGACTGAAGCGACTGCTGACCTTTGCACCCACAGTTTTTAGTACCGCATTTACAACCAAAGGTTGAAAATCACTAACGCTGTTGTTCCAAATCTTCCGGCACATTCTGCTGCCTTGAATCACATAGCCGATGGTAACACTTCAAAATAATGAAGCTTTTATGAGCAAAAAATAGCTCAAGTTGGTTCTGCTTTTAAGTGAACAAGTCACAAAACAGTAACCCACATAAAAAATGTATGGCCTATGCTCACTGTTGCAGCCAACTAGTTCAATCCAGTTCTTTCCTTTCTACTTTGTCTTAAGTGGCTGTATAAAGCTAAACTACATGACAGATTTAACAAAATGGGACTGAGGAAATTGTGAAATGTACCCTTCTTTATATGCATTTAAATAGATTTTTCCTGATGATCTTGAAGCTTATTTCATTCATTCCTCACCTTTACTCATCCCCTATAGGTGCCAACTCTTGACTGAGATACATTTACATGGATAGTAGGAATCCTTTACTGTCCCACCCCAGTAATATTCATTTTTACAGCCAGATTCATGAATGCCATTTGGCCATGAATACATCACAGTCGAACCCTCCCATACTTTACAAGTAGAGATTTCCAGACATGGTCATTGGATGGTAATTCAAGTGAGAAGTAAATATTTTCCCCTCTCTTATCGAAGGATAGAAACTAGGAGCAGAGGAAGCCGTTCATCCTTTGAGTCTGCTCCGCCATTTATTATGATAATGGCTGATCATCCACCTCAATAGTCTGATCCCATCTTCCCTTATATCCTTTGATTACCTTCACCTCAACTGCTGTATCCAACTCCTTTTTGAAAACATTCAATGTTTTAATCTCAATAACTTTCTGTGATAGCAAATTCCACAGGCCAATCATTCTTTGGGTGAAGGAATTTTTCTTCATCACTATCCTAAACCAACTATCCTGCATCTTCAGACTGTGAGCTCTGCTTCTGGACATCAGAACATCCTTCTTTGCATCTACCCTGTCTAGTTCAGTTAGAATTTTATAGGTTTCTATGAGAATCTCGCTCATTCTTCTGAACTTCAAATGCAATCCTAACTGACTCAATCTCTCCTCATACATCAGTCCTGCATCCTAGCAGTCAGCCTGATAAACCTTCTCCGCACTCCCTCAAGAAATAGAACATCCTTCCTCAGATAAGGAGGCCAAAACTGCAGACAATACCCTAGGTATTGCCTCACCAAAGCCCCATATAATTGCAGGAAGACATCTCTGCTACTGTACTCAAATGGCCCAAGATTAATATACTTTGTATATACAAATGAGACCAGTAATCTCAGCATAGAGCAGGATCCAACCTCGGCCTGATCATTGTATTCTGGACATGATAGCTCAAGAAGCTATATTGACTTTGGAGGGGCTACAGAACATATTCACCAGAATGTTAAAAGGGAATCTTTCAAAATTGAGATCGAGACTTTTTTAATGCAAATGCCCTCATTCTAATGGATCATCTTTGTGTGTTGTCGCATCCAGCTGTGCGTAGGTCCTTGGTATACAAACCACAAGTGGCACTATGTGCTGAGGTTCTACTTGTCCCCGGTCTGATCACATTGCTACCTGCGTGTTGTCTGCTAAATCAGGCAACACAGTGGCCAGGACTGATAAATCATGGGGTAAACTGTGCGTCAGTCTGCCATTGGCAGGAATATCATTGGGGTAACAGATGTTGGCTCTTCATTCCTCTCTGATATATTCTTTCAATTCACTTAGTTCAAGCGCAATTATGGATGGGCAACACGTGCTGATCATGCAAGCGATGCTCATGGAAGAATAAAGAAGAAAAAAGAAAAGAAAGGAAGGGGCTCACAACACCACCCCCCAACATCCCAGCCCAGCATCAGCAACAAGGCAATTTGGCTTATTACTGAGACACTTAAAGTCATTTATGTGAGAAGTAATCATGATTAAATGGTGCTAAGCAATTTGATGTAATTTAAAGTTTTATGTTTATTTATTTGTGTCACAAGTAAGCTTACATTAACACTGTAATGAAGTTCCTGAGAAAATTCCTTGGTTGCTCCAGCATCTGTTTGGGTACAATGAGGGAGAATTTAGCATAGCCCATGCACAGCACATCTTTATCCCATGCATGTTGAAAGCTGCCAACGTAAGCTGGTGGTTTTTAAGTGGCTTTGTAGAACTGTTGAAAATGTCGAGCCAGCCTTGTTTCCATAGCAAACCTTTATCCAAGCAGAAAAAGATCAAGTTGTAAGGGGTTGACTTGAGGTGTTGAGGGGAAAAGCTTCTCATAGGAAACTGCCCTTCGAGAAGCAGAGAGCCAGGTCCCTACTGTGGCTATATTCACTGGAGAAACAGAGAACCAAAGAATCCCTACAATGTACAGGGGACATCCCTACAAACCACTCAGCCCCTCAAACCTGCACTGACAACAATCCCACCAAGTTCCAACCTTGTAACCCCATGCATTTACCCTGCTAATCCCCCTGACACGAAGGGGCAATTTATCATGGCCAATCAACCTAGCCCGCACATCTTTGGGCTATGGGAAGAAGCTGGAGCACCCGGAGGAAATCCACGCAGATACAGAGGAGAATGTGCAAACTCTACACAGATAATGGCCCAAGGCTGGAAATGTCACGGTGAGGGGTCCACTGTGCAATAGCAGTACTAATCACTATGCCACCGTGTACCCTTTTTTAAAGTGTCAACATAACAAGGTAAGTCTATCATGAATGTAGGTAGATTTAAAATTGGGTGTCGCATACCCACTCATGATGAATCCACTGCGGTGTGTGAACAGGCTGAAGTCAATGCTGCAGATACGCCATAATATGTTTCAGAATAGCAGCTTTACGAGACAGCACAAGGCCAGGCAGCAGGGGAAACTAAGTTAAGGTGTCTCTTGCCCCAGAGTCTACCGTAGTGTGTCCTCTGGAGGCCAAAGGAGACACCACCTCGCTAAGAAGCGGCCGCACTTGGAGTATTGTGTGCAGTTCTGGTCCCCACATTATAAGAAAGATGTGGAGGCTTTGGAGGGGGTACAGAGGAGGTTTACCAGGATGTTGCCTGGTATGGAGGGCAGGTCTTATGAAGAGAGGCTGAGGGATTTGAGGTTGTTTTCGTTAGAAAGGAGGCGGCTAAGAGGGGACCTTATCGAAACATATAAGATGATTAGAGGTTTAGATAGGGTGGACAGTGATAGCCTTTTTCCTAGGATGGAGAAAGCTAGCACGAGGGGACACAGCTTTAAATTAAGGGGTGATAGTTATAGGACGGATATCAGAGGTAGGTTCTTTACCCAAAGGGTGGTTCGGGAGTGGAATGCCCTGCCTGCAGCAGTTGTAGATGCGCCAAGTTTGGTGGCGTTTAAGAGGTTAGTTGATAAGTATATGGAAGAGAAGGGAATGGTTTAGTTTGGAGGGGCATTGCTTTTTATATTGGTCGGTGCAACATCGAAGGCCGAAGAGCCTGTTCTGTGCTGTAATGTTCTATGTTCTATGTTCTACCTGATCTCAAGATGTAAGTCAAAGCCAGTTGCGCTTAAAATGATGGCAGTATTAAACTTCTGCCCCATGGGTTCATTCCTTGAACCAATTGGGGAGTGGAAGAGATCTTGCAGACATACACTCACTGCCATCTAAAGAAGATCAACAGTGCTCTCTTCGAGAGAATTGGTAACTTTATTAAATTCCACATGGAGGCAAATAGCCTGGCTGAGTGGTCAAAGGGATTCATGGCATTGGTTCATTTTCCTTGAATGCAAAATGTGATCAACTTCAATGATATCAGCATCAAAGTGACATCAGACTAATCAGTAACATTCATCAACAGGGGATCTATTCATTAAACCTTCAAGTTGTATGTGAGCAATAAAAACAGATTCTGCTTGTCCAATCAGCAGTCATGATACCTGCATCCTACAGAATTGATGTGGAAATTGCAGGAAAGGATGTCCCAAGGCATGGTACACTGGGGAGACAATGCAGATACTATGATAACGGATGAATGAACATTGCTCGACAATCACCAAGCAAGACTGTTCTCTTCCTGTTGGCAAACACTTCAACGGTCAAGGGTATTCGGCCTCTGATTTTCGGGTAAACGGTCTCCAAGGAAGCCTTCACAACATACGACAGCATAGAGTCACTGAGCAGAAACTGATAGCCAAGTTTCGCACATATGCGGATGGCCTCAACCAGGAACTTGGGTTAATGTCTTACTATTTGTAACTCCCAAGATTTGCCTGGGCTTGCCTCTCACTTATTGTCCTGTCTGGAGACAATACACATCTCTATACAAGACTCACATTCTAATCAGTATTCTGTAAACTGAGTGTGTGCCTTTATATGCTTTGTTTGTGATCAGAACTCCCCACTCACTTGACGAAGGGGAAAAGCCCCGAAAGCTAGTGGTGTTTGCTACCAAATAAACCTGTTGGACTTTAACCTGGTGTTGTGAGACTTCTTACTGTGTGCCACAGAATTCCCAGACTCCATGGCAACATATAAATGGAGACAGGGATTATCCCTGCCAGACCTGCCTCATAATGTCTGTGAGGCATATCCTACTGAGGCTGAGAATAGATACATGCCACAAACATTATTATGTTTGAGCTGTGATATAAAGACTAACAATAGACTAAAAGGTCAGTGGAAGTAAACTAACTGGAACTGTTTATTAATATATCTATTCTTTAGCACAGTCAGCTCAAGACTGGTTATCCAGTGCCACACAGAGTGGAGCTTGATCCCTGGAAATCTAACCCATTCTTTTAAAGGGACATGCCTAAACATACTTAACTATACATAATGATATAAATTTACTCAAGATGTATTTTTGATATGGTGACCAGTCACGGGGAGCCTCAGATCTGGATCTCAGCAGACAGTGGATAGTCCTGTTTATCTATGGTTTCCAGATGGGAAACATGTGGATTTGCTTCTTTGGCACACAGTCCTTCTACACACTTACTAATAAAGTCGGTTACTGTACTAGCGTACTTGTTCAGGCTGGATGCAGAGTTTTAAATACTGACCAGTCTACTGACACTAAGCAGTCTCATAGGAGATCATCAGATTCCTCAGGTTAACATTTCGCATAATTTTCTTTGATGGATTCTCCCGCTTCAGTTTTTGCTTGTAAGCCGGGAGCAGGAGGACAGCGATCTGATTTGCCAAAGTGTGGGTGGGCAATAGAGCAGTAGGCATGTCTGATATTTGTGTAGCAGGATTCTAGAATGTTTGGGCCTCTGGTGGATCAGGTGGTGGTATCTTGGTAGAACACTCTTGAGCTCTAGACAACTTGGTGAAGATGCAAAGAGGGGGACTATTTAAACCCTGACGAGGAAGAGGTGGTACAATTCTCATTGGACAAGAAAGATGCGGAGGAGGATATAACTCAGAAAGAAGGACCAAGTGCCAGATCGACATAAGTGAAGCAAGGGAAACACCACTTCTTCATTCCGACATCTGGCATGCAATGTGGGCCAGCCAACCGCAATGAGCATTGAAGCCTCATGACATTCAGTTCAAGACTTTACATAGATCTTCTGTGTCTGTGGGTTGAAGTTTACAAAAGTGCAACTCATTTTGCTGGTTGCCCACGAGGGCTCTCACAGTTTTGCCTATCCAATGTTGCAAAGCCCTCAATAACTGCAGCCAAGAATACCAAAAAACAAAAGTTTAATTCAATATAGATGACAACACAATAGCTAAAACTCACAGAAACCACACTGCCCCACAATAATGTGTTTAAACCTCTTCCTTAAAATGTCTATAAGTGTTATGGTAAGGGTACACACTGAGAATCTGAAGACATTTCGAAGGCTGTTCTCCAAGCCCTGAGGCAAGTGTATTCTGATACCATAGACCGGGAAGGTCCCAGGAAGTAGTGGGGAAGGTCTACATCAGTATGGAAACTCTTCTGTGGCTGGACCAGGCTGAGTCACTGGTAGAGGGTTAGAGAACTCCCGAAAATCCTCGGAGTACATTGAGAGGAACCTTTGGGTTTGTCAGGTTGCGATATTCTTAGTCATCTGGGTGTGGCCTGATACCTCCTCGCTTCCCACAAGTGGAGATGCACATGGAAGGATGTCCAGGGGCACTATCCACCTCTTATTCTCCAGTGCAGTAAGCTCATGTCCTCAGCAATAGTCTGTGGATTCACGTTAACACTGGGCACCACTGGATCTGCATCTCCATGTTGGTTTTCCATCTCTCTGTGGGGGAATCTATGCATTTCCCTGCTTGAGACATGGCCTGAATGGATTCCTCCAATTACCCACACACGTTTGCTCAAGGCCTCAAGCAGCACTGCCAGATCCTCCTGCCTCTGTCTCTCCAACTACCGCAGTCTGAAAGGCCATGAGGAACCCATCATCAGCCTGGCATGTGAGAATGGGAGGCAGCATGGACCTGGCCCCCAAACAGTCACTGCTTAGCCTGTGACATCCTCAGCATCCGCTCAACAAGTGGGCCTGGGTGGTAGATTTAAATTAGGACCATTTATAGACTTCTCATATTACCTGCACTGTAGTAAAGTATCAAGGGTCACACCCATTTTGTTCTAACACTTGGCCAAAGAAGCTATTTTATACTCTTGGCCTTACATAAATTAATGAAGAGTTACTGCACAATTAGCAACCAGCCAGGAACAGATGATTGACTGAGCAGTAGTGTACCTCAATTAAATTGTAATTGAAGAATTAGTAATTAATCAACGGGTTGTTGTTAAGTCAGAGTAATATTCAGAAGTCTATCATTTAGAAGTGCTATAGTCTGCTGTTGAAAGATTGTATCTCTGAATGGGCACTGCATTAGATGTGCTCAGCTCAGCTTGTTCGAGTCTTGATTGCCTCCGAGAGCTCAGGCTGGACAATAGACAATTGTGAAAAGTCAACTAAACCCTGCAAAAGATACATTGTTCCATTGGATGAACAAGTTCCCATTATAACAATTGAAAAATAAACTAAATTATAGAATTACACGGACAAGAGGATGGGATCGTCCAGTGCTGCAGATGATCCTGCGGGCAGGAAGAGGCAGAAAACTTCCTCCAAGTCTGCAATGAGGCAAGGATAATTGAAGGATTGAAAGTATGGGCTGCGAGCGAAATCTTAGCTGGTTGTCATGACTCCCGAGGTGACATTGAAACATTTCCTATTGACAAAGCAACTAGAGCAATGTTACAACTGTGTATCGACTTGAAGAGGGATGAAAAAGAAACTGTAAAAGTCTGTTTTGTGTTGTTGAGGATACGTTTTCCTTTTCCTTCCTTCTCATTTGCTATTCAAGAGTTTTTCATTATTGCTTTGGTTCATAAAACCATAGAATCCCTACAGTGCAAAAGGAGGCCTTTTAGCCCATCGAGTCTGAATTGACCACAATCCCATCCAGACCTACCCGGCGGCACAGTGGTTAGCACTGCTGCCTCACAGCTCCAGGGTTCTGGGTTTAATTGCCAGTTTGTGTCACTGTCTGTGTGGAATTTGTATATTCTCCCTGTGTCTGTGTGGATTTCCTCCAGGAGCTCTAGTTTCCTCCCACATTCTGAAAGACATGCTGATTAGGTGCATTGGCCATGCTAAATTCTTCCTCAGTGTACCTGAACAGGTGCCAGAGTGTGGCAACTAGGGGATTTTCACAGTAACTTCATTACAGTGTAAAGGTAAATCTACTTGTGACACTAATAAATAAACTTTAGGTATTTACCTGCTAACCCACTTGACACTAAGGGACAATTTAGCATGGCCAATCAATCTAAGCCACACATCCTTTGAGCGTGGGAGGAAACTGGAGCACCCAGAGGAAACCCAAGCAGACACAGGGAGAATATGCAGACTCCTCACAGACAGTCACCCAAAGCCAGAATTGAACGCCTATCCTCAGTGTTGTGAAGCAGCAATGCTAACCCCTGGCCACAATTATATCCTATCAGAACCAAAATATTTTATTAGGTTATTTTGAAATTGGGCCATTGGAAAATTAAACTTGAACAATTAAGATTAAATTAAAATGCATAGCAAAACATGTTAATAGCAAGATGCTGTCCAGAGTATGACCTTGCAGAGCCAAATCAAGAGCTTTTGCCCATGGAGGAGTATGTGCCTGCACTGGGAACTAGAGCAGAGGACGGGTATGAGGCTGTGTGTCTCCCTCTGAGACTTCAGGAGCCCCACTCTCCACTTCCTCTGGCTCATCTGTGTGGGGTAACCTGCAAAGGAAAGACATGTAGACAATCAGCTCCTGTAATACTAGACACCCAATCAGGGACTATGGGGGCAGAGTTCTCTCTTCCCAATGTGAGCTCATTGCAAAAGCGCAAATGATCTTTATAGTCTGTGCCAAACACTCCAAACTCTGCATCCAATACTGAAGGTCCACCTGCTCCCCAGCCAGTTCCAAGACCTCCGACTCTGCAGAATAAAAATATGGATTCTGGATGTCCCTCCACACCAGTCTTTGTCAGTCTTGAATTCTCGCTTTGCTTCTATGTCCTTTTGTTTTCACAAGAACAAGTGGACAGCAAGTTATAGGCTCCAGATCAGGCTGAGGAAAATACCTTTTAATGCAGGAATGCCCTCTGTCTCTGTAAATTTGGTCCACTTCTTGGTGGATTTATTCTTCCAGATGCTGGGAACAACATCTTGGCATGGTGGCTCAATGGTTAGCACTGCTGCCTCACAGCCCCAGTGACATGGCCCTGGATGACTGTGTGGAATTTGCACATTCTCCCCGTATCTGTGTGGTTTCCTCCGATTTCCTCCCATACTTCAAAAATGTGGAGGTTAGGTAAATTGGCCATGATAAATTGCCCCTTATGACGGAGTTCTACTGCCCCACTCACTGCGGAATAGGTGTGGGTGAAGGGTGGACAATGGAAACATCCGTTGATCTCGGGAAGAAATTTCCAGCCATAAAAAGCCATAAAATCCTGCCCTTAGTGTCCTAAGATGAATAGGTTAGGGGGATTAGCAGGGTAAATATGCAGGGTTATGTGAATAGGGCCGGGGCAAGATGCTTTATAAGAGAGTTGGTGTAAATACGATGGACTGAATGGCTTCCTTCTGCACTATAGACATTCTATCATCTCTCATGTTGCATAAAGCCTCAAGGAAGGCATCTGAAAGTCGTGGGGTCATTTCAAGGCATCTGTCCATGTCAGTGCTAGCCCCGTGAACTCCCTGTTGTCCGTATCTTCGATGAAAGGGAATTTCAGTTATGGCTGTCTTTTTAAAGTTCTCTCCATTACTAGGTGCAGCTTCCAGGCTACTCCCACCACTACTAATTGAGTTCTAAACTCACCAAGAGGTCAATTAGGCTCTTTGAATTTAAAAATTGTGTCAGATTCAATTAGGACTCTGACACGATCTGGGTCCTGATGTCACCATGAGGCACTTGAGAAGATCATTTGGACTTTTGTCTATCTGTCCATAGCCGATCTGCATTGTTGTTTGCCATGAAGGCGGCCTTGGAGAACGCTTACCCGAAGATCAGAAACCGAATATCTGTGACTGCTGAAGAGTTCCCCAACAGGAAGAGAACAGTCTTGCCTGATGATTATCAAACTTGGGTTCATATCACACTATCTGTAACCCCCAAGACTTGCCTAGATTTGCAAAATCTCACTAACTGTCCTGCCCGGAGACAACACACATCTCTTTAACTTGTGCTTAACCCTCTCTCCACTCACATTGTCTGTACCTTTAAGACTTGATTAGCTATAAAGATTCACATTCCAATCATTATTCTGTAAATGGAGTTTGTGTCTTTATATGCCCTGTTTGTGAACAGAACTCCCACTCACCTAATGAAGGACCAGTGCTCTGAAAGCTAGTGGCTTTTGCTATCAAATAAATCTGTTGGACTTTAACCCTGTGCTGTGAGTCTGTGTTTACCCCATTCCAACACCAACATCTCCACATCATTCCCATAGTTGAGCAGTGCTGGGCACTTGCTGAAATAAAACTGTGTTATAAAACTGTAAATCAAGTACAATAGCTGAAAAGCTCAGAGACAGGGAGGGCTGAATTAGGTTCACAGTCGAACACAGGCAAGGCAGTGCTGGGATGTGCCATTGCCCTGAGCCTGTTGTTGGAATGCAGGCAGTTGGGCACATTTTGCAGCTTGTATATTTGCACGTAATTTGCATACATCCATTTCTGACAACACAGTTGATTGGCTGCACTGATCAGGGGCAAACTCAACCTTGTTACATGTCAGCATTAACTTTGTGAAAGCAGATAACTAGAACCACCTAATGCCAACCAGATACCCAGTTGACATTCCCCTGGTTAAGAACACTGCGAGCAAGGATGTATTTAGGGAACCTGCTTTGAAATGCAAAGCCAGGCAGGAAGCCAAAATAAGATTTGAGCAAAAGTAGAAGACAGGAAAAAACAAATCATTTTTCAGAAGCTTGGCTTGTAAATTTGTTTTCAGTATAAAGAAATATTCAATTAAAATGTTTTGCATATTATTTTTAAAGTTTATTAGTGCCACAAGTAGCTTTACATTAGCGTTGCAACGGAGTTACTGTGAAAATCCCTGAGTTAGCACATTCTGACACCGATTCATGTACATTGAGGGAAAATTTATCGTGGTCAATGCATCAAATCAGCATGTCTTTTGGACTATGGGAGGAAACCCACACAGACATAGGGAGAATGTGCAAACTCCACACCAACTGTGACCCAAGCCAGGAATTGAACCTAGGTCCTTGGCACTGAGAGGAAGCAGTGCTAACCACTGTGCCACCATGCCACCCTATTGGTGTGGTAAGAAAATAAATTTACTTTGTTTGAATACAGAAAAAAAGTTAACTTTCACCTCTTAAAGGGGAGGTGTGGGAAAATTGTGGCTGGATTAGGTGCTGGGAGACCTTCATGAACTGGCTTGGATCTGGGAAATTACATACAACTACAGTGGATATACAGCACAGAGACAGGCAATTTATCCAGTCAGTCCTTGCTGGTGTTTATGCTCCATTCAAACCTTCTCCCAGCATTTCTCATCTAAATCCATCATTGTAACCCTCTATTCCCTTCTAGCCTCTGGCTACAGGTTGCCTACCACTGCATAAAGATGTTAAATAAATGTAAATCTTTCTTTCCTTTCTGTATATACCTTTCATTATCCAATGAATGCTAAAGCCTCATGTATTTAACTGATTATTAAGGGTTGAGAGTCATTTGAACAAATACCTGACATGCTGTAGTTGAAATACTATAATTTGATGGATCAAAATAGTGTCATGTTTACAGGGTATTAATTTATTTCTTAATGCTCAAATTTTAATGCATTACAGTCCCTTTGGAGGGATTTCATTTTTTAATGGATTGGTTTAATTTCAATGAAAATGAGTAAAATTAAAATCCCCACACAAATAATGGATTTATAGTAAGGGTAGAACAATGCACACTGATTAAAACAAAAATAATCCAGGGATTTATTTGCTTCACTTCTTTTGGGAATAAATTCGAATGAAAAAAAAGCAAATCAATTGCTAAAGATACAAGGCTTGAAAATGGTGCTCTGAGTTAATGTGATTCAAATCAAATCAAAACGACTCGAACAAATTGACCTCTGAGCCAAAAAAATCAAGCACCAAAGAGACCTCTACACTTCCAGTGTCTGAAAGATGAGTTCATGAATATGAAATCAGATGCTAGCCACAGTATCCTACCACTTCAATGCAGCAAATTGTTAATCACTTTCAACTACAGACCCAAATATGAAATTGTAGAAAGTAATTTCTCTGGCCTCCTAAGGCCAGGTGGAGGATCGAACCACAGGATTTGGCAAGATACGTGTCATTTTTTTTCCCCCAAGTTCACAATGAATTTTCAACTGATATTTCAGATCATCCCAAAAGGAATCTCACCCATACGGAGTCTCAGCTTGACCCTGGGTGACAGATCTGCATCTTAATTCCATCTACATGCCTTCACCCCATAACCCAAAACATCCTTCTCAACAGTAAAACATTGGATGTGATCTTACTGGTCATATATAGCATGGCCTCACTGTCGTGAAGCTGAAGAATTTGGTGCCCAGCCAAATCTCCATTCATTGTAGCGAGATGGCAAAAAACCCACCGGTATGAACGGTTGGTAACATTCTGACCATTGACTTCGATTAATCAATTCAGTTTTGGCAGCTTTATGGGGGGAAGAGAATTCTAGATTCTCACTGCTCTTTTCAACCAGGTCTAATAATACAGAAGGGCGAGAGTTCAAATCCAACATTGGTAGTTGTGAACTTAGTTCAGTTGAAATAAAACAGCAAAGATATAGCAATAAAGTTGTCATGTGTGATATAAATCCAGTTAGTTCTCGAATGTCCTTCAGAGATAAAAAGCAGTCATTCTTATGCTGCCTGTTTATATGTGATTCCAGACCCACATCAATGTGGCCTACTCATTGGCCTCTGAAATGGTCTACAAGTTTCTCAAAATTATTAATTATTAGCAGTGGTTCACCCCCACCTTCTCAGGATAATTAGCAATGGGCAATAAATGTTAACCTGTCGAATGACACCTAGATTCCAAGAATTAATCTTTAAATAGAAGCAGTAAAGCCTACTTATCAGACTTGCCTTTATGTTTGCTTTTCATCCTGCACAGATCTAGGTAAAGTCCCTTTCATCTTATTGCAATATTATAATAATGTTTATGCCTAAAAGTGTGGGGTTACAGGGACAGAGGCCTGGGTAAAGTACACTGTCAGAGAGTCAGTGCAGTTTGATGCACTGAATGGTCTCTTCTGCACTGTAGGGATTCTATGATTCTAAACTTGATTGCCAACTCTGGTTGGATATGTTCCTGAAGCTTTCAGCACCCTGTCATTTTCGTCTCTTCATTCAATTATCATAACCTGTTGGCAACTATGGACTTCGATTAGTTTAGTCCAGAATTACACTCAGCAATGTACTGCAGTGATTTGCCTTGCATTCTGCAACAGGGCCAACCAGGAAACTCTCCCACTCTTGCACCTATCATCAGGCATGTTGGCATAATTTACAAGCTGATTGTCAACCTCTTTTGCCACATTATTAACACACCTTTTGTGTTTCTAATATTTTCGGTAGTGTCAAGGAAATAAATCTTTAATTCCTGGAGACCTTGGAGAGTTGGCAATCCATAAATCCTAACAATGCCCGTTCTTTAAAGCTCCAGGAACACTCGAGCCCCTGTGCAAAGGAAGTGAAACCCACTGACATGGGTCTCTGCCCCTTTTATCCCATCTGTGTTGAGTCTGCATTTAAGCATGGCCTCAGAGACATACATGGGAAATTGGTCCCAATGTTACAAGCAGCAGTGTTGTAATGTTGCCAAGACTCACCCAATGCAAGGCTTATTCAGAGTATCTTATCGCCACATTTAATTGAACAGATTGGAAGATTATTATTAAACCTACCTTACTTAATACCATGGGAGTTTAACATCAAAATAAAAACATGTCAAAAATAAGTGGAGAAGGGTGTCAAATGCTAAATATTTGGAATACACCAGGGCAAGCGGGCAGGTAGAAAGCATAATTTAGTCCCCTGAGTGTAAAAGGAAAGCAATAATTATCTATTAATTATAACTTAAATGGGCTGGCCATGGCTGGCATTTTGGAAATAGCAATCCGCAAGCATCCGATCTTTTATTCTACTTAACATGTGTTAATGAATATAAAAGAGTAAAGAACACAATCTTGTTGGCATGTACTGTTTAGTTTATCTTACTAGTGTCACAAGTAGGCTTACATTAACACTCCAATGAAGATACTGTGAAAAATCTCCTAGTCACCATACTCAGATACCTGTTCGGGTAGACTGAGGGAGAATTTAGTAATGCCAATGCACCTAATTAACACATCTTTTGGACTGTAGTAGGAAACTGGATCACCCAAACAAAACCCACCTACGCACACAGACATGAGCAGAATGTGCAGACTCCACACAGGCAGTGACCCAAGCCAGGAATCGAATCCGGTTCTCTGGTGCTGTGAGGCAGCAGTGCTAACCACTGTGCCACCATGTCGTGTATGGGGAGAACGATGGATTATTCTCTCCCTATTTGCATAGGTTTCCTCTGGGTGCTCCCGTTTCCTCTCACAGTCCAAAGATGTGCACGTTAGGTTGATTTGCCATGCTAAATTAGGGCAAGGTATTTGAGCCAAGCTCGTCCCAAGACCGGGAAAATCCCGCTGGAGGTCAATGGACCTTTCATTGGTCCGTGTCTTACTCGTGGTGGGTGGGATGGGAAAATTCCCCCCTTAGTATCGGGGGGACTAGCAAGGTAAACACGTGAGGTTACGGGCCTGAGTGGAATTGTTGCCAGTTCAGGCTTGATGGGCTGAGTGGCCTCCTTCTGCAATGTAGGGATTCTAATCTATTCTACATTACAGTGCCACAAAATGCATTTACCTTTTCAAAAAAACACTTAAAGTGTTCAGGGGAAAAATGAATGAATCCTACACCAGCAAGAGCTACATAATTTAGGACTCACATTCAAGTCAACTTTGTTTTCAATCAGCAAGACCTTTCAGCTCTTGAATTCAGAGCACTGAACTACATTTGCACTTTCACCTCGCTTCTGCCTGCTAAAGAGGATGACACAATGGGCTTTGATTGAGCATGTAACACTACGTATTGTTATGACAGGTATGTTAAATACCCAAGCATAGGAAGCGAGATGCTTATCTGGAAACTACTCAATATTCCTCCTCAAAGCCCAGATTTATATACAAAAAAAATCTGCTCTCTGAGTTACCGGCTATACTTCTCGCAACTCCGTGAAAATGACATATGAAATTGGTTTTAAATTATAGTTCAAATTATTTTAAATGAATGCGGTGGCCCGTCACTAAAATATTCATGTTTTACCAATGAAACATCTGTTTTCACAATCCTAACAAGCAGAAGATTGTCAATCATTGCTTGTCGAGTGTTTGCTGCTGTGTGTAGCTCTGGGTTTGGGTGTAGCTGTGCAAGGCGCTTTGCTGATTTCTTATCAGAGTAAACACACAGCTTGGCCAGGGAGAGACCACAGCATCCCACGTTCTTGCTGCACAGCTATTGTTTTTGCCAGGCAATCTATAGCAGCAATCCATTAATTAGGTTGCAATTTTACTGGCACATCAGCCCTAGTTTTGTACAATTTCACCCGAGGCCAATGGAGAATGCTATTCTCCAAGCCTCGCCTGCCTCCAGAATCAGTGGGATGTTGGGGGGTGGGGGCGAAATTCCGGCCTTAAGCAGTTATTACCAGTTCTCATTTTCTTCACAGGCACTGATCCACGGATGGATTTCATGGTTTGCAAATTATTAATGGAAACAATTAGTGGGATGCAAACTTTTCTAAATGAAGTGAGCAACCATTTTCTACCTGTCACCATTTCACTGAAAGGAGTGGGCTTACATATTGAAAGCTCTGAAGAAGATTCATACAGACTCAAAAGGTTACCTCTTTCTCTCTTCGCAGATTTGTTTCCATATTCATTCATGGGACATGGACATCGCTGGCTAGGCCAGCATTTATTGCCCATCCCTGGATGCCCGAGGGCAGTTGGGAGTCAACCACATTGCTGTGGCTATGGAGTCACATGTAGGTCAGACCAGGTAAGGGCGGCAGATTTCCTTCCCTCGAGGGCACTAGTGAACCAGAAGGGTTTTTCCGACATTTAATAATGGCTTCATGGTCACCGATAGATTCTTAATCCCAGATATTTTTTATTGAATTCAAATTCCACCATCTACCGTGGTGCTGCATCTCCTAGAACATCAATTGAGTTTTTGGATTAATAATATAATATAATAATATTAATAATATAATTAATAATATTAATTAATAATATTAATAATATGGTGATCATACCACTAGGCCATCACCTCCACATGCTGACAGACCTGCTGAGCTTTTCTGACAGTTTCTGTTTTTAGTTCAGATTTCCAGGATCCTCATTTTATCGCTTTTACTTTTCATCTGTGCCGACTTCTTCATTTTCCTCAGTGATGAGTCCACAGAAGGGAATAAAAACTGAAGCAGAGATAGCAAAGTATCGAGAAAATATGCAAAGAGAGAAATCTGTCACAGGGCCAGGGACCCAGGTCCGATTCGCAGCTTGGGTCACTGTCTGTGTGGAGTTTGTACATTCTCCTCGTGTCTGCATGGATTTCCTCCGAATGCACCGATTTCCTTCCACAATCTGAAAGACATGCTGGCTAGGTGGATTGGCCATGCTGAATTTTCCCTGTGTACCCGAACAGGTGCCAGAGTGTGGTGACTAGGGGATTTTCATTGAGGTCTTAATGTAAGTCCTACTTGTGACTGATAAATAAATAATAAACTAAATAATTGCTTCTCACCTTTTTGACTGAGATCAAGTGTCAGATCGTGCCCAAAACAAGGTTCAATACCTTATCTTGTCAACTTGGATCTTGTCTGTGTCTCTTGTGGGGACAAAAGATTCGATTCAGTTTGGGAATTTGGTTTTTGGAACAAGCAAGGAATGGATTTGGATTTGCCTAATCCACTCTGAGCACTGGCTCGCAATTTTAAGAATGAAGTAAAATCAGTAGAAAAATAATGTTTTATAAATAATCTATGGTCATAAGAGCAGCAGACGCAATAGGAACACCGTCACCTGTAAGTTATATGTGGTTCCTGTACTCTTGTTTTGTCATTGTTTGAGATCTGGCCCACTACGGTGGTGTTGTCAACAAACTTTATCATGGGAATGGAGCAATCTTTATTCATGGAAACAATTTCTCAATTCAACCTCAAACCGTCACCTGTAAGTTCCCCTCTAAGTCTCACTCCACCCATACTTAAAAATATATCAACCTTCCTCCTCTGTTGCTGGATTGAAATTCTAACAGCATTGCAGGTGTACTTATATTACACAGACTGCAGCAGGTCGAGAACGTGATCCATCCCCACCTCTTCGTGGATAGTTAATGATATTAGTGATGTAAACATCCCACAAACGAATGTCACATGTTTTATTTCCTATAGTGGTTTTGATTCCCTGAAATACTTGGAGAGGAATTTTCTAGGACTGTAACATTACATTCTGCACTCTCTCCTTTCCTTCTCTATGAGTGGTACGCTTTGCCTGTACAGCACGCAAGAAACTGTATGTTAATACATATGACAATAGTAAGTCAAATCAAATCAAATTAAATCAAATCTGATCACAACATACATCTTCAGTCAGATGAAGCTCACACACAAGTTAAAGAGCCCCCAGCTGTGAGGAGGAACAGCACAGATCAGCACCTTTGAATTTGAGGAGGCTGCAGCTGATCTTGTTGGGAGGGCAGAAATTATGGGGAAGGAGAGGTTTCCTTGCTCCCAACATCCTTGTACAGATCTCAGCTCCATCGCGTCAGAATGGACAGATGCTCACAGAGGGTAGCCAAAGGTGACCAGCTGAGGGTGACCTTGATCTGGTTCTTGGCAAACAAGAGGTGGCAAGAAACTACAAAGAGTAGTGCACGAAGTTCAGTCCATCTTGCAAACCAGCCACCCATTTATTGACAATGTCTACGAATCCTGTTGCCTTGGAAAAGCAGCCAGCATAGTTAAGTACTCCACACAATCCAGACATATTTTCTCTGCCTTCTTTCATCAGGAAAAAGATAAGAAAGTCTATTTGCCAATGGACTAAAGGACAGCTTCTTCCCTGCTGCCACCAGACTTTTGAATGGACCTACCTCACATTAAGTTGATCTTTCTCTACACCCGAGCTATGACTGTATCTCTACATTCTGCACTCTCTTCTTTCCTTCTCTACAAACGCTATGCTTTGGCTGTGTAGCATACAAGAATCAATATTTTTCACTGTATACTAATATATATGACAATAATAAATCAAATGAATCAAAATCAAATTAAATAATAAACATGATCACCCCCAGGTTCACAAGCAAGATGCTGTGATTCAGAGCATCATATATATTATTTCAGAGGATTCTCTCAGTGGAGTCATCCCCGTGGTATCTAAAGTAACCTTTTGAACACTATTGTTCAGAGTCGATGATCTTATGGATTTACCGCTATCCTCACCAAGAAATTTACCCTTCTATTCTGTGAATATTACTAGCTTATGGAATCTCTCAGGAAATGTTCATGGCAAACAATATTAACCTGTGTCAAGTGCTCAATTCCAAGTTATGTCGACTCGATAAATCTATTATTGGAAATGTGTTATGATTCTATGACTGAATGTATTCTCAGTGGTAAGGAACACATGAAAGTGTTAATCTCAGGTTGCCTGAATTTACTTCCTGTTCTGGCAGTGAAGGGCTGGTACCAATGCTGTTAATAAGGGCCCTCAAAATATATATAGTTATCCTGAAATAACCCTATTCCGAATAATGTTTTCAAGTCAAAAGATTTGCAGATGTGGGAAATATGAAACATGACTGCATAAAAGGGACACAGTTTCCTTCAATAGAAGCAAAGGTATTTCTTTGCTTTTGATGGACTGATTCTCCAGCTCTCAACAAGGACTGCCAAAAAAGTCTTGAGGCTTTCTGTGCCTCACCTTTACTTATTCATCTTATTGCTCCCTCAGTCGAGCAAGATTGCTTATGATTTTCTGACACTTTTTTGTTTCTAGACCCATGTGATTTCTGACAGCAATTCAAGTGAAATTGCATACATGGCTAAAAATAGAAACCGTGTCAGGGACTGCACAGTGAGATAAGCAAGAGAGCTGGGCCAAGAACTCACGTGACAAATAGGCAAGAGGCCGTTGACAGTTTATACGTCGATGGTTAAGGCAAGAAGAAGATTGAGAGAAAGAAAGCAGTGAGAGACGGAAAGCAAGCATGGGATGAAAATAAATCAGTCCTCAGTTGTGATCTCACCTAGCTATTGATCTGAAATGAATTCATCATTTACTGGCTTCAGTCATACTCATCGAAGCTCCAATGAAATGGAAGACATTAAGCTACAGCTGAATAGGTAAACCTTTGGTTGGGATTTTCCGGTAACATTTGCCCCAAGGTCGGAAAATCCCGCCCGAGGTCAACAGGCCTTTTCATGGTCCGTGTCCTGTGACCAAGATTCCCATGGCGGATGAGATGTAAAAATTATGTCCTCAAAGTCCAAAACAGAAGATTGTTGGTTCAAACTCCATTCCAGAGACTGGAGTAAACAATCTTGGCTAACATACCCTGACTTTTAACTAAGAGATTAACTCAAGATTCTGGTTACTCAGGAAAATATCCCGCATGGCTCTGTTTAAAAAAAACAGAGCAGGCATCCTCCCAGGTGTCCTGACCAACATTTCTCCCTCATCCAACAGAACTGAATAAACCAGATGATCTAGTCTGTTTCTCAATGCTGAGCATTAATTGATAGCTGCATTTTCTGTAGCCATAGACACAGCTCCAGCATGATGTGTTGCCTCTCCAGTGCCAGGGTCAAGGATGACACAGAGTCATAGAATTATAGAATCGCTACAGTGCAGAAGGAGTCCATTTGGCTCATCGAGCCGGCACCGACAACAATCCCACCCAGGCCCTACCCTCATAACTCCACGTATTTACCTGCTAATCCCCCCCTCTCATTAAGAGGGAAGTTAGCATGGCTAATCAACATAACTTGCACGTCTTTGGACTGTGGAGGAAACTGGAGCACCTGAAGAAAATCTAGGCTGATGGGAGAATTCCACACAGAACCCAAGATTGGAATTCATGGAATCCCTATAGTACAGGAGGAGGCCAGTTGGCCTATTGAGTCTATACTGACCACAATCCCACCATGATCCTATTCCCATGACCCCACATTTTTACCTGCTTACCACCTTACACTAGGGTCAATTTAGCATGGCCAACCAACCTAACCCGCACGTGTGTGGATTGTGAGAGGAAATTGGAGCACCCAATGGAAACCCACACAGACACAGGGAGAATGTATAAATTCCACACGGGCAGTGACTCGAGGTTGGAATGAATCTGGGTACCTAGTGCTGTGAGGCAGAAGTGCTAACCACTGTGGCAATATGCCGCCCAATTGAATTGAACCCGAGTCCCAGGGTCCCTTTCTATGCCACGCTGCTAAAAACAAAAAGTCATATTTCATATTTCCCACATCCGCAAGTCCTTTGACTCGAAAACATTATCTGTAATAGGGTCATTTCGGGATAACCAGATATATTTTTAAGGCTCTTATCAAAGTATTGGTATCAGCCCTTCACTGCCAGACAGGATGTAAAAACAAGCAGCAGGAGATTAACATTTTCACATGTTCCTTACCACTGGGAGTACATTCAGTCATAGAATCATAACACATTTTCAATAATAGATTTACCAAGTCAACATAGCTTGGAATTGAGCATTTGACCCAGGTTAATATTGTTTGCCATGAACATTTCCTGAGAGATTCCATAAGCCGGTAATATTCACAGGTAATACTCATGGTGAGGAGGGCGATGAATCCATAAGATCATCGACTCTGAACAATAGTGTTCAAGACGTTGCCTTTGACACCACAGTGCTGGCTGATATTCTTTTGAAGTAGGATGAAGTTGTGGTGACTTTGCTATCAATGACTTAGGTGGGAAGGCAGATAGGGTTCTGCAATCAGATTTTAGGAAACTCAGTAGAAAATTAGCAAGCAAGCTCATTTTAAAATAGAATGATTCTCTTTAAGAGGAGAAGACGATCTGCATTAGGTGCTCTCTGCAATGGATATTCAGTCCCCAGCTGAGCTGAAGCATCCATTGACTTGGACCTTCCTCAGGCCAATTTACACGTTAGCAACACCACATTTACACATTGACCACATCCACCCAATCATTTCCCCATGTGCCTAAAACATTGGTGCAGACCAGTATTTAGTCCTCTATATTTTTAACATTAAGAACACAGGGAGATGATAGCTTAGTGGTATTATCACTGGATTATTAATTCAGAAACTCAGCTAATGTGGTGGAGACCCAGTTTGATTTCCATCATGGTAGACGGTGAGATTTGAATTCAATCTAAAAAATCTGGAATTAAGAATCTACTGATGCCCATGAAACCTTTGTTGGAAAAAACCCATCTGGTTTACTAATGTCCTTTAGGGAAGGAAATCTGCCATTCTTACCTGATCTAGCTGATATGTGACTCCAGAGCCACAGCAATGTGGTTAATTAGTGTTAATTAGTGCAATGTGGTTAGTTAGGCCTAAGACACTAACCTGGGGAACTCCAGCAGTTATGACCTAGAGCTGAGATGACTGATCCCAACTACCACAGCCATCTTCCTTCGTGCTTGGAATGAAGGAAGGAGAATCTTTGACTTCTGCCTGAAATCTGTGCAATAGTAATGGAGCGGTTCAAAGCCTGAGTCAGGAGGCCCAAACCATTTTCTGTTAGGGCTTTATTTAAATGTGGCGGTAAGCTGCAGCAGTTGAGTGGAGATGTGGTTGCAGCATGCCAGCCGTGGAGGATGGCGGAAAAGATGTTGATATCGATATTAATGCAGCTGGTAAATCAGGTCTTGGGGATGTGGGGCCTGAAGGAGCTGGTCTCTGGCATTGAAGGAGGAAGAAGATGGACCTGAGTGAGAGGAAACTAACAGGGATTGTGGAAACTGCACTGAATGAGACAGTTTCACAGTGCAGATTGAGAGCTGATCTCCATTTGTCAGAAGATAACTTATCATATTCTCTGTTATATTTCAAGGGCACACAGCTTGAGGTCTGAATGCAGGGAAAAATGAATAATTTACATGCCACAAATACTAATATTGTTTCTGCAATTAAATTCATCTTAACTTGACAAATAAACATCTAAAGAATTCTTATTCCACTGCCTTTTCACAAAATATTGCCCATTTTCTCATATGACCATTGTATTCCTTGAAGGAATTTTCAAGTAAATTAAATGAGCTGCAATTTCTTATTCCTCTTGTTCCCATTTTATTGCCTTGCCTTGGAGGTCATTTCAGATGAATTGCTGTATTTAGCTGCTATTGACAAAACATCACTATCGATAAATTATATTATTAGAATTTAATGCATGTGATCTTGAGGTATTTCTGTAAATTCAGAAATATGAGAAACAAAAGCATAGTCAGTAGCATGAGAGGCATTGATATGCTCTTTGGGAAGATGCAGTATTGCCCAGTTTGTATTGGGCCAGGCTTGCTCACAATCTAATGATGCATTAACCATGTCAATAAAAATAGCCTGGGAGAATCGTGAATGGTCTGATTCTCATTTTTAGCCTCTCGCTAAAATTTTCCACTCTGCTATGCTACTCACCCAGCACAAAGGCATGGAAAACTCACACCCATGGCATATATTGAGAATCTTGCTGTGTTTTGCAATTTGTATCACACAATTTGTATTTCGTCTTTAGCTTCTCTGTTAATTTTCAGAATTTCTTGGATTTGCACACTGTGCAGCCATTAAACTTGCCACAAAATGAGGAGTCTAGTCATTAGGAGCATACATCCGTACCTTTCTATGGATATGATAATGATACCAAGCAATCTCTCTGGCCAGGAACTCAGCAATTTAAACTCGAAGTGTGGAATCTCATTCCTTCAGGTGGTGAATTGATTTTAGAGATTTTAACAATGTCAAACTTTGTACTATTTTCCTTATTTTACCTTTTTGTTTCTTGTTTGGCTTCTCTTGTTCACTCTTGGCTCCTCTACTTTTACTTCTCTTTCTGCAGCTCATATGCTCCTCTTTTACGCTCAATCTGATTCTTGCTCAATTCTTAAATCTCATTGATCTTGTCATTGTGGTTACATGCCACTCACCAATGTCCCAGATGCCCAGTTACCTTCAAATCCCACTGCACAGCAAGGTACTAGATGCCCAGTTAGCCTCGACACTTGCTACTTAGCAATGTCCCAGATGCCCAGTACCCTTCACACTCGCCACTCACCAATGCCCCAGATACTCAGTTACCTTCCATATCTGCCATTCACCAATGCCCCAGATACTCAGTTACCTTCCATATCTGCCACTCACCAATGCCCCAGATACTCAGTTACCTTCCGTATCTGCCATTCACCAATGCCCCAGATACTCAGTTACCTTCCATATCTGCCATTCACCAATGCCCCAGATACTCAGTTACCTTCCATATCTGCCATTCACCAATGCCCCAGATACTCAGTTACCTTCCATACCTGCCACTTACCAGTGTCCCACATGCCCAGTTACCATTGAAATGCCATTGTCATGTCGCACTTTCAGCAACACAGCGCAAAATGTTTTTGAACTGAATAGTGTGGAAAATGTCTCACGAGGGAGATTGCTGCTACCCTAACCAAATCTGGCCTATTAAATAGCTTTCAGAGTTGGGATAGAATGACAAATTCCTTTCTGCAAACCCTGTCCTCTCTGTCTTCAAATTCCCATTGGATAGTTTCCATTCGAATGAATACTTCCATGATTTTGTTTTACCATGGAAGTGCAAAGCCACTCGAGCCGTGCGAAGCCTTGTGTTGTAACTCTTAACACAAAGTAAAGAATCTCACCGGACAACGCTGTGCAAGCACAAACTTTTCAAAACTCACTTCTTGTCCTTAATGATAATTCAAAGCAACTTTGAACAAAAAGCAACACTTGGCTCCCAATCCCAATACCTTCTGTGATGCCATTGAATATCAAAAGTTGTCTATGAAAATGGTTGAGAATGTAACATATGACTTCTCAAGACAATAGTGTTAAACTATTCAGAAAGAGAATACATTTAAAGAAAATATACTTCATTAGCCCCAAGACAGCAGATTATTTGGGCCCGATGGCACAATGGTTAGCACTGCTACCACACAGCACCTGGGATCTTAAAGGTAACAGGTATCTGGGACACTGGTAAATAGCAGGTGTGGAGGGTAACTGAGTTCGGTTCTTGCTTTGGGTGACAACTGTCTGTGGGGAGTTTGCACGTTGTCCCTGCACGCAGGTTACCTCTGACATTCCAAAGATGTGCAGATTATGTGGTTCGGCCATACTAAATTATTCATTAGTATCCCAAGATGTATAAGTTAGGTGGAGTAGCCATGTTACAGTGATAGGGCAAAGGGTTTGGGGCTGGGTAGGATGCTTTTTCTGCGAGTAGGTGCAGGCTCAATGGCGCAAATGGCTTCCTTCTGCACTGTAGCAGTTCTTTGGATTCTATTGCTCATTATTTGCATGTAAAAAATAATAATGTTGAATTTTCAGTGGCAACAGAGTTTAGAATTATTTATCCGAGCCAGTCAATTTGTCCTTTTTTGTTTAACTTTCTATTGTGCAGTTTACACAGGATTGTATTTTCTCATGATAGACTGTCCACCCAATGAGACATAAAAATAGCAAACAAAACAGTCTCATGCGGTTTATCTGAAGCATAGCTAAAAGGGATTTTGGAATACTTCAAATATTTCTTGCAGGTTAAATACCATTAGCTCAGGAAGCATCCTGCAGTAAATATATCGATGATCAGCTAACATTACCTCATGTTAATCAGAAAGTGTCCATCCAAGCCAAGGTAAATTATGTAATTATCCAGCATTTAAAAGTATTTTGATTGATTATGAACATAAATAATAGCTCATTGTATATTTTAAACATAGATCATCGTACTTTAGAGAGCATTTCACTAATTGTTGCTTCGAATATCCACTGAATGGGAATATTTCTGCAGGCTGATTGATTACTTATACAGGAAGCAAAGTTCATTGATTTTACTTGCAATCTAAGTTAGAACATAATGACACAAGAAATAGAAGTGAAAGTTGGCCCTTCGCAACTGTTCTGTTATTCAACATAATCACTGAATCATAGAATAGAATCCCTACAGTGCAGAAGGAGGCTATTCAGTCCATCAAATCTGCATCAACTATCCAACAGGGCATCTTACCCAGGCCTTATTCCCACAACCCTATATATTTACCCTGTTAATCTCTGTAACCTACAAATCTTTGAACACTAAGGGGCAATTCAACATGGCCAATCCACCTAACCTCCACATTTTTGGACAGCAGAACTGGGGAGAACATGCAAATGCCACACAGCCAGCGATCCAAGATCAGAACTGAACTCAGGTACCCACTGCTGTGAGGCAGCAGTGCTAACCACTGTACCACCGTGCGCCCCATGGTTGAGCTATTTCAATTCCACCTTTCAAGTGATGCGTTCATTAATGATGCCAGCATTTCTCTAACAGCCACTCCTGCACAGTGTCCATTGGGCAGCACCCTCCCAATGCCCAATTAGTGAACTCCCTTTAAATGTGGCATACAATGCCCTATGGAGGTCTTGCAGCATAAAGGGTGACATCCCTGCTTCTGAGCCAGAAGTTCCGGGTTTGAGTCCCAACCCAAGACTTGATGGTCAAGGAAGGTGCATTCATTGTGCAATCAAACTGGCCGAGTATGTCAATCTGAAAATGCTTCTCCATATACCCTCCCTTCCACCCTCTCCTCATAATCCTGTACATTTACCATGACCATGTTGAAATATCTGCTATTGCTTGTCTACCATCACTCCTTTTAAAATAGTTTCCTAATCCACCTTATCCAAACCAATTCTCGTACCTATGTGGTTTATCTTATTGGGATTCAAGAATGTATGGGGCGGCATAGTGGTTAGCACTACTGCCTCACAGTGCCAGGGTCCCAGATTCAATTCCAGCCTCAGATCACTGTCTGTGTGGAGCTTGTAAATTCTCCCCATATTTGTGTACGTTCCCTCTTGGTACTCCAGTTTTCTCCCACACTCCAAAGATGTGTGTTAGGTTGATTGGCCATGCTAAATTGACTCTAATGTCAGGGGGATTAGCAGAGTAAATATGTGGAGTTGCAGGGTGGGATTGTGGTCAATACAGACTAAATGGGCCAAATGGCCTCCTTCCGTACTGCAGAGATTCGATGATTCTTTATAGGGTGAAATTTTCCTGGCCCACTTGCTACCGGACTCGCAGCAAGTGGGGCAGGAGATTTGGAGCACCATGCAAAGGTTTGTTGACTTCAAATGGGAATTTCTGAGCTTGGAGCAAGAACAGCCGGAAAATCCCATCTCTAGTTTCAGAATTAAATAAATTATTCTGAAACTTAATATGAAATTACATTATATTCTTGTCATTCTTCCCTCGAGATCTCTTTATTACGAGGTTCTTAATTAATCCTTTCTAATTGCACAATACTGAATCTGAAATAACCTGTTTCTACTTTGGTTCCATGACTTACTGATCACGTATACATTCCATGAACTCATCATGCACCCTGTTACTCCAAATTTGCTTTGTCCAGTCTAATGAACTGGACCATCGGATTTGATCTCAATTAGAAATCAGAGGAAGTTTCTCATTGAAAGGCTTTCAATAATTTACAGAAATATGTTCATGATTATGAATGTCTTCTAATTAGGCATGGAATAAATGATCCCCAGCAGAGATAAAACCAAGCCTTTAATTATCAAACACATTCTGTTGCTTCAATCACATTACATTAATCCGGTCAATGAGTTGGTCATCATTAGAAGGATCAAAAGAGAGGTTATGAGAATTTCCTTTCACGCAGATGGGCTTTCTTTTTGCAGACATCGGATGCCCTACATTGGGGTTTAAATTGGAAATGGGTAATTTTTTGCAAGATAAATATTTAAACAGATGGTTATGTTAAACATTTATAAATCACTGCCTAGAATTTAGAAAGGATGTCAAGGCATGGTGGAGATTGTGGAGGAGAATTTCCAGAATGAGAGATAAGGAATTTTACTTATGTGGAGACATGAGAGAAACTGGGATTGTTCTTAAAGCAAAAAGAAATTAAGCTTGGAAATAGAGATGTTATGAAGACTGGCGGAGTACATTGGGTTACAGATTTCCTTGACCATCTTCACCATGACTTCTTGGTGGGGTTTTCTAGTTTTCTTCTCCTGAACATTGGGGAGAGCACCTATTTCTCTAGAATAAGATCCCTACAGTGTCATTCAGCCCATCAAGCCTGCACTGACAACAATCCCACCCAAGCCCTAGCACCATAACCCCGAAGTATTAACCCTGCTCATCTCCTTATACTAAAGGGAAATTTAGCATGGCCAATTCACCTAACCAGCACATGTTTGGAATGTGGGAGGAAACTGGAGCACCCGGAGGAAACACATGCAATCACTGGTAGAACATGCAAGCTCCACACAGGGAGTGACCCAAGGCTGGAATTGAACCTGGGTCCCTGGCACTGTGAGGCAGCGGTACTGACCACCGTGCCACTCCACACTTTTGAAAAATGCAGCAGCATATCACGTGAGGCATTAATTAATGACGCCAGCATTTCTCTGACAGCCATTCCTGCACAGTCTCCATTGGGTAGCACACATCCCAATGCCCAATAGGCGAGCTCCATTTAAATGTGGCATCTGCCTATGATTGCCGGAACTTCCTCCCATTCGCACCCTTTTAATAGCCACTGCATGCATCTCTGCCCTATCCCCATCCCATGCCTGCTGGCATTAATTGGCTAGATGTCCTGCTAGCTGTCCATTTGGCCATGTGATCCATATTGAAATGAGACTCCTTCACTTTTGGTAAAATTCCACTTCACAGCCGGAATCTTCTACCCTCTCTAGGGCATTCTGGGATGTGGGGTGCCATTTATTCGATTCCTTCCCTATTAGGTTTTGAGCTGGTAGATCAGTGACCAACCTTCCTATCCCTGGACTATTGAGGCCATTAAGTGGACATTTAAAGGCCTCATCCAGCCCATTGCTGGTATTAACATGGATGAAGGGGTCCTGTTGCCATGTTGCTCAGTAAGTAAACCTGTGTGGGTTACTTATCTTCTAGGAGTAGAGTTCCTCCTTGAAAGACACTCAATGCCTGGTCGAGTGTCACAAATCAGGGAGGGGAAGACCTGTTGAGAGCCATTGCTCTGTCCTACCCTCCTGACAACCCTCCAAAACACCTCCATCTACACCTCCTTCACTCCATGACCCTCTATCTCACAAAGCCCCTCCCATATAACTCACCTGTGGCCGAGTTTGCTCAGGAATCCTAGCCCTTCACTGGCTCTCATTCTGGTAACAGTCACTGCCTCCTGGTTGTTGCTCCTGAACAAGAGAGCTGTTGGTGGGTGTGACCTCCACCCCTGGGGTCTTACCTCCTGGGAAAGGTCATTCTCTGTCCTCCCCACTGCCTGATTGGCTCAGCAGGATACAATGCGGGTCTCTTGTTGGCTGTCCAGAGACCCCCCCTGTTGTGCCCTAACATTCCATCCATGTCTCAGGAATGAACTTTGAACACACACACTGACTGACTCAGAGGGAGGAGGCTCACACAGTGACTTGGTTAACTGTAGTTCTCACAGAATGAAATGAAGGGCTTTCCCACACGACTTTCAACAAGATCTCTTCAGCAACAACACTTTCACCGTGCCAATAGTGATTCCCAAGTTGAGCAGCAATTTGCATTTATTTATATAATAATTTCAACATGGTAAAATATCCCAAAAAAATGCACAATTTACCAGACAAGTTACCAGATGCCCTAGAGAGGGTAGAAGATTCCAGTCGTGTGTTGGAATTTTACCAGAAGTGAGGGAGTCCCGATTCAGTGCTTCACTATGGATGATATGGCCAAATGGACAGATAGCAGGATATCCTAGCCTGGATATGCAGGCCTGGGTGGGGGAGAGGGTGAGCGAAGGAAATGTCAGGAAGCTTCAGAGGAGGAAATCAGACAAGAAACAACTCCTCTATCTAAAAAAAAATGCCCCATCCTGTTATTCTTTACAAAGTATATCCTTTACTGGAGCAACACAGTGACATAGTGGTCAGCACTACTGCCTCACAACCCCAGGGACCCAGGTTCGATTCCCATCTTGGGTCACTGTGAGGTGGTGTTCCCCCTGTGTCTGTGTGGATTTCCATCAATTTCTCCCATAATTTGAGAAATGTGCTGGATGGGTGAGTTGACTGTGCCAAATTCTCTCTCAGTTTATCTGAACAGTCTACTTGAGCTTACCTATTATGTATTTCTGAGTGTGTACATGCAGTTGCTCGAGACCTCTGTCCTTTTCTTCAGCTCTTTGCAGGGATTTAACTGACTCCTAAAGATGATCTTGCTTTGACCACAATCCCTCTTTCAGGTCAGAATCATTGTACAAAGAAGCAGAGGGATGAGGCCTGTCACCAAGTGACTACTTGTAATCATCTGGGCCCCTCTCAAATCTGATGGAATTGGTGCAAGGATTGGTTGGAGACACAGGCTGAGCTAACGGACTGTTTTTCCAGGACTATTAAAATCTAGAAAAATGTAGGATGTGTTAAAATGCTTCAAAGAAAGAGCTTCACTTTTCTGCACTTCAATACAAGAACATCTCTTATTACTCCTGTAAAAGATTGTCTGATGGGGAAGTTCACAAACCCTAAACAGAAAATGTTCCCATTCCCCATGCCCTGATTAAAATGGTGAAACCGTGTGTTAGCAACTGATTAAACAACAAGATTATCTTCTCCTTCTGCTCTCTGCTTTTTACAGTAAAATGATCTGGTAACTCCAGCTGCTCACACCTGAGCAAATGCAAACTTTCAGATGCCTTGTCAAACCAGCTAACAGCTGCTTTCAATATAAGAAAGCTCTCTTATCAAATATTCTTAAATGTCCATGCGATTTTTGTTTGAGATGGCAACTTAACATAATTAAAGTATATCAGTTGAAACAAAATGCTCTTGCCAGTAATTGCCTGCATGAGTGAATTAAAAACAACTGTAATTTCTATCTCTGCTATACTGCAGTCTGATCATGCAGAGTAAGAACTTACATGAGAAAGGCATTGGTTAAGATGACAATGATGGTTGAACACAAAATGCTTTACAGGTCATGAGGGTATATCTTGTGGCTTACATCAACCTGGGTAAATAATTAATGCTTAAAGTGGCACTTAAACTTCACCTTAACTGCTATCCTCGGATAGACAATCTTCTTATAGAGCTACCTCCTGTTGTATAACCATGTTTGGCAGAGCAAGGGTTAATGTGGGACTGGGAGAATAGTATCATCCACAACATGACATGAAGAGAGTCACCTAAGACACATTTGGGCATAGTGGTTAGCACTGCCACTTCACAGCACCGGAGATCCAGTTTCAATTCCAGCCTCGAGTAACTGTCTGTGAGGCTTTTGCACGTTCTCCCCATTTCCTCCGGGTGCTCCCGTTTCCTCCCACACTCCAAAGATGTGTGGGTTAGATTGATTGGCCATTCTAAATTGCCTCTTAGTGCCAGGGGGATTAGCAGTGTAAATTCATGGGGTTATGGGAATAGGGCTTGGGTGAGATTGGTGCAGATACAATAGGCTAAATGGCCCCCTTCTGCATTGTAAGGATTCTATGATTTCACCTTTTATATCCATGACCGCTATCATCTAGAAGGGCAAGAGCAGCAAATACCTGGGAATGCCACCAGCTGGAGGTTCCCTTCCAAGTCACTCAACATTCTGATTTGAAAGTATATCACCATTTCTTAACTGTCGCTGGGACTTAACTGTCGCTGGGTCAAACTCCTGGAGCTCTCTCCCTAACAGGACTATGGATATATCTACACCTCAGGGACTGCACAATTCAAGAAGGTAGCTCACCTTCATACAGCCTTCATAGGGGCAACTAGAGATGGGAGATAACTTACGACCTAGACAGCGACACCCATGTCCCATAGATGATTTTAAAACAATAAGAATGAACTAAGCACAATAGTAATGCCCATTTGGTGCTAAACCTTGGAGTTGTATAGCATTAGGAATTCTTAATAAATACTTAGGGTGGTAGTTTTTGACCTTGGGGCAAACGCTGCCAAAAAATCCCACCCAAGGTCAACAGACCTTTGCATGGTGCATGTTCTGTCTGCCACAATTCCAAGTGGCAAGTGGCAGAGGAAATTTTACCCTTAACATTCAACCAGACAAGGCTCAGTGAGACACCAAACAACTCTTAAAGCATGGTGGTAGCTAATGGAATAACCTAGCACCTCACAGAAGCTGGAGAAGAAAGTTAAAATCTGGCAGATTGAAAAAATTTTGACCCGATAAAAAAGCACCAATAACAAAGGGGCAAAAGGAGATTTCCTGATAAAAACTCCAAATTTGAACTGGAATCTTAAGGGAAGAATAAAACTCCACATTGCAGCAGGAGACTCAATAGAATCCCCGTGGAAATCCACCTTCAATACCCAGAGTGTGTAGATTCAGAATACCTGGTATGGCTAAAGGCTTAAGCTCTTAGCCACAAGTTTTTAAAAACCTTCAAGTCAGCAACTGTCAAATCTGCACTGATCACAATCCCACCTAGGTCATATCCCCATAAGCCTGTGCATTTGCCCTAGCTGATGCCCCTGACACTAAAGTGCAATTTACCATGGCCAATCTACCTAACCTGTACATCTTTGAAACACAGGAGGAAATCAGAGCACCTGGAGGAAACCCACGCAGACTCAGGGAGACTGTGCAAACGCCACAAAGACAGTCACCCAAGGCTGGAATTGAACCTGGGACACTGGTACTGGAAGGCAGCAGTGCTAACCACTGGGCCACCCATGTAGTCCAAATAACTGTTGAAATTCTTGAACTTTGATCCGATCTGAAGAACAAGGAAGAGGAGGCTGCAGTGTAGAAGAGCAAGTATAAATTTCAAAAGAAGATAAGGAGAATTCATAAAAACAGATTTATGATCTAACAAATTAATTGAAAGCATTTATGGAGCAGTCAGTGACCATGGAAGAATGATTTTGAAAAAAGAAACCTGAACGCCCAGGTCATGTTATTAAACATCTATAAGAGTTCCGCAGTTAAATCTGAATCGAAGAGAACTAAATTTGCCAGAGTAGTTGCTGAGCTGAATGAATAGATCAGAAACTTGAAAAAGAACTGGAAAATAAAAAAGTGAACAAATATTTTGGGTGAAATTCTGGAAGTGAAGATACAGTTTTCGAAACATGAACTTCAAGAAGAACACAGCAAATGCAATGGGAAAAAAAAATCCAAGTCCACTCCATGAAAGAATGAAGCAAAAATCTCTTTGGAAGGAATGGAATAAACCCATGGTATCTAAACAAAGCAGATGGGTTGTACTTAGAAGAGTGCAGAAAGCAAATTAGATGGAAATACCTAACTAGAGGAAAGCTTGAACACTACAAGAAGGATTCTCTAGTTGGGCTGGTCTAAAAAACAGAAATTTCTGCCCAAACGTCAATAGTGTTTTACATTCTCTGCAACCCGCTCACTAAAGTGGTGGGTGGAATGGAAGAATTCCAGCCTAAGATTTCGATTCAGAACCAACACAGATTTCTAAAAGCAACTGAGATTACCGGCACTCTGAATCTGACAAGAACAAGTTCTGGAAGAATTGTAAAGTCTTCTAGAATCTACATTTGTAATGTTAAAGGATAGGGGATAGAAGCAGAGGGATAGCATGACTGTATAATAGATATGTTTATGTGACGATTTGGGGGAGGTGTAGCATAAGGGTGGTTAGCAAAACAAGAGTCAATGTGATTGGGTAACAGTACCATCCACAGTGTGATGTGAAGAGTGTGACTTGAGAGTGAACTGAACACGGTAATTGATAGGAAGAAGGCAGCATGGAGATGGCAGCCATGGAAATGTATATAGTTATGAGTTGTTAATAAGCAAAACTTTCAGCCAGACAAGCTTCCAGCATCTCACTGTGGCACCAAACAACCCTCCAAGTGCACTGAGCTGTGACCACTGCAGTTTCTGTAACTGATCCCTTCTCGTACCGGAGAGCACTGTGTCCACCCACTGTCTCAAAAAGACTCCTCATTGAAACTGGTCTTTTTGCTGTCTACATCTTACAGGAAAATGATTGAACAACCTTAGCCTGCTTATGCTTGTGTAAATGCAAGGCTTTATGGGGAGGCAATGGCGTAGTGGTATTAATGCTCGACTATTAATTCAGAAACTCAGCTAATGTTTAACCTGCCACAGCAGATAGTGGAATCTGATTTCAGTAAAAAATACCTGGAATTAAGAATCTACTGATGACCATGAAACTATGGCTCATTAATGTCCTTGTTGGAAGGAAATCATATAATCATAGAATCCATACCATATAGAAGGAGGCCATTTGGCCCATTGAGTCTGTATCGATTCTCTGACAATGTGTCTTACCCAGGCCCTCTCCCCCACCCACACATTTTCACATGGCTAATCCATCTGACTTACATATTTTGGAACACTAATTAGGTGGATTAGCCAATTCAGCATGGCTAATCCACCTAACCCACATATCTTTGGATTGTGGGAGGAAACCGGAGGAAACCCACACAGATCTGGAAAGAGTGTGCAGACTCTACACAAACAATCACACAAGGCTGGAGTTGAACCCAGATCCCTGTGAGGCAGCAAGGCTAACCACTGTGCCACCGTGCCATCCTTACCTGATCTGGCCCACATGTAACTCCAGAGCCACACAGTAATATGGCTGACTCACAACTGCCCTCAGGCAACTAGGGATGGGCAGTAACTGCTGACCAGCCAATGACACCCGTGTCCCACGAATTAATAAGAAAGAAACCCTTCAGATGCTTCCTTCAGCAATGTAACAACTGTTTCCATCGCAATAAGTTTTGGTTTGCTATGAAATAGTTACATGTTTATATTTGCAGTAAAAAAAACCCCACTATCATGGGTTAACTAACTGAAGAGAACACTTAGTGAAAATGTCATTAGTCCTTGCTTTTAATCCATACAATTTTGGCTTCTGGGTTATAATTCTGAATGTCAATCTTACTTAAATTATTAATATAACGTAATGTATTTATGCAATGTTTATAGTGTCCTTTGCGATTGAAAATTGCAAACCAATTTCAAATCTCTTGTGCTGTTGATAGCTGACATTAACTTGTGAAACTTGGTTATTCATCATCAATTACCCAGGGAGACAATGCCAGCTGTTTCAGTGCATGCCATCCAACACTGATATGTCAGTAAGATATGTTTAATACCAGCGCCTAATGCATAGTTAAATTTAACAGAGACCCCATTTTTGAAACAAAGCAAGAATTTGCATCGATATCACACCATCGATGACCTTAGGATCTCCCAAGGTACTTCACAGCTAATGAAGTACTGCTGTAAGGTAAGCAATGTGGCAGTCAATTTGTGCGCAGCTAGCTCCAATAAATTGCAACATGGTAATGACTCGACAATCCATTTGAAGCATTAGTGGATGAATGAATATTTGCTCAGTGCATCTGTTTGTAAAGTAGTTTTTTTTAAATCCCCATTGACATGGTGGTGAACTCCTGCCTATTTGGTAATATGATTTCCTTTGAAAACTGAACTTGGCTTCACAATAGCCAGTCTCAGTAATATTCAGGACAATTTTGTGTTGCCAATCATATCAACAAAATATTATCTCCTTCACGACAAGGCTAATTCTATCCACCCAGGCAAGGAGATTGTTAAAATGTCTCGAGTCCCATAAGAACACAAGAAATAGCAGCAAGACTAGGTCATTTGGCCATTTTGTCCATTCTGCCATTCAATAAGATCATAGCTGAGCATGGCATCAATTCCATTTTCCTGCTGACCTCCCATAAATCTTGAATGCCTAAAAAATTGGCAGTGGTGCACTGGTCAGCACTGCTGACTCACAGCTCCAGGGATCTGAGTTCGGCACCCAGCTTGGGTTCATACGGAGTTTGCACATTCTCCCCATGTCTCGTTGGGTTTCCTCCAAGTGCTCTGGTTTCCTCCCTCAGTCCAAAGATGTGCAGATTAGATTGATTCATCATTTTAAATTGCCCCTTAGTGACCCAACATAGGTAGGTTAGAGGGATTAATGGAGTAAATATATGACATTACAGGGATAGACCCTGGGTGGGTTTGTTGTCAGTACAAACCCAACGGGCTGAATAGCCTTCATCTGCACTGTAGGGGATTCCATGATCTGTCTAACTTCAACCTTGAATATATTCAATGATTCAGCCTGCACTGCTCTCTGGGATTGAAAATTCCAATGATTAACTAATCTCTGGGAGAAGAAAGTCCTCCTCATTCCTACCTGAAATAAGAGATCCCTTATTCCCTTGAGAATTTTCACCAAAGGAAACATCACTCAGCATATGTTAGTATCCCATCCTGATCAGGTCCCCTCTGCCATTTTAACCAGGCTGGAGCAGGACAAGAGGAGAATCAGGTGTGAAAGGATGGGCCAGGATGAACAGGAGAGTGCCCTTCAGTCATCAACATGAAAGTTAATTCCGTCTCATGAATCAGGTCTGCCTACTGCACCAGCGTAATCCCACCATCCTCATGCCCCACTGTCTCATCCATCTCTGTGATACCACATATGACTGTCTCCACTTCCTGTAAATTCTGGGTGTGCCACTGAGACCCGTGAGTTCACACTTTGGGAGCAGCAAGTGCAATTTTAATGTGCATCAGCACTTAACCTCCAAACCCCACTGGAGTTAAAACACAACCCATACTTTGACAGGACTTCATCTGTGATCTTAGTTCCTCACATTCTTATGATTAGAAGCTCCCTTTCCTAACAAAATATATATATTAACATCTCAAATATTTGGATTTGTAAGGTACAGGTAGGTTGTTATTTATGGAGGTTTGCTTCCAATGGTCACCGAATGGAAATCCAGTGGCAATCCCATTGCAGGCATTTCCAGTTCCCCCAACTAGATCAAATCACAACTGGGCACTTACTTGCCCACCTTTGAGACACCGGAGCCATTGGAGGTGAATATTCTGCATCCAAGAGCAGCTGGCCAATCAGAACATTGATAGATCTTCTGTCCCAGCAGCACAACTGGGAGTGATGGCTGCCATTGGGACTACGAAGACCTCAAACCAGGAACAGTGCTGTTAAGTGGGGCGAACTCACCAGTACCTTCAGGCTCTGATGGGCGGTAGTGGACAGACGATATGGACAGCTGGATGGGTGGGAAGACTAGGGGGAAGGCTGGGGGAGGGGGGGGAGGTTGCAGAGGGGGCACTTTCAGGGAACAGCAGCCCTTGCCACCAATATAGTCCTTAGTGCGGTATGGGGTACCCGATCAGGATGAATCCTATTGAACCCCCAAGCAGGCTGCTATTGTATACCTGACAGTCTGCTCACACAGTGTTGGCTATCCCGAACTGGTCATTTATGAACATAATTTGGCTTTTGAGTAAGAAGGCCAACATCACCCTCCCCTTTAACATGACTTTAAGTTAAAAAAATGTAAGGCTCTCTACCCTGTGTCTGCCCACCTAATTAAATGCATCACCCAATTTAACAACTCGCTCCCAGCAGTGGGGAGGAAGGGCGTTAAATTCCACCCATAATATTAGAAATGTCATCTGCAGCAATATACCTTATTGACCAGGAAGTCTCTTAGCAGAATCCTCCAGTCATCTATTGTTGCCATAATATGATGGGGCATCTCAGCAGCGCAATGGTTAGCACTGCTGTCTCACATTGCCAGAGGTCCAGGTTCAATTCCTGGTTGGGTCACTGTGCGAAGTCTGCACGTTCTCCCCCTGTCCGTGTGGATTTCTTACAGATGCATTGGTTTCCTCCTACGGTAAACTCAGTAAGAGGTCTGGCAACACCAATTTTAAATCCAACCGATTTATTTATTAGTAAACCTGCTAGCTTTCGGCATTTGTCTAGCAGATTTACTATCAAATAAATTGGTTGGATTTAAAATTGGTGTTGTCAGACCTCTTACTGAGTTTACCCCAGTCCAACGCCGGCATCTCTATATCATTCCTCCTACAGTCCAGTTAAGTGCATTGGTCATGCCAAATTCTCCTTCAGTGTCCCTGCCCAGTGTCAGTAGACTGTGGCGACTAGGGGATTTTTCTCAGTAACTTCATTGAGGTGTTAATGTAAGTCTTACTTATGACACCAATAAATATATTTTAAAAGCATCATGACAAGCTCCCATTGATTCCAGAGCCAGATTCCTTTATGATCTGGGAGCAGCGGAAACATTATTCTCTTCATATCAAGCAACAAGTGAAGCTTAAATCAGAGCAATTGGAGAGCAGCAATTAAAGTTTTTAAGGAGAAAAAAAGAACAATTTCACCGAATATAGTAACATGTACTTTGTCAATAGTCAGCCTCTGTGTGGTTCATTTGGAAAGAATGTTCATGTTCATAAAAATGTAAATGAGTTTTCTGTCAGACAGGTGGGGAATTTACTGAAATTAATTCTTTTGGTTCAATTTTGTAAAAGAGAAGTGAGCGTTTAATAGTCTTTTCGGGTTTATACCAGGGGAACCTTTTCTTTGAGTCTTACACCATCAACAGAATAACATTCCTCTGTGAGAGGCTGTAAATTTTATTTCAAACTGAAATGTTCACCTCACGTCTCAATAATTGCATTCCAATGTGACCGATAGCTGTCCCCAGGCTGTACATTCTAAAGAGCTTCTGTAGTTCTGAAAGAAAAAAGATTGCATTTGTATAGTACAAAATACAGAAAATGGTGGAAAAATCTCAGCAGGTCTGACAGCATCTGTGGAGAGAGAATAAAGCCAATGTTTCGGGTCAGGATGACCCTTCCTCGCAGCTAACAGCAAAGTAAATCAGAAAAGGTTTAAATGATGATGGTGGCCACTTATTATATTTTGTTTCTTCTTTTTATCTCATTCATCTGTTTCTAATCATCCTTCTTTCCCTCCTTCATTTTTTCACCTCTCCATTCCCACTCTCCTTGCCTCCTCATTTTCTCCCCACCTTTCAGAGCAACTGCCTTAACCAATATGTACCTCTATTGTACCATTCATACATTCTGATCACTTAATGGACACTTTTAGCACCTCTCTCAACATTCTTCATCCTCATTTATATTCCCTTTGTCCTATTACAGCCACCTCTCATAGTATAAATCCTTTCTGATTTTTTTTGCTCTTATTACAGCCAGACTCAAAGCGTCAGCTCTGTTCTCTCTCCACAGATACTGTCAGACCTGCTGAGATTATCCAGCATTTCATGTTTTTGTTTCAGATTCAGCATCCATTGCTTTTATCTTTGCATTTATATAGTGCCTTTCATGACCCAAGGACATCTCCAAACTGGATATGGCCAAAGCTGTACTCCTGAAGTGTAGTCAGTGTTGTAACGTGGGGGGAACAGGCTGTCAATCTACACACAGCACAACAATCTGTATTTATATAGCACCATTAATGTAATGAACAGTTCCACATTGCTTCAAAAGAAAATTGAAAATCAAGTTTTTTTTATTAGTGTCACAAGTAGGCTTACATTCACAGTGCAATGAAGTTGCTGTGAAAATCCCCTAGTTGCCACACTCTGGCACCTGTGTGGGTACACTAGGAGGCAATTTAGCATGGTCAGTTCACCTAACCAGCACATCTTTTGCTTTGTGGGAGGAAACCAGAATACCTGGAGGAAACCCACGCAGACATGGGGAGAATGTGCAGACTCCGCACAGACAGTGACCTGAGCTGGGAATTGAACCTGAATCACTGACACTGTAAGGCAACAGTGCTAATCACTGTGCCACTAAAATAAGAAACCAAGACACATATTGAGCGAGATGACCAAAAGCATTGTCAAAACAATCGCAGTGAGGTGGTGACCACAGAATCTACTTCAATCTTGGGTTGAATGAGGGATATTTGTTCTTCAGCATACTAGGAGGAACTCCACTGCTCTTTTTCTCGAATAGTGCCTCAGGATTCTTTACATCCACCAGTGAGGACAAACCTTCCACTCAACCAGATGATGGCAGCTTGGACAATGTATGTTCCTAAAGCACATCCCCATGGGATTGCCGGATTTGGTCATGTCTTCAAAGCTGTGAGGTGGAGGGGGCAGAGTGCAGGCAGTTTTGCTGCTGACACAAAAGCGAGAATGCTAATAAAGTGATTAGACAACAAAAAGGGCCACGGTGTCAGGTAAAAAATGGTAATGGGATAAATCGAGAAAATAATGAGTCCAGTGCAGTAGTAAATGGTAACAGTAGAACCATTATCCACGCCTGCTGTCAGGCAAATTGTGAATAGTGATCATTAGCTAAAATGGTTGTAACTGATGTCGATGTGGTAAGGCTGTAAAGCGCCTAATCGCAAGATGACACGTTGATTCTTCCTCGGCTTGGGTTGAGCTTCAGTGGAACAAACTAAGATTTGTTTTGCAAAGGCCTCATCAAAGTTGACAACTGTCAACTTCGTGCACAAGCCTATGTTGCATAAGATGAATCGCTGCAAAGAATTTGTTTACTCATGCTTTTCAGTCACATCTGCTGCTACTGTGCCCTGAATTGATATTGTCATTTTTATTATTCTTTCATGGACATGGGCACCATTGACAGTGACCAACAGCTTCAATGAGGTCCTTCAGCTGAACTAGAGAGGGAGGCTTACTGTGATTTACCCTCCATATTCTTTCATGGGATATTGATGCCATTGACAAAGCCAGTGTTTGTTGCCCATCCCTAATTGCCTTTGAACTGAATGGCTTGCTAGACTATTTTGAAGGGCAATTGAGAGTCAACCTTATTGCTGTAGCTCTGAAGTCACATGAAGGCCAGACCAAGTAAGGAGAGCAGGTTTCCTTCCCTACAGGATATCAGTAAACCAGGTGGATTTTTCTGACAATCGACAATGGTTTTGTGGTCATCAATAGATTCTTAATTCCAGATGCTTTCTAAATTAAACTAGATATTTATTCCAGATTTATGAACTGAATTTAAATTCAAACAGTTGCCAAGGTGAGATTTGGTTGAATCTGTATTTCCACCTTCCCCCCATCCCACTCCCAGGATTTGTCTGGGCTTCTGGATTTCTAGACCAGCAACATTACTCCTACACCATTGTGCTATGGAGATATACTTTCTCATTGCCTTATGACTCCAATTAAAGTATAACTTAGTACGTGAGCAAAGAAATAACAAGCTGTATACAGATACACTGAAATCTTGCTGCCATTTACTCCTGCGACATCCTATGGTCCTGCCGATGGCACATCTTCACTGCGGGTTTCCCAGTGGTGAGGAGATGCATTCAGTGCAAAAACCATAAGATGTAGCCACCAACAAGTGGTGCGCCACTCCCTACCACTGCAAATAGCGGGGAGGAAATCCCCAGTGCAAGATATAGAAGCAAAATTAGGCTATTCATCCCATTGAGTCTGTTCAGAGATGCAATTGTGGCTGATAAGTTTCTCATTTTCCTGCTTTTTCCTGTAACCTTTGAACCCCTCATGAATCAAGAATCTATCTATCTCTGTCTTAATACACTCAATGACCTGGCCTCCACAGCCTTCTGTGGCAATAATTCCACAGATTCACCACCCTCTGACTGAAGACATTTCTCCTCATCTCTGTTCTAAAGGGTCATCCCTTTATTTTGAAGATGTGCCCTTGGAGTCTCGTCTCTCCTACTAATGACAAATGTCTTTAACCAAGTAAGCTATCCTAAAGCACTGCACAGAAGAGCTATCAATCAATATTTGAACTGAAATACATAAGGAGATGACCAAAAGCTTGGTCAAAGAGTAGGTTTAAAGGAGCAGATAAGGAGCAAAAAAGGAGAAGCGAAAAATAGATTTGTTTTGAGAGGGAGTTTAAGGCTTTGGCAGGCATGACTTGCCTATGGGAATGTGTTTAAAATCAGGAATGCTCGTGAGGCTGGAATTATCAGAAACCAGGCACCTCAGAAGGTTATAAGTTTGGAAGGAATTACAGGGAAAAGAAGAGACAAAGGAATTTGAGGATAAGGGTGAGAATTTTAAAATCAAGGTGTTGCTTCACTGGAACCAAAGTAAGTCATTGAGCACTAGGTGTGAATTAGAGCTCAGATAGCATAGTATTGGGTGACCAAGTTTACTGATGTTAGAATATGGGAACTTAGTCAGGTGTACATATAAATAATAAAGTTGCGAGGTGGCAAAGGCGTGAGTGAAGATGCATTAAGGCCGTGATGGAGTTGGGAGGTGAAACTGAGATGGAAATAAGTGGTTTTATTGACAGTATGGTTATATTGCTGGAAGTTTATTTCAGGATCCAATAAAGCATTGAAGTCACAAACAATCCGATCCATCCTCAGACAGATGCCAGAGAAGTGGAAAAATCTCAGCAGCTCTGACAGCATTTGCGGAGAGAGAATAGGGCCAATGTTTTGAGTCTATATGACCATATATCGGTACAGATGCCTCACAGGGTTAGGATGCAGTTGGTGGCAAAGGATAAGAGTTTGTGGTGGGGAGCAAAGGCAATGATTTTGTTGGAGAAAATTTCTGTTCTGGATGTGAGATAAACAGTCTGATAATTTTGAGAGAGTGGTGGGGTTAACAGAGGTAGGTGAGGAATGGGAGTTGGAGTCAGACAGGTATGGGTCTGAATGATCAGCATTAGTAAGCATTGAGACCCACATCTGGGTGTGGTTTGTGGTTAGGGAAGATAAAGATAATTACTGAACATTGTCACGTTCAGTAAATGTCAAGAACTCAGCACATCTGTGTGTATAGCGATAAATATGCAAACTGAGAATTGAAAAGATGCTGAATTGTATTGGCTGGAAGTACACAGCAAACTGTAATGCTATTGGTGTTTTAACTGGTGTGCATTAGCTGCAAAATACTATAATTGAAACTGTTTTATAGAATCTGGTCAGAACATCAGCTTGAGACCCACTGTGTAACTGTATTGTTCTCCTCGTGCAGAAGAAATAAAGGCATAGTTTTTTGTTACTCACTATGCATCATTTGGTTAATTCTCAGCAAGATAGAGGATCATTCACAATGGAAACTGGTAGTATTTTCATATAATGTCACTAAGGAGAAATGTGTGGGTGAGAAATAGGAAGGTATCAAGGATAATTTCTCAGGAGACACTGGAGGTTACAATGCAGGAGCAGAAAGAGGATGCACTGTGAGTGATTATCTGGACACAACCAGACAAATAGGAATGGAGTCAGGTGAATGCAGTTCCACTCAGATGGTCAGTGCTGGAAAAGCACTGCAGAAGGATGGTATGGCCAACCCTGTCATTCTTAGAATAGAGAAAAGACAGATATACACGAATAGGATTATCACAATCTAAGACAGATATGTATAGGAACTACTAAAGACACTCATACAGTTTTGTGGAAATTTCCCTTTTAGATCCAAAGTATGTTTACAAAATCTGAACTCTTTGGGAGGTACTGATGTTAGAATATGGGAACTTAGTCAGGTGTACATATAAGTAATAAAGTTGCGAGGTGGCAAAGGCATGAGTGAAGATGCATTAAGACAGTGATGGAGTTGGGAGGTGAAACTGAGATGGAAATAAGTGGTTTTATTGATAGTACGGTTATATCGCTGGAAGTTTATTTCAGCATCCAATAAGGCATTGAAATCGCAAACAATCCGATCCATCCTCAGACAGATGCCAGAGAAGTGGAAAATCTCAGCAGCTCTGACAACATCTGAGGAGAGAGAACAGGGCCAATGTTTTGAGTCTATATGACCATATTCCCATAGGCAATTCATGCCTGCCAAAGCCTTAAACTCCCTCTCAAAACAAATCTATTTTTGCTTCTCTTTTTTTGCTCCTTATCTGTTCCTTTAAACCTACTCTTTGACCAAGCTTTTGTTGTTATGGCAAATTTCTTTGCCATAAATCCTTATGTATTTCAGTGTCAAATGTTGATTGATAGCTTGATAGCACAATGGTTAGAACTGTTGCCTCGTAACTCCAGTTTCAATTCCAGCCTCAGATGAATGTCTGTGTGGAGTTTGTATGTTCTCCTGGTGTCTGTGTGGGTTTCCTCTAGGTGCTCCAGTTCCCTCCCACAGTCTAAAGGTTAGGTTGATTGGCCATGCTAAATTGTGCCTTAGTGTCATGGGATTAGTAGAATAAATACATGAGGTTACAGGGATAGGGCTTGGATAGGATTGTTGCAACACAGACTCGATGGCCTGAAAGGCCTTATTCTGCACTACAAGGATTGTATGATTCTATGTTTTTTTCCAGAACTTCTTAAACAACATTGCTTTAATAGACATGCATAAAGGTTAGCTTATAGTTACCACACTGCATATGATTGGGCAAGGTATTCTGGGAAGTCTCTCTTCTTGATTCAGAGAAGATAGTGGTTTTAACTGCCTCCATAGAGGTTTCTGCACTTTTGTTTCTGGATTGCTAGCTAGATTTCAGCTTTTAAGTGGAATCTACCTCTCTGTTGCCATGAAAAGTTGGCAATCATACTGTTTTCCCTTGGATGATTCTCTTTTGCTCTGTTCCCTTAGTTTCTGTGACTGTAAAAGATTAACATGTGTATACTTCTGGATGATACAATCATCTAACTAAGATGTTTGCCATGAGTAGGTTGATATATTCTTCTGCTCCATGTAGAACTGCTAATCTTGTTACTGTGAGACTCCCATCCTGTGAAATGTCTTTATAAATGCCAATGGTTTCTAATCTGTTAGTTTCGCGGAGTTGCTTGTTACGAGGCACAGTCACACCAATGGGAAAGAAATCAGGCCTTGCCAATGATACCCATGTCCCAGGAAAGAATAAAGAGTATGGATTAGATTAAAATTTCCTCTTTGTTTCAGCTGAAGGAACTGATTGAAACTGAATGTGGGGGTCATATTCTTGAAAAAGCTGCTTCAATCTCGAACTTGCATTAGAATAATGGGAAAGGCTCCGATCTGGCCACATTATAAAAATTAATTGAATTTCTTATTAATGTCCGCTGTCTTTATACAAAGTTATTGATATTATAGTTTGGCTTTTGACTTGTGTGCTATTTTCCAGCAACTATCTAGATATTTATTTCTTTGCCATTACTGATTGCTTGCTATTAGAGATGTGTAAGATTACATAATATATCTCAGAAACCATCATGGTCATATGTCTTAATGTAGTTATGATAAGATGAATTATCACTAGGAAATTTGGCCTAATTCCATTTCTGATATGAGCTAAAAACATTGAATAGCTATTACTGCTATTTTGTTTTCTATCTGATTAATATCCCGTCATTCTTTGTGGTGTTTGCTTTAAGAAATTGAGTTCTCAGCAGTATGATAGATGGAGTAGATTTTACATTCAAATCCCAGCTAGTAATTCAAGGTCAGCGACAGGTCAAGTCACCTCTATTTTCCCAGCAATGAATCCATGGCCAAATTCTGGTTCAATTCCATTTTCAAGTTTGCTGATGACACTACCGTGCTGGGTCAGATCTCAAATTTTTCTCGTCCCCCCGACACTAAGAGATGATTTAGCATGGCCAATCCACCTAACTTACACATTTTTGGCTGTGGGAGGAAAACAGTGCATCCGGGGGAAACCCACATAGACACAGGGAGAATGTGCAAACTCCACACAGACCAGAGACTGGAATTGAACCCAATTCCTTGGCACCGTGAGGCAGCAGTGCTGAACACTATGCCACTGGGTCACCCATAAATTCATCCCCTGACTCACTAACAAATTTTGGTTTCAACAAAGATCCTGCAGGAACTCTATTTAAAGACTTAATCCACTTGCACAGGTTTTCTTTCGCAGCCCTCCACCTCAGCAGATGGCAATTTATGGTCAACTCTGTGTTAAACATGGCCTGGAGTGGTTCAGCAGCTCTATTCTGCAATGGCAGTCTCTGCTACAGCTGCCACAGTTGGCCTGTGAAAGTGCAGGAGTCACTGGCCTTTATTTTCCTGAACTTTCTCTCAGGCAGCCGAGCTCCCTCTTCCTCCTTGTCTCTTCCAATGCCCCTGTTACCTCAGCTCCCAGAAATTATGGCCATTGCCAACCTTCTCCGAGTTACAGGTTTCGTGCTGTGAAGTTGCTGGGTAAATTCTGGGTGAAAGCAAATTATTGCGAATGCTGGAATCTGAAACCAAAAGAGAAAATGCTGGAAAATTCCATCAGGCCTGGCAGCACCCTGTAAGGAGGGAAAAGAATTGATGTTTTGAGTCCAGATGAGTCCTGGACCCTCAGCTCTTTTCTCAGCTTATGGATGCTGTCAGACCTGCTGAGATTTCCCATGTAAATTCGGGGCTTCACTTTGGCTAGTTTCTCTATTTCTGTCAGCTTTGGAGTGAGTTCATTACAATTGTGGACGATTTAATAGGTCTGTCTATGGATCTGGAGGAGAGGGATCAGGTGCAGCTTGAAAAGAGAGGAAGGGATTGTTGCCCTTCAACAAGCACTCCTCATACTTCAACTTCATTGAGGCTCCACCTCACTGTGTCACTTGCTGCAGTCACCACAGTAGCCTCCGATCTAAATATTGGTGCTATCTCTCATTTTGCTTTAAAAGGGAGGTGACCTGTCTCTATGTTAGAAGAAGATATACATCATATTCCCCATGGAAAGGGTGAAGCAGGATGCAAAAGCATCAGATTTTATCTACATTATGTTATCTTCTCCAAGTTGCCATAGATTGCCCTCACATTGCATTACAAACACCAAAAGAGAAAACGCTGGAAAATCTCAGCAGGTCTGGCAGTATCTATCAGCAGAGAAAAGAGCTGACATTTCGAGTCCAGATGACTCTTTGTCAATGCTAAAAGGCACAGAAAGTGGGAGGTATTTATATTGAGGAGTAGGGGATTGAAAGATGAGTCATAGCCACAAAAACTAAAGGAAAAATCTACTAATGGCAGTCCACAGAAAGAATAAAGGGTGTGAATGGCCAAACAGCAGAGAAGCTATAAATTGTGACAGATGAAGATGTTGAGAGCGAGAGGGAAAGATGGGACAGACATGGAATGTAAAAAAGGGGAAGAGGGGTGAGAAAGGGCAAGGGAAGGAGGATAAAGTAGGAGGAAAGAGCAGGGGGAAGAAAACTGAAGGAAGACAATAAAGAAATAAAAGTAAAGAACAGTAAAAATTTAAATAAAATAGAATGAAAACAAAGGAAGCCGAGGTGGGTAGAGGAAATAATCTGAATTTGGCAAAATCAATGTTTATACCGGAAGGCTGTAAAGTGCCTAGCCAGAAGATGAGATGCTGTTCCTTCATTTTGTGTTGAGTTTCACTAGAACATTGCAACAAGCCAAGGGTAGACATATGGGAGCAGAATCATGTGCTTTTTGCCTCACAAACACTCCATCACTAGCCTGACATCTTTCCTGGAAGGAAGGACTGCCTTTTCAGAGTGGGGCTGATGAGCTGAAAAATATAACTTTTTGAAACACTTCCAGGCCATTAATTTTAGCCCAGTTCTCTAGTTTCAGTTATAATTGACTCATCCTGCACAGACCTCTGAGCCTTTCTTCCAACCAGGCCGGTAGCTCACAGGATGGATGATTGCCAGCAAGTCATGGCTCATGATTCCTATAGGGAACCTGGGCACTGGCACAAAGCTAACATGCAGCAAGAGCCAAGCCACTACCAGAAACATCAGTAGACTAACTGTCTGCATGTTCTGCACAATAACTATAATCACATGCATGCTTTTGTGGTGTTAGGTTACAATATTACCTTACAAAGAGACCAGTCCTTATCACTAACTAAGTGATAAGAAATAGAGAAAGACAGGGGCAGCTTTGACCACCAGTTCCCTTCTTTGCCAGAGTTCCAATTCAAAGTGTTTCACCTGAACCATCTCTCCCTCATCAATACACCATTACAATCCTGCCATCTTCACAACCACTGCCTGCTTCACTTTGGGTCAGTATGAGTCTTGCTCTTGTTTTGCTGAACTTAGTAACGCCAACACCATATGCAGATTATAGTTTTGTCAGCTTTGACAAAGAGTCATCTGGACTCAAAATGTCAGTTCTTTTCTTTCCTTACAGGTGCTACCTGACCTGCTGAGATTTTCCAAGATTTTCTCTTTTGGTTCCAAATTATAGTTTATCGCAATAACTCAATTCACATTTGCATAACAATTCGCTTGTTGAACTCAGAATCACCCTTATTCATCAGTACTTGTTTTGCTAATCCAATATTCTTTAAAGTGTACTCTCAACACTTGCTGTTTCGGAAGTGGAGGATTGCTGAAGTGGAAAGGTTTTCTCTTGAAAGGAAAAATCTCAAGCTTGTGAGTTGTATCAAGAATATGCCTGTAATGGTAGAATAATGTAGCTGTCCAGGATATTAGATGTGTTAGAAGTTAGGATTGCAACAGTGCCCAGAGTTAAAGGTCTGGAGTGTGTGAAGGACATCACCACAGTAGGTCCTCAGGACAATGTCTTAGAACAAATCTCCTTCCACTGGTTCATCAATGGTCTTCTCCCCATCTTTATTACTTAGACAGAGGGATGTTTGCAGGTGGTCAGGTAAATTAGAGGTCAGCAGTTCTATTGAATGGCAGTGCCTCTGGGGAGGTGGCGGCTGCTGCTAGTCATGACATCTACCAAGGCCTAGGCATCATTGCTGGATCCCAGGCCAAAAGTGAGTGATGGCAGGAGGAGGGACCGTGGTAGGAGGGGGGGGAAAGGGGTGGTAGCAAAGGCAAGGTTCTGCACTTCCTGATGTGGGGGTCTCTTGATCAGGCATTGTAAATGTTTGAACGAGAATTCCCTATCCCTTTTCTCAGCCATGCTGGGAGTCTGCACGGTTTGCTTGTTCTGCCGCCTACATGATGGGTTAATGCTAGTGGTGGTGGGATCAGATTAAATGGGCATTAATTAGCCATTTAATTGTCCTTAACTGGCACTGGGGCAAAAAGGCCGTCTACAGTCTTTCCTGCCCTATACTTAATTGGAGTGAAAGTGGGGAGGTGATAAAGACTGCCTGATTAAATAGCTCCACCAAATGTCCCATGGGGAAAGGAATAAAATCCGAGCCATGATTCCTGGATTTGGGTAAATCCTGAAAGCCAGTTCTATGCAATAATGACTCAGTTTAACAGGATATGAAAAATGGAGGCACCTCATTTTCAGTGACACCAGTGAACTACACAATTTAAAATGACATCAAGAATTTTTCAAACATTTGTTGTCACTTGGTGTGTGTGCATGGGGAAGTTGATTTGGATTTTGAGCTGTAGTGCTAAATGGCTGATAATAAATTGGCCTCCTGCTTTGAATCTATTCCAGCTGAAATCAATGGAAGTAAAAATTGGGAGAGATATAAAATGGGTGGCTTACCCACAATCTTCCAATGTTGCATAAAATCAAAATCTACCCAAAGGAGTCAAGACTAAAGAGTAGAATCATAGGGCAGTGCAGAGGGAGGCCATTTGGCCCATTGATCTTGCACAGGCAACAACCCCACACAGGCCCTATCCCCATAACCCCATGGATTTACCCTGCCAATCCCTCTGGCACTAAGTGACAATTTGGCATGGCAAATCCACCTAACCCAGACATTTTTGGAGTGGGGGAGGAAACCAGAGCAGCCAGGGGATACACACGCAAACATGGGAGGGATGTGCAATGCAACATAGACAGTCACCCAAGACCAGACTTGAACCTGGGTCCCTGGTGCTGTGAAGCAGCAGTGCCAATCACTGTACCACCATGCCGACCATAAGCCTCAGGTGAAATATGATTAGGTGTTAGGGAATACCCTGAAAGAGGAAACACTGGCATAAATCCATTACCGTCTCATAGTTCTTATTTTCATGGTTATTTTATTTGTGTAAATTTCTTGGTCCAAGTTTATAATGGAAGCTACCAATGGAAACTTGTCCAGCTGAACTTACACTCTCCTCCCCCACTGGAGGCACCACAGGAGCAGTTTGAGTACAACATGATGGGCCCAATTTTACCATCAAGTTGTGTTTGTTTTTGGGTGCAACAGCTTGGTAAAGTCGGAGGTGCTTGGCACAACCTGCACTTGCCTCTGTGCCGGTTCCCCCTTTACCAAGGCCCAAAAATGATTGTGGGCATTGGCCATTTAAATGCATTTAAATTGACTTAATGGACTGCATGCCCAACGTTACCGGCACTTTACCACTGGGTTTGCCCATTCGGAATTGGCACAGTGAAATACACATGATCGGCAAAGGTCTGATTCAAGTGCTCCAGTTAATGATGAACTAAGTGCTGAGCACTCAAGGGCTCTCTGCCTGAGATCAGTGGATGTGGGGGGGGATCCAATAACCCGCTGCTTGAGATCGATTGGGGGAAAGAGAGTTGTCCACTGCTACTTGGCCTGAGATCAGTGAAGGGGAAGAGGAGGAGAGGCTAGCAATCGGTCTGCATGGCGGAAGGATGTGGAGCGATAAGGGAGTCAGTAATGTTGGAGGGATAGGGCAATGTCTGTGGGGGCTGGAGAAGGCATTATTTAGCTCTGGAGCAATATGGCAGGGAAGTATTATTCTATCTTTTCTTTCTGTGTGTGTGCGGTTGAAGGTGCCAATCGGAGCTGCAGAGTTTCGGACACCCACAGGCTTCTACAGTGTGATTCAGAATTTTGATATTTTTCCAGGCAGTGTGTGTATGAGGGTTTAAAAGTCAGATCTGAAATGTTCTCAGTGTCAAATGCATCCAGCATTTAGAATCAAAATGATAAAATAGAATCCGATAAGTTTACACAGGTTACCTTTATAAATGTAGCAAATCTGAATGTGCAAAGCTGACAATAGGGCATGCAAACATAGGATTTTAAGTTATGTACAAAAATGTGCCCTGTGTAATATATCGCAGGATGCAAGTCATTGCTAAAACCTTTAACCAGACAGCATCCAATGTGTTAAACAGACTACATCTCGGCAGATAATGGAAAAGGCACCGTGTGACTTTGTGAAATTAATGCAGGAGGCTGCTGCTAAGGTGTGGGAGCGGGTTCCTAAATGTAAGGCTAAATGCCTTAGACTTGACTGGCCCTGGGAAATTTGATGAATGACATTCAAAATAATACCAAGCAGGGGTTTTGTCTGCTTGCAAACTGTAACAGTTGAGGAGGAGAGAACGTGCTGTTCAGCTGTGTGCGACATGAAGCATCTCAAATCGACACCAGTCAGCCTAGAAGTGCGATCTCATGGGCATAAACAATCAAACAGTTTCCAATCCCGCTGGGATGCAGAGGGATTTCATTTATTTTTCCAAAGAATGAGATGCAGTTTCTGCAGCGGAGTGTGTTACATACTGTGCGGCATTATATCACATTGATTCCACACACTGCTTTGTGTCTCAGCCAAGGCTGTCTGGTGATGAGGTAAGTAAGGGTGAAAGGGCTGACCATGAGAAGATGTAGAAACGGAGGCATCGCTAACCTTCCTGTTTACTGACCACTCCACAATGGAAAAGGACAAAAATATTTGATTGAAAACAAAAGTGCGAAAAAAAGGACCTAATCTCATTTAAAAACAAGTAGATCTTTTAATAAAATTCTTAAAGACTACTGAAGACATCCAATTATCTACAATCAAATTCTTAATGAGTGTGTGAGGAAACCAGAACAGGGTGGCATGGTGGCACAATGGTTAGCACTGCTGCCTCACAGCTCCAGTGATCTGGGTTCGATTCCCAGCTTGGATCAATGTGTGGAGTTTGCACAATCTCCCTGTGTCTGTGTGGATTTCCTCCAGGTGCTCTGGTTCCCTCCCGCAGTCCAAAGATCTGCGGGTTGGGTGCATTGTCCTTTGTAAATTGCCCCTTAGCCTCCCAGGATACATAGGTTAGCAGGATTAGTGGGGTAAACATGTGGGATTACGGAGATAAGGCCTAGGTGGGATTGTCGTTGATGCAGACTCAATGGGCCAAATGGCCTCCCTCTGCACTGTAGGATTTCTATAATGCTGTGGAAGATAGATGTCTCTTTGGAGCATGACAAATTTTTGAATGATACCAGGATTCTTTAGCTTTACCTGTACTTTTTTTAGTATGAATTGAGAGAGAATGTAGGTCTGTATGAGAATGTAGAAATATAATCGTAGCCGTAACTGAGTGTGAATGGCGTGGGCAAATCCTGGATATGTCCATTTATTTGGGTAGAAGGACCTCATTACCATGTGCCAAGTATCTACACTGTACTTGCTTATTCAGAGCACAGGATATTGGATGTCTGCAATGTCTCTTATGCCACTGTGGTTGACAACATTGGAGAATGTACAGTGTAGCTGCAGAAGTCCAGAAAGGAAGGAAAAAAAGATGGCTTTGTCTCCTGTAGTGCTTTGCAGTCAAATGCTGCCTTGATTCAAGGGCATTCACTCGCATCTTCCTTCTTGAGCTTAAGTTGTCTTGTCCATGTTTGGACCAAGACTGTAATGTAGTCAACGGCTGGCAGAACTCAAACTCAGTGTCTGTGAGTAAGTCATTGCTGTGTAAGTGCCACTTGGTGACGTTGTTAACAACACCTTCCGTCATTTTATTGATGATCAATGAGTTGGTTGGGTTGGATTTCACCTGCTTTTCAAGAGCAGACATGCTTGAGCCATTTTCCCCATCATTTGGTAGATGTCAATGTTGTTGTTATACCAGAACAGCTTGGCTTAGGGGCGTAGCTATTTCTGAAGCACAGGTCTTCAGTACTAATGTCGAATATTGTCATGGCCCAGAGCCTTTGCAATATCCAGTGCCTTCATGGGTTTCTTGATATCATGTGGAATAAGTCTGACTGGCTGAAAACTGGCCTGTGTGAAGCTGGAGACCATAGGAGCAACCTGAGATGGATCATCCACTTCTGCCTGAAGATGGTTGCAGATGCTTCAACCTCATCCTTTGCACTGGTGATATTATTAGCATCTTTTCTGCCCATTGGTTTTGTAACTGTACCATTACCATTCATGACAGGATGTGGCAAGACTGCAGAGTGTTGATTTGATTTGTTGGCCTTGGATTAATTCTGGGTATCATGTTTTTTGCATTCTCTTCGTGACACCTTTTCTCAAATAGGCAGCTAAAATTGGAAAAGATATCCTAACAGCAGCTTAACCAAAGATTTGTACAACTAGAATATCCCTTCTTCACTTCGTACTCTATAGCCCTATTCATAAAACTTCCCAAGTGCTTTTTAATGAGTAGCTGGAACTTCCTGACTGTTCACACCAGTGAGATCTTCCAGTTCTGCTAACTGCCCCAACGCGGGTTTTCCAGTAAAGAGGGGAGCATTCAACAGGATTCCCCATTGACAACAATGGGACCAGAAGATCCTGCAGCTGGCCAATGACAAGCATCCTCCCATTGCCATGCAACAGATGGCGAGTTGTGTGATAAATCCCTCCCATTTCATCAACTTTTTCAAATATTTCCGCATCTTGAGCCCCTTTTAAAGTTTTGGCATTTAGTGTATATTTCTTCTGCATACTCATTCTTCCAAAATGTATCACCATTCACTCCTTCACGGTAAATGTGAACTGCCCAACCTCATAACTTTCAATCTCTATGACTCTCTTGAAGACCACTTTACAGTAGACCAAGCTCCAGCCCTTGTGTCATCTGTAAATTGTGATATCGTACCCTGAAAACCAAACTCGGATTATTCATCTGTATTAAGAGCAGTGAACCCAATCATTATCCCTCTCCAGTCCAAGAAACAAATAACCAGGATTCCCTTCTTTCGGATGTTTAACAATTCCCTGTCAATGCACATGCCCTTCAGTACAATGAGTCCATCTGTTTTAACAAATTTCCAAAGTGGAACCTTATCAAATGCCTTTTGGAAATCTACCACATTGATTGTATTTTTCTTATCAGTACATCACCCCTTCAAACTGTGTGATTAAGATTGTCAGTAATTAACTCCTTCATCAATTTGTGCTTACAGCCTTTGATTCTTCAGTACCTTTCTAGGGAAATCTTCATTTCATTTCATAGTAAGTTGTGAAATAGCTGATAATAAATTGACATATCTATTCATCCTTTTGGAGATGTTGCATGTTCAGCTTTCCAGCCTCTTGCTACATTTTATTTAATTCAAAGATGCTTGGGAGATTATGGTCAAAGCCTCTGCAATCTCTTCTCCAATTACACGGGCATTTGAGTCTTCTATGGTTCACTGAGGATAGCTTTGCCAAAATCAAAGTCAGTGAGACGCAAAATGGGATTAACGGAATGATTGCAATAAAAACAGGCAGCACGGTGGCAGAGGGGTTAACACTGCTGCCTTGCAGCTCCAGGGACTGGGTTCAATTTCTGGCTTGGGCCGCCATCTGTGTGGAGTTTGCACATTCTCCCCATGTCTGCATGGATTTCCTCCAGGTGCTTTATTTTCCTCTGACAAACCAAAGGTGTGTGGTTTAGGTGCATTGGCTGTGCTAAATTGCCCCTTAGTGTCCAGGGATACATAGGTTAGGGGGATTAGCGGGGTAAGAACGTGGGGTTACACTGATAGGGCCGACATTGGATTGCTATCAGATTCGATAGGCTGAATCACCTCCTGCTATATGGTAGGCATTCTATGAAAAACAGAAAATCCCAGCAGATCTGACAGCATTTGTGGAGAGAGAATCCAGGCTCAAAACACTGGTTCTATTCTCTCTCTATATATGCTGTTGGACCTGCTGAGATTTTCCAGCACTTTCTGTTTTTGTTTCAGATTCCAGCATCTGCTGTAATTTGCTTTTATCTTAGCAGAATCACTGTCACATTAATATTGCTGACTGCTCCACACTGCTGTCGCTGTTATTTTTTGCCTGCATGCTTGAAGTGGTAATATCCAACTGTGAAGGACACAGTGAAATGTGACTGCTCATACAAATCACACAAGAATTGATGTGTGGGCTTTGATTACCATTCAATGACCTTGCTGATCACCACAGCAACCAACAGGTGGCAAGGCCTTGCATTTTGTTGTCAATGGATTTCGATTTTCTTGTTGGAATTTATTGAGAGTTGACCAACAAACGCAGGGGAAGAGGGGGTGAATGAAAATCCTTGACACCAGCTTTCCATGAATATATCACAGCAAAGGTGTCTGGTGATCTGCTTACCAATGAAAGAAAATTGGAGCTGATCCAAATAAAGTTCCATTCGGATAAATAATAGAAACAATAGGGCAGAACTCTCCCAAAAAAATTCTAAGAGTTGAATTTGTGGAAAAGCTGGAGTAATTAACACTGATCTTTTTCAGTGGAAGTTCAGACTAGAATCTGTCACATTCTATGCAATGTTGAGATCACCAACATGAATATCATTAGATTTCAGTGGATGGGACCTATTCTCGCGCAGGAGGCTGAAACTAGTGGGTCTCTGTGCATGTGCAGTGACCCCGAACTGTCAGCCTCCCGTTTGCTGGCTAGCCCGATCGCTGACCAGCCTGGGATTCCCGCTGTACTGCCCCCACCATTCAATCCCCTCCCCGTAGCCAGATTGCGGCGCCCATGACCATTCCCAAGCCAATCTCAACACACCTCCCCTCGCATCCCAAACTGCTAAAAAATCAGTGCACTGGGATGGGAGAATTGCCTCCCAAATTCCTTTTGTGCAGTTGGTTGTGTTGACTGTAGCTAGTGAAGCAGTGACATGAGGAATTGATGGTCTGTTCACAAGCTCCAGGCTGTGGTGCCTTTCAAGGATAGCTGATAAGATATTAGCAAGTTAAAACCCTCTTCCTGCAACCTGTGAACTTGTAATTGGTCTCAGAGGTAAATATCCAGGAAGCCTTGTAGAGACAATTTGCCATGTTCCCTCTGTAGCTCGCAAGAAAGATCGATGTGAAGAACTGAAGCTCATTTGTACAGAATTAACCCTTCTAACTCACTGCTGTTATTCAAATATACCTGAATGGAAGATAGACTCCATGTTTCACATGTACCCTCCAAGACAATCCCCTTTTTCTGGAATGTGGATGATACGGGAGAGTGCCCTTAAGGTGCTCTCAGTATAGACAATCTAAGGAAGCTTGTAAGCCAAAGGGTCCTCCAAGAAACATAGAGAATGCAATGAATTGTCAGGAAAGCACATACAACCAACTCTGACTTAAACTCAAACCTATTCATAGAGACAAGGCCCCTGGCTGATTTCTATCCCACCATGGATTGAGTTTTAATTAGAAGCAGAGTGCCACATGGCCCATGCGTCTACCTCAAAATTGCACAAGTTAGGTAAAATTTGAGTCAACTGCCATTTTAAGTGGCTTGATTACCATTCAATTGTCAGCAGGCATGTTCCAATTCCTGTATGTGCCAACCAACAATTATATAGTGCAACAATACAATGATGTTAAAACACATGATGTCATTTTCCCGTGTGATTTCACATCAGTTTGCTTGGCTAAGCACCTAATCTCACAGCGTCAAACTCTGACCCTGAATTTCAACTACTTCTGTGTCTCATAATTAATATTTCTTTTCTTCCAGAATGATAGATATATATGTCAATAAAGATCTATTTAGTGCATTTCTTAAGCTCAGGGCATTCCAAAGTGATTGGAAGGACAAGGTCGAATCTTGTTGAGGTCTCACCTGCCAGCTGGAGAGCTAGAGAGCTATCCTGACATCTTTCGGAACGAGCATTCAAGCCACACACAGGAAGCAGTGAGGCCGGCTTTCCCCTGGAATCAAGACCCGGGGGATTGATGCCTTGCCTTTTCCTCAAAGGTGGAAAGCCCATGAAGTTGTGCTTTGGGCGTTAAACTTGGAAAAAGAGACATGCTCTCAAAACATTTGTCTTGCATTCATCAGGACAAATGCAAGAATGCCAAATTCAAAAGGTATAACAGTTTGTACTGCATTAGAAAAGGAGTGTTGATTCATTGGTAAGTCAGCTCTGATTGGTTCAGGTGTTGCCATGGTAAGTGCCGTGGGGAGTTTTGGCCCCCATAATTTTCTTTATTTAAAAATGGTGCAATGTCTGGACACGTTCCTTTTGCATTCACAGGACAACTCCCTGTATTATGAATAGACATATTGGCTTCTAGCAAGTATAAGTGAGCAACATTGTGAAACCGACTGATAATCTCAAAAGGTTGTTGATGTAACTGGGCACATTGCTTTGGACATTCCACTAACAAAAACCGGACCTTATAAACTACAACCATCAGCCCCTTCCAGCCATTCCTGGGTTATCAAGCATGATCTACACTTTTGAAATCCATGCTACCTACGCTTAGTTATATTTTGAGTTTCTAAACATTTTTCTATTACAGTTTTGAATGTAGTGCTATTCCTACTACTGATATCAAGCTAATTGGTCTATAATTCCCTAGATTTGTTCCTTGTATGTAAATATTACAATCAGGTTAGATTTCCACCAGGTTCCTGACATTATTCTTTCCCTTTTCTAATGATTACAGATAAGTATATATATATAAAATAGTGTTTATAATGTTTGTTCTTCAAAGGCTTCCAATTTGTGCAGATGCCGAGATACCTAGATCATTTTTTTTGCCCTCTAGATTTGATTACTTTTATTTCCCCCTTCTTATTGTAAACAGCTTGATATCTCTTTTTCTAATGTCATGTCCTTGTATTAGCCTCCCTGATAAGTACTGAGGCAAAGTAATTATTTAATACTTCTGCCAATTTGCTGTCATTACCGGTGAGTTTATTGCATGAATCCCTTCGTGGCCACAACACTTTCCTGATTTTTCTTTCATTATTGGCATGTCTGGAGAATACTTTTTCTATATTCCTTGATAATTTAATTTAGTAGTTTCTCTGTGTCTTTCTAATTGTTTTTTTCTGTGTCTTCTTTCCAACTATTTTGCATTTATTTTTGTCACTCTCTTCTTTGCTGTCTGTGATGAGGGTTTTTAGTAAAGACATTGGGCCAAATTTTACACCCCTTCCCGGTAACAAGGTCACCCAGTGCCACCAATGGTGTCTCCCTCCCACCCCCTCCACCATTATGGTGGATTCCCCAGTGGGCGACTCACACAAAAATATCATAGACATCAGCATGGCCAGATGGTCCCTCCGCTAGCCAATGGCAAGTTGTCTCCACTGCCAGAAGCGGGGAAAGGGGGAGGCTGTTGGCATAAAGCTCCACCCCGACGTAATTGATTTCAGTGGGACTGGGTGATCCCAATAGCGGGTGGGGTCAGAAAATTCTACCCATTGAAGCTTTCCCTTATTTTCAGAGGTATCTTGTTTACCCTGCACAAACTCATTTTTATTCTGCTAGGAGCTCAATGCTTGTTTGTGCTTTTTTTCTCTCTGTTACAATTGTTACAATTAACCTGCAATATGTAAGGTCATCAATCTGAAAAATTGGGCTAGATTAACCTGCTGTAATGGGCAAGGTGGCGGGTAGTATGGAGAATAGTGCAGGAAATCAAATGTCCTAACCCCAGTGATGGGGAAACAGCTTCTAACAGACACGACGGCTAAAGGTTAAGAAAACTGCAAACTCATCTGTTCACAGTGGAGACCTCACTTTCATGCATAACGCTTTACTTGCAAATAACTTAGAACTTATTCACTGAGATTTAATTTGGCCTCCCCCATATGATGAAACTGACAGCTGTCTCTAGTTCCTTCACCCTGTGAAGGCTAACAACTTATGTGTGGCCTCCTTAACTCACAGTGAAAAATGAGAACATCCAGGAGTCTGAAGCCATTAGACTAACCTTGGAGACATTTTTCCGACTTCATAATCTGACAATATAAGGGAGTGTAGGAAATGCCAAAGCCAAAAGTATTGAGTTCAAAAATGAAAGGTAGCGAGTCAAAATTGAGTGACAGAAAAGTCACTCACTGGGGGAAAAAGAGATGACATTTCGAGTCCCTTTGTCAAAGTCCTCCCTGTCATCTGATTCAGGGTAAAACTCTGGGAAAAAGAAAATTACTGTAGATGCTGGAATATGAAACCAAAGGAGAAAATGCTGGAAAATCTCAGCAGATCAGGCAGCATCTGTAGGGAGAGATAAGAGCTGATGTTTTCGAGCCTTTATCAAACCTTAGATAAAGGATCATGTGAACTCAAAACATCAGCCTTTTTCTCTCCTTACAGATGTTGCCAGACCTGCTGCGATTTTCCAGCATTTTCTCTTTTGGCCACTTATTGAAATGGATTTAAATATCAGAGCCCTATAGGGATGGGCACTTTGGAAACTATCTTTAAAGAACGTGCGAGGTTAGGATACAATGGGAACCATTCACCCTGCATTCTTTTCGTTCTTGAGCAGTACCGCAAAGAAACATCATGTTGAATCAATGTGGGCAATCAAAAGAAAATATAGCAACAGACAGCAAACTCTCATGGGCAATAAACTCAGGTAAAGTCACCAGCTGAATTTTTATGAGGATGGCGATTTCTTCTTACCTGCACCTGCAGAGGTATGTTTTTTTTTGTGAAGGGAGGCACACAATCCTGGCAAATTCACTTGCAGCGATCCCTCAGAAAGGCTGCATGTGGAATTTCTACTCTTTAACCATGTTAGCTTCTCTTTCACTGGAGTCAGGTGATGGATCCAGAGAGGTCACCCTCCCTTGATCTGGCCTAAGGCCACATTACTCATATTTGTGAGCTTTCTGCCACTACAGGTGGCACGGTGGCAAAGTGGTTACACTGCTAACTCATAGCCTCAGGGATCTGGGGTCACTGTCTGTGTGGAGTTTGCACAATATCTCATGTCTGCATGGGTTTTGTCTGGGTGCTCCGGTTTCTTCCCACAGTCCAAAGATGTGTGGGTTAGGTTGATTGGCCATGCTAAATTGCCCCTTAGTGTCACAGGGATTGGCAGGGTAAATATGCGGGAATAGGGCTTGGGTGGGATTGTGATCGGTGCAGACTCGATGGGCTAAATGCCTTCCTGCTGCCCTGTAGTGATTCTATGTCCAGTATTACATAGCAGGGATCTTTTCCAAGGAGACAAAGTGAAGGGAAGCAGATAGAGGGCTGATCCTGGGTAGAATTGGATGATAAAAGTCATAGAGGTGTCACAGACAAGATACAGTGGGTGAGTGGAAAAGAGGCAAGGCAGGTGAGTGTGACATACAGGATAGTAAATGGGGAGGAGTAGCGACAAGCAGAAGTCGCCATCTAATTGGATCCAGACATCTCTTTCGCATACGATTCCTGAATTCTTCCCGGTTTGCGGCAGGCTTAGCAAGGCAGGACTAAATCCAACCCGTTAATTCTGTTCCTCTCCCTGCCTGTGTTGTCTGACCTGCTGAGCATTTCTGGGATTTTCTGTTTTAATTTCAGATTTCCAGCAATTTGCTTTCATATTAAATTAGCCTTTTTAGTCCTATTGGGAGCAAGTACAAGCCTGTTGAACTGTCCAGTGTTTGCATATATTAGTGAGTCTAATGACAATCCACAAAGCACTAATGATTATAAATTCTGTATTTACTGACTGTGTTAGGGAGATGTTGAGGTGATTAAACTGTGAATAACAATGAAGATAGCATTGACTTTGTGGAAAGTGAGGCATGGTTATCTGCATTGATGAATTCAGGCTCTACAACGGCCCTAAAACAATGTTATGGCAGGAGAATAAAAGAGGCTCAAAAATACTCAGCAGGTCTGGCAGCAACTATGGAGAGGAAAGAGAGAAATGAGTAGGGTTTGGGGTTTTGATTGATCAAATGGCAATCACAATCCTGAACTGTGTGGGAAATGGTCACCCAGCAAGGATTTTCCCCAGATTAATGATAAAAAGCAAAATACTGTGCAGATGCTGCTATCTGAAACAAAAACAGAAAATGCTGGAAAATCTCGGCAGGTCTGACAGCAACTGTGGAAAGAGAGTAGAGCGAATGTTTTGAGTCTGAATGACTCTTCATCAAAGCTGAAGAACAAGGAAAATCAGACAAGTTTTGAGGAGGGTAGGTGGTCAGAACCTACGGTTCCTCTAGTACTGAGCAGGAATACTATTGCAATTACACTTTGTAATCATCAGTAGGGTAAAACTTACCCATCTCATGACAGTGTAATCCCAACTCACATTCACTATTTATTCGTGAACCATCTAAAGCTTGGTGAATTCTGCTTCACAATGATAGGAAGAACCAACATTGAAAGATCAAAAAGATACATTGCTATGAATGCTTGTTCATTGGGGGCAGTGGGGGGTGGAGGTGCGAAATGATGATGATAAAGGCTGAGAATGGTGCTAATTGCATCCATTAAGAGATTGGAACATGTAAATGGCAGAACAAAGGTTCAGATTATAGGAATGTAGCAGTTGTCCCTGATGGGCTGGTGGAGGGGATATTGGGAAAGGGGAGAAAAAACAGATTAAAAGCAAGATCTGAGAAGAAAATATAAATAAGAATATAAAGTAATAAAAATGGATTAATAAGATGAAAAGAAGAATTGAGACAAAATAAATGGAGATGGAATGGAGGTAAAGGGAAGAGTTCATACTCTGAAGTTGCTGAACTCAGTGTTGACTCTAGAAGGCTGTAAAGTACCCAATCAGAAGATGAGGTGCTGTTCCTCCAGTTTATGTTGCAAAAGGCCAGGCAGGCTTGCCATCTAATGACAGACAGCAGGGAAAGCCCTTGAAGCTGGAGACCAGTTGGAGGCCAACCAGCTCTGGAGAAGCAGCAATCTGCACTTCAGGTATGAAAGAGTGGGGATGCTGGCTGTCAAGTCACCATTGTGGAGGGTTGACATGTGGTTGCAGCTGTGGTGGTCAGATCTGGAGGGCATTGAATGTTGTCTGGAGCATTCTCCTCTTGCTGAATAGTAGTGAACCAGATGGGTTTTAGAAGAATCAACAATGGTCTTCATTAGACTTTTAATTCCAGATTTTTTTTTTATTGAATTCAAATTCCACCATCTGCTATGGGATAAGAACTCAGGTCCTCAGATCTTAGCTGAGTTTCTGGATTAACAGTCTAGCGATAATATCATTAGGCAATCACCTTCCCTTAGATCAGAATGTGTGAACTGAAGCCAATGAAGAACTTTTGAAGTGGTAACACAGTAAATGAAGCAACCAATTTGCATACAGGAAGGTTCCATGTAAAGCAATATATCCCACTATGGACAACTGCCACATTCCTATACTCTGAAGTTTCGTTTTATTGTGTTCTAATGAAGGACATCTGCTGTCCTTACATGGTCTGGTTCACACATGACTCCAGAGTCACTGCAATGTCATTGACTCTCAACTGCCATCTAAGGGCAACTAGGGATAGGCAATAAATGCTGGCCAGCCAGTGATGCCCATATCCCACAAATGAATAAAAGACAATGAAAGATCCCAAACTAATTTTTACCAATGCTGTGTGTTGTTAAATGCACAGTGGCGCAGTGCTGCCTCACAGTCCGATTCCCTGCTTGGATGACTGTCTGTGTGGAGTTTGCATGTTCTCCCCATGTCGGCATGGATTTCCTCCAGGTGCTCTAGTTTCCTTGCACAGTCTGAAAGATGTGCTGGTTAGGTGCATTAACCTGAACAGAGGAATTTCACAGTAACTTCAGTGCAGTGTTAATGTAAGTCTTATTTGTGACTAATAAATAAACAAAGTAGATATGTAATCATGTCAGACCTGGATGGTAGAAGGTGCTGAGGAAAGTTTGCTTCTTCCGATTAGCTAAAGCATATTCACTTTGACTCAATGACAGTCAAATTGTAGCAAAGTAGAAGGCAGTCCTGCTTATCATATCTCATGTCTACTGTTCAACTGTGTTATTTTAAATAAAACTGCGCCATCCTCTCGGAAAACCAAGACTATTGCATTTTTGGCAAGGAACAGGTCTTCCATCCAACATAACATTTTTTGTGAAGTCCAAGAATACATATGATTGGTGCATGCCTGATACTTTTCTGTGGGATTCAGGAGATCTGTTAAGACAGGAAGAGATACGATTATGTTACACCTTTCATGGTCTCAAGAAATCTGCTGAAAAGGAAGTTATGAGACTGGAAATAATAATCACAATAAAAAAAACAATTTGTGACAATTATTTGGGGTGAAGGAAGATAATTAAATTAAAAGGGGCAATGAAAATTTTTTTACATATTCAACCACATGTTTTTCAGGTTTAGTTTGCAAAGTTTTGTTTTAAGTGTTCATAGAGTCCTACAGTGCAGAAGAAGGCCATTTGGCCCATTGAGTCTGCACCAAATATCCAACAGAGCATTTTACCCGAACTCCATCTCCATAACCCCACATACTTACTCCACTAATCCCCCTAAGCTACACATCTTTGGATATTAAGGGCAATTTTGCATGGCCAGTCCACCTAACCTGCACATGTTTGCACTATTGTTTATAATCAATGAGGAATCCTGCTGTAGAGAATCACATTGTCAACAGTTGATTTAAAAAGCTTTAAGACCTTGATGCAATTTATTGATTTCCGTAATTTTTAAATGCGGCAAATGTGAAAAGCATTTAAAATTAAAAGCATGAAAACAGTTATACAGTTTGAGATAAAATTAATTGCACTAAGAACATTCTTTGTGCCATGGACATTGTTGCAAAAATCTACTTCACAATTCATAGCTTATAGGTTTTAGTTTCAGAAATATAAATTTTAGGTTGGAGGCTAATGTGTTAAATATAAGATAAGTAGATGCATGATTGAGGAACTAGTAATAATTTTGATGTCAGTTTCCTCCCACAGTCCAAAGATATGCAGATTAGGTTGATTGGCTGCGCTAAATTGACCCTAACTGCCAGGGGAATAGTAGGGTAAATATGTGGGGTTATGGGGATAGGGCCTGGGTGAGATTGTTGTTGGCGCGGGCTTGATGGGCCGAATAGCCTTCTTCTGCACTGTAGAGATTCTATGAAATGCAGTTCAAGCAGCCTTGCTGTTAATTCCAGTTAATGGCTGATCTTTGCTTATGTTATGTAGCTAAAAGCAGCTTTGTGAACATGGGCTGAAGGTTTCCAGCTGTCCTTGCCAGTGGGATCTTCTGATCCCACATCAGCAAATCCCAACTGATGTTTCCTGATGATGGGGGCAGCTGCATTGAATAAGAAACCCCATTGACAATGGCAGGACCAAAAGATCCCACTATCGGCCAATGCACTCCACCTTAAATCATCAAGCACAATGCAGGGGTATAGAAAATCACTCCCATGGGGCTGCTTCATGCACTAAGTGGGGGGGGAAGGGGTTGAAGGAAAGGTCTTAAAGCCTTACTAGCAATATCAATATTCATAACAGTTGTAGAATCAAAGTGTTATGTTGAAGATAAAATAATTTGTTTATATTTCTGTTGAAGCTTCTGAAAGCATGCCACATATTCATAGAGGTAGTGATTCAGGATGAAGCCTTGGTTTGAAAGTTTGTTTATCTGCACATGTTTGCTGATAGAAGCAAGCAATTCAATTTAGGGACAGATAGGGCCAGCTGCAACTTTGTTTTGTTGCAAATTGCACCTCCTTGGATTGAGGGGCTAGCAGGAGATGGTAGTCATTTAGGCCTGCACTTTGAGCAAAATAAATACCAACTTCATCATTCATTCTATGGAATGTGAATGGGTTTTTCCTCAGTTAGGATTTCATAAAAGGAGAGCATGTGAAAGATTTGCTTCAGCTTGTAGTTAGTTGAAGAAATATACAGTGATTCTCACAGAGCCTCATGGCTGAAAGCAGTTAACAGACCCAGCTGAGAAGCTATGGGAAAGCAAACAAATATTTGCCAGCAATCCAAACAAGGAGTAGCTATGCCCATGGTTCCGAGGGCTTTAAAGAAAACTGGAAGAGTTGCATTGTCAAAACACTAATTGAAGGACCTCAATGAGTCTTAACTTCGAGGATAGATAACAAAAACAGTGAGAAAAAATAAAATGAATTTCAGAGGGCTGTGGCACACCCTTAATTGATCTTTCTAGAACTGAAAGCACCTTCAGGATCATTATAAACTTTAAGGGGAAATGTAGAACTGAGGTCATATCATAAACAATTATAAACTAGTGTTAGGTTAATAGTACTTGCTTTGTTTAAATATTCTCATATAGAATAAAGTTTGTTTCTGTTTAACAATGTGCAATCTCATGGCATAGTTCTGTCAATTGATTGGTTTTGGATTTCTTTTTGGATTTGGATATTTGGATTTCTTTTTAAATGTCAATGTTTCCTAACAGGATTACAATAATGTACTCATTGATAATATTTGTTGTTGCCGCTTGGAGTTGTATTTCTTTTTTGTCATATTTTGGGACTTTAATTCTAATCAAAAAAGCCAATTCAAATTAAGCCCAATATTGGTTCCCGCATGAGGGCCGACCAGATGCAAGCTGACAAGACAAGACATTGCATCCCATCTTGGGCTCGATCAATCAAAATCTAAGCTGACAGGATGAGGCATTACAGTGCCTCCTGGGCTTGATCTGATGCTTCATTTTAGCCCAAAAGGTCGAGCCGGCTTTGAAAAATTACATCAGGTAAAGCCCCATTGGCTACTCTGATCCTTTACTCTACCCTAACATAGGCAAGCCACAATCACAGGTATCAGCACACACCAAGTGCAATGGACTAGCCTCGTCCCCTGCCTGATCATGGTTTCACTCCTCCCAAGTAAAGGCTAATAACAAAAATGTCTTTAAAGAGAGCTAGATAATTGCAAGTGGAGAAAGGAATAAATGGTCACATAGGCAGGGTTAAACAAAATAGAATGGGACAAGCCATAGGTGGAGCATAAGTACAATTATTACCCTGTTAGGCCAAAGGACCTGTTTCTAAGCTTTGAATTGTAAGTCATTCTATATAACATTCTAAAAGTAAAGTTAAAGTTTATTTATTAGTGTCACAAGTAGGCTGACATTAATATTGCAACAAAGTTAATGTGAAAATCCCCAAGTTGACTGTTCAGGTACACAGAGGGAGAATAATTAAGCCTGGCCAATCCACCTATTGAGAACAGTGAGAGGAAACCATGGGACCAAGAGGAAACCCACACAAACACAAGGAGAACATGCAGACTCCAAGCAGACAGTGACTCAAGCCAGGAAATGAATCGAGGTTCCTCTGCTGTGAGGCAACAATACTAACAACTGTGCTAGCATGCTGACCCAATGTACAATATCATTCATACAGACTTCCTTCTGCATTGTAGGGTTTCTATGATTCTGGATATTTTGATATGTATGTTAATTAATAACTGACAATTAATATAGACGAAGAGTTGGAAGGCAGTATTAGGCAAGATAGCCATTTTCTTTGGCTGGCATATACATGATGGGCTGAATGGCCTCCTTAAGTGCTGTAAATTTTCTGTTATTCTAGGTGCATTTCTGATAGCCTAGCAGGATTTTCAGAGTGATCTCTGTTTATCTTCACAATAACTTCAATGCAGTGTTAATGTAAGCCTACATGTGATACTCATAAATAAACATAAAATTCTACTCTTGATAAGGTGACTGCTCTTCAATTTTCTATTCCTCTGTGAACAATGGAAAGCAATCCATTCCTGTAGAAAAGATGGTGAGATACCAGAATAATTAAACTTCATAAATGTCCTATAACTAACTGAAGCATGTCAATCAATAATAACGCCTCTAATGTCTTCAACTTACCATGTTGTTCTTTTTTAAATAAGTTTGATATTTAAAATGAAATCCACATATTATAAAGGCACAATCAGAGAAAACAATGATGACTCTTGTAACTTATCACCATCATTCTTATTATTAATTCTTATGACAACAGAATCGAATCAATTCTTCAACAGATATTGTCGACAATAGAATAAAAGGAATTTCTGTGCCCAGAGGACTTTTCTATTTTCCAGCCGACAACTGATCCATGTTCTTTTATCAAATCATGAAATGGATTGTTGTTCTTCCCTTGGGGGCAGAATGCGAGGCATTGATCTGCTTGAGGGTTTACAGAAGTGTTCCAATCTTATTTCAGTGTCATTAGAATATAAGAAACAGGAGCAGGAGTAGGTCACACAGCCCTTTGAGTTCTGCTCTGCCATCCAATATGATTGTAGCTAAGCTTCTACCTGAGCTATACCTGAGTGACTAAGCATTTTTCCAACTCTGATTAGAATGTAATCATTGACTGACATTCACAATTCTCTGGGTGGAGAGTCCCAAAGATTCACAACTGATTGTGCAAAGTGCTGTCTCCTCCTCATCTCAGCCTGACCTCTTACTCTAGACTGCGACACCCTTGTTTTGGACTCTCTAGCAGGGGAAATATCTTCCCAGTATTTTATGGCAACACAATGGCACAGTTGTGAGCACTGCTGCCTCACAGAGTCAGGGATACAAGTTCAATTCTGGCCTCGATTGACTCTATGTGCGGAGTTTACACATTCTCCCTGTGTCTGCGTGGAATTCCTCTGGGTGCTCTGATTTCCTCCCACACTCCAAAGATGTGCAGGTTAGGTGGGTTGGCCATGTTAAATTACCCCATAATGTCAAGGGGATTAGAGGGTGAATACGTGGGGTTATGTGGATAGAGCCTGGGTGGGATTGTTGCTGATGTAGGCTTGATGGACTGAATGGCCTCCTTCTATACTGTAGGAATTCTATGATTTAGCCTGTCAAGCTGCTGATGAATTTAATATGATTCAAAAAAAATCAAATTCTCCTCATAGGAGAGTCCCCTTATCCAGAGGTGAGCTGGCAAGGTGGATACAAAACTGGCTCGGTCAATGAAGACAGAGGGTAGCCGTGGAAGGGTGTGAATCTGAAGAGAGGACTGTGACAAATGGCATTGCTCAGGGATCAGTGCTGGGAACTTTGCTGTTTGTAATATATATAAATAATTTGGAGGAAAATGTAACTGATTTGATTAGTAGGTTTGTGAATAGCGATGAAGATCATCAGAGGATACAGCAGGATATAGATCGGTTGGAGACTTGGGCAGAGAGATAGAGTTTAATTTGGATAAATGTGAGGTAAAGCATTTACAGGAAATATACAGTAAATGGCAGAACCCTTAAGAGTATTGATAGGCAAAGAAATCTGGGTGCAACGCAAGTGGAGAAGGTAGTCAAGAAGGCATACGGCATGCTTGCCTTCATTGGCCGGGGCATTGAGTTTAAAAATTGGCAAATCATTTTGCAGCTTTATAGATCTTTGGTTAGACCACACTTGAAATACAGTGTTCAATTCTGATCATCACACTACCAGGAGGATGTGGAGGCTTTGGAGAGGTCACAGAAAAGATTTACCAGGATGTTGCCTGGTATGAAGGGCATTAGCCAAGAGGAGAAGCTGGAGAAACATAGCTTGTTCTCACTGGGATGAAGGAGGTTGAAAGGAGACCTGATAGAAGTCTACAAGATTATGAAGGCATGGACAGAACGGATAGTCAGAAGCTTTGTCCCAGGGTGGAAGAGTCAATTACTCGGGGACATAGGTTTAAAGTGCAAGGGGCAAAGTTGAATGAAGATATGCAAGGCAAGTTTTTTAACCCAAAGGGTGGTGGGAGCTTGGAACTTGTTGCCAAGGGAGGTAGTAGAAGTATATCTGATTGTGAGTTTGAAGGGGCATCTTGACAAACACATGAATAGGATGGGAATGGAGGTATATGGTGCCCAGAAGGGTAGGGGGTTTTAGTTAAGTTGGGCAGCATGATTGGTATAGGCTTGGAGGGCCAAAGGGCCTGTTCCTGTGCTGTAATTTTCTTTGTTATTTGTTCTTAATTATAAAATTAAAGCTGAACAGGTCTGTCAAATATGATTTTCCTTTCTAATCCATGCTAACTCTACCCAACCATAATATAATTTTAAATGCCCCGTTGTTGCGTCCCTAGTAATAGATTCTAGCATTTTCCTGTAACTGATGTCTGGCCAATTGTCAAACTGGGTGTATTTTGCAGAGTTGCCAATATCCAGGGGACACCCTACCTTTCTCCCCCTCCTTGCCTGACCCTCTGGGGGCAGGGGGTGTGGGGGCCTGTTTGTCTACTAGCTCTACGAAAGTGAAGATCTACTGAAAAGCCTTCTGGAGTAAAATAAAATATATGATAATTTATGCACCTCCGTGCTTATTTCCAGTGTGGAGTTGACACTGCCGGAAATCTGGTGTTGGAAGACGCTGGCAGGCCAGGACACTCAGTACGGATTCTGCATCGGATGCCACTGGAATCTCCCAACCCACTGCTGGGAGAATCACCTCCAGTATTATAATAGCTCCATCTTGTGGACCTCATTAGAGTCATCACATCAGGACTCTGTATGTACTATGTACTGAGCCATTAATATCAATGACACATATTAGAAGGTCCATGAAGAGGAATCTGGGCAGGGGGGGCTGTAAAATCCTGGCCTGAGTGACCATGGTCCTCTTCTTTCTGCCACGGAAATTATTTTTAATCCAATTTACTATTTTCCCTTTGATCCATGTTGGTTATTTCTGACCAGTCTGTCAAAAGCTTTGCTGAGGCCATGTAGACTATAACAGATGAGCTATCCTCATTGCCCCTCCTTGTTACTTTGTCACTTAATTCAACTAAGATGGATTCAGTAAAACATGCCCTTAACAAAATCTATCCTTGTTAATCTGTGCCTTTTTAAATTACAATTCATGCTGTCCCTCAGAATTTCTTCCAATAATTTGCCCATCACCATTATTGGCTTGGCTGCCATGTTTATTCATTCTCTCCCTTTCTTACCTTTTTATCAGTATTACAATATTAACAGTCATTCAGCCCTCTGAATCAACACCTTCAAACAGAGAGACTTAGCAACTCATGGTTATTGTTATTGGCCCATAACTTCGAATTAGCAGTGAAAAGTCATGAGCAGCCAAAAATAGTTGTATTTCTTGTACAATTACCTACAATGAAAAATCGTGATCCAACTCCACATGGGAGTAGCAGCCTTTGGCTTCAGTGAGATGATTCCTGCAGGCTCCAGTGCTCTGCAGGAGGGCACTAGCCATATCCCCTTATGATGGAGCCAGATTGGGAATGCCTATTGAAATCATGCACTGAAACAGCAGATCAGTATTGAACATTAAAAAGGACTGCAGGGAAAAGCCAGGAAAATGCAGGCCAGTGAGTTAGCATCTGTGATGGGTAAATTATTGGAAAGTATTTTGAGAGATGGGATCTATAGACATTTAGAGATGGAAGGACTGATTAGGGAGAGTTAGCACGGCTTTGTGAGTGGAAAATCATGTGTTACAAATTTGATTGAGTTTTTTGAAGGGGTAACAAAGAAAGTAGATGAGGGCAGTTGCTGTTGTCTACATGGACTTTAGCAAGGTTTTTGACAAGGTACCACATAGTAGGTTGTTGCATAAAATTAAATCTCACAGGATCTAGGGTGAGATATCCAAATGGATACAAAATTGGCTTCTTGACAGAAACCAGAGGGTGGTTGTAGAAAGTTGTTTTTCAAACTGGACGCCTGTGACCTCAGGGATCAATGCTGGACCAACTGTTATTTTTCATTTATATTAATGATTTGGCTGAGAATATTGGAGGCATAGTTAATAAGTTTGCAGATGATACCAAGTTTGGCAGCATAGTGATCAGTGAAGAAAGTTATCTCCAATTGCAAAGGGATCTTGATCAATTGGGCCAGTGACTGACGAATGGTGAGGTGATACATTTTGGTAGATTGAATCAGGGCAGGACTTAATTAATGATAGGGCGATAGGGAGAGTTACAGAACAAGGAGATCTAGGGGTGCATTTTCATAGCTCCTTGAAATTGGAGCCATAGGTGGACAGAGTAGTGAAGAAGGCATTCAGCATGCTTGGTTTCATCGGTCAGAACATTGAGTACAGGAGATGGGATTTCCTGTTGAAGATGTACAAGACATTGGTAAGGCCACACTTGGAATACTGTGTGCAATTCTGGTCACCCTATTATAGAAAGGAAATTATTAAACTAGAAAGAGTGCAGAAAAGATTTACTTGGATGCCGCCGGGACTTGATGGATTGAGTTATAAGGAGAGGCTGGATAGACTGGGACTTTTTTCTCTGGAGTGTTGGAGGCTGAGGAGTGATCTTACAGAGGTCTATAAAATAATGAGGGGCGTAGACAAGGCAGATAGTCAATATCCTTTCCCAAGGGTAGGGGAGTCTAAAACTAGAGGGCATAGGTTTAAGGTGAGAGGGGAGAGATAAAAAAGTGTCCAGAGGGGCAATTTTTTCACACAGAGGGTGGTGAGTATCTGGAACAAGCTGCCAGAGGTAGTAGTAGAGACAGATACAATTTTGTCTTTTAATAAGCATTTAGATAGTTACATGGGTACAATGGGTGTAGAGGGATATGTGGGCAATTGGGATTAGCTTAGAGGTTTTAAACAAAAAAAGGCAGCATGGACAAGTTGGGCCGAAGAGCCTGTTTCCAGGCTGTAAACCTTTATGAGTCTATGATGTTATGACTCACTGAATACAGAGATTTTCCTGCTACCATAATGGTACTTTTTTTGTTATTTTTTTTCGGGGAGGCAATAGCCTAGTGTTATTATCGTTAGACTATTCTGGGGACCTGACGGATAGTGGAATTTGAATTCAATTTTAAAAATCTGGAATTAAGAAACTATTGATGACCATGAAACAGTTGTAGATTGCCAGAAAAACCCATCTGGTTCATTAATATCCCTGTAGAGAAGAAAATCTGCAGTCCTTACTTGGTCTGGCCTACCTGTGACTCTAGACCTATAGCAATGTGGTTGACTCTCAACTACCTTCAGGCAACTGGGGATGGGCAATAAATGCTGGACAGCCAATGATGCCCACGTCCCATAAATGAATCTAAACAAAAATAGCTAATCTTATTCTTATTGGCTCATTTAAATTGTCATATTAATTTTATTTTTATGATTGAGCATGGGTATTAATTAATATGCACAAAGAAAATAGGTTTTATTAATTGTTTTAAGTCTGTGAAACTATTTAAATTTGCATTATATTATTAAATAACTGTACATGTGATACGCTTGTTTTAATTTAGAATATGTTTTAATTTAGAACATAGAAACTGAAAATGTAATTGGGAAGAAGAGAGGTCAGAGCTTCTCAGATCGTGATTTGGATCCTTATTGCATGAAGTGGAGCAAAGGAGAGTTCACACTCTGAGCGATGGAAAATCTAAGTGTGTTTATCATTACTATTCTTCTGCCTTGTTTACTTCATTTATAATTAATCATATTTAAATGTCGTGTTTTGATATTTCAATAAAGCAATTGTATAATTTTGTAAAGTTTAATGGAAAACATTTATTGACAAAAATAAGATTATAAATGCAAAACTTTGATACCATGTTGAGATTTAACTAAACATTTCACTTTAGCAGCTGCACTCTGACATTTTCTTGAATAGCCTGAACTTTCTAAATTTCTTTCAATAAAATAATTTCTTTCCCTTAACCACAACGATGAATAAAATATATTTTTACTTCAACACAATGGCTAGAATTTTATGGCCTCACTCACCCCGAAACCATAAAATCCATGCTCCGTCCCTCACCCTCTCCAATTCCTGTGACAGGCTGATAAAATTCTGACTTACAATTCTGTTGTCTTTCTGTAAACAAGGAGGGGAGGGAGTGAGGGGAGGGAGTGAGGGGAGGGGAAAGGAAGGCAGAGGAAAGCAAAGAAGGGAAAGGGAGAGGAAGGGAGTAGGATGGGTCAGGGAGGGGAAAGAAAGGGAGATGAAGGAAAGGGAAGGGAGAAGAGGGGAAAGGAGGAGAAGAGAGGGGAGAGGAGTGGAGGCTAGGAGAGAGGAAGGGATGGGAAGGGAGAGGGAAGAAAGAGGAAGGGAGGAGAAGGAAGAGGAAAGGTAGGGAGGAGAAGGATAGGGATGGAGAGGGAGAGATGGAAGGGGAAGGGAAGAGAAGGGGAGGCTTGGACATATTAATTGTATACTTTACATCCACCTGACTTTTCTCTCGTGATTTCGATGCCTAAGCTGAAGTCTCAAAAGAACTTTAGTGATATTTAGAAGCTGTGCTAAAACTGTGATGTACCAGTGGTGATAGAACTTGACTCCAGGTTTTCAACCTGCACTGGATTCTGCAATTTCTTTCAGAGAGATAGTTCAAATCAGCTTACGGGAGACTTGCAATGCCATTTTAACATTGCTAAAGCGTCTGAAATAGTCAAGTGCATTGTGAATATCAAATTCATTTCACCCTTTATCTTAAGAGGCTTCTAAGGATTAACATTACATCAGGGAGATTCTTAAAATTAGGATTAACAATACTGCATAAAATACATAACAAATCCAAATGAACTTCAGCTAAAACCTATAATAGGCACTTCAGCCAGAACTGTACGGCCTCATATGGAATTGGAGAGGGCGAGGGACAGACAATGGGAAGATCCGTTGACCTTGAGTGGAATTTTATAGTTTCAGAATGAGTAAGGCTGTAAAATCACACGCTTCAACCCATTTTGTTACATATTGTAAGAAGAATTTCCTCAGGGTGCTGCACTGGGAGGTTCTTGTATTCAGCCAAACCCAGCTAACACAAAGACTTTGTGAAAGACAGTATGCAGTTAAAAGCATTCTTTAATTGGCCAACATATGAGATGGTCAGAGGATTCTAACCATTCTCTGACATTACATCACATGGGCACAACAGATACGTATTTCTGAAGATATGATCTACCCGCTCCACTTGTCATCCAAACTGGATGGTCCAATTACATTAATACACTTTATTTACTTCAGCCAATAGCACTTTACCTTCTAGTAGAATTAGGAATTCATTGGTCAAACAAAGCCATGATCTTGCCCCCCCCCCACTATTGTCTAGTAACTTTACCTTTGCAAATCTGGTAGATCCCAGGGTCAGCCCTAGCATTTGCAGTCCTGAGAACAATAACGGAGTCATTTTTCCTGTCTGTTTTCCTGCCCCCTTATCAGTAGAGGCTGCATCACAGCTATTTATTATAGCTAGAAGCTGAATCTTTCTATTCATTTCAAAATCTCGGTAGCTTGTAGCTGCCTGCCCCAATATTAGGATATATGCTCTATGCTTCATTGTTCCAAAAGAATGTGGACTGTCTAATTAAACCTGTTTCACATTATGCCAAGGGATAAACTGCTTGTTGGCAGGTAAATGCAAAAATACAGTTTAAATCTATACTACTTCTTCAAAAAATGATTATGTATGTGCTTGTACAGACAATACAGACAATATTGTCTGTATAATATAGGAGTAAATACTATATTCCTATAGCATATATGTGAGGCACATTGTAATACGTTTGATATATATATAAGGCTCACTGTGGTTCTTTTAAACTGATCTACTTTGTTTTAATTGTCTCAAAGCAGGGCTTTCTCTATCCCCCATTACGTATATGAATATATTTCTTAATGGAATTAACAGTATGTCATGACAAAATTGTAAAATAAAATCTTCTTCACTTTCTTTACATATATTTTAAACATCTTTGAAATAAAAAATATTAATCCACCCAAAGAACGTCTGCTACCTTTCTCACTGCAGTTTGAGCAGAAAAATAGCATGTGAATAAATCAGTGGAAATACTCACCTAACTTCAGGGCAAATAAGCAAAATTGACACTGTCCCCTCATTTTCCCTTGTGGTTCTTCAGCATCAATTTTCAGTCCCGAAAGCCCAATTGGAGGTTTGAGCCTGGCACACTTTCAGTGTGTATCTCCGTATGCATGTGCAGCACACAATCCCTGTAAAACAGGATCCAGGCCGAAAGATTTGGGCCATTATTTCTTTCTTTCTACGAATTACTTTCATCTTAGATCAGCAAGCATTTTTAAAGTGTCCAGACTTTCCACTGTTGTGACACTTGGCTCCCCCTGCTGGGCATTCTTCCTGTTTGTCCGGGATTTTCTCACTACACTGAGAGCATGGCAGTTAATTTGCTTAATCCCAGTTTTGTGGGATTTTTGTGCTTCACTGTGCTTTCTCTTTTTTATCCAATTTATTGGATTATGCCACTCTTTTTTTTCCAAGGGGCTTCCATTTCCCCAAGAACAACACAGCAGCACGGTAGCACAGTGGTTAGCACTGCAGATTCGCAGCTCCAGGGACTTGGTTTGATTCCTAGCTCAGGTAACTGAGTGGAGTTTGCACATTCTTCTCGTGCCTGTGTGGATTTCCTCCGGGTGCTCTGGTTTCCTCCCGCAGTCCAAAGATGTGTGGGTTAGGTTGATTGGCCATGCTAAGAAATTGCCTCTTAGTGTCCTGGGGTGCATAGGTTAAAGGGATTAGCAGGTAGGGGTATGATATGGGGATAGGCTTTGGGTAGGATTGTGTTGGGTGCGGACTTGAAGGGCCTCTTTCTGCACTGTAGGGTTCTATGATTCTAACAACTATTTTGTTTAGCTTCCTAAACTCAAACTAGCACGCATTCTGTACTGCTTTTTTGAGAGTTAAATCTTCTCTCATTAGGTTTCATCTAAGATCTCAGCCTCTATATGATTGTGCTTTAATTAATCTCTGACAATCCTATAGTCACAATTCGCTGTAAACTGGTGCAAGTCATTTATAAATGCTTCATAGAATCGTACAATACCTAAAGTGCAAAAAGAAGCCACTTAACCTAATGAACCTGCACCAACAACAATCCCAACCAGACCCTATCCCCATAACCCACGTATTTACTCTGCTAATCTCTGATACTAAGAGGCAATTTATCATGGCCAATGAACCCAACCTGCACATCTTTGGAGTGTGGGAGCAAAACAGAGCACACAGAGGAAATCCAGACACACATGGAGAAAACATACAAACTCCACACAGACAGTTCTCCAAGGCCAGGACTGAACGCAGATCCCTGGCACTGTGAAGCAACAATGCTAACCACTGTGCCACTGTGACTCCATGTATTCACTGGCTTTGTTTTTCTAATGACTTCAGTCAGGCCATTGATCTTGGCATATTGGAATATTGAACTGCCTGAGTAAGGATCCAACTGATGGGCCAATCAGGAATTCTTTGCTTTGTACTAAATTGGGAATGTCGGTTCCTCTGATAACCCCTTCGTCCCCTGCCCCCACAAATGGGCTTTCTTTAGGGTTTGCCTATTTCCTTAAAAATGTGACCAAAAACTGTTTAAATTCATGCTTATTTACAAATCTCTATATATATCACAATACTGCACACAAGGTTGGACTTCTGCTTCACCCAGATCTTGGTTACTTACCTATGTGACATTGCATTAGCATTAGGTGCTCTTGGTAACCCTTTACAGCCCAATGGTGAGAAAATTAGCAAAGTGACGAGGACATCTTTATGTAAAGTTATCAAAGGTGCTAAAATGTATTGCAGTTATGGGGCTCTTTCATGCATGAGTTTAAATAATTGCAGGTGGAACATATAGAAGAAACTACTTTTCTTGATATGATTTGATTTGTTGTTGTCACATGTATTAGCGTACAGAGAAAAGTATTATTTCTCGCGCACTATATAGACAAAACATACGGTACATTGAGAAGAAAACAAGAGAGTGCAGAATGTAGTGTTATATCCATAGCTAAGGTGTAGAGAAAGATCAATTTAGTGCAAGGTAGGTCCATTCAGAAGTCTGATGGTAGTCAGGAAGAAGCTGTTCTTGAGTAGGTTGCCCCAAATCTGTTAAGAGATTGAATTGTTAGAGAATTTAAAAGAGTTAGAATTAAGTTTTTGAAGCACAGAACAAGAATAAAAGATAGAATTAGAAGGTATGCTGGGCATAGCTTGCAAGAAGTTACTTCACTCCAGGGTCAAGAGGCCTAATGTTCAGGATTAGTGCCAAGAATTACATGTTTAATATCAGCAAGTTATAGAAATTAATAAGCAGGGAAATTGGACAGAACTGATTGATAGGTTCAGCAAGCAATTAGATAATGTCACAAAGATTGTGCCGTATGGAATTAATTTCATATCTCATCGGCTGGTTTCACACATTAAACTTTTCAAAAAGCAAAATTTCACCGGAACACTGAGTTAATGTGATTCCCAATTTGCATCCGTGGAGCCTCATTCCCTTTCATGGTGATGTGGGGTCTATGGAGGCTCCAGCTTACAATGACCGCCCCCCCCCATGGGGATATAGAAAGCTTCCTTCCTATCTCATCCACGTGGAAGAATGAATCTTTCAGCAGTGAATTGCTGGAACATTAAAATTTGATCACTTCAGCTATCACAATGGCTAAGAGAAGCTGTGCCAGACATGAGCTGATTGGTTTCCTTTTAGAATATATAACCAACATGGAGAGAAGTCACAGCCTTTTGTGGGATTATTGAATTTTGACTTAGCAAAGATATTTTAGCTGCTGGAGAGAATGACTATCTCACCCGCTCTCTCTCTCTACAGGATAAAGTATTGAAATTTATTTATTATTGTTCACAAAAAGTTTACATTAACATTGCAATGACGTTATTATGAAAATCCCCCAGTTGCCACACTCCAGCACTGTTCGGTCACACTGAGGGAGAATTTAGCATGGCCAATGCACCGAACCAGCACGTCTTTCAGACTGTGGGAGGAAACCTACACAGTCACGGGAAGAACATGCAGCCGGGATTCGAACCTGTGTCCCTGACGCTGTGAGGCAGCAGTGCTAACTACTATGCCACTGTGCCGCTCCTATTGCACATAAGTTCTGAAAACTGTTTTGCTATGTTGAAAATGTGTCTACATTCCTACATTAGACAACTCTCTACTAAAAGTCACAGAAATGTTACAATGATGCCTCTAAAACAAGAAGGAGTAAATCAGCCACAACTTTAAAGAGAAGGCTCAGCTGAAGAATGCCTCTGGGTAAAATCACTGAATCTTAATATTTTCTTTTTTTAAAATCAGAACTGAAAAGCAGATATGTTAAGCCCATTTACTCTTCTTCAGAGTTTCCTTTTCTTTTTACTCTGCATTTTATTTTGGTCAGGTTTACCATCCACACTGTAGGGATTCCCATAGTGTCCCTACAATGCAGAAGGAAGCTATCTGGCCCATCAAGGGCTACACCGACCATAATCCCACCCACGCCTTACTTCACTAACCCCACATATTTACCCTACTAGTCCGCCTGACACTATGGAGCGATTTAGCATGGCCAATCAACTTAACCCACACATCTTTGGACAGTGGGAGGAAACCAGAGCACCCAGAGGAAACCCACGCAGACACAAGGAGAATGTACAAATTCCACACAAATAGTAACCCAAGCTGAGAATTGAACCCAGGTCCCTGGCACTGTGAGGCAGCAGTGCTAACCACTGTGTCACCATGCCACCCTATGGTCCAATACTCTGCAAAGCTGTATTTATTTTCTCCATGCTTGGGATTTGCCTGTTAATTGGGAGTAGGATGTACTTTTTTAATATTTTTACCTGGATGGGTTTTCAAACAATAAAATTAACTCCTTTACATGCTTAACTCAAGAATACTGTCTGGCTTCATTCTTAGAAACCGCAAACAGTCAAGAACGTATTGAATTGGCAATACAGCATCCTTTACAAATTCAAAACCTCTGCTGTAATTCAATGGGAGAAAAGGGAAACCAGTCTATCCCACTTCACCAGATCAGTAAGCCTCTGGTGAGAAGGCTGGTAGGTGGATTTGACATTGATCCAGAGGCTTACTTGGCCTAATCAAAAAAGCTTAGCACTGAACAATATGGTCAGCTTGCGAGCATCTGAAAGCAATCTGTTACAAATTATATCCTGAGTCAAATCCTGGTCTAGAAATCCAATAGTGTTGCAGTATTTCTTCAGGTGCAACAAGGATGGCCAAGTATCCAACATAGAATCGTAGAACTGTGGAATCCCTACAGTGCAGAAGGTGGCCATTCAGCCCATTAAGACTGCACTGACAACCATCCTACCCAGGTCCTATCCCTCATAACCCCATATATTTATCCTGCCAATCGTCTTGACACTAAGGGACAATTTAGCATGGCCAATCCACATAACTCCCCACACATCTTTGGAGTGTGGGAGGAAACCGAAGCATCTGGAAGAAACCCATGCAGACATGGGGAGAATGTGCAAACTCCACACAAATATTGACCCAATCTGGGAATCAAGCCCGGGTCCCTGGCACTGTGAGGCAGCAGTGCTAACCACTGAGCCACCATGCTGGCACAGTACGCTTATGGTGCCAAAGATACACAGCCACCATATTTGTAAAAGCCAACAAAGAGCACTGGGCACAATTTAAACTGGTGCCAATTTCAAGATGAAAATCTTTTAATTCATTTCATATTTTGAACGAAATGAAGCGAGAGGGCATATGGGAGAAGAAAAATGAGAATATTGACTTCTGCTTAATATTGATACGAGAAATCCCACTCTCTTGCTGCAAAACACATCCTTTGTCACGTGCTTTCATTATAGGAAATGCTCAAAATTTTCAGCAGATCAGGAAGCATTTGTGGAGAGAGGAACTGATGGAATATAGTGCCTGCTGGACAACAGATGCCAAAATTACCTCCCCTCGGAGTCAGATTTCTCATCACCATTATGGGGCATGTCTGGAAGAGCTGCCAGCCTCTTAGGTGGGATGGTAACTATTGGTTCTGCAGTACACTGAAGAGAAGATTATCACTGGAGTCTGGACTGTAGATCGGCAAGGTCAGCTTGCCGGGGCCAGTTGGGGATGCCCTGGTGTGGGGGTAAGGATAGTGAGGAAGATGGATGTCTTCACCAGTAAGCCACCCATGCCTCTTGAGGTTTATCTGTGTTGGGAAAAAAAATCATCAATAAGAATCATAGAATATATAGTGGGGAAGTGAGCCATTTGGCATATCGAACTTGCACCAACAACAATCCCACCCAGCTCCCATCACCATAACTCATGGCCAATCAACCTAACCCATACATCTTTGGACTGTGGGAGCAAACCGGAGCACCCAAAGGAAACCCATGAAGATACGGGGACAATGTGCAGATTCCATACAATCACCCAAGGCCAGAATTGAACCCAGGTCACTGGAACTGTGAGGCAGTAGTGCTAACCACTGTACCACTGTGCCATCATATCGTTAGTGACAGCATGGTGGCATAATGATTTGCCCTGCTAAGGTTGAGGGTATGAGTGAAAAGGTAGAAAGTATAAATGATTGAATGATAAATAGGGATGATGCTACAAGGCAAGAATATAAAAATAAAATGTGGATCTAGAAGGAACGGAAGTGTTTACAGCATTTTGGAACAAACTGCCAGAGGTAGTAGTAAAGGCTGGTACTATTTTGTCTTTTAAAAAGCATTTAGACAGTTACATAGGTAAGATGGGTATGGAGGGATAATGGGCTAAATGTGGGCAATTGGGACTGGTTCAGTGGTTAAAAAAGAGGTAGCACGGACAAGTTAGGCCAAAGGGCCTGTTTCCCTCCAATAAATCTCTATGACCAGATTAGCATCACTATTGGGCTGCTGGAGTCATTGGGAGTTGCAGCAAGCAATTCCTCCATAGGTTAATGAGGACTGAATGAGTTAATACACTTGTATTCAGATGCGCACTGCAGTTGGATCACTACAAACACCAGTCACTCTCCTTAACAATGATATTGAACCAGAACTAGACTCGGGAAGATTTATGAATGCCACACACCCTCAATTAAAAACTGAAACAGAAACAGTGCAAAAGCTAAAAAAAAATATTGACATAGGAAATAGAGAGCTGCATTGAAAAGACAAGACACGCATTCATCATCTTGACATTTCTATTAACTGGGTGCCGGTGACCCTTCCACTGAGTGTCATTCACAGCTCTGCCAGTGACAAGCTATCCAACAACTCTGTGCTCACTCCCTGCAGGATGATAAATACAAATTCTCGCTGACAATCGTGAAAAGGCAGGGCCTCCGGAGAAACAATATGTAAATATTAATCGAAGAAAAGTCACCAAATTGAAAGGCTTCATATTTATTTCCTTAAGGTGTTTGAAGAAGCAATCAAAATGATTTTAATATAGTGCACAGTCGTTTTGTATTTTAATGCTGCATCTTATCATATTTTGCATGCCTCAGCCAATCTGCAAGTTGCCCAGGCTGTTCCCCACTTCCCCCCCACCCCTACCCCTCCCTTTCCCTTCTCAATCAATGCTGGCATCTGGCCATGAGAGACTCCAGAGCACTTAGTGTGCTGAAAGTTACACACATGCATTTAAAGATGTCACTGCGATTGACATCAAGTTTGTGTTTACAAACAGATTCGATCACAGTAATGCATCATACACTGCCACAGACACAAATTCAGCCGCGTGTAACATGCTTGCCAGCTTCAAGCTGCTTCAAGTTGAGTGATGAATGATTTATTTTGGAGTGAATATATTATTGAACAGTCTAGCCTGAGTCAGAGATATGCGTTCAAATTCCAAGGCAGCCCGCAATCTAGGCTGACAGTTCAATACTGAGGGAGCGTGGCATTGCTAGAAGTGTCTGTCTTTGAGATGACCCATCTGCCCTCTCAGGCGGATCTAAAAGATCTCATGGCAATATCTTGAAGTACAGCAGAAAAGTTCTGGAATCATAGAATCACCTCTGTGCAGGAAGAGGCTATTTGGCCCATCCAGCCTGCACCAACAACAATCCCACATACACTCCGTCCCCTTAACACACATATTTACCCTGCTAATCCCTGAGGAGCAATTTAGCACGGCCAATCAACCTAATCTGCATATTTTTGGACTGTGGGAGGAAACTGGGGCACCCAAAAGAAACACACGTAGACACGGGGAGAAAGTGCACACACACAGTGACCCAAAGCTGGAATTAAACCTGGGTCCCTGGCACTGCGAGGCAGCAGTGCTAACCACTGTGCCATCATGCTGTCTTCTGGCCAATATTTCTCCCTGAACTAATATTAGTAAAAGAGATTACTTGGACATTATCACATTGCTGCTTGTCCGATCTTGTTATGGTCAAATTAGCTGCCATATTTATGATAATTCTAACAGTGACCACAATTTGAAAATATCTCCCTGAAGGTAGATTGCTTTCTGACATGCCAAGGTCATTAAAGGCACTGATTAAATTCAAGTCTTTCTTTTAATATTTGCATACAAGCAAACAGTGTCACTGCACAGTGTAGGAAGAAACTATATGGGGTGGAGGGGGGCAGGGGGGAGTCATTCACTTGGCAAGTTCTGAACCTCATGTCTAACTTCATTTGTCAATGCTGAGAAACAACCCCTTTTATTCACCCATCAGGAAAGGAAAGGGTCTTAATTCCCTTTCCACCATTGTAGTGGTGAGTTGGCGTTTGCTGCCAAATAAATGTTGGACTTTAACCTGGTGTTGTGAGACTTCTTACCACAAATAAGGGAGCAGATAAATACCCGGCAATTCTTGATCGCTGGCTGGAATGCAATACAACAAATCCAGAGTATGGAAACAAAGAAAACATTTTACTGCAAAAAAACTTTCTAGAAACAGATTCAAATCACGTTATAAAGCTGAGGGAATTCTACAGTGAATCACGCTAAGATTCTCTCCAAGCGGTTGAGTTACTTTAGACAACTGGGATTTTAATTTTCATGGCTTTTGAAGAAATGTAAATATGTTAAAAATAAAATACTGTTTTACATTTTTTATTCATTCCTGGGACACGGGCATCACTGGCTAATCAGCATTTACTGCCCATCCCTAGTTGCCCATGAACTGAGTGTCTCGCTAAACCATTTCAGAGGTCAGTTGAAAGTCAACCACATTGCTGTGGCTCTGGAATCACACATAGACCAGATCGGGTAAGGACGGTAGATTTCCTTCCCTAAAGGACATTAGTGAATCAGATGGGCTTTTTCCAACCACCGACAATGGTTTCATGGTCATCAGTAGATTCTAAATTTCAGATATTTTTATGGGATTCAAATTCTACATCTGCTGTGGCAGGATTCAAACCTGGGTCCCCAGAACATTCGCTGAGTTTCTGGATTAATAGTCTGGCAATATTATTGGTAGGCTATTGTCTCCTCTTTATTTCCCAAAATACCAACTAAGCAATCTGACAACATGTATTCTACCAACCACAAGATATTTATTGGAATAGCTGTCAAGTTGACAGTATCATGTTGGGGTGAATTTTCCAATTCCGCTCACATCAGGAATCATAGCAGGTGAGGGGCAGACCAAGGAAAGGTCCATTGACCTCGGGCAGGATTTTCCAACTTCTGTGTGATTGCGGGTGGAAAATTGCATCCATTAACATAAAAGAGTGAAGGGCTCTGAGTTTTGAAGGTGGTATTGTTGGCAGCCAAAGAAGGTGAATTCATAGCACAGCCAAACAGATTGAATATCAAGTTCTAAATCCTTCCAGTACATGTTAATGAAAGTTGGGAAGAATGATGGAAATTCCTGACCAAGCGTATGATGGAATGAAAACTGGAGCTTCTGCCTTCACTATCCAAAACTCCAAAACATGCCTACAGAAGTGTACAGCAAATCAGATTCCTGGAGCTGTGAGAGAATTTGTGCATTTGGCGGGGTAGTCAGTGTGGATCAGATTGGCACTAACAGCACAGAGTATGATCCCTGTTCTGGCTGGGACAGATTTGCAAGCTTCCTCTTTGTTCTAGCCATAGGTGTGGGCCAAACATTTTTATGGACAGAGAACTGAAGAAAAGAACAAAATCGTTGACTCTCCCAATGAATTTTAGTGAAAGTCAAATTAGATGAAATGTACAGTGCAAGTTTTACTGAAGGAATAACCTGGTTGAATATTGGTAGTGTGTATTGTGGTCTGCTTCAGACAATATTCTTGACTAGTTTTTTTATATATCAGTTGTACAAAACGTTCAGCCTCTTATTGTACTCTTTAAATACTTATGACTGTGGCCAAATTCTCTCCAACTTCATTTTCAAGTTTGCTGATGACATCATTGTAGTGGGTCAGGTTGCAAACAATGACAAGACAGAGGAAAGAGATAGGGAATCTGGTGAAATGGTGCAATAACAACAATCTCTCCCTCAATGTCAGTAAAATGAAGCAGATAGTCATCGGCTTCAGTAAGCGTAGCGGAGGACATGCCCCTATCTACGTCAAAGGTGCTGAAATGGAAATGGTCAAGAGCTTCATGTTTCAATGTGTTCAGTTCATCAACAATCTGACCTGGTCCCTCCATGCCAATGCTACAATTAAGAAAGCTCACCAATGAATCTACTTCCTCAGAAAGCTAAGGAAATTCGGCATGTCCACTATGGCTCTCACCAATTTTTATAGATGCAGCATTCTATCTGGATACATCACAGCTTGGTAGGATTTCTGCTTTGACCAAGACTGCAAGAAGCTACAAACGGTTGTGAACGTAATTCAGCCCATCATGCAAATCAGCCTCCCATCCATTGACTCTGTCTATGCTTCCCATGCCTCAGAAAAGCAACCAGCATAATCAAGGACTCCGCACACTCCAGATATATTCTGTTCTACCTTCTTCCAATGGGAAAAAGATACAGAAGTCTGAAAACACTTACCAACAGACTCAAGAACAACTTCTTCCCTGCTGCCGTCAGACTTTGGAATGATCCTATCATATATTAAACTGATCTTTCTCTTCATCCTATCTACTTCCAGAAATAAGCATGGAGCTATATAAATTACGTTAATGTTTATTTGCATTTGATTAACAGGCCTGGGACTAAAGTCTCCAGATTCACTAACATCTCTCCGCACCCCTTCCCCCCACCCACCACCAGGAACTTTTCACTCCACCGGGTATATAACAGCTCCCCACTAGTGGGGGGCCTGGCTGGTAGCCCGAGCCACTGGAATGAAGGGGGGCAATGGAGGCCCCCCCAAGAGGTCAGGGGTAAGATGGGTTACCTCATGGTCATTGACAGCTTGGTGGTGCCAGTCTGGCCCACTTGTAGTGCCCCAAGAGCAAATTGGCAATGCATAGGGCGTACCTTGGGCATCAGGGAGTGCCAAGAGGGTAAGACCAGAGGGGATGGGGTCTAATGGGGGCTGGGCACCTTGGGAACAGATCGTGGGTTTGGCAGGTCCCAGTACCACTCTGCACTTGGGCTTGGTGACAGATGGAGGGAGGCCAGGAATCAGGGCTGGGTGTTGAGTTGTGGGAGGGGTCATTAACCTGATAGGGCGGGGTCAGGGTTGTGAGCAGGGTCACAACACGGGGAGGGGAAGGAAGTTGGGGCTGCCAGTGAGAGGGGATCAGGAGATCGGGATTGCTCGGGAATGGAGGAGGTGGGGGTTGAGACTGGCCTGGACGTGTCTGGGAGGCCAGTGATTGAGGTGTGGGGAGCTTTCACGGTCAGTGATCACAGAGCTGGCCAGCAAAGGAGCTGACTAGTGATCGGGAGACTGACAGTTCAGGGCTACTGCACATGTACCGATCTCCACTCTGACAAATAAGTCCATATGCAGTTGCCTGCTTAGCACTATGCTACTGGCAACTCCAGCAGGAATAGGCCCTGCCTACAGATTTTCAGTGTGATATACTTTGTGATGCATAACAAGTGGGAGATTCATTTTGAAAATTCTGCTGAATAAACCAGTGGGATTTATTCCAGTCTTTATGTGAAGTTGGGAAAACCTCACCCTATATTCTGTACCCTCTCCTTTCCCATTTCCCCTTCGTACTTCATGAGTTGCATGACTTGCACACTGTATAATGTGCAAGAAACAATACTTTTCACTGTGCTCCACTGTGTCATCGGACCCAGGTTCGATTCCTGGTTTGGGTCACTGTGCAGAGGCAGCATGTTCTCCCCATGTCTGCAGGGGTTTCCTCTGGATGCTCCAGTTTCCCCCACAATCTGAAAGACATGTTGGTTAAGTACATTGTCCATGCTAAATTCTCCCTCAATGTACCAAAACAGGCACCAGAGTGTGGCAACTAGGATTTTCACAGTAATTTCTTGCAGTGTTAATATAATCCTACTTGTGACAGTAATAAGTAAATTTTAACAGTACATGTGACAATAATAAATCAAATCAAAAATTAAAGCCTGGTGGAAACTGAATTCTAGCCCAGCACCCTATTCATTGCAAGCCCATTGGATTAGATAAAGCAAGGACAGCAGTAAATCATTTCCATGCTGTGCCACACCATTCTGCCAATTGAGCTGTGAAATTATTATATGACCAGAAAAAATAGAATCATAGAATCCAATACTGCAAAAGAAGGAGGCCATTTGATCAATCAAGTCTGCACTGACCACAATCCCACCCAGTCCCTGTTCTCAAAACCCCACATAAGGGAAATTTAGCATGACCAATCAACATAACCCGCACATCTTTGGGCTGTAGGAGGAAACCAGAGCACCTGGAGGACACCCATACAGACATGGGGAGAATGTGCAAACTCCACATAGACAGTGATCCAAGGCCAGAATTGAACCCAGGTCCCTGGCGCTGTGAGGCAGCGGTGTTAACCACTGTGCCACTGTGCCGCCTTAATTGCCTGAATGTTGAAGTAGGATGTTCAGTTTCTTTCAGTATAAATCTTTATTTGATGTAATATCTCCAGTCAAAGTAATGCCCTGTGACTTCTATCTAAAATAATATCAGACATCCATCTAGAGCGATGTAGTGCGAGCAGCACCCCTTTGGGAACCAGGTTGCTGCGAGAATTATTTATTTACTGGGAAATGAAATTCTCTGAATTTAGAAAGTGACGTTGTTGATACTCCCAACAGTGTGCAATTCCCAGTTGGTATATAGTATCAGAGTGAATTAATTATATGCAGGGTGGAATCCTCCAGAATTTGAAGATAAGCTAACTATTCAAATTTAAACTGTTTGGAATTTATTTTTAATTCCATTTTATCACTTGTTAAGACTGCACAATTATTTTCGCACTGATAGAAACAAATGGCTTCCCATTCCCATTGCTCAGGTTCAGATGGAGCAAGTTCTTCAATATTTCGATGGCTACACCTATTTACAGGAGCACAAGGGAATACCCTCCACTTGCCTGGATGAGTGCAGCTCCACCAGCATTCAATGAGCTTACCACCATTCAGGACAATTTATTGGCACCCAATCCATCACCTCCTCCACTGAAACGCAATGGCAGCAGGGTGTCTTTTTTAATTGGTCAACTTTACCCTTCAAGTAATTAGATCAAGTCACGGGGTTCTCTTAAGTAACTGTTTTAGTCAATCTATACATTTCAGACCCTGGAAACTTACCATTCAGGTTCTATAGCTAGTCAGAGTGCAGTATTCAGATACACAAGCAATTATATTTCAAATTTGATTACAAGTAATTAGAGTATATCAATTACAATCATTTTCATTATAATATCCAATCAGCATGAAGATTTAATGCATCATTGTTTTTACAAGTTATCATAGTCCAGCTTGCTCTTGTGTCTGTAGATCACTCTCTTTTTCCTTCTTCCAGATGTCTGATTTAATGAGTTTTGCCCAGATAATGGCCTTGGTGCCTATCTATAAAGGCTCTTATATGAAGAGCTTTTATTTTTAATAGCAGCTTGAGCGATTTATAAACGTGTGTCATTATTAACCCTTTCAGTACCATTTACAAGATGCATTGTAACGACGCAGCTGGGCTACTTTGACTTCACTTTCCAAACTCATGATGTCCATCATCCTAATGGAAAGGACAGTAGGTGCCTGGCAACCTGCAAGATTCCTCCTGCCTTCCCTTCCCACATTTCCCCAACCCTACCCCCTCCCAACTCCCTGACCACCCCTCAAAAAACATCATCGGTCAAAGTTGGATTCAAACTTGTGTTCCACAGTTGAAAGTTCATGGAGCTAAAATGCTGTCTTAGAATCCTTCCCATCAGCAGCCATAAGAACTATTTGTGTATCTAACTGCAGTATTTGAATTATTGAAGGGGGTAGGTGTGCTTCATGTTTGAGAGGAAAGTGGGCATGAATAAGAAGCTGAAGAGAAATATATATTTGTGCTTCTTCCTTCTCTCGGCAATGAACTAAAATAAAATAGATGCTTTGGTACTAGAGAGTGCCAGAAGCAATATTGCCGTCCAATTTGCATGCAGAGCAGCATGTGATAAATAGGTTAACAAATGTTCATAGTACATGATTAATCTTGATCAACTGTGTTTTGCTGGTGTCTCAAAATATTGGAATCATAAACTACGGATACCTTTCTCACTATTTAAATAATTATAAGGAGCTAAATTACATTCCACCAGCTACTTCCATCAGGAAAATGTTGTTTATTACCACATTCTGTACTGTGTGCAGCATAATGCATGAGCCCAGCTCAGTGCAGTGTGAAAAATAAAGAAAATATTGATAAAGGCATCATGCTATATGTTGCACCTCATTGTATATTCCAGGAATAAATATACCGACGCTTCACACTCTGCTCATTTTAAATCAATAGGTTTCACTCCTGAAATTCTGCTCTGCCTCTCAAAAAGTCAGATTTCCTGCCTGATAGTAATTGATGTATGAGTTTAGCTTAATTTATTAATCAGTGTCACATAAAGGTTTACATTAACACTGCAATGAAGTTACCGTGAAAATCAGCCAGTGACCAATGCACTTAACCAGCATGTTCTTCGGACTGTGAGAGGAAACCAGAACACCCGGAGGAAACCCACGTGGACAGTGAAAACATGCAGATTCCACACAGACAATGACCCAAACTGGGAATTGAACCTGGGTCCCTGGAGTTGTGAGGCAACAGTGCTAACAACTGTGCCACCATGCCGCACTAATATTTTACCCTTATAGCTTGAGGGGCATGCTTTCCAGAATGGAACTTGTGAAACGCTAGGGCAATCTGCAGCAAATACCAGATGCAAGTTATCTGTACGCAATCAGGAAGATTACTTTAATTGCCCATTCTTTACTTTTCCATTTGTCCACTGCATATTCATACTTTAAGCCTGATGGAACAAAGCCCTGTGATTTAGGATGAGCAGATTTTGAAGTACATTTTATTTCTGGATTAAGACATTCCATGCAGCATGTGCCATTATGTCCTTATCATGGTACTGAGCTGAGCTGGCAATAATTTCTGGAATTAGTGTGGACCTTTCTGCTTCACAATGCCAATGGACTTTTGTTACCTTTGCCCCGTGCTGTCTCTGTTAATTCCTTCAGCATTACTGAACTCTGCAGACCTGGCAGCATCTGTGAAGAGAGGAACAGAAGTTTCAAGTCCAGTATGACTCTCCTTCCAAAGTGGGTTCATATTGGACGCAACACGTTAATTCCAGACAAAATTTTACATTCCCCTGCTAGCGGATTTGTAGGCAGCGGGTGGGTGGGGTGCAGCCATAATATTTTTTGGGTATCCTTTCAACTGTGTTCACTCTCTCTCTCTGCAAATTTTCAATGGGAGAGGCGAAATCTAAGCCTTTGCCGCAGTTGAGGCCTTTTATGGCCAATTATTGGGCTGTTTCCACCCACCCTTAATTTTCAGGCTGGTGGGAGGGTTTCATGAGTATGGGGAAATCCACAAAATCACATATTGGGGTGGGGGAGAGAACCACCATCAGCAGGCTCCTTTTAATATTTGGTGCTTCCCCTCACTCCAACCCTCCGGCAAAAGGATTGGTCCCTACAGGTTCCCTCTATCAACTCCCCACCCTCCCACTAACATTCCTATTCCCCCACCGTCCATTCTCCCCAGGCTTCACCTCCTCACATCACCCCACTCTGAGACACCCCGTGCAACCCTGGTCCTGGACCCTTAGGACTTAAACTCTGAGGACAACATCCAGTTGCATCCTTGTCCACTGCGGTTTCGGTCACTATGGAGACTAGAGAGCTGCACCCCTCCACCTGATTGGCCAACAATTCCTTGAGGCAGGACTTCCCCCGGGTAAGGGATGGAGTTATCCTTACAGCCAATCAACTCTTGTTAGAATGTGGAATGGGTGGCAAGGTAGGGAGTACTGGCACAGGCGTGTTCTCCGAAAACAAACTTAAGGCTGCAGAGGAGATTTACAAGGATGTTGCCTGGATTGGGGGGCATGCCTTATGAAGATAGGTTGAGAGAGCTAGGTCTCTTCTCCCTGGAGAGCAGAAGGTTGAGAGGCAATCTGATAGAGGTTTATAAGATGTTGAGAGGAATAGATAGAGTGGATTCTCAGAGGCTATTTCCCAGGGCTGAAATGGTCGCTATGAGAGGACACAGGTTTAAGGTGCTGGGGAGAAAGTCCAGAGGAGGTGTTAGAGATAAGTTTTTCACTCAGAGGGTGGTGAGTGAATGGAATCGGCTGCCGTCACTGATGGTAGAGGTGAACTCGCTGGGGTCTTTTAAGAGACTTCTGGACGAGTACATGGGATTTAATGGAATTGGGAGTTACAGATAGTTCTATGGCCTGGTAGGTATAGATATGATCAGCACAACTTGTGGGCCAAAGGGCTTGTTGGTGCTGTAGTGTTCTATGTTCTATGTTCTATGCGCCATCCTAAAACTCCTGGCTTCCCTTTCTCTCTCCATTGCTGCTGCCCATACCTGCTGAGCTTTTCTAGCACTTTCTTTTAATTTCAGATACCCAGCATCCCTAGTATTTTTTTTAAATCGCTGAACTCTGTGTTGCTCTGAATCTGGCTGTTAATTTTCACCATGTCATGACGCTGGATTTTACAAGTGATGTTTAAAAATAGTCCCTTAAACTTAAAACAAAATTGTGAAATCTGCATGTACCCCAGCTTGGAGACATGCTGATGTGATCCGTTCGCTATGGGGGAGAAATTTGATCGGAAACCAACTGAAATTTAGGGACAGTTTCACATCTTCACACACTAATGGGAAAAGAAAAATTGTTTTTAGAGAAACGAGAGGGCTCCTTATGGGCTCAATGTCAAACTTCATTCAGCGATGCTGCTGTGAAACCCTTTGGCATTGTTTATTACTTTAAAGGCATTGTATAACTGAAACTTTGGCCAGGATTTTCCCTTCCCATTCAGGTTGAAATTGGTAGATACAATGTTGTAGACATCACAGAGATGTGGCTGCAAGGTGACCAGGGCTGGGAGTTAAATATCCAAAGATACACGTCTATCAAAAAGAGAAGCAGGTGGTCATAGTGGACAGGGTTGCCTTGTGAGTAAGAAATGAAATTAAATCGAAAGCAAGAAGCGACATAGGATTAGAAGGTATAGAATCTGTATTGGTAGAGTTGAGGAACAGCAAAGGTAAAAAGATACTGATGGGGGAAATATACAGGCTCCCCTACCAGTAGTCAGGGATATGGGGGCACAAGATGCACAAGGAGATTTAAAAAAAGGCAAAGTTACAGGGATCATATAGGACTTCAATATGCAGGTGAACTGGGAAAATTAGGCAGGTAGTAAATCCCAAGTAAAGGAATTTGTGAAATGTTTATGATGGATTTTTGGAGCAGTTTATGGTAGAGTTCACTAGGAAACAGGCAATTCTGGATTTGGTGATGTGTAATGAGGTAGGCTTGATAAGGAAGCTTAAGGTGAAGGAACACTTGGGAAGCAATGACGACAATATAATAGAATTTATCCTGCAGTTTGAGAGGGAGAAATTGCAATCAAATGAAATGGTATTACAGTTGAGTAAAGGCAACTATAGAGGAGTGAGGTAGGAACTAGACAGTTGATTAGGAGAGGACTCTAACTGGAAAGATAGTGGAACAGCAATAGCAGGAGCTTTTGGGAGGAATTCTGGAGACACAATAAAATTTCATCCCAAGGAGGAAGAAGCATACTAAGGGGAGGGCAAGGCTACTATGGCTGATGAGGGAAATCTGGGACAGTATAAAGCCAAAAGAAAAAGCATATAATGTAGTGAAGATTATTGGGAAGCCAGCGGATTGGAAAGCCTTTAAAAACCAACATAGGACAACTAAAATAAGAGGGAGAAATATGAAATATGAGAGTAAGCTTGCCAGTAATATAAAAGAAGATTGCAAGAGCTTTTTTAGATGTATAAAGAGTAAGAGAGCAGCAAGATTGGACATTGGACCATAGAAAATGAGGCTGGAGAACTAATAATGGGGAATAAAGAAATAGCTGAGGAACTGAATAGTTACTTTGTGTTAATCGTTTTGGTGGAGGACACCAGTAACATAGCAAAAATTCAGGAGAGTCAGAGGGTAAAGTTAGTGTGGTGGCCATTACTAAGGAGAAAGTGCTGGGAAACTGAAAGGTCGGAAAATGGATAAATCAGCTGGACCAAATGGACCACAAGTTTAAAGTTAAAGTTTTTTTTAGTGTCACAAGGAGGCTTAAATTAACAAGGTGAAACTCTCCTAATCACCACACTCCAGCGCCTGTTCGGGTACACTGAGGAAGAACTTAGCTTTGCCAATGCACCTAACCAGCATGTCTTTCAGACTGTGGGAGTAAACTGGAGCATCAGGAGATAACCCATGCAGACAGAGAACGTACAAAATCCACACAGACAGTGACACAATCTGGGAATTGAACCTGGGTCCCTGGCCCTGTGAGGTGGCAGTGTCAATCACTGCCCTAGGGTGTGTTTTTTGATGGATTCTTTGGACTGTTCCCCTAATTGCCAACAAGGTAAAAGGAATTTCATTAGTGTATGGCAGGGACCTTCATATACAGAAGACATAAATTGCGTCAATTTGGTACTATGAATGTTCTAGATTCTCATTTGGTTATTGGTGCTCACCTCACCATCAACACAGCAGCGGTTGCATTATTGCCTGGCTAACTGGAGGACTCTTCAAATTCAGAAAGGACTTTCAACTCGGGCATCCCTCTGTCCATCTGGGATCTCTCCCTCTTACTGTGAGCCAACATGTTCTGCATGAAAACAGATGGAGAGAGTGTAAACCCATAGAGAAATATCCGCAACAAATATCACTCTCCTTGTTTTTGCAATTATTGTTGATTTATGAATAAAAATTGCTTGCTCTGACTAGAATAATGAAGAAATCCCTTCATACAGGATCAGTTTGGTCTCACTATCTTGGCTTCAAACCAGCTCCCTGCACAGCTACACTCCAAATCTTTTCAACATTAAAATTAATGATATAACGAGCCTCAGGGTAAGATTACCACACCTTCTTTGTTTTGAAAAGATGACAGGACAGAACATAACTAACACTAAAAATATCACTGCTGTTGAAATGCTTTGTGCAGTGTTGGGAAAATGTCTTGGAAACATTCTGACACACAATAGCTAACTTTCCCAGTAACTTCAATGTTGTTTTAAGAATCCTGTCATTCTTATCCTGTATTTATTTTATTTATCTGTGTAGGCGTCACTAGCAAAGCCAGCATTTATTGCCCATCTCTGGTTACTATGACACAATGGAGTCCCATGTAGTCTAGAGCAAGTAAGAACAATAGATTTCCTTCCCTGAAGGACATTAGTGAATCATCAACAATGGTTCCACGGTCATCAGTAGATTCTTAATTCCAGATCATTTCTATTGAATTCAAATTCTATCATCAGCTGTGGTGGGGATTCGAACAAGGGTTCCCAGAACATTGGCTGAGCTTCTGGTTTAATAGTTTAGCAATAATACCACTAGGCCATCTCCTTCCCTATAGAAACTAGAGGTGCGTTTCTGCAGGAGACTTTAACAGGTACTTCAATGACAGATCATTGATATGCATGGATCTTTGTCAAGATGTTGAGGCTTTGGAGAGGGCATAGAAGAGACTTACCAGGATGCTGCTTGGATTAGAGGATATCAGCTATAAGGAGAGGCTGGAAAAACTAGAGTTGTTTTCTCTGGAGTGGCGGAGGCTGAAGGGAGACCTGATAAAGTTTGTAAAATTATCAGAGGCATAGATAGGATTGACAGTCAGAATCTTTTTCCCAGAGTTGGAATATCTAATTCTGTGAGAGGGCAAAAGTTCAAAGGAGATGTAGGGGTAAGTTTTTTATACAGAGGGCCTGATTTTACCATTTTGATTCAAAGTGCTGAATCTGGATGTAATTCAGATGCAACTTGTAAATCTGTTTCCAAGTTTCCCCCTCATACACACTCAGCCTGGAAGAAAAGTCATGAGTCTGAACGTGCTGTGGGCAGGGCTTATTGCACCTGAAATGCTGCTGCTCTGATTGGACTCTTCAACTGCGCATGTGCAGTGAAAAATAATTTTAAAGCATGCCGCTGGCACATTGCTCCCAAGGCACAAAAAACAGATAAAGCAGCTGGGAGCAATGACCCTCACAGACATCACCCACTCCCACAACATATCTGACTCCTCATTCATCCACTTCCCACTACCCCGTCCCATCACGACCTCCTGCCCCATTTGCCTCCCCCAATGATCGTCTGCAGAGTGGAAGCGGTCCCCCCACCACCCTCCAGAGATCCATCTGGCCTCTCTCCCCCCCACACCCTCCCTGCCTGACCAGAGAACAATCTGGCCCTCTCTCTTCCACTTCCCCACTCCCCCAGAGAATGATCGGGCCGCCTCCTCCCTCCCTCTCCGGCGAACAATCCAGCCTCTCCACTGGAGAACAACCCAGCCTCCCTCCTCCCCCACCCCCTACACCAGAGAATGATCTGATCTGCCTCACCTCTACCCCTCACCCACCACCACTACCAACGATCTGAGTCAGAGAGCCGCTGGAAGCTCTGAACTTATCTTCTCAGAAGCTGGAGTGCCCGCAACAGACCATTGCTGACCATGTCTGTTTTGTACCGAATCTGTCCCGCGAACATGATGGTAAAGCGGGAAATGCTGCTGAAGTTGGACGGGTAGCCCATTAATTCAATTTAAATACATGCAGATATTTTGATGTGGATCGCAGTCATTTTCGGGCCTTGGTAAAGTAGACATCTGCGCAGACGGGAATCATGTTCATTGCCTCATGTCTGACTTTACCAAGTTTTTGCACCCAGAAACGGGTGCAACACAATGTTAAAATTGGGGTCCAGAGAGTGGTAGGTGTCTGGAACAGAGGCGGTGGTGGAGACAGATATGATAGGAGTATTTAAGGAGCTTTTAGATAAACACATGAATATGCAAGAATAGAGCCATCAGGACCAATGGTATGCAGAAGAGATTGGTTTAATTTGATCTCATGTTCAACACAACACAACATTGTGAGCCACAAGGCCTGTTCTAGTGCTCTACTGTTCTGCAGTCTATCAGTGGTATTAATCTGTACTGTGATTAGTAAATCTTTGACACTGGAAGCTAATGTCAGTCAGCATCATTGGTGCTGAGTCCAAAATGAGCAGAGCATATTCTCCTGGAGATACCTCCTCTGGTGAGGACGAGGAGAGGGAAGAAACCAGCTGTACAGAGGTCAGAGCCAGTTGTCTGAAGTTTTCTACAATTTAAGTTCTGGAATACAAACATTGCCTTGTCTCTACTATATCTGCTTTTTTAAGATGCTCCTTCAAACCCACATCTTTGACTGTCACCTGAATTAGTATATCTTTATTTATTTGTGACATTTAGGCTTACATTAATACTGCAATGAAGTTACACTGAAAATCCTCTAGTTGCCACACTCCAGCGCCTTTTCATAGAATCACAGAAAACTTACACTACAGGAGGAGGTCACCGGGGCCCTATTTCCGTAACCCCACATACTTATCCTGCAATCCCTTTAACCTACACATCTCGGGACACTAAGGGGCAAGTTAGCATGATCAATCCACCTAACCCATACATCTTTGGATTGTGGAAGGTAACCGGAGTACCAAGAGGGAACCCATACAGACATAGGGAGAATGTGCAGACTCTGCACAGACTGTGATCCAAGCCCGGAATTGAACCCGGGTTGTTGGCACTGTGAGGCAGCAGTGTTAATAACTGTGCCACCGTGTCATCAGTGTCAAATATTTGTTTGCTCCCACTCCTGTGAAGCATCAAGGAATGTTTCAGCAGGTGGAGGCAGTGAGCTGACCAGGGTCGCAGGATGACAGTGAATGAGTTAAGACGAGCTTCTGATCTGTTTGAAGTACGAGTTAATGTGCAGTTAAATTCAATTAGAAAGCAGTCTAAATTCTCAACTGGCTACCTGCTCAGTTCTTTGCTTCAACATATCTCTGAAAGCAGCTGCTGCCATCATGTGCTAGAAACTCCGTAACTAAGGACAGTGGCAGATTGCCAGGAAGGCAAATGAGATCATCTGTTTGCTAAGGAACAGTGGCTTGATTAGAAAGATGACACGCCAAGTTCCCATGCAATTGTTATTACTGCTCTCCCTAGAGATGCCACTCATGCAATTAGAATTAATAAGTTAGTCTAATATTTGAATGCCGCCACTTTATTTATCTCTTCTTTGAAGATCCACAGTTGACTCACCCTGTAAAGGTTTCAAGACGAAGCCTGAGGGATGATTGAACAGAGGCATTTAAGATGATAGAGAAATTTAATAGGCTAGATACAGAGACACAGCACTGGGTTAAGTGGCCTCAGTAGCCAGGAGCACAAATCCTGTAATGGCCTTTAAATCTTGCGAGAGGCCAAAATGGTCATTTGCGCCGGTGAGATTTCAGAGCACAACTTTGCCTCCCCGCTGACTTGCATCACTTTGAATACATTACAATATACACAGCAGGGTCTTCAGCCCTCACTGAATCTTCCCACCCACCAGGCATGACGGCACACTGATGGGAATTGCTATCGCTTTTTAAAAATGGGAACCAGGTATAATGACCTCTGAGAGGAAGGAAGGAGGTGAACACTAACGTCTCCACTGAGCACCAGAGAGTCCAAGGGAACAGAGCCCACTGACGACTTCTGAGGGCTCTGGAGTGTCCCGAGATGTATCAGGCCTCACCCGCCAGCACGGCGGGGAAGACACACCTCTAGATAGTTTGCACACAGAATGCTAGAGAATCTGAAGAGAAAATTCCGTGGAGAGTTACAGGGCAGTTTCCTCACCTCAGGCAACAGCTCTGTTTCTCTCACCACAGATGCTTCCAAACCTGTTGAGTTGTTCCAACAATTTTTGTCCATATGGCGATGTTAGTTTTGAATCAATCAGCTCTTTTCCGTTCTTGTGTCCCACCAAGCGTGGATGATGCCTTGAAGTACATTCCATTTTGTATCTGCGCTCTATGTGGGAATGATGAAGAGTGCCTGCCCAATTGAGTCATGGAACTGTTGTTTTTATTGATCTGCGTCAGCAGAATGGCTGCCACCTGTATGAGAAGATTATGTCTACTTTGAACTAAAAGAGTTGCATCCTCCCTCTAGTGGACACCAGTGAATGTACCACAGTCAGAGCTGTGTGTGTTTAGAATGTTGTTCAGAGTCAGATCTGGTGAGGATCAGATCCAGCGGGGTGGCAATGCTGGGATCTTTGGAGTCTCCAGGATGCCTTGTGGCACAGTTTGTTCTGAAGGAAGATTTTAATTACCCAAAGCATATGGTGGCAGCAAAGCTCAGGCAGTCTCTGTCCTGATGATCCCATTTTGCTAGATCATGATGTCCATGGCAGGAAGGCCTTGCTTAAAGCACCAGCTGTTTCCTGAAATCTACCAATAGGTAAAGATATTCAGGTTTAGTAATTCTGCTGTTACAAAAATGCTCCTCAAGTCAATCTCATTAGGTGCATTGACCGAACAGGCGCCAGACTTTGGCGATTAGGGGAATTTCACAATAGTTTTATTGCAATGTTAATGTTAGCCTTACTTGTGACTAACAAACAAACTTTGAACTTTAAACTCTGTAGTGCAGCACAGCTGGTGCTTTAAGCAAAGCCTTCCTGCCATAGACATCATGATCTAGCAAAATGGGATCATCAGGACAAAGACTGCCTGAGCTTTGCTGCCACCATATGCTTTGGGTAATTAAAATCTTCCTTCAGAACAAACTGTGCCACAAGGAATCCTGGAGCATTGAAGCATAAATATTCATGAGATTAACTGGCCCTTTTTGAGTTGTAATGATGTTATGCCTTTAAGTAATGTATTTGTCATGTCTCTTGTACAAGATCTGTTTTAGTAGGTTTTTTTTATTATTGATGCCACTAGGTCTGTTTCTGACAGGACTGTGTTGTTACTGCAGCAACATAATTGCTCCTAATTGCTAAAATTTTAATTTTAGCCTGAAGTAATGCTGTTCTATTGTTTTTAGGGTTTTCCATGGGGTTTTGTGGAGTGGGACTTGATTAGGTTGATTGATTGAAAAATCAAATGACTGGGTGGATCCAGGCTTATACAGAAAAATCAAGCTTTGCTGCTGCTAGGATTTCTTAGTAAGCCTCTCTTACTCTCTCTCTGGATTGAGAGACTGGAATCTGCCAGGAAATAATTTTTTTTTCTTTGAGTTTCTGTTGTCCGGATGTGGATCTTTCTCTGGAGGTTGCTGTAAGAGAATTAGGAAATGGCTGTCTGTCTAGATCCCTGTCCAGAGATATTAAAAAGCTGGAAATCTAGCATCCATGAGTTTATACGTTTTGAGTGCTAACTGGCTCTGAAAAAGGGATTTATGTCAATGAGGGAATGTTGCTTACACTGGAACTATTTAATTTGATTTGTTTTATTATTGTCACATATATTATCATACAGTGAAAAGTGTTGTTTCTGCCTGCTATATAGACAAAGCATACCGTTCATAGGAAGGAAATGAGAGAGTACAGAATGTAGTATTACAGTCATAGCTAGGGTGTAGAGAAAAGTAGGTCCATTCAAAAGTCTGAAGGTAGCAGGGAAGAAGCTGTGGTTGAGTTGGTTGGTAAGTGACCTCAGACTTCTGTATCTTTTTCCTGACAGAAGAACGTGGAAGAAAGAATGCACAGGGTCCTTAATTATGCTGACTGCTTTCCTGAGGCAGTCAATGGACAGAAGGCTGGTTTGTGTGATGGATTGGCCTACATCACAACCTTTTGCAGTTTCTATCAGTCGTGGGCAAAGCAGGAGCTATACCAAGCTGTGATATAACCAGGAAGAAAGCTTTCTATGGTGCAGCTGTAAAAGTTGGCAAGAGTCATAGCTGACATGTTAGATTTCCTTAACCTTCTAAGAAAGCAGAGGCATTGGTGGGCTTTCTTAATTATAGTGTTGGCATGGGGGGGGGGCAGGTACCAGGACAGATTGTTTGTGATTTGGATGCCTAAAAACTTGACGCTCTCAACCCTTTCTATTTCATCCCTATTGTTCTCCTCTACACTTCCTGAAGTTGATGACAAGTTCCTTCATTTTGTTAACATTGAGGGAGAGATTATTGTCACTGCACCAGTTCACCAGATTCTCTATCTGATTTCTGTACTCTGTCTCATCATTGTTTAAGATCTGTCCCACGACAGCAGTGTTGTCAGCAAATTCGAAAATCAAATTGGAGGGAATTTGGCCACACAGTCATAGGTGAATAAGGAGAATAGTAGGGGGCTGAGAACACAGCCATGTGGGGCACCAGTGTTGAGGATGATTGTGGAGGAGGTTTTGTTGCCTATTCTTACTGATTGTGGTCTGGGAGTTAGAAAGTTCAGAATCCAGTTGCGGGGGGAGGTGCCTAGGCCCAGGCCATGGAGTTTGGAGATGATTTTCGAGGGCATAATGGTATTGAAGGCTGAACTGTAGTCAATAAATAGGAATGTGACATAGATGTCTTTGTTATCTAAGTGTTCCAGGGTTGAGTGCAGGGCAAGGGAGATGGTGTCTGCTGTGGACCTGTTGTGGTGGGAGGCAAACTGTAGTGGTTCCAAGTAATCTGGGAAGCTGAAATTGATTCATGCCATGACTAGCCTTTCAAAGCCTAGCCTAGCTGTTAAGAATTATACTTGTTATGTTTAAGTATTTCCAATGGTAAAAGTTACACTACTTCATTTTGTTATATTCTAAGTGTGTTCTGAAATAATGTTTGTTTTTGATAAAAGTTTCCTAGTAGGTCAATTGATTCATACCTAGAGTGAAAATTTTATGTTCACCCTAATGCCAAAATTAAAAGGAAAAGTTAAGGTTTGGTTCATTTCATGTTTTGGAGTTTCTGACCTGATCCCTAACAGAGTTGAGAGACAGATGGAGAGAATACATTAAGTAACTATTTGTGGGGGGCCTGCGGTGCGGGGCTGTTGGGTGGAGGGGGGTAGTTTCTATCATTAAGCATAGTGAATCCGTTACAGCAAAACCTTGCTCATGCATTTGTACTGAACCCTTCTGTCTGCCAGATTAACCTATGCTGTTTATCTTTCAGTGATTCAAGCTGAGAAACTCTGCTGTCTTGAGGGGAAGTTATGCCAACGTTCAGACTATGAAGTTCTATGATTTTTTTAAAATTCATTCCACAGTTCACTGATTGTGGGTGTCACCGGCAAGGCCAGCATTTTTGCCTCTCTTGAATTATCCTTGACAAGATCACTTACCATCACCACTGCATTGCAGATGTGTTTGTCAAGATTTACTCTCTTAGACTCCCACACCCCTGAGATATCCACAAGGAAATGGAGCTATTCACTTGCAGCTGGGAGTTTGGCTAAGGGCATGCCCACATGCCAGTCTGCATGCCTGGTAAAGCCAAACCTTCTCCAAATTCCTCTGAAGCTTTAGTCTGGCCACGAGGGACCCAATGTGTCTCCATGAAGAGGCATGGCTAAAAACTACCGATGGAGTGTTGTGTATTGACAGGGTGAGATTCACACGTTTGACTCTCTTTTTCACATTGCTACTTGCCTGCAGTGTGTGCTGAAAATGAGAAGCAAACTAGCACACTAAAGTTCAATATCTCTCTTCGCCAACACATTGATCTTTCAGCCATCATTATAAATGGAACATGCAAAAATTTAAAAATTTTTTAGAAGTGTATTTATAAGGCTTATATTAACACTGCAATTAATTACTGTGGAAAACCTCTAGTTGCCACACTCTGGTGCCTGTTCAGGTACACCGAGGGAGAATTTAGCATGGCTAATGCAATTAACTATGATTCATAGAATCCCAACAATACAGAAGGAGGCCATTCGGCTCATCAAGCCTGCACTGACAGCAATTTCACCCTGTTCCCATAAACCCACATATTTATCCTGTTAATTTCCCCCTCCCCCCAAGATTGGGTCAATTTAGGGTGATCAATCAACCTGACCCACATATCTTTGGACTGTGGGAGGAAACCGGAGCACCCGGAAGAAAGCCACGCCAACACAAGGCAAACATGCTGTCTCCGCACAGGCAATGACGTAAGCCAGGAATCGAACCCGGGTCCTTGGTGCTGTGAGGCAGCATTGCTAACCACTGTGCCACTGTGCTGTCCCAGTTCCAATCATAATACAGAAATCTTATTGTCTATTTCAGAAAATTCAATAATTACTTACACCTGGACCTAACAATGTAAGAAGCTCTCTTTTAAAGAGATGGTTACTCAAGTGAGCTTGATTTTTACCTAAAAATGTTGGTTCCTACATTGATCAGTTTTTATAGACATCATATTTAGTGGGAAGATTATGTTAACACCTGCAGACCCTGTATAAAGACACATCAATACAGTGTGTCTGTGGAGCATGCAGCAGGGGAGCGACACTGGAGAAAATAATCAAGCTCCTGTAAAATTGCTCAGATTCCCCTTGTTTAATCTTTGTTGTGTTCATCATTAATTTACTAAGTTTGCATTGCACCAAAAGCCTGGAGGGTTCTTCATTAAAATGGTCAATAATGGCTGCACTCAAGTTGCATTAACAATAGCTGGTAATTCTGGTATTTAATATTGCATCAACTATTTCCCATCTCCGGCAGCATCCTTCATCTTCCTAATGGTCCAACGACAACAAGCTCTGGTTGCCATTAAGACAGGCACCTTTTATTTTGAATTGGTTACCAGGGGTGACGCTTTCCTGAGTTGCCACTGAGGAGAATGAGAATTGCACGCTCGTAACTCATTCAAACACTGGCTGATCACAGATAATTACTGAACAGCAATAAACAAAAATTGCTGCAGACCATTTGAGAAGCAATTCTCACCGAGGAACATTTGTTTGAAAAAGCCTGGGTTTGCAGAAGAGGAGGCCTCGTGGGAGTGATAGGGAACCAGCAAAGCTGATACAGCAAGTGAACAGATGGACATACTGGGATGCCTGTTTCCTTCCTCATACCTCATCTACCATATACACCCCTGATTGTTGTTAACTCCACAGCCCATTTGTCACATAGTTGTGCTCATGTGGAACATTTATTTACAAAACGCTAGGGCAACTGTTCAATGGAAAGATCATTTGGTAGCTTAATTTTAAGGTTCAGGTGTCTTTATTGTGCATTCCAAAGCACTTCATCTGGATCATTTTCAGTACTGTTTACACTACTGCCTTTGCCAAATCCAGAGCCAAGAATGAGAGAGAATGTATGCAATTTGAGCATGGCCTGTTCCACACTGTGATGGGTTTTATCAAGCTGATCAAGCATTCTTTCTAGTTGTATCACAGCTTGGTATATCTTCTGCTCTGATCAAGACCGCAAGAAGCTACAAAAGGAAGTGAACATAGCCTAATCCACCACACAAACCAGCCTCCCACATGTACATTTTCTGTGCCACAGAACAGCAGCCAGCATCATCAAGGACCCCATGCACCCTGGACACTCTCCCTTCCACCTTCTTCTGTCGGGAAAAAGATACAAAAGTCTAAGGTCATGTACTAACTGACTCAAGATCAGCTTCTTTTCTGCTGCCATCAGACTTTTGGATACACCTACCTCACACCAAGTTGATCTTTCTCTACAGCCTAGCTATGACTGCATTCCACACTCTCTCCTTTCCTTCTCAATGTATAATATGCTTTGTCTGTGTAGCGCACAAGAAACAATACTTTTCACTACTTACTAATACACATGATAATAACAAATCAAATCAAATTAAATCAAATCAAAATGGCTGTCTTTAATGCAACAATTAGAGGCAGGCATCAAATGCAGCAAGGCTTTTATTTACCTGTAGAGAAGATAGGTGGAACAAGATATTCCTTTTGATACTATATTTAAATACAAGCCACCTCTGCATTCTGACCCAATCTCTTCTCCACTATCGCTCCTTTCCCAATCCCCCTTAATCCCTTCACCCCTCTCTTCCAGCAAATCCTTCCGCTGATCTACTCTCTCCCCATCTTCTCACACCAGATCTTATTCTCCATACAATTCTGACTTTCTCCAAATTCCCTCATCTCCCGTCCAATATCCTCTCACAATCAATGTCACGTTGAGATTATGTCTGGAAAATGTCAAAACGTTTGTGCCTTGTCTTCCTCGATTGCAAGAAATATGTTTTGTGCAGAATCCAGGATGTGCCAAATTTCAATTAGTAAATTAAGTTCCTGACCCTAATCAATTAAGCCACATGGAAATGTCACAATATTGACTAATGGTACATTTCACACAAATTATATATCCTATACCAAACTCTTCACCTGACCACCTCCCCTTCACTGTTCTGGATTTATGATTGCTTTGGTGGCGGCTTATCTCTCTTCAATGGGGTACACCACCCTAGGAAATAAACAATGTCCACGGAAAGCCAGTCACAATCTGATGGCACAGGAGAACTAGCTTTGCATGGGCCTTTGATCCATCAGTTACCGTATGTCACTTCCTACTCACTGCAGGGTACATATTCAAGGAAAAAGTCTCTTTTTGTGAACTTCATTTTCAGAATTCACCTTTGAAATGCTTCCCTTTTATAAGTCAATCAATTCCTTTCTAAATATGTTTCTCTTTTATAATGTTTTTAAATCTATTTCTAAGAACAAAGAACAAAGAACAAAACAGCACGGGAAACAGGCCCTTCGGCCCAACGAGCCCGTACCGCCTCCCCGATGTTCCCATCTCAACCCGCGATCCCTGTCCATGTTTATAGATCTATGGATTAAAAACCAAATTTGAGACAATTTAGGGAGAATTTGTTTTGCCAATTAGCCCAAGAGCACATCTTTGGGATGTGGGAGGAAACCGGAGCACCCGGAGAAAACCCACGCAAGAACGGGGAGAATGCGCAAACTCCCACAGACACAGGCCCAAATCCATGTATCTGCACAGCACAGCGATAGTCACTGAGCTGTCGTGTTGCCCATCAGATGGTCCAGGTCAAGCATACACCAACAACGTGAAGCAGTAGGATACTCTCGAAAAAGATCCAAGAGCAGCCCTCTCACGACCCATCGCGTGTATGCCCCTCATTAGACAACAAGGTGGACCAAAGCACCTGTAGGATAAAAACAAGTACATCAATATCATCATCTATTTACACACTTCCCAGGGACTCCCAAGGGTCATGATCCCTATTTTAAATCAGTTTTCTATACCCCTCCATTCCCATTCTGTTCATGTGCCCATCTAAGTATTTCTTAAATAACTCCAGAGTGCCTGCCTCCACCACTTTACTTGGCAGCGCCTTCCATACCCCCACCACCCTCTGTGTGAAAAAACTCCCTCTAGCATCCAAATTATACCTTACCCCCCCTCACCCTAAGCCTGTGACCCCCTCGTGCTATTTGAGTCCATCCTAGGAAAAAGCTTAACACTGTTTACTCTATCTATCCCCTTCAAAATCTTGTACACCTCTATCAGATCTCCTCTAAGTCTACGTCTTTCTAAGGAAAACAGTCCAAATTTGCCTAATCTCTCCTCGTAACTCAGACTTCCATACCAGGCAGCATCCTGGTAAACCTCCTCTGCACTCTCTCCATGTCCTTCCGGTAGTAAGGCGACCAGAACTGGACGCAGTATTCCAAATGAGGTCTAACCAACGTTTTATACAACTGCAACATTTAAGGCCAGCTCTTGTACTCTATACCCCTTCCTATAAAGGCTAGCATACTATATGCTTTCTTCACAACCTTCTCCACTTGCTCTGCCACCTTCAGAGACTTGTTCACCTGCACCCCAGGTCCCTCTGCATTTCTATACTCTTAATAGGTCTACCCTTTATCATATACCTCCCCCCTACATTCTTTCTCCCGAAATGCATCACCACACATTTATCAGGATTGAATTCCATCTGCCATCTGTCTGCCTGATTATTCTATCTGATTATCCACTTCTACTTTTCTCTTTTTACGTATAATGTTTTTTCACAATATCTCTCAATCCATCCCTTTGCATATCTTTCCAGTGGCACTGCTGCCTCACTGCCCCAGGGTGCCAGATTCAATCCTGGTCTTAGGTCACTGTCTATGTGGAATTTGCACGTTCTCCTCTTGTCTGTGTGGGTTTCCTTTGGGTGTTCAGGTTTCCTCCCCACAATCCAAAGATGTCGGTGTTAGATTGATTGACCATGCTGAATTGACCCTAAGTGTCAGAGTGGATTAGGAGGGTAAATATGTGGGGCTATAGGGATAGGGCCTGGGTGGGATTGTTGTCGGTGCAGGCTCGATAGACCAAATGGCCTCTTTCTTCACCATAGGGAGTATATGATTCCCTGATTCCCTATCTATCACATTCTCTCTATGGTGGCAATTTTATGTTCCTGATTGCCTTGGAAATTGGAGCGAGTGAGGGGCAGACCATGGAAAGTGCTATTGACCTCACTTACAGTTTTGGGATGAGCAAGGCCATAAAATCCTGTCCTACATTTCTCTTTAAATATATAGTACTGTTCTCTCTTTATCTGTGGTTACCTCAGCTACCTCCCCACATACATCTTGATTTATTGATGTCCCTGTCTCTCTACCTCTGTGTCTCTATTTATCTGCGTTTCTCTATCTCCAGTGAGGGTAAACGTGTGTTTTCACACTGTGTAAGACAGAGCACCGCTTCTGCTGTCTGCCTAGCAGTCTGCAAAGTGCTGCTCAAATTTGGCATCATTGACATGATTTATTGGTACAGCGTACAAGAGTTTGTGTCTTGCAGGCTCTGACTCCAGCAGACACGAAGCCCCCTAAATGGATCAAGTCAATTTGCTGGAATCTGATGAATTGGTTCCAGTGGTGAAAACATTGATTTGAATTTGTTTTGCATATTTTTACCTTCTGTTTGTCAAATGATTTATGCTGAGGCATTTGTACAGTTATAGAATATTTTTTAACCCAGCTAAAATTTGTGTTTTTTTCCCATCGAAACAGATGGGATCTCTGTGTGTGACGTGCTAATTAGTCTGCATTTCACTTTCGCAAACACTTTCATCAATGAAAATGTTTACCTCTGACTCCTGCCAAAGGGGTTGCAATGTTTGCAGAACAATTGAAGTGTTATGGTGAATAATGATACAGTTTCAGTGTGAATACATCGCCCTAGACCCCAGTTGATTGGGCAGGGGCCGCAGTCACTGGTAAGAAAAGACAAATTTCATTGTAAAAGAACTGGTCTTAGCATCTATTGTTGTCGTTTGTTGTGCAGGGAAAACACATCAGATCAATGAAGAAGCTACTCCTCAATGTTGCACTTGGACAGCATAGTGGCACAATGGTTAGCACTGCTGCCTCACAGCTCCAGAGACCGCAATTCAATTCCCAGCTTGGACCACTGTCTGTGTGGAGCTTGCAGGTTCTCCCCACATCTGTGTGGGTTTCCTCCAGTTTCCTCCCACAGTCCAAAGACGTGCGGGTTAGGTTGATTGGCCATGCTTATTTGCCCCTTAGTGCCCCGGGGTGCATAGGTTAGAGGGATTAGTGGGGTAAATATGTGAGATTACAGGGATAGGGAATGGGTGGGATTGTTGTTAGTGCAGATTCAATGGGCCCAATGGCCCCCTTCTGCACTGTAGGGATTCTATGATTAATACGAAGTATTTATAGTTCAAAAACAGGCCATTGGTCCCAACAGTTCTGTTCTGGTCTTTTATTTCACTCAAGTCATGTCCAACTTTTCTTCATCTCAGTCCCATTAAGCATATCCTCTTATATCTTGCCCCCTGCCCACACTTACCTATATTCCCATTAAATGCAATTATTATTTGTCTCAGCCACTCCCACTCCAAGTGACTGCACATTCCACACTTTAGCCACTCTCTGGGGAAAGAGATTTCTTCTGAATTTTATTCTCTTGAACTTTTAGAAGTGCATCTTTTAGCCTTCTTTTTCCTAAAGAAGAGTCGCAACTTGTTCAGCTATTGCAGACAATTAGAATCTCATTTAAAGCCATAGGGTAGAATGTTCCCAACCTGCCCACCACAGGAATCGGAGAGAGTGGGACAGGACCAGGCAAAGGCCTGGTAATCTCAGGCAGCATTTTCTGGTCTTAGGATAAACGCATCCAGAAAATCCAGAGTTATAATTGCTGACCAGGTTTCCTAAACTAAACTAGGCCCATTTGCATGTGTTTGGCCCATATCCCTCTAAGTCTTTCCCATCCGTATACTTCTTCAAATATATTTTAAATATTGTAATTGTATCTGCCTCTACCACTTCCTCTGGCACCTCACTCCATATCTGAACCACCCTCTGCATGAAAAAATTGCCCTTCAGTCCCTTTTAAATCTTTCTCCTTTCACCTTAAACCAATGCTCTCTAATTTCCTCTCCTGGGAAAAAGATCATCTTTCTTTACACTATATCATGTGCCTAGCTATTCTTTTTGTCATATAGAAACCAAAATTGAGCACGGTACTCTAAACAAACATGGTCAAACCAAGAATCTTTATACTTTTGACACAATGGGTTAGATTTGCACTGAGGCAGCATGTATAGTGGGCAGCACAATAGCACATTACTTAGCACTGATGCCTCACAGCACCAGGGACCTGGGTTTTATTCTGGTCTTGGGTGGCTTTCTGTGTGGAGTTCTCCCCATTCTGTTTGGATTTCCACTGGGTGTTCCAGTTTTCTTCCACGGTCCAAAGATATGCAGGTTGGGATTTCACTAAGACAGCAGGTACAGGGCAGCACAATGGCACAGTGGTTATCGTTGCTGCCTCAGAGCACCAGGGATCCAGGTTCGGTTCCCACCTTGGGTCACTGTCTGTGCGGAATCTGCACATTGTCCCGGTGTCTGCGTGGGCTTCCTCCGAGCGCTCCAGCTTCCTCCTACAGTCTGGAAGATGTGCTGGTTAAGCGCACTGGCTGTGCTAAATTCTCCCTAGTGTATTCGAACAGCCACCAGAGTGTGGCGACTGGGGGATGTTCACAGTGACTTCATTGCAATGTTAATGTAAGCCTAGTTGTGACTAATACATAGATAAAGTTAAACTTAAAAATGTGTAGGTTGGGTGGGTTAGCGTGATGGATGTGAGGGCTCGCAGGGGTGGAGCAGGGGGAGGGCCTGGGTGGAATTTTCTTTCAGAGAGTTGGTGCAAAATGGCTTCTTTCTGCACTGTTGGGGTTCTTTGGTTTGATGATAGCTTGATTTAGGCAGTTCCCCAGCTTGGCAGACATGATTTTGTTTAAATTATGAATATTGTGATGTTATTCTAGCGAGGGAGAGTTGGAGATGGATCTGAACTTACCATTTTCTGAAGCAGAGTGTAGGTAACCACAGGGGCAGATGAATGCCACGGCAGACTAGTTAAAAGGCCCACTTTAGTCCTCTTGGACTTCATCACTCTTCCATTAGCCCTCTAACTTTCAACAAAATGAACTAAAAGTTTCTGTTCCAGTAGCACACAAATGCCAAGAAAATCTTTTAAAAATAATTTAATAGAAGTGATTACTTTGAATAATGGTCCACCATGGGCAACAGTCCACTTAATTCCTTCTTAAAATCTTATTTCTTCATCGCAATAACTTACGCTGACATCTCTGCTTTTCAATTCCATCCCCTTGAAACGAATTTTGCCTACAATTCACACCCATACTGTTCACCGGCCGTACAGAGGGGCAAACAGGTCTGAAGACAACTTGATGGGTTGGCTCGCAGAGTGATCAGTGCCATCCATTTGCTTGGTACTTGTGGGATTAATAGAGGTCAGAGGCATGTCCCCAATTTTTTGTTACTGTTTACAATTCAAGCAGTAGTGACCCGACCCCTTTCATTAATCCCCTTCATGACCCTTTTCCTATCTCCCTTCATGATGCCCCTCCTGCCTCCCTTCGACCCCACTCCTCCTCAAGTTGCATTCCCCTTCAGGCCCCACCTGCTTGTCATTGACACTGACACTCTGGCAGTGCCTATCAGGCATTGGTGGCACTAGCAGGTTGGCACTACTCAATGGACATTGCCCAGCCATATCTCTGATCTTCTGGGGGCTTCAATGGGCTCTGAGCACCTCCTCCTGCATCCACCTACCCCTCTGCTCCCCCCCACCAACCAAAACCAGCATGGCCATAACACCTGGTCTCTCTCCATTTGTGGAGACTAGTAATGATTCTTGTTGAGTTCCCGCTGCACCTGAGGATCAGAGAATCCTGAAAATTAGGAGAATCCAGCCTCAAATAGACGAGGCATATATAATTTTTTATTTAAATATCCTTATTTGATTCCCACCCTACTGGACATGATTATGTCTGGGTGCGATGGCTGGGAGGATTCCAATGGGATTTTGCATTGGTACTGAATATAATAGAACCCTCATCCAAGACTCTTTGCCCTGTAACACCTGGACGCGATCTGTACTGAGCTCTGCATGGGGGAAGATTCCTGATATTTGTATCTGGAGCATCTGGCAATGTTAAACTTCTTACTAAGCTGAATATCTGGGGCCACAGATTGTGAACAGAATAACCTTTCAATTTTTTTCAGCTGTCATTTCATTTGCTACAAAGGAGTAGCATCCTTTTAATCGATTGTCCCATGTTTTCAACTTTGGGATCAAATGATTCCATTTGCCTGATCAAAGGTATTTTAACATGCATCTGTACTTTGCTTCTTCATATTTTTGATGCTCCAGTCTCTTCCCGCTCTAGCTGTGCACTGTGACCCACAAAGAGTTTGAAATTTTTTCCTCGTTGCCAGTATAATAAATAGAAGGTGATTCAATGAGTCTTAAGTGGCAAAAGACTCTATTGCCAACAAATAAAAAAGTATTTATACTGTAGGGTCAGACAAAATAATGATGTGACTGTACTATTTTCCTTCCTGCCTCCAAATGGGGATTCTCCCCAAACCCGGGTATGGGCCCTTGCCCTCAACTGGAGCAGCTTCCTGCCTTCACAATCCAGCCTGATCATGTCGTCCTCAGGGAAAGCCTTCTTAAAGGAGCCACGCTACCACACGTTTATACCTCTGCAGGGTCTTTTACTCTAAAGGTGGCAGGATTTTCAGTTAGTGCCAGCGAGTAATTTGAATTAGCCACTCACACGTCACACAACAGAGTTACCTTCATTATTGAGCACAATTTAATCACTTCAAAATTTTCCTAATCACAGACAGCCCCCTCAGCATGTACAGAATTTAGTGCTATTTAACACATTTCAAACTGTCACCAGATCCATTATCCTTGTATTCATTTCAATAAAATACATCAGCCAGCCAGACAGCATGTTGCCATAGCACCAAAGATATGTGCCTCCCATACATACGTTATGGCCATGGATTTATTCTTGTTTTCATTTTAATTCGTCACCGGTAAATCCGGAATTTCAGGATGAGCTTCTTTATCCTCAGAGGATAAATCTGTGCAAGTTGTTATCTGAAAGAATAATTAAGTCAAATAGTGCAGATGCATTTAAGAGGTTTCTTGGAAATCATAAGGAGAAAAGAAGGGAAAAATTAGGAAGTTTAGAAAGATAAATAAAGATGAGAGAAGTCTCCAGCATACAGTGGCTGTAATGTGTACTGTCCGCAAGATGCACTGCAGGATCTCACCTGGTTCTTTAAACAGCGCATTCCAAACCTGTGAACACTACTGCCTCAAAGGACAAGGGCAGGTTACAAACCTCAAGGTATAATATGTCTTGTGAGTTTCCTCCAGGTGCTCCAGTTTCCCCTTACAGTCCAAAGATGTGCGACTTAAGTGGATTGGCCATGCTAAATTGCCCCTTAGTGTCAAAGGGACAAGTTAGTGTAAATGTGTGGGGATGGGGCCCGGGTGGGATTGTGATCGGTGCTGGCTCAATGGGCCGACTGGCCTCCTTTCTGCACTGTAGGGATTCTATGAAGAAACAATCAAATCAAAACTTAAAGCACTGTGGGAACAACTTCTGAATTATCTGAAGATCGGAGGTATTAGGCAAACTTAGGTGTGTTTGTATGAAATGGGATTTCAATGATGTTCATGTTAAATAGTTATATAGACAAATCCAACTTATCATCTACAGTGTACAAACACTTTTAAAATTAGAGCTGGCCTTTTCTGAGTGAACTCAGAAAGCAATTTTTCACCCGGAAGGGAATGAGAATCTGGGAAGTCCCTCCACAGAAAGCCCATGTGTGTTACAGGTTCAAGACAGAGATCAGTAAGAGTTTTGTTGGATAAGGGCATTAAGGGCATATTTTTCAATTGTTCTGTGTTTGATTGACTGAATTTGTTTATGTTCACTATGCTTGACTGATTTAGCCTGTGAGTTGACTCAAGGAAAACTAAACCCATTGTACAAAGAGCTGGAAGAAGTCTTTTACTGGCATTTACATAGTAAAAGGGTAGGAAGAGAAGAGGTGGGGCCAGTAAGGAGCAAAAATAGATTTATGCATGAAGGCATGGGGTAAAACTGAGGTAGGGCAGAATTTTCCCATTCCACAGGAATTGTAGTAGGTGGCAACGAACTATGCAAGAGCACATTGACCTTGGGCAGGATTTTCCAGTCTTTGAGGCCAGTGTAGCTGGAAAATTCCACCTGTAGTAAATTAATACATTCTATCTTTCTTTACCAAGGATAAAGAGATTGCCAAAAAGTCAGAGTGAAAAAGGAGATAGCTGCAACACTGTATTGACAATGAGTAGATATTAGAGAGGTAAATTTTATGCAGAGTTGATATGGCACTAGAGTCAGATGAGTGTGTAGTGATTGTGAAGTCTGTCTCTTTAAGACAGATTTAAAATTTGATTACTATAAAGACACACATTCCAACCATTATCTTATAAATTGAGTTTGTGACTTTATATGCCCTGTTTGTGACTATGACTCTTCAAATGACAAAATTCTTACAGCATGTGACAGGGTTGATATAGATAAGATGTTTCCCCTTGCTTGTGAGTCTAAAACCAGAGGACATAATCTCAGGCTAAGGGTAGGCCATGTCAGACTGAGAAAAGGGAGAATTTCTTCATTTAGAAGGTGGTGAACCTTTGGAATTCTTGTATTTGTATGTTTTGTTGTGTTACATTGTGGCATGGCATGTTGTGTTGTGCCTTGGCACTGTGTTATTTTGTAAATACTGATATGTTCACTTTGCTGATTAGTTTCACACTAAGATGAGTTTGAAATATATGTTGTTTCTCCCCTCAATTCACTCAATGCCCTATTTATTTGTGCATCTAACCCAATTTATTTTCATTCTCCTTGCTGGGAGGAGCTGTTTTGTTCAGTGTCAAGGAACAATTGCTGCTTCTGCCAGTGAGATTTACACATGTCTCTGGCTGTGTGACAGTAAACAGTGCATGTAACTCTACAGAAACCTTTCCATCTCCAACACAAACTCTATGCCTGACAAGCTCCTCTCATGCCTAACACACATGGAAAGTGCCAGGAAAGCCTGGGCTTGTTGGCACTCACTCTATCAGCAAATACAGACATGAATAAATTAATCCTTTTGAGAGTGCTTTTACTACCTTCAAACACTATTCTCCACTGGGTGGAGAATGCTGATTAGTCAAAATCTGCTGGGAGAAAAATTGTATTTTGGAATCCCAATTCAACCATAAGGAATAAAAGTATGTAACTCAAGGATCCTGTGGCGTGAACGAAAGATGCATTCATTAGTTTAGATGTTTAGAGAAAGTTATAGTAAATAGCAACCAATGGTTTTTGTGTTTTTTGTGTCAGAGTGAATCTCACCAAGAAGACTGATGTAAGAACACTCAAGTCATTTTTAAAGCTGCAGCAAATTGAAGGGAGCAAAAGGCATTTTTAAAAATTTAAAATTATATTTCGTCCAGTTAGTTGTTTCACACACTGAGTTAAGTAATTATTTTAGCCAAGTCCAAATCAGCCCAAAGGGTTGTGAATCTGTGAAATACCCTGTCCAGTGAAACAGTTGAGGCTATCTCTTTGAATGTTTTTAAGACAAGGATAGATAAATTTTTGAACAGGAAAGGAACCAAGGTGAGCGGCCAGGCAAACGGAGCTAAGGCCACAAAAAGATTAGCCATGATCTTATTGAATGGTGGAGGATGCTCGAGGGGACAGATGACATATTCCTGCCCCTAGTTCTATTGTTCTTATGTTCTTTAAATACAGGTGGGGAGGAACAGGGTCTGGGATCATGGCTTCAGCTTATCCATTCACTCAGCTCTTGTCGAAAATTCATTGAAAACCCAACTAACTTCATGGTACAGAAAATGGATATCTCCTGTAAAATGAAGGCATTTGACATTAGCTTTTCTATTTGAAATGATGGTATTATTGGTAAGGGTTCATTTATGATTGTGTTACAATATTGGGAATCAGAAAATTGTCAACTTGGGAAATTTCACGGAAAAGATAAATAAAAAAGTGCCAAACGTTCACAATACAAAATGCTGACACATATTGTATGTTCCTAGACAACATTATTAACAGGCATACAATCAGCTTTTACTAGAAGTTAACAGAGTTGGCAGATCCTGCTGTGAATCAGCATGCAACACTGATTTGACATCACCAACACCATTTTGGAGTTCAATGCTCCAGCTAATAGTGTCACTTAATAACACGCGACTGAATACATCTACAGCAATAAGAAGGGACTTTCCCACCCACTAAATGACAATTAAAAGGATCATTAGCTACTTTCAGGTTAGTTGCTGATTGATTTTTACTGGCTGTTGCTACTATTGTATCGGGTTATCATACTTTCTAGAGTTCTTTAAAGCTCTTAAAGCTCTGTGGAAGCGGCGTTGGCAGGTTCTGAACGATGTAGGGCGGGATTTTACGATTTTGCTCAGACGGGATTGTAAAATCCTGTCCGTGGCTAACAGAGATTTCTGGGAACCTCACCCACTGCGATTCTAGGACGGGCAAGGTGATGGGGTTTTGGCCATAGTCCTGACTTCAGCACAAATCCATTGCTCCCAGACTTGGTTACAGTAGTAGGTCTGAACCTCAGAATACAGCATGACTGGGAGAATGAAGAGCAAACATACAGGGCAGGACAAGCTGCTGGGAGAGGAGGAGGAAGGAGGAAGTGGCCTCCAAACAAAAGATACATCTGCCCTGGATGCTAAAGGAGCATTCCTTCCACCTGAACTCCTCTGAGGAGCAGCCTATGACAGACGTCTATGCTTCGTTAAAGATGTCCCCACTGAACTCTTCTGTGACCAGTAAAAGGATAGTCACCACAATGCACCAAGTAGTTGCCAGGATTCTTTTGTAGCCCGCCCCATTGAGTGCTCATCTGAGCATTCTGTAGCAGAACTCATTTGTGATCTTGCCTTTGTGGGTACTGACATCCACTCAACCTTTGCCCTCTCCCCTAGCTACAAAGCACTTCATCGAATCAGATATTCCCTACTATACAGAAAGAGGCTATTCGGCCCATTGAGTCTGCACCGACCACAAGCCCACCCAGGCCCCATTCCCACAACCCCACATATTTACACTGCTCACTGATACTAGGAGACAATTTAGCATGGCCAATCAACTAAACCTATACGTCTTTGAACTGTGGGAGGAATCGAAGCACCCAGAGGAAACCCATGCAGGCATGGGGAGAATGTACAAACTCCACACAGCCCCGTGGCCAGAATTGAACCCGGGTCCCTGGCACTGTGAGACAGCAGTGCTAACCACCATGCCACTGAGCCGCCCCAACTTGTACCAATTGATTGGCCAAATGCAGATCTCACCCCGAACCTCTTCTCTAAAGTGTTATATCTGTGTTCTTAGTTACTGGTGTGACGTTCAGGTGAGGTGTCTCACCATTAGCGCCACCTTCTGCTTCTCTGGCCTGTTGCTCTTTCCAGCGTTCACAGGTCAGCTGACAGTTCCTGGGCAACTAAGAAGAAAAAAGCACAAGATTAGGATGTGGTGGGGGAGGTGGGGAAGTAAGGCATGAATGTTTCCACCATCTGTGGTTTCCAGGCCGGAGGACTTTGTGGGAGAGGAAGAAGTGGGATGTGGGAAGGAGTCACCTTCTATCATGTCAGCTGAAGACCCCAATAATGTCAAACACCATCATCTCTTCAGAGATAGGAACATGTGGCCTCAACACTTCCTCATTGTTTAACACCTCCAACCTTATCCCACAAGGAGAGGGGCGCTTGTCACATGAGCGTGGTGCAATCTGTTTAGGTGATGTAGCTGTCCTGGATGAATAGCTGTCAGTGCACACAAGCTGTGATGTGGGGTGTGAGGCTTTCAGCAGGGTGGGAGTGTAACTATGGGGTGCAAGGTGTGATTTGTGATTGGTAGGAATGGTTGGTGGGTGTGATGCGGGTGTAGCAGACACAATAAAGCATGAGGCTGGTGGTGTTGTTGTTACAACGAGGCATTGGAAAAGGAACCCACTGGTCTCGCTCACTTGTGAGAGGGCACCAGAGCAGTTCTCACTGCCCTGCATCCAGTGATCAGGGTTGCACTCCTCATATTGAGTGCCATGGCTCTCTGATCCCGTTGCCTGCTGAGAAATATTCTGGGGGTGGGGAGGTGCAAGGAGTGGGGGCAAGGAGATGGGGGTGACAGAAGGCACCTGCAGGTAGAGTAGATCATTTAGCCCCCCTGCACTTCCTTGACCACAGCCTTCATTTTAGCATTGGCACATCCCGGAGCCCCATCCTCTCCCATGTAGTGAGATTCCTTTCTCTTTCCTGAGTCAGAAGCAGTTGGCAAATGATCTTGAGCCTCCAATCACAATGCACATCCCCTTTAAAAGTGGCAGGCTACCTTTAATTGTGCTGACTAACGTGGCTTCATGAGAGCTCCTTACAATTTTGGCCTTGCTCTTGAGGTGAGCAACTATTCAACAAAGTGAAAACAACGGCCTGTGTGCTGTCGTCATGGTGAAAGGGCTTTTTTTTATTCATTCATGGAACATGAGCATCGCTGGCTGGCTAGCATTTATTGCCTACTCCTAGTTGCCTTTGGAAAGGGGGTGGTGAGCTGCCTTCTTGAATCACTGCAGTCCATGTGCTGTGGTTGACCCACATTGCCGTGAAGGAGGGAATTCCAGGATTTTGACCCAGTAACCGCGAAGGAATGGTGATATATTTCCAAGTCAGGATGGTGAGTGGCTTGCAGGTGTTGGTATTCCCATGTATCTGCTGTCCTTGCCCTTCTAGATGGAAGTGGTCATGGGTTTGGAAGATACTGTCTAAGGACCTTTGCTGAATTGCTGCAGTGCATCTTGTGGATAGACTACTGCTACTAAGCATCAAGAGTATGCCGGGCCATGAGGTTGCAGATCGTGCTGGAGTACAGTTCTGCTGCTGTGGATGGGTTTTGTTGATAAATAAGCTTTACATAGACTAACAAATAGTGACTGTTTTGCAGCATGTTTCTCAGTCGCTATTAGAGCAATAAAAATAAAATAATTCCACCAAAATGCATCTTCAACAGATTGTGGCATCGACAGACGTTGAGCAGGTAGGAGTGGAGAGTTATAATTACGGGTTAGAAAAACATTAATGATTCCTCTTCAAAAATCCTGCCCCTGTAGCATTGAAGAATTACAGAATTGGAACTGATGTAATGGGATCATTCAGATTGCGGTACCCCCTGTGTTTAAAGTGCACAAAGCAAAAGACAAATTCTCAGGAGAAAGTGACGGTTGCAAATTACAGCGATTTTGAGGCGATTTTTGTTTTCCCTCCACCCCTTCCTAACCCAGTTTCTGGCAGATAAAACAAGCTTCCTACTAACATTCACAAGTCACAAGCCCAGCAATTATCACTGACATTGCAATAAGTATCGATGCTATTTCTGTGTCAGGCTGTAGTAATCTAACCAGTCATTGTCACACATTGCAAAATTACCAGTCGGATAAAGGGATCACTGAGTACTGGAGGAGTGAATTTGTGCGTTTATCTTGCTGAGGTCAATAATGTTGACGGAGCAGTTCCCGCCCCGGGCCCTGGGTACATAAATCGAAAAGCAGACGGATGCTGGAAACTTGAAACAAAAACAGAAAATGCCGGAAGGATCTGGCATCGTCTGCGGAGAGAAACACAGGCAGGAATTCTCCAGCCCTTTGCACTGGTGGAATTCTCCATCCTCGCTTGCAACGACGGGGCGCGAATGGATGGAGAATTCTGGTCACGGTTAACGTTTCAGGTCCGTGACTTTTCATCGGAACTGGGAGAAGATGTGATAGGTGGGTGGGGCAGGGACGAAAGGGAAGGTAGAATTCAGAAGAAATTCAGTCACAATCTTCCAAAGGCCAAAGTGAACAGTTGACAAGGCAAGGAAAGAAATAGAGGAATAAAAAATGTGTCTAGAGCAGGCATGGTATTGCTGAAAAGAAACAAAATGGAACAGAGATTGTGGTCTGAACGTGCACTCACTGTTCAGCCCAGAAGACTGTCAAGAGTCTAATCAAAAATTTAAGATGATATTTCTCAAGCTTATGTTGAGTTTGAGTGGAACAAAGTAGTAGGCCAAGGACAGAGATCAGCACGAGAGCAAGGCAGGGAATAAAATCACCAGCAAATCACATTGTACAAATCACAATCTTGTACCAAACATCCTACATAGCTTGCTGTAATCATGTGACCTCTGTTATAAGGCACAGGCTGAGGCGGCCATATTACTGTCAGTTCTAATAAAGACAGTTGTACCAAAATCAATGTACTCTTTGACCTTGTAACATTGTGTCAGTTTGGCAGACAGCAATTGTAAGTTTAATCATAATGTTGGGGTTAGTAAGAAGCCAGAGGGAGAGGTGCAGATGGAGAGAGAGTATTGGAGATGGGTGAAGGTTGAGCAGGGGAAGGGGAGGATCACTGTTCAAAGTCATAAACTTGGAGACAAAGGCGGTGGAAGGAGAGTTCATCATCATGCTGAATTCAAAATTCATTATGGTGAAGGCATATTACATCTCTAACTTTTCCCAGTTCTGACAAAAGGTCATGAGATCTTTATCATGAGATCAGGCCTGAGATGTTAACTCTGTTTCTCAGGTGCTGCCAGGATCTGCTGTGTTTTTCCAGTCTCTTCTATTTTTATTCTTGAATACATAGTCTGGGCTGACACTTCAGTGTCACACTGTTAGAAAGTTGTTTCTTACAGATAAGAGGGTGAATTCATTCAAGCTTTTCCAATTTCATATCCCAATATTTATCCCTCAAGCAACAACACCAAAAAAACAAATTATTTGGTCATTTCTCTCACTTTTGTTTGCACTCACACATTGATTGTCATGTTTCTGACATTGCAAAAGTGACTACACTTCAAAACTAATTACTTGGTGTTATATTGGATTCCTGATGATATGCAACGCACAATATAAGTTTGTTCTTTCTTTTTTTCCTCTCTTCTTTTCTCTGTCTTTCCTGTTTTCTCTTTCTCGCTCTTTCTTTCTAGTTCTTTTCTATTCTTCAATTTCTTCCTCTCTTGTTCTGTCTCTTTCTTCCTTTCTTCCTCTCTCTTTCCTCCTGTCTTTCTTTTGTCTCCTTCTTTCTCTTTCTCTCATTTGTCTCTTTTTTTCTCCTTTCCCTTTGCCTTGTTTCTATCGCTTTCTCTTTCTATTTCAATTTGTGGGACTAATTGGATAACTCTTTCAAGAGGCTAGCACAGGCTGAATGGACTGAATAGCTTCTTTGTATGGCGAATGGTGCTATTCACCCTCAGGGTTAAACCCTTTCATTTATTTTACGTTTCTTTGTTTCCTCTCATTGCTCTCTCATTTTCTTTTATTGCTTTTTATTCCGTCCTTAAAGTTACAAAGCCAATGCTCAGAATATACGGGCAGACTCAAATCCATTCCTTGCTAATTTCAAATTCAAAATTCAACAGGATCCAATTCATGGTCTCCACAAGAGAGACAAACAATATCCAAGCTGACAAGGTAGAATCATAAAATCCCTACAGTGCAGAAGGAAGCCATTCAGCCTTTTGAGCCTGCATCAACAACAGTTCTATCCAGATCCTAACCTTGTAACCCCACATATTTACCCCACTAAAGGGTAATTTAACGTGGTCAACCTAACCTGCACATCTTTGGGGGGGAAACTGGAGCACCCGGAGGAAACCCATGCAGACGTGGGGAGAATGTGCAAATTCCACACAGATGATCACCTGAGGCTGGAATCGAACCCAGGTACCTGGCACTGTGATAAGGCATTGTTCCCCGTCTGGGGCTTGATCCAACACTTGTTCTCAGCCAAAAGGCCAAGAAGCAATCACTGCTCTCTCACTGTATTATGTTCAGCCTCTGCTGCTCTGCCACTGTTTGCCATTTTGCCCTGCCTCTTTAATGTATTCCTGTGTTTACCTGCCACCTTCTGGGTCCTTTCTCCCTGCAGGATTTGAAGAGATTGGTTTTCCTCTTCACATCAGTTTTCATGTATTTGTTACTCCACTCTGGCCTCTGTCTGCACTTAGTCTATCGTATTTACCCTATAAGTTTAACAAAGTACCTGTAATAATGTCAGACTTAAGCTCTGCTGCAGTGTTGTTTGAACAAATATCTGCAATATGCTTTGTTTTACTTATTTCCTCAGACTATTGAATTTAGCTGTTTTATATGTCCAGCTTCTAGTCTTGGATATTCCTGACTACTCCATCTTGATATAAATTATCATTCAGCAGTCACTGTCTCTCAGGAGTTCTCTGTCTTCTGTTTGCTGTATATTACTGAGATCATTTACAGGTATCAAGCTGGGCCAAACGTCCCTTGTTGCTTCTTCAATGCATTGAGGTAAGCATTGAGGTTCATTCACCCACCTGTTACATCAATGGAATCAAAGTTGGGGTGGAGCATCTACTCAGATTAAAAGCAACATACTGTGCAGATGCTGGAATCTGAAACAAAAAGAGAAAATGCTGGAAAGTCTCAGCAGGTCTGACAGCATCTGTGGAGAAAGAAGGGAAACAACATTTTGAGTTGGATGACAGTTGATCAGAGCTAAGAGCAAAGATCAGAAGATGAGGTTGAGGAGTGTGGGAGGGGCATGCTGTATTTGGACAAAGCAAATGTAAAGGAGGATGAAGAAGGCTGAGAAAGGCACTAAAAATGTCCATTAAGTGATCAGAATGTGTGAATAGCAGAACAGAGGGACTCTGAAAGATGTGGTGAAGATGACAATTTACCCCACTGCGCCATAAATAACATTTGGTGGGATTTTCTAACATTTTCTTCTTCAGTAACAATAAAAGACACTGGCCACAGACAATATGGTGCTGACAAAAATCCCAGGGACTGCTAAAACATCCTGCAGAGAAACATGATTAAAACACATTTCTTAATCGTCACAGTATTGATTGAAATGCAAACTATGTTTTTGTTCAAGAAGGGGAAGAGAGACCTTCCAGGGAATTATAGGCAAGTGAGTCTTACTTCTGTTGTGGGCAAAGTATTGGAGAGAATTATTAGGGATAGGATTTATAGTTATTTAGAGAGAAATGAATTTAGAGAGAAATTGACTCGGGATAGTCAGCATGGTTTTGTGAAGGGTAGGTCGTGCCTTACTAACCTCATTGAGTTTTTTGAAAAAGTGACTAAAGAGGTGGATGGGGGTAAGGCGGTTGATGTGGTATATATGGACATTAGTAAGGCGTTTGATAAGGTGGCCCATGGAAGACTTCTGCAGAAAATGCAGACGTACGGGATAGGGGGTGATTTAGCTAATTGGATTAGGAATTGGCTAGCAGATAGAAGACAGAGGGTGGTGGTTGGTGGGAGATATTCATTGTGGAGTTCGGTGACAAGTGGTGTACCTCAGGGGTCTGTTTTGGGGCCCCTGCTGTTTGTAATTTTTATAAATGATCTGGATGAGGGTATTGAAGGATGGATTAGTAAATTTGCAGATGACACTAAAGTCGGTGGGGTGGTAGATAGTGAAGAGGGGTGTTATAGTTTGCAGAGAGACTTGGACAAGTTGCAGAGCTGGGCCGAGAGGTGGCAAATGGAGTTTAATGTGGAAAGTGTGAGGTAATGCACTTTGGCAGGAATAATAAATGTGTAGAGTATAGGGCTAAGGGTAGGATTCTTAATAGTGTTGATGAACAGAGGGATCTTGGTGTATTTGTGCATAGATCCCTGAAAGTAGGCAGTCAAGTCGATAAGTTTGTTAAGAAGGCATGTGGAGTCTTAGCTTTTATTGGTAGGGGGATTGAATTTCGGAGCCGCAACGTCATGTTGCAACTGTACAAAACTCTAGTGCGGCCGCACTTGGAGTATTGTGTGCAGTTCTGGTCCCCACATTATAAGAAAGATGTGGAGGCATTGGAGAGGGTACAGAGGAGGTTTACCAGGATGTTGCCTGGTATGGAGGGCAGGTCTTATGAGAGAGGCTGAGGGATTTGAGGTTGTTTTCGTTAGAAAGGAGGCGGCTAAGAGGAGACCTTATCGAAACATATAAGATGATTAGAGGTTTAGATAGGGTGGACAGTGATAGCCTTTTTCCTAGGATGGAGAAAGCTAGCACGATGGGACACAGCTTTAAATTAAGGGGTGATAGTTATAGGACGGATATCAGAGGTAGGTTCTTTACCCAAAGGGTGGTTCGGGAGTGGAATGCCCTGCCTGCAGCAGTTGTTGATGCGCCAAGTTTGGTGGCGTTTAAGAGGTTAGTTGATAAGTATATGGAAGAGAAGGGAATGGTTTAGTTTGGAGGGGCATTGCTTTTTATATTGGTCGGCGCAACATCGAAGGCCGAAGGGCCTGTTCTGTGCTGTAATGTTCTATGTTCTATGTTCTATGATAATACGTTGTTCACTGTTAACTTATTTTTTTTTCAATAAAATGACTTTTTTAATGCAGAGTAGTGATACATACACAGAAATAAATTGGTTGGATTAAACCTTGTGTTGTGAGACTTCTTACTACCATACCTACTAAGGCAGGAAACTGAAGTTGAGATACAGATCAGCCATGATCTAATGGTAGAACAGATTCGAGGGGCCGAATGGCTCCTCCAGCTCGTATCTTCCAAATGATGAGTGAGCCGCCAGCTCCATTTGCATGTCATGCATGCCAATTGAGTAGGGCATTAACTGGGGTTGTTGTGCTGGATTTTGTTTTGTCATTTATTTGTCCTGTTTCCTGGAGCGGAGGTTTCAAGTAGATGTCACAGACAGGTTTTCTGGTGTGAATGTGGTGCAGAACGTAGACTTGTACCCTGAACTCACAATCTCAGTAGAAGAGAGCCACTCCCCGCAGCAAGAAAGGATGACAGAACTGTCATTGTATGTCACTGGCATGTCAATGTATGTCACTGAGCTGCTATCACATGTTGCTAAATTGCTATCAAAGTTCTGCTTGCAATCGACTTAGGACAGCACTGACAGGGCCTGGAGAGATAACTTTAACCAAGATCTAAACAACTGGAGGAAATCAGAGTTTGTGAAGAGAAAAGAAGACATCAGGGTTACACAGAATGATTTCCTGAAGATTATATATTTTGTAGTGAGATCTTTCCGCACATTGCCTTGCAAAGAATTTGGGTGATAAATGCAAAGCATTAATACTGAGCTATCACCCGAGTATGAAGGCACAAATTACTGCAATTTTTTGCATCCCGATTACTATTGTTCATAAATTCATTAATCCAGTGAAATGTCTATATTCTAATCACACAAATTAATCAGCTCAGTGACAACTGGCAAAAAGCCTGCATTTTGTTTGAATTGAGCTTTCAGCTATTAGTTTTAGCAGAAGCAGAAAAGATAAGCAAAAACCTGGCTTTATAAAACACCTTTCACCCTTTCCACGTGTCCCAAGTCATTCCACAACCGATCAGATATTTTTGAAGTTAGTCGTTGTCCCAGTGTCAGAAATGGAACAGCAAATTCGGACACACCGAGTGGGATTTTCCAGCCAAGCTTACCCCAAAACCGGAAAATTCCAACAAAGGTCAACAGACCTCTGCGTGGCCTGATCCCCCGCTTGTTAAGATTCTTACAGAAGGCGGATGGGAAAACAATCCCCCCATCGTGTTCCCACAAAAAACAGTAACAATCAGGGACTCCTGGCAGGATTTTCCCCTCTCACCTCAGCCAGGATTTCAAATCCCACTACGGCGGGACTTGCCACAGCAGATGTGGTGAGCCAGACAAGAGTCCATTGACTTGGGCAGGACTGGAAAATCTCTCCTCTAAATGGGAGCAGAAGGTTCATAGTGTGACAAGAAAATGGTAATAATGCCTACTGCAGACTGGAGCAAGCTTTGACATGCACTCCCCACTTTATTAGTTATAGCTGCATACATTCCTGATGGGTCCTTCTGGGCATCACCTAAGAATCCTGAGTGAGTAGGATGGTCAGAAAAATTATGTCATTATTTTAATTTTCCAAAATACACTAGGGGCTGGATTCTCTGATCTCACCAGTGCTGGGTTTGTCCAGTCGCACTGCAATGAATGGTGATTTGGCTGAGCACCAAATTCACTGCTCCCACTGGTAGTGGGGGCAGGACATGAACAACCAGAGAATTCCAGGGTAGATTTGGGGCAAGTTCCATTTGGTTGGAAAATAGTGAAAGTCCTTTGCTCAAAAGGAGATGGAGACAGGAGACAGGGAACTATAGATCAGTCAGCTTAACATCTGGCATAAGAAAAATGTTAGAGGCTGCAATTGAAGATGTTATAGCATGGCACTTGGAAGGACCTGGGGTAATCGGGCAGAGTCAACAGGGTTTTGTGAAAGGGAAATCAACATTAACCAATATATCGGAGTTTTTGAAGAAGTCACATATTCTGTACTTCCCTTTGATAAATGTAGAATCGACTCAAAAGATGGCACGGTGACATAGTGGTTAGCCCTGCTGCCTCACAGTGTCAGGGACCCAGGTTTAATTCCTAGCTTGGGTCACTATCTCTGTGGAGTTTGCACATTCTCCCAGTGTCTGTGTGGATTTCCTTCAGATGCTCAGTTTCCTCCAACAGCCCAAAAGATACACTGGTTATGTGCATTGTCCATGCTAAATTCTCCTTCAATGTACTTGAACTGGTGCTGGAGTGTGGCGACTAGTGGATTTTCACTGTAACTTCATTGCAGTGTTAATGTAAACCTAGTTGTGACACTAAAAAATAAATTTTACTAAATAGCTCATAGACTGAATCTATGGAGTTTTTGCATCAATGCATTGATAGATTTATTTGTGGGATAGACTAATTAATTATATGGCTGCTTCAGGAATTATAAATAAATTATAGAGAGAGAATTGTCCATTTAAATGTAAAATTTAATACAGATACTGCATGCTTCTTAGCCTAAGTTAAAGTAATTAATGGCAATTTGAAATATGGTTTTGTTTCCTTTAGGGTACACATATCATCCACTGACACAGTTTCCAATTTTACATATTTATAAATGACAATTCAAATAGCTTAAGCTGTCAGAGGTTAAGTGAAGTCACCCTGTATGTGATCACCTTCACGATCACCTTCTGAAGAATAGAAGCAATAGAAAATACCTTCTTCACTTCATCATTTTGCTGGAATGATTCAGAAACATGATCACAAAACATGTACTTTGTTATTCTCCAAAGCCAACTATCAGTTATAAGATACAATGTGCTGCAATTCTTTTTTTTCATGGATGTGGGTGTTGCTGGCAGGGCCAAACACCCTGAACCGAATAGCTTGCTTGGCCATTTCAGAGGGCAGTTTAGAGCCAAATATTGCTTTGAGTCTGGAGTCCAGTGTAGGCCAGACTGGGTACAAATAGCAGAAGTCCTTCCCTAAAGAAAGTGAAGCAGATTGTTTTTAACAACAACTAATGATTGTTTCATGATCACCATTACTGAGTCTAATTTTCAATTCCATATTTTGTTAAGTGAATTCAAATTCCACTAGCTGCCATGTTGAGATTTGAACCCATGTCCCCATGACATTGGCTTGAGCGTAAGCACAGAAGTCCTACAGTGCACACAGAGGCCATTTGGCCCATCGAGTTTCTACTGACTCTCTAACATAGTACCTTTCCTCCACCCTATCCCTATAGCCTCATACATTTACCATGGCTAATCCATGTAACCTTCACATCTTGGAACAAATTAAGGGAAACTTAACATGGGCGATCCACCCATATAAATATGGGGAGACTGTGCAAACTCTACACATACAGTTATCCAAGGCTAGAATCAAACCCGGATCCTGGCACTCTGGGGCAGCAGTGCTAACCACTGGGGCACCGTGCCACCCTAATGATTACTAGTCTAATCACATTACCAGTAAACCACCATAGCGTCATCGAGGAATACAGCACAGAAAAAGACCCTTCAACCCATCACGACTGCACCCATTAAATGAATTTCAATAATTTATAAACTAAACAGTGTGAATAAATCTGATTTAATGACAGTATTCCTTTAAAAAGATTTTTTAATGTATACTATCCTGTACACAAGTTTTTGCTTTCTGTGAATTAGATCAAGAAAAACAAATTAAAAATACAATCAAGATCAATATAAATAAAGAGCCAGGTTTTTTGTTTCTTCAATGACAGGAGGGATATCGTCAAATACATCCTCTTTAAGAATTGAACAATGTTTTCTGATGGTCATTAAAGGTCATTGGCCAAACAACTCAAGAACAAGAGTTAGGGACAGAAACAGATTACTCAATTCTTTGAGCCTGCTCCAACATTTGATAAAATCTTGGCTGATTTGTTATGGCTTCAAATCCATTTTCCCATCCACCCTATCATTAATCCTCATCTCTTTCGCCAATCAGAAATCTATCTAATTCAGCCCTGACCATACTCAGTGGCTCAGCCTCCACTGTATTGGGATACAGAACCCCACAGACTAATCATCCTCTGACCCCCTCATCACTGTCTTAAATGGGAGCGCTCAGATTGCTAAACATGTCACTTTAATTCCCTGCAAGGGGAAACTGTGCCTGCAGAACAGATTCTGAATCTATTTTGTTGCATCAACGACTTTATTTTGCTTTTCTTCCTTCATTTCCTCTTCTGAAATGTATAACTCCTCACTGGAAAGCTCAATCACATGACTGTAATTCAACTGTCGTCATGATGGCACTTGATGTTGGCAGTGGAGGCCTCGCCTGCCAACTGGAGAGCTGGCAAGAGCCCTGTGTCGCTTCTTTTAAGGAAGGTCGCCATACTAACTGCCATTCAGGCCCTTAATTGCAAACAGTGGTGGGACTTCCCCAGGATTAAGGAGCCCGAGGTAGAAGTCCTAGCTGCCATGAAAAGTTGGCCGATCAGAGACTAGCAACCCTACTGAACAACAGTGCCATCAAGCAGGTAGTGGCTGTTTCTGGTACAACATCCACCTTGGGTCTGGTATCATTGTTGGATGGCATGAACACAGATGAGTAATGGAGGAGGTGAGGAGTTGGAAATTGTGGGGGGGTGGGGAGAAAAGAATAGGCAGCAAGAGAAGATGGAGGCTTTCAGCAGGCCGCTTCTTCCAAAGTTGTGATGCTCAGTCAAGAAGAATGCCTTTAATTGAGGGCCCTTCTTGACTCCAATAATCATTAATCCCATCCTGGAGGTCCACATCAAGCCCACACTTGTTTGCATGTTGTGTTCCCCACATGGCATTAAGTTGGAATTAGTAATAGTGGGAATGAGGCTCTTTAATGAGCATTAAATGTCCATTCAAGGGCCTCATTTGGTGGTGGGATAGGAAAACATTTCCATTGGGTAGAGGTATGAAGAGGCTTGACGGCCTCCTTTCTGATTTAATATTCTGCTGGCACCCAACTCACATATGGGTGAGGGCATTAAATTTGGCCCAGTCAACAGGCCTTTGGAGTGGTGGGATTTGTGGGGAGGCAGGGCTGCTGAATGGTGAGGTGATTGATATCACAGCCAAACTTCATCTATTTACACACTTGGAATTATGGACACCGAATGGGAATTGGGACAGTGGGCATTTTCTCTCTTCCCAGTCCAGTTAAGGGCGGGCGGGATATAGCATTTCCCCCACCGTCAGTCCCAGTAATTGAGAAGCACCCAAAGCTCTTAATGGTGTGGGCAGAGGGTTAAATATTCTTGCTCAGTGTGCCCGAACAGGTGCCAAAATGTGGTGACTAGGGGATTTTCACAGTATCTTCAATGCAGAACGAATGTAAGCCTACTTGTGACTCATAAATAAATTTGTCTTTTTACTTTAAAATTGTGGTTAGGCACTGTTCCATGGCTGTCATTTTAACTGCTGCATTTCTAGCAGAGTCACAGCCACTCCCTGCAGGCAGGGAGCACAAATCCCATTTTAGACTTTTGTTAGTTTCAAAGGCAGGATTTGCATTTATTTGGCACTTCTCATATTCTCAGCATACAGACATATAGTCACTATGAAAATACAGGAGATTCAGCTGTTAATTTCCACACAGCAAGGCCCTACAGACAGTAATGCAATGATAATCAAATGATCCATTCTATAATGGAGGTTGGGGAATAGATGTTGGTTAGGAAACCGTGGATATCCCTTTCCTTGTTCAAACTAATCTGATGGGATGTTTTTCATTCACTAAGAGCAGTTTGGAACTCGACTGAATGCTTCAACAGAAAGGCAACAACTTCCTCAATCCTGCATTAGGACACTTTTCCATCAAGACAACCAGTACATCTAGATGAATATTGACCCAAATAAAGATATTGGATGTGAGAGTCTATAGCAATACCAGCCTTGTATCAAAAATATGAATAATCTTATAAGGGCAGAGCCTCAAACTTCATCCAAGTCAAATGCTGCAAGAGTGGTGGGATGAGGGTAGGGTTTTTTGTATTTACTCATTTTGGGGGGGGGGTGTTGCTGGCTGACCAGCATTTATTGTCTATCTCTAGTTGCCCTTGAGAAGATGATTGTGAGCCACTTTCTTGAACTGCTGTAGTCCATGTGCTGTGGGTTGACCTTCAATGGCGTTAAGGAAGGAATTCCAGGATTTTGACCCAGCGACTCTGAAGGATTGATGATATATTTCCAGGTCAGAATGGTGAGTAGCTTGGAGGGGAGCTTACAGATTGATGGTGTTCTCATGTATCTGCTGCTCTTGTCCACTCCCCTCACTGCACCATAGCCAATGGAATCTCCAGGGTGAGGCGAGAAAAGAGAACACTCCAAAATCATTAAAGGGAAGAGGAGAGAAAATTGAAAACATTTCTCTCTGATCTCTTAGACAATCAAAACTAGTTGAGGATAATAATGGTATATGAATTGGCTGTTTAACCCCGAATTCAGGTGGTGGATTTATTTGTGTTAACTGTGGACTCACCGATGTTCATTTGCACAGGAGCAGGCTGAAACTGTGGTTGTGGAATTAGAATTACACAATCACTAATGTGCATTTCTGTAAGTAAAAGCTTGCTTTTTTTTATTCATTTGTAGGACATGGACTTATTGGCTGGCTAGCATTTATTGCCCATCCCTAGTTGCCCTTGAGAAGATGGTGATGAGTTGCTTCTTGGAATGTTGCAATCCATGTGCTATGGGTTGATGCCTTTAGGGAGGGAACTCCAGGATTGTGACCCAGTGACTGTGAAGAAATGATGATATATTTCCAAGTCAGGATGGTGAGTGATTTGGAAGCGAACCTGCAGTTGGTGGTGTTCCCATGTTTCTGCTGCCCTTGTCCTTCTAGATAGAAGATGTTGTGGACTTAGAAGGTGCTGTCTAAGGAACCTTGATAAATTTTTCAAGTGCATCTTGTAGATAGTACATCAGTGTATAAAAACCAGGCTCCAGTTCTATCTTCACTGTCTGGCTACCTGAGATCTATGATGTGGAGAAGCCTGATGAAGAGGCAAACCCCAAAAGCTAGTGGATTTACTATCAAATAAACTTGTTGGACTTTAACCTGGTGTTGTGAGACTTCAGGTATATTTACCTGAGATCTATATAGGTTTCCTCGCCGTTCTGGGAAAATTCCAGCCTAGGAATTGAACTAAAGATACAATCAGGATGGGATTGAAATGTCGCGTAATTGCTTAATGAAGTTGGGGGTGGGATGGGTGGGAGAATTGGATTAAACTGTTGGTCAAATATGATCTAATAGATATTAATAGGTGAAGTAACAGAATTGATTGGTATTCAGAGCTGGCAGGGGAGACAAGTTAGTAACAGCTCACTCTTATAAACTATTATATAGGCTGATTAGCAATGGGAATATTTAATCACATTGAAGAAATAAAGAAAGAAGATGTTCATTAGCAATGATATCAATCATCAAGGAATTAAATTAACCAAATAAAACCTTCCTCAAAGGAGACAAGAAAATAGCAAAAAGGTAACTAGAGTCTCTTCCATTGAATATAAATCAGGTATCCAGAGTTGAAGCAAAATTAGATTAAAATCTGTATTTTCTTCATGTATGATTGTAAACTGATAGACAGAATTTTATCATCCCGCCAGTCATGGGAATCGGAACCCGTGAGGACAGACCATGGAAAAGTCCACTGTCCTCGGGCAGGTTTCGGGGCTAGTAAGGCTGTAAAATCCAGCCCCTTGTATTACTAGACTCAGAATCCAGAGCACTGAAATAATGATCCAGATAAATGAGTTCAAATACCACCATCACAACTGGGAGATTTAAATTCAGTTAATTAAAGAAATCTGGAATAAAAAGAAGCTAATGTCAGTAATGGTGATCAAAAGAAAAGCAGATTGCTGTAAAAACCCCATCAAGTTCATTAATGTTCCATAGAGAAGCAAGTCTGTCAGATGTATCCAGTCCAGCCTACATGTGACTCCAGACCCACAGCAACATGCTTGAATCTTAACTGCCGCCTGAAATGCAACTCATTTTGTTGCAGCTAAACAGCTATCTGTAAGCCAGAAAGATATAAAACTGGATGGATTATCTGGCATTGACCTAGACAATAGACACAACAGAGACACATTCAGCCATGTTGACCCCGAAATAAAGTTCCCTTTACTAACAAGTGGGAGCTTGCGCCAAAATTGAGAGAACCGTCCTTCCAACTCTTCAAGTAACAGCTTCACATAGTCATACTCTCTCAATCGTGCATTTTGGTAAATGTCTCAGTCTCCTCCACCACCATTTCAAGGGTATGTCCTGTGCCACTGGCAGGGCAAACTCACCAGATATGGAGGTGGGGTGGCACAGTGATATACAGTTAGGAGGCAGTTGCCCTGGGAATCCTCAACATTGGCTCTGGACACTCCATGGAATCTCATGGGAAGGAAACGTGCTGATTTCCACTGACTACCCTCACTCAAAATCAGTACCCCTCGTGTTGAACAGTGTTTAGAGGAAGCACTGGGAAGATAGCAACAGAATGTATTCTGGCTAGGGGATTTCAATATCTATCAGCAAAAGAGGCTCAGTGGTTAGTTTAGTCCTGGAAAGATATAACTGTCAGAGTAGGTCTAATCAATGTATGCTTGGAGGGCCAAAGGGCCTGTTTTCTTTGTTCTTTTGTTCTTTAGGCTGGTAGCAGATAGTGAGCAAAACAACATGAGGGAAATTTAACCTACCTTTACAGAATGTACCCATTCATTACACAATTGGTGGGAATGTCTATCATAGAGTTCTTGTGAAGATAAAGTCACATCTTCACATTGAGAATATTTATATTTGTGTGATTTCATCACCTTAAATGGGACAGATTCAAAACATTTCTAGCAAAATGTTTGCTAGCAAAGCTGGCCATCCATTAGGTGCTCTGGGCCACCACTAACAGTGAAATCCACCACAATTTATAACTTTGTGGCTTGGCATATCCCTCACTTTACTGTACATCATCAACCCAGGGAACCAACCCTGGCTCAGTGGGAAGTAGAGGAGATCATAGATCAGGTATAGCATCAGATACAACAAGATAAGGTGACAATCTGGTAAAGTTACCAGGCTGGTTAGCAAATATATTAAACATGGAAGCAGTGCGATACTGAAAGATCTCAGTGATCCCACAAGTGATCAGAGCTGAACTCTGCAGTCCTGCCACATCCAGCCTTGAACAGCATTAAATAACTCACTGGAACTGGAGAAGAAGGCCCTATCCATGATGATCCAATTCTTAATCATAGCACAGCCCGGCACCTCCAAGTCAAAAATAAGGTTGAAGAATTTGCAAATATCTTCCACCAGAAATATTGAATAGATAATCCAACACAGCCTCCACCTGAGATCTCCCCCACCAAAGATAATAGTCTTTAACCAATTCAGTTCATGGAATAGGATAGCAAGGTGGCACTGTGGTTGGCACAGCTGCCTCACAGCTCCAGTGACCTGGATTCGATTCCTGGCTTGGATCACTGTCTGTGTGGAGTTTGCACATATTCTTGAAATAATTCTTGAAATTATTTGATTGATGCAATCAAATGGCCCAGTAAAATGAAACTTGTTATGAATCGGAGGAAAATTCTCCACTGATTAGATTCATATCTAACACAAGGAAGATGGTTCTGGTTATTGGATTTCAATCATATCAGCTCAAGGATATTGCTTTAGGAGTTCCTTAAGGCATTGTTCTCATGCCATTCATATCACTCAAGTGCCAAGCAATGACTAGCTACAGCAAGAGAGAGCTTAACCATCTTCCAATGACAATCAATGGCATCACCCTTGCTGAATCCCCCATCATTAACATCCTGGAGATCCCAGACATACCTGGGTTCTGGGCTATCAATAGTTGCCTGTCCTCATTGGCCTCCCGCAGTACCAGCAGTGGCCATTGCCCCTGGTGGTAATACTGCAGAGCTGCTAACCACCATTTGGTTAGCAGCTCTATGAAGCGAGGCTTCCTCCTGGTAAAGAGGTGGAAATCTCACTTCATAATCAAAGATCCATTGACTGCAAAATTAAAGCGTGAAGAGCAGGCCATTCCCACTTTCCTGCCTTATTCCCATAGCCCTTGATTCTCCTACTGATTAAAAATCTGTCCATCACAGCTTTGAACATATTTAATGACCCAACTTCTCCAGCCCTCTGTGGTAAAGAATTTCACAGATTCATTATTCTCTAAGAGTAGAAGTTCTTTATCACTGTCTTAAATGTGTGATCCCTTACTCCCAAAAGAGGAAGCAACTTCTCAGCATCTATCTGTTGAGCCTCTGTGGTAATGTGGCCACAAAAAAGTAGTCAAATGCATTGTGACATTTAATCTTCTTTACTTATAATATCAAGATACAGTGCAACATAGAATCAGAACTAGAGACAGCGAGTTATATAAGTTCCTTGGTGTCAGTCTAAACACACGTTAAGTTCGTGCTACCAATGACATCACTCATGCATGCTCATATCCACTAATGACATCAGAATATATACTCAAATAGGAAGATACTTCATGTAACAATCTATCACACTTCACCCCCTTAATTTCAATCCCCCTTAAGGAAAGAAACATAATGAAACTCTTGTCTCAGCTATATGCTTTGCAACTATGCTGTGACCTTACAGTCCCATTGGTAATTCTATATCACTAGTGATTCTGTAGCCACTGGTGACTCCACAGGTACTGATGACTGTGTAACACTGGTGACTCCAAAGATACAGTATCTCTGCAGACACTGGTGTCTCTGTAAACACTTGGTGACGCCACAGATGCTAATGACTCCACAGACACTATGACTCCATAGGCACTGATGTCTCCACTGTTATAATATAGGCCAGAAACTCCAAAACATTTTATGAAAAAGGGGCAATTCTCCCATCCCGTTACATTGCTTATGTAACTCAGCAAGCTGGGAGACTCTAGTGGGGGCCATTTTGCAGATTCCTCGCAGGGCGCCAGGGCCTAAGTATGTCTCCCAGTGCCGGATTTCCAGCTGGAAATTGGTGTGCATAATGTTGGAGATCACACTATTGGCGGCGTCTAATTTTCATACCATTTAAGTGCATTAGTGGGCCAGGACTGAAATCTCCAGTGGGATTTGTAGTGGCTCCTCACTTGCAGCCACTGGCACCTAACCCAGCCAAAGTGAATGGGGAGTAATTGAGGCTCCCCAGAGTGTCAGGCACTGGGAGAAGTGCCCCTGAGCATTGACACCTTGGTAGTGCCAGCTTGGAGTCCTGGCACTGCCCAAGGGTCTAAGTGGAAATGCCCTGGGGACATCAGGCATAGGACAGTGCCAAGGGGTTAGTCCTAATGAGGACAGGATCTAATTGTGTGTGTGTGTGTGTGGGGGGGGGGGACAAATTTGAATTTTTGTTGGAGAATCGCCCCTTAAGTTTTTACCTTTGAATTTGGCAAGAGTGAGCATAAGAGTGGGGTGGGGAGGCAATTCTCCCAAAATAGTCCAAAGTGTTAAATTTGTGTAAAAATTGGAGTAAGTCACGGTGTTTTTTTTCAGTGGGAGTTTAAAAATGAATCTCCTGCATTTTGTACACTTTGAGTGCACTAGCGTGATGGAAATCTGGTATTGGGAGAAATGCTCAGGCCCGGGGGCCTAGTGGAGCCCCGTGAAATCCTCCCCGCCTCTCGAGTCTCCTGGCTCGCTACACTAAAAGAGCAGTACAGTGGGAGAATTGCCCCAAGATGTTTCACTCTAGGTATGATTCAAGTGACCCAAGCGTCAGAGACATGGATCAGTGGAAGGTGGATCAGGAGGGACAGAAGGTGTTCCCAAGGGCATGGTGGAGTGAGGTGGGAAAGTCATGGTATTCTGGGTGTGGGTGGGAGGGTGTTGGTGATGGTCGGTCTGATTAAGCGAATGGGGAGCCTAAAAGCCAATGTCAGTACTGTCCATATAGCGGGTCAACCTAAGATGTTGGCTGGCAGTGTCCTCACAGGGCTTTAAGTTCACCTACAACATTGTAATTACCCTGTTCAGAATGATCTCTGACAATATTCTTTACAATGCATTGAAGGGAGGGCCAAGTAAGCCTGCAAGTTCAGTCATGTCCCGTGGAGTGCTGAACAAACCAATGAACACAAGCATGAACTTCCAATAAAGAATGAATGGCAAACACAACATTAATTGTTTCTTCCATAAGAAAATAAATATCTTAACTTGTCTGTAACCATCAATGCGTGCCAACTCTGAGGTGTGACAATCTATTTCACTCTGACTCAGCTGGTCTCAATAAATAGCGACAAAGCCAACATGAATAAAGTGAAATGAATGTCATGTGAAACACTTGAAAGTGGAACTTAATTTTGAAAAACATTGTGTTCTCTTCATATCCTGAAGTCTAACGTAAAGTAGCAGTGATGTGGAGATGCTGGCATTGAATGTGGCAAACACAGTAAGAAGTCTCACAACACCAGGTTAAATTCCAACAGGCTTATTTGGTAGGAAACACCACCAGCTTTCGGAACACTGTTCCTTCGTCAGGTGAACTCCCACTCATCTGACGAAGGAACAGCGTTCCGAAAGCTAGTGGTGTTTACTACCAAATAAACCTGTTGGAATTTAACTTGGTGTTGTGAGACTTCTTACTGTAAAGTAGCTGGGCAGGGCTTATGTTGCATATCCTCCCTGTTTGAGCAAAAAGCCTTGTCATTGGCCATTCTCGGACACAGCATTGTCAGCTAATGGTAGGCTTCACCAATGAAAGGCTTTTCCCAAGGTTAATTCGTACATGTTTCCCACGCATGTTACTAGCACTGAGAATTTAAATTATGTGGGAAAAGCAAAACAGGAGAACGAGAGCATAACTGGCACGTAATTCTGTTTTATGACTGTTGACAAAAAGAGGCCATGATCTGCTTCTCTCCTTTGATGCTGTCTGGCCTGTTGAATACCTCCAACACTTACTGTATTCATTATATATTTCTGTCATGTGCAGTATTTTGCTTTCCATCTATTTCTAACGAAAATCAGGGTTCCATCACTTGTGAGTCAGACCAGAAGATTTTCATTCCAGAGCAGTACAAATAATTGATGGTTTCCAGTCAGATATCTGCAGCGTTCACTATCACTAAGTGTTTGGATAAATAGCTTTTTAAAGTGTGTTTGCCATATTTAACTGAGCTCTGCTGTCATGAGATATAAATAAAGACTTTAGGGCAGCAGCCACACCACATAGAGTGTAGGCCATGATCGACCAGCCCCTGTTGATTACAACAAACAAAGAAAAGTATAGTACAGGAAGAGGCCCTTCGGTCCACCAAATTTGTGCTGACATAGACTCTGCGGGCCTCTATTTTCTTGCCTCTATGTGGTCTATATCCCTCTATTCCCTGCCTATTCATGTACCTTTCCGATGCCTCTTGAACATTGTTATAGAATCTGCTTCCACCACCTCCTCTGACAGCGTATTCCAGATATTCACCACCCTCTATGTGAAAAACTTGCCCCTTATATCTCTTTTAAACTTCCCCCCTCTCATTTTCAACCTATGTTCCTGAGTAATTGACCTTTCGACCCTGGGAAAAAGACTCTTGACTATCCACCCTATCCAAGCCTGTCATAATCTTGTAAACCTCTATCAGGTACCACCCCCCCCCCCCCCCCCCCCATCCTCTGAAATGAAAACAATCCACGTTTGATCAATTTTTCTTCATAGTCCATATTCTCTAAACCAGGCAACATCTTTTCTGCACCCTTTCCAATGCATCAACATCCTTCTGGTAGTGAGGTGACCAGAATTGTACACAATGCAACCTAACCGAAGTCTTCTATAGCTACAACATAATATTCCAATTCCTATACTCAACGTGGGCACAAATCTGTAATGGCTGCTAAATATCACCACCGGCTAAACATGAGACTTGTGCCAGTGTGATTTCAGTTTGAAATCTTCTCCACCTCAAAAAGGACAGAAACCTGATTTCCATACATTTTAATAAATTAACAGCATATACTTACTGAGCTTCGCATTCTAACATCCACCCACAACTTATCTTCCCACCCAGCTGGCATGATATCCCATCAGCACATATCACTACTACTTTTCAAAAATGAAAACCGGTTGTGTTGAACTCGCTGGGGGCGCACAGGTAAGTACAGCCCTTGGGTGGTTAGAGACATGGGCAGGCACTATTGTCCCAGTGCTCCCTCGCAATGCAGAGGAGAGGAGAACCCCAATTATTTGTGTGATGGGTGGGGAGGGGAGTGCCAGGTCTTTGAATGGGTCAAGGCGTTCACCCCAATGCTTGTGGGCAGGTTCCTTCATGCTGTGTGGAGTTTATTTTTAAACTTAAGTTGGGGCATCCTTTAAAGGTGGAACCCCTATCTCTCTGAAGCCAGCCTTTTGCAGGCTCAATCAGACCCTGCCCTGCCAGAGTGCCCCCAGATCATGCCTCCAGATTCTCCATGCACTGAGCGCCAGAAAATCTGGAGTGAAAACTCAGCTATTCCCCTGGAAAGATACACACTGGTTTTCAGCCTGAACCTGACAGCCTGCCAGGTTTTGGGGGAATTCTGCCCCTAGTATCTGAAGTGTTCAGTCTGGTTTGAATGGCTTTTGAAAGCTTTAAGAGAACCAGCAGATATAAACAGCATAATGGTTGGTTTCCCACTTCGTCGAGACATTGACATCTGGCTGAATGATTATGACATTGAATTTTCCAGTACTTGCTCCTGCGGACATGAAGGGCGATTTATGAGAGAACCGACAGTCAAGCTTCAATGGCAGAATTATGAGATTGCTACACAGCTAAAGAAGCTTAACTCTGTTACCAGTGATGGAGAAGGAATGCTATAAGCTGTATTGCACCCTATACTTCACTGAGAAGCAGAAAAGCAAGATGACACTACTAGAAACATGTAGATGCTCACAACACCAGAAGGATGTGGAGACTTTGGAGAGGGTACAGAAGAGGTTCACCAGCATGTTGCCTGGTTTGAAGGATATTAGCTAAGAGGAGAGGTTGGATAAACTCAGTTAATTCTCACTGGAATGATGGAGGTTGAGAGGTGACCTGATAGAGGTTTACAAGATTATGAGTGGAATGGACAGAATGGATAATTAGAAGCTGTTTTTCCAGGGTAGAAAAGTCAAGTACTGAGGAATATAGGTTTAAGATGCATGGGGGAAAAGTTTAGAGGAGATGTGCGAGGAAGGTATTTTACACAGAGGGTAGTGAATGTTTAGTATGTGCTGCCCAGGGAGGCAGTAGGAGCAGATATGATAGTGACATTTAAGGGGCATTTAGATAAATACATGAATAGGATGGAAATGGAAGGTTACAGATTCTGTAAGTGCATATAGTTTTAGTTTAGGCAGGCATCATGATTGGCGCAGGCTTGGAGAGCCAATAGGTCTGTTCCTCTGCGGTATTGTTCTTTGTTCTATGTGTGAAAGTGTAGTGGCATTGAAGAACCGCGCTGAATCCTTTATTAAAATCATCTACGGATGCTCTGGCCCAGAAATTTGTAGAGTTGGGCTGAGTCAGAAAGCCTTTAAAATAACAAGCGGAAGGTAAATCTAGGATTCCATTTCTGGTCATTTTTGCTGGGGCAGGATAGGGGTGCAGATGGCAGCATTCCTGCACTTACCAGTTCCATTGTGGAGGTAGACATTTCAAACTCCTAATAATTTTCATGGAGTTGGATCTGTTATATTTGGAAATATGATTCATGGCATCTCAGCTGAGTCGTGAACCATGGGGAACCCTAATTTCGAGTCGGGAATCAAAATAAAAGGCACTAAATATTTCCTTTGAGAAAAATTCCCCCTTATCTTTTCACAATGCTGTCAATTAACTACAGGTGGTAAAGGTGCAATTAATGAAATGTTCAAACCTCTTCACATACTTCAATCTTGTCCAAATAAACACATAGGCATTGAAAAAACTCCTCATAGATCAAGTTATTTCAAGCCAGTAAAGATGTCAGCCACATAAAGCTGGCACGCTCCTTGGCAAATGAATAAAAAGACCACTGCTGAGTTGAATCCATCAGCCATTCTATGAACTCAGTCAAGCAATCATAATGAGACCATCTGAAGAACCAGATGTTGGGCTATCTGCTCAACCCTTTTTTGTTGGTATAGTTGTCAGACTAACATTGAGCTAAGCAACCTGAAGAGGCTTTCATGATGCAAGACATCCTGGGAAGGCTGGCAACTCAGAAAGGGACCATATGATGTCCTGGATATGTCAAAGATGCAAGTGTAGGCACAGATGAAACCAAAAGCGAAAAAGTTGGAAAATCTGGCAGCATCTGTAAGGAGAGAAAAGAAATGACATTTTGAGTCCAGATGAGACTTTGGAACAGACTAGAAAGAACAGTTTTGTTCATGTGATAATTTTCTTCATGAACTCTGTGGAATAACTTCCAAAACGATAGTACATGCATTTATTTTTATGAAAAGAGGAACATTTGTACAGTGTAATATGGATACTCATACAATTGAAAATGTTGTGGCAGGTAAGTAAAGGCTTTAGGACTGTAAGCATTTTACATACTAAATGGACTCTGACCTTTTTCCGTGCCATTACTATCTTCAAATTTACAGCATGTATTCAATGTAAGCCTGGTAGATATAAAGATTGAGAAGTTATAACTTCCTTTATTTTCTTATATTGTAGTAAGCTAGAATAATGGAACATGGAAGGAGAACATTTGGTCCATTATGTAAGGTTCTGGTAGAATATGCCTTTAATATCTCTCCCCTGCACTTTCCCTACAACCTTCTCAATACTTTTCCCTTCTAGTATTTATGCAATTGTTCTTTGAATATTGTTGTTGTATCAGCCTCCACTTCCCTTCAGACTGATTATAACCATTCACTAAAACATTCTCTCATCTTGTACCTCCTCTTGCCAATCATCTTAAATCCATGCCCATTGTTATTACAATAGAAATATATTTTCTTTATCTATCCTCCTGACCTTCTCTGTTGTAGGGAGAATGGTCCCAGTTTTCCAGTTTGTCAAATAATAATAACTGATATTATTTGAGATAAAATCACAGCATAGGCTGGGTTATGAAGATGGCATACATCTACATTATTGTGATCAACTGGCTTCTAATGTAGCCACCCACCATCTCATATTGCATAACCTCAATTCTGGCCAGGAGTAGATGTTGCTTCAAGAGTTTGACTTGGTTGCGTGCATGCAGGGCTAGAGCTATTGTTTACAGTTTTAAGAGCTTCACATTCCTAGCATCCCTATGTCACTACATCAGTTTCTGGACTCAACCCAAAGTGAATCAATTATTGACTTTGTTGCCTTACATTTGATTTGTAACAGAAAAAGCTGTGGGAAGGTGCTGACTCTGACAGCCTGAACTAGAGGGTTCACATCAGCAAATAGTCTCCCACAATGAGTAAAGATCATGGAAACAAACCACACAACTAAGCTCCTCAGCCCTGGTAATATTTTTGTAAATCATCTCTGCCCTCTGTCCAAGACCTTGTTATCCTTTCTGGTGTCCAGAATTGAAGACATACTCCAGCTGTGTTTTGTAAAAGCTTTAGCATAACTGCCCTGTGTTTGAACTCTTTTCCTCTATTCATTAAACATACCAATGTACGTTTCTTTTCAAACAATCTTCTCAACTTGTCCTGCTATCATCAAAAACTTCCATACATGCATATTCAGGACTCTGGGTGGAATTCTCCAGCTGTTCACATCCCGCTGTCACTCTCAACGAGAACGAAAAATTTGGTGCTCAGCCAAATCTCCATTCACTGCTGTGGGACTGGAGAATCCTAACAGAGGACAGTGAATCCAGCCCTCTGTTCCTTTCCTGTATTCTCCTTAAAATGATGCCACTTTTTTCACGTTGTTTCTTTTGATTGTCCCGACCAAAATAAATCACTGCGCACTTCATGGTGTTAAATTTCTGTCTCTGTGATTCAAAAAATGAAAATTGAAATCGTTGTAAAAGGTAGAAAATGTGTCTGCACAGAGGGCATTTGCTGATTTCCTCTGAGTCAGGTCACCCAGTTTGTACATTGAAATTCACTTTATCAAACCAACTGGGATTCCATTCTCTGTTTATTCCTTACTAACTCAAACATCAATGCTTTATGCATAACTTTAAGTTCACCATATCTAGCAAGCTAAGGGACACTAGGGATTGTGTAGAAAGTGAGTAATGGATTGTGGAATACAAATACTCACGTAGTGCAGCTAGTAAACTGATATTATTTGAGATAAAATCACAGCATAGGCTGGGTTATGAAGATGGCATACATCTACATTATTGTGATCAACTGGCTTCTAATGTAGCCACCCACCATCTCATATTGCATAACCTCAATTCTGGCCAGGAGTAGATGTTGCTTCAAGAGTTTGACTTGGTTGCGTGCATGCAGGGCTAGAGCTATTGTTTACAGTTTTAAGAGCTTCACATTCCTAGCATCCCTATGTCACTACATCAGTTTCTGGACTCAACCCAAAGTGAATCAATTATTGACTTTGTTGCCTTACATTTGATTTGTAACAGAAAAAAGCTGTGGGAAGGTGCTGACTCTGACAGCCTGAACAGGAGGGTTCACATCAGCAAATAGTCTCCCACAATAAGTAAAGATCATGGAAACAAACCAAAATGTAAGGGAAGAATATTCTTAAAACTACAGCACATTTATGATCAACTCCAGCCCCTACCCCACCCTGCATTTGATTTGTTTTGATTTATTATTGCCACATGTATTAGTATGCAGTGAAAAGTATCATTTCTCACTCTATACAAACAAAGCACAAGAATCATAGACAAGGAAAGGAGATGTGCAGAATGTAATGTTACATTCATATGTTACAGTCATAGCTGGGGTGTAGAGAAAAATCAACTTTATAGTAGGACCATTCAAAAGTCTGATGGCAGCAGGGAAGGAGCTATTCTTAAGTCAGTTGGTACATGATCTTAGACTTTTATATTCTTTTCCCAATGGAAGAAAATGGAAGAAAGTATGTCCTGGTTGCGTGGGATCCTTGATTATGCTAGCTGCTTTTCCAAGGCAGCAGGAAATGTCAACAGAGTCAATGGTGGGAGGTTGGTTTGCATAATGATCCTTTGTAGTTTCTTGCAGTCTTGGACAGAGCAGGAGCCATATCAATATGGCGCAGGTTAGATTATGGTTTGAGTTGATTAGGATAATGTGATATATGAGTGTTGGGGGTTTTGGGATGTGTACTGCCCCTTTAAGTGTGCAGATCATGTGATTCCTGGGGGTTTAGCTCCTCCCAGTGTAGAACCTGCTTAAGCAGTGTAGGATTTGACTGTGGGACAATATAGTGCTTGCCACTAAGACAGCATTTGATCGAGTGCGTCATCAAAGAACCCTAACCCAATTGGATTCAGTAGGAATCAGATGGAATGCTCTCCACTGGTTGGAGTCATACCTGACAGAAGGGAAGGTGGTTGTGGTGGTCAAGGTTTAAGTTTACATGGCCTACTTTGTGGCTTTTCTTGCACCATATTTTGCTAAATAAATGTATAACAGATAGATATTTCCTTTGGTAAAGAAAGCAGCCTAGAATCAAACTTACTGTCCCTGGAAGTTTCTAAAGGCAGTTAGTCCAGCAAGGTGTGCTTGTTATTTTATGATGATGATGATTGATGCCAAAAATGCTGTTCAGTCCCTGTTGATCTTTTACAATAATCAAAGACATCTAATTATTTGGAGTTAAAGACATAGAGGCAAAACATCTCCTTAGCCAAATTGAAATGTTGCAAGCAGCAGGTCGGAAGACATCTGTGCAAAGATCAAGACACTGTTTTGAGATAAGCTCTTCTTCAGATCTTGAGCTTGTTTTCTCCCTCCACAGATGCTGCCTGAGCTGTCAAACACTCCCTGCATTTCTTATTATTCTTCCAGACTTCCAGCCTCTGCAGTGTTTTACTTTCTCTTTACTGCAGAGATAATAGTACCATGCCACCTGTTAGCTCTGGTTTGGTGGTAGTCATCTTGAGTCTAAGTCAGAAGATATGGGCTTCACCACCACCCCAGCCTTGACCCAACCCTCCCCTCCCCTCCAGGAACATGAGCTCCAGAGGCTGACACTCCAGGGAAACCCAAAGGGAATGCTATGCCCTTAGATAAAGTGCTAAAGTGACGACCTATCCTTCCTGCCAAGTGGATATTAGAGACCTCACTGCACTATTTTGAATAAGAGCAAGGGAGTTCTCATAAGTGTTAATGCCTCAATCAATGTCAATAAAACCGATTATCTGGACATTGTGTCCAAAATTGGCTGCTGTGTTTCCTACATTATGCTTCAGTTATAAAGGGCATTGACCTGTAAGTTAGGACAAACCTAACCCAGCCAGTTATTGCCACATCACTCTACTCTCAATCAACAGTGAAACGATGGAAGGGGTCATCAGTAGTGTTACCAAGTGGCATTTACCCAGTAATAGCTGTCCCTAGACACTCAGTTTAGATTTTACCAGGGTCACTCAGCTCCTGATCTCACCACAGCCTTGCTTCAAGAATGGACAAAAGAGCTAAGCTCCATTGGTGAGGTGAGAGTGACTGCATTTGACACCAAGGCAGCATTTGATCAAGGAACCCTACCCAACTGGATTCAATAGGAATCAAATGGAAAGCCCTCCACAGGTTGAAGTCATACCTGACAGAAAGGAAGATGAGGTTGTGGTAGTGGAGGTCAATCATCTCAGTTCCAGGACATCAATGCAGGAGTTCCTCAGGGTAGTATCTGAGGCCCAAGCATCTTCAGCTGCTTCATCAATGACTTTCTTTCTATCATAAGGTCATGGGGATATTTGCTGATGATTGAACAATGTTCAGCACCTTTTGCAATTCCTCAGATACTAAAGCAGTCCATGTCCAAATGCAGCAAGACCTGGGCAACATCCAGGCTTGGGCTGACAAGTGGCAAGTAACATTCATGATGTAAAGGTGCCGGCGTTGGACTGGGGTAGTAAGAACTCAGTAAGAATTTAACAACACCAATTTTAAATCCAACCGATTTATTTGATAGTAAAATCGGTTGGATTTAAAATTGATGTTGCTAAATTCTTACTAAGTAACATTCATGCCAGACAAGAGCCAGACATTGACCAACCTCAATAAGAGAGGATCTAAATATTGCCCCTTGACATTCAATGGCATGACTATGCTAATCCCCAACATCCTGGGATTAGCTTGACCAGAGACTAAATTGGACTAACCATAAATGGCTACCAGAGTAGGTCAAAGGTTAGGAATGATGTGGTGAGTAACTTCCTTCCTGACTCTCCAAAAACTGTCCACCATCTATAAGACACAAGTCCACTTGCTTGGATGAGTAGCTCCAACAACATCCAAGATGCTCAACACCACTTGATTGTTACCCCTTCCACCAACATTCAATCCTTCCACCACCGATAAACAGTGATAGCCACGTGTACCATCCACAACAATGATCTCCAATGTTTTTAGGCACAAGATCACTTTTGGTATCAAAATGCAATCTGAATCTATTCTTAAAAATTTGACTTTACTGAATCCCCCAAAATGTACTTGTGCATTACACTCACCTATTCTCAGTATGGCACCGGTGCTTACACACTATCTGGGAGTCTGAGTTGCAGTTTGGGAAAGACACAGAGATAATCAGATGAGAATCTGTGAGACGAGTGCAATACTTGGATTTGATCATTTTGATCTGAGAAAAAGCCATCTCACTGAGGTATGTGGAAACAAAGTAGGCCCTCATCTTGAATCTCACAAACTTACTAGTCTCCTAAAGTCTTCGTCCCTTGACCTAGCTTTCAGCTCTATGTCATTTTGCAAGGTGATTATTTTCATGTCAATGCCATTGTTTTGTTCAAACCAGCTGAAATCTTGCTGTCAGTTCTCCAATATCCAATTGGAGAAAAGGATATAAGACAAACATAATAATTTGTTCCATCTTGCTTAATTCTGAAATTGTCTGTTCAGTTCCTTTTCCAATTTATTGAGGTGGTTACAGGATTTGTTTGGATTGAACCCTTTCTGTTTGATCTGTTGTTGGATTTTCTCCAGATTCAGGCTCAGGAATCTTTAACTGGGAGGACCACAGACCTAGTTTCAATTTCAACATATTCACTGCACTGATCTCTGTCCCTGCCCTACCGTTCACAGTTCAATTCATTCAATTTTGCATTTAAATCTATAGAAATGCCAAATCTAGTAACCACGCATTATCTGACAGCTCATTTTTTGATTTACCAAAGGTGATCATTTCAGGGAACAGATCTAAAAATTCTGAGAGGAATTTTCCTCGACTTAACCACCTCACATCGGATTGAAGGATTAGTTCACCATAGATGACATCAAGCTCATCAAGTGACCATTTGAACAAGTGATGTTGCAGAGTCTGGCACGAGTTGAGCTTTACATGAGAAAAGTTAATAATCTTACTCACTAGTGCTTGTTGATGGATAACACAGTGGTAAGTGACAGAGGAAGGGAATTCAGAATCATTTCTGCAACGTGCAACACAGCCTGCATTGAGACCCAGCATTGACGGAGCACCATTAGTTGTGATTGAAACCAGTTTCTTGATTGGAATATTTTCCTCAGTCACATAGCTTTTAAATTTGTTGTAGATGTCCTCACCTTTTTGCCCTCTTTGAGTTACCTCATTGCAACACAACTTGTGACACTAAAAGATTTATAGCATCAAGAGAAACCAAAATGGCAAGATGGCACAGTGGTTAGCATTGCTGCCTCACAGCGCAGTGAACCAGGCTCAATTCTGGCCTCGGGTCACTGTCTGTGTGAGGTTTGTAAGTTCTCCTTATGTCTGTGTTGGTTTCCTCCGGCTGCTCCGGTTTTCTCCCACAGTCCAAAGATGTGTGGGTTAGGTTGATTGGCTATGATAAATTAACCCTAGTGTCAGGAGGCTTAATAGAGTAAATGTGTGGGGTTACAGGAATGGGCCAGGGTGGGATTGTTGTCAGACTCAGTGGGCTGAATGGCCTCCTCCTGCTATGTAGGGATTCTATGACTAGCAAAAGAATGAGGAAATCCTTCTTTGTTTCTCCATCTTTGAATGCTATGCAAATGAAAACAATCAGCTGGTCCATATCTGCCATGTCTGGTGACTCATCCAACTGCAGCAAAAAACATTCTCAGCCTAGTAAATCTTGGTATGTTTGCTGGGACACATTCTTGGACAAATTCCAACCTTCTAGTTACTGTTAAATCATCAAGGGGCTTGGTCTTGATGGCTGTCATCATTTCATCTTTAGTTTTAATGTCTTTGAACAAAGTGTTGGCAGCAATCACCATAGCCTCCTTGATACCTATACCATCAGTGAACAGTTCTTTATGTTTCATCAGCAGAAAGCTGATGAAAAACATGCCAATTTGTTCGCCTTACCTTCAGCCACAGGTTATGAAAAGAGTGACTGTTCAGCTTCCATTTATCTCCCAAACTATCTTTGTCCGAATGGTGTTATTTAAAAGGAAAATTTTCTTGAAATTTTGCTTGCATTGTCTTGTGCTGCCGTTCCAAGTTGCCTCTTTTACGCAAAGCAACACTTTGGTGACAAACCAGACAAATGGTCCTGTCTTCAACATTTGTAAAAAGAAATTCACTTCTTCATTCCTGGTGAAATGATAAGTTTTTGCTCCCTTGAAGATCCCTGGCTCCTGACTTATTATTTTATCTTCATCCAGTTTAGTCCATGTTTCAGCAGCCAATGAGCTGATTCATTACAAGAAGCCCAAGTTCTGCGCATTTTCAACACCGATTCTGTAGCTATCGACAATTAACTTTTTGAGATTCATCAATTATTTGGAGAACATGGATCTACACTGCAGAAATTCACCATGGTTCCTTAGGCAGCACTTTCCAAAGCCACGACCACTACCATGAGAAGGACAAGGACACCAGATACATGGGAACACCACAATCTGTAGGTTCCCTTTCAAAGTACTCACCATCCTGATTTGAAAATATACTGCTGTTCCTTCACTGTCACTGGGTCAATATCCTGGAATTTCCTCCCAAACAGCACTGTGGGCATACCTACACCTCAAGAAATGCATCAGTTCAAGAAAGAGCCTCTTCACCATCTTCTGAAGGGCAACTAAAGATGGGCAATAAATACTGGCCTGGCTAGTGACGCCTATATCCCATAAATGAATAAAAAACATCTGGAGCATTACTACGGGGTATTGGTCTCCTTATTTAAAGAAAGATGTAAATACATTAGAAGGAGTTCAGAAAAGGTTTACTCGGCTAATTTCAGGAATGGGTGGGTTGTTTTATGAGGAAAGGTTGGAGAGGTTAGGTACACATCCACTAGAGTTTAGAAGAGCAAGAGTTGACTTGATAGAAACTGCTTAGGGGCCTTAATAAGTGAACGGGTGGGTTTTCTGCCTGAGGCCCTGCCCTTCCAAGCACAAAAGTGCACATGGGTTTGGGTGGGTGGGTTCCTGATGTGGGGAGGATGATGGGGGAATTCTCATCAATTCAATTTTACATTCCATCTGCCTCAGGATCTGCCTGGGTCAGAGGAGAGGCGGGAAGAGCTAAAATTTTGTCCATTGAGTTGTGAATGTTTATATGAATGAATCTGTGTTTGGATGGGTGGGTTTGCAGGTGTGTAAGTGGGTAGGTGGATGAGGTAAGTGAGCAAATAGGCTAGAGTAGGCATTTGAGTTGAGTGGCATGTGGTTAGTTGGGTGATGGGTTGGCAAGAGAGCACTTTGGTAGTGGAACATTGGAAAATAAGGAATAAGAGCAGGAGTAGGCCCTTCGGCCCCTTGAGCTTGCTCTACTATTCAGCCATGGAGGATCTTCTATCTCAAAGCCATTTTTTGTGTTTCTCCAACATTCCTTGATGTTTTTAACATCTAAAAATCTAATAACCTCTAGTTTGACTATACTCAATGAACAAGTCTCCATGCCCCTCTGGCTAGAGAATTTCAAAGATTTACCACCCTACCAATGAAGAAATTCCCCCTTAGTTCAGTCCTAAATTGCCTGCCCTTTATTCTGAGACCATGTTTCCTGGTTCTATATTCCCAGTCAGGGATAACACTTACACTTTCCCCACCTCAGATGGGAAGGGGAAGGAGCCTCACACTGAAAGCCCCCTCAAAGAAGAGGGGGCCTCCTCAGAAAAAGGGGTCCTCCTCCTTCTTCTCCTGAAATGTTAGGAGCTTTAAGAACCCCTCCCCCAGACCTAATCCAAAAACCATGATCACCCTCCTGCTAACTGTTGCTTGGGCATCCTCTACCCTCCCATCCCTGTGACCCCTGAGCTTTTTGAAGGCCCCAGGAAATAGTCCCAGGCAGAGTGTTGCAGTTCCATTTCTGTCCTGGCCAGGTTGAACAGCGGTTAACAACTCTCACAAGCAGAACTTCCTTCCATGGACAGGGTTTCATTTCAAGTGAGTGTTGAACGGCAATGGGAGTTTGAGAGTTGACACCAGTGCATTAGGCACTGAGGCTCTGGATGGCGAGTGCAGTTTGCTGTCTATTAAAATTATCTCCATTGAGAAGCTTGGAGACTTTTAAACATTTACTACAATATCACAGATCAAGGCTTAAAAAGGTGACATGGCTTCTGTGCAGAATCTCTTTGCTGCTCTCTGCACAGGTACAGCAAGCAGTGAAGAATGCAAGTAGTATGTTGACCTTCACAGCGAGTGGACTTGAGTATAATGAGAGGGATGTTTTGATGCAACTGTATCGCGCATTGATGAGGCCATACTTGGAGTATTGTGTACAGTTTTTGTATCCTTATCTGAAGAAGGATGTTCTTGCTGTAGAGCAAGTACAGCAAAAGTTCACCAGACTGATTCCTGGGATTGCAGGTCTATCATATGAGGAAAGATTAAGCTGTTTAGGATTATACTCACTGGAGTGTAGAAGAATGAGAGAGGATCTCATAGAAACTCATAAAGTTCTAACAGTGTTAGACAGGATAGATTCAAAAAGAATTATCCCAATGTTGGGGGACTCCAAATTATGAGTCATATTTTGAGGATAAGGGATAAACCCTTTAGAACTAATACCAAATGCAGTTGAGATCAAAACATTGTCTGATTTCAAGAAGAAATTAGATGTAGCTCTTGGGGCTAAAAGGATCAAGGGAAATAGCAGTATCTTCCCTCGAAGGCAGAACCTTTTCAATGAGTGCTGTTAAATGGGTAGTTCTCCATATGGTCAGAGTTGCCTAAGGGCCAGAGATTTTGGGTCATTAACTCTGTTTCACTTTTCATGGTTTTCATTAAAAATGTTGATTTGAATTAGATTTATGGAGCGAAGTCTTCCTTTAATAGGCACACATGTAAAATATAACATGTTTGCTATTGGCTGTTGCACACGTGGGGTTGACTTTTTGCACATCGGCAGCAAACAGAAGGTAGGTTTGTTTTCAGATCAGGAACCTTCTCAGGTGGGAAACAGACTCTCTTCCACCTCCTTTCATCAGGAAAAAAATTACAAAAGGCTGAGAACATATACCAACTGATGCAAGAACAGCTTTTTCCACGCTTGCTCTCTTCAGACTTTTGAATGGAACTGCCATATAGTAAGCTGATTTTTCTCTACACCCTATCTGTAACTGCAACACTATATTCTGCGCTCACTCCTTTCCTTCTCCCCTATGTATTCTATGAACGATATGCTTGTCTGTATAAGGTGCAAGAAATAATACTTTTCACTATTCTAATACATGTGACAATAACAAATCAAATCAAATCAAATCAAGCCAGAAGACTAAATGAAATCCTGATTTCTACAGGTTGTGAGCCCTGAATTGATATGGAGCTGTTCATTTCCAGTGAGGTGAAATGGGTCAGATGCCACATAGGACAAATTTAGATACCCCCACACAACAGCCATTACTAGAAGAAATCTGGTGATTCTGCCAATGCCTTTCACAGAATCTGGGAGAAACCAAATGTCACAGGAATAGGCCTGGCACCAGACATAGAGCTGCCCTTCACATCACTGATACTGACCTTGATTTGGTCCTGAGGGCTGGGATGCCTGTGTCGTCCTGAAAGGCTGCAGGAGAAAGTCTCCAGGTCACACAGAGGACAGAGTGAGTCACTGGATTGTGTTCTTACCGACTTTTCATATCCTTACATGGTTGCATATTAATACCATTAAAGTCCTTCGAAGTACTTCAAAGTTTGGGCTCAAGACAATATACTGCTGACCCTGCCATCAAGATGTAGCTCAGGGTAAAAATGCACAAGACAAACAGATCATTTTTTTTTTAAGATGGAACTTTATTTTGATTTTATCCATTGAGATTTCTTCTGATGGGCAGGAAAAGCTAGCAATAGACCCACCAGGGTAGGTGAGGATAGAATTGGTAATGGCATAATTCACATGTTGACAGGGCTGTCACAATATGGGATTTTTCAGATGCTTAGGTAGATGTCTTATCTATGAGACCTTGGCACATGACACTTGGGATTCCTCCAAATAGATCTGAGCAGACTGGGAGAAATACAAGGGTCAATTTATGCATCTGTGTTATAAGAAGGAAGCCTTGTTTGCTGATGGCATAAATCAAAGACTCAGCAATTAGAAAATCATGGGCATTACATGTCCAAATTTTCACTGCTGTCAGGCAGTGTTTTGCAGCTCTCTTGGAGAAAAATCTTGAAATTATATTGCTAATTAAGTTTTCAAGAGTAATTTTTCAGTATCAAATGAATGGGTTCTTGGTGTAGAAATACAATCGAGTTTGCCTGTCTACTTGCTGCATGAATAAACAAGCTGACAGTTTAGAGTAGATCACTGTCTGGACTGTTACGAGGAAACATCATAATATGATTCTCCGAAGGCTTTCCTTTGCATTGTCTGTGCACCATGACATGCAACATTGCTAGATGCTCTGGGTATTACGATTGACCTGCTTGAAGAAAAAGTAAATGGAGTCTATTGCAAAGGAGTAGAGGTAGATTTACTGGAAGCTTCAGGTGAAACCTATGACAGTGTCAGATTTAAAAGGGCTGAGCTATTTGAGCAGCACTTACCCGAGATGTTGCATGACCATTTCTAATGTTGCCTAATTATAGCACTTAGCTTGTTACAAAATAAATACTTTGTCATTCAGCCTGAACAAAATCTTATAATGTTAAATTAACTGTAATTACAATGGCCCTACAAGGTGATTACATGGTTTCTATTAACATTGGCATTGGTGAATTCAAATTAAGGGTCATATTTTTCTATGGATGTTATCAAATAAACAGGAAGAACACAGGTGGAAATCCAGCACTGACCACGGTCATTTTTCCATGTAACTTGTGACTAATCAATATGCCAAAGGGGCTGTGATATTTGTTGAAGGTCATTGCTTTTCATTAGACTTTGTTGTGTGCAATTGACTACCCCACTGAAGTGGGGAATTATATTTATTTTGGTGACCAGATTACTTGAGAAAGTTCTAAAGGAAGGTCAGATTATACACGCAAGTTCAACAGTGGGCTTTGAACCTATAGCTCCTTGACTCAGTGGTAAATTTGATACTTGTAAGGTAAAAGTGTTTTGAACTTCAGCTCCAATTGTAGAGCTTCATTCACTGGGAACACAGATGTGCATATTGAACACTGCAGGGTGCTCCTTTCATTCAGAAAGCAAAAAAATCCTACACGTACAACAGAAGAAGGGTAAATGGAGTTAAGTGTGAGTCTGCCGTGACATGACTGAACAGTCTAACAGGATCGAGGGACTGAATGGACTGTTCCTGTTCTTACACAACGTTTTATGTTATGAAAAATACATTTTGATAAACCTTTTTATTGTATGCTTGGATGATGATGTGCCAAAGGTTTAGTTGTGACTTTGTGGGGACTTTCTTGCTTTTAAGTCAGAAGGTTCAGATCTTATTGCAGCAATTTGAGGACAAAAATCTGGACTGATCACCGTGTTTAATACTGAAAGGAGTTTTGTATTGCTGAAATACCATAATTTGGATGAGAAAATAGACTTAAGGGTGGATCTTATTGGCTTTTCATGCCACACCTCTGTTGCAGTGAGATTGGAGAATTTGGTGGCCAGCCAATTCATCATTCATGGCAGCAGGGTGGAAAAAAACCTGCCAGTAATAAGATTCCATAGACTCTCACAGATAGATGTAAAAGATCCCATTACTCTGTTTCAAAGACGACTAGTGGAGTTCAGCCCAATCAAACAGATCATTTGGTTTCTTTATCATTGCTTTTCATTAGACTTTGTTGTGTGCAATTAACTACCCGACTGAAGTGGGGAATTGTATTTATTTTGTTGACCAGATTACTTCAGAAAGTTCTAAAAAGCAACTTTGATAAGTAAATTCTTGCAAAGATAAACAAAATTCAGTCTTCAAAACATAATAAAATTTTACCTTATTAAAACATTGAAATATTAGAATCAAAAACATTACAAATTAAAAATATTTCAGACAAACATACAATTAAGAAAAGACAAATTTCTTTTAGCAGAAAAGATCTCTGATTCACTTGCACAGTAAATGAGCTAAGAATAATTTTCAAAAGATCTCAGATTTCATGCTAAAAAGCAGAATGGTTATACCTTTTGTTATCAGATTATACAGCCCAACACTTAATTAAAAGCAATTTCATCCATTCACTGTTCTGTCAACCTAACAATGACATATCTTTCAATCAATTATAGTTTGACACCTTCATACATTGATCTGTCATTCATCTGTATTTTACGGAAGTTCTCTCCCAAAAATGACTTATGATTCAGCATTTCTTTAACCAGTTTAACTTGGATCTAATGCCAAATGAAGGTGCCTTTATCATTTGGCATTATCCCTCAACCTGGATATGCATGGGTAATTTGTTGCATAATTTGTGCTTGACTTGTGCTGGTATCTTTCATGAGTAGATCCTTCATTTTACAAAGAACAAAGAACAAAACAGCACGGGAAACAGGCCCTTTGGCCCAACGAGCCCGCGCCGCCACCCCGATGTTCCTACCTCTACCCGCGATCCCTGTCCACGTTTATAGATCTATGGATTAAAAACCAAATTTGAGACAATTTAGGGAGAATTTGTTTTGCCAATTAGCCTAAGAGCACATCTTTGGGATGTGGGAGGAAACTGGAGCACCCGGAGAAAACCCACACAAGCACGGGGAGAATGCGTAAACTCACACAGACACAGGCCCAAATCCATGTATCTACACAGCACAGCGATAGTCACTGAACTGTCGTGTTGCCCATCAAATGGTCCAGGTCAAGCGTACACTAACGACGTGAAGCACTAGGCTACTCTCAAAAAAAAATCCAAGTGCAGCCCTCTCACGACCCAAGACGTGTATGCCCCTCGTTAGACAACAAGGTGGACCAAAGCTCCTGTAGGATAAAAACGAGTACATCAATATCATCATCTATTTACATACTTCCCAGGGACTCCCAAGGGTCATGATCCCTATTTTAAATCAATCAGTTTTCTATACCCCTCCATTCCCATTCTGTTCATGTGCCCATCTAAGTACCTGCATCCACCACTTTACTTGGCAGCGCATTCCATACCCCCTGGCATGTTACAAATTGATTTCTTAGTGAAATTATTAATATATTGCTTAAGTATTTTGTAATATTCTTAAACCACATTTAAAACATTAGCTTCTATTTATCCTCATGTTAAGTATTTAGAATTAATAGTTTTCTCAACTACACCCACCTTGAGGTTCTGAAAGGCACTACTTAAATGCAAGTTGTCTTTTCTGAATTTGTACATGTCATTTGAGAGTGACTTTGGCAAAAGAAATATCATCTAAAGCCTTAATTCCTTCTGGAAAAAGATGTTCAGCAGAAGTATCTTCATGAAATCAATGTCACTTTAAAATATAGCTGCCAGCGTTGACAGAGCATAAATTGCTGCCAATACAATTAGCCCAGTCTTGAGCATTGGTGGCTCGTCTTTTAACGGTTTTAAAAAGATCAAGGAGCTAGAAACCACATAGCTGTATAGCTGACAAATCTAGTAAACCTTTCAAATGGCAAACCTTTTTTTCAAATATCAAATGAGGACACATGGATAGAACGAAGTAACAAAAAAAATCTAATTGCTGTGACCATACAACAGATCCCCAAATTGTTGTAGGGTGATTAAGAAAAAATATGCTGTAAAATTGTGAACTGCAGAAACAATAGAGAAGTAATAATTGGAGATTATAGCTATCCTAATATTAACTGGATATGGAGGACAGGATTATAAAATGCATTCAAGAGAATTGTTTTTATCCCAGTACATAGCAAGCACAAGGACTAGTTCTGGACTTGGTTTTAAGAAATGAAACTGGGCAGGGTGGAAGGTCTATCAGTAGCAAAAAATTTCACAGGTAGTAGTAATAATTCTATTAGATTTAGCATAGTTATGGAAAAGAACAAATGACAGACCAAGAGTGAAAGTTCTAACTTGTGAAAGGTCAATTTTATTAGGTCTGATGTGTTTAATAATGCTTCCAACAGCTACTTGAAGATGAATCAGTCAGAGTAGCAGGAGATATTCAAAGAGATAGAAAGGATTCAGAAGAAATACATGTAAAAATACCTAGTTTCATTATTCATATGTTTTAGGAATATAACTTCTAGTTTGGGAACTGAAGTTCTATAAAATTCAATCATGAAAGCATCGGGGAGACGATTCTCCCATTCCACTGCACTGCACTTTTTAGCGTAGCAGGCCTGGAGACTCGAGCAGGGGCCGTTTTGTTGGACACCTAGGCTTGAGCATGACTCCCAGCACCAGATTTTCAATGTCGTCAGCTCCACGCCAGAAATCGGCACGCATGCTTATGGCAGAAACTGAGAACTCAAAATGGGAGAAAACTAAGAGGAACATAGAGAATGTGGAGCAAAATGAAGGAGGAAATCCATAGTTAGAGTACTGCATACTGCTTTGGGCATTGTATTACTGTAATTACGTGACAGCACTTGAGGATACCAAAAATGGGGAACTTTCGGAGGAAAGATTGGATAGACTGAGATTAGTTTCTACGAAACAGAGAAACTTTAATTGACCTGTATAGAATTATGATGTAACAGGATAGAGTAGATAGAAATGACCTATTTTCCTTAGCAAAGCCAATAACCGGGGTGGGGAGGCGGGGTGCATAGATTTAATGTAATTTCCAGAAGCTTTAGATGGGAATTGAACACACTGTTTTTCCACCCAGAAGATGGTGGGCATTTGCAACTCGCTGCCTGAAAGGATGCAAGGCAGAAATTCTCATCGCATTTAAAAAAAACTTTTGTTGGCTACAGAAATGGGCTGAATGGCTTCTTTCTGTATTCATTTTTTAATGCTTTTGTGCTGAGCATTAGCTGAGATACACTTTTGGCACACCGTAGAAGCACCAAGCACCCACTGATTTTGTTATAATTGCCCATCTGTGAAACAGCAGCAGAGACAAGTGCTAAAAGGATTAAAAGATTCACCAAGTCAAATTTACACCACTTCCTCTCTGCACAGGTCTTCCATGCAAGACTAGCATGATCCCATTGTAATGGAGCCAAATGTTACTTAAATATTGGAATAAGTTTAAAAGCAAGTTCAATGCTATTTTATGTCATCTTAGGAGTAGATTATTCAGCAAGCTGTCTTCTCCACTCAAGCAAGCCTATGGGAGATTCACAAGTGACTGAATTCTTAAAGGGTCTTTTAGCCTTTGTCTTGTTCATTTGCTTGTTTTACAAATACTTTTATACAGCTCCTGTTCTTAATGGTTTCTTGGCATCCTTTAGAAATCTTTTTAAAAATGAAGTTGAACAGTGCAAGATTTTCCGCCAATGTATTTTGGAGATGATTGATTTAAAAATTGCAGTTTGCAGTCAACCAAATATTTGTACATGTTTGTGTGTTTTTTTTTTGTGACTGCACTGCCTTCAAGACTAATGGTGTAATAAAAGAATGAAATGTGGAACTCGGCTTTTCTCCCAGCTATTCATAAACCACAGAGCCAAGAAACGTGAAGCATGTTTATCATGTTTATGGGAATCTGATGTTAAGTTAGGATGATGAGATGCTCTATTTATTTCTTAACTCAAAATTTGTCTACAAATTATAGATGAAGGGAAACATACTGATAGGAAAAGACCAACTGATCCATGTAACTGTTTCATAATGCTGTGAAGCCTTATGCATTATGATACAAACACACCCCTCATACTTGCTGACATGTAATCTCCTGAGAGAGGCAATGAAACAGATTGGAACTCCAAGCCAATTTTTAAAAATCTGGAAAATTTCTCTCAGATCCCCTCAGGTGATTGAAACAAGACTAGAAGACCACATACCAGATCACACAGTCTCGGCTTCATCGCTGATAGCCCCTGTCAGAGAAGCTCAGAATTTGCTGTGTCTGAGTCATTTGTTGCTCTCTGCCAAAGCTCACTGGTGGTGCGGGTAAGCTGAGCTTCTGCGGGCCTGTGCGGAAGGTGGGAGCAGCAGTATAGGCCTGGCAGAAATGGGGCCCACTCAGCAATCATGATCTAGATAGCACTCTGGACTCTGATAGAAAGAAGGAACGCAGATGCATTTTTGGTCTTCAGATTTTTAGCTCTGACGAAGGGTCATCCTGATTCAAAATACAAAAAGACAAAGAACAAAACAGCACGGGAAATAGGCCCTTCAGCCCAACGAGCCTGCGCTGCCACCTTGATGTTCCCACTTCTACCCGTAATCCCTGTCTATGTTTATAGATCTATGGATTGAAACCAAATTTGAGACAATTTAAGGTTCCCGAGAGCCAGGAGGAAATGTTGGCTCTATTCTCCCTCCATAGATGCTGCCAGACCTGCAGAGATTTTTCAGAATTTTCTGTTTTTATTTCATATTCCAGCCTTTGTTCTTAATCTCAGTGGGTCCACACAACTTTGTAATAACCACTACTGCAACTACCAGCAAGTAAATGGGTGGGATTTTCCAGCCGCTCCCCACAGCATGTTTTTCCAGTGATGCAGACAGCTCATCATTGGCAAAATCTTACAGTCCTACTATGTCTATGATGTTTTGCATAGTGTGTTCACCCTATTGCCAGGGAACCCAGCCTGAGGGTAGGATAGAGGGCGGTGTGGGATGGGAGCAGAAAGAGTGTTGCTTTCAATGGAACAAGATGACTTTGCTGATGGAAACGGCCAGAAAATAGTTTTGAGAACTGTGCTGAGTACTCTTCAAGAGGTAGCACACTCAGGAGGTAAATTTAGGCGATAGCTCCCAGGCTAATATAACCTTCCCGAGACTCACTGTCAAAAATTGAATGCTCTTTTCCAGCAGGTGTGGTCTGCCCAAGGCTCCTCAAACTTCCTCACTTTCATGTTAGCGCTCCCCTGAAATAAAAGGCCAACATTCTGTCAGCACACCAATCAGAAAATTTCACTTATAACCTCCAAAAGTAAAGCCTGACTGAAGTATCATTCCTCTATGTTATTCGTGTCTTGTTTTATACAAAGTGGCCACACAAAGGAACTGATTCAAATCCCTTTTATTCTTCAACATTTAGCCAGTCCAAATATAACTTAATTTTAACAAGTGCCAGAGGAGATATCATTACAGCTTCCCAACACTGAACATCCATTCTGACTTTCAAAATATACAGAGATAACGGGTAATTGTAAGGAGATCCCGATTCTAAATATTACATTAATAAAAATTCTAAAAATTTGGAAACGTTAGAATAACTTGCTCTTTTCAATGTGAAGAATAGACAGAGTTGCCTATTTCTTGCAGAACATTTTTTTTATGTAGCAACCAACCAACTCCTGTGGCCTCAACTGATATTCTTTGAGAACTTCATGGGAGCTGTCGATTTGATCACCTTGCATTCGGTCCAGCAGAGTTACACAAACTACTGCACCTGTACAGAGAGAGCTTCAAGTTAGACAACTGGTGAATCATTCTTCCATTGATATTGATGCCACACTGAACTCTTTGTGGAACAATTCCCACCAACAAGTGGCTGATGCGTAGAAGAATTCAACATCAATAGCCTCAGTCAAAGGCCCAGATCTACTGCCTGAGCTAGCTGTTCACCGTCTCCACATTATTGCGGAGCATGCTTGAGGGGTTGAATGGCCTACTCCTGCAAGTTTTAATGCTACCCAAATGGCTCCTGCTGACAGAATCTCAAAAGGATCATGGAGTAAATGCATTGCATAGCACCATACAAACCACAGAGTACCAGGGAATTAACAACGGCACAACAAATCAATTTAACAACGTGCAACTATGTTCACTGTGGCCATAAGTGATTGAAATCAGGTGATTGGAATGATCTTGTTGGAAAGATAAGCAGCAGAGGGTTTGAAAATTACTTTAAGCATGAGGCTCTTTTAGAGTGGAGGGTTTGGGAAAAATTAGAAGAGAGAAGAGTCAGAAGAGTGAAATAAGAACAGAAAATGCCAGTAATACTCAACAGATCAAGCAGCAGAGAGAAAAACAAGAGTTAATGGCTAGGATCAACAGCATGTCATTCTCAATGTCGTAACTAGAACTGAGTGCCACTTTTGCATCAAAGGTTTTTGTATCCTGAAAAGAAACCCACTTTGTGACAGAGAGATTTCAGTCCTTTGCTCTGCATCCCCCATTTGACTCATTTGGGCTTAGCTGTCCCTGGATGAAATAATTGCAACATCTCCAAACCAGTGGGAGAAGTTTCTGATAAGTGAACCTTCTGTTAGCTGACAATGCTGCATCTAAGGACAGCCAAATAAAAAATCCCTTGTTCAAATGTCACTGCCATGATGATGAATGTTTGAGACTGCCATATTCTTTGGATAGAAATGAGGAGTTGTTCCAGACCTGAGGCTTCTCACAACCGCTAAGGAGAACACAATGGAGATTGCTAGTAAGGAGGGAGCATGATTGGTAACAGACACTGAGGGTGGATCAAGCAGCAGCAGGGAAGAAGAAGCAACCATCTTGCTGGTGGCATACGGGCAAATATGATGGATGTGATGAAATGTGAAATTTTCACACTCTGATTATTCTTAATGTGAATCTTTTTGTTCTGTACCACAAGTCATTGCTATCTAAGGACAAGACTGCAAACAGGACAAAAGCCAGAAGATGTCACCTTTGGGAATGAAAAAGCCAGTACCTCGGAGGATGCACCATCATCATCATTCATCTTCACCAGCCTTGTTGTATCACACAGTGGAGGATTAGCATGTAGATTTGGGAGCATGATCTGGTGAGCATCAATAGTCACGTTCCAGCAGTTCAGGGCGTTGGGTCCTCAGAGGACAACTGGAGACCAGGCCCCTATCGAGCCTCATACTGATGATGGGCCTTTGCTCACAGTAACAAGAAACCCACTGGACTTAAAGGAAAAGCCAATGACCATACACAACTTTGTGCAGGGAATGGAGGAATCCATACACACCATGACTATTGCCATATCCCAGGCAATTCAGTGCATGGCTTTATCCAGGAGAGAATGGCAACTGTATTGGAGAGTCAGGTCGAACACTCAAACCATATGTGCTCTGACCTGCATTATATAGTTTTAGCCATCAGTGCAACTGTAGCAAGGTAAGAGGGGGACAAGCCACCCAAACTCCTTTCAGAAGCCTCCTCTTCTCAAGGAGACAGGGAGATGCATTGCGCACCCAGTGGAGGAGCATATGTCAGCAGTCCTGAGACCTTTATTTCAGGGCATGCCAGGGTTAGCATTTCCTAATCTCTTCCACCATTGACACTAATAACTCCAGCTGGGGAACAAGATACCCCTCCCCCTGTGCAGAAGAACCCCAATAGTTGGAATCCTGAAGAGCCCATGTCTTCAGGGGATGTCCACCACGATCATCCATGACAACAAATGACTTAACAGACCACCTCTATCTCAGCTGCTCATGTTGGGATAGCACTTAGACGTAGTGGTAAAAAAAAAGAGAAAAGTATGAGCAATAAGATGGAATGGTCATTTTTTTATGTCTAGCATACTTGTTAAAATATGCACAATATAATTTGTTTTCTGCAATTATTCAGAATTAAGACATTTTGGAGCCCATATTTCTCAATGTGTGATGGCGAGAGAGGCTATAGGAACGCAGATTATTCCAGAATGAGATCTGTTGCATTTTTGTACGTTCTTTATCGAATGTCCGTGTGAATTGTGACTTTGATGATGATCATTCTGTAAATCATGGCATTAAATGCAGACACAGCTGGAATCCCACTCATACACACTCTTGAGAACACGGAATTATTTAACTCACTGCGGTTATAAATGAGACAGGTGCAGTTTCATTTAATGTACTTGAATGTTGGATCAGAATAATTGGGCTAGACTGGCTGTTACATGGATGTCTCTGTACCCCTCAATGGTAGGGCTACTAAAGTTGATGAATTAACAGCATAAATTGGTATACATGGGTACAGTATGATTATGATTAGGGAATATGGCTGCAGATTAGCCAGGGCTAGAAACTGAATATTCAAGGGTATCTGATATTTAGGAAGGACAGGCAAATAGAGACAGAAAGGAGAAGGTGTTGTTAGTTAAGAATTGAATCAGTGCAATAATGCATGGGGATACTGGCTCAGAAAATCTAGATGTTAAGTGCAGAGTTAAAAAGTAACATGGGAGAAAACATTAGTGAGAATTGTTTATTGGCCTCCAAACAGATGGCATTAAACAGAAAATTAGAGGATGAATGCGACTGTAATCTTGGGTGACTTTAATCTATGTATGTAGATTGGGCAAATCAAATTAGCAACAATAACGTGGTGGATGAATTCCTTGAGTTTGTCCAAAATGGTTCTTTTAGACCAGTATGTTAAGGAACCAACTAAGGAACATGCTATCCTAGATTTGGTATTATATACTAAGAAGGGTTAATTAATAGTCTTGTTGTACAGGATCCTTCAAAGAACAGTGATCATAACATGATATAATATTTCTCTATGGAAAGGGAAGAATTGTGATCTCAGACTAGGGTCCTAAATCTAAACAAAGGAAACTACAAAGATATCAGACGTGAGTTGGCTAAGATGGAAAGAGGAACTTCAGGCAATGGCTAATATTTAAGGAACAATTGCATGCATTGCCATTCATTTCTGATGTAAAAATATAAAGAAAAGTGACCTGGCTATACCTTACAAAGAAAATGTGATGCTATCAGGGCATCACATCCAAAGAGGTGTCATATAAAGTTACGAGGAAAATCTTGAGGATTGGGAAAAGTTCAGTATTCAAAAGGGAGGAGTAAGAGAGGACGGAATAAACTTGCAAGTAACATAAAAGCGGATTGTAAAAGCTTCTATAAAGTATATGAAAAGAAAAAGATTAATGAAGATAAATGAAGGTCCTTTACTGTCAGAAACAGGAAAATTTATAATTGAGAACAAGGAATTGGCAGAGCAATTAAACAACTGATTTAGTTCAGTCTTCATGGAGGACGACACAAATAACTCCCCAGAAATGTTAAGCTATAAAGGATCTAGTAAGAAGAAGTAGAAGGAACTTGAATATCTAGAAAAGCAGTGCTTGAGAAATTAATGGGACTGAAAGCCAATAAATCCCCATGATCTGATAATCTACATTTCAAGATACTAGAGGATGCAGCCCTAAAAATAGTGGATGTGTTGGTAGTCACTTCCAAAATTCTGTAGACTCAGTAGAAGTCCCAGCAAATTGCAGAGTGACAAATGTAACCTTGCTATTTAAAATAGGAGGGAGGGATAAAACAGAGAATTACAGACTGGTCGTGCGGGAGCCTATGATAAAGGATGCGATAATAGGACACTTAGAAAATATCAGTGGGATTAGACAGAGTCAACATGGATTTACGAAAGGGAAATCATGTTTGACAAACCTGGAGAAGTATTTTGAGTACATGACTAGTAAAATAAATCAGAGTGCGCTAGTGGATGTGTGATGCATTTGGATTTTCAGAAAGCTTTTGATAAAATCCCACATAAGAGATCAGTGTACAAAATTAAAGCATATAGGGTTGGTTATAATATATTGGCATAGGCTGAGAATTGATTAGCAGAAAGGAAACAGAAAGCAGGGATAAGTGGGTCTTTTGGGAAGCGGCAAGCAGTGATCAGTGCTTTGGTTCCAGATATTCACAATATACATCAATGATTAGAATGTAAGAACTAAAAGTAATATTTCCAAGTTTGCTGATGATATGAAACTTGGTGAGAATGTGAGTGATGAGGAGGATGTTAGGAGGCGATTTAGAAAACTAGAATGAGTGGGCAAATACATGGCAGATGCAATGTTACATGGATAAGCGTGAAGTTATCCACTTTGGATGGAGAAATACAATGGCAGAGTATTATTTAAGTGATGATAGATTGGGAAATATTGACTTTAAAAGGGGTCTACACGGCCCAGTACACCAGTCACCGAAAGCAAGCAAGCAGATACAGCAAGCAGTTAGGAAGGCAAATGGTATGATAAAAGCAAATTACTGCAGATGCCTAAATCTGAAATAAAATTGTGGCACAGTAGTTAGCACTACTGCCTCTCAGTGCCAGGGACCCGGATTCCATTCCCAGCTTGGGTCAGTGTCTGTGGAGTGTCTGCATGTTTTCCTTGTTGGGTTTCTTCCAGGTGCTACGGTTTCCTCCCACAGTTTGAAAAACGCATTGGTTAGACGTGTTGGCCATGCTAAATTCTCTCTCGGTGTATCCAAACTGGTGCCAGAGTGTTGCGACTAGGGGTTTTCACTGCAATATTAATGTATGCCTACTTGTCACACTAAAAAATAAACTTAAAAATAGAAAATGCTGGAAAATCTCAGCAGATTGAACAGCATCTGTAGAGAGAGAATAGAGCTAATGTCTTGGGTCTGGGTGATCCAAATGTCCATATCCAGATGTGCCATTGTAATCTCTGGTGTGGTGCCTTTAATTAGAAAATCTTCCTTTGACAGATCCAGCTCATCATCTTGTGGTGCTCCCTGACTGGCTGGGGAACCCTGACATGGGGTCCAATGTTATAGCTCAGTTGAAGGACCATAACAAAATCTGCTCTAGCAACAATCAGGTTCCTGACCTGCTATTGATCCTATTCTTTGGCCAGGGACAGTCAAATTAAGAGTCCGCCAAAAGTGTTGGCGGAATACCAATGGTCACTTCATTATTGGAGTAAAGAAGCATCTATAGAACAGCATGTGAAATTAGATAGAGAATCCAAGACAGGATAATGGTAGGTAAAAGAATATTTACAATAAGTTTTATATTCTGTCTCAAGTGCTTAATATCTGATGTAATAAAGTGAGGAGGAGTGATTTATTTCCCTGGTTTTAGTATTCTAAAAGTTGACAAACAAGAGTCTCGCAACTTTCTATGTCCCAATGTCTTTGGGAAGGAATAGCTGTTGCCATTATATAAATATTATTGGTTAGAATTATCACCAGCTAGGCAGAATGGTAAAATTATTTGTGACTATTATTCTAGCATCGCTAAGACGCAAACTACTTGACTTGTGTTCAAAGATTAATTGACGAGGAATACAGAGGAAAAGTATGGCCCAAATGCATAGGAGTGTTCAATTTCAATTACATTTATGTCTGCAGTTATACTCCTATTGAGCCACCTGCCTAGCCTGCTTCTGGATCTGTTTATTAACTCTTCATTATATGGTGATTGCTTCTGATATGATTAAATTCTAGCCTTACGTATTTGCCGCTTTGAGATTCTAAACCATCAGATTTAGCGATGCATTGGGAATTGTAGGCAGGGGTTCTTAGGAATGCTCAGGTAATCCAGCTTTACAGTGCGTCTACCAGTGGATTTTTAATCCAGCCGTAGTACTAACGTGTTATTTCTGGGTTTCTTAACTAATTATTAATTTGAGCAACATGACGTTGACTTGGCTGAGTTTATGTAGAATCCCTACAGTATAGTAGGAGGCATTCAGCCCATCAAGTTGGTACCGACCACATGCCACCCAGGCCCTATTCCCGCAACACCATACATTTACGTTGCTAATCACCCTGACATAGAGTCAATTTAACATGTCCAATCAACCCAACTTGCACAACTTTGCACTGTGAGAGGAAACCTACGCAGACACAGACAGAACATGAAAGTTCCACACAGATGGTAACCCAAGGAATTGATCTCAGTTCCCTGGTTGTGTGAGGCAGCAGTGCTAACCACTGTGCCATCATACCACCCTCTATTCTAGTATTTTAACTCTAGTATTTAAAAAGACATAATCATGAAACTAATACATTCTAGAATTTGGAGCATAACACCAGGAAATGGTAGAATGGAGTACACACTCCAAACACAAACCTCCCTGGATGGGGACTGTAAAGGCTGGCAAGTCGACAGTCTTTCCTATGGTCAGGAAGCAGAAACCTGTCAGAGGAATCAAAGCTTGGCTGTAGGTCGCTGAAGAGGTCAGCAACAGGAATGTGATGCCACATGGTTTAATGACTGAAACAGGTTAATAATGGTGACAGGAGCACATTCAATTCCACTCTGAAGTATGTATCATACTAAGCTCCTCTCTTTACTTTCTCAAGCCTATTCCAGCACACCAAATCCAACAACAACTCATCTTGCAAATGAACACATCCTTCTCTATCTCTGCACTTAATCATATCTCCATCTGTCCATCCACCTTTGACTCTGCATAGATTGTCATATCTCTTCCTTATAGTCATCCTTAACAAATGCATTTCAGTCAACTTCAGATCTCACTCATGGATTTTTTCTTTCTTTCCTCGCAGGAATACAGAACACGAGGTAGAGGCAAAGAACTGGACCTCCAGTCAACTCACAATAGAGATGCAGAGAAAGTAGCACTGGACATCCACTGGACTGGAGCCTTGGCATGATTGGCCATCAGAGATGGGGAATTAAATGTCAGAAAGCAACATGGCATACAATATTCGCTCATACCGACTCAGCAGTGAGTGAAATATGAATCTGCACTTAAAGCTTAAAATGTCCTTACCTTGACAGATTTGACATTTGTCTTTAATCTCTCATGGGGCTTTCAAGTGCACTTTTGCATGTCAACCCTTTTCTACATTGTTGGTAAAATTACAAATAAGAAAGCATATTGTATGAGTGTTCCTTGATTGTTGTGGGTGTTTCAATTCCTATGTCAGTGCACAAAGCTAAAACTGTGCTGTCAGAGCCACACCTGAGACAAGTCACCCTGTTGGGCAATATGATCTAAGAGTGTTTGTGCTAACACTGAACTCCTAAAATAGCGAATGCTCCAACACAAACAATCCTCACTCTAATAAGCCGAGGGAGAAATCAATTTCAATTAGTTTTAATTATAGTTAGTGCATTTACCATAAGAGGAAGATAATAAATTAAAGAAATTGGGGCAGAATTCTCTAATCTCCCACCCACTGCAAATGAGAAAGGAGAATTTAGTGTTCCAGCCAAAACTCCATTTTTAACAATGCCAGAGAATCCCAGCCGCAAACATGGATTTTGGCAGTTCTAAGTAAATTCCAGATATTATTAACAAGCATATTGCTCTGGATTATAAAAACAGCAACAAATCTGTTGCATAAACTGTATACTGTTTATTTTGTTACTCAAAGTCCACAATAGGGTTATAGGCAACTCAATTTGCAAAGAAAGCTCAGTACTCCAATCAAAAGTTGCGCATGTGCAGGTGTTTACCTGGTATACCACTCCGGTTGCACATAGCTGCAAATACGGAGGACTCCATTTCAATGTTGCGAACACTTGCCTCATACGCACAATTCAAGTACTTCATCTTATCCTCATAGGTATAGTTGCAGAAAGCACCATCCAAACGGGCTTGACCTGAAGAAAGTAAATACATTTCTTAATATGGATGTCTGCCCCTGTATATCATATGAATGGAACAGGCAATTTATGAGGATTGTGGTAATGGACAGCTTCAGAATATTTAAATGGAAGTAACTAAATTATAACAGTTTTTGAATCAATTGTAAATTTCTAATGAAACAATATGTTGTCAATGTATAATATCCATAGTTTTTCTCTGAATAAAATATGAACTCCATTGTAAACAAGAGTCTAATTTAAAAGCAATTACATGCATTTAATCTATAGGTTTTGAGATGTGAAGGATGGCAGATATATCAAGTGTGTTTCATAATGCTCAATGTGCAGGTTTGGCTTGTAATTGAAAAATTGTGCATGTGCTGATTGGAAACCATAAGCTTATTGTGAAGAATTGGCTTTATTCATATTGAAGAACTTCCCCTTGTAAAATGTGTGATTAAAAGTAAACACCTTCAAGGCTATGATTTCTCTTTATTGATAGTTTGCTGATAAGGCTTTATTCAGAAAAAAAGCTCCAGAAATAATGTTTGATCAGGAAGAGTCACAAGTGTTAACGCGTAAGAATATCCAAACAACTTGTAAGATAATTTATTTTTTTGTCATTTGCCCAATCAATAGCAAACTTATAATAGCACAGTTCAATCAAATAGTATTTGCTTCAGGGCGACCTAAAAATTAATGATAAGAACATGATAAGGAGAAGGACAAGTCCATTCAGCCCCTTGAGTCTGATCGTGGCCTTAACTCTACTTTCCTGTTTATCCCCATAACCCTGACCCTCGTAGATCTAAAATCTGTCCAAATCAATCTTGAATATGTTCAGTGGCCCAGCTTCCACAACTCCGAGGTAGAGAATTCCAAAAATTAATAACTCAGAAAAAAGAAATTCATTCACAACTCCACCTTAAACGGAAGGCCCCTTGTTTTGAAATTGTGTCCTTTAGTTCTGGATTTCCCCCAGGAGGGGGAAATATCCTCTCAGAAACTACTTTTTCAAGCATCCTTAGAATGTTAGCTTTTTCAATAAACGTACTTGCATTCTTCTGAACTCCAGTGAGTATAAAACTACTCATTGAATCTTTTCCTGTAAGACGACTCGTTCACTTCAGGAATCAACCTAGTCAATCCTTTCTGAACTGCCTCTAAATGTAAGAATATCCCTTCTTAAATGAAAACTGCATGTAGAAATCCAGGGGCTGAATTCTACTGGGGGAGGAGTACAGTTCTGGAGAAAGATCATATGACACGAAACATTAACATTGTTTATATCTCCACAGATGCTGCCAGATCTGCCGAGTTTATCCAGCAATTTCTGTTTTGATTTCCGATTTCCAAATTCAGCAATATTTTGCTTTCATTTTCCAGGGGAGGTGTGGGCTATTCACATCCCCCCACAACCACAGAAGAAAAGTCAAAGGTCATCCTACAGTGATTAGGATTAGGTCGAGGGTAGGCACGAAGGCAGTGGGCTATCCACCTGTTTTAATTTTTGTGTTCCTTTCGACCCATCCTTGCCACTGAAAACATGCTTGGTGAGGGTGTAGTGAGACTGTAAAACCCAGGCCAAATAGACCCAGGTCTCATTAATGTTTCAATGCTGGTCTCTCTAGTTTTCCAATTCCACACTAATAAGTGGCAGACTGTCTGGTGGAGTGACAAGCCTAATTTGTCCTTTCCTACCTTGTGCACTTTGCAAATGAAGTACTTTTCCATTTATTCAATCTTCAGGTGTTTTTAAGCGATTGAACAATACTAATATTAATTCTGCTTCACTGATGCGACCATAAATATGCATTACACTGTCCATGTTGCCATCATCAAGTTAGTTCTATGAATGTAAGGAATATGTAAGCATTATGCAAGATGTAATTATGAGACAAAATGTTGAATTACTGTCTCTTTATAAAATGCCTCGAGTAACCAAGTGACAGCCATATCAGCGTACTGAACTCAAATGCAACATTAAATCAAGATAGGTCGCTCTGGGGGATTCATTAACCATCCTTTCACCTCTGTAATCTAGGTTTCAATTCAACCCTGGATAAAAGTTTCTTTGACGAGAGTAATATTAATTAATTCTTTGAAAAGATTTATGGGCTGAGCAAAATGAAGGAAGAAAAACTTATTGACTGAGTGCTAGAATTGCTGTAAAAGATCACTTGTGGGACCAATATTGTGAGCCACTAAAGCTCTCTGTAAAAATCAACAGAACCAAATTAAAAGGGCTTATTCTCAAACACAACAGATAAATAATTTTCCTATAAGCTTTCAATGGTTACCTTATAAAACCAGATTAATGAACTACATGTAGATTTCCTTTGAAAATAAATTATGTATATCATATTGGTTAACAGAAGGAAACCAGTTTCATTTAAATAAAACTTTACTACATCTTCAAGAGATTTGAATACACTTAACATTGAATAAATTACATTTGAAGTTAGGGACAGGAAGACTGGCACAATGAATAGGTGTTGTGTTGTATGCCTATTCTGCTACTGTGATGCCATCATGTCAGTGGCAGAAAGGTGGTAGAAGACCCATTCATCCAGAGCTCAATTATGCTATTTAAACAGTTAATTAAAAACCTTTTCCCCCAATCTACTGGTATTGTACTAACTGCAGGGTTACACTCTTTTGCACACAATCCTTAGCCCATAGAGGGAGCCCCCACTAACACTTACATAATGGTACTGACAATTCCTGTGACTATCTCACAATAAGACCATAAGAGATAGGGGAGAAGTAGGTCATTCAGCTCATTATGTCTGCTCTGCCACCATTCAATGAGATATAAATGATCTGATAATTCTCAATTCCACTTTCCCATCTTATCTCAATAAGCCTCGACTTCTTTACTGATTAAAGATCTATATATCCCAGCTTTGAACATACTCAATTAACCAGCCTCTACAGGTCTCTACAGTAAAGTATTCCACAGATTCTGTACCACCTGAGAGAAGAAATTCCTCCTCATCTGTCTTAAATTGGTGACGTCATACACTGAAGTTAAGCCTTTTCGTCCCAGAATATTCCACCAGGGGAAACAACCTCTCAACATCTACCCTATCAAGTCCCCTAAGAATCCTGTATGTCTCAACAAGATGACCTCTCATTCTTCTAAACTCCAATGATTTCTGGCCTAACCTACACAATGTCTTCTCATTAAGATAATCGCTCCATATCAGGATCAAGCTCTTCTGTTCTGCCCTGACTGGCTCTGGTGCCCTGAAACTGAACTCAACTGAATTAGAGATTGGTCACGTCTTTGATTAGCTCCACCAGCTGCAATCCCAGCAGTGGCCACAGCTTTTTATGGTACTGGTAAGCAATAAGCCCTCTGATTTGGACCGGCAAGTCTTGTGGCATACCACTATCCTTAATAGGATGACAATTCTGGTGGCAGTTGTTTAATTGGCTGCTACATCAAAATGTGATCCTGGGTTCCACCAAAGCCAGATTGCCACATCCCCAAATCCCCTGGACATTTTTGCATCCAGCAGCAAGACATAGTAAGAAATCCAGTTTTTTAAAATGGCAAGCACATATTCTCAGAGTTTCAAAATGGCTGCTGGTGTCACCCCAACTAATAATAGGCTGCTTGATCTTTGACTGAAGTTACTGGGCAGGATTTTATGATCTCACTCAACCTGACCAGAAAATGCCACCCAAGGTTTGCTTCTTGCCTGATCCAGTTCTGTGGTAGGCATAGCAGTAGAATTCCAGTGACAGTGTTTCAAATCAGGCACTGTATAATGACTATTGTCAGCTGATTTTCCCAAACCCAGATATATTTTAAGTCTATTGTATCTTTGTGACTTTGCATTTCAGAAACATTATTTGGTACTATTTGGCTTTCACCCCTTTTGACACTCCAAATGTCAAAACTAATACCTGATCTTCCAAACAATTATTACATTGAAAACCAGTACATTATATGCATTAAGGAATTCAGACATCTACAATGGAGTGGGAATATATAATATAGTCTGCTAGCTGCTTTTTATTTTCCAAAACACAATCTATATTCTTGATGAGAAATAATATATTTTGACTGCTAAAATGCCAGTTTTTTCTCAAGTATATGGTATGGAATATTATACAGTGATGTTTCACATCTTGTTTTTCTATATAATTTCACTTTTATATTGATCAATTTTAAGTCAGCCTGCTTTGGGTAACCTTTGCGTAGCTGATAATTTGCATTTCATGCAGTGATGGGACTGATGTTGAGGTTTCCACTGCAAAGGTAAAAAGTCTGCAAAATAAAAGAATTGTGGAGAACTTATAAACCAAGATCAAAATTTAAAAACAAAACAGGGCAGAGATTGGGAACTTAAATTCCTGATGGATCTTGGAACTTTTAGCGGATGCACAGACTGGGAATAGGCTGCACATGCCCAATTCTGCAAGTTGTTTTTCTTTGGCCCAGTATGCCCCTGCAAGAAAATAAATGGTGCAAAAATTGCAGCAGCATAGAGTATAAAAGTCCCAGATAAGTGAGAGGGGCAGAGAGAGATCCCCAAGTGAGGGAAGATAAGAAGACATCACAAAGAAAGAATTCCAGACAGTGACAGAAAATGATCCCAATTCAGTTAAAAATAGAGAAGCAGAGAAAGAGGCTTCAACCTGGAAAAGTGCTGTGAGTGGCAGATTAAATGAAGAGGACTCCGGAGGGATCTTTAAGATTCAAGAAGGCAGAAGGTTGCTGATTTGTGTGCTGCAGGTCGCGAGGACAAGTAGTGTTCTGCTCAGCACAGCCAGAGCTTAAGTTGTGTTTGAGTTGATGTTCGAGTGTGGACTTGGCAATCTAGGGCAATAGAATCTCAGGAGATGACATTAAAACCACTGCAAAGCGGGCCATTATTGATGCCATTCAAGCTGGAATGATATATAGAGAGAATTCCCAGGTTGATCTTTGAAGGTGAGGACTGGAATTCATCATGAGAAGGACAGAGTTCCAGAGATTGGTTAACTCAGTGTTTACTGAGATCTGGGTGGTTGTTCAGAAATCCATGGTATCTGTTTCGGTCACATTTGTCATTTATTTGGAGGGCCACACGGCCTGTTTCCTGTGCTGTACTGTTCTTTGTATTGTACAGTCTGGTGTGTTTGACCACAGTTTGCTTGTTAATTATCATGTACTTCATATCTAACCTGAATGTGAGAGTATAACATGGATATTATAAATTGTTTTATTTTTCTGATCTTAAATATTAAAGTTTATTTTTGTTTGTGGCTTTATTCACTGAGCAATGCCTTGAGTATCAAACCTTGTCCATTTTAACAAAATGTTTTGGCCCCTGTCTGGATCCCCTCCAAAATTTTCAGGGTTTGGCCAAGGATCATTACAATGTACAAACACAAAAACATTTAAAACAGGAGGAATAAATGCTTCAGCTCATCAAGCCTGCTCCACCATTCACTGTGATTATGGCTGATACACTATTTAAACTCCCATACTCTCCCCATTCCCCTTGATGCCTTTAGCATCTAGAAATCTATTTCTTTCTTAAACACATTCAGCGACTCGGCTTCCACAGCTTTATGTAGTAGAGAATTCCCCAGGTTCATCTGCCTCTGAGTGAAACCATTTCTCCACATCTGAGTCCTAAATGGCCTACACTATATCCTGAAATTTCCATCCCTTGTTCTAGAACACTCCTACCACCACATCATCCCTGCATCCAGTCTGTCCAACCCTGTCAGAATTTCAAACGTTTCCTAAACTCCGGTGATTAAGGCCTAGTCCACCTAATCTATTCTCACACAACAATCCTGCCATCCCAGCTTGGTGAACTTTCGCTGCACTCTCTCAATGGCAAGTATATACAGATTGCGAGAAATTTAACAAAAAAGACTGCAAATAAGACACACATAAAAGGGAGGCTAGATAAGCTGGCAGTGAGAAATGGCACCACTGTGCTAATGAACTGACAGGAAAACACAGATCGACAGTAAGTCCATGAGCTGAGGGTACAAATCATTTAAGTCATACATCTGTTGTGGATCACTTCAATAAATCTCACCTGATAGATATGTGGTAATAATCTATAATATATAATCAGGGCTAGTTTTTAGGCTGATTAAATTGGATATCCTAAATTAAAGAATTGGGCATTTTAAAAATCAAACAGCCAAACCTCGGGCAGGCCAATTGTACAAATACACAAATATATCTGGGCCTGACCCATCAATCACCCATCAAAGATCATTGCACTCTACTGAAACCCAGCAGAAGATCATCGTACCACGTCGAAATGTGCCAGCCTATTGTTAGAAACCCGAACTGGGCCAGACTTTCTGTCACCAAGAGTTCCTGCAGCCACCTTATCTGACAACAGGTTACATGTAAGCAACAGCATGGAGATGGACACCTGGGGGTAGACCCTGGTATCCTGTTAGATAAGCATCAAGAAACCCACTGAGTATGGGAACCTCCTCCTGGGATCTCAATGGTTGGAAGCCAGAGAAGTTTCTGGAAAGGCAAACAGGCAGGGTGATAAAGGTATCCATCTCAGATACTCCAACAGTGAAGACTCAACGAGGGAGGTGACCTTGACCATTCGGAGGACTTACCAGAGAAGGAAGCTGCCATTGAGACTCATCTTTGTGACAATGGAGCACAGGACTCGGAATCGAGCCTCCAGTTTAACCAAACCATCTTTGCAGGTGGTAGACTTGAATCTGGGGTATCCTTTTACCTTACGTGGATAATTTAAGATTAATAATATTATTATTAATAAACTTATTGAATCTTTACTGGTGTTTGTCCTTTGTCTATCTTGCAAATAAGGGCACCGGGGTAAAATATTGGAGTAATCAAACTAGTCGAAAGTATCTGAGAATTAACAGGTAAAACAGATATTTTAAGAAGTGGATTATATTGGCGCTATTAAAATATTAGCAAACCAAAAATAAACAGAGATTTGGCTAAATATCTGATTACTGTTACCAATGAATCAGAGGCTTGGATTTTATTGGATTGGAGTAGGAATGTTGTTGAGTATTAGCCCATCCACCACCCCTATCCTCCCCAAACCCACCCCCTAAGAGTAATTGGCCAAGTATATATCTTACCAGCCCTTATATTAAGAGGAATAGGTCGGGGTAGCTGGAAGGAACTGGACTAGCCATCCAACATATTTTACCTGCTATAAAATCCAACCCATCGTGCGAGTGTCTTTTCTTTACACCAATCTGATGAAAATCACAAACTAGAAAATGTGTTATTCTGAATGCTTCTGGCATAAAGACAAAAGTAAAAGAATCTGAGGGGAATGCCAGGTAATATGAACAGAGAATGCTGCAGGGTTAGAGGCTGTTTGGAAATTATGGGGAGAAAATGAAAACACAAAAGACAATCCTTTTAGTCACTTGATGAAGGTATGAAAAATGAACATTATTTTCTTTAAAAACATGGAGAGTGAGCAGTCTGTGTTGTAACATGATGGAGTCAAAAGGCACAGGTCATCGACCTCCTCGACTGCAAATATACACAAAAGTGTCCAAGGCCAGAGCCAAACTGACCGATCAGGATGTTAAAATGTAAATGACCTTTTTGGGACATTCTATTGCAGAGATATTAAAAATGAACAACTAAGACTATCTAATCGTCCACTGAAACTGATGCATGGTGACTACACAGAGTTAGTGACTACAGAATGAAATTCCACAGAATGTTTGTAAAACATCTGTTGCAAAGGGATGCAAATGCTTGGATTTCAAACTTCATTGTGTGTCAAGGCTGACATTGTGAGGAGCAAGTTTTGTAGACAGTGGGGACACCGATATTTTGGTCACTGGGTAGAAAACAGTTTCTCATAATAAATATTTATTAACACACATCTTGAATGCAGCCTCAGGAATCAGAAATACAAACAGCAAATGGTGGCAGATATCATCTGCTAATGACTGGCAGATGCTGCCAGACTGGCAGAGAGAGGCATTTTAAGTCGAATGTGATTCTCCTTCTGAACAAATACGACAGTCAGTCTGAGAGACAAAGAGATCACAAAAGGGAAAAGATCCTGCCCAGCAAAGAAAAAAACTCTGCCTAGGATATCCTAAATGGCAGATAAATTACCTACCGATTCACAGAACCTGGCGAGGTCTTCAATTGGAGCAAAGCCAGTAACCTATTGACTTGTTCTAACCTACAGGACTATGCCACAGGGAATTCAACACCAAAAATACCCAACCTCCCTTTTCTTCATTGAACAAAAGAAATTCTGCAGATTTGCAACATTTCCTGTTTCCATATTGAAAGATGAGCGGATCGATGACTTTTTGGACTTTTTTTTCTAAAAAGCTCAGTGAATGCTCCACTTCCTTTGCAATCACCTTTTCTGCTATCTATGAGTTTTGAGAACAAGTGTGAGTGGGTGTTACTGCAATTACATCTGGGTGTTGAGGGAAAAAAAAGTCATTTATCTTTTTCACATATCAAACTTCAACTGTCTTGTGTCTGTTCCCAAGAATCATTGTGCTTAAGGGGTTAAAACACTTCTTCCTTAAAATATATCTTGCAGCAGTTAATCAAGAGGTGGAGAAAAAGAGAAGTGCTATTTAATCATTGTTCCACTGTCCCTAACAAGGTACAAATCAGAAATTCAGCAATATTTACTCATTTCTCATCCTCTAAACTCCAAATTACCAGCAAGTAGTGCACAAATATCATGAATATAATACAGGCATTCAAATACCTCCAACATCCATGAGGACGTTTGCATTTTAAAATAATGGACTTTTAATATTTGTGAGGTCCTCTGTGCACGCTTGGATGTCCAACTAGTGTTGGACTGCGGTAAACACAGTAAGAAGTCTCAATACCAGGTTAAAGTCCAACAGGTTTACTCGGAACAAACACCAGTTCTGATGTACCACTGCAAAAAACTGCACTGGCCTCCTCAGAAGACAAACATCGGACACAGTGGACAGAGCATACTCTGTTTTCTGGTACTTTCCCGGAGTGGAGAAGCTACGACATCTTCTCAGAAGTCTTCAACATGTCATTGATGAAGACGAACTTCTTGCCAAGGCCATCCCCATGCCCTCACGCTTTCAAACAACCATACAACTTCAAACAGACTATTAGCTACAGCAAACTACCCAGCCTTTAGGAGAACAGTGACCACAACACCACACAATCCTGCCACAGCGACGTCTGCAAGACATGCCGGATCATCGACAAGGATGCCATCGTCTCACATGAGAATACCATGTATCAGGTATACAGTACATATTGTTGCAACTTGGCCAACGTTGTCTACCTAATACACTGCAGGAAGGATGTCCTGAGGCACGGTACATTGGGGAGACCATGCAGATGCTACAACAATGGATGAATGAACATCGCTCAATAATCACCAGGCAAGACTGTTCTCTTCCTGTTGGCAAACACTTCAGCAGTCATGAGCATTCGGCCTCTGATCTTCCAGTAAATGTCCTCTAAGGCGGCCTTCACGGCACACAACAGCTCAGAGTCCCCAAGCAGAGATTGGTAGCCAAGTTCTGCACACGTGAAGATGGCCTCAACTGGGATCTTGGATTCATGTCACACTATTGGTAACTCCCATGACTTGCTTGGGCTTGCAACATCTCACTTACTGTCCTGTCTGGAGACAATACACATCTCTTTAACCTATGCTTAATGCTATCTCCACTCAACTTTAAGACTTGATTGGCTGTAAAGACTCACATTCTAAATAGTATTCTGTAAACTAAATGCGTGCCTTTACATGCTTGGTTTGCGATCAAAACTCCCCATTCACCTGATGAAAGGGTAGTGCTCCAAAAGCTAATGATTTTGTTACTAAATAAACCTGTTGGACTTTAACCTGGTGTTGTGAGATTTCTTACCATGCTTGGATGGCCAATAAACAACTAATACTGAGCTAACTTCAGGAAAAAACAGGTTTCTGTGCAGCCCAATAGTGGTCCCCACTACTAAACAGATACCAAATACCATTTCCTTTCCCCCACACCAGAATCCAAGCGACTTTGTAACCAGTTAGAGTTCTAACTTCTAAGAAGAGACGGGTTCTTTCAGAATCATTGAAAAAGAGTTGAATAGCAGTGTTAAAATATATCCACCTGAATCCTTACTCCATCCAGCTTCATTCAAGAATGACAATCTAATAACACAGCAGCAGCTCTCAAATTTTCTGATCAATTCTGATTTGCATTTCATAGTTCTGCAATAAAGTTTCCATCACTGTCACCATAACACTTACACTACCTCCCCATTAAAATACCATTTCCTTTCCCCCACACCAGAATCCAAGCGACTTTGTAACCAGTTAGAGTTCTAACTTCTAAGAGATGGGCTCTTTCAGAATCATTGAAAAAGAGTTGAATAGCAGTCGAGAAATTTAATGCCCCATTTTTCATAGACCAATTGGAAACTGTTCCAATCTCAAATGTTCATACTGTTTCTTTAAACTGTCCCACCTACTCTTCCTAAGTTAATTTGATTGGACACTAAAAGATATTCCTCCTTATTCTTAATGAATGACTTCACCTACAAAATATATTTTTTCAAGACAAACTGAATTTGACATTCATTTTGATAAGAACCCTGCCCCCCTCTCCCATGGGCTTGCATGGCAAAATCATTGATTGACCTCCCTGTCCTTTTTAGATACCAACTAATCATACAAAATCAAATTAACTCAGGGACAAATTAAAGAGGCAGCTCCCCAAAAGGAGGGGGAAACAGCCTGAACAAAAAACAATGTTGAAAGGAAACTTAAAACATCAACTCAATGGGAGAAGCCAGACAGTGAAGGATGGCTTCTCTGAGTGGAGGCCTGTGATTCATGGTACGTCACAGGAGTCAGTGCTGGGTCCCTTGTTGTTTGTCAACTATATCAAGGATCTGGATGATAATGTGATAAATTGGATCAGCAAATTTGCTGATGATACAAAGATTGGAGGTGTTGTCAACAGTGAGGAAGGTTTCCAAAGCTTGCAGAGGGATTTCGACCAGCTAGAAAAATGGGCTGAGAAATGGCAGATGGAGTTTAATGCAAACAAGTGTGAGGTATTGCACTTCGGAAGGACAAATCAAGGTAGAACATACAAGGTAAATGGTAGGACACTGAAAAGTGTAGTAGAACAGAGGGATCTGAGAATACAGATACATAATTCCCCAAAACTGGCATCACAGGAAGACTGGGTCGTAAAGAATGTTTGATATTGAGCATTTGAGTATTGAATATAAGAGTAGGAATGTTATGGTGAGGCCGAATTTAGAGTATTCTGTGCAGTTTTGATCACCTAACTACAGGAAGGATACTAACAAGGTTGAAGGAGTGCAGAGAAGATTTACAAGGATGTTGCCTGGACTTGAGAAACTGAGTTACAGAGAAAGTTGAATCGATTAGGACTTTATTACCTGGAGCATAGAAGAATGAGAAGAGATTTGGTAATATGAAATGATGATGGAGAGAATGCAAGCAGGCTTTTTCTACTGAGGTTGGGGGAGAGGAAAATTAGAGGGCATACATTAAGGGTGAAGGGGTAAAAGTTTAAAGGAAATATTAGGGGGTGGTTCTTCACACAGAGAGTGGTGGGAGTGTGCAATGAGCTGCCAGATGAAGTGGTAAATGCTGGCTCACTTTTAACATTTAAGAAAAACTTGGACAGGTATGTGGATGAGAGGGATGTGGGGGGATATAGTCCAAGTGCAGGTCAGTGGGACTAAGCAAAAAAATGGTTCGACACAGCCAAGAAGGGTCAAAAGGCCTTTTTCTGTGCTGTAACGTTCTATGGTTTTGTGGTTCTAAATTAAAAGGTAATTATTAGGGTCTATAATACACCCCAGCTCCTGCGATACCTAGCAGGCACATAAGACGAATTGACCTCCCTATAGAACACATAATACGAACTCCCTGGTGATTGGCAGTTACCTTGCTGGTGAAGCTCATATACTGAGCTCTTTATAAAGCAGGCCACTGAGTGGATCCATTATTGTATTTTCTTGGTTGGAACCTGCTCGTGTTCACCACAGGCTCGTGATTCTGCTCTACTTTATTTTGTGCAATAAAGTACCATTCTTTAATAGCTGACTGCTGGATTTACTATAATTCTGAAGTATGTGTTCAATTTATACTGAATCTTGACAATGATCATGATGGATTAAATAGGCAACACTGACAAATGTTCATTGTTGATAAGTGTGAAACCATTCACTTTGGGTCCAGAAAAGACAATTTAGAGTATTTTCTATATAGTGAAAATCAAGGAACTGCAGCAAAGAGATTTTGCTGACCATGTATAAAAATGGCCAAAAGCTATTAGATACAGAAACCAAATAGATAAATAGATTTTAGCATTTATCTCAAAAAGTTTAGAACACAAAGTGGAAAAAATTATGTTTCAATTACAGAGACCTGTGTTCATTTGTATTAGTTTCTGTGTACTGCAGCAGCTGTGACTTTTAGGACAAAACCGAAAACCAAAGAATTTATTATCTTGGGAGTTCACCAACGACTGTCCAGTTATGTCAACACCATGGCTATAAAAACAGGGACAAAGCGTGGATACTCTACAATAGGTTGCAGACCTCTTGAACTGTCAAAGCGACTTACAAACTTCAAATCCAAATTGTTTAGTAATACTCGCCACTTGCCTGGATCAATGAAGCCAGAACCACATTAAGGAGTCTTGATGTCATCCAAGATAGAGTATCTTGTTTGATTACTGGACTTGATGCCCACTCCTTCAGCTCACAATAAGTACAGCATGCATCTATCATGCAGCAGACCACCACGGGTACTTGAATCATGCATTTCTCTCGTACAATTCCACCTATCCAGCAGATGAAAGGCCGAAATGTTCTGGGACCATGAGTATTTCCTAGTCATACACCAGCCTGATTGGATACATTTTGTTGTTCCTTCATCTTCTTTGGACCAATATTCTGAAATTCTATATTGAATACTATTGTGGGAGCAAAGCCAATTGAAGTAGCTCAACTGGGATTGGGGAATAATGCAGCCCTGCCAATATCATCCACATCCTAAGAATAAATTAAACACCACCAAAAGCACTCTAAATCAACATGATGGAAAATATTAACACATATTAATGCTTTTTATGAAAAAGAATAACGTAAGCAGCTCACGATACCTTTCTTTGTCAGTTATGTGACTGAATCATAGAAACCTTCAACATGAAAAAAAAATTATGCGATCCTTCATTTCCACGTTGGCTCTTTGAGTAGTGGTGTTAAATCCCACATCCAAGATTTTGTCCATAATCTTGTAAGCCCCTTAAGTATCTATTCAACTCTCAAATTACTTATGGAATTGGCTTTCAGCAGCTTTTCAGATCCCATTACATATCCCATAAAATCAGTAAAAATGTTCTCCACTCCTCGCTTTGGATCTTTGATTCCAATGATTTTGAATTTATGACTTTATAAGAACAATATAGCATAGGAACAGGCCCTTCAGTCCTCCCAAGCCTGCGCCAATAATGTTACCTATCAAGACCAATCGCTTATATCCCTTTCTTATTGTTCATATGTATATCAAGGTAAGTCTTAAATGTGGCTAATGTAACTGCCTCAATCAGCTGACTTGATAGTGCATTCCAGGCCCCCACCACCCTCTGTGTAAAAAAACACTTCTCCCGCGCATCTTCACTGAACCCTTCCCCTTTATCTTGAACTTGTGCTGCCTTGTAATTGTCACTTCCGCCCTGGGAAAAAGCTTCTGACTGTTCACCCTATCTATAACTCTCATAATTTTATAAACTTCTATCAGGTTGCCCTTCTCTGTTTTTCAGGGAGAATAATCCCAGTTTATTCAATTCCCCTCTCTCACAGCTAATACCCAGCAACATCCTGGTAAACCTTTTCTGTACCCTCTCCAAAGACTCTCCATCCTTCTGGTTGTGTGGTGACCAGAATTGGATATAGGTATTCCAAATGTGGCCTAACCAATGCTTTATACAACTTTAACATAATTTGCGAACTTTTATACTTGATGCCTCGCCCAGTGAAGGCAAGCATGCCATATGTTTTCTTTACCACCTTTTCTACCTGTGTTGCCACTTCGAAGGCATTTATGACCTGTTTGAAAGAGGGAATAAGTTCTGTATTGAAAACCCGCAGCAATGTGAAGAATTATATTAAACCACCTCTTAACCTTCTCTGTTCCTGAGTGAACTGTCCTAATGTTCCAACTTCTCTCCAGAACTGAAGTCCTGACCCCAATAACATTCTGGCAATCCTCCTCTGAAACCTTTTTAAGGTCTTTGCTACTCTCCTGAAGTTTGGTGTCAAGAATGGCCCACAGTACTTCAACTGAGGCAAAACAAAGTGAATTTGTGGTCTGAAATGTTTGCATTAAAAGGGCATCCATATTTCCTTTGCATAAATGAGTCCTTGTCATTGAGACTCATTCGAGATGACCCCTATCGTAGCATAGTCAAAGGTGCTTTATTAAACATTTGTTCTCCTACCTTCATAAAAATCAGAGGTGCACAAGGTGCTGCCTATGATGGTGTTGAATTTGTTGATTTCCTTGCTGCATTTCATCAGTTCCTGAGCCAAACACTCATTTAATACTGTAGGGTAAGCCACAAGCATCCCCATTATATTCTGTTCAAAGTATGGATTGAAACAACCATCGACTGCGACATTGGTGATGACAACCGTGCCTGGCTGCAAGCCTGAGAAAGAGAAGATAACTCAAAACCAAAGCCCAATATAATGAACAATGTTTATAAATGATATTGTTCCCTTTCTATCCAAGACCAAATCATTAATATATATTTAAAAAAGAGGTCCCAATGCTGACCCTTGGGGTATACACTTTCTATTCATCTCCAGTCTGAAAAATTACCATTCACCACTAATCTCTGCTTTCAGTCTGGTAGCCAATTTCATATCTACACTGTCACAGCTCCTTCAATCACAGGGTCCTCAATTATACTAACAGGACCACTATGTGCTACTTTACCAAATGTATTTTGAAAGTCAACATAAATATCAACCAAAATTCCCTCATCAACTATCTCCATTACTTCATCAAAATACTCAATCAAGTTTGTCAGATTCAATTTGCATTTAAGACATCTATGCTGGTTGTCATTTACTAACTCGTGCTTTTCAAAGCGATGAGAAATGTTGTTGTGGATAATGATATCTTTCTCCATTGTCGATCCTAGGCTAATAGTCTATTGCCACTGGGTTTATCTGTCTTACATTTTTTTTGTTGAACAAGGATGCAGCATTTGCGATGTTCCAGACGTCTAATACCATCCTTGTTTCTCAGCAGGATTGAAAGATCATGGCCAGTTTCTCTATTTCCACTCGGTAAACTAGGCTGTACCCTTCCGGACAGGGTGACTTTTCCCCTTAGAATACTGCCAGCTTTTTAAGTACCTCCTCTTGAACTACTTTTCCTCATGCAATCGCTCTACTTTTCTTCTTCTTTACTGTGCCATTAGCAGCATACTCATTTGTTAAAAGTGCTGAAATTATTTAGAGCCTTAGTCACATTTGATGCTACCACAAAAAGATGACCCTTTTAGTTCTGAATCACCCTCATCATTCCTATTCTTTTGACTACTCTTTCACTCTTGATGTTTTTAAAAAGTGTTATCCAGTATTCACTACTCAAGCACTCTTCATTCCTTTTCTCAGATCTGCTTGTATATATAGTTAAAAGTGCAGGTGATTATCTGATTGTTTTATGGACTTATTGCCCCCTGTACCTGCTATTCCATGTTTATACAGTGAATATAAGACTAGTTTTTATTGTACGGATAAGTGATTCATGCTCAGAAATGCAGTGATTTGAATAGTTCATTATTCTAAGCAGACGTGCACAATTTTAATTCAGAATCCATCACAGCACTGTACTAAAGGGATATTACTGCATCCCAAAACCAGACAGATTTAATCAGTACAGATGTCAAGTGACATGATTTGAAATCCATTTCTTATCAAAAATGTGATGTTGACATTTTAGATGTAGGAAGAGTGACAAGAAAGAACAAAAAACATAAGTCTGTAAAATTCAAGGTTGTGGGAGATCATCATGACAATACTACATATGAATGTATGTACAGGATCTGTACACAGAACCATGGAGGATTACACATAAAATAGACTAGCCAATTCATCAAGTTTGCACTGATGTTTTTCGTCACCTTTAATCTCAATCTCATATTTGCTCACCATGCCTTTTCATATTCCTCTTTTTCAAACCATCATTGAAACCTCTTTTAGAAGTCTTTATGGTTTCTGCAATGGTTTGTGACAGTCCATTAGCACTGAGGTTATGGTCAATGTTCATAGTGAGAACATTCTATTTCCTTTCATGGGAGCAACAGAAGGAGACTGTTTGGCTCATTGCATCTGCCTAGCTCACCGAATAAACGAAGTACCTCATAACATTCCCTCCACCTTCTCCCCATAAGCTTGAGTGCTGCTCCTTTTCAGATAATAATCCAGTTCCCTCTTCAATGCCTTGATTAAGCCTACCTCCATCACACCCTCTGGCAGCATCTTCCAGTCCTTAATTACTCACTGTGTAAAAAATCTTTTCTCATGTTGCTGTTGCTTCCTCTGACAATTACCTTAAATTACCCTCTCATTCTTAATCCTTCCAACAGGGGGAACAATATTTTCCTATGACCTCTGTCCAGACCCCTCATGATTTTGAGAATCTCTTTCAATTCTCCTCTCAAACTTCTCTTCTCCAAGGAAAACAATCCCAACTTCTCCAATCTATCTATATAATGAAGTTTCTCAGCCCTGGAATCTCTTCTATGACTCTTTTCTGCACTCCCTGTCATGTTTTCACATGTTTCCAAAAGCCTGATGCACAGAACTGAACACAATACTCTAGCTAAGGCTGAACCAGTGCCTTACACAAATTTTGCAAAACCTTGCTTGTCTAGTACTCTATGTCTCTATTAATAGAATCAGTATGCTTTGTTAACTGTCCTCTCACCCTGTCCTTCCACCTTCAAGGACTTATGCGCAAATTCCTAGCTAATCTCTTGATCTTTCCATTGTTATACTTCCATTATGTTGAGTTATAAGAAGCCCATCTTTGATCATCTTCTTATATACCTCTCCATTCACGTCTCCTTTTTTTCCTTCCCAGCCCTACTTTCTTCTGCCAGCCCTGGAAAAAACACACCCCTGAATTACATCAGCACTTTCAAATTCCGAACTATCTAGCCTTTATTCACAATAGCAATTCTGAAACTACAAATCTGCTTAGAAACATTGCCTCACTTGCTCCTTTATCCACTAAATCAATCAGTTTTCCATCCTGGTCATTTGCCCTGCATGTGCCTCATCCCCTTTATGTCCAAAGGACATAGATTGGAATATTTATGCTGGTTTAGCCATTCATCGACAGATATGCCTGAAGCACATAAAGTACCATCAGGTTCTGCTCTCTCCAGTCAGGAATCATCGTGTTAAGAGAGATGACAGCTGTTTTAAATGAAGGCCAAGAGATTAGTATTAAATTTTTTGGGGCAATTTTGACCCCACCGTGGGATCAGCAAAGTGGAGTCAAAATCCCATGAGATTCAAAAAGCATGGTTCACTCTGGTATGACCATGCTTTACAATTTTCATTAGCCCTCACTGATAAAGTAATTAGGTTCAGACCCATAATATTTACATCTGAAATATATGACGTAAGGCCCTCAACAGGATTTTTAAAACATTAACTTGTCAAGGGCATCCCTCCTGGCATGGAGACTAAATATAGCTTCTGGAAGAGAGGGCATGATCAAGCAGTGGCCCGGCGCTTTACCCCTGGCACAAGTTAGAACCGCCAGGGCATTGGTGGGGGTTTGGGGTTGGGTGGGGGTGTTTGGTGTGATGGGAGTTGGGTGTTGTTGTTAACTTTCTGTTCAGTAAAAAACTCTGTAACTGGCTTTGGCGGCTCTAAAAGTACACCCCCCCCCCCCACCCCCACCACTACTCCAGAGTGATGACGCAAACCTCAACTCACTTTTTGTTTAGCTGTCAGTGTGAATATTCCAGGAGAAAATAAACCAGTGGAGCTGGAGAGTTCCACACTGGTTCTCTTGCCAGAACGGATACTTTGACAAATCATGGTAAATTTTCCCTGATCATTGTTTTCTTTTGACTTTGCAACTCCATACTCTCAAAGTAATTTGATTTAACTTTCAGCAGCTGTTTGAATATCACTATCTAGTATAGCTTATTTCACTTTCTTGCTTGAGCTTTGCATTAAGAAATTGCTTGGTTATCTAACCTGTCTGATTCTACAACCTTTTTCTTTAGTCAGGATACTGTACCTATTCCACCTGAGGTGCCAATACGAAAGGCAACAACATCAGTGCACTTGGCATGACAGAGCAATTTGATGAGCTCATGCAACATGATTGAGATTGAGGGAATCCCCATGCCATGCTGAAACAAAACAGAAATTTAGATTGTTATGTACAATTTCTTAATATTTTCTCAAATTAAAGCCCACCATACCTTTAATGTAGCAAATGTCTTGAAATAAATTTAAATGGATATTTATCAGCAGCAGGAGCAGGAGGGGAAGAGACTAAAGGCATCACTGAAAAGTCAAGTTTTTGTACTGGCCAGCTGGGTGTTTGAAAAACAGGATAGCCCATCACTAATAAATCACCAATCAAGTTATTGAGAAATCTCCACTCAGTAAGGACAACTCTCCTCACAAGGGCAACTTACACTTAAACTAAGCACTGAAAACTTGGCACAGGTTGGCAAACACCAAGTTTTAGGCTCTCCAAAGTACACAAATAGATACCGCTAGCTTTTAACCAGCCAAGACAATGCAGCTTATCTGCTCATCACACTGGGAGCTTTCCTGTTGCTTGCCGTTCCAGGATTATCCTATCTGTTAGGATGTTGGCTTTCAATACTACTGAAATGGAGTAGCTTCAATTCCAAGCTCCCAATATTGAATTAGGCTGGTTGGTATTCGTTAACAGTGTTATGAAATGCTGTAAGTTTGCCAGACCTGGGTATCTGGAGGGTTGACTATGTCCTAATTTCCCATCACATTGAGTCATTTTGATTTCAAGGAAATCCTGTTCATTTCTTCCCAACAATTGGTCATCAACCACAAACTAACACTTGTCAGACAACATGCATCGGGAATTCTCTCACATGTCATGGATGCAGCATAATTAACCCTAATATCTATGAATAGATTGCCACCAGCATCCTGTCGACACCATGGACATGACACCAACTACAACATAGGTTTACAAGTTGAAGGTCCCAGAGTTTTAACAGTAGTTTCTTACCTCTATTTCACACATTCACGGTAGATGTTGAATCCTGGAGATGTGAACTGTTAGCAGGTTTTCAGCAATATTTTCTGAAGATTCTTCATCAGTTATTTGATGAACCACATCCCAATCAATCCCCATATCTACCCTCCAACCACTTGCTCCATTCCCATTGCCAAATGGTAACTTTAATGGAAACATTTTTTCATATTCAGGATGTTGAGGGCAGGGGATTCAGTGATGCTAATGCTATTGAATATCAATGAGCAATGTTTAGATTCTCTCTTGTTGGAGATGGTCATTGCGTGGCACTTGTGTCATGCAAATGTCACTTTCCATCTGTCCACAAGCCTGGTCTTGTTGCATTTGAACATGAACTGCTTCAGTATTACAAATGGTGAACATCGTGCAATCATCAGCAAGTATCTCCCCTTCCAACCTTATGATGAAAGGAAGGCCATTACGGTGATTGGATCTAGACACTCTTCTAAGGAACTTCTGCAGTGATGCTCTAGAGTTGAGATGACTAACATCCAATAACTACAACAATCTTCCTTTGCACTCGATATGAGTTTTTCTCCACTGATTCCCATTGACTCCAGTTTTGCTGGACTCCTTGATGCCACACCCAGTAAAGTGTGGCTTTGCTAGCAAGAGTAGTCACTCTCACCTGCCCTCCAAAGTTCAGCTCCTTTGACCATGTTTGAACAAAAAAGCTTAGTGACTATGATGGAACCCAAACTGAGTGTCAATGAACAGGGTAAGCAAGTGCCACTTGATTACACTATTGGTGACCCCTTTCATCACTTTACTGATGATCAAGAGTAGACTTACGGGAGCGATAATTGACCAGGTTGGATCTGTCCTGCATTTTGCATACAGGATATACCTCAGCAATTTTCCATATTGCTGGTAGATGCCCCAGTGTTGTAGCTGCACTAGAACAGCTTGGTTAGGAGCGTGGCAAGTTCTGGAACACAAGTCTTCACTACAATTGCTGGAATATTGTCATTGGCAGTATCCAGTGTCTTTAGCCATTTTTTTGATATCATGTGGGGTGAACTGAACTGAATGAAAACTAGTATCTGAGATGTTGGGAATGTCTGCAGAAGGCACAATGGGTCATACATTTAATTCTTCTGGCTGAAGATTGTTGCAAATGTTTCAACCTCATCTCTTATATGCTGATATGCTGAGTTTTCGCATCATTGAAGATGAGTATATTTGTGAAGCCTCCTCCTCCAATGAGTTGTTTAACTGTCCACCAATATTCACAGCTGGATGTGGCAGGACTGCAAAACTGAGATCTGATCTTTTGGTTGTGATGTTGCTTAGGTCTGTCTATCACTAGTTCTTATGCTATTTGGCACATTAGTCCTGGGTTGTAGCTTCATCAGGTTGATACCTCAGTTTTAGATATGCCTGGTGCAGCAGCTGGCATGACTTCCTGCACTTTTTATTGAATTAGTGTTGATCTACTGGCTTGGTAATAATGGGAGAGGCAGTTATATGCCAAATCATGAGATTGCAGATTATAATGGAGTACAATTCTATTGCTGTTGATGGATTCATGGATGCCCAGTCTTGAGCTGCTGAATCTGTTCCATTCTGTTAACTACCGCTATCTTAGAAGTAATTCATGATAGGTACAGTTTAGATCAAAAAATGTTTACTTCCAAAACTTGGCATCAATGATCATGTACAAAGCAGGTATCAAATCAGGTTCTTTCTTTGAGGGCAAGTATGAACTTTTGCGGTACTTTTTCATTTTTGGGAGCTATCTTTTGGTTTTCAAGAGTTTCTTTCTTCATGAACTCCATTGTTAGCTGATGTAGTCATGAAGTAACATTATCTTCTCTATTTGTGTTGGAGTTTATAAGATCATGAGACATAGGAGCAGAATTAGGCCACTCCATCCATTGAGTCAGCTCTGCCATTCAATCATGGCTGATATTTTTCTTATTCCTATTCTCTTGCCTTTTCCCCATAATCCCTGGTCCCCTTATTAATCAAGAACCTATTTATCTGTCTTAAAGATACTCAATGACCTGGTCTCCACAGCTTTCTGCAGCAAAGAATTCCATAGATTCACCACTCTGGCTGAAGAAATTCTTCAACTCTGTTTTAAAGGATCATCCCTTTAGTCTGAGGTTGTGCTCTCTGGTTCTAGTTTTTGCTACTAGTGGAAATATCCGCTCCACGTCCACTCTATCGAGGCCTCGCATTTCCTGTAAGTTTCAATAAGATCCACCCTCATCCTTCTAAACTCCAACGAGTATAGACCATTCCTCATACAATAAGCTCTTCATTCCAGTGATCATTCTTGTGAACCTCCTCCAGACCTTTTCCAAGGCTAGCACATCCTTCCTTAGATATGGGGCTCTTTATAAGGTTTTCATCTTTAGATAGATAAGATGACAAATACCAAAAATTGTATATAACACACACACATACACACAACCATCATATATGCACACCTACACATACAAACATACATTTCTATTAAATAGGATATTCTGTTTGATTTATTATAAACTATCTCCCCTGCTCCATTTCCAAAAATGAAAATTCTAGTTACTTGACACAAGATAGCTTATTGGGAATGTATATTTCCTCTTGAAAAAGCTCACCACAGCATTATTTGGTTTTATTCTGCCAATTTTAAGTTTCTTTCCCCTTAATACTTGTATCGCTCACAAACATGTTGATATTTCAATTTCCAACACAATTTCCAACTGTGCAACAAGGGGGATACATGCAAATTAATTCTGTGGCATGAAGCTAAACGTTAGGTAATGTTAATTAACAATTATTTAATATCAAAGCAAATAATCACCTGCACTTTCACAGGTAATAAAAATGGGAAAGATCTCTCTCAGACTTGTCAGGCATGTACTGGTTGCCATTGCACATGTGCAGCCACAGAGGTCTATGTATACGCATAAGTACTCATTGCTGCTAGAACAAGGGCTGACTGGCAATTTAAGCTCTGCCCCTTTCCCAACAGGTGAAGAAAGGTATAGCTCATTGTTTTCATGCACTAAGTGCATAAAATTATGGATTTGAACTCGCCTAGAAAAAGGGAGAGAAACTTTCCTATCTTTCCACCCATCCTAAACTTAGAAATTCTTTGGTAAAGTAACTCTTCACAGATTCTAGGAGTGATCTTACCATTGCGCCCCATCGGCCAATAGGTGAGATAAGCCAATAAGATTGTCAGAGAGCTGAGGAATCAGGTTCACACCTGATTTCTCATCTTTTACGATCTTACCAGATACCTGGTGTAATCAGTCTCCTGCCCTAGAAGCTGAATAAATTATTTAAATTCAATTTGCATTTGATTTAAATGGAATTGGTGAGCTTGGGATGCTATTGTTTGGGCTCACTTCCTATAAGACCTCAATGAGAGAGGTTCTCTCAGGTGAGAATCACAGCTGGTCCCTAATAACATGGAACAGTTATGATGGTCTCACCAATAGAACCAGAGGCCATTGAGGCCTGCTGGGAGGTTGAAGGCAATCAGGGGTGCTCCTTAGGCAGTATCAGGGCCCGAGGGGGCTTGACCAGGACAGGGCAAGGATCTACAGGGAGACGGGTTGATTGGGTAGGGAGGGAGACCCTCTGCAGATGATTGGTGCAGGAGGGAGGGTGGCCCTACTGCCATTCTGAAGGTGATCAGTGGGGCAGGGAAGGGAAGGGGGCGATCGATTTGGGTGGTGAGGTGGGGCTCATAAATGGCTTCAGGCCCCTAGAATAGCTGCGTGATGGTTGTGGTGATTTGCAGTGGTGGTGGTGATGACGGGGTTGGGGGGGATTGAAGAAAATTCTTTCCTACTGGTCACCACTGTGGCTAGATATTGAAATTTTCCAAGCTCTTTAGGGGCTTAGGTGGCAAATGTGCCCACTGCCCTCATGTATTTGAATACTGCTACAAACTCTATTTTCTTCTGAATATCAAAGCAATAAATGATTTTGGAAAAGAATAATAAATAAGTGAGATGAAGAAATATTTCTCATGCACTTGAAATCATGTAACTGTAGGATAAGAGGTTTCATATATCTTTTTAATCACCCAAAGTAATATATTGCTAAACAGTTACAAATAGGTAATATATATCCATCAGCATAATTACTTATATTTTGTGGTTACTTACACTGACTGCAAGGACAGGCCCTACTTTGTACATGCTGTAACGGTCCGTGTTTGCACAGATATTGGGAATGTCATCAGTGGCATGCCCCAGTCCTAACAGCTCATTCATGTACTGACTGAAGGCTTTCATTCGCAATCCACTTCCTCCGACACATACAAACTGCCACACAAAAAAAGAAACCATGGCGTCATTTTTATTCATCAGTCGACAAATGTAAGTGCTACAATCCTTGGCAGGATTTTAATACTTACAGGCAGATGGGCATTGGGCAGTGGTGGATGGGCGGGGAGAACGTGGGTGTTGCTCGGTTAAAATTGCAGGGGGAATGCGGAGCGGGACTTTTATGTGTTTTTGCCCCCAGGCGAATTTCCCAGAATTGGTTGGTCTGCTGGAGTTGAGATTACACGCAGCAGCAGTGGGCAGGCAGGCAACACGTCTGTAAGGAAGTCAACTGTCTGCTATTTTGAGGTGGTTTTGAAATTTCACCTGGGTGTAAGAAATCGACAGAGCATCAGCAGCTTGTCAGCTATAAGCAGGTGACAGCTTAGTGTCAGACGAGTGGGAGATGAAAATGGGGGTGATTGAAAGCAACGATGTTGTAACACACAAGAGGTTGAGAAGCACCATAGCCCATGAGCGATAAGCTGGAGGATTTGAAAATGGGAATAAAGGTTGGGAGTACATTACTGAAAGGGTCTCTCTGAGGTCCAACTCTCCCATTCAGAAATAGGGGATTGAGAGACTTTGAGACACGAGTGTTTTGTTTGTCAATGGGTCTTGCGCACTCAGAGTCCTTGGAAGGTATGGCGGAGAGGTAATGCGACAGAGAGTGAGAGAGAGGCAAAAGAAGAGATAAAAGAGAGCTGCAGCCACAGCTGGAGTGGGGCTGCAATAGTCAGAGGGGCAGCAGGTTCAAATGCTCTTGGAAAAAGACACAGATGAGGAGGGTGCAGAAGGCCCTGAATGCAAGTGTATGATCATCATAGATGCTACCCAGCTAAAAAAGTTCACTATAAAAGGCTCTGTATCATGAGACATCAGAAAAGTATCAACAAAGAGTGTGGGTGCTGTCCTAAATGCTGTAAGAGATTTGAATCTAATTGGATATAGTAACAAGCTATTGCTTGTGGTGGCAGTCAAACCTTACTCCTCAGGGTCATTCTAAAATTTGTCTACAGACATCTGTGAGATATGCCAGTCAGCGGTTCATCACTACATCAAGCTGCCATATACCACAGAAGGGCAGAGTAATATCTGTAGATTGGGCCAGGCAGTTAGGAAAGGCAATGGGATTGGGGCCATTGCTACTTATCCCCTGGTGCAGAGGTAATCGACTGCATGCATCTGGATATCAAAGTTCCCATGATGTGGTGTTTTGATATGCACAATCTTCTTGTGTTCTTCAAGGTTTCTAAAGTGTAGCCAGGAGCATTTATCAATGCTTTCAAATGTTGAATGTGCAACTAGTATGTGTACTACAAGAGGATTCTGGCATGTGGAAGCTGATGCAACTCATTCATTGAGACATTTTCAGGTGCCTGAGCTTTTCAGGTGACCCAAACTCCTTTGTAGTTGGATACTAGTTGACAAGGACGGAAGACACATTGTCTGCACACGTGTAAGAGCTATCTGCAACCACAAGAGCAACCACATTGCCTCTGCAGAGGCAATCATTGAATACGCTTGCTGGAAATAAGATTCAGATCTTTGCATAGATCTGAAGGATCCCCTCACTACACTCAATCAAGGGTCACATGTATCATTGTGATGTGGTATGCTGTGCTTAACACATCTGGCACTCCTGAGGGAAGCAGCTTTGAAAAATGAGGAATTCCTTAAAAGCACTACCTTTTCTTATAAAGAAGGGACTAATTCTGTACATGTCTAAATGCAGAAAGACCTGGACAATATCCAGGTTTGGGCTGACAAATGGCAAGTAACATTTATCATACAAGTGCCAGGCAATGACTATCTCCAACAAGAGAGAATCTAGTCATTTCCCCTTGACATTCAATGACATTGCCATCACTGAATCCCCCACTACCAACATCCTGGGCATCAGTATTGACCAGAAAATGAACTGGACTAACCACATCAATACTCTGGTAACAAGAGCAGATCAAAGGCTAGGAATCATACAGTGAATAATTCATCTCATGACTCCCCACAGTCTATCATCTATAAGGCACAAGTCAGGAATGTGATGGAATGCTATCCCTTTGCCTGGATGAATGCTGCTCCAACAACATTCAAAGCTTGAAACCATCCTGGACAAAGCAAGAGGCTTGATTGGTACCTTTTCCACAAATATTTGCTTCCTCACTCCCAGTGTACACAGTATACTGGAAGATCTCTCATTCATCTCAACTCGCTTCTTCCCCACCCCCACAGATGTCATGCCCTCCACCTTCCCGATTAACTGTTCCCCACCCTTCCGCTATTGCGAATGGCAAAATCCAATACTACATTCCACTATCCCCAGTATGGCCACACGACCCAGTGTCAACGCCTCTTGCATATCAGTAAAATTCAGCCCAGTTATTCTGAGAGCTTACCTTGACATCACCAAACATAGCACGGAAATCATGGGTTTTTGTTCCAAGGTTAAAGTGATATAAAACATCTTCTTTCAATGTTTCAAGATAAGGATTTGATGCATAAACACATTTTGCTCTGCAAGAGGAAAAAGCGATTGGCATTTTTGTAACAAGATTACTGCTTTAACACCCATAAAAAGTGCTTGTCATCGTTTACAGTGTATTGTAACGACATTTAAACATTCATTTATCGTGTGAAGATCCAAAGTGCTTTTAAAAGTGAAAGCAATTGACATCATAAGCTGCCTTCCATCAACAAATATAAGCAGAAAGCACCTTGCACCTCATTGCCCAAAATGTACCAATGAAACAAACATTCAGTGTGACCAAAAGGTTAAGAAATTCAAGTTTTGAAAAGGCACACTCAAAAATCTGCTTGTAGTAACATTTGTCACATTACTTTCAGTAAAGAACTGAAGTGTTGTGAACAGGGGAGAAAACAATGCCAATGTTTTTAAAATACTTTTTCTTTTAAAAAGGTAATTATTAAGAAAAAAAGTGATTAATTCTGATGGGCTACAATATAAAGAACATGTAGTCCTGAACATGCAAAGAAATCTGACATTCATTACTGGAAAGAAAGAAAAAGTGTAGAAACAGAAGCAGTGGACAGTGGAATTGGAAATTTAGTGCTGGATTTTCATCCCAAGTGGAAATTGGGAAAATTTCTGATCACCTACCTCAGGAGAAAGTATTCATCTGACAATAAAGATCCCACCTTTGTGTAGTTGGGGGGATAGGAAAGAGTGCAGGTGGGAGGAGGAGGGTGGTGGTGGGTAGAGGTGCTAGTTGGGTTGGGCCAGCTAACTCAGAAAAGAAGTCAGAGTGCTGAGGTTGGCTATTCACAAGACCTACCTCGGTGCTGTGGGGCTTTGTCCCAGTTAAAATAAAAACTCAAAGGCCTTCCAGCCCTCACCATGTTCCTTCCATATCACCTCACGCCCTCACCCAACCTCAAGGTCCCTCATATCCTGAAGCCAAGCTAGGCTTCTATACCCACCCCCTTGATCGTTCAGTGACTGAGGAAGAATGAGTCAGAAGACTAGGATCTTAGATTCGGCATCAAGCTCATGGCCTACACAGCAATAGCGATAGTCTCTCTTCTATATGGCTCAGAAATGTATAGACTATCAGGCAGCACAGTAGTATAGCTTGGGTCACTGTCTGTGTGGAGTTTGCACATTCTCCCCATGTCTACTTGGATTTCCGCCAATCGCTCCTGTTTCCTCTCACAATCTGAAAGACATGCTGGTTATGCATATTGATCTGAACCAGCGCTGGAGTGTATTGACTAGGGAAATTTCACTCCATTGCAGTGTTAATGTAAGCCTTACTTGTAGCTAATAAATAAACTTTACGTACAGCAAGCACCTCCAAATCCCTGGAAAAGTAACACCACCGTTGCCTCCACAAGATCCTGCAAATCCACCAGCAGGACAGGTGCACCAATGTCATTGTTCTTGCTCAGGCCAACATTCCCAGCATTGAAGTATGGGCCACATTTGATCAGTTCCACTCAGCGGGCACATCAACTAGATGCTTAAAATGAGACTGTGGAAATAAGCACTGTGTTCGAAACTTTGACGTGGCAAGCGAGCCCCAGGAGGGCAGAGGAAATACTTCAAGAAAACCCTTAATGTCTCCTTGAAAAAGTGGATGTCCCACTGATATCTGCAAATACCTGGCACAAGACTACCCAAAGTGAAGGAAAAGTATCTGGGAAGGAATTGAACATCTTGAGTTTCATTGCTGAGAATAAGTGTTGATTGTAAAGACAATACGTTCAAAGAATCAATGCAGCTTTGAGAGAATCTGACCAAATATTCATAGGGGCCCAAGTCAGTTGCTTGACACAGTGGTAACAGGGCGCACCTTGTACTGATGACTAATTTTTTCACTCAATAAGTTAGCCTATGGAGTGGATATAAAGCAATGGATTCAGTTGCCTGGGCCTCTCAGAATTGCATGATAAAGAACAGATTTAGCAGGAATTTCTGGTGACAAAAGATCTGCAGGTCAATTATCTACTCATACAGATTATGCATCAAAAAATTAGTAATCTAAGCAGAATTACTGATTCGCAGAATTTCTAATAAGTTTTAGCATTTGATGAGGTACAAGGCCCAGTAATGTTTAGCTTTTATAGACTTATAGTTGGTTATTCAGATATTCTAACATGTATTTAATTGTGGTACTACACACAACAATTTTTTCACAGCTACATGTTGCCCTTGGCAATATCATCTAGAGAAATTGGGTAAGCTTCACATAGACATGGGAAATGCCAGGCTTTCCTTTTTCACAGCTTCTCTTGATCCCATCATTGCATCTGTGTTTTCATATTGCTTGTCCAAATCAATTGCAATTTCCTTCAGTTAAACATGGAGATGGCTTTAGGCATCTTCTTCATGTTCCACCACAAACACCATGGAAGTGAATTTCCCCGTCCTGCCTGCCACAGGAATTGGAGCAGCTGGGAAGGGTGGACATGCAAAGGCTCTGCTGACCTCAGGCGAGATTTTCTGGTTTTGGGGCGAGTATGGCTGAAAAATCCCATCTCTTAATACTTGTTACTGATCCTATCCATGTCCTTGACCACTCACAGACTTAATAAGACTCTATAATTTTTGATATCTTATTTGACCCCAAAGCTCTCTATCCAACACTGTCAGCAAGATCTCCTACACCCACCTCTGCCCTGATTCAGCCCATCTGCTGCCAGAACCCTCATTCATGCCTGAGTTTCAATATTTCCCATCTTTTACCTTTGGTAAACTTTAAATCTCAAACTCTCTACCAATATCTTAACCCACATAGTTCCATTGTCACTCACCATTATTTATTCCCACTTCTATTGTACATTAGGTTTAAAATCACCATTCTAATGCTTAAATTCTCATAGGAATGCCTATAGATTCCTTGAACACAAAGATCATTAAAAATACCTAGCCTCTTGTACATTCCTTTGTTTTTTGCTCTTCCATTAAACCATGCCTTCAATGACCTAGAGCCTAGAGTTTGGAATTTCTTCACTATATGGGCGTTAGAGTGTCACAGAATTAACACTGCTGCTTCATAGTACTAGGGACCTGGGTATGATTCCAACCTTGAGTAACTGTTTATGTGAAGATTGCACATTCTCCCCATGTCTGAGTGGATTTCCTCTGGGAGCTCCCACTGTCCGAAGATGTGCGGGTTAGGTGGATTAACAGCGCTAAGTTGCTTCTTAGTGTCCAAAGATTTGTAGATTAGGAGGGTAAATGTGTGGGGTTAAAGGGTGTGCAGCTGTTATGATGCTTGGTCAGAGTCGGTGCAGACTCAACGAGCCAAAATGTTTCCTTCTGCACTATAGGGATTCTATTTCTGTCAAAGACCCAATCCTCTTTCAAGATCTTTGAACTATGCTGTGAATCACCTTGGGACGATATTCTATGCTGAAGACACTATATAAAAGTAAGTGGCTATTGGTACAGTTTGCTTTAAAGCTGTGGTAATGTTTACCACACAAGTTCTGAAATGTCATTAAAACGAATAATTAAAGGCTAGGATGCCTTCAGTTATTTTCCATGGTAATTCAATTTTGCCTGCTGGAGGCAGTAAGATTTAATGTGTAGCATCATTAGAAATGTGCACTCAGATAAATATTTCATGCCGTACTAGTTGCAAATAACAAAGCTGACTTGCTGCAGGGTCCTAGAAAATAACTTAATCTAAATGACAGATAATGTCTCAAAATATTGAGCATATCTGTGCAAACCAGGATTTAAATAAATACACTACAGTTGCAGAAGTGTACATCTGAACATACAAGACTTTTCAAATTCAGCATGATGGCGCGAGGAATATTGCAGTTGCAAGTATTGTACCTGTCCAAGCCACATACAGCAAGCTCCCAACATGCAATCCATGAGTGATGGGGTGGGATATTCAGCGACTATTTAAAGGGAAGCCTTTTTGACATAAAAAATGTTTTGTGACAGTGAGTCAATGTTAAAAACTGAAATAAATACATGGTAATATTTTACCCCCTCACTGGCAGGTTGGATGCGAAGGAGGCAAAAAGAGAGAGGAAAAAAGGAGGGGGAGTAAGGAAAGGCGGGGGCGGGGGGATGGAGAAGGAAGAAATATTTGCACATATAAGCAATTTTCATGATCAACAGATGTCTCAAAATGCTTTAAGGCCAATTAAGTGTTTTTTTTAAAGTATATTTACTATTGCAATGTAGGAAATGCAGCAGTCAACATGAGCACAGCAAACTCCCAAAAACAGCAATGTGATGTGATGGGTGCAGTCAACTATTTTAACACTAACTGTGGAATAAAAAACTTTGTTATTCCTCATAATAGTGCCATGAGATCTTTTGCATCTACCTGCGCAGGCAGATAAGTCTCAATTTATCATCTCACGTAAAAGACAGCACTTCCAACGTTGTGGCTCTGGTACTGCACTGGAATGCCAGCTTTGATCCTAGAATATCTATAGTACAGAAGAACACCATTCAGCCTATTGAGCTTGCAATTGACAACAATCCCATTTTATCCCCATAATCCTACATATTTACTCTGCTAATCCCCCTGAAATTAGGGTCAATTTATCATGGCCAATCAAGCTAACCTGCACATCCTTGGATAGGGGGAAGCACCTGGAGAAAACCCACACAAATTCCACAAAGACTCCTGGGAATTGAACCCAGGTCCCTGACTTTGAGGTAGCAGTGCTAACCATTATGTCACCGTGCCTTTACCTTGTGCCACTATACCTACGCCTGAGAGGGTGACATAGGACTGGATTTTACACCTGGTGGGTGGGGTGGGGTGGGGTGGGGTGGGGTGGGGTGGGGGCGAGGGAAGGGCAAGTTGGTACATGGAAGATACAAGGAATGGCAAACTCACCCAATTCTTAGCTGTCCCCTTTAGACATGGGAGGACTGGCTCTGGAATCAGCAGCCTAACCACCATTTTTAAATAATTAAGGTTCAATTGAGCTTCTTAGCAAACCAACTGACCCGGACAGTGCGCTGCCCATGCCAGAAAATTACTGGCATGGGCATACAGGCAGGAGGGTGAGCATGCCTTTTTAAAAATAGTTCTAAAGATAGGAAGGGTGGAAGTCACAGCATTTGGAAGATGCCCTTTGAGCACTGGGAACTGCCCCTCCCCCAAGATGTTACCTGGTCCCCCTTTTCCTCTATGCCTGGCTTCCAAAACATGCCCTCTTATTCCCCTGGCCCTCAACCCCTCCCCCACCCCCTACTCCTGCAGCTAGACTGCCCAATTCCTTTCCCTCCAATGCCTGGTCTGGACAGCATGGGTCAGCTTCCAATCTGATTAGCCGGCAGCTCTTGAGGGCATGAAGTCCTTCCACTGAGGGGCAGAAGTCCCACTCACAGCTTGTTTAACTTGTTGAGATTGTGTTACAATTGTGGGTTATATGCCCATCCTTACAAAATCCAGTCCTTGAATCCAAAATCTTGTGACTCAAAATGTAGTGCTCCTAAATGAGCCACGGCTGAAAGTATGAGTGCCAACCCCCGTGCAAGATGTGCCTACGTCATCCATTCACAACTTGGCGCAATTAACATCGGTGCATCCCTTGATTAAAGTCTGTGATATTTCAGATAGAGCCTATGTAATCATGTCACACAAGGTTGATTTGACTAATTGGACTCCCAGTGTAGTACTTTTTCCATCAGGACCCAAATACTGAGAATTCGGAGCATGGATGGAGTGGGATTTTCTGCTGGGAATCTGAAATTGTCAACATTATCATTTATTTAAAAGCCAATTTAAGAATCAACCTACAAATCATCACTCAACTGATTGTTATCCTCAACAGTTGGCTGACTGCTTGAGCCACACTATGTCAGAATGAGAATTGGCGATTGAATTTACCATCAAATGGATTTACCATGTTTCTTTCTCTATAGAGAGCACACTGCCATATTGGATTAACTAATAAACAATTATTGATTTGTAAGGAAGCAATGGAATTGGAATAATAGATGCATAGTAGCAGAATATAGAACTTGGACTCTTTTGCATTCTCGGTATGTGAATTACAGTAAAATGAACTAAACAGTTGAAGTAAGATTGGGCAAGCACAGGTTTTAAGTTACTTGCCACACTATTCATAGCCTCTGATCTGCTCTTGTAGCCATGTTATTTATGTAGCAAGTCCAGTTTTGTACTGATCAATGCAAATCCCCAGAAAATTGATAGCAGGGGATTTGGCGATGGTAATATCATTGAATCTTATGGAGAGGTGGTTAGATGCACTCTTGTTAGAGATGGTCAATGCCTGGCATAACATGAATGTTACTTGCCACTTGTCAGCCCAAGCCTGGATTTGTCCTATGTTGCTGCATTTGGACATGGACTGTTTCAATACCTGAGGAGTCAGGAATGGAACTGAACATTATATAATTATCAGCAAACATCCCCATTTCTTTCCTTGTAATGAAAAGAAGTTTTCTCCCTGATTCCCTTTGACCTCAGTTTTGCTAGGGCCCCTCAATGCCATGCCAAATGCTGTCCTGATATAAAAGACAGTCCTTCTTACCTCACTTCTGGAGTTCAGCTCTTTTATCCATGTTTGAAGCAAGACCATAATGAAGCCAGAAGTTGAGTGGTTCTGGTGGAAAACAAAGTGATGATGAGTGAGCAGATTATTGCTAAGCAAGTGTTGTTTTATGGCACTGTTAATGGCCCTTTCTTCGATGATCGAGAGTAGCCTCATCGGCCAGTAATTGGTCAGGTTGGAGTTGTCCTGATTTTTGACATACTGGGGCAATTTTCCAGCATTGTAGCTGTACTGATACAGCTTGCCTGGAGGCATGACAACTTCTGGAACACAAATCTTCAGTAGTATTGCCAGAATATTATTCGAGCCCATAGCTCTTGCAATATCCAGGTCTTTCATTTGTTTCTTGAATCATGTGAAGTGAATTGAAAACTGACAGCTGTATTGCTGGAGGAGACTGAGGTGGATCATTCACTCAGCACTTCTGGCTGAAGCTTGTGATTTTGACTCAATCGTGTTCGGCTCTGCTGTGCCTTTAGCTGTTTTGGTATTGCACTTTTGCTGAGTGTCCAGTTCTATTACACTGTTGGTATGAAATTGGAGGACACTGATCTCGTCTGGGGGATGCTTTGCTTCACAGTGTTGGCACGGTCGTTCTCCTGATTGAATGTCCTTGTTTTTGTGCTAGACTGGGGGATTTCCTTTATAACATGGCTTACTTTGTCCTCTTGAAATGGATCTGCACTGCACATGGAGTGCAGACTGCCTAAAAATCTAGACAGCTTCCTCGATGGTTAAATCTTCCTTCAGTTTTAACATGCCCAAGAGTGCAGCATCCACTATTCCATACAACTCTTCTGTCTCTGAGAAGTTCAGATTTTAGATCTCCACATTCATAGCCTCCAGCTATTCTGTACAGCTCATTAACGAAGGAGTCGATGGGTTCTCTGGGCTGCTGCACGCACTTATTAAATTTAGCCCTTTCAAGGACTTTGTTACTTCTTAGGTTTAAATGAACATCAAATGATTTTAGTACTTGTGCTCAATTTGAAGATGATTTATTGTTTTCTTGCCTAGCAATAATGTGATCTGTAATCAGGGCTACTGAGTCAAGCATTGTGTTAATTTATTCAGCTTCTGTGTTTTGATCCATACTGGAAAAATCATGTATCTAAGAACTTTTCTCTTCTGATGTTCCCAATAATGTAATTGATCTTGGCCTTAGATAAGTCCAAAAATAATCTGGAAGAGTGGATTTCTGATCCACAGTTTAAAAAATTTCAAAGTGTAAGTTTGGCTTTAGGAAGTTGCTGAAATTCAAGACGGTGCCATTATTTTGAAGTTAGAGGGTAGAATTTTCCAGTCTCGCCCGCCATGGACATTGTAACGGACGAGACATGGGCCATGCATAGGTCCGTTCACCTCGCTGGGATATTCAGACCTTAGGGCGAATGTGGCCGGAAAATCCCACCCAAAGGGTTAACCGCACTTGCAAGCTTTGGCGGGCTCCCACTGCAATGACACTTGCACTCAGCCTTAAAAAAATTTTAAACCATGCCAGTTTGGATCGATGAGTTGCAGACTTCTCCATTTTCATATTATGCTTTCGGGTGGTGAAACATTAAATGCTGGCTTTTGCTGGTCATTGAAGTGGATTCTTCAGTCATAATTCTTCTGAATTAATAAATTAAACTCTTTAATTAAACTTTTTGTTGATTTTCATGAATGGAGCTCGGAACAGGTGCTAAATCGGGATCTTGGATATTCTGACAGAGTTTTAAATGGCAAAACTACTGCATTTTTTTAAAAGTTTCTCCAGACTTACTTCATCCTGGAATTTAAAACCTTTTGCTCATCCCAGCTAAGTCTGCTGTTGATGCTGAGAATTGAAGCTAGACTTCTAGGACATCCCATGGAACCTTCTGCTGCAGTGAGGAATTTTAAATTTCTGCCTTCAACTTCTAAGCCTTTATTTGAAAGTTTTCCTCATGGCAAGTTGCCACAAGATAGGATGTTTGATCGGTCCAAATAAAATCCCTGTAGTTTTAAGTCTGTTAACCATACGAACCATGTAATACACAGAGATATACATGTATATAATATATAAAAAGGTCCAGGCTAGAAGCTGGCTCCATGCTTGTTTGTGCACACAGTTCTGTCCAATACTAAACTGACTTCTAGGTACAAGGCCTATTGTTTCTTATATCATCATATGGACAGTACTATACTCAGTGCCTATATTGTATGTGCCATCCTCTTATACGGCAATTTTTGTGCTTAAGTTTTGCAATGGGTCTTGGACTTTCAATCACATGACTCTGAAGTTGAATTCTATCCTAGAGGAAGGCGGATCAAGCTATGGGGTTGGAGGATCAGCAATGATTATAATGAATGGCAGAGATGGCTCGAAGGGTCAAATAGACTCTTCCTGCTCCTATTTTCTATGTTTCTAACTGAGTGGACAAAGAAGTATGTATATTTGTTGAAAATTATGTATTAATTTGTTGAATGCTAGCTTGCTTATCTTTCATCATATCTCATTTCACAAGATATTCGGTTGTATCAAAGTACACTACCATTACTTTCTCAGTGGCACTGAAGGTAGAAGATTAATGCCAGTCTTAACACTCACAGCCCAAGAACGAAGAGAACATTTAAATACTTGCTAGATAACTTAAAGTTACTGAATGATGACCCTGGGCATGAATGTGACAAGGGAACAGCTCGACAACCTTCAATTGTTATCTGTATTCTGCATGAAAAAGTACACAAATCTGAATCAGAAACAGGGCTGAACATTCGACGGTTGGAATCAGTATTTGTTAAAGGCAAATTGATTGAGATTTTTGATGAAGTAAAGAGAATGTTAGTAAGGAGTCGTTGTGGTATGCGTGGATTCCTAAGGACATTTGATAATATCTCACACAAGAAGCCATCTGCAAGCTCAAAGCTGGGTCTACTCTCAGAGGGCTCCATTGGGGGTGGGCAGAGGGGGAAGGGGTAACCTCCTCCATTGGTAGAGGGGGTTCTGTTTCTGTGTCTGTTGCTGGGGGGGGGGGGGGCAGTTCCTTTAATTAAACTTGTAGATAAGAGCATCCTTTAAACACTGTGTCTCAATCTACCAGCTATTTCAGGCTCAGCCACTCTAGCTGACTATGAGAACCACACCAATTCTTTGAAATTGAACAGAGTGCCACTAGATCTGGAGAGAAAAGCCAGATGGAGGTTCACACAGGTTTTTTTTCACTTGATCCAGCACTCTGCCAAGTTTTGGGAAGATTGCACCCATAGAATAAAAAGGAGAGGAAGTATGACGACAATGCATAAAACAGTAATTCAGCCCCAACTGCAGCAGTATGTCCAATTGTAACCATAACAGTTTAGTAACGGTGGGAAAGCATTAGAGATGGTGGAGAAGAGATTGACAAGAATGGCTCCAGAAGTGAGAAACTTCAGTTACATGATGGATTGGAGAAGATGGGCTGCTCCCCTTAAAGAGAAGTTCAAAGAAGATCTGATAGAGGTGGGCAAAATTATGATAATCTGGACTGAGTAGGTATGGAGAGAAACTGCTCCTCTTGTGGAAGGTCGGGAACCAGAGGGCAAGGAGTTAAAGATATAATGGCAAAAGAACCAAAGGCAACGTGAGGAAAAATCTTTTCGCGCAGCAAGTGGTCAGGATTTGGAATGCACTATGTGAGGTTTAAAGTAGTGGGGGAAACGGCTCTTACAAAAAGGGGCATCAATGGGAAAATCCAAATCACCTAACTTTATGTCATAACCACTTTATCCTTCTGTAATTGTCCTCTGCATTGCAAATAGTGGTCAGATATTTGAAGAGCATTTTTATTTCTGTCCTTTTTGCCTTCTGTAAATCTTCAGCCAGGCAATATGCCAACATAGAAAGGCTTGCCATTCAGTTAAAATTCACAGCCTTCAGCCTTGCCACACATCTTAAACTTGCCTGATCCAATTATTTTGATGGAAAAGGCCCAACAAGGAGAGAAAGCCAAGTGTTTGTAGTACTCGGGATGTAGATATTGTGAGTGAGGCCAGCATTTATTCCCTGTTATTCATTGCCATGAAAGTTTGGTGAGGAATCTTAGACCAATATGCGATGCAATGGTTGATATAATTGCATGGTGGCACAGTGGTTAGTACTGCTGCCTCACAGTGCCAGAGACCCAGGTTTGATTCCTGGCTTGAATCACTATCTTTGTGGAGTCCGCATATTTTCCTCGTGTCTGCATGGGTTTCCTCCGGGAGTTCTGGTTTCCTCACAAAGTCGGAAAGATATGCTCGTTAGGTGCATTGGGCGCACTAAATTCTACCTCACTGTACCCGAACAGGCTCTGGAGTGTGGCGACTAAGGGATTTCCACAGTAAGTAGCCTATTTGTGACACCAATAAATAAACTTTAAACCTAAATAACTGAGCCAACCACACTGTTGTGAGACTGGGATTTCCTTCTCCGAAAGACAGTAACAAACCAGTTGGGCTTTTACAATAATCCAACATCTTTTGGTCACCTTTCTGATTTATAATTTTTTTTAAATACTCTGCATTTAAATTCTGGTGGAATTTGAACTTATTATATTATTGCACTAGGCTGAATGACTAGCCCAGTAACATAACCATTATGTTACACAATGAACCCCAGCTTTTAATGTATTTCATTTACAATTGCTTCCTGTATCTAGTTACTATCAACTGTTATATGCTTCTCTCAGCAATGTAATTCTTTTTAGATTTGCATTATCTGTGTTTCAGATGGATATAGATTTATTCCATACACAAGATTAGGAGACTTAGCCAATTTGGAATAAAACTATCCAAAATTATAATCTAGCTTTGCTGCTTAAAACTGGCCAGATGATCCCCAAACTCCAACTTGAATGAATTAATCATTCTGGCTCATACTCCTAGCTGACAGTAGGCTGGCAGGCTGTAAAGATTAAAATTCACCATCTCAATGAGACATCCATTAGTAGCTACGGGTGGGGGAAGGGATAAATCGGCTGACACCAAATGTGGTATTGCACTGACAAGAATAATATAAGTCAAGCAGCAGAATTGTCTATTTGGTCTATTAGCGGTGTGATACAACAGTGCTGTGCTCAACTAGCAGTCTGCAACAGGAGAGAGATTAATTTCTCTGTCACTTCTCCAAACAAGTCATAGCCTGGTTATGATTCATGGTTAGGTCAACAGTAAAGAATGAAAACTGGTACCATCATTTTAACACGCTGCCCAAAAGCAGCAAAATGGTATCATGCCTCTATTAGTGAGTATGAGTACAACAGTATGTACTTAAAAATCAGAAAATATTATATAGCTTATGTTAGATTTGAATGCTCCAGACTCTAATAACAATCAGTATCATTCTAAAATCATAGATGCAACTTTAAAGCAGCTCTTCTAACGGTAATTCAAAACAAAATTAGAAAGAGCGATTAGACAACATTATACATGTAGTTGGGGTGTGGAATGCACTGCCGAGTAAGGTGGTGGGAGCAGGCACGCTAGAGTTGTTTAAGGGTCTCTTGGACAGCCACATGAGCAGTCTGCAGATACAGAGATATAGCAGGACTGTCTAAATATCTTATTTGTTTCCACAGGCAATTCGGTCCACCTTGTTGCCCAACAAGGTGCATGCATTCGGCAGGTCGTGCGAGGGCTGCTCTTGGATGTTGCTTCAGGAGTGGCCTAGTGCTTCAAGTCGTTAGTGTATGCTTAAACTGGACCATCTGATGGGCAACAGGACAGCTCAGAGACTATCGCTGTTGCTGTGCAGACACATGGATTTGGGCCTGTGTCTGCGGGAGTTTGCGCGTTCTCCCCGTGGTTGCGTGGGTTTTCTCCGGGTGCTCCGGTTTCCTCCCACATCCCAAAAATGTGCTCTTAGGCTGATTGGGTAACAAATTGTTCCTATATTGGTCCCTATATGGGAATCTTCCACAATAGGCATAGCCTAAAGTCATGGATATGTCATTAAGACGTTAGGACGGCTGCGCGGGCTCATTGGGCCGAAGGGCCTGTTTCCCGTGCTGTGTTGCTCTTTGTTCTTGTTCTTTGTTCTATGTCTACTCGCTTAAAGCACATTACATAACAAAATCATCCCAACGCCATCAAAAACTACTTGGGTTGCTGCAAGAAATAAAAATTTCCCATCCCCCACTGGCAGTAGGAGAACAAGAAAGGTGAAGACACTAGGGTCTGGAAATTGCTGTAGAATTAACACTACCAGCAATTACTGATGCATAAAAAAGCTCAGAAGTTTAAGAGATTCACCCCAAACTGCTGAATGATTTGCACTGCTCCAACATCAGCCTTGCAAAAGCAGAAACACGCCATCTACCGCCTTTTAAGTGTCAAGAGATTGTTGGATCCGTGACATGAATACAAACGAATCTTGCAATAGCCAATTAGGGTTGGCATGTTCATGTTTCACAGTTATGACATGTCACTCAATCTCAGAGGGCAAGAAAGGGAACAATTGAAGCTGGGAGCATCATTCCTGCAGGTAGTAAGCTGTTCCTTTTATTAATTTTCTCTTTGACGTTTTATCTTTACTTGTGGTCTTTATCTCTCTCTATTTCTTTTTCAATATTTAATTTTAAGTGCAGAGCATTCAGGAGGAGGTCCCAGATACCCTCATTGCAATGGTATTAGCTCATACCTCCAGCAAATTGCAACACACAAAAAAAAATCCGAAAAACAAGGAAGGAAAATCCAATTCACCATTCAGGCAATTTCTGGGCCACACAAGCACACAAGACAGCATCACCAAAATCTATTACCAAACTAAAAACTGAGTAAGAAAATAATAGTTGCATTTCTTACGGGCAAGGTGTCTCCTTTTTGCATGGATCCTTGTTATTGCTTGCCATTTTGTGATCTGAATCCTTTGAAAAGAAAGAAGTAATTCATGTACAGATGAATATAAACATATAACACATATCAATTTCTGATTGCTTGTGCCAACTATGAGCATGTCCAATCTTTTTGTCTGGGGTGCCATATTTCAAACTTCTTCTCACTCTAGGGGCCAATGAGCAAATTTTGGAAAAATAAAGTCTGGCACAACATTAAACATTAATTTAAAAAGAACTGAGGTATGAAAGTAAACAAAAAGACAAATAATAAATAAAGATAAGTATAATAGGATGGGAATGTGTCTTTCTGGCTCAGTCAGTCACCATCACCCATGTGAGTGTGAGTGAGTGTCGATGAGGGTGGGCAAGAATCCTGATACTGGGAATGAGCCAGACTTCTGGACACATTTTGCCACCCACACTTTCTTACCATCCCATCACATACTCTTTCTCCTCCTTAAACTCTCACTCTCTCTCTCCTTTTCACACATTCTCTCTCTGTCTCACCACCTCTCATACACTCCCACTCTTCCGCTCAATCTCTCTCTCTCTCCCCTATTCACACATTCTTTTTCTCTCTCTCTAGCCTCACAGACACACACACATAGTTTTCACTCACTCACTCAGATACCAGTGGGCCTGTCCTGCCATCTTTGGCTCTACTCCAGCCTGCCTAGGCTACATTTCCTGGCATCTTTGCTCCCAGGGCCCTGTGCCTTGGCACTTCCATTCTCTGGATATGGCTCCTCTGCTTCGCTCCTTGGTTCCCCATGTCCCACTCCTCGGATTTCAGCCCTCAGCTCCCTGGGCCTTCCATTCCCAGGTTCCAAACTCACTGCCAGTCAGATTGTTTCTCTCCCATATATGCCATTGACATCAGCAGCACACATAGAAAAGGAATGGCTTGTTATTGAGGAGTATCTCCATGCAGACTCTTCCATTCAAACTCTACTGCTTGACTGGCATTTTGAAAACTAGCACTGGAGGCTTATAGAGAGGCTTTGATAATGGTGTTTGGCCCATGGGCTGCACATAGAGCCAGCCTGGCATTGAACCAGAGAGGTTTCCACCTTAGATAGAGGCTATGAGTCGCACTGAGTGGAATCTTGCACCAGTGATAAGGGACTTAACCCACCAACAGGAGATCCAGTAAAAACCCTACACGGCCCCTTCTCGAGAAGACATGATGCGCCCTCTGCCATTCAGGCATTTAACAGGCTAGCGACAGGCCAGTCTCCAGGATCAGGAACACCGGGCCGAGTCCTGCTGTTCAAGAGCTATTAGCCAGTCAGCAGTCCTTCTGTACTGGACAGCGTCACTGGGAAGGTGGTGACTGCTGCCCACTATTGCACCCACCTAAAACCTCAGATCAAGGAGGCACAGCAGCACTTCCAAATTTACAGTCATCCCTTGACCTTTCTTATTCCTTTTATTAAAATTATTCAGAATAGCAGAAGACTTACTTTGATTTCTGACCCTCTCTGCTCCATCTCAAGTTTCCCCCCCAGATCTATACAGTTTCTCATTGTTGCTACTTCACTACCTCTCTGTTTTCCTGGGTTTTTTGCAGTCCTCCTGTTTGTCAGTCTTCCCACATTTGTGTTGTCACCAAATTTTGTGATCGTGCTCCATGTGCAGAATGCAAACCTTTGATCGATATCTAGAATAAAAATGGAGTCTTTCAAATTAACATGTTCTCCTGCTGTGTTAATATTTATAATATATAAATGTCTATATTTTGGTTGCTGGCATAAGTTAATAATCAAAAGCAGTGCCATTTACCCCATTCTGATGAGGTGGCAAGTGAAAATGTGTGAGCTGATATCGGTAGGTTGTCCATGGGGTCTTTTGCTTAGCCTCAGTGCTGTCTGGACAAAATAATTCGAGAACCACTACTGTGCATTAAAAAAACAGTCCACTAAATGTGAGCATACATTTAATCTCAAACTTGCGTCAATCCAGCCTGCATGTCACAGCTGGGTCATCTGGGCAAAGACCGGGAACAAAAGCTGCAAAGACTGGGAACAATGGCTGAAAGGACTGGGAAAAGGGCTGCAAAGTGACCACACTGCTTAAGTGGCTTCCTTTGTGTCAACACAAAGCTCAACTCCTAATCTGTATATGATTAACATTTTATCTTTCACATCACACATTGTATTTAAACAAGGAAATGATGCCAATGGAATTTTTATTAAATAACAAGTCTTTAAAAGAGCATACTGTTTTGTGTCTTGTAACAGTATTACCAGGCTAACTAGGGTAGATTCAGAGCAAATTTATGAGGGTGACAGATGCCGACTGAGGGTGATCTGTCTGATAGCCGAGAGCATCCTTGCCAAAGTGGATATCTCTGCAGCTGCTCCTCCTGCTTTTGGTGGCACCAAAGAGAAGGCTGTCTCCTGGCTGAAGGAAAGTGATGGTGCTGGAGGTTCAGCGGCAGTGATCGAGCAGATCCTGGAGGCAGTAACTGAGCATCGCTCTGAAGAAAACCATTTTAGCTTTGGGCTATGAGCAAAAGAAAGGTGGCAGCACCATGCAGCCCAATCCATTGCTCCAGCCACTCAGCAGCACTTTGATCAACATGGTCTACCCCCTGACTGAGAGCAAGACCAGCACCAGCTCAGCATCCTTCCACCAGCAAGGAAGAGGAGGAATAGGAACAGCAGGAAGGAGAGGGCAAGGGCAGCACCAAAGGGGGGAATCAAGAGGAGAGCAGCCTCAAAGAGAGGGTGGTCACGCTGACCAAGAAGCCAAGAGTCCCTGAACGGAAATGGTAGCCAAGCAAAAAAAAGCCTCCAAGTGGCCAGAGTGGCAGAAATAGGTAGAGGGAAGAGGAGGTAGAAGCATTGAGAGCAGAGAAAATATCGAAAAAGAACACGAAAGAAATTGGGCCTCAATTAGAGACTGTAGATGATCAGCAGTAAAATCACATTCAATCAGAATTTGTAGTTTCAACACTCTTGCTCATTTTATCTTCAAGTCAGGAAGCCAACTCTGATTCAATGAGGTGAGATGCAGGGAGGGAGGGAGGGAGGGAGGGAGGGGGAGATTTCAACATCATAAACATAATAGAACATGCCAAGGCACTTCACAGGAATAGTTACTGAGCAGAATCTAACTGAACCATAAAGAGACAGAATGTTTCACTCCCATTCGGGTCAGGTGACAGAAAGATATCACAGGAAGGCCAAAGTTGCATTTCATGATGATGTCAAACAGGAAGCAATTGCCCCTCCCCATCAGTGACTGGCCATGTTTAATGCCATTCAATGTCAGAAACCCCATTATAATAAATTAACATTTATCTTTGATAGGCCTGCATGCCAGAATCTTGCCCCCAAGGCAAAAAAATCCATCCAAAGCGGCTTATGTCAGAATAGAGTGAAGCACAACTGGTTGCTGAAGGGCAGCAGTACACCCAGAAAATTCAGAGGTTGAAGCAGCAAGGCTCTTGGGGGCCTACCATGCGAGAGTAGTATCTGGGTGGTATCAGGGTCATGCCAATTTGCTGCCAGCATAACACTAGCTTGATGCCAACATATTGCCAGGCAGTGCCAAGGTACATACCTGGGTGAAGACTGTTTCCTGGTTTGCTAGCTGTGCACTGAGGCAACCCAGATCATGATGGTGCAGAGGACAGATCAGAGAATGCCCACCAGCAATACATCATGGAATCCATGACTTCAAGTTAAATGTCACACTACAAGCTGGCAACTTCAAGGCTCTTTTCCCACCTTCACCAATATTAAAGAAAATCCCAGCCAGTGTATTAAAACAGGAGGTTAGTTTGAAGAAACTGTATCTTAAAAGGAGAGAAAAGATAGAGTTGTGGCAATGGTCTAGGGAGGGAATTCCCAGATTTTAGGACCTAGACAGCCAAAGGGTTGAAGGTAATTGGTGATGCCTCCTTCTTGTCCCTTAAATAGGAATCAAATGTTATATTTACTGTCTGGTTTGACTGTAAAAATTGCTCATGTCACAGGAAAAGGCAAAACTGGTATAAAATTTTAATGTTCTGTGGTTTGTTGTAAATGGCTGATCAGATTTGTGAAGTGTCATGTGGTAGAAAACCTCCAAAGATATTTTATTTCTAATCAATAGTCTATTAAGTACAAAATTGTTTTAGCGTATCACTGCCTCACTGGAAGTACGTACTTGAGTGAAATAGGATTTGTCAATGAGAAAATAACGTTATGCCATTATCAGTTGAAAACCAAAATATGTACTTAGAGGAATGTTGATGCTCCAGGATATGACTGCTCACCTACTCATGCACACAGCTCCTAAAAAACCTGGGGCTTCTAAAATCTTGATATGAAAACTGCAGTGACTGTCATGAAAAGGAGGCGTGCTCTTCCTGAGAACTTCTTTTATTCATTCGTGGGACATGGACGTTGCTGGCTGGCCAGCATTGTTGCCCATACCTAGTTGCCTTTGAGAAGATGGTGGTGAGCTGCTTTCTTGAATCGCTGCAGTCCATGTTTTGGGGTTGACCCACAATGTGTTAGGGAGGGAATTCTAGAATTTTGACCCAGTGACTGCGAAGGAACAGTGATATATTTCCAAGTCAGGATGGTGAGTGGCTTGGAGGAAAACTTACAGGTTGTTCCCATTTATCTGCTGCCCTTGTCCTTCCAAATGAAAATGGTTGTAGGTTTGGAAGGTACTGTCTAAGGACCTTTGGTGAATTGCTGCAGTGCATCTTGCAGATAGTGCACACTGCTGCTACTGAGTATCAGTGGTGGAGGGGTTCAATGTTTGGCACCACAGCTACAATCAAGTGGGCTGCTTTGTCCTGGATAGTGTCAAGCTTGAGTGTTGTTGGAGCTGCACCCATCCAGGCAAGTGGGAGTATTCTATCACATTCCTGAGTTGTGCCTTGTAGATGGTAGATACACTTTGGGAAGTCAGGAGGTGAGTTACTCACCGCAGTATTCCTAGCCTCTATGTGCTCTTGTAGCCACTATGTTTATGTCGTGAATCCAGCTGAGTGTCAGGTCAATGGTAACCCCAGGGATACTGGCAGTAAGGGATTCAGCAATGGTTGCACTGTATAATATCAAGGGACAGTGATTAGAGTGTCTCTTATTAGTGATGGTCATTGCCTGGCATATGTGTGGCACGAATGTAACTTGCCACTTGTCAGCTCAAGGCTGGATATTGTCCAGATCTTGTTGCATTTGAACATGAACTGCTTCATATCTGAGGAGTCATGAATGGTGCTGAATATTGTGCAATCATTGATGAACATCCCCACTTCTGACTAATGACAGAGGGAAGGTCATTGTTGAAGCAGCTAAAGTTGTTGGACCTAGCACACTAGCCTGAGGGACTTGGGCAGCGATGTCCTGAAGTTGATATTACTGACCCTCCACAACCACAACCATCTTCCTGTGTACCAGGTATGACTTCAACTAGTGGAGAGTTTACCCCCAATACCCATTGATTTCAGTTTCACTAGGGTTCCTTGATGCCACACTCGGTCAATTGTGGCCTTGATGTCAAGAGCTGTCACTTTCACCTCACCTCTGGAATTTAGCTCTTGTCCACATTTGAACCAAGGTTGTAATGAGGTCAAGAGCTGAGTGACCCTGGTGAAAATCAAACTAGGCATCTCTGAGCAGGTTATTGCTGAGTTGGTGCTGCTTGATAGCACTGTTGATGACCTTTTCCATTACTTTACTGATGATCGAGAGTGGACTAATTGAGCGGTAATTGGCTGGGTTGGATTTGTCCTGCTTTTTTGTGTACAGGACATACCAGGGCAATTTTCCATATTGTTGATGGATGTCTTTTCCTGTGCTCATCAGTCTTCCCCTTGGATGTCTATGCTGACCCACTGTGGCTTCAGCCGAGATTGGAAGCCCCAGCTGAAAAGGGGCAGCATCATCGAGTTGGAGAAAACCGATAGATCTGATTCTATGTTTCTCCATAGCTTTGCAGCTTTTCTCCCTTCAGCTGTTTATGCAATTTCCTTTTGAAAGCCACCACTGGATTTGTCTCCACCCTTTCAGATAGCACATTCCAAATCCCAACTCACTACTTTTCCCCTATTCTACCTTTTTTGCTAATCACTTCAAACCTGAGTCTTCCATATCTTGACCCTTCTGTCTATCTCTGTCATTCCTCCCCGTCTCTCTCCATCTATTCTGTCTTGACCCTTCATGATTTTAAATAATTCTATCAAATTAGGATACCATTTGCCCTTTTAACACTTTCATTAACCTGTCCTGCTTTTTTCAACAATTTGTGCACATTAACTCCTGTTGCTGTAGTTTCTATAATGGTCCCCTTTGGTTTGTATTGCCTCTCCTTGTTCTTCCTATCAAAATGAATCATTTGACACTTCTCTGCCTTAAATTTAATTTGTCACTCTCAGTCCATACCACCATCCTGTCCAAGTCCTTTTGAAGTCTCTCACTATAACTCCTCAGAGTTCACTACACTTCCAAGTTATGTGTCATTTGAAATTACATCTTGTGCATCCACTTCTTGAGATATATATAAATCCCAAGAAAAAAAAGCAGTGATCCTACTTTGGGAAATTGCCACTGTGCTCATCTCCAGAGTACTGAAAACAACCACTCACCACTGAGTCCCGTCACTCTCTGTTTTTTTAGCTTTTTCGAACAAGGTAATTCTCTGGTCCTCTGGCGTTAAACCCATATCGAAAGGGGACTGGAAGATTATGGACAATAGCTGTGATTTCCATTTTTAATTCCCTCAGCATTCTTGGATGTCACTCCTGCTGACTTCAAACACAATCAGTTTTTCTAGAATATCAATTTTTAGCCCATTCAGTATTTTTCACCATCTATCTTTTTCACCAGGACTTTGGCAAATTCTCTTCCTCGTTAAAAACAGGTGCAAATAACTCAGCCATACAATCCACACACAATCCCTGGAGTGTAGAAGCCATTCAGCCCATCAAGTCTGCACCAACAACAGCTTCACCCAGGCCCTATCCCTCTAACATACACATCCAGGGACACTAAAGAACAATTTTGCTTGGTCAATCAACCTAACCTGCACATCTTTGGACTGTGGGAGGAAACCAGAGCTCCCGGAGGAAACCCACGCATTCTCAGGGAGAACATGCAAACTTCACACAGACTGTGATCCAAACCAGAAATTGAACCCAGGTTCCTGGAGCTGTGGGGCAGCAATGCTAACCACTGTGCCACCGAGCTGTCCTGTCTTCATAAATAAATCCCCATTGTTAATCCCTAATGAGCCCCACTTCTTCTATACTGCCCTTTTGTTATTTGTATGACTATTAATATGTTTATAATTTCCTTTAAAATTGGCTGCAAGTTTCTTCTCATGTCCTCTCTATACTATTCATATTTCCTTTTTGCTTCCCCTCAAAACTTTCTATATTCAGCCTGGTTCTGACTTGTATCTATCATACTGCTCCACCATTAATAATTTTACAAAAACCTCTATCATATCAGCCCTCAGCCTGCTTATTTCAAGAGAAAAGGTACACAGTCTGTTCATTCTTCTTTGATTGGATCTGAAGTGGAATGACACATTTGGCCCATCATATCTGGGCCAGCTCTTCAGAAGAGCGATCCAAATAGTTTCTCACTTCTTATTACAATTTTTTTCCTGTGCTAGTATTTATCCAAATCTCCTTTTGAGAGTTGAAAGTTGTCTTCTCGTGTGTGTTAATCCAGCCTCCTCTTAAAGAAAGATGTGGAGGCTTTGGAGAGGGTACAGAGGAGGTTTACCAGGATGTTGCCTGGTATGGAGGGCAGGTCTTATGAAGAGAGGCTGAGGGATTTGAGGTTGTATTCGTTAGAAAGGAGGCGGCTAAGAGGGGACCTAATCGAAACATATAAGATGATTAGAGGTTTAGATAGGGTGGACAGTGATAGCCTTTTTCCTAGGATGGAGAAAGCTAGCACGAGGGGACACAGCTTTAAATTAAGGGGTGATAGTTATAGGACGGATATCAGAGGTAGGTTCTTTACCCAAAGGGTGGTTCGGGAGTGGAATGCCCTGCCTGCAGCAGTTGTAGATGCGCCAAGTTTGGTGGCGTTTAAGAGGTTAGTTGATAAGTATATGGAAGAGAAGGGAATGGTTTAGTTTGGAGGGGCATTGCTTTTTATATTGGTCGGCGCAACATCGAAGGCCGAAGGGCCTGTTCTGTGCTGTAATGTTCTATGTTCTATGTTCTTAAATGCATGTTATTCATCTCAACTACTTCCCACAGTAGCAAATTCCATATTCACACACTCTCTAAGTAACTCTAATCAGTTTCTCCACGTAAGTAAACTCTCTCCATTCCTGGTATCATTCCAGAGGAAGGGGACACCTCCTTTTCCAGTCTTATCAGTCTCCTACCTTTAAACATTATCAGAACTTTACATTGGCCTTGCAATGTTGCTCTTAAATTAAACAGAGGGAAGGTAATGATTAATCAGATACGCATCAATGTTCCATCTGTTTACTGTACAGTCATTCATAACGCTATTTTGATGATAATTATCTTTGGGCTATCCTGTACTTATCTCAGCTATAGAGTGAATAAATGAAGATACCTAGAGAAAGTGTTGACAGAATATCAAGCAGACCATGTGTGCAGAGTGATAGTGAAATTCTGCTTATTCCATTATTATTAATGGAAACATGCTAACTCTAAATTCATTGTGGGAATCGCAGTATATAAAAACTGGGATCCAGTTCTAACCTTTACGTCCTGGCTATAAGTTTAAAAGCACTTGGCCTCCTCTTTGTCCCCTCTCTGTCCTAGCTACTATTTAGAAAAGAGGATCAAAACTGTTCATAGCATCCCAGGTGTGGTCTAACTTGTGCTTTGCAGTATTAGCAAGACTTTAAAGGCTAACATTGCATTTGCCTGCCCTATTACCTGCTGAACTTACATGCTAGCTTTTTGTGATTTAAGCACAAGGACCCCAAAATTCCTACGCTGCAGTTTTCTGTACTTTTTTCCATTTAAGTAACATTCAGAGTTTGCCTCAAGCTTACACAAACCACAGAAACTTCTTCTCTTCCCCTCTGCACCAAACTCCTAAATTTCACACACTGTTCATTATACATGTAGTTAGCACTATGATCTGCTTTTCTCTGTGCTGTGAGGTAATAATGTTCTTTCACAAATATAACTAAATCACTTACAAAGTCCATTTTAACAGTTAACAACAGTAGGGGCGCTTTGTGAATTTTCTGTTGATTCTTAGTTTAGGCTTGATTTAAACTATTCGAAAATGTCTTGCAATTTAAAGAGGCAGATAATTTATTTCATGTTTAAGTTATCTCCTAAGTCAGCAGAGTCGTTGAAATAACATGACGTGGTTCACAAACAGGTGATTCAAATTTAGAGTCCTTGTGAAGCACCTTGGTACATCTCACCATGTTAAAGACACTTTATAAATGCGAGTTGTCTAAACTGTGGAAGTCATCAAAATGACCTATATTTCAAACTTGTCATATAAATCAAAACAAGTAATGAGAGGTAAATAATAATAAATATCTCGACATACCGGACTGATCATAATTCACTCTGAACTTTGTTAGAGATTACTTATCCAAGCAACCTTCTCTGTGATAATTTATATCCCTCTGCTGAACACTTCTTACATCATATCCTTCACTTACAATACTCAGGGCTATAACTTCACAGAATATTCTTTTATCAAGTGTAAAACTAACTACAAAGCTTAGCACCATCTTTGGAGAAGCGTGATCATAATTATTATAGTTATTTTGCTGATAATCAATTCAAATTTTCTAAAAAGATTGGAGGATTACCATAGAACACTACAGTGCAGAAAGAGGCTCTTCAGCCTATTGAGTCAGCATCGACCACAATCCCATCCAGGCCCTACCTCCGTATCCCTGCATATTTTACCCGCTAATCCCTCTAACCCTACACATCTCAGGACACAAAGGGGCAATTTTAGGATGGCTAATCAACCTAATCTGCACATCTTTGGACTGTGGGAGGAAACCGGAGCACCCAGAGGAAACCCATACAGACGCAAGGAGAATGTGCAAACTCCACACAGACAATGACTTGAGCTGGGAATCGAACCCAATTCCCTGGAGCTGTGAAGCAGCAGTGTGAACCACTGTGCTACTGTGCCTGCCTATGGTTATCAGCTATATAACAATCTAATAACAATGGTCAGCACAGATCTAGAGGCAGGATTTTACGGTCTCACTTGTCGCGAAACCATAAAATCCTGCATGCATCCCATCCGTCCCATGCACTGCATCTCACCCACTCTGATTCCCATAGCTGGTGGGTCGGTGAAGATCGTGACCAGTAAATCTTTTTATAGTTTTTTTTTTCCCCCCACATTCTTCCCTTGTTTGCATGGATTTCCTCCGGTTGCTTCCCACACTCCAAAGATTTGCAGATTAGGTGGATTGGCCATGCTAAATTGCCCTTGTGTGTCACGAGGACTAGCTAGGGTAAATGCATGGAGTGATAGGGATAGGGCCTGGGTGGGATTGTGGTCAGTGCAGATTCGAGGGGTTGAATGATGTCCTTCTGCACAGTGGGATTCTATGATTCTATGAAAAGCTATTTGTGAATTCAGATGTCTTCTAAAAGATTCACATGCAATATCCATAATCAAACTAAAAGTTTTAGGGTTCAAAGTTGAACATGGATCTGGACAAGAAATTGACTGCAAATGAGAACAGTGAGAGGTCATGAAAAATGTTGCGTTCATAGAATCATAAAAATCCCACAATGCAAAAGGAGGCCATTTGGCCCATTGAGTCTGCACTGACCACAATGTCACCCAGGCCCTTTCCCCCCAACTCCACATATTTACCCTGCTTATCCCTCTAACCTACACATCCTGGGACAGTATGGGGCAATTTAGCATGGTCAATCAACTTAATTCACACATCTTTCAGAGCACCCGGAAGAAACCCATGGAGACACGAAGAGAACATGCAAACTTCACACAGATAGTGACCCAAGCTGAGAACCCAAGACTCTGGCGCTATGAGGCAGCAGCGCTAACCACTTGCCACTGTGCCGCCACCTATCTGAGCATCTTCAATCTATGGATGTGACTGGAATTCCTCATTCCTGGAACTATTGATGGAATTTGGGTGTCCTACAGGTATTTGTTTCAACTATTAATTATATTTATTAATGATTTAGATGAGATGGAGAACCACACATTCAAGTTTGCACAACAGCACAAATAGTAAGGGGTGCGGGGTGATCACTTTGCATCACCGCGAAGTGATGAGTGAAATCCTTCAGAAGTCAGTGCATCTTCCTGTCAAATATAATTTACATTTTTACATTTACGGTCCAATTTCATAAATATATGCAAGCTTCTCAATTGTATTGTTGGCACTAAAGTGTGAGAGTGGCCCAAAGTGTGCACAGAATGAACTGGAACTATTATAAAGAGTTGATTTGGAATATTCAATTTTTATCAGGTGACAGACAGATGAAATAGTCTGTTAGACAAGCATCACATCTACCACCTTAAACATTCATTACTTCCATTACTTTTCAACTACTTTCCATTCCAACTATTATTGGTCTTGCCAGTGATATCTACATCCCATAAAAGAATAAAAACGAACGGAACAAAGGATGAGGGGTGGGGAACATGAAGTCACGAGGAATTTAAACTAGAATTGAAGGAATAAAGGCGTAGGTGGAAAGGTAATACAAACCACCTTTTTGAAACAAAGGAAAAGAGTAGTGCAAGAGTCAGACATTGTGCATTCAGCATTAACAGGGAAAAAGTGCTGGGCAAAATTAATAGACCTAAAGGCTAAGGATCCTGGGACCAGATGGCCTATATTCTAGGGTAATTTGGGATGGACAACAAATGCTAGTTAGCCAGTGACACTGATGTGAAATGAATGAATTTAAAAAATTGCTGCAAATTTAATAGAGGCATTAGTTGTATGGAGGAATTCTCCAGTTTTGAGACAAAGTGCAGTGGTGAGTAGCAATGCCTTTCCCACTGGTCAGAATAGCGGGATCTTGCACCAGTTTCTGTGCTTGGAACCTCTAAAATGCACAAGAGTTACTTTCTGAATCACCTGGTGGGCTGGCAGCTTATTCTTTCACCTGCCTTCAGCTGATGCATTCAAAGGTTCCGAAGTCACATTTAAACACCAGTCCAGAACATTCATATCACTCTCCAGCCCACCTATCTTCACCAGACTGTGCAGCATGTCAGCAATCTGGTGGGGAAAAAGCAAGTAGCCTCAAGAAAAAGTCTGTTTCTTGATTCAACCACCCTTCCTCACAAGCCTATCACCTGTGAGCTACCCAGGCCACAATTGGGCGTTTACCCACCCCATCTGGAATCTTTGTGCATCCGCGTCCAGTAAACAATGTGGTACCTCTGACTCTCTTGCTTGTGAGGGTCTCCTCAGTCTTTCCTCCACCTTCCATCATTCAATTTCTCATCCATCTCTGACCCTCTGCCTGCCATTGTGAGGGCGAGCCATTGTCCCCCATCTTTGCAGAGCACTGCTTCCACATTGGCCCCTTGTGTTTGCCATTTTTTAAGGTGCTGTGTCAAAGGTTACTTCATAGAAAAAGAGCTCAGTGTAGAAAATAACATATTAGCATGTATAAAGGATATTTGGCTAACAGAAGCAGAGGGAAAGGATAAGTGGTTTTTTTGTGAATTGGCAGGTTGTAACTATTGGAGAGCCACAAGGATCAATGCTCCGCTATTTGCAATTTATTTCAATGACCTGAATGAAGTGACCAAATGTGTGATAATTAAATTTGCCACTGACACAAAAATAGATAAGAAAATAAGTTGTGAAGACAAAGTGCAGAGACTGCAAAGAGATATTGATAGGTTAAGTGAGTGGCCAAAATTTTGGCAGATGGACTATAATATGAGAAAATGTGAACTCGTCCATTTATAGTATACTATTTAATACTAAGAAAGATTAATACTAAAAATACGGAGAAAGTTAGAATGCAGGTATAGCAAATGATAGGGAAGGCAAATGAAGTATTGGTAATGGAATATAAAAGTAGGGAAGTTTTAACTGCAGTTTTACAGTGCCTTGATAAAATCACACCTAAAGTACTTTGTACACTTCGGAACACCGGAGGAGGAGGAGGAGGAGGCCAGTCTGTCCATCCAGCCTGCTCCACCATTCAAACAAACCATAGCTGTTCATCTATCTCTGTGCCATTTCCATTTTCCTCACTCCTTGATGAATCCAGAAATCTATTGATTTCCACCTTAAACATGCTCAATGATTGAGATTCCTCTGGGGCAAAGAATTTCCAAAGTCTTATCACCCTTTGAGTGAAGAAATTTTTCCTCTTCTCAGTCTTAAATGGTCTATCCCTTATTCTGAGATACTGTCCCCTGGTTTCAGACTCACCAGCCAGAGGAGATATCCTACCCACATCCTGTCTTGCCTTGTAAGCAATTTGTAAGTTTCATGAGATTGCCCTTCATTCTGCAAAATCTTTAGAGGATACAGGCCTTGTTTCCTCAATCCAACCATCCTAGGAATTAGTCTGGTGAGCCTCCATGATACTTACTCCATAAAAAATATATTCTTCCATTGATATAGAGAGTAAAATTACACACAATACTGCAGGTACAGTCTCACCAGGGTTTCTATACAACTTGAGTAAGACATCTTTATTTACACTTGTCCTCACCACTCTACCAACCTCCACAAGATCATCCAGTGCCATTTCTGTCAACTCCAACATGATACCACCACAAAACACATCTTCTTCTCCCCCCATCACCAGCATTCTGCAGAGACCGCTCCCTCTGTGACATTGTGGTCAACTCCTCCATCACCCCAACTTCTCGTCCCCTACCCATGGCACCTTCCCTAACAATCGCAGAAAGTGCAACACCTGCCTTTTTATCTCCTCCCTCCTCATTGTCCATGGGCCCAAATAGTACTTTCAGGTGAAGCAACATTTCATTGCATCTGCTTTAATTTGGTCTACTGTATTCACTACTCTCAGTATAGTCTCCTCTACATTGGGGAGAGTAAATGCAGACTGGTGACTGCTTTGCAGAATACCTTCACTCAGCGTGCAGGCATGACCCAATCTTCCTGTTGCTTGCCATTTCAACACAGTTTCCTGCTGTGAAGCCACATGTTCACCCTCAACATGCTCTAGTGAAGCCCAATGTAATTAGGAGGGGCAGTACCTCCCTCATCTTCCAAATAGGCATATTACATCCTTCAGGACTCAACATTGAGTTTAATAACCTTAGACTGTGAGCTTTCTCCTCCACCTTGAACCTCTTTTTTGATATCCAAAACACTTTTTGCTCTTATGTAACAAAATCTTCCCTCTCTCATTGGGCTGAGTTTTTCCAGCATTTTCTATTATTAACTTCAGAATCCAGCATTCACAGTATTTTGTTTTCACCTTTACTTCTGTACTTAAATTCTCTTGCAATAAATATACCATTTGGCTTTATAATTACTTGCAGAATCCTCATGAGATTTTTAGTGACTTATGACACTCAGGCCTCTTTGGACATAAATACTTCCTAACCTCTCACCATTTGAAAAATATTTTGCCTTTGTTTTTCTCTAACAAAGTGGATAAGTTCACACTTATTCAGATTATATTGCAGTTACTATGTGTTTGCACACTCACTGAGCCTGTACAAAGCTCCTTGAAGTTTCTTTGCATCCTCCTCACAACTCATATTCCTACCTGTTTTGTGCCATCAGCAAATCTGGAAATATTACACTTGGTCCCCACATCCAAATGATTTATACACGCTGTGAATAGCTGTGGACCCAACATGAATCCTTGTAGTACCCTACTAGTCACAGCCTGCCATCCTGAGAATGACCTGTTAATTCCTGCTTCTTGTTTTCTGTGTGTTAACCAATTTTCAATCCATATGAATATGGGTGGCATGGTGACACAGTGATTAGCATTGCCAAGTTCAGTTTCCAGCTTAGGTCACTGTCTGTGCAGAGTCTGTATGTTCTCCCCATGTCTGCATGGATTTCTTTCAAGTGTTCTGGTTTCCTCCCACAATTCGAAAGATGTGCTGGTTATGTACATTTCAATACTAAATTCTCCCTCTGTTTACCCGAATAGATGCTGGAGTGCAGCTACTAGGTTGTTTTCTCAGTAACTTCTCTGCGGTATTAATGTAAGCCTACATGTGATACTAATAATTAAATAAACACCTAATTCTATGTATTCAAATTTTGTTTACTAACCTCTTGTGAGAGACTTTATCAAAAACCTCCTGCAAATCCAAATACACCACATCCACAGGTTCTCCTTAATCAATGCTACAAATAATGCTACACAAAAAATCTCCAACAAGCTTTTCAAACATATTTCCATTTTATAAATCCATATTTGCTCTGCCCGATCATATCATCATTTACAAAGTGCCTTGTTATCACATCCTTTATAATAGATTCTAACATTTTTCCTACTACTAACATCAAACTAACACATCTGTAGTTCTCAGTTTTATCTCTTCCTCTTTTTTTTGAAATAGTGAGGTTACGCTTGCTGCTTTCCAGTCTGTGGGAATATTTCAAGAGTTTTCAAAGTTAACCACCAATGGATCCATGATCTCTGTAGCCACCTCCATCAATACTCCGGGATGCAACTCTTCTGGTTTAGGGGATTTATCCACCTTCAATCCAATTAATTTTTCAAGTAATACCTTTCTATTAATACCAATTTCTTTCAGTTCCTCAATTTCACACGACCCTTGGTTCCTGAGTATTTCTGGGAGATTTTCTGCATCTTCCTTCTTGAAGATCAATACAACCTAATTATTTAGTTTCTCTGTCTATTCTCAATCGTAAATCCTCTTGCCTTTGCCTGAAATGGACCCACATTTGTCTTTGCTAACCTTTCCCTTTTCACACCTTTGTTTTTCTTTAACTTGCATTCACATTTGCTTTGCCTTTTTTTTTAATCATTTATTGGTCCTCCTTTCCTGGAATTTAAAATGCATTCACTCCTTTAACTTGCAACTACTTTTGACAACTTTACAAAGCCACACCCTTTGATCAAATGCAATCTTTCACTTCTTTCATTAGTCATTGTTGATTTATCTTCTCTGAGGGTTTTTGTGTTAGAACAATGTATATTTGTTGTAGACCGTATAATATTAATACTTTTTTTAAAATACTAGCCATTACTTGTCAATCTTTTCATGTATTTTCCCATTCCACCATTGTCAACTTGTTTCTCATACTTTAAAACAAAAGCAAAGTACAGTGGACGCTGGAAATCTGAAATAAAAACAGAAAATTCTGGAAAAACTCAGAAGGTTTTCTGGCAACACCTGTGGGGAGCAACAGAGTTAATGTTCCAGATCCGTATGATTCTTTTTCAGAGCTGCTCAAGTGATGGTCAATAGTGTTTTGTGTTGGGCCTCAGCTAGTCACCATTCTTATGAAAAAAACTTTAACGACTGGGGCAGGCAATGGCATAATGGTATTGTTGCTGCACTAGCAATCCAGATACTTAGATTATGTTCTCGGGACTTGGATTCGAATCCCACCATGGCAGATGGTGAAATTTAAATTGAGTTTAAAAAAATCTGGATTAAAAAACTCTAATGATGACCATTAAACAATAGTTGTAAAACCCATCTGGTTCACTAATGAATGTTCTCTAGGGAAGGACCCACGTGCTCCGGTTTCCTGTCAGTCCAAAGATATGCGGGTTAGGTGGATTGGCCATGCTAAATTGCTCCTAAGTATCAGGGAGGCTAGCTAGGGTAAATGCAAATAGTTATAGGGCCTGGGGTGGGGATCAGGGGGGCAGGGGTGTGGATTGTGGTTGGTGCAAACTCGGTTGGCCTCCTTCTGCACTGTAGGATTGTATGAAATCTGTAATCCTTACCTGGTCTGGCCTAAATGTGATTCCAGACCCACAGCAATGTGTTTATATACACTCAGGAATGGACAATAAATACTGGCCCAGCCAGCATGCCACAGCCGATGAACAAAAAAAAAGATGAGCCAAAGATCTAAGTTTGCTAATGACATGATGATGGTGGCATCGTAAGCAGATTGAAGAAAAAACTTAGAGATATTAAAATATTAAGGATATGCAAGTGTGAGGTTTCCATTTTAAACCAAAGAGGGTCAGATCAAAATGTCTTGAAATTTGTGAAAAGCTAGAAACACAAATAGGCTGAGGGACTCATAAATATAGCCATTAAAATGGCATGGACTTGTACAGAAAATAATCACACATGGAATGTTTGCCTTCATATCTACAGGACAAAATTAGTGGCTTTCAAACTGGGGGTCCATGAAATAGACTCTCAAGCAGATAAAGGAGACAGAAAGATATGAATGGGGGTGTGGGGAGAGAGGAGGGTTGGAACGAAGGAGGAAAAAAAATACAAGCCATTTGTAGGACGGGTTTTATGGCCTTGCTTGGTTGAGACTGGAAATTCCTGCCTAAGGTCAACGGCGATTTCTGTTGTCCGCCCCTTGCCTGTACTGATTCCATGGCGGGTGAGGTGGTAGAGTTCTGGCCATTATATCTAAATTCATGGTAATTAGTATTAGTGCTGTGCAAGTGACTGGCAAGCTATTCAACCTTGGAGCTCCCAAATACTTAGCCTTGATCACAGTGATGGCCACATCGGCTCCACAGTTTTCAGTAGCAACTCTCAAAATAACTTCTGGCGAGAGGATGGAAGGGGAAGGTAGGGAGACTAGCTATTTCTGGGATACCAGGATGCCTTCAGTTCAGATTCAGGCAGCAAGATCATTATAATGATCTTCTGCTTACATTAATGTATTGCTGATTTGATTCTTGTAATCATGGGAAAATTGCCATCGTGACTCATGTATAATTTCCACAATGTTGCAATAAAGTAAACGTCTTGCCAAGATCAAGTGATACTGAGAAACAGGGCTGGGTTTAGGTAGTTTTATAAAATATCCCCAAGGATGTCACAATCAAGTGAGTATTAAAATTGGAAGGGAGGAATCATACATGCAGAAGAGGTTTTTCAGCCTATCAAGTCTGCACCAACATGTGAGAAACACCTGACTTCCTACCTAATTGCATTGCATCATGGCCCTCAATGTTATGATGTGCCCTAAGTAGTTTTTAATAGATCTGAGGCAACCTGCCTCTACCACCTTCGCAGGCAGTGCATTCCAGACCATCACTACCCCTCTGGGTAAAAATGTTTTTCCTCACATCCCACCAATTCTATTGTCCCTCACTTTGAATCTACGTTCCTTCGTGACTGATCCTAAAAGCAAGGGAAGCAGCTGCTCCTTAACCATTCTGTCCATGGCCCTCAATCTTCTGACATCCAAGAGAATATTTGATAAACCCAGCCGAGTTTCTCTGTGTTACTTGATCTCAGCAAGAAGTTTGTTTTATTGCAACATTGTGGAAACTGTACATGAATCAAACTAGCAGGTTGCTCCAATCTCAGTATTCTCTGCTCCAAGAAAAACAGCCCAAGCCTATCCAATCTTTTAAATGTTCATGTCAGGCAGCATCCTGGTGAATCTCTTTTGCACACCTTTAGTGCAATCAACCGTAACTGCACACAGCATGCTAGCTAGCTGTGGCCTCAAAGTTCTATATAACTCCAACATGACTTTCCTGCTTTTGTAATCTATGTTTCAATTGACAAAGGCAAATGTCCCATATGCCTTTTTCACCATTCTATTACCCTTACACCTTCAGAGATCTACGGACAAACATGCCACCATTATTGGACTAGAACTTTGTGTTCATTTCTGGGCATCACACCTTTGGAAGGATATCCTGACCTTGGAAGGGGTGAATATAGATTTACTTTAATGATACTTTGATTCCAAAAGTCAAGTTATGAGAAGGCATTATAGTAACTGTGGGCAGGATTCTCTTTGTGTCTGTGATGGGACCCATTTGCGAGCAAGAATAAAAAATTTGGGATAACAAGAACACTTAAGTCAGGCTCTTATTTATTAACTACAGCTCAGCCTTCAACACCACATTAGCAGCAGAACTCATCTCCAAACTCTGTGGGCTAGAACTCTGCTCCTCGCTTTGCAACTGCATCCTAGACTTCCGAACTCATTGACCACAATCAGTAAGAATAGGCAATGACAGCTCCTCCACGATCAGCCCCACAAGGCTGCATCCTCAGTCTCTTGCTATATTCCTTATACATTTACAACTGGTTAAATTCTGCTCCAACTCCATTTTCAAGTTTGCTGATAACACCACCATAGTGGGAGAGATCTCGAGCAATACGAGACAAAGTGCAGGCAAGAGATATCTGGTGAAATGGTGCGATGACAATGATCTTTCCCTCAATGTCAGTAAAACAAAGGAGCTAGTCATTGACTTCAGGAAGCATAGTGGCGGACATGCCCCCGTCTAAATCAATTGTGTTGAAATGGAGATGGTTGATAGCTTCAAGTTTCTAAGTGTCCAGATCACCAACAAACTGTTCTGATCCCTCCATTCTGAAGCTATAATTAAGAAAGCTCACCAACATGTCTACTTTCTCAGAAGGTAAGGAAATCTGGCACGTCCACTATGACGCTTACCATATTTTACAGATGCTCCAATGAAAGCAATCTATTTGGGTGTAGCATACCTTGGTATGGCTCCTGTTCTGAACAAGACCACAAGAAACTACAAAGGGTTGTAAAGATAGCACAGTCCATTATGCAAACCAGCCTTCTAGCCATTAACTTTGTCTATACTTCTCCTGCCTCTGTAAATAAGCCAGAAAATGCGAGGGCCCCACGCACCATAAATATACTCTCTTCTACCTTGTTCCATCAGGAAAAAAATAGAAAAATCTGAAAACAGATACCAACAGTTTGAAGAACAGCTTCTTCCCTGTTGTCATCAAACTTTTGAATAGTCCTGTCAAGAAGTTGATATTTATTATTTGATTATTTGATTTATTGTCAGATGTATTAACATAGTGAAAAATATTGCTTCTTGCAAGCTATACAGTCAAAGCATACCATTCATAGAAAAGAAAATGAGAGATGTAGAATGTACTGTTACAGTTATAGCTAGGATGTAGAGAAAGATCAACTTAATGCAATGCAAGTCCATTCAAAAGTCTGACCGCAGCAGGAAAGAAGCTGTTCTTGAGTTGGTTAGTTTATGACCTCAGAATTTTGTACCTTTTTCCCGACAGAAGAAGGGGGAAGAGAGAGAATATCTGGGATGCTTGGAACCCTTGATTATGCTGGCTGTTTTGCCGAGGCAGTGGGAAGTCGGACCTAGTCAATGATGGGAGGCTGGTTTGCATGATGGATTGGGCTACATTCACGACTTTCTGTAGTTCCTTGCGGTCTTGGGCAGAGCAGGAGACATACCAAGCCACGATACAACTAGAAAGAATGTTTTCTATGGTGCATCTGTAAAAACTGGCGAAAGTCGTAACTGTCATGCCAAATTTCCTCCTTCTTCTGAAAAAGTAGAGGCACTGGTAGGCTTATTTAATTATAACATCGGTATGGGGGGACTAGGACAGGTTGTTAGTGATCTAGACACCTAAAAGCTTGGAGCTCTTGACCCTTTCTACTTCATCTCCGTTGGTGTATGTTCTCTTTTACGTTTCCTGAAGTCAATGACAATCTCTTTCATTTTGTTGACATTGAGGAAGAGATAATTGTTTCTGCACCAGTTCACCAGATTTTCTATCTCATTCCTGTATGCTGACTCATCATTGTTAGAGATCCAACTCACTATGGTGCTGTCCTCAGCAAATTTGAAAATCAAATTGGAGAGAAATTTGGCCATACAGTCATAAGTGTATAAAGTGTAGAGTTTCTCTTCAACTGCAACTCTATATTCTACACTCTACCATTTTCCTTTCTCCTATGTACTCTATGAACAGCACATTTTATCTATTTAGTGCGCAAGAAACAATATTTTTCACTGTATGTTAATACATGTGACAATAATAAATCAAAAGAAATTAAATCCAGTCAAAACACCATTAACTCTCAATGGTAACAGAAAATCCCAGCCGCGAACGAGGACGGAAGATTTTGGCCACGGTTGTATACCCTGGAATTTAGAAGGTTATGAGGTGATCCGATCGAAGTTTACAAGGTTTAAAGGGGATCGGATAGAATGGAGGCAGAGAAAGTATTTCTGTTGGTTGGAAGTATAGGATGGTTGAAGGGATCGGGATGTGGGGGAGGTGGTTATAGTCTAAAGCCCGACCTTTCAGAAATGAAGTTAGGAAACGCTTCTTACACACAAAGGCTAATAAAAGTTTGGAACTTCCTCTGCTGAAAATGACAGTTGATTCTAGATTCATTTATAATTTAAAACAGGATAGGTTTCTGTCTTCTGAGATGAATTTATTAATAGGATCCCGGGGCAAAGGCAGCTATACAGAGGTAGATCCACTAAGATCGGAATAAATAGTGAAGCAGCTAAGTAAATCATTCCTGTTCCGATGATAAATACATTCCATAAAACAAATCATTACATTTGTACCCCACCAAGGTGTCAGACTGGAAGATAGAACAAAATGCTTAGTGACATGTACAAGTTAAAGATATGGCCAATAACTTTTTTAAAGTTTTGAATGCGCTGCTTTGAAGGATGGTGAAGGCGGATTGTAAAGTATCTTGTTCAGGGAGAGGGAAGAGAGACGGGGAGAGAGGAATTCAAGGGCCCATGAAAGGGGGACAGGGAGAATATCAGAGTGATGGGGAGGGGGCTGAGAGGGTCAGGGTGTGAGGGGAGGTGGGGTCGGGGATGGGGTCAAGGTGTGAGGGGGTATGGCGGTCAGGGTGTGAGTTCAGGTAGATAGGGTCAGAGTATAAGGGGAATGGGGTCAAGGTGAAGGAAGATGGGGCCAGGGTGTGGGGGGAGGGAGGGTGATGTCCGGGCTGGATGGTGTGGCTGTCATTCTTCGGTTAGCACTGCTCGGGGTGATGGCAGCCCCGACTCGGCTGGAACTGAGGGGAAAGCCGCTCCCCATCCCTGTGACAAAGAAAAAGAATCAGCGCTCACCTCCAGCACAGCCTCAACTCCGGGAGCAGCTCCTGCCGACAGCAGCGTCTCCATGGAGAGGAGCCAGCCACGGCCTGCAGCCCATTGGTCAGAGCGAGGGGGGGGCGGGGCGAGGTCCGCAGCTGGAAGGAAAAGATACAGATCCGCTTTCCATGGGCGGGGCGGAGCTAGAGGTCGTGACGAGGTATGGGACGGCTGTGGGCGGAGCTATGCTATGGGCGGGACTGGGCTGTGGGCGTGGCTGATCTGTGGGCAGGGCGGGGCTGTGGGCGGGGCTCGGCTGTGGGCAGGGCGGGGCTGTGGGCGGGGCTCGGCTGTGGGCAGGGCGGGGCTGTGGGCGGGGCTCGGCTGTGGGCAAGGCGCGGGGCTGTGGGCGGAGGTAGTCTGCGGACGGGGCTGATCTGTGGGCAGGGCCGGGGCTGTGGGAGGAGTTGGACTGTGGGCAGAGCTAATCTGTGGGCAGGTGCCGAACCCACTTAGAATCAGAGTTCCTTAAATGGTGAGCAAAGTTGTAAAAATAGGAAGTGCTGGAAAATCCCAGCAAGTCTGACAGCTTCTGTAGGGAGAGAATAGAGCCTGGATGATACTTCATCAGAGCTCATTGGGAAATGTTAATTTCTCTCCTCTCTAACCCCAGGTTGCTAAAACAAATTAGAATTGTCTCTGCTCTGTTGTTACAATGCGGACTGCTATTGTTGCTCCTTAGCTGGACAGCGCTGTAGCACAGTGGTTAGCACCGCTGCTTTACAGCTCCAGAGACATGGGTTTGATTCCTGGCTTAGGTCACTGATTGTGTGGAGTTTGCATATTCTCCTTGTGTTTGTGTGGGTTTTCTCTGGGTACTCCAGTTTCCTCCCACAGTCTAAAGATGAGTGAGTTAGGTTGATTGGCCATGCTAAAAATTGTCCTTAGTGTCCTGAGACGTGTAGATTAGAGGTATTAATGGGTAAATGGGGGTAGAGCCTGGATGTGATTGTGGTCAGTGTAGACTCAATGGGCTGAATGGCCTCTTTCTGTACTGTAGGTTTCTATGATATTGTGCATTTTGCTCATATTGTTTGAGGCCTGTTATAAAGGGCTGTTCCTACTTATATCATGGGATTGTGTAGTGGGTCATAAAGGTTCTATATGTTCTCCACTGACATCAATTCATCTATTCATCTTCAATTCTTTTCAAGTCTTCCTTCATGGATCACACATCCTTTTCCTTTGTCTCCTCAGTTCTTTGATTAGATATTTCTCTTTGTCTTGAGGATATTGATCAATTTTGGCAAACTGTAAAGATGTTTCAGTCTTGGTCCTGTAAGTTCCTAAGGTGTGGGAGAGATAATTTAGCAACAAGTTATTTGAGGAAGGGGAGGGGAACACTTACAGCTAATAATGGTGAACTCTCTTTGAAGCTGTTTACGTTTCACTCAACATAGCCTACCCATTTTAGGCGGATTATTACTCCTAGGTACAGAAATATAAAATGTAGAGATTCAGTGCTAATTTATTTTATCCTATGCGTATGGCATTGTGTGTCATATTTTATAACTCAGTGTGAAATATTCTTATAGCCATCACGTGAAAACTTTCTTGGGTTCTTTAGTTTAAAAGTCTGCTATGGTATAAAGACAGTAAGCAGTCTGACAACACCAGGTTTAAATCCAACCTATCTATTTGATAGTAATCATCAGGCGAAGCCATAGAGTCGAAAGCTTGCGAGTTTACTATCGAATAAATTGGTTGGATTTAAACCTGGTGTTGTCAGACTGCTTACTGGGTTTACCCCAGTGCAACGCCAGCATCTCTACATCATGGTATAAAAAGCCAGAAGCGAGGACAGTTGCATTTGAAAGGAGAGTGTGAACTGGATCTTAAATTGAAGTAACAGTTGAAATGTCAAAGGTGGACTAACATCGAAAGGATCTGTACTGGCTCAAACGCCAAGATCATTTCCCACCAAGGCGGAGATTTTATTAGCAAACATAATGGGCATTATTTAAAGTATTTCCTGCCTAATGCAAGTTTGGAGGTGGCATTTAATCAGGCTGTGCCTTTTCACTTCTGCCCTGGTTAAATCAAGGTTGGGAAGACTTATGGAAGGCCCATCCTGCCAGAGCTTGTATTCCATCAGAAACAGGTAGTCAATGGATGGACAGAAAGCCAGGAAGGTAAACCCTGTCAAGGCTGCTTCTTTATTCAAAGACACTCAGTATCCGACCTAAGGATGCAGCATCAGGAAGGGAGAGCCTGCAGAGAACAATCCCTCTGTCCTTCTCCCTCTCCTGCAACCCCTTCCTTGTGGCTCCTGGGTCTGGGACCCTCAGTGATCCTCGCCCTCTTCCTTGACACACAGCTGGCAGCTGTCACCACTCCCAATGCCAGCTGCATTAGTTAGCAAGTTTCAGGAGCTAGGATATCCACTCCAGGAGGGACCTAGGCAAGGCAATCTGTTGGCTACTTAATTATCTTTGAGGTGCCCACCCATTACTCCACTGCCCAATTAAATACCCTCCCCATCTCCAAATTGACCACAGGACAGAGCATGAAATATCATCCATAGTTACAAATTCTGTTCTCCAACATTAGTATTTAAGAATTTTAATAAACAGATTATGTGATAAAACAAAAATAAACTTCACTGAATACATTAATGTATTTGTTATTACTATCACAGTGCAACTAAAACTCATTTGTGGTTGAAATCGGATGCCCATATTGCAAAACATACAAACCTAAAGACAATATTTGGACAATAATCTGTTTCCCAGAGATAGAAATGAATCCCTTCCAAATTTCTTTCCTATGTTCAAGGTATTTAATGGTTTGTTAAACCATTACCAATTCCAATTTGTCTCACATCTCGCTTTACTGCTGATGCAGTCATCTCTAAATCCCCAGATGTGCATTCTACATTTCCACGGTACGCTTCACAAAGTTCAAGTATTCTCTTTATTAGATGTGTGGGAGTAAGAGCAGTCAACTGAGCTGTACGTCACATTTGCCAATGGGGTAAAATCTTAATTTAACTGCTAGTCACCATGCATTGTCTCCATCTTATAGAAATTATTGCAATATAATCCTTTATAAACCTTTATCTTCTGGTTATCAACTATTCAGCCATTGAAAATGCAGAATTATAGAATTCTTAAAGTGCAGAAGGAGGCCATTTGGCCCATTGAGCCTGCACCTTAGTCTCCTTGACACTAAGAAGCAATTTAGCATGGGCAATCAACCTAACCTGCATGCACATCTTTCAACTATGGGAGGAAACTGCAGCACCCAGAGGAAAGCCACGCAGACAAGGGAAGAATAAAGCATTTTCATAGAAAAATTCCTATAGTGCAGAAGGAGGCCAGCCCATTGAGTCTACACTGACCACAATCCCAGCCAGGTCCTATTCCTGTCATCCCACATATTTACCCTGATAATCCCCTGACACTAGGGTCAATTTATCATGGCCAATTAACCAAACCCTCACATCTTTGGACTGCGGGAGGAAACTGGAGCACACAGAAGAAACCCACGCAGAACTGGAAGAAAGTGAAAACTCCACACAGACAGTGACCCGAGGCCAAAATTGAACTCAGGTTCCACGTTGAGTGGTGCCTCAATACCACCACTGTCTCAGCATCTTCAATCTATGCATGGGACTGGCATCCCTCATCCCTGGAACTAATGACAGAATGTGACTACTGGCGTCCTACAGGTATCTGTTTCAATATTTCAACTATTAAGTATATTTATTAATGACTTAGATAGGATAGAGAACCACATATTCAAATTTGCCAAGGACATGAAGGCATGGAGCACTGTAAGTAGTGCAGCTAGGACCATAAAATTACAAATAAATATCAATAGACTGAGAGAATGTGTCAAACCAGTTTCAATGTAAGTGTGAAGATATATACTTTGGATCAATAAAGACATATCAGAGTATGTTGTAAATGGTGAAAAGCTGGAAATGGAGATCCATAGAAACTGAGGGATCCATGTACATAAATCATTAAAATGTCACGGTTAAGTACAGAAAATAATCAATATGAAATGTTTGCCTTTATATCTAATGGTCTAGAAATGTCAGCACTGAAGACAGCAATTGTGCACAAATTGTAGCCACATCCCAAAACAGCAAAGTTTGCCAGCATTGTAATATGCTTTTATGGGATAGCAGCATGAAGGGAAGTGTGTCGTATGATCCTGTCTTAATTTCACTTTTGACTCTGAACAGGGCAATACAGACAGCTCTGTTGCTGATGTCATCAAACTTTCCATACATGTATAAATGTTCTCATGTGCCTAGATTAAGTAAATGAACTCCCAGAGTACTCCCTTGAGTGACTGATGCCTCTATACCATTGTAACAACATGACAGTCTGCAGAGTTGAGATTTGTATGTGTTTCTGAATTGCAGTACAATTACTGCTAACTGGTTAAATTTTTGAAACTGCCATCCAATTGATTCTTGGTGCATGTTTTCAATAAATAGGGAATGTTGGGAAAAGTACAGCCATCCCACTGGTGAATATAGCACTGATTTTGCAAGTCTCAGAAATGCAGGATTTATAGGGGCAATTCCACAGTGTTACATTTCCAAGTGGGGAGCTACATTTACATGAAATTTGGATTGGATAATTGGGTCAGCAATATGATAGTCTGTAAGTGAAATTATTCTTTAATGTCACAATAGTCCATAGAAATGCAACACAAAAATAATTAGCAAAATCTATTTAGAACCATTTACATCCATAGACAATGGACAAATTGTAATCAATGAAACAATTTTAATAACTTACTAAATTTACTCTTTTACTGTCATAATTATATAATTATAAGATATTAATAATTTTGCAAACATTACTTATCACCTTTGTTTTAGTTTGAAGTATATCATACTGATCCAAACTAAATCCAAACTAAGATACAGCGATTGAACTTCTGCCAATATTTCCCTGATCTCCAACTAAAAGTGATGGAAAATCAATGGGAACCCTGTGAAAACACTAAAAACAGAAGGATAAAGAAGACCTGCTCAGGCAGCTCCACCCTAAACTCATTGAAAATAGATGAAGCAACCTTTTTTTTGCTACCATGAAAGGAATATCATGAAAGAATTCTGTTACTCCACAAAAGCTATTGAGCAATGTCTCGTTTTACCAGTGGTAAATGTTTTAGTTCAAATTTTTAAGCTTCCTAAATTTATTGACATAATAAAGAATATGGATGAAAAATATACAAGCTACTGTTTCAAAGATTTATTTTCAAGATTAATCAAAGATAAAGTTAAATATTATGGTGCATTTACATGTTTAGGGTCTCTGCAAAGCATTTTTAGCAAATCAGGTGCCAAGGTCCAAGCTACCTCCAAAGTGAAGTGAAGGAGAGATGCCACTTCCAAGCAGTTTTATGTCACTACTTTCCAAGGTAAGTAAGTTTGGGTCCTAGCTCCAGATAGTATGTTTTTTTCTTTATTCAAGGTATGTGGGCATCACTGACTGGGCTAGCGTTTATTTCCCTTCCCTAATTAACCTTGAACTGAGTAGTTTGCTTGGTCAAACCAGATAAAATGGCAGATTTTCTTCCCTAAAGGACATTTAGTGAACTAGTTGGGTTTTAATAACAATCATTTCATAATCATCATTAGATTTTAATTCCAGATTTTTATTGAATTCCTATTTCACCATCTATGGTGGTATTTGAACTCGGGTCCTGAACTGCATTCTGGATTACTAGTCAGTGACAATACTACTATGCCACAGCCTCCTCCTCAAAACATCAATAAGAAGTTAAAATCCTTCATCTCACACCTATGCTATAGATGTACTGCAAATGCATAAACAAAAATGTAACATTTAAACAGGATAAAAAGGCCGAGAACACAGTCATTCTACTGGACCACTACCATTAATACAGCACATATTTAGCAGAATGGCCATGGATTAGCCTTAAGTGTGAATTTCCTTCAGGAGTTACCCCCCTCACCCTAAGCCTGTGACCCCTCGTGCTATTTGAGTCCATCCTAGGAAAAAGCTTAACCCTGTTTACTCTATCTATCCCCTTCAAAATCTTGTATACCTCTATCAGACTTAATCTGATTAAGATTAAGTCTATCAGACTTAATCTGATAGAGGTGTACAAGATTTTGAAGGGGATAGATAGAGTAAACAGGGTTAAGCTTTTTCCTAGGATGGACTCAAATAGCACGAGGGGTCACAGGCTTAGGGTGAGGGGGGTAGGGTATAATTTGGATGCTAGAGAGAGTTTTTTCACACAGAGGTGGTGGGGATATGGAATGCGCTGCCAAGTAAAGTGGTGGAGGCAGGCACTCTGGAGTTATTTAAGAAATACTTAGATGGGCACATGAACAGAATGGGAGTGGAAAGGTATAGAAAACTGATTTAAAATAGGGATCATGAGCCTTGGGGGTCCCTGGGAAGTATGTAAATGGATGATGATATTGATGTACTTGTTTTTATCCTACAGGTGTTTTGGTCCACCTTGTTGTCTAATGAGGGGCATACACTGCTCTTGGATCTTTTCAAGAGTATCCTAGTGCTTTACGTCGTTAGTGTACGCTTGACCTGGACCATCTGATGGTCAACATGACAGCTCAGTGACTATCGCTGTGCCGTGCAGATATATGGATTTGGGCCTGTGTCTGTTGGAGTTTGCGCATTCTCCCAGTGTTTGCGTGGTTTTTCTCCCGGAGCTCTGGTTTTCTCCCACATCCCAAAGATGTGCTCTTAGGCTAATTGGCAAAACAAATTCTCCCTAAATTGTCTCAAATTTGGTTTTTAATCCATAAATCTATAAACATGGACACGGATCACGGGTAGAGGTGGGAGCATCGGGATGGCGGCGCGGGCTCGTTGGGCCGAAGAGCCTGTTTCCCGTGCTATTTTGTTTCTTTTTTGTTCTTTGTTCTTTGAGTTTGTGGTGGTAAAGCCTCTGCCTACCCCAAAAAAAATCACTCGTGTAAGGGACAGGTGGACATCAGCTTTCAGTTGGGACCCAGGTGCATTGACAAGATTACGTCTGATCTGATCATGATTAACCTGCTAATTTGGAGGAATTCAAGCTCATTTGGGTATTCAGGTCAGAATTACAGCCTTGACCCCTGGAGAGCAGGCAAAAGAAAATTTAATTTTGCCATTTTAATAGAGCCTATTTGGCTGGCTTTCTTACAGTGAGAAAGAATTTGAGGATTGCAATGCCATTAAAATAATTAACATTTGAGCGGATTAATCTTCCAAAACCAGCTATGCCTCCAATATATCTGGATGTTGGAAGCGAGCTATGAGATTCTTACTCTTTTTCTTCCCACTCACTCCAAACCCAACCTTTTTAAGGAGCTAAAATTCACTCAATATTACAGAAAACTCTTGAAAGAGTAAAGTAATACTTGTACTTGAAGAGTGTTAAAACAAAGCTATTGCAATTCACAGATGATTTTGTATTAAGACAAAACCTAACAATGCGTTAGATACAGCACAACATTTTATCTCATTAATTAATACAATTGAGGTAAAGGATGACAGTGATAAGGCAGCTGACCTTTTATTTTGTGATTATTTAAAATACAGAATGGTAAATACTTCTATAATATCATAAGTCTATTATAAGTGACATTGTACAATGTCTTATCTTTCCTTATTAATACTGATATTTACCATAATTAACACAGTACGTGGATATGTAATTCATATAGTTTCAACATAACATCTATATTAGTGAAATGAATGAGTTAATACATGGCAACAAAATTATGAGCATGTTAGATTGAGTGCTGTTCACAATGTAGCACAGAAAGACCTAAATGGTGTTCGCTTTATAAAATAAATTATTTTAAAAAGTGAGTTATGTTCAAAAGAAAATGTGGTTACTTCCCTGCTACTTTAATGTTTAGCGATGGAGGAATACAGAGTTGTTTCACCTGAGTCATCAATTATGCAGTCGGTTTACATCAATATAATAAGTGAACAATATAAAGATTGTTAAGGATAGTCCAGTGTAAGTGATTTTGTTTTTGGAAATTAGTTGTAATGTGGTATGATGTGGTGTGTAGTATGAGGGATTGTGTAACATTTTCTCATTAGCTCAGGAAAAGTGTATGATGAAGATGGTTGAATTTTATGTTTCTGTTATTTTATTTCCTCATTTAAACTAAATATGAATGTCATCCTTGTCTCTAGAACAATCATTAGTTCAGTCTAAAATATATTCTGATAGTTTGAAAAGATCACGATAGCAGAAAAGGAGCATCAGAGCTTTTTAAGTACTAGAGCTGCGTAAACTATTGAACAATCATGCACACACCAACATGTGAAATTTGTCTTTTAATATAAAAGGAATATTACCTACAAACTTCCATTGATTTTAAAGGACTTTTCAGTGAAATACAATGAAATACTAATATTTCTAATCAGCTGAATTGTGAAGTAGGCTCCAGTCCTCATAATAGTGATTCTTCCATATCACATAAATAGTCAATGATACTTAATACTCAAATCAATCTTTTATATATTACAGCTCAATAATGCTTAGTCATATACAAAGCCAAATTAACGAAGGCCCATTCAATAAGAATTAAATTGTCTCTTAGAGTGATAAAACAAATTAAAGTTGCTATAATGCAGGGGATAAATATTAATCATTATATAAATAATTACATTTTATTCTTAGAAGTGATAATTAGTCACTGTTTTCTTGCAGCTGTCCACTTTTAATTGCGATGATTTATTTTGTTCTATGATGATGAATATCTGCATGATGTGCGAATGTTCACATCTTAACTGCTGACGTCAATTCAAGCTGGCATGTCTCTGAATCTAAAATTATGAATGGAAGAAGAGATTATATTATTCTGTTCTATACAGCACAATGTCATGGTAACATCATCAGTTAAAATTCCTTTTATTTACGTTTTTGGAGACTCCATTTCTTATATTTTCCTAGGTTATTTTGCATCAAGTATTTACCATTAAATTTGATTTGTTTCCAACGTTGAGAAAGTACAAATTCCGATAATTATCACTGCTTTGTGATGCATAAATAACACCTATTTGCTAAAGGCTTTCCATTGGTTTGAAAAACAGAAACTACTTACTGCATTCAGAGAAAACTAGAAATAGATGAAAACTAATAGCTTATTTCAAAATCCTTCAAATTCAATAGATGTACATTATAGTAAATGAAAGAAAATTTTTGAATAGTAGATTTGAAAAACTTTATGTTATATTGGGCTGATTTTCCATTCTAAACCACATCTTTGCCTCCAAATGTTACTTGAATACTGCACCCAGAAGTCTCTGTGCAATAGATAGACATGATAATGGGATGAATGGGAATTGCTCAACCTCGTCATACAAGAAGGTCGTCAGTTTTGAAGGTACTGAGAAAAAGTGGGCTTTACATACTGCATTTTTTGCAGTTGGGAAAAATCAGAGAGGAACAAAAGTTAAATGACCTAAACAAGTTATATTTTCTTTCCAGACCAACAGGACAGAAATTGTGTGTTGGCAGCAGCCTAGTTGCTACATCTGGACAGCAGTGAGAAGGAATTAGATCAGAAGAATTTAGCCAATCAGCCATTACTGACCTTTACATTATCTTCCAAATCCCATTCAATTGGCACTAGATAAATATATGAATGTCTGTTTGGCACTCTCTAGTACTATACTTGTTTAACCAACAAAATTACTATAGAGTTACTTGTTTACTTAGCTCCCCTATCATATTTTTTGACACAATGAACTTGAGGATCAGCTGTGATAGTTTGTATTGACTGCTTTGATTTCAATATGCCACTTGATTTTAAAGGAGGACTTCAGGAAAGTGTGTTATTGATCATGTGATTTCTTTCAGGCTTACTGTAATCGGAGAAGTGCAGTACAGTAGGTGCCAGTGACCTTTAGTCCTGATCCTTTTGCAGCACCAGGAGACAAATAGAAGGTAGCATCATTTGCATGAAGTGTCAGATGTCTGAATAACTATAGACACATCTTACACATTCAACAGAGAAAATGGAAGGCGGCAATCAGTGGAAAAGAAGCTGTTCGGTTGGCAATGTATCAATGGACCCTGTCAGAACGTTTATTTATATTTCTAAACCATAAAAGGCAAACCCAAGTTCCCATCCTGGAATTCCCAGGTAGTCCCTAGTTGCATTACTGAACATGTCTCTATATTGGCTATATCCTGACATTCAAGGCATTTGATCATATGGAGGCTGAAGCCAAAAATTTGCTGATGCAGGATTGTCTTCTTCCAGCTCTTCTCTCTCAGTTGACGAGGCAATGATTGGAACAGATATAAGCTCTCATTCAAACATGCCCCAGTCAGATTAGCATTCAGAGCAAACATGTAATGTTGGACAAACCAATTATGTTTACATAATTTCAGACCACTATTTTCTCTATCAAAGAACAATACAACACAGGAAACAGGCCCTTCAGCTCTTACAAGCCCGCGCTGCCCATTTTAACATTCGGTGAGTGCCTCATTCCAATCGTTCTTCTATCTATGACTTTTGTCTACGTCTCTTGGACTCCACAATAAAGGTGTGCAAATTTAGAAAATTAAATGTGTTCCAGATTAAGTGAGGTCTAATTTAGGGACAATTTGTTAACACCAATCAGCCGAAAAGCACGTTTTGCTCCAGTCCTCTGGGACCTCACCTGTTTCAAAGAAGAGCAAAGATTTGCATCAGAGGCCCAGCAATTTCATCTCTCATCTCCCTAAGCAGCCTAGGATAAATGCCATCAGACCCCGGAGATTTTTGACTATTGTTTATGCATTGAGGTGAATTAGTTTCTGTTTTAAAACCACACTGACTTGTATGTTGTTCCTAGCAATTATTTACTCTTCACTGTTTAATATGTGTATTTAACCTCTTTTTTTCTCTATCTCTAACTGAAAATGAAGCTAATGACAGTGACTAACATTCAGGGCTATCCCAGGCCTTTTTTGAACTGGCCAACTCAGCAATAGCTCAAGTAATAACATTCAACTTTCTTTCCTTTTCCTTCTCCTTTGAAAGCAAATAAGTAATCTCACTTGTGTGTTTCAATAACTATTTGATTTAATACCCAGGATTATTCGAATGTTATAAATTTCTAGTTCCATTCCTCACTTTTCTGATTTGTACATGTTTAGCCATTCGATCATTGTCATTGGAAGTCACTCCCAAACATCACTGTTGAACATTGTCACCGTTGTAACTACAATAGTTCAAGGAGAGGTCTCATTCCTACCTTCTGAAGGCAACTAGGGATAGGCAACAATAAGCATCACTCAAATCACAATTAATAAACAGAATCCAGTCCTCCATTGATAATTTTTGTCAACATTCTTCAACATCTTTCAGATCGTGTACTCTGTTTTCACAATCTCTTGTCTGATTTAAGTGAGATTATCGGAATCACAATAATCATGAGATCGTATGTCAGCTTTAGTGGATTCCTTAATCTGGTGTAGCTCAGCATTGTTAGCGTAAACGTTAACCTCAATAAAATAAAGAAAACCTAATGTTTGAATTGATATGTAACTGCCCCATTATACAGACAGTAAATGCACATACCTATTACACCCATAGAAATTACTTCATAAATTATATTTATTTCATTAGTTAGTTTCATTTGTTGATAATTGTATCGGAAAGAAGCACCAAGGGAATTGGATGAATGAAACAAATATTATGGCTACTCGATAACTCGACATTTTAATCTGTCATCTTTCTTCTTTCCAGTTCTGCTGGAAAAGACCTGACTTGCTTACCTTCTAATTTACTCTGTTTACAGTTGCATAAAGCTAGTTAGTGTTCAAGTCTCCTGCAATCTATGGTACCTGGTTTTCAAACTTCATTAAAGCTGACTTTTTCAAAATGAAATGTTGAATTATTTTTATGAATATTCAGAAAACAGCAAGTTGTTTGCATTTAAATAAAATGACATCTATTATACAAATTATTTACAGTATTCTCTATGTTGGCACAGTGGTCAACACTGTTGCCTCACAGCTCCAGGGACCTGGGTTCAATTCCCCCCCTGGTTTGGGTCACTGTCTGTGCGGAGTTTGCACATTCTCCCCATATCTAAAGGGTTTCGTCCAGATGCTTTGATTTCCTCCCATAATCCAAAGATGTGTTGGTTAGATTGATTTGCTATGCTAAATTGCCCCTTAGTGTCCTAGCCTGTGTAGATTAAAGAGATTAGCGAGTTAAATTTGTGGGAATTGGGCCTGGGATGGGATTGTTGTTGATGCAGACTCGATGGGCCAAATGGTCTCCTTCTGCACTGTACTGTTTCTATGATTCTATAGCTTAAGCCATTAAAATTGCCATTTCAGCGGAATTTATTTTGTGTTATGTCCTTGCAAATACATCAGTCTATCTAGTTGGGTGAGAAGAAGCAGGGTCTGCAAACAGATTGAGATGTGTCTTACTTTGTAGCAATCCCTACATTCTGAATAGGTATGTTGTTGTTTCCCTGTCTTTCTTCTGGTGCTGAATAAAATTGGAAACCAGCAAGGGTTTGGAGCAATTTTCCCAAGATTGTTACTAACTGCCTGACACTTTCCTTACTAAGCTATAATGTGAATTCAGTGACTGGTTTTCCTTCAGACTGCTTTTCTCACATATATAACAGCAATGTGCAGTCACTGTTCTTAGCAGACAAAAAAATGACAGCCTAGACTTTCTATCTTTGAAAATTTTTGTAGATCCAAAGTAAATTCAGTTTTTGGTAGATCCAAAGTAAATGAGTTGGGAGGGGTGCTTGGTGAGTTGAAAAATTGCTAAATGTTCCACTTTTTCATCTCTTTGTACATCTATTCCTTCATTTCCTAATGACCAGAATAGTCATAAAGAATGAGTCTGTCCTCAGCTGAGTGGACATAATTAAATAAAGGAAATAGGTCCTTTGACACAGAATCCACAGGATCACAAAATCCCTACATTGCAGAAGGCCTTTTAGTCCACCAAGTCTGCAACCTCCAAAACAGCCTCTTATCTAGGCCCACAAACCTCTCTGCCTTATCCCTGTACATTTACCATGGTCAATTCACATAATCTGCACATCTTTGGAGTGTGAGAAGAAACTGGAGAATCCAGAGGAAACCCATGTGGACATGGGGAGGATGTGCAACTCCACTATGATACCTGTAATGAGTGAGATGATAAAATTTCTCCCATTTGGTCAGATGAGGTAGACTCAAGAAGTATCTTAAAAGAATAAAGTGAGGTAAAGAAACAGATAAATTTCAGTGGAAATTCTGGTATTTATGGCCTAGACACCTGAAGGGCATGTTTGCCAAATGTGTTAGCAATATGCAAGAGGTCAGAATATAAAATATGCAAATTTCTCAGAGGGTTGTGGGGTTGGAGGAAATTATACTGATATGGAGGGGGCAAGGCAATAGAGGGATTTGAAAACAAAAATGAATATTTTTAAATCAAGAACTTGTTTGACTGGGAGCGAATGTAGGTCGATGAGCATTGGGTGATAGGAGAATGGGACTTTCTGCAACTTAGAAAATGGACAGCAGGATTTTGGATGACCTCAAGTTTAAGGAGGATAGAATATGATAGATTAGCCAGGATACATTAGAATAGTCAAGTCTACGGTAACAAAAGCAACAGATGAGGGTTTAAGCAGCAGATGAACTGTCTAGTGATGTTACAGAGATGGAAATAGTTTTAGTCAGTGATAGCACAAATATGAAGTTGAGAGCTCATCTGAGGATCAAATATGGCATCTAGGTTACAAACAGACTGGTTTAATTACACATTGTTGTCAGAGAGATGGATCAAGCTCGTACCCTGGAAACAAAGTTTGATGTAGGAATCAAAAACAAAAGTTTCAGGTTTTCCAATATTTAATTGGAGGACATCAAGTGGAAGATGCACTTCACAAGGATCTGGAAAATTCACCATTTATGTTATTACAGTAAGGCAACTTTGTCACATACAAGTATTATAAATATCACGATAAGACATGATAGAAGGTACAATAGTCATTAATACTTCAAAACTTCACCTAAACTGATCCATTTAGGGGAAAGCATCCTATCAATATCGGCTTGTAGGTGACAAAGTTAACTCCCTACCATAGATAATGTCGTACAAAATATTACATTTAAACGTTGGCCATGAAAATGCAGGCTTCATGGGAAATGTCAATAATAGCTCTGGTGAGAGTTCAGTTGAAGATCTAGGTAATAGGTGGAGGAGTGCTAATATACTCAGTCCTATCTTTGCTGAAAGTTATGGGGTTGATAAGTGAAGGCATGCCTGTGAAAAAAGCAATGCAAAACTTGCAGAATATCATTGAAGACATGGAATTAAAGGGCAGTGATATCATGAATAGCATGTTAGCTAAGAGACAGTAAGTTACATTGTTTTTTTTGACTGAAAGGAACAGGACAATGGTGTTTCAAATGGGTGGGTATGGTGATCACTACTCTTCTTGACGCACATTAATGATATGCACTTATTTATGCAGAGCAACATTTCAACATTCCAGGTGACATATAAAAGTGATAAAAAAAAGAGGGAGAAAGTAACAGGGGAAAACTGACAGGCTGGGAAGACATATGACAGATGCATTAAGGCAGAGGTGAGGTGACTCATTTTAGTTGAAAGAATGGTACAATTTTAAGTGTATGGTTGAATAGAGAGACCTGTATGTACACAAATCAGTGAACACAGCAAAGCAAGCTGGGAGCTATTTTGGAAAATAGTACATTTATCATCTAATCAACCCATATGGCCTGGGGATATATATCTGCTCCTGATTTTGGAGTTCCCATGGTAAAATTAAGTCAAATATCAATCCTTTCCTTGTCTGTGATACTTGTGCAACTGCAACTCCCTATGTTCCTTCCACCTGGAGCTAATGCTCATCTTTAGCCAGAACAGAATACTAAAAAGGTTCAAATTCTAAACATGCTCCTGGGTTTATTGTGGCTACTGCTTCATTACATTACCTGACGCTGGAAAGATGAATCAGGAAGGCAGAGGCCTGGAACCTAGGGCAGGACAGCCCCTCAAATCACAAGTGCCCAAGATATGCCTTGAGGTTTAGAGAGGGAGAGAGGGAGGTATTCTTTCCAGGGGGCGGGCTGTGGACATCTCTCTCCCAGATCAAGCAGGCCTCAATGAAGTAGCTGAAGTAGCAATCAGGGACTGATGTCATTTGCCCTGCCACCACTACCAGTGACAATGGAGAATTTGGAACTCAGTCAAAACTCCATCCACTGCTGCAGCGGGACTGGAGAATTCCAGCCGAGGGCGAGGATCAGAGAATTCAGGCAGAATGCAGTCACAGAAATAGGATTTGGTGAAGACAAAAGCTTCAATTACCGTACATTCTGGTGAGGTGAGTGCAATACTGAACCCTCAAGACTGACTTCTGGATTCTCATCCTTCTTTTCTTGGTAGTCCCCCGGGATTGGGGATGACTTTCTTCCACTCTATTTTGATGGATTCTGAGATGACTGATAGGTCCAACATAGATCTGCAGATTCTGCCACGAGGAGTTGGTGATACTTAAAGAATTAGGTAGATAGGTTGTTCAGAATGTTGTGTGCTCTCTCTGATGCCTTCACCTCTGCATGTTCCTAACAAAGCCTGTCAATGTGTTGGTGCCTTCCTGAATGAACCTTCTCCATTTTGTTCAATCACAAGTCAGGGTCTCTCATTCAGAGGGCATGTTTTACCTCTTCAGTGATATTTTGAGGACATTCCCCCAAACATTTCGGCTGTTCTACTTGGAGTATCCTGCCATGATTGAGTTCTGAGTAAAGTAGTTGCTTTAGGAGTATAGTGTCGGATACAATATTCAGCCTTAGGACCTTAAATGTTTCAATAAGATCACCTGTCATTCATCTAAACTCCAGTGAATATAGGCCCAACATATTCAACCTTTCTTCACAAAAAACTCCTTCCTCCCAGAATTCAGTCTAGTGAACCTTCTCTAAACTGTCTTCAATGCAAGTTTGACTCTCCTTATGAGCAGTTATGGTAAGGTTTTCCTACTTTTTATATTCCTCTTTGTAACAAAGACCAATATTCCATTTGCCTTCTGAACTACTGGCTGTACCTGCACGTTAATATTTTTTAATTCTGTATGAGGACACTCAGAAACCTTTTTATCATATTTCTGCAATCTCTCTCCAAATTTTGATTTTCTAATCTTCCTATCAATTTAGATAAGCACACAATTAATATGGATTATAGATAGTTGAGACCTCAGCTCTGTTACCTGTGACTGCCTACTAATTACAGTATGCCAAACTGAAAATTACTTATTTACCCCAAATCTCATTTTCTGTTAGTTTGCTAGTCCTCCATCCATTCTAACACTGTATTTTACCCCCAACAATAAGAGCTTGTACCTTATGCGGTAATCTTTTACATAGCACCTTACCAAATAGCTTTTGGAATTCATCTACTGCTCCAATCTATTGCTTCCTCAAAGAACTCTATTAAATTTGTCAATCACAATTTTTCTTTCATAAAGTTAAGTTGATTCTGCTTGATTACATTATGATTTTCTAAATGTGCTATTATTACTAGAATCATGAATTCCAAAACTTTCCCAAGAGCAGATTTTAGGCTGACTGGCGTATATTTCCTGCTTTCTGTTTCTCTCCTTCCTTAAATAGTGACTTTACACTTGTGGTTTCCCAATTCACTGGGAACTTTCCAGAATCTAGGGAATGATGACATGTTAACATATTATCCACTATCATCAGTAACTTATTTCGATGCTTAATTTCTTATTTTAGGATAACCTGCAAGACAAAGAAAGACTGGAAAAAGTGCATATTGGTGATAAGATGATGGAATGGGGTCAAGTTCAAATTGATGAGAAATTGCATATAGAGAAATAGGGTTTTTTGGAATGACCTATGAAGCACCGAGGGTTAGGGTAGGTAAGAGGGGAGTATCTGTTATCTTCCTTGCCATGGCCAGGAAAGATGGTGGGTGACCATTTAGCCAAGAAGCCAACTGAGCCACTTTAGTCACTGTCAATCCCTTGGAATGAAGATGATTCCTGGCAGGCTTTGATTTTTGTGTCTTCAGATAACTCAGCAGGTATTCCTGGAGTCAAAAGTCTTTGGGCAGAGAGGATGACAGAAGTTCTGAGGAAGAGGGGGTGGTGGGGGGTTTTGAAGTCAGGGTTCTGTTCTTCTTCCTTTTACTTGCATCACTTCTCCGTAGAAGAGATTATGTGGTCAGTCTCCATCTGTGTGGCAGTTTGTTACATAAGGCGCCATCACATGGTAAGGTTTGCATTAAGTTCTTCCCACACACCATTGTCAATTTGTCCCTTTTTAAATAAGACTTTCACAATGTCCTTAAAATGTTTTTTCTGCCCTCAATGAGATTGGGTGCCAGCCACATGTTGTGAAAAGAGATAGCTCCTTCAGAAGTCAATTATTTTGTATGCGGGTGTGGTATCCAGACCAGTAATGCTAATTTTGAATAACCATAGTTATGGTTCTAGACAAATTCTTTTCATAGAAGTTTTAGAATTTGTTCACCTGTCTTACCACTTTAAAAAAATAATCTTTCATGGTGCATCAGTGGCAAGGTCAACACTTGCTGTCTAATTGCCCTTGCAAAGACAGTTCAGCTGCTAAACGTACAACTACAGCGCTGTTTGGAACGAAGTTCCAGGATTTAGATCCAGTGACAGTGAATGATGCGTGCTTTTGAACAGAATTTGTAAATGTTGGTATCCTCGTGTATTTGCTGCCCTTGTCCTTCTTAGTGGTAGAGGTCATAGGTTTAGAAGGTGTTGTGAAAGGAGCATTGTTGAGTTGCTGCAGTGTGCTTTGTATATATTACACACTGCTGCCACTGTGCACAGTGGTGGAAGGAGTGACTATTGAAGTTGATAGATAGCAAACTGCCTGTTCTGGATGGTGTAAAGCATCTTGAACATTGTTGGAGCTACACTCATCCCTGCAAGGGAGAGTATTTCACCACACTTCTAACTTGTACCTTGTAAATGGTGGACTGGCTTTGGTGAGTTAGAAGATGAGTTACTTGTCACAAACTTCCCAGCCTTTAACCTGCTCTTGTGGATTCAGTATTTATATGGCTTGTTTAATTCTGTTTCTGGTAAATGGTACCCTCTTGGGCTATAATGATAATGTCATTGAATGTCAAATGAAGATGGTTAGATTGTCTTTTGTTGCAGATGGTCATTGCCTGTCACTTGTGTGACATGAATGTTACTTCCACTTAACAACAAAACCCAGTGTTTTGCAAATAGACATGGATTGCTTCAGTATCTGAGGAGTTGTAAATGAGGTTGAATGTTGTGCAATCATCAGTGAACATCCTCATTTTGGCCTTATGATGGAGAGAAAGCAATTGATGAAGTAGCTGAAGATGATTAGACTTAGGCCTAGGAACTCCTGCAGCAATGTCCTGGGATTGAGATGATGGCCTCCAACAACCATAATTATTTTCCTACGTGCTAGGTATGACTCCAATCAGTGGAGATATATTCACTGATTCCCACTGACTTCAATTCTTCCAGTCTCTTTTGTACTTGATGCTACCTTGATGTCAAGGACACTTACTCTGAGTTCATCTGTTGAGTAGAGCTCTTCTATTCATATTTGGATCAAGGCTGTAATAAGATAAGGAGCCAAGTAACCTTGACTGAATCTAAACTAAACAGAGAATCATAGAATCCCTACAGGGGAGAAGGAGGCCATCAGGTCTGCATCTTAAACAATCCAATCTAGGCCCTATCCCGAAAATTCCAGTCTTAGGTGACTGTGTGGAGTTTGCATGTTCTCCCCATGGGTTTCCTCCGGGTGCTCCAGTTTCCTCCCACACTACATAGATGTGCAGATTAGGTTGGATTGGCCAGGCTAAATTGCCCCTTAGTGTCAGGGAGATTAACAGGATAAATATGTGAGGTTACAGGGATAGGACCTGGATGCAATTGTTGTTGGTGCAGGTTGGATGGGCTGAGTGGCCTTCTTCTGTGGTCTATAATAGTATGAATGCAAGTTGTTGTTGTGTAAGAGCGAGATCTGTTGTAGCCAAAGTTTCAGCCAGAGTTAACATCTATGAGCAGATTGTTGCTGTGTAAGTGCCACTTGATAGCACTTCCATCACTTTGCTGATGATCAAAAGTAACTAGATTGTTACTTTAGTTATATCTTTTACAAGTCTGTGCAGATAAAACAATCTGATGAAGGAGATGTTTTCTGTATTAGGCTGCAAGGAGATAGAGGCATAGATGTTGAAGGCTGAGGTCACCTTGACTATACTTGCAAAGCTGTTGATTGGCTGAAAGCCTATCTTAAAGAGACAACACAGCTGTATATCCTAGTTATCCTGAGCATAAGCAGACAGCGTCATTTCATCACAGATGGAATGGAAAAGGAGGAGGAGAAGTCATATAAAGGATGACAAAATGACAGTACTGAGAAAGAATCTTGACCCCAAACATCAGGAACTAAAATCAGTATGTCTGGAAGTTAGGATAACAATGATTAGAAAGTGTCAGTGGGCATAGTTTATGGATTTCTTAACAGTAGTGACATCATTGGACAGAGCATTAAGCAAGCAATAATTTGAATGTTGATAAAAAGACGGACATATTACCAAATCTTTTGATCTTGCACTCATCAAGCCAAATGCAAGAATCCCAAATTTCAAACTATTACAACAATTTATATTTCAGGAGAAAAGATGCTAGCTGGATTAGATTTGTCCTGCTTCTTATGGACAGGACATACCTGGGCAATTTTCCACTAGTTTCCACATAGATGGCAATCTTGTAGCTGTATTGGAATAACTTGCCAAATGGTGCAGCTGATTCTGGAGCACAAAGTTTTCAGTACTATTCTTGGGATGTTGGCCCTGGTCACTCCTACCAATATTGTCATAGGCAGATGCAATTGTGATAAGTAGATTGATGAGGGCGAAGTCATGTATGTTTTTCTCTCTTGTTTCCCTTAGGATCTCTTACATGTATATCACTCAGGATTATACCAGCTCTGTCATTAGTCGTGCTCCTAAGGCACTCTGTTGATAGATGTGAAATCTATATCTTTTACATGTCTGCGCAGATTTTGTACATTTTGTTGCCTTGTCATCCTCATTGCTCCTACCAAATGGTGTCCAACATGGAGGAATATTGATTCATCAACTGATTGAGAATGGTAGTAGGTGCCAATTAGCAGATTGTTTCCTTGACCATGTTTGATCTGATTTCGTGAAACCTCATGTGGTCAAGAGTCAATTTTGAAGATTTCCCAGGATAGCTCCTTCCCAATTGTATACCATTATCGGCCACCTCTAACCTGTCCAAGGAACAGAACATACCAAGGGAGGATGATGATGGTGTTTGAATATTGTCTGGAAGGTATGATTTGGTGAGTGTAATTGTCAGGCTATTGCTTGATTCATTGATTGGCTAACTCTCTGAAGTCCCTAGATGTTAGTAAAGAGCACTTCACAGGGCTTGGTGTGTTATCATTTCTAGTACCTTGCTCAATACCAAATGACCAGTTGAGTTTTGTTCCTTTTTGACTTTGCCTTAGCAGTTTGTCACAAATGAGTGGCTTGTTAGATGATTTAACTACATTATCTGGAATCATATGGAATGAGTGGGAATTGAATTGGTAAGTTTCTCTCTCTCTTTTTCTTTGTAAGTTCAGTGAACTAATTAAAATGTCAGTAAGGAGCTGATAACAGTTAGCTGAGTGGCAGATAGTCAAAAAAAGGGACACAGGGTAATGTGGCAAAAAGTTGGCCTAATAACAGGAAACAAAAGGTAATGGTCAATGGATGCCCTTGCGAATGTAAAGTTGTTTCAAGTGGTGGTCCACAAGCTTGATGTTGGGACCTTTGCTGTTTGCGTTATATTAATAATTTAGATGTGAACGTGATGACATGATTGGAAAGATTGACTGATTGGTAGATACTGTAGAGGATAGTTATAATCTACAAAATCATACTGATGGGTTGGTGGAGTGGTTAGTGAAGTGGCAAATGGAATTTAGCATAATTACTTTGCTAAAACAATGTTGAAAAGTCTATCTGGTTATATATCTTTCATTAACATAGAACTCACAAAAATCTGCCAATGTATCCTTATAGTAACATATTAGCTCCCAAAGACAATTCTGTGGGAACTATGCTCAGGATTCCAGAATAACAAGAGCAGCGATTATAAAAGATAATTGAGAATGTTTTAGCATAGTGGAAGACTGACTTACTTGTTCAGAATAAATGATGATTTAGCCTTGGAATCACTCTCAGAGTCTCTGAAGGTTACATTTTGGTCTACTTTAGTGGAAATAGCTTTTCTTCCCCGTGTCTTTGTATTTCTAAGAATCTCTTTCTTTTCTAACTTCTCCTGGAACTCTTCAAGAGGAACAGGGTCTGCAGATAGAATTTTCATTGGTTTACAGTAATTCCCATTATATTCATTTCCCCCTTTGGATGCATAGACAAGATATATACAACACTACATTTTGTAACAGAGATTATTTTCATCTATAAATATTGGCACTAAGATCAAGCCCAAGATGGAGTGCAATGCCTCATCTTGTCAGCTTGGATCTTGTTTGTCTCCCTTGTGGGGACCATGAATTGGATTCAACTGGATTTTGAATTTGATTTTTGGAGCAAGCAAGGAATGGATTTGGGTTTGTTTGGTCCATTCTGAGAATTGGCTTTCTAACTTTAATAATGGAGTAAAAAACATTAAAGAAGCAGAATTCCTTCTTGCCATGATACTGAGAAAGTGCCCTGCTTTTCTTTGAAGATGCTATAGAGTTAGAAATATACATCTCAACTGACAGATGGGATCACCATTTAATATCTTTTTTTGTACTGCACTAAAGGTGTTAGCCTGGTGTCTTGGGTAAGGATTTGAAATAATGTTTTCACTTCTGACTCAGAGAGTACTAGGAAGGATGGACAGGAGGGGTGACTTGGTGCGCATTGGCACTATATCCTAGTTACAGTCCAGCCCACTCCTACATAAGTTGATGAAGTCAAAGTGTTGCACAATATGTTTGTGAGGATGGTTTCCCTATGTCATTCCATGATATCATCTCATCAGTCTGACCCATGCATTGCTGTAAGGCTGTAAATTAGGGTGACCTAGATTGGGCATTGAATCTTCAAGGATATTTGACATTTAAGAAGGTTTGACAAAACGTAAAAAGCTTATTTGTTTAGTTATTTATTGTCACAAAACTTACATTAACAATGCAAGGAAGAGAGGGTATTGCAGTTAATAAAGGAAATTTGTCTATTGAAAAGACCTTGAATCAAATGATCAAGATGCAAAATGCAGAACAAGTGTGGTGGAGTGAAGAAATAGCAAGAAACATTGGTAGGAGTTGTTTTAGGCTACAAAATGGTATGATAATGTAGGGCATGGCATAAATCAGGTATTTGGAGATGCATCTAACAATCTTGAGGGATGATGAGTGGTCATAATAGAAATTTGCATCAAATTTGAAAGTGATGTAGTTCAACGTGAAAGCAAGATCTAAAATCTAAATAAAGGAACTATGAAAATATGAGGGACAAATTGACAGTGATAGATTGGGAAATACATTAGAAGCAATGACAATACATAGACAGTGGCTCGCATTTAAAGAATAAAGAACAAAGAACAAAACAGCACGGGAAGCAGGCCCTTCGGCCCAACAAGCCCGCGCCACCACCCTGATGTTCCCACCTCTATCAGTGATCCCTGTCTATGTTTATAGATCTATGGATTAAAAACCAAATTTGAGACAATTTAGGGAGAATTTGTTTTGCCAATTAGCCTAAGAGCACATCTTTGGGATATGGAAGGAAACCGGAACACCTGGAGAAAACCCACGCAAGCACGGGGAGAATGCGCAAACTCCCACAGACACAGACCCAAATCCATGTATCTGCACAGCACAGCGATAGTTACTGAGCTGTCGTTTTGCCCATCAAATGGTCCAGGTCAAGCGTACACTAACGACGTGAAGCACTAGGATACTCTCAAAAAAAATCCAAGAGCAGCCCTCTCACGACCCATCGCGTGTATGCCCCTTGTTAGACAACAAGGTGGACCAAAGCACCTGTAGGATAAAAACAAGTACATCAATATCATCGTCTATTTACACACTTCTCAGGGACTCCCAAGGAAATCTAATAGAGGTGTACAGATTATGAGGGATATAAATAGAGTAAACAGGGTTAAGCTTTTTCCTAGGATGGACTCAAATAGGACAAGGGGTCACAGGCTTAGGGCAAGTGGGGTAAGGTATAATTCGGATGCTAGAGGGAGTTTTTTCACACAGAGGGTGGTGGGGATAATGAATGCACTGCCAAGTAAAGTGGTGGAGGCATGCACTCCGGAGTTATTTAAGAGATACTTAGATGGGCACATGAACAGAATGGGAATGAAGGGGTATAGAAAACTGATTTAAAATAGGGATCATGAGCCTTGGGAGTCCCTGGGAAGTGTGTAAATAGACGATGATATTGATGTACTTGTTTTTATCCTACAGGTGCTTTGGTTGGGTCCGCCTTGTTGTCTAACGAGGGGCATACACATGATGGGTCGTGAGAGGGCTGCTCTTGGATTTTTCAAGAATATCCTAGTGCTTCACGTCATTAGTATATGCTTGACCTGGACCATTTGATGGTCAACATGACAGCTCAGTGACTATCGCTGTGCTGTGCAGATACATGGATTTGGGTCTGTGTCTGTGGGAGTTTGCGCATTCTCTCTGTGCTTGAGTGGGTTTTCTCCGGGTGCTCAGGTTTCCTCCCACATCCCAAAAATGTGCTCTTAGGCTAACTGGCAAAACAAATTCTCCCTAACTTGTCTCAAATTTGGTTTTTAATTCATAGATCTATAAACATAGACAGGGATCACGGGTAGAAGTGGGAACATCGGGATGGCGGTGCAGGCTCATTGGGCTGAGGGGCCTTTTTCCCGTGCTGTTTTGTTCTTTGTTCTTTGTTCTTTGTTCTTGATGGAATAGTGAAGTCCTAGTGCAGAAGACTGAGTGCTCCTGGCATAAGCATGGAGGTCTGGTTTACACATGCAATTCTTAAGGGTGCAAAGATTATAATTTTATGGGAGAATGCCAATACAGACACACTTCTTTAATTTTACAGATAGATAGTACAGCCCATCCTTAATTGATGCTTAGGCCCCACTGGATTGATCGACATGAAATCCACTCATGTCAAAGTTTGATTTCCCGTTTGATTATTGTTTTCCATTTCTGTAAAGGATTACCTTAACTCACATTTCACTTTACTGTCACATAGCAATTTTAGTAAAATATATTTATTTTCCCATCTTTGCATTTTTTTTTGTTCTGCTTTCAGGTCCCTGCCAGTATCATTTTATTATCTGACAATAAAAAAAACTGCAAGTAGACCAGAATAAGAAGGCATCTGACCTTCAGTCTCTTCCTCCCTGTGTGCTGATTGAGGGTAAAATCATATCTTACCACAGCATGATAAGAATACCAACACATCTGAAAAGCATTACCTCCAGTCTCTTTAATCTTTACATCCGGTTGTATCTTCTTCCACTCCTTTCGCTGCTGGATCTGGTCTTCCGCATACCCATTACTAATTAATTTGGTAATGTTTATAGGCTCATTCTTTTTCAGTAAAGGCCTAAAGGAAAGTGTTAGTTATCATAATTCTGCTCCAAGATGTTCACAATTTAAGGCAATTTTCTGTTTGTTGGGTTTTATTTTGTTTACAAGGCTTTAGGAAATTGTGCTCTCAGTTGGAGTTTCCATTGATCCAGCGCTCATCAGAAATGCAGGCATGAAGTTCCTACAAGTCTCTGTCCATTAAAATTAAAGGATTGTAAATCATGGGCATACATGGGCAGGTAGTGTTTCAATTTATATATCTGTGTTCCTATTTGGTGAGGCTTCATAGCAGGACTGCATTTTAGTACGTTGCCTCCAAAAGGCATTCGTGTCTGAATTTAAACATCTTAACATTCAAAACAATTGTGATGAATAGTGAATTATGTGATTTCAGTTTACATTGAGTTGAAATTCCTCATCCAATTGGATTGCCTAAGAAAGGTGAAGTAGCTTATTGTGTAACATGAATTTTCAAGGTTCCTGTCCTAGCAACATTCAATCCTAAATTCTGATCTTGGTAGGGAGAGCGAGAGACAAATTTTGTTCTATATCCAGCAATGTCCACCGCCCAACTATACAGGCATGCCTAATGGCTACCTTGGGATTGCCCTTCTTTGGTCTTGTGAAAATTACACCTGCTGAGAGCTTTTGGAGTCCCAACATGAGCCTACTAAATTTCCCAAATAACTTGCAAAACTGTTCAAATCAATCTCATGGCAAACAGTTAATTCCTTAACAAAGGATTGTTTTTATGTTTGGTAGAATTAAACAGTTTTAAAAATGTGTTTGGCCTATTAGAGTCCCTATTATCTCCCATGCAAGTGGAAGATTGTCAGTATTCACAGTAAACAGTCATCATTACCGTACTTCTACATAGGCTTCCTCTTCCTATGAAACAGGAGTACCAGTATGCCTTCCAGTCCCTGAAGGTTTTCTTCTCTGTGATTAGATCGTGCTTGATCTGTATCTCAATGTTATTTTCTCATTTTCATTCTGTATCCCTTCGAATTTTTAACCAACAAAATTCTATCAATCTTAGCCTTGAAAATTTCAATTGACGTTACACACACAGCCTTTTCTGGGAAAATATTTGAGACTTATACTACCTTATCTATGAAAATGTTCAGTCCTAAAGAGTCTAGTTCCAATATTCAGGTTATGGTTCTTTGCTTTGGATTTCACATAGAGAAAGAGGTTTTTTTGTATCTCCACTATTGTATCCGTTTAGATTAGATCACTCCATGATCTTCTAAACTCAAGGACACGCACAAACAAATACAACTTGCCAACAAAATTTAACCCTTGAAAGCTTGATATCATTCTGATGAATCTGCATTAAAGCTTTTCCAAAACCAAAACAATTTTCCTGAAGTTTATTTTCCAAAACTGAAGTTGATTATTTAAATGATCCCATTCTAACAATTTGAGATAGGGTGAATGCTTAATCATGTCAAGCTTCACAATACTTCTATCAGTGGAGCAGGAATTCAAGTGTCAGCCTGAATATGTGCAGAACTATGGAACAAATAAGGCATTCTTGAATAGCAGCGCTCATGCAACGCCTTTGCATTCATTAAGACAATTTAAAACGACTTTTTAGTGATGCTCTGTCATGTCTCTTTTAGATTTTTGGGGCCACTTGAATGGTACTTCATTGTATCCCCACTCTTGCATTGTTGGTACAATGTATAACTTATAAAATGTGAATGTAAGCTTCGCAGCAAAACTAAGTGTGTGAGGGTGAGGTGAAGGATATAAATGTTAGGTATAAAGCTTGGTTGATTGATTGTTAGTAAGTGAGTAATGGTGTGTTCTGATGTAAGGAGTGGCTGATGGAATTGGTCAGATATGTGACACTACATCAAGATCCTCAGGACCTGTCACCTGGCTCTGCCCTCTATGGCTATCTGTTCCCAATCCCACTGTCAATTGACCATGGCCAGAATTCTCCCCACAGCTGGGATTCTCTGGTCTTGCTGCAGTGAATGGAGATTTGGCTGAGTGCCAAATTCTCCATTCTCACTGGCAGGGCATACAACATTGGGTACTCTGGCCCGTATCTCTGAAAGGCCTCCTTCCTAACTATAGTGGCTTCGTATCATTTTCTCCATGAGGATGCCGGGCAACTCTCCACTTTCCCTCCTGCATTAAGACCTCCAATACAGTATACAAAAGCTTTGAAGCCTGTTTCCTGTTCTGTTATCCCATTTCTAATCGTTTCCCAGCACACATTCTCTTCGATCACAATTCCCAGTACTTGCTCCAGCCACAATATTCCTCACCTTTGAAGGTGGCAGGACATTTTGAAAGCTGTTGGTAAAACATGTAGAATCTTGGAATTCATAAATAAAGCTATTGAGTACAAAAAAGGAAAGTTATGCTGAATCTTTACGTGAAAATACATGTTATTTTAAAAATATTTTTAGTGAACATTTTATCAGTTTGTAAAGAAGGCACCAATATGTATGTGTGCGTGTCAATGATCTAATTAGCTGAGAAAGGTTACTAGAAAGGTTGCCTAGGATATGAAAGGTATGAAAGGATAGAGTGTTAGATTTGTGCATTTGTAATGAGATATTATGGTGGGTTTGAGATGCAAATAAATAGGCTGGATCAAACATTTGCATTTTTAGACAAGATGAGAGTTCATTTTAATATCAAAGGTAAGTCACAGGTGATAAGAAACATTTTGCATCCTACATGAGATCAGTGGGCAAACAAGAGAGTACTTTACATTTTATTGATCCAAATGCAGAAACAATACAGGAACATGAAAGATTTTACATTTGGAATGATTTGAGTTTCAAAGAGGTGCAATAGCAATGGAACCTGGAATGAAAGGGAGCATAGAGTATTTAGAGTTACTGTGGAAAGTGTAGTAGTTGGCTATATGAGAAAGATCTAGCAATAGCTCTGGGCTGGAGAAGGTGCAGTTTGAATCAGCCATACCATCAAGCCAAGAAAGCTATGGGCTGCAAAAAGCAGATCTGTTCTGAAGCCTTGAATTTGCACATCAGAGTGGAGATGAGCTAGAGAGATTGTGGGTATATGTTATTAAAGCAATAGCAGTTTTGCCTTGGAAAATATTGCTGGATTTTTATAGATAATCATCAATAAGGCAATATTACCTGCAAGGTGTTTATTTGTGAGTCTGATTGTGAGTCTTTTGAATGGAATGTACAACTAGTTTTAATGGTGTAAGTATAGTTTTTTCTGTCCTCAAGTTCTTTCTTTGTTTTGTTAGTAAACATATTACTTTTAATGTTTAAAACCCCACAAACGTTACTGGACTTTCTTTCTGTTAAGATCAGTAGTTTTCTTCTCGTTTCAGAGTAGAAGGAAGGAATATGCCCTGTAAGCCAAGTTTCCTTCTGGGATTTGGCTTGTTTAGCAATTAACATCTGCTGTGATCTTCGCATTTATAAAACTCTGATTATATTAAACTCTGACAATAATATTATATCCATTTCTAGTCACCACATTTTAGGAAGGTATTTAATATCCCTGAAAGAATGCAGAGGAAATTTACCAGAATGGTTCCAAAGATGAGTGAATTTAATTACAAAATTGGAAAGTTGGAAGCAAAGGAACTTGAAGGGATGTTTGTTAAAGATTTACAAATTTATGATGATTTAGATAAGACTGACAAGGATAGCCTATTCATAATAACCCTGTGGTACAAAGATGAGGGTACAGATTTGAGAATCTGGGTCAGACATGCAAGAGGGTATGTGCAGAAGAACTTTTTTACGGAGCGAATGGTAATGACCAGGAAATCACTGCATATGCTTCCATGGAATCAGAAATGATCAATGATTTCAACAGAAAATTGGATATGTATTGGATAAAAATGAACATGCAGGGTTATGAGAATAGAGCAGGAGAATTCAACTGACTGGATTCCTGGCATAACCCTGATTAGCCATAATGACTTGATTGTATGTTGTATGTTTTGTAGGTCTTACAACGAAGTTCTGAACCTTGTATGGTTGAATATTATTGATAATACATAACTATACATATAGATATAACCAGGGTGATCAAGCACCCTGCTTTTACACAGCTCTTGGTACAGTCCACAACTGACCCTAGTCACAGGTCATGTAATCCTTTACATTATATTCTGGGCAGTACTGTTTTCCAGTGCCACATTAAGTAAGGGAACGCTGGTGGGAACCTCTCCCAGTGGTGAGAGACATTACAGAGCCCAGGCAATACCACCTGAGCTCACTAATGATATAGTAATTGACATTTCCATTCTGTAATCAGCCTTGTGCTGATTTCCAGCATAAGACTGATTATGCTTAAAAGAAAAAGGCTGAAAGGGTTATGATCAGCTGGACGTCAAAATCGAATCCCACTCCCCCACTGATATTTCCCGGTCCACTGTACTACTCCAGCAGCACAGCAGGCCAGTGAAATCACGCCCATGATGCTCCCTGCCCCTGCTGATGCACCCAGCCAGTGAACAGCACAGTTAGCATTAACAGGACATAGAGGTTGTTCAAATGAACAGACAGCACAAAGCTGCTGCGTCACCTGTATTTCAATCAATGTCGGGTAATTTTACAGCAAAATCCCTACAGCTGTTTTCAGCTTATTTAGCCCCAGATTCTAAATTATGAAATTTAAGTTAAAATATTTAATATTATGTAAAATCATGACATTATGCCTGTATGGCCTAGCTTTAATTTTAAGGCTATATCTCCCTTTTCTGGACTTTCCCAATGTAGAGATGCCGGCGTTGGATTAGGGTAAATGCAACACTAGATTTAGATCTAGTCTGCCAACACTAGATTTAAATCCAACCAGTCTATTTGATAGTAATCCCACAACCTTTCAGAAACAGCGTTCCTTTGTCAGGTATGTGCAAGGTTCTGATTAGAGAAAGGCATATAAAAACACACACAGTTTACAGAATACTGATTAGAATGCAAGTCTTTGCAGCTAACCTGCTAATCAAGTCTTAATGATGCAGACAATGTGAGTGCATTAGCACAGATTAAAGAGATGTGTATTGTCTCCAGACAGGACAGTTATTGAGATTTTACAAGCCCAGGCAAGTCATGGGCATTACAGATAGTGCAACATGAACCCCAGATCCCGGTTGAGGCCGTCCTCATGTGTGCAGAACTTGGCTATCAGTCTCTGCTCAATGATTCTGCGCTGTCGTGTTGTGAGGCTACCTTGGAGAACGCTTACCCGAAGATCAGAGACCGAATGTCTGTGACTGCTGAAGTGTTTCCCAACAGGGAGGGAACAAACTTGCCTGGTGATTGCTACAACAATGGATGAATGAACATTGCTCGACAATCACTAGGCAAGACTGTTCCCTCCCAGTCGGCGAACAGTTCAGCAGTCACGGGCATTCAATCTCTGATCTTTGGGTAAGTGTTCTTCAAGGCAGCCTTCTTGACACACAACAGCGCAGACTCACCGAGCAGAGACAGATAGCCAAGTTCCGCAAACATGAGGACGGCCTCAACCGGGATCTGGGGTTCATGTCACACTATCTGTCACCCCCATGACTTGCCTGGGCTTGTAAAATCTCACTTACTGTCCTGTCTGGAGACAATATACATCTCTTTAATCTATGCTAATACTATCTTCATTATATTGTCTGCATCTTTAAGACTTGATTAGCAGGTTAGCTGTAAAGACTTCATTCTAATCAGTATTCTGTAAATTGTATGTGTCTTTATATGCCTTTCTCTGATCAGAACCTTGCACCCACCGGACGAAGGAATACCGTTTCCGAAAACTTGTGAGATTGCTATCAAACAAACTGGTTGGACTTAAATCTGGTGTTGACAAACTTCTTATTGGACTTTCCCCTCAGAGGAAATAGTTTCTCTCTGATTACCCTTTCAACAACTTTAATCATGTTAACCTTGATTAGGTCATCCATAAATCATCTAAACTTAAGGGAGTACAAATTCAGTCAACATAGCCTATCCTATAATTAACCTTAGCTAGGGTGGGATACTACAATTAGTCTTAGCCAGGTTTGGATGCAAGGACTTGGATATCAAGTCATTAGTCAGTGGGAATAGGAAGAAAACAGTGATGATGAATCCATAGATTTTGCTGGGCTGTTCCCTAAGTAAGAAGCCAAAAATAAATGTCCCTAAGAAGGAAGGTCATTCAAGGAAAAGCTGAACTTATATGACTTACGAATAAATGTGCAGAGGTTTGGGGAAAGGGCAGGGCATTTGACACGAAATCATAGTGCTTGTTTGGAGAGCCAGTGCAGACACAATGGGTCAAATAGTCTCCTTCTATGACTGTGCTTTGGAATTTGGAATTGTGTCCAGTGAACAGGTATTTGAGAATTATGTGGGCGAGCTGATGATGGATAATAACTCCCAACGTAAGGGAACCATAATGGGTAGGCACTGTGCTGAGGCTCCATCAACAGAGAAGCATCTTCAATAAATTACTACCCGCTCTTGATTGTCCATTGGCTGTAACACCATTCTTAAGAAGAGGTTTCCCGCATTCTCCTTGTTGTAAGTAGACTATGCTGGGCTTACAGATTGACACAACAATGGTACGGAATGGTCTGTCTGCAACATACACTATGTGACAATAATTTCCTGCGCTGTCCTATACCTGTCAAATAATAAAGTAAATTAAGTATTTGTTAGGGAGAAATGACCTGATGAGTTTTAGTGATTGTCTTGCCATGCAGTGTTTGGGGGCACTGAAGGGGGTGCTGGGTAGGATGGGGACAGATTCTACTATTTACTGATGCACACTGACATCTTATGGGGTGGGGTCCTGGGAATAGATGTGTGTCGGAGATGGCTGGCAGGTCATGTCTCATAATGTGAGTGGGGATTGAATAAATCGTCTGGGAGAATGGATATCCCTGACTTAGTTGAGCAAATCTGTAGTGACTCCTGGATGATTGTTCATTGAGTATGTGACTGGGAGTCAGACACCAAGTAACTCAGTGGTCCACTGTTGTAAAACATTGTGCACCTCCGGTGTGAGGTTTACCTCATACTCTGTGCTGTAGCTCAGCACATAGCACTCTCATCTCTGAATTTAAGTCTCACTACAGAGATCTGAGCACATTATCCAGGCGCACTCTCAAATGCAGTACTGAGGGAGTACCACATTGTTGGAGGTGCCGTCTCCAAGATAAGACACTAAACCAAAACCCTCTCTGTTTTCTCAGGTATTTGCAAAAGATCCCATGGACATGCTACAGAATGTCCAGAGAGTAAAAGAGCAAAAAGGTAAAAAACACATTTTGTTTTATTTTTAATAAAACCTCCAACAATAATTAAAACCTGAAAGAATGAGAATTTGTGTTTGTAAAAGTAAATTTTCAGTGCCAGGAATGTTGTTTGTAGTAATTATGACTCATCATTGCATTAGAAATTTTCTTGAATGGACAAGCCCCAGCACGTATTTAATGGTTCCTATTGGGTAAATAATGCAATGCCACAGGCTTTATGTATTGAAAGTCAATTCTCTTGAAGTAATACTATTAGTGAAGTTTTTGGAAAAGCAAGTCAAATTGGACAACTTCCTAATTTTTCCATGTAATTCCAACAGTGCAGAAAATAGCCACTCAACCCTTCAAAAGAGCAGACTATCTAGGTCACTCCCCTACCCTACTCCCATAAGCCATGCATTGATCATGGCAATCATGCTAACCTGCACATCTTTGGACACTAAGGGGCAATTTAGCATGGCCAATCCAACAAACCTTGGCCTTTTGGCTAAGATCAAGTGTAGTATTGACATGCTGTGCTTGGCTGAAGTCATTAGGTTAAATTTTAGCTTCATTTGAAGCGATTTTTAAAAACGGCATCTTGGCCTTTGGCTAAGACGCAAATGAGATCAAGCCTTGAAGGAGGAGCTATGTCTACTCCAATCAGCTTGGATCATGTAGATCAAACCCTGTCTTGTCTACTTAGATCAGGAATGTCTCAACTTGTTGAGACTCTGAATTGGACTTAATTTGATTGAATTGGAATAAAAACACAAAAAGAATCCAACAAACCGACACACTTTTGGAAAGTGGGAGGAAATCGAAGCACTTGGACAGAAGAAATCCAATGCAGACACAGGAGAACGTGCAAATTTCACACAGTCACCTAAGGGCATAATTGAACTTGGGTTTCTGATGTTGTTAGACAGCAGTGCTAACCACTGTGAGATTTGTGTGTTTAACTGTATATATGCTGAATTTACTGTCTGATGCATTATACAACAACAGTGATTGCTAATGGAAAATCCAGCCCTACGTTTTTTAAAAAAATACTTGTCAGATTTCCTATTAAGTCAAGGGGAGAATAAGTGCTCTCTCCGGGTGCTACAAAATATCATTAATAGCATGTGAAGTGGGGAAATAGATTAGGGATTCTTTTTAAATCAATATATGTTAAGTTATTGGCACAATCAGCAGTATTTAATTAAGTGACTCTAAAACAAGCTAACAAAAAACAATTTACACATATGAGATGCAGTGACTGATTTAAATAAGTGATTATGATTGTAAAACATAATGTTGATACTTTAAATGTATTATTATTAATTTCAAGGAATATTGTTCACTTTGGTCAAAAGCATTTTACCACAAGGCATCAAGGTAAAGGTCATTAAGGCAAGCCATATTTCAAGTGAATATTTGAACCTTGGAAACATGCAAGATTTATCAGCTGAAGTTTCGGACTGGAGAACAGTTAGAATGCTTTATCACACATTATTAATAGAGCTTATTCACAATCCAGACAAGATGGACTGGTGCCCAGATGTCATGTCTTGTTGGATAGTGAACTCTAAGGGAACGTGTGAGAAGGAGAATTTGAACTTTGGCTGAGCATCTTGGGTTTCTAGGTAGCCAGGATGTAGAGGTCATTCAAATGAGGAGTCAGCTTCCAGATTTCACAGACTAATAAAATATCTTTATGTTGAGGAGTAGAATGCAATTTGCCAGAGTATTTGACTATTATTATTATTGTTGATTTGTAGATCTTGAAGATGGTTGATTTAAAATTATTGTAAGGCAGGAATGATTGATAAGAAAAAACTATAATTGATCTGATTTTTAATAGTTAGATTTATCGGAGAGGTTTTGTTCATCTATACCAGAGCTGCTTAACCTTTTGATGATCTCCTAGCAGCTATAGGTTGACTAAAGTTATTCTTGAAAGTTAAAGAAACACTGACTTGGTGATTCTTGTATTGTCTGAGATTTCTTGACAGTACTGATCACCTTGGGTTTCCCCACAACATCATGAATGCAATTTGTATTTATTTGCATATCAGGAATGTCATTAAAACAGCTGCCCACCAATTTCTTGTCAAGCTTTCCAATCTTGCATCACACCAGCAGGAAATCATGACAGCATGAAAACAATTGCTAATGAGTGGCATGCAAGAGGCAGTCTTCAGTTCTTTAGAAACTTTGAGCTGAGTGCAGCAAAACCTTTGTGCCATTCAGCTGTGCTGCTCCTGATGCACTGTCCACCACTCTGCCAGGGCAGACCAATTATTGCCCTCCACCTCCAAGCTTGGACAAAGGTAGATTTTAAAGATTGTTTTAAATGAGAGAGAAGTAGAGAGGTTTAGAGGAGGGAATCCAAACCATAAATCCTTGGGAGCTGAAGGCAATGGTGCAATAATTAACTTCAGGAAAACACAAAAAATAAAAATTGGAGGAGCACAGCAAATTTGGAGGATAATGGATTTGGAGGACGTTACAGCAATGGGGAGGGGAAATGCCATGCAGATTTTTGAAAACAAGGATGAGAATTTTAAAATCAATGTATTGTCATACAGAGAGTCAATATATATCAGTGAACATTTGTCAGTGGGCGGCACTGTGGCACAGTAGATAGCACTGCTGCCTCACAGTGCCAGCGACCCAGATTCAATTCCAGCATTGGTAACTGGCTATGAGGATTTCCTCCCACAATCCAAAGATGTGCAGGTTAGATGGTTAGCCATGTTAAATTGCTACTTAGTATCCCAAGATATGCAGCTAGGGGGATTAGCAATGGAAATGTTAGGGATATGGAAATAGGGTATAGGGTGTGCCTGGGTAAGATGTTCTTTCAAAGAGTCGATGCACACAATGCACAGTGGAGAGTGGCAAATGTGTCTTTGTTTAAAAAGGGCTGCAGGCAAAAGCTTAGATTCTATATGCCAGTGAGCCTCACAGCTGTGGTGGGTAAATTGTTGGAAAGTATTTTGAGAACAGGATATATAGGCTTTTAGAGACGCACGGGCTGATTAGGGAAGTCAGCATGGCTTTATGAATGGAAAATAATGTCTCATAAATTTGACTGAGATTTTTGAAGTGGTAACAGAGAAGGTAGGTGAGGGCAATACATTTGGTGTTGTCTATATGGATTTTAGCAAGGTCTTTGACAAGGTACCGCATGGTAGATTGTTACAAAAAGTTAAATCTCACAAGATGCAGGGTGAGGTATCTAAATGGATACAAAATTGGCATCTTGACAGAAGCCAGAGGATGGTTGTTAGTTGTTATTCAAACTGGAGACCTGTGACCAGCAGTGTGCCTCAGGAATTAGTGCTGGATCCACTGTTATTTGTTATTTATATTAATGATTTGGATGAGAATATTGAAAGCATGGTTAGCAAGTTTGCAGATGACACTGAGACTGGTGGCACAGTGGACAGGGAAGAAAGTTATCTCCAATTGCAATGGGGAACTTGATCAATTGGGCCAGTAGGCTGACGAGTGACAGATGGAGTTTAATTTAGACAAATGCGAGGTGATGCACTTTGGTAGATTGAACCAGGGCAGGACTTATTCAGTTAATGGTAGGGCATTGGGGACAGTTACAGAACAAAGAGACCTAGGGAGACATGTTCATAGGTCCTTGAAAGTGGAGACACAGGTGGACACAGTAGCGAAGAAGGCATTCGACATGCTTGGTTTCATCGATCAGAACATTAAATGTATTGTTGAAGTTATATAAGATATTGGTAAGGTCACACTTGGAAAACTGTGTGCAATTCTAGTCATCCTATTATAGAAAGGATATTATTAAATTAGAAAGAATGCAGAAAAGATTTACTAAAACGCTACTGGGACTTAATGAATTGAGGTATAAGGAGAGGCTGGATAGACTGGGACTTTTTTCTCTAGAGTGTAGGAGGCTGAGAGATGATCTTACAGAGGTCTATAAAATAATGAGGCGTACAGATCAGCTAGATAGTCAATATCTTTTCCCAAAGGTAAGCAAGTCTAAAACTAGAGGGCATAGGTTTAAGATGAGAGGGGAGGAGATACAAAATTGCCTGGAGGGGAATTTTTCACACAGAGGGTGGTGAGTGTCTGAAACAAGCTGCCAGAGGTAATAGTAGAGGCAGGTACAATTTTTGTCTTTGTAAAAGCATTTAGACAGTTATGTGGGTACAATGGGTATAGAGGACATGGGCCAAATGTGGGCAATTGGGATTAGCTTAGGAGTTTTAAAAAAAGGGAGACATGTGGCAAGTTGGGCCAAAGAGCCTGTTTCCATGCTGTAAACCTCTTTGACTCTATGACACACTCAATGGACCAAAAGGTATCCTTTTGCACTGTAGGGATTCTATGAAGCACATGGATGGTGTATGAATGAGATTTCTTACAAGTTAAAATATAGGTAATGGAGTTATGGGTGAGAGGACTAATAATCACTAATAGCTTGATGCAAACATGCAGGCAGCATTATTCCTTTTGATACTGAAGAGTTGCATATATAACTGCAGTCAATATAATAAAGAAGGGTAGTTCAATTTGGGACCAAAGGCCGTGCTTTTTTCACCCCTTGAACTTGCCAAATCTCTAATTTTCTAACTAGCATCCATTGCCAGCAATGGTTTACAAATAAAAGCTAATATTGAAAATAAATTACATAGTGAAATCACGACCATAACACTGAAACTGAAGCATTTTTCAACTAATAAAAGGACATGAATTAAAAATAACAAAATCTTAGGTCCTGCTACAAAATATCCTTCCAGATTTGGTAAAGTGCAACTTACATGGATGGAAATTTGTTCCCCAAGTTGTCCTCTTGTGCTGTTTTCTTAGTAAACACTTTGTCTTTTTGCTTCTTGTCTGTAATTTGTGGCAACTTCAGCTATGGTGTACAAATTATGCACAATGTTTGTTATGAGGAAGTAGCTGGCAGTTCATATTTATTAGCAACATTGACAAACAAAAATTATTTAGGGATGATTATTGGCAGTTCACTGAAAATACTCAATCAAAGCTAATCAACAAGGCAAATCAAGTATTGCAACGTATTTGAAGGCATTTAAAATTAAAGCAAATGACCCTAACACTGTGAGATCACTGTTAGCATTCCTGATTCAGAACTTTGCAAGTTAGGAGTACTTATGTGATACCTGTCTAACTGCAATCTCACAATCTTCCATTGCTGATAAAAATCATAGAAGTTGTAAACTGGCATGTGTTTGAATTTCTGATATGCACACTTAATATTAAAAAATTCTGCAGGTCAAGGAATAACGAGAGAATGATTACTTTAACTTTTTTTATTGAGTAAAATATTTACAGATAATATTCTACAATATTAGAATATTAGAAGGAATCCATAACGTAGATGTAAATAGTTTATTTTATTTATACCTTAAACTAGGATACAATAGTAGGACAGAACATAGATAAAGCAGATACTGGAATGTATACGTAGAGGTCTTTGTGCCAGGTATAGAAAGAAGGACAGTAGAGATAGGAGATCTTCTAAAGTTATGCTAGATAGTAGGAAGAAATGGCAATGTAGACCCAATGCAAGAATACTGTTCTAAGAATATGGATATAGTGAAGGAAGAAGATTAATGATCTGACACAACTTGAATGAGTTCAATTTCAAAATGGCATGTCCTATTAACTGAAACACTCACCTCGTTCATGGCTCACATAAGACAGCATGTAAAAGGAGACAGCAGGAAAGAACTGGAGGATAACAAGCACCTCTTAATCTTTTAATCACCATGGAGAACACAGTGCTGGCTATCATGGGAGAGGGTACCCTAAAGATCATGATTACTTATAGGGATGATGAGAGATACTTAAATCTCCTTTGCTCTTACCACATCTCCCATCCTTCCCTCACAATTTTTTCTTTTTTGTTTGTTGTTTATTTATTAGCATCACAAGTAGGCTTAAATTAACACTGCAATGAAGTTACTGCGAATATCCCGGTTGCCATACTTCAGCATCTGTTCGGGTATACTGAGGGAGAATTTAGCACAGCCAATGCACCTAAGCAGCACATCTTTCAGACTGTGGGAGGAAACCTGGAGGAAACCTATGAAGACACGATGGGGGTGGGGGGGGAATGTGCAATCTCCACACAGCACACAGATAGTGACTCAAGGCTAGAGTTGAACCCACGTCCCTGCTGCTGTGAGTCAGCAGTACTAACAACTGTGCCAATGTGCTGCCTGATTAAGCTAAAGTTGTAACTAAGCACTTCTTATTTTATTCTCCTCGCCATCTCCCCTTTATTCCTTCATCATTTCAAACATCTCAAAAATTGGAATTTTCACAGTTAGAGAAAGAAAAGGAAGAAAACAACAAAGATGGAGAGATTTGATTCTACATTTGCAGTCACCAGCTAAAAAACTGCCAGCTCTAGAGCCTGACACTGTTCATAGATTAGAGGCAAGGATAGCAAAGGGACTTGGTAGCCATCAGGCACAAATACACAGGATTGGGATGATGAATGCCATATATGCTAGCATGCTGCAGGGCCTGATCATACACTACTTCACTGTATCACTGCATAAGGGTCAGATAGGGACTTCAATTAGCTGGGTCGCAGAAGAAAGCTGGTGGGCATACATAACCAACTGGTTGATGCAGTGAAAACCTGCAGAAAGCATGCGCATTATTCCATGGAACATGGAGGAGTCCAGCATCAACTTGGCATCAACAAAGCTTTGCCCTTATGCTGCTACCAGGCTGGAGAGACCTAAAGGACCTCAAAGTTGGGTGGGCTCAAGCTGGGGACAAGGGATTAATCTCAGCACTGTCCCTTGGGATGGAGGTGCTACTGTGACAAAACATACCACAGCAACTGAGACAATCCATACCTCTCCAAAACAATCAACAACATTCCAAATCAAACAAGCTATGACATCTTAAATAAAGTCATTCTGCCTGATCTTCCAACGTTAACAGATGGGTTCTTTAAAAAAAAATCAGAATCCGGATCCATGTCTGCAAATTTGGCAAACATTAATCAACTCTTCCTTGAGCCATACTGTACCAAGTTTTGTTGAAAGTTCTTGGGATGTATTGTTTACAGAGAGAGACTAAAAGAATCAAAAATATTACCTCTATCCACCTTCAGTGGCAAAGGTAATGATAGAATAATGGGAAGAGAGACAAGGAAATACACACCCAGAGAATCTTGAAGTTGATTGGACAGGTAGATGGGTGACAGGTAGAAGGCACATGTGGTATTGTATTTTATTACTTGTAGCATAGAATGTAAGCAAGGATGTTATGCTAGAACTGTATAAAAGACTAGTTGGGCCACAGATAGAGTTATGGCCATGGTTGAGTGGAGGGGATGCAGTGGCAATTTAAGGGCATGTTGCCAAGAATGGAAAATTTTAGCTATGACGCAGATTGGATGAACTGTGATTTTTTTTTGGAACAGAGGAGGCTAGGATAAAAATTTAATTGAGGTGTATAAAATAATGAGGATAATGAAGGTGTAAAAAGGAAGGACCTGTTTCCCTAGTAGAAAGGTTAATAAACAGAAGGGATGGATTTAAAGCAACTATCAGAAAGATTAGAAGATTGTTAAGGCACAATTTCTTTACCCAGAGGATGACAGGTGTCTAGAATTCATTGCCCAAAATAGAAGCAAAAATATTGATTGTATTTATAAAGTGCTTGTGTATGAATTTGAACCCCTATAAACTAGGGGGCATGTAAAGCATGTTTAGGCTTTTTTTCAGCTGGCATAGACACAACGGAATGAATAACCCTTCTTCTGTGCTGTAAATTGATACATGCTGCTGTTTTCTATGGAAGTGTATGTTTTTTATGACTGAATTACCATGAGTTAACTTTAGTCTGTGGATCTCAGTGAATAAATAAAATACTATTGACAATTATCAGAGGTTATTAATAGCTAAAGTGAGAGCAGAGTACCAAAATTCAACAGAAAATATGTGAGCTCAGGTCTGAAGAAGGATTTTCTTTTAATTCTTTCGTAATACGTAGGAGTACTATGTAGGCCAGCATTTGTCATCCATTCCTAATTGCAGATGAAAAAGTGGCCTTCTTCTCACTACTGCAGTACACATTGTTTAAGTACATTACATTGCTGTTAATTTTGTGATTTTGACCCAGCGACAATGAAGTAAAGATAACATACGTCCAAGTCAGGATGGTGTGTGGCTTGGAGAGAAACATGTTGGTGGCGGTATTCCCATGCAGCTCCTGCCTTGTCCTTCTAAGTAATAGAGACAGTGTGTCTGAAAAGTGTTGTCAAAGGAACCTTGATGAGTTACTGTAGTACTTCTTGAATATGGTACATAGCACTATTCTATGTGTGATGTTGGAAAGAATGAATGTTTGAGATGGTAGGTTGCCAACCAAGCAGGCTGCTTTGTCCTGAATGGTGTTAAGTTTTTTGAGTGCTAATGGAACTACTCATCCAGGTAAGTTGAGAGTATTTCATCACACTCCTGATTTGTGTATTGTAGATGGTGGACAGGCTTTAGAGAGTCAGGAAGAAAGCTACTCGCCATAGGATTCTGAACCTCTGATCTGCTCTTGTAGCCACAGAATTTATATGGTTAGTCAAATTATGTTTCTGGTAAATAGTAACCACCCCCTCCTCCACCTCCTTCAGGATTTTAATAATTGGGGGTTTCAGCAATGGTAATGTCTTTGAATAGCAAGGGCATTAGTTAGATTGTCTCTTGTTGGAGATAGTCACTACCTGGCACTTTTGTGGTACGAATGTTACCTACCACTCATCAATCTGAACCTGAATGTTGTCCAGGTCTTGCTGCAAATGAGCGTAAGCTTCTTAAGAAAATAAGGAATTGCACATGGTCCTGAACATTGTACAATTATCTGCGACCATCCCCACTTTTGATCTTATGACAGAGGGAAGATCATTGATGAAGCAGCTGACGATAATTGTGCCTACAACATTCATCTGAGAATTCCTGCATTAATCACCTGGGACTGAGATCATTGACCTTCAACAACCACAACTGTTTTTGCTTGTGTTAGGCATGAATTACCACTGGAGAATCTCCCCAATTCCCATTGTCTTCAGTTTTGTTAGAGCTCCTTGATGCCACATTCTGTCAAATGCTACATTGATAACAAGGGCATCTCACTTCACCTAGTGAGTTCAGCTATTCTGTTCATGTTTGGACCAAGGCTATAATGAGATCAGGAGAAATCTGGGGAACCCAAACTGGCCATCAGTGAGCAGGTTGTTGCTGTGAAAACACTGCTCGATAACACAATCCATGACACCTTCTATCACTTTGCTGATGATTGAGGGTAGGCTGCTTGGGTTGGATTTATTCTGCTTTTTATGGACATAACATACCTGAACAATTTTGCACATAGTGTTGCAGCTATATTAGAACAGCTTGGCTAGGTGTGCAGTTAGGTCTGGAGCAAGTCTTCATAAGTATTGCTGGAATATTGTCAGGGCCCATAACTTTTGCAATACTGAGTGCCTTCAGCTATTTCTTGATACCACATGGAGTGAATCAAATTGGCTGAAGACTGACATCTGTGATGTGGGGCACCTCAAGGAAGCCGTGTTCAATCATCCACTTGGCACATCTGGCTGAAAATGGTTTCAAATGCTTCAGGCTTGTCTTTCACACTGGTGTGCTAGGCTGTCCCATTGTTGGGGGTTGGGATATTTATGGAGGCTTATCCTCCAGTTAGCTGTTTAATTGTTCACCACCATTAATGAGTAGCAGTGACAGTGTGTGATCTGTGCAAGATTTCTACAGGAATAAGTTTAAAGTAATCTCCTGCCACCTGGATTATACCAATAAAGAATGAATAGTCTCACTCAGTTGAATGTTATTTTTTCCCTGAGACTGAGTTCCTTTCCTTTGAGAATAAAGATAAGTATCAGATTATTTTCTGTTCTTTTTCCTTTCCTACTTATAACGATACTGTGCCTTTAAAAATGTATTTTAGTATGTTTCTGTGCCGCACATGTTTATTAGTTCCTTTCATTTTTATTGAAGGCATTTTGTCTGACTCCTGCAGCACTGCATTGTTTCTGCAGCAGCATGATTGATCTTAATGGATGCAATGTTTGTTTTAACCTGACATAATACAGAGTTCTGGTGTTTTGGGTTTCCCCTTGAGATTGCAGAGTATGGTTTGATTAGATCATTTGACTAGGCTTTCACAGAGAACTTAAGGCAGTCTGCTTTTGGGATTTTTAAAGAGACATTGCTTTCTCTATAACTTTTGCTATATTTGAAGTGGAGACTGGAATCTATCAAGAAATAAACCTTTTTCTCTGAGATTCTAATGTTTGGGGTGAAGACCTTCTTTGGAAGGTGCTGCATGAGAATTAGAAGACAGGTATTTGTCTGGATCACTTTCCAGAAATGTCAAAAGGCGACATCTCGAACCTATATAAGCATCTTTGGTTTCTTTGCTAACTGGTTCTAAATAAGGGATTCATATCTGTGGGGATGCTGCTAAATTGGAATTTGGAAATAGCTAGCTGTAAAAACTATTCTTTTAACTATTTAAGTATCTTAACTGGTAAAAGTTATGCTAATTCTTTTTGTTATAATCTAACTGTTCTTAAAGTTTATTTTGATAAAAGCTTCCTTGTGGCTCACTTAAAACATAACTGAAGCGAAACACCGAATGCCAAAATCAAATGTAAAAGTTAGGATCTAGGCTAACTTCATAATATACATTGGAGTTTCTGATCTGGTCCTTAACATACCACAGAAAGCTGCAGGTGTCACCAAATCATAACAAAGGAATCCAAGAAATATTGTATTATCTTCCCTTTAATGCAACCGATTAAGATATTGTGTAGAGTATTTCAAAGAGTACTGAAATATTAAAAAGAGAAGCTGGCTGCACAAAAATGTGATCCAGTTACATTACAGGACAATTTAATTGTAATTCTAACATCCAGATTTAGCCTTTCAACAGGTTATTTTCCAGAATATTTCCAATGAATGACCAGAAACCTACAGTCCTCTTCCACTTAAATATCCACCTATAAAACAGATAGATGCAGATATCAACCAAAAATTGAGAACAATTTACATTAATATCAATTTTAAAATAACTGATTGTAATGTCTTAAGTTCTTATTTTGGGCAGAAATAACTATATTTATTATGATATTGCATTGCGAAGTATGCATTAATGTATGGATCAATTTTCTCATTATATTGCAAATAAAATAATTAGGGAAATACATGGAGAACAAATGCTGTAAAACTTTATTTGTAATATTTTAGAAAATTAAACAGAACAAAATCTAAAAAGTACTATTCAAGTTGGTATCGGTTTTGACACCATGCCTATCATTGATATAATTTAATTCCTCTGCCCTGATGAAAGACCTGCTTATCGTGATTCTGATTTTGAAGCATTACTGTTTAGTATTTGTCACAGTTTAGTATTGATTTGTCCTTCAGATGCAAGACATCAAAAAGATAGTGAAAAAACTGCGTTGCTGTAATTTTGTTTGGAGCAATAAAGTGATGCTCCTTGGTCATTGGAGAGCTGCAGCTCTAGTGAAAGTTAAAAAGAACTGAAATAAGTAAGCTCTTCGTTAAGTGTCAGGTCCAATATTAAATATGTTTATCAAGTACAGGCTTAAGACATTGTGGATGCTGATGAGCAAGAACTATATTGTGTATAATATAGCATTCTTTCCAGAAACTGCCAAACCTAACTGCTTTCAACATTTTCTGTTTTCATTTTAGATTTTTAGCACTCACAGTATTTTGTTATCTTAAATATATATAGCTTTATCACATTATACCAACTATTTTATATAGAATGGGCAGATTATGTCTGCACAAACATGCCATTATTAGTGGGGGACACTGTATTACATAGGAACTCATGTCAGTCAGTAATTGGACATGTTTCTTCCACAGATATCATTTCTCACTAGCTATGAATGATTAATTACAATTTAACCTTCCACAGACAATCTTTTTTTATTCACTCATGGAACATGGGCATTGTTGGCTGGCCAGAATTTATTACCCATCCCTTATTGCCCTTGAGAAGGGGGTAGTGAGCTCCCTTCTTGAAACGCTGTGGTCCACATTCTATGGGGGTTGACTCACAATAGCATAAGGTAGGGAATTCCAGGATTTGGACCCAACTACTGTGAAGGAATGGTGACATATTTCCAAATCAGGACGGTGAATGGCTTAACAGAGATCTTGCAGGTGGTAGAATTCCCATATATAGGCTATTTTTGTCCTTCAAGATGGAAGTGGTTGTGGGTTTGGAAGGTGCTATAAAAGGATCTTTGATGAATTTCTGCAGTGCATCTTGTAGATAGTACACACTGCTGCTACTGAGTATCAATAGTGGAGAGAGTGGACATTGTTGGATGTGGTGCCAATCAAGCAAGCTGCTTTGTCCTGGATGGTATCAAGCTTTCTGCTGCACCTATCATGGCAAGAGGGGAATATTCCATCACATCCTGACTTGTACCTTATAAATGGCTTTGGGGAACTACTCACTGCAGTATTCCTAGCCCCTGACCTGTTCTTGTAGCCACTGGTGAGTCCAGTTGAGTTTCTGGCCCAAGAAAATCTCAAGAATGTTGACAATTATGACTATTAAAATATATTTCTTGTGATCTTATGTATCAGTGATCTTACAAAAATGCATTGGTAAGAACGTAACAAATTATGGAACAGGAAAAAAAATTTCATCCATCAAGTTCATTCCTTCCATTGATCAGTATATAAACACTTTGTGCACCTCTTTTTAATTATCTGATCAAAAATGTTTGCATAATGCTCCCAAGGTAATGAAATTAAATTGTAGAATACCCATTCATCTCTGCAATTTGTATATGAATAGGATCAATCAAAATATAAATTCTCCAGTGAAGTTCCATGTTATAGACAAGAAATATCTGTATCATAGCTCAATTTTTATTTGAATAGAGAAAAGAAACATGTATGCAACCAATGGGAATGGGATTACAGCCTTAAAGATAGATCTATCTCTACTTCAAAATCCATTCAAAATACTTTTGGGGTGGAATTTTCTCATTTCTTTGAGTAACATAGTGGACAGGAAAAACCATGTGGAAGCTGATGGTCCCAGGGATGGTTTCCTCTGCAGCATTTTAGGCATTCAGCTACAGAATGGTAATGATGGATCCAATGACAACTCTGTCTGCAATTTAGGTTTTTAAAGATCTACCCTAATTATAATGAGTAAAACCATGGAGCGCTCAGCCACAGAACACTCCGCCCCCTACTCCCCCGCCATAGAGACCTCCTCCCTGCCATGGAACTCCCTCATTGCCCTTGACTACACAGACACTCCACCTTTCTACTCCATGGATATAGAATTCATCCTCCAAACTGTCCTGCTACTGCCACTAGCACTAGCTGAAAAGTACCTGTAACAGGGTCCTTCCTGGGAATGACCCTCTCTTCCCAGGGGCTGTACTCACCTCTGGTGGGTTCTGTTCACCACTTGTACCTTATGGGAGACCTGTTCTGATTTATGTCAGCGTGACAGCATGTGAATGTGAATGAACAGTTTAGGATGGGGGACTATCAGGTATAAAGATCTTATAATTATATTTAAATATATTCAAATGGATAAAGTTCCAATATCCTTTTGTCATTGGCAGGGGGTGGGCGAGGACAATCACAATGGAAAATCCTGCAGTCATAAAATCAATTCTGGGATTCCCACGGAGTTGTCCACACTGATTTCACCCCTCAAAAATGGGAGTGGAAAATTCCCCCTTGTTTACATGGAGAATCTAGAAAAGTTGAGATTACTCTCCTGAAAACATCGAAGGTGATATAATAAAGGCAATCAAATCATGAAGAATTATGGTAGAGAAAAGAAAAGGAGGAACTGTTTCCACTGGCAAGATAGGAATGTTATTAACAAGATGACATAAAAGTTTAAGATAATTTTCAAAAGGCCAGAAGTGAAACAACGTGAATATTTTTGTAACAGTGGCTTATTATACTGAGGAATGTATTGTCTGAAAGGGTGGTGAAAGCACATTGACTAGTAGTTTTAAAAAGGGAATTGGATAAATATTAGAAGGAGAAAAAATATGGGGAAGAAAAGCATGGGAGTAGGATAAATAGATAGCTCTTTAAAAAAGTGAACACAATCATGGTGGACTGACTGGCCTTGTTCTGTTATATATGATGCTAATTTATGCTGCAAGTGAATATATAATTAAGTAGTAAAACCATCCATGCAATCCATCCCTGGAGTTTTCTCTCAAAACAAACTTATATTCAGCCAATCTTTTATTAGACCCACTAAAGGATATCTAGCCTTCATATTTTCAAGTGTGACAACATGGTACAAATATGAAACCTCTCCAAATTGTCAAAAGTAGAATATAAAATAAACAAAATCCACTCCATTCGCTATACCTAGTTTGATAGGTTCTCAATGGCACTTTAACATAAAGTATTTTCAACATTATTTCAGGAAGATGACCTTGTGACCATCATCAGTTTGCCCTGAGCTTTAAGTCTAACTGCCTGACAACCTCTGGGAAACAAATGAAATGCAAACACAACTTCTACATATTAATAATTTTAATGGTGCGTGTGCAAAAACCAGTAAACAGCTGACGGAAAGATCTTACTTTGATTAAAAGGAATTTCCCAGCTCTTTGGAAACAAACTGGAAGGCAGAGGGCGGTAAAACATGGTAAGGTGCCAGGAGGGGACTCTGACTCATTACTGACACCATGGCATAATGCCAATGATAGGAACTTTAGTCACGCAACCAACCACTGGACAACCAATTGTGGTTATTAATTGCTCAATTAAGTGACACCTCCCTCCACCACACTCTCCCACCCTACCCCATACACACACATACACATACACGCACACACACCCACACACACACACAGTCCCCCACAGATTGTCACTGAAAAGCTCTTTTTTATGATGATCCAACATAAGCATTCACAACCTCTAAAGATGGCACTACTGAGGCTGCTGAGCAGTTGGCCGTCTGTTTGTGTTGGCAGTGCTGGGAGATGTGCTGTCATCCTCAACTAGATGATAAACCCAGTACAACCTGTTACTTGGCTGTCATCTGCAAAATACCATCTCAGGGCCTGCCAGAGTGGAGTTGTCTCCTGCTTTTGATTCTGCTGCTGGACTCATTTGAAAAATTCAGCCGTACAAATGACAGAACATATTTTCAACTCTGAGCAAAGTTATTTTATAACCCACCTTATTTTACACTCCACTACTTCCATGGGGATTAAAATACCCCAATATATTGTTTCTAGTTTTGAAAAACAAATCTACATGAACAGTGAAAAGAAAACGTCAAATAGAGGGAGACATAATTTCAATCAGCCGTCTATATATTCAAAATTTTTTGAACATGTGTATGTTGGATCATTAAGTTTCTTTAATCAGACACATCCCAACAGTAGATTTTCAGAATTAGGTCAGATTAGGATGCTAAGATCCCAGAACAGCATCATTCAATTAGATATTGTAAACCACTCAACAATTTATATTCCTAGATCACTGGAGTTTGGAAGACTCCACTTTCTTAAGTGTCAGTGATTTAACTAAGAAAAAGTACATATTATTAAAGTTATTATGATGGCTAACTATTAGATTACCTTTCCTTTATTTTCCTTTTCATTGTCTTCTATCTCCTTCTCCAACGTAGTTTTATCAGGATCATGCAACTTTCTAGGAGGGCTAGGAACGAACTCCTCATGAACCATGTACTCTGGTAAGTACCATTTAGGAACACTGTAAGTAAAGTGACATTCAACTTGTTTACATGGCTGCTTTTAAATTGGATGCATTATACTTTATCCATTACTATAGATTTTGACAAACATGGGGTGAAGCAGAATTCTCCTAAAAAAATGTTGTGTCAAATTCATGTAAAAATTGGAATAAATCACAGGAGTTTGAAAATGAATCTCCCACACTCTGTGCACTGCTGAGTGCATTGACGTGAATCACTTAAAAAAGCTGTGAGCAGGGTCTATTCCCACTGGAGTGCCAGCAGCATAGCGCTGAATGGCCACTGCACATGAGCTGATCTGTCAGCGCGAGATTGACACATGCGCAGTGACCCCTGTCTACCAGTCTTCCAACGACTGGCCAACCCCTCGATACTTGCATCGCCAGCCGTGCAACACCTTCATCCAAAGTATGCTCAGACTAGCCATGATCTCTCCCCCACCACAGCCCCAATCTCTCAAACACGCGCCCACCCCCCTTATGACCATCTTCCACAGGCAGTCCCAATTGCTGGCCTCCCTTCCTCTGTCACTCAGTCCAAAGTGCACAGTGGCAACGGAACCCCCAATCCCACAGATTGCCTCCAAAGGTCCCAACCCATCAGACCCTGCCCCCATTAGGCCCAGCCCCCTTGGCACTACCAGTTGCCAGATGAGCAGTGCCAATGTATTCCCCTGGACATTGGCACTTTGCCCCTTAGGCAGTTCAGGGGGCCCAGGCTGGCACTGCTGAAAGTAGCAAAGCCAAGTGACATCCCTTTCATTCCCTCTGGCACTCATTCTTGAGGGGCCCTCAATTACCTCCTCTTCACTCGGGATTGGGCAACCAGTTTCCCGAAGTGGAGAACTATTGTAACTCCGTTGGATGAAGTACTCCTCATGGAGGAGAGAGGCTAGCAGGCCTTCGAAATTTCAGTCCCAGCCTGGCAAAGGGATTTAAATTGTGTTAAAATTAAACTCTGCATTGTTATTCAACTCTGCACCAGTAATCAATGTGGAGCTGATGGCGCCTGAAATCCAGCGTTGGGAGATATGTGGAGGCCCGGATGCCCAGCGCGAGTCAGCCATCACTAGAGTCTCCTGACCTGCTGCAATAAAGAAGCAACGCAGCGGGATAAGAAAATCAGTTTCCCCACCCCCTCTACCTTAGCAATGACACTAAATACTGTACCTTAAGTTTGTTCTGTGTTTTAAAATTAGCACAAATTTTAAGTATACACTGAGTGATAATAATTTTATTCATAGGAACATCTTTTAAAGAAGAATAAGTTGATAAAAATGTTTGGGATTACAAATAGATATACAGAGTAAAAATCAAAGTGGAAATGACGAATCTAAGTAATCATTGTTTGTGAGCCTGTACTTTTGGAAAAAATACAAAATTGTGAAGTGGGGCAAAAATAATTGACTACGATGATGGGCTTGATCTTTCTGGCCCGTTGTGCCATCAATCAGCGCACCAGACCTTGATGCGAGCATGCAAGGATTTTATGCTGGGTGTGAACTGGTGTCACACAGAAAGCCCTCTTCCTGACCCTGTTTTGCCACATGTTCAGCTTTGCAATGAAGCCAGTTTAAATATTGTCATCACTAACATGACCTTAATGCATATGGCACAGCCATTTGTGGCCTCCTGGATGTTTCCTTCCTCATCAGGATCAGTGGCCATTGAAGCCCCAGGGTGATAGGAGAATGGTGAGCCAGTGCCCATGTGGCATTGCCAGCCTGGCATTATACACCAGGCACCCAGGCAGTGCTCACTAAGCACCGTAACAGCACCAGAGATAGTGCTAAGAGGGTGGTGCCTGAGAGGGTTGGCTATAATAGTGGATAAAAGCAAGGTGCGAACTCTGTAATGTTAGTCAGGCAAGCAGGGAGTTCAGTGGCGGAAAGGCAAAAGAGGGAACTCTGCAGGGGGATGGGTGGGGAGGTGGGAGGCAAGCTAGGGAGATCTGCAGGGGGCCCAACAAGGGGGGAGCTCTGCAGTGAGGGAGGCAAGGGGGGGAGCTCTACAGAGAGGGAGGCAAGGGATGAAAGGGTGGGGAAGGAGCTGGACTTCCAAGGGAGGTGGTGAGTGATCAACAAATTGGGGTCTGTGGAAGGGGTGGGCTGTGAATGAGTTATGATAGGAGACTGATCAGGAAGGTCCAGATGCCCTGATGCTAGTAACCTATGTTGCCACAGGCAGGTTACGTTGCTGCTGATAATGGGGATAGTGAGGGCTGAAGATGGGGGTAGGGTGATGAGTGATCCTGTGAAGAAGGATTGTATTACAAATAGTGAGTTTGTACAATTATCGAGTTGCCGCTTGTTAAGGGCAGCAATCCAATCAGGGCCAGCAGGATGGGCTAGGGAGCGTCATGATCAGTTTGACATCCAGCACAAACCAATGCCCTATTCTCCAGGCTATCATAATTCTCGCTAGTAACTAGCCTGGAGAATCCCCCCACAAGTTGTTGGCAGGGCAGGTGCAAACAGAATTCACCTCACCTGTGTGATGTCATTGAATCCACTCCTTACGGTGTTTTCTGCAATGTTCCCAATGATTGGTGCCACATCTCCTGTCTATTGTCACACATTGCCAAATACAAGTAAAACTCTGATCCATGATTGGATAAAATTAATGGTGTCAAATCCACTTTGCCATCTACCCTCCATAATCCCTGACTCCCATGACTATCAAAGCTCTGTCTAACTAGCTTGAATAAATTTAACAACCTAGCCTTCACTGCTTTCTGGTGAAGAGAATTTCACATACTCACGACCTTTTGAGAGAAAACAATTCTATGATTTCTTCTTATCTATCTTGAACTTTTGACCTCTTATTTTAAACTGCGTCCCTTGTTTCTGGTCTTTCCCACAAGTGTACATATTACAGAAAAGGAAGTGCTGAGATCTTTAAGTGCATCAAGGTAGTTAATACCCCGGGATCTGATGATGTAATCCCAGGACATGTGGCATGCTAGGAAATTGACGGCCCCCTAGCCGAGATATTTGAATCATCAATAGTCACGGTAAGGTGCCTGAAGATTGGACAGTGGCAAATGTTGTGCCTTTGTTTAAAAAGGGCTGCAGGGAAAGTCCTAGGAACTACTGACCAGTGAGCCTCACACCTGTGGTGCATAAATTGTTGGAAGGTATTTTAAAACACAGGATCTACAGGCGTTTGAGATGCAAGGACTGATTAGGGGCAGTCAGTATGGCTTTATGAGTGGAAAATCATGCCTCACATATTTAACTGAGTTTTTTGAAGGGTAACTAAGAAGGTAGATGAGGACAGTATAGTTGATGTTGATTACATGGATTTTAGCAAGGCCTTTGACAAGGGACCACATGTTAGGTTGTTGCATAAAGTTAAATCTCTCAGGATCCAGGGTGAGATATCTAAATTGGTTTTTTGACAGAAGCCAGCGGGTGGTTGCAGAGAGTTTTTCAAACTAGAACATAGAACATAGAACATTACAGCACAGAACAGGCCCTTCGGCCTTCGATGTTGTGCCGACCAAAATAAAAAGCAATGCCCCTCCAAACTAAACCATTCCCTTCTCTTCCATATACTTATCAATTAACCTCTTAAACGCCACCAAACTTGGCGCATCTACAACAGCTGCAGGCAGGGCATTCCACTCCCTAATCACTCTTTGAGTAAAGAACCTACCTCTGATATCCGTCCTATAACTCATACCCCTTAATTTAAAGCTGTGTCCCCTCGTGCTAGCTTTCTCCATCCTAGGAAAAAGGCTATCACTGTCCACCCTATCTAAACCTCTAATCATCTTATATGCTTCAATAAGATCCCCTCTTAGCCGCCTCCTTTCCAACGAAAACAACCTCAAATCCTTCAACCTCTCTTCTGGAGACCTATGACCAGCGGCGTGCCTCAGGGATCAGTGCTGAGCCCATTGTTATTTGTAATTTATAATAGTGATTTTGATGAGTATATAGTGGGCATGGTTAGTAAGTTTGCAGATGACGCCAAGATTAGTGGCATAGTGAACAGTGAAGAAAGTTATCTCCAATTGCAATAGGATCTTGATCAATTGGGCCAGTGGGCTGACAAATGGCAGATGGAGTTTAATTCAGATGAATACGAGGTGATACATTTTAGTAGATTGAACCAGGACAGGATTTACTCAGTTAACGGTAGGACGTTGGGAACAGTTACAGAACAAAAAGAGATACATGTTCATAGCTCCTTGAAAGTGAAGTCACAGATGGAGAAGGCATTCGGCATGCTTGATTTCATCAGTCAGCACTTTGAATACAGGAATTGGGACATCTTGTTGAAGTTGTACAAGACATTAGTAAGGCCACACTTGGAATATTGTGTGCAATCCTGGTCACCCTAGAAAGGACATTATTAAATTAGAAAAAGTGCAGGAAAAATTTACTAGGATGCTACTGGGACATGATGGATTGAGTTATCACGAGAGGCTGAATAGACTGGGACTTCTTTCTCTGGAGTGTAGGAAGCTGAGGGGTAACCTTATAGCAGTCTATAAAATAATGAGGGGCACAGAGAAGGTAGATAGTCAATATCTTTTCCTAAAGGTGCAGGAGTCTGGAATTAGAGGGCATAGGTTTAAGGTGAGATGGGAGAGATACAAAAGTATCCAGATGGGCAATTCTTTCACACAGATGGTGGTGAGTGTCTGGAAAAAGCTGCCAGAGGTAATAATAGAGGTGGGTAACTTTGTTAGATAGTTACACGGATACAATGTGTGTAGAGAGATATGGGCCAAATGCAGGCAATTGGGAATAGCTTAGAGGTTTTAAATAAAAAGGCGGCATGGACAAGTTGGGCTGGATGGCCTGTTTCCACGCTGTAAGCCTCTATGATTCTATGACTCTAAATGGAAATATCTTCCCTGTATCTAATTTATCAGATTTCCTCAGTATGTTATATGTTTCAATAAAATCATCTCTCATTCTTCTGAATTCCAATAGGTATAGATCCCATCTGTTCAACCTTTCTTCATAGGGTAGGCCTCTCATCCCAGGAATGAATTGAATGAACAGCCTCTAATCCAATGATATTGATTTTCAAATAAGAAGATCAAAACTGTATTGAGTATTTTAAATGTGATTTTACCAAAGTGCTGTGCAGCTGCAGTAAAACTCTCCTATGGTTATAAGCCATTCACCTTGTAATACATGCCAACATTCATTTGTCTTCCTAATCATTTGCTGTACCTGCATACTATTTTTCTGTGATCCACCTATCAGGACATTCAGATACCTCTGTTTCACCGAGTTCTTCAATATCTTTGCCTTTAAATAGCATACTGTTTTTCCACTCTTCCTTCCAAAGTGGACAATTCCACATTTTTCCACAATATACTCCACTGCCAAAATTTTGCCCACTCACTTAACCTGACTATATCCCTTTGCAGACTTTCTACCTCTTCTGGACAATGTACTTTCCTACCTTTGCTGGTGTCATTGGCAAACTTAGATATGCGACATTCGGTCCCTTCATCCAAATCATTGATGTAGATTGTAAATAGTTGAGGCCGAAGCACTGACCCCACTAGCACTCCATTTATACAGCTTGTAAAAGGATCCATTTATCGCTCATTCCATTTCCTGTTTGATTTTGTCTTACACCTTTTGGAAATCCAAGTACATTACATCTATAGATGTCTATTTATCTGTTAAGAATTCGCCAATGTTAAATGTGAGGGTATCCTAAAACCCAGAAAGGTAATTTGGAACACCGGTTCTTAATGGTGTATACTTTCAATTTGATACATTGTGGGAAAAGTGCAAACGAGGGAGGAATGGCCTTTCCGTTTTGTGACCAATTAATGAAGAATATTTATCAATTTAACAGAAAAATGAAAACAGTACTAAAATACACAATACACTTAACTACTTGAGGGCTATACGTAGGCTGTATCACAAGAAGTTACTGCACTGTTCCCAACTGTCTACATTTCCTGAAATCTGAGATGCCTCTTTTTCCCAAACAACATCTAATGTTATACAATTCGATGAGCTAAATCCAGCAGTAGTTACCAGACAAGTTATCTGTCCACACTTGGGATGATTGTCTTCAGATTCAGTGAAGGCGTATTCTTCTTAATTCGAGTTTTAGATTTTAACTAGCACCCTATTAGCAATAACTTGTTTTCAGGGAAGACTGTTTTCTGCAGCGGCATGTAGCTGTTTCTACTATGTGCCTTTCTCCAGTCATCGTGCTATGGGTATATCATTATTTTCCTTTCATGTTACTCACCCTATGGATCTGACCTTCAGTGTATAAGTGCCATAGGTAAACACTAGTTGTTCTCACTTGTATGCTAATTCACATATCAAAACTATGATATTTCTGCACTATGGCAGAAATAATAAATGTGTAGAGTATAGGGCAAATGGTAGGATTCTTAGTAGTCTAGATGAACAGAGGGATCTTGGTGTGTATGTGCATAGATCCCTGAAAGTAGGCAGTCAGGTCGAGAAGGTTGTTAGGAAGGCATATGGAGTCTTGGCTTTTATTGGTAGAGGGATTGAATTTCGGAGCCGCAACGTCATGTTGCAACTGTACAAAACTCTAGTGCGGCCGCACTTGGAGTATTGTGTGCAGTTCTGGTCCCCACATTATAAGAAAGATGTGGAGGCATTGGAGAGGGTACAGAGGAGGTTTACCAGGATGTTGCCTGGTATGGAGGGCAGGTCTTATGAAGAGAGGCTGAGGGATTTGAGGTTGTTTTCGTTAGAAAGGAGGCGGCTAAGAGGGGACCTAATCGAAACATATAAGATGATTAGAGGTATAGATAGGGTGGACAGTGATAGCCTTTTTCCTAGGATGGAAAAAGCTAGCACGAGGGGACACAGCTTTAAATTAAGGGGTGATAGTTATAGGACGGATATCAGAGGTAGGTTCTTTACCCAAAGGGTGGTTCGGGAGTGGAATGCCCTGCCTGCAGCAGTTGTAGATGCGCCGAGTTTGGTGGCGTTTAAGAGGTTAGTTGATAAGTATATGGAAGAGAAGGGAATGGTTTAGTTTGGAGGGGCATTGCTTTTTATATTGGTCGGCGCAACATCGAAGGCCGAAGGGCCTGTTCTGTGCTGTAATGTTCTATGTTCTAAAACACTCCTTTAGACAGCTGCACTTAACAATCCCCCATTTTATTTTATGCCAATTTTCCATAATTTGTAACATATGCACTATATTTGTTATTACAAAATTAGTTAAACACAATTTCTCTATCACAAATTCGTGTTGAAATTGCCTGATCAAATCATGATTTTCTAAGTATCCTGCTACAACCTCCTTAATAATGAATTCTAGTAATTATTTTTCTAACAGATGTTAAGCTAAGTGGCCTGTAGTTCCCTGCTTTCTGTCTCTTTTCTTTTTTGAATAAAGATGTTACATTAGCTATTTTCCAATTCACTGGGGCTCTTCTGGAATCTAAGGAATCTTGGAAGATTATACCCATTGCATCTAATATCCCTGTAGATGCAAGGCAGTGGGGATTGTCAGCCTCTAGATCTAATCGTTTCCCTGCATTTCTTCCTTAATGATGGTGATTTTTTTTAAGTGAATTCCTCTTGTTCACATCTTGGTTTTCAAATATCTTTGGGAGGTTTTCCGCAGTGAAGGTAGATCAAAATACGTGTTCAACATCTCTGCCTTTTCCTTGTTTTTCATTTTCAATTCTTAATATTGGGTGAGTGTACCTTTAAGAAAGTTTCTTTTAAATCATGCAGCTAATAGCTTCTGGGATGTCACTGGGGATGGAGCTAAGCTGTGGCAGTCAGGTGACAGGGCTTTCAGTTTTGTTTGTGGCAGTCATGAGATAGGGGTTTTCTCCTTTGGGCTTTCAGTTTCGTTTTGGGGAGTTTTTGGAATCAGCTTAGCAACAAGCTAAGAAACAGTTTCTCCCTCTCCCTGTGTTTTTCTCTTTGTTCGGTTCTGTCTTAAAGAAGCAGATTTGGCGATAACTTCTTCTGAGTTTCTTCACAAGACATTTTCAGCATTCAACCCAGGAACAGAATTTCTGTAACAAGTGGACATTAACCTATGCTGTATTCCATTTTGTGTATTGGCTATTAGTTTTGGTTGGAACACATGGGAAATATTTCCTTAACAATTATACATTATCATGGTTGCTGTGTTTTTCGTTTGTAACTGTTAAAAGTTATTGCTAATTGTCTTTCTAAATATGTCAACAATATTTTAAAATAAACATTGTTTTTGATAACAGCTCCTTGTAAGTCAGTTCAATCAAACCTGGAGTGAAACCTCTCATGCACATTGTAGCCAAATTCTATGTAAAATGTTACAGGTCAGGTGAGCTTCATAGAACACCTTGAAGAAACCAACCTGACTTGTAACACTTGGCACAATCTCCAAGGAGCAATACTAATTTCAGTTACCCTTTTCCTAATTAAATACTCATTGAAACTCCATCTTTGTCTCAACTATTCTTTCTCCCTCATTCTTTGCTGATTCTTAAAATAAGGATGAACATCCAATATGGACTGTGGTATCAGAAATGATAGTTTTGATTTGATTTATTATTGTCACATGTATTTGTATACAGTGAAAAGTATTGTTTCTTGTGAGCTTTACAGACAAAGCATACCATTCAAAGAGAACATAAGAACATAAGAAATAGGAGCAGGAGTAGGTCATCTAGCCCATTGAGCCTGCCCCACCATTCAATAAGATCGTGGCTGATCTGAAGTGGATCAGTTCCACTTTCCCGCTTTCTCCCCATAACCCTTAATTCCCTTGTCTATCAGAAACTTATCTACCCGTGACTTAAATATATTCAGCGAGATAGCCTCCACCACTTCAACGGGCAGAGAATTCCAAAGATTCACCACCCTTTGAGTGAAGAAGTTCCTCCTCAACTCTGATCTAAACCGCCCTACCCTTATTTTGAGGGCCCTCTAGTCCTGCTATCCTTTCTAAGCAAGAATAATCTCTCTACCTTCACCTCTAACAGGACAGTGGCCTCTAGTCCTGTTATCCTTTCTAAGCAGGAAGAATCTCTCTGCCTTTACTCTATCCACCCTCTTCATTATCTTGTATGTCTCTATAAGATCCCCCCTCAGCCTTCTAAACTCCAACGAGTACAAACCTAGCCTACTCAATCTCTCCTCATAGGCTAACTCCCTCATCTCCAGTATCAGCCTAGTGAACTATCTCTGCATTCCTTCCAAGGCCAATATATCCTTCCGCAAATGCGATGACCAAAGCTGCACACAGTACTCCACCCTGTACAGTTGCAACAAGACCTCCCTGCTTTTATATTCTATCTCCCTAGCTATAAAGGCCAACATTCCATTCACCTTCTTGATCACCTGTGGCACCTGCAGACTAGGTTTTTGTGATTAGTGCACAAAGACCCCCAGGTCCCTCTGCACCATAGCATGCTGTAGTTTTTCGCCTTTTAAATAATAATCCCTCCTACTATTATTTCTACCAAAGTGGATAGCCTCAGAAGGAAACAAAAGAGTGCAGAATGTAGTGTTACAGTCATTGCTATTGTGTAGAAAAAGATCAACTTAATGCAAGTTAGGTCCATTCAAAAGTCTGATGGCAGCAAGGAAGAAGCTGTTTTTGAGACGGTTGTACATGACCTCAGACTTCTGTATCTTTTTCCCAACAGAAGAAGGTGGAAGAGAGTACGTCCGGAGTGTATGTGTCCTTAATTATGTTGGGTTGGCTGCTTTACTGAGGCTGTGGGAAGTGTAGACAATGGTCAATGGATGGAGGCTGGTTTGTGTGATGGATTGGGCTGCATTCACAAACATTTCTTGTGGTCTTGGGCAAAGCAGGAGCCATACCAAGCTACGATACTACCAGAAAGAATGCTTTCTATGGTGTATCTGTAAAAGTTGGTGAGAGTCGGAGCCGACATGCCAAATTTCCTTAGTCATCTGAGAAAGTAGAGGCATTGGTGGGCTTTCTTAACTACAGGCTAACTATCTATATATAATACGGCAAACCCAGCCCTGATGACCTTGTAAAGTCCACCTTTCTAATATCTGGGGCTTTTGCCAGAATTGGAAGAGCTATCCCACAGGTTCATCAAGCAACAGCTTTGTATAGTCATATCCAAAGAAGCATACCTTCTAGACAATGTCCCAGACACTAACATCACCATCCTTGGGCATGACCAACAAATGAAGGAGGGACAGTGGTATAGTCAGAAGTTAGTTGCCCTGGGAATTCTCAACATTGATTTGAGATCTCATGAAGTCTCATAACACTAGGACAATATCCATCACTATGAATGGCTTGGTAGCATCACTTCTGATAGAACTGGCCAAGTCCTAAATAACATAGCTACTTGATTGGGATCTGTGACAGGTATTGAAAGAACCAACAAGAGGGGAAAATCTACATGAACTTGTCCTTAACAATCTATCTGTCGCAGATGCATTTGCTATAACCGTACAAATAATAGTGATCAAGGCACAGTCCTTGTGGAGATGAAACTTCATCTCCATATTAAGGAAACTCTCCATCGCATTGTGTGGCACTACCACCATGCTGATTGGAATAGATTTTGAACAGATATAGCAACTCAAAACTGGGCATCCACTGAGCGACATGGTGGCACAGTGATCCAGCACTAGGAACCCAGGTTCAATTTTGGCCTCAGATGATTATTTGTGTGGAGTTTGCACATTCTTCCCATGTCTGCAGGGTGTTGCAGTTTCCTTCCACATTCCAAGGACATGCAGGTTAGCTTGACTGGCCATGTTAAATTGACTCTTATTGTTAGGGGGATTAGCAGAGTAAATATGTGGGGTTGCAGGGATAGGGATTGGGTGGGATTGTTGTCGGTGCAGGCTTGATGAGCGGAATGGCCTCCTTCTGCCCTGTAGAGATGCTATGATTCTACGTGCTATGCTTTGGGTCATCAACAGCAGCAGAATTGCATAGAACTACTAACTGTAACTTGTGGCCCAAAGTATTCCTACGCTACTATTATCATTAAGCATGATAATGAAGAGTAGAGATTGGCATGCCTGGAGCAAAATCAGGTATACCTAAAAATGAAGTGTCAACCTGGTGAATCTACAAAATGGAATTGCTGGCATGCCAGATAATGGAAGCAGTGTGCAGCAGTCAGAACTAAGCAGTCCCGTGACCAATGAATCAGATTTAAATTCTGCAGTCTTACCACATATAGTCATGAATGGTGGTGAACAATTAAACAAATAACTGGAGGAGAAAGCTCCACAAATATCCCCACGCTGAATGAAGAAGAAGCCAAGAACACAAGTGGAAAAGAAAAGGCATTTGCATCAATTTTCAGCCAGAAGTGTCAAATAGATGATCCATTTCGGCCTCCTTCAGGGGTCCCCGGCACCACAGATGCTACTCTTTAACCAATTTGATTCATTCCACAAGAAATCAAGAAGTGGCTGAAGGCATTGAATACCACAAAGGTGATAGGTCCTGTCAACATTTGAGCAATAATGCTGGATATTTGTGCCCAAAAACCAGCTGCACCCTCAGCTAAACTGTTTGAGTACAGTTACAACATTTTCATCTGCCTGGAAATGTGGAAAACGGGTACCTCCTGCCCACAAAAGCAGGATATATCCAACCTGACCAATTACTGCCTGATCAATCTACTCTTGAATATCAGCAAAATGACTGAAATTGGTGTTGACAGTTCTATCATACAGCACTTAGTAATAATCTGAACACTGATGCTAAGTTTAAGTTCTTCCACGGTCACTCAACTCCTGACTTCATTATAACATTAGTCCAAAGATCTCAGAAGGTGAGGTGAAAGTTAGTGCTCTCAATATCAAGGCTGTATTTGATGTGGCATGAAAGAGTCAATGGGAATTGGGCTAAAACTCTCCACCGGTTTGAATCTTATGTAGTACAAAGAAAGATGGTTGTAGTTGCTTGAGTCAATCATCTCAGTCATAGGATATCACATTAGGAGTTGCTCTGGCTAGTGTCCTTGGCCCAACTGATTTTAGCTGCTTCATGGATGACCTTCCATCCAACATAAGGTCAGCACCAACTGCAAGTACTTAGATACTAATCAGTCTTTACCAATATGTAGCAAAACCAGGATAAAGTAAAGCTTGGGCTAATGAGTTTCAGTAAGATTAGCCTTTCACAAGTCCCAGGCAATGCCTATCTCCAACAAGAGAGAATCCAATCAATAACCCTTGACATCCAATGGTAATACCATCACTGAATCTCTCAATATTAACATCCTGGAGTTACCATTCACTATGAAAATTCAAAGATTATAAGCCTGACTGACAGTTGTGATTTCTTCAAAAGGAATAAATGGTGTCTTTCATAAATCCCAAGTGAAATTAACATCTTCTCTCTGACAGAGAACTTCAAAGGCATCTGTTCACACCTACAGCTTCTAACAGGGAGAAAGGAAAATATCTGCTGCACAACGGAGTGCTGCCAGGTGAGCAGGCAGCATAGAGATTAAAGTGACCTAGCCATTTCAGAATTTTCACAGCTGACAGGCAGGAATGAAGATGTTGATCACAGGGCTGCCTAAAAGTCTATGACAGGGGTGATCATTAGATCTACCAGGGCAAAAAGGGGCAGTCCAGCCATGAGATTGTCATTGCAGAGTCCCTGGCGATGATCTTTGCGTCGTTGATGGAGACGGGAGAGGTTCCGGAGGATTGGAGGATTGCGGATGTGGTCCCTATTTTCAAGAAAGGGAACAAGGATAGTCCTGGAAATTACCGACCGGTGAGTCTGGCCTCAGTGGTTGGTAAGCTGATGGAGAGGCTTCTGAGGGACAAGATTTATGAGCATTTGGAGAAGTTTAAGTTGATTAGAAATAGTCAGCATGGTTTTGTAAAAGGCAGGTCGTGCCTTACGAGCTTAATTGAGTTCTTCGAAAATGTGACTGAACACATTGACGAAGGAAGAGCAGTGGACGTGGTGTACATGGATTTCAGCAAGGCATTTGACAAGGTCCCATATGCAAGACTTCTTGAGAAGGTGAGAGGCCATGGGATCCAAGGGGCTTTGGCCTTGTGGATCCAGAACTGGCTTGCCTGCAGAAGGCAGAGGGTGGGTGTGGATGGCTCTTTTTCTGCATGGAGGTCGGTCACCAGTGGAGTGCCCCAGGGATCTGTTCTAGGACCCTTGCTGTTTGTCATTTTCATAAATGACCTGGATGAGGAAGTGGAGGGAGGGGTGAGTAAGTTCGCTGATGACACGAAGGTCGGTGGTGTTGTGGATGGTCTGGAGGGATGTCAGAAGATGCAGCATGACATCGACAGGATGCAAGACTGGGCGGAGAAGTGGCAGATGGACTTCAACGCGGATAAATGTGTTGTGGTCCATTTGGCAGATCCAACGGGATGAATGAGTACACTATCAAAGGTAGGAGTCTTAGCTGTGTGGAAGAGCAGAGGGATCTTGTGGTCCGGGTCCATAAGACTCTCAAATCGGCCTCCCAGGTGGAGGATGTGGTTAAGAAAGCTTACGGTGTACTGGCCTTCATTCATCGAGGGATTGAGTTCAGGAGTCAGGAGGTAATGCTGCAGCTTTATAGGACCCTTGTCAGACAACACTTGGAGTACTGTGCGCAGTTCTGGTCGCCTCACTATAGGAAGGACGTGGAAGCTATTGAAAGGGTGCAGAGGAGATTTACAAGGATGTTGCCTGGATTGGGAGGCATGCCTTATGAAAACAGGTTGAGGGAGCTGGGACTGTTCTCCCTGGAGAGACGAAGGTCGAGAGGCGACCTGATAGAGGTTTACAAGATGTTGAGAGGAATAGATAGGGTGGACTTTCAGAGACTATTTCCCAGGGCTGAAATGGTCACGACGAGAGGGCACAGATTTAAGGTGCAGATAAGCAAGTACAGAGGGGATGCTAGGGGAAAGTTTTTCACTCAGAGGGTGGTGAGTGAATGGAATCGGCTGCCGTCGGTGGTGGTCGAGGCGAACTCGCTGGGGTCTTTTAAAAGACTTCTGGATGAGTATATGGATCCAATGGGATTGGGGATTATAGATAGGTCTATGGCTGGGTAGGTTTTGATGTGTTCGGCACAACTTGTGGGCCGAAGGGCCTGTTTGTGCTGTAGTGTTCTATGTTCTAGGTTCTATGAGATCCAATCCCTGGGGTGAGAAATGAGGTCAGCACCTTGCCCCCAACCCGAGCCCACCCAACACCCAGAATTATAGAGGTACCCTTCCTCTAGAGCCTGGCAGTAACAAAGGGGCAAATAGTCACTGGATCTACTTCCTTGAGCCCCCAAGGGGCTGGACAAGTGCATCAGTGCTAAGGTGTCAGAGGGCAGGGCACTGTTGGAGCTTAAAGCTCACTTTCTGCCTAGTTATATGACTCACCAGAACACTGGTCCCACCTGAATTCAGGTGAAGCCTACCCCAAAGATATAGCTCCTATTTGGAGCTGGTGTCTCATGAACCCAAATCCATTCCACCTACACTAGTCTTTGAGCGATGCATTCATCTCTCTAATCTTATTTATACTATGCCAATTTATTTATGGTTCAGCTAATAATCCAGAAATCATTATCTTTGAGATACTGCTTTTTAATTTAACAGTTAGCTGCTCATAATCCCTAAACAGAATCTCTTTCTTAATACTATCAATAGCATTGTTATCAATGTGGATCTTTGTCCTCCCACTGCAAATACAACTCCAACATCAGGCAGATGCATCGGACAGCCAACAGAACTGTCTGGACTCTGGCTCTCAGCTGAAGAGAAATGTGGCTATGTCTCCAACTGTACTATCCCCAGCTAACACTACATTTGTATTAACTCCGCCAGTTTGAATGGTGGCTTGTACCACGATGCCATGGTCAGTTTGCTCATCTATTTTGCAGTTCATGCTGTCACTCATATAAACATCCCTACTAGAATAATTAAATTGGCACTTTTTTTACAATGCTAATACACCTGCTGTATATTCCCAGCATTTTCTGGTTTAAATTTCACATTTTCAACAAGTAATTTTCAGTTTTAGCTGTTAATTGCCCTTCTTCTTTGAGATTCCCCTTTACACATTATTTCCAACAAAAAAAGATAAATTATTTCCAACAAAAAAAGATAAACCTTGTTAATTGTCTTAAGAGCAACTCAGAATAATTCATCCCTTAAGCTGTCATATACCTGAAGGTGCATTTATTAAATGTTGTACTTTTTCACACAGTTATCTGAAACAAAGCATTAATATTAACACATATTTATTCAAATATTAGATCTTATTTTTTTCAACCAAATTAGGCCAAAAATATTTCTGAACTTATATATTTCTCCAAGTTCAAAGCAAAGATTGTACACAGGAAAACACTTGTACTTACTCCGTGTTCTTCGAAAATGATGGTGCATGCACAAACCATTCTGGTTGCGAGCAGGGAACTGTGGGTGACTTCCTTGGAGGAGGAGAGTGATGCTTCAGCAAATCTAGACATTTGTAAGAATACAAAAGACTTTTAGTTTGCTTAAAAGCCAAACAATTAATTAAAAGATGAAAACACTACTTAAGATTAGAAATGTTTTTGACAACAAACTGAAATCTGGATCATGCACCTTGACATATTGGATCATTGCGGAGGTGCGGTAAAATTCTGCCCTATGTCTTATACAGAAGTTTGTCTAGATTCCAAGCTTTTGTTCTTGCATCTATAAGTAGACTTAAGCCTTTTGAAAGAAAGAAGAAAATAGTTCATAGCACTTGTACCATTCATGACTTCATGGCAAGCAAGTGCTTCACAAATATTAAAATACTTTTTTTATGGATGTGGTCACTGTTGTAATGTAGTGTGCCATGCTAAACAAAATTCTCAACCTCTTCTCTCAGTTATCTGAAGCAACTTTCACTGTGACCCCTGATAGGGTATGGCAACAGGCCAAAGATAGATGAGTAAGGATGTCATAATTTCTATATCACTCCAAACATTTTGTCATAGTCAGACTTTCTCAGACACCTATAAATAAGCATGATAAATTTTGCATCTATTTAATTAATGGAAAGAAGATTAAGTAGATTATTTTCCTGCTTGACTTTTTGCTATCCAGTATTTCATCCTAGCCCAAGCCCAGGAACAACAGAACTTTCTTTTTCAGCTCTTAATGTGATATGGGGACACATGTGACACCAAGCTACTTCTTGCCTGGATATAGTGCTATTAAGAGAGATTGGTAATTCTATGCTTATGAAGCTATATGTTATTCATCAATGATCAAAGCCAATTCTGAATGCTAATAGACAGATTGGTGTCTGAGAAAGTCTGACTATGACAAAATGTTTGGAGGGACATAGAAATTACGACATCCTTACTCATCTATCTTTGGCCTGTTGCCACAACCTATCGGGGTCACAGTGAAGGTAACTTCAGATAACTGAGACAGGGGGTTGAGAATTTTGTCTCCTCGTTAGCATGGCGCTCTACATTACAACAGTGACCACATTCCATAAAAAAAGTATTTTAATATTTGTGAAGCACTTGGATGCCATGAAGTCATGAATGGTACAAAATAAGTGCTATGAACTATTTTCTTCTTTCTTTCAAAAGGCTTAAGTCTACTTATAGACGCAAGAACAAAAGCTTGGAATCTATACAAACTTCTGTATAAGATGTAGGGCAGAATTTTACCGCACCTCCGCCCAAGTTTCGCACATCCTGCCTGAGGCCAACTGAGAATGCTGTTCTCCGAGCCGAGCCTGTCCCCCAAATCCGGGCTGGCATGTTGGTAAAATTCCGGCCACAGTTTCATATTTGAACCAGGTAGGTCCTGAATACAAAAGTACTATTATTAATTGACCATCTGATGTGACCCAATGATGCTGAAGAAGTAGATCTGCCAACACTGAGTTGGCCCACGAAAACCTTGAAGACAAGCCACCAATGGATAAGGGGTTCTAACTGAAAAACAGGGAAGCCAGTTTATTTGGTTAGCTAGGTGGCTAGCATGTGGTTCAGGATAGTGCCAAAAGAATAGGTTTGATTCACATTCCAGTTGAGACAAACTTGGGACCTGCCTCCTGGCCCTAAGAATGGAAGGCAATGACAAACCACCACCAACAAAAATGCCAAGAAAATAGAACAGAATGAAGTATCAATAGACAATAAGCCAAGAACTTCCCTTTGGGCAGAGAGCACATGAATAATGAATGAACTGGAAAAGGCAGCAACATTATCAACTGATTATACTCCAATAGTGTTCCTGCATACACTTGATGGATCTCTGAAGCCTTGGTTCTGTCAATGTTTGTCTTCATTCTCTGGACTCAGACAAGTAGGACGTATCCAGATAGCAAGAGGGTGGACAGTTCATATTGGGAACAAACGTAGTGGTACCTTTTTTTCCCTTAGGTACTGAAGAACTGACAAAATGGAGAATTAAATGGCATATAGGTTTAGCCAATATTTAGTGCATAATACCATCTTGGAAAGAAGAGTTGAAGCTTGCTGTAGTAATGCTTTCTGGATGATCATTAAGAGATTGAGTATCACTGGAATTGTAGCTAGCCCTCATTAATAAGCTACACAGAAATTTGGTGGTAGGCTTTATCAATGCTTGGAGGTGATGCTGTTATACAACGTGGAATACTTCCCAGTAATCCATATTGTATAATAGTATCATGATACTATTAGTAGTATCACAAATATTGAGTTTTATCCTGAGTTTACAGTATTACTCTTGATTTAATAAAGATCATTAAACTGAATGGCTCACTTATGTAATTGGGAATATTTCTGAAAATGTTCAGATAAATGACACCTTATTATTCTTTACATTTTTGTGCCTCTGTATTTATATGAGAGAATGATAGATTTTCATGTTGAAATCATACTCAAATATGTAAAGGCTGAAGAAGGATCAATGATTCTTATTTACTGCATCAAACTACATAGATTATTTTAATTTCATTAGTTCTAAAGCACAACCAAATTTAAGCACAGCTTTCCCAAACACAACTTTGGAATTACAAACTAGTTTATAAACATCCTAATATGGTTGATTTTTGGTGGCTTCTCTCACATCGGGGCACCTATTCTTGCATGATCAGAAAATTATGGATGTGCTGGCTATATATTTATAAATATTTATAAACAGGCACATTTGCCAGAGCGAGAGCTTGGAAAATCTACACTATGTCTTTTTTAAATCATCCATATGCCTAAGGACTGGTTTGCCTGATTTTCCCTTTCCATCTGACACTGTAGCTTCACTGACTGTAGGACTACATCCCTTTTTTATGCAAAAATCAGGATCACACATAACTGTATCAATTTGATGCTTAAATATGATTCTTCCCCATCCTTTATATTTTGAATAATTACTATTTAACTGATAGAAAAGTAATGAATTATACCACAAATATCTGCATTTCATGTAGTGCTCATTTATATTCATTGTGGGGATGACAATTAGTCCAACTATGGCAGATCAATTCTGCCATCTGCTGGTTAAGAAGCAATGATGTGATTGTGTTATATTCATGCATTGCTGGTATGGCAGTGTGTTATATATTTCTCCATACTAAATACTGAATTACCGAAAACATTCCTGTGATCCTATCTTTCGGTTTGTCTTTTTAATTTTGTCCACTAGGTGATGGTGTGTGTCCAAAATAGATCAACTTTTGCTATCTGTGAGGATGAAAATTCGAGCAGCCAATTCAGGCTGATTCACCTTGCCACTGAAAATTCTCAAAACTGACTATTGTTCAGATGAGCTCCATTAAATAGCAGAAAGAAACTGCCTCTCAAATTTATCAATGAATTGAATTACACATAAATTATGCATGCAATTTATTGATGCAAACCATTAAGATGTCATGCAATGAAACTCATTCAAGTTGGGTTCTGTTTCTTTAATATCCAAAAATCTGTTTTACCTAACTTCAGATTAAAGATTTGCACATTACAAAAGAGAACCTATTCATTATAGCAATTTCCTAAGATTTATGTTTAAACTTCAATAGTTCTTTGTCTATCCATTTTTAATTAATTTGTAAATACAGTTGTTCTGAGATTTAGAAAATAACCTCTGCAGTCCAGAATCCTTGGGATAAAGCATTTCTGGATTTGGGAATTTTCTGGATTATAGAATAATTTTAGAATGCCTGACCAAAAGTGTGTGAACCAGATATAAATATCTCAGACATAAAACATGCAAGAATTAGTGCTAAACATGAAAGTGTATATTATCAAATTCATTTGAAAATGTGGACTAATGCACAAAACAAAATTAAGCATTGTCAACAGTGCTATAGACAGAATAGAGATAACAGGCTGACCTCTTGGCTGACCAAAGACAATGAGGGCGATTTTGCCAAAAAAAATTCGAAATCCAGGATAGGCATGAAAACAGGAGAGTTTTGGATCTATTCTTTGAGCAAGTTCAAATCTGTGATGTTAGGCACTCAACACATGACAAAAGAATAGAAATGTTTTCTTGCCTGTTGAGGGAGGAGATGGAGCTTAAGTCATGCTGGCCTAAGAGCAGCAGAGGGTGCCTTTGTGCACGTGCAGGTCTTTAGCAGCACAGACATGTAACTTAGCCTCTGCTGCTCTCAGCCAGTCTCCATGGTCTCCACAAAGCACCTTCCCCAATTACCACAGAGACCCAATTGTCCCTCTCTCTCATCCCATCAATCCTTAATGCAGAGTGCGAAGTGGGTCCCTCCTCCCTCCTCACCCCAAGGAGGAGTAAGTTGCCCTTTAAGATTGTTAAAAGTAAATATGTGCGAAAAAGCAAAAACTAATTGGAACTGTAAAAAGGAACTATCTGGAGAGCTACGTCAGAACATATACTAACGTTATCTGTGAGGGTGTCCCAACTTGAAACACTGGTTTGTGATGGTGTATGGTTTTGTTTTTGGAATGGTGTGAGGAGTCAAATATAATCCCAATGTGAATATCCAATCCAGTCACCATGCAACAATTATTAAGGAATATTTATTCAATTAAATAAAGGACAAATATACAAACAGGACTATAATACTCTAAGACAATTAAGTATACAAATTACTAAACGAAAACCTACGTAGCAATTACCCCTCATTCCAAAATCTCTGAGGCTCCTTAAGACTTCCACCTTCTCAAACAACATCCAAATTAAATACATTTAACCTAACTTACAGTTACCACACAACACACAACACAGCTGAGGATCAAGTCTGGAAAAATGTATTTTCTTAGTCCAGCAAAGATACTTAAACTGCCATTATGAAGATTTCTGAACTGACTTGGCTCTAAGACTTAGATGCAGGTTTAGCCTCCTGACTGTGAATTGTGAACTAGCTTCTTGACTGCTAGATGTAAACTGGCTTCTGAGCTGCTGGATGTAAACTAGTATGCCTGCTTCTTAAAAGTAAAATAATACAGATGCTAAAATCTGAAACACAAACAGAAAATGCTAGAAAATCTCAGCAGGTCTGATAGCATCTGGGGAGAGAATAAAGCCAACGTTTTGAGTCCAGATGACCCTTCGTCAGAACTAGACCAGGTTTTCCAGCATTTTCTGTTTTTGTGGCTGCTTCTTAGGTGCCTGCAATTGTACTATATTTCCGTTTTGATTCTTCATTCTGTGTATTTGTCTATCTTCATCTCTCAAATTCCTGGACTCTAGAAATTAGCATGTGTACGTATCCAATAATCTCTGAGTCATCCAGGTAAGCTGTTTCCTACTCATATGGCAAGTTGTACTTGGTTTTGTCTAGATGTCTGCTAATCTCATTGTTGAGAAAATCACATCCGTTGAATGTTTTTTGAATGTTGGCTATTGCTGTTGTTACTAGACAGATCCGCTTTTTAAAAATAAAATGATTTAATTTGAAAGACATTTCATTTCTCAACCATTTTTTATTAGTTCTATTTTATTAGACATTACAAAAGACACAAGAATTCCTTAACATTGAAGATATCCCAGTTAATTCACTTCCACTTCCCAAAAGTCTCTTTTATACTAATGATAAAGCATCCACAATGATGATTCTCTTACGGCCACATGAAAGATTTTTAAGTTAAATTAAAGTTACCAATTGTTGCCTGCAGACCCCAGCCGGGGTCTGCCCAGGGCATATTTCGTGGCTCGCAGAGCCCCAGCCGGGGTCTACTGATGTCATTGTGGCTCGGTTGGGCACCCTGAGTGTGTTTAGGGCAGGGTGTTAAGCAAATTTTTAAGCAAATTAATTAAGCAAACTCCATCAGAATAACTGGGTGTTCCAACGTCAAACCTTTTCTAGAAATTTCAAACAATCGTGGTCATGTATATAATTTTCTCTGCTGGCAACATAAATCTTGAATGTTGCAATGCCAGTACCAGACTTACTGTCTTTTTCCAATGGTCAAATATGACTGTTGGCAACAATTTAATTTCCTTGAGAAATATTCCAATGGATTCTCAAGGCCAAGTGTCTTGTTACAATAACACCACTCCTACACCAATGTCGCTAGCACCCACTGCCATTTTAAACTGTGTTGTAACTGGATACTGCTAACATTGAGTTTTGTCGTCAACAGTTTTTAAATGGTTGAATGCTGTTTGACAGTCCTTCATCCAGTTAAAGTGTATTTTTTTCTTTAAGAGCTCTGTGAGTGATACCACTGCACTACTAAGGTTTGGCACAAACATGAAATGAAATCCGTTCATGTCCAGAAATCTTAAAATTTCTTTTCTAGTGTTGGGTTCCAAAAAGTCCAAGATGATCTGTATTTTTGCATCTCATAGTACCATTTGATTACGTCCCACTATATGTCCCAGAAATTTGGTAATAAGCAAATTCACTTTTTGCCAGATTCATCACAAAGTTGGCTTCTTGGAATGGCACGGTGATACAATGGTTAAAACTGCTGCCTTGCACTGCCAGGGACCCAGCTTCAATTCTCAGCTTTGATCATTGTCTGTATGGAGTTTGCACATTCTCTGAGGTCCGCATGTGTTTCCTCCGGATGCTCGGGTTTCCTCCCTCAGGCTGAAAGATATGCTGATTAGGTGGATTGGCCATGCTAAATTCTCCTTCAGTGTACCCAAATAGGATCCGGAATGTGGCAACTAGGGGATTTTCACAGTAACTTCATTTCAGTGTTAATGTAAGCCTATTTGTGGCTAATAAATAAACTTTTCTAAGGTCAGTTTTTTTAGGTGGTGCAGATGCTTTTCTCAACTCTGAACACCATTAAATCATCAATCTAAATGGCACAGAGACACAATCCTTAAATCACTTTGTTTATGAGCCTCTGAAAGAGTATGCTCTAAATCTCAAACAGCATAACATTGAATTGATAAAGTCCCTCTGGCATCACAAAAGTGGAGATCTTCTTTATCTTCTCAGTCAAAAGTACCTGCAAAAAGCCCTTTCGCAAGTTTATTTTGGTGATGAATTTCAACCATCCAATGCTTTTAATACAATCTTCCAAATGTGGAATAGGAAACAAATCCCAGTTGGCTCCAACACTCACCCACCTGTAGTTCACATGCAATCTCTGGGTTCTATTTGGTTTAGGCATCATGATAATAACTAGAACGCAATTCAATAATGCCATTCTAGAGTATTTTTTTAAATCCAATTCAATCAAATCAAGTCCAATTCAGAATCTGAACAAGTTGAGACATTCCCAATCCAAGCTGACAAAAACAGGGCTCTCATCTCCTGTCTTTGGCTTGATCTACATGATCCAAGCTGATTGGAGTAAGCATTGCACCTCCTCTAAGGTTTGATCTCATTTGCATTTTAGCCAAAAGACCAAGATGCCACTTTTAAAAATTGCTTCAAATGAAGCTAAAATGTAACCTAATGACTTCAACCAAGTACAGCATGTCAATAGTACACTTGATCTTAGGCAAAAGGCCAATAAGCATCATTCTGGAGCACTTTTTTTTTCTGGAGCATATACTCAATTATTTTTTGTATCTGCAATAACCTATCTGGACTTAACCTATATTTATTGATTGGAATGGTGCCATCCACAACTACATCATGCTTGGCTAATCCCGTTCTACCATTCTCATCCATTGATTCCATCTATACTTTCCACTATACTTCCCACTGCCTTGGGAAAGCAGCCAGCAATATCAAGGACCCCAAACACTGTAGACATACTCTCTTCCATCTTCTTCCATCAAGAAAAAGATACAAGAGTCTGAAAACACATACCAACAGACTCAAGAACAGCTTCTTCCCTGCTGTCATCAGACTTTTGGATGGTCCTAAGATATATTAAGCTGATGTTTCTCTTTGCCTACCTGAAACTGCAACATTATATCCTGCACCCTATCCTTTCCTTCTCCCCTATGTACTCTATGAACAGTATAGGAAGTCACTATCATAATTTTCCTCTTTGTCCTTTTCCTGCTTCATTACTAATAAGGCCTCATGCTTCTTCTAATTTCCTCTACCCCAGTATTTCTTTAACATGTTCATATGACACATTCTAACTGAATTGTGTCTATGTGGGTACACAGTACATACTCTTGCAGCATGGCCAAAGTAGTCTACCTGATACACTGCAGGGAAGGATGTCCTGAGGCATGGTACATTGTGGAAACCATGCAGATGCTACGACAATGGATAAATGAACACTGCTTTCTCTTCCTGTTGGAGAACATTTCAGTGGTCACGGGCCTTCAGCCTCTGATCTTCAGGTAAGCATTCTCCAAGACAGTCTTCACGACACACCGAGTCACTGAGCAGAGACTGATAGCCAAGTTCTGCACATATGAGGATGGCCTTAACCGGGATCTTGCATTCATGTCACACTACCTGTAATGCCCATGACTTACCTGGACTTGCAAAATCTCACTCACTGTTCTGTCTGGAGACAATACACATCTCTTTAACCTGTGCTTAACGCTCTCTCCATTCACATTGTCTGTACCTTTAATACTTGATTACCTGTAAAGACTCACATTCCAATCATTATTTTGTAAATTGAATTTGTGTCTTTATATGCCCTGTTTGTGAACAGAACTCCAACTCACTTGATAAAGGGACAGCAAGTGCTCCAAAAGCTAGTGGCTTTTGCTACCAAATAAACCTGTTGGACTTTAACCTGGTGTTGTGAGACTTATTACCAGTAATAACACCAGCACTCTCTCTCCTAATGCAAAACTATGAACTTGGACGTCCCAGTCAGCCCACTGGGCTGTCCTTAAATGTTTTCTTGTCACCTTGCATGCCCCATTCAATTGTTCTCTGAAATTTGAGATTTTTTTTAAATTTTATTTATTGTCACAAGTAGGTTTACATTAACATTGAAAAAGTTTCTGACTTCATAGTTAGTAACTTTTCACAAATTAATTTCAGTAGTCCTCTGACCTCATGCTCATGGACCAATACAAAATAACTAAATTTGGTGCAGTCATTTAATACATTTCCAATTGCAAATAATAAAAATGGAATCCCTTTGTCCCACTCACAAGGGTATTCTTGGCTATAAGCTTTCATCATGGTTTTCAAAGTCTGGTGCTACATTTCTAGTGCTCCCTGGGACTCTGGATGATAATCTCCTGTTTGATCTTCAGGCTAATTTTGATCTCTTTGAATAACCTTGAATTTGACCTATGGTCCGACTGTATCACATTTGAAAAGCCATATCTAGTAAACAATTCGATTAACTCCTCTACTACTCTCCTAGCTGTAATGGTTCTTAAAGTTATGGCTTCAAAGTTTCGGTTGGATATATTCATGATAGTTAGCAAATATTGATTCCCACTTTGCTTGACAGTCCCACACAGTCAACTAGGACCTTTATCAAATGTTGGGATCAGAATTAAAAGTGTTGGTTTGATTGCCACTTGCAGTTTCCCTATTACCTGTCAGAATGACAGGTTCAACAAAAGGTGGTTACATCTTTAAGTAGTGCAGGCCAATAAAACTGTCTTTGGAACTTGTACTGGTTTTTTTTTATTCCATGGTGTCTCCTTAATGGAATTTCATGAGCTATCCTCAGAATCTCTTTCCTAAATTCAGAAGGTAAAACAATTTTGCATACTTCTGCCCATTTGTCCTTTGCACTAACATGTGGTGATTGCCATTTTTTCTTAATACATTTTCTGTCCATAGTAACACTTGGGAATGCATTGAGCTTTCAATGCAGAGTACGTGATCTGAGAATTATTTTAATTTTGAGGTATCTGTTGTAATTCAATCAATCTCTTTGAATTGAACCACATTGGACTCGTTCTCTGAGAGCCTAATTTTGATTTAAGTGCTGGGTGGACTTGAATCTGGGAGCATTTTAAATCTGACTTTTAGACCCTTCTCCGGCGTCCTCATATGCACTCTGTCTGAAAAAAATCAGCAATTCTGAACCGCGCTACTCAAGCCTGAAACACAAATCTGGAAGGCTCCAATTGGAGCCTTCAACAGCACATGTGCAATAAAAAAATAGAAAAACTCTCCCCTGCCATATCGCTCCCGGCTGGATAAGGCCGCCCTTTGGCTCCCACAGACATTGCCCCAACCCCACAACATAACTGTTCCCCTTGTTCCCCAACCACCCCACTACCCAGACTGATCGCAGTTCCCTGCCCCCATTCCCCTCCCCACCAATTGTATGCAGAGTGGCAGCGAACCCCTTTTCTCCACCCCCACTCCCCACCAATCGCATGCAGAGTGGCAGTGGAGACACCCTGTCCCACTCCCAGAGAGACTCTGACGTGCCTCCCTTCGCACTCCCTCCCCTACCCCCCGCCATCATCACCACTATCACCATCACCGCTGATCTGAGTCAGAGAGCTGCCAGAAACTCTGAACTTACTTCCTCAGAAGCAGGAGTGCCTGAATCTGACCTTTGCAGACCATATCTGTTTCATGCTGCTCCTGACGTATAAACATGGTGGTAAAGTGGTAGTGCTGATAAGTTTGGGTGTCAAGTCTATTATGTCAATTTAAATGCATACAAATGCATTTAAATTGATCTTACGCCTATTTCGGGCATGGTCTAGCTGGCAACCATTTTTGGCGACTGGTAAAAGGCGAACGGGCGTGGAAGCATGTGCAGATCCCACAACTCATCTCACACCCAACTTTATCAAGTTTTCATGCCCAAAAATGGGTGCAACGTGATAGTAAAATTGGGCCTTGAGTCTACCTCATTCCCATTTAGCTGGCTAAAGATGACATCAGATAACTTGATCTCACTGGTCTCACCCTGGGCTTATAACTCCTTCCTCTTTTGTCTTAGTTTATGAGCCTGTGATCACGTCAAAACACAAATTGGAAAAACCCCAAGAAAGTCATTTTGCAGTTTCTCTGTGACTGGATACTCTATCAGCTGTTTAGCTACAGTAGGCATCACTATCATCCGTGATCCTGCTATATCATTGAGTAGAATGAACTGAATGCCTGCAACAGGCCAAGTTTCTACATGTCAGCCACTACTGCCCCCCGTCTTCCAGCTACTCTTTAACCTTGATTTTACTAAGAAAGTTTCTTTCACTTCCACATGAATGCTGCTGGAAAGAACATTTTCCTTCAAAGCAAATCACTGTGGAAGCTGGAATCTGAAACAAAAACAGAAAATACTGGAAAATCTCAGCAGGCCTGACAAAAGGTCTCCAGGTTCAAAACATTAGCTCTATTTTCTCTCTAAAGATGCTGTTAAATCTTTTCCTTCAATATCCATTCTGGTCAACAATGTATCTCACAATATCTTTAATACCCTATCTATTCTATTCTATCCACATAGGAATACTTTACCATTTCACACAAAGGGTATAATCATCTCCAAAAAATTCTAACTGTCATAAAATTCTGAAAATGAGAGTGTTCCATACCCATTCTTTGGGCAGGTTTGGCACTGAAATCTTCCCTTTTCTCTCAGGGTGATTGATTCACACCAGGAGAGAAGGCAGAACCTTAGTTCACTAGTGAAGCCACTTCATGCTGCTAAGGGCACCATTGTGCAAGGTGTCCCAATCTCTTGAAGAACTGGAAGACCTCCTCCCAAATCCTCCATACCTCCTCCCATGCTATTATTGGTGGCATGCTTTCCCCAACACCAACACAGGTCGTCAGCATCGGTGCATCAACACTCTCTTCAGGAGTCCTCTGGCAAACCTCTACGTACCTCCCCAGATGCTCCCTCCCTTTAGGTGCTGCCCTTGCAGAGAACCCCATTTGCATAGACCACTCCAAGCACAGTCCTCCTTTACACATAGCCCCCATCTTTGAAGACCCCCCCACCCTTTGCAGAACTCCCCTTCGTCGTATAAGCCCCCTGTCATGCATACCATACCCCCACACCCCTCTCCTGTCATAGCCCAACCCCACTCAGGCCCCACATCTATTTAGGTTCACTACCTGGCACATTTGTGGCACATATAGGTGCTCGGTGGCAGTGCCTGGCTTGGAGGCACAACAGACACTGACCGGCCATGCTTCCAATCACACAGGAGTTTCAATAGTCTCCCATCCCCCATTGTTTCATGGCACCTGTTCTCCGCTGGTTCAGACCAGTAGTGATTCTTGCTGGCGAGGGAAGATTCCAGAGGCCAGAAGATGCCGTGCAGGACACAGTAAAGGGATCAAAAAATATTCAATCCATGCAAATATCCCTATCAAAATACACTTGGGAGGATTGCTTGTGGCACCAAACCAGTTTGTACCTGATGTGAAACGGATTTTTGGCCCCTCACACAATCTTACTGGCTCGCCACCGGCCAACCGGCAAGGTGAGCAATAAAATCACGACCAAAATCTTTAAGCACATCTGCCAGCTGCTAGCCCCTCAACAAGTTGTGCATACATTTCTTTCTGTAGTTGTCAACTCTTTCTCTTGATGTACCAATATGACTGGCTTTTCTTGTTCTCCAGTGTCAAAGTTCACTTTTTTCTGTTTAAGGTTAATAATCCCAACTGTCCAACCATTTAATCTCCAGCATAATGATTTTGTGAGTCCCAGTTTATTACAGTGAAAGCATCTAACCCTTTATATAGCTCTCACCCTCTGAAAGACTGGTTTATTTTTGAGTGAAGTCACCTTCAAGTTTCTGACCTGTCCTCTCTCTCACTTTCCCTGTTTCTAGCTTTCTCTGATTTAAAAGTGAGTCTAAAGAAAGTTTTTGGGGTCTATGAACCAACTCATAGTTGTCCTTAAGCTCGGTGGCTTGTCTGGATGTTATAACTTACTGTTCCTTAACATGAGTTTTAATCATTCCAGGCAATGAATCTTTAAACTCCCTCAACAAAATTATCTTATATTTTTATTGCTCACACCCGCCTATCAAAAAGAGTTTATTTAACCCTTTCAAATTCCATAAAAGTCTGTCCAGCCTGTTTTCTTACAGCTCGAAACGTTAATCTGTGAGCCTCCTGTACTAGCTTTCAAGCTCTCTTCATTTTCTCATAATCCCCAGATCTTTCTTTTGACAGCGACGCACAGACTTCACTAGCTTTATTCATCTACATGTTTAGTCTGTACGAGGAGGGTTCAAATGTCTTATGGCCATTTCACTTGTTTAGCTATTTTCTCAAAAGCACAAAAAACATCTTGATATCCCTTTCATCAAACTTTGGGAGGGCTTGTCTGAACGTCTCCCCTTTATTTTCCCATCTAGAACCACCTTACTCGACAGTCTGCTCGAACCTTTCTGTCTCTGCTTTTTTTTGTGAAGTTGGAAGTCTCTCTCTCTCTCTCTTTGTCCCTTTCTTTCCTTATGGCTTCTTACATTTCCCTTTTAAACTTTCTTTTATTCCTGTTGGAAAGCTTTCTCCTTTTCCCTTTCCTCTCTTTCCCTCTTTTTTCTGCATCCCTAAGTTCTTAATATCTATGTTTCTTTGTATTTGAAGCCTAGCTAATTCAAGTTCTTCACTTCTCAAACTAGTGGGTCTGGCTAACCCCTCTCATATATTTAAATGCATTGCTTTGCTTTCAATGATCTCAACCTTCTTCTTCCCTGGAGCTGACTGCTTCTGATGTGTCTTCCAATTCCATCAATTTAGTTTTAGGCACACTTTTCAAACTTTTTAAACTTATTTTCTCTACTTCCAGGTAAGATCGACCTAGATCAAGAACTATTATTTCTGACAGCTTTCTTTCTTTAAATAACATGTTCTCACTTAGTTCCACATGGTCCTCACTCTCCTTATATTTAAAATGTCAGAATTCCCCAAGGAATTAAGTTTTTTAGGATCCTGGACTCAAGCTCCAAAATTTCTATCACAAGTCATGCTGATGTTATCTCAGAAAGTGTCCCAACTTGAAACATAGTTCGTTGTGTGAATAGCTCTGTTTTTGGAATGGTGTGAGGACCCATGTGAAACCCCATTGAAAATAACCAGTCCAGTCATTCTTTAACAATTATTAAATTTGTTTATTAAATTAAAGCTCTCTATGTCTGGACGAGGGGGCTTTATTTTATCATGCTGATCGGGGTGCCCTTTAGACTTGGTCCTCCAACATTTTTGCAGCCTTGCCAGCTTTATTAAGCTGCACCCAGCCAGGGTGATAAGCATGCTCCCATGCAGACTCTCTCACACTGGTGCCAGAAAATCTGGAGTGAGCATTTAGCTTTGCACGTAGAGATACACGCCAATTTTCAGTTTGAACATGACACTCTGCCAGATTTTGAAAAATTCCACCCTGTGATTTGCAGGGCCTCCTGTAATGAACTCTAGGTAACTAGTATTGTGATAGCTGGAGAGGTACCAGTTTATTAAATTTGCTTATTATCAGCATCTCTTTGTCTCAGAAGGTAAATTTAAGTTTGCAAAACAGGAAGTTAACCACTTACTCCTTCTGAAGAAACTACAGCTATCAATGAGGCTTAGAATCTTTGTAAACATTGTGGTTAAGATCAATAGAGGTACTTGAAGGAAATTCAAGCATGAAGGGAAATGAAAATAAGAACAGCTGACTGGCATGAGCAGAAATCCATTAAGGTGTCAATGCAGGACTATTTTAAAGCACTATACTAAATTGACAGAGATCAAGGCTTTCAATAGCATAGAGAGGGTTTCAAATGTTTCAGCTTGCCAGGTAGCTCAGAGACACTGAATCTAAGTTGAGTGAATACACTGGGGCTGAGTGCAGAATGGAACCCTCACCCTTCCCACCAACACAACCAGGTGAAATTGGCACCTCCTCTATGTTAGTGCACTTCAAAGTGGTCTGCTCACACCTGCAGCTTCTGACAGGAGAAAGATAAATATCTGCACAATGGAGTACTGCAGTGATTTAAAAGCCTGACAGGTGACTAGGTGGCATGACGATTAAAGTGACCTGGCCACTTTAACATTTTCATAGTTGATAGGCAGGAATATAGGTAGTGATCACAGAACTACCTGAAATTATCCTGCTAGGGTGATCTTCAGGTCTGACAGAACTAGAAGAGCAGTCCTGCCATGAGTTCCCCAATCCAAGGGAGAGTGGCAAGGTCAATCTCTTGCCCCCAGCCCGAGCCCACTCAACCTCCAGGAACCTTGAGTGTTCCTTCTCTGTAGCCTGGCAGCAGAAGAGGGGCAAATGGCCTCAGGGACCAAGGCACTAGGCCAGAGTGTCAGTGCCAGGGTGCCAGGAGCAGTACACCATTGTGATTACCATAGCTCATAGAATGAATGGGGCACCTGAGTTGGGGTCTGATGGAGGAGAAGGCCTGAATGGAGTTACTGAGAAGAAGAGGAAAGGAGGCCTGTGGGGTTCTCAGGGTGGGGAACAGGCCTGGGTAGGGGGTCTGAAGATGAAGGGAGTCATGTAAAAGGTCTGAGAAGAAGGGGGGCATGGAAGCTCTGAAGAGTGCTGATACTGGAGAATCTGAGGAGGAAAGAGGTGTGTGTTGGGTGGTCTGAGAATGGCAGGGACTTGAGGGAGATGTCAGGTTCGGTCATCCTCATGACTGCTTGTTGTGGGATGGGTAATCCATGATTTGAGTGGTGGGTGGGAAGATGCCCCTCTTTGCCAAGGGATTGGTGGGTCCTTCATGCTGTGTCCCGACTTAGCAACACCAAAGCCCAACAGGTGCCGTTCCCACTGGGGACAAAGGTCCATGGCGGAACAGATGAAAGGACAGTTAAATCCGTTAACTGTATCACAATTAGCAGGTATGCATAATTATGGGGTTGCCACCCATTATGGGCGGGAATCCAATTGAGGCCAATGGATGGATCAGATGAATCCCAATTGCTTTGACACCTGTTGGGAATCCTGAGTTTTGGTCAAGCCCCAGGGCATCAGAATTCCTGTGGACTGTCTCATGAGGCTGGAGAACTCAGCCCAAATACCCTTCAAATTTTAATTAGGAATCACCATAACGTTCCAACAAAATGGTCATTAAAAAGAAAATACAGTATAACTCTTATCTGTAGTTACCTTAGGATCATATCTTCTTACCTGCCCTGCCTCCTTGTTTGGCTAATTTTACATAGTCTGAGTCTGAGTCCTTAATCCATAATCTACGGCTCTCAAAGGTGGCCTCCTTGTGAGGCTCTGCAAGTTTACTCAAGCCTGGGATCTGTGAAGTTGGAGGAAGTTGTACTTGAGTCTTGTCTGTTTTCGTTGGTTTCTGGGGTATGTGGTAAAACCAATCTGCAAAAAGTAAAGAATGTTAGAACATTTGTTGCACACTGTCATCAGAATTCTTTTCCAATTGGTTCCAAATTTGAAATAAATTGAAAATCATTTTCTCAAAATGTTATCTTAAAAATTGTTCCACTGTGGTGATGATTTGCAACAAATAATCTTACTATTCTGTCAGCTGTGGTTCAGTTGTAGCAAACTCACCTCTTGAGTTAGTTCAAGCCACACTCCAGACTGAGCACAAAATCTAGATTGGGAATTTGACAGGATGGATGGGGAAAGGATGTTTCCACTTGTACGACAGTCTAAACTAGGGGACACAGTTTTAAGAAAAGGGTCTGTTTCCCATTTAAGATGGAGGTGAGAATATTTTTTTCTCTCAGAGGTGGTGAATCTTTAGAACTCTACCCCAGAGAGTGGCAGGACAGGATATTGAATATTTTTATGGTAGAGGTAGATAGATTCTTAATTAACAAGGGAATCTAATCATTTCAGCCTTGATCTTACTGAATGGCAGCTTCAGCATGAGGGACCAAACTGCCTACTCCAGCTCCTGAATTACAAGTTCATTTGACATTCTAATGCAGTACTGAATGAGTGCTGCACCATTAGTCTTGCAGGTGAGATGCATGCAAACAATTCCATGGCAGTATTAAGAAGAACAACAGAGTTCTCCCAGTATGCTAGCCAATGGTTATCCCTGAACAGTCATCACTTAAACAGATTTTCTGATCATTATCATCATTGTTGTTTTGATATCTTGTGGTGCACAAATTGGTTGCCAGATTATCTATATCATAACAGTGACTTTATTGGCTGTAAAGCTCTTTAGAATAACTTAACCTCAATTGTATAGATAGAAGGTTTTTTTTCCCTTTTCATAATTACATTAAAATCGATTGTGGAAAATTGTTCATTTTACCTGGTATCACTGGAAGCTTCATTAAAGACAAGAATTCAAATCTCAGTAAGATGACTTTTGATTAATTATTTTCCTGCTTATTATAAAGCTGCAATAAGCTCATTCAATTGGATTCTGGAATTTTATTCTTATAATCCTGAAAATATGCAATATAAAAGCCAAATAACAAGATAAATACATTTTTCTTTAAATCCTGGCTACATTAACTATTAAATTTTCTTCAAAAACTTTAAAAAACAAAGCTATTGAATAATTAAATATATCTTTTAGATATATCTTTTAGCTGAACAGAGGAGGGAAACAATTTATTATCTAAAAAGGCAGTGTACAAATAGAGCATGATTTTCCCATTTGTTTCCCACTGGTGTTAGCAGTACCTGTCGGGTAGGATGTAAAAGCATGCACTGCATAAATGATTCTGGCCAGCCCAGCTTCACAAAAATCAGGTACCCTTTTTAAACATAACAGAAAAGAGGAAGTGAAACCTATTGCCTGATGTATAATTGATCCAACCTGTCAATCAGGATAAGAATGCTCATAAACATTGCAGTTGGGAAGAAAACCAAGTATTTGAGATGCATTCAACTGTGAAGGGAAAAACAAACAAACAAAGCTCCCTCCTGGTATGTTACTCTTCCAATCTGTCAATCAAAAGCTAGTTAAAGGCACTGGTGCACAAAATTGAATGAACACAAAGCTTTTGAGACACTTGAGCTTTCCAGGAAGGTTTGGAGACCTACAAAAAAGGCAGTCTTTACAGTATGGAGCTGAATGAGCAGGTCTGATGGAAGGAGAACTTTCTTGAAGCTTACTGAATTACATCAGCAATGAACAGTCTGATTTGCTCTGGAGATGTCAATCAGAACAGTGGGCTGCACCTACTGATTATTCAGGCAACTAAAAGGAATGCCCCAGTGAAGCACATATCTCCTGTCAGTCAGATACTCGAAAGGGGTCTTCTCACAACTGGAGAAAGAGAAAGGGCAATCATTTCTGCAGAACGGAGTGCTGCTGAGATTTTGAAGGTTCCAGGCGTCCAAGGGGCATGGATATTAAAATGACCAGGCCACTTCAAAGATTCCACAGTATGCAGACAAGAATGAAGATTTTGAACTGAAAGCTGCCTGAGATCTCCATTCTAAAAGAGATCGTCACCTGTACCAGGGCTGGAAAGAGCAGTCCTGCCATGAGACCCCCATCCAGAAAAGAGTCCCAAGATCAACCCTTCCCGCTAAATCTGACTCCATCCAAATCCCAGGTCCCTTGGGAGACCCTCTCTCTGCAGCCTGGCAGGACCACAGGAGCACATGAGTACACGAGTACAGTATCTATTTCTTTTCTCCACCGCCACCCACCCCCGATGTCCAAGGCACTCAATCACATTTGTCAGGACCTTATCAAATCCCATCTACTGGACTTCAGGCCGCGGGAGGTGAGAGGAGTGGGGGGAAGGGTAGCAGCATGTGAGGAAGCTGGAACGTCCAGCTTCAAACTCATCATATCAGGTAAATTAATTTTTTAGCATATCAATTAGGATCCTGTCTGTTCTAGATAGGAATTTGATTGGGCCAGCCAGTAAAATGGCAATGGGTTTAATGCCCAATGCAATCCCATTTTAGCCCTGATGCCCAATTCAATGGGCCCGTAGCAATCCTCCCTCTGGGTAGCGGGAACAAAGAATCGTCCTCCATACACTTAACTTTCAATAGCCCAAAATTGTATGACATTGCTGTGCAAATAAATTATAATGAGACATACTATCTGCAAACTCACCATCATAATACAAACAAGCATTAACATTTCTAACAGGTATTAGATTAGATTTTTGCCAACTATTCACAGTCAATGAAGCAAATCAATAGACAAACTTCAAAGCTGTCCTAACAATTCCAATAATTAACTGCATTTCCTCCAAATTCTGGCTAAAACATCATAAATTGAAGTAAGCATATTAATAAAATCTCTCATCCTAGTTGAACACAATTACTTTTTACATATTTTCCTCACTATAGGAATATTTTCTCTTTGCATGCCATTGAAAGAACATATAGCAATAAAAATAGAGCCACAGAACTCTTTATCAGAGTTTTCACAATATGAACGATGATACAACTAATATCGAATAATCTAGTAACCGACAGTCAGATCTCACTGATCCACACGTGGAAAGATGCATGAGCTTATAAATCAATCAGTGCTTCATATTTTGACTAAAAACTCAATGTAAAAGAACCTTAGTCTCAGGAATCTTTGCTTACCAATATACATAGGCTTTCAGTCCAACAATGCTTCAATTTTAAAATTCTCATCTTTCATTTCAAATCCCTCCACAATCTCACTCTCCCTTTCTCTATAATCATTATGTTAAATATGCTACATAAATGCAAGTTGTTACTGAATTTGAATACTACCTCTCTACAAGTGAATATCTTAAGTGAAGGAAGGGAAGCATGGAATGTGAAAAAAGCATATGGTCAGTTAATCCATTCACAGATCATGTAAACTATTGTGATCTGTAGCCAATCCAGTTAATTTCTTTAAGTAGACAAACAACTACAAGTGAAATTGTATTAGATCTGAAATTACAATGAAATTGTATTAGATCTGAAAGTGAAATTAGATCTGGTAGTGTGTAACGGTAGAATTAGGGATCTTCTTGTGAGGGATCCTTTTGGGACGAGTGATTATAGTATGGTTGAATTTCTGATGCAGATGGAGGATGAGAAAGTAGGGTCCCGAACCTGTGTCCTCTGTTTGAACAGAGGGGAGTATGGTAAGATGAGAGTGCAATTGGCGAATGTAGATTGGAGGTGCAGATTGGTTGGTAGGATAGCTGAGGAACAGTGGAGGATTTTTAAGGAGATCTTTTTCAGTACTCAGCAGAAATATATTCTGATGGTAAAGAAGGACTGTAGGAGAAGGGATAACTAGTCATGGTTATCGAAAGAAATAAAGGAGAGTATTTAATTAAAAGCTGATGTGGCAAAGAGCAGCTAAAAATAGTGAGCGATTAGAAGATTGGGAAAGATTTAAAAAACACAAAGAATGACTAAGAAAGTAATAAAGAAAGGAAAGATAGAGAATGAAGTTAAACTAGCTCTAAATATAAAAAAAGATAATAAAAGTTTTTACAAATATGTGAAGAAGAGACTGGCTAGAGTGAATGTTGGACCCTTGGAAGATGAGAGGGGGGATTTAGCGGTGGGTGATGAGGAAATGGCTGAGGCTTTAAATAAGTTTTTTGTGTCAGTCTTCACGGAGGAGAACACAAATAACTTGCCGGATATTAAAGATAGAAGGGTGATAGGAGATGAGGTCCTTAATGCGACTACTGTCACTAGAGAGGTAGTGCTTGATAGACTAACGGGAATGAAGTTAGACAAGTCCCTGGGACTGGATGGAATGCATCTCAGGGTTTTGAAAGAAATGGCAGAGGTGATAGTGGATGCCTTTGTAATTATTTATGAAAATTCGCTGGACTCTGGGGAAGTGCCGGAAGATTGGAAAACCGCTAATGTTATGCCGCTGTTTAAAAAAGGTAGCAGACAAAAGACAGGGAATTATAGGCTGGTTAGTTTAACGTCTGTGATTGGAAAAATGCTAGAATCTGTCATCAAAGAAGAAATGTGAGGCACCTAGAAAAGAACAGTTTGATCAAGTAGATGCAGCATGGATTTGTGAAGGGGAAGTTGCGTTTAACGAATTTGGATTTATTTGATTTCTATGAGAATGTGACTAGTACAGTAGACAAAGGGGAACCAGTGGATGTAGTGTTTTTAGATTTCCAAAAGGCGTTTGATAAGGTGCCTCACAAAAAGTTGCTGCAAAAGGTTAGGGTGAACAGAGTTGGGGTCAGGTGTTAGTGTGGATAGAGGATTGGTTGTCTGATAGGAAGCAGAGAGTTGGAATCAGTAGGTGCTATTCTGGTTGGTGACTAGTGGAGTGCCACAGGGATCAGTGCTGGGGCCTCAACTGTTTACCATTTACATAGATGATCTGGAGAAGGGAACTGAGTGTAGAGTAATGAAATTTGCTGATGACACGAAGATGAGTGGAAAAGCAAATTGCGTGGAAGGTGCGGAAAGTCTGCAGAGAGATCTGAATAGGCTGAGTGAGTGGGCAAGGACCTGGCAGATGGAGTATAATGTCAGTAAATGTGAGGTTATCCACTTTGATAGAAATAATAGTAGGAGGGATTATTATTTAAAAGGCAAAAAACTGCCGCATGCTACAGTGCAGAAGGACCTGGGGATCCTTGTGCACGAATCGCAAAAACCTAGTCTGCAGGTGCAGGAGGTGATCAAGGAGGTGAATGGAATAGAACATAGAACATAGAACATAGAACATTACAGCACAGAACAAGCCCTTCGGCCTTCGATGTTGTGCCGACCAAAATAAAAAGCAATGCCCCTCCAAACTAAACCATTCCCTTCTCTTCCATATACTTATCAATTAACCTCTTAAACGCCACCAAACTTGGCGCATCTACAACAGCTGCCGGCAGGGCATTCCACTCCCTAATCACTCTTTGAGTAAAGAACCTACCTCTGATATCCGTCCTATAACTCATACCCCTAATTTAAAGCTGTGTCCCCTCGTGCTAGCTTTCTCCATCCTAGGAAAAAGGCTATCACTGTCCACCCTATCTAAACCTCTAATCATCTGATATGCTTCAATAAGATCCCCTCTTAGCCGCCTCCTTTCTAACGAAAACAACCTCAAATCCTTCAACCTCTCTTCATAGGACCGGCCCTCCATACCAGGCAACATCCTGGTAAACCTCCTCTGTACCCTCTCCAATGCCTCCACATCTTTCTTATAATGTGGGGACCAGAACTGCACACAATACTCAAGTGCGGCCGCACTAGAGTTTTGTACAGTTGCAACATGATGCTGCGGCTCCTAAATTCAATCCCCCTACCAATAAAAGCTAGACTCCATATGCCTTCTTAACAACTTTATCCACTTGACTGCCTACTTTCAGGGATCTATTGACACATACACCAAGATCCTTCTGTTCCTCAACACTATTAGAGCCCTACCATTAGCCCTATACTCTACACATTTATTGTTCCTGCCAAAGTGCATTACCTCACACTTTTCCACATTAAACTCCATTTGCCACCTCTCGGCCCAGCTCTGCAACTTGTCCAAGTCACTCTGGAAACTATAACACCCCTCTTCACTATCTACCACTCCACCAACTTTAGTGTCATCTGCAAATTTACTGATCCATCCCTCAATACCCTCATCCAGATCATTTATAAAAATTACAAACCGCAGGGGCCCCAAAACAGACCCCTGAGGCACACCACTCGTCACCGAACTCCACGATGAATATCTCCCATCAACCACCACCCTCTGCCTTCTATCTGCCAGCCAATTTCTAATCCAATTAGCTAAATCACCCTCTATTCCACACATCTGCATTTTCTGTAGAAGTCTTCCATGGGCCACCTTATCAAACGCCTTACTAAAGTCCATAGATACTACATCAACCGCCTTACCCCCATCCACCTCTCTGGTCACTTTCTCAAAAAACTCAATGAGATTAGTAAGGCATGACCTACCCTTCACGAAACCATGCTGACTATCCCCAATCAATTCATTTCTCTCTAAATAACCATAAATCCTATCCCTAATAATTCTCTCCAATACCTTGCCCACAACAGAAGTAAGACTCACTGGCCTATAATGTTGGCCTTTATAGCGAGGGGGATAGAATATAAAAGCAGGGAGGTTTTGCTGCAACTGTACAGGGTACTGGTGAAGCCGCAACTGGAGTACTATGTGCAGTTTGGTCGTCGCATTTGCTGAAGGACATACTGGCCTTGAAGGAAGTGCAGAGAAGATTCACTAGGCTGATACCAGAGATGAGGGGTTAGCCTACGAGGAGAGATTGAATAGACTGCGTCTGTACTCATTGGAGTTTAGAAGGCTGAGGGGTGATCTTAAAGAGACATATAAGATAATGAAAGGATAGATAAGGTAAAGGTGGAGAGATTCTTCCCGCTTAGAAAGGATAGCAGAATTAGAGGGCACAGCCTCAAAATAAGGGGTGGGGGGGGCAGTTTAGATCAGAGTAGAGGAGGAACTTCTTCACTCAAAGGGTGATGAGTTTCTGGAATTCTCTGCCCATTGAAGTGGTGGAGGCTACCTCACCGAATATATTTAAGTCATAGGTAGATAGATTTCTGTTAGACAAGGGAATTAAGGGTTATGGGGAGAAAGCGGGAAAGTGGAACTGATCCACTTCAGATCAGCCATGATCTTGTTGAATGGTGGGGCAGGCTTGAAGGGCTGGATGGCCTACTCCTGCTCCTATTTCTTATGTTCTTAAATTTCTAAGGCAAAACTCTTGTGAAAAACGTTGTTACCTTGAAATTAAACAAACAAAACACTAAGAGGTTAATTTAACTTAAATGTAATAGTGCACCCGACTGTGTCTTGCTCCTAGGTATTAATTATCATGAACTATACATTATTCTTTCTACTGAGGTTAATATTTCGATCTTCTGTCCTGTTTATATTTGTTTAACTAAGTATTGATATAGGTTTTTTTATTCCTTCACGGGATGTGTGGGCATGGCTGGTTAGGCCAGCATTGATCTAGTTGCCTTTGAGATGATGGTGGTGAGCCACCTTCTTGACCTGCTGCAATCCATATGATAGAGGTACACCTGTTAGGAAGGGAGTCACAGGATTTTGATTCAGTGACAGAAAAGGAATGTCAATATAGTTCCAAGTCATGATGATACGTGGCTCGGAGGGGAACTTCTGCATGTGATGGTGTTCCCATGCATCTGCTGCCCTGTTCTTCTAAATGGTAGAGGTCACAGTTTGGAAGGTGTTGAAGAAGGAGAAAAGGTGTTGAAGAAGGAGGCCTGGTGAAATGCTGCACTATACCATACACACTGCTGCTTCTATGCATGGTGGTGGAGGGGTTGAATGCTGAAGAAGGTAAATTGGGTGCCAATCAAGTAGGTTGTTTTGTCCTGGATAGTGTTGAGCTTCTTCAGTTTTGATGGAACTGTACTCATCCAGGCAAGTGAAAAGTATTCTATCATATTCTTGACTTGTAGCTTGTAGATAATGGACAGGCTTTGGGGTGTCAATGGGTGAATTACTCTCCACAGAACTCCCTGCTTCTGATCTGCTCTTGTAACCACAGTATTCATAACACTGGTTATAACACTAGTCCAGTTCAGTTTCTTGACAGTGGGAGATTCAGTGATGATAACACCATTGAAAATCAAGGGAAGGTCAGATTCTCTCTTCTTGTCTGGTATTTGAGTGACAGGAATGTAACTTGCCACTTATCAGCTCAAATCTGAATGTCATCCAGATCTTGCTGCATCTGGACATGACTACATCAGTATCTAAAAGTCATGAATAGTGTTGAACATTGCATCAGGGAAGGTCATTGATGAAGCAACTGAAGATAGCTGGGCCTGAGACAGTACCCTGAGGAACTCCTGCAGTGATGACCTGGCACTGAGATGATCAGTCTCCAGTAACTACAACTATCTCCTTTTGTTCTAAGTATGATTCCAACCTATGGAGAGTCTTCCACATGATTCTCATTGATTCTCAGTTTGTTTTATTTCCCTGATGCCACACTTGGTTAAGTGCTGCCTTGATGTCTAAGGCATCACACTCACCTCAACTCATGTGTTTTTAAGTTTTAGCTCATGAACAATTGAACAAAACATTTTGATTATGTTCCTTGACCACACATACAATCAGATCATCCTAGGAAGTATTCTAATCCAAAGTGATTTGTCATAACTTAACAGTATAAAAAATCAAAACAGTGAATGGTTGGTTGTACATTTGAGGTCTGTGATGTTTGAAAGTCATTTGCAGCTTAATGCAATTCTACTTTTAATAATCTGTGCAGGGATGCAAATGACCCAAAGTCAACCAGAAGCAACATAACTGTCTTGAAAATCAATATTTTTCTCATTAGAGTGAAATTGAAGTACTTGCATTTTGTTTAATTCATTTTATCACACTGGTGTATTCATTCGTAATCTCTATAAGGAGAATTATCATGTACAGGTATGATTGAGAGCAGTATTAGTCAAAATTTTAATCTCCTGAATATGCCTTTCTCTGCTGCCTATAAATCAATGTCTAAGAACAGTATTTTCCAAACAGAAACAGATCAATCCAAGAATTAGGAACATAGGTAATATGGAGAAAAATGGATTGATTGGAATGTAATGCCAGAGATACATAATTCTAAAGTGGCAGTCCCACTGCACTGTGGAACAGCATGTGGCTGAGGAAAAGGAGCTGTTAAGATGATATTACATAGGAGCAAAATTAGGTCACTCGACCCATTGAGTCTGCTCCAGCATTCAATCATGGCTGATATTTTTTCTCATCCCCATTCTCCTGCCTTTTCCCCATAACTCCTAACCCCCTTATTAATCAAGACCATATCTATCTCAAGTAAAGTGGTGGAGGCAGGTACTCTGAAGTTATTTAAGAAATACTTAGATGGGCACATGAACAGAATGGGAATGGAGGGGTATAGAAAACTGATTTAAAATAGGGATCATGAACCTTGACAGTCCCTGGGAAGTGTGTAAATAGATGATGATATTGATGTACTTGTTTTATAGCACCATGCAGCCTGCACCAACCAATTACACTAATGTCAAATGTTATCTTATTATGCCTCTAATGGGAGGATCAAATTTACATGTAAAATGAATCAACAGTGCATTAGCATTTGTCTGGATTTTAATCTGAGGGTCTGTTCCAAGGTAGGGAAACCCAGGAGAATGGGTTTTCTGTTTTTTTGGTTGGATTTCCATCCACAGCAACAAGACAGACTGCAATCTTGTTGGGTACAGAAGCCTACAGCAGAACATCCCAGGGTTGGGAGCAGGTAGGTCTGAGATTCTTTACCAGACCCATGGCATCAGTTGTCAGGTGCCTGGAGAGACAGGAATGTTCCACTCATTTCTGTCTCTTCAGGCACCTCACAATTTCCATCTGAATAACCAAAGTACATACTCACTCTTTTCCTATTGCTCTCTCACACACATGCCTCACAACCACCCTCCACGAATGTTGGCCTTTCCTCCATTACTACCATAATTCTCTGCTTTCTGTCTTTGCAGGATAAGAGAGTATAACCTCACAGAGGGACAGAGATCTGGGGAGGCGATAGATATCTTAACAGCTACTGATGATAGATACCCACTGGGAAGGAGGTCTTGTTCCAGCTGCAAAAATCTGGGCCTCCAGACACACTGGTGCTCACATGTGTTGAGCAAGCTCTGGTGGTGTTGGGGATCTCTCCTCCCAGGAGTTGGATTTCTGTGTCAATCCCCACTGCACTGTGGAACAGCATGTGGCTGAGGAAAAGGTAGCTGTTAAGATGATAATACATAGGAGCAAAATTAGGTCACTCGACCCATTGAGTCTGCTCCAGCATTCAATCATGGCCGATATTTTTTCTCATCCCCATTCTCCTGCCTTTTCCCCATAACTCCTAACCCCCTTATTAATCAAGACCATATCTATCTCAAGTAAAGTGGTGGAGGCAGGTACTCTGGAGTTATTTAAGAAATACTTAGATGGGCACATGAACAGAATGGGAATGGAGGGGTATAGAAAACTGATTTAAAATAGGGATCATGAACCTTGACAGTCCCTGGGAAGTGTGTAAATAGATGATGATATTGATGTACTTGTTTTTATCCTTCAGGTGCTTTGATCCACCTTGTTGTTGAACAAGGGGCAACATGCGATGGGTCGTGAGAGGACTGCTCTTAGATTTTTTTCGAGAGTATCCTAGTGCTTCACGTCGTTAGTGTACGCTTGACCTGGACCATTTGATGGGCAACATGACAGCTCAGTGACTATCGCTGTGCTGTGCAGATACCTGGATTTGGGCCTGTGTCTGTGGGAGTTTGCGCATTCTCCCCGTGCTTGCGTGGGTTTTCTCCGGGTGCTCCGGTTTCCTCCCACATCCAAAAGATGTGCTCTTAGGCTAATTGGCAAAACAAATTCTCCCTAAATTGTCTCAAATTTGGTTTTTAATCCATTGATCTATAAACATAGACAGGGATCACAGGTAGAGGTGGGAACATCGGGGTGGCAGCGCGGGCTCATTGGGCCAAAGGGCCTGTTTCCCGTGCTGTTTTGTTCTTTGTTCTATCTTAAAGACACTCAATGCCCTGGTCTCCACAGTCTTTTGTGGCAAAGAGTTCTACAGATTCACCACTTTCTGGCTGAAGAAATTCCTCCTTATCTCTGTTTAAAGGATTATCCCTTTAGCCTGAGGTTGTGCCCTCTGGTTCTAGTTTTTCCTACTAGTGGAAACATCCTCTTCATGTCCACTCTATTCAAGCCTCGCAGGATCCTGTAAGTTTCAATAAGATTCCCCAGCATTCCTCTAAACTCCAAGACCGTTCCTCATACACAAGCTCTTCATTCTTATAAACCTCCTATGGGCCCTTTCCAAGGCCAGCACATCCTTCCTTAAAACTGCTCACAATACTCCAAATGGGGTCTGATCAGAGCCTTATACAGCCTCAGAAGAATACCCTTGCTTTTGTATTCTAGCCCTCTCAGCATGAATACTAACACTGCATTTGCCTTACTGCCAACTGAACCTGCATGTTAACCTTAAGAGAATCCTGAACAATAACTTCCAAATCCCTTTGTGTTTACGATTTCCTAAGCATTTTCCCATTTAAAAAATAGTTTATGCCTCCATTCCTTCTTCCAAAGTGCAAAAACTCACCTTTTTCCACATTGTATTCTATCTGCCACTTTTTGCCCACTCTCCAAACCTGTCCAAGTCCTTCTGCTTCCTTCAATACTATTTGTCTCTGTACATACCTTTATATCATCTGCAAACTTAGCAACAGTGCCTTCAATTCCTTCCTTCAAATCATTAATGTATAGTATGAAAGTTGGTTCCAACACTAACCCCTGAGGCACATCACTAGTCACTGTTGCCATCCTGAAAAAGACCCCTTTATCCCCACTCTCTGCCTTCTGCCAGTTGGTGCTACTCTTTATGCTGTTGTTGGAACCATTGCTGTTGCTCCTCTTGCTCTTAATCAGAACTGCAATTTAGAGTTGTACAAGCTGTTCCCATTCCATGATGAACGCGGGCAACAGGAAAGTTTAACAGAAGGTGTGTGAAGTGCAATTAGATGAAATAACTAGTAAAATTGCAAGAAGTCAGCAATCATCTATTAAACATTGAACGCAGTGAGTAGCAGCCTCTCATTTGGCTATGACTTAACTTCTTCAGTTTTACTAATTAAAGATTTTAACCTGTGAACTTCAAGGAGTCTTCACCACATTGGTAAAGTAGGCGAATTTCAACATCTCAGGAAATAAATCCACTCACTGCCTCAAATCCTTGGCTGAAACAGAACTTAATTGTTTATTTGAATTTTTAAATACTGGGATTTCCTACTCACATCCCAACTGGCCAGGGTGAAAACTGGAAGATTATGTTGTATGGGATCCTGACATGGTCTCAGGAAGCTCAGGTTTCTACATGTCATGCATGCACTAAACCCATCTCCCCCATTGACTTTGTTTCTCTCTTCACAGGTGCTGTCTGGCTTGCTGAGTATTTTCAATATTTTTGCTTTTATATAAAATTAAATCTTGACTAAACTAGCAAATTGATGGTTGAAAAGCAATAAGATCACAGTGATAAATTTGGGCACCTTTGCAAAAAATGCATGTGTTGAAGGTGAAAAATATATTTTAAAGGATGATTTAAGCACATTCACAGCCCAGGAAGTTTGAATTTTTGACATTTTTCAATACTTGAAAGTTTGAGAATGATATTTATCAGTTATTCTGAGCTGTTGTCTTCCAATTCCATAGCAACTCCTAAAGGTTATTCTGCTTTAACAGACTTTGCACCATTAAGATTAAAATAATATTTTAAATGATTCTAAACAGGGTGAACAATATTAAATCTGGCAGTAACAACCTGTTATCATTTTCTCACCTGTTTACCAATATACTTCTGATCATTCAGAAAAATATAAAACCATGTCTCTATTTAAAATGAAACTAATCATATTGGAATTTCATTACAAAATCTTCTGTTGAAGTTATATTTGCATTATTGGATAAGGTTATGTCCTGTAGCATCTTGGCATTCTAAATTTCTAAATTTCATATTCTGACGTCTATCAGTAAATATAAACCCAACTACTAGACAATAGTGAAAATACCTAGTAAAAAGTATGGTCACTGAATAAGAATCAATTACTGCAGCTTGCCTTGCAAAATTAACTCAAACCTAATAAATTAGAAACTTAATGTGAAGTTGTCACTTTAAACTCTCATAACTTATGCATGCCAACTTGAAATTTCCATTTACCTATCTCCTAGGAAGCAAACCCAATTAGAAATTACTGTAAAATCTCTGGCTTTCTTCAACCATTAAGTAAAGTTCTCACCCATTTTACTGCGATGGTACCATGTACCCATTATAACATTCCACAATTTCCACCCACTGACTAGAAACAGTTTAAATTTAACTTGAAAAAGCAAATAAATATTTTGTGGGTGAATGTCTTCAGGATTTCTCTCTCTCCATCACCATAGTTAGGGTAGAAATTCCATTTATGTCTGTAATCAGTGTTTTTATCAAACTTCTGCTGAAGTTAGGACGGTAGAACAGGGAAAGATAGAAAATTCTCAGTTTTTGCATGTTATTGTGTCTTGATAAGAATTTCAAAGCATTTAATATGCAATTAATTACTTTGCATTAGTATTTATGTATGTAAACACAACATTTAAATTGTACACTGCAAGGCCTCATCGAGAGCAATGGGAATGAATATCCAATTAATCTATTTCTAGTGTCCTGGCCAATATTAATGTCACAATCAAACACACTAAAAATAGATCAACTGATCATACTTATTGCTATTTGTGGGAGCTTGCTGGGTACAAATTGGTTGGCATGTTTATTGTGCCTCAAAAATTACTTCATTGGCCTCAAAGTGCTTTGATAGGACCTAAGGTTGTGAAAGACAATATATAAACACATCATTATTTTTCACTTCTTTTAATGATGTTCGTTGAGGGAAAATCATTTATTAAGATCCCTAAAAAAAACCTCTTACTCATTTATGTACAACATAAAACTACTAGAGCCATTTAAAACTACTAGAGCCATTGAATATACTCGAAAATCAAAAATGCTTGTTAATGAACAATATTGCAATGTAGAGTTTGGAGGAATCAGTTTACAAGCATACGCTACCTAGCAGAAGATCAGATGTGTACTAATTTTCACACATAGCCAAATCCCACAAAGAGATCACTGACTAATTTAAGTCTGGTGACATTGGTTGAGGGAATGATGTTGGTATGTTATGATAACTTGCTGCTTTATTTTGAAGAGTCCAGTGAAATTCCATCTGTGTCATGGAAAAATACAGATGGAACCACATTTTACTGAAAGGACACCATCTCTGGCAACACAATAATCCTTCAGTATGGTATTAGAATATCAATCTACATTATGTCCTCAAATTCTGTTGCAGTTAAAAATTAAAGATTAAAAAATTGGCAGAGCACAGTCGAATTTCTGATATGTGCTGTCAATGGCCAAGATCTTTGTCAGTGGTGCAGATTCATTAAATTATCTTTCAGTAGGGATATGCAGTAAAAATAACTCATCTTCAAGTGGAACCTGATAAAGATGATTCAGAGTTCAGATCTGCTTTATAAATGTTTAGAAACCATTGGGAAATAAAGACTGGGCAAGAGGTTGAAATTGTTGTAAGAGAAAAGATAACTGATACGTGAGTTTCAGCTATAATCATTCCATGGCAGCCCAAGAGAATAGCATTCAGCAAGTACATTAACAGAGAGATAGGTGATATTAGAAAACAGGTAGACAAATGGTAAACAAAACAAAGCTCGACTAGAAAATAGTTACATAAATCATAACAGAATTAAAGTAAGAGCGAAACAGAGTTAGAAATATTTAAACAGGTTTTGGGGAGTACTGAAACAAAAAGCACATGATCAAAATAGAAATCTACTGGAGGAATTAGAACCTAAATTAGACAGTTAGGGAACAAAAATATAGCTGAGAGACAGACACAGTTGGAGTACTTCTGCAGTGAAGTCACAAATGAGTAATATAGTTATTTCAACTGAGTGAAGTGAGATCTAAAATGCAGCATGAATTTCTATAGATGAGCAAATTAGCTATTTACTTGTCAATCAATATACAAATCGTACTAAAGATTTGACCGTGTCTGCCTAGCAGAAACTGGTTAAGTGACCAGTTATAATCGCCTGAGAGATGATACTGATATTCTGCTCCCTTGACATGGCCTTTATTTTTAACTTACCCTTAAAGCAAACAACAAGGATAGTAACAGGAATCTAGTGTGGTTCTTCTTTAAAAGTGAAAATTGGGTTCCAATTACATTATCAATATCCAATGTTATTTTAACCAGCTGCTTTGATGGGGAAACAATTGTTGCTTTCCTGCCAGTAAAAACATTGAGATGATTCAGCAGACAATCCTCCACTAACATTTGTTTCCATTGCCCATGAAAAATATATTCAAAACCATTAATAACAATCCAATTCTTCATTCACAGTCTCATACCTCCCCTCTATTACTGACCATCCTAACATGCATTTGATTACAATACAAATATTCAACCTATCACAAAACAAACATCCCATACAACTTTATAAATCAAAACATTTAATGTTCCATACAAAGGTTAACAAATTACACCTGTGCATTCTCTTAGTGCCTGTTTTCCATGACTGTCCTAGTGCTATTACAAAGTGCTACCCTGCTGACTGGAGCATGGCTGTTGGAAAATTCTCACTTTCAGTGGAGGAGATTATAGATGGTCTTGGAGAACAAACTTGAATAGCTCTGAACCTAGGAGGCCTTGCTGGAGACTCTACTTCTCACCATTGGCAGTAGAAGTTTGGGCTGGCTGACTGACAGAACAAACATAGGGTGGCATACCAGGGATGGAAGTATGAATAGCGTCTCCCTGGGAGAGAACAACAGGTTTGTGCTTCAAGCTAAAATCATGTGTCAGTAATTCTAATATTATGTTAAAAGTTATTGCTGGAAGTCTGTAAACTTTCTTGTATACTTTAATCTACAGACACGGTGGCAGCAGACTGTATTTGTATAGCATCAAACTGATCTTGCATCACAGATGTCTGAACATCTGCTGGAGAAGCCAAATGCTGGGTAGCTACTGCTAATGCGGCATTTGCAGCTACAACAAGACACTATGGTTGGGATTTTCCGGCTGTTCCTACCAGCAGGATTGCCCAGTCCCAGCAACGGTAAGCCACTACTGCGGGTCTCTGGCTGGAGAGGTTACAAATAACAGGAAACCCTATTAACAGTGGAGGACCAGAAGAATGGCCACCTCTGCCACCACAAAACTCACCACAAGGCTGCATAAAATCCTACCCACCATCCTGGTTGGATCCAAGAATGTGAAAAATGCTGTTGCCCACTATTTCCATGCTGGAAATGATGGATTTTAATCAAATGCAAATTCTGTGCCAGTATGATGTTGGATACCTTCATATTCCTTGATATTAATCACAAGTTGTTTGGCAAATTTCCCTTTGAACATTTCGGTTTTCACTCCCATCAGTGATCTTCTGCTGCTGTCTCATCAATGTTGTCATCTGCACACTCTTCAATAGAACTCATATGTGAAATCTTCCAGGCAAACTGACACCTACTCTATCTTTCCCTCTACCTTGGTTGCAGCCAATTCATATCTGGTGTCTCATCACATGCAGATCCAGTGTCAAATTTATACCCAACATACACATACTGTCAAAATTCTATTCTGAGCTGGTGGCTGTGAATTGAAATCAAATTACGATGCTGTCATCACGCACTGTTCCTCCTCTACCTGTCCAGGCTGCACCTCTTGACTATTAAGTCATAGAACTGTTCTATGTTCTATGTTCTATTAGAAAGGATAAAGCATAAGACTTCAAAAATGATGCAGTAAAATGTGCATATTTCAACTATCTGCTGTTTAAAGAACAGACAAAAATGTTAGATGAATGGAAAGTGTGATGATTGGGATGTGAGAAAGATGAGGTATGATAATACCATCATCTTTGATGGTTTTAGCCTCACTACTCACCAGAGATTCTGAAATGGATATCTCAATAATGGCCACCATGATCTCCTCCATGGAAGTTAGCAAGTGCAGACGAACAAAATGTGAACCAGTCTTCTTTTTTGCTGATTGACCATGTATTGATGTGTTTGTTTTGTAGCCTATTGAATTATATTACTAATAGTGCTCTGTTTCCATACACATGTTTGTTTCATGTTATGGTTAACTTTTATTGGATACAAGGTTAGTTTCTGCTCCCTCCAATTGTGCACCACTTTGTCCTGCAAGTGAGAGGGAGGTGTACATTGAATGTAATGCACCATCTATTCGAGGGATTTGTTGTCATGAATGAATAGCCAGGAGTATGCACAATCTGTAAAATGTGGGTGTGGGGTTTGCAACAATTCTAAAAAGGTGAAGTGATAGATATGAATGTTAAGCTTGATGGGGTATTGTGAAGTGATCAGTAGCTGAAGTGACCAGTGCAGTTGATAGGATATGGCATTTGAAAATGCATTCGACTATATTGATGAAGCAAGTGAGACCATTGAATTTCTTGGGACACTGCATCCAGATCCTCAGAGCTTGAGTACTGACATTGGCTTCCACATCTATATACTTCCATTGCTTTCTGATGGTGTGTCTGGAGAGCTTCCCCCTATGCCAGTTCTCCTCCTTTCCACTTCTTCCATCAAAGCTCCTGTGCAGCATCTGAAAACCTTGAAACCCCTGTGGTATCATTCTTTATCTTTCACATGTCAGATTCTCTTCAACAACCACTTCCACCCCGCACCTGCTAGCTACAATGTATCTCCTATAACTTTAAGCAGTGTAGACTACTATTAGTCTAACCATTCAATGTATTGCCCCCTACTAAATGCCTCATTGATTAATCATACCTGTAGGGCAGAAATCTGGATTTTAATAAAAGTAATTTATTTCTTTACATTGGACAGGATTCTTCAGCCTCATAAGGTGGCCTGCAGGAACCCTGATACTCCATAAATTGGGACATTGGGTAAAGTCAGGATTCTCAACAACTGTCAAAGCAATCAGGCTTCACCCAACCTACGCAAGCAATCTCAATTGAGTTCCTGCCCAGAGTAGCAGTAACCTAATAATTATTCATAATCCCTTATTTCAATGTCATTAGCAGGCCAGTCAACCCATGCAGTGTCCTCCTGCCATGCATCCCGCCTCTTTGCCGGAAGTCATACAAGCGTCATTTGACGTTGTTGTTCAAAAGTGGTGACCTGGCAGACATCTGAAGGGGAACAAGGAGATAAGTGAACATTTAAAAACTGCTGAGGGAGTTCTGCATTTCAACTGAGGCAAGTTGGGGGGGAGTTGAGTTAAAGGGAAGGGGGTGATCTTTCGGGGTGTGGAATATCAGGGGGAGACCCCATCCCTGTAATGGAGAAGCATTGGCAGACCATGTTCATTCAGTTTCCAAGGTTCGGCAGATACCCCATCCATGTTAGTTTCAATAGTAGTTAAAATGGTACAGTTCTCTCTGTATCCTCTCTCAGCTCAAAGCTACAAGCTCGATATAAACCTATATACACCAAGACCATCTGCACCCCTGTAAACTTGTCTGATCTAATTTTAGCCTCAAATAAACCCTGAACTCAGAGCAGCTCTTCCTTAACTGATCCCATGCACAAAAAGTTCAGTGACCCAAGGTCTCCCTTGAAAACCTACATTAGTGTAGACACTTGGAGCAACTCATGGAACTCCCTTCATGATAGTCCCATATCATATGAGGGAGGGATTTCGGAAAAGTTACTGCACACAGAATCAAGTGTCCCAATGGCAGGTGAATAATGTGTTGCCAAGTAGCCCATATTACGTAAAAAGCCACATCACTGAGACAGTCAGGGGATGCTTCATGAAGGATGTGGTTGTCTACCCCTGCCTAGTAGCTGCTCCTTGTAGTCTCCCCCATATCCCACTAGCTATCATTAATTCTTTCAAAACCTTGCTGATCTTAACCAAGCTTTCTAACAGAACTCACAATTGGGATACTGCAGCTCAGCTTCCACTATATATTCAAATCTCTTACCAAAGAAATCCTTCAATTTCTGGCATGATTGCAGCCTTTTCATGAGGAGACGCTAGGCTGCAAAGAATAAACATCCAGTTCACACATTCACCTGCCACAGCCAGGTTACAAGAATTCATAAGAGTATCTCATCAAGGACTACCCAAAACCATCACCCCGCAAACCCCACCCCCCCACCCCGCCCCGCCCCACAGTCCCTCAGGAGACACTGGGAAAGGGACACAGTAATGCTCACGAAACCAAGCACTCATGCTTGTCATATAAGAGGGAGGGATTACAAGTTAACTGAGACATTACAAGCCAAGTGGTGCCCAACAATACCCTGATGGCTGAGAGCTGTAATGCTTTCTGTAATTCCTGGAAAGGGCCAGAGTTGTTGAAGGAATAAAGTACTATTAATTTCTTCGTCATGATCCCCGCTTCCAGGCAGTCACTGAAACTGCCTCAGATATGTTCAGTGATGCTCACCCAGGAGGTTTCAGCAGGCAATCTTCCTCACCTGTGAGACCAAGAGATGTCCTCTTTCCTTCATCCTATCATTCATCCTCTTGGCACTATCCCTCATTGTTGAGGAGACTACAATTCCCCAGGGGAAGACCAAGTCAAGGGGCAAAGTTAAAGATAGTTACAGGCAGGGCCATGGGGCAGCAGAATGTCTAGCACTTTCAGGCATTGAGATAGGATAAATGATAAGTATGTGAGGCTATGAAACAAGATGAGGGGACATGAGTCATCAGCCTCACTGTTCAAGCTCGCTGGTGTAGGCAGCAGCTGCTGTAAAGAATTGCTGAATTGCACAGATTGGTCAGCCTCCAATCATTGCACCAGACAGGATAAGGGGAAACGCTGCAGTAAAAAGATAGATAACATTGCTGACTGTCTCTCTTTATCTCTCTCTCTTTCTCTCTCTCTTTTCCATGCTTTCACAGGTAGAAGGTGAATTTTGATTTGGAATTTTGATTTGAATTTTTGATTTTCAAAATTTTGATTTTGATTATTATTGCCGACTGGCACCAAAGCATGTAGAAAATGGCAATAGCCCGTAGGCCAGCCCAGGAATGATCCAGCATCACAAGAGCCAGCCACAGAAGATCACAGGATTGCCACAGAGGCTCAGGTGCTGCTGACCATTAGACTAAGTAGACAGAAATAAGACAGTGGAACTGTAGACCCTAGATCTATAAAAGATCCTGTAAATCCTGGTCTTTGAGGAGCTGCTGGAGACATGTGCTGCAGAAAACTACACCTTCAAAGAGAGAAAGTAACCACCTGGCACAAGAGGAGACATTCCCCTCCCAGTGGCTGCCCTGAATATTTTCACTATTGGATCTTTCCAGAGCTCAAGCTGGGGCTTGTGCAGTATGCCTCAGTGCATCCACCAAGTCACAGATGCCTTGAATACTTGGGAAGTGGGATACATCTCATTCAATTTGGACCAAGCCAACCAGATGCCCAGGCTGCAGGATTCAGTACCATTGCCAGGATGCCCCAGGTCTAGTGGGCAATCAATGGCACACGTCACCTTTAAAGCACCAAATCAATACAGAAGGCCCTTCATTAACATTTTCCACTCCCTAAACATACAGCTGATGTTTGACCACCAGTTGAATATCGTGCACGACTGTGCACACTATCCTGGGAAATGCATGATGGCGACATCCTGGGAACTTGGTGTTTTCGAGGGTCAACCTCAACTCAGAGACTGGCTGGTGAAAAACAAGGATTATCCACTGAGGTTGTGGCTAATGATACCTGGTGAAGACCCTAGACCGAGGCGGAAACCTGTTACAATGAGGACCAATCTGCCAGCAGGAACATCATCAAGCAGAGTATGCCTTCTAAATATGCAGTTCTGCTGTGGCAGGACTCTTCGGTACAATCCCCAGAAGACCTCAAAGATTGTTGTTCACTACACCATCTTGCCCAGCAGTGGGGCAACAGAGTGATGGATGAGAAGGTGGAGGGACAGGTGATCTCCGACGAGAAGAATGAGGATGAGAACCTGGAAATGGCAGAGGAGAAGCCTAAGGAGGATCCAGAGGATGGTGGACATGTATTGGCCAGGGAATTACAGGGCCACAGAAGCAGGAAGGCGCTCACAGTTTCTAGATTCACCACCTAGGGCAATCATGTCCTGCTGCTAAATCTTTCCCTCACAACCACCGCACACAACCAGCCACTTATCCATAGACCTTTCCTTGTTTCAGAATATTCCCCCTTCTTCCCAACTCTGATCTTCCTTCTCCCCTCCAAACCTTTGTCTTCCCCCATTTCTTGCAACCCTTGTCATCCCCTTCTTCCACAACCCTGGCCTTCCTCTATTCCTCCCAAACCTCTCCTCATCCCAAGATGTATGCTCCCCTTCCCCAATCGAAGAGTCACCATTACATCACACCAGGAAGACTGACCTGGGTTGATAGTGTCAGCGGGTCTGCTTGCAAGGCAGAATGGTACTATGACTCACTGTGAAGAAAGCTTGGTGCTTCTAAGTGTCACAAAATGACTCCTGACTTTTTCAGGATATCCCACTGACCTGCCAGATCATTCCTGAGTGTTTATTGGGACCCTTTCATTTGGGCAACTGTTAGTCAGGAAGAGTAGAGCTTTAGGGAAGTGACAGGGATTGTAGATGGTAGTGGTTCAGTCAACCGGGATTTGTAACTCTGGCTCACATGGCCTCCTTCGTGGCGTTCCCCGGATCCTTGGGGTCCAGCATGCCAGGTCCATGTTGATGATGACCAATGCCGAAGCTCACCTGGTGTATTTCCCATTAGAAAGGCTGATGATAGCAGATAAATAGGATATCAAACCTGCTAACTGTAATACAATTAGCAGGTTTGCATATTAATCAGCTTGCCACCTGATCCAGCAGGAATCTGATCTGAATTGGGGGGGCAGGTCAGGTGATTCCCAGCGGGAATCCTGTTTCTAGCCCTGACACCAATTCAGCGGGCAATCTGGATTATAGCAAATGGAGATCAATAAGTCCCCACCATTATTTTAGAGGCAGAATCCTAGAATCTTGTTAGTCATTGCTAATTTTTGTGGAATGTATATTACATCTTGCTTAATAAATTCTACTTGATTCATGAATAGGAATTATTCATACTTCATTAAGTCAGGTACAATTAAAGATCACACTGCCATAAGTTAAGAATTTGGAACTTAAGTTACTTCAAAACCTCTAAAATGTACAGCACTGCCAACACTTGACATAATGAGGATATTTTCTCACAGTGAGTTATACTACTGTTACACTAAATAAAAAAAGAAATGATGGTGAACATAGAGTTATTTACAGGAATCTTTCCTGAGGTTGCTTAGTACTATGTCCATTGAAGTAGTGATTAACATACATTCTGTAAACAATAGATGGATTTTGCTGGAGTGCATGACAAATACATATAAAAATAAGTAATTCTGGTGAACTCTTCAACATTATACTGCAACTCATCTGCTAAAGGGAGAAGCAATGTTTGGCTTAGTCAATTGACCGTCAGATAATTTCACTGTGTATTTCATCAATCTTTTCCTCAAACTTTTAAGAATATTCACAATAGGAGTCACTAGCTGGAACAAGCAGTTAAACAGTTCTATATTTTTTCTATTATTTATGACTGACTGGCTTACTAGATCATTTTGAAGGGCTATACCGTGTATAAGGTCAATTTATAAATCAGAATTTTTATTATCTTTCCAAATGTAGAAACAATCTGCAAGTTTAAAGCCTGAATAGCAACTCAACATTGTTATAGACTCTTGACCTCTTTATAAACTTGTCTAAACAAGGAAAATGAATTGATTTTCAAGATGAGATTGAATTTCCTTGATATCAAGATAGCATTTGGCCAGGTACAGTATTAAGGAACCCTCTAAAAAAACTGATGGGATAAAGGGGGAAATCAATTACTTGGAGTCATACCTAGTACAAAGAATGATTGTATTCATTAAGCACCAATCATTTAGCCCCAGAGTATCATTGCAGGAGTTCCTTAAGGCATTGTATTAGGTTCAATCATCTTTACTGCTTCATCAATGATCTTCCCTCGTTATAAGGTCAAAAATGTTCACCAATGACTGCGCAATATTCACTTCCACTCTGAACTGCTCAGATAATGAAGTCTGCGTCCACATGCAACAAGATCTGGACAGCACCCAACTTGAGCTGATAAGTAGCATAGATCATTTATATCATATAAGTATAAGGCAATAACAATGCCCAGCAAGGCAGAGTTTAACTATGTCCTCCCCTTGATATTCAATGGCATAATTAGCATCAAAAATCCCCAACATCCGGGAGCCACCATTGACCACAAACTGAACTGGACCAGCCAAATGAATACTACAACTACAAGAGAAGGCTGAAGTGTCTCACCTCCTAATTCCAATAGTCAGCTACATGGCCAAACAAGTGCGATAGGATAATCTTGCCTGGATGACGTACCATCCGGAACAATTAAACAGTGCCATTGATTGATATCCCATCTGAAATTTAAACAATGACTCTGAACACTATGCAATGTGGCTTCAGTGTGTACCATCCACAAGATATGTTGCAGCAATTTATCAAAGCTTTTTCATCAGCACCAAACACTTCTACAACTTCTACCATCTAGAAGGACAAAGATAGTTGGTGCATGAGAACATCACCCTCCAAGTAACAGATCATTCTATCCTAGAAATGTATCACTGGGCCAGAATCCTAAAACTGCCTACTCTAGCAGGATGCCGGAAATGCCTTCACTATGCTATAGACTGTAGCTGTTCAAGAAGGCAGTCCACTATTTCCTGAAGGACAATCAGAAAGGGGCAATAAATAATGGTCTTGTCAGAGGCATCCACATTCAATTTTTAAAGCAATTTGTCATATCCATTATGTGAGAATGGACAGGCAAGGCTCGTATCAGCTCTACCAACAAGATGGATCATTTCATCGTACATGAACCTTAAAAATTACAAGGGAGCGAGTTATCTTGGATCTGATCCTGTGTAATGAGAAAGGTAGAAGTAAAGATCTTCTTGTGAGGGATCCTCTTGGGATGAGTGATCAAACTATGGTTGAATTTCTAATACAGGTGGAGGGTGAGAAAGTAGCGTCCCAAACCAGTGTCCTCTTCTTGAATAGAGAGGAGTACAATAGGATGAGAGCAGAGTTGGCTAATGTAAACTGAGAGTGCAGACTAATTGGTGTGACAGCTGAGGAACTGTGGAGGAGTTTTAAGGACATTTTTCTCAGCATTCAGCAAAAATATATTCCGGTGATAAAGAAAGAATGTAAGAAAAGGGATAACCAGCCGTGGATAACTAAGGAGATAAAGAGAGTATTAAATTAAAAACCGAAGCATACAGAGTGGCCAAAACTAGCGGGGAGTTAGAAGATTGAAAAAGCTTTGAAAAACCTCACTTCAGCAAGGCATTTGACAAGGTCCCACATGCAAGACTTCTTGAGAAGGTGAGAGGCCATGGGATCCAAGGGGCTTTGGCCTTGTGGATCCAGAACTGGCTTGCCTGCAGAAGGCAGAGGGTGGTTGTGGATGGCTCTTTTTCTGCATGGAGGTCGGTCACCAGTGGAGTGCCCCAGGGATCTGTTCTAGGACTCTTGCTGTTTGTCATTTTCATAAATGACCTGGATGAGGAAGTGGAGGGATGGGTGAGTAAGTTCGCCGATGACACGAAGGTCGGTGGTGTTGTGGATGGTCTGGAGGGATGTCAGAAGTTGCAGCATGACATCGACAGGATGCAAGACTGGGCGGAGAAGTGGCAGATGGACTTCAACGCGGATAAATGTGTTGTGGTCCATTTTGGCAGATCCAACGGGATGAATGAGTACACTATCAAAGGTAGGAGTCTTAGCTGTGTGGAAGAGCAGAGGGATCTTGGGGTCCGGGTCCATAAGACTCTCAAATCGGCCTCCCAGGTGGAGGATGTGGTTAAGAAAGCTTACGGTGTACTGGCCCTCATTCATCGAGGGATTGAGTTCAGGAGTCAGGAGGTAATGCTGCAGCTTTATAGGACCCTTGTCAGACCACACTTGGAGTACTGTGCGCAGTTCTGGTCGCCTCACTATAGGAAGGACGTGGAAGCTATTGAAAGGGTGCAGAGGAGATTTACAAGGATGTTGCCTGGATTGGGAGGCATGCCTTATGAAGACAGGTTGAGGGAGCTGGGACTGTTCTCCCTGGAGAGACGAAGGTTGAGAGGCGACCTGATAGAGGTTTACAAGATGTTGAGAGGAATAGATAGGGTGGACTCTCAGAGACTATTTCCCAGGGCTGAAATGGTCACGACGAGAGGGCACAGATTTAAGGTGCAGGGAAGCAAGTACAGAGGGGATGCTAGGGGAAAGTTTTTCACTCAGAGGGTGGTGAGTGAATGGAATCGGCTGCCGTCGGTGGTGGTCGAGGCGAACTCGCTGGGGTCTTTTAAAAGACTTCTGGATGAGTATATGGGATCCAATGGATTGGGGGTTATAGATAGGTCTATGGCTGGGTAGGTTTTGATGTGTTCGGCACAACTTGTGGGCCGAAGGGCCTGTTTGTGCTGTAGTGTTCTATGTTCTATGTTCTAAAAACAACATATGAACATAAGAAATAGAAGCAGGAGTAGGCCATCCAGCCCCTCGAGCCTGCCCCGCCATTCAATAAGATCATGGATGATCTGCAGTGGTTCAGTACCACTTACCCACTTTCTCCCCGTAACCCTTAATTCCCTTGTCAATCAAAAACCTATCCACTCTTGACTTAAATATATTCAGCGAGGAAGCCTCCATCACTTCAACAGGCAGAGAATTCCAAAGATTCACCACCCTTTGCATGAAGAAATTCCTCCTCAAATCTGATCTGAACCGCACCCCCCCCAATCTTGAGGCTGTGCCCTCTAGTCCTGCTATCTTTGTTAAGCAGGAAGAGTTTCTCAACCTCCAATCTATCCATCCCCTTCATTATCTTATATATCTCTATAATATCCCCTCTTAGCCTTCTAAACAAGTACAAACCTAGCCTATTTAATCTCTCCTCATAATCCAACGCTGTCATCGCCGGTATCAGCCTGGTGAACCTTCTCTGCACCCCCTCCAAGGCCAATATATCTTTCCTCGAATGCAGTGACCAAAACTGCACACAGTACTTCAACTGCCGCCTTACCAGTACCCTATACATCTGCAAAAGTATCTCCCTACTTTTATATTCTATCCCCCTAGCTATAAAAGCCAACATTGCATTCGCCTTCTTGATCACCTGCTGCACATGCAGATTGTGTTTTTGTGATTTATGCACAAGGACCCCCAGGTCCCTCTGCATTGCCGCGTGCTGCAGCTTTTTGCCATTTAAATAGTAATCCTTCCTACCATCATTCCTACCAAAGTGGACAACCTGACACTTGCTAACATTATACTCCATCTGCCAGGTCCTCGCCAACTCACTCAACCTATCCAGACCCCTCTGCAGGCTTTCCACACCTTCCATGCAATTTGCTTTTCCACTCATCTTCGTATCATCAGCAAATTTTGTCACCCTGAACTCAGCCCCTTCCTCCAGATCATCTATGTAAATGGTAAATAGTTGAGGCCCCAGCACCGATCCCTGGGGCACTCCACTAGTCACCAGCTGCCAATCAGAATAGCACCCTTTAATACCTACTCTCTGCTTCCTATTAGACAACCAATCCTCTGTCCAGTCTAACACCTTAACCCCAACTCGCTGCACCCTAACCTTCTGCAGCAATCTTTTGTGAGACACCTTATCAAACGCCTATCAAACGAAATCCAAAAACACCACATCCACCAGTTCCCCTCTACCTACTGCACTAGTCACTTCCTCATAGAACTCCAATAAATTCGTCAAGCACAACTTTCCCTTAATGAATCCGTGCTGCGTCTGCCTGATCAAACAGTTCGTATTCAAGTGCCTCATTATTTCTGCTTTGATGACAAATTCAAGCATTTTTCCGACTATAGACGTTAAACTAACCGGCGTATAATTCCCTGCCTTCTGTCTGTTACCTTTTTTAAACAGCGGCATAACATTAGCCATTTTCCAATCTTCCGGCATTTTCCCGGAGTCCAGCGAATTCTGAAAGATAATTACTAGGGCATCCGCTATCACCTCTGTCATTTCCTTGAGAACTCTGGGATGCATTCCATCTGGTCCCAGGGATTTATCTACCTTCAGCCCTGTTAGCCTATCAAGCACCATATCTCTAGTGACTGTAATCTCATCAAGGAACTCATCTCCTACCACCCTTCTATCCTTAATTTCAGGCAAGCTATTTATGTCCTCCTCCGTAAAGATCAACACAAAAAACTTATTCAAGATCTCCACAATATCCTTATCATCCACTAAATCCCCCCTCTCCTCCTCCAAGGGTCCAACATTAACTCTGGCCATCCTCCTATTCTTTATATATTTATAAAAACTTTTACTGTCACTTTTGATATTTCAAGCTAGTTTAGCCTCATATTCTATCTTTCCTTTTTTAATCATCTTCTTCGTCATTCTTTGCTGTTGTTTAAAACTTTCCCAATCCTCTGATCGCCTATTATTTTTAGCCCTGAATGCCTCAGCTTTTGATGAGAGTTCTTGGTCAAAGAACAACTAAGAAACAATAAAGAAAGGAACGATAGATTATGAAAATAAACTAGCGCAAAATATAAAAACCGATAGTAAAACTTTTTACAAATATATAAAAAGGGAAAGAGTGGCTAAAGTGAATGTTGGACTCTTAGAAGACGAGAGGGAGGGTTTAGTGGAGGGAAACGAGAAAATGGCCAAGGCTTAAACAAGTTTTTTATGTTGGTCTTTACGTTAGAGGGCACAAACAGCTTACCGAAAATTGATGGTCATGGGGCTGTAAGGGGTGAAGTCCTTACTAACGATTACTATTACTAAAGAGATAGTGCTTGGTAGGCTAATGAGACTAATGGTTGACAAGTCCCTGGGCCCAGATGGAATGCATCCCAGGACACTGAAAGAAATGGCAGAATAGCAGATGCGTTAGTAGTAATTTATCAAAATTTGCTGGACTCTGGGGAAGTGCCTGGCTGATTGGAAAACAGCTAATGTGATGCCAGTATTTAAAAAAGGAAGTAGACAAAAGGTGGGTACTATAGGCTGTTTAGCTTAACGTTCATTGTTGGGAAAATGCCGGAATCCATCATTAAAGAAGAAATAGCAGGACACCTGGAAAAGAGTGGTTCAATCAAGCAGACGCAGCATGGATTTATGGAGGGAAAGTCGTGTTTGACAAACTTATTGGATCTTTATGAAGATGTAATGAGTGCAGTTGACAAAGGGGAACCGGTGTTTTTAGATTTCCAGAAGACGTTCAATAAGGTGCCTCACAAAAGGTTGCTGTAGAAGATTAAGGTACACGGAGTTGGGGGTAAAGTGTTAGCGTGGATTGAGGATTGGCTATCTAACAGGAAGCAAAGAGTTGGAATAAATGGGTCCTTTTCCAGTTGACAGTTGGTGACTAGTGGCATGCCGCAGAGATCGGTGCTGGGGCCTCAACTGTTTACCATGTACATAGATGATCTGGAGGAGGAGACCGAGTGTAGAGTAACAAAGTTTGCTGATGATACAAAGATGAGTGGGAAAGCAAATTGCATGGAGGACGCGGAAAGTCTGCAGAGAGATTTGGAAAGGCTGAATGAGTGGGTGAGGATCTGGCAAGTGTGAGGTTATCCACTTTGGAAAGAATAATAGTAAAATGGACTATTATTTAAATGGCGATAAATTACAACATGCTACTGTGCAGAGGGAGCTGGGAGTCCTTGTGCACGAATCACAAAAAGTTAGTTTGCAGGTGCAGCAGGTCATCAAGAAGGCAAATGGAATATTGGCCTTTATTGTGAGGGGGGATGAAATATAAAAGCAGGGAGGTCATACTGCAATTGTACTGGTGAGACTGCAATTAGAGTACTCTGTGCAATTTTGGTCTCCTTAATTTGTGAAAGGATATATTGGCCTTACAGGGAGCTGCAGAGAAGGTTCATCAGGTTGATTCCGGAGATGAGGGGGTTAGCTTATGAACAGAAATCGAGTGGATTGGACCTGTACTCGTTGGAGTTTAGAAGGCTGAGGGGTAATCTTATAGAGACATAAAAGATAATGAAGGGGCGAGATAGGACGGAGGCAGAGAGATTTTTTCCACTTAGAAAGGAGACAAGAACTGGAGGACACAGCCTCAAAATAAGGGGGAGTCAGTTTAGAACAGGGTTGAGGAGGAACAACTTCTCTCAGAGAGTAATGAATCTCTGGAATTCTCTGCCCATTGAAGCGATGGAGGCTAGGTCATTGAATATGCTTAAGTCACAGATAGATAGATTTCTGATCAATAAGGGAATTAATGGTTATGGGGAGTAGGTGGGTAAGTGGAGCTGAACCAAGACAACATTATCCATGATCTAAGGGCTAAGTGGTCTACTCCTGCTCCTATTTTGTATGTTCTTATGTTCTTATAACTGCATTTTCTCCCAAAAAATTACTTTGTTGGATGCTTGGGCCAATTTGACTTTTCAAATGCTAGCGAAGAAATGGTGTGAAAGTGTGGTCTAGTGACACTAATTATTCATTTGGCTCAAATAATTAATTTCACTATAAGTGAAAAAATTACTTTTGGAGTTTACCCCAGTAGAACCACTCCCAGACAAGTTCAAATTGAAGAATGAAAGAAACATTTTAAATTTTTTGTGGTCATTTCTTGGCAATTTTTCAATTCCTTCCACTCCTTCCTGAGAAACAGTTCCAAATTATAACCACATAGCTACAATTCATGTGTAAGCAGAGTGTCAGTAGGTTTCTAGGGGAGGAGAAATCACAGTCAGATTTGATTCTGTCATCTATCTAATGCTGTCTTGAAGAGTGTCTCTGTACAATAACTGTGGCATCCCAACAGATTTTTCCCAGCCTAATCCAGGGACAGCAAATAAGCCAGCTGCACAATAATTGACAATCAAACTGGTATCAAACGGCTCAAGAGGGAACATCAATCTTGGGATGTCTTTGGTTCATGTTCTCCAGGTTTAGTAGAAAAGACCTCAGTGAATCAAAAGGGAACCAGGTACTAAAACTTGAAGTAAATAAAAATTCTCAGTAAAAGTACCATAGAGCAAGAACAAAGGAAGAGGGGTAGCACAGTGGCAAGTAATTAGTACTGCTACGTCATAGCTCGACGGACTGCTGACTTGGGTCACTGTCTCAGTTTGCACATTCTCCCCATATTTGTGTGGGTTTCCTCATGGTGCTCTGTTTTCCTCCAGAGTCCAAAGATGTGCAGGTTAGGTTGATTGGACATGCCAAATTAACCCTTAGTGCCCTGGGATATGATAGAGTAGAAGGATTACTAGGGTAACTAAGTGGGGATAGGGGCTGGGTGGATTGTTGTCAGTGCAAACTCGATGGTTGAATGGTTTCCTTCTGCACTGCACTGTTGCTTTGTTTCTATATGCATGCAGGCACAGCCTGTCGGCTCCAATCCAAAAGGTACAGCTCTCCATGAACCCCATGTATAACAATAAAAAATTAAACGTGACATCAAAATGTCAGCCTTGTCAGCAAAGCCCATGTGTAAAAAGTACATTTTATGTTTATTGGTTGATTCATTTTCAGAAAAATATAGCTTCCAGATTTAATACAAAAACAAAAACCCTGTCTATTGTTGTATTACTGGAAATGTCTGTCAAGAGTTAGGAACAACTTGTTATGTGTAAGCATTTAGAGAGTCACATTTTATAGCTGCACTGGAGAATCATGAGACATGTAACAGTTCAAATCAACCTTTCTTCAGTACAAGACATAATGGCAAGTATTAAATATAAATAGTTCTCATCTTTCCAAGCTTAAGGTATAGATTATTATCAACATCAGAAATCCAAAAGACAAGATCACAAAGCACTGCTTCGATTTTTGGCTATTGAATAGACTTAGAAATTTTCACCAATTATCAATGTGTAGATGAGAATTGGGAGGGGGCCGAAAATGGAAACTTGATACATAATATATCAGGACCAAACAACCTGCAAACCTTTGATACAAGATGCCATTTCAAAAATAGAAAAAAAACTCAGCCACAAAAAAACTTTCTGTTGAAATTAGATTTTTCAACCATCACATATAATTTAGTTCATTTTAGAGCCATCACCAATTCCAGCACATGCATAGCAGTGATCAAGTACTCTATAATTGATATAAACCTTTGGATTATTCCATCTTACCACAGATTCAAAGCAAGCAAATTTTTAAAAAGGCAGGATGTATCAAGAAATCAATTGTGTGTTATAATTTAACATGTTTGGAAAAACAGAAAAAGACTTACCGCAATCAGTATATTGGCTAGAGGCAGACATCTGTCTCTTGCAAGTAGCCCTGGAGAACAAAATAGGGATATTTATTTTTGGAGAACATTGCTTTATGAGTTTAGCCAAATATATTTTGTAACTTACCTCAGAATTTTACAGTAGTCTGTGAAAATGCTCCATTTCCCTGTTTGACTAAGGCAAAGTATAGATAGATGGAGGAGTAATACAGAAGTTTCAACACTTTAACTAAACTTCTATATTTGTGTTAAGTTGTATATATCGCAAAATTAGTCAGATACAAATTCAAGTCGGCTATTTATATTTATGGCTCTTCCTTAGGATCTGGTTACCTGTTTTTTTAAAGGGAAATTGCCTCCCAGGGAAAATCTTTCACCAAGATCAGGAATGGAGGCAGACAGGATCCAGAATTACTATTGTCAATTCACCTGCAGGGTTCCTGACCATGGTTCTGATGTTGGTCATTTTAAGGAAAGTGAATTTGGGGCCGAGAAGGGCTGCTTTCCCCTATGAGCTGGGCAGAAAGTTAGGTTCATTAAAAACCTTGTTAACAATGTTCAAGGAAGGTCATCTGGCATATTTCAGTTAACCTCCAGTTTCCAACACAAAGCTGGGGAGAGTGGGTGCAGTTAAACTGTCCGGAGGCATGCACCTAGGTACAAGCCAATGTGCTAGAATTCCAAGCAGCCGACGGGCCTTCCCTGTCTGCTGCGCTGTAGAGAACTCCCTGCCCCAATCCCAATACCCCTCCTTGACCTGCACAATTACTCGTCACAATGATTGCCTTTCTGTTTTTTATTTAATGTATTTTTAAATCCTAGCACCTTCATGCTGAAGTGGTCTCTCAGTTGCTTACTCTTTTATGCCTCTAATAGGCCTTTCAGTTTCAAGAGCCCACCTGCTTCTCTTAATTTGACAGAGAAGCTGTCTTCATACCAATGAAGGCTCTGCCTCAGTAAAAATCCTAAACAGTGGCTGTCTCCACTCAGAACACAGAATCAGTCCTGACTCCTGTTCCTTTCCTCAAAGTGAAAATTCAGTCCCTAATGTCCTGAAATAGCACATGACTTGGTAATCTTACAACAAATCCCCTTGTGATCTAAATTGGATTTCCCTGTTTTAAGCATATGTATTCCTTTAGTCTCTCTGAAACATGGTCTGAGTTAACACGAATTGATGAATTATTTGGCTGACTTTGAAAGATATTTTACAGCACAGTGGTCAAAACATACAGAACATTGAAAATGTTGAGATTTAATAGTAGAATCAGTATAATTTCAGTTCAAATACTGTTACAATAAATTAAAGAACAACATTCCACTAGACCTGTTCCAGAAATCTTATCCCAATTTAAAAATGATATTTCTTTGTTACCAGTCTTAACAATCAATATAGACATTGCTTCTTCATCAGTCTTTTTGGTGTCTTCGCAGATTCCTGGTATCTCTTGATTTTTAACAATCAGAGAATTAAGAAATTTCTCAACACCAAGGTGGTAGATAAATGCTGAATTATTAGATATTGCTAACAAAATAAGCTAATTAATAACTGCGAATTCATCAAGTCAGGACTTAAAGCATCTCAGGAAGGATTCACCAGCCCCATTCGCTGACGGTGGGAATCCGGATTGCCTGCTGAATTGGGTGTCAGGGCTAAAAACGGGATTCGCACTGGTTGTGAGCGCTTTCAAGATTTCTCCGACCCACTCCCACTGTCCCCGATTGAATTCCTGCCTAGAGGGGGCAACAACCAATTAATATACAAACCCACTAATTATATCATAATTAACAGTCACTGCTGCCACCATTCAATAGCCTCTCCAGTGAGAAATGCACCATACTTTGGTGTTAGTCATCACCACCATAGATCTGGCCTGCTGGCCCCCATACCAATGACACCCTGGCACTCATAACCACTATGGGGGTCAAGGAGGTAGCTCAGTGGCCATTTGTCCCTCTGCCACTGCCTGGCAGCAGAGAAAGGGCCTCCAAGGGTCCTGCAGTAGATGGGCTTGGGATGGAGGTGAGAGGTTGGCCTTGCCACTTTCCCACAATGGGTGTCTATTGGCTGGACTGCCCCTACTAGCCCTGGCCTATCTCAAGATCACTTCTGTCATACTGATTTCAGGCAGTTCTGCCATAAACATCTTCATTCCTGCCTGTCAGCTGTACAAATTTGAAGTGGTTTAGTCACTTTAATCTCCATGCCCAGTAGTCACCTGACATGTCTTTAAATCACTATACTACTTCACTCTGCAACAAAGATTTCTCTTTCTCTGTATCAGAAGCTGCAGAGTGAGCATACGCCTTTGAATTTTAGGACAGCACGATGGCACAGAGGTTAGTACTGCTGCCTCATGTGCCAGGGAACTGGGTTTGATTTCCAGCTTGGGTAACTATTTGTGTGGAGTTTGCACATTCTCCCTGTGTTTGTGTAGGTTTCATCTGGGTGCTCCAGTTTCCTCTTACACTCTAAAGTTGTGCTGGCTAGGTGAATTGCATCTGCTAAATTCTCCCTCAGTGTATCTGAACCAGCACCGGATTGTGGGGACTTGGGGATTTTCACAGTAACTTCATTGCAGTGTTAATGTAAGCCTACTTGTGACTAATAAGTAAACTTTAAAACTTTAAGCTTTCTGATACATAGGAGAAGCAAAAATTTCCCATCCTACCCACCATGGGAATTGTAGTGGGCAAGGGCAGTCCGTGCAATGACCCATTGGCCTCAGGTGGGACTTTCCAGCCTTGGGCTGAGCAAGGCCAGACAACCCCACTCGAGATAACGATTTCACTGGGAGAGGGCTTCCTTTCTCCACAAATGTGCACTCTACCCCTATATTTAGATCTTGTACTGTAAATTCAGTCCATCAATTGCATACAATATTTTAGAAATTCATCTGTAGACATAGCAAGAACAAAGAGAGCAACAAGGTTCTGTAAAGGCCAACGTGGGAGTTCCTATATGATTAGTTCATGCATTTATTCTAACCTAGAAGTTTTGTTTTAGAGGGATTCATTATGGTTAAGTATCTGACATGAATGTGGAAAGTCTCACATGACAGTATCCGTAAGACATCCCTGACTATACCATATGTTCTTTATCGTGTTTAAGTTCATTTTCGTTCTTGGTACTTCTCCTTACCATTTTGTACTACTTTAATGGCTATGGTATATATTTCTTAGTAGTGTGTATTGGTGACAATGGCATGTATTCCTTACCATTGGGAAGTGTATTGGTGACTATGGTATATATTCCTTACTATTGTGGAAGGTATATATTCCTTACCGGTGTGGGTTGATGACTATGTATATATTCCTTACTGTTGTGGAGTGTACATATTCCTTACCGGTACGTGTTGATGACTATGGTATATACTCCTTACTGCTGTGGAGTGTACATATTCTTTCCCAGTGTGTGTTCTTGAATATGGTATATATTCCTTAATGGTGTGCGTTGGTGACCATGATATATATTCCTTCATGGTGCGTGTTGGTGACTATGGTATATATTTCTTACCAGTGTGTGTTGGCAACTATGGTATGTATTACGTAGCTTTATGTGTTGGTGACTATGGTATATATTCCTCATTGGTGTGTGTTGGTGACTATGGTAATATGTTCCTTACCGGAGTGTGTTGGTGATTGTTGAATATATTCCTTACCAGTGTATGTTGGTGTCTGTGGTATATATTCCTTACCGGTGTGTGTTGGTGTCTATGGTATATATTCCTTACCGGTGTGTGTTGGTGTCTATGGTATATATTCCTTACCGGTGTGTGTTAGTGACTATGGTATATATTCCTTACTGGTGTGGGTTGGTGTCTATGGTATATATTCCTTACCGGTGTGTGTTGGTGACTATGGTATATATTCCTTACCGGTGTGTGTTAGTGTCTATGTTATATATTCCTTACCGGTGTGTGTTGGTGTCTATGGTAATATATTCCTTACCGGTGTGTATTGGTGACTATGGTATATATTCCTTACCGGTGTGTATTGGTGACTATGGTAATATATTCCTTACCGGTGTGTATTGGTGACTATGGTATATATTCCTTACCAGTGTGTGTTGGTGTCTATGGTATATATTCCTTACCAGTGTGTGTTGGTGACTATGGTATATATTCCTTACTGGTGTGCGTTGGTGACTGTGGTATATATTCCTTACCGGTGTGTGTTGGTGTCTATGGTATATATTCCTTACCGCTGTGTGTTGGTGACTATGGTATATATTCCTTACCGGTGTGCGTGGTGACTATGGTATATATTCCTTACTGGTGTGCGTTGGTGACTATGGTATATATTCCTTACCGGTGTGTATTGGTGACTATGGTATATATTCCTTACCGGTGTGCGTTGGTGACTATGGTATATATTCCTTACCGGTGTGTGTTGGTGACTATGGTATATATTCCTTACCGGTGTGTGTTGGGCTATGGTATATATTCCTTACCGGGTGTGTTGGTGTCTATGGTATATATTCCTTACCGGTGTGTGTTGGTGACTATGGTATATATTCCTTACCGGTGTGTGTTGGTGACTATGGTATATATTCCTTACCGGTGTGTGTTGGTGACTATGGTATATATTCCTTACCGGTGTGCGTTGGTGACTGTGGTATATATTCCTTACCGGTGTGTGTTGGTGACTGTGGTATATATTCCTTACCGGTGTGTGTTGGTGACTATGGTATATATTCCTTACCGGTGTGTGTTGGTGACTATGGTATATATTCCTTACCGGTGTGTGTTGGTGACTATGGTATATATTCCTTACCGGTGTGTGTTGGTGACTATGGTATATATTCCTTACCGGTGTGCGTTGGTGACTATGGTATATATTCCTTACCGGTGTGCGTTGGTGACTATGGTATATATTCCTTACCGGTGTGTGTTGGTGACTATGGTATATATTCCTTACCGGTGTGTGTTGGTGACTATGGTATATATTCCTTACCGGTGTGTGTTGGTGACTATGGTATATATTCCTTACCGGTGTGTGTTGGTGACTATGGTATATATTCCTTACCGGTGTGTGTTGGTGACTGTGGTATATATTCCTTACCGGTGTGCGTTGGTGACTATGGTATATATTCCTTACCGGTGTGTGTTGGTGACTATGGTATATATTCCTTACCGGTGTGTGTTGGTGACTATGGTATATATTCCTTACCGGTGTGTGTTGGTGACTATGGTATATATTCCTTACCGGTGTGTGTTGATCCTACTCTTCCTCTCTCTCGGGGTGGCGGTTGGTCTCGAGCTCTCCGTCTACAATCCAAACGCAGCGTTTCCATGGGAACGGGGACGCGCATTCTCTCCCCGCGCTCTCTCCACCCGCCCCATTTCTCCCTCTGCTTGTATTGCGTTACTGCCACTGCTTCCCACTGCAATATTTTTGTTACTGCTCCCGTTACTGCCATTGCTTCCACTGCAATATTGCTCCTGATGCTCCCGTTACTGCCACTGCTTCCACTGCAATATTGCTCCTGATGCTCCCGTTACTGCCACTGCTTCCACTGCAATATTTCTCCTGCTGCTCCCGTTACTGTCCCTGCTCCTGCTGTTCCTGTCACAGCCACTGCACTACTGCTTGTATAACTTCCATTACTCCCACTGTCTCCTCTCTGAGTGGGAAATTAGACTGCAGGATTAAACAGAAAACTCATCGCCCACTTTGGTGCCAAGTGGTGAGCCGGTAGCCACAGCTCCGTTCCAATCAATTCTCATTGCTATTGGATCTTTAGCACGGTTATATGTATATACAAAAAACACTAGGACATATTATCAATAAAGGACTGGTTATGATAAGTTTCTCAACAGGTGGAGTAAGTTGACACAAGTTTGTGTTGAATTGGCCAGTCCAACTGGTTACCTACCCCCTCAGCCTTATCTATCTGGGGATAGGTAACCAGGGTCCATGCAGCTACAACTCTAATGTCAGATCCTACGTTTATTTGTTTGCGTACCTTTCAAAGCACAGAATTTAAGCTCACCAACAGTACAGAGATTGAAAATAGGTGGGATTCTGGTAGTAGAAATAACAGACAGATAGTGCTCACACTTTACTTTGAAATCAAACAACTTTTTTTTGCATTTTTATTCCATTTTTAAAGTTATAAAGCTAAAACTCAAAGACGACCAGGCAGATTCAAATCCATCTTCTTGCTTGCTCCAAATTCAAATTCCATGGTGCCTACAAGTGAGCCAAACTAGATCCAAGCTTACAATGTAATGCATTGTACCTCATCTTGGGCTTAGCCAAAACACTAAGGTGACAGTTTGCACCATTGGTGGTGAACAATGTATTAACAATATCTTGCTGTGGCTTAGGACAGCTCTCTGGCAAGACAGTCTCTGCTACATTTGCTGTAAAGGAAGACTTGGGCTTTTAATTTCTGCTTGCCTCTTTACACAGGTGGTATCTGCTCAGCCTTTTCTCCTGTTTAGCACATTTTGTCCAAGTCTCACCACTGTAGAGAGGTGGACTGAGAATGCAGGCTTGGTACACTCAGTTTGATGTTTGCAGTCATTTTATTTATTTGAATGTAACAGCTGCAACCTTTGTAAAGCATATGTGAATTTCAGATGAAAGATTGCTGGTGATTGTGCAGATTAAATATGTGAAACTATCAAAATCTCCAATATTACATTTTCACTGCTGATTAATGGCACAGAGCAATATCCTAGATCATAATATTTATCTTCCTGATATGAATGGTCAAGCCAAACTCTTATAAGCATGAGTCTATCCATTTGTCACTGCAAATATCCCTCACTACGGACTGTTAGAGTGGCATTGTCAGCACAGAAAATGTTCTGAGGAGGACTTGACATACCTTTGTCTTGGATGTTAGGCAATTAAGGCTGAATGCATTGGCAATTCTGGAATGCAAGTAGATACCTGAAGGCATGACAGTAACAAGAAGAATATGCCAAAGGTTAAACCAGAACAAAACCCTATCTGACTCCACTACAGGTCTCAAGTGTTCTGAAGTTGCACCATCAAAGTTGACCTTACCCATCATATTGTCAAGGAAAGAGAGCACATTGCGCAGCAATGCCTCAATAGTTACTGCAATCACTATAGTCACCCTGAAGTCAACCCCATATACAGTTAAATATGGAACTTAATGTCTGAGTTGCTCTTCTTATCAAAAAGTTGAATGACAGCATCTTACTTGTTTTTCAGATCCACAGAAAGCATCTGTGGAGAGAGAATAGAATCAATGTTGAGTCTAGATGACCATTCGTCCGAGCTGAAAGCAAAGAGGATCAGCAGAGATTTATGAAGGTGGGGGGAGGATGGTGGATGGGACGAAAATAATGTATATAAGGATACAGAAGGCTGAGAAGGTGTTTAAAGTGTCACATTAAGTGGCAGAACAAAGTACAGATTGTTAAAGGACTGCCTGAGGAATGTGGCAGATGCCCTGAAGGTGGTGGTGGGGGTGGGGAGGGGGTGGTGGGAGGGTGTTGGGGGGCAAGGAGAGAAAGAATGGAGAAATGGAAAAATGGAAGAGAGGAAGGAGGATGATAAATGGATCAATGAGATGAAACAAAATGAAATGAAATAAATGAAAATGGGGTGATGGTGGTGAAGAGAGTTCATGCTCTGAAGCTGCTGGAGCTCAATCTTCAGCACAGGAGGCTGTAAGAAGATGAGGTGTCGTTCCTCCAGCTTGCATTGGAATTCGCTAGAACATTGCGAAAGACCAAGGACAGACATGTGGGTAGGATGATGTGTTGAAGTGATAAGTAATAGGAAGGTCTGGGTCCTGTTTGCAGACAGACTAAAAGTGTTTGGCAAAGCAGTCACCCAGTCTGTGTTTAGTCTCTCCAATGTAGAGTACACTACATCCAGAGCAGTAAATGCAGTAGACCGGTTTGAAGGGAGTGCATATGAAGCATTGCTTCATCTGAAAAGACACGTTTATGACCTGGGATGGTGAGCAGAGAGGAGGTAAAGGGCAGGTGTTGTGCCTTGTACAACTGCATGGGAAGGTGCTGGGCGTGATGGAGGAGCGGACTAGGGTATCCCAGAGAGAACAGATCCTGTGGAATGCTTGGTGGGGGTGGGTCCATGAGTAGATGTGTTGTGGCATCATGCCAAGTTGATAGAAATGTAGAGGATGATCCTTTGAATGCAGAGACTGGTGGGATGAAAGGGCAGGATAAGACAGGATAAGAGAGATCTTATCCTGGTTCTGGGAGGGGGTGGAGGTGAAAGCTGTGGCCTAGGGGATAGGTTGGATACAGCTGTGAGTCCTGTCAACTTGTGGGTGGAATTGAGGAAGAAGGAAGACATTATTTGGAAAGCGACATTAACAGAACAGATGCGGCAGAGGTAAAGGAATTGAGAATGTGATGGAGTCCTTAAGAGGATGTAAGGTATGAGGATGACAGGGTAATTGTGAGAATCGGTGAGTTTATAATGGATACTAATGGACAGTTTATCACCAAACATGGAGGTAGAAGTCAAGGGAAGGAAGAGAAGATATGAACCATCTGAAGGTGATAAAGGGGTAGAAATTGGAAGCAGACTTGATAACTTTTTGGTCCAGACAAGAGCATGAAGTGGTACCAAAATAGTTGTCAACGTACTGATAAAGGAGTTGTGGGAAACTGCCAGAGTAGGACTGGACCAGGGAATGCTCCACATAACCCATAAAGAGATAGGTATAACTGGGACCTATGCAGGTACCCACTGCCACATAGTGAGGTGATTTAGTAGGTAATATAGATTGATGATGTTGATCAGGAATTTAGGAGTACACTAACTACTTTTCAAATAGTGCAATGGAGTCTTTCATATTTATCCATTTAATATTATATGCAAAATGACATTGCCTGCAATGGAGCACACGATACTGCAGTGCTAGATGAGAAACTATAAGTCACCTGGTTTGCCTTCTACCACTGTGACAGTCAAATGATACAATGATAATGGAGTTGTTGACTAACCATGACAATTCTAAGAGACCCCAGACGTAACCAAGTGTCCAAGAAGAAAAAAAAACAGCAACTTTAGTACACTTAGTCTGTCAATGGCAAGGAGCATAAAAGGGGAACAAGGCAGTGAACAATAAGATATGAGCTGTTTAAGAATATGTGGATTTGTAAAATGCATGCATGATTAATGAAATTTGTGTGAGGTTACTGAGCATGCTGACTAAAAAAATACAATGTACTCTGCACCTTAACTTCCAAAAAGCATTTCATAAACTATATGTGACATTTGTTATGAAAATTAAGATGTACAGTATTAAAATGGTGGCAACGATGAGAGATGGCTGAGGGTAGCATGTTGTGTATAGGTTTTAATAGTCAGACATGCACACTGTAAAATGATGTGCTACAGCAACTTGTGATGAGGCTTTGCATGTTTTCTATTTTCATTTTTTTTGATGTGGGCATAACAATCAGTATTTTCTGACAGTACAAAATTAGGAACGTAATGTGGAGGGCAAGTACATTAAAGAGTGGCCATGTATCACAAACACAGTTTACATAACAGAACAAATTTGGCTCATTCTGTTTCAAACCAGTTAGCAAGCTGCTCATGAAACTTGAAAAATGGAATTCATCTTCACTAGAGCAGCGTAAGTAAAAGGATATTTAAATACAAGTGTTCAAAACTATAAAAAGATTTTGAGAGAGTGATCAGTAAAATTGGTTGGTAATCATTACCAAGGTGGTATAAACTTAGAATTAGCATTAAACATTCAAACATTTTCTTTTCTTTACCAGAGATTAAGATAATGGAATATATCACAATGGTTACTAAATTGCAGAAAATGTTGGAAAGATTGTCTCCAGGTCTGGTGTTGTCTCCACAAGACAAATCAAGCCACCCAAAATCAACAATGCATGGCATTGTAAAAATGCCAACTTCTTCTCAAATTAACTCGAATCTCCATTCCTTACAAGAACTAACTGCATTGTAAATTAGATGGAACCATAAATGATGTTAATATTTCAGCTATTCAAATGACAAATTTGCTGAGGAGTATGGAGTAGAGTTCTGATCAGGATTCTTCGAATTCTCTATTAATTATACTACTTATTAATTGGTTGATTTCCTGCAGTATTAAACCTGGATAAGCTACTTAAAAAAAAAATTCTCTCTTCCTGTGCTCTGTATGGCTCACATATGTCCTTTCATTATAGTCATTTGTTTCTGGCCTTTTATCTCTTTGTCTCTCCTACCATGGAGACATCTGCCTACTTTCCCCAAAGTTTAAAATTGTCCTGCAAGCTGGTTAAAGTTGCTCAGGCAATGATTATAAACACTGATATTTTTGGGGGACAAAATGCACACATGTCCATAAATACTAAATTACTTGTACCAAATTACATAGTCTGAGATCTTGAATCCAGAAAGATTGGAAACAACAGATAGTGGAGCAGGAGTGAAAATAAATGATAGTTAATGCAAAATCACAAATAGAAGGGCTTTGTGTGGTGGTAATGATCTTCTGAGGTGTGTCTACTTCAATGCCCCGAGTATTGTGGGGAAGGCAGATGAATTGAGCACACTGATTGTCACAATTCCATGTGTCATTCTAGCCATTAGTGAAACTTGGCTACAGGAAGGGCAGGATTGGCAGCTCAATGTTCCAATGTTTCAGGTGTGATGGAGGCAGGGGGTCTGAGGGGGAAGGTGGCATTGCTAGTCAGGGAAAATATTGCAGCAGTGCTCAGGCAGGACAGATTACAGGGCTTGTTTACTGAGGCCATATGGATGGAGCTGAGAAACAAGAAAGGTATGACCACATTAATGGGGTTGTATTATAGGCCACCCAATAGTCAATGAGAATTGGAGGAGCAAATCTGCAGAGATAGCAGCCAACTGCCGGAAACATAAAGTAGTGATAGTAAGGGATTTTAATTTTCCACATATAGATTGGGACTCCCATACTGTTAAAGGTCTAGACAGGGTGGAGTATGTAAAATGTGTTCAGGAAAATCTTCTGAATCAATATAAAGAGGTACAACTAGAGAGGATGCAATATTGTATCTCCTATTAGGAAATGAGTTAGGGCAAGTGACAGAAGTGTGTGTAGGGGAACACTTTGGTTCCAGTGATCATAAAGCCATTAGTTTCAACTTGATTATGGATAAAAATAGATCTGGTCCTCAGATGGAGGTTTTGAACTGGAAAAAGGCCAAATTTGAAGAAATGAGAAACAATCTAAAAAGCGTGGATTGGGGCAGGCTGTTCTCTGGCAAGAATGTGATTGGTAAGAGTGAGGTGTCTTCAAAGGTGAAATTTTGTAAATGTATAGTTTGTATGTTCCTGTCAGGATTAAGGACAAAGCGAATAAGGAACCTTGGTTCTCAAGGGATATTGCACATCTGATAAAGAGAGAGATGTAAGACATGTTTAGGCAACAGGGAACAAATAAGATGCTTGAGAAGTATAAAAAGTGCAAGAAACTACTTAAGAAAATCAAGAGGGCTAAAAGACATGAGGTTGCTTTGGCAGTCAAAGTGAAGGATAATCCTAAGAGCTTCTACAGGTATATTAAGGGCAAAAGGATAGTAAGGGATAAAATTGGTCCTCTTGAAGATCAGAGTGGTTGGCTTTGTATGGAACCAGAAAAAAAAATGGGGGAAATATTAAATGGGTTTTTTGCATCTGTATTTACTAACTGTCATGGAGTCTACAGAAATAAGGCAAACAAGTAGGGAGGTCATGGAACCTATACAGATTAAAGGAGAAGTGGTTCTTGCTGTCTTGAGGCAAATCAGAGTAGATAAATCCCCAGGACTGGACAGGGTATTCTCTTGAAACTTGAAGGAAACTAGTGTTGAAATTGCAGGGCCCCTGGCAGAAAAATTTAAAATGCCAGTATCCATGGGTGAGGTGCCAGATGATTGAAGGGTAGCTCATGTTGTTCTATTGTTCAAAAAAAAGGCTCAAAGTAATCCAGGAAATTATAGGCCAGTAACTTTGACGTCACTGGTAGGTAAATTATTGGAAGGTGTACTAAGAGATAGGATCTATAAATACTTGGATAGACAGGGACTGATTAGGGATAGTCAACATGACTTTGTGCGTGGTAGGTCATGTTTAACCAATCTATTAGAGTTTTCGAGGAGGTTACCAGGAAAGTGGATGAATGGAAGGCAGTGGATGTTGTCTGCATGGACTTCAATAAGGCCTTTGACAAAGTCCCGCGTGGGAAGTTAGTTAAGAAGGTTCAGTCACTAGGTACACATGGAGAGATAGTAAATTGGATTAGACGTTGGTTCAATGAAAGAAGCCAGTGAGTGGTAGTGGAAGATTGCTTCTCTGAGTGGAGGCCTGTAACTAGTGATGTGCCACTGAGATCAGTGCTGGGTCCACTGTTGTTTGTCATCATATCAATGATCTGGATGGTAATGTGGTAAATTGGATCAGCAAATTTGCTGATGATACAAAACATTGGAGGTGTAGCAGACAGTGAGGAAGATTTTCAAAGCTTGCAAAGGGATTTGGACCAGCTAGAAAAATGGGCTGAAAAGTGGCAGATGGAGATTAATGCAGACAAGTGTGAGGTATTGCACTTTGTAAGGATAAACCAAGGTAGAACATATGTGGTAAATGATAGGTCACTGAAAAGGGCAGTCGAACAGAGGAATCTGGGAATACAGATACATAATTTTCTAAAAGTGGCGTCATAGGTTGATAGGGTCGTAAAGAGTGCTTTTGAGACACTGAATAGGTTTGTACTCTTTGGAGTTTAGAAGGCTGAGAGGGGATCTTATAGAGACGTAGAAGATAATGAAGGGGATGGATAGGTTGAGAGACTCTTCCTGCTTAGCAAAGATAGCAGGACTAGAGAGCACAGCCTCAAGATGTGGGGGGAGTGGGAGTGGGAATGGATTCAGATCAGAGTTGCGGATGAGTTTCTTCACACAAAGGGCGGTGAATCTTTAGAATTCTCTGCCTAATGAGGTGGTGGAGGCTTCCTCGCTGAATATGTTCAAGTCAAGAGTGGATAGGTTTTTGATTGACAGGGAATTAAGGGTTACAGGGAGAAAGCAGGAAAGTGGTACTGAACCACTACAGATCAGTCATGATCTTATTGAATGGCAGAGCAGGCTTGAGGGCTGGATGGCCTACTACTGCTCCTATTTCTTACGTTCTTTTGGAACATTGGCCTTTATAAATCACAGTACTGAGTATAAGAGTTGGAATGTTATGGTGAGGCCAAATTTACAGTATTGTGTGCAGTTTTGGTCACCTAATTATAGGAAGGATATTAATAAAAGGTTGAAAGAGTACAGAAAAGGTTTACAAGGATGTTGCCAGGACTTGAGAAACCAAGTTACAAAGAAAGGTTGAGCAGATTAGGCCTTTATTCCCTGGAGCATAAAAGAATGAGGGGAGATTTGATAGAGATGTATAAAATTATGATGGGTATAGATAGAATGAATGCAAGCAGGCTATTTCCACTGAGGCTAGGGCAGAAAAAACTAGAGGACATAGGTTAAGGGGGAAAAGTTTAAAGGGAATATTTGGGGAGGGGGGGGTAGATTCTTCTCACAGTGGTGGGTGTGTGAAATGAGCTGCCAGGTGAAGTGGTAAATGCGAGATCACTTTTAATATTTAAGAAAAACTTGGGCAGGTACATGGATGAGAGGGGTATGGAGTGATATGGTCCAGGTGCAGGTCAGTGGGACTAGGCAGAAAAATGGTTTGGCAGGGCCAAAAGGCCTGTTTCTGTGCTGTAGTGTTCTATGAAAACAATGGTCTTTCTAGGTTGAGGAAAAATGAACATATTCAGGTGGTTTATTTTTATTTACTTAATTATCTTTACAAAATAACACATTGAAATGTGTTCAGGTCCCACAATGCAATCTGCATGATCAATATTAAAAGAGTCCAAATTTGTGTGGTGCCTTTCATGACCTCAGTATTTCCCCATTGAGTTTAACAACTGATGATTTAACAACTGATGTTCCTGTTGCAATATGGGAAACACAGCAGCCAATAGCAGTGAGGTTTTTTTTTAAAATGTTGGTCAAAAGATATAATAAAAACCAGGAGGTTGCAGAGAACTCCCTACTCTTCAAATAATGCCATGGAATCTTTTACAAAATGCCAGATCAGCCTTCACTATTCTCCAAAATCTCACCAAAATGCTGGCGCAGGCAATGATGTAGCATTTCCTTAATACTGCAATGAAGTGAAAGCCTGGATTTAATTTAGTTAGCTAAAGTAAATTGTAGAACGTAAAATGTACATGCAGTGAACGATCATACTAAACTTGCATGAAAAGTTGTTTGGGTGACTAGCAGTACCGACCATGACTAATCATAAATGCTGTCATTGACCCAACAATTAACAACAAAGCTATTCACAACAAGAATGCATACTAAAGCCAGACGATGAGTCAACGCAGATTATTTTGATCTTGTACCACAATTTGGGTACGATTGTATTTAACAGCATAGTGAATATACTGGAAATCTCAAATTCAAAATGACACTGATACATTGAAGATAAAATTAAAAACAGTGGCAATGAAAAGGCTTGAAATGTTTTCAAAAGCAAGCTATGCAAAACCGAACTTGCTTCCATTCCAGGAAAAAAATTGAGAGGGGTTATATAACAAGCCAGGGATTTTGATATTATATAAAAAACTCAACCTAAACTGTATGTTTAAACTGTTAAGTTTAAAAATTAGCATTGGCCCAATTGGACCAAATGGCACAATGCTTGCTTTACTTATCTAATTCTAGGTATGCAGAACTGGAGGAATACAATGTGAGCATCAAACAAGACTTCTAGGAATTCTCCCTCTCTCCCGGAATGGCATAGAAAAGATTCCAGTCAAAAATGGATGGGCAGTCCTTTTTGCACGAATAATTGCAAATTATAAATATTGTGGGGCATTTTTCTCTCCTGTTTCATGCATCTTATCCCAAGATGAGAAATAAAGCTTGTGCCAGAAGGCCTGCAATTAAAAGCAGTGGCCTCATCAAGACAGAAAAATTGTGCAACTGTGGGAAATATAGGCAATAAAAATGTATAAATTGTTTCATTAATATCATGTAAAAAAATTAAATGACAGCTTCACAAATTTTTCATTGCTAAAACAATATTTATCAGATGCTTATACTTGTGCAACATAGTTTTACATTGTATTATCCCTTAACCACTGACAAACCAAAAAAGCGGAATAAAAAGGTTTTTAAATTGTAAATCAGTAGTTGACCAATGTTTCTTTCAAATTAAAAAAACTCATTTGAATAAATGTTAGACTATGGTAGCCAGATAGTCTTTGACTTCTGCTGGAGTGAGTCTGCGAAATCCTGCCTCATCACAAATTCCAACCTCTATGTTGTCTTCTGTCATCTGGCCTTCAAAACTTTCCTGTCAAGGAAAGAAAAAAATTCATGCCGGTCAGTATCACGGATAGTTTCTGTAGAACAATCTCCAGATAAACCATTATTGATATTTGAACAACAGATGAGATACCTGACCTTTAATGTTAAGATTGCTGTATGAATGGCATCTTCAAGTTCTAGATCTTCATTGTACCTACAAGTACAAAAAAGGGTCAAATAAATGTTTTTTTTCCTCCTGGAAGACTTTCTTCCATTAACCGTTTCAAAAATTTAAAACAAGAATAGAAAAGTTTTAAAAGTAGGCAGTAGGTAGCAATGAAAAGTAGGCAGTCAAGTGGATAAAGTTGTTAAGAAGGCATATGGAGTCTTAGCTTTTATCGGTAGGGGGATTGAATTTAGGAGCCGCAGCATCATGTTGCAACTGTACAAAACTCTAGTGCGGCCGCACTTGGAGTATTGTGTGCAGTTCTGGTCCCCACATTATAAGAAAGATGTGGAGGCATTGGAGAGGGTACAGAGGAGGTTTACCAGGATGTTGCCTGGTATGGAGGGCAGGTCCTATGAAGAGAGGTTGAAGGATTTGAGGTTGTTTTCGTTAGAAAGGAGGCGGCTAAGAGGGGATCTTATTGAAGCATATAAGATGATTAGAGGTTTAGATAGGGTGGACAGTGATAGCCTTTTTCCTAGGATGGAGAAAGCTAGCACGAGGGGACACAGCTTTAAATTAAGGGGTATGAGTTATAGGACGGATATCAGAGGTAGGTTCTTTACTCAAAGAGTGATTAGGGAGTGGAATGCCCTGCCTGCAGCTGTTGTAGATGCGCCAAGTTTGGTGGCGTTTAAGAGGTTAATTGATAAGTATATGGAAGAGAAGGGAATGGTTTAGTTTGGAGGGGCATTGCTTTTTATTTTGGTCGGCACAACATCGAAGGCCGAAGGGCCTGTTGTGTGCTGTATTGTTCTATGTTCTATAAAATATTGCCCAAGCATGAGTGCACAACATACCCTTTTACTTATTACAGAAAGATAATGAAATAATTACTCTATAATGTTCATATCCTATTTACCAGAATTTTATGAAAACCTGCTGGCAAGTTTCTAAATTTTAATCAATCTGGCACTAGGGAAAAACAGTGAATACTAAATAAAGCACACGTATTTACTCAATATAAACAGCTGAAAACACCCAAGTGAACCTCAATTTAAAGTCTGTATAAAATGTTTTGTAAACAGGACAAATAGGTTAATGAAAAATTACAAAAATATTCAGCTTGAAGTGACCAATCCTGAGAAAAAAAATTCTGTTCATTATGGACACTGCATTTATAATCTTCTTACATCTGATGTAATATATCACCTACTCCTGTTCCCACAAGCCGCCCTTTCTTATTTTAAGGCTTCATAAATATAATTGGTATTTTACCTCTTTTCAAGGAAGGTTTTCCCATTTACGTAATTCTTCCCCATGGCTGTTGCTTTCCATGCAAAATAAGCACCCTATTGAAAAGGAAAAAAAGACCAAAAGTTTGGTAGAAGACCTTTTTCGCGTTGTCTCAAAATATTACAGAAACAAACATATAGGACATCTCAGTCAGACAGTATTAACGATACATGGCATAAATATTCAAATCTCCCTGGCTCAAAACAAAATATGAAATACTTACAAGAAGAAAACAAAGCAAAGGCCAGTGTACTGAAATGATTAAATTGTATCAGTAAATGATAAGTTGGGGCATCCGGATGCTGAGTATTTTAAGTACTAATCAACTCCATGACTTCAAGTTGTTCTGACTCTGTCTTATACATAAGCAGTTATTATTGTTCCAGAGTATAAAAAAATTGTGCACATATTTCAATAGCCCAGTTATGAGAATTGTCTTTTGGAAAATACAAAATTGCTGATAATGGAATTTGTTTTATTATAAAACATAACATGGATGCAAAATTAATATATCATGGTTCTAATACAGATTAAACATGTGACATTGCTGGAAAGGAGAGTAAACCTGGCTATAAAATTATATACATCATCATCCTGATGACCAGTTGTTTGAAGTGTGTTGGCAATGGCTATCACAGAATCGTTACGATACAGGAAGGAGTCATTTAGCCCACTGTGTCTGCACCAACTCTCCAAACATTCGTGATTTAGTGCCATTCCTCAATTCATTCGTTATAGCGTTTCTGACAAAGAAATGTAGTGCCAATGGAGTATTCCACACTGGCCCAGTGAGAACTTTCCCTTGGCGTTCAGCTTGAAAAATCTTTTGCCTCAAGTTGAGAGAAGTGAAATCTGACCCATGTCATAGGAAACCAGGGATCCTGGAGAATGAGGGGGCCATAGTCCTTTACAAAGGAAAATAAAAGGAATGACGGAATATTTATAATCAATCCTGTTTCAAAAAAATAAGAATGGTTTGGGAGAGAGCAAGTGATAAAAAGAAAAAAATATTTTACAAATTTGAAATAATTCACAACCTAAAGGAATGAGGTATCTCTATTTTGTATTTTCCCTCAAGTTGGAGAAGTTGTCATTTCAAGAGCATAAATCCAGCAATTAAAGAGTCTTTTTCATTGAAGTTCTAACTCTAGATGACTGTGATCAGCCAGCAACTTGTGATTTGCAATTCGGACCATTTTACTTCCTCCCAAATTTTGGATGATTTGCAAACCAATTAATATTAATAGCAAGTGCAGTAAACTCATCATTACATTGCCAGCAAATTTTAAATCATTCAAGGGATGTGGACGTCACTGGCATTGACAACATTTATTGCCATTCCCAACTGACAGCTGGTGTAGCGAATAGCCTTCTTGAATTGGTACAATCTGTGGGGTATAGGTTATTTCCACAGTGCTTTAGGTATAGTGTTCCAGGATTTTCACCCAGCGACAGAAGGAACATGCTAAAGTCAGGATGGTGTACAGGAGCTTGCAGTTAATGGTGTTCCTATGCATCAGCTTGTCTTTTTAAGGCTGTAGTGGCTGAGAGTTTGGGAGATGTTGTTGAAGTAATCTTGATGATTTGCCACAGTGCATCTTATGGATGTCAAACATGGCACATACGATGTGCTGGTGGTGGTAGGAGTGCTAATCAAGCAGGCTGCTAAGCTTCAAGTGTTCTTCATGCTGCAATCACCCAAGTGAGTAAAGAATATTTCATCAAACTCCTAATTTGGACCTTTGATTGCAGACAGGCTTTGTGGAGTCAGGAGGCAAGTTACTCACCATAGAATTTCCAGCCTGAGATGCTCTTGTAAGATTTGTGTGTTGGCAAGCAGCCCATCAATGTTATCATAGTTACCCACATCCAGAGTCTTTGAGCAAAAAAATCTTTTAAAATGAAGATTAATGCCATAAAAAATAATTTTATTGAAGGCTGTGAATGATACTGGCAAGCAATTCAAGGCTAGGTACAACACAAACGAGAGACAAACTGTTTTCCTTTACTCTTTCCCAACAATGTGAACATTCCAAACCTTAGAACAATAATCGCAAATGCAATATTGCAAATTGTTTCTATTTCTCAGAGTACTATCCCAACAGCTTCTCTAATAGAAGTGCCAATTTGGTATTGTGAACCAATGTCTATGAGGAATTGAATTAGGACTGTTCATACTTGTTTCATTTGGTGTTCTTAGAATGGAACTAGCTCAGGTGAAAATATGCTAAATTGCATGGTTCACCCAATTCCCCAAAATTTCATTTCTAGAATGCTTCAAGAGTTTGCATTACAATTGTGCCCAATAGAGGTCACTGGAGTTCCAAAACGAAAAACACATAGCACAACTCATACCATCACAAGGAACCAGCGAACACCATCTTTAGCTTCAACGTCTTACCAATTAGAGAGCAATTATAAAAGCAGCACAGTGGTTAGCACTGCTGCCTCTCAGCGCCAGAGACCTTCATTTAATTCCTGGCTTGGGTGACTGACTGTGCAGAGTTTGCACATTCTCGCTTTGTCTGCATGGGCTTCCTCCGGGTGCTCCAGTTTCCATCCACAGTCCAAAGATGTAAGGTTATGTGGGATCGGCCATGCTAAAATGCCTCTTCATGTCAGAGGGTTCTAAGGTAAATAGGTAGGGTTATGGGGATAGGGTCTGGGAGGGATTGTGGTTGAAGACTCAATGGGCCAAATGGCCTCCTTCTGCACTGTAGGGATTCTATGATTCAACTTTGTATTGTGTAACGCATAACCTTTATTTATTAAAGTGATAGGTTTATAATATCAGGATCAGCAGTAACATGGAACTTATTTTACGTCCAGAAAGCAAAACCATAAAAAAAAATCAACAGCTTGAGAACTATGAGTTAAAAACTGCTTTTCCCCAGTACTTACAGATGGATCCGATTGGAACAGATATGGTCGCCCCTCATCCCAGCCAGCTATCAGCAGTGACACTCCAAATGGACGAACACCACTGAAACAAGACAAAGGAATGAGCTTTTATCCTCGCCCTGCTGGGAGATCCTGTAGCCAATATAATCAGGATAATCTGAGAGATCAAAGTGGCAAGAAAAGTGAATCTCTCCCCATAAACTCAAGATATTAGAAAGGGGCATTTATATAGCAATTCTTCATATCTCAGAACATTAAAGAACGTTAGACAAGGCTGTGAACGTGTACTCATTATTTTTGGTTTTGCATATTCTTGATTCAGACCCTCAAACTTACTTTCTCATCAAGCACTTGAGGATAAATTCTATTTTCCTGCTCTATTAAAAACTGATAAAATATTTAACTATAAACAAATTAAATCATTCAAATGTGGGGAACAAACGTATACAAGATGGGGCTGTTCGAGAAACTAACTTGGAATCTGGACAAAATATTAATATGATTAATTGGAAGACAGCAGAACTTGGGTATGAAACCTTGGACGTGGTTGGAGTAGGGATGGCACCAGGTGGGAAGATGCAAAAATAGCACTGGTTAAGTATATTAATCTAACCACAAGTGTTTAGTGGGTCTGCTAGTAGGTAATATTTGAAAGAAATTTAATTTACTCGTCTATGTTTTTCCCTCTATTATTTTGCAACCTCCAAGAAGTTGCAACTTCCTTTAAGTCAGGTAACAATCTTCCAGATTTGCAGCTTCAATCATGACAGAATGTGCTGGATACATTTCACAGCGATACTATTGCAGAGTAGCTCACCTCGAATGTTTCTCAGTTAAAAAACCCTTTGTTGGAACAAGGTTATCTTATTCAAAGTAACAGCAAGTTTCTCACTGCCATTTAATTCAATCACAGAAGCATATCACTGTGTCTAGAGATGGCTGCTAATTTTGAATAACTGAACAGCAAGTGCCTTTTACACCTGGTCAGGGAACTAACCTAAAGTTACTAAGTCTTGTATACGTGATGACCGATTTATGTTATAATCAGTATAAGAATTCATTTTACCAACTTACCCGGACTGTGTATATTCCTGCATGACAGAGGCCACTCTCTGTACAAGCTGGGCTGTGGGAATGGGCTCTTGATATACAAGGTAGTACTGCTGTGCCAACTTACGTGCCCGACGAATCAACACCCTGTGAGGATTTAAGAATATAGCACTGTGAATGTTGCCTCATTAAATAGCAGTCTGAAGCTGAGACAAATCTAATTTTTATTCAAACCTCAGTTATAGCTAATAGTTTGTTCCCTCACCATTGCCCCAGCACACACTTTTGCTTTTAGTTCAACTCAGCACTGAACAGTATCCTTTAAACGGCAGTACTTTAGTGGATCATAAAAGAACCCTACAGTGCAGAAAGAGGTCCTTTGGCCCATCGAGTCTGCACCAAACACAATCCCACCCAGGCCCTACCCCATATCCCTACATATTAAACCCACTAATCCCTCTAACCTGCACATCCCTAGATACTAATGGACAATTTCTTAGCATGGCCAATCAACCTAACCTGCACATCTTTGGGCTGTGGGAGGAAACTGGAGCACCCAGAGGAAACCCATGCAGACACAAGGAGAATGTGCAAACTCCACACAGACAGTGACCCAAGCCGAGGATCAAACCCAGGACCGTGGAGCTGTGAAACAGCAGTGCTAACCACTGTGCTACCGTGCCGCCCAATGCAATAGCTGAATATTTTTTTTTCCCCCACTTCCTATCTTAGCTGCAATGCAGTCAAGATTTCCTATTCATTCTACCTAATACATCAAAACAATCAAAATCCATCATCCTCTTGTCTTGCCACAATCAAAGTTTTAAAATCTCAAGCTTCCTATCAATTAATGATAAAATTAACAAGAAATTGAAATTAACTGTAGCACTTCAGTTATTAAGTCTAAAAAGCAGTAATAAAATTATTTCACATTTATGAATCACATCTAAGCATGATATTCCTGGACATACATATGCAAGCATTATATCTCAACGTTCTTCTGCCAGCAATACCAGACAAAAGATTCCAGTTATGGTCATGATTTAGATAGTAACTTTGAACCATCCCCTAATCACAAAAGGTAAAGTCAATTGGCTTCCAATTTCTCGAATGGTGCTAACATTACTCTTGGATAAGTACTGCAATCCATTTCATGACATAAAACATGGAACCAAATATTTATAGTTTCATAGCCACCTTGGAATGTTTTTTGTTCACAAGCAGGGTGATGTATTTTAGTGACTGATCATATCACACCCCCTCCACCCCCAAAATCCTCTTGCAAATCTGCTACACAGACTCTAAAATAACTACCATCTCAAATTTAGATGCATGTTAGATACTAGTTCAAGTTGCAGAAAATTGCATTTTTGTTGATGGTAGTTTTAATTTCACAGGATTTTGATTTAAAAAAAATATAAAACTGATTTTGCTCCAAAACTCTTTCCTCAAACACAGATAGAAATGAATAGCCTTAGGATTATCACCTCTATCAACAGGACTCCATACCATTCAACAATTAAACTTGCTAAATTCCGCAGCTGTTATCTTATTATCATCTCGCCTTGTTTGGGCCACAGAATGACCATGACACAAACAGTACATCTCACTGGCTTGAAATAAATTCAATTGCATCACTGGAAGTCAAATGCTGGTGACAAGTAATTGACTGGAGAAAAATGGTCTGATGTTGAGGAACCTGAGGGCACCAAGAACAATCAAGTTCATAAATTTGGCTCACCTACCTGTAGTCAGGGCCCATTCCACTATACACCATTCCTATGTGCTTTGTGATCAGTTCCACTTTGTGTACACTCTGTTCATCGTAAAGAATAGATTTCTGTTTCTTCTCTGTTGCCAAAACAACGCCATTGGAAGCTGAAAAGGTTTTTTAAAAACATATTTATTTAGAGACATAACAGTACGAGACACATACACATTGTCTCTACTCATTTGTGATGCTCTGATTTTGTTGAGCATTCAGGCATATCTACATATTTCAAATAACTAATTAACTTGCACTTAACACTTTTCATGGTCACCTCAAAGTGCTTCAGAGAATTATTTTTGAAATGCATTTTAAGATGTTAATTAGCTGATTGGAAGCCATGATAGCACAATGGATAAATTGCAACATCCGCGCAGCTAACTTGTGCAGTAAATAGCAATGAAGTCCTTCAGGTGTTTTTTGGAACGTTGATAAGGGATCACCAACCAAACTTCTTATTCAAGAGATGATACCTCCAACAATATAACAAGTCAGCCTTGCATGGGGCTAGAACCCACAACTGTTTGATTCAGAGGAGTCATCACAGAGTTAATTGGCTATTTAATAAATGAGGCTCTATTTCACTGTTGGCACTGATAAGTATATGCCTGCATTTTCACTAATGAGGTGCCAGAATAACTAGGTTGCCATATAAACAAAACAGCATTCTCCTCACATATAAATTTTAAACAGTAAAATTATACATATTTACAGCCATTTGTTCAATCATACATCAGCCAAAAATGAATTACACAGGCTAATCCCACTTTTCAGTTTTATCATAGAATCCCTCCAGTACAAAAGGTCATTCAGCCTCTCGACTCAGCACTGACTCTCCAGGTCCATGGCCTTGTACATTATGGCATCTGCACATTCAAGTACAATGAGATTTCCTGCCTCTATCAACTTTTAAAGCAGTGGAGGCAAGGGACAAATTTACTGAATTCCCCTTTAATTCTTCCACAAATTATTCTCAATTTATACTCCCTTTAGTTACTGGACTCTGAGAAATAGATCCTTCCAAACCACTGTATTCAGGCTCTTCGTTATTTTATACACCTGAATTAAATTTCTCCTTGGTTTTATCAGTTCCAAAGAAAGTAATGCAAGCCAATTGCTGCCAATATTCTCACAAATCTTCTCTTTCATCCTCTCTAGTGAAACCATACCCTTTCTGTAATGTGGTAACCAGAACTAACTATAGCTTTATTTTTGGTTATCCCTCGCTAGCAAGGATGATTGTCTTCAATTAGTTTGGGATCCGCAGAACTTATGGTATGAGGGATATTTATTGCCATGTGTAATGTCTGGTCATGCGTCATCAGTTCAGGTCACGCAGTGTTCTTTTTGTCACTTTTGCTTTTTGACTTCACTTTATCTCTGGGATCCTTCCCACATACTCTGCCACAACTTGTTCAATCCAAGGCAATAGTCTCTCAGGAGTTGATGTCAATGTTGCATTTTCTTCCTGTTGACTTTCAGCACATCCTAGAAGTGTTTCTTCTGGCCTCTGCTGCGTCTGTCCTGACTGGGCTGGGAGAAGATGACCTACTTTAGGAAGCTTGTATATGGCATCTGAACTAACACAACAAAACTGATTCTAGCATAACCTCTATGCTTTTATACTAGACCTCAACTAATAAAGTAGTCTGTACATCTTAATTGTCTTAACATGGAGTCATAGAATTAGAAAATAGTTACAGCATAGGAGGCCACAATTTGGCCCATCATGTTCGTGCTACCTCTTTGCATGAGTTAACTCACCTTGACCCAATCCTCACCTTTCCCCATCACTTCAATTTTACTTGCTCAGGTAATTATCCAAATTTCTTTTGAAAGCGTCAATTAAATCTGACTCCATTGTACATTCAGACAGTGTACCCAAATTCTAACTGTTCGCTGTTCAAAAAAAGCTTTCAGCACCTCACCAATCACCATTAATGCTACTCAGTCCTTATTGCAAGCAGATGTGTCCTATCTACTCGAGATAGACACCATGATTTTGAGCCTTAATCTCTTCATCTCTTCTCCAAGGAGAACCGCTTCTCCTACCTATGTAAATGAAATTCCTCATACCTGAAACCATTTCTCTTGAATCTTTTTCTTTGTACCTGTCTATTGTCATATCTATTTGTCCAGTCACTTTGGACAACGCCTACTTACCATCACCCTGCAGTGAACTAATTACTGAAAGGAGAAAATATGCATTTTAGTGATTTAAACCCATCTCCCCTTTTTTGGCACTCTGCTGTGACTTCACAGAGCTGCAAGTTCCTTGGTACTTCAACCAAACAGTCTAAAAACTGAATATTGGTATCTATTGGTGAATTATGCATAATTCACAGGAAGAGTCATTTGACAGTCAACAGGAATTAAGATGATTTTTCAGAGTTTTGAAATTAACCATTGCACCCATTTCACTGAGATTGAGCCCAAGTCAGGAATCAAACCCACCATGTCTTCACAGTGACACAAAATAATCTATGCTATGCTAATATTTAGCTATCTGATCTATTTTAAAAGACCAAAAAAACTGAACTTAAATTGTAGAACAGGTGCACTGCAAAAGCCTCACGTAGTACTCAACTGGTCTACGTGCACTGAGTAACTGGCTACAAATAGGACTTTATTGACAGCACTTGTAAATTAATGTAATCGAAGGAGGCTACTTGGGTCTTTTTACCAGGGAATTATTTGGCAATATTTCCAAACCCACAAACTCTATTGTCTAGAGGGTGCTACAGGTGCATTGAAACACCATCAATTTCCAAGTTAGATGCCACCCCAACTTGGACAAATATAGCCATTCCATCCTAGACACTGGAATTTCCTATTTAGCAACATTGTGGGAGAGCACTTTCACCACATGAACTGTTGTGTTTCAAGGTGGCAGCCCATCACCACCACGTCAAGGGTGACTAGCATTGTACAATAAACAACAATCCTGTTAATACTACCCATATGCCAAGAATGAATTTAATAGCTAAATCATGTGAGACATTAACACAAAAATAGGAAAAGTAAATTCCTTCGCAGGAGTTATCAGCCTTAAAATGGTTAAAAAGTGCACAGTGTTATCAATGCTGTCCATACCTTTGATTCCCACTGCTGGAGCTCCGGCAGCTACAGCTGCTAAGGCATACTCAATCTGGACGAGTTTGCCTGAAGGGCTGCAAGATAAAATACAAAATAGTATAAATGAAACTGAAATTAAGAGCTGTCTGATGATAATTTTTCTCTCTCGATTAATTTTTACACAATACCAGAAACAGTCTTAGAACCAACAGCAATTTATCTCCAGTTTCTCTACAAAGCATAAATACAAACTGCTTTACATTGATTCAAATAGAACATTTTGCATTCGTTGGTGCAAAGATCCTGCATCTTAGTGAAAATAACTCGCCTATACATAACCAATAAAATCAATATCACCTACACATGTAAACACAGAGGCACAATATTTATGCCCAATACTTTTCTTGTAGCAATTTCTACCATACTCAAAACTGTCAATGCTACACTGAGTTATAATACTACAGCCAATGTGGACTTCCCCTAGTCAGCTCAAACAATTGTTCTTCTAGGTGAATGGAGTGAGAACTGGCAGATCCTGTGATCTTAGGCAGCACAGTAGAGCCTTATTGTGCCCTCATCTAAAATTTGCTTCCGTAGAGGGTATTGAATAGCGATCAGAATTAGACAGCATGGTGGTTAGCATCAGGAACCCGAGTTCAATTCTGGCCTTGGGTGACTGTATATGGAGTTTGCACATTTTCCTTGTGTCTGTGTGGGTTTCCTCTAGCTTACTGTTACCCTATCATCTTAAGTCATTAAAAATGTAACTGAGTGACAGGAAGAAATCTGAAATGGACCACCTCAGTGTTTCCATAAAGTGCTGCAATATTAATTTATAGCTCCACCTGCATGATATTGCAAGTAATAATATAAAAAACCAAAAATAAAGTTCTTGCTGATAACTGATTTGCTAATATACAGGAAAATACAACAAGACAAAGACCTGCACATCACCTTTAAAAGTCTCTGAAGATCCTAAATTGTCTTAAAGCCAAATTAAGCCCTGTAGTCACTTTTGTAATGCAGGAAACACATCAACCAATTTATTCACAATGCCCCACAAACAGTAATTTGACAACAACCAGATTTTTAGTAAAGTCAGTTAGGGGATAAATATTGGCCAGAACACAGGCAAAGAAACATTAAAATTCAAAACATCAGTTTGAAGAAATATAGTATTGCAACCAACTGTCATGATTTGGATTTCATCTGCTGAAATCTGACTATACTCCATAAACGTAGCAGTTGTTTACTTATTTTGTTTTTCCAGTCACAAAATTCAACTTAGTGTGTTGTAAATCTAATTTTGCCTCTTCCAACAAGAAAGCAATTTTTGGTTTCATAAAACAGCAGGTTAAGAACAACACTGGGAATTAGCGAAAAAATACATTTAAACAGCAGATAATGCAATTTCATTTGATCAATTAGTTATAAGGTTTGAGTCCATATAGAAAAACCTAAAAACAGACCCAATATTTAATTGGAACAAGTTGCTTTGAGTAAATTGAATTGAGTAAAGTGATAACTTTCAGAGGCAAACAAGATCAGTGTCACATTGTTACACTCAAACATAGGGTCACACAATTGCTGAATGAAAACCTGAAGTTACAGGGAAGGTAAATTTGTTTTGTACAAACAAAAATTTGTGGCAGCATACTTAAATTAAAACAAATCTTTATAACTGATACTACTGCCATCAACTTATAATCCATATACTTTAAAGTTGGTTCGTTATCATAATAAAAATTAGAGAGGAAAAACAATTTGGACACACGATGTTACATTTTTATTGTTGCTAACACCTGAGCACCTTCACCTTCCATCAATACAATCCCAGAATTATCATCAACTGTTATTTCCATCAATAGCCACAAGCACCAATGTGAATCAACAGTTCGGGGAATAGCATTCAACCAGGCTTTGACTCCACCATCCAAGCCAAGTGAAATAAGCCAGCACCAAAAACGTTAGCTACTTCCTTCCACATTACAAAACGTCACAAGTCCCTAGGGAGAATTGTAGAAAGCAGAATGGAAGATTCCTTTATCTAGAGCCGAGTTGACCAAGAAAACAAGTGTAAATGGGAGATGGGGCTGGAGGAGAGTGTGACAGAATGATCGGAAAAAATCATGTAAAGTTATATGTTTAATATTCTGGACGATATAAAATTAATTAATAAAATCGGGAACAAAATACTAGGTTCATTAATAATGGATCAGAAAAACCCACATCGTTCACTGTACTTCAGGAGAGAAAATCTGCCTAGTCTTATCTAAATCCAGACACAAGATAACGTGGAAGGCTAGTAGCTGCCCTCTGAAAATATCTCTAAGCCACACAGTCATAAACAGCTACTATAGAAATGTCAAATTATAAAACCAGAAAGACTACCTGGCATCAACCTACGTATAGGAAAGTACAAAAGCATACTCTGCCCTGCTTACTCTGCAAAGACTTCCTCACTAATAAAACGAACTTATACCAAAGTTGGGACAACTGTCTTATGGACTAGTCAAGCAACAGCCCGACTGTCATACTTACTAAATCATACCTTACAGTCAATGTCCCAGGCTTCTCCAGCACTCTCATTGCGTTACGTTCCAGCCCACTGGCAAGACATAGCCGTGTAGGAACAGCCCCGAGAACTGTCAATATTGATTCTGGAATCTATGAAGTCCCACAATATCAGGCACAGATGGAAATGAAACCACTTATTGGTTATCACCTACCATTCTCCAGCAGCTGGTGAAACCATGCTTCACTACATAGAACACAATCTGGAAGAAGCACTGAGGGCAGAAAGTACACAAAGCATCCTCTGCGGGTGGGGGGCGAAGATGGAGAGACTTCAATACTCATCACCAACAGGGGCTTACTGACCAAACCCTGAAAGACTGGGCATGCAGCAAGTATTGTGCGTACCAAATGAGAATAGTAAAAAGTCTGCCAACAAGAGGGAAAAGCCTACTTGACCTCGTCACCGCCATTCCATAGGTCGCAAATGCATCTACCATTCCATTATTGGTAGAATGATGACCACAGTAAGAAGCCTGACAACATCAGCAACAACACCGGCATCTCTACAGAATGATGACCACACAGCCCTTGGGACTCAAAGTCGTTTTCTAGCTGAAGTCATTCTCCATCTTGCTGTGTGTCACTACCACCACACTAAACAGACTCAGAACAAAGATACAGCTCAGAGGTAGGCATCCATGAGATGCTGAAAGCTATCAGCAGAATTGTACTCAACCACAAACTGTAATCACATCTTGCATTTGTCATTCAATCATTCCCATCAAGCTAGAAGACCCGCACTGGTTCAATGAGTAAATGACAATTACTGGGATTTTGCAAATCCATTTGCTGTAAACATATCCATCCATCCCATTGTATCGGACAATGAGATCCCATGCAAGAACCCCTCCGACTATGTCAAAGGCATCCTGAAACCCATTGTACAAATAACCTCCAACTTTTGTCGTGACATTACAAATTTCCCACAGAAACTCAACACACGTGGAGCAGTTGAACTAGGAGCTCTCCCTATCCTCGTCACAATGGATGTCTCAGCACTCTACAGCATCCCCCATGACAATGGCATTGCTGCAACTGCCTCTATACTCAATGCCATCAACTATCAATCTCCAGATGCAATTTTACAACTCATCCGCTTCATCCTGGACCACAATGTCTTCACCTTCAACAACTAGCACTTCATCCAAACACACGGAACAGCCATGGGGACCAAATTCGCAACTGAACGTGCCAACATTTTCATGCACAAGTTCAATCAAGATCACTTCACCGCATAGGACCTTCAACCAATGCTATACACTAGATACATCAATGACATTTTCTTCCTTTGGGCTCATGATAAACAATCACTGAAACAACTGTATGATGACATCAACAAGTTTCATCCTACCATCAGACTCACCATGGACTACTCTCTGCAATCAGTTGCATTCTTGGACACACACATCTCCATTAAGAATGGAGACCTCAGCATTTCACTGTACAGCAAGCCCATGGATAACTTCATAATGCTCCACTTCTCCAGCTTTCACCCGAAACATTTAAAGATGCCAAACCCTGAGGACAAGCCCTCCACACACACAGGATCTGCTCAGATGAGGAAGATCGCAACAGACACTGAAAAATGCTCTCATAAGAGCAGGATATGGCGCTCAACTCATCGATCAACAATTCCACAGCAAAAAAAAACTGCACCGACCTCCTTAGAAGACAAACATAGTACTTCCCCAGAGCAGAAAAGCTATAACATCTTCCCCGGAGCCTTCAACATGTTATTGATGAAGATGAACATCTCGCCAAGGCCATGCACACAACCTCACTTCTTGCCTTCAAACAACCACACAATTTCAAATAGACCATTGTCCGCAGCAAACTACCCAGCCTTTGGGAGAACAGTGACCACGACACCACACAATTCTGCCATAGGAACTTCTGCGAGATGTGCTGGATCATCAATATGGATGCCATCATCTTACATGAGAATATCATCCACCAGGTATACGGCATAGTGCTATAATTTGACATTTCTATAGTGGCTGTTTATGACTGTGTGGCTTAGAGATATTTTCAGAGGGCAGCTACTAGTCAACCACATTATTTTATGTCTGGATTTACACAGACCAGACAGATAGTCTCTCCTGAAGCACAGTGAACGACATAGGTTTTTCTGATCCATTATTAATGAATGCAACTTGGCCAATGTTGTCTACCTGATATGCTGCAGGGAAGGATGCCCCAAGGCATGGTACAATGGGAAAACCATGCAGACACTAAGACAATGGATGAATGAATATCACTTGACAATCACCAGGCAAGACTGTTCTTTTCCTGTTGTGGAACACTTCAGCGGTCTCCGGCATTCGGCCTCTGATCTAAGTGCTCTCCAAGACAGCCTTCACAACACATAACAACGCAGAGTTGCTGAGCAGAGACTGATAACCAAGTTCCGCACAAAATAAGGACGGCCTCAACCGGGATCTTGGGTTCATATCACACTATCTGAACCCCCACAACTTGCCTGGACTTGCAAAATCTCGCTAACTGTCCTGGCTGGAGACAATACACATCTCTTTAACCTGTGTTTACTCCAGTCCAACGCCAGCATCTCCATGTCATAAATGAAAACATGCCAGGAGTGGCATTAAACATACCTAAAAATAAAGTACCAATCTGGTGAAGCTGCAACACAGGATTACATGCATGCCAAATAGCTCCATCAGTTACTCCTTCCACCAAGTGATCTCACAGCAGGTCAAATCTAAGTTCTGCAGTCCTGCTACATTTGGCCATGACTAACGGAAGACAATTAAACAACTAACCAGAGGCTGAGGCTCCCGAAACACCTCCACTGCATCCATACAGGAGCCCAATACATCAGAATTAAAGGCACGGCTGAAGCATTTGCAACCATCTTCAGTCAGAAATGTCCAGTGATGAATCACCGTCTCCTTGAGTCTCCAGCACCAATGAAGCTGCTCTTCAGACAATTCAATTAATTTAAGGTGACACCAAGAAATGACAGAAAGCAGTGAACATAGCAAAGGCTATGAGTCCTTTCAACATCACAACAGTGGTACTGAAGACTTGTGCTCCAGAAGTAACTATAATTCTAGCCAAATTTTTCCAGTAGTTACAACATTAGCATCTACACGATAATGTAGAAAATTGTTCAATATGTCCAGACCACAAAAATGAGAGCCCCACCAAACAACTTCCTCACTAATGCTCAATTCGGGACATGACATGGTCATTTAGCTCCTGATCTCATTATAGTTTTGGTACAGATATGGACAAAGAAATCAAAATCAAGAAGTGAGTGACTGTGCTTGATGTTGAGACACTTCTGATGGTGCATGACATCAAGGAACCCAAGCAGAATTGAAGTTAATGGAAATCAGGGATAACATTCACCACTGGTTGGAGTCATACTTAACACAATCATCTCATCTGCAAAAGTTCCTCAGGGTGGGGCAGTGTCCTTGGCTGAACCATTTTCTATTGCTTCATCACTGATCTTCTACCACAAGATGTGGAGATACCAGTACTGGACTGGGGTAAACACAGTAAGAAGTCTCACAACACCAGGTTAAAGTCCAACAGATTTATTTGGTAGCAAAAACCACCAGCTTTCAGAACACCGCTGCTTCATCAGATAAGTGGGAGTTCTGTTCATAAATGGGGCATATAAAGATAAAAACTCAGTTTACAAAATAACGATTGGAATGAGAGTCTTTACAGGTATTACCTGTGTGTTCTACCACAAGGTCAGATATGGAGATATTCATGGATGGTTGTACAACACTCAGCAGCTTTTTTGTGACTCCTTAGATCATATGGCACCCGATCACATAAAAGACATCAATTACCAGAAAAAGGTACTCTCTCCGCCATGGCATATAGCGAGTATGATCTATGAGATCACACCAATGCTCTTTCCATAGATGCACCTTCCAAACCAGCAACCTATACCACCAGAAGGGCAATGGAGCAGAGCTGTGGGAACATCATCAGGAGCAAATCTCCCTCCAAGCTGCAGGCCATCTTAATTTGAAACTAAAATATCACTAATAAAATTTAGAAATAAATCACTATTCCTTTGTAGTCACTGAGTCAAAATTCTGAAACCTCCTTCCTAACAATGGGAAGAGAGATTACAACAAAAATACTGTAATTTTTGCAGTAAAATTAAACTGTTTAAAACTAAAATACAAATCTGACTCGTAATCTGTCATTTGACCATACGTTTTTTTTTGGAACCACGGCTTTTCTAGATATTTTTAAAAGTTTAGTTTTAACGTTAGATCATGATTTAAGACATAAACATTCACTGGGTCAAAATGCTGTGATTGTGGTATCTTTGTCATGAGGGTTCAGACAGAGGTCCAGCATTCCCTTCTTAGAGTAATCAATATGACCTCGTTAACTCTGACCAAGTTTACACACGCCGGACCGTTAATGTACCTGCCTCAGCCGCAGCAGAGCAGCTTGCAGACAGAAAGCGAAACCAAGTTTGCAAACAGGGCTTCGGCGCAAGACGCTCCTCCAACTACCTAGAAAGAAAACACGGACAACGGGAGAAGTAAAGGCCTAAAGGAGCCTTTGGCAAATATAACGATTCAAGTGCCTCCCACACGGTACCGCCGAGTAACATGCCAGCCGGCCAGCCGGCGCACAGCAACGGTGACTCTGCAACTTCCAGCGCCTGCAGGCCGCCCTCAACCTGAAGGGTCCGAGGGTCAAACATCAGCGGCTCTTACCACCCAGAGGGATACTCTTCCCCTCGTGAGTGAGATAGAAAGCACGTTTAGGCGCTCAGTCTACCTGAAAGTGGTGAGGGAGAAGCTGTACCCCCGATCCGCCATCTTTCTGCCGCTCACGCCTCTAGAATGCCGGGAACGGACCTGCCGCTAGGGTGAACGTCACGTCCGGCGACCCTGCGCCTTCAAACTACAACTACCGGCATGCACCGCACCGGGAGTTAGGCGGGAAAAGCGCGCGGGGTACGCCGGGAGTTGTAGTGCGGCACGGCCAAGGGCGCGGCCGCACCGGGGGTCACGTGCTTCCGCCGGCAGCCTATCCGCGTGCAGCATGAATATTGCGCCTGCGTGGTCGGGTTGAAGGTTGTACAGTGCCTGGTTCTTGTTCTGACCTTTGGCTCCACGATGGCGATGTTGCAGCGACTGCTGCTCTCCTGGTCAACACTGGAACGCGCTCTGCTGCAGGGACTGGGCTTCCAGCAACGGTTAGGTGAGAATATGAGGATAGTAGCCTGGTGAGAATATATATTGGGGAGGATCTATCCATTCAGGAACCTGGCCATCTACCCACTTGTCTGTTGACTTTCATCTGTCCATCCATTCAAAGTTTATTGGTGTCATAACTAGCTTACATTAACATTACAATGAAGTTACTATGAAAATTCTGTGCAAGGAAAACCCACACAGACATGGGGAGAATGTGCAGACTCTGCACAGCTGATGACCTAATCTGGGAATGGAACCCAGGTCCCTGATGTTGAGAGGCAGCAGTTCTAATCACTGTGCCACTCTTTTGTTAAGTAAAACAGTACTCAAGGCAATGAAGATGATGTGTCACATGTTTGCACTGGTAGATACCAGTATGATCCATACCAACAGCAACTTGAACAATTTTGGCTCAGAGTTGATAAACTGGAGCTTGAGTTTCAGATGTTGCAGTGCATCAAGGAAGGGGACGATTGCTTGGGCATTTTGTTCTAGGCTGCAGTAACGTCCCTTACATTAGATATTTAGGAATTTGGTCTGTGATGTGGGATAGGAGGGTGTAACTGAGTAAGGCAGGTATAAGGATCCAAGGGTAGCAATGGAGTAGAATCAGCTTTTCAAATTTCTTGACAGGGGGCTTGAGGTTCTTGCAACTTGTGGCGAGAATAGGAACTGCAGGGTGGGTGAGCAAACTGACTTTGGCGCTGGATAAAGGAGGCCACTTAAGTTTCAGAATTAAACTAGATGAGCTGTTGCCCGGAGCAGTATTGTCAGGGATAGATGCAGCTCTCTGCATCAGTTATCTACCCAATGCCATACTTGAGGATATGCCATTGGGGTTGGAGAGGAATTTTGGAGTGCAAGGGAAAGAATCTAGTTGCTATGGTCTACGTAGGTACCAGTGACATATGTAGGACTAAGAAAGAAGTTCTAGTCAGGGAGTACAAGGAGTGTAATGATAATCAGAGTAGAACAGGATGTACAAACACGAATGCACCAGCAAATAAGGTCAGAATAGGCAAAGATGCTAACAAGATAGAATTGTATATTCCCTTTCTGAACAAGATGGATGAATTGATAGCACAAATAATTTAGTTCAAAAAATTAAGATGTTGAATCATTTTAGGTGGAGAAAAAGGAAAGGAATTACAAGCAGGAATGACAATAGCTCACAGTAAGACAGAGTATACATCAAGAAATAATAACAGCTTGCAAGAAAGGTACTACAATAATCGTGGGTGACATTAATCTTCATGTTGATTGGACAAATCAAATTGGCAAGCTAGCCTGGAGGTTCCATTCATAGAGTATATGCAGGACAGCTTCTTAGAGCAGAACATTCTGGGACGTACGAGACTGTTTTGGAACTGTTAACGTGTAATGAGGCATTGTTAGTTAAAGACTTCTCACTAAAGGATCTGCTGAGCATGATTGATTGTAATGTGATAAATTTCACCCTCTGCTTGAGAGTGAGGAGTCTGGGTCCATAATTTGTGTTTTAAATTTAAGACAATTACTAGATATGAAGGCAGAGTTAGCTAAAATAGACTGGGTGAATGGGTTAAAACACAAGACAGTGGAAAAGCAATGGCAGATATTTAAGGAGGTATTTCATAACTCAATAGATATATTTCCTTGGGGAAGTAAAACTCAAGCAGAAAGATGCACTATGATTAATTAAGGATGGTGTCAAATTGAAAGCAAACAATGCTGCAAAGATTATTGAGAGGCCAGAGGGTTGGAAATGTTTTCAAAACCTAATAAAGGGATTGCTAAAAAAGGGATGAATTGAGAGAAATTAGGAAGAAATATATCCTATCAATTCTTTAAGTATATCAAAAGGAAATTAATAGTTAAAGTGAGCATTGGTCTCTTTGGAAGGTGAGAGTGGGGAATTATTATGATGGGAAACAAAGAAATGGTAGAGCAGAGGACACAAGAAACATGCTATTAATAGGAAATTAAGGCAAAGTGGGAGGAGGAACTTAAATCAATTACTGTCACTGGAAAAAGACAATTGGAATAATAATAGAGGTGGTTGTTGGGAAGGACTGATGGTCTGCATTCTAGGTCCATAAAAAAAGTTGCTGCCACAGAGATGATTGATGGGTTTATTGTAACCTTCCAAAATTGCTTTGATTCTGGGAATTCCAGGCTTTTAACCCCAGTGAGGAAATGCGGGCTATATTTGATTTGTGACTTGGAGGGGAATTTAGAGTTGGGAGTACTCATATACCTGCTACCTTATCCTTCAAGGTGGCACTCACAGGTTTGGAAAAACTGTCCAAGGATCTTGGCTAGTTATTGCAGTGCAGCTTGTAGATGGTACACACTGATGTAACTGCATTGGTGGTGGAGGGAGTCTTTGTTTAGGATGGTGGGTGGGGTGCCAATTAGCGCTGCTTTCACCTGGATGGTGTCGAGCTTCTCAAGTGCTTTTGGACTTGCATTCGTCCAATGGAATGGAAAGTGTTTCATTCTGACTGATGCCTTGCAATGGAAGGTAAGTTTTGGAGAGTGTGAGGTGAGTTACTTAATAGTAGAATTGTATGGCACAATTATTTCTTGCCACATCAGCCCAAACCTCATGTTATCCAGGTCTTTCAGCAAGTAGGAAGGAATTCTTCATTATCTGAGGTGAACTGAATGCTGTGCAGTCATCATCAAACATCTTCACTTTTGACCTTGATTTGATTTATTAATGTCACATGTATGAGTACAGTGAAAAGTATTGTGACTTGTGTGCTATAAAGCATACCATTCATAGAGAGCATGCAGAAGGTAGTATTACATCATAGCTAAGATGTAGAGAAAGATCAATTAAGGTAGGTCCATTCAAAAGTCTGATAGCAGGGAAGTGTTCTTGTGTAGTTGGTACGTGATCTCAGACTTTTGTATCTTTTTCCCGATGGAAGAAGGTGGAAGAGAGTTGGGGTATGTGGGCTCCTTAATAATGCCGCCTGCTTTTCTGAGGCAACGGGAAGTGTAGACAAAGCCAATGGATGGGAGACTAGTTTGCATGATGATTTGGGCTATATTTACAGCCTTCTGTAGTTTCTTGCGGTCTTGGGCAGAGCAGGAGCGATACCAAGCTGTGAATCAACCAGAAAGAATGCTTTCCATGATGCATCTGTAAAAGTTGGTGAGAGTCATAGCTGACATGCCAAATTTCCTTAGTCTTCTGAGAAAGTAGGGGCGCAGGTGGGCTTTCTTATCTATAGTGTCAGAATGGAGTTGGGGGGGGGGGGGGGAATGAGGACAGGTTGTTGGGACCTTGCAATGGAGAAAAAACTGATGAAACGGCTGATGATGGTTAGGCCAAGGATACTCACTGACCCTGAGGAACTCCTCAGACTGCCTAAGGTCATGAGAAATCAACAGTGGTGATCAAGTTATGATAGAAGCAATAGCTGTAAGATAAGTGCAATATATAAAGAAAAAATGCTAAAAGTACTCAGCCTGTCAGGCCACATCTGTACAGGGGGAAACAATTAATACTCAAGTCTTGTGTCAGAACTGAAAACAGTTAGAGATGTAACAGATTTTAAGCAAATAAAAGAGAAAGTCTGTTGCAGTATGGAAAACAGCAATGATTAAATGACAAAAGGGATAAAGGAGCAAGGCAGAAGTAAGTAGGATATATAAAATAAGTAGGTGTGAATCCAAACAGCAGAACTATTACCAGCACCAACTGTCCAAAAATATTGAAAAAAGACACGTTGTAAACACTGGCATTGAAGAGCCATTATCAGAACAAATGCAAGGGAGACCAAGAAACCAGGAGAATGGAGCAGAATTGTTTAGCAACACCTTCTGAACCGATGACCACTACAAGAGCAGCCAATATCTAGGAACACCACCATCTAAAAGTTCCTCTCCAAGTCACTCACCATCCTGACCTAGAAATATAGCACTGTTTTTTCAATATTGCTGGGCCAAAATCCTGCAATTCTCTCCCAAATAGCATTGTGGTGTACCTACACCTCAGGGACTACAGTGGTTCAAGAAGGCAGTTCACCACCACCTTTTCAAGGGCAACTAGAGATGGGCAATAAATGTTGGCTAGTAATGTCCACGTCCCATAAATGATTTTTTAAAAAAATCTTTACAGGCGTTGCGGTGGGAAGATGTTTAATAAAGGTAGCTTTGATGGAATTGGTGCGCATCTAGTAGATATGAGTCAGTAATCTATTCTCAGCATTGGAAATGGAGAAGCCAAAGGAAGAAAGGAAGAATTCGGCAATGGACCATGTGAAGGCAGAGGAGTGGGAATTGGAAACAACGTTGACAAAATTTTGCAGTTCCTGTTGAATTAGAAAATATCTCAGGTTTGCCTGAGTTACATTTATTCAAATTGATTGACAATATTTATTAAGCAAATAATACCATTTATTTAAGTGAGCATTCGCTGCATCCCATCCAGCTATTAGTGAGTACCAACATTACTAGGTCATCCCATGTGAAGCACTGACTCTTAGCTTGCGAGTAAGGTTCTGCCTCTGTCCTAGGCTATGAAGGGCAGATAAATGCTCCCCTCTAGGATCATGGAATCATAGAATCCTTACAGTGCAGAAGGAAGCCATTTGGCCCATCGAGACCACACTGACCACAATCCCATCCAGGCCCCATTCCTGCAACCCTACACATCTACCCTGCTAATCCCTAATACTAGGGTCGATTTAGCATAGCCGATCTACCTAACTCACACACCCTTTGGAGATCACAGCCAACCTTTTGTTACAATGAATAACGTAGCCTTGAACAGTCATCCTAAAACTGCTTGGAGCAGAATAACTTCTTAGAAAGACCATTGACCTGAAACATTTGGATCCCTGTGCCAATGCTGCCTGATTGGAGCATCTTTTGGCATTTTCTGTTTTTAATTTCGATTTCCAGCTTCTGCAGAATTTTACTTTTTTGCAATAAATTCCTTCTAGTTTCTGAACTAGTATTAGGCTGCCAGGTGGCCTTTTATTCCTCTACTCTATATAAAAAATAGTGGGCAGCGTGGAGCATTGCACACTTCAGTGGCAATCATTGACTAATACACTACGTACATGTGTTTTTTAGATTGACTGGACCAATTGTTTTAATGATGCCAGCTTCCTAGGCAGTGGTCTTCATGTCCAGTGTCACCCTATTGGTCTAAATTCAAAACAAAACCACGCAGTGTATGATCTGCAAGTGTTTGATGTGGGCATTAAAGATCTGAAATTGACAATGTGTCATTACAAAGAAATAAAAAAAAGTCTTGAAACATTAGTTTGTTAGGTTAATAGCAGGTTTCATTATTTCCCATTGTTTGACCCTGGTATTTTTTAGTTTTATCTGGAGGTATAGATAGTCGTCATATGCTGGGAATTGCTAATGAAAAATTTAAATAGCCAGTTTGAAAAGCCATGTTCATGGGTGGTAGCCAAATCATTATTCTTTTTAAATTTATTGGTGCGGAGCAGAATTAATCTGATACGAGAATGTTATTAGGTGTCAGTTGTGTGCTTTCCTTTGTTTTTGTTCAGCGTTTAGATCTCTCCCAGACCAGAAGGTAAGATTTGCTTACTTAGCCACACAAGGATACCATAACCTGCTGTTGGAAGATGTGTGAAAACAGTCCTCAGTGATTCCTTCAGATTATTCTCATGGCTGTGGCAAAGTTCTCATATCCCACTTGACACCTGGACAGGGCAACAGGATCAAGAATAGAATATCAGCATCTGGACAACCTGCCTTCCAGCAACATGAAACATTTTAACTTAACACTCTGCTGAAGAAGTTTAAGGAATGACACAGTTGAGTCTGTAGTCTGCTGGGAGAGGAAGGCATGGAATGGACTATTTACAGCCCGTGAATTATCAAATATAAGCAATTTGCAGTGTTGCTGCTGGAACAGAGCAGCTGTTCTCAGAATCGAGCTGTAATGCTCCTCACCAGCAGTAGAGGTCAGCGTAATCACATTGTTCCACATAGCTGTTCTTGAATGCTTTTATAAACTCCTATTAATGTGTACAGAATGCAGAAACCAGGATTGTGGTCAGGGGGACTACTGTTTTGAGAGGAGCTGGGTTATAGTTTTGTAGTCGGCACACTAGGAAGGCACTGCAATTAAGTAATTATTTTAATGTTACACTCTGTTCATTTATATAATCTAGTTGGTTATATGCTAACAGCAGTTTTGAATTTGAGGCCCCTTAAGCAGTTGTTACAAGTTGTGTTTGTCAGGAGATTTTTCAGTATAATTACCAGTTCATATTGCTAGCAGATTCCCTTCTCTGCTGGCCATCTCTGCTGCTGCCTTTCCCTTCACGGCTGGCACCACAGTAGGCCATCTCCTTTGCTTCTCATGTTGCTGTTGGCCATATTCTTTTCACCTCTTAAACAATTGTTCAATATGCTTTTCTTTATTATTTACCCTCCTGTCTCCCCCTGCCATTTTACAACTACTCCCCCCGGCCCCGCATTCTATTTGCTTCTTTGTCTGCCCATAAGAGGTCTGAAATAGCATTGTGATCATCAACAGATCATCCATTTTTAGTGTTGTTTAGGGATAAGTCTTGAAACTTCATTGCACATTGTTGAACACAACCATGGGCTCTTTATATCCCATGAGAAAGCAACAGCCCCTCTGACAGTACAGCACTTGCTCAGTATATCACTGCAGTGTGCAGCTTGGATTTCATACTTGAGTCTCTGAAACTTGTACCCAACAGAGACAGCAGTCCCTGAAAGCTCTGGGTTTTTTAATCAAACGGCTTTTGGAAGTTTATGTAAACTTCCCCTCACCCTTATCAATCCTGTCTGTTACCTCACTGGAAAACTTAACAATTGTTTTTACAGCAATTAACAATGGTTTTGTGGTCACCACTAAACTAGCTTTTAATTAATAGAATTTAAATGCCAACAGCTGCCTTGGGTTTTGACCCAGTGTCTCCAGAGCATTGACAAAGGGTCATCTAGATTCAAAACATTGGCTCTATTCTCTCTCCACAGATGCAGTCGGACCTGCTGAGCGTTTCCAGCATTTTTTGTTTTGGTTTCTAAAGCATCATCTGCTCAGGCCTCTGAATTATTAGTCCAGTGACATTACCACTACCCCATCAGCTTCCTTTCCAATTGGTATCTCCACAAATTACTTGAATAAAAGTTACCTTTTAAAGTAAAATAAAGTTTGCCACTCTCGTTTAATTTGAGAGCTGATGCAATTCCCTCTTCCACTGTATTTCTTTATCTGTCCAGTCCTTGAAAAGCCTAGCTCTGGCCTTCCAGCAATTTCTGATTTACTGCATCCAGTCAAGGTAGAGAATGTTTGAAGCACTTGGAGAACTCATAGTTGACAGGGTGAGTGCTTGATTGCAGAAACACTTGCCAAAAGAACTTTTCAGTTCTTGTCTGGGAGCTGTTAACGATCTGGTGAGAACCATAGAATCCCTACGTGCTAAAGGAGGCCATTTGGCACATAAAGGCTGCACCAAAAGAGCACTTTACGCAGGCTCACCCCATCCCCGTAACCCCAGGTATTACGTGTAGCCAATTCACTTAACCTGCACATTTCTGCACTGTGGGAGGAAACCAGAGAACTCGGAGGAAATTCATGTAGACATAAGGAGAATGTGCAAATTTCATACTGTCTCCAGGATCTCTGGTACTGAGGCAACAGTGCTAATCACTGTGCCACTTCGCCATTCACTGCTGAGATATATCAACACCGATTTCTGCAGTAAGGGGAGCCTCAGTTGGGCAACTATGGGGCGCTAGCTCCCTCACTGAACTAGTGCCTGTTAGTTGTGTCCGTACAAATAGAGACATGTTCTGAAACTACTATTTTAACAGCTGGTGGGACAGTGCTTGAAATGGGTATCTTCAAACAGTCTCAGGGAAGTTTGTGTGCTCTTCAATGTGCACTCAGTAATTTTCATGTGGTTGTTCATTCTGGTCTAAAGCACAGACATTGGCCGTTGGCATAATTAATAATTTTTAGGGGGAGAGGGATTAAGAAAAATAAATGATAAGGGGTGCTTCAGAACTGGAGGAAGACTGGACTCCCCTCCTGAGTGTTTGAACAGATTTATGACCAGGTGTCAGATGTTTTAGTGGTGATTGTTGTTGTTAAATATGTTGTCATTCCTAATTTATTATTGCTGATTTAAAACCGTTTTTTGTGTATATATTTTCAGAACGTACGTCACTTTGCATTAAGTTTTTCTTTTACTCTGTTTACACAGGAGATTTTTTAATAAGCTCTTGTAAATTCGTTTGTTCGTTGCATTGTCTTTCCTTTCAATTTTTTTTTTGTCATTAATCTCTATCCTTGGCAATATTTATTGCTGCTGCTGCTTTCGTGTTCTTTTTTTTAAAGTTTATTTATTAGTGTCATAAACAGGTTTACATTAACACTGCAGTGAAGTTACTGTGAAAATCCCCTAGTCAACACACTCCAGCGCCTGTTTGGCTACACTGAAGGAGAATTTAACATAGCCAGTGCACCTAACCAGCATGTCCTTGGAGCGTGGGAGGAAACCAGAGCAGACACGGAGAACATGCAGAGTCCACACAATCAGCGACCCATGGCGGGAATCGAACCTGCGTCCCTGGCACCGTGAGGCAGCAGCGCTCACTACCGTGCCACCCATTCTTTATTTGTACATTTTCTGACCTTTACAATAGTTGTCGAAACTCTTCTGTTGCTAAGTTTGCTTGTCTAATGCTCCAACAAAAAGGTGTGCATTTCTGTACTGCTACTGAAGTCTTCAGGGTTTTCCTGAAAAGGCAATGGATAACTATTGAAGCACAGCAAAGTACCACAGACCAAGCAGAGAAAATGAATTGGCTAATGCTAATCTGTTTTGGCAGAACTGGTTGAAGGTTTAATCTCCTCCTTGATGTAAGGAGAACTCATCTGCTTTTTGAGCAGTACTGTAAGAGCAGTTACATCCAGCTGAACAAAACTGGAGCCTTGGTTCAATGTCTCAGCCCAAAAGATGGCAACTCTGGCAATGCAACATTCCCTCAGTAAGTGCAGTCCCAAATCATGGGCTGGCACTTCAATTCAAAGCTCTTGAGTGAGCATGCTACTGACTGAACCAAGACTGACACAACCCTATAGCAGCTTTAATGTAAGGAAATGCAACAAGGCTCTCACATAAAATTTTGATGTTGCAATACACATCCATAATATTGTATTCTGCATATCTTTGTGGAATTTTGCATTTCCAATCACTCATTTTTGCTGAGATAGAAACACATAAAATAGAAGTAAGAGTAAGCCACTCAGCCCTTTGAGCCTTCTCCACTATTCATTGTGATCATGGCTGACCATTGAATTCAATATCCTGATTGTCCTCTTTCCCCTATATCCCTTGATGTCTTTCGCCCCAAGAGCTAGATATCACTGACATTTTTCTTTGGTTTCTCCCATTCTCCACTGCCCCAATCCCCACAATCAACACAATCATAAAATCACCAATACCAGAGATGCTCTATCTGTGAAAAACATCAAGTTCCTGCACAGATGTGGCAAGGAAGCCGTGCCACTGCTCTAGTGAAGCCTCCGCAAAATGTATTGTGCGTGGCGCATGAGGCTGCTTTTTAATCTGAAGGAGGGGATGTTCTTTTCACTTCCAATTCTCTTTTTATGTTGCATGAGTTGAAATTAGATTCAGGCCATGTATCTGTGTGAGGTTAACAGCACAGCATTCACATTTTCATACATGCTTATGTGGATATTTACCCTACAGAGTCCCAGTAAAATAATGAACAGCATGTTGTCCTACCCCTTGCAAATGTATTCTCATGGAGGGATTGAATCATTGTCCTTAAAATGCACACTTGACTCACATGTCTTTAAAATAGGTCACTTTCCCTGTATCAGTCCTTAATTTACACAATGGCCAAAGGCTTCCTGTGGCCCACTGGGGTTGGGGCCAGTTAATGTCAGTTGTCCATCTGGCACAGGAAAGCGATAAACCTTGTCAGTTTTTAAGCCATGGAATAAAGACCTATGGGAGTTGTACATTGTACTGCTTCAGAACACAGGAAGGGCTGTGGTGTTAATTGACTCAATTTTTCCTGACCTGTTGAATCCCTGAACAATGCTTCCTATATTTTTGATTTGTCTTGTCACAATAGCCATCCTCTGAGATTTTACAACTCTTTTGGTATCCTACTGCTTTAGATCTTAATAGAATCTTTGTAAAATCCATATGTTGGACCCATTTGACTTTGAGACAGAAAGATAATTATAGGCTTCAGGATTTTTAAATTTTTAAGGTGCTCATGTTCATGAGTATCAACAAGTGTTTCTCCTGAGGCTTAATTAATACTCAGCCCACATCAAGTAAAGCAAGAGAAGTGAAATGAAGATAATCTGCACTATGCTCACACTTTCAATAGAGAGGGGAAGAACTTGTATTTATCTAGCATCTTTCATGACTTCAGGATGTCCCAAAGTGCTTTATGGCCAATGAAATACTTTCGAAATATATTTACTACATTAGTAATTACAGTAACTGTGACAGTGAATTTGAGTGTAACAGAATCCCACAAACAGATGCATGATGATGACTAGATAATATGGTGTTGCCTGAGGCCTAAATATTGATGTGGAGATGCCAGCGTTGGACTGGGGTAGATACAGTAAGAAGCCTCACAACATCAGGTTAAAATCCAACAGATTTATTTGGTAGCAAAAGGTTTTGCTATCAAATAAATCTGTTGGACTTTAACCTGGTGTTGTGAGACTTCTTACTGTGGCTAAATATTGATGTAAAGATGCCGGCGTTGGATTGGGGTGGTAAGAACTCAGTAAGAATTTAGCAGCACCAATTATTAATCCAACCGATTTATTTGGTAGTAAAAAAGCGAGCTTTCAACACCCTTGTGTCTTCCTCAGGCAAGTGCAGAACACTGCACTTGCCTGAGGAAGACACAAGGGTGTTGAAAGCTCGCTTTTTTACTATCAAATTAATTGGTGTTGCTAAATTCTTGCTAAATATTGGCCAGGACACCAGGGATAACTCTGTCCACTTTTCTTTAAAACGGTGCTCTGGGAGCTTTCACATCCACTCACCTTGATTTGATTTATTGTCAAATGTATTAGCGTACAATGAAAAGTATTATTTCTTGCACGCTATACAGACAGAGCATATCGTTCATAGAGAAGAAAGGAGATGGTGCAGAATATAGTGTTACAGTCATAGCTAGGGTGTAGAGAAAGATTAACATAAGGAAAGGTAGGTCCGTTTGAAGCTAGCAGCAGGGAAGAAGTTGTTCCTTGGTCAATTGGTACAGACTTTCGCATCATCTAGATGAGAGATGGAACTGTTGGCAGTGTAGCACTCCTCCGGATGGCACTGAAGTGCCAGTCTGAATTATGGACTCAAGTTTCCAGGAAGAGCCTTCAACCCACAATTTTGTAACTTCTAAGATGAAACTGCTACCAAGGTTGACACGCAAATAATTGCACATAATAAAATGACACGCTTGATAATTGAATACTTACGGCTGTGATTTCTGAAGTTTGAAGTCCCTAAAGTTGTATTGGGGATGGTGGGAGGACTTTATTTGTTGGCTGAATTTCTGGAAGAACTGGGCACACTGATTTAGGATTATGTTGGGTGGACTGTTAGAAGGTGCCTGTCGTTCTTAACCTCTGTCACTGGAGGTTCTCAGTGAGCTGTGTAAGCATAAGGGATTTCTCCAGTGGCAGGAACCAGTATTGAAGCATTTCAATTTATTGAACAAGTACTGCAGAAATCACAGATGCTTGTGTACTCTCACTGCTGCAATTGGGGTTACACTGCAGCAGATTGTTCCTTTATTCGTACTTTACTGCATTATGCTGCTTCTGTGTGTGTTCCTTTTCATTTTGTTTACTTAAACAGAGAGACAAGCAATGGGTTTTTATCTTCCTCTGGAAGTGAATTTGCTTTATACAAGGGCTGGGAATCTTTTTTATTTCATTTGTTTTTCCCTCTGTGCTTTTCCAGTGATGATGAAATTAGTGCTGCAAATGGATGATTTTTCCACTTATTACAGTAACACGTTTAGATCAAATACAGTGAGCAATAGTAACTTGTTTAATGTTTCCTCTTTAATACATCAAGCCAACATGTTCCACAAGAACTTTATTAGAAAAAAAATTAGCATCATAAAAACATTAGGACTGTGAAAGAGGAAGGAGTTAAGGGAGGCAGAGAGGTTACAGAGTGAGAATTCCAGAGCTTAGCCTTAGTGCCTTGGCAGTTGAAGACACAACTATCAACAGTAGGCCAAAGAAAGCAACACACAAGAGGCTGGAATTAGACAATCACTGAGATCTCTGAGGGGTGTGGGCGTGCATGCGGGTTTCAGCGGGAGATAAGCTAAGGCAGAGGCAAAGTTGGGCAACGCTAAGGGGAAATAGGCAGTTTTAGTGATTTGCATAGAGATATGTTCAGAAGCTCCCCTTAGGTTAATTAGAAACAATCAGATTTAATCTCAGGCTGTTGCCAGGAAAAGGGATGGAGTCGGCAGTAAGGGAATGAAATTTGAAGTAAAGACTGAAGACAATGGTTTCAGTGTTCCAATATTTAATTGGAGGAGATTTCTGCTTTTGCAGTACTTGATGCTAACAAGTAGTCTGATAACGTAGCAACAATGGAGGTGTTGAGAAAGGTGACGGCGAAGTAAAGCTGGATGTCATCAGCATACATGTGAAAAGTGAGGCTGTGCTTTGAATTATATTGCTGAGGGACAGCAGCAGATATTGGAAGTGCCTTGGAAAACACGAGATAATGGCACGGAAGCAGGAAAAGAAGCCATTGTAAATGATTCTGCAATGAGACAGAGGAGAATGGAATGAGAACAGTTCCATTCATCTGGATAGCAATAGAAAAGCATTAGAGGAGGAGGATGTAGTAAACTGTGTCAAAAGTGCAGACAGGTCTGGAAGGAGCAAGGAGGAAATTTTTACCTTTGTCGCAAGTCCATAAGATGTAACTGGTGACTTCGGGAACCATTTCTGTATTGAGGTGGAGGTAGAAACCTGATTGGAGGGATTCGACCATGCAATTCTGGGGAAAGATAGGCACGAATTTGGCAGACTGCAATGTACTGAAGGATTTTGGAGGTGAGACAGTAATTTGGAAGGAGATGCGGTCAAGAATTATTTTTGTGAGGAGTGATGATTTAAATGGAAGGGAGGTGGCACCTGACAAAAGAATGTCATTAACAATATTGGCCGTTGTGGGGATTAGGTGAGTAAATTAGATTGTTCAGCAGTTTAATGGGAGTAGGGCTGAGATAACAGGAGATTCACATATTGGGCACACTATACCCAATAGAATGCACCAACTTGATCAATGAAGACTTCGCCTCCTGCATTTTCCTACTTAACAACAGGGACTACAATTCCAAAGTGTTTAATTGGCTATAAAGCACTTTGGGCTACCCTGCAGTCATGAAAGGCATTATACAAATGCAAGTCCATCCAATTCCTCCTCAAAACATAAGCTTTTAGCTCAGTTGGCTGGACAGCTGGTTTCTGATGCAAAACAATTCCCCTACCAGCTGAGGTTATTCATGAAGGCCCCACCTTCTCAATCTTGCCCCTCGTCTAAAGTGTGGTGATCCTCAAGTTAAATCATCACCAATCAGTTCTCTCCTTCTCAAGGGAGAGCAGCCTATGGCCACCTGGGACTATAGTGACTTCACCTTTATACCTTTATACTCTTCTGCCAATGAAACACAGTTTGTTCACTTCTGTTTCTCTGTCCCTCAGCTCCTGCGTTGGTGATACAAGCCCCAGTAGACTTCTCACAGCCTGAGGCCGAACCCTGTGACAATGACCAGAGTGACAGGCCAAGCTTTCTAGAAAGCATCTTGTGGATGGCAGCTCCCAAAAAACGACGCACCATTGAGGTCAACCGCTGTCGGAGGAGGGATGTTAGGAAATTAGAGAAAGTTAAGGTACAATTGCAATTACTGTTTTTTGGATCATGAATTGTTAAAAATTGTCTAAATATATAGGTTTAAATTCAGTTGAATCCTGCAACAGGGTGTCCGCTTTCTTTTTTTACCAACTCCCTCCAACATCCCCAAAGCTGTCAGTAACATGTTTTACTCTGCTGTATGTACTCAAGAGTCAGTAGCACAGGAGGCCATTCAGCCCATTGTGTCTGAGCCAGCTCTTAGAGACAGCTATCCAATTAGTCCTATCCCTTGTTCCTTCCCCAAAACCCTGCAATTCTTTTTTCTTTTCCATTTGGAAAGTTATTATTGAATCTGATTCCACCACCCTTTCAACCACTGAATGCTAGATCATAGCAGTTCTCTCCATAAAGATTATCATTTTTCCTCCTCCTTCCACCTCCCCCACTTCCAAATTTTAATTAAAAGGTTGAAAGGAGCAGTTTCTATTGGTATCATTGTGGTAGATACTAGAGTAGCTTAGTGTGGGGCGTGCTCTCATCTACTCCTGTCCCACGTTGGCCTCTCACTTCCTCACTCTTGCAGCTCCCATTCTCAGCAGGCAACCTGATTGACAGCCAGTCTGTATTAAAATAAAATCTCCCAGAGAGGGACTATCCTTGATGAAATGTATTATAGAAACATAAGACAGAAAAGCAGAGGTAGGCCATTTGGCCCTTAGAGCCTTTCGGTAAGATCAAGACTGGTCTGATTGTGGCTTCAGCTCTACTCTCCTGTCTTCCTGAACTGCCTGCCCCTTTAATCCTCGACTTCCTTGGCTATCAAAAACCCGTAACTCCACCTTGAATAAAATCAATGACTCAGCCTCCATCGCCCACTAGGAGAGAGAATGCCGCAGGGTAACAACTCTCTGAGCAGGGGTAAAAAAGAATTCTCCTCATCTTACTTTAAGAAAAGAGGTCTTCCTTCTGTGTTCCCTAATTCTGGTCTCTTCTACAAGAAGAGCCAGTTAAGAACGGAATGAGAGAACAGTCTCATCCATCTGGGCAACAATGGCATATGGTATCTATTTTGTCAAGACCTCTCAGGATCTTATACATTTCAAAAAGATCACATCTTATTCTTCTAAACTCCAATGCTGAATATCTTTTCAACCTTAAATCATAAGATAAGCCCTTCATCCCAGCAATGAGTTAAGTGAACTTTCTCTGAACAGTTCTTTCTCCATTCCCCTTGCAATTAATGCCAACATTCCATTCACGTTCTTAATCACTTGCTATATGATGCACAATAACACAGTGATTCATACTTAGGATACCCAGACCCCTCTATGACAGTTCTGGAATTCCCCCTCTCTTCCTGCCAGAGTGGACAAGTTCACGTTTTCCCATATTATATTCCTGCCAAATGTTTGCCCGTTCACTTAATCTTTGCAATGGGGTTTCATTCTGTTTCCTTTTAGCTGTAAAATATATCTGGGGAACTACATTGTGCTTGCATATATACAGATTATAAAAGATTGGCTTTATTTAATACCCTGCATAGTTTGCAAGTCAAGTCAACAAATGAGCAATTTTTTTATTCATTCATGGGTTGTGGGTATTGCTGGCTGGGCCAGCATTTATTGCTCATCCATAATTGCTCTTGAACTGAGTTTCAGATGCATTGGAAGAGTCAGCCACATTGCTGTGGATCTGGGGTCGCATGTAGGCCAGACCACATAAGAACGGCAGATTTCCTCCCCTAAATGACCTTGGTGAATCAGATGGGTTTTCACAACAATTGACAATAGTTCCATGGTCATCGCTAGATTTTTACTGAATTCAAACTTCACCATTTGTCATGGTGGGATTTGAACCTGGGCCTCTACAGCAATACTAGTCCAGTGACAATACCACTGTCACTGCTTCCCCAGTCTACTATCTGACCTCTGTTTGACAGCTAAGCACGAAGATGCCTCCATGTGTTCTTCAAGAGGATCATGCTAAAAAAGGGATCTTGATAATGGATTGCAGTTAATTGCAAAGAACTCCACAACTGAGCTTCTCTACCATTAACGTGACATGAGTGAGGTGTGGGATATGTAAAGCATCATTTCTGCATGTTTGTGTTAGTCCCTTTTAAACAATTTCTCACCAGTGTGCACTCTGAGATGGTGCAGCAATTTTATTTTTAAAATTTAAACCCCTCACTGATGTGGATTTTCTCTGGTTTTGTTTTTCTTCCTTGTTATTGGAATTTCTTCTCATTTCAGAACAACATAGAAGTCTGTCAAGATTGTGGGCGCTTGAAATTGAAGCATGTGCTGTGTGCCTTTTGCTATCAAAAGGTTGTACATGAAACAGCACTTATACGAGCACAGATTCGAGCCCAGGAAGGCAGGCCACTTAATACCCCCTCTGTAGAAACTGTCATACTTTATGAGAAAGAAGAGGTTACAGAGGCTGATAAGGGAAAGAGGATCATTGAAAGGAATCGAAAACGCCCATCGTGGTTTACCGTAGACTCCTGATGCGAGCACAGCACAGAAGAGGAAGGTCGTGCTGCTCTGAGACCCTTTGTTTCTATAACATAAAATGTGCCACTGTAACTGAAAGCATAATTTGAATATGTTCCCTTTTTGTTGACCCAGCAAATATTTCAGGCATTCAATCTGATCTGTAGAGATGTATGTTGTAATAAACCCTTTTTTACACAAAATGCTGTGCGGGTGATTTTTTTTCCCATTTGTGTTTTTATTTTTGACAAACCCAGAGGGAAACAGTATTTTCCTCTATTTCTGCTCTCTGCAGCAATTCAGAAGTAAGCATTTGATTGACTTCAAGAAGTCTTTCACTAAGCTTCAACTTTGCTTTGGGTGGCAGAATAAGGCTTTAGTTTAATTTTCTCCTCTACATTTTATATTTTCCAATGGTGAATTGTTTAAAAAATTGTGTTTAGATTTAACTCATTTGAATCCTGTAACAAGTATCCACTTTCTTCCCTTTTTCTATCCCTTGCCATCAAAGCTGTTACTCTGCTGTATATTGAAGAGACAGTAGCACAGGAGGAGGCCATTCAGTCCATTTTACCTGCACCAGCTCTTTGAGACAGCTATCAAATTAGTCCTATCCTCTTTTCTCTCGCCAAACCCCTGCAATTCTTTTCTTTTGCTTTTGGAAAATTATTATTGAATCTGACTCCACCATCCTTTCAGCCACTGAATTCCAGATCATAACAGCTCTCTCCATAAAGACTACCATTCTCCCTCCAGACTAGAAATATAAGCCACCATTTAAAGGATTGAAAGGGACATCTTCTACTGGAATCATTGTGGTAGATAATAGAACAGCTCAGTGCGGGCTGTACTCTCACCTATTCCTTCTCACTTCCGCACACGGCTCCTGTTCTCAGCTGGCAACCTGATCAAAAGCCAGTCTGTATTAAAATAAAATCTCCCAGAGAGGGACTGTCCTTGCTGGAATTTTGTGCACAGGGTTTGATTCTGCAATGGTTGGCTGAATAAAGCACCTTTTTAATTTAAATTCCTTGTTTGCATTTTTTTAATTTTTTCAACATTATTGAATAAACTTTGAAATATCTTCCATTGTAATGGTTCATCATAAATCATTCACAATTCTGGTCCCTAAACTCCTTCATGGACTTTCCATCATCCTCTCTCTCTCTCTCTCTCATCTCATCCAGTCATATATCTCCTCTCTTTTGATACCCTCCTCCCTTTTGCTCCTGAGGCACTGGCTTTCCCTACATCCACACATATGAGGACAGCCTCAACCAGGATCTTAGGTTCATATCACAGTATCTGTAATCCACATGACTTGCCTGGGCTTGCAAAATCTTACTTACTGTTCTGGCTGAGACAATACACATCCCTTTAACCTGTGCTTAACCCTCTCTCCATTCACATTGTTGGTATCTTAAAGACTTGCATTCCAACCATTATTTTGTAAATTGAGTTTGTGTCTTTAAATGTTCTGTTTGTGAACAGAACTCCCACTTACCTGATGAAAGGGCTCTGAAAGCTAGTGGCTTGTGCTACCAAATAAACCTGTTGGATTTTAACATGATTTTCTGAGACTTCTTATGTGTTTCCCTTATTCTATAACGCCTCTTGTCCCATCATTGGTCAGGGATTTTAGGATATCTCTGCATATAACTTCTGCATATCTCCACTCCACTTTTGCTACTTTAAGTCTTTTGGAAACCAGTTCTTCAGTTAAACCCTTGTTTTACCAGCATCTATCCCTGACTCCAGGTTTTGCCATCTACTTTCCTTGCATCTGTTTCTGAAAACCTAGGACGTGGCCTTTATATTGAAAGGTTCTGTATGAATCCACGCTGATTAACTGGGGTGACGCTGTAGTTAGCTACCGCACAACACCAGGGAGTCGGGTTCTATTTTGGCCTCTATGTGGAGTTTGCACATTCTTCCCATATCTGTGGATTTCCTCCAGATACTTCGATTTTCTCCCATAGTCCAAAGATGTTTGGGTTGGGTTAGATTGATTGATTGGCCTTGCTAAATTGCCCCTTGGAGTTAGGGTGATTAGGACTGTAAATACGTGGGGTCGCAGGGTGGGAGCTGGGTGGTGGTGGTGTTAGTGGAGGCACAATAGGCCTCCTACACTGTAAATTTCATGATTAAGGTTGTTGGATTAATCTGAGTTGCTTTTTAACTATAATGTTGCTTTATATCACCAGCTTTGAAAGGAAAGGTGGAATGGATTAATTCTGATCAAATCCAACTCCCTAGTCATTTCTAGGGTTTAGAAAATGTCTTAGTTGTGAAATGGATTTGCTAATCAGACTGATTTTAAAATCTAGTTCTTGCTGTCAAAACTTAAATTATGTAATTAACAGGAATTATAAAACTAGCCTGTTTTGTATTTTGTCAGTGGTCATTGTTAAGAGATGTTCAAGCTGCAATGAGTCATTTCTTTGATAATTTGAATTGAGTAGAATAACTTTTGTGCTGTATCTCTACGAAGAGAAAGCAAAACTCCTGGATTCATTTGAATGAGTGATAAAGGACATCTTTGTTCTTTGCGTAGCCTGTGTAAAAATAAGATGATGCATGAATGATTTTGCAAGCAACTCAGTATTTAAATAAATAAAACAGAGGTGGTGCAGTCAACTTTGGAAGTTTGCCTGAACATGCAGAAATTTTTTCTGATGAATACTGAACTCAAATGTAACACTTGCCTTTCAAAGCAAAATTTAGTTTTGTGTTTCCTGTTACATTGCCTCAAGAACAAGCCATTGACCAACTCTGCGAAAAGTCAACAATCTCGGCTTTTCTTTCTAAACGGGTAACATGGTGGTACAGTGGTTAGCTCTGCTAAGGTTTATAAGATGTTGAGAGGAATAGATAGAGTGGATTCTCAGAGGCTATTTCCCAGGGCTGAAATGGTTGCTACGAGAGGACACAGGTTTAAGGTGCTGCAGGGCAAGTACAGAGGAGATGTTCAAGGCCAGTTCTTCACTCAGACGGTGGTGAGCGAATGGAATCGGTTGCCATCAGTGGTGGTAGAGGCGAACTCGCTGGAGTCTTTTAAGAGACTTCTGGATGAGTATGTGGGATTTAATGGGATTGGAAGTTACAGATAGTTCTATGGCTTGGTAGGTACTGATATGATCGGCATAACTTGTGGGCCGAAGGGCCTGTTTGTGTTGTAGTGTTCTATGCTATCTCACAACACCAGGGACCCAGCTTCAATTCCAGCCTTGGGTGACTGTGGAGTTTGCACATTCTCCCTGTGTCTGCTTGGTTTGTGCTCTGGTTTCGTCCCATGCTCCAAAAGGGCATGGGCTAGGTTGATTGGCTATGCTAAGTTGCCCCATAGGGGATCAGCAGGGTAAGTACGTGGGAGTTGCAGGGATAGGACCTGGGTGGGATTGTTGTTGATTCAGGCTCAATAGGCCACATGGCCGCCTCTTTCACTCTGATTCTTCTTTGATTAATAGCCATAGCTCGGATTAAGCTGGCTAGCGTGGAAAGAATCAGTATGGATAGGAAGTTGATTTTGCATTAGGAGATATAAATGGGTGGCTGTCAGTGTTACCTGTTGGAACTATTGCCCTTCTCTGTTTCTCAACCTACTGCTTTTTTATGTAATATGTGATCTGGAATAACAAATTCAAGGAGGACTGTATGTGATTTTGTGTGGACATGAGTAAATTGGGGAAATAGGTGATAAATTTGATGCAGAGAATTGCAAAGAAGAATAAAGTTTTGGGAAGAGTAGAATTTGGTGAATAGTAGAAACTTAGTGGTTTAGATTTACGTGTCTTATGGGGGATAAGTTAATAAAGTTTCAAGAAAAACCATCGACTTGCTACAGTGTACAGAGGCCACTTGACCATCAAATCTGCACTACTCTTTGACAGAGCATTTACCCCAGGCCCCCGTCTCTGCCCTATCCCTGTAACCCCACCCATTTACCATCCATTTAACCAGCATATCTTGGGCCAGTAAGGGGCAATTTAGCCATTCCAACTACCCTGCACATCTTTGGACTGTGGGAGAAAACTGGAACACCCAGAGGAAGTCCGCGCAGGCACTGGGAGAATGTGCAAAAGCCACAGACATTCCAAGACTGGAATTGAACCCAGGTCTTTGGGGCTGTGAGGCAGCAGTGCTAACCACTGTGCCACCTAATAGAGATCCTCACTCTTTTCCTCTTAGGACATTGGTAACCATGGACCTCTGCATTAATCTTGCTCCAGAGCTGAGAATCTATTTCAGTTGTGGTACATTCATTTGGTTTGCGAGGGGGAAAAAAATGTCTATCTTAATCTCTTCTACCATCAATCTTTCACTCTAACATCAGATTTTCTACAATGGTGTTTTCTTATCATGTGCCCAAGAATTTATAACTATTCCTGATCTTGATTGGCAGATTTGTTTTTGGTCTCAGATTTTGCTGGCAATTCTTCATTGGATCCTACATTTTGAAAGAGGAGAGTCAAAGTACAAAGGAAAGTGGTAACCCTAAATCTATACAAATCATTGGTTACGTCACGGTATGAATACGGTGAATTTTGTGTAAACTTTAGGAAAGATATCACAGCTGCGGAAGGACTATAAGTGATACAAGGTGGGACTCTTAACACGGAAAAAACTGATTTATCAGAACTGAGGATAAGAGGTGATCTGCGAGAGATGCTCAAAATTATAAAGTAGGCAAAACTTTGGCCAGTATATCAGTAACAAAAGAGCAGAAGTTTATCGGGGCACTTTCATTATCTGTAACATTTAGGAACATAGAATCCTAAAATCAGGAGTGGCCAGCAGTTCAAGGGTGACACAGTGGTTAGCGCTCCCAGTGCCAGAGAACTGGGTTCAATTCCAGCCTTGGGTGACTGTGTGGAGTTTGCATATTCTTCCTGTTTCTGCGTGGGTTTCCTTCCACAGTCCAAAGATGTGCAGGTTTGCAGATTGGCCAGCGGCCATAGTGTCTCAAGAAAAGGTCATTGAATAAGCATATGGATGATATTGGAATAATGTAGGTTAGATGGGCTTTAGATTTGTTTCACAGGTTGGCACAACATCGAGAGCCGAAGGGCCTGTATTGCTCTGTAATATTTCTATGTTCTATGTGTAGGTTAGACATAATAAATGTGTGGGTTCATGTGGATAGAGTGGGGAGAGGGCCTGGGTAAGACACTCTGTGTATCAGTACAGACTTGATGGGCCTAATAGCCTCTTTCTGCACTATGGGGATTCCGTGATTCAAATTCTTTGAGAAAGGCAACAGCCACTCGTACCAATGCTTTTCCTGAAATAGTGGACATGTGAAATACCATTGATGAAAATATTTCTTTTGAGCCTCTGTCAATATTTCCCTGGAATTGGTCTTCAATTGGGATTTTTTTTTTCACTCTGGAATACTCTTGTTTCCCTATCGTTTAAGTTGAAGTGATGAAACGAATTTGGAAATTTGAAAATGTGTCTGCTGGAATTACAGAGCCAGTCAGTCAATAAGAGAAAAAATAATGAATCCACCAGCGAGGCAGATAGCTTCTGCCCTAAATGCTTTGATCCCTTTACACTGACTGTGGCATGAGTTATTTATGCTCCACGTTATAAACGTTGTCCTCCCTCTTTGTGTCATCCATACTATACACCATTATTTGGTGATCAGTTCTGAGGATACTGCTAATGTTTCTCTGAAACTGGTCTTTAACTGGATGTACTATAGTGAAGGATTCTCCTTGTTTCATAATGCTGGGTCTGTGCTCAGCTTGACAAAGGGTCAACAGCTTCACATTTTTGGGTGTTCAGATCACCAACAACCTGGTCTCCCTATGCCGAAACTATAGTTAAAAAAGCCCACCAACACCTCTAGTTTCTCAGAAGACTAAGGAAATTTGGCATGTCAGCTATGACTCTCACCAACATTTACAGATGTGCCATAGAAAGCATCCTTTGTGGTTATATCACAGCTTGGTATGGCTCCTGCTTTGCCCAAGACCACAAGGAATTACAGAAGGTCGTGAATGTAGCCAATCCATCACACAAACCAGCTCCCATCCATTGACTCTGTCTATACTTCCCACTGTCTTGGCAAAGCAGCCAGCATAATTAAGGATCCCATTCACCCAGGACATTCTCTCTTCCATCTTCTTCCACCGGGAAAAAGATACAAAAGTCTGAGGCCACGTACCAACCGACTCAAGAACAGTCCTTCCCTGCTGCTGTCAGACTTTTGAATGGACTTACCTTGCATAAATTGATCTTTCTCTACACCCTAGCTATGACTATAGCACTACATTCTGCACTCTGTTGTTTCCTTCTCTATGAACAGTATGTTTTGTCTATATACAAAGAACAAAGAACAAAACAGCACAGGAAACAGGCCCTTAGGCCCAACGAGCCCGCACCGCCACCCCGATGTTCCCACCTCTACCCGTGATCCTTGTCTATGTTTATAGATCTATGGATTAAAAACCAAATTTGAGACAATTTAGGAAGAATTTGTTTTGCCAATTAGCTTAAGAACGCATCTTTGGGATGTGGGAGGAAACCGGAGCGCCCAGAGAAAACCCACGCAAGCACGGGAAGAATGCGCAAACTCCCACAGACACAGGCCCAAATCCATGTATCTGCACAGCACAGCGATAGTCACTGAGCTGTCGTGTTGCCCATCAAATGGTCCAGGTCAAGCGTACACTAACGATGTGAAGCACTAGGATACTCCCAAAAAAATCCAAGAGCAGCCCTCTCACGACCCATCGCGTGTATGTCCCTTGTTAGACAACAAGGTGGACCAAAGCACCTGTAGGATAAAAACAAGTACATCAATATCATCATCTATTTACACACTTCCCAGGGACTCCCAAGGCTCATGATCCCTATTTTAAATCAGTTTTCTATACCCCTCCATTCCCATTCTGTTCATGTGCCCATCTAAGTATTTCTTAAATAACTCCAGAGTACCTGCCTCCACCACTTTACTTGGCAGCACATTCCATACCCCCACCACCCTCTGTGTGAAAAAACTCCCTCTAGCATCCAAATTATACCTTACCCCCCTCACCCTAAGCCCGTGACCCCTCGTGCTATTTGAGTCCATCCTAGGAAAAAGCTTAACCCTGTTTACTCTATCTATACCCCTCATAATCTTGTACACCTCCATTAGATCTCCTCTAAGTCTACGTCTTTCTAAGGAAAACAGTCCCAATTTGCCTAACCTCTCCTCGTAACTCAGACCTTCCATACCAGGCAGCATCTTGGTAAACCTCCTCTGCACTGTCTCCAGAGTCTCCACGTCCTTCCGGTAGTAAGGCGACCAGAACTGGATGCAGTATTCCAAATGAGGTCTAACCAACGTTTTATACAACTGCAACATTAAAAGCCAGCTCTTGTACTCTATACCCCTTCCTATAAAGGCTAGCATACTATATGCTTTCTTCACAACCTTCTCCACCTGCTCTGCCACCTTCAGAGACTTGTGCACTGCACTCCCTGGTCCCTCTGCATTTCTATACTCTTAATAGGTCTACCCTTTATCATATTACCTCCCCGCTACATTCTTTCTCTGAAATGCATCACCTTGCATTTATCAGGATTGAATTCTATCTGCCATCTGTCTGCCCAAGCTACCAGCCTATGTCCTGCTGCATCGCCTGACAATGCTCCTCACTATCCGCAAGTCCAGCCTTCTTTGTATCGTCTGTAAACTTGCTGATCACTCCACTTACTCCCTCTTCCAAGTCATTTATATATATTACAAAGAGGTCCCAGTACCGAGCCCTGCGGCGCACCATATAATGTGCAAGAAACAATATTTTTCACTGTAAATACATGTGACAATAATAAATCAAATTAAATCAAACCTTCGGCTAGAAATTCTCGCCCTGAACTTCACTTTTCCACCTCTTTCTTTAAGACACCTTAAAACTTACCCCTGCAGTTTTTTAGCCACTGTCCTAATGCATTAATCTTATGGGGCTCAATGCTGATTTTTTTTGACGATGCTCCTGTAACTTCATACTGCATTAAAGGCGCTTTAGAAATGCAAGATGCTGATAATTAGGTTGATCTTGATTCTTGGGTTATAGTGTAAATCAGGTGGTAACATGTCAGCAGCATGTTTTACATCCCTCACAATTTGATGAAATATCCACCATACAGACTTAATGGGTGGGAATTAATCCAGCTTGCTGTGATGGGAAGTGCGATGGCCGGATCCATTTAATTGTAGGCTAAGCCACATGACCATCTCCCTGCAGCAGGAAATCTTGGCAGGTTCTCAATTAGGCTCGTAAATGGAAATTTAATGGGAGTAGCATGGCTCTCGTCTGCATTCTGAAGGTCACACATCAAACCCTGTTGTATTTGCCAGTTACCTACTAGGCAGATTCTTCTGTTTCAGTGACTCAATGCCCAATGAGGGGACCTAGTATTAGGAGGGAACATAAGAGCAGCAGTAGGCCATTTGGCCCCTTGAACCTGCTCTATCATTCGATTTCTACCTTAGTTGATCTTCTTTCTTAGCACTATATCCTCTCATCATCCTCAAGGAAGGGAGAGGAGCTGCTGAAAGCTATCCCCCACATCCTTACCTCCAATGCCCCACCCCTCTCCTGTAATCCTCACCCCACTTTTATCCCACCATCACTCTAAACTTGAGATCTGATGAAGATCCTCGGTGAAGTCTCTGGAGCATTACCTGAAGCAGTCATCTCTCCTGATAGTGCTGCTTAGAATAGAGAGTTACTGCCCTCTAAATAGTTGCTCACCTTAGTCCTCACCTTACTCACTTGTATAGAGTGATCCTCAAGCTATATAAAACCAATTCTATCTTTCTGATGGAGAGGGATGGCTATGGTCCTTTTTGGATTATGGATAATTATCTAATTATACAAATTCTGATGGGGGAACTTTAAACCTAAATAACTAAATTTACCAAATGACCCCCTAATTATCAACAAGAATTCACTTTCTGTAATCTTCACATTAATATGAATCAGAGCAAACACAGATTAGACATGAACTAACGGGCAAATTATCTTTGAAATAAAAAGATAAATTTCATTTTACATAGTTGACATCATGAAGGTACATCTTATACAACCATAAGCCCCCACATCACTCCCTGCAGTCAAGCATTGTGTGTAGTTCCAGTTCCAAAGTTCTCTAACCTGATATCTATTATGAGGAATTCCACTTTATCACTCAATCAATCCGGTCCTTGAATCACGTGCATTGGCACCCATATTCTATCTGAAATCCCTGGGGAATCAAACAGCTCGCCACTTCTCAGCTAAGTTCGTCAAGGTATTGATGGCACAGATTTCCAACAGGTCCCTTTAACTTAATCCTCTCATAAATTCTGTTAAACATTCATAGAATCCCTGCAGTGCCGAAGAAGGCCATTCAGCCCATTGAATCTTCACCAACTCTTATCCAAGCCCTATTCCCATAACCCCATGTGCTACTCTGCTAATCCCCCTAACCTATATATCTTGGAACACTAAGGAGTATCTCAGCATAGCCAAGCAACCTAACCTGCACACCTTTGGACTGATTGATGCTTGCAGAACTGAAGTTTTAATATTTGTCCAATGCACTGACACTATTTTAAACACGTTTTGGCTTTTGGCCTGTATAACTATCCTACTTGATGCACACACAGCTCCTTGTAAATGTACCTTTGCTGTCTTTTGCTGCCACCCTCCTTTGAGTCGAGCTACTTACATGGCTTTCACATGTCAATTTCCTGCTGGTATTCCTTCAAGGTCAAGGGTCACTAGGTCACATAGGCCAATATTTCCCGTTATTCAAAAGAATTACAATAGGTCCCTTAACAATTGTTGCAAACTTTCAGAAGTTCCTTTCAAATATTCCTAAAGCCTATTACAAATTCCACAGATATTTTAAAGAAATGGTAAAATTTCCTTAATGCATTGCTTCTCAGTCAAACTACATCATGCGAGTGTTGCCCTTTATTGTTGAAATGCCCAGGGAAAGAAATAAGTGTGTGTTTTAATTAACCAGATGTTGATTTTTATGGCCCAATTATGAAGGCTAAGAAGTATTCATAGGGAGCGGCAAGTACACGGAATTGTTACCTGGTGATGTATAAAATGTCGGTGAGACTCTGCTAAGAGCAGTTGTGTCTTGTTTGTTCTTTATAGGTATTCAAAAACATAAGGCTCTCAATGTGATTACCTGGATTGAAATCATTAAGGTAAAAAGAGAGGCTTTGAATCAGTTCTCACTCAATCTAGGGGAAAAAGAGAAAAATAGTTAAGCTTTTAAATTTGTGTTAGACAGTGAGAAGTTCTTCACACCAAATCAGGAAGAGAAAAATGAAGTGATATGACTGTAAACTAAGAGAACCAATTCACATGATGCAGCCCTCTGTCTAGACATGTTTCACACAATCTGAGTAATACGCTGTCTGAGGGACAGTCTTTTGGACGAGAACACTAGAGCAAAACCATCTTTTCCCTTTTGAGTAAATATAAATATCCCATAGCACTATACAACAACAATATGGTATATTTATATAGTACCTTTAATATAATGAAATATCTCATGCTGGTTCACAGGAGTATTATAAAACAAATGATTACACTGAGCCACATAAGGAGATATTAGGTCAGATTAAAAAAAGCTTGATAAAAGATTTAAGGGATATCTTAAAGGAGGAAAGCAAGTTAGAGAAGCAGAGACGAGTAGGGAGGATATTCTAGAGTTTAGGGCTAAGGCAACTAAAGGTGCAACAATGGTGAGGCAATTAAAATTGGGAATACAGAAGAGGTCAGAATTAGAGAAGCATAGATATCTCAGAGGGTTATGGAGCTGGAGGAGATTTCAGAGATAAAGAGGGTTGAGGCCCTGGGCAGCAGGTGAGGAAGAGCATGAGAATTATTTCTAGTGCACAGAGTGTAACTGCAAATGAGGCAGGTATGAGGATCCAGAATGTAGCAGTGAACGAGCCTCAGCCCTTGTAATTACATAGAATACATAGAATCTCGACAGTGCAGAAGGAAGCTATTTGGCCCATTGAGTCTGCACCAACTCTCCATAGGCGCATTTTACTGTGAGGCAGCAGTGCTAACCACTGTGCCATTGAGCCGCCATTGTCCAATCAGTTCAGAGATCTTGCATCTTGCATGGATGAGAATAGAGACTGCAAGGTGGATGAGCAAACTAACCACAGCATCGTGATGCATGAGTCTTTCAAATGGGTGGAAGGGGGAACTTAAGCTTATTTATTTATTAGTATCACAAGTAGGCTACATTAACACTACAATGAAGTTATTGTGAAAATCCTCTTGTTACCACACTCCGGCACCTGTTTGGGTTACACTGAGGAGAATTTAGCATGGCCAGGGCACCTAATCAGCACATCTTTTGGAGTTGGGGGGATACAAATGATTGTTGAAAACCAGGGTGTAAATCCCAAAGGCTGTGTTGCCCACCTGGTGCCAAAGTTAAGGATGCCTCATCCAACTGGAAAAAACTTGAGGGAAGAAAGATCTCATTGTTGTGGTATGTGACTACATAGTAAGCCTAAGACTGTTCTGCTGTGGGTATATGAGCAGCTAGGGGTTAAATTAAAACACCAAAACACAGAGGTAATAATCTCTGGATTTTACTGCCAGGATCATGAGAAAATTAGCATAGGGTAAATAAGAACAGAGAATTTGCTAAAAGGTTTGTGTTGGAGAAATGGGTTCTGATTCATGGGAGAGGCTGATCAACTATATTACATTTTGTCAAACTTGTTGAGAGGTCCTGTGGCTGCATCCGTGCAGGTGAGTATTCAATCGCAATTCTGAATTGGAATTTGTAGATGGTGCAGTGGAGGAGGTGCAGTGCTTGTCAAAGATGACCAAGGAGATGTATTTTCTTATACTTCACAGGTGATTCGGTCTGCCTTGTTGACCAACAAGGAGCATACACGCGGTGGGTCATGCGAGGGCTGCTCTCGTATGTTGCTTTGAGAATTGCCTAGTGCTTCACGTCGTTAGTGTACACTAACTGGACCATCTGACAGCAACATGACCGCTCAGTGACTATCACTGTTTGCTATGCAGATACACGGATTTGGGCCGGTGTCTGCGTGAGTTTGCACATAATCCCCGTAATTGCGTGGGTTATCTCTCAGTGCTCTGGTTTCCTCCCACACCCCAAAAACGTGCTCTTAGGCTGACTGGTGTAACAAATTGTCCCTAAATTAGTCTTCCCTCAATTTTCCCCAATAAGTGTAGACACAGGTCATAGGTAGAGGAAGGCACTCATAATGTTAAAATGGCAGTGCGGGCTCATTGGGCCGAAGGGTCTGTTTCGTGCTGCATTGTTCTTTGTTCTTTGAGATGACCACCATCTCCTTGATGTTGTAGATATGATGTTGATATGGATATTTTAGTTAAACTTCAAGTCAGGGCGATGTCAATGCTGTCGGCGGTGGGTAACTCAGAAATAGTAGTGCCCTTAATGCTGTCGGCGGTGGGTAACTCAGAAATAGTAGTGCCCTTAAAGATTATAGGGAAGTGGCCATACATGACATTTAACAATTCAAGCCTGGATGCTGTCCCAGTCTGTTGTCGACTGGAATAGGCTGATTCATGATTGCAGAACATGAGAATAGAGCTGGAGATTGATGACCCACTTGGAACATTATGATAGAGGGAATGCAATCAATGCAATGGCTAAAAGTGGTGATAATCTTCAGTGGATCATTGGTGACGAGCATGGTGGGAACCTAGAGAGAATGGGGAATAGGAATGTCCACTTTGCATTTTTAGCTGAAGTTAACTAAATACTTGGTTTAAGTGCGCTGGGCTATATTATTGAGAATAGAATTCTCTCGGGGCCTACTCATTATTTCCTGATTGTGCACCACTAGAATGGATGTGGTAGGGCTACAGAATGTTGAAAGATGTTTTGTGGTTTACAGCATGCTGTGTTTGACGTTTAACATCGTGCTATTCCTTGTTACAGAATCCTAGAATGATATGGCACAGAGGGAGACCATTTAGCCCATCATGCATATGCAGGCACTTTGGTTGAGAAATCCATTTCATCCCATTTTCTGGCTTTTTCCTTCACAGCTCGCTAGTGTTTTTTGAATCTCTTCTGGTATTAACTGATCCTCTTTTGAATCTGCTTCCACCATCGTTTCAGGCTCTGCACTCCTGATCACAACAGACACGCTGTATTTTAAAACAGAACTTTCTTCTTGGCATTTTCCTATTTTTGCCCAAACCATACATCCAATAAAGAATTCAGGTGGAACTTGCTGCCATGTAGAGAAGTTGAGGTGAGCAGTATCGAAGGGAACACTTGCAAAGTACAGGAGGGAGGAAGGAATCGGTGGATATGCTGATTAGATTGGATGTAGTAGGGTGGAAAGGAGCCTTGAATAAAGCATAAGCACAGACAATTGTCTTAGATGATCTATGCTGTAGTATAAATGTAGTACCTACCATTCAGCAGCCAAGAAGTAAAGCACTCACGATGATCAAAAACATTCATCCACTCTGCCCATTTTACCAAGGAAAACAATAAAATGCATATTGCATCGAAGCACTGCTGCCTCATAGCACTACGGACCCGGATTCAATTCCCAGCTTGGGTCATTGTCTGTGTAGATTCTGCACATTCTCCCCATATCTGTGCGGTCTTCCTCCGTGTCCTCCGGTTTTCTCCCACAGTCACTGAGCGTGCTAAATTCTCCTCAGTGTAACCCAAACAGGTACCAGAGTGTGGGCAACTAGGGGATTTTCACAGTAACTTCATTGCAGTGTTAATGTAAGCCTACTTGTGATGCTAATAAATAAATGTAAAACTTATTCGTCACCAATGGTACATATAACTCAGCTTCTACTCTATCCTAGTCAGGAATGCAATGAGCAGCATCCCAGTATGGTTAGAGATTAATGTAATGGCAGCACTGGCCTGTGATAACATGCTTTTCAAAGTTGTTAGCTTACTGAACACCAATAGGAACAGAGATGAATGGCCAGAAAATCTAACAAGATGGGTTGTTCAGAATGATTTTATTTGGGAATGGGGTGGGGTGGGGTGGGGTGGGGTGGGGTGGGGGGGGGGGGGGGGGGGGGCGGCGCGGGGCGCGGGGCGCGGGGAGGAGGGTGTGGAATGGGGGAAGGTTCTGATGTGGTTAAAGAACAAAGTAATGAGTAAGAGGTTTTACACACTTTTTGTGCAATGTGTCCAAAAAGGTTTCCTGACATAATATGTGGATAAGCCGACAAAACGTTGGGCCATATTGGACTTGGTACTGGGTAATGAACCTGGCCAAGTGTTAGATTTGTTTGTGGGAGAGCACTTTAGAGATAGCCTCCACAATTTGGTGTCTTCCATTATTGTAATGGAGAGGGATGGGAGTCACACGGCAGGACAAGGCTTATAATTAGGGCAGGGATAATTATGATGCAATTAGGCAAGAATTAGGGAACATAAGATGGAAACTGCCAGGTATGTGCACAAATGAAAAGTGGAGTTGTTCAAGGAACAAATACTGTGTGTCCTTGCTAGGTATGTTCCTGTCAGGCAGGGAGGAAATGGCTAAGCGAGGGAACAATGGTTCACAAAGGAGGTTGAATGTCTTATCGAGAGGAAGAAGGAAATATGTGTAAGGATGAGAAAATAAGTTCAGTTGGGTTGCTTAAGGGTTACAAGGTAGCAAGGAATGAGTTAAAAAAAAGGGCTTAGCAGAGCTAGGAGGGGCTATGAGAAGTTCTAGGTGGGTTGAATCAAGGAAAACCTCAAGGCTTTTTATTCTTATGTGAGAAGTAAAAGAATGACCAGGTGAGGTTAGGGCCAGTCAAGGATAGTAGTGGGAACTTATGCATGAAGTCAAAAGAGATAGGTGAGGCATTGAATGAATGCTTTTCTTCAGTGTTCATTAAGGAGAAGGGCCATGTTTTTGACAATGAGAGTGATACTGGCTGATAGATGGAGGAGGTAAATTTTCTGAGGGAAGATGAATTAGCAAGTTTGAAAAACCTGAGAGTCGATAAAACGCCTGGGCCAGATGGGATACATCCTAGGATACTTTGGGAGGCAAGGGATGAGATTGTGGAGCCTTTAGCTTTGATCTTTGGGCCCTCACTATCCTTGGGGATTGTGCTAGAGAACTGGGGAGTGGCAAATGTTGTTCCTGTCTTCAAGAAAGGAAATAGGAATGACCCTGGGAATTATAGGCCAATTAGTCTTACTTTGGTGGTCAGTACGTTAATGGAAAATGTCCTGAGGGACAGGATTTATGACCATTTGGAAAGATGCAGCTTAATCCAGAATAGTCAGCACGGATTTGTAAGGGCTAAATCTTGCCTCAAAAATTTGATTGAATTCTTTGAGAAGGTAACTAAGTGTGTAACTGAAGGTAGAGCTGTTAATGTCATATACATGGATTTTAGTAAGGTGTTTGATAAGGTTCCCCACGGAAGAAAGTAAGGAGGTGTAGGATAGAAGGAAATTTGGCCATTGGATAAGTAACTGGCTGTCTCTTAGAAGACAGAGAGTGGTGCTGGAGGGAAAATTTTCAGACTGAAGGCCAGTTACCATCAGTGTGCCACGGGGATCAGTGCTAAGTCGTCTGCTATTTGTGATTTTTATCAATGACTTGGAAGAGGGGGCTGAAGGATGGGTTAGTAAATTTGCTGATGACACCAAGATTGGTGGAGTATTGGATCAGGTGGAGGGCTTTTGTAGGTTGTAAAGAGACATTGATAGGAAGCAGACGTGGGCCAAAAATTGGCAGATGGAGTTTAACTCTGATGAGTGTTAAGGTGCTTATTTTGGTAGGACAAACTTGAATGCAGATTAAGGGTCAATGGCAGGGTTCTGAGAAATGTAGAGGAACAGAGAGATCTTGGGGTTCATATCCACAGATCTCTGAAGGTTGCCCCTCAAGTGGATACAGCTATGAAGAAGGCTTTTAGTATGTTAGCGTTTATTAACAGGGGATTTGAGTTTAAGAGCTGTGGGGTTATGCTACAACTATATAGGACCTTATATAGTGAGACCACATTTGGAATATTGTGTGCGGTTCTGGTCACCTTCCTATAAGATGGATGTGGAAGCACTGGAGAGAGTGCAGAGGAGATTTACCAGGATGCTGCCTGGTTTGGAGGGTAGGTCTTATGAGGAAAGGTTGAGGGAGCTGGGGCTTTTCTCTTTAGAGCAGAGAAGAATGAAAAGCGACTTAATATAAGTTTATAAAATGATAAGGAGGATAGATAGAGTGGACGTGCAGAGACTATTTCTTCAGGTGGATGTAGCTATTTCTAGGAAACATAACTATAAGGTTCATGGTGGGAGATATAGAGGGATGTCTGAGGTAGGTTCTTTACTCAGAGAGTGCTTGGGGTGTGGAATGCACTGCCTGCTGTGATAGTGGAATTGGACACTTTAGGAACTTTCAAGCGATTGTTGGATAGGCACATGGAGCACACCAGAGTGATACGAAGTGGGATAGCTTGATCTTGGGTTCGGACATAGCTCGGCACGACATCAAGGGCCGAAGGGCCTGAACTGTGCTTATACTGTTCTATGTTCTAAGTTCCAATATGCTCAGACCAGACTAAACACTCACTCTGTGTAAGCCACGTGGAATCTGCTCATGCCATTTGAAACAAGTTGATGCCAAGTGACCCACAACACATTCGTCTCATAACAGAAAGTGAGCTCAGTCAGCAAATAGTAACGCCACACGTGTTTTATTCTGTACCTTTTACTCATTTACAAGGCTCAAGAGGACTCTTGAGGAGTTGTTATCTTTCACCCTTGTCAGTAATAATTTCAAACTTATTGCTTTTAAAGCAAAGAAAGAACTGTAAACCTCAGTTCTGGAGGATGAGCCAAGTTTTGATTATTGACTTTGGCAATTCTGGTTCCTCTTTCACACCAGAATGTAAACTTTATTTTAACACAGTGAAAAACACTGTAGAAGATAAGGGACAACAGCACTTTTGGCAATTGCAGCACCAAACATGTGTTTCTGATTTAAAGAAAAAAATCCTCATGCATTACAGATGTTCAACCTGCTGCATCTCATGTTTCTGCCTTATCTTCCACTAGCCATGAATACTTGAACTTAATTGTCATCACAATCTGTCAGGGTGGCACAGTGGCACAGTGGTTAGCACTGATGTCTCACGGGGCCAGGGATCAGGGTTCGACTCCAGCCTCGGGTGACTGCCTACGTGGAGTTTGCACATTCCCCCTGTGTCTGCGTGGGTTTCCTTTGGGTGTTCCAGTTTCCTCCCACAGTCTAAGAACGTGCAGGTTAGGTGGCGTTAGAGAAAGTTAGAAAACTCTAGGATGAATTCAGAAAACCTTGGGAATTAAGAACCAATAAAATTACTAAACAGGGGAAATTAACTTAGAAAAGGGACCACAATGTGCTTTATACTTATTTTATACTTGCATTGACGCACACGTAACTAGAAATTAAACATGTACTTTAAATTTAAACTCAAATTTTTTTGAATTTATTGTGTACCTTGGCCAAAATGCAAGCTGCCGTGAAGCATAATGGGAAGAGAGTTAAACTAGGCATGCCACATTCTTTGGGAACAATAAGCCATAGAATACAGTTATTTTATCAGGAGAAAGTCAAGGAGAATGCACATTCTCATACTTTAGACAGTGAATAGATGTATTCACATTGTGAATAGAAGTATTCACAATGTATATGAAGTATTCAGTTCTGTCTGATAGTGAAGCAGAATGAGACAGTGGAAATTTCATCTTTTCAACCCCATGGCCTAAGGTGGGAAAGCAACTTTTGAACCTTATGGAGTTACATAAGTGAGACTGCTTAGTAACAGTGGGTAGGAACCTCCAGATCCTATAAATTAATGAATTCCTAATTCTGCTGGAAGGTAGTATGCGATTGGCCAAGGTAAATATTGTGTGCCAATCTGATTGAAGCATCCAGTTAGAATGATAGGGTAGACAGGAGTATTAAGTTTTGAAAATGTATAACTGCTTTGCAATTGCATTGTAAACTTCAGAAAGGAATTGGTGTGATTGGTTGCCTTACTCCTAGTGTGTGGTGGTCAATAAAGAGTGTCTTTAATCAGCATACTGTCTTAGTGAGTCTTTGTGTTTACCTGTTCAGCTCAATACTTATCATCTGAGGAAAAAAAAACCCTTCAGGTGGATTGACCATGTTAAATTACCCCTTAATGTCCAAAGATGTGTAAATTCGATGGATTAGCCATGGTAAATGCATGGGGTTACATGAATAGTTGGAAGCGGGGGGCATGGGGAGTGGGATGCGGGGGGGTGAGGGGGGGTGGTGGGGGGGGAGGGGGGGGGGGGGGGGGGCTGCTGTGTGGGGGTGGATGCTTTTTCGGACAATCCGCGCAAACTGATGGGTCGAATTATCTCTTTCTGCATTTTGGGGATTCTCTGATTCCACAAGAGTTTGCACGTACTGCTGGATGTTGGTCCCTGTTCAAGTATGATCACTGAATCAGAACATCAGAAAGTTTACAAATGCGCACCTATTTAATTAAAAACTGTATTTAAAATGTCTTTCTAATCTGACCATTGGGAGATACTTCCACAGCTTATTTATATTCTCCCCAAACTTCTGCTTCCTAACAACACTATATGGCAAGGATTGCAGAAGTTCAAGAAGGTGGTTCACCATTACTTTTTTAAGAGCAATCAGGGACGAGCAATAAATGCTGCCCTTGCCAGCAATACTGACATCCAATGAACAAGTGAAAAGGAAAGCTTAGGTCCAGATTTTCACCATGGTGGAGATCCTTACTCTCCTGCTGAAAATAGTAGAAATGGCTGAAAATGCTAAATCCCACTCATGAACATAGCATTTCCTATTTTTGTGGGGCTGGAACTTTAGTCATACCCGGGGTTCACAGATGTACATTTTACAGCGGTAGTTCTGTAGTTTTAAATTCATTTTAAATCTAAATCACCAACTGCCTCTACTGAAGTCAGATTTTGGTAGACCAAGCATGTGAAACCTGGGGTGTGCAGATTAGATCAGGTTAAAGCTCATCAGAACTTAGTAAATTCACTTGGATAGCTAGCGAACCCTTTTGGAAAGGTAAGAGACCCCTCCAGATATGATCCCAGGACACCTTTGGGAGGGGCAAAGTACTTGCTGGGATAGACAAGGCACCCTCTGGGAAAGGGAAGGCACCTTTTAGGATTGGTAAAAGTAAAATGTGCATAAAATCATTGGAACAGTCAAACCTCTCTAAGCACTATCGAAGAGCTGTCAAGTTGTCAAAGAGTCATTGAAGAATTACCAAAGAACTGTCAAAGCTGTCAAAGAACTGTCAATACTCATTGGAACAGTCAAAACTTAATGAAATCATCAAAAATGTCAATGGATTTAATCCTGCTGGGCCTTAAATTAGTCTAGAGTTTAAAAAAAAAATTGATGCTTAATATTTCATTCTGTCTGTTGACATAAATCTAAGTGTTATCATTACAGGATTTGTGCTGCATTGATTGAGTTTACAAAGTAACATTAGCACAGTGGGGTGCTTTTTCAGTAAGCAGTTTGATTGAGAGCTCTAAATGATTACAGAATATAAATATTTGTTTTCATAAGAAAACAGTTGAAGGAATTTTTCTGTGTTGAATGTTTTTTGTAAATTCATGTGAGAGTTTTAAAATAGTAATGTCTTCACTAGGAACAGAACTATTTTATGTCAGCATGACTCCTGAGTTTGCCTATGGTGGATATCAGGTATGTAGGCTAAGGGCAAATAGTGGTATGTGGAGAACATATGTTGATATGATGACAGAGGGGATGATCAGGCCATGAGGATGTGAGGACATGGGGGGTTGAGGGGCATGGGCTGCGTAGCGATATGAAAGATCATCGGTGTTGGGTGGGGCACACAATGTGGCATGGATGGAGCATGGGAGGTGTATGGAGGGTGAGGAATGATGGCTATTTCTGTTTTGATATTTTTATTGAATCTAACAAAATGTAGGAGTGCAGAGTCAGGCCTTCCATCCAGCCTGCCTCTACATCCAGCCTCCACATTCATTTCAGAAACAGTAGGCCTGACCTCTAACCTGGCCTGCCCCTATCCTCCACGCACCTCCAAGGAAGGAATGGCAGCTTGCCATTTTAAAGGTCACCTTTGCAGTGCTGCAAGTTCTCCCATCTCTTCACACCCAACCCAGGAGCAAGGATCTGGGCTTTGTCTTGCTCTGCTCTCTCCGATCCCAATCTTTGTTGAGATGAAGAAAGGCTAAATTGAAAGAAAGTTTGCATTTATATAGCGGCTTTCATAAACCCCGCTGATCCAAAACACTTTCCAGCCAATGAGGTTTTTTTTGAAGCACTAATGTTGCCACAGAATATTGCATTCAATTTGCACACAGTGAGGTATCACTAACAGAAATGATGTAAATGACCAGATAATCTGCTTAGTGATGTTGCTTAAGTGATAAATATTGGCCAGGTCAAAATAGTGACATGGACCCAAGAACTTGGTACATTATCTCATCTGAAAGCCAATATCTCCAATAGCGTAGCCTCTCTGTACTTTACTTTTACTATTCATTCCTGGCACATGAGCATCATTGCTGAAACCAGCATTTGTTACCCATCCATGATTGCCTTTGAGAATGTGGTGCTGAGCTGCCTTTTGAACCATTGCAGTCCAATGGTTCAAGTAGTATTTAGGAGGTTGTTCCGAGGAGACCCAGAAACAGTGAAAGATCAGTGATAAATTTCCATGTCTGGATGGTGTGTGGCTTGGAGTGGAACCTGCAGGCAGTTTTATTCCCAGGCATCTGCTGCCCTTGTTAATCGAGGTTAATCAGGGGTTTGGAAGGTGCTGTTTTAGTGAATTAGTGCAGTTCATCTTGTAGGTATGTAAGATCTTCGTGATTCACAGATTACCCAAGCAGTGCATTAAACTCATAGCTGACTTCAAAGCAGTGCAACTAAGGAGTAAGAATTTAGATATGATACATCAGCTAAATAGGGCAGCATGGTGGCACAGTGGTTAGCACTGTTGCCTCACAGCACCAGGAACCTGGGTTTGATTCCCAGCTTGGGTCATTGTCTGTGTGGTGTTGGCACATTCTCCGCGTGTCTGCATGGGTTTTTCCCTGGGATCTCTGGTTTCCTCCTTCAGGCCAAAGATGTGTGAGTTAGGTGGATTTGCCGTTCTAAGTTACTCCTTAGTATCGAAGGGGGACTAGGATGGGATTGTGGTCAGTGCTGGCTCAATGGGCCGCATGGCCTCCTTCTGCACTGTAGAATTTTATGATTCTATAATTCTAAGTAGGCCAAAAAGTCATATGATCCATAACAGATGAGAATGGTTTAATGGCCTTGGATCAAGCAAACGAATAGGTGAAGCAGGGGGTTGCTGATCTCCATGGCTAGCATAAGAAGTCTTCTCAGAGTGGTTTATTGTTCTAGGACATTGTTCTAAACCTTCAGCCAGTTTGTGTATGTATGGGAAATGGGGTTACCCTCTCCTTATCGAGATTAGTCAAGTCTTGTTTCAGCACCTATACTAGAAATATGTCCTTGGCTGCAATAACAGCCTGTGTAGTCCCTTGTTTGTCAGCCTGGGAAGCTGCTGACAAACAAGATCTTCCTGCACACACAATATCTTCTTCTATCACTTCATTCAACCCCTCCACTCCTTCTGTGTTAGCATACAACTTGTTCGATTCCTCCACTCCTTCTGTGTTAGTATACAACACTCCTTACAGTGCAGAAGGAGGTTACTCAGCATGGTGGCACAGTGGTTAGCACTGCTGCCTCATGGCACCAGGGACCTGCATTCAATTCCAGCCTCGGGTCACTGTGTAGAGCTTGCACATTCTCCCCAGAGAATGCATGTGTTTCCTCCAGGTGCTTTGGTTTCCTCCCACAGTCCACAGATATGTGGGTTAGGTGAATTGTTCATGCTAAATTGCCCTTTAGTTTCAGGGGGACGAGCTGGGATAAATGCATGGGGATAAGATCCGGGTGGGATTGTGGTCAGTGCAGATATGATTGGCCAAATGGCCTCCTTCTGCACTGTAAGATTCTATTATTCTAACTCTCTTCTTAATTGAACTAAGAGGGTGCCTTCACCATATGCGCTAAGTGTCCAAGAAGGCAGCTTAACACCATCTTCTCACCGCCGTCTTAGGGATGGGCAATAAACACTGACCTAGCCAGTCATCTATTAGTTATGAATCATGCTTCTCACCCCATGATTGGACTTTTCAATCATTCATGGGGGGGGGAGAAGGAGCAGATGTGATTTGAGACTAGTATTGCCAGATGTCAGAGTTCTGATGCCTCTGGGACACAATGTGAGGAGAAAGATAAGAGAGCCAGAAACCCTGAACACCTTCAGTTGATTCCTCTTGAGGAGCTCGTAAAAGGGTTCAGGATGTGATTTGCAAATCGCAGATTGCCAAACCTGAACAGTTCAATAAATATTAGCTGCACAGCAGTGGGGTACAATGTGGGGCACCATCAAACAATGTGTTTTTTGAGGAAAACCTTTGTCGCTAGATATTTTTGTCTCAGATCAGTGGAGTACCTTTTAGTCAGCCAGTCCAGTTGACCACTTCTCTCCATCTGTGAGGCTCTCCAATGTCCTGCCTCTATTCTGCAAGGCAGCAGCAGGCCCCATCATGGCTGCCATCTGACTTTGCAAATCATGCTCAGTAGGCAGCTCCCACCTCCTTAACTCACTGCCAGCCCAATTGGAGCATCAACGCATGAAGATAGTGCTGTAAGAGCAACATAAACATGGCACAGAGTTGAGAGCAGGAAATTATCAGGGCAAAATATGAGAATTCTGAAATAAAAATGAAAAGAAAAGCTGGAAATACTCAGCATGTGTGTATTGAAACATAGAATCATAAAATCATAGAATCCTTACAGTGCAGAGGGAGACTTCTCGACCGATCAAGTTTGCACTAAACACAATCCCACACAAGCCCTTTCACCGTAACCCCATGTATTTACCCTAGTTGGTCCCCCTGACTCTAAGGGAAAATTTAGCATGACCAATCCATCTAACCTGCACATCTTTGGGCTATGGGAGGAAACCGGAGTACCCAGAGCAAACCCACGCAGAATATACAAACTCCACAGAAACAGTGACCCAATCCAGGAATCAAACACAGGTCCGTGGCACTGTGAGGCAGCAGTGCTAATCACTGTGCCACCCCTAATTATCTTAGAGTATTACAGTCTGAGTCATGTCTATCTGTCTTGCCTTTAGTTTAATAAACAGTCTTCAGGAATTGTAACGTGATGAATGGGTTGATTATTCTCAATGGGGGTTTCACATGACTCCTCACACCATTCCAAAACAAACTATACACTGCCATGAACCTGAGTTTCAAGATAAGACGCCCTCGCAGATAGCATGCATGTGGTCCGTGACAGCTTATATCTCAGTCATCACACAAAATAAATGATCTGATCAGTTATTGCATTGCTGTGTGTGTGTGTGAGCTTTCTGGGCAGGAACTGCCAGTTGGTCACAACTGTGACCATTATGTTCATTAGATGCACTACACTTGGGACATCCTGGAGTCAGTATAAATGTAAATCTTTCATTTATTGCAATGACAAATAGAACAGGTGATGTGTGAAAAGAGAGACTTGTGTGAACCCAGATCAGGAAAATGCAAGACTGGATTAGAATTCTCAGCCTATGTTACTGAAGAGAGACTTCTATTTTCTGCTGAGGTGGTCACTCATCAGTGCTATTGGGCAATTTTAAAAGTGTTAAATAACATTGACCCACCTGGAATATATCTAACAGCAGGTACCTAGCACTTAGGTTGCTTCCTCCCAGTGCTTCCTTGTGATTTAATTGAATTATACCTATTCTCCAATAAGCCACTGAGGTACCTTGAATCACTTCAAAGGTAACATGCAATGTAATTGGAGAGTGGCCTTCAACAGTTCCTTTGACTTATTTCTGAGATAATTGAAGCCTGAAATATTGTTGGATTCCAGCTTCAAGAAGCCACAATACAGTAACTGAATAAGACCAAAGTTAGTATTACTCACTGTTCATTGAACAGCTTTCAAAAACACACGCACCCATCTATTAAGTGCTTATTAAATAGTGTCTGATCCTAGAGCACCAAATGACCTTTCCAGCTTTCTAAGTAGACATGTTTTCTGTTGTGTAACATTAATAGTTATTTTCCATGAATATATATCTCTGCACTAAGCAATTGTACATAACCACAGAACATTTCCTCAGTTTAAACAGTCACAAAGGTCACATAAATCTCAGGCAAAATTTATAGTTTTGTTAGTGTTTAATAGGAATGCATTTGCAAATGGCCCCTTTTCTAGTAAGTGCTTTGTGTCTGCGCTTTGATCATACAATCCTCTGAACTGTAATCTGTTGGGGATAGCAACATTAAACTGATCTACTAGCTTTGTTGTTTCAACAATTTGTATTCCTAGTGACACAATAAAAGTTTTTATCACTCCCACAATTTCAAAGCCGTACGTGAAATTATTCTCACATAACTGGAAGTTGAGTCATCATTATCTTGAAGATAATGGTGACTGAATCCAGGATCGGCAACATTTGTGTGTTATATAAAAGAAAATTTTGTTGGATTAATGAACATGTTTTTTGAGCAAGAAGTAAAAAAAGACCTTGATGAGGATTAAAGGACAGGCATGGCACAGTGATTAGTATTGCTGCCTCACAGCATCAGAGACCCAAGTTTGATTCCCGGCTTAGGTTACTGTCTGTGTGGAGTCTGTCTGCATGTTCTCTCCTTGTCTGCATGGGTTTCCTCCGAGTGCTCTGGTTTCCTCCCATACTCCAAAAGATTTGCTGGCTAGGTACACTATCCATGCTAAATTCTCCCTCAGTATACCCAAACAGGCATCTGAATGTAGTGACAAGAGGATTTTCACAGTAACTTCATTGCAGTGTTAATGCAAGCCCACTTATGACACTAATAAATAAATTTTAAACTTTAAAGAAGACCATGACTCATGTTTTCATGCATTTAACCCCCTGAGGACTACATATCATTTTTGATTTTGAATCCCACTATAACACATTATTGGGTGGTTGGAAACAAATTTCCTCTTGTTTCCTCCCCTCATCACCCATGCCTCTACATTTTCACCTGGGATTTGACAAAACCTGCATCCACATGTATTTTTTCATAGGTTTCCATTTCCCCAACATAGCACTGGCTTGGCTGGGCCCCAGAACCAGAGGCAGGGCAGAAATCCAACCACTGCCAGAGATCCAAGAGAGCCAGAATTGTGATAATGACCATCAGCTACAGGGTTTTCTGGTTAACAATTCATTTGCTAATGAGGTTAGATGCTTTTAACCTTGGCTTCAATAAAAGTTAATACCTGAAGTGGTGTTCCTAGTTCCATGACAAATTATGATAAAAGTTTAAAGTAAAGTTTATTTATTAGTCACACGTAATGCTTACATTAACACTGCAATGCAGTTATTGTGGAATTCCCCTTGTCACCACAGTCTGGTGCCTGTTTGGGTCAATGCACCTAACCGTCATGTCTTTCAGAATGTGGGAGGAAACTGAGGCACACAGGGGAAATTGGATGAACATGCAAACAGACAGTGAACCAAGCTGGGGATCGAACCCAAATCCCTGGTGCAATGAGGCAACAGTGCTAACCAATGTGCTACCATGCAGCCCATGGGAGACCCTCCAAGCTAACTCTGATTGGATATATTTATGGAGGTTTCATCACTTGACTTCCCCCTCACATTTCTGCTATTGGTCACCTGACATATAGACCTTCACGCTATCTGCCTTTCCATGGCAACTAGAAAATAACCTGACTCTTCATTAATTGATTGAATGATTCTTGCCTGTCAGTCAAAGCCTATTTTCTCCAGTTCCAATATTTAATAACTAATACAAATGAAATAGGAGCAGAACTAGGCCATTTGGCTTCTCGAGCCTGTTCTGCCATTCATTAACATCATGGGTGATCTGTTTGTATTTCAAATTCCACATTCTAACCCCAACAATCTTTGATTTCCTTATCCAACAAGAATCTATCTATCTCTGCTTGAAGAAGATTCAATGAGCCCCTCCCCCCCACCACCTCCCTCACTTCCTGAGACAGAGTTCCAAAGTTACACAACTTTCAGAAATGATTTTTTCCTCATCTCTGTGCTAAAAAGGAAATCCTTAATTTTAAAATAGTGCTCCCTAGTACTAGACTCACCCACAAGGGGAAGCATCCTTTCCAGGTCCACATTGTCAAGACTGTTCAGGATCTTATATATTTCCATTAATTCACCCATCGCACTTTTGGTCGGAAGAATGAGGACAAGTAATTTATACCAAAAGATTCAATTTCTTAGGAAATTTGGAGTTGGAGAATCCAGGATGGTGGAGTGGGGTGAAGGAGGTGAGCCAAGTTAAAGAGGCTGTTAAAAAAGCACTTTTGGTCCTTGATTTTATTAATAGTGGAATGGACTTCAAAAACAAGTGGTGATTAAGTCCCAAGAACATGAGATAAGACAAGGAAATGTTTCCCTTTCACCTGCTGAATGAAGGCTAACAGCAGTAGGTTGTTGCTGCAGGGTGGGCTTATTGACCATCGGTCAGTGAGGCACTGATGTCCCTTCTGTGGGAGGAGGAGGTGAATAGCACATCTACCCCCACCTAGCCCACCAGCCCCCTCGTAAAACTCAGCTCCGTGTTCAATAAAAAATGTCACCTCTGGGTTTCTGAGTAAACTATTTCATTGCTGTTTTATATGTTTGGCTGTGTGAAGTTAATGCTGCTCTAGACTAAAGTTTCTACTTTATGACCAATGTGACTGGCCAAATTTCTTTCATTTGATTTATTAAAGTACTGCTTCTTGCTCATTAAGCAGACAAAGCATACCGTACTTACAGAAGGAAAGGAGAAAGTGCAGAATGTAGTGTTACAGATATAGACAGGATGTAGAGAAAGATCAACTTAATGCAAGATGGGTCCATTCGTAAGTCTGATGGCAGGAAGGAAGAAGTTGTTCTTGAATCAGTTGGTACTTGATCTCAGACTTTTGTATCTTTCTCCCGATTGAAGAAGGTGGAAGAAAGTCCATGTGTTGGTGGGGTCCTTGATCATGCTGGCTGCTTTTCCAAAGCAGTGAGAAGTGTCGACAGAGTTAATAGATGGGAGGCTGGTTTGCCTGATGGACTGGGATTTATTCATGACCCTTAATAGTTTTTTTCAGTCTTGGACAGAGCAGGAGCCATACCATGCCGTGATATAACCCAGAAAGAATGCTTTCTACGGTCTTGTGTAAAAGTTGGTGAGAGTCATAGTGGACACGTCAAATTTTCTTAGCCCCCTGAGAAAGTAGAGGCTTACTTAATTACAGTGTCAGCATGGGGGAGACCAGGACAGGTTGCTGATGTTCTGGACACCTAGAAACCTGAAGCTTTCGACCATTTCCATTCCAACTCTCGATGTCAGCAAGAAATTTCTTCCAAATTTCAGCCGTTATTTGATTCATAAGTACTAGAATCTCACTTACTTTAAGGAGTGTATTTTCACAGTATCATTCAGCACTGAAGGAGGCAGTTCAGCCCATTTTGCATGTGCCAGCCCTTTGAAAAGGCTTTCTAACTAGTGCCACTCACCGTTAAGTATACATTCAGTTCACTTTTGAAAGATACAATTGAATCTCCTTCAACCACTCTTTCATTCATTCTACACCCTGACAAAGAATTCTCCTCATCATCCATTTAGTTCTTTTGCCACTTTTTTTAAGTTCTCTCCTCTAGTTACTGACCTTACTCTCAGCAGTAACAATTTCACTAGATTTTTGTCTTTAATTCATCAGGACAGACACAAGAATGGCAAATTTCAAAGGGAGTAACAATTTATATGGCATGAGAAAAAAATGTTGATTGGTTAATATGTGAGGTCAATGTGAGGTCAGCCAGCCAGGTCTGTAGGCCGTACATCCCAATCACTGGCTGACAATATCAAACAGCACATCCTTTTGACTGTTCAAAATAGGCAGATTGCTGACTATACTCAACCAGCCCTTGCAAAACTCAGATATTACAAAACAAACAAAGAGCAGTACTGCACAGGAACAGGTCCTTTGGCCCACCAAGCCAGCTCTGATCATATTTACCTATCTGGACCAACAGCTTATATCTCTCTATTCCCCTTTTATTTATATGCATGTCAAGATAAGTCTTAAATGTAGCGAACGTAACTGTCTCAACTACCTCACTTGGCAGTGCATTTCAAGACCCTACCACCCTCTGTGTAAAAAACTTCTCCCGCACATGTCCACTGAACTTTTCCCTCCTTATCTTGAACTTGTGTTCCCTTGTAATTGTCATTTCTGCCCTGGGAAAAAACTTCCAACTGTTCACCCTATCTGTACTACTCATAATTTCACAAACTTCTTTCAGGCCACACCTCATCCTCCATCTTTCCAAGGAGAACAATCCCCATTTATTCAATATCTCCTCATAGCTAATACCTTCCATACCAGGCAACATCCTGGTAAACGTTTTCCACACTCTCTCCAAAGCCTCCACATCCTTCTGGTAGTGTGATGACCAGAATTTGACCAACATTTTATAAACTATAACATAATTTGCCAATTTTTATACTCAATGCCCTACCCAATGAAGGCAAGCATGACATATTGCTTTCCTCACCACCTTATCCACGTCTGCTGCCACTTTTAAGGATCTGTGGACATGTATTCCCAGATCTCTCTGTTCCATCCTTTATTTTATAGCTGATTGTTCTGCCATTTATTTTATAACTCCCACCTGAATTGGATCTACCAAAATGCATCAGCTTGCATTTGTCCAGATTAAATTCCATCTGCCATTTCTCTGCCCAATTTTTCAGTCTATCTATATCCCGTTGTATTCTCTGACAATTTTCATCACTGTCTGCAACTCCGCCAATCTTAGTAACATCTGCAAACTTGCTAATTAGACCAGCTATGTTTTCTTCCAAGTCATTTATATATATTACTAACTGCAGAGGTCCAAGTACTGATCCCTGCAGAACACCACTATTACAGACCTCAATTCAGGAAAACACCCTTCCACCCTCTGTCTTCTATGGCCAAGTCAGTGCAGAATCCGTCTAGCTAGTTCACCTCTGATCCCATAAGATTTAATCTTTTGCACTAGCCTGCCATGAAGGATCTTTCAATGCCTTACTAAAGTCCATGTAGAGAACATCCACAGCCCTTCCCTCGTCAATCATTTTTGTTACCTCCTCAAAAAACTCAATTAAATTAGTGAGCCATAACCTCTCACATGGAAAGCCATGCTGTCTGTCGCTAACAAGCCTGTTCAGTTCCAAATGTGTATAGATTGTATTTCTAAGAATCTTCTCCAACAGTTTCATTATCACTGACACCAAGCTCACTGGCCTATAATTAGGGTTATCCTTGCTACCCTTCTTAAATAATGGGACAACATTGGCTATCCTCTAGTTCTCTAGGATCTCACTAATGGCCAATGAAGAGACAAGAATTTCTGTTAAAGTCCCAGCAATTTCATCTCTTGTCCCCCTCAGTAACCTGGGATAGATGCCATCTGTCCCTGGGAATCTGTCTGTCTTAATGCTTTTTAATTCACCTAACACTTCCTCCCTCATAATGATGACTTATTCTAAAGGGTTTGCATACTCCTCCAAGACATTATCAATTGACGTGTCCCTCTCCTTTGGTAATACTGTTGCAAAGTACTCATTAAGGATCTCAGTCACTTCCTTTGGTTCTATACATAATTTCCCTCCTTTGTCCTTAAGTGAACCAACTCTTTCTCTAGCCACTCTCTTGTTGCTGACATATGTATAAAATGCCTTCGGTTTCATCTTAGTCCTGTCCACCAAGAACATTTTGTGACTCCTTCTTGCCCTCCTGGCTCCCTGTTAGAGCTCTTTTTCATTTACCTATATTCCTCAAATATTTTATCTATTTTTAACTGCATAGACCTCATGGATGCATGCTTTTTCTTTTTGACTGGTATTGAATTTGATGATCAGCCATGATCAAAATGAATGGCGGAACAGAGTCGAAGAGCCAATTGGCTTACTCCTCCTTTTGTTTTCTATGTTTCTACGTCTCTAAAACCCACTGTTCCATGTGCAAAATCTTGTAATTGTTGGAAAACAAGCTTCTTGCTGGCAAAATCTCGTCTCTCTCAATTTTCCCTGCCCCTCACTGATGACCTGTTGAGGTTCCTGCCCACTAAAGGTGGGAACCTCATTTAAATACTTATTAATCTTAACATTATTGATGGGCTACTTGCCACATGGTCCCCTCATTAAGTTGTCGAGGTTTCAGAGGAACAGGAATCAATTGAGTGTGCTAAAGTATGTATAGCCCCCAGGCCAGAGCTATATCTCTAGGCAGTGCCCTGGCATTGGCCCCTGGAACAAGTTGGAAGTGCCAACCTGTGCTGGGGGAAGTGATGGTGGGGGGCTATGTTCGGGGTTACTATTATGTACAATGGAGTGGGGGGGGGTGAAAGGACTGGCACCATTGAATGGGAGTTGGGTGAACTTGCCACTAAAGGGGTAGAGCACCCACAATTTTGCTACAGAGGTGAGGGCTGTGGATAGGAAAGCCCTTCAATACCCTCATGATGGGGTGAAGGAAAGAGTCCTCCCCCACAAGTAGCTCTTTGGTGTTGGGGAGGGAGCCCTCAATACCTTCGTGGTGGGTTGCCTTTGTGGCAAGATGTGTAAGATGCCTTTGTGGGTGGTGGGGTATTGGTGGGAATATAGCTGCAGCACTGATCAGGGCTCCATCTTTAAAGATAATGCTTTGATCTCTATGGCAGAACAACTCCAAATGTGCTAAGAATTATGCTAACAATGAAGTTAAGATTTTCAGTTGTGCTCATAATGATTCTTATTTATAATTACAGAAAATACACATATTCATGCAGTGTAATCTATTCTTTGCAGGCAAAAACAATATATCCAGGTATTGCATCATTTTTGTGTTGAACAAATTTATTGGAGACAAAAGTTTCTTGTTGCATATCAATGACAATGTTTCAACCAGAGTTAACTTGCCAACTAATCAGCAGCCTTTCCTCACACAGTATAAATCATTGCTCCCTTTGAAATTTGGCATTCTTTCATCTGTCCTGATGAGTACAAGATAAAAACTTCAACAGCTTGTCTCTTTTTTCAGCAACACTCAAGTTTTGTATCACAATTTCTCCTTATTTATTCTCCCTTCGTAATTATGAACATTCCATTCTCCCAATTCTCTGCTCAAAGAACAATCCCAGCTTCTTCAATCACTCCATATAGTCCTTAAATCTTCTATCATTGCATTAACTTGCTTCTACTCTAAGACATCCATTACATTATATATATTGAACATATTCTGGTTCACTTTAATTACATTTAAGTTGTTGTGCATGCAGTAATCCTTGGATTGATGTCTAGTAGTTATATTTACACCATACAGCATAGTAATTTGGGTCAACTTGGCTCATTTGGTAAGTTAATCATGCTGCGAAGCAAAAAATGTCGGTTCAAACTCCATTCCACAGATCCAAGCATGTGAATTAGCTATTCACTGCACTTGCCAACTATGATTGGATATATTCCTGGGGGTTTAATCAAATGAATGTCCTCCTTCAAGTGCTCCATCCAGTCAAACAAATTTTCAGATCCAACTCCAATACTTCTGTAACTAAGAAACAAAAGGGTTTGAAGAAAATGATTGAAAATAGAAACTTTTTTTTAATGCCTGCACAATGATTCTCTTGTGTAGCTTGCAGCAGTGTATAGGAGATTAATCTTTACCACCAAGAAATCTCCTGGAGGGTTGGTAAACCCATTCTGGGCCCCAGTGTAGCACTGGGGGATTCTTGTATCATCAAGAGACATGCCCTTAAGATGAAGTATAAGTTGAAGTTCTGTCTGCCTGATGTGCTAGCCCATAGGGATGTCAAAAAACAATGATCGGTCTGGATCGCAATCCCATTTAACTAACAAACTAGTTAGTCTTCTCATTGCTGTTTGTGGGATCATATGGTCTATTCCATTTACATAGAAAGTAGAAGCAGGACCAGGTAATTCGACTCTTCGAGTCTGCTCTGTCATTCATTTTGCATGTGGCTGATCATCAAACTCAATATCCTGATCCCCTCCCTTAACCCAAATCCTTTGATCCCTTTAGCCCTAACAGCTATTTCTAATTTCTTCTTGAAATCACACAACGTTTGGCCTTAACTACTTTCGTGATAGTGAATTCCATACCTTCAGCACTCCCTGGGTGAAGAATTTTCTCCTCACCTCAGTTCTAAATGATTTATTCCTTATCTCAAACTACGACCCTCAGCCTGGACTCACCCACCAATGGGAACATTCTTTCTGAATCTAGCCTGTCTAACCCTGTTAGAATTTTATAAGTTTCTATGAGAACCCCTTTCACTCTTCTAAACTCCAATGAATATAATCCTAATTGACTTACTCTCTCCTCATACGATAGACCTGCCATCCCAGGAATCAACCCAGTAAACCTTTGTTGTACTCCCTCTATGGTAAAGACATCCTTCCTCAGATAAGGGCACCAAAACTCCAGTATGCTGTCATGATGATAGTTACTGCATTTGAAAGTATTGGAGACTATAAGTGATGAGGCAAAATAAAGTGCTTTTATAAAAGTCTTTTCTTATTTACCAAGGGCTTGGGGTGATGTTGTTCATTGCAACATGAAGTATGTGAGACATCAGTGGATTGACCACAAAGTTCTGCCCAATGCTAATGTTGAGAGGCACTAAGCCAGTCAGGAGGCCAAATAATCCTGCACTTCCTGGCACCACAGTTTACAGGTTACTGCTGGATGAACCTCCAGAGGTTAAGTCACACATTGCATGGTAAGTGATAACTTTTACAGATGCACAATAGAAAGTATCCTTTCCGGATGTATCACGGCTTGGTATGGCTCCAAGATGGCAAAAAATATAAAGGGTCGTGAACATAGCCCAGTCCATCATGCAAACCAGTGTCTCATCAATTAACTGCATCTCCTCTTTCCATTGCCTTGGAAAGGCAGCCAGAATAATCAAGGACCCCTTGATTGTGCTGGCTACATAATCTCTTCTATTTTCTTCCATCAGAGAAAAGAATACATACCAACCAACTCAAGAACAGCTTCTTCCCCGCTGCCATCAGACTTTTGAATGGCTCTACCTTAAATTATCTTTCTCAATACACTATCTGTAACTGCAACATCACATTGTGCACCCTCTCTTTCCCTTCTCCTCTATGTAGTCTAGGAATGATATTTTTTGCCTGCATCATGTGCAAGCAACTATACTTTCCACTGTATCCTGATCCATGCGGCAATAATAAATCAAGTTAAAAAACACGCAGTGAAGACCTGACATCAATATCTGACCTTTCAAGTTCACACTATTAACAATCATCATTGATATTTTGACAGAAATAGCTGAATAGTTTCACATCCAGTGAATTTCCTGGGGATCCCTCCCAATTCACCACAGAAAGCTTGCTGGAAGTTTGATGGGAAACCCAAGGAAATTCATCCCCAGTAAAATGCACAGTCTGTGCTCCAGGGAAAAAAGTAAAACGAGTCACTCAACGAAGAATTCATCCATTCTCTTGCAGAGAATACAAGTAGAAAAATGCCAATGTGCCAGTGAACGATACTTAGTTTAATTGAATGCTCCATTTTTAGGAAAACAAATTGATTTGCTGGTTTGACTCAACGAGATAAGGATTACGATGTTCAGTAGGGTAACACATTTATAATATTGGGATAACACAAGTCTTTTTTTGAGTTTATATATGTCTACCGTTACCATCAATCCACATTATATATGCAATTCTAAATTGCTTTCCTGAGACATCTACCATCCTGTATACTACTGCTCTTGTGTCTAAGTGTGAAGTTTCCATGGCAACCTGCCCCATGACTCCAGTCAGTCAGCTTTCTCCCTCAAAAGGGAGAGCAACCAAGGTCATCTGGGCCTAAAGCAACTTTACCACCTTACCCTTCTAATACACTAATATAGTGCAAAAATCTTGTCTTTATTTCCTTAGCAGGATAGATTATATATCAGAGTATGAATATTATAAAATCAGGAATATTTTAAAAGAAGACACATTTAACGATTTGGACATTCTTAAAATGATTGGCAGCACTTTTGCATCCCATAATATACGATACTCTGCTGCATCATGTTATTTCTTTATAGTTAAGGAGATGGAGAAGGGAAGATATTTTAACTCCGTGGCAAAATAGCCACATGTATAGAAACATTCACAAAGAGGGCAATGACTTTTTTGGCGCTGTATTTTTTTCTGTTGGCTTGCAAGCATAGCTTTTAGTAATATCAATAAACAAGGTGAAACAATACACCCTTCAGAACATGCCAACCTCTGCAAAGAAGTGCTTACACAGTTTTCTCTGTTTACTTCGAAAGAATGTTCCAAAGCTTTGGAAGTGTTGTCATCCCAGTGCAAAGATTGGGAGCACTCGTGACTACAAGAACTGATGTGATGACTGATAGTGTACAATACAAAATGGGGCCAGCAATACAAGCCTGAATGATTTTTGCAACAGATATAGGGTTTGACAACTATCCCGGATTATCCATGAGTCCAATGGAATTCAAGGTCAATCTCCAGGATGCTGACATCAGCAACTAGGGAGAGAAAGCAAAATGCTGCAGATACAGGAAATCTGAATAAAAACAGAAAATGCCGGAAAATCTCAGCATGTCTGGCAGCTTCCATGGAGGGAAAATAGAGTCAACGTTGCGAGTCTGGATGACCCTTCATCAAAGCTGAAGGCAAAAAAAAGGATGAGATTTATAGTACAAGGTTGGGGGGGGGAGGGTTGAGGAAAGGTTGTGTAATTCATCGAGATGTCATAGACAAAAAGACAAAAGGAATGTAATTGGTGGTGATGAAGGTGAGAATGATGCTAATAGTGTCTATTGAGAAAAACACGCCAATTTTCTTTCCAGATCTTACAATATTCTGCCTATAAAAAATTCAAGGGGATGTGAGTTGGCATCCTCTGCACCCCTCTCCCCCGATCATCGACCTCTCGTCCCCCCCAACAGAAGGAACCTGCCCTTCCCCTGATCATTAGCTCCATCCACCCCCCCCCACATTCCCCACATCCCCCACACTCCACACACCCCACCCCCCCAATGCCATCACAAGCATCCCCCAGCTCCCACTTCCATTGTAACCCACCTCTACAATATAAGTGGCTCCTTGCCCATCTCCCCATGAGACTCCCACTGAGGTCCACTTCTGACATTGACCTGTGGCCATCCCATGCCTTCTGCCTGGCCCTGTCCCTGTCCCTCTTCTCTGAGGGCTATATTTACCTTTACATCCCTTGGGAGACCCCCATGACAGTTTCATGTCTAGGTGAACCTGTGCTAACCTGCACCAATGTGATGTCACATAAGTGCTGTGTCAACATATAGTGGCAGAGAGGTGGTGGACATGAGTTGACTGGGCAGTCACTATCTGACGAGGCGACAGACATTAAAATTTATTCAAATGCAAACAAAGCAGGTTCACATCCGTCATGGGCATGAACTTGATCATGTTGCCAGGGAGAGGTGGGGAAGATCCCTAATCGCCAGTGAGACCTGCAACTTCCAGATCTTGAGTCCTCACCAGCACACAGACGGTGAGAGTGGCCTCAAGCTTGCCTCCTGATAGCTTTGTTTTCCTCCCACAGATGCTGCCAGACTTACTGAGTTTTTCCAGCATTTTCCAGCGTTAAAAAATATAAGGTTTTATAAACACTTTATTGTGTCTAATAATGTGGGAGAAGGAAAAATGGCAAGTAAAGAAATATGCAACCAATGAATGAAAAATCTGAACAGTTTACAATTGGATGCTATTGTAAGGATGGACATGTTAGACAACCATCGATTGGAATGTGGGGATGTGGCGGAGGACCACAGTCATGTGATGAAACCGTCAGGAACACTTCCAAGCAGCGTTGGCCGTTCTAACCAGCAGTGTTCTGAAAGGGTGTTGGACAAACATACAGCACACTCCAGGAATGTAGATACTGTAAAAGCTGAAAGGAAACAGTGTGTCGCTAAGTATCATCGATTATCCAAAGCAGTGCTGGTAAACAGGAAACTTTATTTAAGCTAAAAAAAAATTCTGGTGGTTTTGCATCCTTAAAATCTTCCACCAACATGTTCATGCAAACATGCCTTCAGTATAATTAACTTTCCGAATGGGAGTAAATGCAGGAAGAATGCTATGTTTAGCTGTGTGCTATTATTTGATGTAATCATTAGGTCGGAGGGGAGGTGGGGTTGTTAAAAAAAAAGGTCAGGGAAAAATTGTTGAGAAAGGCTTTGAACCAGCAGCAGAATCTCACTTTGTGGCATGCTTCCTGTTTTTGTGAAAGCTTCTGTGAGTGATGACCTCTGGTTGCTCCGGGAGAAAATTTCCGTGTCAACTAATGACTGATGGGTCCGTTCTTTAATCAAAATTTTCTCAAAACTAAGCTGATGTGGAGACTTCGCTTAAAGGGACATCCACCCATTAACTCAACCTTCCCAAAAGCAAATGTAGCCACTTTACAAATTAACAAGAGACGGTTGCAATGCTTGTGACCATGTGCATTTGAATCTCTTGTGAGTGCAGTATCAAAAAAGAATGAAAGATCCCCTCCAAAAAGCCAAGGTAATTGGTGTTGCACCAAACAGCTCCTCAAAAGGGTTTTTTTAAATTCTTTCATGGAATGTGAGCCTCACTGGCTGGGCTAGCACTTGTTGCCCATCCCTAATTGCCTTGACCACAGTGACTTTCTAGACTACTTCAGATGCTGCCAATCTGGTTTGAGACATGGGGACACTGGAGAATGCAAATGGTAATAAGTGTAAGTTTTTCTTTCTGACAACTGTTACTTAACAGTCAACCACATTGCTGTAGATCTGGAGTACATGTAGACCAGACCAAGTAAGAACGGCAGATTTCCTTACCTAAAGGACATTAGTGAACCAGAGGAATTTTTTGACAATGATTTCATCAGTCCTAGATCAGCTAGACAGTCAATATATTTTCCCAAAGATTGGGGAGTCTAAAACTAGAGAGCATAGGTTTAAGGTGAGAGGGTAGAGATACAAAAGTGTTCAGAGGGGCAATTTTTTCACACATAGTGTGGTGAGTGTCTAGAACAAACTGCCTGAGGTAGTAGTAGAGATGGGTACAATTTTGTCTTTTAAAAAGTAATTGGATAGTTAAATGGGTACAATGGGTATAGAGGGATATGGGCCAAATGCAGGCAATTGGGATTAGCTTAGGCATTTTTTTAAAAAAGGCAGCATGGACAAGTTGGGCCAAAGGGCCTGTTTCCATGCTATAAACCTGTATGACTTTATGATCATCAGTAGATTCTTAACTCCAGGTCTTTTTTTTTATTGAATTCAGATTCCAGAATGTGCCTTGGTGGGATCCAGACACAGCTCCACAGGACATTAGCTGAGAGCCAATCGAAACTAAAAGGTGCAATTCTAAAGGATGTGCAAGAGCAGAGAGACCTGGGAGTTTGCAACTGGGGAGAGGAACCAGGCTGGGAATTGCGCGGCCATCGTCAGAACCGCATAGGAAAAAAAATCAGACCGTGTGTCAGTTGTGTATGACAAGGCAATTTGATACTATTTAGAATGCGGGGCCAGTATGTGGCGTGGGCATGTATGGGGACATCCTGGTTAGGTGTCCCTTGTCATGCCAGTGAGTCTCCACTTTGTTGTGCAGGAGACAGAAATCTTCAACAACAGGGAGCGGGCCAAGATCGGAGGAGGAAGGGCCAACCCAAAAGTTCTAACACCATGTGAGCAGGAAGCCAAGGAGATTGCAGGAGAGCAGGGCAGCCAGCCCACTGCAGATGTTGATGCTGGATCAGCCAGCTGAAAAAGAATACTGCCAATCTGCTTTTGAGACTTGGGAACCCTGGAGAATGCAAATGGTAATAAGTGCAAGGCTTTCTTTTCTGTTATTTCAGGTTCCTTGATTTCAGTCTCCCGACCTCCCAGATTGTCTGGATCCACTACAGTTGGACTATTGATGCAAAAGGTCCACAGCAGATGCCATCCCACTGACCCTACACTCAACCCTGAGACACCTGGATAACAAAGATGCTTATTTCAGACTCCTATTTTTTGGCTGCAGCTCAGCCTTCAACACTATTATTCTCACAAAACTCATCTCCAAACTCCATAGCCTAGGGCTCGGTTCCTCCCTCTGTGACTGCATCCGAGATTTCCTAACACACAGACAACAATCAGTAAGGATAGGCAATAACACCATCTCTGCTTTTAACCGCAACACTGGTGCCCTGCAAGACTGTGTCCTCAGCCATTTATTATACACCTTATATACCTATGACTGTGTGGCCAAATTCCCCTCCAACTCATTTTCAAGTTTATTGGTGACAACACTGTAGTTGGTCAGGACTCAAACAATGCTGAGATGGAGTATAGGAACACCATTTTCCCTGCTGCCATCAGACTTTTGAATGAACCTACCTTATATTAACCTGATCTTTCTCTTCACCCTAACTTTGACTGTAACACTACATTCTGTACCTTCTCCTTTCCTCCCCCAACATGTACTTTATGAACAGTATGCTTTGTTTGTATAGCGCGCAAGGAACATTATTTTTCACTGTGTACTAATACATATAACAATAATAAATCAAACCAAATCTTCTTAGTCATAAGAACACGCAAATATAGTTAGGCTGAGTCAGTCTCTCGAGTCTACTCTCCCATTCAATGAAATCACCTCTAAGCTATATTCTAATTCCCATCTACATGTCTTGTCTTTAGATCTCTTAATACACTTGGTGAGCAAAAGTCTATTAGTCTCAGTTTAAAGTATCAATTAATCTAGAATATACTGCTTTGTGTAGAAAGATACGCTAAAAGACCCTCATCTTAAATGTTTACCATTGATCTGTGGTTCAACTCTGTGTGAACTCTCTGTCCCTGATGAACATACTCAATAATTTATTGATTTCTTTGTAATAATTTGCTCATCCATCACCTCCGTTAATAGTTATCTTCTCGTATTCTTTCCCAGGTAACAATGGGAATGTTGTGGGACAAGTTACTGCCACCATTGGAAATATTCATGAATTTCTTTCCAAACCATTGTCTGTTGCCTCGAGCATTTTGTTTCCACATGGGGCAACAATTTATATCAAATTTTTTCAATTATCTCACAATGTAGTCTCTCCTCTAATTATGGGAGATCTGATGAGAGTTGAATAACTGCCTTTCCAGTCATCTTTATTCTGACTGTTTGGATAATCATATGAACATGTAGTTGGGTTGTAGCAGGACATTACGGTCCATCTTATGGCCAATTTTGTTTGATGCCAGTCTGTCTGGAATTCTGATAAAGTAGTTCTCATCCTATTCAAATTGGCTGCCAAATCTGAACTCATGTCCTGTTGAATAAGCCATTGATGGGCCAGCGACCAGGGTTCAATTCCAGCATCCAGTGACTGCCTGTGTGAAATCTGCATGTTCTCCCAGTGTCTACATGGTTTCCTCCTGGTACTCCGGTTTCCTCCCACAGTCCAAAGATGTGCAGATTAGGTGGATTGGCCATGACAAATTGCCCCTTAATGTCAGGGAATTAGCAGGATAAGCACATGAGGTTACAGGGATAGAACTTGGATGAGATTGTTGATGGTTCAGGCTCCAAAGGGCTGAATGGCCTCCTTCTGCACTATACGAATTCTATGATTCTATGACATATTCAATCTAGCAGCAAATTCAGTTTGTGTAAGGTGACAGTTGCGATACTCTGGATCTAATAAATCTTCATCTTCTCCCTAGCTGAAAGCTTCTTTAATTTTTATTATTAACAATTGCAACCATTCATTGTATTAATAGCAAAATGTTTTTGTCCATTTTATACTACTTAATTTTGTATACGTAAGTGCTCAGGTGTTCAGTAAAAATACTTCAAAGAAAGATCAAGTTATTGCAACATATTAAAGATGTCAATCAAACAAAACTTTTACTCCCCTGCAAACTGAGCCAATGTTGCCTGCTGAGCTGAATGCATTAAACATTCTTGAAGCTCAGCCAAGTATTCATAATGAGTCTAACGGTCATCATTACAGCTGGGCTGATGTTTAAGTAAATAGAAGTGGACATTCTAGTTTACTAGTCTCATCGTTCGATCACATTTATAGCTAGTTTGGGCGTGCCATCAGACTCCATCCTACTCCTACCTCCTCAGAATGGGAATACGGTCGACAAGGCCGTGTTAATGGATGGTGGTTTGCAGTTAGCTCTGATTCCTGACCCATTGCCTTCTTAAATGTCTGGCCCTTAGAATGATTCTAGCAAAAATGATCCATTCGTCCTACCATGTCCTTGCTGGCCCTTTGCAAGAGTTCTTCATCCAATCCATTCCCCCAAATTTTCCTCATGGCCCTACACATGTTTCTTTTTCAGATAATGATCCAATTTTCTTTTGAAAGGCACACTTGAATCTGCCTCCACTATGGTTTTGAATATCTCTATCAAATCTCCTTTCGATCTTCCCTACTCCAAGGAGAGAATCCCAGATTCTCCAATTCATTTAAGTGACTGAAGTTCCTGTAAATTAGTCTCACTAATATTTTTGCACCTTCTCTAATGGCTTTGCATATCTGCTATAATGTGATACCCAGGACTGGACACAGTATTCCAGATGAGGGCAAACCAGTGTTGTATACAAATTTGACATAACTTCCTAGCTTTAATACTCTATGTCCCTATCCACAAAGTTCAGAATGTAGGGCCAGTATGTGGCATACTGCTGTTTTACCCATCTATTGTTTATCTGCTCTTTCAACCTACCCCACCACATAAAATCCCAGGTCTCTCTGCTCCTGCACATCCTTTAGAATTGCACCTTTTAGTTTAGATTCGCTCTCTGCATTCTTTTTACACAAATGATTCACTTCACACTTTTCTACATTAAATTTCATCAGCTGCAGAATTGCCTCTGACCCACTCTTATAGCTACAGTATTTATGTGGCTAGTTCAGTTATGTTCCTGGCCAACGCTAATCTCAGTATATTGACGGTGAGAGATTTAAGGGTATTAATGTTGTCGAATGTCAAAGTGAGATTGTTCAATTCCATTTTTAGTCATTGCCTGGCAGCTGTGGGGCCTGAATATTACTTGATGCTTATCAGCCCAAGCCTGAAAGTTGTCTTTGTCTTACTGCGTGTGGAAATGGACTGTTTCATCATCTGAAGAGTTGTGAATGGTTCTGAACATTGTGCAATCATCAGCAAACATTCCCACTTCTGACATAATGTTAGAGGAAAGGTCATGGAGAAGCAATTGAAGATCTTTGGGGCTCAGGCAGTAGCCTGGAGAACTCCTGCAGAGTATCCTGGGAATGAGATGATCAACCTCCAAAGACCTCAATAATTTTCTTTTGGGATGAGGAGTTTGATGGGGATGGGGATCTCAGAAGGAGATTGAGATAGGTCATCTACTCAGCAATTCTGGCTGAAAACGGTTGTCAGTGCTTCAATCTTGTCTTTTGTATTGATTTCCATTGAGGACAGGAATGTTTGTGGAACTTCCTCCACCGGTTAGTTGTTTAACTGTCCACAGCCATTCAGGAGTGGAAGTGGCAGATCTGCAGAGATTTGCTCTGATTTGTTGGTTATAGGATCACTAAACTCTTTCTATTGCTGCTTCCACTGGTTAGCACCTACTCAGTCCTGTATTGTAGCTTCACCAGGCTATATTTTAGGATATACCAGACCACAAGACCATGGGGGAATACAATTCTGCTGCTGCTGATGGCCGGTTTTGAGCTGCTCCATCTGTTCTAAATCTGACCTGAGCAGCTGACCACGCCCCAACCCTTCTCCAACTGCGGCTCACTCAGGCTTGGTCACTCACTACACGTGGATCTTGAGATGGCACAGTGGCACAGTGGTTAGCACTGCTGCTTCACAGCATGGCATAGTGGTTAGCACAGCACTAGGGACCCGGGTTCAATTCCGGCCTCAGATCACTGTCTGTGTGGAGCTTACACATTCTCCCTGTATCTGTGTGGGTTTTCTCCAGGTGTTCTGGTTTTCTCCCACAGTCCAAAGATGTATGGATTAGGTTGATTGGTCATGCTAAATACTACCTCAGTGTCAGGGTGATTAGCAGGTAAATATGTAGGGCCTAGGTGGGATTGTGGTTGGTGCAGACTTCATGGGCTGAATGGCCTCCATTTGCACTGCAGGAATTCTGTGATTCTATACAGGCACAACTGGTGGCAATGCAGTATCATAATTGATGGTTGTGTAAAGTCTTCAAACTCCTGCTCTTCCTCTTGTGTTTCTGCCTGAGAACATGGAAGCAGGATGGGCAGTGGCTCCTGACTATCTCAAAGCAAAGTATAAGGTGGGGGGAGGGGTAAAGTAAGGTAGGATGGGTGGATAGAAAGAGAATCAGGAGGTTCATGGTCATTCAATCTGTAGTCTCCACTTTCAGCAAGGATGTAAAGAGAGTGAGAAGATCCACAAGGCAGCATCTACCATCATCCTGCATGGTTTCAGCAGCTGAGGGGATATACGCGTGTCAGTCCTCCATCAATCTTCTGGGTTTCTGGCTTGTTGTGGGCCACTTTCTCCTTTAAGTGAGAAGGCAGGAATTCAGTGACTGTTTGTCAGTGGTTGGGTAATGCGAAGGGAAGTAAATTTGTGCATGCCTCTGATGTGGTTTGAAGGTGTTGTTTGTGAGCTGTAGTTTAAGAATATTCAGAATAAATCCTGTGTGTCTGAGTGGGCTGCTGAATGAGCGATGGGAGCACGGTGCGTTGAGCACAATGAAAGGTGGTGGTGTGAGATATAATATGTAGATACATTTGCCCACCTTGACAATCTCACTGAGGTCATTAATCCTTTCTTGGTATGCCTGCCATGTCCTGGCAGCCATACTCCAGCCATTGAACACCCTTGCCACATGCTCCCTCTGTGGAGATGCAATTCTGAAAACTGGCTCTCCCCCCAATCTCCCCTGCCTCCCAACAGAAACATGACCTTCTTCCTGGCATCCATCTCATTGTCTGTCTCTCTGCCCAAGGTGGCATCGTGCTAAAGTAGGAAGACCTTCCCTTTGCCAGCTGTGCTATCCTCCTACTCACTTAGTGCCCCTATTTCTCAGTCGATAATCCAGGAGCCATGAATACTTGCTGCAACTTCCCTATTCCTGCTCCTTTCAAAAGAGGAAGGTTATTTGGTGCAGGCACGTCCTTCACTCTGTCTCCTGTGTTGAGCAGAGGATGTAGTCAGCCGGGACTAGGCAACCTTAGAGCTTCTTGTAGCTGCACCATAGATAGAGAACCGAGGTGGCTTCACTAATGTTTGTGTTGCCCATCTCATTTCTAATAGGCATGGGTAGCCTCTGCGCTCAAACATCAGGGCAAATAAACTGAATGGTTCTTGGCAGTGGCTGTGAGTTCAGTTAATTGTTTCCTGCATAAATTCCAACCACTGCCCCGCTTGACTTCAGATTATTATGTGTGACAATAATGTAAGAAATACTAATGTTACCACAAGAACGAAATTACACTTCGGAGATCACACAGAAAATGTAACTTTGAAAATTGTCATGAAGTGCAAAGATTATGCAAAAGATATGTGCACTCCCAGAATGGACTGCAAACCACCAGCACAGTCTCAGGCTTTGGGTATAAACAGGAACGTAACATCTGCTATTAATTCAGTGATAGAAACGTAATAAATTCACCTTTGCAATCAAATCTGTCCATGGCCTTACCCCTCCTCTCTCTGTTAAGCTCCTTCAGTCCTACAATACTTCCAAGAGCTCTGCGTCCCTTTAACTCTGAAGATCGAGAGTTTTAAGTTTTTAAAATGTCCTCTCTGGTCTTTGCAATTGTCACACTTCATCTTTGAAATATGTGCTGTTTAACTTGTGGTTCAAGGACAGGATGAGCATGCATGTTGAAAAATGGCTTTTAATGGCCAGCTGTACTTAACAGGAGCTGGCACCCTTCTCCAACATCTATAACTGAAAGGTTCTTTTTCCATTATACATATCCCCCGCTTTCTGCAAAGAGGTGCAGGAACATCAGTATTGCCTCTGGTAAATAATCAGTGGGATTTACAGCTTAAGGGCAATTGAATGAGATTTCTCAAGCAGTTGTCAAGTTTATCTATGTTTCCCCTTTTCTAAGAAGAATGGTTGCTAGGAGCTTGATTATTTATCGACACAAACAAAATGTGAGCTGTTGGTGTAATACCAGTATTTAGCCTATAGGCCTCACTAGAACCCTTGGTAGAAATTGAATGAAATATCTCTATAATTGTAGTGAAAGGAAGCTCGAGATATGAACATTAGATTGTGACTAAATTTGAGCTTTTCCCTCCTGGCCAACACACCTATCGCATTCTTAATGTTTATTAGTTTTTACGGGCTCTTCTGTGTCCAGCATTATTACAAGAAATCACCATCAAGCAAAACATAATGAGACCAATTGCCGTCAGATTAGCACTCCGCTCCCATGTGCCTATCTTTCACTGGAATTCCATGTTTCTTGTTCAGAATTCCAAATCAGGCCCCCACAGAAATGTGGGCATACATATTCTTGGAGTCTTTCTTTGTAATGTAGAATCGAAGAACAAAGAACAAAGAAAATTACAGCACAAGAACAGGCCCTTTGGCCCTCCAAGCCTACACGACCAATCTAACTAACTTAATAAAATCCCCCACCCTTCCGGGGACCATATCACTCTATTCCTATCCTTTTCATGTACTTGTCAAGATGCTCTTTAAAAGTCACTGCCATATTTGCTTCCACTACCTCCCCTGGCAACGAGTTCCAGGCACCCACTACCCTCTGTGTAAAAAATCTGCCTCATTCATCTTCTTTAAACCTTGCCGCTTGCATCCTAAACCTATGCTCCCTAATAATTGACTCTTCAACCTTGGGAAAAAGCTTCTGACTATCCACTTGGTCGATGCCTCCCATAATCTTGTAGACTTCTATCAAGTCTGCCCTCAGCCTCAGTCACTCCAGTAAGAACAAACCAAGTTTCTCCAACCTCTCCTCATAGCTAATGCCCTCCATACCAGGCAACATCTTGGTAAATCTTTTCTGTATCCTCTCCAAAGCCTTCACATCCCTCTGGTAGCGTGGCGAACAGAATTAAACACTATATTCCAAGTGTGGCCTAACTAACATTCTGTAAAGCTGCAACAAGACTTGCAATTTTTAACCTCAATACCCCAGCTGATGAAGGCAAGCATGCTATATGCCTTGCTACCCTGTCCACCTGCATTGCCCCTTTCAGTGACCTGTGTGCCTGTACACCCACATTCCTTTGCCTATCAATACTGTTAAGGGTTCTGCCGTTTACTGTATATTTCCTGTCTGTGTTAGACCATCCAAAATGCATTACCTCACATTTGTCCAGATTAAACTCCATCTGTCACCTCTCTGTCCAAGTCTCCGACTGATCTATATCTTGCTGTATCTCCTGATGCTCCTCATCACTTTCCGCAAATCCACCAGCCCTTAACTTACTAATTAATCCAGTTACATTTTCCTTCAAATTATTTATATATATTACAAGCAGCAAAGGTCCCAACATTGATCCCTGAGGAATACCACTTGTCCATTCAGAAACACACTCTTCTACTGGTACCCTCTGCCTTCTTAAGCCAATTTTGTATCTACCTTGCCAGCTCAGCTCTGATCCCATGCAACTTCACCTTCTGCACCAGTCTGCCATGAGGGACCTTGTCAAGGACCTTATGAAGTCCATGTAGACAACATCCACCGCCTACCCTCATCAATCATCTTCGTCACTTCCTCGAAAAACTCAATCAAGTTTATGAGACATGGCCTCCCCTTCACAAAACCATGTTGCCTCTCACTATTATGTCCACTTATTTCCAAGTGGGAATAAATCTTATCTTGAAGAATCCTCTCCAATAATTTCCCTCCATTGATGTAAGGCTCACTGGCCTGTACTTACCTGGATTATTCTTGCCAGCCTTCTTAAACAAAGGAAAAAAGCATTGGCTTTTCTCCAATCCTGTGGGACATCTCCTGTAGCCAGTGAGGATACAAAGATTTCTCTTAAGGCCCCAGCAATTTCCTTGCTTGCCTCTCTCAGTATTCTCGGGTATATTCCATCAGGCCCTGGGGACTTGTCTACTGGAATGTTTCTCAAGAATCCCAATACCTCTTTCTTTTTGATCTTAATATGGTTCAAACTATCTACACATCATTTCCCAGTCTCTTCATCCCCTAAGTCCTTCTCTTTGATGAATATTGACGCAAAGTACTTATTTAATACCTCATCCATTTCCTCTGGTTCCACGCATAGATTCCCTCCCTTTCCTTCAGGGGGCCAACCCTTTCCCTGGACATCCTCTTGCTCTTTCTATATGTATAAAAAGCTTTAGGATTTTCCTTAATCCTGCTGGCCAATGCTTTTTCATGACCCTTTTTAGCTCCTTACTTGTTGCTTGTATTTTTCTACTTTCCTTGTATTCCACGCTGGCTTTGTGTGTTCCCAGCCTTCTAGCTTTGACAAATGATTCCATTTGCTCCTTGGCTAGGTTCACAATATGTTTTGTTATCCAAGGATCCCAAAGTTTGCTATACTTATCCTTCATTCTAATAGGAATGTACCAATCCTGAATCCTTATCAACTTATACTCGAAAGTCTCTCACATGCCTGATGTTGATTCGCCTTCAAACATCTGCCGCCAATCTGCATTCTTCAATTCTTGCCTAATATTCTTGTAATTAGCCTTCCTCCAGTTTAGCACCTTAACTTGAGGACTACACATCTTTATCCATCAGTACTTTAAAGCTTACTGAATTGTAGTCACTGTTCCCGAACTGCTCCCCTACTGAAACATCCACCACCTGGCTGGCTTAGGTCCATTATGGTCCCTTCCCTATTTGGACAAGGTACCTACTCTTTCACGAAGCCCACCTGGATGCTCCTTACAAACTCTGTCCCATCCATGCCCCTAGCATTAAGTACGTCCAGTCAATTATTGGGGAAATCCAAGTCACACCTAATCTCTTCAGCACTGGCTGCCATAATCAGTAGCTTAAGGATTCCAAAGTTACCTTGAGAAGCTATGGGTAGAAATGTATAAGATAAGTGTGTGAGGGGTTAGAGTAGAAGTAAGTGGTTGAAGTGGCTGAGTGGCAGGGTAGGTGGGAGGTTAGGGTGACAGATAGGTGAAGGGGTAGGATGGCAAGTAGGTGGATTAGGAAGGCTGGTGGAAGGTAAATGGGTAAGGGTGGCAGGTGGTGGGTCAAGGTGATGGTAGGTTGGGTGGCAATTGGGTGCTTGGGGGTAGAGTCAGATAGACACAGGAGTTAGTGGGGTTCGGGAGGGTCATGGTTACTTGGCAAAGTTTAAGTTTATTGATTAGTAGTAGCCTAGGGATCCAGCAGGAAATTGGGGGTGGGGGGGTGCAAGGCCGTGGAGAAAGGGTTGTGGGGAAGTCAGTTTTATGGTTACCAGTTTGGAAGTTTGAATTGGTTTTAATCCTTCTAATTTTTCTTATCTTGCGAGGTGAGTTGGAATCATGCGGAACTTTTGACTCTATTGTAGGATTTCGAAAGATTCCAGTTACAGGGAATAGCTGTTGTAAGTTCAAACTTCTTGGGCAATTCCCATGTTGTCAGCATGTTGGGACCTCTGAGGGTTCCCTAACACATCTCTGAGGATGAGATGATATGTGCCAGTGAGCAGAACATTGACTCAATTGCTACATCTGGGTTTAAATTCAGTAGAAGATAAATACCCAGCTCTTAGTTTACTGCAAGATTGGTCTGTTTATGAAAACTGTTTCATTGACACAAGGCATGAGGTGTTGGCTTACTCTGCCACATCCTGTCAATATTAACTTTGGGTCGCTTTTGCTAACCATGCGTAAAATAGTTGTTTGTTCATCTGATGTGAAACTACGAACCTTCAATATTCTAACTTCATTCGACATCAATCTGTGGATTCTTTGTATGTTTTGCTTGGTGCAGGAGTGTCTTCTACCTTTATAAATGTATGTTATATTTGATCTTTTTGACATTGTTGATCACCGATCCAGCCGTTCTGCAAAGTCCTAACAGAAGGTCGCGTTTTATATGTTCACGAAATATAATACCTTTCCAAAATGCTCAGCAAATATGTCCCATTGCAACTGAACATCTGTTAGTTTTTTTTTATAGCTAATGCAAGTCAAAGGTTAGATATGCTAAAGCATCACAGCACAACTTGCATGGAGATGGAAAACATTTGTGATTCCATTTTTCCCCATGTCTTCAGGAAACGAAGAAACATCTTTCCTAAATCATACAAGGCAATGAATCAAATAGCGTAAAGGAAGAGAGAACTTGTATTCCTTTCACAGCCTCTGGATGTCCCAAATCACTTTACACCCAATGATATACCTTGAAGAATGTAGTTACTGCCATAATGTGAGAAATACGGCAGAGAATTGTCTGCACAGCAAGCTCCCATAAGGAGCAAGTAAAAAAAATGACTTGGTCATCTCTATTAACTGGATAAAAGCAAATTACTGTGGATGCTGGAATCTAAAAACAAATGAGAAAATGATGGAAAATCTTAGCAGGTCTGGTAGCATCTGTAAGGAGAGAAAAAAGGTGAGGTTTTGAGTCCAGATAGCCCTTTGTCAAAGCTAAAAGGAATAGAAAGTGGGAGATATTTATACTGCAGGGTGAGGGAATGAAAGATGAGTCATAGCCACAAAAACAAAGAGAAAGGTTGCTAATGGCTAAGGAAACCATTGATGAAGCAGTTGATGAAACAGTTGAATTAACATCTAAATTAACTGTTGGCTGGATGGTAAGTGTTGGCCCCTGCACTGTAAACATTGCTGTGACATATTCCAGGTTTATTTGAAATGGCAGATATGTCTCAGTTTAACCTCTCTCCTGAAGCACATCTCAGTACCTCCTTGGTGCTCTACCAGAGCACCGCTCAAAGCAACTGTGCCCAGCTCACAGAGGTGGCATTGGAACACACAAACTTTAAAGTTTTTAAAGTTTGCACTAAGTTTAACTGTTCCAAAGCTACTTTGAGAAGCTACGGAGAGAAGGTAAATATGTAAAGTAAATGAGTGAGGAGAGGGAGAGTACTTTAAAGTTTTTAAAGTTTAGTTATTTGTGTCGCAAGTAGGCTTATGTTAACACTGCAATGAAGTTACTGTGAAAATTCCCTAGTCGCCACACTCCGGCACTTGTTCAGGAGAATTTAGCACAGCCAATGTGCCTAACCAGCAGGTCTTTTGGATTATGAGAAGAAACCGGAACACCCGGAGGAAACCCACACAGACACTGACTCAAGCCAAGAATCAAACCCTGGTCCCTGAAGCTGTAAGGCAGAAGTGCTGACTAATGTGCAGCCTACTTCCAGTTCAGAGGGTGGAATTTTGAATGGGAAAAGAGGTCGATGGCTTGGGGGAGTGGGGAGGAGACTTAACACAAGGGAAACTGAAATTTTGAATTTCCAACGATAGGTTGAGTTTTCAAAATTGAGTTTGTGGCATTTCAGTGACAGATCAGATTGGGCCTCAGTGCATCCAATGGCACGTTTCTCTTTTCCAACATAAAAACAGAAAGAGCTTCAGATTTCCAGCACTCGCCACATTTTGCTCTTGAATCTTCATTCAATTAAATTGCTTTCAAATTAAGTCCAACCTTTGAGATGAAATCTGTGGAGCACAGGAAACTTGTGGCTCTGGTTTCACGACTGGTTAAAGCTGATGTGCATCAGGGGAGGATGATCACTCTTTGGCTTTCATGTGAATTGTTGTCTGAATTCAGCTGGTATGGGGGATGGGAGCAAGAAGAGTTTTGCAAAGCTGCACAGCCTGGTAGCAGCATGGGCAAAGCAGTGGGTGGTTGCGGGTGCTGGGGCTTCAAACAGCACCCCTGCTGAGCATGTGAGGAGGTGGGAGTGAATGAGTTACCAAATGGAGCAACTCTCAGATACTTGTAACACTTAAGGTCTGACATCATTACAGCCTTGCTCCAAACATGGAGAAAAGAGCTGAGCTCAAAAGGTGAGTAACAGTGACTGCCCTTGACAACAATGCTGACCATTTGAACGGGTTTGATTCCCGACTTGGAGCACTGTCTTTCTGAAGTTTGCACATTCTCCCTGTGTCTGCGTGGGTTTCCTCTGGGTACTCTGGTTTCCTCCCACAGTTTGAAAGATGTGCTGGTTAACTGCATTGGCCACGCTGAAGTTTTTTAATCCATAGATCTATAAACATAGACAGGGATCACGGGTAGAGGTGGGAACATAGAGGTGGTGGCGCGGGCTCGTTGGGCCGAAGGGCCTGTTTCCCGTGCTGTTTTGTTTTTGTTCTTTGTTCTCCCTCCGTGTATCCATGTGTGGCATCAAAGAGACCCAGAAAAGTTGGAGTCAACGCTATTTGGGGGAACTTTCCACTGGTTGGAATCATAACTAGCACAGAAAAAGGTGGTTGTGATTATTGGAGAATAACCATTTTAGCATCAGGACATCACTGGAGGGGTTCCATAGGTGTTTGAGGCCTAACAATCTTCAACTGCTTCATCAATGGCTTTTCTCCATCATAAGGTTAAAAGTGGGGACATTCCCTGATGACTGCTCCATATTCATCAGCATTCATAACTCCTCAGATACTGACACAGTCCATGTTCATATGCAGCAAGACCTGGACAACATTCAGGCTTGCATTGGTGAGTAGCATTTGCGCCAAACAAGCACCAAGCTAAGACCATCTCTAAGACAGAATCTAACCATCTTCCCTTGACATCCAACATTATTACCATTTCTTACTATCAACACCCTGAGGGTAGCCATTGAGCAGCAACTGAACTGGCCTAGCCATATAAATACAGTGGTAACAAGAGCAGATCCTAAGCCAGCAATTCTACAGCAAGTAAACTACCTCCTATGACTGTCCACCATCTACAAGGCACAAGTTCTGAATTCTATGGGATATTCTCCACTTGCCGAGCTGAGTACAACTCCAACAACAATCACGTAGTTCAACAACATCCAGGATAAAGCAACCTATTGGATCGACATCCCATCCACCAGCTTAATCATTCCATCTCTTCATCATTGACATAGTGGCAGCAATGTGTACCATCTACAAGATGAACTATAGCAACTGTAAATCCATGCTCTCTGCATCTAAAAGGACAAGGGGATTCAAGGGAAGACAACTACGTGCAAAGGCTCTATCAAATCACTCGCCATTCTGACTTGGAAATACATCACTGTTCTTTCACTGCCATTGTGTCAAAGCTTAGATCTCCCTTCCTTACAGCACTGTGGTTAAACTTACGCCACATTGACTGTTGTGGTTCAAGAAGGCAGCTCACCACCACCTTCCCAGAGGCAGCTAGGAATGAGCAAGTTAGGGATCTTGGCCTTGTCAGCATTGCCAACTTCCCACAAAAGATTTGAAGGAAACTCCTTAAAATCTTTGACCAAACTTTAGGTCAATCGCCCCAATATCTCCTTATGTGAGTCAAAATCAAATGTTGTTTATGCTCTTTTGAAGTGCTTTGGGTCATTTTATTAAGTTAAAGGCACTATACAGCTGCAAATTGTTGTATGCAAATGAGAGCGAGTGAGAACTTCCAGCTCTTCATGACAATGAGATCTTCTGATACTGCAGATTGCTCACCCTGGCATGGGGTGCAATCAATGGGAAATCCAACTGTGCGGGAATTTAGAGAATCTCACCAACAACCTTCAAAAACTCGGAGCTAACAGGACACCTCCCTTTTCATCCAGCCCTTCAAGTCTAAATAATACCAATAGTGGAAAATCCAACTGTGGAAAGTAGCATAAACCCAACGAGACCATATTCCAGACTGTGTAATATTTCCTTCTGGATAACACTCTCAAAGGTTAAATGTCTCTAACAGAAATGTGGAAAAGTTGGGAAATGTGGCTCAGGATAACGCAATATTGCAAAATCTTTTTTTCTCATAAAACCTTGTTGTATCAATGTGGGAAACATATTGATTCTTGGAAACATGTTTCATTGTGCACATCCCAGTCACTTTAAAATTTGTAACATGACAGACAATATTTTGGAAGAGATTCAATGTAAAAATATGCGTGTAGACAAGAAATAAATAATGCATTGCAGATTTCTGAACCAGTCAGCTTTTATCTGACCTAATAGGGAGAGTCCAGATGTATTGCTTAAATATTTTGAGTGTAGTATTTTAGATGCATTTTGAAACAAACAGTCTGGCTTCACATATAATACAGGATTTAAAGAGACGGACATTCATAGAATCATAGAGAGCCTACAGTGCAGCAGAGGCCATTCAACCCATTTCTGACACCCTGGCAGAGTATCTTACCCAGGCCCTCCCTACACTTGTAAGCACACACATTGTAAGAAGTCTCACAACACCACGTTAAAGTCCAACAGGGTTATTTGGTAGCAAAAGCCACTAGCTTTCAGACAGCTGCTCCTTCGTCAGGTAAGTGAGAATTCTGTTCACAAACAGGGCATATAAAGACACAAACTCAATTTAAAAAATAATGGTTGGAATATGAGTCTTTACAGATAATCAAGTCTTAAAGGTACAGACAATGTGAGTGGAGAGAGGGTTAAGCACAGGTTAAAGAGATGTGTATTGTCTCCAGTAACTTAGTGTTGTGAGACTTATTACTGTGTTTATCCCTGTCCAACACTGGCATCTCCACATCATGACCCCACACACTTACCATGTTTAATCCATCTAACCTACACATCCTGGAGCACTAAGGACAATTTAGTATGCCAATCCACCTAACCTGCATATCTTTGGATTGTGGGAGGAAAACAGAGCACCTGGAGGAAACTCATGCAGAGACGGGGAGAACATACAGACTCTACACAGTCACCCAAGGCTGGAATTGAACTCGGGTTCCTTGTGCTGTGAGGCAGCAGCACTAACCACAGGGCCATTGAGACATCCTACTTCAGAGGGGGCAGCACAGTGGCACAGTGGTTAGCATTGCTGCCTCAGACCATCAGCGTCTCGGGTTCAATTCTGACTTCAGATCACTGTCTATGTGGAGTTTGCACATTCTCCCCCTGTCTGCATGGGTTTCCTCTGGGTTCTCTGGTTTCCTCCCACAGTCCAAAGATGTGCAGGTTAGATTGATTGACCATGATAAATTGCCCTTAATGTCAGGAGGATTAGCAGTGTAAATATATGTGGGGTTAAGGGAATAGAGCCCTGGTGCGATTGTGGTTGGTGCAGATCTATGGGCCAAACGGCCTCCTTCTACACTGAAGGGATTCTATGATTTATTTAAAAGTAGGTCATTTGAATCTCAGAATGCTGAATCCAGTAGAATCTATGGAAAGCCACTTAGTTGATTTAACACCTACCGATTTCTAAATATTGAGTTGGGTCTGCAGACCAACCATGTCAACCTGGAGATCCCAGAAATTAAAGATTTATCACCTGGGCAATATTGTACCCAAATTGAGAGAAAAGTAACAACAAGATTAGATTTATTTCATTTTCTATCTTTTGTTTGAAGGCTTTGGTTTATCAATTATAAAATATTGGCAATGGAGATAGAAAGATTCTTTGACTGTGCAGGATAGTAGGAGGTGAGAGGTTATGTGATGAAATCTCCAGAAATTTGTCCAATCAGAATTGGAAACCCTATGCCATCAGACTATTGTTGGGCATTGTCAGTTGAATTTTATCCTGAAGATATAGTCCCTGTGTCCATCCTTCACCCCCACCACTGCCATCTTGTATAAAAGCTAGGGCAAGCCAGTCTACAAATTGGCTGGTTTGTCCCAAAGCCATTCAATGGCCAATGGCTTTTGAATTAGCTTCATGTGGTATGTCTGCCACTCAGCAAGAGAAAATCTCACCTCGGAGAGCTGCTGGCCACTTGGAGTGCTGCCAACTCTCATGTCTCACCAGCACAATTGGGAGTGGTGCCCAGTTCTGGGGCTGAGTGAGGTGTCAAGAAAGACATTCAAAGTTGGAGCTGGGTTGTAAGTTGAGTCTGGATCTCACTGAGATTAGTGGCAAGCTCCACAAAAGAGGGTAGGGGTATACTCAGAAAGGGAAAATGTAGAGGATGGATTGCACTTTGGGGAAAGCCCCTGATGGATGCAAATGGAGATGTCTCCCAACCCAGCAAAAAATTTTACCTCCTTCTGTAATGTAATTCTATGATTCTATGACCAGGCATCTCCTGTTGTGATAGAATTCTCTGGCAGTGACAAGAGTCCCTTAAGTGACTTTTTAATTGATGATATAAGGTCTTCAATGAACTCAGAGAAGGTGAGCTGCCTGTTCCCCTCTCCATTATCGATAAAATCCAAGTGGGGGCCGGTGGGGGATGGTAAGTTCTTGGAATGGTGCCACCAACATGGTGCTCAATTTTATGCCATCACCACCACCTCTCTCACCTGCCATCCTAGCCCCTCAAGGTAGGGGCGGATGGGGATTGTACAATCCTGGCCCCCGCACGTGACTTCAATCCCTGGAAACTTCATTGACCGTAAAGCACTTTGATAACATTCTGAGGAGGTGAGATATACTATATGAATATAAGTATGTTCTCCCATTTGTTAGGATCTCATTCATTCTGGTAAAATTAGTAAAAATGCTCTGTATTCTTCTCTCAGAGATTTGATCTTCATAAGTTACACTGTGTTTTATCTTAAAGTCTTTGGATGCAAAGTACAGTTTGCTGATTTCTAGTTACATAACATTTTCAAGCTCTGAACGATTAAGCATTGTTGAAATGGAGTTTTAATACCCTTGGAAGGTGCATAATTTTTACTGAGTGGCTTGAGTTGGACTAGGTTGGATTGAATTAGAAAACCTTCTTTCAAACATATTCCCAGTGTAGTATAATTCCATTTCCTCATAGTGGTGGGACTTCACTGATAATCTTTGATTGTTATTAAAATAAATGAGCTGCCGTGGGATAGGATAGGGTTTCCAATTAAATACCCTGAGGGCACCCAGGACTTGATAGTCAGATGGCCCAGGATATAAACCCAGCGACAGTGAAGAAATGCCAACATGTTTCCAATTCAGAACGATGACTGGAAGAGGAGTGGGTGATGGGGGTGGTGTTCCAATGAGCCTGCCAACCTCGTCCATTTAGGCGATAGAGATAGAGGGCTTAGAAGTTGCTGCAGTGCATTCTATATATCCTACATACTGCTGCCACAATGCATCGCTAGAGGAGGAAATGAAGGTTTATAATGGTGGATGGATACCAAACAAGCAAGCTGCTGTGCCTTGGAGTGTGTAAAATATTTTGAGCGTTATTGGAGCTGCACTCACTCAGACACATGGTACATATTCCATCACTCCTGATTTATGCCTGCTAAATGACTGACAAGCTCTGGGGAGTATGAGTTGAATTATTTGCCATAGATTACCCAACCTCTGAACGCAAAAAGTAATTTTCCTTGATCATGTTGTGCGAATTTAATCTTGTTATTTTAGCTACTTCATGGTATCTGCATTGGGCTGGTGAGCTGGCATGTATGATAAACAACTTTGTTTTCATTGTGAAACATACCTTTCCCTATACTACTAGTGACTAGGAAGGTTATTACAGATAGACACCTCCAAAACTCTGCTTATCAATATCCTAATTGTAAAGAGTTTGGGAGAGCATTTGGGGTTGGATGTTGCTATCAAGATAATTAAGGCAAATAATATCAGGTCTGTATTTGCCTTAGATAAATAGATGATGGAGAAAAGATTAAAAGAATATGATGGTAAGTTAAGATAAAGTAGGTTTTGGAAGATGTTGCTTGAAGCTTAAGCACCAACATTAACTGGTTGAACCGAATAGCCTGTTTCTCTGGTTTACATTCTGTGTAATATGTAATTAATATTATCAACGTGGAAGCTTTTCCATTTATCCTCAACTTCTGCTTCCTACTCCCAAATCAATCTGAAACACAGCTAGCAAATTTACAACAAATTTCACAAAACCTTAATCTTTCAGTGCAGATTTCTCTCTATCAAATGTCTGTTGAACGTTCAAATCAATGAAATATACCAGATGGCATTTGCTCTCTCATTTAGTGTACCCTGTTGAACAATTCCAACCAATGTGCCAGACCTGATGAATTGTTTATAACCTGTGCTAACTACTTACGGCCCCTACACTCTTTGGATGAATGGTAAAAGCATTTTTTCTTCCAACACTTTTAGATTAACAAGTCTCTAATTACCTTTGCCAAGTCACACTCCTTCTTTGAATGTAGAGAATTGCAAAAATATTAAACCAAAGAGTTCCAAATTGGATTTTGCAACACTTCAAGAATATTCCAGCTGTATCTTCAACATAATTGAAATATTATGCAATACTTAAACCAAGTCATAAAAGTTCTCTCAACAGTGTATGATGGAAATTGGATGCCATACATTCCAAAAGCATTGGAAAGTGGATTGAGCAAATTCTAAATCTGTGATTGAAAATCATTCCAAAGCTATTGTCAAAAAATGTGAATGTCAAAATATATGGAACATTAATTACAGTTAAAATAAGCTTTACAAACTTCATAACCCCCAGTGTGCCACGTTGGCAATGCCAGGGAACTAGATAGGCAAAGCCATGTCCCTGACTACCAGGAGTTACAATGGTCTCTGAACTCCTGGTGAGGCCATAATGCCCGATCTTTGTTAATGGAAACCAGCAGTGATTCTCACCAGGCTCGCATTGCGCCCGAGGGTCAGAAGATTCCAGGAGCTGGAAGAATTTGGCATTAAATGGGCTAAGCACATTGAAATGCTACTTTAAATATGCTAATCAGCCTTGTGATTTTTTAGGGGGCATTCCAGTTTGTGCCAATAGAAAGAAACCGGGACGATTGCAAACTGTTTGGCACTCGGTGCGAAATGTGCTTTTCAGCCAATTGCTATTTTCCAGAATTTGCACAATTTGTACTAGATATGGTGAGTCCACAAAATCTCCCTATGAAGTCTCTGAAATTACATCTTTACAAATAATCTCTTATTCTTCTGAACTCCAATGGAAACAAGCCTGGCCTTTTCAAGCTTGTCTCTTAAGATAACCACCCATTAAAGGTATTCATCTTGTAAACCTCCTCTGAGTTGCTTCCAGTGCATTTACATATTTCCTTAAACAAGGAGACCAATACTGTACAGGGTCCTCCAGATATGGTCTCACCAATGCTCTATATATCTGAAGCATAACCTCTCTACTCTTGTATTCAATTTCCCTCGCAATAAACGAGAACATTAGCTTTGCTAATAGTCATCATTCTGAGTGTGCTTGCAGATAAATTAGAAAAAGAAAAATATGGTGAAATTAAATTTATCTTTCATGTGATACATTATTCCTTTTAAACTACAAAACTCAAAGCATAAATTTCTGGTAAGGAGCATTTGGTGTATTGCTTGGCCCCAGTGCCATTATCTGTAAGGCTGAATAGAGAAAATATTTAATAACATTCAACTGACCAATATATTCATCTGTGTGCATGCACACATAGTACCTAGCAGACTGCTGCACAGCAACCATTCCCATGTATGCTATTAGAGAGATTGACCGGAATTCTCTGGCCGCTCACGCCAATAGGATTCTCCAGTCTTGCCAGTGTGGAGTGACGTCAGTGGGAATTCCCATTGACAGCGGAGAGACCAGAGAATCTTGCTGCAAGCAAACAATGCGCCAATTCCCACCAGTGGGAAACATGCATCAGGAAGAGGGGAGAACCTCACCCAATGGGTTCAGTTTATTTCTTGGAGTTTCACTACTTTCTCCACTTTTGCCAGGTGTCCATCAGCAATGTCTTGGAAGATCTGACGACCATATTTCAATTGTAAACTATGGTATAGGAGAATGCAAAACCAGATAATATATATATATATATATATAAAAGCAGACATACATATGCATGCATCCAAGAATACTATATTCTTCATATCCCTTCTGTCTGCTTAACCAGGGCTTTTGACCAGACCAAACAAGACCTCTTTCTGTTTGAGTAGGTGCTAACCAAATACATATCGAAAAAATTTAGTCAATTCCATTTAAAAAATCCAAAAGAACCAATTATAATCCATCAGAAATAACCTTTCTCATGATAAAGCTATATTGACCCTTCTTATTGTACACCCCAAAAACCCCCAAAATATTTGTCTAATCATAAGTTCAACAATAGACAAAAATAGTGCAAATTTACCAAGCTAATAGTCCCTGTATTTTTTCTATTCACGGGACCTGACCAATATCTCGAGTTAAGAGCTTCTTCCTCTTATAATTAGCAGCCAAAACACATTTTTAAAGTTTAGGCTTATATTAACATTGCAATGAAATTTCTGTGAATTTTGCTAAACTCCAGTGCCTGTTTGAATACACCGAGGGACAATATAGCATGGCCAATGCACATAACCAGCATGCCTTTCGCACTGTGGGAGGAAACCGGAACACCAGAGGAAACCCACGCTGATATGGGGAGAACATGTAGACTCCATACAGACATTGACCTAAGCCAGGTTTGAATCCCAATTCCTGGCACTATGAGGCAGCAGTGCTAACCACTGTACTACTGTAGGCCCTTGTACTGCAAGTTCCACAAAATACTGCATGGTGCTGTCTCAGAGATGACATGATGCAGATAGCACAATAATGATAATAAGATGTATTTTGAGCAAAAGGTTTATAAAGTGTGACAATGATTTTTCCTTTCAAAGTTAAATCTGATTTCATTTTTTGCCTGCATCTTTTGAAGGCAAAAATGATTCTCGCCTGATACAAATCAGTCTTCATGTATGTTATTCACATGTTCTTTCTTTATTGCAGAGTCATAATACTGAATGTCAGCAGTGTAATCAACTGTGGAATTTAGTTTCTTGCAAAAAGATTTGTTATGCATCATTTAGAGAAGAATATAGAAAACAAAAAGATAGGTAGGCTTGATTGAGTTAAATAGACTGTTATGCAGATAAGGTGCATGGAAGGGGATTTGCAAAACAATTTATCTTTGGCTCCATCTCTTTTAACCAAAGATCTTAAATCAGAATCACATAGAACAACACAGTTGCTACAGTAACTATGGTTACAATGACGCACTTCATACCAGCTGCCAACAATAACTTTGCATGCAAGAGAAAGATCTTCCATGATTTTGTCTTACGACTTAAATTCATTTGATCATCTTTAAGATGACAAAGGAGCCAAACCAGGGCAGTTGAGTGAATAAGTGGAAACTGATTGCCCATAACTGAGAAGTGGACAGAATTGGGTGGTTTTGGGCCATAGGGGCAGGAATTAACCACTTAAGCCCATCTCACCATCCAATCATATCATAGCTGCTCTGTCAATGTAACTTCCTTTATCCTGCATGTTGTGTTACTATAATGACGTAACCCTTAGTTTATTCATTGTACAGGACACAGTGCATCAATCACTCATAAGGGATTTGGTAAATATTGTGGATTCATTTATTAAGAGATCAGTTATACAAAGTAAATCCTTTCCAAATGTATCTCAGCTTGGTATGGCTCCTGCTCTGACCAAAACCACAAGAAAACTACAGTGTGCTGTGAACAAAGCCCAGTCCATTATGCAAACCAGCCTTCCATCTGTTACCTCTGCCTACACTTCCTGCTGCCTCAGAAAAGCAGCCACCATATTCAGGCACCCCACGCACCTTGCCTATAGTCTCTTCCACTTCTTTCCATCAGAGATCACGTACCAAACAACTTAAGAACAGCTTCTCCCTGCTGCCATTAGACTTTTGAATGGACCTGTCTTATATAAAGCTGATCTTTCTCTTCACCCTACTATAACTGTGATCTACATTCTGCATTCTCTCTTTCCCTTTTCCCCATGTACTGTATGCACAGTATATTTTGTCTGCTTAATGTGCAAGAAATAATACTTTTCATTGGGTATCAATATATGTGACAAAAATAAAGTAAATCAAGTCAAATCTAGAAGATATCAGAGTCGTGTGGTGTGTGACACATGACACTTTTCCCTTTTGATGATGTCATGCTGATATTCTTTAAACGCATATTACAACATCTCTCTGTTGTTAAGAAGTACAACTATTTGCAATACATGCTCATGTTTAATTGCCACTAAATAAGTGATAGAACTAATGAGTATCCAAAGCATAAAGGCGATCTTCTGGTATGCCCAGATCTTGTAAAAGTAACTTTATCTGGAGGTATCTTTAACTGCTTACTGTGACATGTGGGATTGCCATTCTTAGATGTTGTTCCTTGATGCACCTAGGATCTTTTCCTAGATGCAATAGAATTGTACAGCAGTTGAGAAGCTGGATTAGATCTGATATGTTCTTTCTTGCACATCACTACTGCATCTTTGTATGTAATGAATACATAGGATCTTAGTGCTGTATGAATTCTTGTCACCTCCACTAGTGGCCACACACCTTCTGTGGGGTCCTGGATGTGAATCTGTTGTCCCAACTCTGAACTTAGCAATTCTGTACCATGTTTCTATTGTGTATATTGGTCACCTTCTTTATGTTTTAAAAGTTGTTCTCCAGATTCTCAGGGAATAGAATGGTTAAGAGTAGGCAAATTAATAAGCATTGGTCTGCCAAACATGAACTCTGTCTTTGCATTAAAAGGGTTGGGCTCCCAGATATAATGTTGCAATGTGTAAATATTACTTGATCTGTCCACATTTGAAAATTAGATATTTCACTGTGTAAAACATTCATTCAACTAGGCCATTAAATCTAAAGTAATGAGAAGAATAAGTAGTGTGATCAATATTCCACTTCTTACACATTTCTTGAAATGGCTCACAAAAAAATTGCAGACCATTATCCACAGCTCTCTAAGCACAGCAAATAAAGCACTTGGAGTATATGTGCAACAGTTGTGCTTGACATACTGTGCAATTATCAAATAATGGAGTACTTTGAAAAGTAATCAATGATGATGATGGCAAATGCCAGAAACATGAAAGATGTTGGATGCGATTTTTGGACTAAGGATGGATAGGAACTTTGAGTGCAATCAAATGTATTTTGCTGACTTAGCATTTGCTCTTGACAAGCTTTGAATGTCTTAGTGATAACTTCAATGTCATTGTTCATACCCAGCTAATAGACTGTCTGCAAATCTTCTCATCCAATCTATTTCCATATGTCAGTGATGAAGTTGTTAAAGAATATTGGTCCCAAAGATTCTGGTATGGTGACCTACCTGTCTTTAAAAATGACTCCCCAGGAAATGCCGAGCTTAACGTGATAAGGTCAAAATGGTCTCAGTGTTTGTGGACATGCTGAATTGAATTAAGCCATCCTATGGCATTTCACAGTTTTTGTACTGTCAAATCTTTTGCCGTTTCTTCTTATGGCTGCTGGCATTTGCAGTTGTGCAAATTGAGCCAGATCAGTTAAAAGAACATCTTCAGGTTTGATGTCAATAAAGTTAACTTGCTTATCTAAGGATATATCTTGTGTTTTTGCTGTGTTAGGCAATCAGCTAAGTGTATCTATTGTGAAGTTATCTGGTTTATTCCTAACCTCACAGTCATAACCTTAAACATTTAACAAGGGATGTTATAATCTTTGTGGTGCACTGGTGAATAGTTTTCACCAAATCATCTCCGATGGCTTGTGGTCGCTTTATACCACAAATCTTTTGCCAAATGGATAAGTATGAAAATACATAATTCCAAACATTAAAGCTAATGTTTCCCACTTGCTGTTGGAGCTGTTGAATTGCATTGCGGATAGAGATTTTGAAACAAGTGTGTTCAATTTGCTTTAATGTTGTATGCATACTTTCACTTCCTGTGAAGCATGCATCTCCAGGATAGCTGTCTCCCTAGAATTGTAAAATTGCTGTGTTATTGTTTTTGATAATGTCTGTTTCAGTAGTTTGCAAAGGTTTTGTGGACTTCATGCCACAGGAAGATATATCCTTTCTCAACAATTCTGTTCTGTGGGTGACGCGGTGATACAGCAGTTAACACTGCTGCCTCAGAACTAGGCATTTGAGTTTGATTCGTGGCTTGAATCACTGTCTGTATAGAGTCAGCATGTTCTCCCCATGTCTGCATGGGTTTCCTCTGGGTGCTCTAGTTTCCTCCGACAGTCTGGAAGACATGCTGCTTAGGTACATTTGCCATGATAAATGAACAAGCACTGAGTGTGGTGACCAGGGGGTTTCCACAGTAAATACATTGCAGTGTTAATGTAAGCCTAGTTATGGCATTAATAAATAAACATTAAATTCCCCTATGACAATTTCTGAGTGAAATTAGGAATGTGTGGAGACAACAAATTAAAGAAACCTAGATATATTATGCTATGCATGTTGGAACATAGCCTCTTTAAGGGAATGGATGAGATGACCCTGGATTTGGGGTGATCTGCCTGGGAACTGCCCTGAGAGGGCAATTGTTGTTTGGAGTGTGGAGCGAGTAAGACTGCAATAAATGCCTGTGTTCAGTGATGCCTGTCTGTGGAGTGAGTTCTTGGGGATACACCTCAGTAGTCAAGAATTTAATATATTCAAAGATCATCCTTAGCTTGAGGAGCTGGCATGGCTTTGATATCCTCTACTTTACTTGGATCAAGACATATGCCAGCATTGGAATGAAAAGAACTGAAGAAATTGATCTGCTACATTGATGTCACATTTCAGACTGTCAAACACAAGTCCTTCATTTTGCGCTGCTTGCTCCAATAAGTGCAAATTATGATCATGTAGTTGCTTTGTTCTTTTCATAACGGCCATGTCATCTGTGACACAGATGTACCCTGGTACAGTACGTGTAATGTAGCCCATGTGAGCTCGGAAGAGATCCTGCAAACGGATTGCCTGGAAGGAAGTCACTGAAAACAATATAATCTGAATTGGGTATAAAATGTGATAAATTTGTCGGACTTCTCCGCAACATCTACTGACCAGAAACCTGACCTGACATCAAGCTTCGAGAAGTTTCCACCTGCAAAATTTCGGATTTAATTTTTCTGATGTGCATGTTATGGGCAAGGTGGTGGCACAGTGGTTAGCACTGCTGCCTCACAGGGCCAGGGACCCAGGTTTGATTCTGGCTTTGGATGACTGGACTCATGCCCTGTTGAATATGCCATCCTTAGGCCAAGGACTTGCATTCAATTCTGACCTCTGGTGACTGTTTGCGTGGAGTCTGCATGTTCTACAAGCTTCTGCATGGGTTTCCTTCAAGTGGTCCCCAGTTTCCTCGCACAGTCCAAAGATGTGTGGGTTAGGTGGATTGCTATGCTAAATTGATCCTTAGTGTCAGTGGGATATGCGTATGTTAGAGGGGGTAAGCCTATGTAAAATATGCGGAGTTACAGAGATCGAGCTTGGGTGGGATTGTGGTCAGTGCAGATTTGCTGGGCTGAATGACCTCCTTCTATGCTCAATGATTCCATCCTGTGATTAGCTGTCAATTTTATTGACACATTCTGGATATTTAGATGTGAAGTCATGGACTGAGGTACTAGGTGTAGTTTCTGAGGTGGATCTGCCTTGTGTACTGAAATTATGAGGTTCATAAGATCCCACTCAGGGCTAATGGAGAATGTTGTTCTGTGTGCCCTGATTCTGGGGTGGGCACGCAGTAAAATTCCAGCAGTGATGTCTAACTGATTCCACCACATCTTGTCACTTGTGTGGTTCATAACATGTCATGACACCTATAAACATTGGGCCTTCCCAAGATGTAGAACATCTGTGACACCGAGGAGGATTGATCGTACTTGCAATCCAGGACATGAATCCTGCACATGGTATTGGTGAACCATTGTATGCTGAAAGTTCCACAGCAGTAATTTTTGACATGGCCTTCCATGACTAGACACATGTATTTTGGAATTTGCAAAGGTAATTTGTTGGCACTTATGTCAATCTTGGGCAATAGCAAATAATTGCCAACTTTCTTAGGGCAGATAATTCGAATAGTTAGAACAAAGAACAAAACAGCACGGGAAACAGGCCCTTCGGCCCAACGAACCCGTGCCGCCACCTCCCCAATGTTCCCACCTCTACCCATGATCCCTGTCCATGTTTATAGATCTATGGATTAAAAACCAAATTTGAGACAATTTAGGGAGAATTTGTTTTGCCAATTAGCCTAAGAGCACATCTTTGGGATGTGGGAGGAAACCAGAGCACCCAGAGAAAACCCACGCAAGCATAGGGAGAATGTGCAAATTCCCACAGACACAGGCCCAAATCCATGTATTTGCACAGCACAGCGATAGTCACTGAGCTGTCGTGTTGCCCATCAAATGGTCCAGGTCAAGCGTACACTAACGACATGAAGCACTAGTTTACTCTCAAAAAAAATCCATGAGCAGCCCTCTCACAATCCATTGCGTGTTTGCTCCTTGTTAGACAACAAGGTGGACCAAAGCACCTGTAGGATAAAAACAAGTACATCAATATCATCATTTATTTACACACTTCCCAGGGACTAGTTGGCAAACACTTCAGATATGTGTAATGGCATTAATGATTTCATGATTGTGATGAATGAAATTTTTAAAAAGTTGCTGTTGTCATTTGGGAATAATAGTAGCCGATTTGCACAGAGCAAACAGTGAAATAATTGACCAGAATGTCTGTTTTCCTGTTATTGATTGGATAGAAATAATGACAGGGACATTGTAGGGCTACAGCGGGGAGGCGGATATATCTTCCCTGCTCATAATCCAATAATGCCACAGGATCTTTTATGTCTGCCTAATGGGGCAGACAGGGTTTTGGTTTAACACCCCATCCGAAACTTGACAATCCAGTACTCCTTCAGCACTGTACTCAATAAGACCTCAGCAATTCATCACACAAGATTATTGTAATGATTATATTACAGCCAGACTGGCAAGCGCCAGGCTCTGCATTGTGTGTAGGTGGCTTATTCAAGAAGATTATAGGTCCAGAACATCTAATGCATGGTTATATCAACATTTCTTACAATCGTAGTTTATTGATGTTAAGATTGATTTCAGAGACAGGAGAGAGCTTTGAAGTAATCATCCGAGCCCCCATGCTGGTTTAGAAAGGAACAGAAAGTTAGTGTAATCTTTCGTGAACTTCGATACTAGAGTTAAAGACAACTTGTGCTCTACTTAAGTGAATGTGGAGAATGAAAAAAGGGACACCATCAAATATTACAACATAAAAGGAGGTCATTAGGATCACAGTGACTATGCTGACTCTTTGAAGGTGTTATTGACCTTGTCTCACTGCTCTGCTTTTTTCTCATAGCCCTGTGATTTGATCTCTTTCCAGAGTTTATCCATTTTCCTTTTCAAAGTTATTATTGAATCGCTTCCACCAACTCTTCAAGCAGCACATTCCTGATCATAATAACAGCCTGGTTAAAATAAATTCCTCTCATCCCTCACCTCTAGCAGTTTTTGCTAATTACATCGCTGTAGCAACAATATATTAAGCTAGGAAACTGCCAAACGGATCACCATGATGTTCAGGTTGGTGATTTTGAATATCGCCAATACTACAAAGCATACTTGTAGTGGTCGGCAGTCTCTATTAGTCAAAGAGCCCAAATTCGGCCCAACTTATCTATGCCGCCCAATTTTTACTACTAAATTAATCCCAATGGCCTGCATTGGCCCTTATCTCTTTATACCCATCTTACCAATGTAATTGTCTAAATACTTCTTAAAAGACAAATTGTACCCACCTCTACTACTATCTCTGACAGCTCATTCCAGACATTCAACATCCTCTGAGTGAAAAAATTGCCTCTCTGGATCCTTTTGTATCACTGCCCTGTGACCTTAAACCTATGTCCTCTAGCTTTAGATTCCCCTAACTTAGGGAAAAGATGTCAATTATTTACCTTATTTATGCTCTTTGTTATTTTCTTGAACTCTATAAGATCACTCCCAAGTCTCCTGTGTTCCAGGGAAATACAGAGAGGATCATAGAATCATACAGTACAGCAGGTGTTTGACAAAATATGTTCCCTTCCATTGTGCAAGTCTCTTGTGTTGTAAAATAGGAGACTGATTCGCCATCAGCCCATCTCACATGACCGACAAAGGCCAATTTCACCCCCAACATGTTTGATGTTGGTGAACATCAATTTTTCAAATAAAGAGAATAAAAAAAGGAAGAGCTTGGATTTGTAGAGCATCTTTTGGCATCACAAAATGTTTTACAATCAATGAAGCACTTTTGAAGTGTAATCTCTGCTGTAATGTGAGAAACATGGCAAAGTGCACAGCAAAATCCCACAAACAGTAGTGTCACAAGAATCAAATAATGTAACTGAATGAAGTCAGTTGTTCCGGCTGGTAACATGGAGACTTCAATGTTCCTTAAAACTTGAGTCAAGGCAGAAAAAATTTGGTTCAAGTTAATCGAAAAGGGGAATTTTTGACAGAAGTTGGACTTTGTATGTGTCATTTGAAGATTGCCTTCCTCTATCAGAAAACTACAAACATAGACGCAGAGAATTTGCTTCCTCTTGGGTGAGAGAATCCAAAACAGTATGTCACACTGAAATGGGAATGAGACCAATGAAGAGAGAGAGATCAAGAAGCATTTTTATATACAAAGGATAATGGAAATCTCACACTCCTCCACCCAGTTCTGTAGATGCTGAGAATCTATTGGAATTTTCAAGGCTGAGTTTCTAGGTGTTGGGACAGACGATTAAAGACAAAGGCGAGTAAATGGAATAGAATATGGATCACCCATGATTTAACACAGACTTGTCCAACCTTTTTGCTTAAGGGGCCACGTTTGTAAACTTGCCCACTCAAGGGGCTGATAAGCAAATTTCAGAATGAGGTGTGGCAGGACAATAAATAGAACTTCAAAAACGGAATTTGAGGTTTTAAGGAAAGATACAATGGTTGAGCAATGCCAAAGCAATGACTTGTTAAGTTCAAAAAAATAAGTAATAAAAATCCATGGGGTGCAAGAGGGTCAGTGGGTGGGTGGGTGTGAATGGGGATGTATGTACATGCCAGAGCGCAGTGGTGAAAGAGTGAGAAAATTGAGATAGGGCACACTGCTGATATCGCGGTTCTGGGCAGACCCGCTTTCTGAGCTTGGGGCCCCAGTTGCTTTCTAAGACCAGGTTCACGATCCTCGTGCGCTGGCTCCCACTGCCTTTAACTAACTGCTTCCATTGAATTTATCTTTCCATATGGTCCCCAGCCAGAAAGACATTCAAATTTTACCCAGCAACTCATGATTCCTGCTTGTCCAATCACAGCCTGGTTTCACTGTGCATTGGAGCCTCTGATTGACTGAGCAGACATTGAGCCTTATTAAAAATTCTTTCTGGGAAGTTTTGAAATTGAACTCTTCTCTACATCTGGAGGAGGGGATAGGCCCCTAAAACATGCCTCACAGGCCACATCATCCCATAGACTGGCCCTTTGACAAGTCTGATCTAACTGAATGGAGTAATAAGCCCACTCCTGTCCACATGTTCAACCTTCATATTGTCCATGTGGTCTTCCTAAAGTACCTATTAATTGCAACAGGTTGTCGCAGCGCAGTGTAACACAACAAGTCCCAAGCAGCATTCCCAACACTGCTAAGTACTTCACCTCAAATCTCAATCATTAATTTGATAGCAGACTGATTCCCATATCAAGACTTCCAGAGTTTTGACTCAGTAACAATAAAGCAATGGTGACTATATGTACAAGTTGCAATATTGCAAGACTTTGGGAATTTGGTAATTGAGTCTGTCCCCAGTGGCCTGATGCTTTTTCCCTTCTAGTTTAGGAAGGGCAATGATTTTGATAGGCGCTGCCAAAGACACTTTGACACCGTGCTGCACTGTATCTTGCAGATAGTGCAAGCTGCAGCTATAGGAGGAAATGACTGTCTGAGGTGTGGACGAGAGGCCAGTGATGCTGCCCTGCGTTTTTGGAGTCATGTTGCGGCAGATTGCAGGCGGTCTCAGACTGCTGCCTGAAAGCTCAAACAGGCCTTTCTACCATGAGACAAATGGACCAGGGTGTACACGACTCTAGCCTACAGCATGAAGAACACAAATTCCTCATTAAGTATCCCATGTTGAGTACATTCCAACCTGATCCTAACAGTAGGACGGCACAGTGATTAGCACTGCTGCCTCCCAGTGCCAGGGGACCCAGATTTGATTCCTGGTTTGAGTCACTGTGCGGAATCTGCACGCTTTCTCCGTGTCTGTGTGAGTTTCCTCCGGATGTTCCAGTTTCCTCCCAGAGTCTGAAAGACATGCTGGTTTAGGTGCATTGGCCATGCTAAATCCTCCCTCAGTGTACCCGAAAAAGGACCGGAGTGCGAGCGACTAGGGGATTTTCACAGTAACTTCATTGCAATGTTAATGTAAGTCTATTAGTGCGGCACTAACAAATAAACTTTAACAATATTTGCCAGCTTTGCATTGTATCTACTACAAGAAGACAAATTTAATGGAAAGATCTTGTGTACTATGAGAACACTGCGATTCGGTGTGATTGTAAGCAGAGATGCTAAGGAGAGCCCTTGTGAGATTTTTAATTGAAAGTCACTTTAGAAGCAGCTAAGACAGGGCACATTGTACAATGCAGATGTCCAAATCTGCCAACAACCATTTCTAATCTAACGTGCGCACTACTGTATGTTCCAGCCAGTGTGACAAGGTGCTTAAACGTTTTCTTGAGTACTTAAGATCTTTCTCAGCATTTCCACCAGGCTATTTTGGTGAACCACTTGTTGTTTTCTGTGTCTGGAAAAGGAACAGGATAGAGCTCACATTGCAAACCAACTGAGAAATTGCTGGGCCAGTGCAATAAGAGGAAGCTGAACTGTACACACTGGGAAGCAACAAGTTCATTCCAGCTGTGCAGAAACCCCTTGACCGTTTTACATTCTTTTAGCTGTTTGGATTATTTCTTTGGACCAGTGCCGTTCAAAATATACACTTTTCATACCCGGAAATTACTAAATTCAGCACTGAAGTGCAGTAAAACAAAATCTGACTTCCCCTCTCCCCCTGCTCCCACCCCCCTCCCCGCTACCCCCGGATGGCTATCACATTTCTCAGGAAACGATTTGTCAGCAGATTTAGTCGATAGGCTAAAAGGATCCTCAGACATTCTGCGGCAAAAATTGAGGGGAAAGAGCAGAACTAAGGGTTGTACAGAATTAGAAAGCTCATGCAAAAATATTTGCATAAAATGATTGGGAAAAGGCAGGGTATAGTCTGCAGCGAGTGCTAAAAATTCCAAATGGAGCAGACCTGACTCCTGCAACCTTATTCAAGATCAATTTCTGCAAGAGGCCTCTCAGTGACATAGGTTAAAGGTTAAGACTTGTTTTCAGCTGTTGCCCAGGATGCTTGAAAAACAACCTTCACTGATGTGGGGTTGCCTTGTAAGGCAAGGCTCAGAGCACACCCTGAATTTACTGTCCTCTTTTCTGAAATAACTCCTCAGAGGCCAGTGTCCCATCACCAGACTCCCTTTATCTACAAACTCAATTCAACTCCTAAGAGTCAGAATCCAGAGCACTGGGAAAGACCTGACCCTCCTCATTACATTCAAAGGTGAGATCCCCTGATTAGGCAGGAAATCATTATCTCAGTCAGGGAACTCATACTCCAAGAGGTCTATCTCACAGGCCTTATTGATGTCATTACAGTTCCTGTGCCTGGAAAATGGAAGCACTGAGATTTCACTATTAGAGCATAGCAGCTAGCATTGCTGTCTCACAGCGCCAGGAACCCGGGTTCAATTCCCAGCTTGGGTCACTGTCTGTGTGGAGTTTGCACATTCTCCCCATGTCTACAAGGATTTCCCATGGGTGCTCCAGTTTCCTTTCACATCTGAAAGATCTGCTGATTAGGTGCTAAATTCTCCCTCAGTGTACCTGAAAAAGCATTGGAGTGTGGGCCACTGGGGGATTTTCACAGTAAGTTCATTGCAGTGTGAATGTAAGCCTACTTGTGATACTAATAAATAAGAAAATCTATTAATATCACTAACAAAGCCACTAAATTTGAGAATTCAGCATTCTGTGCATGACGGAAGGACACAGCAGGAAATTGCACACTCCCCGCTCATAACCTCTCCACTCCATTAATTCCAAGAAACAAAAAATTTAGACGTAAAAGTTGGTTGACAACAGCAGTACAGTAGCACAGTGATTAGCACTGCTGCTTCACAGCTCCAGGGAACTGGGTTCAATTCCCATCTCTGTCTTTGTGGAGTTTGCACATTCTCTTCATGTCTGTGTGGGTTCCCTCTGGGTGCTCTGGTTTCCTCCCAAAGTCCAAAGATGTGCGGGTTAGGTTGATTGACCATTCTAAAAATTGCCCCTTAGAGTCCTGAGATGCATAGGTTAGAGGGATTAATTAGGTAAATATGTAAGGTATGGGGGTAGGGCCTGGATGGGATTATGGTCTGTGCAGACTCGATGGGCCGACTGATCTCTTTCTGCACTGTAGGGCTTCTATAACTTCTGTGAGAAAATTTCTGGTGGGATTAACTTAGACAAAAATATAGCTGCAAGTAGATCAGGGAGCAAACTGAGTGGCAGGAATGCTATGGGTTTGAGGGCTAAAAGTTTTAGAAGGGACTTTTCACGAGTTAGATCCTATAACCCTCATCTACATGGCAATTGGTTGGACATCTGTCTTTCCACAGTCCAGTAATTACCCTGGATTCCACCACAAGGTTGGGAGGTGAAATAAGGCTGGGTTCCTTGGACTTGTAGCACATTTTTGCAACACGTTTTTGACTAAGCACTTCCTTTTTAAAACAAGAGCAACGTATGCCTTGAAAGTGTTGAATAAGTCTGTTCCTTTGTTTGTACGAACATATTTCCGAACCGCAACAGCAAGTCCACAGTTCTCGATCCATCTTTGACAAAGTGCGTCACTGTGGGAACAGCGAGAAAATAAATGCAATCCTCATGAGGAATGGAAAGTCATTGGTTCGTTCGTGGAGACGGCACATGTTTTTGTAGTTAGAAGAACAGAGGGCACCAAAGAAAAGAGCCTGAAAATAGGACTGTCTGTGAGGAAAAGGATTTCAGTCACACAATGCTCTGCATTCCAAGGGCAGGAAAACACACCTGCTTGTATCGTCTGCCAACTTTCTCCTTTCAGGGGCAGCTCTTATCAGATGGCACCATATCCTCTGCTCATGTAGAGGAACCTCTGAGTCCCTTTGAATTACTTGCTTGGGATCTAATCTTTTAACACAGATTCTTAAAAAAAAACACTTCAATTGTTCTTGACTTTAACGTCTTTCATCTTTGCTTTCAAATTCCCCCAAATTTCCCCAAAACCTAAAGGGCAGGGACAGAGGGCAGAGTCGTGAAGGGGAGGAGACAAGTGCAGAGCTTCACAGGGGTGCAAAATTCTGCCAGGGGAGCTTCATCGGTGGGATGGGCAAAGGGTGGAACTCTGCTGGAGGATCAGTGGGGGAGTTGGGGGCGGGATGAGATGGAGAAGTGGGGAGCTCTGCCAGGAATGGTGAACCACGATCAAGGAGAGAGGGACATCTGCATGGGAGCGGTATGATCGGTGCCTGGAGAGGCTACTCTGCGTGGGAGAGCGATGTCTATGGGGATGGTCCCCAATGTCCATTAGGTGATGGGATAGGGAGGAAGCAGGAGATTGCCCACTTTACTGGGAGATGAGAACGCCAGCGCAGTGGTGCCCCTAGAATTCAGCCACGTGCTTCTCTGGTGGGGGGGGTCAATGACCCCCACCACCACCCCTCCCCCCCAGCCCCCCCACCCCCACTCCCATCCCCACCCCTCCACCCACCGCTGGCAAGAATCACATCCTGCACTTCCTTTGCGCTAAGTGCCGTAAGATTACATTTTGAAACGTGCCCAAAAAACACTCTCCTGTTTTTCTTGTTCGTTGACACTTAGAATGTTTCTCATGAAATTCTACCCTCTCACTCTGGGACAGTCCGATGTCCAACACGAATGGAGGGCGAGGCTGTTCTTTCATCATCACTGAATCAACATCCTCGAATTCCCTATTTAACACCGTTTTGGGAGCAACATCACCAGATGGATAATTGGAAGAAAAAACAGCACACATGCTCTCAGTAAGGATGACCAATTAATTCTGGTCTTTTCATCATCAACCACAACCCAAGAATGACTAAATATCCAAGATAGAAATATGGATATCTTCATTTTATTTGGAGAATGATTGTTATGATCCCCATTCAGCTCAATAACTTACAAAAAAACATTTGAATCCCCAGTGACTGATGGAAGGGTCACATGACGAGACTCCAAGTTTTACTATAATAAACAAATTAAAAGCATCGTTGGCCACAATTCACCCGAGTCAGTTCTAAGTGCTAATGCCAGCGGTGAACCTGGATGCCTTCTCATTGCATTGGCAGCGCTCAACAGGTGCTATTCAGCCTACTCACATGGGTCAGTCCTCCTCCGACAGGAATCACACTGATTTCCCAACTCCGCCATTGCCTGATTAGCCAGAGTCAGCTGTTAGTCCTCCCCAAGCAGCAGCTGTATATAAACATTTCCTTCATCATCCAATTTCATTCCAGGCAGCACCATGGCTGCAACAGCCACCACAAGATTCCTGGGCACGGATGTGGATCGGATGCTGGCCGAGGAGGGGAGGAGATTTTTCCCTCCCCAGACTTTCCCAGATTGCTGGGAGCTTACCTGCCAGAGTGGTGTTGGAAGCCTGGGATAGAGTGGCAGAAGCGGTCAGCTCCAACAGTATCACCAGGAGGACTTGTCTTCAATGAGGCTAGAAGATAAATTACCTCCTCTGGACCGCAAGGGTGAATACCCACCTGTTTGCCCCGGCATCATTCCTATCCCTAAACTATAGCATCTCACCCCAAACCCTTGCACCCCTCACACACCCAAACTACTCACATTGCCTTCATTCCATCTCCCCCCCAATAACAATCCTCATCAGGAACTCTCATTGGTTAGGTATAGTGCCCACACATGCCAACTGCTGGGAACCTTTTCTGCCTCAAATCTGCCAGTCCACTGTCTCACAATATCCACTTTGAGATAGCCCATAGTAAGAGGGAGTGTGGGAAGGTAGGTGGCCCAAGCTACATGTCCTCACTCCTTTTTGGAAATGACAGGGACATCCCCAGAGTGAGGTGTGGCAGAATGCAAGGTTGGAATACTCTAGGTAAGACTCCAATGCATCTTCATCCAGACAATCCATCTCGTGAGTCTATCATCCACCATGCCTCTCATACTCCCAAAGGCTGACCCTTGTTGGGTGGGGATGGGGTGCTCTGGCTGTGCACTAGACATCATATCTTCCCACAGGCCCTCCAAACTTAACCCAGAAGTGGGAGGCTATGAGCGCACCAGTCTGATATATCCTGTTAGGACGACATCACCAGTTTATGAGGCTCAAGTTTTCCTCCTCCCTCCTCCATCTCCTCCCCCTCATCTATCCTCTCCCTGGCACTTGTGGATTCCAGGTCCAATTAGAGTACACAAAGAAAGGAGTTAAGGAGGTAGTAGAAAGAGCTGCTGAATGCTTGGCATGTGTGTGTGTGTGTGTGTGTGTGTGTCAGTGTGACAAAGACCCAAAATGGTGCTACCACATCATAGAACACCTCAATCAAAGAATTAACTACAGTTCTGCAGATGTCAACTACATTGGAATCAATTTATAATGGCCACAGTATGCCATTGCCTGTCCTCCCAAATCAAGGAATGTACTGTATAACTGTTTATTTCTATCTATTAACTATTGGAATCAATTCTTACTTCTAATTTGAATAAATGTAGATGCTTGTGTTTTACCATATCTCCTAACCTTTTTTTAGCATTAATACATTTACTTTATCTTAATTGAAGAAAGCCTTGTTTAATTGATACATTTTTAAACATAACTATTGGGTCTGGAGAAGATATCTGAGAGAATGGGAATGTTCTTAGATTAAATTAATTCAGTACAAGAGTTGGGAAATCATGCTGCAGCATTACCAAACCTTCGTCAGGCCACATTTGGAGTATTGTGAGCAGTTCTGGTCGGCACATAACCAGAAAGATGTGGAAGCTTTGGAGAGAGTGCAAAGAAAGTTCACCAAGATGTCGCCTGGTCTTGAGAGTGTTGGATATGAGGAGAGGTTGAATGAACTAGGATTGTTTTCACTGGAAAGATAGAGGTTACAAGATTATGTGAGTATAGATAGAGTGGATAGCCAGAGACTTTTTCCCAGGGTGGAAGTGTCAATTACAAGGAGCACAGATTCAAGGTGAGAGAAGGAAAGTTTAAGGGGAAAGTGCGGGGGAAGTTTATCATGTGGAGAGTGGTGGGTGCCTATAAGCTGCCAGAGGTGGTGGTGGAAGCAATGTTTAGGAGGACTCTGGATGGGTACATGAATAGGGAGGGAATATAGGGAAACGGATTAAGGACAGAAGATTTTTTAGTTAGTTAGGGCATCATGATTAGCAAGGGCTTGAAGTACCTGTGTGGTACTTTTCTTTGTTCTTTGTTAAATTCTTGTGGCTACAAGAAGGGGGTGGGTTAAATAAAGACCTATCATCCTTCCATATCTGACACAATTTGGGCTAGTCCAGCCAGATGGTGACAAATTGAGGGGTCTTGCCCAGATCAACAAATTCTGGGGAATCTCACCTAGGGCTGATTGCAACACCTAAAGAGGAAAATGTTCAATTCTCCAATACTCCCATCCATGTCTAGATAAACACAAAAACATTTGCTAAAATGTTTCTGTATTCAATTCTTTACCATTATTTTGATTGCTAAAAATGTGAATTAAACAATGATACTGGTGAAATATAGATTAATTAAGATAGGGAAATAATTTAAACATGGCTCCATGAGTTTGGAAGTATAGGTGATACAAGGGGAGGTGATGGCCTAGTGGGTGTTATTGCTAAACTATTAATCCAGCAAACTCAGCTAATGTTCTGGAACCCAGGTATGAACTTCGCACGGCAGATGGTGGAATTTGCATTCAATAAAAAAAGTTGGAATGAAGAATCTATTGATACCAATGAAACTATTGTCGGTTGTCAGATAAACCCCTCTGGTTTACTAATGCCCTTTGGGAAGGAAATCTGCCATTCTTATCGATTCTGGTCTATATGTGACTCCAGAGTCATAGCAATGTGGTTGACTCTCAACTATCCTCTGAACAAGGGCAACCCAGGGATGGACAATAAATGCTGGCCAGCCAGTGATGCCCATGTCCCCATGAATGAATTAAAAAAAACACTAGATAATATGTAAAATTTTGCCTGCATCATTTGAATTACTCCAGGTTGTTCTGCCATGAGTTTGAAAATAATACTTGGCTAGTGGAAGCTTTTAGCTTCATTTGTATCCTAATGTTTAGTTTGCTATCGCCTGATAATCACAAGGGAGAAATACGATCTTTTCTGGAACGTGTCAAGGTTATATAAGTCTTTTTTATGTAAGAAATCATACAGAAACATTAAGACAGCATATATTACAGGCTGTCTGACAAGGCTGAGCCAAACTAAACAGCTAACAATCCAAAGTCCCTACAATATAATCAGCCATTCTCTCTTAGTGTTCAATGAAAGTTGTGAGATTATAAGGTCACAGAACTGATAAGGGCTACTTAGGTCTACCCGAATGCAGGTAGTTATGGTAGAGAGACAGAAAGGGCAAATGTTCTGCAGCCCATGGATGAACTAATATGCTTCAAAACAGCCTAATAAGCTCAGTTACACTCCAGCATTGCTGCATCTTGGCAACACCACCCTCTTCAATCTCAACCAAACAGACACTGGTTGTTTTGGCAATTGGGAAGTGGACGTGTGTGAGAACAAAGATAGACTTGTTGCCTCAACACATAAAGTTGGCAAACATTTTTGAGAAATATGAAACAGTACCACAAAAATTAGCAACCCTGCCAACCCTGTGTAAAAAAAAATCCAAAAAAGCTGGAAACTCTTAACACAATTACAACTTAGCAATTACATGACTTTGGTGAAGGTGTTTCCTTTTCCATAAATGAAAGCAGGCAGGTCTACTTGGTTCATGACAGAAGTTAAACTGGTCTGATAGCATGCTGACTTCAGCATTTTTACGTAGCATCTCCCAAATCTGCAACCTCCAGTACCTAAACAGATAAGGACTAGCAGAACATGGGGACACTATCACCTCCAAGCACCACTACACCCACCCACTGCCCCACCCCCCCACCCCCCGCCAACAAACTCACAACGTGGCTAAATTTAATTGAGACAACATGCTGGAATGCGGCATTACAAGTTGTCATCTTGTCAACCAAGGATGGATGATAAATGCTGATCTTGATAAAAAAATGAAAGCAATCCCTTCACTTTCTCTGTGGCCTACTGTTATGCCCCTGTACTGCCTCCTAGGGAGCAGTCTCGTAACAAAAACTATAGGTTATGCCCACAGATTATGCACAGATATAATTTATTTAAAACTATACCTATTTTCTAACATACCAAATGCTGCCATCACTATCCCCTCTCCAGGAAGCAGGCCACAAGGATGATATTGTGAGAAAGCAAGAGAAGCTCCACATTTAAATTATTGTGTTGCTTAGTTGATTATTTTCTGAGTTTTTAAAGATGGTTAAATATCTTCAATTTCTGTATATTTAATTGAGAATGGAAAAGATACAGCAGCAGAGAAAGGCATATCTTAGAAACTATAGCTAGTCTAGTTGTGGTCCTTCCTACCATTCCTGTCACAGTGACACTGGGGTAAGTCCAGAAAGCTAGCTGACTTTTGGCTCAGCTATTTTTGTATACTATAAAAGTGCTTCTATCGCAACTGCATACTTTAAACCTTTATTTTTATTTCCATGATGCAGAATGGAGCTGAAAAGGTCAATGTAGGCAGGCCCCTGTGTTTCCTGGAACATCACAACACATTAACCAATGTTAATCTCGCACCAACCATCACTCATGGGGTGGGGGAGGGGGGGGTGATCTTCTGAGGCAAAAATGGCGAGAAATCTTGCAAGACCGGTTAAATGAGAATTTCGGGAGTGAGATCTCGTTCTGTGGCCGGAACAGGAACAATATCATACCAGCGGTATCTTCTGGTCCTGTCGATAGAGCATCTCCACCGTGGGTTTCCTGGCAGCATGAGGTGCAGTCAATGGAAAATCCAGATCCTCTCTACTTCAAAGTTGTACCAGTTTCAGCCTTGCAGTCCAATGAAAGTATAGCCTGTAGCTGGATCTTTTTTACAAAGTAAATGTGATAGGCAAGGAATTCTTGCAGCCTGCACTCTTGCTTTATCCCAATATCCATGAAAATTATTCTAGATAATCAAGAATGCAGACAACAATGCAGAAATTGAAGCTCCACAGTATTCAGAGTTGCTGAACTCTGCAGCCATTTTTGAGCTTTGCTGAAATTGAAACTCTTTCAATATCTTTTAGACATTTTCACAACAAAGAACAGAACTGCCCATGGGCCTGAAATTCATACTGAGATTTTGACCAGATTTTATGGCTTCGTTCAGGCGAGACTGGAAATTCTCATTTGAGGTCAACAGAGATTTCCATTATTGGGTCCTCGCCCGCACCAATTCCATGGGGATGAGGTGATAGCGTTCCAGTCATTTTAGATGCAAGTGAATGTTGTCAACAACTGCATTCAGCTTTTATTTCAGTGCCTTTACAATGTGAGTTCATGTGGTAAAAATACCGTCATCCCAGATGACCATAGGCTACTCTCCCCATCGAGGTGGCACTGTGAGGCAGCAGTGCTAACCACTGTGCCATCCTGAAAATTGAATCACAATTCCCTTTATTTGCAGCAGCTACTGATATCAGGAAAATGGCACTGACTATCAGCAACAATTACCCAAACGAGCTGCTTTAATTGTATTAAGCGCATTAGTTATCATGGGCGGTTCACAGTTTAATAGGTTTTACACTAAAACCAAATACTGAAAATTCTAGAAATCTGAAATTGTACAGAAAATGCTGCAAAGACTCACGAGCTCTTGGAGGAATTGATAACCCGTTAACTCTGCATTAGTGAATTTGCCTCTTTCTGCCTCAGTAATTGGATTAGTCAAAGGCATCAAAAGAGAACTGTGAAATGGGTGAAGATTCACAAGCTGCTATTTAATCCTTGGCTCTTGAAGATGTCGGAAAACTCCTGTCTTTTTGAGCAAATCCCTCCCTCGGCCTGCCCATCTCTGTAACTGGCTGCAGCCCAATAACCTCTGAAAATTGCATTCCTCTAATTCTGATCTTTGAGCATTTCCCTCCATTTTCTACATTTCGCCATTGACACTTCTCTCTCTCTCTCTCTCTCTTCCTTTAAGACGCTTTCGTATTAACCAAGCTTTTGGTCGGCAGAGCAAAAACCTCATCATGATAGCTTACAGTCAAATTATGTCATAGAATCACTATAGTGCAGCAGGAGACCTTTACCAACTCTCTGACAGAGCATCCCGCCCAGGCTCTATCCCTGTCACCCCACATATTTACCCCACTAATGCCCCTAACCTACACAGTTTGGGACCCAAAAGGGCATTTTAGCATGGCCAATCCACCTAACTTGCATATGTTTGAACTGTGGGAGAAAACCAGAGCACCTGGAGGAAACAATTTATCAATAAATAAACTTTTTGGAGATGTTTCACAGTGCTGAATATGTTATAGAAGTGCAGGTTATTTAACCTACTATAGTTTAACTGGTTACTGTTTAGAGCAGGCAAATCACATGATTTGCTATGATCAATGTTGACACCAAGGAGGATAAGGCGAGAAGACAATGGGCGGAACTTTACAGCCTCAGTGCATCCACATTGCAGCAGAAAAATGTCATAAAATTGGGAGTGATGTGACTAATGGGAATGGCACAAGTTTTCGCACCCATTCCCATTTTATCAAAAAAAAGATATGATCGGCACCCCGCGCAAAATGGGCAAAATTTCAATTTGCATTTTTTAGCATTCATCACAATGTAATTAGTGAGCTTCACTCCCAATTGTCCCAGCTCACCTGCCTTAAAAACCTTATTCGCTGCAGCTGCATAGGTCAGGAAAACACCTCAAGTATAAAAATTGTATTCAGATACTTGATCAGTGAGGGTGAGCGAGAAGGTCTCTGCTTTCAAACTCCTCCATGCTGCCCAGAGAGGGTTGTTTTGTGGTGGCCATGTTGCATTTTGGGTTGGGGGACGGCCTACGAGTGTGTAGGAGGTTACAGAATCTGACTTCGGCCTCTCAGCACGGACCTAGCTCACAGCGCTGACCTTGGATCTTGGCGCTGACTCTGGGTCCTAGTGCAGGCAGCAACAAGCACTGTTGCAGATGGGAGATGAGCTGGAAACTCTCTGAGATGGCAGTGCTGCAGCCTCAGGACTTGTCAAGCAGCAGTGTCTGTGATCACTGTTGCATGTGTTCTGGGTCTGTGGAGGGAGGTATAATGAGTGTGTGGCACTGGGAATCTGTATCTGGCCTTTGTGTGTAGGGGGTTCGATCAGCAGAGCGATTTTATTTCCGCTTTCTCTGCACATGCCAAGTTGGTGGCTCAGATCTGGCTGTCTGGCAAATTACGTCCCACTCATTGCCTCTAATGGTTAGAAATGGTCAAACCCATATTTTCAAAGACTGAGTGTATATGATTTGGTGTGAAAACCCACCAGAAAAATGGATCAGCAACCCTCCCATTTTCATGTCAGCTGGACATTTAGAAAAAAATCTCGTAAAATTGCAGCCAACTGTCGCTGTCAATTGCTATTTGGTTGATCAGGCAGAGATCTAAATTAAGTGTGATCAAATTAAATGATAGAGATGACACAAGGAGCAGAATGCCTTTACTCCTGTTCCTCTGATTCAGAAACAGCAATTATTTTGACATGCATTGTAACAGAGACAAGCCCCGTCACTGTTATGATCCAAACCCCAATTCATGTACCAACGTGGCAACATGGGCTTTGTAATGTTTTGTTTTCTCATTAGTTTTACAAATCGGATTGAAAGCTAAATGACTCCATTCATGAGAGCAGTGAGAACAAGAAGCACAGAAAGTTTTGATCGAATGTTCTGGGATTTTTGTGATATATTTTTGGCCTGTACGTTTTGTGTCATTATTTCAGCAGCATGACCCATGCTTTCTTCCAGAGAAAGAGGGAGAGTTAGAGCGAGAGTGAGAGAGAGAAAACCAGAGAGATAGAAAGAAAGCAAACTAAAAAGAGAGAACTAAGTTCAACACAATTGGCTGTCAGGAGAAGTAAAGAGGAAAGTAAGAGTGGCAAATTGAACATATGAGAGTATAATGTGAGTCAACTTAAAAGGGACCTAAAAATCTTCTGGGTGGCACAGTGGTTAACACTGCTGCCTCACAGCACCAGGGACCCGTGTTCAATTCTGGCCTTGGGTCACTGTCTGTGCGGAGTTTGCACCTTCTCTTTGTGTCTGCATGGGTTTCCTCTGGGTGCTCCAGTTTCCTCCCACTGTTCAAAGATTTGTGGGTTAGGTTGATTGGCCATGCTAAATTGCCCCATAATGCTAAGAGGACTAGAAAGGTAAATGCATAGAGTTATGGCGACAGGGCCTGGGTAGGATTATTGTCAGTGCAGAGTCAATGGGCCAAATGGCCTCTTTCTATACAATAAAAAGTCTCACAACACCAGGTTAAAGACTAACAGGCAAATGCCACCAGCTTTCGGAGTGCTGCTCCTTTGTCAGGTGAGTGGGGAGTTCTGATCACAAACAGGGCATATAAAGGCACACACTCAGTTTACAGAATACTGATTGGAATATGAGTCTTTACAGCTAATCAAGTCTTAAAGGTGCAGACAATGTGACTGGAGATAGTATTAAGCATTGTCAGGATTCTATGATTTACTTCTGTCTCTTAATGAGGTTGAAAGGTATGTGGATGGCCAGCAAGGAGGTGAGTTGACACTTTAAGTATTGTGATGAGCTTTATTATCATTTAATTAAACAACATTGATTCTGATTGGTCAATTTCTCAAGTATCAGGAATCCTAGTATCTATTTCCAGGTGACAAATGGGCAGATCTAGGAGATGAGTTCCTTTACACCACATCCTGAAAGCATTGCCTGAGCAACCTATGAATTGGGAGCCCTCTCCTCTGAATATCCACTTTGTGACAGCTGACCCTCCTAGCTTAAGGCCCCTCAACCAATACCTCTGACCTCCTCCCAGGCCTTTGACTTCCAGCCTAGGTTTCCAATTTCCCATCATGGGAGCCTCCCCCAGCACAAAGCCTCTGACATCTCCTTAGGCCCATAACTTCTACCTGCTATCCCCCCCATCTCCCAAGACATCTCCTCACAGAGGATCACAACCCTCGCTTCCAAGACAGTGGGATTGGTGGCTGAGCAAAAGAGCCACTTTCCTATCCCGGGATTGACGTCCCTTCCATGTCTCAGAACCCCATCGCTACCACCTCCTTGCTATTCCCAATAGACCAGGGAGGTAAGAATTCAGCCTGCTCTATTTGAAATGTTACCACAGGTACATTGGTAGACCATGGAACAGAGGATTTTAATCTTTCCCAGTGCTGAAACGTTAAAAGGAGGAAGCACCAATCTCCAAAATATTCATACCTCACTACATAAGGTGTGAATTCTGTTTATAATTTTATTTTGTCAAGGAAATGACTGGAACCTGGAGGGGATAAATCACAACTCTGTTTACTCAGCTTTAATTCTGACAGATGGTGAACTCAGCAGATGAACTGAAATAAATGTTATCCTCAGACATCTGAGTTCACCAACCTGACTGGCTTCTTTCAGAAGTCTTGCTATTTAGAAGAATCTAAGAAACACATTTCGAAAAGGATATCAACGACCATAATATTTTTTTAATTCATTCATGGGATATGGGTGTTGCTGGTTGGCCAGTGTTAATTGCCCATCCCTAATTGCCCTTAAAGGGCAATTGAGGCTCAACCACATTGCTATGGTTCTGGAATCACATGTAGGCCAGCAGATTCCTTTCCTTAAAGGATCCAGTGAATCATATGGGGTTTTCCTTGATAACTGACAATGATTTCATGATCATCAGTAGATTCTTAATTCCAGATATTTTTCAGTGAATTCAAATTCCACCAGCTGCCATGAAAGTATTTGAACCTGTGTCTCCAGAACATGAGCTAAGTTTCTGGAGTGATAGTCTAGCAATAATAACATTGGACCAACGCCTCCTCTTGTGAATAAATAGAGCCAGGTAGTTTTAGTCTGTGTGCATTGACTTAATGGTGTGTTGCTGAAATAAGGCAGCTGATGCTATTGGAAAGGTATTTTCCTCCACCCTCTGGCTTGAATTTAGCTTGTTGGAAGATCAATGGGGCATTTTGGACCTTAGTGAATGATGGCAATCAGTCTGCTATCTCCTTAAACAATAAGATTCCAGGATTGAAAAAGAAAAGGCAGAACAATGGACGCGGATGAATCAGATCCAGAATCAGAAATAAAGCATAGAATTTGAACAGCCAAGGTTCCCGGGATATGAGTTTGGGTGCAGGCAATAGATGTTGAATGCTTAAAAAAATGTCCTTGATATGATCCCACACAGTTCCGAGTTATGTCAGAGCACATTCCAAGGCAAGTAGACTAACTTCAGTGGAGCTGCCATGTCAACGATTTAAATGTTTAAACAGGGTGGCACAGTGGTCACAGGACCAGGGACCCAGGTTCAATTCGGCCTCAGATGATCATCTGTGCGGCATTTGCACATTTTCCCCATATCATGTGGGTTTCCTCTGGGTGCTCCGGTTTCTTCCCACAGCCCAATGATCTGCAGGTTAGATGGATTGGCCATGCTAAATTGCCCCTAGGCCTAAAATATGTAAATTAGATGGATTAGCCATGGTAAATGTATTGGATGTCAGATAGCGCGGGAGAGAGGGTCTGGGTAAGATGCTCTGTCAGAGAGTCAGTGCAGACTTCATTTGCCAAATAGCCTCCTTCTGCACTATAGGGATTCTATGATTCTGTAAAACAAGCCACTAATTATGACTTTAATGCTGGATTTTGATTGTAACAGCCAACAAGCTGCGTGGAACTTTGCCAAGGATTAACAAGGTAAGATCACAGCAGAGGTTAATCACTTTCACTACTGAAGGTGTGCAGAGGTAAGATTTTCACTCCTGTTTGTCTGTAAATAACATATCTCAAAAACTAGTGGACAAATTTCAATGAAAATTGGCAAACAAAAAATGTGTAGTCCAGTGAAGAACTGATTGGCTTCTGGTGAAGATATGGTTTTGGGTCTTGTAATTTTTTAAAGAAGCTTTTAATATTGAGAGATAGAGCAAATTGATTTCTTTTTAGAGTGTGATGGGTTGTTTTATGATGTTGTGGGTTGTCTCAGCTATGTGATGGAAATTTTCACAGCTGTTAAAATGCGAATAGAGTTTTCAGAATAGGTTGTTGGATAAAAGTTGGCCGGAAACCACCTTAGAGAAATGGAAACTCTTAAGTTCTGTAACTACAAAGCTCTTTCAGATTTGTAATTACAGAAGATCAACCAGCATGAGATACATAATTGTTATAACACTGAGTCAACACAGCATGGTGGAGATATAATTTGCATACGAGTGCCCTCTTCATTTGTTGATCAGTGAGATTGATAGTTAGGAAAGCCTTTAAACAGGAAAACTGCATAGCTGCCTATGTGAAAGTTTTGTAATATTTTATTTGGAAGTTGTTTCACCTATGTTGATGTTTACTCACCTTAATCTGATTATCCCTCCTCTCAGCATCCAGTGCAAATCTTATTTTTAAATTTCCAAGATGAATTTTCTGCATTTAGGAATCAAACTGAAAACCTTTCTGGGCTGGAAAGTTTGAATGGCATTGTAAGGACTGTGACAAACTGGTCCATTTCTCCATCACCCTCAATGCCTCATCCCCTTCCCATGGCATTTTTTGATGCAATTGCACAAGGTGTAACACCTGCCCCTTTACCTCCACTTTCTATCCAATCTAAGGCCCCAAATTTCTTTAATATATTAAGCAGCAACTTTTATTTGTACTTCTTTTAACTTAGTCTACTGCATTCACTGCTCACATTGCTTCGTCCTCATTGGAGAGACCAAACATAGGCTGATATGATCACTTTGAAGAACACCTTTACTCAATCTGCAAGCATGACTCTGATCTCCTGGACACTTGCTATGTCAATTCACCATCTTGCTCTTGCGCTAACATTTCTGTCCTTGGCCTGCTGTAATGTTCCAGTGAAGCCCAACGCAAGGTGGAGCAACAGCACCTCATCTTCCTATTCGACCATGAACTCTGTCCTCCATTCTTCCATCAAGTGTCAACCTGTATTGTTTTCTTATGTTTTTGTTTTCAGACAGTGCTGACCTTTATAGAAGGTCACAGAAGCCACACAGCTTGATTAAACTTTGGTCAGTATTGTACAGTCTGATATATTTTGCCATTTATTCTTTCAAGCTTATTTCATAGTATCACAAGTAGTCTTATATTAACACAGCAATGAGGTTACTATGAAAATGCCCCAGCCACCACACTCTGGTGCCTGTTTGGGTACACCGAGGGAGAATTTAGCATAGCTGATGCACCTAACCATCATGTTTTTCAGACTGTGTGGGAGGAAACCGGAGCACCTGGAGGAGACCTACGCAGTCACAATTGAGTGTGCAGACCCCACACAGATAATGACCCAAGCCAGGACTTGAACCTGGGTCCTTGCTGCTGTAAGATAGCAGTGTTAATCAATGTGCCACTGTGCTAGTCTACAGTGCCTCTTTGCTGTCCTCTCAACCAGTGTGAAACCTTTGCTGCTGAGTTCAATGCAACCTCTTCCTCTGTGCATGCTTTGGTGCAATATAGGTGGAGGTTTGTAAGGGAAATATTCAGGAGATCTGGGTCTATAGCTTGGCAAAATAGAAAGCGATCCTAATGAAGCAGCAGGAGGATTGATATCAATGCCCTGCTTTTACTGCCTGGTTTCTGTCTTTGAGAGTGAATTCTTCCTGAGCTTTTGGTGGAAATCCTCACGGAAGTTAAAGGCAAAATACCGCAGATGCTGGAATCTGAAACAAAGACAGAAAATGCTGGAAAAATCTCAGGTCAGACAGCATTTGTGGAGAGAGAATAGAGCCAATGTTTTGAGTCAAGATGACCCTTTGTCAAAGCTCCAGTGTGGTGGGAGAAACCGCAAGGGATTAAAAAAAACTTCAGATGTATAAAAACTAAAATATCATCATTCCTCCTTCAACAGTAACCCCCAATTCTATTCTCCACCTACCCAAGGATGGCATGGTGGCACAGTGGTTAGCACTGCTGGCTCACAGAGTCAGGGATCTGGTTTCGATTCCCAGCTCAGTTCACTGTCTGTCGGTGCAACTTGCATGTTCTCCTTGTGTCTGTGTGGGTGCTCCAGTTTTTCCTCACAGTCCAAAAATGTGAACATTAGGTAGATTGGCTATGCTAAATTCTCCCTCAGTGTATCTGAACAGATGCAGGAGTATAATGGCTAGGGGATTTTCATAGTAGTTTCGTTGCAGTGTTTGTGTAAATCTACTTGTGACTAATAAATAAATAACCTCTACTCTCTTAATCATGTAGTGACAACTATACAGTGAAAACTGTAGGACATTATGGAACAAATCACCTCAAAGCGATTGACTGGGGCTGAAGATATTGAAGATATCCCATTACTTTAACTCCACCTGGGGGATCGCAGGGCACTGGGGCATTATTTTATAATAGCAGCCAATTAAGACCTTGCCAACTGAGTATTGGTGGCTTGTCTCCCAAAGATACCCAGAGAACAGACAACTTGGTAACGCCACTGCCCCTCCGTGTCATACACTGTGGAGAGTATATCTCATTTTATTTAATATCAGTATAAATTAGCAAAACAAATTAGATTTTGAGGACTTATGGGTTACTGTCAGATGTGCGGTTGTAAGCTTGGCTCAGGATGAAAGCAATGTGCTTACTCTACAATTAGGCTCAAGGTTTGCCACTGATTAAAGAACAGCTGCCATCAAAAACAAACTCAAAGAACTTCAAGGATCCTGGAATCGTTTTCTTTCGAAATTTGAGATAAAAAGCCACACTGCTCTCGTACTCTCTATGAAGATGTCTCTCAGGGTATCTTTGCTCATTTAGTACTTTATTACAAGAGTGCTGATTCCCTCCCCTCTCCTCTCCCACAGGGAACAAACTAACCAGTGGAGCTGAGGTTTCCTGACTGCTTCTCAGAGGTGAGAGGGATTAGAGTGAGCAGTGAGCTTGATGCCCCTATTCAAATCTTTTTTGGTTGGTGTACCATACTAGTTCACTGCAAAATTGCAACTTGCACAAAATTAAATAACAATTACAGCACAACAACTGGGATTCAGTTCCACACACAATCTTCTTCCCATCTCCCTCCCTCTAACTTTATCAACGTTTCCTCCTACTCCTCCCCCTCCAGCTTCCTCTCAAATGCGTCAATGCTATTAACCTCAATAACTCCCAATTCTCACAGCAGACAGACAGTTGAGGAGCTGCAGATTAGTTTTCCTGCTTTGTCTCTGGCAGGAGAATAGGTTGTCAGCTCACTGTGCCACAATCAAATGTGCAACATGGTTTGAATGAATTTTCTTCTCATGTCATAGAATCGTAGAATGTTACAGTGCAGGAGGAGCCATTCAACCCATCGAGTCTGCACCAACAATCCCAGCCAGGCCTTATCCCCATAATCCCATGCATTTACCCTAACTAATCCCTTTAATACTAAGGGGCAAATTTAGCATAGTCAATCCACCTAACCTGCATATCTTTGGACTGAGAGGAAACCGGAGCATCAGAAGGAAACACATGCAAACACAGGGAGAATGTACAAACTCCATACAGACAGTGACCCAAGCCTGAAATCAAACCCGGGTCCCTGGAGCTGTGAGCCAGCAGGGCTAACCATTGTGCCATCATGCTGCCCTTATGTCATTTGAAAGTTAGTTGATTTGACAGCATTCTTTAATCCCTAGAATGCAAAAGGTTAAAGGGGGATTTGATTTAGGTCTTTAGAATCTCGAAAGGAATTGCTAAGGTAGAGGGGAGGACTCAAGCCAGGGGCCCATGACTTCAGAATTAAAGTCAGGCAAGAAGTTGGGAATCTCTCCCAGGTAAAGCATGGTAAAATCTGTTGGTACATGACCTCAGGCTTCTGTATCTTTTTCCTGACGGAAGAAGATAGATGAGAGAATGCATGGGGTCCTTAATTATGCTGGCTGCTTTTCCAAGACAGCGAGAAGTGTGGATAGAGTCAATGGTTGAGAGGCTGGTTTGCATGATGGGTTGGGTTACATTCATAACCTTTTGTAGTTGCCTGCAGTCTTGAGCAGAGCAGGAGCCATACCAAGCTGTGATAGAACCAGAAAGAATGCTTTCTATGGTGTATCTGTAAAAGTTGATTAGAGTCATAGTTGACTTGCCAAATTTCCTCAGTATTCTGAGAAAGTAGAGATGTTGGTGGGCTTTCCTAACTATAGTGTCAGTATGGAAGGATCGGGACAGGTTGTTTGTGATCTGGGCACCTAAAAACTTGAAGCTTTCAACCCTTTCTACTTTGTCCCCATAGATGTAAATGAGGGCATGTTCTCCTTTACGCTTCCTGAAGTCAATGACAATCTTCTTCATTTTGTTGACATTGAGGGAGAGATTATTGTTGCTGCACTGGTTCACCAGATTCTTTATCTCATTCCTGTGTTCTGTATCGTCATTGTTTGAGATTCCACCCACTACGGTGGTGTCATGAACAAATTTGAAAATTGAATTGGAGGGGAATTTGATCACATAGTCATTGGTGTATAATGAGTATAGTAGAGGCCTGAGAACACAGCTTTGTGGGGCACTGATGTTGAGGATGATTGTACAGGAGATGTAGTTGCCCATCCTTATTGATTGTGATCTGTGAGTTAGGAAGTTCATGATTCAGTCCCAGAGGGAGTGCCAAGGCCCAGGCCATGGAGTTTGAGATGAGTTTCATGGGAATAATATTGTTGAAGGCTGAGCTGTAGTCAATAAAAAGGAGCGTGACATAGGTGTCCTTGTTATCTAGGTATTCCAAGGTCTTCTACATTGATAAAGTGTTGTAATAAAATAGACAAATTCAACCTGCAACAGGGAAATGGTGAATAGAGTATTACAGTTAACACTGCTGCCCCATAGGATCAGAAACCCAGGTTCGATTCCTGGCTTGAGAGTCTGCATGTTTTTCCTGTGTCTGTGTGTGTTTCCAGCAGGTGCTCCAGTTTCTTCCCACAGTCCAGAAGACATGCCAGCTACATGTATTGGCTATTCTAAATTCTCCCTCATTGTACCCAAACAGGTGCTGGAGTATAGCAACTAGGGGATTTTTGCAGTCGTGTTAAGCCTACTTGTGACAATAATAAATAAACTTAATTTAGCAAAAGAATATTGAATTAAACTTATACCGAAGTTAGAAATCATTCCTACATTACAAGCACTGAAATATATATAAATGTTATTGTTTAAGTACTTCAGTTAGTTCCTAATAAGGTAAGGAAGTTCCATTGATGTACACCATTTGTCAAGCAGCATTACCAATTAGATCAAAAGATTTTCAGTGAAAGTGGTACAAGAATGGAAAAATGAAGGTAGTATGATTTATCTTTTCTCATGAATCTACTGTTCTCCTTCCATTGGCCTCTTTTCTACTATTTTCAATATTTTGCATGCCAGATGCTTACACTTCGAACAAGCCAGGATTACCACATCTGGATACATTTACAGTGGCTGCCACACGGATCTTGTCTAGACCTGTTGGCTGTGTCCACTTGTCTCAGTGGTAGTTTGACTATTGGATAGACCTGAAGTCATGGAGCAAATTTGTTATTAATAAAAACCAATGCAAACAATCGGGAAAAGTGTGCTGGGAGAATGGGCAATCCTCTTCCTGAAAGATAATGGAAAATAAAAGTGTGGGAGACAAGCAGCAAACACAGCAAAGACAAAAAATATCGGAGAAATAAAGAGCAACAAAGACAAGGGGTAGGAAAGGAATGCAATTGCTTGGGGAAGAAAATAAAATAACAAAGGCATATATAGTAAATAAAGTAATACATGGGAAGGCATAGGCAAAATATTATCACTAGACTATTTATTCAGAAACTCAGGTAATGTTCTGATGACCCAGGTTCAAATCTCACCAAAGCAAATGATGAAATTTGAACTCAATAAAAAAAATCTGGAATTAAGAATCTACGGATAACTTTAAAGCCATTGTCGATTGTCGAAAAGTCCATCTGGTTTACTAATGTCCTTCAGAGAAGGACATCCTATCCTGGTCTAGCCTACATGTGACTCCAGAGCCCCAGCAATATGGTGGACTCTCAACTGCCCTTGGGTAACCAGGGATGGGCAATAAATGCTAGCTAGCCAGCAATGCCCATGTCCCATGAATGAATAAAAAAAGTGAGTGAGAACACCTGAAGTTATATATACAACATAGGAACAGGAGGCCATTCAGCCCATTGAAGCAGCTCCACCATACAGACTTATATGCGATCTACACGTCAATTCAGTTTTGCCAATTCATTTCCAAATCCTTTAATACTCTTATGCAACAAATTCTATCAATCTCAGTCTTCAAAGCTCAAATTGACCCAAATTTACCGTCTTTGAGGAAAAGAACTCCAAATTTCTGCAATCCTTTGCATCAAAAAAAGCTTTCCCTTCTGACTAATTTAATCCTAAGATTATTTCCCCTCATCCTTGATTCCTCCAAAGGAGGAAATAGTTTTTCTGCATCTACTTCATCAAAAACTTTTATAAATTTTTAAAAACTGCGATCAAACCCTTTGACCTTTTCAATTCAAGTATCCTGTGGTGAGGGAAACAGAATTAACAAATTGAATCAAATGGGACTCTCCTTCAGAACCAAGATGGGTAGAAACATGGACTGGCATTTTACATTCCTTGGGCAAGCAGTGCCCAATTCGGAAGTGTGTAAAATCATGCAAAAAGATTTTGAGCGGCTGTCTTGATATCATTGCGCATTCATCCAATACTTCGATTGGTGAATAGCCACGAGAGTCAGAAGCAAGAATCAAGCAGAATTTTAGTTAATTCAGGGGCCAATTGACCTCAGTTTTACATAATCCACCTGTTTTTATGGTTAGTGGGCAGGCTGGTTGGCAAGGCAGCCATAGGCTGGAATTTTACCAGCATGCCCGCCCCAGAATCGTGGTGGGCAAGGGTCGTAGGATGGAATTCTCAGTTGGCCTCGGGCGTGATCTTATGAGTCTCGCTGAAATGAAGTCATAAAATACTGGCCCAAATTTTCACTGCAATCTCCAGATGAAATGTCAGGACTGAAATAAAGTTTAAAAAGGTGTTTGGAGTTTGTGTTTGAGTATGCTGCCTACACATTCTTTGTAGCATTGTTCCATTGCAATTTATATTTATAGGTCTGCATTCCTCTGAGATAGCTCCATAGTGGCTGTCCCCTGAGGGAACACATTAGAAGCAGCAATCCCCACCCTTGATTTAAAAAAAACTTTCACGTACTGTGCAAGAAAATTAACCCACCCAAATAATGACTGCTGCTTCTACTCACTGTAGCTTGATCAAAAAATAAACGTGTAAATAAGTAAGAGTAAGTACTCACCTAGCATCAGCCCAAGTGACAGAAGTTGGGACAAAATTGTTGCTCAATGCTTTAATGTTAACTGTTTTCAGAACCTGAATTGGAGGTTCAAACTTGGCGCTCTTTCTGCATGAAGGACGTGGAGGCTTTACAGCGAGAACAGAAAAGATTTATCAGGATGTTCATAGAATCATACAGTTCAGAAAGAGGCTCTTTGGCCCATCAAGTCTGCACTGACCACAATCCCACCCAGGCCTCATCCCCATATCCCTACATATTTTACCCAATAATCCAAGCATCTCAGGATACTAAGTGGCAATTTTAGCATTGGCCAATCAACCTAACCCGCACATCTTTGAGCTGTGGGAGGAAACCAGAGCACCTGGAGGAAACGCACGCAGACACAAGTAAAATGTGCAAACTCCACACAGGTAGTGACCTGAGCCGGGAATCGAACCCAGGAACCTGGAGCTGTGAAGCAGCAGTGCTAACCACTGTGCTACCATGCTGCCCCAGTGTTGGCAGGTATGGAGGGCATTAGCTATGAGGAGAGGTTGGAGAAACTTGGTTCGTTTTCACTGGAGCGACGGAGTTTGAGGGAAGACTTGATAGAATTATATATAAGATTATGAGAGACATGAACAGAGTGGATAATCAGAAGCTTTATCCCAGGGTGGAAGAGTCAATTACTAGGGAGTATAAGTTTAAGGTGCGAAGGGCAAGGTTTGAAGGAGATGTACAAGACAGATTTTTTATACAGGGAGTGTGGGTACCTGGAACTCATTGTCGGGGAGATAATGGGAGTGGAATAGTGACTTTTAAGGGCTGTCTTGATAAATACATGAATAGGATGGGAATGGAGGGAAATGGTCCCTGGAGGGGTAAGGGGTTTTAGTTGAGTAGGGCAGCATGGTTGGTGCAGGTTTGGAGGGCCAAAGAGCCTGTTCCTGTGCTGTAATTTTCTTTGTTCTTTGTCCTTTGCATATCAGGTTAAATTGACATTCAGCCTGGAAGTTACGGGTCATTCTCAATTTCACAGACTTTTGCTTCTCTGCGCTTACTCTTTCTCTTTTCTGTCTGATATATTTAATAGCAGCGTTCATGTCTTCTCCAATGGACATAATTTTCCCCATGAGCAAACATTCTGTTTTGCTTCTTTAGATTGGACTTTCATGCCACTTGTATTGTCTTGACGACAACAAAGTCTTTCTTCATCTGCAAAAGATCTCATAGAGTTTTAAGTAAGGCCCCAGTGACTACACAATTGAGCATTAATTCATCTCCGAAACTCCCATAGTCAAAATTCTCACAGGTCTATTGATTCACCCGTTTTTGCCTCTCCTAATAAATTTCACTCACTCAATTATCCACCTTTTTGAACACTAAAGATCAAATGCTTGGGGAATTTCCTCACAGGAGATTAAAGCCTCATCGATGCATTCGGGGCTGTCTGCTATGACCCCACTGCCTAGTGTAAAGTACTGACCTGATCTTTCTGTTACTTCTTATGCAAACCTGAAGCTATTATGTATCTGGAGAATCATTTGCTCCAATTGTCTTATTGTTGAATCGGTTGTGAGCATTCCATATTTTGGAATGGTTCTGGGAGTGGCAATGTAAATTCCATGCTTACACTAAGCTGTGGATCTGTATCTGTTTCTGAAGTTGGGCTTTTGGATTGTGCTCTGTACTTGTAGTTGCCTGGATTCTGGGTCTGTGCACCCGCATTCACAATGCTCTGTTCAAGGGTAAATCTTCAATCTTTTTGCTCATTGCCCTTTTTCCAAGGTTTTGTAGGTCTTTCAGGTCTGCAATCTTCATTTGGAGTTTTTCTAGATCATTACGCTCTGTCCGTTGCTAACATGAAACCACAGAAATGTTATAGCACAAAAGGAGGCCTTTAAGCCCATCTTGTTCATGCCAGTCAGAGGACACCCATATGCCCTTTCTAATCCTACCTGCACCTGCTCACATTCCTGTAGCTTACTAATCTGCAGATCCAAATACTTTTTTAAGAGTTTAGGGTCTCTGCCTCTTCTACCAACTCAGGCAGCAAAATCATGACTCTCTGCATAAAAATGTTCTTCCTCATGTCCTCTCTACACCTTCTACCACTTGAATGCATATACCCTAGTTCTAGAATTCAGAGCCAAGGGAAACATTTTTATTGTGTCCACTCTATCTCCTCCCCTCATAATTTTGTGCACCTCTATCAAGTCACCCCTCAGCCTTCTTTGTTCCAAGGGAAATAACCTAACCTAGCCAATCTCCTCTCATAACTACACTCTTCTAGCCCTGGCAACTTTCTTGTAAACCTCCTCTGCGCTGTCTCCAGAACAATTGCATCCTTCCTGTAATATGGTGACCAGAACTATATGCAATATATATTTTGGATGGTGCAGGTCAACACTTGGCAGAAATAAAAAGTTGCCAACTTTTGCACCTTGGGTTCAGGATCTAAATGGGGTTTCTTTAGGTTTTACCTTTCGCCCTGAGAATGCCACCAAAGAGTGTTAATCATAAAACAACACTATTGTTTATATATAGATCTATATATATCTCAATACTCTTCTCAAGGTTATCACAGCTAGAACAGTATCAGAATCAGGTGCTCTTGATGTTAAACTTTTGCATGATTCAGTCCTGAACCAACAATATGAAAGATAAATTAACTGACCATTTATCTCACTTGATTTGATTTATTATTGTCACTTATATTGGGTTACAGTGAAAAGTATTGTTTCTTGTGTGCTATACAGACAAAGCATACTATTCATAGAGGGCATGGGAAGAAGGAAAGGAAAGGATGCAGAATATGTCGTTACCATCGTAGCTAAGTTGTAGAGAAAGATCAACTTGATATCAACTTGCTGAGAAGGAGGGGTAGACTTGAAGGGATAACAGTGATGACTACTTCAAAATTAATTAAGGGATGCCAATTTCCTTTGGGAGATGGTGAAAAATGGACCATGCGAATGTGAGTTCTTTCTTAAGCCCCACTTTCATTCTTGAGAATGCTTGTGAGAGGAACTGTTTTTGCCTGGTGAAATTTTATGGTCAATTTCATAAAGAGCTTGACCTTATAGTTAGCGAATGTGACCCCGCAGACTTGCCGCAAAGCTTACGGACCTGACATTCATTCCGCACAAAGAACCTCTTGCCAATGTAAACAACTATTTATTTTGATCTCCTCTGGGATAAGGGATGCAGAGAGAATCCTGAGAAAGCTACAGTCCACATTCAACAGGAAAGGAACCAAGGTGCTCTATTATTTTATAACCTTGTGAAATGAATATGAACAATGAAGAGTGTTGAGAGAGTGCTGACTGGCAGAACAGTACTCCAAAACCCCCAGGACCTACTTCAATCAAAGCCATATAACAATAGGAACTGAAAAGCAGAGATAGGCATACCGGCTTGCTCATTCAAAGACCCGGCCCCACCACATTGTCATTCCTGAAATGTCTGAGCTACAGGAGAATGACAGCATTTAATTTGATAAACCACTGAAAGAAAGTTACACAGAGAGGGGAGCAAGCTGAGAAAGAGCACCAGGGTAATTGAATCAAACACTTCTCACAATCTTGGGTTTGCCTCTCAGCCCGAGAAGCCACTAAAGAGTGTTAATCATAAAACAACAGTCTTGTTTATATACAGATCGATATATAATATATATATATATATCTCAATACTCTTCACAAGGTTGTCACAGCTAGAACAGTAGTTTCATCAGAATCAGGTACTCCTGATAACTTTTTGCATGATTCAGTCCTGAACCAACAATATGAAAGATAAATTAACTGACCATTTATCTCACTTGATTTATTTATTGTCACTTATGTTGGGCTACAGTGAAAAGTATTGTTTCTTGTGTGCTGTACAGACAAAGCATACTGTTCATAGAGTGCATGGGAAGAAGAAAAGGAATGGACGCAGAATATGGTCATAACTAAGGTGTAGAGAAAGATCAACTCAATATCAACTTGCTGAGAAGGAGGGGAAGACAAATCAAGCCTGAGGTGGGGATGGGGCACCCACAGTTTGACCATCCTTAATACAACTTCCCCAACTTTTCCCCTCCATCAAAATCGCTGACAATCAGGCAAGGACGGGTAACAATCGGACAAACCATCAGCACCCACTATGCAGGTGGCCCTGCGGCAGCTGAGTTTTACTCCCTGGTAAATTAGCCAATTTTAAAATTATGCTGGATGAAATTAACATGAACTTTAACTTTAACTGTGACTTCAAGGTCAGAATTGCAATCAACCTGGAAGCACGTGAAATCACAAGACAAGACATCAAGTGCACATCCCAACATTATCTCACAATCACGCAATATTTTAGTCAGTGGGTGCAAAGGAGTTGAAACCTTGCCCGCTGAAAATCAGGTAAGCAATTCAGCCTATTAAGGAGCCAATTGAATGTAATTTTATGTGGCCCGTCTGCTTTTAGGGTTGGTGGGCAAGCCAAAAGGCCAGGCGCTCTTTATATTTCAGTTGCAGCCCTGGTCCAGAGTGGGATATACTGTCAGGACTGAAATAAAATTTACAAATGTGATTGGAGCCTGAGGTCTGTGCATAATTGTCTCGTCGAGACACTTGTGACACAGTTTTAACATTGATATTTATTTTATGGGTGTCAGTAGCTCCATGAGACAGCTCCGCAGTGGTTGTCCTCTGAGGGAACACAATTGAAACACCAACCCACACCACCCACTCCCACTTTTTTCTTGTAGTTAGTCCCCTTTCTGTTCTCCCTGGCAGCGCCAGTGATCTTAGTGGGATCTTGCTGTGCACAACTTGGCTGCCAGGGTGTCTTACAATGCAAATAGTGAATACATTGATTTCATTGGCCATAAAGTACTCTGGGACCACCTGAGGTCATGAAAGGAGCTATATACAAATGCAAGTATTTCATCAGATAACAATATTAAAGCAGTAAATTGAACAACAGTCGCCAAAGTGTTTGTCATCGAGGCTGTCAGTTTAAGGAAAGATAAAAAAAATCAAAGCACCAGTTTCTAGTTGTACATCATCATCATTCTGAGGTGAGAATTCTTTGGGTCAGTCAGCTTTTCTGTGAAGTGGAATTGGATCCTAAAAGCAAAAAGAGGAAATTAGAGCACGTGAAATTTCGCCAGAGGAACCAAATATAAAGACAGAGGGTAGGATTTTCCGCTGTGTCCTCTCCCCACTCCGCTGCCCTGGCATATTTTCCAGCATCAGAACAAGGTTGCCATTGCCTGCAGGTGGATCTTGTGATGTCTCGCATAACTTGCCTGTCCCATCACCAGGGGAGCTGCCACAGTGGATCACCTTCGGCGGGATTGGAAGATCCCACAGCCAGGAAGGGCTGGAAAATCCTACCCAGTTCAGCTGCTCGACAAAAATGTGTGCAAAATAAAGAGTTTGCCAACATGTCCCAGAGATATAAGAGCAGTCCATTCCTCCCGTACTCCCGGATCAAGCATCAATCCACGCAGCAGATAAATCAAGGCTGATGCATTTCTGAGGAAACAGAAAGTACCTGTAATTGGAAAAGATGTTAAGGATGGAACTGCAGTTAGCACTGCTGCCTCACAGCACCAGGGACCCAGGATCCTGCCTAGGAGCACTGTCTGTATGGAGTCTGCACATTCTCCCCATGTCTGCTGGGGTTTCCTTCAGGTGCTCCCGTTTCATCCCACAGTCCACAATGAGAGTTGTGTGGATTGGCCATGCTAAATTACCCCTTAGGGTCGGGGGACTAGCTGGGGTAAATGCACGGGGTTATGGGGATAGGGCACGCATGGTATTGTGATGGGAGCACACTTGATGGGCCAAATGGTCTTCTTTTGTACTGCAGGATTCTACAATTCTTTGAAACTGAGCCCTGTCTATCTACTTGGGTAGAGGTACGGATGCCAGGGGGTGAGTAGGAACAAAATGGGGTTCAGTCTAAGGGGGACCACCCCATGATCAGCAAAAGGCAACCACTGAGAAGCGAACCCTCCCCCTCTGTCCTTCCTTCCTTCCTGCCATTTAACCATTTTGCAATTAAAAATTGGGCTTTCTGTCCTGGCCAGCAACCCTTGCCAAGTGTATTATGGAGTTGGCAGTATATTGGAGTTGGGTCAACTGGCTGGATAACAAATTTAATTTACCCTTAACTGGTTACTTTAATATGGCAGACACCCCTGATAAGGAGCTGGGCTCTATTGCATCATGGGCATGATGGCGTTGAACTGGAATAAGAACAGTAAGAAGTTTCACAACACCAAGTTAAATCCAACAGGTTTAATTTGGTAGCACGAGCTTTTGGAGCACTGTTCCTTCATCAGGTGAGTGCATGATGAAACAGCAGTGCTCTGAAACCTCGTGCTACTCAATAAACCTGTTGGATTTTAACCTGGTGTTGCATTGTGCGGGTATTATGATGCCACTGCTGAGCACCATGTTGGAACATGGGTTTGTTTGATGTCTCATGGGTGAGATTTTGAGACTTCCTCATTTAAACATGAACTATTTATTGGCAGCCTTTGACTATATACAGATCCCAATTAACGACACTTCTCCATACAGTGTCATCTCTCAGTTTCTTACCAAGTGACCCTATACATCACACAATGGCTGGGACTATTCTCCATTCCCATGCCACCCCTCGCTCTGCGCAACACCTTTATATTACACATGGCATGCAGGTACATATAACATTATGCAGCAAGCTCCAGAGTGGGCATGAAGATGGTGGGATGGGCGCCCATCCCATTTTGCATGTGTGTATGTGTCCCTGCCCTCATTGGAAAAGTGTCCAGTGGGGACACATCAAATTCAGCCCCTGGACTTTGGTGCAAGTTCCATTCTAGAGACTTGAACACAATGAACTTCTGATTCATAGTCACTGAACCACATCTAATTGGCAGTGGCATGGTTATGACAGGAAAACTGAGCAGAATTCCTCCTCTTAAATATAATTGGTACAAAGTGCTAGAAGCGCATGTGTTTGGAAATCAAATGGGGAGATGGGGTGGATAGGTTCAGATATTGCAACAACCTGCCCATGTTGGAAAGTAAGCTGACAATTAATAACATAGCAGGCAATTCCAACAAAACGTTCATCTAGTGCATTGATGCTTTATTTATTACAGAAACAGTCACAAGAACAGAGGAACAAGGGGATGCCATTCAGCCCACAGAATCTGTTCTGCTGTTAATTTGGAGCATGGCTTCTCCGTGTCTTAATTTCATCAACAGCTGTAGTTCTATAACCCCTCTGTCTTTAGTGATAAGCTACCAATCTGAACTTTGACATTTCCAATTAATTTAGTGCGGAATTCTCCGGTCACGCTGGCCTAAAAGCTGGAATTCCCGCCTGACTGTCAATGGGGTTTCACATTGTCTATAACCCGCCCACAGTGATGGGTGGAATGGGAGAGTTCTGGCCATAACCTCAAAGCTTTTATGGCGAGTTTCCGATTTCACTGCCTTTAGTGTGGAGCCAATAGATCTCCTGACATCGACCCTGAACGACTTGATTCTAATTTTAGGATGATGGCTACTTTTTATCTGGAATTCCCCCAGCAGAGGAAATAGTTCATCCATCTATCCCATCAACCTCTCCAAACACATCAACTAGATCAAATGTTCTATACTAGGGAATACAAAAGAAATCTATAATCTTTTTAGCCTTGATATCATTGGTGAGAATGTACCTCACCCCTATCAAGGCCATTTTATATTTGCTGGCCTGTGCTGTCCTTAGCTGAATACATACTCTGGGATCTAACCAGAGATGTAGTATAACTTCCACTCCTTTGTATCTTAGCTCCCTTGAGATAAAGGCCAAAAAAGCAAAAAGAAATCTATTCATATTGTATACAGTGGATGTAAGTGCAGATTTGTCAGGGAGGGCTTCCTGTAACTGATGAATGGCATCAAGTTAAAGATTACATTAACTGGACAGCACAGCAACATCAGCAGCTATTGTGCATATATTTTAGACAGTGTGGGGGATTTTTTTTTTGCATTTATTTTCCATATGCTCTCTGACCTCTGAGTGAGTTATAGCAAGCAAACATGCATTACTGCTTCCTTTTGGTATTTGGAACCTGGCCAATAATGAGATTTCCGTATAATCTGCTTCAGGCAGTACATGAGTCTTACAGGTCAGTGTTAACTAGCAAGCACATGGGACCTCAAGCATTACCTTAAATGGAAGCGTTGTACCTGTACAGGCCAAACCTATGGAGAATGTCTTACATATCGAAAGCTGCCAAGTATATCAAACTAATCCTTCCCTGAAACATCATTCAGCTATTTTATTATTGAAGAAATGTTAGCCGACAAGCTGCGAATTTCTAAACCCTAAGTATTGATTGTAGACGTATGACTCTTTTAAGATCTAAACTCTGCATTAGATTATAATAGCATATTAGCCAGCTGGATGGAGACCTGCTTTGGGAACAGAAGGCAGAACACAATGAGAAATGGAAGAGGCAGTGACTAATGGAGCTCTGCTCTGGACCCTCTGATATTCAGACTATTTATAAACAGTAATGGGAGTTGGATGATTTAGCTTCTCCACTGTTGAATCTATTCATAAACAGAATGAGAGCGAGGAACTCCCAACAATGTTACAAATGTGCTGACAACACCAACTCTGTTGGCTGTCAAGGTAATCAGAATCAGGGGATTCAGCAGTGCCTGATCCGTGGGATCCGTGCTGAGTGTCCTGCCCCAATTGCGTCTCCCGGCGCCAGTTTTCCAGCAGCACCAGCTCCACACTGGAAATTGGTGGGGAGGCATATAAATTAGTTAAACGAACATTTCTATATATTTTAAATACAATTAGCAGGCCTGGGACTGTAGTCTCTTGGCCCATTAGGATCTCTTATCCCACTGCCCGACCCCATTGGAGTGAAGGGTGGCGGGGGGAAATCAGTAGAGGTAGGAGGTCCCATCTATCACTCTGCACTTTGGGATCGAGCAGAGGAAGGCAGGCCAGTGGGTGGGGAGGGAGAAGCCTGCTGAGGGACTGCAGACATGAAGGGTGGGACTGCTGTTGGGGTAGGGATTCAGGAGCAGTCGGGAGATTAGAGCTGAGGGGGGAAGATTGATGCTGGCCCGGGCATGTATGGGAGGCCAGCGATTGGGCCATGGAAGTTAGAGAGCTGGTATTGTGGGGATTGCGGGGCTGGACAGCGATTAAGCTGGCCAGCAATCAGGAGGCCAGCAGACAAGGCCCACTGCACATGTATCCATCTTGGCTCTGACAGATCAATGCTTGTGCAATGGCCCCACTCAGCACTATCTGCCCGCTCTCCAGTGGGAATAGGCCCTGTCCGCTGATTTTTTTAACATGAGTTATGCTAGTGCACCCTGCAGTGTGCAGAGTGTGGGAGATTATTATTAAACTCCTGCTGAAAAAAAACAGCGTGAATTCAACACTTAGAATTTTTTTGGGAGAATCCCGGCCTAGATTTGGCTTCATTTCTTTGACAGAGTGAGATGAGATTCTATTTTTAACTCGCCCAAAACACATTCTGTTCCCCTTTTCACGCTTATTTGGCAGTGAGAATCTTTTTGTAAGATCTTGAATCCTGTATTGGGATTTATTATTAATTGTTGCCCCGAAGCAGTGTTTCAGTTTCTCAATGCCAGTATTATCAGCCCAAATCAGTGCAGAAGTCTGGGGAACGGTAAACGTAAGATTTGCCCAGAAAACAAACGTTCATGTTTTCCATGATCCTTGGTTCTGTTTCAAATAGCCGTTCAAGACCCGCCCACAATTCTGGCCACATCCCAGATGGAATTGGCAAGATTCTGCCAATTGTGCTGTATTGAGAAGGATGTTCATAACCATCAGGCCATGATTTGGAAGGTTTTTCATATAGAGAGAGAAACTCGATTTACTAAGATACTGCCCAAAAATGGAACTAGTAAATGGTTTATTACAGTTATTTTTGAAAGCCATGTTCTGCAATGACAAAGTAGAGGAGACAAAATATAATCCCAAACAATACCAGTTTTAGCATGTAGTGGTAGGCAATGACCAAGTGGTATTATTGCTAGACTAATAATCCAGAAACTCAGCTAATGTTCTTGGGATCTGGGTTAAAAATCCTGCCACGTAGAATTTGAATTCAATAAAATATATCTGGAATTAAAAATCTACTGATGACCATAAACCATTATCAATTGTCAGAAAAACCCATGTGGTTCACTGTTGTCCTTGTCAGAAGAAAATCTGCTGTCCTTACCTGGTCTGGCCTACATGTGACTCCAGAGCCACAATTATGCGGTTGACTCTCAACTGCCCTCTGAACAAGGGTAACTAGGGATGGGCAGTAAATCTGGCAGCCAGTGACACCCATGTCCCACAAATGAATAAAGCAAAAATAAAGCTGAAAATGAACTTGAATTATTGCTTCTCTTTGGCAGTGTCTGTTGGGTCAGCACTATCATGCTATTGGAGGTGGAAGTTGGTAAATACTCAAACTCTCATTTTGGATCTTCCTTCCCACACACTCTACCCATGGGAGCTCAAATCCATCAATGTTTTCGTCCTGCTTCTCATAAATTGGAGACTGTCCATTTGTTCCCAGATGGGGAAATGAACATGTTTGTTGGTTTTTGTCAGCAGAATTGTAGAATTTTTAATGTGGTTGCGTTATAAATATTATTCAGGGTACTAACCTCTTAACACAGGCATGAATTATGCCTTGATGGTAGCACTCCCACCTCAGAGTTCATAGGTAAATGTTTCACTGTGATTGCGATGTGTACACTGCAAACTCCCACTAAAGCACTGAGATAATGAATGTTTCATTTGGCTTTAGCTGAGGGACACAGAGAACAGGAAAACATCAAAGGCTAGAAGATAGAATTCAGACTGATCCTCCTGTGCACTATTCAGAATACTGTGCACTATCAGAGGTACCATCTCACATGAGGGGCTAAGTTAAGGGCCACCCTCTATGGATGCAACATACCCCCTTGACACAATCTGAAGGGCAGGGGAGATTTCCTGGCATCCGGATCTATGTTTTCCTCAGCTAAAACCAGATGAAACGGTCATTATCTCATCGCTATTGTGGGAGTTTGCTGTGTACACACCACAATTGCATTACCTACATTATAACAGTAGTAATGCTTCAGAAAGTATTTAATTAACTGTGAAAAATTTGGGATTTCCTGAGGTTGTGGAAGGCTCAATATAAACACAAGTTCCTTCCTTCCTCCATTTTTTTTCTCCAGAGTTCATTTTTTAAAATGCTTTTCCAGTTCCTTCAAAAAAAAAGCCTCAATTTAGAGCTTTGTATCACTATGGGTTCATAGAATCATAGAATCTCCACAGTACAGAAGAGGCCATTCGGCCCATAGATTCAGCATAGACCACAATCCCATTCCCCCTAATCCCCCTGACACTAGGATCAATTTAGCACGGCAATCAACCTAAGCTGCACATCTTTCCACTGTGGGAGGAAACCAGAGGAAACTCACACAGGCACAGGGAAAATGTGCAAACTTCACACAGTGACCCAGGATTGGAACTGAACCCAGATCCCAGGTACTGTGAGGCAGCGGTGCTAACTACTGTGCCACAGTGCTGCCGTTCATATTGAATTGATTTGGTTTATTATTGTCACACTTACTGGGTTACAGTGAAAAGTATTGTTTCTTGCACACTACACAGGCAAAGCATATCATTTATAGAGTATATAGGAGAGAAAGAAAGGATAGGGTGCAGAATATAGTGTTGCAATTACCCGAAAGGGTGAACAGAAAGATCAGCTTCATAGAAACAGAAAATAGGTACAGGAGTAGGCCATTTGACCCTTCAAACCTGCACTGCTATTCAAATGATCATGGTTGATCATACACTTTCAGTATCCCACTCCCACTTTCTCTCCATACCCCCTGATCCCTTTAGCCAGAAAAACTACGTCCAGCTCCCTCTTGAACATAGCTAATGAACTGGCCCCAATAACTTTCTGTGGTAGAGAATTCCACATGTTTCCAACTCTCTGAGTGAAGAAGTTCTTCCCCATCTGAGCCCTTAATGTGTAATAGGACCATTCAATAGTCAGATGGCAGCAGAAAAGAAGCTGTTCTTGAGTCGGTTGGCATGCGTTTTCAGACTTTTGTATCATTTTTTCCTAAAGGAAGAAGCTAGAAGAGAGAACGTGCAGGGTAGGGTGTGTGAGGCCCTTTATGCTGGCTGCTTTTCCAAGGCAACAGAAAGTGTAGATGGAGTCAATGGATGGGCGGCTGGTTTGAGTGATGGATTGAGCTACACCTACAACAATATTAATCTAACCTATCCAGTGAATAATTAAACATCTTAGTAAAAAATAAAACCAAACAGAGTGCAAAATGGACAGCCAACCTGATGGTGTCATCTGAGCAGGGTAGCTTGAAATTAATCCCAATCTCAGTTAAATTGGTGTGTTTTCATCAAATGAATACCAATGCATTCTGAGACAGTTTTCCATAATGCAATCGCTGCTGTATTTGTCAGCACCATTGATTGTTGGGTGAGTTTGTACATACACTGATGATAGCAATAGGGAAAATGCAGCATTACAGTTTTCAACTAATTCCTGGTCATTCAGAGATACCAGTACCTCCACTACTGAACAAAAGCATTAATGAAGAGAATAAGAAATAATTTGATGGGAAGTCTGTGTGGAGTTTGCATGTTCTCCTTGTGTGCGTTTCCTCCGGGAGCTCTAGTTTCCTCCCACAATCCAAAGATGTACAGGATAGACAGATTGGCCATGTTATATTGCCCCTCAGTGTCCAAAAATGCATTGAGGGATTAACCACAGTGTATGTGTGGGGCTATAGGGATAGATTGTGGGAGAGGGTCTGGGCAAGATACTCTGTTAGAGAGTTGATGAAGATTTGATGGACCAAAAGCTACCTTCTGCACTATGGGGATTATATATAGAGGTGATTTTAGCATACGCTGGATAGAGTGGGCAGTTAAATTTACCCAAGTTCCTATCTGCTTAAAAGCCCCCAGGATTTCACCATTCCATATTTGAATCTGGCTCTACTTAGCAGGCAGAGAGCTCACTTGAGCAAAGCTGGCTGGTTCTTTTTCCACATATGTATGTCTGATAGTGGTGACGTTGTCCTGATTTTAACTAAGGGTCTGAGTGAGGATGCCGCTATGACTGTGGAAGATTTGGTTAGACCACATCTGAAGCATCATAGAATCCATACAGTGCAGAAGGGGGCCATTTGGCCCATTTAGTCTACACCAAACAAACTCCCATCCAGACTCTATCCTTGTAATCCCATATATTTACTCTGCTAATCGCCCTGACACCATGGGGTAATTTAACATGGCCAATCAATCTAATTGCATATTTTTGCAGTACTGTGCTTATTTCTGCTCTCTGCATCTCAGAAAGGATTTTTGAGGAATTGCAGCTTACATTCAGCAGGACTAAGCTTCAGGCCATAAGGACAGGTTGCATATACAGACTGCGCCTGTAATCCTTTGAGTGTAGTAAAGTAAGAAATGATCTAAATAAGATATTTTAGATGATTCAATGATTTGATGCTCACTCCTTCCTCTGCTGGGAGTCTCCAGAACATGGGTGGCATGATGGAACAGTGATTAACACTGCTGCCTCATAGTGCCAGGTACCTGATTTCAATTCCTGGCTTGGATTACGTGTGGATTTTGCACATTCTCCCCGTGTCTCCTGGATGATCCAGTTTCCTCCTACAGTCCAAAGATGTGCGGGTTAGGTGGATTGGCTATGCCAAATTGCATCTTAGCGTCAGGGTGACTAGTTAGGGTAAATGCATGAGGCCGTGGGGATAGGGCCTGGGTGGGACTGTGGTCGGTGCAAACTAAATGGGCCGAATGGTCTCCTTTTGCACTTCGGGATTCTATGATTTATGAAAAATATTGGAAATGCTTCTTCACACAAAGAAATGGTGGAAATCTCTCCCCACAAAAGATGTTGAGGATAGGTCTGGTGATAATTTGAAAACTGAGTTTGGGAATGCAGATCGCGGAAGTTCAAGTACATATCAATCAGGATCTAATTGAAGGACAGAGCAGTCTTGAGGGGCTGAATGCCCCCTCCCCACTCCCCGGTTTCCCATTTGCATTGCTTTTGCACCCGAAGGAAATATTAATGGTTTGGAAGGAGAGACACTCTCTCTCGACGTGGCGGGAAGAATCAGAAAAGCTGCTTCGTGCTGTAATTTCTTTCTCCCTGTGTAGATCCTCGGGGTGTGGCTGCAACAGCAGCTGCTGTTTCTGAAGCAGCAAAGAGAAAGTGTACTCTGAGCCAAACAGCTGCCAGGCGATAAGGTTTATGAGATCAAAATTGCACAGAACTGAGGTTAATTAGGAAGTGTTCACACAATTAGAACATGGCCGGCTAATAAAAAGAAAAAGGCTGAGGAAACTTTTTTTTCATCATTATATGTGACTGGCAAATTTAAAGCTAGTGCACATGGTCTGAATTTAAGCCTTGTGGTTTATTATTTTTCACTGTAGGCCAGGAAGGAACCTGTCTAGTCCATTCACAGGTTGAGCTATATTTTAAAACGTTGCTTCATCTGAAGCACAGGAAAGATATTCGGACTATGCATAATTATAGCAGCCCAAACCCAAAGTGGAAGTTTGCACTGTAGGGGCTGGACGGCATGTTGAGAGGCATTAGCGTTACATCAAATATTTCCCATAAGTTTAATACAGTTATAATGTTTAACATGATGGGATTGAAGACACTAATATAGCCATTATTATGGAACAGTACTTGGCAGCGGGTTTGCCTATTGTATTCTTATAGGCTGCCAGCAAATTTTGGCACTGTATCTGATCATTTTTCTTACTTCTGATAGGTTAAATCATTATTATGTTGATGGGGAGGGAGTGGCACGGTGGTTAGCGCTGCTGCCTCACAGTATCATGAATCTGCGTTCAATCCCAGCCTCGGGTCTGTATGGAGTCTGCATGTTCTCCCCATGTCTGCGTGGGTTCCCTCCAGATGCTCCAATTTCCTCCCACCGTCCAAAGATGTGCAGGTTAGCTTGATTGGCCATGATAAATTGTCCCTTTGTGTCAAGGGGATTATCAGGGTAAATATGTCAGGTTATGGGATAGGGCCTGGGTGGGATTATTGTCGGTGTGAGTTCGATGGGCTGAACGACCTCCTTCTGAACTGTAGGGATTCTATGATTCTACGGTTTCAATCTTTCCAGTTGGAGAATTTGATTAGCTTCAACTCACATCTTCATCCAATCAGTGAATGTTGGCATTTTTTTTGTACCTGTCTCCAAAATGAATGGTTGAAGAGTAAAAGGAAACAATTTCAGAAAAGCTTTCAGAAAAATTCCTCTGTGACCCGATGTATAAATATGTACCCAAAAAAAAATTCTTCAAGGAACTAAATAAATATTTAAATGAAAATATTCTTCTTTCCTTCCTTCAGGTGATGACTCATGCAGCATGAGAGGTGATATTCAAATCCAGTGATCATTCTTTACAGAGGTCTGGACAGCAAGCTTTTCAAACGTACATGAGAGAAATTTCTGATCTGTATTTCCCCCAAATTAACTCAGGTTTTACCTGCTTCCTTTCCTCTACCAGGTGATAATTTCAGGTGGGAATGTATAGATGATGATACACAAATTAAAGTTTATTTATTAGTCAAAAGTAGGCTTACATTCACACTCATAGAATCTTGGAATCCCTACCATGCAGAAGGAGGCCATTTGGTCCATCAAGTCTGCACCGACCACAATTCCACCCAGGCCCTTTCGCCGTAACTCTATGCATTTACCCTAGATCCCCCTGACACAAAGGGTCAATTTAGTATGGCCAGTCCACCTAACCTGCACACTTTTGGACTATGGGAGGAAACCGGAGCCTTGGAGGAAAACCCACCCAGACATGGGGAGAATGTGCAGACTCGGCATAGTGTCCCAAGCAGGGAATCGAACCCAAGTTCAATTCCCGACTTGGATCACTGTTGGTGTGGAGTTTGCACGTTCCCTGCTTATTAGTGTGGGTTTTCACCCACAGTCCAAAGATGTGCAGATTAGTTGGACTGGTCATGCTAAATTGCCCCTTAGTGTCAGAGGGGACTAGCTAGGGGAATGCATGGGGTTATGGGGACACTGCAATGAACTTACTGTGAAAATCCCCGAGTTGCCACATTCAAGTGCCTGTTCAGGGACACTGAGGGAGAATTTTGCATGGTCAATGCACCTACCTAGCACATCTCTTGGACTGCAGGAGAAAACCGGAGCACCCGGAGGAAACCCATGCAGACACTGGAAGAATGTGCAAACTCCACATAAACAGTGACCCAAACCGGGAATGAAGCCTGGGTTCCTAGTACTGTGAGGCAACTCACAATACTGTTGGTACTGTGCTATGTGGTAGTAACCAACGTGCCATGGTGCTGTCCAGTTGCAGTTGGAAGGGGATTCTGGATGGATTAAAAGATCCTTACGTATCCACCTTTGTATGCTATATACTGAACAGATGGAAATTGCTTCTCTTCACCAGTTCTCCTCACTTACATCAGTATTAAAATCAGTGATCATCTGATAGTACTGGAAACTCAGCCTTGAACAAGTGGGATCAGCACAATTAACACAGAATTATAGAATCCCTGCAATGCAGAAGGAGACTATTTGGCCCATTGAGCCTGTACTGACAACAATCCTATCCAGGTCCTATCCCCTTAACTCTACGTATTGACCCTGCTAATTGCCCTGACACTAATGGGCAATTTAGCATGGCCAATCAACCAAATACACACATCTTTGGAGTGTGGGAAGAAACTGGAGTATCAGGAGGAAACACACACAGATATGGGGAGAATATGCAAACTCCACACACACTTGAGGCCAAAATTGAACCTGGGTCACTGGTGCTGTGAGGCAGCACTGCTAACCTCTGTGACACTGTGAAGCCCATTCCAAATAAGATCAAGTACTTCACAGAGAACAAGCATGGGACTCAGGACCCCCCAATCTATATTGCTTAGCATTGCTTTATGTGTGACATTTAACCAATAGGTCATAGAGGAAGGACAAGGTACTGTAACCTTTTTATCTATTCAATCGCACCCTTACTGAGGGCACCTTATCAGGTTTTCATTCAGTAGACAAGTTATTGCTGGCTTCTTTATCTTCAGCCCTTCATCATGATGGTGAAGGCAACTTCAAAGCACTCCAAAGTGCTGATACAGATGAGTTCCTATAGAGATGTGAAAGGTCAAGCAAAATCTTCAGGATCAAGGAGACAAACAAGTACAGATAGAATATGGCTGAGTATTTGAAGAGTTTTATTCAGTGCTATTTGGTAAAGGTTGGGAATGTTGAATCATCTGAATTAATGTTATAAAAATTGTAAATCTCTCTCTGGCATTGGAAGATTGTGGTATGTTGCAACTCCTTCACGGAAGATTGAGCAGGTTGGTAATTCTTTCCCTGGTTATGGAAGAATTATCTTCGGATGTTTCCCATTTCAGAACATTTTTTGTTGAATATTATCCTGAATCCAGTTATTTAACAAAAAATCCTGGCAACTTTAGAATTTTTTTCAAGCTATAAGTTCCTCCAATAACTTTGCTGCAAGTATGATGGAAATCACATATACAGATGTAATCAAATACATTTACAGCAAAATTGAAAGTTTAAAGTTTATGTATTAGTGTCACAATTTGGCTTCCATTAACACTGCAATGAAGTTACTGTGAAAATCACCACACTCCGGTGCCTGTTTGGGTATACTGAGGGAGAATTTAATGTGACCAAACCAGCACCTAACCAGCATGTCTTTCATCCCCTTTCATGGGAGGAAACCCACACAACATGGGGAGAATATGCAGACTCCACAGAGACAGTGACCAAGCTGGAAATCAAACCCACACCCCTGGCGTTGTGAGGCAGCAGTGCTGCCCTTGTGGAGTACATGAACATTTCCAAGCATGATTGGCCCCTCTACTTAGGCATTTTTATATATTGGTATCTACCACAGTTGGTTAAGTACCACTTAAGAAAGTTATTTCACTGACTCAAGTTGTGACTAAAATTTTCCATTCAGGGCCTATGCACATTTTGGTCAAGGGATAAGTGAACTGTGAGATAAGGAAGTATAATGTAGCCCAATGAATGCTGAGGCTGTGTTATTTATTGTGGTGCCTTGACTCCGTAGCTGTACTCTCTCTGCTGGTTTAAACAGTTGTTGGGTTAAGCCCCACATCAGGTCCTCAACACAGAATGGGAACAATATTGCCAGACCTGCTGCCCTTCCAATAAAGTGTTAGCAGGCATCCCACCCTGTTCAAGCGGATGCTAAGGACCATCTGGAACAATTTGAAGAACCATGGAGTTTTCCTAATGTTCTTGCCAAGATTTCTCCTTCAACAAACACCACAAAGGAAAAAACATCTCATTGTTACTGGAGTAACATGGCTGCTAGCTTTCCCAAGTTAAATCGCTGGACTTAAACAGTAAAGTAATCCCGGTGTTGGTAATGTTTTTGACATGTTTTCGAAGCAGAATGTAAATACAGGTTATATTTAGCACCTATATAACAGTGCTCTACACCACAATCTTTGTCTAATCACACCAGTATTTGGTTAAACTTTATCTATTTCACAGATCCTATATCAAGCATTTAAAAACCAAGCAACAGGTGGATTTGTTTTCAATCAGTGGTCTAACGATTCAGAGATTTGAGAAAAACTTCAGCCACAGTTTTATGTCACTCAGGAGGGAATGGGTCTGACCCAGAGGCAGGGAAATTTCAAAAGGAGGCGTCAGGCACATGAGAGTGAGATGTTACTCAAGGCAATATATTGGTCAGTGGGTGTGCAGGAGGGTTCAAAAAGACCCATGGACAATCAAGCAGGCTTTTTAGCCCCTTCAGGAGTTAATTGAAAGTAATTTTGACTTGGCCGGTCTTCTTTTACAGTTGGCGAATGGGCCTGTCGGTCAGGCCTCCTGTACGTTTTAGCAGTGACCTTGATCCAGGGTAGTATAAAACATTATCCATTTTTGAACTCTGTAGCATAGGTGGTGGTGTGCAAAGATGGTCATTCAGGTGCAGGGGAGTGTGGAAGAGGGAAGGGCCTACTGTCCTGGGTGTAGTGGCCCTGCAGGAGAGAGATGGGCAGTTCCAGGGAAGGATGGAAAAGCGAATGATGAGCCTCCGGAGGGTAAGGGGCATTTTGGTGAAGGACTTCTGCTTCTGCAGACTTATTCCAGTAATGTTGAGTAGGTTGGGTGGGTTAAGGCAAGCATGAGGGCAAAAGCACCGGGGGGTGGGGGGGGGCAGTGTTGTGGGGAGGACGGGGGGGGGGGGGAGGCTGCTTCAGGTGCAGCCATTCCAGGGGAGGCTTCTGTCTTTAATATCTAACTAGCTATCACACTGCTTTCTTGGAGGTCTAACCAGCAATTCCACACAGGGTTGAAATTAATGATATTTTTTGTCAACTTGGACGGGAAAAGCGATTAACCTTTCAGTTACGCAGCCGTACGTATAAATATTCAGATCCTGCCCCGTCAGTAACTTCAGCTCTTTTGAAAGATAAGAGGTCCATTTACAAGAGTGTCTTATTGTAAAAAATAAAAATGGAAACCCCCCCCCACCTACCTCCCACCCCCTCTCCCCACATACATATCATGATGATGTGAATGGACAATTTAACACAGGAAGGAGCTATCAGAGTTAAAGTCCAGACATGTATAGTTAACTAGTTAAAGTCAGGATTCCCATTACATCATTGGCAGGAAGCGGGGACAATCGAGGGGGAAAATCGCGCCAGCATAAAGACCATTTTGTGATTCCTCCTTGACTCTCGGTGGCCCTCTGCTGCTCCAGCCTCCCGAAAACAGGAGCAGTCTTCAATGTTTTCCAAAATCTGTTTTTCCCCTTCAATCTCACCCTCCATTGCTTCCTACAGTCCTTTAGAAGCCTCTTTCTCCAGAATTGATCTATCTCCCTTTTTTCATTTTATGGCACCCATCCCAATCCTTCCTCCATCTATTTATAATCTTTTTATATATGTTCTCCTTTGAAATACAACAATCAAATTCAGAACACTTCTACAATTTTTATTCAGTCTCCACTGGTTATCTCTGCTCATCACCAGGTCAAACCAACTGCTTTCATATCATCCTTATCGACATTTGACCTTTACTTCTAATCCAATTAAACCAATCACAACTTCTCAAGCGTTTTACCCAGTATATGAGAATGTGACAGCGATATTACAAAAGACAAAATATTATTATTTATGCAGAGTTAATAGTGTATCAGGTGACATCCAACCCGCAATTGTCTACGTGCATCCCATCACATGTACTAGCCCAGTGGTCACATGTTGCATGTACGTGCACACAAAGATGAAACCTCAATGTGCTTTGGCCTCAGGTGCCAGGTGGCACTAAGACTGATTATGTATTTAATCTCCTGGCATAGCTCACTCACATATATGCCTACCTTACTGATGATGCTATGCAAAACTCCTATTGGGAATGTGACACTGATGCTTCAAAGGAGGTCACTGACCCGCTTCCTGCAATGAACTGTGGCTTATTTGTTACCTAGAGTGTCTCACCTCCTTTGTGACCTCCATCCAGGCTTGCCTTGGTGCAATGGGATGCTGTCATTTAAGGTCCACTTTAAGGGCCTGATTGGCCATGTTAAAATTGCCCCTTAGTGTCCCAGGATGCGTAGGTTAGAGGGATTAGTTGATTAAAATACATAGGGATGTGGGGATAGAGCCGAGTTGGGATTATGGTCGATGCAGACTTGATGGGCCGAAGGGCCTCTTTCTGCACTGTAGGGTTCTGTGGTTCCTGCCCAGGCTTAATTTTCAGGCTGATGGACACTGAAGACATTTCTTTTTATATTCATTTATGGGGTATGAGCGTCACTGGCCAACCAGCATTTATTGCCCACTCCTTGAACCAAGTGGCTTGCTAGGCCTTTTGAGAGGGCACTTGAGAGTCAACCACATTGTTGTGGTTCTAGAGTTACACGTAGACCAGATAAGGATAACAGATTTCCTCCCCTGAAGCACATGATGATGTTACTGAACCAGATGGATTTTTATGTGAATTGACAATGGTTTCATGGTCATCAGCAGATTCTTAATTCCAGGTATTTTTTATTGAATTCAAATTCCACCATCTGACATGCAGGATTTGAACCTGGGCCCCCAGATCATTAGCTGAGTTTCTGGACTAATAGTTTAGTGAAAATACCATTTGGCTATCACCTCTCCTGAAGAGTGGAAACAGAAAAAGTTTTCAGCTCAATCTTGAGTAGTAGGGGGTGGAGAACATTTCCTTTAAACTAGGAGCACCCTCTTCTAATGGACTGAGACCTCGAGGCCTCCCTATACCCTTTCCTCTCCTCCCTCACCCTGGTCTATCCCGCAGCAGTGAAATCATTCCCTCATGAGCTCCCAGGGCATCCCTTACCTTCCACCTCCAGGGGCCTCTTACTATCACCGCAGTTTGTAAGACATTGATGTGATTTAATGGTTTCAGGTTGAGCGAAGCCATAAAATCTTCCCCCAGGTCAACAGACCTCTCTATTATCGACCTTCCCCTTCTGACTGTTCTGATTCTCGTGGCGGGCGGGACAATAAATTTCTGGACTTAGTCTCAGGCATGGCGCTGCAGTAACTCTCCCGGCCACTGCAGCGCTGTGCCTGGAGGGGCTCGAGGGCTGTCAGCCAATGTGATGGGTCAACGGTTTTCCAAACCGGGACATCCTTCCAGGAGCAGGTGGCGGTCCTGCGTGCTGCCAATCAATTCTCATTGGAGTGTAAAGTGGTAGCAAACCTGTCAGAGTCAGCGGGGGTTCGTTTCTCACCGACTGTCCAGATGATGGGCATTGAGTGCTCAGCGTCCTGAAAATCCAGGCCATGTTTTCTCGATTCTCGTAACTGGGGTTATCTCGGTAATGATTTAATTGACATCTATCACAGCTGTTGCTACATCTAACCTGTGTTTAACAGATGATCTTAGTCCTGGCTTCACTTCTGATAATCTTTAACTTTTCTGTCTTTATAGGATGCCTGCAACTGACAGTTCTAACGTCCGTTATTACTGTCAAGCCTGGGCTATTCATTAAAAATCGTTGGGACTCAGATAAGAACAGTTACAACAATACGTTACTCACAGCTATGACCAGATACACTTTTTTGCAGGCAGATTTAACATATCCATATAAAATCTGTGTGTGTGCCCTTTTAACATACAATGAGACTTGGAGAGACTGGGGAAAGACAGGTTAGATATTTTGTTGGAACAATGATGCACTGATTAAGTACTCTGGGTGGATTGCTTTCACAGCTTACACTGACACAGTGGCTTAGTGAGGAACTAAACACTTAGCTCTGAAAGGTATGGGCCTACAGCGTGATATGCATCATGTTGACCTGTTATAACTGCTTTCAGAACATTACCCTATTCAGTCTGGGCCAGCACCATCTTGCCAGGAGACTGGGAAGAAAAACAAATCCCTGTTACATTTATCAGTGATTCAGAATCATGGCTTTTTGTGTTTGGAAACAAGCTCCATGGGGCCTCTTTTATGTTTCAAGCTGAGATGGCGGGGCAGAAGGAAAAACAGATGATGAGATAACTCATTTTCTCTTTGATGGTGAGATTTTTGGTCTAAGATTGGAGCAGTCGAATAATAGCACATTCACATAGTCACATTGTTCAATGTTTTCGCAGTGGTGTTAACCAGTGGAAAATAAGAAGGTTAATGTTTCTATTAAAATAGCAGACTGGACAATAACCAATCAATAGGATTGTTTATTAATGTTTAACAAGTTAATTTAGAGACTTTTTCTTTGGGATTCTGTGCATCATCAAAGGCAATTTATTTTGAAGCAATTTCTGTCCTTAGCTGGTCTTTTCACCCTCCATAAGTTTCAAATAGTGAGATTCCCTGCCCCATCTCCCACCTACCCCAATCGCCACTCGCTTGTTATCGCTGCCCCTCCCCAACCCCCACTACCTCAGAAAGTGATCTCTATGAGACATCAGGATATCACTTGATCATGTCCTCCAATAATGACCAGCCTGGTGTTTGTAGTCACGGGAAGGGTGCCTCACTTGCAGATGGGGCTGTGAGCCACCTTCTTGGCATCACTTTTTCCACATCCATAGAAACTTGGATGCCCACCCCACTCCAGCATTGCCCCACTCAACCTTCCAGGAAAGCGGCCAATTCAGGAAAAAAATGTGCTTTAGTCTCTTTCTATCTCCATCTCTCTATCTTTCTCTTTCTTCATCTCTCTATGAGTCTCACTGTCTCTCTCAATTTTCTTCTGATTCTATCTCACTTACTCTTCCTTTATGTTACTCTCTTGTATCCATCTCCCTTTTGCTTCTCTCATAAGGTGTCATTTTCCAGCCCCTGCATGTCCTCTGTGGAGGGTTTAATAACAGGCAAATGGGGGTACAATGCAGTGGGAACTGAAAAGTCAGTTTCCTGCCCATGTAAAACGGTGGTTGGAACAAGTGCTTCCCCTCATTCTGCCGGATCACAATTCCTGTCCCATTCAGGCAGATGGAATCTGACCAGAATTGTCTCCCCACACCCCATTATTCCTGTTGCCAATGGGTTTTTGTGCCAGTCTCGAGCAGACCTGGCCCAATGTGGCATGCAAATCTCAGACTTAACTGCAAGAAGACTAAGAAGCTTAGGGAGATTAGAAGTGAAGATGAAGACCTCTAGCGACCAGGTCCTGGAACATCCGTGTACAGCAGTGAGTGAGTGGATCTTCTAACTCCAGAACCTACCAAGAGTTGAATCTTCCATTTTCAATGATGGTGTCCGGATGCCTTTTAAATGTAAGTCCAAATATGATGCCAAGTATGAACTACCTAGCCTTCCCCACTGCGCAAAACATCAGGAAATCTCTGAGGTACAATTAATTAGACCAATGTCATGAAAATTCCCAGCAGCCTCCCTGACAGGACTCTCTTCCCATTCCCGCCCTCACCATTGGACTTAGTTTCAGAATGGAAAATTCCATTCATAATTTCTGTCTTTCCCTCTTCCGGTTAAATACATTCTCTCTTTCACTATATCTCTTTTTCTATCTTTCTTGTCTTTTGTCTCTATTTATATAAGTCTGTTCATCACATCTTTCATCACATCAGTTTCTTTTGTGTTCCCAGTCTGTGTGTTTCAAGTTTATTTATTAATTTCACCAGTCGGTTTATATTAACACTGTAATGAAGTTACCATGAAAGTCCCCTAGTTGCCACACTCTGGTGCCAGTTCGGGCACACTGAGGGAGAATTTAGTATGGCCAATGCGCCTAACCAGTGCATCTTTAGAATGTGGGAGGAAACCGGAGCACCTGGAAGAAACCCACTTAGACATGGAGAGAATGTACAAACTCTGCACGGACAGTGACTTAAGCCGGGAATCGAACCCAGATCCCTGGTGCTATGAAACAGCAGGGCTAACCACTGTTTCGTGCACACTTCCCTTTCTTCTGACCTCTACTACAGACAAAGGGCCTGGTTTTAAACTAACTCACGTGGCAGGAACAGTACTGGGATAGGAGTGTGTGCAGTAATAATATTACAAAAGTAAAATACTGCTGATGCCGGAAATAAAAACAAAAAATGCTGGAAAAACACAGTTGGTCTGGCAGCATCTGTGGAGAGATAAACAGAGTTAATGTTTTGAGTCTGGATGACTCTTCGGAGCTAAAGAAGGGGAGAAATGGGACAAATTTCATACTGTAAGAGAGGTCCAGCAGGCGGAGGAAAGTAAAAGATGGGAAAAGGTTGTTTGACTGATGGTCAAAAATCATCTAATCAAATAATGAAGAGACTTTCCAATTGTTATAGGTAGGCACCGCACCATGAGGACAGGGTATACTGGTGACCAATGGCACGTATGTGGGATACAAAAATTAGAGTTAGGAAGTCATGCGATGGCACATCCAGGAATATGCTTAGTGTAGGCCAGATCAGGTAAGGTCTGCAAATTTCCTTCCCTAAAGGACAATAGTAAACTAGATGGGTTTTCTCAACAACAGTTTCGTGGTCATTATTAGACTTGTAATTCCAGATTTTTATTGAATTCAAGTTTCACCATCTGCTATGGTGGGATTCCTCAGAGCATTACCCTGGATCTCTGGATTGATAATAACAATAATAATAATTAATAACCCAGAGACCCAGGGTAATAGTCCAGAGATCAAGGGTAATACCATTGCGCAATTACCTCCCCTCGATTCAGTGTGAGATTCATTGTGTTGGCTTTCCTTGGAGTGAATTTCTCCAAGGAGACCAAAGGTGACAATTCTGCAGCCAGCCTAGCAATCACACTTTGCCAGCCTTTTCATTCCAATGGCTTACACATTCTGTGTTGTTGTTTATCAAAGTCCATTACTATGGTTACCTTCGAAGTGGACCCACCACCAGAGATAAACAAGTGCTGAGACTCAAGGAAAACAATTAATGCCTCTCTTTGAGGCAATAAGAAGGGAAGTCATTCACTAACCCCCCTTGAGAGAGCTTTACTTTTGTCATTAATTGGAGCAGTTCCACATAGCATTTTGTATGTTTTTGGGACAACCAAGTAAATGACAGTTATTGGCTCATCTTCCCATTCCACTTCTCAATTATCCAGAATCCCATCCTTGTTTTGGGATTTCTCCAGATTAAGCGCTCACGGCATGCATTTTAAATAAGGTCTCCCTAATTCTTTATCATTTGTTATAACAGAATGATGTTTCTCAAAGCATCTTTACATAGCCTGTATACAGTGTTGCGGCAGTAAAAATATCACAGTTCCTCTCATTTTCAGTCCTGGGAAATGTAGCTGTGTGTTTTATATACAGTGCAACAGCTCACCAAGTTTCTTGAATAGTGACTTCTTAGAATCATAGAATCCCTACAGTACAGAAGGAGGCTGCACATCTTTGGATGGTGGAAGGAAACAAGAGCATCTGGAAGAAACCTATGCAGACACAGGGAGAATGTACAAACTCTACACAGACAGTCACCCAAACCCAGGTCAATGGCACTGTGAGGAAGCCGTGCTAAGCACTTCCATTGATTGAAAGACAGGGACAGTGAGTGTATGGAAATACTATCTGAGTTCTCCGAGTTGTTCACCAACATCCGAACTTGGACATCAGTGGTTATTCCCATCATTGTCATTGGAACACCCTACCTTATAATGCAAAGGGTATACCTAACAGCACCAACCACACTGATTCAAGAAGATTCACCGAACAGAAATGTGCAACAAATGCCGATCTTGCCAAGATCCCATGAAAGAACATATTAAAAATAAATACAACAGAGAGAAAGTCTGCATCATACAAGGTTCATGCATCAAATCAGCCCAATCAATCATGGTCCTATCTTCTTAAGCAACAGAGTTATGGTTCATTCGCAAAGAGCTCTCCCAATCTGCACAAAACTGTCTAGGGAGGGCATGTGTAAGTCTATTTATTAGTGTCACAAGTTGGTTTATATTAACACTGCACTGAAGTTACTGTGAAAAACCCCAAGTCACCACACTCCGGCTCCTGGGTACACTGAGACTGAATTTAGCATAACCAATGTACCTAACCAGCATATCTTTTGCACTGTGGGAGGAAACTGGATTATTGGAGTAAACCCACACAGACACGGGACGAGTGTGCAGACATCGCATAGTCAATGACCCAAGCCAGGAATTGAAACAGCAGTGCCACTCTGTCAGCCCATGTTCATAACTTTAAAGATATGAACTCCATTCAATGTGACTCTGTATTTTTAAAAAGAAAAGAAAGAAACATGGAGTAGTGGAATTTTAAGCTCCCAAAATGATTGCCAAAATGTAAGACTATTGTTTGTAATTTCTGTACAGACAAGGATTAATTCAAGTCTAAACATGCTTCTGGAAAAGCAATTCTGATTACAAAAATCATTTATAATCTTGCATCTCCTATAGAAACTGAAACACAATACCTTCCCCCCACCACGTCCATTTCCACAAACCTGCATCCCACCCCATATCTGCAAACTCAAAACTGAGCAAAGAGAGACATGGGGAAACCAGTTTATCACAAGCAAGTGTGATCGATCATCATTCATTCCCCCATTGCCTAGCAATGGCATTTAACTGTGAATCAGTGGACAGTGGAAGGATTAAGCATGTGGTCATAACTTTCTGCAGATATCAAATCTTATTTCTCCAGGGATTAGCCAGAGGCAAATCAGTCAGAACTCAAGACAGACCATTGGACCAACAAGAAGACAGAACCCTGCCTAACAACCAATCACCTGAGAGACTGAGAAAGGGCTAATTTGCTTTCATCTTCAATAAAAGTATAATCTATTCTCCAAGTAAGCTCAACCCCAATTTAGTCTGAAAAATCCAGAGACTTTCAATCTCTTACACCTATACAATGGTTAGCACTGCTGCCTCACAGTGCTAGGGACCTGGGTTCAATTCCAGGCTTGGGTCGCTGTGCGGAGTCGGCATGTTTTCCCCAATATCTATGTGGGTTCCCTCCCACAGAGTGATAGATGAATTGGCTGTGCTAAATTCCACCTCCGTGTATTTGAATAGGCACTTGAATATGGTGACTAGGGGATTTTAACAGTAAGTTCATTGCAGTGTTAATGTAAACCTACTTTTGACACTAAGAATAAAATTAAAAACTTAAAACCTTCAAAGAACCTTGAGATCCTCCCTCCAGGCATACAATGGGTTAATCTTAAAGAACTAATTTAAATATTTTGATTTGTTTTCTCATCATTCCATTAACAACCCAAGCACATGCATCATCAACTCTGCTGCTGTGTACGTGCCTGTGTATTTAAGGAGTGAGTGTTTTGTTGTGTCCATATTCTGGCTGCACGAATAAACATTTATCTTTTGTGCTGATTTAAACTGACCAGAAAGCCTGTTTCGTGTGTAGTTTGAAAAGTCACACCCCCCGAAAAGGTGGTTTAAAACACATTCCCTTTAAACATGCACACCTTGTTGCGAACAACCAGGAACTGAGGGAACAGGCTAAAAGTAACTTCATCACCACCTCTCCCTGCCTGTAACAACCATCACACAATTAGACTGACTGTCAGTCGTATCTGATTGTAACTGTGTCACAGAAAGTATTAGTTACCTATCATCTTCATATAACGAGCAGAACTCACTGCAAAAACTGATAAAACAGCCACAAACAATTTACGCAGGTATGATCACCTAACCAAATGACTCTCTATCGTACCACTCTTTGGTCAGCTTGCAATCTCGATCATGTTAATCAAACTTACAACATGTTACACTTCCACTGAAGTGACTGAATTTCATAACATGGTGGATTGGCAGGTTGAGATTTTCCCTGAAACTGGCTTTAGGGCCAATTGCCTCACACAGTCCTTTGGTTGGTGGTATCTGCATTCAAATGTATCTCAACTCCACGTGGACTTTCCTGTCTTGCCAGTGATGGGGGTTCATGGTGGATGGGACTGGAAAATTTGGCAGTCGGTTTCCAGCCAACATAAAAATAGCTCGCGATTGTGCTTTCTCAATCTTAATGGTGGGTCAGCTAGGTTGCTGCGCCATGTTGGATTCTGCATTGACCCATCACAAATATTAAAAGCAAGCTCACCAGGAGCACAACCCTCCCCCATTCCAGACCAAAAGGCCACACCAGTTCCAATCAGACCAGTGCGATTCACAATCAGATAGGACGGCACGGTGGTTAGCACTGCTCCCTCACAGCATCAGGGACCTGGGTTTGATTCCTGGCTCGAATCAGTGTCGTGTGTAGTTTACACAGTCTTCCCGGGTCTGCGTGGGTTTCCTCCGGGTACTCCAGTGTGCTGCCACAGTCTAAAGATATGCGGGTTAGGTGGATTGGCATGCTTGTGTCAGGGATGCTAGCTAGGGTAAATGCATGAGGTTCTGGGGATAGGACCTGGGTGGGATTGTGGTCAGCACAAACTCAATGGGTTGAATGGCCTCCTTCTGCATTGTAGGGATTCTATGACATGTACTTAGGGATCGGCATGTCACACGTGTCTTCAAGGTGTTTTTCCCATCTTTCTCTGTGCTACACTCATGGTTTCTCCAACTCTGTCCAAGGTTGTGCAGGTATGACCAGCAGGAACTGAACAGGGGTACAGAACAGAAACAGAATTGGGGGTACAAAGCCAAGGCTCTCCATGAGACATATTAGGAGCAGTCAAATACCAATTTAGTTGATTAAGCAACTTAACTCAGACTTGCGATTTCATTCTTGAGTATAATTCCAACTGGGGCCTTGCAAAGACCCTTTGTCCCACTCTTGGGAAATCTTGAGTGTCAGAAGGAGCCAATAGAAAAGATGTAATATGCCAGTATTAAAATACAAATGCATGCAGGAAGTCACCAAAATCCTCTATAGCAAGGCTCACAGTTGTGTGCAGTTTTCTCTAGATGTCACCAGCCAGGCTGCCAGAACTGTGGTCTTTGCTGCTATCTCCGGATTCCCACAGGCTGCCATTGACTGCACTCAAATGGCTTTAAGAGCTTCTTGGTAGCAGCTCCTCCAATTCATCAACAGGGAGGGCTTTCACTCTCTTAATATACAACAGGTCTGCCATCACCACAAGTAGATTACACAGGTATGTGCAAGATATCCTGGAATTTCCCATGATTCATACATCTTGAGTCACTTGCAGGTGCTCAGATTTTTGAGTGTCCTTTCTGTAATATGATAACAGCAGTCACAGGCTGTCTTATGAGTGATGAGCAGGTGGTGGGAGCTCACTTGCTTGGATGGGATGGTGGTCTCACCCCTAGTGCAGTCCTTGTCCTTGCCACCCAGCTTGAAGAAGTTTATTTATTAGTGTCACAAGTAGGCTGAGAAAATCGCCACATTCTGGCTCCTGTTTGGGTACGCTAAGGGAGAATTTAGCACTGCCAATGCACTTAACAAGCATGTGTTTCAGACTGTGGGAGGAAGCTGGAGCACCCGGAGAAAACCCATGCAGATACAGGGAGGACTCCGCACAGACAGTGACCCAAGTCGGGTCCCTGGCATTCTGAGGCAGCAGTGCTAATCACTGTGCCATTTTGCTGCCTATTGCCACAACAGGCTCTTCAAACTGAGTGAGAGGGCTAAGCAGAGACAACCCCCTGTATCTGCGTTCTCTGTCTGCTGTTGTGGGTAATCTTCTCCTGCATAAAAATAGATGGATAGACTGTGAGCAGGACAGATGCGAAGGCAAGTGACAAGGATGCCCATCTTTTGTGACTGTGCTGAGCAGACTAGTGTGAGGGCTGAGGACGGAAGATGTGTAGAATGTCAGAAGGGATGAAGACGTCAAAGTGTGTGTGAGAAAGTCAATGGTGATGTCCTTTGTCTTGGTGGTAAGTGAGATCCTTGTTGACTTGAATCGTGCAACTGCCTGATGGAATTGTGACAGTTGAGAGTGAGGGGAAGATCGGCTTATCCTGGCTGTGCAGATGAGATCGTTCATCTTTTCTCTGCACTGGATGGTAGTGCTGAACATATTGGCCTCCCAACTCAGAGTGATGAGATTTGTGAACTTCCTTCTGCTATCACGGGGATAAGGAGTGTCCTGGAATGCCTTCACTGCATCCAGAAGTAGTATCAATGCATCCAAAACAGAAAAATGCTGGAAAGTCTCAATAGGTCTGGCAGCATTTGTCAGGAGAGAAAAGAGCTGATGTTTCGAGTCCAGATGATCCTTTGTCTAAGCTTTGATAAAGGATCAACTGGACTCAAAACACTTTTCTTTCCTTACAGAAGATGCCAGGCCCATTGAGATTTTCCAGCATTTTGTTTCTTTTGGTTTCAGATTCCAGCATCCACAGTAATTTGCTTTTATCTAGTATCAATGCATTGTTGCTGAACTTGGTGGCATTCTGTTTCCTTCCTTTGAGGGCTTTCACTATCTTCAAGCAGCCCTGGGCTGTGGACAGTGAAGAGTTAGGGTTAGTGTGGTTTAAATATGGCATCTAGAATGGTAATCCAATGAGGTCAAGGTGAGCAGACAAATTGTAGAATGTGCCACCATTATATTCAACATTCTTCCTGAAAAGCGGATATTCTGGCATAGAAACACACCGTTCCACCCAGCAAGAAACTCACCTGCCACTGCACTGAGTCTCGGGCCCAGAGAATCCCAGCCTATATCATTAGAGGGCCTATTTTAAGTAGAGCGTAATTCCAAGTGTACTGTTTTTTTTTAAACCTAACATATCTGTGAAGATTTACTCTTCAGTAGAAGTTATAAGCATTACAACAGTACTTTTGCCCAATACCCGAATGCTGTAGAAAAATAAAACTTTCCATTCTTGCACATAAACACACCAGAGACTTGCATGCACACACCATCCTGTTCTATATAATCAAACATTACTTATTCAAACTTAGTGTAGCCAAACTATATACAATTTAGATTGTTTGAATCAATATCATGAGAGTTATCAGAATTTATATGACTAGAAGTGTTAGTCTTACAGTGGACTTTAGTTTACCAACATATAATCTGTATATATATGTAGTCTTTATCCTTCTTCTAAATAAAGAAACAAGTTTTAATTGCAATACTTTACAAACATTAAGTACACAGTAGATAAGGGCATTAACTAGCTAAATTCTGCTGGAAAAAAATAATAATACATTAATGACACTCACCATTGGCCAGCAACTTCAGTGGGATAAGTGATATGCCTTGGTTGTTAATCTCCATAGCTTTCTGGTTGATTTATGTCATTTCCACTTTTGCCTTGCATAACACCATCTCACCTTGAACCTCCCAATTTTATTTGAACAACTTGTTGGAATTGCACAATAGTTGTGTATTAAACTCACTATAGAACTTAAGTCTGGTAATTAAGAATATAAGTGCCCCTTTTGACAATGTAATTATTGATAATGCATTGCCAATGAACCTCCCTGGCTCAGATACAACATAAACTTTGCAATCTCATTCATGCCTGTAGATAATTGTTGTTAGAGATTTTTTTAAAAATTCAAATATTTACTTTTCAAACATTTTCCTTTGCTTCAAATTTTTTTCTCTATCCAATTTTTCTTTCAATCTCTAATTTTCTTTTTGTACCTGATTGACTAATTAATAAGGATAAGGAGTACAAGAGCAAGGAGACTATGCTGTACTTATACAAGACATTAGCTAGACCTCAGCAAGAATATTGTGCATAATTCTGGGCATCCCATGTGAAAGCATTGGAGAGATTGCAGATGAGGTTTACAGGAACATTTCCAGAGATGAGAAACTTCAGTTTTGAGTGTAGATTGGGGAGGTTGGTATTGTTCTCTTTGGAGACAAGATTGAGAGGTGATTTGATAGAGACGATCAAAATCATAAAGTGGCTGGACAGAGTAGATAGTGAGAAATTATCAAGGACAAGAGGACACAGACTTAAGATCATTTGCAAAAGGAGAAAATGTGAAGTAAGAAAAGGCTTTTTCAGATAGCAAGTGGTTTGAGTCGAGAATGCATTGGCTGGAAGTTTGGTGGACACGGGTTCAACTGAGGCATCCAGGAGTGCATTAGATGATTGCTTGAATAGAAAGAATGAGTGGGATATGGGGAAAAGATCGGGGAATGTCATTAACCATGATGCTCATTTGGAGAGCTGGTGCTGACTCGATGTGCCAAAGACCTCCTTCCGCTCAATAACAATTCTATGACTCTACCCATTTCTATTTGGCTTTCTTCCTTATTGTTTCTCAAAAATAGAATAAGCTCTATTCTCTCTCATAGATGCTGTCAGACCTGCTCAGATTTTCTAGCATTTTCTGTTATTGTTTCAGTTTCCAGCATCCATCGTATTTTGCTTTTACCTTTTCTCTAGCCAATCTTACTCTGAGGCCCCAAATCACATCCAATTTCATTTAAGATGAAGCCATATCTAGCCTCTGGTTCAACTGATAGGTGTAAGGTCATCATAATAGTGCTGAGTTTCATTATTTCATACTATAGACGACTTTTGGGTCTTTGACTAGCGCTCTTTACATTCCAATTTGGTAACTGAGGACTATTGGCTTCAGTACATAATCAAACATAGTTTGTGCATTGCTCCAATTCCTATCACCCCAAGAATAACAGGATTTTGCCAAATTATTTGCACTGAAAGATCTCAGATTATCACACACAATAGTGCATAATTTAATTTCTTCTACTCAAGTAGAAACAATTAAGCCTCATTATTGATTGCGCACTGTATTGTGCAATAAGTAGCTGAATACTCTTAGAATATACTGAGACATCTATAGTCTGGAACTTGACCGATCTCAATGCTGAATCAGATAGGCCAAAGGCCTAACGCTCACTGCACCGCAGGTCTCATTTTATTACAGAGTGGCAAACTGCAGACATTTCTCAGATGCCGCAGCCAGCTAGTTGGCGAAGAACATTTAAATTTGGGGCTGTTAAATCAGCAGTTACCTTCAGGTAGATCTAGAGAGAAGGAAGAGTGACTCGGAAATTGGAAGCACGAGCACTGGCATGCACTCCTGGTTCTAATGTGGAGTCAGGAGTGGCAATCCTTCTACTCCACAGATTCAGATTCAGACAAGTATTTCATAGAAGAAGAAGAGTCATAGAATCCCGACAGTGCAGAAGGAGGCCATTTGGCCCATCAAATCTGCACAGACTCTGACTCAAGTTTACCCATAGTCCTATATATTAACCTGCTAATCCCCCTGACCTATATATCTTGGATATAAGAGACATTTTAGCGTGGAATGTGGGAAGAAACTGGAGCACCTGAGGAAACCCACGCAGACATGGGGAGAATGTGTAAACTCCACTTAGACAGTGAATTGAGGCCAGAATTGAAACCAGGTCCCCAGTGCTGTGAGGCAACAGTGCTAACCACACTGCCACTGTGCTGCCTTTTCAAATTTGATTAGTTGGCCTCAGGGGGCCTGGTGATCCTGAATGCTGTGGATCTAGCACTGGTTTGGTAAAGAAGTCACTATGGGGCTAACATTCCAGAAGGAAAATCAGTTCAAAATAATTGGACCCCAGTAAAAATCAGTAATACCAGTAATGCTGGAGTTCCAATTTAAGGCATACGTGGCCAGTTTGGAGAAGGTTTACTGATGCCCCTCATTTCCAACTTATACTGTTGTTTTTCCTTGAGACACATGCCTGACACAGAGGGGACACCTCTATTAATAACCTTCTTTCCATATCAAACATCCCCCTCGAAAGATCTGGCCCCTGCAGATGCTTCTACCCCTCTGGCATTTCCACTTTCTACCAACATGCCCAACCCTTACTACCCATCTCCCAATCAGTTGCGCTCAATTCCTCCACCACGCTTCCCACCCACCCAACCCTGTCTCACAGGCCTCAAGTTATCTCCCTGTGCCTAAATCCCCAAACCCAACATGGTCCTGCGAGAGGGCTGAAATCTCGCCTCTGGTCAATTGACTCTCTTTGTTTTCAGGGTGGGCAGTATCCATGGGGATGTGTTCACCACTGGTTTTAAATTTGATAGGCAACACGACAGCTCAGTAACTATCGCTGTGCTGTGCAAATACATGGATTTGGGCCTGTGTCTGTGGGAGTTTGCGCATTCTCCCTGTGCTTGTGAGGGTTTTCTCCGGGTACTCCGGTTTCCTCCCACATCCCAAAGATGTGCTCTTAGGCTAATTGGCAAAACAAATTCTCCCTAAATTGACTCAAATTTGGTTTTTAATCCATAGATTTATAAACATAGACAGGGATCACGGGTAGAGGTGGGAACATCGGGGTGGCGGCGCGGGCTCATTGGGCCGAAGGGCCTGTTTCCTGTGCTGTTTTGTTCTTTGTTCATTAATGAAGCCTCAATGTCCTTGTCTTCGCCATCTTTTTCAATTCTACAACCTTCCAAGATTTTTTCATATTTTTTTCCGTATTTTTTCACTCTTCCACTTTTGGCCTGCTGTCTATTCTCAATTTTCTTTACTGCTCTAATGATGGCTGTGCCTTCAGCTGCCTTGGGCCTATTTTCTGAAAGTCCTTTCCTAATTCTATCCGCTTCTTTCCTCTTTAAAGCTTTCACCAAGCCTTTGGTACATCTATCTTAATATGGCTTTTATATGGCTGTGTCAAATATTGCTTAATAAAGCTCTGGTGATGTGTCTTGGACATTTTACTATGTTAAAGACATTACGTAAATGTAAGTTGCAGTTGTTGGTACTTATATCCGACTACATAATTTCAGGGTTGAGGAAGCAAAAACAGTGCAGGATTTTATTAAGTTTAATGCAGAATTATACACTTGTTTCTATATAGAAATGATAGATTTAAACTTGGTCTATGATTCTGCAATCATTCACTAACACTTACATTGGTACATTGTAAACTTTCATTAATATAGACACTTGGAGCTATGAAGCAATTGGAACTATCAAAACAATTGTTAAAAGTGTCAAGATAAACTGCCAATGGGAAGTATTAAGCTGTCAAGACATGTAGAAAAAACTCTTGCCCTTAAACCCTTCTAAGCACTTAAGAAAAACGATTGCTTGCTACTTCACTCTGTTAACTTTAGGGTTATTATCACTAGATCAGTGCCGTATGACCAATTTCACAACAGTCCATTATCACAGAAGGGTGCCTGCCTACTGTGAAAATGCAGTAAGAAGTCTTACCACACCAGGTTAAAGTCCAATAGGTTTATTTGGTAGCAAACACCACTACCTTTCAGAGCGCTTGGTGCTCTTTCATCAAGTGAGTGGCAGATTTTTGATAATGGACAATCATATTGATAGTTCGATGTAGTTATGGACTCTTTGAAGTGGGACTGTGAACTCAATGCTTGTTTTTATGGGGGATAATGCAATTGAATGAAATATTTGTTGTTATAGGGGATAATTTGATTAAAAGGGTGCAAGTATAGCACTTTTTTATGAATGAGAATTTTAAAATAAAGTCTGCTATAGACACTTAGAACGTTATATTATTTAATCTCAACATGAATCCTGAGGTCTGTACGTGGTGAATACTGAGTTAATTAGCATTGTAAGTATAAGGGCAGAGGTGGTGGGTGGGGAGGGCATGGGCTGACTTAAATTAGAACATAGAACATAGAACATTTCAGCGCAGAACAGGCTTTCGATGTTGCGCCGACCAATTAAGAAAAAGCAATGACCCTCAGTAAATTTGCAGATGATACTAAAGTTGGTGGTGTGGTAGATAGTGAAGAGGGGTGTTTTAGTTTACAGAGTGACTTGGACAAGTTGCAGAGCTGGGCCGAGAGGTGGCAAATGGAGTTTAATGTGGAAAAGTGTGAGGTAATGCACTTTGGCAGGAACAATAAATGTGTAGAGTATAGGGCTAATGGTAGGGCTCTTAATAGTGTTGAGGAACAGAAGGATCTTGGTGTATGTGTCAATAGATCCCTGAAAGTAGGCAGTCAAGTGGATAAAGTTGTTAAGAAGGCTTATGGAGTCTTAGCTTTTATTGGTAGGGGGATTGAATTTAGGAGCCGCAGCATCATGTTGCAGCTGTACAAAACTCTAGTGCGGCCGCACTTGGAGTATTGTGTGCAGTTCTGGTCGCCACATTATAAGAAAGATGTGGAGGCATTGGAGAGGGTACAGAGGAGGTTTACTAGGATGTTGCCTGGTATGGAGGGCAGGTCCTATGAAGAGAGGTTGAAGGATTTGAGGTTGTTTTCGTTAGAAAGGAGGCGGCTAAGGGGGGATCTTATTGAAACATATAAGATAATTAGAGGTTTGGATAGGGTGGACAGTGATAGCCTTTTTCCTAGGATGGAAAAAGCTAGCACGAGGGGACACAACTTTAAATTAAGGGGTATGAGTTATAGGACGGATATCAGAGGTAGGTTCTTTACTCAAAGAGTGATTAGGGAGTGGAATGCCCTGCCTGCAGCTGTTGTAGATGCGCCAAGTTTGGTGGCGTTTAAGAGGTTAGTTGATAAGTATATGGATGAGAAGGGAATGGTTTAGTTGGAGGGGCATTGCTTTTTATTTTGGTCGGCACAACATCGAAGGCCGAAGGGCCTGTTCTGTGCTGTATTGTTCTATGTTCTATGTTCTATGTTCTAACCTAAACCATTCCCTTTTCATCCATAAACTTATCTACTAACCTCTTAAATGCCACCAAACTTGGCGCATCTACAACTGCAGCAGGCAGGGCATTCCATACCCTTACCACCCTCTGGGTAAAGAACCTACCTCTGACATCCGTCCTATAACTACCACCCCTTAATTTAAAGCTATGTCCCCTCGTGCTAGCTTTCTCCATCCTAGGAAAAAGGCTATCACTGTCCACCCTATCTAAACTCTAATCATCTTATATGTTTCAGTAAGGTCTCCTCTTAACCACCTTCTTTCTAACAAAAACAACCTCAAATCCCTCAGCCTCTCTTCATAAGACCTGCCCTCCATACCAGGCAACATCCTGGTAAACCTCCTCTGTACCCTCTCCAATGCCTCCACATCTTTCTTATAATGCGGGGACCAGAACTGCACACAATACTCCAAGTGCGGCCGCACTAGAGTTTTGTACAGTTGCAACATGACGTTGCGGCTCCAAAATTCAATCCCCCTACCAATAAAAGCTAAGACTCCGTATGCCTTCTTAACAACCTTATCGACTTGATTGCCAACTTTCAGGGATCTATGCACATATACACCAAGATCCCTCTGTTCATCAACACTATTAAGAGTCCTACCATTAGCCCTATACTCTACACATTTGTTATTCCTGCCAAAGTGAATTACCTCACACTTTTCCGCATTAAACTCCATTTGCCACCTCTCGGCCCAGCTCTGCAACTTGTCCAAGTCTCTCTGTAAACTATAACACCCCTCTTCACTATCTACCATTCCTCCGACTTTGGTGTCATCCGCAAATTTACTAATCCATCCTTCAATACCCTCATCCAGATCATTTATAAAAATTACAAACAGCAGGGGCCCCAAAACAGATCCCTGAGATACACCACTTGTAACCGAACTCCATGATGAATAATGTCCATCCACCACCACCCTCTGTCTTCTATCAGCTAGCCAATTCCTAATCCAATTAGCTGAATCATCCTCAATCCCATACATCTGCATTTTCTGCAGAAGCCTTCCATGGGGCACCTTATCGAACGAAATTGGCATTAAAAGTGGCTATAATAGGTCACATAGGGTGAATAGGGTGCAGATATTTGCATGGAAGGTATGAGAGGACGTGAGGGTGGTGGAGGGAGGCATTAAGTGCCATGGATTGGCATGAATAAGGATTGGGAGTATGTGAGGGCTAAGGGAATATGAGGGTGAGGGTTGGAAGTTACTTTATATGTTTCCTTTTTTTTGTATAACTTCAGTACAGTGCCAGCTCACGGAGGCAAGCCTTCCAACCAGCCCCTTGCACATCGGCAAGCTCCACGGTCATTCTGACATCACCCAGCCAGACTCCTTGGAAACTACAACATCCCAGAATGAAAATGCAACTTTCCAGGGCACTTGTTCCCTGGTCAGGTTTGCAGAGATGGGAAGTCTCCCAACTCTGCACTTCTGGCCAAGGGAGCGAAAATCCCATCTTAAGTCTAATGATTAATACTTATTATAACATGAGAATTACATTTAAGTAAAGGAAACATGAACATTCTGTTGACAAATGGTTCACAGTACATGAATCAGACATTCCCTGTTGCACACTTTCCCAATAATTGCGACACTGGAGATTGACCTCCAATGTGTTCACTTTCCCTGATGTGAACTGGGGTTGGTCACAAGCTGCTCTTCTAACCTTCAAGAGGCAAAATTGAAACTTATGGGAAGGATTTTCCAGCCGGATCTGTCCCATTTTCACAGTAACTTCACTGCAGTGTTAATGTGAGCTTACTCGTGACACTACCAAATAAACAAAGCTGGAAAATCCACCTATAGTCAACGGATCATTGCATGGTCAATGTACCGCTCACTACAATTCCCATGGTGAGTGAGATGGGAAAATGCTGCCCTTAAGTTGTGTAAGATAATGTGACAATGGAAAATAAACCAGCAGGGAACTTAACTGAAGTAAATTGAATAAATGTATTTAAGCTTGATTTGTATCTGGAAAGAGGAAAGGCTTAGAAATGTGAGCTGAGGTCAAAGGCCAAGTCACAATTTTTTAAAGTTAAAGTTTATTTATTAGTTACAAGTAAAGCTTACATTGACACCGCAATGAAGTTATGGTGAAATTCTCCTAGTCACTACCATCTGTTAGGGTCAATGCACCTAACCAGCAGGTCTTTAAGCATGTGGAAGGAAACCGGAGCACCCAGAGGAAACCCACGCAGACATGAGGAGAACATGCAAATTCCGCACAGATAGTGACCCAAGCCAGGAATCGAACCCAGGTCGCTGACGATGTGAGATAGCAGTGTACCACCAAGCTACCTTGTGCTACCGTGCCGCCCTAATAATTATCTTAAAAGTTCTAATGCTCTTCTCCAAAAAGCTCCTACATTAAATTTGGCATGGCCAGGCACAAGTGCTTTTGTGTCCCTAGGAAGATAGGGCCTATAGTTCTGCCCAGTCAGAATTTAACAGAAACCTAGGTATTTACCCTAGTTTCAATTTTCTGTTTGCCATGGAACAGGCAGGAATCCTTTAAAAATCCTTGCCAAACATGCCCACTGCTGGATGTAGGCCAGATATAGTTAAGTATGAAATACATGCTGAAGGAAGCTGGCAGCAACTTCAATGGAAGAATGAGTTACCACTGTGGCAAGGCGATGGTCCACACAGAATGAATCACAAAAATATGGTACCTATTGGCACTCACCACAGAGAGACTTCAGAGCAGAGAGAAACATCAAGGGTGCAAATATGTAGTTCAGACCTAATAAAAAACAGTGAGAGAAAATTGATTGAATAATTCGTGGAAGTGACTGACAATAACAAGAGTGGCGTGACATCTGCCACATCATCATACTGACAAACACTACCAACAGATCCCTAAGAGGTAAGAAACTGAAGCTCTATTAACATTAATAAATCAAGGTATATATTTCTTTCTTTGTCATGGGGGTGCATTTCCTTGCTGATTTGTACAGTGTTTCGAAAAACAACAGTGGGTTCATAAGAATTCCTCCTGGCACAGTGCAGTGACTTAGCAAGGTTTGAATATTAAAAGCCATGTGAGTTTTGGGTGTGGTCGAAGACCTGAAATTTTCAAAAATGTGCATGTGCCTGGAAGTTATTTCCAAAGCGCTGACTTCCTTACTTAACTCAGATTCCGGCAGCACGGTGGTTAGCACTGCTGCTTCACAGCACCAGAGATGCAGGTTCAATTCCAGTCTCGGGTGGCTGACTATTTGGAGTTTGTACATTCTCCCAGTGTCTGTATAAGTTTCCTCCGGGTGCTCCAGTTTCCTCCCACAGTCCAAAGATATGCAGATTAAGAAGCTTAGCCATGCTAAATTGCCCCTTATCGTGGAATTCTTCTGTCCAGCTTGCCACAGAAATCATAGCAGGTAGGGGCAATCCATGCATTGACCTCAAGCAGGATTTTCCAGTTTTGGGGGTGAGCACGGCTGGAAAATTCTGCCCTTCATGCCAGGGGGACTATCTAGGGTAAATACATGGATAGGGCCTGCTTGGATTGTTGTCAGTGTAGGTTTGATGGGCCGAATGGCCTCCTGCACAGCAGGGATTGTAAATGTAAGATTGTATATATCTGGCTGCACGTGCCAGGTTAAAGATTTCAATGCTTATATCAACGTATTGCGGTGATATTTTAACCAGCATTTAAACTTCTAATATCACATGCACTGTCTCTGGTCTTCCTAAAGCTCATCCAAGTAAGAAGAGAATTGCCATTCATGGTGCTCATTAATAACAAGAGCTTTCCGAGAGCTGTAAAAACTCCATGTTCACAGACACTTCCTGACCTCTCATTGGGAAAAGATTTGTTGAGTAAGATTTGTGTTGAGAGGCTCTTGCCTTTTGGGAAGCGCTGAGACTTCAGCTCAGGTTGGGTGGTAGGACTGGATCTTGGCTGAGACGGAAGATGATCATTAGCAGCACTGAAAGTCTATCTTGGAGAAACCTGCAGGTGTTGAGCAGATGTGGGGGCAGCAGTAGGGCCCGGCACATCAATAATAGTTCCTCTTCCTCAACTTCTCAAAGCAGTAGTTACTCTGCAGGCTGAGGTTGTCATGTTAGGTGGGGAGAGACATCTACAGTCTGAAATTTTCCAGTCCCATCCACTGCAGGAACTGATGGATGTATAATTTGGTGGACCAGTGAAAAGAACAGACTGGAATTTCAAGTCTCACCCTTGGTTTCTGTTGGGCCTGGTGACCATGCATTACCAGTGAACATGGAAGTGACTATTGTCCTCAACCTTTTGCCTCCAGGTCCATCTGAGTCTCGAAGACAAGACATATCCAGGATCTCCCAGTTAGTTGCATATAAACATCATGAGGCAAGTCACCAAATGTTTGCGAGGGTCTGAAGTTCTGTTAACGTCAACTGGAATGACATCAGACAGAGTGAGTGGGTGCTCAGCTTTCCATCTCTGGCCGGTTTCCCATAAGGCCGGATGTCATTAACAGCGTGCATGTGGTAATCTGTGTGACCCCAGATCAACTGCGAGTATTGGGCCATTGTAGGAGGTTTTAGTTCAACAATGTACAGCTGGTGTGCAACAACCAGAGAAAGTTCATGCAGACATGATTCAGATTCCTGGGGGACTGCCATGATCTTTTCAACTCACAGCCGTCCAAGTTTCCTTTACTCATTATTTCTCACTTACTTCCTGCTCTGACATGGTGCAACCTTGATGGCTTCAGCAGACCAAGAGGCAGGTTGCTCAGTTCACTGCTCTGAGTGTTGAGACCTATAGCTGTAAGAACCTTTGAGAGCCCAGCCAAAGAGTCATCCACCTGCATCCAATGCAGGAACACGCATCTCCACCTGGAGAGGAGATAGCTGGTGGGAGACTAATCTAACCCTCACCTAACCTGCACATTTTTGGACTGTGGGAGGAAACCAGAGCGTCTGGAGAAATCCAAACAGACACGGGGAGAATGTGCAAACTTCACACGGACAGTGACCCAAGCTGGGAATTGAATCAGGGTCCAGGCACTGTGAGGCAGCAGTGCTAATCATTATGCCACCATACCGTCTCCACCAAAGACATCCGAAGATGTACGGGTTAGGTGGCCACGCTAAATAGCCCTATAGTGTCAGGGGGACTACTTGGGGTAAATGCATGGGGTTATGAGGATAGGGCCTGGGTGGGATTGTGATTGGTGCAGAGTGGATGGGCTGAATGGCCTCCTTCTGTACTATAGAATTCTCTGATCCTATGACTGATTGGGGAGGTTTGTGGTGCAATGGGTCTTTCAGGCAAGCTTCCACTTCTGTGTTTCTGTTTGCCATCATCCCTCTCATGATTCAGTCAGGAATTCTCTGGCCTCCCCATGGCGTTTTACTTGGCTGCTGTCAATGAGACTTCCCATTAATCCCACCCCACGCCACAATGAAACCAGCGGTGGTGAAGAACCATCAGCAGGACAAGAAAATCCCACTGATGTAAAGAGCTGGAAGAACATTTCTTTTCCCCGTTCTCAGAGGAAAAGAGCAAAGACAATTAGAGAGAGATAAAGAATTGGAGGTATGGTTGATGGATAAAAAGAAGGAAACACTGGGGGAATCATTGGCATCTCAGTTTTCCTGATCATTGGACATAGAGAGAATGAGAGCTCCCAGCTAGCTGATTCAGAATGAAATAACCCACGTGCCACAACACAGAGGCATGTTGCCTTCATTTCAGCAGAGACCCCATTGAATTTAATAGCAGAACCCAATTTATTTATTCCTCATCCAGAAAACAGCCAAGGTAGCCAACTTGGATAAGAACACCAGTGGTAGAAAGCAATAGCTGGGATCTACTGAGGACACTCAGGCAGCTCCATCGTGGATTGAAGTTGGGATTGAAGATCAGAATTTTAAAATTTTTAGCCTTCTGACCTTCTCCATCTGTCATGAGGGTGTGCAATGGAAACAGGGGGAGGGGGAGATGGTTTCTAATCTTCACACTAGCAAAGAGTATACTCCAGGCTGACACCTCAGTGCGAGGGCTGCACATTCCGAGGTGCTTTTTTATGGATGAGGCATTCAGCTGGGGCTCTATCTGTCTTTCCCAGGTGGTTGGAAAAGAACTGACTGAACTATTTGCAAAAGTGCTGACCAATATTTCCACCCACAATTAACACCACAAGAAGCAGGTGAGCTGCTCATTTGTTGTTTCTAAGAAGTTGCAGTACGTATTTTAGTTGTATTGTTAACACATTCACCAAAGGTCCTTAGACCTTCCAAACCCACCATCACTTCCATCCAGAAAGACAAGGGCAACAAATAAATGGGAACACCACCACCTGCAATTCCTCTCCAAGCCACTCACCACCCTGACTTGGAAATATATCACCTTTCCTTCACAGTCACTGGGTCAAAATTATAGAATTTCTTCCCTAACAGCATTGGGGTCAACCCACAGAACATGGACTGTAGCGATTCAAGAAGGCAGCTCATCATCACCTTCTCAAGGGCAACTAGGGATGGGCAATCAATGCTGGCCAGCCAGCTACCCCCATGACTCATGAATGAATAAAAAATATTAACAAGTGGCTACATTTTAACTGTGATGCATTAGATGTGAAAAACCTGGACCATCCTGAGGATGCTTTAGAAATCCAAGCTCACTTGAAAATTTCAGTGAGTCCCAGTAATCTGGAGCATGTCAGCTGTTATCTTATTTATATTCAAGTTAAATGACTAAAGAACTAAAGGGAAGGTGAGGAAAGGTTTTTATTCACTTTGTGAGTTGTCATGATCTGGAAAGCATTTTGAACAGCAAAGGAAATGGAAGTTTATTTATTAGTTACATTAATACTGCAATGAAGTTATTATGAAAATCACACTCCGGCACCTGTTCATTACACTGAGGGAGAATTTAACATGGACTATGTACCCTAACCAGCACGTCTTTCAGTCTGTGGGAGGAAAGCGGAGAACCCAGAGGAAACCCATACAGACATGGGGAGAACATGCAAATTCCATACAGACAGTAACTCAAACTAGGATTCAAACTCAGGTCTCTGGCACTGAGGTGCAGAGGATGACCATTTGGCCCCTTGAGTCTGCTCCACTATTTAAAAGTGGACAAATCATTGAAGAGTGAAAGTGTTTAGGGATATGGGCGAAGGACAGGGGAGCCATGCTATTTGAATAACTCTTTCTAAGAACCAGGACAGGGAGACTGGGCCGAATGGCCTGATTTTGAATAAGATGCCATGAATGCTTGAGTAATCACAGATGGTGTGTAAGACTCAACGTTACTGCCACTAAATCACAAGTTAGTCATATTATACAAGGAAAGATATTAATAGCTTGGTCTTGTGCATGATTAAAAAATGTCAAGAGTGATTGAAAACAGACATGCAACTGAAAGAAAGAGAGCACAAGGGAATCATTTGGAAATTGCACCAAATATTTAAACAAAAGTAGGTTGGAGTTACAATACATGATACTCGTAATGAGCAGAATGTTTAATGAAAGAGTGTATCTGTTTTAAGATAAGTGGGTTAAAATATTATTCATCAACTGATAAAAATTTTCATTTAAATGCCTTCAATTTGAATATCACTGGTTTCAAACAAAATGATTAAAGAAGGGCTGAGACTATGGGCTTTACAATTTTTACAGCCACTTCTGTCGAAAGTTAGCCATTGCTTGATGAACGCACTGGGTTCTTTCTTTTACTTTTCATTTAATTTTCTTTCTTTCACCATCTACAAAATTATGAGAGAGTGGATAGTCAGAGGCTTTTTCCCAGGGTGGAAGTGTCAATTACAGGGGGGCACAGGTTCAAGGTGAAAGGGGGAAACTTTAGGGAGATGTGCAGGGGAAGTTTTTCATGCACAGAATGGCAGGTACCTGGAATGCGCTGCTGCCAGAGGAGGTGGTGGAAACAGGCACATTAGTAACATTTAAGAGGCATCTGGGTGTGTACATGAATTAGAAGGGAATAGAGAGATACGGACCAAGTAAAGGCAGTTTAGTTTAATTAGGGCACCATAACCAGCACAGGCTTAGCGAGATTAAGGGCCTTTTCAGTGGCCCTGTGCTGTACTTTTCTTAGTTCTTTATATAATTCAGATCATTCACATCTACAATGGATGGCTTCCTGCGAGAGCAAGAAAGGAGATGCAGAAAATATATTGGGGAATGATCCTTTGGGGTAGTGAAGTTCAGTTCTGTAGATAGGTTGGAGAAGCTGCAACTGTTTCCTGGGAGTAAATAAGATTAACAGCGGATCACCGGGTATCTAGACAAAGAGAAATAGTTCCCATTAGTGGAAGGATCTCAAACCAGTGGACATCAATTTGAGGTGATTGACAAAAGAAGAGGCAGTGACACTAGAACGCACCTTTTTAGGTCACAAGTTATTATTATTTAGTAACATCACAATTAGGTTTACTGTAATGAAGTTACTGTGAAAATCCCCCAGTCGCACCACTCTAGCCTGTTTGGGTACACTGAGGGAGAATTTTTCACAGCCAATGCACCTAACCAGCACATCTTTCAGACTGAGAGAGGAAACCGCAGCACTCAGAGGAAACCAACACAGACACAGGATAAATGTGCAGACTCTGTACAGACAGTGAACCAAGCCGGGAATTGAACCCCCGTCCCTGGTATTGTGAAGCAACACTGCGAATTATTGTGCCACCATGGATGCAGGACTTGAGAGTGTGATATAATCTAATTACAATGAGATTATCACACCACATGTTAAGTCAGAGAGATGGGTGAACCCCAGGAGAAGCAGGCAGGAAGTGCAGGAGCCTCCAGTGGCTATTACCCTTTCAAACAGATATACCATTTTGGATTCTGTTGAAGGGAATAGCTTCCCAGGGGAAAACATCAGCGGCAGACAGGCCTATGACACCATACCTAGTTCTGCTGTAGAACAGGGTCTGGCAAAGAACAAGTGAGCAGTATAATAGGTGATATACCTGTTAAAGGCACAGACAGATGTTTCTGTGGCTATGATCGAAACTCCAAACTGATGTGTTGCCTCCTTGGTGCCAGGACCATAGACATCTCTGAGCAGTTAAAGAACATTCTTAAGGAGGAGGGTGAGCATCCAGAAGTTATTGCATGCATTTGTACCAATGATATAGGTAGGAAAAAAGATGAGGTCCTGAAATATGAATATAGAGTCTTAGGCAGAAAGCTAAGCTCGAGGGCAGCAATTTCCGGACTACTTCTACATCTAGCAAGAGTAGGAATAGGAAGATTAGGCAAATGAATGTCCGGCTTGAGAGCTGGTGCAGGGGGCAAGGATTTAGATTTGTGGATCATTGGGATTTCTTCTTGGGCGGAGGTGACTTGTTCAAGAAAGATAGGTTGCCTGAACTGGAGGGAAACTAATATCCTCTTGGGGAGATTTGCTGGAATACCCGGTAGGGTTTAAACTAGTTTGGCAGGGAATGGGGCCCAAAGCAGTAGGGAGATAGAAGAGGAGGTTGAGGACAGCACAGAAGTTAAAGAGAACGCATTAAATAGTAAAGGCAGTGTCAGTTATCCCAGTACTAGACAGGTCAGGCAAAAGCAGAACAGAGAGCAAGATTAAACTGCATTTATTTCAACGTAAGAGGCCTGATGGGCAAGGCAGATGAACTCAGGGCATGGATGGGCACATGGGACTTTGATATTGTAGCTATTACTGAATTATTGCTAAGATGGCTAAGGGAGGGAACTGGAAACTCAATGTTCCAGGGTATTGGTGCTATAGGAAAGATAGAACAGGAGGTAAGAGAGAAGTGAGAGTTGCATTTTTGTTTAAGGAGAATATCATGGCAGTATAGAGAGGAGATATTTCTGAGAGTTCACCCACTGAATCTATATGGGTAGAAATGAGAAATAAGAAAGGGAAAATCACTGTGATAGTATTGTACTATAGGTCCCCCCCAAATAGAAATTGAGAATAAATATATAAGGAGATTACTGATACGTCAAGAAAAATAGGGTGGTAATAGTAGGGAACTTTAACTTTCTCAATATAGACTGGGACAGCATTTGGGGTTTGGATGGAGAAAAACAGAATTAACATTTCAAGTCCATATGACTCTGTTTCACAACACCAGGAACTTGGGTTGAGTTCTGGACTCAGGTGACTGTCTATGTGGAGTTTACATGTTCTCCTTGTGTTTGCATGGGTTTTCTCCCAGTGCTCCGGTTCTTCCTGCAATCCAGAGATGTGCTGATTAGGTTGATTGGCCATGCTAAAACTGAGTTTTAGTGTGGGGGTGGAATAGCAGGGTAAATATGTGGAGTTAAGGAGATAGAGCTTGTTGGGATTGTAGTCAGTGCAGACTTCATGAGACAAATATCCTCCTTCTGCACTGTAGGGATTCAATGATTCTATTATTCTTGAGAGGTAACCAAGAAGGGAGACAAGGGCAGTGCAGTTGATGTTGGCTACATAGACTTTAACAAGGCATTCTGAATCCGTATGACTCTTCTTCAGAGGTCAACATTTTCCAGCCTTTCCTGTCTGTGGGATCTTCCAGTCCCACTGATGATAAACCCCACACTGGGGGGCATGCAAACGCCCGTAGACATCGCTAGTCCAGAAAACCCCACCTTTGACCAATGGTAGGGCGGCTATGCCACTGGAAAGAGGTCGCAGGAGGGGGTAGTGTGGGATGGGTGGGGGTGCAATGGGGGAATGGGAGCAGAGGGGAGGAAGGGGAATGCAGCTCAAGAGTGTTAACTCTGTTTTTCTCTCCAAAGACGGTGCTAGACCTGCTGAAACTTTCTGTCTTTATATCAGACATTTACATATTGCTCTCCTTGGTGACAGTAGTGCAGGTGCTCACTCGTTCTGAGTCAGACTGTTGTGGGTTTAAGTTATGCTTCAGAGAGCTGTGCCTACAATCTAAGCTGCCAGTGCTCTGCAGCAACGAGATTGGAGACGTTACCTTCAGGGTGAGACCCAGGACGTGCCGCCCTCACGAATTGAAGCAAACAGTCCCATGATTGATTTCAGGAAGAGTAAGGCATCCCGACCAATGCTTTATCTTGAAGAAACATCACTAAAACAGATGATTGTTGCCACACTGCTGTTTGTGGGAGTTTGCGGCGTGAGAATTGGACGCTATGTTTCCCTTCATTGTAATAGTGACAGCACTTCAAAAATACTTCATTGGCTATAAAATACTTTGGGAGCATCCTGAGGCTGTGCAAGGAAGCTTTATGAATGCAAATCTTTCTTTTCTTTTGTGTTTAATTGCGTTTTTTTCCTGTCACCGTTCTGAACACATATATATACAATGGGAGGTTTCCCTGTGGTTTACCTTCATGATCCAGAATCAAGCTGTGAAGTGGTGAGGAAATGGTTGCAAAAATGTGAGCATTCTGCTCTTTGTTATGAACGCCTGACTTCAACATAACTTTGGTATGTAGCTGAAGGGAAATGAGTAATTAGAAATAAGCCATGGTATTCCATTTAGAGTAATTATTATGTCAATCACTCAGTTTAGTCATCTATTTCGGGATGCCAAAGCTTTCTGAACTGCCACAAAGAGTACAGCGATTAGACTGTGTCGTGAAATGTCCATAAGTAGAAGTGTACCTCACAGAGCACTGTTAATCTCAGTTGACAATGAGCAACGTAAAGAGACAATGGGGGGCAGTACTGCTGTGATATTCCCCTTAAACAAAAACGCAACTCTCATTTCTCTCTTACCTCCTGTTCTATCTTTCCTGTTGCATCCGTATCCTGGAACATTGAGTCGCCAGTTCCCTCCTTTAGCCATGTTTCAGGAATAGCTATAATATCCCAGTCCCATACACACATCCATGCCCTGAGTTCATCTGCCTTGACCATCAGGCCTCTTACATTGAAATAAATGCAGTTTAATCTAGACTTCCCATGCTCACTGCCCTGCTTTTGCCTGACCTGTCTAGTACTAGGATTACTGATACTGCTTTTACTATTTAACGTGCTCTCTCTAACTTCCGTGCTGACCAAAGCTTGGACAAGAAGGTAGGTTTTAAGAGAGAGAGAGAGATGCTGAGAGATTTAGGGAGAGATTTCCAGAGGTTGAAGTCTTGGTATTAGAGCCATGGCCACTAATAGCAGAGTAATGAAAATTAAGGATGCAAGAGAGAATCAGGAAAATTATCTCAGAGAATTGCAAGGCTGGAGAGGTTTACCAAAATATAGAACAATGAGGCTGTGAAGGAATCTGATTGCAAGGTTGAAAATTTTAAAATGGAGGTGGTGATATGTTGGGAGCTAATTTAGGCCAGTGAGGAATGAGAGGTGAATTAGACATGGCTTTAGTTTGGATGGGTGATACGGTGGCACACTGTTAGCACTGTTGCCTCACAGTGCCCGGTCCCAGGTTCAGTTCTGGCCTTGGGTCACTGTCTATGCAGAGTTTGTACATTCTCCCCATGTCTACGTGGGTTTCCACCAGATGCTCCAATTTCCTCCCACATTCCAAAGATGTGCAGGTTGGATGGATTGGCCGTAGTAAATTACCCTTTAATGTCAGGAAGCTGGCAGAGTAATGGATGAGGTTATGTGAATGCAGCCTGGATGGGACTGTTGTCTGTGCAGACTCAATGGCCTCATTCTGCATGTACAGATTCTATGATTCAATGGAGACAGGAGAATATTGGATGAGATCATGTTTACGGAGGATGCTTGGTGTATGTTGAATGGATAAAACTGCCAATACATATCCTGACCCATAAAAATTTGTTGTAAAGAAGGAATCACAACCCCAAAAGACAGTACCGGACTGAGCTAGAATCCCAGGCTAGCTGCAACGACCCCCGCCGAGTATGGCAAGGTCTGCAAGATGTAACAGGCTACAAAATGAAGGCAAGTAAAATTGCTGGCTCCAATGCACCCCTCCCTCAATGCATTCTACGCCTGTTTTGAGCAAGAAATCAGCGAGAGCATGCCCTCCACCTTGGAAGCCTTGGATGAATCTATATCTGGGGTCACCATAGCAGATGTCAGAGCAGTTTTCTCAAGGATCAACACATAGAAAGTGAGTGGCCCGGACTAGTATGTGCTGATCAGCTGGCAGGGATATTTGCAGACATCTTCAACCTTTCTTTACAAAAATCTGAGGTCCCTATCTGCTTCAAGAAGGCGTCTATCATCTCGGCACTTAAGAAAAACCAAACAGCATGCCTTAATGACTATCGGCTAATGGCTCTGACATCCATCATTACAAAGTGTTTTAAAAGGCTTGTTATGACACGAATCAATTCCAGCCTCCCGGACTACCTGGATCCACCACAGCTTGCCTATCGCAATAACAGGTCTACAGCAGACGCCATCTCCATGGCTCTGCACTCAACCCTGAAATACATAGATTACAAGGACACCTATAACAAACTGCTATTTATTGACCACAGCTCAGCCTTCAACACCATTATTCCCACAAAACTCATCTCCAAACTCAGTGTCTGTGAACAGGTGCTGAAATGTGGCAACTAGGAGATTTCACAGTAACTTATTTGTAGTGTTAATGGAGGCCTGCTTGTGACTAATAAATAAACAAACTTAAAGCTGTAAATAAAATAAATAAATAGTGTGTCTTTTGGAGGACGAGAACTCAGAGGCCTGAGGGTCTGGAGTTGCCCTCACTTTGTCAGAGCAAATAACATCATTGATTTGTTTTTCTGGCACAGAAGCCCAGTTCTTTCTGAATGCACTTCACCTGATGTCCTCAGCCACCTCCATCCATGCCTGATGGTTTGGAATAGCAGCCTTCCTATGCTACCCTCTGGAAAGAGGACCATCCTCTCACTACTTTAAGGAGGGCTTTCAGGTCAGTTTCAGTAAAGAGAGGAGTGGTCCTTGCCCTCTGCTTCTATCTCGCCCATCGCTGCCAGTTCCATTTATTGATACAAATGGCAGCGATTACAAGATTGCCATGGTGATAGGTTTAAATTGCACTTACACCATCTCACCTCCATTCTTTAGATTTGATTTGATTTATTATTGTCAGTGTATTGGTATACAGTGAAAAGTATTGCTTCTTGTGTGCTGTAGGGACAAAGCATACCATTCATAGAGAAGGAAAGGAGAGGGTGCAGAATATAATGTTACATTCATAGCTAGAGAAAGACCAATTTAATGTGAGGTAGGTCCGTTCAAAAGTCTAATGGCAGTAGGGGAAAAGCCGTTCTTGAGTCAGCTGGTACATGATCTCAGACTTCTATATCTTTTTTCCTGACAGAAGAAAGTGGAAGAGAGAATATCCAGGGTTTGCGAGGTCCTTGATTATGCTGGCTGCTTTTTCAAGACAGCAGGAAGTATGAACCGTGTCAACGGATGGAACACTGGTTTGTGTGATAGATTGAGTTTCATTCACAACCCTTTGTAGTTTCTTGCGGTCTGGATAGAGCAGGAGCCATACCAAGCTGTGATGCAACCAGAAAGAATGCTTCTATGGTGCATCTATAAAAGCTGGCGAGATTCATAGCTGACATGCCAAATTTCCTTAGTCTCCTGATAAAATAGGGGTGTTGGTGGGCTTTCTTAATTATAGTGTTGGCATTAAGGTACCAGGAAAGATTGTTGGTGATTTGGACACCTAAAAACTTGAAGCTCTGGACCCTTTCTACTTCATTGATGCCAGGGGCCTGTAGACAGAGGCATGTTCTATACTATGCTTCTACCCGCCACTACTAATTGGCTCTCCAGCCCATCTTCTAGCCAATCAGCAGCCTGTCTCTGTGAAACCTAGGGGCCGTGACTATGACAAACCCGGGACTCGGTTGGGACCAGGAAACAATCCCAACACTTTGATCCCAAGAGGAAAATCAGGCCCACAGAACAAGGATGGAAGAGAAACAGAGAGAGAGAGACAGAGAGAGAGAGAGAGAGACAGAAGTTAGAGGGGAGTCAGATTGCAGAATTTTCCCATCATGCCCACCACAGGAATCGTAACGAGTGTGACACGGACCATGTGGATGGGATTTTCTGGCCTTGACTTGAGCGCAACTGGAAAATCTGGCTGGAGAGTTAGAGACAGAGACAAACACAGATGTACTGAGAGGGAGTGGGAGAGAGACAGAGACAGAGATGAGGAAAACTCATTCCAAACTGTCTGAAATTTGGCAGTTCTGCCTTCAACTCTCTCTCTCTCGTTACGATGAAGTAAACAAATCTGTTTAAAATCAATCAGACTCGCCAGTAGATTTATAGTGAGGCTTTCAGGACAAGTTGTAGCTGCTTTAAGAACACTGGTGAACTGTCCATGCTGTGTAAATCTCTCTCGACAGCATAGACATTACAAGCATTTTTGAGGCATTTATAAGACATGTTAATTCCAACAGAGCGGCAGCAGTGCAATCTCCCCTCGGTTGCTGATATCGCTGAGGCTTTATCCCATTAAATATCAAAAACAATGTCAGATATAATTCACCTGGTCCTGCTTGGTTGCAATTCTCCTGGCAATAAACTGCCCATAAAAAGTGAAACCTTCCCCCCTGCAGTCTCCATTTTAGCCATTTCAGTTTTGCGATTTCAGCCTTAGAATTTCATCTGACTTCCTTCCTTGATGTCTTTTCCCTCTCCAGTCGCAAGGTGAACCTGTCATTCATCTGTGCAAAGTGACACAAACCTGCTTCAGACATTTAGAACCAGGTTTTTAGTTATCTAAAACAGTGGCCTTTCAGTGAATGTTCCAGCCTGCTGCAGAACCAGGTAAGGTTTTTGATTTGATTTATTATTGTCACATGAATTAACATACAGTGAAAAGTATTGTTTCTTGTGCTATACAGACAAAGCATACTGTTCATAGAGAAGGAAACAAGAAAGTGCAGAAAGTAGTGTTACAGTTACACCTAGGATGTAGAGAAAGATCAACTTTCTGCAAGGGAAGTCCATTCAAAATCTGACAGCAACAGGAAAGAAGCTGTTCTTGAGTTCATGACCTCAGACTTCTGCATCTTTTTCCCGACAGAAGAAGGTGGAAGAGAGAATGTCCAGGGTGCATGGGGTCCTCAGTTATGCTGGCTGCTTTGCTGAGGCAATGCGGAGAGTTGACAAAGTCAATGGATGAGAGGCTGGTTTGCATGATGGATTGGGCTACATTCACAACCTTTTGTAGTTTCTTGTGGTCTTGGGCTGAGCAGAAGCCATACCAAGCTATGGTACAACCAGAAAGAATGCTTCGCTATGGTGCATCTGTAAATGGTGGTGAGAATCGTAGCTGACATGCCAAATTTCCTTAGTCTTCTGCAAAAGTAAGTGTTATGGGTTTTCTTAGCTATGGTGTCGGCATGGGGGGACCAGGATAGGTTGTTGGCAATCTGATCACCTGAAACTTGAAGCTCTTGACCCTTTCTACTTCATCCCCATTGATGTAGACAGAGGCATGTTCTCCTTTACGCTCCCTGAAGTCGATGACAATCTTCTTTGTTTTGTTGACACTGAGGGAGAGATTATTGTTGCCACACCAGTTCACCAGATTCTTTATCTCATTCTTGTACTCTGTCTCATCATTGTTTGAGATCCAACCTGCTGTGGTGGTGTCATCAGCAAACTTGAAAATCGAATTGGAGGGGAATTTGGCCAGTCATAAGTGGATAAGGTGTATAGTAGGTGGCTGAGAACACAGCCTTGTGGGGCACTAGTGTTGAGGATGATCGTGGAGGAGGTGTTGTTGCCTATCCTTACTGACTGTTGTCTGTGAGTTAGGAAGTTCAAAATCCAGTCACAGAGGGAAATGCTGAGGCCCACTGCAATGAAGTTGTTGTGAAAATCCCCTAGTCGCCACAATTTAGTGTCTGTTTGCAGACACTGAGGGAGAATTTAGCATGGCCAATGCACCTAACCAGCATGACACTACTAGGAGGATGTGGAGGCTTTGAGACAGAACAGAAAAGATTTACCAGGATGTTGCCTGGTATGGAGGGCATTAGCTGTGAGGAGAGGTTGGAGAAACTTGGTTTGTTCTCACTAGAACGTTGGAGGTTGAGGAGCAACGTTAGAAGTCTACAAGATTATGAGGGGCATGGACAGAGTGAATAGTCAGAAATTTTTTCCCAGTATGGAAGAGTCAATTTCTAGAGGGTGTAGGTGAAGGGCAATGTTTAAAGGATATGTACGAGGCAAATTTTTTACACAGAGAATGGTGGGTGCCTGGACATTGTTGCCGGGGGAAGTAGTGAAAGTAGATACAATAGTGAATTTTAAGAGGCATCTGGACAAATACATGAATAAGATGGAAATCGAGGGATATGGTTCCCATAATGGTAGGGGGTTTTAATTCCGTCAGACAGCAGGTCAGTGCAGGCTTGGAGGGCAGAAGAACCTGTTCCTGTGCTGTAATTTTCTTTGTTCCTTATTCTTTGTCTTGAGAATGGACGCTGTTCTTAAACCTTGAAATAATGTACAGCCAGGCCACTCACAGACTCCACAGTGAAGCCCTTTTGCTGTTGAAGATTTGTCAGCATCAACACTCGCAGTTTTTTATGCCAATGCATAGACTGCTCTCTATCTCATATTTGCAAGGAAAAAGGATTAAGAGAAAAGGCTTCATAATGTCCAAGAGAAGGAGCTGATAGGAGGAGTGTCCACATCTGCACATGAGAAAAGAGACACAGGGATCAGTCAGGTGCAGGTTACACTCTCTCCCAACCTCTCCCTAACCCCCACCCCTCCAAGCACACTCCCACGACTTTTCCCGGAACAAGTTAGGGAAGATCAGATGGCCATTCCTAGTGGAAAAACATATCAGTAGGTGAAGGGGTAGAATACACATCAGCTCACCTCTCAGCGTGCCAAAACTCTCAGCTCCATTGAGAAGTCCTTGAATAGACCCAGATTCCTGCTCACGAAGAGTGTTTCCTCTGACCTCTTTTTGTGTCTCCCACAAGCTCTGATGTGGAGGGAGGATAGAGTTCTATATCTGCATCAGATCAAGTGCTGGTATCAAAGACATCAGAGAAAACGTTAGATCTGATAAGCGTACTCTCCACCTGCGCTGATGCTCACACATCAATGGCGCCTCACATGACAGATGAAGAGAACAGCACGAACGAGAGGAGGAGGGGAGGGTTACAGAAGCAGTTGTAGGCCCTTCCCCCGCCCCTCAGAGGATGGAAGACAGACATAGCCATGATCAGCTGGGCACACGTTTCAATATGTTCGAGGTCCCTGAGGCCTTGAGGGATCATAGGATGAGAATGTCAGCTCATGTTTATCACTGTGGTTCACAGTTTCATGTGCATTAGCTCCTCCATTGTGCAAATGGTCAACCTTATGGAGAATGCATGTGGCAACACTCAGCACAAAATCTGAGGGCAGCACAGTGGCATTGTGGTTAGCGCTGCTGCCTCAGAGCGCCAGGAGCTTGGTTTAATTCCAGCCTAGGGTAACTGTCTATGTGGAGTTCTCCCCATGTCGGCGTGGGTTTCCTCCAGTTTCCTCTCATAGTCCAAAGATTTGCCGGTTAGGTGGATTGGCCATGCTAAGTTGCCCCTTAGTATAAGGGGTATTATTAGGATAAATACGTAGGGTTACAGGGATAGGGCTTGGTTAGGATTGTTATTAGTGTAGCCTTAATGGGCTGAATGGTCTCTTTTTGCACTGTAGAGATTTTATGACTCTACACCCTGTCACACTGACTGATCAGCGGTGCAGAGTCAAATGGAACAGATGTCAGTCCTGCCCCAGCTGGTTCATCCCTCCTGTCATCTGCAGCACCATCCAAAGCTTGGGGCAGTCGCCAATGAGGATGAGGGTGCTATCCCTCATTGGGCACCCTCAGTCTCCCTGGCTCCCTAATAAAGTGACTATCTCTGTATCAGGACCCTGTGATAGAGCTTAATCTGCACTGACACTGGTACAATAGCCTGTGGAAGTGCTCCTATGGGCACCTCCACCTCCTCTGTGGCCACGAGGGAGAATCTCATAGGAGTGGCTGAAAGCTGAGGCTACCGCATCAGGCAGAGCATAAGAGCAGATCACTGAGGTTTGCTTCACTTGTGAATGTTCACTTTGCTACTTCCCTGAGATGAGGTCAATTTTGACACATGACACCAGGCACATGAGCTTTCATTTTTTTAATGGCAAAACTGAAAAAGAGGGAAGAGGTGATGAAAGGAAGCAAAGGACCATGAGGAGTGTCAGGGAGATCTCACTATTTCTCTTTCTGTCTGTACATCTATCTCTCATCACTCTTATCACTCCCTCTGTCTATCCTTCTCTGTCACATGCTATCACTTAACCCAGCTTTGTCTGTCTGTCCACCTCTATCCTCTCTCTTTGTCTATCTGCTGTTCTCTTTGTCACTTTGTCTTCCTAGTCATTCCGCCCTCTCGCTCCCCCTCTCTCTCTCTCTCTCTCTCTCTCTCCTCCTGCCAAAATCCAATCATTAGTAAAATAACTGTCTCACAGCCAATGGAACCAGAGTCATTCAGCAGATGTCATGGTAGTCAAAAACAGGAAGTGAGCAATAAATTTGCTGAGCCTGAATTCTAGGATTGAGTGCTCAGAGAATCATTGCCTTCGGATTGACTAATTCTATAGCGTTAATCATTCTTGGAGAAAAACTCTTCTGCCATTTGTTCCAGTATATAGGAGACATTAAACTTTGTCAGTCATTCTTTTTTTCCCTGTTCTTATCTTTAGGCTTTGCAGACTATTGCCAAACACTCATATTGTACTTTAGAGTGCCCCCTCATTGAAAATCAGAGTTGGAGATACATCCCGAGGCTGTCTGAATTAGGCCGTGCATGAATATACTTTATAATATTCTCCAGGCAGTGATAACGCAACACTCAGTGTAACTGGAAGGGCAATTCTCTGCTTTCCAGAGAGAGAAATGTGATAGTTCAGAGGTCAGGGGAGCGCTGAATGCTCCTCACACTTACGCTTTTACCAAAATTTGCAAATAGCAGAAACAGAGTGTCAGTATTTACAGTAAGCCCCCAGGACAGTGTCAGTATTTACAGAGAGGCCCCACAACAGACGCAGTATTTACAAGGAGGCCCCAGGACAGTGCCAGAATTTACAGAGAGGCCTCAGAACAGTGTCAGTATTTACAGTGAGTACCCAGAACAGTGTCAGTATTTACAGTAAGCCCCCAGAACTGTGTCAGTATTTTCAGAGAGGCTCTAGAACAGTGTGAGTACTTATAGGGAACTCCCAGAATAGTGTCACTATTTACTGAGAGGCCCCAGGGCAGGTTCAGTATTTACAGAGAGGCCCCAGGGCAGGTTCAGTATTTACAGAGAGGCCCCAGGGCAGGGTCAGTATTTACAGAGAGGCCCCAGGGCAGGTCAGTATTTACAGTAAGCCCCCAGGACAGTGTCAGTATTTACAGTAAGCCCCCAGAACATTGTCAGTATTTACAGGGAGGCCCTAGAACAATGTCAGTATTTACAGTGAGTACCCAGAACAGTGTCAGTATTTACAGGGAGGCCCTAGAACAATGTCAGTATTTACAGAGAGGCCTCAGAACAGTGTCAGTATTTACAGGGAGGCCCCAGGACAGTGTCAGTATTTACAGAGAGGCCCAGAACAGTGTCAGTATTTACAGAGAGGCCCCTGGACAGTGTCAGTATTTAGAGAGAGGCCTCAGGTCAGGGTCAGTATTTACAGAGAGGCCCCAGGACAGTGTCCGTATTTACAGAGAGGCCCCAGGACAGTGTCAGTATTTACAGAGAGGCCCCAGGACAGTGTCCGTATTTACAGAGAGGCCCCAGGACAGTGTCAGTATTTACAGGGAGGCCCCAGAACAGTGTCAGTATTTATAGAGAGGCCCCAGGACAGTGTCAGTATTTACAGAGAGGCCCAAGAACAGTGTCAGTATTTACAGAGAGGCCCCAGAACTGCGTCAGTATTTTAGAGAGGCCCCAGGGCAGAGTCAGTATTTACAGAGAGGCCCCAGAACAGTGTCAGTATTTACAGAGAGGCCCCAGGGCAGAGTCAGTATTTACATAGAGGCCACAGAACAGTGTCAGTATTTACAGAGAGGCCCCAGAACAGCGTCAGTATTTACAGAGAGGCCCCAGGACAGTGTCAGTATTTACAGAGAAGCCCCAGGGCAGAGTTAGTATTTACAGAGAGGTCCAGAACAGTGTCAATATTTACAGAGAGGCCCCAGAACTGCATCAGTATTTACAGAGAGGCCCTAGATCTGCATTAGTATTTACAGAGAGGCCCCAGAACTGCGTCAGTATTTACACAGAGGCCCCTGGACAGTGTGTGTATTTACAGGGAGACTCCAGGACAGTGTCAGTATTTACAGAGAGGCCCCAGGACAGTTGTCAGTATTTACAGAGAGGCCCCAGCATAGTGTCAGTATTTACAGAGAGGCCCCAGGACAGTGTCAGTATTTACAGGGAGGCCCCAGGATAGTGTCAGTATTTACAGAGAGGCCCCAGGGCATAGTCAGTATTTACAGAGAGGCCCCAGAACAGTGTTAGTAATTACAGGGAGGCCCCAGAACAGTGTCAGTATTTACAGAGAGGCCCCAGAACAGTGTCAGTATTTACAGGGAGGCCCCAGAACAGTGTCAGTATTTACAGGGAGGCCCCAGAACTGTGTTAGTATTTACAGAGAGGCCCCAGGACTGCATCAGTATTTACAGAGAGGCCCCTGGACAGTGTGTGTATTTACAGGAGACCCCAGGACAGTGTCAGTATTTACAGAGAGGCCCCAGGACAGTGTCAGTATTTCCAGAGAGGCTCAGGACATTGTCAGTATTTACAGAGAGGCCCCAGAACTGCATCAGTATTTACAGAGAGGCCCCTGGACTATGTCAGTATTTACAGAGAGGCCCCAGCATAGTGTCAGTATTTACAGAGAGGCCCCACCCCAGGACAGTGTCACTATTTACAGAGAGGCCCCAGGGCAGAGTCAGTATTTACAAAGAGGCCCCAGGGCAGAGTCAGTATTTACAAATAGACGCCAGAACACTGTCAGTATTTACAGGGAGGCCCCTGGACTGTGTCAGTATTTACAGAGAGGCCCCTGGACTGTGTCAGTATTTACAGAGAGGCCCCAGGACAGGTGTCAGTATTTACAGAGAGTCCCCAGAACTGCATCAGTATTTACAAAGAGGCTCCTGGACTGAGTCAGTATTTACAGAGAGGCCTCTGGACAGTGTGTGTATTTACAGGGAGACTCCAGGACACTGTCAGTATTTACAGAGAGCCCCCAGGACAGTGTCAGTATTTACAGAGAGCCCCCAGGACAGTGTCAGTATTTACAGAGAGGCCTCAGGACATTGTCAGTATTTACAGAGAGGCCCCAGAACTGCATCAGTATTTACAGAGAGGCCCCTGGACTGTGTCAGTATTTACAGAAAGGCCCCAGCATAGTGTCTGTATTTACAGAGAGGCCCCAGGACAGTGTCAGTATTTACAGGGAGGCCGCAGGCTAGTGTCAGTATTTACAGAGAGGCCCCAGGGCATAGTCAGTATTTACAGAGAGGCCCCAGAACAGTGTTAGTAATTACAGGGAGGCCCCAGAACAGTGTCAGTATTTACAGAGAGGCCCCAGAACAGTGTCAGTATTTACAGGGAGGCCCCAGAACAGTGTCAGTATTTACAGGGAGGCCCTTGGACTCTGTCAGTATTTACAGGGAGGTCCCTGGACTGTGTCAGTATTTACAGAGAGGCCCCTGGACCGTGTCAGTATTTACAGAGAGGCCCCTGGACCGTGTCAGTATTTACAGAGAGGCCCCAGGACAGTGTCAGTATTTACAGAGAGGCCCCAGGACAGTGTCAGTATTTACAGAGAGGCTCCAGGGCAGAGTCAGTATTTATAGAGAGGCCCCTGGACTGAGTCAGTATTTACATAGAGGCCCCAGGACAGTATCAGTATTTATAGGGAGGTCCCAGAACAGTGTCAATATTTACAGGGAGCCCCTGGACTGTGTCAGTATTTACTAGTAGGCACCAGGACAGTGTCAGTATTCACAGTGATTCGTCAACAATATGTCAGTATTTACAGGGAGTCCCCAGGAGTATGTCAATATTAACAATGAATTCTCAGGACTGTGTCAATACTTGTAACAACTCTCCAGGATTGTGACGGAATTCACAGGGAATCCCCAGGATTGTGTTGGAGTCCCCTGGCATTTGACAGTATTTACAGTGCATCCCCAGGAGTACTTCATTTATTATTTGTTCATTAGATATGGGCTTCACTGGCTAGGCCAGTATTTATTGTCCATCCCTATATTGCTCTTGAGAAAGTGGTGGTGGGCTGCCTTCCACGTGCTGTTGGAACACCCACAGCCCTGTTAGGAAGGGAGTTCCAGGATTTTTACCCTGTAACTGTGAAGAATGGAAGTATGGTTACAAGTCAGGATGATGAGTGCTTTGCAAGGTGTGGCAGTGTCTGTTGCCTTTATCCTTCTAGATTGTAGAGGTTGTGATCTTAGAAGGTGCTGTCAAAGGAGCCTTAAATTGCTGCAAAGAATCTTGTGGATGGTACACACTGCTGTCAGTGTGCCAGTACTGTGCACAGGAATGTCTGTGAGAACAGTCAATCCCTAGGAGTCTGTCACTATGCACAGTGAATCCCCAGGATGTGTCAGCACTTACGACGAGTTCCTGTGATTGTGTTAGTATTTGCAGGGATTCTGGCAAGAGATCCTACTACAAAGGGTTGCGAATGTAGCCCAATCCATTATGCAAACCAGCCTCCCATCCATTGAATGTGTCTACACTTCCTGCTGCCTTGGAAAAGCAGCCAACATTATCAAGGATCGCACATACTCCTGACATCCTCTCTTCTACCTTCTACCTTCTTCCATCAGGAAATAGATACAAAAGTCTGAGAAAACATACCAACAGTCTCAAGAACAGCTTTGTCTCTGCTACCATCAGACTTTTGAATGGACTTAGCTTGCTTTTAGTTTGTAGTTGGTTAGCACTACTGCCTCACAGCACCAGGGACCTGAATTCGATTCCCGGTTTTGCACATTCTCCCTGTGCCTGAGTGGATTTCCTCCAGGTGCTCCCCCAGTTGAAAGATGTGTGGGTTATGTTGATTAGCCATGCTAAATTGACCGTAGTTTCAGGATGATTGGCCGGGTAAATATGTGGCGTTAAGGAGATAAGGTGGGGTTGTTGTTGATGCAGACTCAATGGGCCAAATGGCCTCCTGCTGTGCTATAGGGATTCTATTATTCTCTACACCCTGGCTATGACTGTAGATGCACCAACATTTTGCACCATCGCCTTTCCTTCCCTATGAACGGTATGCTGTTTGTATAGTGTGCATGAAACAATACTTTTCATTGTATATTAATATATGTGACAATAATAAATCAAATCAAATCATTTCCAGGATCACAGACCAGTGCACAGACAATTGTTGAGATTTGTCTTAACAAAAGGCACATCTGCCTTCCATATTTTGTGCTGATGCCTGGTTCAAGATGGGCAAATACATTGCAAATTCTTTGATGCTGTGACTAACACTTCAGGGTGCAGCTGTATAGTCTCCACCGGTCACGAAACTGCTGGAATGCGAGACAGCTACCCACAAGCATCTGGTTAAGTTGCCAAAAGGCCAAGCCTTGTCACTCTTTTATGGTGGTCGTGTATTTTTCTTCACGTTTCTGAGTTTGAATTCTGTGAGGGATGATTTCCCTCTGTAATTTTAACACCATGTACTATTGTGCAGTGAATGGCGACCTTAGTGAAATTACCTCAGAGCAGTACCCTTCCAAGAACAATGAAATAATGCTTACAGGTGGACTAATAACACAGCAAAGAACAAAGAAAATTACAGCACAGGAACAGGCCCTTCGGCCATCCAAGCCTGCACTGATCATGTCTAAGTGAACTAAAACCCCCGACACTTCTGGGGACCGTATCCCTGTATTCCCATCTTGTTCATGTACTTGTCAACACACCCCTTGAAAGTCAATACCATATCAGCAAAAAGACAAATTTATTGTATCTGGAACCTGATTATAAACTTGCCTAGTTGTTCTATGCAAGAGCAGTCAGTACGCAGTATGTGTTGCAATATTCTGAACTCTCATTATCAAGTGCTTCCATCATTATGAAGTGTTTCGAAAGGTTAGTCATGGTACGAATCAATTCCAGCCTACCGGATTACTTGGATCCACTACAGTTTACCTCCCGCCACAACAAGTCAACTGCAGATGCCATTTCCCTGGCCCTACACTCAACCTTGAAACACCTAGATAACAAGGAAACCAATGTCAGACTCCTATTTATTGACTACAGCTCAGTTTTCTCAGCTATTATTACCACGAAACTCATCTCTGAACTCTGTGGCCTGTACCTCAGCACCTCCCTCTGCAACTGGATCCTGAACTTCCTAACTCACAGACCACAAGCAGTAAGAATAGGCAACAACACTTCTTCCACAATTATCCTTAACACCAGTGCCCCACAAGGCTGGGTTCTCAACTCCTTCCTATATTTCTTATATGCCTGTGACTGTGCAGCCAAATTCCCCTCCAATTCAAATTTCAGGACACCATCGTAGTGGGTCAGATCTCAAAAAATGATGAATTAGAGTACAGGAATGAGATAGAGAATCTGGTGAACTGGTGCAGCAACAATAATCTCTCTCTCAGTGTCAACAAAACAAAGGAGATTGTCATCGACTTCAGGAAGCATAAAGGAGAACATGCCCCTGTTTATATCAATGGGGATGAAGTAGAAAGGGTCAAGAACTTCGAGTTTTTTTAGGTGTCCAAACCACCAACAACCTGTCCTGGTCCCCCCATACCTATACTACAGTTAAGAAAGTCCACCAACACCTCTGCTTTCTCAGAAGACTAAGGAAATTTGGCATATCAGCTACGACTCTCACCAACTTTTACAGAGGCACCATAGAAAGCATTCTTTCTGGTTATATCACAGCTTGGTATGGCTCCTGCTTTGCCTTAGACCACAAGGAGCTACAAAAGACTGTGATGGCCCAATCCATCACACAAACCAGCCTTCCAACCATTGACTCTGTGTACATTTTTCACTGCCTCGGCAAAGTAGCAAGCATTATTAAAGACCCCACGCACCCCGGACATTCTCTCAACCATCTTCTTCCTTTGGGAGGAGGATACAAAAGTCTGAAGTCTGATATCAACCAATTCAAGAACAGCTTCTTCCGTGCTGCTGTCAGACTTTTGAATGGGCTTACCTTGCATTAAGTTGATATTTCTCTACATCCTAGTTATGACTGCAACACTACATTCTGCACTCTCTCCTTTTCTTTTCTAGGAACGGTATGTTTTGTCTGTATAGCATGCAAGAAACAATACTTTCCATTCTACGTTAATACATGTGACAGTAATAAGTCAAATCAAATCAAATCAAACTCACAGCTACAGACGTTGAACTCACAGCCTGTGATTTTCTAACCCTTCCCAATAGTTGGCCTTCCAGTGCTGCCACAGAGTTCCCCAGCAGTGAGCTTATCAGCAACACAAATAGCCATTGATTTCAGCGAAATGGATGATCCCACCAGTGGCCAATGATGAGCCACCTCCACCAGCAGAACACCTGCAGCGGTGGGGAGGGGGGGGATGTGCAGTGCAGATGAGTTGCGGGGGAAGGGTAGGGGGACTGGAAAATTCCAACCACTGAAACAGCATTCTAAACTCAAGCCATCATTTGATAAAGGAGGGAATAATTCAATACAGACCTCAAAGTTACAAAAGTTGATTCTTTCTCAGAATCCTCCATATGTGATGAATAGTCACTTGACGGTTCAGAAATTGAGTTTGCTGAGTGGATCCCAATTGATAGAGACATCACCCTGAGCAACAGTTAACTGCAAAGCTTTTGGTTAAATTCAAACCAGGCAAATCAACTCTGATTGGTCAAGACATTGCCACAGGTTGACTCTGATTGTTCAAGGCATTGTCATGGTGAATAGAAAAGCCTGAACTTTAAAACTCAAAATATAGTGTTAAACATAAACATGATTCTATGATTGAATGGCATTTACTAAGCTATCCTAATTGTGATATGAATTACACTGACAACCAATTTAGGATTATCAGTCAAGTTCAGAGTGTGGCTCATATATACATGTTCAATGCTACATGTCTATATGTATACATTCACATACAAGGCCTTGTCCTTTGCAGACTGAAAAAAAGCATGTCATGCATTGTGCCTTCTCTAACTAAACAAAAGCTTGGAAGACAATCATTCTGGCATTCTCCATGGAAACACTTCTACCAGTAAGAGTCATTGCCAACCAATCAACATTCTCTTCTCATGCAGTATAAATTGTTGTTCCCTTTATAAGTGATATTCTTGATGAGCGCTCTTTTTCAGCAACATTAAAGTCAAGAAGTTAGATCGAAAGTGCAGTGGAGTCTTTGAAGGTGGCAGAGCAGGTGGAGAAGGTTGTGAAGAAAGCATATAGTATGCTAGCCTTTATAGGAAGGGGTATAGAGTACAAGAGCTGGCCTTTGACGTTGCAGTTGTATAAAACGTTGGTTAGACCTCATTTGGAATACTGCATCCAGTTCTGGTCGCCTTACTACAGGAAGGACGTGGAGACTCTGGAGAGAGTGCAGAGGAGGTTTACCAGGATGCTGCCTGGTATGGATGGTCTGAGTTACGAGGAGAGGTTAGGCAAATTGGGACTGTTTTTCTTAGAAAGACATAGACTTAGAGGAGATCTGATAGAGGTGTACAAGATTATGAGGGGGATAGATAAACAGGGTTAAGCTTTTTCCTAGGATGGACTCGAATAGCAGGAGGGGTCATGGGCTTAGGGTAAGGGGGGTAAGGTATAATTTGGATGCTAGAGGGAGTTTTTTCACACAGAGGGTGGTGGGGGTAATGAATGCGCTGCCAAAGTGGTGGAGACAGGTACTCTGGAGTTATTTAAGAAATACTTAGATGGGCACATGGGAATGGAGGGGTATAGAAAACTGATTTAAAATAGGGATCATGAGCCTTGGGAGTCCCTGGGGAGTGTGTAAATAGATGATGATATTGATGTACTTGTTTTTATTCTACAGGTGCTTTGATCCACCTTGTTGTCTAACAAGGGGCATACACGCGATGGGTCGTGAGAGGGCTGCTCTTGGATTTTTTTCGAGAGTATCCTAGTGCTTCACGTCGTTAGTGTACGCTTGACCTGGACCATTTGATGGGCAACACGACAGCTCAGTGACTATCGCTGTGCTGTGCAGATACATGGATTTGGGCCTGTGTCTGTGGGAGTTTGCGCATTCTCCCCGTGCTTGCGTGGGTTTTCTCCGGGTGCTCCGGTTTCCTCCCACATCCCAAAGATGTGCTCTTAGGCTAATTGGCAAAACAAATTCTCCCTAAATTGTCTCAAATTTGGTTTTTAATCCATAGATCTATAAACATAGACAGGGATCAGGGGTAGAGGTGGGAACATCGGGGTGGCGGCACGGGCTCATTGGGCCGAAGGGCCTGTTTCCCGTGCTGTTTTGTTCTTTGTTCTTTGTTCTTTGAATGTGTTTTTGTCAACAAATAAACTGCTAGAAACAAGGATTGCAAGATGAATAAAGACTAAGGTTCATCTAGTTGGTCATCTACCATTCTGGTTGTGCTGCATACAATGATAGTGGAGTTTTTTATTAATAATTTCAATCAATAAATACATCAAAAGATTAATATCATTACCAGAAACTTCTAGACCTTCTTTGCTCTCGGAATGAAATGGTTACATGTTGTAAGCATTTAAAAAGAGGTAAAGGTGGAAGGAGCTGGGTCTTGTGATAGCTGGTGGATTTGACTCAGATGCCCCATTGTTATGGAGTTGGAATTACCCTGGAACCATGGCAGATAGGACCCAATCCCAAGAATCACATCCCATTCCTGGCATCCCTATTTTCACTGCCCTGGGATTAGGTGTGTCCTCAGCCATGCATGCATAATGAGGACAGGTGTGAGAATTCTTTCAGCAGAAATGGATTGCCTCATTACACATACTTGGCTGAGAACTTAAACTCATAAAAGGATTATCTCAGTAGAGAGTTCTGCTTTGACAACTGTAGAGAATGGTTGACATTGCTAGGTTGACATCTTTAAGTGGTTCAATTAGATTGTTCCTTCTTTGTAGTTAGCCAACTAGATGGACCTTAGTTTTTATTCATCTTGCAATCCCTACGTTTGTAGCAGTTTATTTGTTGACAAGGTCACATTCCACTGCACTTTTGGTCTAACTTCTTCATTTTAATATTGCTGAAAAAGAGACATTGTGTCAAAGCTTTTTGTCTTGCACTTATCAGGATGGACAGTCAAGACTAGCACTTATAAAGGGAACAACAATTTATACTGCATGAGAAGAAAATGTTGATTGGTTGGCAATGCCTCTGATTGGTAGAGATGTTTCCATAGAGAATGCCAGGATGATTGTCTTCCAAGCTTTGGTTTAGTTGGAAAAGGTACAATGCATGACATGCTTTTTTTGTCTGCAAAGGACTGTGTGTGAATATATATAAATGTATATAGATAAGTAGCTTCAAGCATGCACATATGAGCCACATTTTGAACTTGACTGATAATTCTAAATTGATTGTCAGTGTAATTCATGTCACAATTAGGATTGTTTAGTAAATGCTGTCCAATCACAGAACCATGTTTGGTTGAAGTCTGAATGTTTATTTGAACAATATTAAGAAATGCAAAGTGTAGAAGTCTCTGTTATTGATATGTTAATGTCTGCTTGATTAACACTTTTATACGGTGTGGAAACGGCAGTTTCTTTTTCAAAATTAGATTTGTGAATGGGTGAGGGTTTTATCTGAGCAATTTCAACATGCCATTGTTACTATCTGCTCATTGGTTTTACATGTAGTGAAAAGTAGGTGGACGGACAAAGCTTTTGCATGAGTAGGCATGAAAACTCTCAGCAGCAATGGGGGTGTGTGCAGCATGAATTTTCATGTAGTCTCATAAGGGCTGTGAGACAACAAGGAAGGTTGGATGGTGACATGAGTTAGTATATGTTGGCATGCAGGGCATGGAGTTGGCATTGGGAGTAGATGGATGTTGAGGGACTGTAAAGAGTGAGTGCTAAGGAACCTTACTTGTTTTAATACAACTGAGGAGATATCCCACAGAATCAAAGTTGACTCTACCCCACACACGTGCTCCAACCACCACCCACCACTCTCCTCCACCCCTCTCTCCAACTCAAGAGCTGCAATTTTCCCCCCAAAAAAACGAAGTGCCTAAAGGACAAGAAAATGGGAGTTGTTCCTATCTGTTTTCACACTGAGCTTACTAAAATAAGTTTCCTGCATTCAATGCTAGAGTCCATGAGTGGATTTAAACTGGTGGAGGAGTGAGTGCCTAATCCCAGCCAAGAGGCCGACATCGGAGTGCTAGGAGTGCCAATGTACATATGTCAATCTACCAGTATACTGGGAGATTGGTTGACATGTGTCTTCCTTCTTGACACTGCTGGCCTCCAAATCAACGGCCCAGCCCTAACCCCCGATACCAACAGCCCAGAATCTCTCCTTCAATATCACCAGCCCTAAAACTCCCCCAGTCGCCTGCCCTGACTCTCCACATCAACAGCCTGCCCCCACTTCTGGTCCTGTCAGATCGGTGCCTTGCTGTGCACTGCCAATGTGCCAAGCTGGGGTGCCAGTCTGGTGCTGCTCAAGGAGCAGCTCCCCCAACCTGACCTCTTAAGAAGGCTTCAATGGACTCTGCTCCCACCAATGAGCCATCAGGCCTAGTCCCCATTGCTGGAGACCATACGTGATCTCTGCTGGTGTGGACCATAACTGGTGGGGTCAGAAACATTCACGAAACCAGACAATTGTGTCCGGGGCTTGCTAAATCAATATAAATAAGCATTTCTTTATTGTAATCAGTCTCACTCTGTTTCGCAGCACAAGGCTGATTACATTGAAAAAATAGCCTGGGAAGATTGTTATCAGCCAGACGCCAGTCGTAATTCCCATTTTTTGCCTCCCACTGATGTTTCCCAATGCAGCGGCTGGGAGTCGGGAGGGTGGGAATCATGCTCAGGGTATCTGCCTTGGTAGCAAAGAGCACAGCCTTCAGTCACATGGTTAGCAGGAAGAATTGTGAGTATATCTGATAGTGACATAGAACATAGAACATAGAACATTACAACACAGAACAGGCCCTTCGGCCTTCGATGTTGCTCCGACCAATATAAAAAGCAATGCCCCTCCAAACTAAACCATTCCCTTCTCTTCCATATACTTATCAACTAACCTCTTAAACGCCACCAAACTTGGCACAATTACAACTGCTGCAGGCAGGGCATTTCACTCCCGAACCACCCTTTGGGTAAAGAACCTATCTCTGATATCCGTCCTATAACTATCACAGATACTGATAGTGTGTCATTGACAGTATAGATGGGATAATTAATTTAAAATACGGATGGGGAAAGCCAGCAGACTAATGAACCTACTGCATATTCCCACCCACTTTAAGAAGGTTGCTTTTACCTAAGAAAGAAGTGTTTACCATTGTGTTACATCAAGATAAGAAAATGTTGGGTGGGAGGGAGAGAGGAAGGATACTCGCAGATCCTGAGGGGAGGACATCTGTAACAATTTTAATCAAGAAATTGAGATTGGCCTGCTTGAATATGAACTCTCTAACCAAATTGATGGTTCAATCAGGGAGCTCCTTGCTCTGTATTTAAACAGGACTGTCAGTTCCTCTGGCACTCTGGATGTAGACTGCCTGCTGAGAGCGCTCTGTTTAGTGTAGTTGGATCCTGTAAATAAAGGAATTTTGGTGAAGGAACTTCTGCCTCCAAGGACTTATTACAAGAGACTTTCAGTTTGAGGCACCCCTTCTCCATCCTTTTCCAACCAAGATGGAGAGTACTTACTTTCTCAGTTTGGCACCCAGCTCTGACCGGCACCTGCGAAACTAACAATTGAGATTGGGCAAGCGAAAGTCCTAAAGTGGCCTTGAAATAGCCATTTAAGGACGTTAACAAGTAGGCTTTCTGCCTGAGGCCCTGCCTGCCTATTGTGAAATTGCACCAGGAGGGAATCCCATCCATGCAACTTTAGCCTCACCAAACCCCCCAACCCCAACTCCAAAACCAAAAAGGAGAGGGTGTAAAATTCAGGTCATGGATTAGCCGTGGTCTAACTGAATGGAGGAACATGCTTGAGGAACCATACAGATTCAAGAGATCTCCATTGCATGAAACCAACATGTTAAACAAAAATGATAAGGGGTACAGTCTTTACATAGCTGAAACAAAACATGTACAGAGTAGGAGAGCTATGCTGGAAACAGAGTGAGAAACCTTGGCACTCCTGTTTGATTTATGTGTTAATAGTTGGTCATTCGCTTACCGCCTTGAGAAATTCAAGGTTTCACCCAAGAAAAACATACACTCTTACTGTAAACCTTTCGGCTGTTACAGGAAACTATAAAGGAGAATTCTCAAAGGTATTGTGGAGCAAGAAGCAGAAATGTGGTCCAGCTTTGTTATGAAAGAGAACACATAGACATAATTTCCTATCCCAGAGGATTGCTTTGAGACAATTTAATTAATTATACTATATATTCATGCAAATGAAAAAAAGATGCTAAGCTTTTTCTCATTCCCACTATGCTTCTTTAATGAGTCACTTTTTGAAGAATTAAAACTGCTTTTTTTTGATCATAGCTGAGCCTTACTTTTGTTCATTTGTCCAAGAAAACCAATTTCTTAACCACTAACAACATATAACATCTGGGGCAGTATACCTGAAGCTGTTCCCCATATGCACTGGGGGACCATCCCCTCCACCCCCAACCTGGATCTTCCTAGGTAAGGATTACATGCCAATTGCCCATGAAATACAAACTTCCGATAGGCAATTGCCCTGTACTGGGAACCACCTGAAAGCCTGATTTAAATCCTAAACTTCGAATGGTTCTGATTATGTTGTGTTAATAATTACTCATAAAATTAGAATTGAAACCACTTCTAACTTCTAGGTAACTATTTCACAAAGCCAAGCCGGCCTTCTCCATGGGGCTCCAGTCTCATTTGGTTTATGACAGCTAAGGCTGAGAGGGTGGATTACAGATGTACGACTGAGTTGCCCTTGACAGGTGGCCCTGAGAGTGAACTGCACTCCAGATCTCGCATCACTTGAGTTGGAAGATGAGGTGATTTCAGATGGCCTGGATTTCCAGGTTTGAGCAGAGTGATGAACTGACTCAGGTCCGCTACCTCAGCAGTTATGGCCCTCAGTGCTTAGAGTTTGTTCTTATTTACAAAGTGATGATTAATTATCACTGACCATAAACTGTGAATGAGATGGTATGCAATCCCTTGTTGATTATGGAACGGTTCCAAATGAACAGAATGAAACCATTAAACAGGTTGAAGGCAGCAAAATGACTCTATTTCCTTTTTTAAAATTCACTTGTGGGACGTGGGTGTCATTGGCTAAGCCAGCATTTATTGCCCATTCCTAACTGTCCTTGAGAAATCAGTGGTGAACTGCCTTCTCGAACCGCTGATGCCCATGAACCTGAAAGTGCAGTTAGGGAGGGCATTCCACTGTTTTGATTCAGCGACAATGAAGGAACCATGTCAGGATGGTGAGTGAGTTGGAAGGGGGGCGTGGGTGGGTTCCAGATATGATGTTCCCACATGTCTGCTGCCCTTGGCTTTCTATGTGCTGTGATCGTGGGTTTGGGAGGCGCTGATTCAGGAGATTTGCTGAGTTTCTGCAGTGTATCTTGTTGATAGTATACACGGCTGCCACTGTTTGCCGATGGTGGAGTGAGTAAATGTTTGTGGAAGGGTTGCCAATCAAATGGATTGTATTGTCCTTGATGGTGTTGAGCTTCTTGTTGGAGCTGAAAATGGAAAATATTCCATCGATTCTTGACTTGTGCCTTATAGATGGTGGACAGTCTTTGGGGAGTCAGGAGGTGAATTACTCACTGCATGATTCCTAGCCTCTGACCTGCTCTGGTAGCCTCACTGTTTATAGGGCTAATCCAGTTCAATTATTGGTTAATGATAATCTCCAGGGTATTGTTAGTGGAGGATTCAGTGAGGGTAATGTGATTGAATGTCAAGGGGTGATTGCTCAATCCTCCCTTGTTGGAGATGGTCATTTCCTGGCACTTGAGGCAAGAATGTTACTTTGAATGCCTTGACAATTTGACAACCTCTTTGGCAATTCTCCTTGACACATGATTCTGAAGCTCTGATAGTAGGTTTTTGATAAGTCTGTTGACACTACTGAGTTTATACACTTAATACGTACATTTATGCTGATTTTTAGCAATTCCAAAAGGCATCAACTTACACCAAAGTGCACTCTAATAAACCCAAAGGGAGCTTAGGAGAAGATCCAAACGTGTACCTTAACTGTCCAAAGGAATATCCTGCTTTACCAAAAGAACAGTAAGAAGTCTCACAACACCATCTTAAAGCCCAACAGGTTTCTTTGGGATCATGAGCTTTCGGAGTTCTGCTCCTTCCTCAAGTGATTCATCTGAGGAAGGAGCAGTGCTCCAAAAGCTCGTGATTCCAAATAAGCCTGTCGGACTTTAACCTGGTACTGTGACACCTCTTTTTGTGTCTACCCTAGTCCAATGTCAACATCTCCACATCATTGCTACCAAAGGAAATCCACCAAGTTCAGACCTGCCCTTATTTGGTCTAATATACACACTTCAGGCACGATCTTACCGGCCATTCACTCCAAGTTCTCGCTGAAGCAAGATTGGGGAATTTGAACGCCAGCCGAATCTATGTTCACTGCAATATGGTAGGAAAATCCTGCCGGCATGAATGACCGTAACATTCAGACCTTCAAGTTTCACATCCTGACATACCAAAATTTCACCTCAGTGGAGGCAGCTGATAATTACATTTTTAATCATTTCTGCTACTTTTACCATGGCAGAGAGCTTCTCCTTCATGGTAATAAACTAGGTCTATATACCTACTCCTGTTGGTGTACTATAATTGGTGTACACTGAATACTGAACGTAGTGTGGTATGAATCCATTTCCTGCCCATGTAACAGTAAAGATCAAAGTTCCCAAGAGGAGCCATATTGGACTGGAAACATAATTTTACCACCCGGCCCACCACGGGAATCGGAGCAGATGAGGAGCAGACAATATTGATCTCAGGTGGGATTTTATGGTTTTGGGAGGAGCAAGACCATAAGAACCTGCCCATTAACTCTGTTTCTCTCTCCACAGATCCTGCTAAACCTGCTGAAATTTTCCTACATTTATCTTCGAATTGCAATGTAACATTTGCTTTCAATTTGCTATCAATGGGATCTGAATTTTGATTATCCATAACATTTGAATCAGCATAGAAGAAATCTTCAGTTCTGATATTTGGTCTTACAAAGCTTACAGCATTTGTTGTCATGTTTGACACTGTAATAAGCCCGTTGCAACTGTCTAGGTGGCACTAGTTTACGAGATTACTAATATGGCTTTGAGGAACATTCATCACAGTGTGATTGATGAGGGAATCCAGAACAAGGGACATTATCTTAAAAGTAGAGCTGAGCTTTTTAGGAGTTGTAGCAGGAAACACTTCTTCACACAGTGGTTAGCACTGCTGTCTCATAGCACCAAGGACCTGTGTTCAATTCGAGGATTGGGTCTCTGTGTGGAGTATGCACGTTCTCTCTGTATCTGCATGGGTTTCTTCCAGGTGCTCTGGTTTCCCCCCACATTCTGAAAGATGTGCTGGTTAGGTGCATTGACTTGAGCAGGTGCTGGAGTGTGGCAACTAGGGGAATTTCACAGTAACATCATTGCAGTGTTAATATAAGCCTACTTGTGACTAACAAATAAACTTTAACACAATGGTAATGGAAATCTGGAACACTCCAGAAAGCTTGGATAGGGCTTTTGAAAACGTCACTAAGTTGAATTTTGTTAGGCAATGATATTAAACAATATGGAAACATGTTAGGTAAATGAAGTTGAAATACTAATCAGCCATGGTCTGACTGAATGGCGTAACAGGACAAGGTGTTGTCTATTTTTCCACATTCTTAAACACATTTGTGCTCTGTGAGGTCTTATCAAAGGCAGTTCTTGCTTGATTATTCTTTTTGGAACAGTATTGTCACCTGAATGAAGTCATGCAACTCTGAAAAGATACATTGTACCCATGGGTTATTTGTCAAACTTTGGGTTTGCATTGGCCAACAAAGACAATTATTGGAGAATAATTGTGATCGGTGGAGATGCCTTCTCCTAAATAACAAATGCCGCATAATTCAAACCATTTCTCAGGATTTAGATCAATCCAAGAGAAAGAAGGAAAACACATTTCTGGAGCACCGTACACAATCTCAGGATAACATTTATAGCCAATTCACCACTGCAGTCGCTGGGAAGGTGTAGGAAATATAGCAGCTCATTTGCACATAATAATGTCATAAATGACAAAATAATCTGTTTTTTATTGTGATTTTGATTGGAGGGAGTGCAAGGGACTCCTCCATTCTCTTCAACATAGTTACAGGGATATTTTATATCTATTTGAAAGAGCAGGCAGGACTTCGATTTAACTTATCTCCGAAAGGATGGTCCATCTGACAATGCAGCCTTTCCTTGGAATTGAACTTGGAACACCAGCCTTTAAGCGGGCTTGGAACCCCCACAACCTTCTGACTCAAAGAGAAGAATTTAATCCACTAAACCACAGCACCTTGGGAATGTCTCTTTAAGCTTCACTGGTGCCTGATGGTGACAGCATACACAACACTTATAGACACATGGGTTAGCTGAACCATCCCATCCGTTTACCGTGGAGAATGGAACTGATCCAGTTGACTAACTTGAAGGGGAAGCTGGGAAGGAGAAAAAAACAATATATAATTGAAACAACATTTCAAAAACAAATCAGGGGAAATAAACCTAACAAATGAAAGAGCGTGTGGGTGATGTTAACGATTTGCAGATGGGGAGGGTAGGCTAAACAAACAATTATTTGTGGGGGAGCGCCAATGTTTTTCTCTCATCGGTGAGAAAATGTTCAAGATTGCACCAGAGCGTGGCGACTTCTTGCAAGCAGTGCCAAGCATAACCTCTAATTCTATCTTTTACTCTCATTTTATGTTTTTAAAACTCAACTCCAACTCTTTTAAGCTCTGTAACAATGACAGACTAGCTACGACTGTATCACTACTTCCTGCACCCTCTCCTTTTCTTCTCATATGTACAGTAAGCTTTGTCTGTGTAAGACTACTTTTCACTGTTTATTAATACATGTGACAACAATAAATCAATCAGTCAGATTATTTCACTGTTTCCTTTTTTTTACTATTTCTTTCATTCAACACAACTGGAGAGAAAAAAGGTTTATATAGCATTGCTCACAATCAGTGAACATCACAAACGTGTTAGAGCCAGTAAAGTACATTTGACCTCACTGTTGCAGCAGTTAATTTGCACATAGCAGCCAAGTCCCACAAGCAGCAATGTAATCATAAGCATACAGTCTTACAATAATATTTGCTGGGGGATGAATATTAGTTGAACACTCCTGCTCCTTTTCCAACTAATGTCATGGATCTTTTATATTCCCCAGTCAGGGAAGCTGGAACCTCAGTTCAACATCTCGGCCGTAACTTTCTGGCCATTCACACCAGTGGAATCTTCTAGCAGTACCCCACCAGCGTTTGATTTGACTTGATTTGATTTATTATTGTCACATGTATTAGTATACAGTGAAAAATGTTGTTTCTTGCACTCTATACAATGCATACTGCACATAGAGAACGAAAGAGTGCAGAATGTAGTGTTACAGTCATAGTTAGGGTGTAGAGAAAGATCAACTTAGTGCGAGGTAGGTCCATTCAAAAGTCTGATAACAGAGGAGATTTTCAGAATAACTTCATTGCAGTGTGAATGAAAGCCTACTTATGACTAATGAATAAACTTTTACTTTAAGAAGCTGTTCTTGAGTCGGTTGGTACGTGACCTCAAACTTTTGCATCTTTTTCCCGACGGAAGGAGGTGGAAGACAGAATGTCCGGGGTGCGTGGGGTCCTTCATTGTGCTGGTTTCACACTGACAAGGGGAACATTCAATGGGAAACCATGTTGCCAACGGCAGGACTGGAAGATCCTGCCATCAGCCAATGGCGTGCCGCCTCAGGCAGGTTGCGCTGAAAACTGCCTTCCCTCATCTGAAAGGAGGCATTCTCTGGCAGTGAAGCAGCCTCTCAGTGTTGAATGGAAGTGCCCCAGCCTGAGATCTGTGCTCTGGAGTGGGATTGTGAACTCACTCACAGCCTCCTCACCTGGGCCAGAACAGCACCTTCGAGTCACAGGACTCTCCAGAAAAGAGGCTGCAGTTCTAGTACTTTCTATCCGCAGGCACCTGACCAATTAGAAGAAGCAGAGAGATACTGTAGTGTGGAATGAGTTGGCCCAGGGAGTGACTGAGTCAGGGTTTGTGGGCTGAAGTTCCCTATCTGTGCTTTTAAACGTAAAGCAACTTTATTTCCAGATTCGGAACCTGGAGCTGGAAGCCATATTCCTTCTGGTTCATTCTTCAGGAAAATGTCCAATTAAGAACTTGCTTAAGTAAAGGCAAAGTACCTCAGATGCTGGGATCTGAAACAAATATAGAAAAACTCAGCAGGTCTGACAGCATCTGTGGAGAGAGAATCAAGCCATTGTTTTAAGTTGAGATGACCCTTTGTCAGAGCTTCCTGGATTGCTATTCAATTCCGGAAAGCAGGCCGGATGCAGAGTTGGGATTCAACGGGTCCTATTGAAAAGGCGGCCACTGACCTTTACCATAGCTGCGGTGCTTCCCCGGGACTACCAAATAAACTAAATCAACAAGTTGAGAGATAAATTAAAAGGCAGCCCCTTAAAGTGATATGGCATCAAAGTTAACAGAATCTGGAAGGAAATGTCAACAGCTGTGGCTGAGAGTCCTGCTGAGGTGAATGGCACAAAAGAGGGTGGAGTGAAATGGATGTAAATTAACAGCCTGAAGAAATGAGCAGCTAAGTCGCCATTCCCATCATTGTAGAAGCAATCTCCAGGAGATTCTCACGTGATGAGATGCCTTGAGTCTGCAGGCTGGCTATTTGCATCTCGCTTCCACTCCATTTCAACCTCCCACTATGCACTCCGCTGACCAGTGGCAGACATTGCACAGTTATGTGAAACACTAGTAAAATCCCTGGTAAAATGGCAGATAATTGAAGCTCAGCTGGTCTCCCAGTGCTGCCGAGTAGATTGTTTGCAGCTGAACCACCCCCCCAGGAAAAGCAGAGGCACATTTTCCAAATTTTTCTAGCACCCTGCACCTACAACCACGTCTCCACAGGGCTGGAAAAACCATCTGCTAAGTCCAAAAAGTTGCAGGTTAGGTAGATGGCCGTGGTAAATGTGTGGGGTTATGGGGTGGGGAGGAGAGGTTTCAATACCCTGTCAGAGAGTCGGTGCAGACTCGATGGGCGGAATGGTCTCCTCTGCGCTGCAGGGATTCTATGCTTTGATTTGATTTATTATTGTCACACATATTGGGATACAATGAAAAGTATTATTTCTTGCGTGACAGACAGACTGAGCATTCCCGTACATAGAGTATAGGGGAGAAGGAAAGGAGAGGGTCCAGGATGTATGAATCTTTGGCTGGAAAATTACCACTATTCATGCCTGCAGAATTTTCCCATCGCATCGCAGTGCACGGAGATTTGGCTATCGCCAAATTCTCCGACGTCGCTGCAGTGGGAGCATGGCATGAAAGGAGAATGAAATGGTGCCAAATGAGTCCCTGAAGGGTTAAGTGCGTAAAGGTTCGAAACACAGCTATGGGATGAGAATGGGTTGAATTTTGGATTGCTGCAGCACAGACACAACAGGTTCCTTTCCCTTCTGTGTTCTCTTTAGCATTATGTGGGACTGAGTTGAGGTTTACTTTACTGCACTTATAAAGGCAAAGCTTCAGAGATTCCATAGGATATTCCACAGGATATTCCATAGCATTTCTGTATGAATAACTGGAAGAGCTTCTGACCCTGTGGGAGATTTCACTTATCTTCCTGAGATTGAAAACACATGCAGACAGATGACAAGATTTCAGGAATGATTTCAGTCCAGTGGACATTATTGTGCAATAGGAAAGGTTCGAGTTTTGCTGAATGGCTCCAGACCAGAGTAAGCAGGAATCATTCCCAGACAATCTTAAATGTGAATCACAGCAACAAATGATCCTTAAGGAGAGCTACTTAAGTCCATCATTGTACATCTAAGTAAAATACTCTACTATTATCAGTTGCTGGAATGAAGCTATTTTTTGAAAGATTAGTCACTGTTGTAATGTCAGAAACACCACAGCCAACATCCACAATGAGATCATCTGTTTGATGTTCATTGAAGGATAAATATTGGTAAAAACACAGAGAAGAACTCTTTTTTAAAAATCTTTTTGATCTATCTGAGAAAGCTGAAGGATCTCAGTTTAATTCCTTATCAAGAAAATGAAACTCCAACAAGACAGCACTTCCTCATACTACACAGGAATGTCAGCCAAAGCACTGCACACAGATGAAAGGGGGACATGAACCCACAAATCTTCTTACACCGAGGTCAGAGGTCACTGAGCAAAAATTTATCCCTTGTTATTGAGCTATGCACAAGTTCTGGAGCAAGAGCTTCACCAAAGGCCTTTCTTTTCGATTCATTTGTGAGATGTGGCCATCACTGGATAGGCCAGCATTTGTTGCCCTAATTGCCGTTGAACTGAGTAGACTTGCTAGGAGAGTCAACCACATTGCTGTGGCTCCAGAGTCACATGTAGGCCAGACGGGATAAGGACAGTAGATTTCCTTCCCTAAATGACATTAGTCAGTCAGATGGGCTTTTACGATAATGGTTTCATGGTCATCATTAATTTTTAATTGCACATTTTTATGAATTCAAATTTCACCATCTGCCATGGTGGGAGTGGAACTGGAGTCTCCAGAACATTATTTTGGGTTTCTGGATTGCTAGTCCAGTGACAATACGCTACACCACCTCCTCCCCATTGCCTGAAGATTGTTATCCATTAATAAGCCAGATGTAAACTTCATGGCAATGTTCAGACTCCAACAGCCACAAGCAGCTTCTCTTAAATGAGGGAAAACTCCAGCCAGTGGAGAGCTTTCCTTGGATTTGCATCAAGTAACTTTTGTTGGTGCACCTTGATTCTGCACTTGGACAAATGCTGTTTTGATGCAGTCATTCTCGCATCATCTTTAGAATTAAACTATTTTGCCCTTGTTTAAACCAAGATTAATAAAGTCTGTAGCTGAGCTTCCCTGGTGGAAGACAATTGCACTATTGGTATGAAGATTGCACCATGAGTAAACAACTTATTAAACTATATTTAAGATGACGGCTCCCCATGAGGATATTGTCAACCTTTTAGCCTTTTTAAAAATTTATTTATAGGATGTAGGTGTTGTTGGCAAGGCCAGTATTTATTCCCCATCCTGAGCTGCATTTCAGGAGGTGATGGTACATTGCCTTCTTGAAATGTTGGAGTCCATGTGATGCAGGTACACCCACAGTGCTGTTAGGGAGGGAGATCCAGGATTTTGACCCAGTGAAACTGAAGGAATGGTGATATATTTCCAATTCAGGATGGTGAGTGACTTGGAGAGGAACATTCAAATGGTGGTGTTTCAGATATCTGCTGCTGTTGTTCTTCTGGATGGTGGTGTTCATGGGTTTGGAAAGCACTGCCTAAGGAATCTTGATGAGTTCTTGCAATGCATCTTGTTGATGGTACTCATGGCTGCCTTTCTTCATTGGTGGTGGAAGAAAGTTTGTGGAAGGGAATACAATTAAACAGGCTGTTTTGTCCTGATTCATGTCGAGCTTGTGTGTTGTTGAAGGTGCACTCATTCAAGCATAGAGTATTCCATCAACAATCCTGACTTGTGTCTTGTAGATTGTGGATAACCTTTGGGGAGTCCGGAGGTCACTATGGGATTCCTAACCTTTGCCTGCTCTGGTAGCAACAGTATTTATATGGCTAATTCAATTCAGTTTCTGGTCAATAGGAAGCTCCAGGATGTTGATGATGAGGAGATTCAGTGATGGCAATGCCATTGAGTGTCGAGGGACAATGGTTAGATCCTCTGTTGATGGAGATGGTCATTACCTGGCACTTTGTGGCACAAATATTATTTATCACTTGTCAGCTCAAGCCTGGATAATATTCAGCTGCCTTTAGCAGCTAAGCAGATTCTCTTATTTAATATGCTTCAAAAGAAAGCAGAAATGGCTGAATTGCATCTGTCTGACTATTGTGATGCACCAACACTCCTGCTATCAACATAACTCTGTCCCAAGCTGTTGCCAAGGCAACACAATGGTCCAGGGAATGACTGCTCTTCTTTATATCACAGGAGAACTGAATGCTCAGACAAAGATTGTGTAGGGCAAACATGCTCTCTTCTATACCGCAGACCAGAAGGAAAAATGCATGTGAGACAGGAAATTCTTGTACTGACCCAGGGGCTTTGCTTGGCCAGACTGACTTGGAGAAGTAAAATTCTTACATATTGAACAGAGTTTAAAAAAGTGAATATTTCAGACTTTACATTGCGTGAAAAAAAACAAGAACTGTGGATTACAGAATACTGTAGATGTTGTCTCGTACTGCACAGGTGTCAGGAAAACAGACAGAGGCTCAGTCAGTGAATACATTCAAGTCAGAGGTTGAAAGATTTCTCGATATTAAAGACGTCAAGGGATATGGGGACAGTGTGTGAAAATGGCGTCAAGTGAGGTGATCCGTCATAATCTAATGTTGAACAGCAGACCAGGTTCGAGGGGCCGAATGGCCTCGTCATGTTCCTGTTTTCTATGTTCTTAAAACAGACAGCAGAAAGGAACAAATCATTTCCAATCTCAGCAAAAGCACGGCCATTAGGCGTGAGGAGAAACGTTTTCACTCGCAGAGTTGTGGATCACAGGAATCTTTTACTTCAGAGGACTGAGAGTGATACAATTCTTAAATATTTTACAAGACAGCAATCAATAGACTTCAGAAGGAATTAAGGATGTGAGGCTCATAGAGGAAAATAGAATTGAAATAGACTATTGAGATAATTATCAAACCATGATCACACTGAATGGCAGAGAAGCCATTAATGAGCAAGTCATTTATTCACAAACTCTTTCTCATAACTGGCAGTATACTTCTGTTTCTAATTCAAGAATTCATATGTGCAGAACCTGTTTTTGATCATTAACTTGCACTGTGGTGTGATCTGTAACGTTAAAACCTTGTGCTCTGTAGTTAGCCAGGCTGTTCCAATACAGCTACAACACCAGCATCTACCTGACAATGTGAAAATAAGGCATCCAATTATTGCCTCATTAGCCTACATTGAATCATCTCCAGAGTGACAGAAGGTGTCATCAATAGTGCCAGCAAGAGACACTTACTCAGCAATAACTTGGTAAGGATGGCCGAATGGTGCTGTGTTCAGGTCGCAATCTTCTCTAGAGGCAGGAGTTCAAATCCAGCTCCTGGCATGAGTTAGGGGTGGCATGGTGGCATAGTGGTTAGCCCTGCTGTCTTACAGTACCAGGGGCCACGGTTTGATCCTAGCCTTGGGTGACTGGCCTTGTGAGTTTGCACATTCTCCCCAAGTTCAGTGTCATCTTCCTTATTGTTTCCTAGCAACCATAATGCTCAATGTTACAAATATGCACTTTCTTTATACCTCCTTCCCTTTTTACACTTGGCGGCAGGCAGGTGCTAAAGTAAGTCAGAACTCTCCCTACAGTCCTTCTCTTGAACTCAACTATTATCTATTTATTGATTGCTGGTGACCTCCTTAGATTGACAGAAGACCTTACATACCTTTGGAGCATGCTGCTGGAATTTGAGTCCCTGTTTCAGTTCTGACATCTCTGTCTTACTGCTATGCTATGGGGAGAGTATTCAGTGAAAACTGTAGTAAACCAATATATTCTCCAAATATAATCAGTCTTCAACAAGTACTTAGCAAATGCCAAAGATTGCAGAATGCAGAGTTAAACACCTCAAGGTCGAGTCTCATCGGCAGGGTGATGTTAATAGGATGGTAATTGTATTACGATTATACAGGTGGGGGGCAGTGATAGGTAAGTACTTTGACATTTGTAAAGAGAGATTGCTGTGATACTGCAGCCCAGATTTTTGCCACAGAGTCAGATAGCTCAAGGAAGGAAATTCCCAGCTTGGCACACTCAGTCTGCCTTGGTAGAAAGGCTCCTGAATGGCATGATGTTTGCTCCTGGGTGGGGATGGTAGGTTCATGATTAAGTTGGGTTGGCATCCCTGGAAGCAGATTGGAGGTGGCTGCAGGGATTACTGAATACCAAGGTGAGCTAGTTGAAAAGGCCTACCTTGGTTTGCTGGGATATCACCCCAGTTGTATTGAAAGCTGTTAAGCCCTTTAATGTAAATCTGACACATCCACTGATCTCACCTACCCAGTCCCAATGGCCTTGTACAGCCTCCATGCCAAATTCAATGTCAATTCATGTCTCCCAGACACTCCAATGATTCTCATACCCTTCCATTCACTGTTTGATTTGATTTGATTTAATTTGATTTATTATTATCACACGTATTAACATATATAGTGAAAAGTATTGTTTTTTGTGTGCTATACAAAGTATACCATTCACAGAGAAGAAAACAAGAGAGTGCAGAGTGTAGTGTTACAGTCATAGCTAAGGTGTAGAGAAAAATAAACTTAATGCAAGGTACGTTCATTCAAAAGTCTAACAGCAGCAGGGAAAAAGCTGTTCTTGAGTCAGTTGGTATGTGACCTCAGATTTTTGTATCTTTTTCCCAAAGGAAGAAGGTGGAAGAGAGAATGTCTGGGATGCATGGGGTCCTTAATTTTGCTGGCTGCTTTGCCGAGGCAGGAAGAAATGTAGACAGAGTCAATGGCTGCAAGGCTACTTTGCATGATGGATTGGGCTAATTCCTTGCGGTCTTGGGCAGAGCAGGAGTGATATCAAACTGTGATAACCAGAAAGAATGCTTTCTCTGTAAAAGTTGATGAGAGTAGTAGCTGAGATGCTAAATTTCCTTAGTCTTCTGAGAAAGTAGAGGCATTGGTGAACTTTCTTAACTATAGTCTCGGCGCAAGGGGAACAGGACAGGGGGATCACCAGGTTGCTGCTGATTGGAACACCTAAAAACTTAAAACTCTCAACCCTTTCTACTTTGATCCCATTGATGCATATTGGGATATGTTCTTCTTTATGCTTCCTGAAGTCGATGATAATATCATTCATTTTGTTGACATTGAGGGAGAAATTATTGTTGACACACCAATTCACCAGATTCTCTATCTCATTCCTGTAGACTGTCTCATCATTGTTTGAGATCTGTCCCACTATGGTGGTGTCGTCAGCAAGTTTGAAACTGAAGCTCAGGATCTAATCATAGAGGGGGGAGCTGAGGCCCAGGCCACGGAGTTTGGAGGTGATTTTTTTGGTGGGAATAATGGTGTTGAAGGCTGTGCTATAGTCAATAACTAGAAGTCTGATATAGGTATCTTTATTGTTTAGGTGTTCCAGGGTTGAGTGTAGGGTCAGGGAAATGGCATTTGTTGTGTTGCGTTGATAGGCAAAACTGTAGTGAATTCAGGGAGACTGTAATTGATTCATGCCATGACTAGCCTTTTGAAGCACTTCATAATGATGGATGTCAGAGCCACCAGACCATAGTCATTGAGGCATGCTGCTTGGTTTTCCTTAAGTACTGGGAGTATGGTCCCAATAGTAATAATGGCATGTGTGAAACTGCAAAGTAAATATCCCATTCATAGATCTTTTGAAAAGACTGCTGTACCTATAACCCTATAAAAGTGTCATTAAAATATCAATAGCAGAAGCATTAACTACCTTACACCTCTTAATCTAATAAACATTGAGACATTGACAAAAGGGATCAAGGAGAAAAAAAACTTATTAAAATGATCTAAAGATGTCAACAAGGCAAAGCCAACTGTCCTTTCCAGCTGTCTGAGCAATTTCTCACTTGGATAATCCTTTATGGCACATTATCCATAGTCTTCTCCCATGCCAGTGATAATTGGGTGCACTGGGAATGGAAGCGGGAATCCTAGAGTCAGGTCTAAATGACTACTGAGTTACAATGACATAATAAAAATCTGTACCAGATTTTTGGTTAAGAAGAACGTAAACATTTGTAACAATGCAGTTCTGTCAATATATCTAGTGTTAAATCGAAGATTTGGCGTCTGATTTTCTGCTTCACCGTCTGGCTTCAGAATGTATTAACAGTTTGTTAGAGTTGAATTCCCCTTGTCAAATTCCACTTTTAAACTGGTTGCAGATGAGTAACCATCGACCGCAGGCAGTACAGGGCAAATCAGGTCGCCAAATAGGGAACTTATCCACCTTCATGAGGTACCATCTTCAAAAACCAAAACGTGTCGTTTATCATCAGCATTTTACAAAGAAAATAAAATCATCCCATGTACAAAATATCAGACATTGTCAACCCTGGGGGTTCTGGGGCTAATTTTGAGTCCCCTCGCAAGCTGTGGCCCAGACATACACTCACATAGAGTCAGACATGGAAGGAGCAGGAACTAAAAGTAGTGCTGCCAGCCTGCCTGTCTGCCAGGTGCCTGGCTTGATCCCATCCCTGAGCCACATTCCTGCAGGTGTGGTGGCGTAAGGCTTACTGCTGACTTTCCAATAAAGTCTTTGGACTTGGCAGCCTTCCCTTTCTGTTGCATGTTTTCCTTCACCCTCCAGCTCGAAACTTTTTTACGCCATAAATAGCTGGAAAAGCAAGTCGATAACAATGTGATAAAGGCAACGGGACAACTGGGACCAGTGAACGATGTGTCCCAACAGACTATCAAAGAAAGAAACAGGAACGACAGAGCAGGAAATGAGAGTTCATTGGCATTAACTCAGCTACAGAATTATTAATACAATGAGGGAAGGGGATATTAATAGAGAAACAATTGGGAAGGAAAAATAAAGAAAAAAATAACTTAAAATTAGAAATGTTTGAAATATCAAAAAATTGCTAAATGTAAGAATGAGCCTCAACAGTTTAAATTGTTCCCTTTCTGGGTCAGAAAGATTGGTTGGAGTTCCAATAACAATTGTCACATGGTTAAAATTTACTTGTTCTGTTAGTTATGAAAATGAATTTCTTGCAATGAGGTTAATGGGCAATTAGTATGTAAATGCAGCATTAAAAAATACCCAGCGAGGTAAAAGATGAGATACAACTTCATAAAAGCAAATAACTGTGGATGCTGAAATCTGAAACCAAATGAGAAAATGCTGGACAAAAGGTTACCTGGACTGGAAATGTCAGCTCTTTCCTCTCCTTCTAGATGCTGCCAGACCTGCTGACATTTTCCAGCATTTCCTCCATGAGATACAAATTGTTTGAAGCAAGTGGCAGAGCAAAATAAATCAACCAGTAAAATCTGATCATTCTCAGGAAAACATGAATTCCTTCATCCCCCTTAACATGCTATCTGACTTATATATTAATAATATTATAATCCTAGTTGTTGTTACTACTGAATGGGAAGATCCCAGAATGGAACGCTTTCCTAAAGTTTCATAACTTTTACTCTTCTCTTTACAAAGCACAGGAGAATAAAGTTATTGGACAACCAATTAGCTTTTACCACAAAAAACATTTATTAAACATGAAAAATTTAACAATACAATAGAAAACTCCCTCAGCCCCACTTATCTTCACATAGGCATACAGATTTTAAGAATTCCACGGGTTACAAAAGCTTTTTAAGCCACAATGCCCTCAGTGAACACACAGTCCCTGTAGTCCAATAAGCGAACTGTGATCAAACAACACAGCTCTCTGAAACTGAATGGTAGGTGTCACCCAATCAGACTTCTGTCGATTTCTCCTCAAATTCCCCCAGATGATTGTCACATGAAGGTTTCCAAACTCAAAAGACAAGCTTTAGAATCTTCTCATACACAATGCTTTCCCTCAGCTGTTTTCAGCAAGGATCCATTTCCAGGATTTCCAACTCTTTTTTCAGTATTCCTTTGTTTTGAATAGCCACTAGTATTCTCAGATACTCTCAGGTACTCAGTCCCCAACAAAATACAATTGTTCCAAAGACTGGAATAAGGATGTCAACACTAGATATTTTGCTATTCTTGAAGTGATTCCACTGAGTCTGTCCTTTCTAGTTGTCTTTAACTTCAGTGAACAGTATCCTGCCAGGCCAGAAACTCTCTAAGCACAATAGAATCATAGAATCCCATCAGTACAGGAGGAGGCCATTCAGCCCATCAAGACTTCACTGACAACAATCCTACCCTATCCTCATAACCACACACACTTACCTTGCTAATCCCCCAGAAATTAGGTTACATTAAGCATGGCCAATCAACTTAACCCGCACATCTTTGGACTGTGGGAGGAAACCAGTGCACTCGGAGGAAACTCATGCAGACACAAGGGGAATGTGCAAATTCCACATAGACAGTGACCCAAGCTGGGAATCAAACCCAGGTCCTTGGCACATTGCCTCCCTATGAGGCAACAATGCTCACCAATGTGCCACCGTGCCACCCAGAGTGAGACAACTTAAAATGAAACTAAAACACCCCCTACATGAAAATACCTTTGTCTAACTAATGTAAATCTAACTGGAGTTTTACCCTTTTTTACCCAGAAATACTAAATTAAACTCAATTGCATCTATATCTTATTTCTAACATCCAACAATATAAACATTAATGATTATAACTACTTTTGCTTCCCGACAAAACAGTATATGTTATGATCCAATAGACAATCTACATATTAATCTTGTGAAAATTGTACATTAAATGTTCACAAACCTTACTTCCTATTGTCAGGTTGTTTGTATCTTTGCATCAGCATTGTCATTTGCTATGTCAACATTTCCCATCTGAATGATACATGTTATCAACTGTCACGTCTGAATTTACCACAAGTGGGGCGGGAACTTCCAGCCGCGCTCATCCGTGTTGGAAAATTCTGTCCAAGGTCGATGGATCTTTTTATGGTTTGTGTCCCAGCTGTTAGAATTCCTGTGGCAGGAGGGAGGGGAAAATTCTGCCTGTTGTGTGCATACACTTGGCGGATCCAGGAGTGACTATGATTTCTGCTTTTGGTCGTGATTGGAATATAAACGTGATTTCACACTGGCTGACCGATTAAGGGCTAACCAGAGTGATACATAATAAGACATTGGCACTGTGCTACCAGCAAAGGCAGGAGTGTGACAACACCTGGTCCAATGGGGACATGGTGGGGGATTTAAGTTCAATAGAGTCAGCTCCCTGAAGGCTGCCAGGAGTTGATGAAGTGCCTCAGGGAGCCGGCCAAGAGAGATTGGCATTAGTTATGGCCTGTGCACCCATTGGGCATGCTGGGCAGGACAGCAATGTCAGTGGGCACTCTGCCCTCCTCTTTTCAGATGAGTTCTTGTGCACTCTAGTACAATTATGAGTGCCAAGTGGGATATTCCCATGGCATGGGGTGGCAAGAGAAGAGAATCACACAGCCTAATCAGAAGTGGCCACCCAGGTCAGCATACCTGGATCCATTGCTGCAAAAGGTTAAATAAGAACATAAGAACGTAAGAAATAGGAGCAGGAGTAGGCCATCTAACCCTTTGAGCCTGCCCCGCCATTCAATAAGATCATAGCTGATCTAAAGTGGATCAGTTCCGCTTTCCCGCCTGCTCCCCATAACCCTTAATTTCCTTGTCTATCAGAAATCTCTCTACCCATGACTTAAACATATTCAGTGAGGTAGCCTCCATCACTTCAATGGGCAGAGAATTCCAGAGATTCACCACCCTCTGAATAAAGAAATTCTCCTTAACTCCATTCTAAACTGCAGCCTCCCCCCCCCCCCCCACCCCCACAACCATATTTTGAGGCTGTGCCTTCTAGTTCTAGTTTCCTTTCTAAGTGAAAGAACCTCTCTACCCTATCTAGCCCCCTCACTATCTTGTAAGTCTCCATAAGGTCCCCCCCTCAGCCTTCTAAACTCCAACGAGTACAGGCCCAGTCTATTTAATCTCTCCTCATAAGCTAACCCCGTCACCTCCGGTATCAGCCTGGCGAACCTTCTCTGTGGTCCGTCCAAGGCCAATATATCCTTTCACAAATACGGGGACCAAAACTACACACAGGATTCCAGTTGCAGCCTCACCAGAACCCTGTACAGTTGCAGCAAGACCTCTCTGCTTTTATATTCTACCCTCATCACTATAAAGGCCAACATTCCATTCGCCTTCTTGATCACCTGCTGCACCTGCAGACTGGGTTTTTGGGATAGCATTGTGTTAAAGAACGTCTTTAACCCAGTACTATCTTTTGCAAGTCTTCGTGTTAGCTAAAGGCAGCTAATTATGTGACCACTCTCCAGAGGGAAATACCAGAGAAATCCCCTTACAGTCTGTGTGGTAATGAATGAGTGTGCAAATCCATCTGAAGAGAACATCAGTTACTAGCTTAACACAGCAACGGGCAGCTGATTGAGACATTCCACTCAGATCGCCCACTGACTCTTGGAATGTTCCAGATGCATAAAAATTGAGGGCTACTGTGAGTTCCAGAACCGTTGTCATTAGGTGCCCATCCACACAGTTAGAGATGATTTTCAGCCCAATCATGCGGCACAAGAAAGTGACAGCTTCCTTTGAGAGGCGGAGCCTCCTGTGGCACTGGACCTTAGACATGTTGAGGTAACTAGATCACTGCCTGTAAACTCTGGCGACAGGATAGTGGTGTCTTCTGCAGACCAGTCCACCTTGCTCTCCCTGTTGGCCCTGCACCCTCTGTATCTGCGCCTCCTATCCCACACCTCTCTCCGCAGTGACACCTGGCCCTCTGTCTCTTGGCTCCTTTCTTCTTCCTCAGAGGAGGTGCCTACAGTGGGGTACACAATCCACATCTGCTAAAAAGTAGATGGCACTGCCCTGTGCCCTAAAGGCAGCAATGGACAGAAATTGCCTATACTGGCTGATTAATTGTCAGCGGGCATGCTGCGAAGTCCCAAGTGCATGCATTGATTGGAATATTGCGCAATGTGTTTGAAACACGCACCTGAAGTCTTCTTGGGTGATTTTGGCTCATTTAAACAATACAGAACACTGATCACAAAGTCTCTGTAGACTTTTAGATGGTTCTGTGGAAGGACTTTCTAGAAACTTCATCAGGAAGATTGTTTTTTGTAAGTTCAAAATTGGCTACTGGGGCATCAAAATTAGTGAATCAGATTGAAAATCTGTAAGTAATCAACCTGCAAGAGTCAAGTTACTATTATTCATGTGCTGGATCTACCCACCATTCAGCCTAGGTTGTGACTCAGAACTATCATGCAACAATTGTCTTGAATTCTTATTTGGATCAAAAGGATGAGATTGTGAGTAATGACAGTTCATATCCATCCTGTTCCTGATAATTCCTTTTGACTGAAATTTCCTTTGGATCAGTGTTCCCTCACAGTCATGGATTACTCAGAGGTGAGCCTCAGAGCTTGCATTATTTGGTTTCAACCCTTGACATGAACTGAGTTCTCTGTCCTCTGCTTCTTTGCTTGTTAGATGAAACCTCATCTGTTTGCATTTCCTGTGTTACTTCGCTTTTAGCTAGGTGCCAAAACACAGTAACGGGAATTGGTCATTGACAGTTTATCACTTTCATATTAGCCACTTCCCTTCAGGTTTTGTAAAGACAGATCAGCTTTTTGGTATTTACAGAATTAAAAGCTCCTTATCTTGATACATGAAATATCCGTAGATGGACGGACCTATAGCACAGATAGAAATAAGTAAGTATGAGGTGATGGCCATTACGGGGACATGGGGCAGAATTCTTCCATGTTCCCATTGGCCAGTTCAATGGTGGGTTGGCCCAGAGGAGAATTTGGAAGGAAGCTCAAAATTTGGTGATACGCTGATATGAATTTCGTGCACGGCCATGATAGATCGGGAAACCTGCTGGAGTCCAACATGAAACCCATTCAGAATCCGAGACGAAAACTCGAAACGTGAAAGGCATTATACCACGGATGAAAACTCAACAGGAAACTTCTATCCATCCCCATTCTCCACAATGCCAGTGGGAAAACATATCAGTTCAGGACATGTCCGGACAACATAGAATCATAGAATCCCTACACTGTAGAAGGAGGCCATTTGGCCCATTGAGGCTGTGCCACCAACAATCCTACCCAAACTCTATCTCCGCAATCCCATATATTTACCTTGCCAATGCCCTTGACACTAAAGAACAATTTACCATGGTCAACAAACCTGAATGCCAACTCAAGCTTCCAAGCTCCTTTAGGAGGATATGGGGAGAACATGAAAATTCCATATAGATAGTAAGCTGAAGCTGGAATTGAATCCAGGTCCCTGATGCTGTGAGGTGAAGCGGTGCTAGCCACTGTGCCATCGTGTCACCTCATGGCATGCGGACTCATTTAAACAATGCCCAAGGCTGCCACCTGAATTCAGAATAGAGGTGACCAGGAACCCTGCGTCCCAGAACTCCACTGCAGTGGATGGTGGAGAACATTTACAGGTGGATATTTCTAATTCAGTGTTACTGGGAAGGTCCATCTTCCAGCCTCAGAGTTTCCTAGAAGTCCATCTTTTCTCTTCAATGGTGGGTCAGGGATGCTGGGCTCTTTTTCAAGTGGGGCTAGGACATTAGTGTCGCACACCACAGAGGAAGACAAAAAAGCCTGCCTCAAATTTGACGCCACAGAGACCGCGCACAATGAAGCCTGGGGTTCTCCAATGGTTAGCTCACATCTGGGAACAGGAAGTTCAGGGGCCCCCAACATCACGGTCCGATAGGGAAGCGGGAATGAAGGTTAACCAAGATCCAGTGTGGAAAAACAAGAGTAGAGGAGTTCACTATTACCAGAGAGGTACAGCTCCACCATACCCAACCCTGGGGAGAGATTGAGGGATATGTTTTAATAGCGGGCAGCCAGACATTTTGAGCGAGATTGTAGGAAACTCGCACTACCCATACACTGTCCACAAGACAAGCGGAACCATTGGACCACCAGTTAGGCCATCTCACTAAAGCTTCACACACTCTAGTGCGCAGCAATCCTGCCATTGTGACTGAAAAAGGAAAGTTGTTTGTCAGTGGCCTGAACGTCAGCGCAGACGAGCAGTCTCCAGAAGAGGTTTTCTCCAAGTATGGACAGATCTCTGAGGTCAAAGTGATTAAAGACAAAAGCACTGTGGCATCCTGCGGTTTCAACTTCATCATTTTTGAAAACCTGAAGGAGGCCAGGGACACACTGCAGGCGAAGAATGGAAAATCTCTCGATGAGTGCCAGATTCGGATGGATCACAGCTGGAAAATGTCTAGAGCTGGCCCATGGATATGGTTAAAGTGTCTATAGTGGCTGCTACAGTAACAGTTGGTGCAGGAGAGGAGCAAGAGGTGGCTTCTGGGATAGTGACAGGAGTAGCAGCTATAGCTATAGTGATAGGTACTATATGGGAGACTGGAATAGTTAATTGGGTGGATACAAGAGCCAAGGTGAACACTACTAGGATGGTGATGTTGGTTACGGAGGCCGCTCATACAGCGACTATGACTGACCAAAGCAAGAGAAACATTTCTGCCAGATTCAGGATCAACCTCTCACCTTGTTCCTACAGTGGCTCCTGGAACCGCAGAAAGTAGTATCTGATGAAATTTCATTTGCCTGCTATATTAAAATGCTAGAAAACCATTTTCACCACAATCAACCTTGGTATCCAGTTGTTGAGCCGGTTAACTCATTATGAGGATTGAACATTTCTTTCAAATCAAAGCCGTGTGGCTCTTAATGAATTTAAATTTTTTCACTTGGAAAATTGGCATAAAGGGACTGAGACCGTAAGTTGAATATTGCTGGCAAAGTACCCAGTTACTTTTGAGTCATTTTCCTTGCACTGAAAAGTAATGGAAGATCTCCCTACACAACAGCCTGTTCATGTCAAAGTTAAAATTTTTTTATTAGTTACAACTAAGGCTTCCATTAACACTGCAATGAAGTTACTGTGAAAATCCCCAAGTTGCCACAGTCATGTACGTGTTCAGGTCAACCAACTTATTGCAAGACTCTTTGAAAATAAACTGATGGTCTTTTGTTTCAAAACTCAATTATTGAAAACTGTACTCTGATTTTTCAAAATCAATTATCATTTGTTGTACTTTCATCAGTTGGCATGGTATTTGACCAGGACATTACCTCTTGGAAATCAATCTTTTGCCAGTGGACTTACTTGAATAAAATGCAGTTTCAAAAGAAAGGGGGGGATCACGTACAGGGGATCATGAACAATTTAAATAAATGAATAAATACATATGTATATTAGATATTAAACAAGATAACTACACAAATTACGTTGATCTCCTCATGGCAACGACGGACAACGATGAAGATGCAACTTAGGTCTACCTCATTGGATTCATTGGAATCATCACGCAGTTCATCCCAAGCAAGATGAATTTTTTTGTACTTCAGCTATTTGTGGTTTGACACAAAGACAAGAGGTAGGGTCCACATGCAAATTGCAGTGACCCCTCGTTCGGTAGAGCAATATTTACAGAAACCCGCCAGGAATACCATTTCCACTAATGGACGTTAATGGAAAATTGACAATCTTTTAATGTCACAATGCACCCCAGATTCGCGAATACTTATCGTAATATTTTTTAGAATGTTTGGTTGCTTGTAATTTATGCTTAGTAGTAGGATGTTTGCTGTGCATAATTTCTGGAATGTAAGAAATTTGTTAACATTGAGTATACAAATGCCTGGGCCTCTCTTGACTGTTGAGTGATTGGAAAATTCTGACAGATATTAATCCTGAATCTATGATCCATCACACTTTGTGTTCAGGATCGAAAGGAGTGACTGTGGTCAAATGGGCCAGCTAAGATGGTGATTTGCAAAGCACACTGAGATAATTGGCCAAGTACAGAAAAAGACAGACTGCAGCTTAAATGACAAAGATAAAACAGGCTGCAGTTCAGATTACTGAATACATAGGATATAGGCCACCTCAAAGACAATGGACACTTTCTGGTCAAACAGAATTGTTAACCAGACACGGTGATGCCTTAGTCCTTATTTCGGGGGGAGTTATGTGATCTATGTGCCTCCAGCATCCACAGGCTTGGATGTTGGATACACAGCCAGAAATAGATGTGGCAGCACACGATTGGACTTTATCGATCAGGGTGATCTAGCCTTGATCAATTGATTGGTAATGACCAAAAAGGATGCAAAACCAATGAGAGATAAAAGGTGTTGCACAACTGAAGGATCTCTCTCTTACTGTTTTACACTAATGACAACAATGGTGACCACCACCAGCAATGACCAGCATGAGAAGAGCCACCACACTAAAGACAGAAGGAAGACCAGAGCCCGAGTATCAGACCAGACCGAAGGACCAGACTATGCAGAGGTCTATGGAGACCAACATGCCATAAAGGCCAGTATCTGCCTGGATACTTGTCAATCACACAAAAGTTAAGTCACAGTCTAGTATTGGTCTTGAACTTTAATATTCTGGAAGATAACTTATTATTGATTTTGTGGGTGATATCAATTGTGGTGTGGAAAAATATTACTGTACTAACAAGAAGTCGACTTGCAATTCTTTGTCCACCGTATAAAGGTAAAAAATAGACAGTGTGGCTGACACATCAGGTTAATAAAGAATGAGATCAGGACAGGGTAATGATATTTGTTGGAAGATTAAAATGTAGAATTAGTTTGTGTAGAGGTAAGAAGTAGCAAAGGAGAAAGATCGCTGATAGGATTGGTTTACGGGCCCCTAATAGAGTCCAGGCCAGAATCTACATTAGGCAAAGATGGAGCTTTGCAAGAAATGATCTGTGACAACCATGATGGATTTTAATCTCCATTTGGATTGGACAAACCAAATTACTAAATGTGCTAGGCGATGAGTTCATAGAGAGCATTTGGGACAGCTTCTTAGAACAGAACATTTGGAACTAACTATTATTGACCTGGTAATGTTTAAAGTGATAGGGTTGAATATAAATTGAGCATAAAGGATCCTCTTGGTAAGAGTAATTGTAACATTTCCTTTATTCCCTCATTTATTGTGAATGTGAAAAAGAGATGTAGTGGGTATGGATGTGGGTGTGTCTCTGTGAGTGGTTGTTGTATCTGTGTGGGTGTGTCTCTGTGGGTGATTGCGTATGGGTGTGTGTGTAAGTGCCTCTGTAGATCTGTGTATGCCTTTGTGGGTGTCTCTCTGGAAGTATGTGTGTGTGTGTGTGTGTGTGTGTGTGTGTGTGTGTGTGTGTGTGTGTGTGTGTGTGTGTGTGTGTGTGTGTGTGTGTGTGTGTGTGTGTGTGGAGGTGTGTCTCTGGATGTATCTGTGAGTCTGTGTGTGTGTGGGTGGGTGTGTGCGTATGTGTGTGTGTGTGCGTTAGTGTGTATCTGTATGTGAGTGTGTGTGTATGTGTGTGTGAGTGTGTGTGTGTGTGTGTGTGTGTGTGTGTGTGTGTGTGTGTGTGTGTGTGTGTGTGTGTGTGTAAAAAATAAACCAGCAAGTTTCTTTTTCTCTTACCTGTGTTTGCTGTGCAAGTTATTAACAAAGGATTTGAACATTTCCAAATGTAAGTGTTGGGGAAAATACAGAACCTTTATAAAGAGAAGAATCCGAATAAAAAAAGACGCCTTTCTGTTTACAGACAGATAAACAGTGGGGGAAATTAGGGCTGTATAAATTGACCCCACCTCGTGTCTGTGACACCTGCAATAAAATAATACAGAAACTTACCTGGTTTTCTGGGACTTCCCCTTTAATTCCTCCTGCTGACGTTGCCTATTGATGACCAATATCAATGCTTGGAGCATTAGCAGTGCACAGTCTGTGGTTTGTACCTGATAATAATTGCATGAGAACCCTACAATCTGATTGGCAATCTCCTACCTGAAACCTCAGTGAAAGCTTCAGTGGAAATGCCACCAGCCAGATCAGGTGTGGGAATAGCTGTGGGATAGGGGCTGCGGAGGCAAGAGACCAAAAGCTTGGCACGTACCTGGTCCCTAGGTAAAGCAGAAATGAAAATCAGACCCCTTCCTCACAACCAATCATTTTCAAGTATTTAAAATAAATAAAGATACCATGTCCCTTTCTCTTCCAGCTCCCCATAGCTCTATGATCCATTCCAGGTTAATCAGTTCTCTCATTATCAACACTCTACAATTGGTTCTAATTCCGTGATAGAACAAATAACAAAGAAAATTACAGCACAGAAATAGGCCCTTCAGTCTTCAAAGCCTGCACCATCCATACTGCCTGACCGAACTAAAGCCCCCTACCCTTCCGGAACCATATCTCTCCATTCCCATGCTATTTATGCGTTTGTCAAGACATCCCTTAAAAGTTACTATTGTATCTGCTTCCACAAACCAACCCTCCCGCACCCCAGCAGTGGATTCCAGTCACCCACTACCTTCCGTGTAAAAATGGTTGATATTGGATGTTTCATTGTGTCACAGATTCATCTAATTAGTGGCCTAAGTGCAGTCTGTCCTCCATTGTGTTGCCATAGATTGTATCTGGTGTCCCGAAGTGCTCAGCATTAACTGTTGAAGAGGTTGCCTGAATGTTTCTTATACTTGCTTGAATGAATAATGAATCAATGAATGAGGAGGCGTTGGCCTGGTGGTATTACCACTACATTATTAATCCAGACATTCAGCTAATTTTCTGGGGAGCTGGGTTTGAATCCCACCACTAGTGGATCTTGAATTCAATACTGAAAACCTAATTGATAATCATTGTTAACTGTTGGAAAAACCCATAGTGACTTGGTTATTAATCCAAGAGCTCAACTAATGTTCTGGGGACTCAGATTTTGAATCCTGCCAGGGCAGATGGTGAACTTTGAATTCAGTAAAAAATTTCTGGAATTAAGAAATTAAATTTCTGATGACTGTGAAACCATTGCCAATTGCCGGAAAAACCTATCTGGCTCACTAATGTCCTTTAAAGAAGGAAATTTGCCCTTACCTGGCATGGCTTCTATGTGACTCCAGAGCTATAGCAACGTGGTTGACTCTCAACTGCCCTCTGAACAAGGACAAAAAGGGATGGGCAATAAATACTGGCCAACCAGTGACACCCATGTACCATGAATGTATATTTAAAAAATCACAACAACTTGCACTTACAGAGAGCGCTTAGCTTTGCAAAATATCCCAAGTAGCTGAATCAGGAAAAATTTGACATTCAGCCACATAGAAAATTACTAGGACGGGTAACTAAAAGTTTATTCAAAGGGGTAAATTTTAAGGAATGCGGTGAAGGTGGAACAAAGGAACAAGAGTCAGCCATTCAATCCGTCCCATCATTCCACTGGAGCAGGGATGACCGCACCTCAATCCCAACTCCCCACCTTGATTTCCTAACCCTAATTACTTTTACCTAACAAAAATCGCTCGATCTCAAGTTGTGAAATTTTCTGTGGAGTTAGACTGAGATGTATTTTGAAGAAGTAAGTTGAAGTTTTCCACTACCTTTTATCTGATAAAGTGCTTCTTAACCTCATCCATAAAGTATCTATTCTATCTTTTTTGATGATGCTCTCTTGTTCTGGACTCCCCCGCCAGCAGAAAGAGTTTCTCCTTCCCATTCAAACCGTTGTTCTGGACCTTCTGTCTAGTTTGCAAATCATAGAATCCCTATAGGACAGAAGAAGACCATTTGGCCCATCGAGTTTGTATTGACCACATCCCACCCAGACCCTATCTCTGTGACCTCACCTGCTCATCCCCCAACACTAAAGAGCAATGGTGACAGGCCAATCAACCTAACATGCACACTTTTGGAATGTGGGTGGAGAATGTGCAAACTCGACACATGCAGTGACCTGAGGCTGGAATTGAACATGGGCCTCTGGCACTGTTTAGGCAGCAGTGCCAACCACTGTGCCACCATGCCATCGTTATGTTCTTACTTTATCTCCAGAACTATTTTAAAAGTTTCTTGGAAACTTGAGCTGGCATTCAGAATATTGGCAGCAATTGATATTGGCTGCAATATGTACTGCTAGTATCTGTGGAATCTCAAAAACGTTATTGACGCACTCTTGATGCTCATATATACCCTTCATTTCAATGAGTAGTGAAGACTTTCAACCCAACTAAATGCAGACAACTAAGTCAATTTAAGTTTAAGTGTTATTGTCTAAGTAGGCTTCCATTAACACTGCAATGTAATTATTGTGTGAAAATCCCCTAGTCACCACACTCCAGTGCCTGTTCAGGTACACTGAAGGAGAATTTAGCAAAGCCAATGCACGTCTTTCAGACTGTAGGAGGAAACCGGACCAGCCAGAGAAAACTCATACAGACACGGGGAGAACGTGCAGACTCTGCACAGGCAGTGACCCAAGTTAGGAATCAAAGCCACGTCCCTGACACTGTGAGGCAGCAGTGCTAACCACTGTGTCTTTGTGCTGCTCCTTTGGTGTGAAGTGGTCTTCATAGAGTCCTTACTGTATATAAAAAAAAAGGTATCAATGTGCATTGATTTAATATAAGTCATAGTGCACTGTTTATTGGAATTGCCTTGACCCACGGATAGCCTGGTGGCACCTTGCTGTATCACTTGGCAAGGTTCTTGTGGCAACCAACTGCAGCTCCTTGCACCAACACCAAGAGCCCACTTGTTTCAGATGGGAAAAGAAGCCCAGCGTGATGAACAAGGGCTATTCGCAAAGGGCATGATGAATGAGGCAGTAGGTAGATGCAAGAAAATGATCACAAAATGTTGTCAACTCTACGAGTTATGAATTATGCTGTGACACAGGCTTAAGAGGACTAATGTTAAAATTGGCCCAGTCAGAAAGCAAGTTAAAACTCACTTCCAAATCCCTCCCAATAGTAGTGTTATTTTTACATGAATTCAGAGTAAAAGTATGATGAAGTCCATTTCTGATCTGAAGGAAGGAACTCACTGTCAGTTCTGGTGTTATAATTGAGCAATGCAAGCAGCTGATGTTGATAATATCTTTATCTACGGTTTAATGCTGATTTTTGCTGACAACTAACAGAGAAACAGATGCTCCTCTGACTTCTTGGCTCCATTGTCGCATGTTTTTGTCTGCACACAGTCAATGAGTCAACGGGACGGCTTGCTTTGCCATCATCAGCTGTGATTCCTAATGGAACAAATTCTGAAGGGAAAAGGAGATGCAGTAATTCCTTCCCAACCAAGCATTTAAATCATTGTACTTAATAATAGCAAACAAATTGTGCAACATTCCCCCAACTGAGCACTAATCCATTACATACTAAGATCAAGAAATTCTGTACTGGTGCCATAACTGTTCCCTGCAATGAGCTAGGCCACATGATTCCTAAGTTAGTTATGAAAATCTGATAAAATGCTAATCTAGAATTAGACAATAAATATTCTGTTGTTTCTAATTACAACACCACAACAACTCGCATTTAGTTAACACCTTCAACATTTTTTGAATTGTTGATAGCACATGAGCATTGCTAACTGACCAGCATTTATTGCCCACTCCTGGTTGTCCATGAGATGTTGTGAGTCAACCACATTGCTGTGGTTCTGGAGTCACATGTAGGCCAGGTCAGGTGAGGATGGTAGATTTCTTTCCCTAAAGGGCCAGATGGGTTTTTCCCAATCATATTCATCAGCAGACTGTCAATTCCAGAAATGTTTCTATTGAACTCCAATTACATCATCTGCCTTGGTGGGATTCGAACCCAAGTCCCCAGAACATTAGCTGAGCTCTTGGATTAGTAGTCAAGTGATAATACCACTAGGCTATTGCCTCTCATGAAGGAGTAAAATTGCCCCAAAGTGCTTTGTAAGAGCACGATCAAATATGCTACAGAAAGATAGATTAGGTCAGGGGATCAAAGAGTTGGGTTTTAAAGAGCAACTTAAAGAAAGGTGATCACATAGAGGTGGAGAGGTTTAGGAGGGGCATTCCAGTGCCTAGGGCCTAGCTGAGGGCAAGTCACTAATAACAAGGTGACAAAATCAGGGAAGCCCAAGCAACTCCAAGAATTGGAGCAGGAATGAGATCATGGAGAGTTGGAAGCGGTTACAGTGATAAGAAGTGTTTGAGAATTTAATCCACATGTGGTACAAAGTGCATTCCATAATTCCTCCTCCTCCTTCTGGTATCATGTCCTAAGAGGGTGTAGGGATAACAGACTTCCATTGGATTGGATTTCATAATTACAAAGTAAATATGCTTATTGCTAGTTGCAACAATCAGTTATTATTTGCAGGTTGAAAAATTACTTTTGATTTCATTTCGATTCTGATTATTATATATTTGCTGGACACTTTATATTCCCAGGAGTCACCCAGGCCAACATCCAGCTTTCCTCAATACTGATTGCCACGTTTCCTATTATATAGGATTATTCTCTGCTGATAATTGTATATGGAATAAAGAAAGAACATAAGTCTGAAGAGATGAGGGAGGGAGAATGTTTTGGTTTCAAGTCATCCTCTAATCATGAGTTGAAGAGATTTCTAAAATTGGGATTGCATGTGTATGTATTCTGGTTTAGGGTGTAACCCATAGCAAAGATGAAGATCACCTCGTGGTAGATACTGTATACATTGTATACATTGTTCTTGAACAGAGAGGTTTCTTGACGAGTTTCTAATGCCTAATACAGTTGGAGGGGTATTTTCCAGATTTCGTCTCACCCCCTTGATTGGCCTGAGTTTTTTTGGCTGATTTTCTTTGTCTCTAGCTGAAGATCACCTGACTTTCATGTGGGGTGGGGAATGTGGGTGCAATACATGAGGTGTGTGAGATAGGATGGATTCACCAAAGGATCCATTGTTCCTGTGTAGACTACAGGATTCACCATGGAAGCAAAAGTTGTGGATTAAAGAGGTGTCCGGGTCCTAATCAAGGACTTCTTTAACAACAAACAAAATGGTTCACAGTTCAGTGCTTGCTTTTCTCTTTTATTCTGAACATTGTTAGTTTTACAGACAATGATGAAAACCAAGGAGAAAATACAGGAAAACCACGAGAAAAGGATCAGTTAACACTGAACGACGCAAGCGGAAGGAGATATTGTAGGGCAGGTAGCCAATGTTTTGGTCATGGGTAAGTTTCAAAGATACTCATAAAGAAGGAGAAAGGAGCAAAGAAATTTAGCAAGGGAATTGTGGAGGTTTAGGATAGAAATAATCAAAGGCACCATTAGCAAAACGAAGAGGACAGAACTGGAGAAATGCAGATTTTCCAGAGGTAAATAATCTGTGCATTTATTCAGTTGATACTGTGCCTTTAAGAAATGTATTTATCTCACATTTCTGGGAAGGGGTATGTTTAAAATTGAACTCTGTTTTACATGGTGCCAATTTGTCTGGGCACAAGGCAGCTGACATGCTGAGAATGCAGGCCAGTGATTGATTTAAGCTAAGAATGTGTTTGATTTAATCTGAGTTAATGCTTTTGTTTATTTGGTATTTTTCCCCAGGGTTTTCAGAGTAGGGTTTTGATAAGGCTGACTGACAGAGATAGTTATGTGCTTAGGAGGAGGAGCTAATCTTACAGGGAAAAGCAGGCAGTTACTGTAGAGCCTGAAAGAAGCAAGATGTATTTCTATCCCTCTCTCTGTCTGGAGGTTGCTGTTTGGGACGTGGTAGGAGAAATTGGCACTGAACTGGAGAGCAGATTGTCCAGTCATTGCAAAACCAGCTGATTCCTTATCAACACACACTAGACCCTCTAGAAACTACCTGAGTAGGTGCTGGCCTAGTATACCCAGAAATAAAATGGCAAATTACACCGGCCAAATCATTCTTGATTTAGTCCAGCCTGGAACTGGCTGTTCCTGCCACTGGGAATTTAAACTTGAAAGAAAATGTTTAAAAGATAGGCACACACAAACAAGCATTGGCATCCATGAACAGGCATTGGCACACACAACCAGGTCTAGGCACAAACAAACAGGCATTGGCACACATAAACAGACATTGGCACTCATAAACAGGCACTGGCATAACACAAACAGGCATTGGCACACACGAACAGGCACTGGCACACACAAACAGGCATTGGAATGCACAAACAGGCACTGGCACACACAAACAGCATTGGCACTCTCAAACAAACGTTCACACACACAAATTGGCATTGGTACACACAAACAGGCAGTGGCACACACCAACAGGTGTAGGACACATAAACAGCATTAGCACACACAAACCAGCATTGGCACTCATAAACACGCATTGGCACACACAAACCAGCATTGGCACACACAAACAGGCAGTGGCACACACAAACACATTGGCACATACAAATAGGCAGTGGCACACACAAACCAGCATTGGCACTCATAAACACACATTGGCACACACAAACCAGCATTGGCACACACAAACAGGCAGTGGCACACACAAACACATTGGCACATACAAATAGGCAGTGGCACACACAAACCAGCATTGGCACTTGTAAACAGGTGTAGGCACACACAAACAGGCGTAGGCACACACAAACAGCAGTGGCACACACAAACAAGTATTGGAATGCACAAATAGGCAATGGCACGTGCAAACAGGCATTGGCACACATACAAACAGGTGTAGGCACACACAAACAGGCGTAGGCACACACAACAGCATTGGCATACACAAACTAGCATTGGCACACACAAACAGGCAGTGGCATGCACAAACAGGTATTGGAATGCACAAATAGCAGTGGCATGTGCAAACAGACATTGGCACACACACAAACAGGCATTGGCATATGCAAACAGGTGTAGGCATAACAAACAGGCATTGGCACAAACAAACACATTCTCACTCACGAACCAGTGTAGTGGGCACACACAAACAGGCATTGAAACACACATTTTCTATGCGCATGTGTGCTGAATGTGTTCAGCAACAGGTTTATACATGAAGAGACAGATTTTGGAGAGGAAATAAAATATCATTATCACTTGGGAACCTCCTGAATGCTGCACTTCACCTGCTGCTGAATTATTCTGAATTATTTCTTTAGGTGGGGTTGTGAATGAGTCAGACATTGTTCACTCCCTTTCCTTGTAGCAACAAGCACAGGCCACATTGTTGTTGAGAGTCTGCTTGCTATCAACAGGATGTAACATCCCTCACGGCGCAGAAATAAAGACAGGGCTTGCACTTATACAATACCTCGCAGTAACTCAGCACATCCTGAAGTGTTTTGCAGCCAACTGAATATTGTCCGTATTTGTAATCTTGTCCCTGTTATAATCTAGGCAAATGCAGCAGCCAGTTTGTTCACGGTAACATTCGATAGACAGATGTGACAATGATAGGATCATGGCCACAGAGTTTGTCTCAGAGCTGTGGTTTTGGTAACACTGCAATAATCGACAACTCACAACACATTGAGCAGAATGATTCATCTAACCCCCCACGTGGCAGGTTCTGAGAGAAATGGCTGTCAGAACGCAGGAGTCCACATGTGCTCTGAAAAGCATGCCAAGTGGATAGAATGTGAAGCCATAATCTCTAATGCTGATATGGTACAGCAGCTAATATTTTGACCCTTGCACATCGAGTTAATGTCATTTCTTAATCAGTCTCAGCTAAACATAAGATCAGAGAATCCTAGCACCACGACCATTTCACCATGTCCACTGCGGCAGTGTTAATGGAGGTGATGTGTTATTGAAAGAGTTTTGGATTTACCAGTGTTGGATTTTGATTGGCAATGTTGGGAGCAGTAGCCTGAGTGAGCTGGCTGAAAGACCAGGGCACTGGTGGAGTGGCAGTGATGGCAGCATGGACACTGTCAGCCTGAGACAGGCAACAGTAGGCTTGTGCCCCTCTCAGCCACTGACCATCCTCTAGGCTGGCACCCCAGCAAATCTCAGTGAAGGGCAGACAGAGTGCTGCACAGCTGTGAGTGCCTTCAATCCTTTCTCAGCAATGGGACACGTGGCCAAGATGGCAGCTAAACTCGGCTTCCATGACAACAACCTTCAATCGCATCATCTGAGCCTAGGCCTCCTCTGAGATGGCAGGATCATTTTGATAGTGACCTGGAACAAGCTGCCCAGGAAGATTGTCAGTGCAGAAACAATGAACAATTTCAAAAGGCAATTAAATGGGCACTTCAAGGAAATAGACTTGCACAGCTATAAAGGCCGAGCGGGCCAGTGCGACTACCTGGATTGCTCAAAGGCAGTCAACATGATTGGCTGAATGACCTCCCCAAATGCCATAAATAGCTCCATGATTCTACCAGAAGCTGCTTCACGACTGGATCTAGAAGTGGTATTCTGGGATGGCCACCTACTTCTACACTAGCAAGAAGGGGCTCCAAGCTTGTGTGAAACCCTGTGAAGAATCACAGAATTGTTATGGCACAGAAGGAGTTCATTTGGCCATCATCAGAGCCAAGCATCTCCATGACTCTGCGATGGGCCTACCAGTGCACTAGGCATCACTGGGTGCATGCCCATCAGCTTTCCGTATGGCATCCCATAGATGTTTTCATCCAGATCCTCTGTGGCAAAACTCATAAATGCCTTCCCCATCCATGGCTCTGCTAAACATGCTACCCTCCAACCCCGGCCCCCCATCCTAGCAGCACCCACTCATGCAAAATATGGCATGTTGTGATCCTGACTCTACGTTTCCCTCTGGGGTGTGCAAAGTGCCAGGATCTGATCTGGTGACTGCAATTGTCAGAGCAAATGATGTTTCTTTTTTGTCAAAATGTCTTCGGATGCTCCCAAAGTGAGAAGCCTGGTCAGGTGTCAGAAAGCACAAATACAGAAGTGGGGAGTTGAGGTGAGGATAGGGAAGTGGGGTGGAGATCCAAACTCATATCATCCACAGCTTGAACTCAATGCCGAATAGTAGAATAAGGATGAACTGTGATCTTACCTACAGAAATTGACCTCCCTAGCCACCTGATCCCATTCCTTCGTCAGGCTATTCTTTGAAAGATTTCCTAATGTGCTGGGGATATGTGGTGTCTCTCCTCTAAACCTCCCCCTCTAATGCCTCCAGCATAACTCCAAAACCCAGGGAACCTTCTCACTCCCCCATTGCACCATTTGATGTGCTGCTCTTTCCACCATTGACTCCCTTAGTCTGTTCAAGCAGCTCCTGTAGCCTGAGTGCAGCTCCCGTTTCAGAGCACCAGGTCAGCCATACGTCATGCTTGGCAAGTTGATAGTCCCCCTGCTGAACCTTCAGTTAGTCAACAGCACCTTCCTTGTTGAGCTGAACAATATAATCATGAGGTTGAGCAGGTAAATGTTTGTGTTCTCCCTACCCCAGCATGAGTGGCCTTGGGCTCCCTTTAGCATGAGGGCACAACCTCAGGGTACTTTAACATGGAGATGATGGGGAATTTCTTCAGCCTGAAGATGGCAAATCTGTGGAACTGTTTGCTGCAGGAGGCTGGGGAGGCCAGGTCATTGAGTGTCTTTAAGACAGAGATTGAAAAGTTCTTGTTTAATAAGAGGATCAGGAGTTATGGGGAAAAAGCAAGAGAATGGGGATGAGAAAAATATCAGCCAAGATTGAATGGCTATGCAGACTCAATAGGCCGATTGGCCTGATTCTGCTCCTATGTCTTATAGCCTTACGGTCTTATGAGACCCAATGCCCAAAAATGGTCCTAAAAATTCCTCCTCCTTTCTCCCTGCCAAATTTGTTTTTATTGCTGTTGGTTGACAGATGAATATTGGGCAGGACTCCTGGGTCTCACTGTTGTTCTTCAAAATAGCATCACAGGATCTGTTACATCCATAAGACAGAGGGGGTCTTGACTTGAGATCTTATCCATAGCTTTCTGTCAGTACTTCACTGAAGTGTCAACCAGGATCCTGTGCAAGATTTTGCAATGGGTTGAGCCTGAAACTGCTGGACAAGAGTGCTGTCTGTTGAGCTACAGCACATCCGATTTTTGGTCCCATAACACAGTATGAAAATCTACCTACATGCCCAAGTGTTGGAATGCATTAGCCCATCATAACCAACTTTCTGGTTTCTGGGAAGACATAAAGAACAAAGAACAAAGAAAATTACAGCACAGGAACAGGCCCTTCGGCCCTCCAAGCCTGCACTGACCATGCTGCCCAACTGAACTCAAACCCTCTACCCTTCTGAGGGTCATATCCCTCTATTCCAATCCTATTCATGTAATTGTCAAGACCATCTTAAAAGTCATGACCATGCTTCCATTATCTCTCCTGGTAATAAGTTCCAGTTACCAACTACTCGCTGTGTAAAAAAAATCTGCCTTATACATCTCCTTTAAACCTTGCCCATAGCAGCTTAAATCTATGCTCCCAAGTAATTGTCTATTCCACCCTGGGAAAAAGCTTCTGACTATCCACTCTGTCTAAGCCTCTCATAATCGTGTAGACTTCTTTTTGGACTCCCCTCAACTTCCGTCACTCCAGTGAGAACGAACCAAGTTTCTCCAACCTCTTCTCACAGCTCTTCTTACCAGGCAACATCCTTGTAAATCTTTTCTATACTTCTCCGAAGACTCCACATCATTGTGGTCCTTGTCAGACCACACTTGGAATACTGTGCGCAGTTCTGGTCTCCTCACTATAGGCAGGACGTGGAAGCTATTGAAAGGGTGCAGAGGAGATTTACAAGGATGTTGCCTGGATTGGGAAGCATGCCTTATGAAGACAGGTTGAGGGAGCTGGAACTGTTCTCCCTGGAGAGACGAAGGTTGAGAGGCGACCTGATAGAGGTTTACAAGATGTTGAGAGGAATAGATAGGGTGGACTCTCAGAGACTATTTCCCAGGGCTGAAATGGTCGCGACGAGAGGGCACAGATTTAAGGTGTAGGGAAGCAAGTACAGAGGGGATGCTAGGGGAAAGTTTTTCACTCAGAGGGTGGTGAGTGAATGGAATCGGCTGCTGTCGGTGGTGGTTGAGGCAAACTCGCTGGGGTCTTTTAAAAGACTTCTGGATGAGTATATGGGATCCAATGGGATTGGGGGTTATAGATAGGTCTATGGCTGGGTAGGTTTTTGATGTGTTCAGCACAACTTGTGGGCTGAAGGGCCTGTTTGTGCTGTAGTGTTCTATGTTCTATGTTCTATCGTTTTGGTAGTATGGTGACCAGAGTTGAACACTGTATTCCAAGTGTGGCCTAAGTAAGGTTTTATAAATGTGTAACATGGCTTGTCAATTTTTAAACTCAATACCCTGGCCAATGAAGGCAAGCATGCTGTATGACTTCTTGGCTACCTTTTCCACCTACATTGCCATTTCCAGAGACCTGTTTACCTGTACACCCAGATCTCTGCCTATCAATACTCATTAGTGTTCTGCCAGTTACTGTACAGTTCCTATTTGTAATAGGCCTTCCAAAATGCATAACCTCACATTTGTCTAGATTAAACTCTATCTACCATCTCTCCGCCCAAGTTTCCAACTGATCTAAATCCAGCTGTATCCTCTGACGGTCCTCATCATGATCCGCAAATTCACCAACCTTTATGTTGTCTGCAAACGTACTGATCAATCCAGTTACATTTTCCTCCAAATCATTTATATATATTATAAACAGCAAAGGTCCCAGCGATGATCCCTGAGGAACACCACTTGTCACAGCCCTCCATTCAGAAACACACGCTTCCATTGCTATCCTCTGTCTTCTTTGACCAAGCCAGTTTTGTATCCACCTTGCTAGCTCACTTCTGATCCCATGCAACTTCACCTTCTCCACGAGGGACCTTGTCAAAGGCCTTACTGAAGTCCATGTAGACAACATCCACTGCCCTACCCTCATCAATCATCTTTGTCACCTCCTCGAAAAATTCAATCAGATTCGTGAGACACAACCTCCCCTTCGCAAAAGCATGTTACCTGTCAATAATACTTCCACTTATTTCCAAGTGGGAATAAATCCAGTTTGGAGATAGATGGCCCAGTTCCACTGTTGGGTTTCTCAGTCTGAACATGGTGGGATGTGTTTGGAGACAGGATGTCCCACTTCACCATAGAACATAGAACATAGAACATTACAGCACAGAACAGGCCCTTCGGCCTTCGATGTTGCGCCGACCAATATAAAAAGCAATGCCCCTCCAAACTAACCATTCCCTTCTCTTCCATATACTTATCAACTAACCTCTTAAACGCCACCAAACTTGGCGCATCTACAACTGCTGCAGGCAGGGCATTCCACTCCCGAACCACCCTTTGGGTAAAGAACCTACCTCTGATATCGTCCTATAACTATCACCCCTTAATTTAAAGCTGTGTCCCCTCGTGCTAGCTTTCTCCATCCTAGGAAAAAGGCTATCACTGTCCACCCTATCTAAACCTCTAATCATCTTATATGTTTCGATTAGGTCCCCTCTTAGCCGCCTCCTTTCTAACGAAAACAACCTCAAATCCCTCAGCCTCTCTTCATAAGACCTGCCCTCCATACCAGGCAACATCCTGGTAAACCTCCTCTGTACCCTCTCCAATGCCTCCACATCTTTCTTATAATGCGGGGACCAGAACTGCACACAATACTCCAAGTGCGGCCACACTAAAGTTTTGTACAGTTGCAACATGACGTTGCGGCTCCGAAATTCAATCCCCCTACCAATAAAAGCTAAGACTCCATATGCCTTCTTAACAACCTTCTCGACTTGACTGCCTACTTTCAGGGATCTATGCACATACACACCAAGATCCCTCTGTTCATCAACACTATTAAGAATCCTACCATTAGCCCTGTACTCTACACATTTATTATTCCTGCCATAGTGCATTACCTCACACTTTTCCACATTAAACTCCATTTGCCACCTCTCGGCCCAGCTCTGCTCGGTCCAAGTCTCTCTGCAAACTATAACACCCCTCTTCACTATCTACCACTCCACCGACTTTAGTGTCATCTGCAAATTTACTAATCCATCCCTCAATACAGTAAGTCATGAAGTCAGAGAATCTTAGGGCAATACAATATGGATATGGTCCCTTCAGTCTAAGTGGTTCTTAGTGCCCTCCAGGCCAGTCCCAATTGCCTACATTTGGCCCATCCAATCCTTTCCATTCCATGTATTTTTTCAAATGCTTTTCCAATATTATTGTCGTACCTGCCTCAATCACTTTCTCTTGGCATTCCATATATGTACGACCCTCTGCGTGAAGAAGTTGCCCCTCAGGTCCCTTTAGAGAATACATGTAATCTGATTTAAATTTAGTTACTTGTTCCTCCTGTTCTAACTGAATTGAAAAGTGCAGGATGAGGACATGGAGAGAGGGGATGGGGGGGGGGTCTAATACCTGATTTGTTACAGGCAATAAATATTATCAGACCTAGTGATTTGGTCCTTTATATAAAGTGTTTGAGTCATCTATAGCCCTGTGCTTTCAACACTGAGCCTGAGAATCTACAGCACTTAGTCAAGGGAAGTTAGTAAGATGGTAGTAAGAATCTTCAGCAACCACAATGTGTCACTTAATTTACAAGCTTGATGATCCCACGCTCTTTGCACGTACATTTATGGCATTGAGAAAGATCCTTATATGAATAAGTGCTCCAGGGTTAAATCTAATAACGGTGATACCTTTGCTCGGAATCTGTTATGGGTTCTGGCATTTTTGTGGCCGAGTGATTTTTGCTCTAATAAATGTCTAACATAAGAAGATTAGCGATTTGGAGAGCTGCCAGCATCAGCCCATTATTAGTTCATGTGGTCAAAAATCTACAATTATTCTGCAAAAGTCTCTAAGGTCAGTTGTTGTTTACCAATGAGATGCAGAAAGATCTGATGAATTCAGGTTCATTTGGTCCCTTATTGAAGTTCTGTCCACATCTTTCTACACTTACATTCTCCTCATTCATTGCAAGTTCCAAACAAGTGCTGAATGGAAATTAATAGTATTGAGGTGGAACGCGGGGGAAAAATCTCCACTGATTGTCTTGCAGGGAAAGTGTTCAAGAAACTGGGTTTGTTACCACTGGAGGAGTGAGGGGTGATTTTGAAGCAATTGAAGCAATTTAGATCCTGGACGGTTTTGACAAAGTGGATGAGGAAAGGGTTAGTCTCTTGTGGTGGGATGTGGAATGAGCTGCCAGATGAAGTGGTGAAAATGGGCTCACTTTTAACATTTAAGAAAAACTTGGATAGGTACATGGATGAGAGGGTGTGAAAGGATATGGTCCAGGTTGGTGGGACTGGGCAGAAAAATGGTTCGGCACGGCCAAGAAAGCCTATTTCTGTGCTATAATGTTCTTTGGTTTGATAGTTCCTGTGGATTAGTCCAGAAGTAAAGGGCACAGTTTTCAAAATAGGGGTTCATCCTATAGGACAGAGACGAGGAGAACACTTTTCTCTGAGTGTTGTGAGACTTTGGAATTCTATCTCAGAAAGTGGGGGCAGAATTTACCCATGGGAATTGGAGCAGGTGGGGTGGGAAAATTATGGGAATGGGAACGGGTGGGGAAGGACCACGCAGAAGTCCGTTGACTTCGGGTGGGAATTTCCAGCTTTGGGGTGAGTGTGGCCGTAAAATCCTGCCCTGGGTGATTGAATATTTTGAAGGCAGATAGATTCCTTTGTAAGAATGAGTGGTTATTGAGTAGCAAGAGGTAGATGGGAATGTCATTCAAAATACTGGAATTCAAAACATAAGCAGATGAGTCATGATCACATTGAATGGCAGAACAGGTTGAAGGGCCAAATGACCTATTTTGTTCCTATTTTGTGCATTTGTATACATTTTGAAGAAATTAGCATCAATTTTCAAGGCTAATGGAATGAATTGAGCGTTGTTTTTAAGCATCCTGCATTTCACGTGTGATGTGGGAGCCATTCTGATTGAGTGATGCCACCTGATTGGTGGGATTGTGGGTTCTGGCCTCTCTTGTGTGGCTTTGGTTGTTGTCAGTCAGTGACTTACATTTTACCCAGTCTGCTGGCCATCTGCTTCTAGGAATTGACTGCTCCCCTAACTTCTCAGTAACTCCATCAGTCTTCCAATAGGTGCAGCAGCGAGGGTGATAGGGTGGCACACTGGTTAGAACTGCTGCTCATAGCACCAGGGACCCGGTTCAGTTCCAGCCCCCAATGACTGTGTGAAGTCTGCACATTGTCCCCATATCTATGTGTGTTTCCTTTGGGTGCTCCAGTTTCCTCCTACAATCCAAAGATGTGCAGGTTAAGTGGATTGGCCATGCTAAATTGCCCCTTGGTATCCAAAGATGTGTAGGTTGGGGGAGTAAATGGGATAAATTTGTGGGCTTACGGGGAGAGGGCAGGGGATGCGCATGGGTAAGATGCTTTGTCGGAGAATTAGTGCAGACTCAATGGGCTGAATGGCCTCCTTCTGCACTGTAAGGGTTGTACAAATTAGTTGGTGCTGAAATTGAAGTGATGGGTAACACTCTTCACTGGACATTGCTACTTTAATCACAGAATCAAAGAGTTTTGTGGTGCTTCCCTGGTGTGCTGTTCAGGCTGTTAGCCCTCTTTCCTTACTGTTTCATTCATTTTCACCCTAAAGTTAATCCCATTAAGCAGATCCCACTGACAGTAATCAGTACCACTGCTACTGTCCCAGCTGATATTAAAACTGCACAAGTCAGGTTTAAGAGTGAAGTCTATCTTGATAGATTCTCCTTAGACATCATAGAGAAAGTTACTCAAAAGAATCACTGGAGCCTGCCGATAAACTTTTAACACAAAGAATAAAACATTTATTAAGTAAGAGAAATGAACTCTATTACACCAGATAAAAAAGTTGGAAAAATCTCAAAACAAATACAAGAGAATGATTCACTATTCATGATTCCTTCACCCCAGCTATATCTTTACAGACACATAGAACTTTGGAAACAATTAAGCATATATATCTTATACCTAATATTCAAGGTAAATATATGTACAGCTATGATCAGATGCTTTCCAAAGTAAATGACGGATGTGACGAAGGCAAATTCCATGGATTTCTTAATCAGCCACCCAAATGATTATTACACCAGTCTTACAGAATGGCAGACTTTCTCACAATGACTTCCTATCTACAAATTTGCCTTGGAGTTCTATCCAAATGTTGCTCCTACTCATTGGCTTTAACAAGGATCCATCTCCAATGTTTCAATCTCCCCTTCTGAGATTCCTTTCCTTTGGATCTCAGACTGTACTCAAGTTTTACTTCCAAGCTCCCTTTCATATTTGTAGCTATGCCAAGCAAAGTGCCATTGCTCTAAAAGGGTACCTTCTTCCTGATCTTCACTGCCTTTTCAGATCTCCAGGGCATCCCTCAAACCCATTTTGCTTCAAGTTTGCTCCTGGCTGCTCTTCCTTTAAGTTGAAGTCTTTTTTCTGCTCCTTTCCTTTAACTTTACTTAACAGATCTATTTCTGACATCTGCCTATGTCCCTTACCTGGTTCTGTCTTCTGGAACCTCTTGCTGCCTCATTCCCTGGTTTGGGAATATTTTCTTGGATTGGGATTTCTTCCCTAACCCTTTCCTCATGTCCAGCTGCCTGGGTCACCCTCTCTCAAATGACACCTCAAGTTCAAATCACCGAAGTTCTCTGCCATTTCACTTTCTTTTTGCCTTCTGCGCATGTACTCACCTGAAGCAGGGAAATAATCTTGAAGTTGTTTAGAAACTTAGGTGAGACTGTGTGCAGTTCTGAAAACCACACTATAAGAAGGATGTGATTGCACAGGAAGTGGCACAGAGGAGATTCACCAGGATCTGCCTGAGATGAAGCATTTACCTTATGAAGGTAGACTTGGATTCTTTTTGTTGGAGCAGAAAAGACTGAGAGAAAACCTGATTGAGGTGTTCCAGATTACGTGGGGCACAGACAGATTGGACAAGGAGCAGCTGTTCCCCTTAGATGAAGGAATAGTCACAAGGGAATATAAATCAGGTACTCACCCGTGGATCTACCTCACTGTTCTTTGGAACAGAGTGTTTGGAAGTGCTGGTGGCTGTGGTGAGTGAGAGAGTTTTCTATTCGCTTTTTTTCTCTCTATTTCTGGTTTTTTGTTTGTTTTTTTGCTGCCGTAGTTAGGCACAGGGGTAGCTGGGAAGGGAGCAGGGGAATATAAAAAAAAGGCTGTAGTAGACAGCGGGCAGCATTGTGAGTGAGCAGCGGAGTGAGCAAGGGGCACAGTGAGAGCTTTAAGGGCTTTGATTCGTTGGGCTTGGGTGAGAGCAGCCTTAGGCAAGATGTTGCTGGTTCTGTCTTTATTCCATTTCTGTGTTCATACCTCCAAAGGTGTTCAGGAAAATGGCAAGGTCTATGGGAAGACGCTTCAACTGTGTAAGGTATCATATGTGGGAGTTCCTGGAGACAACACATCTCCCGAAAGTCCACATACGTGTTAAGTGTTTGGAGCTGCAGTGTCTGAGGGCTCGGCTTAAGCAATTAAAGCAGCGTTTGGAAGATGTATTTTTAGTTAGGGAGAATGAGGCAATAATGGGTGGGAAGCATAGTAAGGTGGAGATCCCAGAGCCCGGGAGGGGGGGGGGGAGGGGGGGAGTAGATCTAGACCCTAAAAGGTGGATTACAGTAAGTAAGAGGTAAAAGAAGAGGGATTATAGTCCAAAGACTTCCCCAGTGGTAGTCCCCCAAAATATCGAGGGCAGAGCGACAACTGGGTTAAAAAAGGTAAGGCAGAAGGACCAGAGTACCTCAGAGAGAAGGAAGGAGGCTAGAAGGGAGATAGTGGTGGGGGATGGGAGGGTTAAAGGAATAGACAGGCAGTTCTGTGGTCAAAGGCAGGATTACAAAACCTGGAGCAGGGGTGCAAGATATTTCTGAGGGTAGAGGGAATTTTGAAGGGCAAGGGGACCCAGGCTGATGTAATTATACATATAGGAGAGAAGGATGTAGGAAGGAAAAGCAGGGAGGATATACGAAGGCAGTTCAGGGAGTTGGGGGTTAAGCTGAAGAGCACGGCCTCCAAGGCGGCGATCTCAGGGCTATTACCAGAGCCAATTAACAGTGGGTGCAGGAAAAATGAGATCCTACAGCTAAACGCGAGGCTGAAGGATTGGTGTAGGGCAGAGGGTTTTACGTTTGTAGATAATTGGGAATTATTTGTGAAAGAAGGGCATCTGTATAGAAGGAACGGGGAACATTTAAATAGGAAGGGCGCAAATATCTTAGCTGAGAGGTTAGCTGGAGTGTTTCAGCAGGATTTAAACTAATATGGAGGGGGGGAGGGGATGAGACCGATAGCTCAGTAGGTAGTGGAATTGGGAGCGAAATGGGTGATAGAGTAAGTTTGGATGAGAGGAAATTCACCAGGGAGAAGGAGATTCCGAGTGGGCTTGAAGGTCTGGCGTGCGTCTGTTTTAATGCAAGGAGCATAACAGGAAAAACGATCTGCCTTGTTGTCCAACAAGGAGTATACATGCGATGCATCGTGAGAGGGCTGCTCTTGGATTTTTCGAGAGTAGCCCATTGCTTCACGTCATTAGTGTACACTTAAACTGGACCAGTTGATGGGCAACATGACAGCTCAGTGACTATCACTGTTGCTGTGCAGATACAGGGATTTAGTGCGGTATCTGTGGGAGTTTGCGCATTCTTCCCGTGCTTGCGTGGGTTTTCTCCGGGTGCTCCAGTTTCCTCCCACACTCCAAAGATGTACTCTTAGGCTGACTGGCGAAACAAATTGTCTCCCCAATTTGGTTCCAATGAAGATTTCCATAAACATAGACAAGGGTCATGGGTGGAAGTGGGAACGTTAAAATGGCGGCGCAGGCTTGTTGGGCCGAAGGGCCTGTTTCCCATGCTGTGTTGCTCTTTGTTCTTTGGAACATAGATTCAAGGTGAAAAGGTTTAGAGGGGAAGTGGGGAAAAACTATCCAGAGAGTGGTGATGGTCTGCCTGGGAGGATGGTAGAGGTGGGTAGCCTCACAACATTTTTGTGGCTAAAATTTAAGGCTATGGGCCAAGTGTTGGTAAATAAGATTAGGTGGGACATCAGGTGTTTCTCACGTGTCGAGGCAGACGAGATGGGCCGAAGGGCCTCTTCTGCACGGTATAATTCTGAGATGGTAAAATGAGTGCATGGGCTGCTGTTCTCCAGCTGGTACATGTGTTGACATCCCAAAACCCACCAGGAACCTGCCAACTCCTGATTTAGGAAACTAGTTTTGGGCTTCCTAACACTAGCCTAGACTTAACATAGACAGGTGCGGCAACCATTTGACCTGTTGGTCAAACCAAACACTTCAACTGATTCGGGGCAGCACGGTGCACAATGATTAGCACTGCTGCCTCACAGCGCCAGGGATCTGGGTTTAATCCTAGCCCCAGGTCACTGTCTGTGCGGAGTCTGCGCATTCTCAACATGTCTGTGTGGGTTTCCTTTGGGTGTTCTGGTTTCCTCCAACACTCCAAAGAGGTACAGATTAGGTTGATTGGCCGTGCTAAATTGCTGCTTAGTGTCAGGAGAATTAGCAGGATAAATATGTAGAGTTATGGGGATAGGGCCTGGATGGGATTGTTGTTGGTACAGGCTCGATGGGCTGAATGGTCTCTTTATTCACTGTAGATTCTGTGATAATTCTACTGAGCTGGAACGATGCTCCTGAGCAACAGGAAGTTAGGCGCTCAGCCAGTCCAAAGCCCAGCAACAGAGAGCTTCCTGAACACAGCACTCAGACTGCACAATCCCAGGGAGTCCTTAGAGAAAGAGGAGAGGAAAGCAGCAGAACCAAATTACTGCCCAAAAAGGGCAAAGAGATCGTTTGAAAGGAGCACGTGTCAGAAATATGCTTTGCATTTCAAGACGCCTCAGTAAACAGTAAAAGTCTTACCGCTGAAATGTGTGAAATAGTGCAGGCCTTTGTGAGCCAGCTGGAGAGTTGTCAATCCAACTACCTCAGACCAGTTGGCTGGATCGGCCTTCCAGCGTTCGACAAGTGTCGCTGAGTTATCGTCCAAAAGCTGTGGGGAGAAACTGGGTTACTTCAAATTGAAAATAAATGCTGTCTTCATGGAAAGGATAGACTGTGGCTGAAAGAAAGTCAAATACTTGACCCAGAAGCTAACTCAAATATTTCAAGCAGCACATCAAGCCACACAGAAAAATGCACTTTATAGACTAGTTTCGCACAAACAGCTGGAGAATGTGGATGGCTCTTTTGCTCTTACGTTCAAGAATATTTTTGTGGCACCTGTTTTATTTTTGATTTGCTACTTTTCCAGTCGGTCGAATGCTGATTGAAGACCATTAGCAACTCTCTCAGACTCAGATAAAATGGCAGGATCCACAGGAGCGGAGGCCCAAAACCTTACCACCTTTAAATAATATTCGGATGAGCACTTGAAACATCATAACATTCAAGGATATGGGACAAGTGTAGGAAATTGGGTAAAGCGTGTCGTTGGAGGTCACACAATCATGGAAGCTCTTCAGCCCAACTTGTCCAGCTGCCTTTTTTCTTAACCAACATGCTAGTCCCAATTACCCGCATTTGGCCTATATCCCTCTATGCCCATCTTACCCATGTAACTATCTAAATGCTCTTCAAAAGACTAAATTGTATCTGCGTTTACTACTACCTCTGGCAGTTTGTTCCAAAGTAAGAAATCTCACAGCACCTTGTTAAAGTCCAACAGTTTATTTGGTAGTAAACGCCACTAGCTTTCAGAACGCCATTCCTTCATCAAGACTCTCCACTCACTTGAGCGGCAAGGTAGCACAGTGGTTAGCACTGCTGCTTCACAGCTTCAGGGTTGTGGGTTCGATTCTTGGCTCAGGTCACTGTCTGTGTTGAGTTTCCACATTCTCCATGTGTCTATGCGGGTTTCCTCCGAGTCCTCCGGTTTCCTCCCACAGACAAAAAATGTGCAGGTTAGGTTGATTGGCTACACTAAGAAATTGCCCCTTAGTGTCCAGGATAGAGGAGGTTGGAGGAATTAGTGGGTTTAATATATAGGGATATGAGAGTAGAGCCTGGGTGGGATTGTGTATGGGGCATACTCGATGGGTCGAAGGACCTCTTTCTGCACTGTAGGGTTCTATGAAGATGATCAAATAAACCTGTTGGACTTTAACCTGGTGTTGCGAGACTTCTTACTCTGTTTACTCCAATCCAACGCTGGCATCTCCACGTCAGTTTGTTCCAGACTAGCTTATTATCAGTGCAGACTCACTAGGCTGAAAGGTCTTTTCTGCAGTTTATGACTCTAAAGCTGGAATTTTAGCAACCTGGAATCATACAATCCTACAGTGCAGAAGGAGGCCGTTTGGTCCATCAAGTCTGCACCAACTGTAATCCACCCCCCCATTCCCTTAGCCCCATGGATTTACTCTGGCTAGTCCCCCTGACACTAAGGCGCAATTTAGCATGGCCAATTCACTTAACCCATACATTTTGAGCTGTGGGAGGAAACTAGAACATCCGGAGGAAATCCACACAGACATGGGGAGAAAGTGCAAACTCTGCACAAACAGTGACTCAAGCCAAAAATTGAATCCAGGTCCCTGGCACTGAGGCAGCAGTGTTAACCATTGTGCCACCATGCATCAGAACAGGCAAGGGATAGATCATGGAAAGGTCTGTTGACCTCTGGAGGGATTTTACCATTACGGGATGAGCGAGACCACAAAACCCTCTATGTCTGTAACATGTTTATTGGGAAAGGTTTTAACTTCAGCTTCCACTGCAAGCTTCACCTCAAGAACACAAATGGATAACGCCAGGATTAATTCAGATGTTAATTCAGATGAGAACTATGAACCCTAAACTACATTTCAATCCATCAGTGGAATTAGGCAGGATTTTCCAGTTGTGTTTGCCCTCAGACTGGAAACTCCTGCCTGAGATCAATGGACCTTTAAATGGTCCATCAAATTTTCCATTCTTTCTGCCTTTGGCGATTCTAATGGCAAGCAGGACTGGAAAATTTGCCCCATTTTTGGGAGCACTATAATGGAGACTAGAAAGAAAAAAGGGTATTTTATGATCTCCGAGGTTCCAAAAAAATTTTCCAGCAGTTAAGTGCTGTTGAAGTGTAGCCATTGTTGTAATGTAGAAAACGTGTTAGCCAACTTACACACAACAGGGTCCCAAACACAACAGTGTCCAAACAATATCCACATAGTCTGTTCTAGTGATGTTGACTAAGGATAGAAGTTAGCAAGGACATCAGGAAAAACTCCTCTGCTTTTCTTCAAATTTTTGTTACCTGTGAGAGCAAGTGGGGCCTTGGTATGAAGCCTCATTCATAAGGCAGTACCTTTAACAGTGCAGCATTCCATCAGGTTGTAACATCTGCCTTGCATACCTGACAACTTTCTTAGAGCTTCGCTATGTAGTTCTAATGTAAGTTAATTGTGGTTGCTAATTCTTCTAGATACCTTCATAACCAAAACATGCATTGTAGCAAAAATAACAACAAGCTTATAAATCTTCTTCTATATGTCTCTACAATGTTATTCAATAAGCAAACCATAAACTGTTCATTCTGTGGCTTCCTGAGTTTGGTAAAGGCGAGGGGTGGGGGTAGGGGAGAGATGAGCAGAGAATTTGGGTCGGAACTCGTTTCTGCCTGGATTGTAGCACAACTGAAATTTCCCTTAAATTCCACTGGGAGATTATGTTGGCAGATATTCCATCTGCATTCCCTTCAACTAGTAGACTGGGGAGAGGCAGCATGCCAGGAAATTTTGCGCTCCCAATGCCTCAAGGGTTGTCACACCTGAGAGATGACAGTTCCCTAGAGGATCATACCAAGGGGGTCTTCTTGTTTCATTGATAGGAGAAAGTGATAAGGATTTGAAATGCCCTGCCAGAGGTTGTGGTGCAGGTAGATACGACAGGGGCATTTAAGGGGCTTTTAGATAAGCACATGCAAGGATGAGAGGGATATGGACCAAGGGCAAGCTGAAGGGGTTTGTTTAATTTGGCGTCATAGGCTGAGGGACCTGATCCTGTGCTGTACTGTTCTAAGTTTTAACAGATTTTTGTTAGGCATGTCCTGTTGGCATAGTAAACATTTGCTGACCCAATCTGTGGTTCACCTACAGGCAGCATCGCAGTGCCTTTGCCAACATGGTTTACCATGGTTTACCATGGGACTTTGGAATCGATGTCACATTTTTGAAGTTGGGCAAAAGGGTATTCGCTCAACCAAACATTGGCTGACGGAGCAGAATCCTGAGATTGCCACGGATCCTCGCCTGCCACGGAATCAGAACGGGCAAAGATCTGAAAATGAAATCTCCGCTGACCTTGCGTGGGGATTTCTGGTCTCACTCATTTATTTAATTGTTTATTTAATTAATTATAATCTCCTCTTGTTTTATCATTTTTCTCTCCCCTTCCCCTTGTGTTGTTGGTCCAATTTGTCGCTCCAAGTCTTATTCCTCCCCCATTCTTTGTCCCTGAGGTTTAAGGAGAGCTATTATTAGAATCTGCCTTATCTAACAATGGCTGATTGGTCACTTGATCAATAGGGATTTTCCTTCCAGAAAGTAGAATGTAGCAAATCACATGAAACAGCAACCCTGAACAGTGAAGGTGGGTGAAAGGAAAAGATAAAAGGAAGTTAGTGCTGATGCTGCAACCTGAAACAGAAATAGAAAATGCTGACAAATCTCAGCAGGTCTGACGGTATCTGCAAAGAAAGAGAATAGAGCTAGCTTTTCAAGTCTGGATTACGCTTTGTCAGAGCCCTCTGAAGAAGGATCATCCAGACTCAAAATATTAGCTCAATTCTCTCTCCACAGGTGCTGTGTCTGCACTCTAGCTATGGCTGTAACACTAGATTCTGCAATCTCTCCTTCTCTGTGAATGGTATGCTTTGTCTGAGTAGCATGCAAAAACAATACTTTTCACTGTATACTAATACATGTGACAGTAATAAATCAAATCAAATCAATGCAGAAGGAGGCAATTCGGCCCATCGAGTCTGCACCAACCACAATCCCACCTATCCTCATAACCCCATACATTTATCCTAACTAGTCCCTCTCACGCTATAAGCGAGGGCATATGAAGCCAGGTCTATGGGCGAGTGACAGCCCCAAGCATCTTGGAACCAAGTTGTAATGAGTGGGACTATAGTCCAGTGTGAACCATCTCATTCACCCAATTACCAATACTGCCAATGAATTACTCATTGTTTGGAACTTCTGGAGAGTGGCAATGGACTGACTATATCCCTGGGAATAAGCAACATCTAAGTTAAATTTTTGAAGCGCATTATATAAAATCTCATACCACATAAAATATTTGACACCTACGTTAATTAAATCATTGACAAACGTGCAGACAAAATTTCTATTGGTCACACGATCCAAGAAGGCTTTTGATGGGACTCCACTCACAAACTTTTTTCTGAGAAAGTTCTTCCATTGCATCTCTCACCACTCTGCGATCAGTGTATCCTTCACTGTCAACTGTAGCTAAGAACTCAGCAAAGGCATTTCCTTCTAACTACTGATTCTGATTATGACACAGGATAACAGCCACTTCCTTTTTGGACCAAGTCTGCCGGAACTACTTAAAAATCTTTCCCTTGGATGGGAGAGTATGCGATCTCCCACACAGTATCTCTGCTCATTCTTTCTCTAACTTCCGGCTTTTTTCAAATGGGCTCTCCTTGCCAAAGCCAAGAGTTTCCGTTTTAGTTTTCAAATGAGGAATATAGGATATGGTCCACAGTGAAAAGAGAAAACAGGAAAGAGAGAAACTGTGCATAAATAAATGTTTTAAAAAAGCATGAAATAACAATCAACCTGAATGTAAAATAACACTTGGAGTCAAATAAATACAAGGGGGCTAATTTTCCAGGTTTCTTCCCAGGCGACGTGGCACAGTGGTTAGCACTGCCTCACAGTGCTGGGTTAGGTGCATTGGCCATGCTAAATTCTCTCTCAGTGCACCCGAACAGGCGCCAAAGTGTGGCGACGAGGGGATTTTCACAGTAACTTCATTGCAGTGTTAATGTAAGCCTACTTGTGACTCTAATAAATAAACTTAATCTTAGTTCCCTGGCTGGGCAGACATGGAGGTGAGAATGTTACCATTCTGTCATTAAGGACCCCACGCATACTTTCTTCCACCTTCTTCTGTCAGGAAAAAGATACAGAAGTCTGAAGTTACATACCAACCGACTCGAGAGCAGCTTCTTCCCTGCTGCCATCAGACTTTTGAATGACCTACCTCACAGTAAGTTGATCTTCCTCTGCACCCTAGCTATGACTGTAACACTGCTTTTTGCACTCTCCTTATCTATGAAAGGTATGCTTTTTCTGTTTGGCAGGCAAGAAACAATACTTTTCACTGTATACTAAAACATGTGACAATAATAGATCAAATCAAATCATGGTTGACACCTAAGAGCATTTTTACGTTGAAAATCAACCCTGCTGGCCAAAATTTTCCATCTTCATTCACAGTTGGGATTTCTCAATGCCACAGAAGGTGACAGGAATTTTGGCAGGAGTGCCAAATTTTATGTTCTTGCTCGCAAGGATTTCCGGTGTTGAGCAAGATTGGAGAATCTCGCCCACTGTGTCTGAAATGTTGATGCATGCACAGATCGAAGGCAACTGGCCAATCCCTAGACAACTCATTGACAGAGCAACAGAGATTTCAACTTAAACATTAGTCACGTGATGTGCATGTAAATAATGGAAGTACTCACTGTGCAGCAAAAGACCTGAGGAACAACCCAATAATACTGAGCCCCTGCCACACATGGAAAAGGATTGTGATATTAGGCAATTTATTTGGTAGTTTACACTTTGAGGATTCAGATAACCTTATAAGTTTGATTGATCATCTAAGAGCTATGATTCTTCAATGCAGATGTGCGTTCTACCAACTAACATCTGAGGGAAATAGACGAAAGACCATCACATTCATAAATAGAAATTACAGATCTGCTTTAACTCATTCTTAGAATATGAGTGTCACTAGCAAGGCTGTAAAGTATTGCCCATCCCTTACTTGTCATCAATATGGTGGTGATGGACCATCTTGAACCATTGCAGTCTATGTGATGAAGATATTAGCAGCATGCTTCTAGGAAGGGAATTCCAGGCTTTTGACCCAGCAGTGATGAAGGTTCAATTGTGTCTATCCAAGTCAAAATAGTGCCTGGATTGGGCGAGAGCTTGAAGGAGATATTTGTTCCCATGCGCCTGCTCTCCTATCCTTTGAGACATGGAATGGATAAATCATAGAGTCCACTGTGCAAAAGAAGGTCACTTGACCCATCAAGCCTACACAGATAATAATCCCTCCCAGGTCCCATACTCATAACCCCACATATTTACAGTCCTAATCCCCCTGATACCAAGGGGCAATTAGCATAGCCACAGTCAATCTAACCTGCACATCTTTAGCTTCTGGGAAGAAACCAGAGCATCCAGATGAAACCCATGCAGACACAGAGAGAACATGCAAACTTCTCATAGGCAGTCACCTGAAGCCAGAATTGAACCTGGGTCCCTGGTGCTGTGAGGCAGCAGTGCTGACCACTGTGCAACCATTGCCTCCCTTTGTCCCACCGTACTGCCATTAGTATTCTATTATTTCGCCAGAGACCTTCAATTAAATATAGCCTATTTTCTATCTTTTCAAACATATTTTAATTGTTGTTTATTTTCATTTCTGATTTCTTTTATTCACACTTCTTATTTATTTACCATTTTAGCACTGTTGGGTTTGCTGAAAATCAGAACCTTGCCATTTTAGTAATAGCAGATAATAGCCTGCGCCAAACTGAGGGCTTTAATGAGTAGCTTAGTATTGCAGCAATTACAAGTTGATCACAGATTGTTCTGGAATTATTTGCAGTCTTTATGAGGCTCCATAAACAGCTGAAGCAGTGCCCAAAATAAAACTAGGCACTGTCCTTATCTGGTGCTAGTTAATGGGCAGCTTGTTAGTTGATCATGGGACAAAGTATTCATTGCATAAAGGGCCACTAAACCAGCATTTATTGTCCATCTCCAGTTATCCTTAAGGAGCTGATGGTGAGTTGCCTTCCTGAACCACCGCAGTCCCTGAGATATAGGGACACCCACAGAGCTGCTAGGGAAGGAATTCCAGGATTTTGACCCAGTGACGATGAAGGAACGGTGATATATTTCCAAGTCAGGATGGTGGGTGACTTGGTGAGGGAACCTTTCAAGTAATTGTGTTCCCAGGTATCTGCAACTCTGATCCTTGTAGATGGTAGTAGCTGTAGGTTTGGAAGGTGCGTCCTAAGGAACCTAGATGAGCTCTTGCAGTGCATCTTTTAGATGGTACTCATGTCTGCCACTATTTGTCAGTGGTGGAGGGTGTAAATGCTTGAGGGTTGGGTGTCAATCAAGCAAGTTATTTTGCCCTGGGTGGTGTTGAGCTTCTCGAGTGTTGTTGGAGCCACATTCATTCAGGCAAGTAGAGGGTATTCCATCTCACTCCTGACTTGTGCCTTATAGGTGGTGACAGGCTTTGGGGAATTAGGATGTCAGTTATTCGCTGCAGGATTCCTAACCTCTGACCTAGTCTTGTAGCCACAGTATTTATATGGTTAGTCCAGTTCCTGATCACTAGTAGGATGTTGATAGTGACGGATTCAGTGACGGCAATGACATTGAATGTCAAGAGGAAATGATGAGATTCTCTCTTGTTTGAGATGGTTATTGACTGGTACTTGTGTGGCATAAATGTTCCTTGCCACTTGTCAGCTCTAGCCTGGATATCCAAGTCTTGCTGCATTGAACATGGACTGCTTCTGTATCTGAGGAGTCATGAACGGTGCTAAACATTGTGCAGTTTTCAGCAAACATCCCCAACTTATGAACTTATGATAGAAGGAAGGTCATTAATGAAGCAGCTGAAGGTGTCTGAGCCTAGGACACTACCCTGAGGAACTCCTGAAGTGATGTCCTGGAGCTGAGATGATTCACTTCAAACCACTACAACTATCGATTTGATTTGATTTACTATTGTCACATGTATCAGTGTATTATGAAAAGTATTGTTTCTTGTGCACTATACAGACAAAGCATAATCATAGAACTCTACAGTGCAGAAAGACCCATTGAGTCTGTGCTGAACACAATCCCACCAAGGCCTTACCCTATATCCCTACATATTATACCCACTAATCCTTCTAACCTATTCATCCTTGGATACTAAGGGGCAATTTCTTAGCATAGCCAATCAACCTGTAGTATTGTAGTCACAGCTAGGCCGTAGAGAAAGATCAACTTAATATAAGATAAGACCATTCAAAAATGTGATGGCAGCAGAGAAGAAGCTGTTCTTGGGTGTGTTGGTACATGACCTCAGACTTTTGTACCTTGTTTCCGATGGAAAATGTTGGAAGACAGAATATCCAGGGTGAAGTCCTTGATTATGCTGGCTACTTTTCCAAGGCAGCGGGAAATATATACAGTGTCAATGGATGGGAGGCTGGTTTGAGTGACGGACTCAGCTTTGTCCCATTATTTACAAAATAATGGTTGGAATGCGAGTCTTTACAGGTAATTCCAATCATTTTACAATTCCACTTTTACAAATAAACCATCTTTACAGGTAATTCCAAGTCACATTCCAATCATTATTTTGTAAATTGAGTTTGTGTCTCTATATGGCCTATTTGTGAGCAGAACTCTCACTTACCTGATTAAGGAGCAGCACTCCGAAAACTAGTGGCTTTTGCTACCAAATAAACCTGTTGGACTTTAACCTGGCATTGTGAGATGTCTTAGTGTGTTTATCCCATTCCAATGCCGGCATCTCCATATCATGATGTATCAGGGTCATGTCCTCCACTATGCTTCCTGAAGTGGATGACTATTTACTGACATTGAGGGAGAGATTATTGTTGCCGCACCAGTTCACCCAGTTTCTCTATCTCTTTGCTGTATTCCATCTCATTATTGCTGGAGATCCAACCCACTATGGTGGTGTCATCAGCAAACTTGAAAAATTAGTTTGAGGGAAACTTAGCCACACAGTCTAGGTACATAGGGAGTATGGTAAGGGGCTGAGGATATAGCTGTGTGAGGCACTGGTATTGAGGATAATCATGGAGAAAGTGTTATTCTCTATCCTTACTAATTATGGTCTATGGGTTAGGAAGTCTAGGATCTAGTCACAAGAGAGGAGTCGAGCCTTGGATCACAGAGTTTGGAGCTGAGTTTTGTAGGAATAATGGTGTTGAAGGCTGAGCTGTATCTCCCTTCATGTCAGGTATGACACCAACCAATAGAGGGTTTTCCCCTGATTCCAATTAATTGCAGTTTTGCTAAGGCTCCTTGGCACCACGTTCAGTCAATTGTGGCCTTGATGACACTCTCACCTTATCTCTGGAATCCAGCTCTTTTATACATGTTTGAACCAAGGCTGCGATGAGGCTTGGAGTTGAATGACCCTGGCAGAATTCAAATTGAGCATCAGTGAGCAAATTATTGCTGAGTAAATGCTGCTTGATAGCTCTGTTGATGACCCCTTCTGATGATGGACAATAGACTGATGGAGAGTTGGATTTGCCCTGTTTCTTGTGTACAGATCACAGCTGGGCAACTTTCTACATTGCCAGTGACGTAATGCTAGTGACGTAGCTGGACTGAATGGTTAGTGAGGGGCGTGACAAGTTCTGGAACACAGGACTATTGTCAAGGCCAATCTACCGAACTTGCACATCTTTGGAGTATGGGAGGAAACCAGAGCATCGGATGGAAAGCCAGGCAGATACAGGGAGAACATGCAAACTCTATACAGACAATGACCCGAACTGAATTTGAACCTGGGTCTCTGTGAGGGAGCATTGCTAACAACAGTGTCACTGTGCTGCAATCAAGGCTGCCATTCCAGTGCAGTAATGAGGGAACGTAAACCAGGGGTTAACATAACGTCTGATTTCAGGTTGATCATTTGATTTCAAGAGCTCCGAGGCAGCAACAACAATTCTCGAATATTGACTTAGGCCAGACACCAATTTATTTTTTCCCAAATGCTTCGTCAATGGGACAGACTTTTACTGCCCTGATTGGCCATTCTCTAATTCCCTGAAATCCAATTGGACCACTGAACTGATCAGCCAACTGAGGGCTTTCATGGCGGTGCTCTTAATGGGAGAGGCACTTTTAATGCATTCTAAAAGGTTCTTTGAATGTGCACTGTGGCAAATGATGGGACAGTCCAAGGGTTGGTGCAAGATTTGTGTGTGCATGATTCTTTACATCTATAGGCCTATCAAACAATAGTGGGCAAAAACCCCTGTCTGTGTGGGTTTCCTCCAGGTGCTCTGATCTCCTCCACAGTCTGCAGACGTGCTGGTTAGGTGATTGGCCAAACTAAATTGATCCTAGTTTCGGGGGATTGGCAGAGTAAATATGTGGAGTTATGGGGATAGAGTAGGTTTGTTGTCTGTGCAAGCTCAGGGCCAAATGGCCTCCTTTTTTACTGTCCTTTCACCTTTGCATGGTCCATGTCCCACCCACTATAATTCCTGTGGTGCGCAGGATGGGAAAATTTGGCCCAGATTGTTTGTTGTGCATTATACAGAAAAAGCATACTGTCTATAGAATACATAGGGGAGAAGGAAAGGAGAAGTTGCAGAATGTAGTGTTACAGCCACAGCTAGAATGCAGAGAAAGATCATTTAAATATAAGGTAGGTCCATTCAAAAGTCTGATGAGAGCAGGAAAGATGCTATTCTTAAATTGGTTGCTATATGATCTCAGCAGATTTTTGTATCTTTTCCACGATGGAAGATGGTGGAAGAGAGAATGTCCAGGATGCCTTGAGTCCTTGGCTGTTTTTCCAAGGCAGCGGGAAGTGCAGACAGAGTCAGTGGATGAACTTTGCAAATGTTGGAAAAATATTTGAAAAATGTTTGTTGATTTAGTTTGCAGCATTAGTCAAAGTTCGATAATGTATTATGGTCTATCATTTTATTTGCTTCTGCACGATAGATTTCTCAATAAATGTGATTTATTGATTTTCAGCCTGAAGCACATAGACTGGTCATATTTTCTGCAAATAAATCTGGATCACATCTTGCATTGACTATGTTACTATCAACGTACATCCCCTGCAGCAATTCTCTTCCACATATCTCAACATTCAATCAAGTTCTGATATGTAGACGTGTAAGCTTACTAAGGGAGGCTGATTATTCAGAGAGCATGAATGAAGAGTGTTACAAATGTACCCAAATTGTAAAAGTTGTCAATCAGGTGAACTCAGGAAGCTCGCTCTGGAACTTTCTTTAGACCTAATTTGTCAGGAGCACTGAAAGGAGCAAAGAGAGTTAACAGCTAACACACACGCTGGCACAGTGGTTAGTACTGCTGCCTTACAGCGCCAAAGATCCAGCTTTGTAGGTCACTTTCTGCGTAGAGTCTGCACATACTCCCAGTCGGTTTCTTCTGGGTGCTTCAGTTTCTTCCACATCCTGGTTAAGTGCATTGGCCATGCTAAATCCTCCCTCAGTGTACCTGAACAGATGCTGGAGTGTAGCGACCAGGGGGTTTTCGCAATGACTTCATTGTGGTGTAAGTCTACTTTGACACTAATTAAAAAAAACCACATCCATATTGTGTTAGAACAGCACGGTGACACAGTGATTAGCACGGCTGCCTCATAGTGCCAGGGACCCAGGTTCCATTCCTGGCTCGGGTGTCTGTCTGTGTGGAGTCTGCACATTCTTCCTGTGTCTGCGTGGGTTTCCTCCAGGTGCTCCAGTTTCCTCCTACAGTCCAAAAATGTGCAGGTTAGGTTAATTGGCTCTCAGTGTTGGGGGACTGGTAGAGATGACAGGGATAGGATCTGAGTGGCATTGTTGTCAGTGCATGAGGCTAAACGGCCTCTTTCTCCACTGTAGAGTTTCTATGAGTCTATGAATGTGTCCAATAAAGGCAGGAATCATAAAATCTGCCAAAGTACCCACAAAATGCTCCAATGTAATGGCAAAGTGCGAATAACCGATGGTTGTGAAGAAGACAGAATGATGTTTCAATAAACATTTGAGCCTAGCTATAACCCCAGTCCCCACTGGTAAATGTATTCTTGACTGAGGATTAATACAACAAATTTACATCTAAAGGAAGCAAGGCCATAGAGCAAAGGCATTTCAAAAAATATTATTGCAGAAAGAATATGAGTAGGATCGCACACCAACCTTCCCCCCTAACCCCCACCTCCAACCTCCCATTTGTTCTGAGGCAGAGAAGGTAGCCTGCCATTGGCTGGCAAAAGGAACTTCCAGCGTCACCACCGTCAAAGGACTTTCCCTAGCGGCGGAGGGTCACTGTCAGCGGGACTGGAAGATTCCGCTGGTGGGATCGGCTAGAAACATTTGGCAGCACAGTGGCACAGTGGTCAGCATTGCTGCTTCACAGCTCCAGGGACCTGGATTCAAGTCCTGACTTGGATCACTATTTGTGTGGAGTTTGCACAAATAGTCTCATGTCTGCGTGGGTTTCCTCTGGGTGCTCTGATTTCCTCCAAATCCAATCCAAAGGTGTACGGGTTAAGTTGTTTGGCCCTTGGTGTCCTGAGATATGTAGATTAGAAGGACTAGTGGGTAAATATTTAGGAATGTGGGGGTAGGGCCTGGGTGGGATTGTGGTTAGTGCACACTCAATGGGCCAAATGACCTCTTTCTGCATTGTAGGTTATCTATTTATCTATCTATCCTTGTGGCAGCACCGTGATGTCAATAGATTGCATCTAATCTTAATAATCCTTTGCTGCCTTTATTTTTAATGAAATTTTACAGTGAAAAGGGGAAAGCAAAGGCCACAGCCAAGAACATTCGTCGAAAGGAAGACAAAATACCAACAGCAGGGTGGATATTTGGGGAGCAGGATTTGTAGAAACAGCAGCTTATATATAGGGCCTTTACATACTCAAATGTGGTCACAGAAAAAGGTTTTAAGAAGTGTCTTGAAAGAATAAAGAAAACTAAGTTTATTTGTGTCACAAGTTAGCTTTCATTAACACTGTGGTGAAGTTACTGTGAAAATCCCCGAGTTGCCCACACTCAGGTACTTGTTTGGGTAGCTGAGGAAGAATTGAACACAGCCAATGTACCTAACTAGCAGTGTACCCAACTAGCAGTGTACCTAACTAGCAGTGTACCTAACTAGGGTTCTTTGTGTCTTTTGGACTGTGGGAGGAAACTGGAGCTACCAGTGGAAACCCATGCACAGGTAGAACGTATAGACTCTGCACAGACAGAACCAAGAATCAAACGTGGGTCCATGGTGTTGTGAGGCAGCAGTGCTAACCACCAGGCCATTGTGCTATTCCTTAGAGTGATTTAGAGAGGAACACCAGAGCTTAGACCTACACTGCTGGAGCCACCACCACCAACAAATAATAACGTAAAAAATAGGAGAAGGCCATTTGGCCCTTCGAACCTGCTCCACCATTCATCTTGATCATGGCTAATCATTGAACTTGATATCCTGATCCCCCCTCTCCCTTCTCCAATACTATAGAATGTACAGTGCAAAGGAGGCCATTCAGCCCACCGGGCCCGCAGCTACAACACTCCCACCCAAGTCCTGTCCACATAACCCCACATATTTACCCTCCTAATCCTCCCCTAACACCAAGGGGCAAATGAGCATGGTCAATCAAGCTAAACTTTGGAGTGTGAGAGGAAACGGGAGCACCCGGAAGAAACCCACGCAGACACAGGAAGAATGTGCAAACTCCACGCAGACAGTGATCCAAGCCGGGAGTTGAACCTGGGTCCCTGGCACTGTGAGGCAGCAGTGTTAATCACTGTGCCACTTTGCCGTCCTTGACCCTTTTAGCCCCAATATCAGGCAAATGAATTCAGAAATCCAGAGGGCAGTTCTGAAGGAAAGCAGAGATCTCAGAGCGCTTTTTTGCACTGGAAGCGGGAAAAGGAGAGTGTCAAGCGTGCTGAGGTCCTATCAACTAGATGCGGCTTTTAAACTGGAGAAACAGACTTGTCTGTTAATTGTTTATCAAGCAAGGATACCCCTTTAATATGCCACCAATATTGCTTTTTTCAAACATCATGTGAAGTTTCTCTTCTCGCTCAATGGAAACAGTATGCTGGCGCCAGGAATGAAGATACGATACAGAAGACAAAGGTTTGCATATGATACAAATCAATGGGTGAGTCATCCTGTGCCAAGGGTGAATGAGAGCAGAAAGGGAAGGTAGAACAGGGAGAGTGCTATCACATAGATTCAATCATTCCAGGCACTTGAATCCAGATAAACACACAAATCAGCTGCCAAGAAATGATGTGGATCATGCTTTGTTTTGCATATCTGCTGTATTATGACGTCTGCCAATTAGGAAAGGGATAACATTGGACTACTGAAAAAAAATCTGTTTAATTGCAATCAGTATGAGCAATGTCTGTAACAAGAAAGAAGAACTTACATTATATAGCCCCTTTCATGACCTCAAACCCTTCTAAAGTGCTTTACAGTGATTGAAGTAATTATGGTGTGTCAGGACTGTTATAATATGTGAAATGCTGCATTTAATTTACACACAGAACACATCATAAACTGTAATTGGAGAACTGATTAGATATTGTGTTTTAATGTTATTCATTGAGAGATAAACATTGGTCACTAGGGACAACTCCCTGCTCATCTTTGAAAGAACAGTGGTTAGTACTGCCACCTCACAGCTCTATTTTCCCAGGTTCGATTCCCAGATTGGGTCACTATCTGTGTGGAATTTGCACGTTCTCCACATGTCTGCGTGGGTTGGCTCCCACACTCCAAGGATCATCATAGAATCCCTACAGTGCAGAAGGAGACCATTCGGCCCATCGAGTCTGCACCAACCACAATCTCACTCAGCCCTTATCCCCATAACCCCGCGCATTGACCCTAACTAGTCCCCCTGACACTAAGGGACAATTTAGCATGGCTAATCCACCTAACCCGCATATTTTTGGATTGTGGGAGGAAACCGGGGGGGGGGCACCCAGAAGAAACCCATGCAGAACACGGGGAGAACAATGCAAACTCCATACAGATAGTGATGCAAGCCGGGAATTGAACCCAGGTCCTGGAGTTGTAAGACAGCAGTGCTAACTACTGTGTTTTCAAAGATAAGCAGGGAACTGCCCCTATGACCAATGTTTATTCTTCAATGAATAATATTGAAACACAATATTTAATCAATCCTCCGATTATAGTTTCTGATATGTTGCTGTGTGGGATAGTTGTCGGTGCAGGCTTGGTAGGCTGAATGGCCTCCATCTGCACTGCAGGAACTCTACAATTCTGTGAAATCATGCCATAGGATCTGTTATCTGCAGGAGCAGATGGGATCTAAGTTTATCTGTTGGACAATCACTTCAAGGGTTCAAAAATTTTAACAGCCAAGATTTTGTCCTCAAATCTTTGCAGCAGATCTTGAACCCACAATCTTCTGACGTGAGCTGGCTGCCACTAACTACAGGAAATGTTACAAAAATTCTGCTTGTCTTTCACTTCCTGACACGTAAAGGCTCCTACTGCAGTTAGCAGTCTAAATGGGGACATGACCCCCAGTGGCAGCAGTAGCTGCTCTGGGTCAGAATTTACACCATTGTGATATGATCTTGGGCTTTGAATGATGTCAGTAGTAACCTTGACAGTGCCTCCCCGCCACTCTCAAATATTGTGGCTTCTCACAGAACAAAAACCATGGCCAGAATTCTCCCAAAAAAACGAAGTGCCCAATGGAGGGGAAAAAGGGAGAATTTCCCATCCATTTTTTGGGCCATACTTAGTTTCAGGAATCTCTGGCATTCTATGCATTGCAAAGTATGCAAGCAAGATTCAGGGCAGAAAATGTGAGAGGTGGGGCTTCATTCACTGGAGAGGCTGGCAGCATAGTGCTGAGCGGGGCCTCTGCGTGTGTGTCGATCTGTCAGCGCCAAGATCGGAACATGCACACTGGCCACCCCCATCTCCATCCTCCCAATCGCTGATCTCCTGATGTTATCCCTGACCCTCTTTGATCTCCACCCTCCGAGACACCCCCACCTCCCCAATTGCCAGCCTACTCAATCACCTCCCCACCCACTGCCATCGTCAGTTCCAACTGCCCCTCCACTTTCCCACATGGCCACCCCCTCCTTCCGCTAAGATCAGCCCCAACCATCCCCTCCACTCTCCCCCATAGCCACCTCTGATAGCACCTCCTGCTGAGGCCAACCCCATGTGACAATATCCATTGAAAGACTGGCCAACCTCAAGGGGCGTGGAAGCCCAACAAGTGGATGCAGGGACATGTCAATGGCTTCCATAAAATGCTGACAAACTTGAGAAGTATTGACGAAGCAGTCAGCTTGATAACTGAATACTAAAGCAGCCAAGTGTTCTCCTATTATTAGTTACCAAGGGCCCTGAAAGCTAAGTAGAAGGCAGAGATGATGGCAGTGACCATGACCTGTACCATGACCTCTGCAATCTTCCCTCTAACACATAGCCACGAATTTTTATCCTCTTCCCCCATTACCCAGGCTGTCACTGTACAACTGGAGCTGCGTCAGTCTTTGGTGGATCTCTCATTGGTTCCACATCTTCCATCAGCATTTAATGGGGCGGAGAAAGGAAATGAATAGGCTGCCACCAGCTCTTGGCACCACGGAGAATTAAAAGGAAGGAGACATGGAAATAGACTTGTGTTTTTATCACTTGATAATACAGAAACATAGAAATGAGATGCAAAAGTAATCAATTCGGCTCTTTAAGCTTGCTCTGCCATTCAGTTTGATCATGGCTGATCATTGAATTCAACATCCTGATCCCCCTGATCCCTTTGGCCCCAAGAGCTACATCCAATTTCAAAGAACAAAGAACAAAGAACAAAGAACAACACAGCACCGGAAACAGGCCCTTCGGCCCAACGAGCCCGCGCCGCCATCCTAACGTCTTAATGACATATAGGGACCAATTTGTTACCCAATCAGCCTAAGAGCACATTTTTGGGATGTGGGAGGAAACCGGAGCACCCGGAGAAAACCCACGCAACCACGGGGAGAACGCGCAAACTCCCGCAGACACAGGCCCAAATCCATGTGTCTGCACAGCAACAGCGATAGTCCCTGAGCTGTCATGGTGCCCATCAGATGGTCCAGTTTAAGCATACACTAACGACGTGAAGCACTAGGCCACTCCTGAAGCAACATCCAAGAGCAGCTCTCGCACGACCTGCCGCATGCATGCCCTTGTTGGTCAACAAAGTGGACCGAACATCCTGTGGAAACAAGTAGAATATTTAAACAGTCCTCCTATATCCCTCTATCTGCAGACCGCTCATGTGGCTGTCCAAGAGACCCTTAAACAACCCTAGCGTGCCTGCTCCCACCACCTTACTCGGCAGTGCATTCCACACCCCCACTACCCTTTGTGTGAAAAACTGCCCTCTAATATTCGTCTTATACATAGCCCCCCTCACCCTAAGGCCGTGACCCCTCGTTCTATCCTTTTGTAATGGTGGAAAAAGCTTACCACCATTTACTCTATCTATACCCCTCATAATCTTATATACCTCTAATAGATCCCCTCTCAGCCGACGTCTTTCAAGGGAAAACAACCCCAGTGCGTTCAATCTTTCTTCGTAAGACAGCCCTTCCATACCAGGCAGCATCCTGGTAAATCTCCTCTGCACTCTCTCCAGGGCCTCCACATCCTTCCGGTAGTAAGGCGACCAGAACTGGACGCAGTACTCCAAATGAGGCCTAACCAACGTTCTATACACTTGCAACATTAGACTCCTACTCTTGTATTCTATACCTCTTCCTGTGAAGGCTAACATACCATAAGCTTTCTTTATCACATTCTCCACCTGTACTGACACATTTAGAGACTTGTGAACCTGCACCCCCAGGTCTCTCTGCATCTCTATACTCCGGATAGGTTTACCTTTTATCCTATAACTCCCCTCTACATTTTTCCGGCCAAAATGCATCACCTCGCATTTATCCGGATTAAATTCCATTTGCCATCTATCTGCCCAATCTACCAGCCTATCTATGTCCTGTTGTATTGCCTGGCACTGCTCCTCAGTTCCTGCCAATCCAAGCATCTTAGTGTCATCAGCAAATTTGCTGATCACACCACCTACCCCCTCTTCCAAGTCATTTATATAAACCACAAATAGAAGAGGTCCTAGTACTGAGCCCTGTGGCACACCACTAGTGACACACCTCCAGTTGGAAAATGAGCCTTCCACTACTACCCGCTGTCTCCTCCTCCCAAGCCAGTTCTCAACCCATCTACATACCTGGCCCTGTATCCCATGTGCCTTCACCTTTTCTATCAGCCTACCATGAGGAACCTTGTCAAACGCCTTACTGAAATCCATGTAGACGACATCAACTGCTTGTCCTTCATCAACCGTTTTTGTCACCTCTTCAAAAAATTCCACTAGATTCGTAAGGCACGACCTCCCCTTAACGAAGCCATGCTGCGTATCCCTGATCAGATCGCAGCGCTCCAGATGTTCATATATCCTGTCCCTGAGGATCCTCTTGAAATCACAAAACATTTTAGCCTCAACTACATTCAGTGGTAGTGATTCCACACATTCACTACCCCCTGGATGAAGAAATTTCTCCTCACTTCAGTTCTCAAACTACGACCACTAGTTCTAGACTCCTCCACTATTGGGAACATGCTCTTTGAATCTATCCTGTCTAACCCTGTTAGAATTTTATAAGTTTCTATGAGATCCCCTCTCACTCTTCTAAACTCCAGAGAATACAATCCTAATCAACTTAATCTCCTCATATGACAAACCTGCCATTCCAAGAACCAGCTCGTAAGCCAATACTCCAGATTCATATTTCTGTTCTATGGCGTGTTAACCATGGGTAGGTGAAAAGGGTGTGGCATCACACTCTTAGATGCCAATGCAAAGTTGAGAACGGAATGAGTGGACATCTCTCTGCAACATTTAGATTTGTTTGTTGGACCTTGTGTTGGGTGTGGCTACAGGGTATACAATGGCATGACTACAATGCTGGTACACTGTACCCAGCTAAAGCAGGCCTGGGTGAGGGGGCGGGGGGGAGGTGTGGTCACAGGCTTATCTCACACGCAACTCTATGGCAGTAGGTGATGGCTACATTTCTGGATGGTATTACCGCAGTTGGCTTTCCATCTCAGCCATGGAGGTTTCCACCCTCACCTCCAACCTATCTCTGGGAACAATGGAAAATGGCAGGAATACACTGGGATCCCTGCCAGCTGACGTTTTAGGCAATTTTCCTGATGCCCCACTCCTGAGCCTGCCTCCCCTGGTCCAGGAAACTCCATCTGCCAGGCAGAATTTAATCCAGGCAACAGGGGTTTTGACCCATGGCTGGACAGCCTCATGCAGATCCCTTTGGCAGTGAATATGATGGATCCGCCTCAACCAAGCATGTAAATGGCCAACAGCAGACCTTTGCCATCATCAAAACCCCTCGGGGAAGTGATCCTGATCCCGAGAGCCGCTGATAAATCAAAGGCAGCAGCTTCTTTGCAAGCAGTGTCACCAGAAGGTGGCATTAGCTGCTGGCAGTGCACCCACCAGAGGCCCATGGTCAATAGGGGATGTAGGGCCCCAATAATTGAGGGCAGGATTGGGTCACAGAAGGAGGGTCGCGATCTGGCGTATGACTGAGGTCATGGGGTTAAAAAGGTGGAAGTGGACTCTCAGTGTGGTCTCCCCTTCCAATGTCAGGTTCCTCAATGAGGCATTGAGTACCCGACATTGAGGGACACCTTCTACCCAGGAGGCCCACAATCACACCTCATAGAATCCCTACAGCGCAGGAGGAGGCCATTCGGTCCATCGAGTCTACACTGACCGCAATCCCATCCAGGCCCTTATCCCCATAACCCCACATAGTTACCCTGTTAATCTCCCTGATACGAAGGAGAAATTTATCATGACCAACCCACCTAACCCACATATTTTTGGACTGTGAGAGGAAATCGGAGTACCTGGAGAAAATCCACACAGACATGGGAATAAAGTGCATGCTCCACACCGACAGTTACCCAAGCTGGGAATTGAACCCGGGTCCCTGGCACCATGAGGCAGCAGTGCTAACCATTATGTCAATTGTGCAGTCTCCTGACAAACAAAGAGTTAGCAAATCACATTGGATCCTATGGACTATTACCTTTGCTATCAGTCAAAGGGACGTTGTCAAAAGCTTGACTGACCAATGATGCGGATTAGGTAGATTGGCCATGCTAACTTGTTCCTTAGTGTCGGAGGGACTAGCTAGAGTAAGGACATGGGGTTATGGTGATAGGACCCGGATGAGGTTGTGTTTGGTGTAGACTTGATGGGCCAAATGGCCTCCTTCTGCATTGTAGGAATCTGTGATTCTATAAACTCTACTTCATGTTTAAATTAAGGCCTGATGCAGGCTTTTTGCTCAGTCCCTTCCACACTTGGCATCCTCCTCAGTTCCTCCCAGGCCGCTGTCCCCTGATTTCTAATCCAACACATGCCCCTGTGCTAGAAATCTAATTTCTAGGCAAAGATCAAGTTCAGGAAGCCAGAAATTCTCCCATCTCTGCGCATCTAACCAGGGAGCGAAAAATCTGGACCTTAGCATCATATGCAAACAGCCAAAGAGATGACTAGTTGTTTGTACCTGAATTTCTTCAAGGTCAGTGGCGATTGCACTTTAATCACCACTGGCCACAAAATCCCGGCCACTGAGTCCTGGAGGGAATGCAATTCCACAGGCACTCCTTCACCATGCTGGGTCCCCACCCGAAAATGCTCCTGCCCTTTTCCAAGGACTAAGGCTGCAAAGGCCAGCCTGGAAGTGTTTTAGCAGTTCAGCTGCTTGCCTGCTTGACAAGCTGGCTGAGCTGCCAAGCGAGCAGCCTTCTTCTCTTCACAATATTTAACTTTTCCATGTCGCTGCCAAACAGGACTGAAGAAAGTGGCCGAGTCAAAACTCAAAACCACTGTGGGCGGCAGATCTGCTCTGCTGCCGAGGACGTGGAATCTTCCAGCCAAAGACCTGGCAAAATTCATCTGGGGTCACCAATGGCAACTGAGAACAGATTTATTAATTTATCCGCAACTATGGTAACAGGCGTCTTGTTGTGAGTGTCCGCCAGTTGATTTAATGCTGTGACCCTTCCTGCCTTCTAACAATGGCTTTTTCCTCTTGTTTGAAGTCAGTATGTGTCTATTCATTTGGCTACTGCACTACAGGGATTGTAGCAATAATTCTAACAGTGGAGTCAGTTAATAGCACCACTGTGTGTGTGTGTGTGTGTGTGTGTGTGTGTGTGTGTGTGTGCGCCATTCTACGTGCTTTGTTCTGTGTGTTAATACATGGATTTTAATGTGTAAGAAGAAGAAATAATTTGCATTTATATAGAGCTATTCATGACCACAGTGTGTCCCAAAGTAATGCACATGAAATGAATTAGTTCTAACATGTAGTCATTGTGCAATGCAGGGAAATATCAACGATTGAGATCAATAATAAATTAAGCAGTTTGGCATTTCTTTACGTTTATTCTGGCATGGGGCACCACTGGCAAGATCAGCATCTGTTGTCCTTTCCGAATTACCCCTAAAGTGTGTGACTCACTGGACCATTTCAGAGGGCAGATAAGGTCGACAACTATGCCTGTGGGTCTGGAGTCACATATAGGCCAAATGAAGTAAGGATGACTGATCTCCTGCATAAAAGGAGCATCAGTGAACCAGGTGAGTATTTACACCAATCAACAACACTTTCATGGTCACTTTTATTGGGAGTAATTTTTGATCTTTATTAGTTGAATTCAAGTTCTAACAGCTGCTGTGCTGGGATTTGGACTCATGTCCTGAGAGCATTAGTCTGGACTTCTAAGTTAATCTTCCACTGATGTTATCATTAATGCCACTTTGTCCGCTAAGGATGAATGTTAAATATGGGCTAAGAACATTGAATAATTCCATTTGCTCTTCATAAACGCCCAACTGTCCTTTATATGATAGGGCTTTAGTTAAATATCTTGAATGAAGTGCTGCACTGGGGAATGGCAGTGCTAGTAGTCAAGCCTCTGCAGTGGGAATTAAACACTAACCTGCTAGTTCTTTTTTTAATTCATCCATGGGATGTGGGCATTGCTGGCTGGGCCGCTATTTATTGCCTATCCCCAGGACATTTAACAATCAACCACGTTGCTTCTGGAAGCAGATGTAGATTAGATAAAATTCTCCCCTGCAAGTTCAGAGTTGCAAATAAGTAGGCAATAAATGTTGGCCCAGCCAGCGATGCCTACATTCCATGAAATAATTTTGAAAGAACTTTGAGGTTGTATGTTCTGGATGGTGCATCCTGTGCTTTAAAAAGGTGGCCATCCCAGATAAAGCAAGGTTAGCTTGTGGTTCAGGTTTGCTATCAGTGTAGGTTTGATTCCTGTTCTAATTGACGTAGACTTGGGACCTGCCTATTCTGCCTCCTGAGAGTGGGAGATAATCAGAAACCACCACTGACAAAAACTGGCCAAGCAAAACAGCTCAGAATAAAGCACCGGCGGACAATGAACCAAGGATGTACCTTTGAGTAGGGCACATATGAAGGAAGAAGAAAAGAACAATATCAGACAGAAAGCACTTGTACTTATTCATGGAGCCACATCAATTCTCTAGAGAATCTGTGAGAACTCTAAGTTAAGGTGACTTCCCTCCATTGTCTTCCTGGCCTAGAATTTGATCGCTATCTTTACTTATCTTTTTTTACATCCTCACATTGTTTTGTGACCGACTATGGGTCAAGACACATTCAACTTCCATATTATTTCTTCCCAGGCCTGTTTACCTGGGAATGCGAATTAAGATGGGAAATGTCTTTATTCCAATGCTGGAATCCACTGAACATCTTAACAAGACCTCCAATGCAACAAAGGTTCATCACCATCTCACTAAACCAAGCCACCCTGAGCATTAGGTGGAAGGAAGTTTTGGGCCTAATACGACTGAGTCAGAACCTGCAGGGTTGGAAATCCACAACATACAAGGCGGACTGAATATCCACCTCTGGATTTTAGGATATTTGCATCCTGTGAGTTTAAGTGAAGCCCCCCATCGCCTGCAACCCACCCCGTCCCCAACCCCATCTCCGCTGCTCATTGTTGTGGAAGCCCATAAAACCCTCTCAACACCTCGGTTCAATCACCCTACATGCTGGTAAAAGATAATTATGGCCCAAAAGAAGCATTCTTACCACAATCTGTCAGACTGATTTCCCTGCAAAGCCATCCACTATTTCATGCTCTTCTTACTCAAACACACAAATTAGGAGCAGGAATAAGGCCACTCAGTCCCTCGACCTCGCTCCACCATTCAATAAGATCATGGCTGATCTGATTGTAACCTCAACTCCATTAAGATATCATCACTTTTGGAGTGGACTGACAATGGCTAATGCAACTGGCTGAGAAGAGATAGTGGGTGTAACTGCATCTCGGTACAGCATAAGAGTACAGTTACACACAGATGGTTGGGATTAGACTCTCAAATCCATTCATGCATGAAAATATTGTCTTCACTAGATCTAAACTAGTTCTATTAGCTGTGTGGAGTTTCCCACCTCTGTAACACAATGATGCCTCCCTGCAGGTATGGCCTGTGTATCATCTCAGTGGGCATGGAGTGATGATATCTAAGTGACTCTCCGAGGAGCGAATAGCAGGTATAACTGTGCTTCCGTATGATCACTACAACCACGAGACTGCCAGCAATTACAGTGTTATCGCTGAACTAGGGAGATGCCCTTGTGACTGGGCTAAGTTATGTAGCTGTGATGACCCTGGCATTCTAAGCCACAGTGAGCTGTTCCTCACCAGTGATTCCACAGGATTGATGTTCACCACAATTCTGGCAGCTGTTGGTGACATCAGAATACGATTGGCCAAGAATTGCCAAACATGATCCTGGGCCTTAAAAATGAATCACAAAAGAAGGATTGGTGAATGCCATCTATTCTGGGGATAGCAGGTGAAGAATATTCAATCACTGAAAGGATGTTCGGAACACCTATCAGACCACAGGAACTGAGATCTCGACTCCCACAAATGGTCAATGAGGGAAGTCAATGAACAGAAGACCCGTGCCCAGGATTAAGAAATGAAAGGATGCAGATATCCTGCCTCACTCATAGAGATCACTACAGATTGAAGAGGACAAGGAGAAGGGAACCCAGAGACTCCTGAGACCAACACCTACCAAACCCAAAGGATCGGGCATGGTCAGACGCTGAGCAATATTATTCCCTGGTTGTGCGAGTAGCGTATTGTGTGCAGCTGTGAATGTTGTTAGATTTGCTGGTGTTGCCACTTACACTGTTGCCTTTTTACTATTAAAACATCTTGGTTCGGATGATGATTTTATGGGTAAATGTCTCCAGACATTTGAGCAAAAACTACCCATACCTGACTCCATTCTCAGTGGTGTGACATTCTACTTGACTGTGGTAGAGACCGTATTGATTCTCAGGATCAACACCCCGATTCTGCTGTAAGCCTTCTGGCTGTGGACCACGTGGTGAAAGACATTCAGATTTCGTTCTGTAATGCATGGCACTCGTTCATGAGTGATGTAAAGGCTCAGACAAGACACCCATAGAATTATAGAATCCCTACAGTGCTATTCAGTCCATTTTGCCTGCACTGACCACAATCTACCCAGGCCCTATTCCCATAACCCCACACATTTACCCTGCTAATCCCCCTGACACTCAGGTCAATTTAGCATGGCCAGTCAACATAACCCACATATCTTTGGACTCAAGGGAAAGTTTCACTATAAGCAACAACAACCATGATATTACGTTGAAAATATTTGATCAGCACAACTATTTTATGACTAGCAGATAATAAAAGCATTTCCTACATCACAAATCAATAATTATCAACACGGCATTCGGTATAATCGGTAGTTCTGGCTTACTTAAGAAAAGAGAATACCACAGTCTCACACGATGCATTAACTGAAGACATTTCCTGACTAATTCAACAATTACCACAAAAATTTCCTACACGTGTGGGATATAGAAACAAAAACAGAAAATGCTGGAAAATCAGAGAAAAAAAGAACAAGATTTATTCTGTAAGGGATGCAATTATTGAATAATAATTATCGAATAACAGTTGAAATGGTTGTTCTTTGAAAGAGGGATACAGGAGCAACACAGTGGTGCAGTGGTTAGCATCACTAAGACTTGGGTGGGATTGTTGTCGATGCAGGCTCAATGGGCTGTATAGCCTCCTCCTGCTCTTTAGGGATTCTAAGAGGATTTTTTATTAAAAAGGACAGTGTTCACCAGATGAAATACCTTTCATAATTCACAACAGCAATTATTTGAGTGTTGATAAACTGACAAACTACTATCTCAATGGAAGTCTCACAACACCGACTTGAAATCCAACAGGTTTACTTGGTATCACGAGCTTCCTTAACCTGAAGTTGTGAGATTTCTTACTGTGCCCACCTCAATCCAACGCCAGAAATCCACATCATCCCAGTGGAAGTTACAACTCTTTAGGAAAATGTCACACGGTAACTGCAACAAGCAGGAAGGTCAGTGGACAATAAAGGCCTCCTGTCTCATTCAAGGAATAGTATCTCCTGGTCACCTGACTGCAATCCTTCAACCTGTGCTTGGTGGAGTCTTTTACTGAGGAGATAGCAAGAAGTTATCAAGGTTGTCTGAAAAGAAGAAGAGTAAAGCCAGACTCATGGAAAAACAAAGGGAAGGAAATTGTGGGCCAGCACAGCACCAGGGACCTGGGTTTGATTCCTGGCTTGGGTCACTATCTGTGCAGAGTTTGCATGCTCTCCCTTGTGTTTAAGTGGATTTCCTCCGAGTGTTCAGGTTTCCTCCCATAGTCCAAAGATGAACAGGTTCAGTGCAGTGGCCATGTTAAATGCTCCCTCAGTATATCTGCTGGAGTGTGGTGACTCGGGGATTTTCACTGTAACTTCATTACTATGTGAATGTAAGCCTACTTGTAACTAATAAATTAACTTTACTTCATTCTGTTTGTACAGCCTGCTCTGCCACCTTTAGCTTCTGAATATGAACAGTATGTTTCTTTCCACCCAATATACAAACCTTCAATAAGCTTAGAATCATAAACCATAATCTCATAAAATCATAGAATCCCTAAAGTACAGAAAGAGGCCATTCAGCCTGTACCAACAACAATCCCACTCAGACCCTATCCCTGTAACCCCACATATTTAGCCTGCTAATCCATCTGACACTAAAGGCAATTTAGCATGGCCAATCAACCTAGCCCACACATCTTTGGACTGAGGAAGAAAGTGGAGCATCCAGAGGAAACCCACACAGACTTGCGGAGAATCATAGAATCATAGACTTCCTACAGTACAAGGGAAGCTACTGGGTCCATTGAGCCTGCACCAACTCTCGGACAGAGCATCTTACCCAAGTCTACCCCAACCTGCCCTATCTTCGTAACCCCATGCACTTACTCTAACCTACATATCTTGGGACACAATTTAACATGGCCAATGCACCTAACTTGCATATCTTTGGAAGATGGGAAGTAACTGGAGCACTCAGAGAAGACTCATGCAGACACAGGAAGAAGAAACAAACTCCGCACAGTGACCCAAGCCAAGTATCCCTGGCGCTGTAAGGCAGCAGTGCTAACCAATTTGTGCACAATAATGTCCCATAAACCACAAAGAGATAATGAACAGATTTTTAAAAAAAATTATGGCCCAAGTTTTCCATTTGCCTGTAGGATCCCACTGATGACAAGCCCATGCCATGGGTTTCCCAGTAGCAGGGGAGGGTGTGGGTGCATAAAACAAGAAACCCCATCAACAGTAACAGAAGATCGCACCACTGGCCAATTGTGGGTCACCACCACTGCCGCAAAACACACCACAGGGAGTGGGGGGAGTGGGAGGTTCCTACCCAATTTTTATTGAGGGATGAATAGTGACCAAGAGAACAGGGTGGTTTTTAAATAGTTTGGGGGAAGAACCTCTGACCACCCTACACTCCTTCAATATGTTCTGAAAGGTCAGTGTAGATTTGTGTTTAAATCCCTGGAAAGTGTGTGGCTATCAGGTAATGAAAAGTCATAGAATTAGTATAGAATTATAAAATTTTTACAGTGCAGAAGGAGGCCATTCAGCCCATCCAGGCTGCACCAACAGCAATCGTACCCTATCCCTGTGACCCTATCTATTTACCCCTCTAATCTCCCACCCCCCCCAACATTAAGGGTCAATTTAACATGGCCAATTGACCTAACCTGCACACCTTTGAACTGTGGGAGGAAAGCAGAGCACCTGGAGGAGACCCATGCTGACAGGGGGAGAATGTACAAACTCCACACAGGCAATGACCCAAGGCTGAAATCGAACCCGGGTCCCTGATTCTGTGAGACAGCAATACTAGCCACTGTGCCACCACAGCCCACAAGTGAGTTCAAACTGGGCTAGGCGGTCCAAATAAAATCAGAAGAATTATATGAAAGAAAAGTTGACTCTATGGCTCATTGCCAAAGGGAGCCACTTACTCTAATCCCCTTGCCCTGCTTCATTTTATAAGCTTCTTTCTTAAATGATCCCTTTTGATTGATGTGAGAGTTTCTGAATTATTAGTTTCTTGAGGAAGTGTACTCCACATTCTAATGACCTGTTGTGTGACAATGACTCAACTCCCTCCCTCCCTCCCCCAACATTCCCATAATGGTTCCAAATGAACCAATCTGCCAACCACTAGAAATTGTTCTTCAATATTAACAATAACAAAACCTCCTACAGGCTTTCCTACATCACACCAGGGTCATCAATTCAAAATTATTTCATTGTTTGTTAAGGGCTTTGAGGCATTCCGAGGCTGGGAAAGGAACCATACATATTCAAGCCTGTCCCTTCTTTTCAATTCCTTCAAGAGGGGTTCAAAATTTATTTATTAGTATCACAAACAGGCTTATATTAACACAGCAATGAACTTACTGTGAAAATCCCCTAGTGGCCACACTCGAGCGCCTGTTCGGGTCAATGCATCTAAACAGCACGTTTTTTGAACTGTGGGAGGGAACTGTAGCACCCAGAGGAAACGCATGCAGATACAGAGAGAACAGTACGGACTCCGTACAGTGACCCAAGCTGGGAATCGAACCCATGTTCCTGGTGCTGTGAGGCAGCAGTGAGAACCACTGTGCCAGAGAAGTAGGAGAGGAAAGGATGCCTGTAAAATGAGATTAAGAAACAAATGTTCTGTGGTTGCATTACAAAATTTGCTTTCCTTTTGACAAACTAACAGCACTTTGTCCAAATTCTGATACCAGATTGTCGCTCTTTACTGCTAATTAGCAAAAATGTCATAAACATTTCTTTTGAATTGTTGATAACTTGTTACATTTGTAATCAATAATTGGAATAAAAAACCTTACACTATCGCGTGTGAAATTTAAACTTGAATTTGCTTTCATGTTGATGAGATATAATCAGCTGTGGTTGTTTATGTCACTTTTGCGTTGTGGGTTGTAACATTACATCGTAATAGCAAAGCAAGTAAAACACATTGATGATCTTCTTTCTCATATTGACTCTGCCTTCCTGTAGCAAGGCAGCAGGGCTGGGAGATATTGCGCTCGATTAAACTGACAGAGAATGTTTTTCTCAGAAGTTGTGGTTTATTTCTTTTCAGCCTTACTGACACTGAAAGGACTGTTGTGCTCTGAAAGGCATCAAGATTATGTAGTGTAGAAAGTGCCTGAAAAAAAATCGGATAGGCATCTCATTAAAGAACACAAAATATTATTATTGCAGCAGTGGGGAGATGTTAACACGGGAGAGAACAGGAGGTTGCATTTGAAAGGTGCACCCGACATCACCTCAATCCCTTTACACCTCTCCTGTATCCCCTCATACCATCCTCCCTAGCACCGCTCCCCTCACCCCTTCCACCACCTTCCCACTCCTTCATACCAATTCCAGTCATCATTGTTCCCTACCCCCTCACACCACCCACTTCACCACCCTCATGTCCTCACATTACGCCCCCCCTCCATCATCTCCCCCCAGGCCTCACCCCTCTCCATCACCCCCCCCCCACCTACTCACATCACTCAACTCACTGCCCTCACCACCCCCTCACACCACCCCCCTCCATTGTTCCCCACCCCCTCACACCCCACACCCTCACAGCACCCCACCCCTTCCATCACCTCTCATCACCCCCTCTCCACTGCTCCCCCCCAACCCCTCACAACGCATCCCCCTCTCCAAAGCTCTGTTGAAACCAACAGATCTCCGCACCTGACTCGGGCTAGAATTTCTAGAAACTGATTCAGTCAACAAAGAATTCTGGAGCCGATTGAATGAACTATCGAAAGAAGAATTCAACACAGAAGCCCATTCTGGGTAACTAAGCACAAACATGGAGCAGCCTTTGAAATGTGCCTGGGGGTTGATTTCTCCTCCATCAGCAGTCGGCCAGCCCACCAGAAGCTCCGGCCCCTGTGCCATCAGCCAAGTGAGAGTTAAGCTTTCCCCCAAACAAGTGGTCCACAGAGTATTGTCCAGCCATGAGTTCAGCGTTCGCCGCTGGCTGAATGGAAAGTCAGCCAAAGTCAACATTACTTGGCATTAACACAGTCACCAAGATTCAAGGTCAGAAAAGTTTTTGACACTTCCACAAGAACAAATAAGATACTTCAGAATTAAACACAAGAAGTTCTGGAAGTACAGATCAGGGCTTGCTGTAAAGATGGTAGGCAGGCTGGCATCAGCTACATCAGAATTCCACAGAATTTGGATTGGGTTGAAAAGATCTGAAAGTAAATAGCTGGTAGAAGAAAAGTGATGACGAAGCTGTTGGATTGTTGAAAGAACTCAACATGATGTTTTTATGCATCTGGCCTAGTTTGAGTCCTACACCAATTGGTTGCCTGGTCATGCCCTCACAAATTTTAAAGTTTATTTATTAGTGTCACCAGTCAGTTTATATTAACATTAAAATGAAGTTACTGTGAAAACGCTTTAGTAGCCACACTCCAGACCCAGTTTGGGTACACAGAGGGGGAATTTAGCATGGCCAATGCATCTAACCAACATGTCTTTCAGACACTGGGAGGAAACTGGAGCACCCAGAGGAAAGCCACAAGGGGGAGAACGCGCAGACTGTGTGCAGGCAGTGACCCAAGCCAGGAATTGAACCCGGGTGCCTGGCACTGTGAGACAGCAGTGCCAACCAGTGTGCCACCCATTAAGGTGCACTATGGTGAGAAACAAATGCCCGCGGTGCCTAAATTCCGAGAATTGAATGGAAACAAAAATAGACGGTTTGGAAAATTACAGGCGCCGCAACTCTAATGTTCCAACCAGTGCTCATTAATCAGCCCCGCAGCTCAGCGCAGGTAAGGGATCAAAGAAAATCCAGCCAATCTTAGTCATAGCCACATGATAGGGAGCCCAGCTGAATCTGATGGCCTTACATCTGTGAAACGAGGATAAAAGACCTCAGGAATCCCACAACAACAAAATTGAAAGTAGCAACATATTTGACATCAAACAATACACCTCTTTGTTGCTGCTACACTGTGTGGAATGCTCTGGCATAAGTTATAGAAATGCTCTGAAGTTTTGTTAAAGATTTTTTTTAATAGCCGCACAAATTATGCCAACAATGGGTGCCTGTCACTTTAAATTCTGCCCCTTCTGCTCTGAGTGAAACAAAGGACAACAGCTCTGACCTTCCTTTCGTTCCTTCTCCAAACCTCTCCATTGATGTCACACTAAGGAATCACAATCAAGCTTCCTATTGTAGAACGCCACAGCGATCCTTCTTTAGTAGGAGGAGGTGAATTCTGCCGTATTCATGGAATCCCTGTCATGCAGAAGGAGGCCATTCAGCCCATCAAGTCTACACTGACAACAATCCCAGCTGGGCCTTATCCCCATAATCCCACATATTCATTCCCCTAATTCCTCTAAACTACACATGATCACCAACTTGAGCAAATCATAGAAAATTTGGCATTCTAGGAGGCGGTCTGGCTTATCATGCCTATGGTAGCTATCCATTTAGTCCCCTTTCCCTCTGGTTGTACATGTCATTCCCTTTTCCAGTATCCTTTTATTTATTGATTGTATCGGATCCTCTGGCGATGAAGGGAGATGTGAAAATAAATTGGAAATTCTTCTAGCCTCAATGGTAGGATTATGAAATTTCCGCAAAGTCAGACAAGAAACCTGAATGAAAAAGAGTAACAACTTTGTTACCAGTGCTGGGGGAAAGAGTTCAAAGATGTGTAGGTTAGCCATGCTATTAGCCATGCTAAATTGACCCTACCGCCAGGGGATTAGCAGGGTAACTATCTGGCATTATAGGCCCTGGTTGGGATTGTGATTGGTGTAGGCCCACTGGGCCAAGTGACTTCCTTCTGCACTGTTAGGATTGAATGATTCTATGATTCTAAGAGTGGTGCAAGCTTTATTGTACTCTCAACTTACATATGGAGCTAAAAAGCCAGCCAGGTGAAATTTTGGAGGCCTTAATTCCGACTTTGAACCCTCTCTAAATGTTATTTATGCATGCTATGTGCTCAACATAGATTTCAGGGACAAGGCAGAGAATATTGATTGGTGTGTGACAGCAGTGAGATATCCAGCTGAATCTTGAGGTGAGCCACTGAAAGGTGACCTGATGAGAGGATTTTCTGAGGAACAAGAGATCCTGGCCTGAGATTATAGCTGCCTGAGGAATGAGAGGTTTACTCAGCAGAAAGTTATTGATACGTGCCAAAGTTCTGTAGTGGTTAATCACCAGCCAAAGAATATAGATAGGAGAACTGACAAGGCTCTGCACTATGTGGGAAACAGTTCAAACCTTGCAAACACAAGATAATAAAACAAGGAAAGAAGAACTATTTAGAAAAGGGCCAGCAGAAAGATCAAAGCTCAGAGTACCGGATGTAAACATTCTAGAGGATAACACACAAAAAAAAAGGAAACATGTCCAGATTGAGGAAAGCACTGCCCTCTCTGTGAGATGCTAAATTACTCTGTGTGAAAGCATTCTGCTGGCAAGAAGATAAGCAAGTCTATAAAGATGGTTGTTGGAGAGATGTCAGCCCATAATTCTGATTAATCAATCATTTTGCACTGAGCAGTCAGAATTCAAGGTAAAGAATGATTTATGACTATGAGAAAATTGACTCCAGAAAGACTGCATTATGTTAATGTGAAATGTCAGAAAGACAGCGGTTACAGATGAACCATAGAAAGCATTCTTTCCAATGCGTCACAGCTCCTGCTGTGTCCAAGTCTGCAAGCAATTACAAAGGGTCGTGAATGAAGCCCTGCCCATCATGCAAACCAACCTACCATCCATTGACTCCACCTACACTACTCGCTGCCTCGGAAAAGCAACCAGCATAATCAAGGACACCATACACCCCGGACATAGGCTGGAATTTTCCCACCCTACCCGCCACAGGAATGGGAGCATCCAACCATCCATTGACCTCAAGCGGGGTTTCAAGACAAGCAAGGCCATAAAATCCTGCCCATGTTCTCTTCCAACGTCTCCCGTCAGGAAAAGGATACAAAGTCTGAGGTCACTCAAGATCAACTTCTTTGCTGCTGTTTCTACAGTCTAGCTATGATTGTGACACTATATTCTGCACCACCTCCTTTCCTCCTCCCGTTATGTACTCAATGAATGGTATATTCTTTGTGTACAGTGTACAAGAAACAATATTTTTCACTATTTCTCAATACATGTGACATTAAAAAAGCAAATCAAATTAACACATGTAACGTCAAGCATTTTGCTGACTTGTGTGTGTTACTAACCTAACTACTGTTCCAACTAGACAGTCAGTTCCCAGAATACAACCCTAGCTTGATAAACTGTAAATTTTTATTTTTTTAAGAGACATGGATGGATGAACAGAGTCCCAGGACTACCAATTAACTTTTAATAAAAGAATAAAAGATTTATTAATCATGGAAAGATTAGCCACAATACACTATTTCTTCACTCCACCTATACATGTGCACAGATTCATAAGGATAACACAAGTTATAGAATGTATCTTATACTCTAAAATTCTCAGGAATTATATGGTCCATATTAACCAATAGGCCAACTATGATTAGACACATCACACTGAAACCAATAGGCAGATGCTATCCAATGTAACTTCTGCGGACTTCTCATCAAATCATCTCAGACACTTGTCACACTGCAAGCTAACTAGTCTCATTGGACTAGCTTCCACACGAATGTTTGTAACCTCAACTCTCAAAAAAACACACTTTAGAATCTTCTCCTAAAAAATTCTTTCTCTCAGGTGCCTTTGCTTGGGATCCACTTCCAGGATTTCAATCTTTCCTTTCAGTGTTTCTCTGCCTTGGATTACCACAAGCATTCAAGCTTCCACCCAACCTCTAGGATACCCAGCCATCCCACAGACTATCATTGCTTCACTGGCTCTATTAAAGTGTCATCAAACTTTTGATTTACCTCTGCTGTCCAGTTTCTCATTCTAAATATGGGTCCTGCAACCATCTCTTTAACTCAGAGCACTTTCTTTGCTTTTTACTTTAACTTCATCAAACCGGACTTTAATCAACTTCTTGTTCTTTATTCATAGAATCCCTACAATACAGAAAGAGGCCATTTGGCCCACTGAGTCCGCACTGACCGTAATGTCATTCAGCCTCTATTCCTGTAACTCTTCATATTTACCCTGCTTAATCCCCTTGACACTAGGATTAATTTACCAATCAACCTAACCCATATATGTTTGGACTGTGGGAGGAAGCCAAAACATCCAGAGGAATCCCACGTAGACACTGGGAAAATGTGCAAACTCCACAGGGACAGTATCTCAAGGCCAGAATCGAACCTGGGTCCCTGATGCTGTGAAGTAGCTGTGCTAACCACTGTGCCACCGTGCCACACTAGGGAATGTTGTTGCCATGGATCAGTGCTACTGTTGATTCACTGCAATTTTTGGGGAGCAGTTGATCTCTGGAAGCATTGCTTTTTCCATTCCTTCTTCAATTGGTGAAATCAACTCTTCCTCAGTGGTGAAGGAACAACTTCACTGGGTGGATATCACACATCCATCTTTTATTTATTCGTGGGACATGGGTGTAGCTGGCTGGATAAAAGGAGTGAGTGACAAAATCAAAGTGAAATGACAAACAACCAGGCCTCTCTTTGATAAAGTGGTCAAGTTATTGCCAGAGTTGAGAGTTGGAGAGCCAACCAGAGTGCAAATAATTGACGTAGGTTCACCCACACAGAAACTTGCAACACATACAAAAGAAATGTCACCTCAATCATTCACAATGCAAGCGGACAATCAGATATATGATCGCAATCACAGATGCACATATCCGCCTCATGAAGCTGTTCCTTCACTAGTGAGGAAGAGTTGATTTCACCAATTGAAGAAGGAATGGAAAAAGCAACACTTCCAGAGGTCAGCTGCTCCCCAAAAATTGCAGTGAATCAACAGCACCAGTGATCCATGGCAACAACATTCCCCAGCGTGGCAACATCACTCCAGAATCCAATAGACATCAGGAGAGCAACCAATAACAACCCACGCGTGCACCATTAGAAGACTTGAATGTATTAATGACGTGGTGTAATGCGTGTGTAGAGGCAAGCGAAAGTGAGACAAGCGAGAACGAACAGCTTTCTGTTTGAGCATAATGACCTTCTTTATAGTTTGTATATGTGGGTTACTTGCAACTGCAAATGGTAGTACCTGCAATGTGTTTTTCTTGTTATGAAAAGGGGGGAGTTTTGAGAAATGTCTTTGCATTGTGCAAATTGTGAATTGTGGCATGCGTCATGAGACGTCTGATACACTTAGGTTTGTGAATGAAGAATTCAGAGGACGTTTTACTGCACCACATGGGACACACCTGTTTGGTCATTCAACGAGGTTATGGTTGATCTGTATCTTAAACTCTATTGAGCCACTTGATTTCCATATCCCTCGGCTAACTAAACTATCATCACTCTCGGTTTCGAAGTTTTCAATTGACCTAGCTGCTACATTATTTTTACGGAGATTGCTCTAGCTCTCCGGAAAATAAATGAGATGTTCTTGGATCTAAAATTGAAGGCAAACATCCAAAGGCATATCGTAGAAGTTTGTGCAGAACAGAAAATACACCTTCAACAACCTCAAACTTTCACCCATGACTGTTTAATGACACAGCAAATGAATTGTGAAGCAGATTATTTCCTGACTATAACAAAATTTGATTTGATTTGATTTATTATTGTCCCATGCATTGGGATACAGTAAAAAGTATAATTGCTTGCACGCTACACAGACAAGTATAACGTTCATAGAGTATATAGAGAAGAATGAAAGGATAGCATGCAGAATGTAATGTTACAGTCATAACTAAGGCGTAGAGAAAGATCAACTTAATATAAGGTAGTTCCATTCAAAAGTCTGATGCCAACAGGGAAGAAGCCACTCTTGAGCTGGTTGACATATAGGCTTTTGTATCTTGCTCCCGACCTCCCTCCAAACTTGCCAAAGAGCTGATAACCCCACACCTACCTCTCCCTCTCCTTTAAACTCTGTGGCACCTTTGTTGGTTGAATCTGAGAGGCAAATATGTTTTTAGTGTAGAATGAAAGAGTTTAGTCATCAGGAACAACAGCGTTAGTGTATAGCAGAAGTTTATTTGTCTTGGCCCAAAGCCCCAGTATACACCCTGGATTTCGTTGCTGCCACTGGATCCCATTGGAATTATTATTTTTAATGTACTTGACTTAAACAGAGTGAGCAGTTCCACTTACAAGTATCACTGCAGCAGATCTTGAGGTACCTATAGGCTGGGATCAGCCAAACAATTTTCTAATGAACTATTAAATACTTACCCAGTTGTCACGAAATGGCTTCTTAGCACACTCCTGAAAGTTGTACCTCTTCTCAGCTTGAAGGCCTGAGTTCCCTTCCCTGAATTGATTGCGTTACAAACCTTCCCAGAATTGAAACAGGCACCTGATATCTTGCCAATAGCTTTATGGGAGGATGCCAAAGTGGCTCTTTGCAGCAACAGCCTAACATTCTATTGCTTCAGGGAGGAAAAGAGGCCCTCACTTAGCAAAAGAAAGCCAGAAAGAATCAAGGATCAAAGTTCCAGCGTCTTAGCCTAATTTTGCTAGTGCTAAGTATTAAGGACATGAGTAGAGCTATTGAACTTTTTCTGACTATCCATTACTAGCTAACTCGGAAAGAGTTTATTCCATTGTTAAGAATTACATGCCCCTGTTTATCTTTGCTGTTAGTTCTTGACTTTAGGATTTTTATAAAGGACAAACTTACACAGATGCTGCGTTGTCATCTCAACCACAAATGTGCTTATTAACAAAACACTCCTAATGCCTGAATACAAAAATTCTAAAATAGTGCCATGATGCTGCACAACACTCGAAGCCATATTCCAATACTACAAGCCTTCGCTGAGAAACCAAATTTCTGCCCAAAATCCTTAACTGGTTCAACTCAAACACCCTCAGGATTTAGCCGTTAACCTTAAACTATCCTTACCCTTAGCCACAACATCCCTCAGATCTGGCTGGTACAACCCTCCACACAGCTGGCCATTCCAGTATAAACCATAGATCCACGAATCAGATTGACCATTCCTGACCCTCCTCTGTGACTACAATCCCAAATCTTCAGGCCAACATCACCAGCTTAAAACACTCAAAATCTCCAACATATCTAGTCTTGTTCAATGTTGAAAATAGCCCTGATCAAGATGACCAGTTCTGAGCTTCCCTCCAAATCTAGTGCCAGACCCTACAGGTCTCTGCCTTTTATCTTATTGAAAAATATCAAAACACATTTGCTGAAGATATTCTGTTGGAAGGTTGGTGCTGATCATCTTTTTAATGTCTTCAGCCTGATTCCTACCTTGGTTCAGATCATTGTGATGTTGTTTCCACAAATGAAGTAACTCTGTTCAGGATATAACCACTCTGGCTCCCAGGCCGAAAGCTCGCAGATTTACTATCAAATAAATCGGTTGGATTTAAAATTGGTTTTGCCAGACTTTACTGAGTTTATCCCAGCCTGATATACATGTGACAAAGTCCATTTCTCCTTAGCTGTGGTCTATGTAGTTTGTATGATGGCTGTTGCTTTGATGGTCTCCCAGTTTCTTCAATCAGGGTTGTCTGATTGCAACTGTTTTGTGCTTCTCTGATCAGAATGTCGAGTGTCTTCACACAGTGTTGACTTAATATTAACATATTTTAAAATGAAAGCCTGACAGTGCAGCCTGCCTCTGCGTGTTGCAGTTTGGCCTGTTTATTTGCAGTATTTGCGTCATTTTGGGGTCCTATATTTAATAAAAGTTCGGTTGGGGGGAGGGGGGAGGATTCCGATCCTACGCCACATGACTCGGTGCCAGATAAATCAGTCTTGAGAAAGTCAGTGGGCGCAATTTTACGACCTCACCCCAGCCGACTTCCGGTGCTGGGAGATTCGGATGGCTGAGCAATGGCTGGAGAACACAGCAGCTGCTTCACTGAGAAGCTCAGGCTCCACACAACCCTCTCTCCACTCCCCCCCCAAAACCCCCATCAATCCCCTCACTTCTCTCCCCCTGCCAACCCCTCCCCACCCCGCCCCCCCACCCTGGTGAGTATCGCTGCACTGTAGGGATTCTATGATTATATGATTCCTTGGGTTACTCTTCCTTGGCTCGGTATCATAGACTAATACACTGCAGAAGAGGCCTTTTAGCCTCTTGAGTCTCCACTAATGCACGAGAAACACCTGACCCCTCCATCTAATCCCATTTACCAGCACTTCACAGAATCCCTACAGTGCAGAAAGAGGCTATTCAGCCTACCAAGTCTGCACTGATAACTATCCCACCCAGGCCCTATCCCCATAATCTCACGGATTTGCCTTGCTATTCCCCCTGACACTAAGGGGCAATTTAGCATGGCCAATCCACCTAACGCACCCATCTTTAGACTGTGAGAGAAAACAAGAAGAAACCCACACAGACATGGAGGATACATGCAAATTCCACACAAACATGACCTGAGGCCAGAATTATATCTAGATCCTTGGTACAGTGAGGCAGCAGTGCGCCACCGTGCCACCAACAGCCCTGAATACTATGACGTTACTCTTTCTTGATTTACTATTCATTGGGGGACATTTTTCTGCATTACTATCCTGTGTTCCTTTTCCATGGGTTAATCCTCCTTAGATGACTTTTCTCTACGTTGCTGCTCCCTTGGATACTCTTCTATATGTCACTTGTCAATGGGTCACTTTTCCTGGGTGGGCAATCCTTTTCCATGTGACTTCCTCTACCTCAGCATAGATTGGAATGACTTTGACTCTCCCTTGCCTATGTTCTGATTAACAGGTCACTCTCCTTTCTATGGTCAAATAAGCAGACAGCGAGCTTTGCTAGTCAATAAACTGCAGTTTCGACAAACAAAGCCAATTCTCAGCAATGATGTGGAGTTGCCATCGTTGGACTGAGGTAAGCACAGTAAGTGGCCTCACAACACCAGATTAATACCCAACAGGTTTATTTGGTAGCAAGAGCTTGCGGAGTTTGTTTCGTAGATAGGGCTTACATTGATACAAACTCAATTACAAGATAATGGTTGGAATGCAAGTCTTTACAGTTGCAGGCAGTGCAAATGGAGACAGAGTTAAGTACAGGTAAAAGAGGTGTAATTGTCTCAGGCCAGGACAGTTAGTGAGATTTTGCAAGCCCAGGCAAGTCATGGGGGTTACAGATAGTGTGACATGAACCCAAGATCCTGGTTGAGGCCATCCTCATATGTGTGGAACTTGGCTTATCAGTTTCTGCTGCGCAATTTTGCGTTGTCATGTGTTGTGAAGGCCGCCTTGGAGACTGCTTACCTGAATGCTTATCTGAAGATCAGAGGCTGGATGCCCTTGACCACTGAAGTGTTCCCCAACAAGAAGGGAACACTCCTGCCCAGTGATTGTCGAGTGATGTCCATTCATCCATTGTCATAGAGTCTGCATGGAAACACCAATGTACCATTCCTAGGGAAATCCTTTCCTGTAGTGAATCAGGTAGATAACGTTGGCCGAGTCATAGGAGTATGTACTGTGTACCTAGTGGATGGTGTTCTCACATGAGATGATGGCATCTAAGTTGATGATCCAGCATGTCTTGCAGAGGTTGCTGTAGCAGGATTCTCAGCAAGCAATATATAAAGAAAGAAAAACTCTAATACGGGAAATCAGAAAAAGAACTGAACATTAGAATGATTTTTAAATAGCTTCTGGACAGGTTTCCAGATAACGGTAAATTTATTAAAAATGAAACCTCTTCAGAAATGAGAATAATTCTCCTTCAAAATTATGCTACTTCATCATTTCCTATCTTGAATCTACAAATTAGCCTTGTCAGACGTGAGACTTTTAAAGCAGAATTACATAAAGTTAAAATTTATTTATTAGTGTCGCAAGTAGGCTTAGTTATTGTGAAAACTCCCTAGTCACCATACTCCCGTGCCTGTGCGGGTACACTGAGGAAGAATTTAGCATGGCCAATACACCTAACCAACACATCTTTCCGACTGTGGGAGGAAACTGGAGCACCTGGAGGAAACCTATGCAGGGAGAACAATCAGACTCCACACAGGCAGTGACCCAAGCCGGAGAATCGAATCCAGGTCCCTGGTGCTGTGAGGCAGCAATGCTGACCACCATGCCACTGTCCCAATCCAATTGTACGTGCAATTTGTTTCATTTTAAACAAGGTCCATTGTTTCAGAACTATTCTTTAAAGTGGAAAATGCACAATACTTTCACTGAGACTGTCGACCCACAGGCACAAGACGTCTGCGCTCAAAGTTTCCCCTCAAGGGGATTTTCTAAGTAAGAATTAGATCACATAAATGCTCAACTATTTGTGCAGAGGTTCTGAAGATAGGAGACTGTACAAACGTCTGGTGAATTTATGATAAGCTCTTGGAATGTGTTATCAGTACTCATTTCAGGACAGAGTTCTGCAGTGTTGGAAATTTGAAATTAAAACAGAAAATGCTGGAGACATGCACCAAGTCAGAAAGCAGAAGAAAGGATCACAGTTCATATTTCGTGTTGATGATCTTTCATCAGAATTGGGAAAGATTAGAAATGCATTAGGTTTTAATCGAGGAGTGGGTGAGACAAGGGCAAGAGGAAAGTCTGTAATAGTCTTTGATGGCATGGTGACACAGTGGTTAGCACTGCTGCCTCACAGCGCCAGGGACCTGGGTTCAATTCCCAGCTTGAGTCACTGTCGCTGTAGAGTTTGCACATTCTCCTCGTGACTGCATGGGTTTCCTCCAGTGCTCCAGTTTCCCCCCACAGTCCAAAGATATACAGATTAGGTGGAATGGCCATGCTAAAAATTGCCCCTTAGTGTCAGGGAGGCTAGCTAGGGTAAATTATGGAGTTATGGGGATAGGGCCTGGGTGGGATTGTGTTTGGTGCAGACACAATCCCACCCAGGCCCTACCCCCATTTCCCTACATATTATACCCACTAATCCCTCTAACCTACGCATCTCTGGATATGTAGCCAAGGGGCAATTTCTTAGCATGGCCAATCAACCTAATCCACACATCTTTGGACTGTGGGAGGAAACTGGAGTAAACAGAGGAAACCCATGAAGACATGAGAAGAATGTGCAAACTCCACACAGTATAATAGAACCTCTGTTTCTCTCTGTTATAGTAGAACATCTCTCTCTCTCTATACTGAGCTTAGTGGACTTATAAAGTAGGATTCCTACTGCTTTTGTAAACTAGTTTGCATCATGTGCTGGATCCATGCTCAGCTAATGTTAAACAAAAGAAACTTCAGACTACTCCTGCCAGAGAAGTTTCCTCCAAGACTCAGGTAAGTTCCTGATTTAAACCAATGCTGAGCTCTCAGATATAAGTGCCTCTTCAAGAGTACTAACTACAGATCCATTCTGATCAGGACGAGTGAACCAGTTAGTCTGCTGTTCTTCGGGAGAGTTTACTTTGCTCAATTTTGACTGCCATTAAGGTAAAGAAAGAAAATGCATTGATTTGATCTCTCATCACCTCAAGAAGGCCCAAAGTAATTTAAAGTGAATCAGTCTAGCATTTTATGAGTTGTGATCATTAGGAGTCATGGCAACTGTAATAACTTTAAAAGTGACTCATTGTGGTTTTAAGTTATGAAGGTTGTGTTATTAACAATATTTTAAAGTTTGAAGTTTATTTATTAGTGGCTCAAATACAGTTACATTAATGCTGCAATAAAGTTATTGTGAAAATCCCCTATTTGCCATGCTCTGGCACCTGTTCAGGTACACAGAGGGTGAATTTAGCATGGCCAATGCATCTAACCTGCACGTCTTTTGAACTGTGGGAGGAAACCAAAGCATCCAAAGGAAAACAATGCAGACACAGGGAGAACATACAGACTCCGCACAGGCAGCGACCAGAATCAAATCCGGTTTCCTGGCGCTGCAAGGCAGCAGTGGTCACAGTGGTCACAGTGTCACACCCATGTGTGGTGGCCAGAGAATCCTGCCCATATTAACCATAACAGTACTCCAGGGGCGGAATTTTCTAGCCATGCTCCCCCAAGACCGCAAAATTCCAACCTAGGCCCATCCCTGCCTGTATGATTCCCATGGCAGGTGGGACAGGAAAATTCTATCCCAGGTCTAATTGCGATTTAATCAAGTTTAACATAACTTTTCAATCATGACTTTACCATGCAGTACCTTCTTGAAGGAAATCTAAGTATATTATATCATGAAATTATTCTTATCTGTCCTTTTTGTTACTTCTTCAAAGAGTTTAATAAGGTTGCTCAGGCTTGAGTTTCAGTTTTAAATTTCATGCCAACTACTCTCTAATATGGTTTTAGTTTCTTGGGCAGCAGGGTGGCACAGTGGTTAGCACTGCTGCTTCGCAGCACCAGGGACCCAGGTTCAATTCCAGCTTTGAGTGATTATGTGGAGTTTGTATGGTTTCCACATATCTGCGTGTGTTTCCCCCGGGTGCTCCAGTTTCCTCCCACACTCCAAAGATGTGCGGATTAGGTTGATTGGTCATGCTCAATTGCGGGATTAGCAGGGTAAATATATGGAGTTATGGGGATAGGGTCTGGGTGGAGTTGTTGTCAGTGCAGGCCTGATGGGCGGATGGCCTCCTTCTGCACTGTAGTGATTCCATGGGCAGAGTTTTCCCATTTCACTGTCACAGGAATCTGAGCAGGCAAGGGGTGGACCGTGGAAAGGTCCACTAATCCCAGGCAGGATTTTCCAGTCTTGGAGCAAGTGTGGCTGTAAAAATCCCATCCTTTCTGTTTCTACAATGTCTTTGGGCTTCCATTGCCTTTCCTACTATCAATGTTAAATAAATTAATTTATTGTTCCCTAGGCTTGCTCTATATCCCTTTTCATTGCACTAACTGTCTCAGTCCATTGTTCGCTGTCTCTGAAGTCTCTGAAGGTGTCTGTACAGGTGGAGAATGTGGTAAAAAAAGCATATGGTATGTTAGCCTTCATAGGAAGGGGTATAGAATACAAGAGTAGGAGTCTGATGTTGCAGGTGTATAGAACGTTGGTTAGGCCTCATCTGGAGTACTGCATCCAGTTCTGGTCGCCATACTACAGGAAGGATGTAGAGGCCCTGGAGAGAGTGCAGAGGAGATTCACCAGGATGCTGCCTGGTATGGAAGAGCTGTCTTACGAGGAAAGATTGAAAACACTGGGGTTGTTTTCCCTTGAAAGACGTCGGCTGAAAGGGGATCTTTTAGAGGTATATAAGATTATGAGGGGTATAGATAGAGTAAATGGTGGTAAGCTTTTTCCACCATTAGAATCGGATAGAACGAGGGGTCACGGCCTTAGGGTGAGGGGAGCTATGTATAAGACTAATATTAGAGGGCATTTTTTCACACAAAGGGTAGTGGGGGTGTGGAATGCACTACCGAGTAAGGTGGTGGGAGCAGGCACGCTAGGGTTGTTTAAGGGTCTCTTGGATAGCCACATGAGTGGTCTGCAGATAGAGGGATATAGCAGGACTGTTTGAATATCGGGAGGACCAAATAGTAGTAGACTATCTTTTAGTTTTGTCTCGGGAATGTCTTAGTTTTTTTAGCATGTTTAATTAAGTCTTATTTGTTTCCGCAGACAATTCGGTCCACCTTGTTGACCAACAAGGGGCATGCATGCGGCATGTCGTGCGAGAGCTGCTCTTGGAGGTTACTTCAGGAGTTGCCTAGTGCTTCACGTCGTCAGTGTATGCTTAAACTGACCATCTGATGGGCAACATGACAGCTCAGAGACTATCGCTGTTGCTGTGCTGACACATGGATTTGGGCCTGTGTCTGCGGGAGTTTGCACGTTCTCCCCGTGGTTGCGTGGGTTTCCTCCGGGTGCTCCGGTTTCCTCCCACATCCCAAAAATGTGCTCTTAAGCTGATTGGGTAACAAATTGTCCATATATTGGTCCCTATATGGGAATCTTCAACAATAGGCATAGCCTAAAGACAAGGATATGTCATTAGGACGTTAGGACGGCGGCGTGGGCTCGTTGGGCCGAAGGGCCTGTTTCCCGTGCTGTGTTGCTCTTTGTTCTTTGTACTAATTTAATATGATGTAAATGTAATGGTGTTTCTGCTGTTTTTTTCCCTAGCTTCTGTTCACAAGCGTGAAGTTGATGTGATTCATTGTAGACTTCTGTCAGAACTATTATATCCTGCAATAATCCTAGTTTGCCCAATGACTAGCTTAGAGTACATCTTCTAATAATTTTAATATTCATGCAGGTCTCAGAGATGGCAGTCTTAACAGGAACACCATTTATTCAATTGAATGAGTCCTCATTCCAATAAGCTTTTTCGGAATCACTCACTGTAATGAAGTGTACAAGATTCCAGATCACATTGAGCCTGATTTTGGGAGAAATGAAACATTGCAGGAAATAACAGCCCTGAAATCTGCTGTCAACAGCTGATGAAGATCACTTTAAGATCAATTCTTCATATAGAAGAATCACAGATTTGTTATAACATAGAAGGAGGTCATTTGGACTATCATGTTTGCACCAGTTCTCCAAATGAATATTATGGTCGGGATTTTACAACCCTGCTTGTTACAAAATCCCACCCAACCTTCTCATGCTCTGTCTCTTGCCCATTCCAATTCCCGTGATGAGTGAGCTGGTAAAAGTTCGGCCTAGAACTTGGTGCCATTCCCTTGCCTTTTACCCATACCCCCAAATGCTGTTTCTATTCAAATAATGATCTAATGCCCACTTGCATACGGGACTAAGAGTGAGTCATTAGGCCTCGCAAGCCTGAATTCTTATTAGATTATGGCTGATCTATATCTTAATTCCATTCACCTCGACACCATGGCCAGAATACTCCAGCTGTTCACAACCCATAGTTGCTGCAAGTGAGGACAGAGAATTTGACACTCAGCCAAATCCCCATTACTGCAGTGGGACCAGAGAATCTGCTGGTGCGAACGATTAGAGAATTCCAGCCATATCTTTTGATACCATTGTCCAGATAAAATCTATTGCTCTTACTTTTCTAATGATTAATTGGGCCACATCTGTTGTTTTTTTTATATGAAAGTGTTCCACCTTCAACCATACTTTATGTAAAGAAGAATTTCATAACCGTCTGGCTCCTTTGTCCGATGCTCTACCATGACTTGAAACCATTTCACTACTCTACCAATTCCTTTCAAAGCAGTCATTGGGTGGAACACAACTTGAATATTGTGAAAATGAGAGATGTGTTGCTGTAGCTTTATGCCAAGCACACATCAGGACAAATGCAAGAATGCCAAATTTCAACGTCCACAACACATTGGGAAAAAGATATAACACGTCAGTAAAAAGATACGAATGTCTGTGGTCACATGCCTACCGACTCAAGGACAGCTTCTTCCTTGCTGCCATCAGACATTTGAATGGACCTACATTACATTAAAAAGTTGCTCTTTCTCTACACCTTAGCTATGGCTGTAACACGACATTACACTCTCTCCATTCCATCTCTATATGGTATGCTGTGCCTGTACAGCACAAGAAACAATACTTTGCACTATATATTAACACATGTGACAACAATACGGCAAAGCAAATCAAATAAATCAACTTATCACACATTACTTTTCTTTTCAACAACATTCCTTTCAAATTATTAAAATCTTCAGTCAAATTGTGCCTTATGGCATGAGTGGCACAGTGATTAGCACTACTACCTTGCAGGACCTGTGTTCAATTCCCAGCTCAGATCACTGTCTGTGTGGAGTTTGAGACTCCAGTCAGCTGTACATTTGTATTGTTTTATGTTAAATAAATTTTTTACGTCTTTTGCGCAGAGATATTTGTCTAAGACTTGTCTTAGTTTTGAATTGTCTTAGTTTTAAGACGCAAATGGCTACGTTTTGAAATCCACTCACAACAAAGAATAATGTCCGTTGCTGCTCATTGCAACTAGGAATAGGCAATACATTATCAGTCTTGCCAAAAGTACTCGCGATTTGAAAAGGATTATTGTTTTTTAATGGCAGGCAAATAAAAGCAAACAGTGCAATAAATATGGTGGCTTAAAATGGAATCTGTGAATTAATGATAGATTCTGCAAGATTTGGTTCTGTGGTGCCTGTTTTTTTTACTGCCACTGAAACTATTTTACTCCAAAATGGTGTCTGTGGTGCACACTTCTGATATTAACCATGCCAGACACAGCTTTAGTGAGGTCATTGTCACATGTGCAGAGATAGTCCATCAGACATAAGCAGTAAGTAGATCGTGACACCAGTTGACATTTAAGGCTAATTTTATGCCAGCATTGCCCTTTTGAAACTGAATTGAACCACACAGCTAACTATGTATTCAACTGTAGAAAAGACCGCTCCCATTGGCATTATTTAAAGGGACCATCGACTACTTTCAGGATAGTTGTAGATTGATTTCTATCACCGTTTTTTGTGACTGCAGAAGTGCTTTACGGTTTCCAGAGTTCACAGTGGCTTTAAAGTCTGCAGTGTGGCATATTCTCAAAGGACTTTGTCCAGATTTTAAGGATCCCTGCATAAAATACTTGCACAGTAGGAAGTCTCACAACACCAGTTTAAAGTCCAACAGGTTTATTTGGAATCACAAGTTTTCAGAGCACTGCTCCTTCATCAGGTGAGGAGACAAAGTGCCTACCCCAGTCCAACAGTCGGCATCTCCACATAATGCTTGCAGCCAGACACTGGGTTCAGTATTTTGCATTTATTTGGATTATAAATAGGGAGGATAAGCAGAGACAATACGAGGGAAGTTGCTGGCAGCGGGAGAAAGAGGAGCAGGAGAAGGATTCGCAGTTGGAGTTTTCAGGAATACATTTCCTATCTGAGCCTCAGTAAAAAACAGTGTGTTCGGCATCTCCATCTGACATAGGAGGCCCACACTGAAATTTCCACCTGCCACAGTCACAACTGAAGCCTTAGAGCATTGCCAGATGAAGGTGACAGCAGCCACGTTGAACGTTTTCCACGTGACCATCCCGTTGATCCAGCAGATTGTCGCCCACTGTTGCATAAGAAAGAAGCCAAAACATCATGAGGAAAACCTTCCCTGTGTCACCGTGGGTTTCCTCCCACAGTCCAAAGATGTGTGGGATAAGTTGATTGGCCATGCTAAATTGCCCCTTCTTAGTATCAGGGGGTTTAGCGATGCAAACGTGTGGAGTTACGGGAATAGAGCCTGGGTGGGATTGTGGTCAATACAGGCTCAATAGGTCAAAAGGCCTCCTTCTGCTAATAGGGATTCTATGATTCCCAGAGTGGTTGAGATCCAGAATGTATTATCTGATAGTGTGGCAGAGGTAATTTCAATCAAAGCATTCAAGACAAAACTATCTCAAAAGGAAGAATATGCAGGTGTATGGGGAGAAGATCGGAGAATGGCACTAAACAAATTGCTCATTCAGAGAGCAGACACTGAATGGCCTCCTACTCTGTAACAATTATGTGATCCTGTGAAGAGAGGTCACTGATGCTGTGCATTCCAAGAGAACTGAATACATTTCATCCTCTCTTGCCAGAGGAGGGAGGAGGGAAAATGAGCACGTGACTTCATGAGAATTGCAGATTTCTCCATGATATGCAGGGTACTATTGACTGCAGATGTGGAGGTGATCTTATCTTCTCATCCCACCGGTTGATGAAGTAGGGTGAGCCAGTAAGATTGCAAGTGAGACAAAAAATTGGGTTCGTACCTGGTTTCTTGCCACTCACAATCATCCTGGCACCAGCTATCTGGAAAGATCAGCTTCACACCCGAAAAGGGCACAAGGCTGATCTCAATATTTAAGATCAGTGATAAATGGAATTAAATACTACAAGTGAGCCCAGGATGGAATCATTCCGGTTCAATTGTCTTAACAGCTTCAACATGAAGCTCCTCATTGGTGAGGATCATGTACCACCCCCATCAATGGGGACTTGTCGTGATGGCCTTGCTGGTAAAACCAGAAGCCAATAAGTCCCCCAGGAGGTCTGGGGCAGACAGTGCCCCTTGGGAAGTGCCACCCTGGTACCCCAGCACTGCTCACCAGGCAACCTGGAGCTGCCAACCTGGCACATTGGCAGTGCCCATTGGGCACTGGGCAATGCCACAGGGGTGGGGCCTAAAGAGAGGGTGCCCTATTGGGAGGGGTCAGACTTGAAGGGGTTGGGATATAATGAGAGGAGGGTGGGGGGACACTCCACACTCTCCAATCAGTGATCAACCACAGGTGGGGGGAGGTGGCCATCATCAGCCAGTCCATGCCGGGGGTTGCAGAGAATGGAGAAGGGCACTCGGCAGGTCCATGCGAGGGAGGGGATCAGGTGTGGAGACTGAGGGAATGAGGGAAATAGGAAGTGGAGGCCTACGATATTCAGGGGGAGGCATTGACAGATCTCTCTGTTCTGTGCTGTTTCAGGATCAGTTCCGGGGGAGGGAGATTGGAGAAAGGAAGCCTCGTTAGCCCCTTTGCCAGTCCCTGGGTGGCTTTCTCCAAGGACCCGCAGCATGGGGCCTCTCAGTCACCACCGAGGTGCCAATCCAGCTTCAAGTAGCCAGTTAATTTCTACTGATTGGCTGTCTGCAGCTAGCCGGAGTGGGTGAGCATGTCTGACAAGGAGTCATTCAGACTCCAAAAGTTGGCTTCATTTTCTCTCCTCAGATGCTGTCAGAACTGCTGAGATTTTCCAGCATTTGCTGATCTTGTTTCAGATTCCAGCATCTGCAGTAATTTGTTATTAGCTGGATAACCATTTCTAGATCGTTGCAAGGTGAAAACATCTCAGCTCATCGATCTCCTGCTACCACTTGGATTTCCCTCCTGGTCCCATCCCCTACCTTGTCTCTGTGTTTCTCATAGGATTTGTCCCAATAAGCATTGTAAACATTAAAGGACAGTCAATCGGGATCCATAACTGTTATACTCCTCTGTAAAGAATATACATGTACGAGTGAGGAATCAAAACTAAAGGTTCTGTGAAAAGATTACCTATTGACTCAGTAAAGTCTGAATGTGACAACGCATTTAAAAAATGTGTACTCAACAATATGTATCAGTGATTCTTTATTTCTATAATAATTCCTGCTTATTGTTATACATAGTATTATAATATGAACTATGAGAACAACTCATAGTTCATATTATATGGACAGATGGAGAGATAAAATATACATTAAATCCATTAAAAATCTTATTCCTTTGACATAACAAGCAAAATCAAAGAATGACTACATTGGACTTTATTGTGAGTTAAGTGACAAGGAATGTATTAGCTTGAGGTTTAATCCACCCACACAGTGAACTGTGGTTAGGTATTGTTAAGTGAATTGTGTGACTATGCTGGTGCTTTTCAATCTCACAAATGTGTAACCGAAGTGGTATTTGTAAAATGTTTCCCCAACCCACTGCCTCGCTACTTTGTTGGAGTTTTCACAATGAGCATCATTGCTCTCCTTGTTTTATTTAACTTGGCAGTTTTCATTAATTGAAAGATTAAGTCACAAGGGTGAGTGTCTTGGTTTGCCAATTAGGAACCAATGAATTATATCATTGCAATAGGGACTAAGAAACGATTGACTGAAACGGGCTGGGGTGGACTCACTCAGAGAATCTATTAAATCAACATCAGCAGGATTCCTGGGAGGGAGAAACTTGCTGCAGTGAGATGCAATTGTTGATCTTTCAATGGTACCCTTGTCTCCTTTTATTAAATACCCTTGCAAGTGAACTGGCAACAGGCAAACAAACTTATTTTATTCATTCACAGGATGTGGGCGTTGTTGGCTAGAGTCAGCATTTATTGCCCATCCCTAATTAAACTGAGGAACTTAGGAGTTGATCACATTGCTGTAAATGTGGAGTCACACAGGCCAGGCCAGGCCAGGCCAGGCCAGGTAAGGATGGCAGATTTAAAGACATTAGTTAACATGGGTTTTTACAACAATGGTTTCATGGTTGTCATTTAATTTTTAATTCCAGATTTCATTTGAATTCAAATTTCACCATCTGCCCTGGTGAGATTTGTACCCAGATCCCCAGAGTGTTAGCTTGGGTCTCTGGGTTACTAGTCCAACAACAATATCACGACACTCCTGCCTCTCAAATATTACACCAAAGCTGTCCTCTACTCTTGCTCTAAACCACCCCACTTCCTGTACTCTCAAGCACAAGTAAGTGCTCTTGCTGTCACTTATCTTTGTTTTGGCTGCCACATTTTCAGATCCTGCTTTTCTCCACTTACTCCCTTTTACAGATGTGTGTAATATGCTCTTTATGAAAACTTCTGCTTTATTAACAAACTCTCTGGTCCATGAACTAACAAGCTGTTGTACAGTGTTAACCACCAGCTGGCAGGAAAATGGCATCATTCTTCCCAGAATGTATTGTAGAAGGCAAAGACAAAATCAGGATCTCACAACCAGATCGCAAGTGCACGGTTTAAAACACTTGGCAGATCAGTGCCTTTCTGAGTAACTACACATTATTTTATAACAATAAGATAGCAGTGACCCTAAGAGATGGCACAGGAAACAGATATTCCTTTCTCCATCTGATCTCTTAGACTGGTTTCACTCACCTGAGGAGGTTGGAGAAGAATTTTCAAAAGTATTTGTTATTCTTAGTCCTGGGAAAGTCTTTTTGTTTTGCCTCTCCCAGGAGATTATATAGTTGCAGAGGATGGCAGGTGATACAGTGGTTAGCACTGCTGTCTCACAGTACCAAGGATCCAGGTTCAATTCCCAACTTGGGTTACTGCCTGTGTGGAGTTTGCACATTCTCCCTGTGTCTGGATTTCCTCTAGGTGCTCTGGTTTCCTTCCATGGTCCAAAGATGTGTGGGTTAGGTTGATTTGCTGTACTAAATTGCCCCTTAGTATCCCAGGATGAGTAGGTTTGAGGGGATTAATGAGGTTGTGAGGTATGGCCTAAGTTGTGTGCAGACGCAATGGGCTGAATGGTATCCTTCTGCACGGTAGGGACTCGGGTTTACGGAGGGGTTAGTCATGATTATTCAGCACAGGGCAGAGTTACTGAATCATTTGGTCTTTTGCATCCATCTGAGAGAATGGACAGGTGTTTAATACCTTACATTGCTAAATGCCTCACCCTCGAGTTGACACCTCTGACAGTACAGCACTCCCTCAGTACTGTAGAGGAGTGTCTGCTTAGAGTTTGTGTTTGAAACTCTGGATTAGAACTTGGATGGATTCATAGGGGAGGGGCAAGATGCAAAGCTCTAGCCGCTGAACAATGCCTAATTACCTCAGGGAGGATGGATAATAGGCATCTGAATTGATGTTGCTCATTTTACACAATCACTCCAACAAATTATAGCATTGGCTTTAACGTGGTGAAACATCACAAGGAGTTTCACAGAAATATTATTAAGCAAAATATGGCACAGAGCTACATAAAGACAGACTAAGCAAGGTGACCAAGAGCTTGGTCAAAGAAGCAGGTTTTGAAAAGTATCTTAAAGAATGAAAGTGAGATGGAGAGGCAGAGCATCGTAGGGAGAGATTATAGAGCTTTGAGCCAGGACATCTGCAGGCATGACCACCAATGGTGAAGCAATTCAATTTTGGTTTGCCAGAATTCCAGGAACATAAACATTTCAGAGGCTTGAAGGAATCCTACAGATAGGGAGGGGCAAGGCCATGGAGGGATTTTAAAAGGATGTGTATTAAATTAAAGTCAAAATGACCCTTAATAAGTGTCGATAGGCCAAGGCTGGAATGCCAACTATTGTTCAATATCTCATGAACTCACAGAGAAAGATGAAAGAGTATAGTCACTTGGGGAAAGTCAAAGAACACTGCTTGTGGTGTGAAATAATCCCTCCTGAGATTCAACACTACAGCAGCTGGTATCTGTGATGACTGTGGTAAAATAACTTAAATATTTGAAATCTTGAGCAGCCTTGAAGCATAATTTCCATTTTGATTCCTGTTCATATTGTATAGCTATAGACAGAATAAGTAATCCCTAATCTCTACAGAAATTGTAGAGATTGCTACTCTCTGTTGAAACCCTCAAAGTTTATTTATTAGTGTCCAAAATAGGCTTACATTAACACTACAATGAAGTTACTGTGACAATCTCCTAGTTGCCACACTCCAGTACCTGTTTGGATACAGTGATGAAGAATTTAGCATGGCCAATGCACCTAACTGACCCCATCTTTTGGACAGTAGGAGGAAGTCGAAGCACCTGGGGGAAACTCAGCAGACATGGGGAGAACATGCAAACTCCACTCAGTCTGTCACCAAAGCCAGGAATCAAACCTGAGTCCCTGGCGCTGTGAGGCAGCCGTGCTAACCATTGTGTCACTGTGCAGCCCCTAACATTAAATCAGAAGTGGGAAGTGAAATATTTTGATAGGCGGAACAAGGAGAGGCAATATAAAATAAGGAGTACAGCTCTTCATCGGGTGCTGGATGTTTCTGTGCATAGAGAAAGCATTTAATAAAGTATGCAGTATCCTGGGCTTTATTATTAGGTTTTGTTCAATTTATATAAGTTGGACCTCAGCTGGAATATTGTGTCCAGCTCTGGGCATCATACTACAGGAAGAATGTGAATGCATTGGCCAAATTGCAGAAGAGGTTTACAAGAATGAGAAATTTCAGTTTTGATGATAGATTGGAGAGGTTGGGAGGGTTCTCCTTAGAGAGAAGTAGACTAAGAGGAGATTTAAGGTGTTCAAAATCATGAGAAGGTTGGATAGAGTAGATAGAGAGAAACTGTTCCAGCTCACAAAAGGATCAGGAATGAGAGGGTACAGATTTCAAGTAATCTGCACCGTGACGATTCTGTGATCATCACAATGAAGGCCAGTTCTCAAACTTTGGAGAATGTGGTAGGGGAGTGATCAAACTGCTTGTTGACTTCAAGAAGCTGGTAAGATAACTGCCATGTGAATAGAGTTATTGTCCGTGTGTCTGTAATGCTGGATTCAGTCACAGTAGCTATCTGTTCTACAGTTTGGTGGTGACATTCTGTAATCACAATAGGAGCATTCGGAGAACATGGATGAATCCCAAAGGTTGTGCTTGAAACCCACTACTCTTTGTCAAACATTGACGTTTTTGGAGAGACTGGGGGACAAATTATATCATGACATTTCAAACTTACACTGGGGCCTATTGAAAATCTGTTAGATGAGCTGATAAATGAAGACACCATCCACCCTTTCAGGTAGATGCCAAAGAATCAGGAGTAGTAATTGGGAGAAGAGCAGGAGAGTTCTTCCTGGCGTCCTGTTCAGTAATAATCCCACAACCACAACATTTCTGATGGAATACGCCATGTGCAAATTTGCTGCTACTTTGTAACAAGAGGATTTGGAATATCCTTAAAAACACTATATAAACATAAGTTCATTCTTTACTTTGTACTTTTCATTTGTACAGAAAATCGTAAAGTCCCTACAGTGCAGAAGGAAGCTGCTTGGTCCATCATGCCATCCCACCCAGGCCCTATCTCTGTAACCCCATGTATTTACCCTATTAATCTGCCTGAGACTAAGGGCAGAATTTTACCAGCACGTTTGTCCGAGGTTCGCATGATCTTGCCCAAGGCTATCAGAGCCTCACCCGCCCCTGAAATCGGGACAGACATGCAGGTAGAATTCTGACCTGAGGATCAATTTAACATGGCCAATTAACCTAACCCACGCATCTTCGGACTGTGGGAAGAAACCGGAGCACACGGAGAAAACCAACACAGACACGGGGAGAACATGCCAATTCCACACAGACAGGACGCAAGGCCAGAACTGAACCCGGGTCCCTGATGTTTTGAGGCAGCAGTGCTAACCACTGTGCAACTGTGCCATCTTTATCTGTAGTGGTTCACTGGGGTAAGAAGGGGTAAAAACAGTAGGGGCCCCCAGTGATAGTCTAGTGATTTCCATGGGCAAACACACATGCAGGCATTCCTGTGATCTCTTCCCGTCAAAACTTATTGTCAACAATCACACCTAAACTTTAAAGATTAAAGTGAATCTGATGTGAATATCTGACCTTCAGCCATTAGCCAGATGTTCAGCAACAAACAGATAAGAGCTATAAATATATAACATTAAAACAGAAGGGACTTTATTATGTGCTAGCCAGATGAAATTAGCAGTGAGTTTAGAAAGCTGTTATCAGTCACACCATTCCTGTCGTACAGTTATCCTATTGTGCCTCAGCTGGCAACAGCCCCACTACCCACGGCATGGAAGATCAGTTAGCTGAATGGTTGACATCAATGTTGAAAAAACACATTCAAAAATCAAACAGCACGCTTGCACCCAAGAAAAACATGACAAGTGACTGAAAAAATTGGGTCTGTGTGTGAACAAAAAGCTGTCATGTGTATTGGAAAGTGCCCTGCTTTACATTAAGCCCAGGCAGATCAGTCATCAGGCAGGCAGAGGAAAGGAAGGGAGAACTTGCCTTTGCATAGCGTCCTTCACAATATTTCTGAGTGTGCTTCTCAACCAGCAAGATACTCCTCAAGTGTAGCCACTGTCATAAAGGCAGATAATTTGCACGCGGCAGTATTCTCAGGAACATGAATCGTTGTGGGTTAGAGGAATTAGCGGGTATAATATGTAGGGATATGGGGGTAGGGACTGGGTGGGATTGTGTTCGGTGCAGACTCAATGGGCCGAAGGGCCTCTTTCTGCACGGTAGCGTTCTGTGATTCTATGGAAGTGACCTGATCATCCTTTTTTTAAATAAAGTCAGTTGGGGGGTATAATACTGCAAGATTTCAGAGAGATCTCTCCTGCTTTAGTGAATGTTTAATGACTGACAACAAGGGCTTCCAACAGTGACTGACATGTCAGCCTGCAATTTATGCTCAATTCTCTAGAGTGGGATTTGACTCCTCAACCTTAGGAGCGAGAGGACTGCTCGCTAAGCCACGGCAAAGTGGCTCGGTAACTCTGGAATCTAATGAGAATTTAGCATTGTTAGTCCTGGTGGGAAAACTGGTATAGAACTCTTTAGCTCCACTGGCCTGTTTGCCCAGTCGATTTTAGTTGCCAGGAAAAAGTGCGCATGATTCACTCTGGTCAGTTGAGGACTCTTAAAGCCAGATACAGGCTCCACTGAGATCAGAGAGCGCCTAATCACTGAAAGAAAAATTAATCTTCCCCCATAGTCTATCACGGAAGTATCTGTGATGTCTGCCCTAACTCTTCCCCCCCCACCCAACTGCCATCACAGGTGTTGGCTCCCATCCCCCAGCCAATCATCACTGGCATCCCCATTGCTCTCTGTATGTGCTCCCCACCTTCCCCTGCACCACAAATAGGTGAATCCCTGGACATGAGTGTTCCCCGCTCAGGCCCACCCCTTGCACTGTCCCTGGCACAGATTGGCACTGCCACAGTGCAGGCCTACGCTGGGGAAGTACCAGCAGGGGGCAGTGCTGAGGTCAGTGCCAGGGCACTACCTGGCCATGTCCCTCTCCTCTGGGAGCTATAGTGACCTTTACACCCTGGGGACAGCTTCATAACAGGTTTGTATCTGGGTGAATCTGCTGTAAGCCTTGTCATAAAGGGGAAGTCTGGCGTAGGGAGGGTTTTAGTTACATTCAAATTTATTTAAATGTATTGAAATCAAGTTTACTCCCATCTTATGCATGAATCCAATTATGTCGCTGTCAAAGGGTGGTAGAAATCAGAGATCAGAATCTCGCTGGCAAGATTCACGGGTTTCGCCGGATCTTCAGATCCTGCTGGTGATTTCATGGTCAGAGAGTATAAGCTCAAGATCTCATTTTTTATTTGTCTCCAGACCACCAGTTACAGAATAAAACTAATTCATTTTTCTTCCATTTTCTATTCTGTAGTGCAGACTTGCTTCATCTTTGATCTGCATCTAGAAACATGTTGGGCCATAACTTTCTGGGTCCCAATGTCGCCTTTGGTTGGTGGATGGGGAGGGGGTGGATTCACCAAAATGAATCCCTCCAGGAAGTTCCCATGTCAAGGTTTGCTTTGCAATTGTCTGCAAGTGCAAACTTCTTCTGGCCAACAACGTTGAACTGGGAACCATCTGACAAAGCAAGTTCAGTCACTAAATGTGGATGGCTCTGCTAGTTTCGCACCAATAGTTACTCTGAAAGAGTTAGAAGGGAAAAAAAAACTTCTAACTTTAAACACCCAAACTGAGTTACACACAAGGCACTCACCGCACCCCCCCCCAATACCCACCCCCGTTCCCCACCTCTCCGAAGATACTGCTGCATGGTACATTGGACATTCTGGCGAATTCAGAGAGATGGGCCCAGAGGAGGAATGTCCATGTGTCCAATTTTCTAAGGTGTTGATGTGTTGATATTTGATTCCACAGGGTTTCCCTCATTTCACTGGGAGGGTGGAAGATTGTATCTTTTCCCGAGATATCCATCTTTGGGTATCTTGCTGATTCTTCTTCTGGTTGCTGGAGTCTTATCACTGTTACAAAATATTAAGCCACGTTATCGAATGAAAATCGTGGAAGTGATCAGATATCCAAAGGCAATGGTCCATACCATGAAAAAACAGCTTCCCCGCCAGTGATCAGATTTGCATCATTATGGAGACAAGTCTGTCTTTGTGAACATCTTTGCAATACCTTTTCTCTTTTGCCACGGTGGAAGGAAATAATCATTTTATTATGTTTCCGGAGTTGACTCTAACATTTCTGACTTGTGTCATGCCATTAAACCATAAATGATCTCTCCCTCCTTTGCATCAACAAAAAAAGTCATTAAAGTTTGGTCAATTGAAAATTTCAACATTGACGTTGATAGATTTCTGTTGGAAAATAGTATTAAGAAATGTGGAATGAAGTTGACTAAATGGAATTCATAATCCAACTGACTGGTGAACAGTTTCAAGGGGATGAATGGCCCATTCTTGTTCCTATGCATCTCTCCATGAGGCAGAATGTAACTTCACATTATATTATTTTACAAAACGTTGCCCCAGGGTAAACAAGGAACCTTGTTACTGCATTTAGCTCATTGAATGGGAAACTGATCCTTGAGTGATCCCGAGCTTTCAAATCTGGTATACAAATTACAACTTGTGGAGCAGGGTTCATACAATCATAGACCCTTACAGTGTAGAAGGAGGCCCCTTAGGTCCGCACAAAATCTCTGATAGAACATTCCACCCAGGCCCTGTTCCTACAACCCCACATATTTACCCCATTAATCCTCCTAGCTTACATATCTTGGGACACGAAGGGGCAATTTAGTATGACCAATCCACCATCTCTGGAGTCTGGGAGGAAACCAGAGTATCCAGCAGAAACCCACACAGACATGGGGAGAACGTGTAAACTCCACAGAGTCACCCAAAGCCAGAATTGAACTTTTGCCCCTGGCGCTATGAAACAGCAGTGTTAACTACTGTGCCACCATGCCACCCCTTTGTTAAAAGTGACAAACATAGGATAACAAAACTCCATAAAACTGTAAGTACAGTTGGATGAAGCCATTAATAGAATGCCTTGCAGCATTTCTATTTTTCATGCCATTTCCTTGGATCTCCCTGAGCACTGTAAATCTGCTGTAAAGGATAAACAGATTTACTAATGCAATTCTGGTAAAGCTATAACGGTGAGCCAATGATCTGAGGAAATTCTCAAAGTTCAATAGGGAGAAAGTAATATTTGATACAAAATGTGGATTAGCCTATCAGTAGAATGTGCACTTTTGGATGCAGTATTATGAAATAAACATGGGGAATATATAGCATTGATTCACTAACACAATGTCAAATATGTCAAACTACATTTATAAAAGCCTATTTTGGCAGAGAAAATCACAAAAGGATTTAATGGAAGTTATGTTCCAATTCTGGTTGATTTTGACAAACCAGTTAAGGAAAGATCATTTCCTCTAGTGACTGAAAGGTTAAGAGTGATTGTGTCATGCAATGGATCTGGTAGACAATGGAATGCTTTCCACAAGAAGCAGAGACAGAGACTGTCTTCCAAGGGAAAATCATGTCAATATTTTAAACATCTGTTATTGTTGTTGTGGGTCTTAGATGTGGTAGTCATAGGTCTGGTTTACAGATGCTGCTGGAGGCAAGGCTGTTTGCAAACTTCATCTTTTATCAAAGATCATACTAACTACATACAATACAGGTTTGGCACATGACTCCATAAGGAACTCTCTCTCCCTGCCCTGTTGTCATGTGATCTCACATCACGATGATGTGGACCACGTGTGGGATTTTCCAGCCCTTCCCTCTGGCAGAATTTCAGTCCTGTCGAAGGCACCGTTCCATGATGGGTTGCCTGGCAGCAAGACAAGGAAGCCACGCATAGCCCCATAAGTATCGGCAAGATGGCAAGATCTTTTCCGCAGCCAATGGTGAACTGTCTCCACCACCAGAAAACATGCCATTGAGGGAGGAGGTTGAAAAATCCCACCCTACGTCTTTACATATTTAACAATCACACTCTATACTTCATCAGCCCACCAAGCTCTCCCTTCAATAAATACTATTTGCAATATCTTCCTCTGAAGTCTCTGCCAACATTTCCGGTTCACCAGGATGAGCATTGTAATGGTTTCACCAATCTCCCCAGCCTTGTTCTATTTTCTCTTGGAGTCATGCACAGGATTCAGGTTCTCCATGTTCTCTCTTGAAATCCTTAGAGTAACATATGAATCTTCAGAGACTATTGATTCTCTAAGGTTCTCTTCCTGATCATAGTCAGTCCATTCCTCTGATGGTCTTTGTCTAGTTGCTATGAATGCACTATTTTTGCTCACTGTCCCATTCTCAGTCTCTACAAGATAAGATCTCAGATTTTGGATCTTTTCCAGTACTTGGCTTTCCCTATTCTGGCTTTTAATACAGACTGATTCATCTAGTTGGGGTTCTGGTAAATCACGTACTCTGCATTATTGAATGTGGTTTCTAGTCTGATTTGCACAATACACAGCCTCCTTCTCCCTTACTCTTTCAAGATCAGTAGTTTTTAGACATGGTATCATATATTTGGACATACATGAAATTGTGTTGTTGTCTCCTATCCATCAGAAGTTATGACGGAGCTAATCCATTCTGAAGTGATGTGGCACAGTAGCTCAAAGTGCTGAGATAATACCATCATCCTTTCTCAACAAAACTTTTACCATTCTTACTCAATACTCTCCATTTGCTTGCAGGTATCTGGGTGAACTAGTTGCATCCATAGTTTCCATAAATTTTCCAAACTCTTCATTCAAAAATGTTGACATTTGCCTGAAATGATAAGATCTGGAATGGCACATGTAGCAAAACTTCCTTCTGGGGAATTAAAGACTGCTTCTGAGGTTGTTCTATGAAGATGTTTAACCTCAATCCATTTGGAATAATAGTCAACACCCCTGAGAAATATCTTTCCCTTGAGATCGGAAAGGTCCATTCTGAGACATTCCCACAGAGTGGACGGAAAGGAAGATCAAGTCAGTGGTTCTCTTTGCCCTTAGTGATGGATTGCGCAGAGCAATCCATCTAACCTGCATATTTTCGGACTGCAGGAAGAAATCAGACCTCCCGGACGAAACCCATGCAGAGACGGGGAAAACATTCAAACTCTGCACATACAGTGACCCAAACTGGGAATTGAACCCAGGTCCCTGGCACTCTGAGACAGCAGTGCTAACCACTATGCCACCCCAACAACAGCAAACAGGTTGCAGGTGTCTCAAACTTCCTTCAACCAGCGAGGGCATTTTTTCTTGGAAAATCAAATAAACTAAAGTCATTTCCTCTAGTGATTCTGAGATTCCTAGCTACCAAAATGAACTCCACACTCCAATGTAACAATTTGCAATGCCTAGCTGATCCTGTTTAACTTTTTCGAATGAACTCAAGTCTGAGGACTCTTGGGATGACCAATCTCTTATCATGTATTAAGGAATCTATGCTCTTTCCCAATTCTTGAGTGTGTCTATTGAATTTTGCTCTCTCGAGATAGTGTCCTTTCAAACTAAGTTTCAAAAGCTTTAACACCTTCTTTGTATGTTGTCATGTTTTCATTTTATGGCTTCTTTGACCAATACATCATTTGCACCACTGCCTATGATGTAAAGTACTGACCTGTTCCTTATTAATTTTCTCTGCTAGTTCTGATGCTGCTTTGTACCTGGTGAAACTGTTCTTGGCTTGGTCTAGGTCTTCCCATGGTCAAAGCGCTCTGGTAAAGATAGGATTTCTTCCATAGCTTCCTTTTACTGCTGCCTGGGTTGAAGATTTTCTTTCAATCATCTCAACCTGCAGTCATTGCTTCTGCTGCTTCTTTCAATCCTTGGACTCTGCACTTGTTGTGTTTTCCACTGTCATTGTGTGTTATTGGTGTTATTGTCATTGTATGTTATATGTTATATCTTTCTACTGCTCTTTACCTTGCCCTCTAGAAGAGATCTCAGTAATTTTTCAGCTTTGATTAAATGGCTAAAATATTGGCATTTTCCATTCTAGCATGTCACTTTTTTAAGAGTTCTTTTTGTCCTTGCAATTTCAAGTACCTTTCTATTTGTCTGAAGATGTAGGCTGGTATTCTCTGATCATTCAGGCCCTGCCATTACTGCCAGCGTGAATGGAGCATTTGGCACTCAGCCAACTCTTCATTCACTGCAGTGGGTCGGAAAATACTGGATGCAGGTATAGTCGGAGAATCCAGATCCGGCTATATAGAATTTTAAGCATTTGTTTTATCTTCCAGATTTCAAAAGCCTCCAATTTCTTCCATGGATCTTTATTTATTCTCCCAGTTACTGAGGCATGCAGGAAAGTGGAGGGAATGTAACATCTTCTGAGCCTTTTTCTTGGTACAAGCTTGAATTTTCTTGCTGTTAGTACATCCATCCTCAGAAGGGCAGTGAGAGGGAACATGTGGGCTGGGTAATGCTGCAGGGGGAAACAGCAACATTAGGAACAGGGTGCACAACCAATGGGGAACCTCCTCAAGCCACAATTATCCATCATGTGGTGTAAATAGCTCCCACTGGTCCCATCAGAGGCATTTAGATAACAGGCATGGTGCCAAGGCACCCAGTTTATGGTTCCCCTGCCAAACAACCCATCCCTGGGAGCTGCAGTGAAATCCACCTAGTTGCAAACAAGCATCAAGTGATGGGGATTTAAGATAGTTAGCATTTGGTTATTATATCTAGGTTGATGTAGCCACGAGAAAGAAGACTTTAATTCTGTTAATCTAACTAGTTTTAGACCTGAGTGCTGTAATATGGTATGAATGCTAACACAGATGATCACATATATGTTTTAGAAGTTGCCTATAGTGGTGAATAACTCTCAATGACATCACTGTGTGTGAGACTGGAGGATAAAAGGTTCACGCTCCAGGAGAATTTTCTCTTCCCACCTATGATGGGAATCGGAGTTGGGGGGAGCGGGTGGTGGTTGGTGGTGGTGGTGGTGAAGGGGAGATACGGTGGGGAGGGGGCATTGTCTGACCATAGAAAGATCTGTTGACCTTGGATGGGATTTTCCAGCTTTGGGGCAAGCGTGGCTGGAAAATCCTGCTCTCCATGTAGGTTGTTCACTATTGCCTATGAACCTTTCTGTGGATGTTCATTACTGTTCATGACCGTGTATCAGTGAACTTCATGTATACCTTATGAGTTAGGGGCATATCATCATAGAACCCCTACAGTGCAGAAGGAGGCCATCTAGCCCATCAAGCCTGCACTGACCCTCCTACAGACATATTACCCAGGTTCTATCCCTGTAACCCCAAGTATTTATCCTGCTAATCCCACTAACTCACATTAAGGAGCAATTTAGCAAGGCCAGACCACCTAATCTGTACAACTTCGGATTGTGGGAGGAACGGAACACGCGGTAGAAACCTACTCAGACATGAGGAGAACTCCACACAAATCACCCAAGGCTGGAATTGAACCCGGCTTCCTGGCACTGTGAAACAGCAGGGCTAACCACTGTGCTGTCCTGTTATATAGTCGAATTATCAACCTATGTCACTGTTAGGATTCAGGCCTGACAAAGGTCTCTGCAGAGCTGTGCATATTGCGGCTGGTAATAAATTTCATGTATTTGTGTTTGAGCAGAACCTCTGTCGCTCCCAATATCTTGCTGAACGTTGATAGCAGAGAGACAGATCCCTTGAAATCTACATCAAGACCTTCAATACGTATGGTGTTGGATGTAAGAGACCATGACATGGTTGGCAGCAGAGGCCGGTTTTAAAATCCCTCAGCAACGGAATTAATTCCTGAAGACCTCAGAAGATTATTTCAGCAGCAACATCGACCATAGTGATTCCAGTTCCAATCCAGATTTCTCGAGGGAAGGGCAGTCCATAAGTACAGCAATTTAAGGGAAGTCACTCACAAGGAACCTCGCTCCAGATGCTTTAGTTTAAGACTAAATAAAAAGGCCCAGTTTTTCAACCACAAAAACTTGGAATCTGAAATTGGACATAGTGACTAGTTCCAAATGGCATCCATTTGGAGTGGAGGCCTCACTCTAGGATCAGCGATTTGGGCAGCAGCCTTTGTTTTATCTGAAGGTTAGGATCAGTTGTATATAAACCACTCAACCCAACAGTGAAGGTTAGAGTGCTGAGCATGTTTTATTTTCCAGAAAAAAAGCACTCCAGCCTGAGAGAGTTGGGAGAGGCAAGCTCCAATGGCACCCAGCATGGCTGTTGGTTAGCTAGGCCATTTTGGTTATTTTCCAGTTTTGGCGCTGACCATCTTTCTCTCACTGACAAGCGAGGGGTGATAACAACGCAGCAGAAAAAAAACCAGTGCAATTTCAACACTGCAACAGAAACAGCACTCCAGGCAGCAGCTCCGCAATCTAAAGATCTACAACTTAAAATTCTTTCTCCTTATTTCAAGCCAGGCTAAAAGAAAGCCAAGCATCTCCAGTACTATTTTTAAAACATATACAAAAGGGGAGGCCAGCTTTTTTTCTTTAGCGGCACATCGTTATAAGCCAACAGTGACCACATTGTTGCAGCATTTATTCTCCAACAGCACTGGGATAATGGGAAAGCAGCAATACTCATCCAAAAAGACACAGCACTCAACAACTCAATATGCAGTACACAATAACCAAGAACGTCACAAGGGCAGATAGAGATTTGATTATGAGCTGGCAAGTAGGAGACCTTCTTGCAGAATTTCAACTCTTTAGACAGAAGAAACACTTGCATCATTCAGAAAAAAGCTGTCAAATTACGATTGCTCTTGGCAACAAGGGGCTGATGCATGTAAATTCATCATAGGACCCCCGTGCACCTTGGGCATTCTCTCTTCCAACTTCTTCCATCAGGAAAAAGATACAAAAGACTGAGGTCACATACTAACCAACTCAAGAACAGTTTCTTCCCTGTTGCTGTCAGACTTTTGGATGATCCTACCTTGCATTAAGTTGCTCTTTCACTACATCCTGGCTATGAATGTAACACTACATTCTGTGCTGTCTCGTTTTCTTCTCTCTGTACAGTTTGCTTTGTCTGTGTAGCACGCAAGAAGCAATACTGTATGCTAATACATCTACTAATAATAAATCAAATAATTGGTTTTCACAAAAACAATGAGGGTCCCAATAACGTTCTAAAGCTCAATGAAAGTCAACTGAAGGTCCGAATCAGTTTTGGAATTTGTGGGTGAGAATTCATGTCATAATGACAACAGCCAAGTTAAAGCACTGATCAATAGGTGCCAGCACACAGGAGCCAAATGAGATTTCAATGACACTGACCTTGCAGAGAGAATGATGGAGTTTGTCATTGTTTCTTGTCTTTAGGGAGGCGCTAATAGACAAAGCCAAAGGTCATTCAATGAATGAACTACTGGACAAAGGTAGCATAAAAAACAAAGAAAAGTACTGCACAGGAACAAACCCTTAGACTTTCCAAGTCCATGCTGCTCATAATGCCCTAAACCAAAACTAAAAGAAAATCTTCTGCCCTTGCCCGGACCTGGACTGGTGAACAGCATCTCCAAACCCAAATCAGACATACCCAAAGTACAAAATTCACTCCATGGAAAGATGCCACAGAAATTTGACACAAATGACAGTTCTGGAGCTCATCCCTTAAAATGTAAACACGTTAGTGAAGCGAAAGATATCCCCAATACAGCAGAATGTAGAGATCCCAACCAACTTGTTCATAATGTCAGCCTCATTCAATGGCCAGAATCTGCTGGACGTAGATGCCAGCGGGATCTTCTGATTTCATTGTTGGTGAACTCCTGCTGTGTCTTCTCCAACAGCACTGGGGGGTTGGGGGGGGGTTGGGGGGGGGATGGGGGTTCAAACACTGGGATACCCCACTGGCAGCAGTGGAACCAGAAGATCCCACCATCAGCCAATAGCGAGCCACCTCTACCATTACTAAACACACTCTGGGTGCTGGGGGGAGAGGGCGCAGATTGGCCCATTATGTGGACAAAATCAGACAAACTGAAGCTTTTGCCATTATAAATGTTAAGTATCTGTAACTCTATGGACAGCATAACACTTGTGAAAAGATCGATACTGGTACAAGTGCCAACATTTTACCATTGCATGTTCTCAATACCACATGGGAAAGTGGCACAACATAGTTCTGTCAACATCTGACAAACTTACCACTTATCAATCAGACATTGGCACCATCACAATGCAATGCCAACATGAGAGATCCTGACGGACACCGGAGACTATTTAGAGACCAGTGGGCCAGCAAGTAATGGTCTGCCAGCATGCAGTAACATGTATGTGATTACTACCCATAAAGTGCAGAGGTCATAATCATCACATAGAACAGCAAAGAAAGAGTTTACCCCATAAACGATCTGATAGTCATGTCCCTAGATCATTTTGATACCAAAGATGACAAAAGGATACTAAAGGAAGATTCTCTGCCCAGTATGGACCCACCAGGAAGTGTAGTATTCATATCCAAGACAAGTTAATATTAGAGTTGGACAAAATGGTCCACAGTAAAAACATGCAGAAAGTCGAGCTTCATACAGACTGGTACAATTCTGTTACTACATTGTTCACTACATTTATGCACGGATCCAAGTCAACTTAGTATGGCACTAAAGCAATGTCCTCACGTAATCCCCACACTAACAGAACTATATTCCAAGTTTGCAGGAGCTCAATACTTCTTGAAATTTGGATACAAGGAATGGTTACTGGTCTGTCCATCTGGTACCAGCATCAGGCAAGCTCATCATTTCTTGTGTCCTTTTAAGACAGTATTGATCCTTGTAGTTTGGGCTATCAGTGCATCAAGACAAGTCTCAAGACATAGAGCATATCCTAGAAGGTGTGTCTGGGTACCTGTGCATTGCTGATGACATAGCAGTCCTTGGCAAGACCAAAGCAAAATTTAACAGCAAAATCCACCTGCTTATGGAGACAGCCACGCTTTAGTTTTAATTGTGTCAAATGCCAAATCAATGTGTGGCAAATCAATTTTTTCAGTTCCATTTATCCTTCTCAAAGCATCTAGCTAGATCTAGCTAACATAGAAGATGTACATAAGATATCCATCCCCCAACACAGGAGTCTTGGGATTTTTTTAACTTTCTATCTTTATACATCCGTATGGGGTGACACAGTGGTTAGCACTGTTGCCTCACAGCACCAGGGCCTAGGTTCAATTCTGATGGAGTCACTGTTTGTGTGGAGTCTTCATGTCTTCCCCATGTCTGGATGGGTTTCCTCTGGATACTCCAGTTCCTTCCCACAGCCTGAAAGACCTTCTGGTTGGTTGCACTGGCTATGCTAAATTCTCCTTCAATGTACCTGAACAGGAGGCGGAGCATAGCGACGAGGGGATTTTCACAGTAATCTCATTGCAGTGTTAATATAAACTTACTTGTGACACTAATAAATAAACTAAACTAAAAAACATTTCTTAAAACCCAACTTTTCAACTGAGTATTTGCTCATCTGGCCTGATGTCTCCTTTGGGCATTTAGAAAGACAAAAACTGATTAGGGACTGTCAGTATGACTTTGTGAATGGAAGAACATGTCTCACAAATTTGATTAAGCTTTTTGAAGGGGTAACCAAGAAGGCAAATGAGTGCAGTGCAGTCGACATCGGCTACATGGACTTTAGCAAAGCCTTTGATAAGGTACTGCAAGGTAGGTTGTTACATAAAGTTAAATCTCATAGAATCCAGGATGAGGTAGCCAATGGAATACAAAATTGGCTTGATGACAGAAGCCAGAGGGTGGATGCAGAGGGTTTTCAAACTGGAGGCCTGTGGCCAGTGGTGTGCCTCAGGGATCAGTGCTGGGTCCACGGTTATTTGTCATTTATATTAAAGATTTGGATGGGAATTTAGGAGGCATGGTTAGTAAGTTTGCAGATGGCACCAAGATTGGTAGTATAGTGGATGATTGCAACAGGATCTTGATCAATTGGGCCAGTGGGTTGATGAATGGCAGATGGTGTTTGATTTAAATAAATGCGAGGTGATGCATCTTGGTCAATCAAACCAGGGCAGGACTTACTCAATTAATGGTAAGGCACTGAGGAGAGTTATAGAACAAAGAGATTGAGTAGTACAGGTCCGTAGCTCTTTCAAAGTGAAGTCACAGGAGGACAAGGTGGTGAAGAAGACATTCGGCATGCTGGGTTTCATTGGTTAGAACATTGAGTACAGGAGTTGGGACATCTTGTTGAAGTTGTACAAGACATTGGTAAGGCCACATTTGGAATATTGTGTACAATTCTGGTTGCCCTATTATAGAGAGGATATTATTAATCTAGTAAGAGTGTAGAAAAGATTTACTGGGATGCTACCGGGACTTGATGGTTTGAGTTATAAGGAGAGGCTGGATAGACTGGACTTTTTTCCCTGAAATGGAGGAGAATTAGAGACTGATTATATTGAGATGTATAAAATAATGAAAGTTACAGATCAGCTAGATAATCAATATCTTTACCCGAAAGATAGGGAAATCTAAAACTAAAGGGCATAGGTTTAAGGTGAGAGGAGAGAGACACAAGACAGTCCAGAGGGGCAATTTTTTTCACACAGAGTTGCGAGTCTGAAACAAGTTGCCAGAGGTGGTAGTAGTAGAGGCAGGTACAATTTTGTCTTTTAAAAATCAGTTACATAGTTAAGATTGGTAAAGAGCGATACAGGTGAAACACGAGCAATTGGGACTTGCTAAATGGTTAAAAACTTGGCAGCATGCACAAGTTGGGCCAAAGGGCCTGTTTCCATGCTATGAATCTGTACCCGTACCTCAATGGCTCTATGTGACTAGTTGTCACTTTGCCTGATTAGCTTCAGTGAAGTGACTCGTGATTATGTACTACATTGAATACAATATATAAATGCTAATTGTTCTTATTGTTGACTCAACCCAACTGTCTTCAATATATTGATATTTTTCCTTAGAGTGCTGCAATGGATGGTAACAGACAGTACCACACAAACAATGAATAAACAAAAGAGAAAGTCAAACTCTCCTTTACTAACAATAGTATCAGGATAGAAGGCGAATCTAAATGAGTAACCATTGCACAAGTGAACAACTTAACTGCATCACAGTAACTAGTCTAAAGTCTTTCTCTAATACAAGGGGTACTTTTGTGAGGCAGAAATTCCTCCCTCATGCAGAGATTTATTTGAAAGCTGCATAACTCAAAGATCAATGTGCCCAATTTGTAATGCACCCAGTTGTCTGGCTATTGAAATGGATTTTGGAAAATTGCAAGCACCACAGGTTAGGATGTGTAGTCCTCACCTCCTATGGTATCCCCAGTATATTGTATTCCAACTGTAGATCATCAACTACATGGAATCCATTGCTGGTTACTAGCTCAGCAAACAGTTGTTGTACCAAGAACAGATTCAAAATTCAGCAACTTGAAAGATGTCCAGGGTATACCTCAAGATAGCAAGTTCATCTTGGAATTACAGTTGCATCACTGGGAGTAGAGTTGCCACCTCTGGTTGGACCTCTCACCACATTGCTTCCCTCCTCCAACTGTCCTGCTCAGTCAAACAGATTTTCTTCCCATTTCCAATATTTTAAAGAGTTGGAACAATAAGAAGTCTCACAGCACTTAGTTAAAGTCCAACATTGAAGAAGCAGTACTCCAAAAGCTTGTGATTCCAAATAAACATGTTGGACTTTACCATGGTGCTGTGAGACATCTTACTGTGCCCACCCTAGTCCAACGCCAGCATCGCCACATCATCCTTACGGGGTTTGATAGGGTAAATACTGAGAGGATGTTTTCCTGTATGGAAGAGTCTAGGACCAGAAGGCATAGTTTCAGAATCAAAAGTCACTGATTTACGACTGAGATGAAGAGAAATTTCTTCCCTCAAATGGTTATGGGTCTTTGGAACTCCTTGCCACAGAGAGCTGTGTGGATAGTGTTTTTGTATATATTCAAGGTTAAGATAGATATATCTTTGATCAGCAAGGGAATCAACGGTTATGGAGAAAGGGCAGGAAAATGACATGAGGAATGTTGGATTAGTCCTGGTCCTATTGAATGGCGAAGCAGGCTCAAGGGGCCAAATGGCCTACTTCTGTTCCTATTTCTTATAGTCTTAGACTATAAGAAGAAATAAACAAAACAGTTCCATAACCAACCACTGAAAAGTATGTGATACTGTCCCAGAGGCAAAAATTCCTCAGGTTATCTTCAATCACAAGCAGAAGTGTCTGTCTTTCATCAGAAACTTGACATTGTGAAAGATTGAAGTGAGTTCCTTTGTTTTAATGGTATTACACACTGAATGTCCAGCCTGCCTTCTAACCGTGGAGATTTAGCTGGAGATTTCTTAAAATTCCTCTTATTTAAGAGGAAGTTCGATGTAAGGGATTTAATTTTGCAATCAGTATGCCTTTTCTAAATAAATCCAGTGCCATCAAATGATAAACTTCCCCTTTTTAGAGAGATACAGAGAGTAAAGAACCAAAAAAGCATGATTTTTTTTATATTCATTCATGGGATGTGGGCATCGCAAGCATTTATTGCCCATCCCTGAAGGCATTTCAAAGTCAACCATATTGGCTATTGGTACATTGCCCCTCGGTGTGCTGGGATGTGTAGGATAGTGGGATTAGCAGGGTGAATGTGAGGTTATGTGGGTAAGAATGAGATGGGATTGTTCTTGGTGCAGACTCAATGGGCTGAATGGCCTTCTGTTCAGGTACACTAAAGGAGAATTTAGCATGGTCAACCCATCTAACCAGCACGCTGGAGGAAACCCAAGCAGACACAGGGAGAAGGTGCAAACTCTGCACAAACAGTGACCCAAGCTGGGAATCGAACTCAGGTCCCTGGAGCAGTGAGGCAACAGTGCTTACCACTGCGCCACTATGTCACCATAGTGGTAATGATAATAGCAAGAAATATATTTCCAATGACAGCTCACATTGTGCAAGGTACATTTCTGAGGGAAGTGATCACGATCCCTGCCTGATTAGCAGAACAGCTCAAACTTCACCCTGTTTTCTACATCAGGATCTCAGTAGTTTCAGATCCTGACTTGGCAGGTGTTCCCACTGGAGAAGAGCTATGCTCTTGACCCTTACAATATTCACTTCCATTTCTTTGATCATCTTCCCAGTCTTCAATACTTTTCCTACTTGTCATTTTACAGTCACTCCCTTGTGTGAACGAATAGCCTCCAGACATTTAATTCAACTCCTAGGTTTTTTTAATGATGCTATCATAGTGTGAGGGAGGTGGCTCAAACTCCACGCATACTTCATTAAAACAATTTCCCAATGCCAAATTGTGTTATATATGACAGCAAACCACTTAACTTCAGACATCTTAGGAAAATGTAATACAGGGTCATTTAATATGCCTTTACCAACATGGTCAAAAGCATCTGGTTTCTCACTTTTGTCTCAAAGAAAGGCGACTTTGCAAAGCTTAGGTGTTTTTTGTAAGTAAACCTGTGCATGCAGACTATGCTTCAGACTGTATTAACCAACTTTCCGTTTGCAAGGCCAATTAACTGATCATCTTTCTCATCAACTTCCTATCCTCAATTCAAGCTCCATCCCTTAGCCCTAAAGTTGCAAGCTCCTCCCGTGATAGGCCACCATGAGCAAAGGTCAATCATGGATACATGAGACCTGCTTGACCTTTGCTACATTCATGGCCAGGTGTCCCTGAAGAGGGAGCATACAGAGTCCACAGGCACCACTGAGGCCTTCCATGCCTATTGGGCCCCATAAGAACTGGGGTGTATTATTGACCTGTTTAGTCATGTTTTGGTTTGATGTTTTAAGTTTCCTTTATGTTTTGGATGGTTCCCTTCTTTTTGGCAGCTATCCTTCTTGCTTTGTTCCTGAGTTTGATTGAATTAGTTTATTAGATTTTCATGAAAAGAATTGCAGGTGGGTGTCCCTGTAGAGGGAGCATGCATTGTCCAAGGGCACCACTGGAGCCTTCTGTCCCATTGGCACTGCAGGGACTGGGGTTATTATTGACTCCTTTAATCACATTTTGAATTAATATTTTAACTTTCCTTTATGTTTTACGGGGTGGCATGGTAGCACAGTGGTTAGCACTGCTTCTTCACAGCTCCAGGGATCTGGGTTCAATTTCCAGCTTGGGTCATTGTCTGTCTGGAGTCTGCACATTCTCCTCGTGGGTTTCCTCCGGCTGCTCAGGTTCCTCCCACAGTCCAAAGATGTGCAGGTTAGGCTGACTGGCCATGCTAAAATTGTCCTTAGTATCCTGAGATGCATAGGTTAGAGGGATTAGGGGGTAAATATATAGGGGTTTGGGGATAGGATCTTGGTGGGATTGTGGTCGGTGTAGACTCGATGGGCCAAATGGCCTCTCTTTCTGTGCTATAGGGATTTTATGATTTGTTTTTTTTGATTTGGGCAGTTCTCTTTCTGGAGGCTGCCTGTTTGCTTTATTTCTGGGTTTATTTGATTGGCACAAAAGAAATGCTATCTCATGAAGTGGCTATTACTAAGCTTAAGCTTAACTGTGAGTATCGGTTGATGATTTGGAATTCAAGATAATCACTTGAGCCTAATCCAGTCCTTACTACACATTTCATATGTTTGGATTGTAATCTAGACAGGTTTTCCTGATCATTTCCTTTTCTCCCCCTTCCCTGGGGAGATGGGGAGGGTGAACAATCTCAAAGTCGATTATAAAGCCCTTTGCTATCGCCTTAGCAAAACACAGTTAGAACTGACTTGATGACAACTGATGCCATCACTGGAGCAAGAGACAGGATAGGGCCATTGCTTCCAAAGTTTAAAGTTTTAAAGTTTAACTCTTATTTATTACTCTCACAAGTAGGCTTATATTAACACTGCAATGAAGTTACTGTGAAATTCCCCTAGTCGCCACACTCGGGGCCTGTTCGGGTACACCGAGGGAGAATTTAGCATGGTCAATGCGCCTAACCAGCACCGCTTTCGGAATCCCTACAATGCAGAAGGGAGCCATTCAGTGCATTGAATTTGCACCAACAACAATCCCACCTGGGCCTTATCCCCGTAATCTATATTTTACCCTGTCAATCCCTCTAACCTAAATATCCCAGGACACTAAGGGCAATTTAGAATGGCCAATGCACCTAATCTGCACATATTTAGACTGTGGGAGGAAACCGGAGCACCCAGAAGAAACACATACAGATACGGGAAGAACATGCAGACTCCGCCCAGACAGTGATCAAAGGTGGGAATCAAACCCTAGCCCTGGCACTGTGAGGCAGCAGTGCTTATCACTGTGTCACCATGTCGCTCTTCTGTACTAGACTAGTAATGACGTAGAGATGCATTGGACTGGGGTAAACACAATAAGAAGTCTCACAACACCAGGTTAAAATCCAACAGGTTTATTTGATAGTAAACCCACAAGTTTTTGGAAACGCTTTTCCTTTGTCAGGAGTGTGGAAGATTCTGATCAGAAAAGGGCATATAAAGTCACAGACAGTTTATAGAATACTGATTAGAATCAAGTCTTTACAGCTAACCTGCTATTCAAATCTTAAAGACGCAGACAATGCGAGTGGAGACAGCCATCTATCTCGTAGGGTGGGGTGGGGAGGGGAGGGGAGGTGAGTGGGAGGTGGGAATTCCCCCAAACGTGCTGATTTGGTGCAAAAACTATTCTAGATCACAACTGCTTTTTCAGTGCAGATTCACACTCGAATCTCCCCACTCTGTGCTTTGCAGAGGTCACAATAATATTAAAAACCTAGGAGCGACAGGATCTATTCACGCCGTAGTTTTGACTGTTCTGGAACTCTACGTGTGCAGAGTGGTCTCTATCTCTGTCTGCCTGTTTGCTTGCCAGTGGCACTGCTGCCTCTCCAGTACCCTTGACGGCCTGATCACAGCTTCCACAAAATTCCTGGACCAGCCCTGAACCCCCTCCCTGTCCTGAATCAGCCCAATGTCCAGCCCTCGTGCCCACCCCCCTCGTCCTCCAGGAGTGGCGACCCCCTCACTCCTCCCCTCCCCCCAAAGAGGCAGGCACACCCAGCAGACCACCATCCCCCCCACACCCCCAGCCCACCTCAATTGCTGCCCTCTCTCCATCCCAGACCGATCACCATGCAGAGTGGCAGCAGGACCCCCACTCCCAGCGATCATCCAAAGGTCCTGCACTCAATAGGCCCCACCCTCTTGGCAATGCCCAATGCCCACAGGACAGTACAAAGGTGCCCCTGAGGCATGGACACTTTGGCCCTTGGGCAGTGCCAGAGGGCACAGGCTGGCACTGCCAGGCTTCCCGTGCCCAGGGGCACCACTGCCCGACCCATGGTGATTATACACCCCTTCATTCCGGCAGGGTCTCTCACTAGTTCCCCAAAAGTAGGGAGCTATGCTATACCCTGCCAGAATGAAGTACTCCTGGCAAGGTGGGAAATTCAAATCAGACCCAGTAAGTTTCCAATAATGACATGTGAAACATATTAAAAAAGGATTCAAATGACTTACCTGCCTTCTTGCCGGTTTCCGGCATGGTCTGGATTCCAACTGCTCTCTGGCTCTGAGAGATGCACGTGAGTTGCCAGCACATGCACGAATCCCAGAGAAAGGCCAATGACGCAATTCTCCCAACCAGACCTGCCAGAAAACTGGGAGAATTGGGCACCTGAGTTTGATTCCTGGCTTGGGTCACTGTCTGTACAGAGTCTGCATACACTCCCTGTGCCGATGTGGATTTCCTCCGGATGCTCCGGTTTCCTCCCACAATCCAAAAGATTGCAGGTTAGGTGCATTTGCCACGCTAAATTCTCCCTCAAGTGTATCCGAACTGGCACCGGAGTGTGGCGACTAGGGGATTGTTTCAGTAACGTCATTGCAGTGTTAATGTAAACCTACTAGTGACACTAATAAATATATAATAAAGGGTAATTACAGGCGACTTTGGCAACAGCTTTGAGTGCCTCTGGTCCAAGAAGCCTTTGTTTTGGACTGTTGCATCTCAATACAAGTGACAGCGTCTTACAGACAGGAACTGCTAGGTAATGGTGCTGGAAGAACAATGGCTGTCATTTTGAGAGAGAACAGCAAGTTTGTACTCCACAGCATTTGTATTCGCCTCAGAGAGTAGCTCAGCAATCCTAATCATTTACTGGAGGGCAGATTGCTGTACTGCTGTAAGAGGCTGCAAGCCCTATTAAACACTACCATCCGCAACTATGATGGGAGCACTCTGGCCTTCCATGGCAACACACAGAACTTGTGTGGCTTTCCCTGCTGCTGCCACTAGAGATTGGGTGGGTAACCGTGGAAGCTGAGACATCAGCCGTCAGGCACCGTATCACCGTTTTGGTCCGCAAATGTACTAATAGATTTGGTCACAGTGGAAAGGGTAGGCTCCAAGCGTAAAGTCCTGTGCAGAATTGGTGCTGGACTTCTTGATGTTCCTCAACATTGCAAGCAGGATTTCTGGCAGCTTTGCCAACATGCTAAGCAATTCAATGTACAAACCCGGTAGTCTTCTTCAGCCCACCTCAATCCTCATCTGAGTCCTCAGTTGCAGAACTCATGTGTGAACTCACCCTCCAATGAGCCAGTGTCTATGCCATATCCCTTCCCACTGCTGTGTGTGCTGGCTACTAATATCCAATGTCATCTTTCCTGTAGATCCCACGCTGTCCTCAAAATTCCACACAGTGTCAGAAACTGTGTGAAGCCACTGTGAATCTGAATGATGGTGTTTCTTCACCATCTGATTGCTCTTCTGCCACTGCCTGGCCTGCTTGTCTCAGTCTCTGAAGGGAGAAAGGGCAAGGTTGTGTTGTGGGGAAACAGGAGCTATAGACTGACCCTATCAGCAGTTTATAAATCAGATGTAATTGTGACTTGTTGGAGGTAGGAGATGTAAGAAAAAGAATTAAGTAGAAAGATAACTTTATCTTCCTTCCTTTCAGCCCCACTGCTGTCCATGGCTCCTGCAATTAGACATGATGCAGAAATGCCGGCATTGGACTGGGGTAAACACAGTAAGAAATTCTGTTGAAGAAGCAGCACTCCGAAAGCTGGTACTGTTTGCTATCAAATAAACCTTTTGGACTTTAACTTGGTGTTGTGAGGCTTCTTACTGTGCTGCAATTAAAGTTATCATTGTCCCTCCCATGTGTGTAAGGACACGCAGGTACGTCCTCTCTTCTCTGCTGATTAACTCCCAATGCTCCAGCAGAAGAGAGGCAAGTGTGTTAGTGAGTGAACTGCAATCTGCTTCAGTGATGTGGCTGTCATAATCCAAGTGCTGGCAGTTTGTGAAGCCAGTGTGTGTGATACATATGGCAGTGTTAAGCATGAGAGGATTTGGTGAAGTTTTGAATGTTAGCTACATAAGAGCAAGAACTCTCCATTCTCACCTGTTTCACCATTTAATAAGATCTTTTTGTGTGTTCTTAGGACGTGAATTCCATGGGCTAGGGCAACAATTATTTCCCATCCCTAACTTCCCTTGAGAGGTTGATGATAGTCCACCTTCTTGAATTGTTACAGTTCATTTAGTGCAGGATTTGGATTAACATCATTCTCAACCTTTATCACCACTATTTACATTTGCTTTGTTGTTTTGTCAATGACATCTAGGTCAAATACACAAATCCTGTTCCCCCCACCCGTCTTAAATTTCGTCCTATTTTCTTTGTCTTTCGCTCTGACAAAGTGTCATCCAGATTTAAAACATTGGCTCTATTCTCTCTCCACAGATGCTGTCAGACCTACTGAGATTTTCTAGCATTTTCTGTTTTTAAGATCTACCTGGTGCTGCTCCTGGAATCCTCTCCTGCATTTCCCACTAAACCAGGGCTGGTCCCCTGGTTTGATGGTAATGGTTGAGTGAGGGATATACCAGGTTATGAGATTCTGGATTTGGATTAAACACAATTCTATTCCTGCTACTGCTGGCCCACAATGTTCCCATGGATGCCAGTATTGAACTGCTAGCCCTACTCTGCATCTAACCCATTTAGGATGCCACTCAACACCACGGAGGGTATCCTCTTTGTGACTATGGACCACAGAATCCCTACAATGCAGAAGGCGGTCATTCAGTCCATCGAGTCTGCACTGACCACAATCACACTTTTACCCTGTTAATGCCCCTGTCACTAAGGTCAACTTAGTGTAGCCACATCTTTGGGCTGTGGGACGAAACTGGAGCACCTGGAGGGAACACATACAGACACGAGGGAGAATGTGCAGACTCCACACAGACAGTGACCCGAGATGGGAATTGATCCCAGATCCCTGGTGCTGAGAGGCAGCTAGCCACTGTGCCACAGTGTCACCTCTGAAGGCTGAATTTCTTCACCACAAGGTCTATCGGGATCATCATTCTTTAAAATACTATAGTAGACAGTTGTGTCTGCAACAGGTAGATTGGTGAAGATCAGGACAATTAGGTTCCTTCCTCTTGTTGGTCCTCTTGTCACCCTTTGCAAGCTCAGTCTGGCAGATATATCCTTCAGGCCTCAGCCAATAATGGCGCCAGTCTTGAGGATATTGAAGAACTAACTCCACCCTGATACATTCTGTACCTTGCCATCCTTCCAATTGGTGTTCTACGTGGTGAAGAGCTGATTCATCGGCTGAGGCAGGGTGGTAGGTGGTAATCAGCAGAATGATTCCTTGCCCATGTTTGACCCAGATGCTACAAGTCTTCATACTGATCTTCCACCACTTCCTGTACTATCTCCTTACCAAACTTCCTATATTTGCTTCATATCCAGAAATCTATTGATCTTGCCAATTGAGCATTCGGTGGGGATAAGAAATAAGGTAGATTAAGATTACTGGTGGTGTTGAATGTGTGGTGTGGTTGGTGGGCACTTGAGAATAGATTACTGACCTTGACAACTCGTGATGTAGAGATGCTGGCGTTGGACTGGGGTAAACACAGTAAGAAGTCTGACAACACCAGATTTAAATCCAACCGATTTATTTGATAGTAAACTCACGAGCTTTCGAGGCCCTGCTCTTCGTCAGGTGAATTCAAATAAATCGGTTGGACTTAAAACCTAGTGTTGTCAGATTTCTTACTCACTTGACAAGTCACAACAGGCCATTGAGTCTTTTGCAGTGTGATATCCAGAAACTGAGAGCTCAACTCCTGGCATTAATATCCATAGCTATAGTCTCACTGTCCCACTGTTTGTTGGAATGGCCTTCTAGCCACCTGCAAATATAACTCTTCTCTTTTCCTTTTTAACTCCTTCACCAGTGAAGCAACCGAGAAGCTTAGAGGACTCGCCCATACAAATGATGGTTCAAGATTTGTCTACAACTGAGTAACTTAGACAAGAACTTCAAATGCTTGCTCCAGCCACAAAGTCTCTTCCCTTTAAGATACGGAAGCTGTTTTTAAGCAGTGCAGACTGGTTTTAACTCACGCTCACCTCTCACAATGTTGGGTCCCCTGCAAAAGAATGCAACCACTAAACAGTCAGCACTGGTTATGCATTACAGTTATGATAACAAGCAGGGGAGATGAAATTGGTGTGGTCTCAGACACAGAATAATTGCCCGCCAGAAGCCCCATGCCTATTTTAGGGAGCTGGACAACTTTGTCCCAGAGCATAACTAATTTTATGATAGCTTTGAAATGTGGCAGACAATGAATCAACCTATTCTAGAGAATATATTTTAAAAATTCAGCAGTTGGCCTGTTCAACAGAGAGTCTCCAACTCAAATAAAAGCAAAATACTGCAGATGCTGGAAATCTGAAATAGAAAATACTTGATAAATTCAGCAGTTCTGAAGGAGAACCATATGGACTTGAAAAATTTCTCTCTCCATGGATACTGCCAGACCTGCTGAATCTATCCAGCGTTTTTTGGGTTTTTTTTGTGCCTATCTCACGTTGACACAGCTGAGGGAGAGGAAGTTTGAAATATGATTCAAGTTCAATAACAGGGAGAAGGTTAGATTGCTTAAAGCTTATTTATTAGTGTCACAAGAAGGTTTACATTAATATTGCAGTAAAGTTACTGTGAAAGTCGTCACACTCTGTTTGGGTACACCAAGGAAGAATTTAGTATGGCCAAGGCACCTAACCAGCACGTCTTTTGGACTGTGGGAGGAAACGGGAGCACCCGGAGGAAATCCACGCAGATACAAGGAGAATGTGCAGACTCTGCACAGATAGTGATCCAAACCAGGAATCCAACCTAGGTCCCTGGTGCTGTGAGGCAGCAGCAGTGCTAACACTGTGCCACCGTGCTGCTCCAAACTCAAACATCCAAACAAGCCTATAGTTGGAAGAATCTGAGTTTGTCCACAGCCTGAGATTGTGAATAAGCATTGTGCAAATTTCTTTGCTTCAAATGCTCCATTTAACTCATAATAAGAAGTTTTAACCTATGATATCACGACAAAACCATGCATATTGGCAACATATTAAAACCAGATGTTGGTCACAAGCCCAGAACAGGTAGACAAAAAAAAACTGAGCTCATATTTCCTGGCGTTTTCTTGGTAAATTTATTCTGGACCTAACAGATTTTAGTTGGTGAGCAACTTGCAGCATTTTCAAGTTGCTCTATTTATTTTAATTTGCAGTAACATAACAGTGCCAAAAAAGGCACACTGTTACTAAAAGATCAGCTAAACACTGTGGATGCTGGAGATTTGAAATCAAAACAAAGTGTTGGAAACACTCAGCCGATCTGGCAGCGGCTGCAGAGAGAGAAAAACAAGAGTTAATGTTTTGGGTACAATCCGACACTTCCTCACTGACCCATATCAATCCCTGAGTCAACATCATACACAGAAAAACTGATTATTCCATTGCTGTTTTTGGGAGTTTGTGGAGGGCACATTGAACATGGAATAAAGGAAAGTACATTACAGAATTAGGCCTTTTGACACTCCAAGCCCATGCAAATCGTGATGCCCAAACTAAACCAAAAAAAGCACTCTGCCCTTACTCACAGTGGTTAGCATAGCTGGCTCATAGCGCCAGGAATCTGGGTTCAATTCCCAGCTTGGGTCACTATCTGTGCAGATTCTGCACATTCTCCCCATGTCTGTGTGGGTTTCTTAGGTTGATCCATTTTCCTCCCACAGTCTGAATGACGTGCTGATTAAGTGCATTGACCATGCTAAGTTCTTCCTCAGTGTCCCCGAACCCACCAGAGTGTGGCGACAAGGGGGTTATCACAGTAACTTCATTGCAGTGTTAATGTAAGCCAACTTGGAATACTAATAAAAGAACTTAAGCTTTATTTATTCTGAATCTCTCTATTGGAGAGAGTGTTTCCTACATTATAACAGTGAGTACACTTCAAAAAGTTCTGGACTTCTGACAAAGGGTCATCTGGACTCAATGTTAGTTCTATTCTCTCCCCACAGATGCTGTCAGAACTGGTGAGAATCTCCAGCATTTTCTGTTTTTTCTGAAACATACTTCATTGGCTGTACTTTGAAACAGTGGTCATAAAGAGTGCTAGATAAACGCAAGACTTTTTTTGCCATTGAGTACTGTAATACGGGGAGCATAGCTGCCAATCAGGAAAAATACAGAAACGTTCCATAAATAAGAAAGAGATCATAGAATCGGAGAATGGTTGTAGCATGGAAGAGGACCATTCAGTCCATTGTGTCCATGCCAGCTCTTTGCGAGAAGAATTCAATTAAATTCAACAACAGTCTCTTCTCTTAGAACTTCTTAGAACACTAAATTTGGGAATTATATTGGTTTTCAATAATGTTTTAAGTCTAACCCAGTTATCAACACTATCCACAATATTCCGAATTAGGTTTTCACATATTCCAAGTGGTTTTGAGAACAAACGTTGTAACTCAAAGGCCTACTAGATATTAGGAAATGGCTAATAATATTCAGGAAACATATAGTTCAGCAATCATCCTTTTATTCAGCAGTTGCACTCTCACCATTGAGTCAGCAGGTTGTGGGTTCTCATTTCTCTAGAGACTTGAGCATATATTCTAAGCTGATGTGTTAATACAGTGTTGTAAAGAGTGCTGAAGAGGCCGCCTTTCAGTTCTGTAATAATTGAAGACCTCATCTGTCCTATCCTATAAGCATAAATCCAGTGGCAGTATTTGAGTGAGGGACATCCCCTCCAGCACCCTGGCAAATATTTATCCTTCAACAGACATCACTATATTAAAAAAAAGACGATCATCAACTCCAAACTCTGTTGGCCTGGGCCTCGACTCCTTCCTCTGCGGCTGGATCCTGAACTTCCTAACTCACAGGCCACAATCAGTAAGGATAAGCTACAACACCTCCTCCATGATCATCCTCAACATCGGTGTCCCAAAGGCTGTGTTCTCAGCCCCCTATTATACTTCTTATTCACCTATGACTGTGCAGCTAAATTCCCCTCCAATTCAATTTTCAAGTTTGCTGATGACACCACCATAACGTGTTGGTTTTCAAACAATGAGACAAAGTATAGGAATGAGATAGAGAATCTGGTGAACTGGGGTGGCAATAATAATCTCTCCTTCAATATCAACAAAATGAAGGAGGTTGTCATCGAAATAAATAAATAACTTGGATTTATATCATATTGTTTTCAACTGTCCAGATTACCAACAACCTGTTCTGGTCCCCCCGTGCCAACACTATTGTTAATAAGCCCACCAGTGCCTCTATTTTCTCAGAAAACTAAAGAATTTTGGCATGTCAGCTACGACTCTCACTAACATATACAGATGCATCATAGAGAGCCTTCTTTCTGGTTCTATCACAGCTGTTCTGCCCAAGACTGCAAGGAACAACAAAAGGTTGTGAATGTAGCCAATCCATCATGCAAACCAGCCTCCCATCCATTGACTCTGTCTACACTTCTTGCTGCCTCGGCAAAGCAGCCAGCATAATTAAGGACCAAACACATTCCAGGCATTCTCTCTTTCACCTTCTTCCTTTGGGAAAGAGATACAAAAGTCTGAGGTCACGGACCAACTGACTCAAGAACAACTTCTTCCCTGCTGCTATCAAACTTTCGAATGGATTTATCTTGCATTAAGTTGATCTTTCTCTACATCCTAGCCATGACTGTAACAGTACATTCTGCAGTCTCTCATTTCCTTCTGTAAAGCGTACAAGAAACATTACCTATCACTGTATGTTAATACATGTGACAATAATAAATCAAACCAAATTAAAAATCAACACACTGCTGTTCCTGGAACTTTGCCATGCACAAATTGGCTGCCATGTTTCCTGCAGTACAATAATGACAATGCATAAAAATACCTGATTAGCTTGATTTTAAGTTGTGAACAATGTGATATAAATCCAAGTTATTCATTTATTTCAATGGAGCGGTGATGGAGGGAGCAGCAGAGACTGGGAGGAGAGTTATTCTTCTCAGGGAAAGACGGTATAATAAGTTCTTGGAGGCCATCGCCCCTTTACCAAAATCCTTTTGTTTACAAGTGAACAACTGCGTACAGAGTGCTTTCAATTAGCTGTTTACACCAGGAGTCCCAGAGGAATGGACACTCTTTGTTAAGCATAAAACAAGAGGCTCCCTGATTGACCCATCAATTTGGCTCTTAATAAGGGAGTTCATATTCTAACTTGCCCACCTCAATTGCCTGATAATTTTTTAGGATACACCAAATAAACCAACTCAAAGGAACTCAGGGACAAAAGAAAATGGGTAGCTTCCCAAAAGGAGGGAGAACAGCCCAAACAGAAACAGAGTGCAAAGGAAACTTAAAACATCACATCAAAATGTGATTATCCAGGTCCATAATGCACCCCGGCCCCTCCAATGCCAACAGGGATGGAAGGCATCAACTGTACCCATGGAATTGCCTGATTAAAAACATTATAGAAGATTGCAGTTAAGTGTTCAAAATCATGAGGCCTCTCAACAAAGTAGAAAAGGAGAAGCTGTCCCCAAGCGCTGAGGACCAAAGAACACCAATTTAATGTGATTGGCAAAAATGCAATGGCAACATGAGAAAAAGTTGTTTGACAAAATGGTTGGGATCTGCAATGCTCTGCCTGAGAGTCTGAAGCAGGCAGATTCAATCATGGTTTATGTGGGAATGATGGAAATTGGTTGGGAATCATGGAAATTGGTGAAGAGAAAATAATTGTAGAGTTATGGGGAAAGCAGCAGAGAGTGGGAGGAGAGTTGTTCTTGCAGACAGGCTGAACGGTCTCCATGTTTGCATGGGTCTCCTCCAGTTTCCTTCCACAGTTGAACACTTCATTCACCTGACGAAGGCCATAGGTCAAAAGCTTGTGAGTTTACTATCAAATAAATCAGTTGGATTTAAATCTGGTGTTGTCAGACTTCTTACTCTAGATTCTCTAGCCAGGGAAAACATCCTCCCTGCATCTAGTCTGTCCAGTCCTGTCAGAATTTTATATGTTTCAATCAAACCTCTTATCATCATCCTAAACTCCAGTGAATACAGGCCCAATTGAACCAATCTCTCCTCATAGGACTGTACTGCCAATTCCAGCCAGTGTTTCCCCCTCAATCAACATCACAAAAATAAATGACTATGCAGTCCCCTCCGCATTGCTGTTTGTGGGCGTTTGCTGAACACAGATTAGTCGTGGCATTTCCTACGTTACAACAGTGACCACACTTCAAAAAGTATCTCAGTAGGCTATAATGCATCTTAAGATAGCTGTGAAAAGTAGCACATGAATGCAAGTTTTTTTTTAACCTTTGTAAGGCAACATTATGGCACTGATCACAGTTTTTTGTGCAAGAAGCATCCATACTCTCCCACACAAACTTTCCCCAGCAATCAACGTAATGGTATTTAAAGTGAATCTTAAAAGGAGGCTGAATCAATATTTGCATACATCTGAGAATTTTCAAAATGGCATTGTCAGTTTAATATGAGAGGCTCATTTAATACTTGATTTCCTCTATTAAGGAATAAAGTGAATAGGAAGTAGTGAGGCAGTAGCTGTCATAATTTACACAGACAAATTGTTGTGAAGTTGTAGCTCAGGAATACATACAGGCTGAAGAGTGGAGGCAGGATGCCAAAAAACAGAGCTATGTGATCCCACAAACCACCGATCAAATCAAAGCTCTGCTGTCCTGCCATTTCCAGACTATAATGGTGATGGACAATATAATAACTAATTGGAAGAAGAAGCTCAATGAATAACTGCATCTCAATAATGTTGGAGCCCAGCACTTACATGCAGAAACCAAGAAGACTAAGGGGAGGCAATAGTCTAGTGGTATTAGCGCTGGACTATTAATCAAGAAACTCAGCTAATGTTCTGGCGACTCAGGTTCGAATCCCGCCATCGCAGATACTGGAATTTGAATTCAATAAAAAATGGAATTAAGAATCTACTGATGACCATGAAACCATTTTCAATTGTCAGAAAAGCCCATTTGGTTCACTAATGTTCTTTAGAGAAGGAAATCTGTCATCCTTACATGGTCTAGTCTACGTGGTTAGAGCTGTTAGCACTGCTGTCTCATAACATCAGGGATCTAGGTTTGATTCCGGGCTTGGGTGACTGCCTGTGTGGAGTGTGTACCTTCTCCCCGTGTCTGCATGGGTCTCCTCCAGTTTCCTTCCACAGTCCAAAGATGTGCAGGTCAGGTGAATTGCTAAATTACTGCTTAGAGTGAGGGGGGCTAGTGATGCAAATAGTTGGGGTTCAGGGGAAAGGGTGGGGTTGTGGTCAGTGCAGACTCAATGGGGCAAATTGCCTCTTTTTGCATTGTATGATTACATATGATTTCAGAGCCACAGCAATGTGGTTGACACTCAATTGCCCTTGGGCAATTAGGGATGGGCAATTAATACTGGCCAGCTCATGTCCCGCAGACAAATCAGGAAAAAAAGGCTGAAGGAATTTCACCCAAGATTTCTGATTGAATGATACACCACTGCCTTCTCCTGAGATTCTCATTGGTCACATCACATCACTGCATGTAACAACAAGAACAACAAGAAATGCCTAAGTGCACGGAGTGGAGTAAAGCTATGGACATTGACAATGTACCAACTGCAGTAGCCTTAAGCCAAGCTGTCCCGGTACAGCTACAACACAGGCACTTACCCAAGAAGTGGAAAATTGCCCAGGTAGATCCTGCCTACAAAAAAAAGGACAAATCCAATTCAGGTAATTACCACCTATCAATCTCCTTGCCAGCATCAAAGTCAAAGGTAGTTCAATTCTTGATAAGCAAGGGAGAATAAGGTTATAAGATATAGGTGGCAATGTGAAGTCAAGATTACAATCAGATCAGCTATAATCTGAATGAATGGCAGAGCAGGCTGATGGGGCTTACTCCTGTTCATTGTTGGTATGTCACAGAAGGTGTCATTGACAATAATACCAAACAGTACTTACTCAGAAATAACCTGCTTGCTGATGTTCAATTGGGTTTACAAGGGCCACTCAATCCCAGATCATATTATATCCTGATCCAAACATGGAACAAAGAACTGAATTCTAAATTTGACGTGAAATTGACTCTCTTGGCATCATGGGAGCCCAGTGAAATAGAAGTCAAAGGGAATCAGTGGGAAAATGTTCCTTAATGCTTGGGGTTATGCCTGGCTCCAAGGAAGATGATTGTGATTATTGGAGACTAATCACAGTAGCCATTGCTCAGGACACTATCCCAGACTTAAACATCTTCAGTTGCTTTATCAATGACCTTTCCTCCACCATAAGATCAGAAGTGGGGATGTTTGCATAATATCCAGCTCCATTTGCAATTCCTTAGAAAACATCAGTTTAAACTTTGTAAATGATCTGGCACGGAGATGAGGCGGCACGATGGCAGGGTGGCGCGGAAGTGGGGCAGTATGGCAGCATGGCCGCGGGGCAGTGACACAGCGATATGGCATGGCAACTCGGTGGCAGGGCAACACGACAGCGGGTGAGGGCAGCACAGCAGCAGAGTGGTATGGTAGCACAATGGCAGAGCAGTACAGCGGCACAGGGGCGCAGCGGCAAAATGGCAGAGCAACACGATGGCACAGCAGTGGATCATCAGGGTGGTGGGGCAGCATGGTGGCACAGTGGTTAGCAGTGTTACCTCATAGTGCCAGGGGCCTGGGTTCAATTCCAGCCTTAGATCTCTGTCTGCATGGAGTTTGTGCATTCTTACCATGTCTGCTGGGTTTCCTCCAACTTCCTCTCACAGTCAAGAGATGTGCAGGTTAGGTTGAATGGCAATGCTAAAATGACACTCATGTGAGGGGATTAGTAAGGTAAATATGTGGGTTTATGAGGATAGAATGGGATTGTGGTTGGCGCAGACTGGATGGGCTGAATGTCCTCCTTCTACACTGTACAATTCTATGATTCTATGATCATAGTCTCCAAGGATAATATTTCAGCAAAGAAATAATACATGGAAACTCTTTCAAAAATCCTTATATGCACATTACATCCAGCGCTTGATACCAATTAAGTCACCACAGAACAATCTTCAGAAATGCACAATTTTTAGTTTATTATCTCTTCCGTTAAGGCAATGACAACTTGCATTTAAATAGTACCTTTAATGCGGAAGCACATTTCAAGGCAACTCACAGATGGGCGGAAGGAAATCGAATGCCAATTTAAGAAAGGTGTGATTAGGAACAGTGATCATCAGCTTGGTTGATGAGAAGAGTTTGAAGGAAAGTCTTTAAAGAAAGGGTTTAGAGACAGGTGACTGGAGAGAGGGAGACAACTCCAGAGCAGGTGATCAGATGGCTGACTGCAGGGCTGTCTATAGTGGGTGAATGCACAAGTGTCAAAGGACAAGAGTATTTGGAGGGAAGAGTGAGGGGCAAAGGATGAAGGAACCAATGCCAGAATTTGAACAAGCAGCCATGTGTATATATGATAAAGAATGGAAGACGAGCAAGGAGATCATTTGGAGCAGCTCACTTTGAAGGTGATAAAGGTGTGGGTGGCAGTTTCTCTAGCGCTTGGGCTGAGGTAAGTGTAGAAGTGAACAACATTGTGCAACCAGAAGCAAGATATTATTGTGATAAATAAAAATTGGGTGTAAAACCCAGGTCAAATGCTAAGTTAGCAAACAGTCTGGGATGAACATGACACAGTGTTCTGAGTTTTTAAGTTTCCAGCTCATAAATCAAGATAATGAAATGAGCATTAGCATTGAAGTAATAAATATACTCTCCTGCCCGAAATGAAGTCTATACAAGAATGTACCATGACAATAAGGTAAACTGCATCAACTCTCGTCTTACATTCAGTCAAAATGGCACATTCTCAACATCATAAAGGGTCAGTTTTCCTGGATCCCTTCCGTCAGGTCACTAAACAGGAGCAGTACACCAGAATTGCACTGCCCAGCTGTTAAGCTTTGGAAATGACCCTATTTTCAGATCCCTGGTCATTAATTTGACCTGATAGTCGTTGGAATAGGAAATTCAGATTAACCCCCTGCTTCTACTGGGTGCTTGTTTCCTTTTGGTTGCCAGAACAGATTGGCAGCTGGAGATTGGAGGATGGCAGAGAGAAACATGGTGAAACATTTTCAAATATTTCGGCAATCAGCCTTGTGCAGCTTTGCAACAAGTCTCACCATATCATATCTCAACAATAAATACGTCTGCAGTCAGTCACTCCCAATAAACAGAATCCACTTCTGACAAGTATCTCCAATAAGATATCACAGAAAATTAACACTGTACACTTCTACAAATATGTTTTCTTCTTAAGCGTAGCTTACTCCAACAAATCACTCCCAATAAACACTTCTATAGATATCACAATCCTAATTATCACAACCTACCTTCACCAATAAGCGTAGCCCATCTCTACCATAGCATCAACAACACATCCCACCTTCACAATAGCATCAGATGTAACCTATCTCTGCTAGAGAGCCAAACACACAGTCCACCTTCACAATAACACCAAGAAACACAGCCCAGCTTCACAATATCCCCATAAACACAGCCCACCTTCACAATAACCCCAATAAACACAGCCCAGCTTCACAATAACCCCAATAAACACAGCTCACTTCACAATAATGCCAATAAACACAGCCCACCTTCTCAGTAATACCAATAAACACAGCCCAACTTTACAACAATGCCAATAAACACAGTCCAACCTCACAATAACCCCAATAATCACAGCGCAACCTCACAATAACACCAAAAGCACAGCCCGCCTTCACAAGAACACCAATAAACACAGTCCAAACTCACAATAACATCAATAAACACAGCCCATCTTCACAATAACCCCAATAAACTCAGCCCAATCGCACAATAACACCAATAAACACAACCCAACTTCTCAATAACCCCAATAAACACAGGCCATCTTCACAATAACCCCAATAAACACAGTCCATCTTCACAATAACACTAATAAACATAGCCTACCTTTACAATAACACAAACAAACACATTTTTGAACAGTGATGGGCAATCTGGGCTAACGAATGAGCCACATGAGTGGCCCTACTTCATCTCAGTGAATCACAAGATTGAAATCAGGCTTGTTCAGGAACCATGACCCCATGAATAAGATTAATTCTCACTGAATATTTCATAACAAGTTATAGAAATAGACACTTATACTTTAAATGTGGAGGAAGCGTATGGCTCTCACAATCGATGTTGTCTACAATCAGCATCCACCTCACTTAACTTGCCTTTGCTTTATACAAGGGTCACTTCAGTTATACCAGCAAGAAAAAAATGGATGGAAATATTTGGAATGTGCACATGGGCAAAGTTCAACAGAGTATTTCATGGGTTGCACTCAGAACATAGATGGACCGCATGTGGCCCACTTCACACAGGTTTCCCTGTTCTTGAGCCTGTCACTGGAACCTCCTCCCTCTGCCTTCCCCGAGAACAACCTCCCCTCCTTCAGATCTTCTGGGAACGTTAGTTTGGAATAGCCACAATGGCAACTGAACCTGGGTAGTCCAACACATGTTCCAAATGGAAAAGGGAACTACATTCCACCCCCGCCCCGACTCGCTCATTATCCACATCACTTACATAATTCCATCAGGCTTGTATCAACTCAGTATTCCCCTCCCCATCCCTATCCTAATCCCACCACAACTGGAAACTCTCAGGCAGATACATGGAGTAGAGATTTCAATTAACCTTGATCCATTTGAATGGTAGAGCAGACTGTGGGGGTGCTGGATCCCACTGCTGTACTTTGTTCCCAGGAATCACGGACTGCCATAAATGGACTTTCCACTGTTCACCCCCCCAACACTCCCAGCCTGGTCCTTTTTGCCTTAATGTACATACAGAGGTCAGGAAAACGGATCTTGCAGAACTTGCTGTGCAGAAGGAAGCCATTCAGCCAGTGCCAACTCAAACCCCATTTCTCCTACACTTCACACTATGACTTTTTAAACGTTAATCTCTTGTGATCGAGGATAGAGGAGCTGATTTTACTGAAATTGGGGCTGGCGAGGCTCCCAGGACAGCATTTTCCATTGGCCTCAGACACTGTGCTGGTAACATTCCAGCCAGAAAGTCAATAACAAAAACAGAAAGTGCTGGGAAAACTCGGCAAGTCTGGCAGCCTCCATGGAGAGAGAATAAAGCCAGCCTTTCAAATGTTGGTTCTATTCTCTCTCCACAGAAGCTGTTCGACCAGCTGAGTTTCTCCAGCATTTTCTGTCTTTGCCTCAAATTCCAGCATCTGCAGTAATTTATCTTTAGAGAAAGTAAGTAAGCTGGATAGATAATTTGTGTGTGTCAGGGATTAGGGAAAATATAGTCAGCCCTATTAAACTTTCACATCAGACATATACCGCCTCACAGCACTAGGGCCCAGGTTCAATTCCCCTCTTGGGTCACTGCACGGAGTCTGCACGTTCTCCCCGTATCTGCGTGGGTTTCCTCCAAAAGGCATGATGGTTAGATGCATTGGCTATGCTAAATGTTCCCTCAGGGTACCTGAACAGGCACCGGAGTGGGGTGACTAGGGGATTTTCACAGTAACTTCATTGCAGTGTTAATTTGAGCCTACTTGTGACACTGATAGATAAACGTAAACTTAAAAAAAAAGTATGCAAAACAGCTTCCTCTCTGCTAAGCTCAGAAACTGTTGGTTCTGCTCTGTGCTGAGCTGTGTGGTTTTACCCTCTCTGTCTTAAAAATTGCAATTTGCACAGCAGGAAGGCTCTGAAACAAGCGGTTGATTGGCTGGAGGAGGCTTTTTTTTCTCTCTCTCTGGAAGCCCAGCCCTACTTCTGAATTTGAAGTTTCCTGTTTCGCATTAAGTACATAAACCAATGACTCAGAGGCGCATTTTGACTCTCAGACGGACAAGAGAGAGAGCGAGAGAAAGGGAGGGAGTGCGATCTGAAAGTTGTGACAACGAGAAGCCTTCGTTAAGAAACTTTGCTCGCATCTTGTTTCCTCCACTCACTATATCGCCTTCGCCGCTCTCAGACGGGACATTTAAACTATGGAACTAATGGATTCCTTGTGGGTCTTCACTTTATTGACAGTCTCAGGTTTTTCAGACTTCCTCCAGGCTTCCGGTAAGTTTGTGGAGTGCGGCTCCCGGATCGCAGCGCTCAGGATCTCCGCCTTCAGCCCCGGCTGCAAGCCCGTCCACACGGGCTGGCCGAAAGGATGCGGGGCACCGCGGGTACAGGCGGGGCCACTGCTGCAAACAGAGCACAAGCTGCACAGCCCCTTTCAATGGGAAATTTCGGGGTGGGTGCGGGTGCGGGGGCGGGGGCGGGGGTCTGAGAAAGGAACCTGTTTCTGTCAGCAACTTTCCACTGTCACATTGCTCATGCTGATCTACACCAGGTATCTGCCGTGTGCTGGAGGCACAGGGAGCTGGGGAACATTGGAGTGCAAAGTATATTGTAAAGATAAGCTCTGATGGCAGTGTTGTGAAGGTGGGCTGCATTTGTTGGTGTTATCGTGAAGGTGGGCTGCGTTTGTTGGTGTTATCGTGAAGGTGGGCTGCGTTTGGCACTATTGTGAAGGGGGATGTGTTGGCACATTGTGAAGTGGGGCTGCATTTGGCACATTGTGAAGGGGGTTGCATTTCATTGACACCATTGTGAAGGGGGGCTGCGTTCTGTTAGCTGTCTAGTAAAGCAAATTGAGCCATTGTGAAGGTAAGATGCTGTAGTAGAGGAAATGGACATATAGAAGTAGACAGTGTTAATTTTCTGTGGTGTCTTATTGGGGATACTTATCAAAAGCAGGTTCTGTTTACTCAGAGTAACTGATTTCAGACATATTTATTGCTGAGATATGTTATGGCGAGACTTGTTGCAAAGCTGGTTGTTGGACGATTTGAAAATATTTTACCACGTTTCTCCTGCCACCCCGCCAGTGTTTAAAGCAACACCCACTCCTGATGTCTTACTGGGGAAACCTGTGTTGAGGCAGATCCTTTACTGTGTGATGTGCTTACTAGGAAACTTATCAGAAGTTTACTGGGAGTGACTGATTGCAGAGATGTTTAATGTTGAGATACGTTGCGGCGAGACTGAGTGTAAAGCTGAGCAAGGCAGATTGCTAGAATATTTCACAAGGTTAACAGAGAGGTTTGCATTCTCCAGTGCTGGGGTTTGTAGTGCTCTTAAGGTTGAAACTGCAGCATGGACAAAACGAATCTAAGAGATCAGTGTGTATGTACAAAACAGAAAATATTTGAACTGGAAGTTTATCATCAGCATTTTCACTAATCTGTTCTAGTAACTGAAATCATAGCGTCCTGCAGTGCAGAAGGAGACTGTTCGGCCCATTAAGTGTGCACCAACCACAATCCAACCCAGGCCCTATCCCCATAACCTCATGCATTTACCTTAGCTAGAGAACCCCTGACACTAAGGGACAATTTGATTATGGCCAGTCAACTTAACCGGCATATCTTTGGAAATGTATGATTTTCAAAGAGTGATGGCTTAAGGTGAGTGCCCATCCTGCAAATATCCAGCTTGACAGAAATGACATTTATTCAGAGAAAGAAATGCTACGTTCATTTTACCATTCTGTTATCCTGCCAGCTTCACATGGTTGCAATAGAACAGTGCAATGATTATTGATCAGAGGAGGTGATTCAGAAGACATTCGCAGCGCTGCACTTGCAGTTATATATCTCGTGCCAACAACAAAGCACTATCACTTGGTCAGCAAGTGAGTGGACAGGATAAAGATGGAACATGAAATACAGACCCTCTGTCTAATAGAAAAAGAAATACAACAAAAGCCACTTTGGTGGTTGGGTGATTGAGGCACAACTTTTCTTTAATCCAATAATGTTTCTCTCTTTCAAATCAATGCAGTGGGAAAGTTTTTATGTCAACAAAATTATAGAATCTCTACAGTGCAGAAAAAGGCCATTTGGCCCATCAAGTCTGCACCGACTTTCCGACAGAGCATCTCACCCAGGCCCTATCCCTATAAAGTGACATATTTATCCCACTAACTTAAACATCTTGAAAGACTAAGGGGCGATTTAGCATAGCCAATCTGCCTATGGGAAGAAACCAGAGCACTCTGTAGGAAATCCACGTAGACACAGGGAGAATGTGCAAACTTCATGCAGACAGTAACCCAAGCCTGGAATTGAACCCGGGTCCCTTGTGCTGTGAGGCAGCAGTGCTAACCTCGATGCCGTCGTGAAAAGTGTGGACTTTTTTTTAATGTTGAGAGAATTCAACAACACTAGTTAAACTAAATCTATATATTAACAATGTAATGCTAATGTCTTATGTTGGTTTGTCTGTGGAAGTACTTGGTGAGATGAGGGGACATTTAAGATGTGTGTGTCCCATACCTATAACACTTCAGATGTGTGCGTCATGGATTATCAATTCATCCTGTGTTTCGGTAATCAAAACAAAAAATACTGGATTAACTCTGTGAGCCTAGCGATGGTATTTTGCTTTTGAAACAGCTTTTCTATATCTGATGTAAACATAGACTCATCCAAAGTTCTTAGGCCCGTATCCTAACTTGCACCAAGTCTTTCTCAGCTGTCACCAATGTATCCACTGGGTGGCATGGTGGAAAGTGGTTAGCACTGTTGCCTCAATGCCAGGAACCCAGGTTCAATTCCAGCCTTGGATGCCAGTTTATGCAGAGTTGGCACGTTTGCCCCATGTCCACATGGGTTTCTCTGGGTGCTCCAGTTTCCTCCCATACTCCAAAGATGTGCAGGTTATAGGTGGATTGGCCATGCTAAATTGTCCCTCGTGTATAGGTTAGCTGGAGTAGGTAAAATGGATGTGCTGAGTTGTGGGGATGAGGCAGGAAGGTGAGCCTGGATAAGAATGCTCTTTGGAGAGTCGGTGCTGACTCAATGGGCTGAATGGTGTCCTGCACTGAAGCGATTCTATGATTTACGTTTGTTCCTGGCACTTGAATGACTTTGGCTCCTTTCCTTGTTCTCAAATCACACTGAGGCCTCATCCTAGCCTATATCTGTCATCTCCCCAGCCCCACAATCCTCCAGGATGGGAAATCGATTCCAAGATAAATGGTGAATTATTAAACTAGACACCATGGCAATAGATTTATTTACAAAATACAGCCTTACAAAGATCTGCCTCCTACATCAGTGTCCCTGCAGTCTCTAATCATATTTTAAGCTTTTGTAATTTTTTTATTTTCAAATCATCTCACTTTTTTTTTCCCTTTGGGAAATATATGCTGGCAGAATTCCCAGTCTTAAGTGGCAGCCTGTCCATGGCGATCAAGACCTGATGTGGGACTTGAACCCAGAACCTCAAGCCCAGAGGCAGAAACATTGTTGCAAAACCTCCAATCCCTATTTTTAGTTCTTGTAGCCCAGATTTATTAATTGATATTTTTAAATTCCACCAGCTGCTAGGGTGAGGTTTGAACCTACATTCCCCCCCGAGCATGGATTACTTGTCCACTGACATTACCACAATATCACCATCTCACATTTGTGTGGGAACTCCCCAAATAACAGCAGAGTCATTTTTTTTTTGGAGAGGGAGGGTGTGATGGTGGGAAGAGAGATTTTCTTCCAGCCGAAGGAAATGGGCAACCCTGAGCACTAAGGCAGTGAATGCTGGGATAGTTTCTCTCCTGGGTGGTCTACAACAGCCAAATGTGCTGACCAGTTATACCAGAGACGGAGCTCAACATCTCTTCATAACTCGAGTAAAAATCAAATAAGCAAATTAACAGCCCCATTAAAGGAGTACTGTGCCGAAAATCAAATCTTTAAAGGCAACCTATCTAATTTAAATTAAAATAATATTCCGGGTGAGGATGCACTTCACCTCCTGTAAAATCCAAAAAGCCCACTCAAAAGTTTAAAGCTTATTTATTGTCACAAGTAGGCTTACATTAACACTGCAATGAAATTACTGTGAAAATCTCCTAGTACCTGTTTGCATTCACTGAGGGAGAATTTAGCAAGGCCAATGCACCTCGCAGCATGTCTTTTGGATATGCAGATACAGGGAGAATGTTCAAACTCCACACAGTGACCCAATCTGGGAATCGAGCCTGTATCCCTGGCACTGTGAGGCAGCAGTGCTAACCACTATGCCACCCAAAAGGTAATAATGCAGTGAAATAATGCCTGAATTTTGACATCAAAGTCACTATAGCAGGCCTTGAACCCATGATCTAACTCAAAGGCAAAAGTGCTACCCGCTGAGCTATTGCTGATAAATCTCTGTTTATCTTCTCCTAAACAAACTAATAAAATAAATTAATTAATTAACAGCCCTTCAAGGAGCATTGCGATAAAATAAACTTACATGTTAAATTAGATTAATTTCTCTAGGTTAGTAATACACTCTAGAAGTCTCCTTTTATACTCTGAGTATACCAAATAAAATAAACAAATGAGCCAATATTCAGAAGAAGAAATTAACATCCCTTAAAAGGCTCACTGTAACCAAAAAGCACATTTAAAGGAAGCTTAACAAATTAAATGAAAATAATTATCCAGGGGTTCATAATGTACTCCAGCAGTCTCTCTTTATCTGTGTTCTAGATACTTAAATAATGCCCTTCACCAATGTCTCCTTGATAATATAATTAACCAGCAATGAACCCAAACTTGTTCCCATTCCGGACTCTTGTGCATAACTGGTTTTTATTGCCCTGGTTTCTGTGTTTTCTGCTGTCTAAGCTCTAACATTTGGAATTCATCTCCCCCATCCTGTAAACCTCTTCTCCTCTTTATCTCTTTGTTCTGCTTTTAATATTCCTCTTAAAACCTATCTCTGTGACCATGTTTTGGGCTATCTGTCTCATATTTCCTTGCGTGACTCTTGTGTCAAATTTTGTGAGAGATGCTAGTATCTTAAAGGCGCTAATAGGTTCATGTTGCCGTTTCAAATTGACTTTATATCTGGCTGGAAGACTCCATAAGAGTATTGCAGCATTCCCTTAAGACGAACAGGCTTAAATACTGGGGATTTGTTCTTTTGGTAATCTCTGGATGTAAGCATCCCTAGTCAGGCCAGTATCACTTGATGCGCTGGGAGGATGATTTTACAATCCTGTAGCTCACTAGGCTAACACCTGAAGCCAGTTAAAAACCAGCCATTTTGGTGTGCGACAGGAGTCACATATAGGCCAGAAGGTTGGCAGATTTCCTTCCCTAAAAGGACAGCAATGAACCAGCTGGAGGATTGAGACAACCCCGAGACTTTGTGTAAAAGAATAGGAAAAGTCAGAAAAGTGATCAGCAGAGGAAACTGAGTTAATGTTTCACATCAAAAACTCTTCATGTCCAGCTCAACCTGCCATCCGGTTTCCAAGTTCAGTTTTAAATTGAATTCAAATTCTCTGAATGCTATGGTGGGATATGAACTCCTGTTCTCTAGATTATTAACTCAGTCCACTGGATTCCTAGCCCAATAACAGATACACTTCCATATTCTCTTAAGTTTATTTATTAGTGTCACAAGTAGATTTACGTTAACACTATGAAAATCCCCTAGTCACCATCCTCCAGTGCCTGTTTGGGTACACTGAGGGAGAATTTAGCACGGCCAGTGTACCTAACAGCATGTCTTTCGGATTGTGAGAGGAAACCGGAGCACCGGGAGGAAATCCATGCAGACACGGGGAGAACATGCAAACTCCGCACAGACAGTGACCCAAGCCAGGAATTGAATCTGGGTTCCTGGTGCTATGAGGCAGCCACGCTAACTACTCTGTCACTATGGTAAGGCAAGATGGCAAATCATCTGACACTACCTGCTTTCCAATTTGATATTTAGTCATTTGGAGCAGCTGTCATTGTGTAACAAGCAATATCTGTGTAAATAGGAACAATAGAGCTTTACGCTATGGATTAACTGTCGAATATATACTTATACATGTTTCATTTCAAAGACCCCTGGTGCCCTGGCAAGGCCATTATAAACCTCGCCTGTCTGTGTGGTTTCGAGCTGTGTTCCAGCTGAAATACAGCCAACAATCCCCCCTCCAGCCCCCAACTTCACCCCATCTTAGCTCCTCCACTTCTCAGGCAGCCCATGGGACGATGACATAAGCAAGAGGCCCACACACACACATCCCTTATCCTGGAGGGAATTATTTACAAGTGCAAGTAAGCTGACTTAGAGATCCTTTGACGCAATTGTTTTGGAGAAGTATTCATTTTTCGTAAAACTAAAGTACACTTCTATTTAAGGGGGCATTAAGTCAGATTGATGTCTAAAACCATACAGATATCACAGAATTGTTACAGCACCGAAGGAGGTCATTTGGTCTATTTTGTCTGCACCGGTTCTCCAAACAAGCATCATGATATAATGCCATTCCCGTGTCTTTTCCCCATCATTGTTGATTTTTTTTTTAAGCAACACAGCACGGGAAACAGGCCCTTCGGCCCAACAAGCCCGCGCCGCTGTCATACTATATAGTAGCAAATCCATTATCCTATTTTAATATTCCTATATAATAATATATATATTATTCCTAATATGGAAAATTTTCACCATAGGGACAATTTGTTTCCCAATCAGCCTAAGAGCGAATTTTTGGGTTGTGGGAGGAAACCGGAGTGCCCGGAGGAAACCCACGCAACCACGGGGAGAACGCGCAAACTCCCGCAGACACCGGCCCAATTCCAAGTGTCTGCACAGCCACATCGATAGTCTCTGAGCTGTCATGGTGCCCTTCAGATGGTCCACATAAAGCACTCATTTACGACATGAGGTACCAGCCAACCCATGAATCAACATCCAAGAGCTGTACCCGCACCACCTGCCGAATGCGTGCTCAAATTATGGACCGAATTACCTGTGGAAAAAAGCCGTATTTAAACAGTCCTAATATATCCCTCTATCTGCATACCGCTCATGTGGCTGTCCAAGAGACCCTTAAACAGCCCCAGCGTGCCTGCTCCCACCACCTTACTCGGCAGTGCATTCCACACCCCCACTACCCTTTGTGTGAAAAACTGCCCTCTCATATTCGTCCTATACATAGCCCCCCTCGCCCTATGGCCATGACCCCTCGTCCTATCCATTTCTAAAGGTGGAAAAAGTTTACCTCCATTTACTCTATCTATACCCCTTATAATCTTATACACCTCTACGAGATCCCCTCTAAGCCGACGTCTTTCAAGGGAAAACAACCCCAGTCTATCTAATCGTTCCTCATAGGACAGTCCTTCCATACCAGCCAGCATCCTGGTAAACCTCCTCTGCACTCTCTCCAAGGACTCCACATCCTTCCGATAGTACGGCGACCAGAACTGGGCGCAGTATTCCAAGTGAGGCCTAACCAAAGTTGTATACAACTTCAACATCAAACTCCTACTCTTATATTCTATACCCTTTTCTATGAAAGCTAACATACTATACGCCTTCTTTGTCACCTTCTCCACCTGTGATGACACCTTCAGAGACTTGTGAACCTGCACCCCCAAGTCTCTCTGCGTCTCTATGCTCCATATAGTTTTACCTTTTATCCTATAATTCTCTTCTACATTTTTCCGACCAAAATGCATCACCTCGCATTTTTCCGGATTAAATTCCATTTGCCATCTATCTGCCCAGTCTACCAACCTGTCTATGTCCTGTTGTATTGCCTGACACTGCTCTTCTGTACCCGCCAATCCAAGATTGTCAGAAAAATCCATCTGATTCACTAATGTCCTTTAGGGAAGGGAATTTGCCGTTTTTACCCGGTCTGGCCTACATGTGACACCAGAGTCACAGCAATGTGGTTGACTTTTAACTGCCCTCCAAGAGCAACTAGGGATGACCAGCCAACGATGCCCATGTCCCACAAGTGAATTTTTAAAAAATGCACGTGCATTGTCACTGATTAATTATTCACGCACGCTAAGGTCACTTTTAATAGTTACCATGACAGTAGTTTGACAATATAAACCCTTCTGGAAAGAGCCCTACTGAATTTCGGGTAACAATGCCACTTCTCTACTCAGTGCAACTTGAGATCAGACACTGCAGCTCAGTGATAACATTTATTCAGTAGTGATGCTGATTAGTTTCTGAAGTGGGTGTGAAAGATTGCAAGGCCCTATTTGAAAGAAGAGTTGGGGAATTCTCTCCAGTGTTCTGGTCAATAGTTATCTCCTCAACCGACATGACGAAAACAATCTGATCACTGCTGGTGATGACACATTGCTTTGTGCAAAAATTGGCAGCCGCCAGTTTTTTTTGCATTACAAGTGTGACCAAAACATACATCAGTGGCTGGAAAGGGCTTTTGGGACATCCTGAGAGCAGCACTCGTTCGCTTGTCTAATCTTTGAATCTTGTGCTGTAAATGCAACTGTACTAATCCTCCCACACATAATTTAACATTGTTTACATTAATTTATTTTCAGAAGCCTGAGCTGTAGTCTGATAAACGTAAGATATAAACCTGATCTTTCTGCAGATGGCACCTCAACATTGGAATGAATTGAGATCTTTGAAAGTAAAAGCTGCTTTTGAAAATCTGCATTCGGATTGCAGTGCATTGCAAAAAGTTCCGGCAGGTCAGGAGATTAGAGAAACAGCAGGGAATATAACCAGAGAATGATTGCCTGCAATGCCATTTTGATTTGGTATATAGTGCACTGTCCCGGCCTGCATATTATAAAAAAGATAGTGAGATGCTGGAGAAGGAACAAAAGTATATACAAGGATGAAACTAGAACTGAGAGGTTATCCCTAGGGTGGCACAGTGGTTAGTACTGATGCCTCATAGCACCAGGTTCCTGGATCAATTCCTGACTTGGTTGCAGAGTTTGTATGTTCTCCTCATGTCTGTGTAGATTTTTCTCCAGTTGTTCCGGTTTCCTCCCACAGTCTGAAAGACGTGCTGGTTAGGTGCAATGGCCATGCTAAATTCTCCCTCGGTGTACCCGAACAGGTGCCAGTATGTGGCAACAAGGGGATTTTCGCAGTAACTTTATTGCAGTGTTAATGTACGCCTACTTGTGACACTAATAAGTAAATAAATATCCAGAAGGGATGAACAGATTAGGTCTTTTCCTTGGCTGTGGGGCACCCTAATGGAAGTCTTTAAAATTCTGACAGTATTTGATAGAGTAGTCGAAGAGAAAACAGTCCTACCTGTGCAGGAATTCTCACCTAGCAACCACAAATATCAGAAGGTCACTAATAAATCCAAGAATGTGTAAAATGTCACAAGTAGTTGAGGTGAGTGGCATAATAACTGCATTGGAGGGGAAACTGTATTGGCATAGAAGGGTGAAAGGAATAGAAGGATATACTGATAGAATTAGATAAGGCGAAAGGTGGCACATAAACATCAGCTTGTATCATTTGTGTTGAGTGGACTATTTCAGTACTGTGAATTCTGCTTTTTTACAGTTTGGACAATGCCTTGCCCACTCATTCTCGGCAGTCTTACACAGTTATAGAACTGGCCTCAAAGCTTTGTGTGTGCTTTATTTTGTTGAGACTTGCTATTTTGAAAATCAATGCAATTTGTTGAGGAAACTGCACCCTTTATTCATATACTAACGTTTCTCAACAAGTGCAAATCGGGAGAGAAAAGGGCAACTTTCAACTTTGGAAAAATCAATTATTCATCTCTTTTGCAAACGCTGCAAGACATATTTTAATGACGGCCTTGTGATCTTTTGATCTAATGGAGACCCAGTTTATTATTCTGTCTGTAGCAATTGCGGATGTTGTAGAACACATTTTCCAATTTTTATTAGGCCTTATTCTACTTGGTTAACACTTGAATTCTATGAATTGATGGTGGGTGGAGAGGGATGCTTCTTGAACAGCTGTAATCATGGAATCATATAAAATCCCTACAGTGCAGAAGGGGGGGCCATTTGGCCCATTCAGTCTGCACCAACTATCTTGACAGAGCATTTTACCCAGACCCCACCCCCTTGTCCTAACCCCATAACCCTGCGCACCTATCATGGCTAATCCACCTAATCTACACATCTTTGGACTGTGGGAGGAAACCAGAGCACCTGAACAAAACCCATGCAGACACAGAGAGAATGTGCAAACTCCACTCTGTGACCCAAGGCCGGAATTGAACCCAGGAGCTGTGAGGCGGGTGGTGCTAACCATTGTGCCACCATACCACCTTATATTCCTTAATATAAAACATCCTGATTGTTAACACTGCTTATAAATAATGAGCCTGTTTCTAATCTAAACCACCTGGACTGCTCTAACATGTTAATGAGTTATATATTTGCAAAACAGACCATGCATTCTTTTTGCAAATATTTTAGAAGTGAAGGGTCTGAGCACATTGTATATATTTTGCAGCATTTTCACTCCATAAAAATGTCCTAGCGTCATTTATTTTTGAATATGATTCTATGTGCTTAATCTTTTCAGCAGTTGAGACATTGGAGTCATGATAACTCTGTGTTATCTTTGTAAACATAGTAAGAATTCTCAAAACACCAGGTTAAGTCCAACAGGTTTATTTGGTAGCACAAGCCACTAGCTTTCGGAGCTCTGCTCCTTCATCAGGGGAATGGGATTTCAGTTCACAAACAGGGCATATAAAGATACAAACTCAATTTATAAAATAATGGTTGGAACGTGAGTCTTTACAGGTAATCAAGTCTTAAAGGTGTGGAGAAAGGGTTAAAGACAGGTCAAAGAGATGCGTATTGTCTCCAGCCAGGACAGTTAGTGAGATTTTGCAAGCCCAGGCAAGTTGTGAGGGTTACGGATGGTGTGACATGAACTAAGATCCTGGTTGAGGCCAATCTCATATGAGCGGAACTTGGCTATCCGTCTCTGCTCAGTGACTCTGCATTGTTTTGTGTTATGAAGGCCACCATTAGTGAACACTTACCCGAAGATCAGAGGGCCAATGCCCGTGACTGCTGAAGTGTACCCCAACAGGAAGAGAACAGTTTGCCTGGTGACTGTCATTCATCCATTGTTGTAGTGTCTGATGATCCCCCTAATGTACCATGCTTCGGGACATCCTTTCTTGAAGCGAATTAGGCGTATCAGTGTTTCTACCTTCAGTATTCACGGGCATTCAGCCTCTGATCTTTGGGTAAGCATTCTCCAAGGCAGCCTTCACGACAATGCAGAGTCACTGAGCATAGACTGATAGTTAAATTCTGCTCATGTGAGGACAGCCTCAACTGGGATCTGGGATTCGTGTCATGCTTTCTGTAATCCCCACAACTTGCCTGGACTTGCAAAATCTCACTAACTGTCCTGGCTGCAGACAATATGCATCTTTTTAACCTGTGCTTAACGGTCTCTCCACTCACATTATCTGTATCTTTAAGACTTGATTACCTGTTAAAAAGTCGCATTCCAATCATTATTTTGTAAATTGAGTTTGTGTCTTTATATGTCTTGTTTGTGAACTGAACTCCTACTCACCTGATGAAGGGGCAGCGTTCCGAAAGCTAGTAGCTCATGCTACTAAATAAACCTGTCTGACTTTAACCTGATATTGTGAGACTTCTTACTGTGTTTACCCCAGTCCAACACAGACGACTCCACATCTTATCTCTGTAAACACAGTGGGAGTTCTGTCCACAAACAAGGCAGATAAAGACACAACTCAATTTACAAAATTGCGAGTCTTTACAGGTAATCAAATCTTAAAGGTTGTTCATCCATCATCATCGATGAGGACAGCGACACCATTAGTCATTTTGAGGCTGGTTGCAGTGTGTCCAAAGATGATTGTGCAGGCACGGAATGTCCTGGCACATATCGGCCAGACTTGTGTAGACACTGTAGTTGATGCGCTGGTGGCTCTGGACTTGTGCAGCTCATGCTTAAGTTGTGCTTCTGCAATACACCTTGCTTCGTGAGCTTGACAGCCTTTGTGGATGAGGCAGTGCCAGGTAGGGTGGTTTTATGCCAGCATTTCCCAGGTGGTCGTGTCAATGTCAAATGACTTCAGAGAGTGTGTCTTTGAAATGTTTCTTCTGCCCTCCGTGCAAGCGTCTTCCAGCAGAGAGTTCCCCAAAATGGAGCTGTTTGGGTATGCACTCGTCTGACATATGGATAACGTAACCTACCCACCTGGTCTGCATGCTCATCAGCAGTGTGTGGAGTGATGGTAGACTTGCTCTAGAGAGAACTTCAGTGTCTGGTACTTTGTCTTACCAACAGATGCGTAATATTCTGCGAAGACAAGTCATGTGGAAATGATTGAGCTGTCTTACATGTCTTCAATACACAGGCCACGTTTCACAGGCATACAGGAGGGTAGTGAGTACAACGGCACTGCAGACCTTCTGTTTTGTTGCTGGGCTGATTTCTCAACGTTCCCATACAAAGGAATGTAGTCTACCGAAAGCAGAATTTGCCTTTGCTATTCTGCAGTTAACTTCTGCATCAATTGTCACTGCTTGGGAGAGGCTGCTGCCAAGATAAGTGAACTGGTCCACTGCCTGTAGTTTCTGGCTTTTGATTATGATGATAGATTCTGTGTGCAGTGCACGACGAGCAGGCTGGTGCATGACTTCAGTCTTTTTAATGTTGATGGTGAGTCCAAAGTTGTAACAAGCCATGGAAAATTTGTCCATACTGACTTGCGTCTCTGGCTGTGAGCCAGCATACAGGGCGCAGTCATCGGCAAAGAGGTATTCTCTCAGAACCGTCTCTTTTACTTTAGCAATAGCTTGAAGTCTCCTCGGATTGAAGAGCTTCTCAACCACTTTGTACTTGAGGCTGATTCCAGCAACACTGTCCTGGAAGGCATCATTCAGCATAGCAATAAACATCATACTGAACAGTGTCGGTGCGAGCGCACAGCCGTGTTTGACACCAAAGGTGACTGGGAATGCCTCAGAGGATTCTCCGCTATCCAGTACTCTGGCCATCAAGGAACTGGCGTGATCATCTGAATGAATTTGGAAGGGCAGCCGAACTTTGACATGATCCTCCACAGGCCTTATCAGCTTACAGTGTTGAAGGCTTTCGTGAGGTCAACAAAGGTGTAGAGCTCGTGACTCTGCTCCTGACACTTCTCCTGAAGTTGGCTCACAGCAAAAATCATGTCAATAGTCCACGACCTTTGCGGAAACCACGCTGTGACTCTGGAAGCAGGCCCAGCTTCAGATGAGTGACCAGACAATTTAGAGGACTCTGAGGGTTTTTCCTGTGATGGAGAGCAGCAAGATTCCTTGGTGGTTGTTGCATGCTTGCTGATTGCCATTCCTCTTGTAGAGGTGTACGATGGAAGTATCTTTTAAGTTCCTGAAGAATGGATCCTTGCTTCCAAAAGAACTAGAACATCTCAGCTTATCAATAAGTGCAGAATCAGCAGCTTTATAGATCTCTGTGGGTATGGCATCTGCCCCTGGGGCTTTGCCATTGGATAGCTGGCTGATAGCTTTCGTGACTTCGGCTACTACAGGTGGGTCATCCATGGCACTGTTGATAGACCTGGGAATCCTGCTATTGCCTCATCGTTAATAGATGATGGTCGGTTAAGGACGGCTTCAAACTGTTCAGCCCATCTTTGCAGGATCTGGGCCTTCTCTGTAATGAGAGTTGTACCATCTGTACTGAGGAGGGGGGAACTCGAGAGAGATTGAAATCTATAGAGAGTGTTGAGGGCTTCATAGATCTGTTTCAAGTCATTTCTGTCAGCGTGTCCCTGTATTTCATCTGCCTTGGCGCTCAGCCAGGCATTCTACATTTTACACAGTTTATTCTGGACTGTCCTGTAAGCACTGGTAAAAGCGTTTTTCTTGGCAGCTGAAGATGGGTCATTCTGTCAGGGCTGATGAAGACGGTGCTTTTCACAAAGTATCTCCTCATCATTCTCATCGAACCAGTCATGCTGCTGCGGGTAGAGGGCTATGCATTTATATATGGATACATGGATAGCATCCCTGAAGCATTCCCAGTCATCCTCAGCACTACATGCAAGGTGTAGGTCAGCAAGCTTGATTTCTAAGTCTTCAGTAAGTGCTGAAGCTATACTGGGGTTCTTTAGCTTGGCCGCGTTGATTCTTTTCATAATCTTGCTTCCTGTGGTCGCCTCTTGGGTCTGATATGGAGCCTCATTTTGGAGACAATGAGCCTGTGATCTGGTCAGCAGTCAGCACCACACATGGCCTTGGTCACTCTGAAATCCTGCTGGTCTTTTCTCCTGATAATGACATAGTCAATAAGATGCTAATGCTTAGAGCAGGGGTGTATCCAGGAGGTCTTGTTACGGGTAGGCAGACGGAAGGTTGTGTTGGTCATGAGGAGGTTGTGTGCTGCATATGTCTTCAGTAAGAGTAGGCCATTACTGTTACATTTGCCCACTCCATGCCTCCCAATGACTCCCTGCCAGATTGCAGAGTCACGTCCTACTCTTGCATTGAAATCGCCAAGCAAAATCAGCTTGTCAGACTGCTCACTGCTGATAGTAGGGTGTCTAATTCTTTGTAGAACTTGTCTTTCATCTCGTCTGGGTTGTTCATTGTGGAGGCATAGGCGCTGATCAGGGTGGCTTGACTTCTGTTCTGTAGTGGAAGCTGTAATGTCATAAGCCGGTCGTTCACACCTTTGGGTAAACGATCAAGTTTCCAAACAAGGTGACTTCTGACGGCGAATCCAACTCCAGCATCACGATGCTCATCACTGCCGGGACTGCTCCAGAAAAAAGCGATTCCATCTCCGGTTTCAGTCAACTGACCTACGTTGCCAAGATGAGTTTTGCTCAAGGCTGCAATGTCAATGTTGTATCTTGCAAGCTCTCTGGCAACTAAGGCTGTTTTCTCTCTGGTCTGTCTGCTGTAGGGTTGTCCAAAAGTGTGTGCACGTTCCAAGTGCCAGTGGTGAGTGGTGTCATCTTGTGTTTTATTTTGTTTGTTCGACCACAAGATGGGATCCCCGCCAGCCGCGGTAAACTGGCCAGGGTGTAGTGAAGCAGGCAATGTTTAGGGCATCTTTTCTAGCCCCATCCTCATTCTGTGGAGGTGAACAGTGTGTTTCTGAAGAGGAATATTCAGTCGCCCAGGTAGACACCAAGTTTCACTGCTGCTTCGGTCAGCGGAAAATGACCATTAGACCTGAGCCGGTCCGTGATTACAGCTCCCAGTGTATCCACACCTGCTGCTTCATCACTCGCCCATCGCCATAAGACTTCAAGGGTTGAACACGATACTGATGATGGTGTTGAAACTAGCACTTGATTTGGATTCAAGTGAAGGAGAGTTGCGCAGCATCAGCCTTACTCTCCCCAATTCCCATCTAGATCCAGTGGTAAGAGAAAAGTCAAAATGGCTGGAGGTGGGACTAGGTGTCGTGGATGACCAGGATGTCTTCTGCGTCTTGCCCTGCTCTTCGCGTTCCACAATGCTTGCAGAGACTGCCTTCTTGACCGTTGGACCTTCAGTTGGTCTTGTCTGCTCAATCCGCTGGTGTCTGTCTGACATGCTGGGATAGACATCTCCCTATCTCACTGACGGTTGAGACCTGTCAGCTACCCTCACCTGGTTTAGGCAGCTTGTCGAGGCCGTTGCCCTGGGGTGTGGCTGCTGTCGAATGCAAACAGCTACAGGTGAGAGCTGAGTGCCAGGTGGGGACAAAAGATGGACAAACCGCCCTGAAAGGACGCGACATGTTCCCCCACCAAAGGTACTACCCCACCCTGACGCCCCATACACGCCCAATCTTAAAGACACAGACAATTTGAGTGGAGAGAGGTGTAAACACAGTTAAAGAGATGTGTATTGCCTCCAGACAGACAGTGAGATTTTGCAAGGCCAGTCAAGTTGTGGGGGTTATAGATAGTGTGACGTGAACTGTATGTCTGTATAAAGCAAAGGACATTGCCTTTTAGTAAAGTACTCAGTCATGTCTGCTGACCTCGCTTCAACTACCAAAGACCTAAGTCCTGTCTCAAATGTTAATGCTCTTTCATCTGTGAGTGGGGAGAATAATGCCTGAATAATCTCTGGCCCATGTCCAGAGATTAGCGCTCTCAGTGCGCCATGAACAGATGATGATGGAACACAATGGGTTAATAGTAATGGGGATGAGATGGTGATGTGTAATAGCAACTTTAGTAGTCATGTGCAAAAGACTGTGTTAGAAAGAGGCAATGTTCTGTTCACAACAACGCTGTATTCCCCTAGAAACTTATCATTATATATAGTGTTAATAAAGTAGTTTTGGGAAGCCTTTCCACTATAGACCACAAAATAAACCACAAAATAGAGTGACATTATATTTGGGTGGCATTGTAGCATAATGCATTAATAATGTTGGTGTCACATATTTTTGAATATAATCCTACGTGCTCCATTTTTTCAGCAGTTGCAATGTTTTTTTTTTTGTTCGTTCATGGAACATGAGCAACACTGGCTGGTCAGCATTTACTACCCATCCCTAGTTGCCTGAGAGCAGTTGAGAGTCAACCATATTGTTGTGGCTCTGGAGTCACATGTAGGCCAGACCAGGTAAGGATGGCAGATTTCATTCTGTAAAGGACATCAGCAAACCAGGTGGGCTTTTCCAACATTTGACAGTTGCTTGATGGTCACTCTTAATTCCCGATTTATTTTTTATTGAATTCAAATTCCACCATCTGTCGTGGTGGGATTGGAACCCTGGTCCCCCAGACCATTAGCTGAGTTTCTGGATTAATAGTCTAGTGATCATACAACTAGGCCATCACCTCCCCACATTGCAGCTTGATAATCTACACAGGAATGTTACCTCTGAAAAGCAGAGGAGACTGTTTCCCTACTGCCCTCAATCTTGATCTGACTCCAAATGATAAAGGCCGAAGCTCTGTCTCCAATCTTGCTCTCTCGCTTGAGTCAGAAGGTTGTGTATTCAAGCCCCAGTTCAGAGGCATGAGCAAGAATCTAGGCTGACATTCCTTCAGTGCAGTCCTGATGGGGTGCTACGCTACCTTCAGTGCAGTCCTGATGGGGTGCTACGCTACCTTCAGTGCAGTCCTGATGGGGTGCTATGCTACCTTCAGTGCAGTCCTGATGGGGTGCTATGCTACCTTCAGTGCAGTCCTGATGGGGTGCTAAGCTACCTTCAGTGCAGTCCTGATGGGGTGCTACGCTACCTTCAGTGCAGTCCTGATGGGGTGCTACGCTACCTTCAGTGCAGTCCTGATGGGGTGCTACACTATCGGTGGTGAAACCATGTGTCAGATGAAGTATCAATCCGACTGTTCTCTTCTGTGGATATGTATAAAATTTCCCACACCCACTATTTCGAAAATGTCCTGGTCAATATTTATCCCTCAAACAACATCACTAACACAGCAAGTCACTAATGTGTTGTTTGTAGGAACTGGCTGTAAACAAATTGACTTGCCCATCTTTCACATGACAGGATGCAAGACTGGGCGGAGAAGTAGCAGATGGACTTCAACGCGGATAAATGTGTAGTGGTCCATTTTGGCAGGAATAATGGGATGAAGGAGTACAATATAAGGGATAGGAGTCTTAGCTGTGTTGTAGAGCAGAAGGATCTTGGGGTCTGGGTCCATAGGACTCTTAAATCGACCTCGCAGGTGGAGGAATTGATCAAGAAGGCGTCCTGGTCCTGGTCGCCTCATTATAGGAAGGATGTAGAGGCTATTGAGAGGGTTCAGAAGAGATTTACAAGGATGCTGCCTGGATTAGGAGGCACGCCTTGTGAAGATAGGTTGAGGGAGTTGGAACTCTTCTCACTGGAGAGACATAGGTTGAGAGGCGACCTGATAGAGGTTTATAAAATGTTGAGAGGGATAGATAGGGTGGACTCTCAGAGACTATTTCCCCGAGCTGAAATGGTCACTACGAGAGGACACAGATTTAAGGTGCAGGGAAGCAAATACAAAGGAGATGTCAGGGGTAGGTTTTTCACTCAGAGGGTGGTGAGTGAATGGAACCGACTGCCGTCGGAGGTTGTTGAGGCAAACTTACTGGGGTCTTTTAAAAGACTTCTGGATGAGTATGTGGAAAAGAATAGGATAGGGGGTTATAGATAGGTCTGTGGATTGGTGGATGTGATCGGCGCAACTCGTGGGCCGAAGGGCCTGTTTGTGCTGTATTGTTCTATGTTAATTGTGACTGTATTTCAAAAAGTACATCTTTGGTTGGAAAGCCTATTGGGATGTCACGAGATGCAAATTCTTTCTTCTTTCCATATGATGCAGACTGGAACAATCCAAAACGGAATTGAAATACCAATTGATCTGTGTCTGTCACTGAGTTGAATGTTGCAATATTTTTTCAGAATGTGAGACCTTCCAATGATTTATTTTCTCCCATCCACCCCCCTTCTCAGCCAACTCCAATATTATCTAAACTGTCTAAATCTGCCACAACCTTGAATATAGCCATGAATTTCTTGTTCATTAAAATGTGTGGTCTTTCCAATGTGATAACTTTGAAGATAAATGCACTGCTTACTGTGGTACTTAACCCTTTTAGTGTCCGCCCTTTCTGATTTAGCCTGGGATTTTCAAAACTTGGGAATTAACCATAGAATTCCTACACTGCAGAAGGAGATCATTGGGCCCATCGAGTCTGCACTGATTATAATCCCATACAGACTCTATCCCCATAATCCCAGGCATTTACCTTAACTAGTCTCCCTGACATTAAGGGGCAATTTTTTAGTATGGCCAATCCACCTAACCTACACATCTTTGGTTTGTGGGAGCACCCGGAGTAAACCGATGCAGGCACAGGGAGAACATGCAAACTTCACACAGACGAGGCTGGTAATTGATTCTGGGTCCCTGGCACTATGAGGCAACATTGCTAACCACTGTGCCACCATGCTGCCCCTGATCGATTTTGAAAATTTGATTATTGCTGAAAAGAGTTTTGTCAAATTTTACATCCTGCAGTCAGCCAATTAATCAGTTCCATTTTGTCCTGCAGTGTAAATTGTTATGATAGTTTGAAATTTGGTATTTTCAAATTGGTCCTGATGAGTGCAAGAGGAAAAGCTTCAACAACCTTTCTCTTTTCAGTAACATTCAAGATATTGTGAAAGAAAGACTTTCATTTATAAAATATACAGGATGTCTGAAAGCATTTAACAGCCAAGAAATTAAGCTTGAAATACAATGAAATGTAGGGAATATGGCAGCCCATTTGAAAGCAAAGTAAGACGCCACAAACACTGACGTTGTAATTCACCAGATAATCTATTTAGACATGTTGGTTCATGAATAAATACCAACAGGAGGGTGTCATTACAATATAGTAGGTTACCAGAGGCAACTTTCATTATAAATGTGGATGTAAGAATTTGTATAATGAAAGGACTCAGCAGGAAGTGAGAACAGACGCAGAAGTTTCAATATATTAATTAATAAAGTAATACGCAACCTCTTAATTTACTCGCAATTGGAAATTAGAACTTCAAAGTAATTCCCTCAGTCTCTCCTCTGACAAAATGCCCAAGAGACAATACCTGTGATAGTTTAGCATTGCTTTCTATTTTGTGGAAACTATAATTTTGTAATGTAAAAAGATAGCAGCTAGATGGATTGACCATGTTAAATTGCCTCTTAGTGTCCCAAGATGCATAGGTTAGGGGATTAGTGGGGTAAATGCGTAGGGTTTCAGGCAGAGTAAGATGCTCTGTCAGAATCTTATCCAATTAACAGCACCTGTGATAGTACAGCATATCCTCCATACTGCCCTGGAGCACTTTAGGGTGGGACTCGAATCCACAACCTTTTGGCTCAGGGGCAAGACTGCAGACAACTGAGCCATAGTTACCACCTGGGATCTTTGATTTTCCGATGGCTTGCTTGTGAAGACGTGAGGGACATCCAATTCCACAATGACAGCCACCTTTGTTGACCCACAAGTGATACAATATCTACATTCCACTTCATTTTAGGGGCGGCATGGTGGTTAGCACTGATGCCTCTCACATTATCTGCACCTTTAAGACTTGATTAGCGGTAAAGACTCACATTCTGTAAACTGAGTTTGTGTCTTTATATGCCCTGTTTGTGATCAGAACTCCCACTCACCTGATGAAGGGCAAAGCCTCGAAAGCTAGTGGCGTTTGCTATCAAATAAACCTGTTGGACTTTTAACCTGGTATTGTGAGACTTCTTAGAGTGTTTACCCCGGTCCAGTGTCGGCATCTCCACTTCATGTCACACAGCACCAGGTTCCTGGATTCAATTTCCAGCTTGGGTCACTGTCTGTGTGGAGTCTGTATGTTCTTCCGGTATCTGTAGATTTCCCCGGGTGCTCTGGTTTCCTCCCACAGTCCGAAAGATGCTGGTTTAGTTGGCCATAATAAATTCTTCCTCAGCGTCCCTGAACAGGGGCAAGAGTGTGGCGACTACGGGATTTCACAGTGACTTCATTTCACAGTAACTTAATGTAAGCCTATTTGTGATACTAATGAATAAACTTCAATTTCAGCCTACAGTTAATTGCTGTGGGAGAACACACTGACAAACGTATACCCCCATATCCCGTCACAGAATTCTGACTGACTCGGGAGAGCTATAAATGACTTCAAATGTGCAATCGCTGCTTTCCCACTGAATGAGATTTCAGTGCAGAAAAATCGCTGCAAATCTGTGGGAAATGCAGCAAAGCCAAATGTAGATCTTTTTTGGAAATGACTGTGAAGTGCAATTAAAATGAGCAGGGCTGTCACTTCTTATGTAAAAGCTGCATAAACAGTTGCTTTTTTTGGGAACTGCTGATCAGTGCTTTAATTGTAAATGTTACTAGAGATTTAAGTCTGACCAAAAAGCTGGTTGAAATTATACTTCTTTCTGCCCCCAAAATACATTTTCTGTTTTTGTATTTTGACAGAAATTCTGGTGATATTTTTAAAGTTTGCTGACACCTCAGCAAGAACTTTCAGAAGAAGAGCTTTGGGTCTCAAAGATAGTGTCACACAATTAGGGCGTTGTTTCCACCTAAGGATTTATATATAGCCTCTTATGGCATTCCTTTGCTGTGTTGGAGCAGGCCATTGGCGTTCTGCTTTCTCCCCCGGGATTTGTGCTGGCTTGTTTGCTGGTTGCTGACTCTGTTCAAACAGGAGACAGCTGCAGTAATCTTTTCAGCGGCGTGAAGGATTCAGGCAAAACAGAGTCAACTTGTTTGTCAAGCTCCAGCTCTGCTTGATATCCCGGGCACCCCCTGCAGGAGAGGGTGTGCTTCAGGCACTATTTAACCTTCTACGACAACCCAGCCCCTCCACCCCCAGCCCCTCAGACACACACCTGCCAATGGGAAGGAAAATGTTAATCAATGGGAAGAAATGGTGATCATCAGATCTCTTATATTTCCACTAGCAATAATCTAGGTGGCACAATGCTTAGTACTGCTGCCTCAAAGTGTCAGGGACCCAGCTTGGGTCACTGTCTGTGTGGAGTTTGCATGTTCTCCCTGCATCTGTGTGGGCTTCCTCTGGATGCTCCAGTTTCCTCCCACAGTCTGAAAGATGTGCAGGTTAGGTGCATTGGTAATACTAAATTCACTCTGTGTATGCAAACAAGCGTCAGAGTGTGGTGACTAGGGGATTGTCGCAGTAACTTCACTGCAGTGCTAACGTAAGCCTACTTATGACACTAATAAATAAACTTTAATCTGTCAGAGGGGGAAAGGTATCGCTTTCAGACAGCAATCTGAGTAATGTCAGAAACTTTAACCAGAGCATCTGCTTCTTTGGAAGCGACAACCCATTAATTCCTCCCTCAGCATGAGGGAGGTCTCATGTCACATCACCCATGGTCAGATAAAATATAGAAATTGTTGGGAGGACCCAGTATGCGGGCGGTACAGTGACACAGTGGTTAGCGCTGCTGCCTCACAGCAATAGGGACCCAGGCTCAATTCCCGAGTTTTCTCTGGATGCTCTGGTTTCCTCCTACAGTGCCAAGGTGTGCGGGTTACTTGGATTGGCCATGCTAAATGGCCCCTTAGTATCAGCGGACTAGCTACAGTAAATGCAAGGGGTTGTGGGGATAGGACCTGGGTGGCACTGTGATCGGTGCAGACTCAATGGGCCGAATGGCCTCCTTTTATGCTGTATGATTCTATATCAGTTTAGAAGGCGCAATCTTACTGGCTGTTCATGTCCCACTGCCAATGAGGATGGATATTTTGGCATCCAGCCAAATCTCTATTCAGTGCAGCGATACTAGAAAATCCCACTGGCGTGAATGGTTGTAAGAGTCAATGGTTTAAGTCTGTGTGACTGGCTGTAAAGAGGGATACAGGATAAAAGGAGAACTTGCATTTATATAGCACCTTTCATGACCACCAGACATTTCAAAGCATTTTTGGAGTGTCGTCACTGTTATGATGTAAGGAACGTGGCAACCAATTTGTGCGCAGACAGTTCTTAAAGGCAGCAATTCTTGTTGCGATGTTGATTGAGGGATAAATATTGGCCAGAACACTAGGGGTAACTCCACTACTTCCCTTTGAAAAATAAAAATAAGCTGGTGAGGCCTAACAGGGCTTCAAAAGACAACAACTGCAACAGTGCAGTACTGCAGTACTGTATTAACCTAGATTTTTGTGCTTAGATTTTGGGTGATATTTATGTGAGATAGGCTGAACAGTAGAAGTTTGCTATGGCTTTTCCCTCCTGTGAATGTCTATAGGGAATCAGCCTCTGATAGTGACAGACAGCAAACTGCTTGCAAACATCTCAGCAATGTCAAGGTATTATGAACAGTATCAGCATCATATCAAGGCATGCATCTTATCATTGGTGTGAAGAGTATCATTGGTTTTATCAGATCTGGGGTGCAGAGAATCCTACAGAATTTGGAGTAAGGAGAAAAATAGATGTTTGCTAAAATGATGGAACAGGATTAAACAACGATATCAACTTGGTAACACTTGTACATCTAAATTAGAAAACAATTGGTTCAAGTCACATTCCTACAGTCTTATATGCACAACCTAGGCTGATATTCCAGTTTTGAGGAAGTGCAGCACTGTTGGAGGTACCTTTTCTGCAGATGAGAAATTAAATCATGGTGCCATCCACTCTCAATCAAGAGCATAAAAGATTCTGAGGCACAATATATAAAACAGCAGCAATAGCGGTTTTCTCCGGTCTCTGTCAATGTTGATCCCTCTAACAATATTACTTGGAGATAGGGAGGTTGATTCTCTAGCCTTCCTTGGTGTGTTTCTCGTGGTGGAAATGGTGCACCATTGGGAGTGACAGGATCTTCTGGTACATGGCGGTCAATGGGATTTCCCACATACCGCACCCCGTGCCATAGGCAGGGCCAGAAGATCCCGCCGGTATGAACAGCTGGAGAACTCCAGTCTAATGAGTTATTGTCAGAGAGCAACATGTGGGATCTTGCTGTGCACAAACTGACCGCCACCTCTCTTGCATGTAAAACAATAAATACGCTCGTTATGATTGGGTGAGGGAAGTTTGGGAGTTCTCACTTCCCTCTCCTCATTTGACCTGAACAGTTTTCTTTTTAAAAAAAAGTGCACTTGTCAGTTCGCTGAGCATTTACATGTTTAGCTAAAGGTGATCATAAAGGAACCATCGAGACAGGTTGACACTAAAGAAGATTATTAAATATAACTTGACCTAAGCAAAAATAATAAAACACGCTCTAACTTACACACCTGTTAAGTTCACACACGTTCTCTCACTGTCGCAAGTCAAAGTTCACACACACAAATAGATTTCAGAGCAGGAAAGAGTTGATAGGTCTGGAGAATTAAAAGGAGTATAGTGTCTGTGGATGTTGATGACTCTTCTAGCTTCAGGCTGAACTTGGTATCTTGAGACTTTCCCTCAGTAGTCCTGTAGCTTCTAGTCTCATGGTGGTTTTAAGATATAGTGGGCTGATTTGCTTGTCTTCCTGAAGACACTGATACTGGGTTGATTTCTCCACAAAGTCTCTGTCTGCAACAAAGGCAGCCCTCTGTGGCCACAGCAAACAGGGTTCAAAAGCGTTTAAGTTAGGCTGGACAGAGTTGCGGGGAGGGCCTCGTTATAGGTCTTCTCTCATCACGTCCCAACTGCTTGTCCTCTTACGACAGAAAGCAGAGCTTAGACACACAGAGGACGAGCCTGTAATGTGATCATCACCTGGTGATTCAAACAAGCTCGTTCCTTGTGTATTGCCCTTTCTAACTTAATGTCAGAGATTCCCATCCCTCCATTGTTCAAATGATTAGATTTTCCCATTTTAGCTTCATGAGTTCATGGCAAGGCTTTTCAAGTTTTCGTGCTGTCTCCCCCTCTGGTAAATGCCGTGGGGCATTGAAATTGCTGTTTACTTCCTTTGGCAGGACTGTAATATATTACTGGGCGGAAAGGGGCCATAAAATCCTGGCCTGTGTCCAGGAAGCCCCTGCCCAATATCTTGGGAAAGTGCCTTGTTACTGTACTAATAGGAGCAGGGTTTATGACTCACTCATGCTCTCCTGTGGTCATTGTCCTTGATGGCTCTATCTTAGTTCATTGACATGTGGCAGACACGGTGATACAAATTGGGCAGCCATCTTTGGCTGCAAGTTCAAGTCTAGGTCAGAATGTTTGCTCTTGTGTCAGGTGTGACGAGTCAGAAAATTCCAGGTTCTGCAAACTCAACTCCGGAGGAACTGCCCTGGAAATTTGGATTTTAATTAAGGGGGGGTGGTGGCTTTATGGGAGTCATGGTCAATGCTCCTGGAAAGAGTGCATAGGGAGCCATAGGAGCCTTTAGATGCAGGGGTGAACTGGGCAAAAGGACTGTCACTTTGTCCCAGATCTTTTAAAAATAAGAACAAAACAAAAATTAGCCCTTCAGCATTCACCTCTCTTTCCACCACCTCCCCTCCACACACATACAAACACACTCCCATGCCAATCCATATCATCTCAGGTCTCCACCCAGCCCCATGATCATTCATCCCATCAAAGCTAGCCTATATCTCACTACATATCCTTTATGGCTCTCAAATTCTCCATGCTAACCTATGCCCTTCTACAACCCCCATGGCCCATTATAGCTTTGATTGCTATTTAATAAAAACACTCATTAATTTAAAAAAAAACTTTGAACTTTCTTTAACCTCATGTAAAAACAAGCATTTGTATTCATGGTCCCACTTCATAAACATTATAAGCTTGGAGCTGTCAATCAAATTATGAACTGACAGGCACCCCACTGTGATAATAGAAAGTTGCAAGATCAGTCACATAGTCCTGATTCTGTAATGATTTCTCTCAGTTTTACATCAACAGCAGAGTGAAATAGCAAACAATGTTTTTTTTTTAAATTCTGGATTCTGCGACTTTGGAATTCACTGCTTCACAAGGCAATGGAGACAAAGTCATTGAAATATTTTTAAGATGGAAGTGTATAGATTCTTGTTAGGCAAGGGAATAAAAGATTATCGGAGGTAGATGCAAATGTGGAGTTTGAAACATAAACAGATCAGCCATGATTGTATTGAATGACAAAGCAAGCTAAAGGGGCCTAATTTTGCTTCTGTTTCGTAATTTTGCTTACTCATAACTTTACAGACTTTTTTAATCCAAGAATTTGAGGGCAGGGGATTTAAATGCATCAACAATTAATGAATTTAACAGTACCAATTAGTTTAGGTGCTTATTGCACACATTGATGTGTCATGTAATAATCCCAAAAAGCATCTCACTTCTTCCAAAGTTGTCTCTAGACCATATTAAAAAGGGTACCTTACTTCTTAAAAGAACTGTAAGAATTTTAGATTTTCTCCAACAGGTCCAACGTGCAAAAATTGTATTTCCCACTCTGCCCGTGCAAAGATCAGATCTGACTGAATGCAGCCTATTTCTGCCTTAAGTTTGACCCATTCCCATTTCCCCACTCAAATATTGTGAGGGATAGGTTCCGAATTCAGGCCTCCAGCTCCACTTTTGCAAAGATGGAGACCCCCTCTATCTGCACGAAAACTCGGGGCTTAACCTCTTTTTTTTAAAGTTTCCATTTTAAAAAATTTCAGCTTATATTTCTAGCCATTGGATTAAAAATCATTCTTTGACAGAAAGTATGTTTATGTAACCCATTTCAAAGATACCCCTGGACTATAAAATCTTTGCGGAGTCCTGAGGCTATGAAAATCACTAGAAAAATACAAGTTGTTTTCTCGTTCATTTCTTTTTCTCTCATTCACTTTCCTTTTTGCACTCTGACACTATCTCTGTAGAGAGTAGTATAGAGGTCTGGTGAAGCCAGAATCCTGCTCAAGAGTCGCAGATGATTTGTTGTGTGCTACTAAGGTTTGTTGTCCATTAGGAAATATGTTGGCTAAAATTGCAACTTCAACTTAAATCAGAATTTGAAATGGAAGAGGTGAAGATTAATGAATATAAAGCTGCATCAAATCCTAACTCAAATCTGTAACTGCAACATCTACTGTTCAACAAACTGTTTAAGTTGGTTCAAGTACCCCCATGCTTTGTGACTCTTCTTTCGACTGTTTTGTCAATTGAGAACTGGGTTTTTTTTTTCTGAGGCGATTCATGGTGTTACAGAGTCAGTAATCATCTGTTCGAAGATAAAGTTCTTGAGACTGAGTCACTCTTGACTTAGCCAGTTACCTGCAAAGTTCTTACATGTTCAGTGAGTTAGCAAGAAGGCGAGCTAGTTTAATATTCTATCAACTTACACTGCTTTCTGCTCAGAAATTCTGCACCCTCAGCCCAGTGATCTGACCATTCTAGGTTTTCTGGTGCTGACAACAGTGCTCATGTTATTTATATCATAAAATCTGTTTAAAATTGGTTGATGAAAGTTGAACCAAAGAGATTAACTGTGGAGCGTCTGTCAAATTCTGCTGGACCCCAGGTTATGGGATGACCTGGAATTGTCAGGCTGGCCACTCAGGACTTGTGGCCTTGTGATGCCCATTAGCAGTGGTAAGTATGCAAAACCCACATTTAGTGTTCTCCAAACGATTAAACATTGGGCAGTGGCTCACTTCATGAGGTCAATGAGAAAGCACAGGCTAATAATTTAATCCTAACTCGGTCTTATGTAGGATAACATTGTCTGTTCTGCTCGAGAGGTTTGGGGGTCACAGGTGACCAAAGAATCTTTTCAATCCTCCAGACCTTGCAACCCCAGAAGACTTGGGAATATAGAAATATTAATTTTGCATCCAAAAGCTTCCAATTTGAGGGCAGCAAGGGAGCACTGCGGCCTCACAGTTCCAAGCACCCAGGTTCATTTATCTCTTGACATGGATGGTGCACCAGTGATCAGTTGCCTTTGAACAGCACTTTTGATGATTTTTAGTTTCATTTATTAGTGTCATAAGTAGGCTTACATTAACACTGCAATGAAGTTACCATGAAAATTCCCTCATTGTCACACTCCGGCACCTGTTTGGGCATACTGAGGGAGAATATAGCATCTAACCAAGTTGGATCACTATTTGTGTGGAGTCTGCACATTCTCCTTGTGTCTGCATGGGTTTCCTCCTGGTGCTTTGGTTTTTTACTACAGTCTGAAAGACATGCTGGTAAGGTGCTTTGGCGACACTAAAATCTCCCTCACTGTATCTGAACAGGCACCGGAGTGTGGTGACTAGGGGACATGCACAGTAACTTCATTGCAGTGTTAATGTAAGCCTACTTGTGACACTAAGATTCAATATCATCAAAAGTGCTGCTCAAAAGCAACTGATTATTGTAGCATTCATATCAGAGATAAATGAACTGCTCCCGAATTCTCGCACTAGTACATCACTCTGATTATCTACTACAGTTTTACTTTTGAGGGCAAGCAAAGAATTTTCTGCAGATGTGTTACTGTGCATCCTGTCTGTAACAGGAAGTGCATGTTATACATAAGGAATCCAGTGAACATGTGACAGTTCTTGGCAAATGATAGAAGGTGTTCACCATTTTAACCTCCCTTTCAGGAAGACTCCACTTGTGAACAGACCTGACGATTTGGCTTTTAATGTCCTCCTTAGCAACATATTGTGGTAAAACAATGACTCGTTGAACTTCAGACTCTGTGCGAGGTTTGCGTCCTCCCCAATGTACTGACACAGACTCAATGTGATGGTGCAGTTTGTCCGGCACAATTGTGATTAAATGATCTTTCTACAACTGGGTGGTTTAAACTGTGCTGTTTTGTTACTGGGTAAAATTGTACGTTTGTTTCTCAATCGCTGGAATTACGCAATAGGTCATCATTAATACTGAAGCAGTCATGGAAATATTTAATTCAGTCCCTGGTCTTTAATTATAAACTCATGTCTCGCAGTCTTGGATAGAGTAATGTTGACCCACTCAATATTTCTTTTGCATTGAGCTGATCAGAATAATGGTCTACACTACCCCAATTCATAACTGTAGTATCTTAGGAACTTAGAAACACTCTGGTAATACAGGTATTGTAGCTTAGCAATTCAATGGTACCACAACCAATTTTCAAACACTGAAGGGCACTGGAGGGCAGGCATGAGATGGTCATTACAAGCCAGAATTCCCACCCCAGTATATCACTCAGGTTATATAATGAATCATTATACTGCTGCACTTTTATGGTAGTCTTACTGTCAAAAATTGTACATCGTGCCCACACATTAAATAGATGATTGGCTCCTCACATATGCCAATAGGGAACTGCACTACATCATTGGTTTGCCACAGAAACACCATGCACTGATTGCACTCAGGAAAATTCTGCATATAACCTGTGATTAAATCTCCAGGACTGGCATAGGGAATCACTGACCTCCCTGTAGCACTCATTGATTACGAGCTCCCTGAGAATTGGTAATTAACTCACCAGGGGAATTTTATCCCAAGCTCTGTATAAAGCAGGCCCCTGAGTGGGTCCATTATTAACCCATTTAGACCTGTTTGCATTCATCACAGGCTTTGATTTTTCTTTTATTTTGTGTTGTTCCTTTACAACTGACTCCTAAAGTTATTACATGGATTAAGAGCTGGTCCTAAAAGGAATCTCTGCCAGCCATTGCCATCAAGCTAAGTGGTTGAAATCTGTTTCCTCGAATATGGAGCTTGGAGGTTCAGGAGTGCTGCTGCTCCACAGGAACCCACTTCCTTAGTGCCCTCACACATCCTTCACTCACCCCACCACCCACCCTTCCCAACCCTCCTCACTCACCTGAGGGCTTGATGCAGTGTCAGCTAGTGTCTAGTCAGCAGCTCGTCCACACTGTAAGCCCAAGGCCTAACACTTGGGCACCACCATTTACGCACAGGGACTGAGTAACTTGCAGACCAGCGTATTCATTCAGATCAGTTGCCCGTAGGAATTTGCTGCGGGCAAATTGGTTGTTTGATGTCAAAAGAGAGACACTTCATGAATGCAAGTTGTTTTTTTCTGTGGACTTGGGGGGTTTTTGGGTTAGATTTTGAGGCAAGCTGAGAGGTGAGATAGCAGTCACAAATCGCTCCATTGTGGTGATACATAATAACACCTTCACTCCCAATTGATGGCCTGGGGTGAAGGGTGATGTATCAATTTTAAAGGAACAAGGGAAGTCTGCAGAAGTTTATGCAGATTGATTTTAAAGTATCGTAAAATCCTTACAGTGCAGAAGGCGGCTATTCGGCCCATCAAGTCTGCACTGACAACAATCCCACCCAGGATATCTCTCCATAATTCCATACGTTTACCCTGGCTAGTCCCCCTGACACTAAGGGGCAACTTAGCGTGACCAATCCATCTAATCCGCATATTTTTGGACTTGGTCAGAAAGTTTAAATCTTATTGTTTTTCCCCCAGGACAGAAGAGTTTCATGTTTTCCGACATAATTGTGGGGAAGAATCTTTGCCGGTTCTGTGACATTGAGCTCACCAGTTGCACCAACAGTGGTGTCTGTGCTGTTAACTGCAGCGTTAACTCGTTCTGTGAACTGCAAGAAGAGGTGTGCGTCTCGATCTGGTAAGGGCCTTTGATCTTTGCAATTCCTTCTGATCTGGGTACATTCGGTGTAAAATATTTTTTATACACTGCTGGTCCTAAAATATCTCACAGTGCAATTTGAGGAAAATCAGAAGAATCTTTCTTAGCGTTCTGGACATCATTTGTCACTCAATCAACATCTTAAATATATGATCGAGGCATTTATCTCAGTGCTATTTTTGGCAGCTTGCTGTGTGCAATTTGACTGCCACATTTCAAAGGTGCTTAATTGGTTGGCAAGTGCTTAGATTAGATTATTTATTAGTGTCACATTAACACTGCAGTGCAGTACTGTGAAAATCCCCTAGTCGCCACACCCCAGCACCTGTTCAGGGACAGTGAGGGGGATGACCAGTGCCCCTAACCAGCATGTTTTTTTTTAAACGTTTATCTATTTATTGGTGTTGCAAATAGACTTACATTAACACTGCGATAAAGTTACTTTGAAAATCCCGAGTCGCCACACTCGGGCGCCTGTTTGGATACACTGAGGGAGGGAGAATTTAGCACGACCAATGTACCTAACCAGCATATCTTTTGGAGTGTGGGAGGAAATCGGAGCACCCGGAGAAAACTCATGCAGACATGAAGAGGATGTACAGTGACCCAAGACAGGAATTGAACTGGGGTCCTTGATGCTGTGAGGCTCAGGTGCTAACCACTTTACCACCATGCCTTGGGACATGCTGAGGTCATGAAATGTGTCATATAAATGCCGTATAGACTTTCTTTGTGATTGGGATCATTGTTGGTTGCTGTTAGTGGGTAATGATCATTTACTTCTTGTCATGTAATCTTCAGTAGTTAGTCAAGTCAGTCTGGGGCAAGGGATGTAACTGAAGGTCCATTTGTTTTTTTTATTAGTTATGGTTCGTTTACTTATTATTGAATAACTCTAGTGAAGAGACAAGACCCACCATTTAGATCCAAGATTGTCCTTTCTGTTGTTTAGAAGGTGCCTGTCAAAGGCCATTGGTTTAGGCAGCTAGCTGCTTCACAGCACCAGGATTCTGGGTTCAATTCCGGCCTTAGCCCATTGTCTGTGTGGAGCCTAAGTGTTCTCTATGTCTGCATGGGTTTCCTTCAGGTGCTCCAGTTCCCCCTTACAGTCCAATGATGTGCGAGTTAGGTGGATTGGCCATGCTACATTGCCCCTTAATGTCAGGGTAAAAATGTGAGGTTAAGGGGATGAGACCTGAGTGGAATTATTGTCAGTATAAATTCAATGGGCCAAATGGCCTCCTTCTGCACTGTAGGGATTCTATGAGAGTACCACGTAATTTATTTAATCCCATATGTCCTGTGAATTATGATGGTAATAATGTGCCATAATGACTTGTACTGCTTTGCTTTAGGAAGGTTGAAAGGTAGTCTAATGGAGAGGTTTAAAATTATAATATGTTGTGATGGGATAGACACACACAAACATATGAATTAGGAGCAAGAGTCGGCCACTTAGCCCTTTGAATGTGCTCTGCCATTCAATAAGATCATGGCTGATTTGATTTTAACCTCAACCCCACATTCCTGCCTACCCTTGATAACTTTTCACACCTTGTTTATGTAGAGTCTGTCCAGTTCGGTCTTAAACGTATTCAGACTCAGCCTCCACCTCCCCTGGCAGAGAGAATTCTGAAGACTCTCAATTCTCTGAAAGAAATAATTTTCCCTCCTCTGACCGATCCCTAATTTTTAAGCAAGAGGATCAATGCAAAGAGTCTGTTCCTCTGATGGGAAGTCCTGAAAATGGGTGCACAATTTTATTATTAAAGCCAGACCAGCTGGGAGTGAAATCAGGAAGCATTTTCCCACAGAAAAAATAATGGAAATGTGGAATTCTCTGGCAGATCTGTATCTCACTGCTCACCTTTTTGTTCCATATAGAAACATAAAATCCTATAGTGCAGAAGGAGGCCATTCGGACCTCGAGTCTGTACCAACTACAACTCCCCCAATGCCATATGTTCAAAACCTCATAACCGTATGCATTTACCCTAGCTAGTTTACCTGACGCTAAGGGGCAATTTGGCATGGCCAATCCACCTAAACTGCACATCATTGGACTGTGGGAGGAAACCGGAATACCCGAGGGAAACCTCAGCAGTCATAGGGAGAAAGTGACAGACAGTGACCCAAGCCAGGAATCGAACCCAGGATCTTGGTGCTGTGAAGTGACACTGCTAACCACTGTGCCACCGTGCTACTCAGATACCCCTTATTTGATTAAAAATCTATTGTTCTCAAATCTGGAACATTGCAATTGGTCCCATGCATCCACGGCCTTTTTTGGGAGGAAAATTAGACTTCCACTATCTTCTATATAACAAAATGCTTCCAGCTTTCCCTTCTGAACAGCTGATCTCCAAATTTAAGACTGTCCTGCACTGTAATGATTCCAGGATTCTAAGTACCACATAATTTACAGGTTCTATGGGATTAAATGAATTATGTCAATTTAACCCTTTGGTCTTACCACTTTTTTTTTTTTTGTTCATTCATGGGACACTGGCATTGCTGGTTGACCAGCATTTATTGCCCATCCCTAGTTGCCTTTGGAGGGCAGTTGAGAGTCAACTACATTGCTATGGCTCTCGCCAGATGTAGGCCAGATCAGGTAAGGATGGCAGATTTCCTTCCCTGAAGGATATTATTCGATTTGATTTATTATTGTCACATGTATTTGTATACAGTGAAAAGTATTGTTTCTTGTGCACTATACAGACAAAGCATGCTGTTCATAGAGAAGGAGAGAGTGCAGAATGTGGTATTACAGTCATAACTAAGGTATAGAGAAAGTTCAACTTAATGCAAGGTAGAGAGAGTCTGAAAGAGTTAGAATGAAGTTTTAGAAGTATAGAACAAGAGTAAAAGATAGAATTGGAAGGTATGCTGGGCGCAGCTTGCAAGAAGTTGTCTAGCTCTGCCACCATCTATATCATGTGAACCAGACAGGTTTATTGCATTTATTGCCCATCTTTGGTTACCATGACACAATGGAGTCACATGTAGGCCAGACCAAACAAGGAAGGCAGATTTCTTTCCCTAAAGAACATTAGTGAGGCAAATGGGTTTTTCCGACAGTCGACAATGGTTTCATGGTCATCAGTAGATTCTTAATTCCAAAATGTCTCCCTCATCAAATTCTCTTTATCTTTCTAAACTTTAGAGGGAGAAAAAGTTGGCTGAGTTTCAGAGTTCATTGGGTATTTTTTGCTACTTTTGATATCTGATGCCCTGTACTTAAAGTTGTATTGAATCTTTTGCCTTCTCCAGTGCATTCCATACTTGGTCTTCACTCTTTCTAATCTCTCTCACACTTGCATCTCTCATTTTAAGCACACCTGCTTTATCTTAAAACTTTAGGAGAAAGCAAGATACCAATGTAACTGTGGAAACATTGTGCCATCGTCCAAACATCCCCCTGTACGGACACCTTCTGGATGACTACAATAATACAGAATGTAAGATGAAAGAGAAGAAGGTTCCAGGCTCTGTGTTTTACATGTGCTCATGTTCGTTTGAAGAGGAATGCAACAGATATCTGATATTCACTGAGGATGTTGGTAAGTTGGATTTAAAAATGAAGCTTACTTGTTGCTGTGATATTTGTGCATCAACCAAATACACCAAATCAACAAACTGTAGGATAAATGTTCAGTACAGTCCCCGAAAGAGATACTGCCACAAAGTAAACAGAATATGAAAGGAACCTTAAAAAACCTCAGGACAAAATGTGACCAAAGGGATCAGTAGGATACCCCAAGTGCCCAGCGGGCATGGAAGTCCTCGATGACACCAGCAGACTGTGAGTGCTCCCTTGTCGGAGATACCTGCCGGTGAATAGCGCCATGGAAGAGTAGACAGCAGGGATGGATGTTCCCCCACTCTTGACTACCTGTTAAATTTTCTGTCCTCGCTGAAGTGGAAATGGGATGTGAAGTTCGCACAATATGATTTTATGAAAAGTAAAAGCAATCATTTTGATAAGTTTAAGCCTATAAATCTTGTATTAAGATCTTTTGAGCCTTTGTAGTGTTAATGATTGACCATAATTCTCCTTGCTCTTACTTCAGTTGTCTGAATTACTGAACCTTTCATAAAATCTCTACAGCGCCGATGGAGGCCATTCGGCCCATTGAGTCTGTACTGACCACAATTCCACCTACACCCTGTTCCCGCAGACCCTCATATTTACCCTACTAATTCCCCGGCACCAGGTTGATTTAGCATGGTCAATCAACCTAACCCGCACACCTTTGGAGTGTGAAATCAGAGCACCTGGGGAAAACCCATGTAGACACAGGGAGAATGTACAAACTCCACACAGACAGTAACCTGGGGCCAGAATTGAACCTGGGTCCCTGGCACTGTGAGGCAACAGTGCTAACCATTGTGCAACCGTGTTGCCCCAAATTTCATATGATTGATCCAGCTAATCAGCTTTGGTATGTGGCTCTCCCAAGTCTAGGTATACCATGTTCCAGGCCCTCTTATTGCTAAACATTTTCCTCCAATCCGTGACTTCTCACTTGAAAAGAAATGCTGGCTTCTTGCATCTAGTAGCCAGGATTTTCCAGCCCCGCTCTGGCAGGACCTTCTGCGGGCAATGCTGTGGGCCAGCCATAAGTCCATTGACTTGTGGCAGGACTGGAAGATCCTGGGGGCCGGATGGGACTGGAAAATCCTGGCCAATGTTGCAAGCTGCGAAGGAGTTGTCCCAGACTGGGTAACTGTTCTAACAACAGCTTTCATTAATACTAAATTAATGCCCGCTGTGACACCCAAAATGTTCCAGGGTACTTAATTTTAAATTCAGATTTTACGGACACTGAGACAGGTGATCAAAAGCTTGGTCAAAGACTGGTTTTAAGAAGCACGTGAACAAAGAGTGTGGAGAGGCAGGGGTTTTAATATTCTAGGAGTTAAGGGGAGGCCCAGCCCTCAATGTTGGGGGGCTGAAAATCAGGGATACACATAAGGGAAAATTGGAGAAGCACAGCTGCCTTTTTTAGGACAGGGGGAGGTTCCAGAGATATGGGAGGTGCAACTATGGAGGGATTTATGAATGAGGATGGGTATTTTAAAATTCGAGGTATTTCCATGACAGCAGCTGGTGCACGTCGCAAAACAGACAGTGAATAAAACTTTGTGAGTGAAAAGATTAATGTACGTTAGATGGGCTTTAGATTGGCTTCACAGGTAGGTAAGCACAACATCGAGGGCTGGTGGGCTTGTACTGCACTGTAATGTTCTATGTTGTATTGGCAGCAAAGCATTGGATAGATTTTAGTTAACAAAAGGTGCAAGATATGAAGTTGGCCAGCAGGGCATTGGAATAACCAGTCCAGAGATAATAAAGGCATGAATGAGAGGCGGCAAGCTGAGAGTCGGGCAGTCTTGCGCCAGTCGGGGACCAGAGTCAGGCAGCCTTGTGCCAGTCGGAGGCCAGAGATGGGCAGTGTGACAGTGAGGACACAGACTGTTATGGTGATAGAAAAGGGAGTTGGAAACTCTGCTCCAGTTCAGATAAGATGCAAAGCTTATGAACAGTCTGATTTTAGCGTCAGGCAGTTGCCATGGGAGAGGTACAGAGTCAGTGACTAGAAAACAAAGTTGGGACTGGGGCTGAAGATAATGCCTTTCATCTTATTTGATTGTCTGTCAATCATTTTAACAGCAGACAGGTCGTGTGACGACAGATTAGACAATAGAGATGACAAGCATGGGTGGCTGTTATGAAGGCTCTTTGATGGGTGAAACTCTCTGAAAAGCTTGTGTTAAGTGTGAATGTTGAAGGAGTCTTCCTTGTGTAAACTTAACTCATCAAAGGCCGGATCCTTTTGTAATGGCCCCAAAAAATCAGGTTGAAGTTGCTACTTAATCACTATTTGAAGATTCCAGCTGTCCCTTCTCCCTTTACATTAACTGAAAACAGATTGTCTGCTTTTGCGTCATGTACTGTATCTGCGGGTTGGAAGAGAATCGTGTGTCTGATCTCAGACATGCGGTTTCCTGTCTGTGTTTAAATTTACTATCACATCAAAGCCTGCTACTCCCCGAGCCATGTTTACAAGCAGATACCACTTACACTCATTTATTGCAATCTGACTTATGTCCAAGTTCAATGTCTGAAAAATTAGTTCTTTCTTGAGATCCTTTCCCATAAATGTCGATGGATGAGTCTGATTTGTCACTGCAGTTCTCGAGTCTGAGCTCCTACAAGTTACTCCTAGTTCAGATCCTTTTTTACCCCCTTCACAGTAGCCCAGTCATTCTTGATTTGTGCTCACCACCCATTGCTCAAATATTTTAAATCTCTAGAGAGATAGGATTGTAGCCCCTCTCAAAGAAAAGATTCTTTTTGAAGTATTTTGTTGCATTGCAATGGATACCGTTCACTGGGTCTTAAGGAGGTTTTGGCAGTCTTATGTTGTTAACTAGCTACAAAGAAGCATGTCCAAGCCTTTTTGTTCGGTGTAGAGGGGTTCCCTGTACGGGCTACCACTGCACACCTCCCACCTTTTTGTCTTCTTCAGGACGTGCCTTGGCACCCTGTTCTACCACCTCTACATCATGACTACCACCTGGCCCAGCAGAGGGCACCCTATGTGGGAGTCCTCCCTTTCCCCATCAGGGACCCAGGATACAGGATGCTGCATGCAATCGTGCATGGAGGTGGTTTGTGGGCTCCCAGGCTCCACACCTTTTCTGTGACAAATCGGAGGTCATGTTCCATGCATATGTAGATTGCCTGAGCTTGCCGCCTGCTCTGTAGCTATGTGATGGGGCTCTTTCTCAACTGTTGCTTGCACCTCGGTACCATGCTCCTGTTTTTTGGTCACCCTATGCGGAGTGGGAAGAAGGATAGAGTGTCATCTTTCTCTTTCCCTCGCCCACCCCTTTCTGACCCCCCCCCCCCACTCCTCTCTGTTCCCCATCCAGTTCCCACTCCCCCATCCAGCCCTCGTTCTTTTCCCCCTTTTCTTCCTCCTTCCCTTTCTCTCTCTCTCTCTCTCTCTCTCTCTCTCTCTCTCACACACACTCCTGGTTCAGTGTAGTTGGGGTAGCCTCACCAGGGTGTATACAAAACAATTGTAAATATCGTTCAGACTCTCTGTCTCAGAGAAAGAGTTAATGAGATCTTGGAAAGTCCACCCTGCTCTGTATGAATTTCACAGCACTCTGCAGGAATGTATTTACGAGGCACATTCCCTTCTCTGCAAGTCGAGTGGAGCGAACGATAAACAGTCCAGCGCTGCCTAAAAAAGCTGCTGTCAACACTCTCATTAGAAGACAGTAATTGAACCGAGACTATTATTGACTATACATCAAGCTTTCTGAAGCAGAGATTTTCCAACCTCCTCCACGGTGTGTTTTGCAGCAGTTGAGGGTGCCTCACCAACAGCCACCTGGAGGATCTTCCAGTCCCGTCGATGTGTGCGGTGTTTTGCATGTCTCTCTGGACCCTCCACCAGGGAATCTGCCACCGGGATGCCATTTTGAGCGGGACTAGAGGACCCCACTGACAGGAAGGTCTGGAAAATCCCCAAGCCTTTTTAGCAGTAAATTTGCCGAGGTTCTTTTTGCGTGACAGGCGCACATTCTTGTATAATACACAGCTTCAAGCACAGTCCTGTGCTCTATAACTGTGTGTCCAAATGTCAAAAGCCTCAGCTTGAGTTGCAAAGTTATTTTCCACCCACTGTCAGACAGGTGCTTTTACAGTCTTGCCACGGCTCAAGTGGTGTCACTCTTGCCTCTTGAGTGGAATGTTACCTTGGCCGGAGACTCGTACAATTCCGACCCAAGGATTCCATGCCATTCTCCGAGCCTCGTCAGCCTCCGGAATCGGGGCAGGAGTGTCCCGGCCTTTGAGTCAGAAGACTGTAGGTTCAAACCCCCTCCTGGAGACTTGAACTGGCCAAACAGTACAATACCAAAGGAATGTTAGAGTTTCCCATTTTCAAACGCAAAGTCAAACCAAGGCCGTACCTGTCAGCACCAGTGAGTGTGAAATACACCACGGTACTATTCTGGGAAAGAAAATCAGGAGTGTTTCCCCCGATTTCCTTCTCATTATGAGGAAACTGATGCTCTCATATGTTGATGCAGTGTTTGTGGGATCTTGCTGTGCGTGAATCAGCTGCCATGTTTTCTATGTTACAGCAATTGACTGTGCTATGCTTTGGGACATCCCGGGGTTATGAAAGGGGTTATATGAATGCAAGTCTGTATGTCCTTCCGTACTTTAAGTGAGAGCTGGCCAAAATAGAATCATAGGATCCCTACACTGTAGAAGAGGCTATTTGGCCCACCATATCTGTACTGACTCCCACAGAGTATCTTATCCAGGCCATCTCTCCTGCCCTGTCCCTGTAACCCCACACGTTTATCATCCATCTAATCTACACATTTGGGACACTGAGGGAGAATTTAGAATCATAGTATCCATAGAATCCCTACCGTGCAGAAAGAGGCCATTTGGCCCATCAAGTCTGCACCAACCGCAACCCCACCCAGACCCTATCCCCATAACCATATATTTACCCTACTAGTCCCCTGGTCTGAGGGAGAATTTAGCATGGCCAATCCATCTAACCTGCACATCATTGGATTGTGGGAGGAAACCAGAGCACCCAGAGGAAACCCACACAGACACGGGGAGAATGTGCAAGCTCCACACATAAATTGTGTCCCTTCATAAACTTGTGCCCACCAGCTCTCTGGGGATGCTTCGTAGAATCATAAAATCCCTTCAATGCAAAAGGAAACCATTCGGCCCATTGAGTCTGCACTGACCACAATCCCACCCAGGCCCTATTCCCGTAACCCCACATATTTACCCGGCTAATCCGCTGACACAAGGCTCAATTTAGCATGGCCAATCCACCTAATCCACACATCTTTGGACTGTGGGAGGAAACCTGATCATCCGGAGGAAACCCACGCAGACACAGGGAGAATAAGCAAACTTCATACACACAGCCACCTGCGGCCGGGATTGAACCCAGGCTCCTGGCGCTGTGAGGCAGCAGTGCTTGCCACTGTGCCGCCCCACATGCTTTAACAATTTAATAGAGCAATGTGATGTCTTTTCCAAAGCTCTGAATTCTAATTCATCCAGCTCCTACCTGCTGGCTCTTTATGTTGGCTCCTTTATGTTGGCTTTATGTTGGCTCCTAGGCTCTTCCAGCAGCTCAATTATAAAATTCTAATTCCAGGTTGGGCGTGGATGGGCATCCAGACATAGATTGTACTGCGGTCACACAGAGCCTGAGGGTGACAGGGGAGGAGCAATAGCATCTGGGAGAAGCCCCTTTTTGGGTTTCGCCCTGCCCCTGTTGCTCTGCTGTAATCTGATTCCTGACCAGCATGGGCGTGAACCACATTAACATTTTAAAACCTAATTTAAATATGCTATGTTGGTCTGAAGCCAGATTCTCTTTGTTTCCAGGAATCGCCAGCCCACAGAGGGTAGAGGCAAGCTGGCACCAGTCATGATAGCTACAGGGCGGGGAGGGGTTAAGAAACCCTCAGGTGGTGGGGGAAATTGTTGGATAGTGCTGTGGCATTGCCTCCTGGCACCCTGGCTCTGCCAACCAATTGGCACTATCAGGTTGGCAATGGCAAAGGGGGGCCTAGAAGGAGGAGCATAAAATGGGAGAGCGCGTTTGGCAGCTCCGTAGCAGGATGTCATTCACTTGTTGGGGGTGGGGGGGGTGGGTGCGTAGTGGCACCAGCAAATGGGTGTTTATTAAGACAAATGAAGTTTGGCATGTCCAGCACGATTCTCACCAACTTTTACAGATGCACCATAGAAAGCAATATTTCTGGTTGTATCACAGCTTGGTATGGCTCCTGCTCTGCTCAAGACTGCAAGAAACTGCAAAGGGTCATGAACATAGCGCACTCCATCACTCAAACCAGGCTCCCACCAATTGACACTGTCTACACTTCCCACTGTCACGGAAAAGCAGCCAGCCAATTAAGGACCCTAGGTATCCTGGATGTACACTCTTCCGCTTTCTTCCGTCGGGAAAAAGACGTGTACCAACCAACCCAAGAACAATTTCTTCCCAGCTGCCATCAAATTTTTGAATCGACCTACCTTGCATTAAATTGATCTTTCTCCACATCTTTGCTATGACTGTAATACTATATTCCGCACTCTCTCCTTTCCTTCCTCTGTACGGTATGTATAGCACACAAGAAACAATACTTTTCACTATATAGCAATATATGTGACAATAATAAATCAAATCCAAGCGAATTGCAAATTGAATTGTGCCAAGCCTCCCAGCAGCAATCTCGTCAGTTTTTCAATGGGAACAACACTTAGACATTCCGGGGTATTAATGCATCCCAGGGTACTAACAGAGATGGTGGGAGAAATACCAAATGCACTAGTAGTAATTTACCAAGATTCGCTGGACTCTGGTGTGGTTCCTGCAGATTGGAAAAGAGCAAATGTGATGCCACTGTTTAAAAAAAGGAGATAAACAAAAGGCAGGTAACTATAGGCCGGTTAGCTTAACTTCTGTAGTAGGGAAAATGCTTCAATCCTTCATTAAGAATGAAATAGCGAGAAGTTTGGGTATAAGACGCAGCTTGGGTTCATGAAGGACAGGTCATGTTTGACTAAGTTGGTGAAATTCTTTGAGAACATTGTGTGTGGTAGACATGGGGAATCTGTGTACGTGGTGTATCTAGATTTCTAGAAGGCATTTGACAAGGTGCCGCAACAAAGACTGCTACATGAGATAAAGGTGCAGTGTTACAAGTAATATATTAGTATGGATAGAGGATTGGTTAACTACCAGAAAGCAAAGAGTGGGTGTAAATGGGTATTTTTCTGGTTGGCGATCATTAACTAGTAGTGTGCCTCAGGGATCAGTGTTGGGACTGCAGTTGTTTACAATTTGCATAGATGATGTGGAGTTGGGGACCAAGTGTAGTATGTCAAAATTTGCAGATGACACTCAGATGAGTGGAAGAGCAAATTGTGCAGAGGAAACTGAAAGTCTGCAAAGGATATAGATAATCTAAGTGAGTGGGCGATGGTCTGGCAGATTGAGTACAATGTTGGTAAATGTGAGGTCATCAGTTTTGGTAGGAATAACAGCAAAATAGACTATTATTTAAATGGTAAAAAATTGCAGCGTGCTGCTGTACAGGGGAACCTGGGTGTCTTTGTGCAGAAATCTCAAGGAGTTGGTTTGCAGGTGAGGCAGGTAATTAAGGCGAATAGAATTTTGTCCTTCATTGTTAGAGGGATGAAGTTTAAAAATAGCAAGGTTATGTTGCAGCTTTATACGGTGCTGGTAAGGCCACATCTGGAGTTCGGTATACACTTTTGGTCTCCTTACTTGAGAAAGGATATACTGGCACTGGAGAGAGTGCAGAGAAGATTCACTAGGTTGATTCTGGAGTTGAGAGATTTGGCTTATGAGAAGAGACTGAGTAGATAGGGGCTATACTCATTGGAATTCAGAAGAATGAGGGGAGACCTTATAGAAACATCAGATTGTAAAGAGAATAGATAAAATAGAAGTAAGGAAATAGTTTCATCTGCCACTCGAAACAAGAACTTGGGGCATAACCTCAAAATAAGGGAGAACAGATTTAGGTCTGAGTTGAGGAGGAACCTCTTCAACACAGGGTTGTAAATCTGTGGAATTCCCTGCCCCAATGAAGGGTTGAGGCTATCTCATTGAATGTTTTTAAGGCAAGGATAGATAAATTTTTGAACAGTAAAGAAATTAAGGGCTATGGTAAGTTGGCAGAACTGAATCCACAAGAAGATCAGCCATGATCTTATTGAATGGTGGAGCAGGCTCAAGGGGCCAGATGGTCTACTCCTGCTCCTAGTTCTTATGTTACTTTTTTTTGGGAGAATTCACCCCTTGTGTTCAAATCCTCATTGCTGCCCAATCTCCACAACATCCTCGGGCCCCACAACACTGAGAATTCTGGTCTGTTGCACATCACCCATTCCCACCTCTCAAATTGTTGGCTGTGTCTTCAGCTGCCTTAAGACCCTAAGCTCTGGAATTCCCTCCTTAAACCTCTCCAAATTTTCACCTTTCTCTCCGCCCTCAGATACTTCTCAGAAGCTTGACCAAGCTTTGGATCACCTGCCCTATCATCGTCTTCTTTGACTTCTTTTGTATGATGGAGCATCTGCAGAGTATCTTTGGATGTTTTACCCCATCAAAGGTGTGAGCTCGCAGGAAGTTGTTGTTCTATTTTATGCCTTATCACTCCAAGGGCCTGCATTTTGAGAAAGGCCTGAGAAAGCTCCCAGGCGCACACTTCTGCTCTTCATCTTGGCAATTGCAGTGAATGTGTGGGATACACTTTGTCCATCAAAATATTATTTCCCTGGTCAAGATGGACAAAACTCTGAGATTATCTTGAAGCCCATTAGGAATTAATAATTAAGCTCTTGGACATTGGGCTCTTGTAAATAATCCAGAGAAAATCGTGCTTTTTCCATTTTATTAAACAAGTTTGATTATTAGTTATAAATATGTAGCAGATGGGAAGAAACAGTTGCCTGACTGAGTGGGAAGCTGCAAGTGAGAGGTTAGATATTGAAACCTCAGAGGTATTGAAATCTAGAGTTGTTGACAACTTTACTTCTGAGCTTAGTTTATTAATTGTCTTTTATTTGCGGTTGATGGGGAGGGTCTCCATGTTTTTAAAAGGGTGGAGTAACTTTTTCTGAAGGGGATTATGTGATGTCACAGTACGTGAGTTCAAAGCTTCCTAATCTCAAAGATATTAGAAATTGGGCCTGTTTCTGTTAGCAGCTAGTGTACAATCCCCTGCCAGCAGTTAGTAAGCAGCAGCAGACACAATTATTTCCCACTGCTGTGTTAAACCTGCCGGCAGCATTCATCCACATCTGTCCTTAAAGTTTGAATACTAAATTTTGACAACAGGAAAAAACTAATGGCTCACAAACAAATTGTGAATTTAGTGGGATGTGAGAAAGGTTTTAGCTGCTAGGAAAAGTGGGAGTTCAGTTCCATTGAGGACATGACAACAAGGCACACTCAGTGACCAACTTCCTCCTACAAGGGTTTCATCAGTTATATGCATCAGCCTGCTGTGATGCTGTTAGCTCTGTTAAGCGATCCCAGCTTTTAATAGCTTGGGGAAATGATTTCCACCTCCCTGTAACAGAACCCAGGACGTGTGACAAGTAAACTTCCATCTGATTCGGATCACAGCTCCATGTTTTTAACTCCCCTGAAACTGGCCTCACTGGATATTGGATGAGGTGTGATTTGTTTATGTGGACGTGCTTCCTTGTGCAGTCGGAACAGTGAGATTAATGAGAATCTTTTGGTATAATTCTGTTTGTATACTGTTAAAGAACTCTAGTTTCTCAGACCAAGCAAATTTGGCATGACTGCTTTAACTCTCACCAATTTTTACAGATGCACTATAGAAAGCATTCTTTCTCCTTATATCACAGCTTGGTATGGCCCCTGCTCTGCCCAAGACCACAAGAAACAACAAAGGTTCATGAATGTAACCCAATCCATCATACAAACCAGCCTCCCATCTATTGACGCTGTCTACACTTTCCATTGTCTCAGAAGAGCAGTCTGTATCATTGAGGAACACACCCCGAACATTGTCTATTCCACCTTCTGTTGGGAAAAAGATACAAAAGTCTGAGATCACGTACCAACTGACTCAAGAACAGCTTCTTCCCAGATGAATCGATGTCCTTGGCATTAAGTTAATCCTTCAATAGATTGCTATGACTGTAACACTACATTCTGCACCCTCTTCTTTCCTTCTCTATGAATGGTATGCTTTGTTTGTATAGCGCAAGAAACAACATATGACAATAATAAATCAAATCAAAAAGAAAGTGCCTTTTGTGGCTTCTGGATGTCCCAAACCTTGGTACAGCCAATGGAGTGTAACCACTGTTGTAATGCAGGGAAATATAACAACCAATTTGAACACAGGAAGATCTTACAAACAGCATTGAGATAAACGGCTGAATAATATGATATTTCATTTATTATTGTCACATGTATTTGGAATACAGTGAAAAGTATTGTTTCTTGCGTACTGTACAGATAAAGCATACCATTCATACAGTACATAAGGGAGAAGGAAAGGAGAGGGTGCAGAGTATTGTTTTACAGTCATAGGATGTTGAGGAAAAAAACAGCTCAATATATGGTAAGTCCATTCAAAAGTTTGATGGCAGCAGAGAAGAAGCTGTTCTTGAGTTGGTTGGTACGTGATCTCAGATTTCTGTACCTTTTTCCTGACGGAAGAAGGTAGAAGAGAATATGTCTGGGATTTGTGGGGTTCCTGATTGTGCTGGCTGCTTTTCCAAAGCAATGACAAGTGTAGACAGAGTCAATGGATGGGAGGCCGGTTTGTGTGATGGACTGTTATAGTCATTTTGATTCAGAATACGTATTGACCGGCAAAACTCCCACCTTCTTCAAATTGGTGCTACAGAATCTTTTCACTTTTAGAGGGCTAATGGGCCTTGATTTAACATTTCAAACAAAATACAACATCCCTGGCAGTCCGGCCTTCCCTGCAGTACTGCATTGGAAATACCAGCTGAAATTGGGTGCTCAAGTCTCTTGGGCGAGATTTGAACCCATGACTCCCCTGACTCAAAAAGTGAGGGTGCTAACATCGAGCCACAGCTGCCATGGACAGTGAACCAAAAAAGGAGCCGTAATTGAGGATTACATAAAAACTAAAAGCTTCCCATACCAGCTGAGAACTATGGACTGAGTTGACACTGGTTTAAAATTGTTGAAGTATTTGGAAAAAAATAAAAAGAACATACAAGCAGCTGACCACTCTGAGGATCATCGGACTTGGTGCAGTCTGTTTGTATCAACTATTCTCCCAAATCCAGGGAATATTCAGTATGTGGCATGTCTGCAAACGGACAAGAAATCACCTTGGGCTTATGTGGAGCCAAAAAACCCCCCCAGAGTGCTCAGCTTTATTGCTATAACAGTTTTATTTTAAGTTTAAAGTTTATTTATTAATCACAAGTAGGCTTACATTAACACTGCAATGAAGTTACTGTAAAAATCCCCTAGTTGTCACACTCCGGCACCAGTTTGGGTACTCTGAGGGAGAATTTCGCATGGACAATGCATCTGACCAGCACGTCTTTCAGACTATGGGAGGAAGCTGGACGAAACCCACACAGATACAAGGAGAATGTGCAGACTCCGCACAGAAAGTGACCCAAGCCTGGAATCGAACCCGGGTCCCTGGCTGTGAGATAGCAGTGCTAACCGCTGTGTCGTTGTTTCGCACAAGCACTGGTCAGTTTTGATAACCCCCACGTATCACACAGTTATGAAGTTTTACATACAGAAAGAGGCCCTTCAGCCCAATGTGTTGTACTGGCCATCAAGCACCTATCTGTTCTAATCCCTTTTTCTCGAAGCACTTGGTCCATAACCTTGTTAATTTAATAATAGGTGAGATAACGCCACATTTGTTTTCTGATTGTGCTTTTTAAGAGGAGTTTAAACTGCACTGGATTGGCATATGAGTCAAGTGAGTACTTTTACAGATCCTGCTTGTTTTTAAGAGATTTACCTTGCTAGCTCTACCTGACAAGAGTTTGCTGTGTTGATTATACTTTGTTACAGCTCCGATGTTCCTTGTCTCCTTTAGGTGTGGTACCGGACAAGCAAGTGATCCTGGAGGTTGTTCTCGTAACTCTTGTCCCACTGGTTATCCTCGCATCCGTGGTGATCCTCGCCTTCTATTGGTACCGGGTCCAGAGACGGAGGAAGCTGAACAAAGAGTGGGCGAAGGATCAGAAGGCCAGGAAGCCAGGTCGCCGGCGCCGGCCTCCGAACGAGCGCAGCGAGGGCAGCGCCATGCACCTCGACGATGACCAGTCCGACATCAGCTCCACCTGCGCCAACAACATCAACCACAACACCGAGCTGCTGCCCCTGGAGCTGGACACGGTGGTGGGCAAGGGGCGCTTCGCCGAGGTGTACAAGGCCAAGCTGAGGCAGAGCACCTCAGAGCAGTTCGAGACGGTGGCGGCCAAGATCTTCCACTTTGACGAGTATATGTCATGGAAGAACGAGAAGGAGATCTTCTCTGATGTCAACCTGAAGCATGAAAACGTGCTGCAGTTCCTGACCGCGGAGGAACGCGAAACGGAAATGGGCAAGCAGTACTGGCTGATCACAGCCTATCACCCCCAAGGCAACCTGCAAGATTACCTCACCAGGCATGTGGTGAACTGGGAGGACCTGTGCCTGCTGGGCGGATCGCTGGCTAGAGGAATTGCACACTTACACAGTGAATACACACCCTGCGGGAGACCAAAGATCCCCATTGCGCACAGAGACCTGAAAAGCTCCAACATTCTGGTGAAAAACGACCTTACGTGTTGTCTATGTGACTTTGGATTATCCTTAAGGTTGGAGTCATCACTCTCTGTGGATGATTTAGCGAACAGTGGACAGGTGAGTGTCAAATTTTCAACTGTTTGGATTGAAGAGGTTGCCTCAAGCTCTGGAATTTCCTCCCTCTATCTCACTACCTTTTCCCTTCAAATGCTCGGTCAAGTCAACCTGTTTGGCCTCGTTTTTGTTCACCCATCCCAATAACCTCTTGCACAGCTCGATGTCGAACTGTGTGATAATACTCCAACAAAAGGCCCTGTAGGAATGTAAATGATTGTTGATTGCAGTTAATGATGGGGCTTGCAAAGGATTCCTCTCTGTCTTATCCGTTGGAGTCTAATCTATCTGAAGAGTGATACACAAGCTGGTATCACACAAGAGACCATGTTGTAGTATTGGGGTTATATGAACTCTGATGTTTGCTCTGACCGAGTACGAAACCAACAGCGCACCCACTCTGGAAAGGCTGCCACAGGAGTCAATTAATTTGGTAGCTGTCAGGGCAGTGGCCTGGTTTAGTAGCTATGAGAGGAATGGGTTAGTTTAGTAGCTCTTAGAGCCAATACAAGCATGATGCTTTTTGTATTCATTCCTAGGATGTGGGCATCACTGAGTAAGCCTGTGTTTATTGTCCAACCCTAATTGCTGGTGAGAAAGTGCTGTTGGGATGATGAGCCAAATGGTGTCTCCTGTGCAATATAATGTGCAGATTCTAACATTGAAGGAGTCCCACAATATATTTGTGTTAAGTCTCCACATTAGGTCAGTCAAAACTTCCACCAATCATGTGCCCTTTGCCACTCATGAGTTATTCAGTCATTGCCTTTGGAGGAGCTGGTTACCTTGTCATGTAGTTAACCATTGCCATATCCTTCCAATTCCAGTGTGCTCCAGAGTCTGCCACTTCTAGCTTGATTCAACATTCTAATGTATCCAAATGTTGTATCGTGCAGTAAGATCCAAGGACTTAATCAACCATTTGAATGGCTGCTGCATTACCTTGAGGTTAAGAGAATGAGAAGTGCTTAAGCAGTCCGTAGTGAAAGCACATGAACAGACCCAGTGAGATAGAACTCTTGCCCTTTTGTTTTGGGACTGTGTGTGTGTGTGTCAGTACTCTTCCTGTACTGATTCTACAATGATCAGACTGCATACACTCGATTATTAAGTCTCCTTTCTTGAGAAGCCAAAATAATAGTTCCCAGTGAAGCATCATAAAAGGAAGGTGAAGTTGGATTAGGAAAGTAGTAATTGCATCTTGAAAAATAAAGGCTTTAAAAGCCTGGAGATCTTTAGTGGGTAGTAAAGGCCCTGAGAGATAAGGAAACATTGAGTATAACATAAAGACCCCTGAGAGCTGAGGGGGCATATGGGATGGTGGATAGACAGGTTAGAGAAAGGGGACAGTTTTGAGGACCCTCAATTGATAAATAGACAACTGATTGAAAGTTAAGAAATATTTGACCTAAAACAGGCCTAGGTCTCACGCATTGGTTGTGTTTTGAACGAGTACAAATGAAAACATTACAAATGATGGCAGGAATAATGCAGTAGCTCTTGGCATTATTAATGGAATGTCTTATTTATTTTTGTTAGTATCTGTTTTATTCCCAATCTCATGAGATTTATTCCTGGGCCTTCTGTAGTGATAATTCTGAAATCAGCTCCCATTAGTTATATGTGAGCAGAGTGGGAATGATTCTGACTGATATTTTAATTTCAGATCTTTTTGAGAGGATCATCTCCCCTGCTGCTCAATGACTCCCTGAGACATATTAGAAGCTATTTTCTTCCACTTAGGCTGTGCTATTAGCATATCTTAATTCTCCCAATAGCTTGGCAAAGAAATTGCTTTCCATTGTGCCTCTTTATGGATGTAAAATTGGAGCTATATGATAATTTTGGCAATGGGAAACTCTACTCTCAATCAATGTCGTTGTAGTTTAGGCATCTGTTTAGGCATTCCTGGTAGCTTCCTAAAACAGACATGAAGATGTTTGGATATCATAGAATCTCTACAGTAGAGAATGAGGCCATTTGGCCCATCGAGTCTGTACTGATCACAATCCCACCCAGGCCCTATTCCTGTAACTCCACACATTTACCCAGCTAATCCCCTGACACCAGGGTCAATTTAGCATAGCCAGTCAATCTAACCCATGTTTGGACTATGGGAGGAAATCAGAACACCTGGAGGAAACCCACACAGACACGTGAAGAAAGTGCAAACCCCACACAGTGACCCAAAACTGGAATTGAACCCGGATCCCTGGTGCTGAGTGGCAGCAGTGCTAACCATGCTGCCTATGTTATGTTAATTCGAGATCTGAATCACATTGATGATTTCCTTTGGAAAAGTTGCTCCTGCACAAAGCTGATATTGGGCCTTCCTGTTTAGGATTCTTTCATAGCCTTGGCAGCTACCAACAAAAAAATCAGTTTTAACACTGATCAGTTAAATTAAAATCTTGCCCTATGGGTGAGCATCACTATCCCAATTCTGCAATGATCACTATTGATCCAGTACTACTTCTTCCCAGAACTTTATTTCCAGGCAGGGGAAAGGAGCTAACATTTGTGCATTGAGAATGAGTGAAGCCTGAGGCCTAATTTTGGGCCTATCTCAGGCATCTCGATTATGATGCTCGATCATCATCGAGCTTGCATCAGAAACAGTCCAAGATCAATCTCAAACCCCTCATTAATATGTTGCTCAATTGGTAATATTTTAAAGGGATGCCTACAGCTATTTTTAGAAATACAATGAAAGTTAACAATAGGAACAACAGTTCTCAAACATGTTACAAAAGAATGTCTTACTAAGCTGTATTTTAATGTAATATATCAGTTAACATTGGCAGAATCATAGAATGATACAGTTCAGAAGGACTCATTATACCTGGGCTGGCTCTATGGTACAGCTGGTTACATTTACCTGCTTTTTCCCCAGAGCACTGTAAATGTTTTCCCTTCAAGTATTTATACAATTTCCTGTTAGAAAGTAATCTACTTCAACCACTGTTTCGTGGAGTATATTCCAGATCACAGCAACTTGCAGAGTAAAAAATTAGTAGTTGCTTTGTGTTGCCTCTTTGTCTTTTGCCAATAACTTTACACTTGTATCCTCTGCTTATCAATCTTCTGCCAGTGGAAATACTTCCTCCTTGTTACTCTCTCAAAGCTGTTCGTAATTTTGAATATCTCTTTGTACTTTTTGTCTGAATCTGTTCTGCTGTAAGGAGCACAAGCCCAACTTCTCCACTCTCTCTGCAAGACTGAAGTCTTTTGTCACTGTTATCAGTAACTTTAGTCTAAGGCCTTGACATCCTTCCAAAAGTGTGGTGCTCAGACTTAAAAACAATACTCCAGCTAAGACCTAACGTGCGTTCAAAAAGATCTACCTCAACTTCTTTGCTTTTATACTCTTCACCTCTCTTAATAAAGCTAAGGATCTCATTTTTTTAACCACCTTCAAATACACAGAACCATAGAAAGTAGAAGTAGGCCATTTGGCCTTTTCAACCTGCTCTACCATTCATTATAATCATGGTTGATCATCAAATTCAATATCCTGATCCCCTATATACCATGATCCCTTTAGCACCAAGAACTATATCTAATTTCTTCTTGAAATCACACAATGTTTTGGCCTCAGCTATCTTCTGTGGTAGTGAATTCTGGGTATGCGAATGCAACCCTCTGTTAGAATCCTAGAATCCCTGCAATGCAGAAGGAGGCCATTTGGCCCATCAAGCCTGCACTGACAACAATCCCACCAAGGCATTAACCATAATCCATATCAGTGAAGAAAAGGCAAGCAACATGAACAAGATCAGCAATTCAAAATCAGATGATGAGAATGAGAACGACGAGCAAAACTTGTAGAAAAGAGCAAAAAAATGGTGACGTTGGGAGAATGACGTTGGATAATGGTGAAAGTGACTTGGATATTCTCGACAACAAAGACCAAGTGAGAAAGGCAAAAGTCAATTGTGTTGGTAGGGAAGATGAAAAACTATCCACAACAGAAATCCAATGCAAAAACTGATTCAGATAGCCTCTCACTTAGCTAGGAAAAATCAAAATGTTCAAAGTATCACAAGCATTGGTTGAGATTCGACCCATTACGGTGGAATCGTCAGCAAACTTGAAAATTGAATTGGAGTGGATTTTGCCCACGCATTCGTATGTGTATAAGGAGAATAGTAAGGGCTAAGCACAAGCCTTGTGGGGCACTGGTGTTGGATAATTGTGGAAGAGGTGTTGTTGCTTATCTTTACTGATTGGTCTGAGCGCCATGACTCTTTCTGATATATATTGATGACGTGGACTTCAATGCACAGGGCATAATTTCAAAAGATTTGTGGATGACACATAACTCCAGAAATGCAATGTGGTGAGGAGAATAATGAAAGAATTCAGGAGGGTTTTCACTGACTGGCGAAAAGAACAGATTTAATTTGATGCAAATCCTGCAACCCTTGATACTAAAGGACAATTTAGCATAGCCAATCCACCTAGCCTGCAAATCTTTAGAGGAAACTGGAGCACCCAGAGAAAACCCATGCAGAAATAGGGAGAAGATGCAAACGCCACACTCACTCGAGGCCAAAAATGAACTCGGGTCGCTGGTGCTGTGAAGCAGCAGTGCTATTCACTGTGTCACTGTGCCCATCCACGTCACTGTCCCTGTACCTCTCTTTAAAATTTTTAAAATATATTGTCTCGCCCCATTCTGGTACTATCATTTATCATTTCACACTTCTCTGCATTAAATTAAATCTACGATTTAAAACCCTCCTGAATTCTTCTTCTTTTCTCCTCGCTGCATTATATTTCTGAGTTATGTGTCATCTGCCAATCTTTTGAAATTATATCCTGTGCCCTGATGTCCAGGTCACTAATACATATCAGAAAGGGCCAAGGTGCTCAAACTAATCAGTAAGGATAGACAACAACACTTCTTCCATGATCATCCTCAAGACTGGGTGCCTCACAAGGCCCAGTCCCTTATACTCCTTATACACCTATGACTATGTGGCCAAAACCCCCTCCAATTTGATTTTCAAGTTTGCTGATGACACTTCCATAGTGGGTCAGATCTCAAACAATGACAAGACCCAGTACAGGAATAAGATAAAGAATCTGGTGAACTAATGTGGTGACAATAATCTCCCCCTCAATGTCAACAAAACAAAGGAGATTGTTGTCAACTTCAGGAAGTGTAAAGAAGGACATGTCCTTGTCTTTTACATGTCTATTACAACTCTCTCAAACTTTTACAAATATATCCACAAAGAATGCTTTTTATGGTGTATCACAGCTTGGTATGGCTCCAGCTCTGCTGAAAACAGCAAGAAACTACAAAGGATCATGAGCAAAGTGCAATCAATCACACAAACCAGCCTCCCACCCATTGACACTGTCTACACTTCTCACTGCTTCAGAGAAGAAGCCAGCATAATTAAGGAGCCCACACACTCCAGACATGCTCTCTTCTACCTTCTTCCATCAGGAAAAAGATACAAAAGTCTGAGGACACATACCAACTGATTCAAGAACAGTTTCTTCCCTGTTGCCATCAGATTTTTGAATGGAACTACTTCACATTAAGTTAATCTTTCTCTACACCCTAGCTATGTCTGTATCACTATATTCTGCACCTTTTCTTTCCTTCTCTATGTACGGTTTGCTTTATATAGTGCACAAAAAACAATACTTTTCACTGTATGCTAATACATGTGACACCAATAAATCAAATCAAATTAAACCAGTCACTGGGGGAACACTTAATATATACTTCCCTTCAATCTGAGAAACAACCATTCACTCCTTCTCTCTGCTGTCTGGCCCTTAACCTATTTCATAGCTATAGTGCCGCCATCCCTTTAATTGCTTGGATTCTAGGTTTAACAAAGTCTATCATGTGACACTTGGTCAGATGCCTCAAAGTGCATAGACACAAGATGATAGATGGATGTTTCTAATAAGCTGGTGTCCTCATTCAGGGAATGTTATTTGACACCTAATTGACGTTACTGTTCCATGCTGATAAAGGAGAGTGAAAAGGCACTCAGCCAGAAGATCAATTCCATTTAATAGGCTTGTTGTTAGCATACTTAGTTACTGGTGGAGCTTGCCACTGGCTCAAAATTAAACCATCCACCCAAGAACAAATAAACAGACAGTCTCTGTATAGCCTGTTAACAACATTCTGACAATGTTGAATGTCAGCATTTTAGCTCCAGTGTGTATCTTGTTTAAAATTTAGGCATCAGTGTCGTGTTGAAGAGCTCATTGAACCGTCCTCTATTATTCTACGTGCTTGTGCCAGCTCCCGATTATCCCATTGTTCCCATTCCGCATGTAGATACGGATCAGAGGTTGAATGCTGCGGTACAGATTGTATATTGATTGTTGGGGTGTGGATCGGGCCTGAGTTCTGGAGCCCCTTTATTCCTTTCTGGGATATGGATCACAGAGCCAGTGAATTTCCTCCGGGTGCTCCGGTTTCCTCCCACAGTCTGAAAGACATGCTGATTAGGTGCATTGGCCATGCTAAAATTCTCCCTCAGGTGTTCCTCAGTCCCTGGAGTGTGGCGACTAGGGGATTTTCACAATAACTTCACTGCAGTGTTAATGTAATGCTAATAAATAAACTGAAAGAATATGAACCCCTTCCCATGTAAGATCAAGCCTTTTGTTATCACTTATTGATAAATAGCAAAGCAGGCCATTTAAGACCAGGGGGAAAGTTGATTGGAGAAACTGGATTACTGCGCCACCATTGCTGGGAGGCTAGAATTCCAGACGTCTCCAAGCATTTTACAGCAATTTAACTATATTTAAAGTACGGTCAGATTGTGAGGTAGGTATTGCACTATGATGCACACCAAGCAATGATAATGATCATGGAAGCAAGTCAGGAAAGATTGAGGCTGACTATAGGTGAAATGTCAATTGGTGCCAATGTCTCAGGCAATCAGTTGGAGGTAGGGCAGGATTTAATAGCTGGCTAAACTTAATTAGCAGATAGAGTCTATTCACAAAATATCTGTATCAACTATAGCAGACAGAACGCTTGACCAAAACGACAGTCATCTTTTGATAAAAGCAATTTATTTTGTCAGCAGGAAGTACAGTGACTGGAGAATGGCTATGTAATATAAATAAATGAGGTCCTTCCAAAAATCTATTCTATTGATGGATGAGGGAATTGCTCAATCAATTCCATCTGGGTAAGAATAGGGGTCTCGCTGTGTGCAGCCTGTTTAAATGTGCTTTCAGCATGTGACCGAAGCATAATTGACCAAAAGCATTTTCACTTCATACCTACAATCCAGTTATCTCATGGATGGGTCCCTGGTGCTGTGAGGCAGCAGTGCTACTCATTGTGTCTGGGCCTAAACTAGTGCCAGACTAAAGCGGAGTGAGCCTCTGTGAAGGGAATGGGCTTCTGCTTCACATCCAGCTCAGGCTGAATTCAAACAGAATTTACATTCCATAAGTTTCACACTAGTCTGGAGCCAGAACACGAACATGTCAGAGGGATGTGTAGCACCAATCGCAATGAGCATAAAATGTGTGTGTTCCACACACATGCTTATAAATGCAAGTTCATCATTTTTTTATAAAGCCTTTCACAACCTCAGAGCATCCCAAAACAATTTACAGCCAATTCAGTACTTTTAAAGTGTTGTCACTATCGTAATGTAGGAAGCCAGACAACTAGGACCCACAAACAGCAATGTAATAAATAATAAGTTATTCCGCTTTGTAGTGTTGTTGGTTAAGGGAAAAATTTTAGTCAGGGCACCAGAGAGAATTTCTTCCCCTCAAATTAGTGTCATGTGTTTCTTCAGAAGGAACTCTTCAAAATGCAAGTGACGAAAATACAACAAATGTTACTCCAAGTTATAAATCAAAGAAAGTATTTAATAAAGAAACTTTGTTACTTTCAAATTTGGGGTCTCACCCTGGACCAATTCATACCTCTTTAACCTGTGATTATCCCCCTCTCCATTCACAGTCTGTACCTATAAAGACTTGATTATCTGTAAAGATTCGCATTCCAACCATTATCTTGCAATTGTGTCTTTGTCTATGTATGCTGTATTTATGAAACCTACCTCTCCACTCACCTGATGAGGACCCAGTCCACTGAAAGCTCATGGTTCCAAATAAATCTGTTGAACTTTAACCCAGTTAAAAAATGGTGCCAGCTTTTGATCTTGGGTGCATTTTGTTTTCGTTTTATGTGCATCCCTTTTTCAGCCTAAAAAGCAGCTATCAAAATGGTTAAGACATTAGGCTGGGATGGTTGGATGCAAAATTGTGTTGCTTAACCTAATTTTATAATCGGAAGTCCTCACTGTGTCCAGATTCACAGAGAGACTAATTAACTTGAAAGAAAATAAATTCAAACTTCCAATTCATAGCTGAAAGGTTGACGCAACAAAATTTCATGTTTTAAGACTTTTATTGTAACAAAAATAAAAGCATTATTGATAAAATACTATTTTTATAGGCAACTTATATTTTAAACAGAACTTTTCCCCTTTTTTTTGCCGCAACCTAAATACTCACTTCATAGGTATATTTTACACTGTCCCTTAAGTAATATGTCAGTTTTCCCACAATCCAGTCCAAAGTGATTCTCAGTTTCTGATGGTTTACTTCCATTCCTTTCATTTCCTGGTCTGTAACCTTTAACCTCAGAACTGTCTTTCATGATGGGTTTTCCTGGTGGTTTGCCCCCTAACGCAAGCCAGGCAAAGCTTCCAGCTTCATTTCAGATCCTCAGAAATTTGATCCTTTCATTCCAAGCCCCACCCTTGTTCCAGCATGTTCAACATAAGATTTATCTCCCCTCATTGCTCCTTCCCTTCTGGATTTGGGCTGACTCCCTGTATGTCTGAGTTTTCAGGGATATCTCAGAAACCCTTCCCCCTCTCAAAACCTTTTTCCAAGGTGATGCGAATCACATAGGCCTTGTATTCAGGTAGAAATGCCAAATAGCTGCCTTGAAACTCAATTCTGTTCTATTTTGGGAGTAAGTAGGCAGTTCTGAGTATAAATTTCCACAAGTCTCAACGCATTCCTGGGGTTTAGGCAACTTCTGGTCTATCCATCATAAACACAACTGCTGCTGCCATTGCCTCCAAGTGTAAATATTTTACATCTTCGTTCCAGCAAAACCACTCAGGCATTTCTTTAATTTTTAACAGCCATATCTTCCAAGGCTGTCACTAAGGAATTTTCAGAATGGGTCACATGATGTCCTTCGTTTTATCCTAAGTTAAAGTTGCAGCCCTAACACACAACACTTCCATAAACTTCATATTTGTGTTAATAGTCGTGAAGGAGTTATGCCTTTCAAAACGGTTCCTGTTGGGTGGTCAAGAATTAGATTTTATGAAGTTAAAGTTTATTTATTAGTCACAAGTAGGCTTACATTAACACTGCAATGAAGTTACTGTGAAAATCCCCTAGGCGCCACAGTTTGGCACCTGTTTGGGTATGCTGAGGAAGAATGAGGAACATGTCCAGTGCTTTGGACTGTGTGAGGAAACTGGAGCATCTGGAGGAAGCCCATGCAGACAGGGGGAGACCTACAATGGCCCAAGCTGGGAATTAAATCCAGGACCCCGCCTCTGTGAGGCAGCAGTGCTACTCATTGTGCCATAATGCTGCTCCTTGAATCATTTTTGGACAATGGCTTCAGTGAAAACTAAAGTGCTGTTTAGTACTCCCTAGTGAAATGTGAAGGTTTTTTTATTTTGCTACCCCACCCTCATCTGAGGTCCTGTGGCTAACATAATTCTCGTGGCTTTATCCAGATCTTTGCTTAATTTTCTGACTGGTCTACTGGAAGTGAAGTTAGGACATATTTTTAAATGACTAGCTTAAAGAAAGTTTTGAAATTAAAGGAAATCTGATTCATTCTCCAATTCTGCATGTGTAATGTCCATGCCCAACTGTCCAAGGAACTGGTGATGGGAGCTCTTAATCTTGAAGCCGCAGCTTCCATGGGGCAATGGAAATTTTATTTTTAATATATCTTGGTTTCATATCAATTTCAAAATTGTCAGACAGAGAGAACACTCATGTGGCACCAAGTCTGAAGTCAAGGAGATATATACCTCAAATGAAAGACCAATTATTGCATTCTTCAGTTTGAGGTCCCTAATTTCAATATGGAGGCTTCACTCATCTCTAACCGTGATATCTAACTTTTGCAATGTAACTCTGAGCTTATTGGGAAACACAATAATCTGCTCATTGCCAGTCAGATAACTCTTTTGAAGTTCATTAGACCTGAATCCTCAGACCAGTTGAGTGACAACTGTGATCTGTTGACTTGTAGAACCATCATGAGCAAATCTTTTATCACTTTGGAGTCTTGAAGGCTTTTTGCTTAAACTTTCTTCTCCCATCATTGTGGCGTTGTCAACCTCAAACCCTCCTGGGGTTGGATACCATCCTCTGCTTGGACCCAGACCCAACCCACAGGAATGGGAAAGGAGAGTCATTGTGAAATGCTCCAATCAGCTTGTGGTTGCTGGTGTTGCACAGCCTTCTCAATAGCTATCTATTGCAATGCCTGGTTGCTTTAGTTTCACTGCCTGGGGATAAGAAACCAACAAGAAAAACATTTTCTGGGTGACACAGTGGTTAACTACTCACAGTACCAGGGATCTGGGTTCAATTCCAGTCTCATGAAGTTTGCACATTCTTCCTGTGTCTGTGTGGATTTTTTCTGGGTGCTCTGTTTTCTCCCACAGTCCAAAGATGTATAGGTTAGGTTGATTGGCTGTGCTAAATTGTCCCTTAGTGTCGGGGGATAAATATGTGAGGTTGCAGGGATGGGATCTGGGTAGGATTGTTGTTAGTACAGACTAGGTGAGCCAGATGGCCGCCTTCTGCATTGTAGATTCTACAATTTACATCAATTGGATGATGTCAAGGAAAACAACTGGCTATCTCGAAAATAATTTGAAATTTTAAAAAATGGGCTTCTGTCACTAAGATTGACAGCATCCATTCAACTGCCTCTACTATTCACTCACTTCCCCTAGCCCACCAGGCCAAACTTCCCCTGCCACTGACCCCTAGGCCTGAACCCGTATTGCTCTCTAATTCCTGTGTCACCTCGTGTTCTCCAAGCTCACCTTGTACATTGGACCACTACCTTCTTCCTCAACCCGTATTCCCACTAAACTACTGACTACCTAACTTCCCTACCTGATATGAAAAAAATTCTCTCTCTCTTTCCCAATACTATCCCTTTTTCCTTTGAATCTGCCATTACATCCTTCGCAAAAAAAAACATCCTTAGCTGCAATTTCCTTGCAAATTACCACCCGATTTTCCTCTTCAAAGTCCTTCAATGGATTGTCGCCTCCCAAATTTGCAGCAAACACTTACAGAATGTACCAATCAGGGTTCCTGTTCGGCCACGATATCAAACTGCTGTCACGTAGCCTGTTCTTCTCTGTCAAACTGGAGCAGAGAATCATCAGTCATGTTTACTATTCCTGCTCCTGAACAATTGCCTTTGTTCGTCCCTCAGGAGTCTGCCCTTGCCTCTCTCCTGTTTCTATTATACATGCTGTTTGTTAGCATCATCTGAAAACACAACATTAGTCTTCACATGGACACTGATGACACCCAGCTCTGCTTCCTGACTCCTTCACTATCTCTAAAGCATCAGACTACTTATCCCACATCCAAGACTGGATTATCGAAATTTTATCCAATTAAATATTAGGAAGATGGAAACCATTTGTTTTGGTGTCCGTTCCAAAGAATGCTCTCCAGCTATTGACTCAATTTCTCTACTTGACAACTGTCTTGAGAACCACACAGATTGTTTGCAACTTTGGTGTCATGTTTGACTGAGTTGAGTTTCCACTGCCATGCCATCACTAACAGTTTATTTCCCTTGCTAGTATTACCCAATTCGTCCTCCCTATCAGCTTATCTGCTGCTGAAACCTTCACACACAATTCTATTAATTCCAGGCTTGAATTTTCCAACACACTTCTGGCTGACCTCCCACATTCTACTCTCTGTAAACCTGAGGTTTCCCAACGCACCGTTGCCCATATCCCTACACCAAACACCAGTTAGCCAACACTGCAGTACTCACTGACCAATGTTGGTTAAGTAATGCCTCAATGTTACAATTCTTGTCCTTGCTTTCCAATTTCTTCACCTCCCTATTTCTGTGATCTCCTCCAGTCCCACATCCCTCCTGAAATATCTGCACTTTTCTATTTGACCCCTTGATTACCCCCTGATTTTAATCCTTCTACAGTTGGTGGCTATCTTTGCCTTAAACTCTGGAATTCCATCCCTTAATCTTTCCACCTTTCTTTCATACTCCTTAAAAGTCCTAAAACAAAACTTCTTAAAATCTACCTTTTTGTTTAATTTTTGAATCTTCTGTCTTTTGCAGCTCAGTGTCAATTTTTTAAAAATAATACTCTTATAAAAGTGCCTTCAGATGATTCATTGTGTTAAAGGTGCTATATAATTATAAGATGCTGTTCTTGTCCTCGGTCCCATCAGTTGCGCTGGGTTTCATTAGAAGTTGTGCTGTTTGCTGTATAATACTTTTACTTTTTTTGTTTGTCGTTTGTAGGTTGGCACAGCCAGGTATATGGCACCCGAGGTGCTGGAGTCACGAATTAACCTGGAAGACATTGAGGCGTTCAAACAGACCGATGTATATTCGATGGCACTAGTTCTGTGGGAGATAGCATCGCGATGTACGGCTGTTGGTGGTAAGTGGCATTAGAGTTCTGTATTTTAAATCTACAACAGGTTGTCCTTTTAAGAATGTTGCTTAACAATAAACTCTGTTTACTTCCTGTTGATGTAAAGAATCTGGAAATTTCAACAGGAAAGAGAGAATTGATGAACTAAGAAAGAAAATGATCATAGGTGTCCACCATTGCTAAGCTGGTAGCATACTCATTGCTGACAAATATTAAACCAAGTCTTGCCTGCCTCCTCAAGTGTCAATAAAAGCTACCAAAACACGACTTCAAATAAGGGCAAAGTGTTTCTGGCTAATATTTATTGAGCAATCTACATACAAAACTACAATACAGGAGGAAGCCACATATCAAGTCTGTGTGTTGTTTTGAATAATAATCTAGATAGCTACACCCTGCTCTTTCTCCATATCCACATTGAATTTCCTTTTGATAACTTTGACTCTGTATTTACAGGCAATGTATTCCAAATCCTAACCATGCCTTGTGCAAAATAGTTTTTCCTCACATTGCCTCTGATTCATTTGCCAGTCATCTTAAATTAGTGCCTTCTGATTCTTGACCTTGCTGCCTGGGGAAGTTTCTCTTCATTTACCCTTATCACTACAACAGCAAAGGAAAAATGGGTGAAATGGCCATTTATGTAATTTGGCAATTTTCTGTGCACAAATTGGTTGCTGCGTTTCCCAGTAACTATGTTTCAAAATACTCCCTTCACTGTAAAATGCTTTGGAACATTCTGAGGTTGTGAAAGGGTCTATGAACAAGCAGATTCTTTCTTTGCTTATGATCGATGCAGTTAATCTGAACTTGATGGTTCTGTGGTTTACTGCCACTTATCTAGAATTGTATTGCTGCTAGAGCAATATCAAAGACCACCCAAAAAGTGATTTAATCACGAACTTCAGATGATTCCACGGGAGTTAGAGTCACAAAGTCATAGCGGTTTACAGCATGGAAGCAGGTTCTTTGGCCCAATTTGTCCATGCCACCTTTGTTTTTTAGCCACTAAGCTAGTCCCAATTGTCCGCATTTGGCTCATATTCTTCTATACCCATCTTACCCGTGTAACTGTTCAAATGCTTTTTAAAAGATAAAATTGTACCCATCTCTACTACTATCTAAAGGTAGCTTGTTCCAGACAAGTTTGGCCATTGCTTACTCAGAAAAAGTTAGAAAAAATAAAACCTCTTCTAACTTCTACGTACTTAAACTATGTAACAATTTGTAACAGCCAGAACAATCTCCAGGGAACCTCTGCCCCCCCCCTTCCCCCCACAACTAGCTACACCCCCATGGGATTCCCCATTCCTTCGTCCACTTGGTACTCCCCAACTTGCAGGCCTGACCCTCAACCCCAACCCAGCTGCGTACCACCTCCTTGAACCAACTTGTCCCAGCTGCACTGCTCACCCCTTGCTCCCACGCTCCGCCCAACTCAACTCAGTTGGACCCCAACCAACCCAATGCCCTCCACCTGGCTGGAGTACCCAATAAGCCCTCCCTCACCCTACCAACCCAAACTCCCGATCCACCCATCATTTTCAATCAAACCCTTTATGCTTACCTGCTTTATGACAGCTAGTGCAATAAAAAGAGGGAAATGCAGGCAACAGACAGTGACACATGTCATCTGTCATTCTGGATCTGAATCCAATCAATAGAATTAGAGACAAAAAAACTTCTCTACGTGATAGCTCAATGTGACCTAAATTTAGCAGATTTAATGCAGTTACAATTAAGCAAAATTTAGCCTCCCTTACTAAAATACCTCTGTATTAATGGATTCTAGCAATTTCCCTATGACAGATGTTGGACAAACTGGTCTATAATTTCCTGCTTTCTGTGTCCCTCCTTTGTATTAAGGAAGTTATAGCAGAAAATGTAGAAAATCATAATGGGATCAGGCAGAGTCAACATGGTTTTGTGAAAGGGAAATTGTGTTTAACGAATTTGTTGGAGTTCTTTGAGGAACTAAGCAATGTGGTAAAGATAAACCAGTAGATGTGATGTACTTAGATTCCCAAAGGCATTTGAATAAAGGCATTAGATTTGCTATTTTTCATTAAATTGTTTCTTCCTCCATCCTACCTGACCCACTAAGTATTTCTACCATTTTCAATTTTGATTTTAGCTTCACTCATCCACATTTTTTTCCATTTATACAATTGTATTCTGTTCTTGGCCAGCCTTTTATACAGTCTTTTTTATTGGTGAGAACTATTGGGCGGAAATTTTCCACTCCCGCCAAAGTCAATGGACTTTCAAATGGCTCAGCGCGTTTTTCCAGTCCCACCCCCTCCGTGACAGGGCCACAAAATTCAATCCACTGAGCTTGATAGGAACAGCAAATATTAACCTCAAAGTCAAGAGCTTTCCAATGTCAGGAATATATATGAGGTTCAGAGTTCTAGTGCAAAAGGGCGGCACAGTGGCATAGTGGTTAGCATTGCTGCCTCACAGCACCAAGGGGTCATTCCGGCTAAAGCGAGCTCAGAGAGCTCGCTTTATCTTTTTATTCTCCTTAGAGAGACGAAGGATGAGAGGTGACCTGATAGAGATGTATAAGATGTTGAGAGATATTGATCAGGTGGATTCTCAGAGGCTATTTCCCAGGGCTGAAATGGCTGCCACAAGAGGACACAGGTTTAAGGTGCTGGGGAGTAGGTACAGAGAAGATGTCAGAGGCAGGTTTTTCACTCAGAGGGCGGTGGGTGTGTGGAATCGGCTACCGGCAGTGATGGTGGAGGCGGATTCAATAGGGTCTTTTAAGAGATTTCTGGATGAGTACATGGGACTTAGTAGGACTGAGGATTATAGGTAGAGATATATTTGGCGCAATTAATAGGCCGAAATGCCTGTCTGTGCTGTAGTTTTTCTATGTTCTGTGTGGAGTCTGTTCGGCTTTCCCATATCTGCTTGGGTTTCCTCCAGTTGCTCTAGTTTTCTCTCACGGTCCAAAGGTGTGAAGGTCAGGTTGACTGGCCATGTTGAATTGACCCTTAGTGTCCCCAGATGTTATGGTTAGGGAAATATGTGGAGCTACAGAGATGGGATCTAGGTGCGATGCTCTGTTGGAGAATTGTTGCAGATAAGGGCTGAATGGCCTCTTTCTGCACTGTAAGAATTCTATGATCTTCAAGCAATATGATTGCATAGTTTGTCGTCATTAAAGCCTTGACTATCATATAAAAAAACACAAACGTTACAACTGAATAGCCAGCTCATGACCTACAAAGGGAAAGTTCGATGAATGTTTTGAATGGAGCTACTCAGGAAAACCCTGATGAAATGATTCTCTAAATGCTTAACTTATCTCCACGCACGAAGTGCTGCCACACATTCAATCACTTTCTGCTTTCGTTGTATGGTGTCTGCTGTAGGAAAGTGCTTGCAACATTAAATCAAAACAAAAATATTTCTAGTGTCTAATTGCACTGCATAGTCAGGAGAAACTGCTTTAAGCAAGGGTGGTAGAATTTGGATCTCATTACAACTTGGAACAGTTGAGGAAAATAGTACGGGACGCCATATGTGTTTATGAAGGAGGAAGGAATAGAAGACTGACTGACTGGATAAAGTCGAGGCGGAGGAGGCAAGAATGGAGCAAAAACCCAAGTAAAAATTAGTTAGGCCAAATGACCAACTCCCGTGCAGTAAAGGACAAAGAACAACACAGCACAGGAAACAGGCCCTTCGGCCCCACAAGCCCGCGCCTTGGTCCACCTTGTTGTCTAACGAGGGGCATACACGCGATGGGTTGTGAGAGGACTGCTCTTGGATCTTTTTCGAGAGTATCCTAGTGCTTCACGTCGTTAGTGTACGCTTGACCTGGACCATTTGATGGGCAACACGACAGCTCAGTGACTATCGCTGTGCTGTGCAGATACATGGATTTGGTCCTGTGTCTGTGGGAGTTTGCACATTCTCCCCGTGCTTGCGTGGGTTTTCTCCGGGCACTCCAGTTTCCTCCCATATCCCAAAGATGTGCTCTTAGGCTAATTGGCAAAACAAATTCTCCCTAAATTGTCTCAAATTTGGTTTTTAATCCGTAGATCTATAGACATGGACAGGGATTGCGGGTAGAGGTGGGAACACCGGGGTGGTGGCGCGGGCTCATTGGGCCAAAGGGCCTGTTTCCTGTGCTGTTTTGTCCTTTGTTCTCCCATTTTAACACACAGTGAGTGCCTCATTCCAATCTTTCTTCTACCCACAACATCTAGTGGACTCTACAATAAAGAGGTGCAAATTTAGGGAATTTTATATGCGCCATTAACATTAAATGCAATGTTAATTCCATACTGACTAGAGTTACCTAACTTTTCAAATACGACACTCATAAACTGAAGAAACCTGTTTTTTTTTTATATATTTTTAACTCCATCCTTAAAGTTACAAAGCCTGAATGGACCGGGCAAATCCATTCCTTGCTTGCTCCAAAAATCAAATTCAAATTCCAATTGAATCTAATCCATGGTCCCCCATGAGAGACAAACAAGATCCAAGCTGACAAAGTGAGGCATTGCACCCCATCTTGGGTTGATCTACCCGCTGTTTTGTGTAGTGAAATTCAGGAAGAATGCTTTCATGAATTGGAAGCAATCTGGCAAATAAATGACAGCATATGATTTGTCTTAAATTGGCACCTTCTTCCAAATTGAGCCATTGTGAGGACTGAGGTCATTGTTCAGTGAGCAGCTGTGACTGGGCAGAAGCGTTCTGCCTGGTACTTGGTTTAGGCTGGTCTTTATTCTGACATTGAATGTTAGAAACTACTCAGCCAACCCCTCCTCCCCTCCTGAGAATTAAAAATCTCCCCTTAATCCATTTGTTCCTGTTCAGTATCCTTTATTGACTTAATCTGCCTGGGGACATTTTCCCTTTAAAAGCGAGCATTTCCATGATAATTAGGCTGCCGAGTACAGTTATCAGCTAACAAAACATGTACAGGGCTTACTTTCCAGCATCACTCTGCTTCCAATTGGATTACACCGCACTTGAGGCCGTAGCCTCAAAGAGATATGAAACATGCTCGTATGTTACAAATGTAAAGCGAGGGTAAATACAATTTAAATGCAATCTGGGTCACTGAACCTCGAGGGGTTTCTCCCACCAGCAATGCAAAAAAGCCCCACCAAGTGCTTGTTTCCTGTTGTTCTGGCATAGGGACAGTTGAGCTTCCTCTCCCGCTGTGGGCTTTCCCCCTGATCCAGCCTCGCTCACATCGGCTGATCTCCAGTTACAAATGAGCACAAACCAAAACGTGTTGAGACTTAAGTCCTTGCAATTGCTTTCTTTCATTCTTTGTGCTTCTCAAATGCCAATTCTTTTCAGCATGAGGCAATTTAATTGTTTGGTAAATGCTTTTGGCACGCAGTGTTTTCTTTTGAACAAACTGCTGCTTTTTGTGCCAATAACCAACAGGGCGGAGTTGGCAACGGGACAAGGAATGACGTGACACCGAATCATTGACCACATTGCTTTAAGCTTCGAAAATCCACAACCTCTTAGCTACACTTTTGTTTCAAAATTCCTCTGCTTTCTTTGTGTTTGGTAGCTGACATCCGGTAATACCTCAAGTTAAAAATTAACAGCCTGGTTTAAATTCATACCATGCATTTGTTCTTCCTTAGTTTTGTAGATTTCTGCAGCAACATGGGAACAGGAATGGGTCATTTAGCCTCTCGAGCCTATTCAGTCATTCAATGAGATAGATCATGCCTGCTCAGTGAAATAACTATACAACTGACTTTGCCCTATATCGCTTGGTTAACACAAATCTGTTCATCTTATTTCTAAAATTAACAATTAATTTAGCATCAATTACCATTTACCTTCTACCATCATTTACAGAAAAGTCCAAACTTCTTCTAGCTGTTGTGTTTAGAAATGTTTCCAAATTTCATTGCTGAAACAAAAAGGCTCAACTTTTATACTTTGTTCCCTAGTCCTATACTCGCCAACCAGAAGAAATAATTTCTCTCTTTCTCTATGCTGACAGTTCCCCTCAGTACCTTAAAAACACCAATTAAGTCACTGTTTACCCTTCTAATTCCAGGACCCTAGTTTATTTAATCTCTCCTCGTAGCTTAACCTTTGGAGTCCAGATCTCATTTTAGTAAGTCTGTGCAGCACTCACTTCAAGGCCAGTTTAAGTTAAAGTTTATTTTATTAGTGTTACATTAACACTGCAATGAAATTACTATGAAAATCCCCTAATCTGCTTGGGTACAGTGAGGGAGAATTTAGCATGGCTGACCCCCGGCACATCTTTTGGACTGTGGGAAGAAACCCACAGAGAGAACGTGCAGACTTCACACAAATAGTGACCCAAACCAGGAATCAAACCCAGGTCCCTGGCACTGTGAGACAGCATTTTGCAACCATGCCGCCCATATATCCATCCTAAAATGTGGAATTGCTTGCAGTCTTCCAACAGTGGATTTACCAGGATTCTGTTTAGCTGAAACATATCTTCTCCCCTTGTACTCTAGCCCGCAAGGGCAAAACACTAGGATTCCATTAGCCTTTTGATTGTCTTCAGTTCATCACATTTTTATGAATGGGCTGCCACAATTTGTACCCCCACAATTATTAGTTTTTCACCATTTGGATGCTCCTATCCTCTATCCATTTCTATCCTCCTTATCTCCAACGTGGATAGCCTCTCAGTTGCCTATATTGTATTTGTCACAGTTTTGTCTGTTCACTTAATCTATCAATATTGCTTTATAATTTTATGCTTCCGCCTACACTGCTTACAATGCTGCCTATCTTTATGTCATCAACAACCTCAGATATGTAGCTTTCTATCCAATTATCTAAGTAGGTGATAAATGCAGTAAATAGTTGAGACACCACATAAATACTTGCGGAACGCCGCTAGCCAATTAGTTTATTATCCTGTCGCCTGCACTTCAGTCACTTTCCTAATCAGTTTCACGAGCGTCAACTTTAGCCAGCAATTTCTTTGAGGTATTTTATAAAATGCCTTCTGGAAGTTTATACCAGTAATATCCGTAAACATTCCTCTGCCATTGAAAAGTCCAATCAGGCTTGCCACTTTCAAGCACCTTTCACACATCTGTAAAGGCTATGAGTACCTGAAATGTTCAGTGTTTAGACACCATGGGTGGGATTTTCTGACTGCACTCTCCCCAAGCCTGGAAAATCTCACCCCAGCTCAACAGACCTTTACAAGGTTCAATCCTCCGACCACTTGATTCCTGTGGCAGACGGGATAGGAAAATTCCACCTCCTGCTCTTAATTGTAGACTCTAGTAATTCCCCAACAAGAGATCAAAGGATAGCTGGTCAATAATTCCCCGGATTCCCGCTATCACCTGTCACTAATAATGACTGATATGTACAATATTCCAATTTAAAAGAACTGTTGCCGAATTGAAAACTTCGGAAAATTACAGTTCAAAGCCTTTTTATTTATTAGTCACAAGTAGTCTTACATTATCACTGCAATGAAGTTACTGTGAAAATCCCCTGACCGCCACACTTCAGCACCCATTCGGTTACCCTGAGGGAGAATTTAGCATGGCCAAAGCACCTAACCAGCACATCTTTGAACTGAGAGAGGAAATTGGAGCACCCAGAGGAAACCCACACAGGTACAGCGAGAATGTGCAGACTCCACACAGACAGTAACACAGGCCGGGAATTGAACCCACGTCCCTGGCGCTGTATGCCAACAATGTTGATCACTGTGGCACCCATTAAGGCATCAATCCTATTCCCTCATATTTCCTTTAAAGTCTAAGATGGAAACCATCTGATCCTGGGAATTTGTCGCTCATAGGTGCCGCTATTTTTTTTGTTACTGTTAAGTTGTTTATATTAATTTTTTAACTCCCTGTTCCTGATTCTATCATTCCTTTGGAATGCTGATCTCTTTCTCTTCTGGAAGAACTGATCCGAATGTCGGAAATATGTACTGGTTAGGTGCATTGGCCATTCTAAATTCCTCCTCAGTATACGCAAACAGGCAACAGAGTGTAGCAACTAGGACATTTCCACAGGAACTCCATTGCATGTTAATGTAAGCCTATTTGTAATACTAATAAATAAACTTCAAAACTTTGATGCAAAGTATTTATTCAGCATGTCCACCATTTCTTTACTTCTCAATGACAACATCATTATGGGTGGTATGGTGGCACAGTTGCTTCACAGCACCAGGGACCTGGGTTCAATTCCAGCCTTCAGGTGACTGTGCAGAGTTTGCATGTTCTCCCCATGTTTACATGGATTTCCTCCCACAATCCAAAAAGCATTGGCCATGCTAAATTCTCCCTCGATGTACCTGAATAGCTGCCATAGTGGGGTGACTAGGGAATTTTCACAGTAACTTCATTGCAGTGTTAATATAAGCCTACTTGTGACACACTAATAAATAAACTTTAAACTTTTACGCTCAAATCGGTTGATGAAATAGGGAACTATGTCATGCTATTTCCACGTTTTGAAATGTCTTCAAAATAAAAGAGCCTTTGGATCTTGCTGTGTAGTATTCTGCACAGAAAGGAAATTACTTCTTTTTCTGGAACTCTTGCAGTGTCCAAAACAGCAGAAGTTGATCTATTTGGAGAAAATGCAACCCATTCTCTCCAAAGTCAGAGAAATATGATGTAGCCATTAAAGAGCAAATTGTGTGACACATTTAACACAGCATACCACATGCCAAGACAGGAAAGTAGTGTCAACACAATAGAAAAAATAGAACACAAATGGAGAAAATATCAAGATATCTGACCAAAAGCTTGAAGAGAGAGGTTTTAAGGAACATCTTAAAGTGGAAAAGGCAGAACTGTACAGCTTTTAGCTGAAGGGACACCAGCTAATAGTGGGCCAAAGGGAGTGGGTGGTGTGCAGGAGTTCAGAGCTTTTAAAGATCTGTAGGCATAGAGGATGATGAGAATCCACAAAAGGGCAAGGTCATCAAATGGTCTTAAGAAAAGGTGGATGAAAATTTTAAAATTGCGGTGTTTGTGATTGGGATTGCAGTAGACCAGTGCGTACTGGGTGATGGGTTAGAATATGGGCAGTAGAGCTTTGAAGTGCCTCATATCCTGATTAGTAGGTTGCTTAAATGAAGCATTTGGAAGCTGCGTCTGCTACATTTCAATAACTGTAACAGATAAGGGCAATGTCTCTGCCTGTGGGTGACCTTTTTTTATCTGTCCTGCAGTAACTACTTCATTAACTCACCTGAATCAAGGTGTTGGAACTTGTGATTAATCAGAAGATGCCCTACCGGTACAAAGTGTCCATGTCCAGCAAATGGACATAGAATCACTATAGTACAGAAGAGGCCATTTGGCCCATCAAGTATGCACCGACTCTGTGACAGAGTATCTCACCCAAGCCCAACCCCTTCCCCCACCCTATCCCTGTAACCGCACACAATCCATTGGCTAATCCATCTAATCTACACATTATGAGATACTAAGAGGAAATTTAGCATGGCAAATCCACCTAACCTGCATATCTTTAGACCATGTGAGGAAACCAGAGCACCCGGAAGAAACCCACGCAGACACGGGGAAAACATGCAGACTCTGCACAGACAGTCACCCAAGGCTGGAATCAAACCCAGGTCCCTGGAGCTGTGAGGCAGCAGTGCTAACCCACTGTGCCACCGCGCTGCCTGTTGTGTCACTGCCCTGCCCATAGAGGTGCCATTTTCATTCTGCCACATAGTGCACAAGGGAGCTAAGCAGAGCGACACTGATATCTGCTATCCCAAAATGTGGCTTAATTTAGCACTTTAGAATTTTCTTTAGACCACACTAGTATAGCTTGTTCCCTACTGAATATTGGTTAAAAACATTTTTGTGGCCAAGCTAAAATATACATTAAATCTATTTCTCGCAGAGTTTGCTATCTATTCACTCCAGAACAGATGTTCCCCAGGTGCGGAAGTTCTGCAATCCAATCTGTTCCTCACTAACAGGCAGCATGAGGCAGCAGTGAAATGAGTATAAATCCACTTGCTTGTTTAGTTTGATATCGAGACACGACAGCATTCAGTAAGCTGTGGAAAAAAGGGAGTAGGTGGACTTTGGATTCAACCATTTTATTTTGCCACAGAGAAAAGGAGAGAGCTTTGATGTTCATGTGCTTGAGGTTGAAGTGTAAACTGCAGATTTCAACAAAAGTTGATGCACATAATGAATTAATTTTCTGCTCAACTGGAGAGGGTGGGGAGTACTATGTTTTTTTACATTATGTTAACATACTCGTCATCAGCCAAACTTCTATTCTTCTGGAACATTAGAGTAAGACTGTGAGCCTGTTTTCTTTGTTCCAACTATTTAGCCAATCTAAGATACCAGCTGATAGTTGATCTATAAACATCAAACTATCACTGACTACAATGGACCAAAGGCACTGAATGGGGACCCTGTGTTTCATTCTCACCCTTCTCTGAAATGGATGGTTAATGAAAAAATGTGCATCGAGTGTAAAAGTTGACAAGTTACGTTACAACTGTACAAAACTTTAGTTAGGCCACATTTGGAACATTGTGTGCAGTTCTGGTCACCACACTACCAGAAGGAGGTAGATGCTTTGGAGAGAATACAAAAAAGATTCACCAGGATGTTGCCTGGTCCAGAGGTTTTAAATATGAGGAGAGGTTGGATAAACTTGGATTGTTTTCACTGGAAAGACAGAGGCCAAGGGGCGACGTGATAGAAGTCTGTAAAATTGTGAGAGGTATAGATAAGGTGGATAGTCTGAGGCTTTTTAGGGTCAACTACAAGAGGACACGGGTTTAACGTGAGAAGGGGCAAGTTTAAGGGAGACATGCAGAAAAAGTTTTTCATATGTTAGGAATAAAAGGGTGGTTAGACAAAAAATCGGACCTCTTAGGGACAGAGGAGGGGAACTGTGCTTACAGCCCGAGGGAATGGCGGAGATCCTGAATGAATACTTGTGCGTCGGTTTTCACGAAGGAGAGGGGCTTGTTGACAGCTCCTGTCTCTGAGGGAGCTGTGGACCAGTTGAGGGAAATATCCACACTGAGGGAGGAAGTGTTAGAGGTTCTAGGTAGCATTAAAACGGATAAATCTCCTGGGCCTGATAGCATTTATCCCAGACTGCTTAGAGAGATGCGAAGTGAAATTGCTGGGTCTCTGACGCAAATCTTTGTCTCTTCCTTGGACACAGGTGAGGTCCCAGAGGACTGGAGAATAGCTAATGTTGTACCGTTGTTTAAAAAGGGTAGTAGGGATAACCCTGGAAATTATAGGCCGGTGAGTTTGACGCCAGTGGTAGGGAAGCTGTTGGATGGGATTCTTAGAGATAAGATGTATAGGCACTTAGAGCATTGCGATCTAATTAGGAATACGCAGCATGGCTTTGTTAAGGGGAGGTCGTGCCTTACAAATCTGGTAGAATTTTTTGAGGAGGTGATGAAATCAGTGGACGAAGGGCGAGCCGTTGATGTTGTCTATTTGGATTTTAGTAAGGCGTTTGACAAAGTCCCTCATGGGAGGTTAGTCGAGAAGGTCAAGGCAAATGGGATACAAGGACAGGTAGCTAGATGGATAAGCAACTGGCTTGGTAATAGGAGACAGAGAGTAATAGTGGAAGGGTGTTGCTCTAGCTGGAGGTCGGTCACTAGTGGTGTGCCGCAGGGCTTGGTACTGGGACCTCTTCTATTTGTAATATATATAAATGACTTGGAAGAGGGAGTAATTGGAGTGATCAGCAAGTTTGCAGACGATACAAAGATGGCTGGACTTGCGGATAGTGAGGAGCATTGTCAGGCGATGCAGCAGGACATAGATAGGCTAGTAGCTTGGGCAGACAGATGGCAGATGGAATTCAATCCTGATAAATGTGAGGTGATGCATTTCGGGAAAAAGAATGTAGAGGGGAGGTATATGATAAAGGATAGACCTATTAAGAGTATAGAAACGCAGAGGGACCTGGGGGTGCAGGTGAACAAGTCTCTGAAGGTGGCAGAGCAAGAGGAGAAGGTTGTGAAGAAAGCATATAGTATGTTAGCCTTTATAGGAAGGGGTATAGAGTACAAAAGCTGGCCTTTAATGTTGCAGTTGTATAAAACTTTGGTTAGACCTCATCTGGAATACTGCATCCAGTTCTAGTCGCCTTACTGTGCAGATACATGGATTTGGGCCTGTGTCTGTGGGAGTTTGCGCATTCTCCCCGTGTTTGCGTGGGTTTTCTCCGGGTGCTCCGGTTTCCTCCCACATCCCAAAGATGTGCTCTTAGGCTAATTGGCAAAATAAATTCTCCCTAAACTGTCTCAAATTTGGTTTTTAAATCCACTGATCTATAAACATGGACAGGGATCGCGGGTAGAGATGGGAACATCGAGGTGGCGGCGCAGGCTCGTTGGGCTGAAGGGCCTGTTTCCCGTGCTGTTTTGTTCTTTGTTCTTTGTTCTTTGTTCATATAGAGGGGTGTGGGTGACTGGAACACACAGCCAGGCACATTTTCAACATTTAAGACGTATCTTGTTACACACATGGACAGGAGGTGAACGGAGGGATAGAAACCAGTGCATGCTTGGTGGGCTGAAGGACCTGCTGCTCTGCTGTATTGATATGCTGGCATTGGACTTCTTATTGTGAGACTTCTTATTGTGCTGTGTCCTTTAGTTTGAATAAAACTCACTATTTGCAAAAAGACAAACTCTCAGCTCTTGTCTCCGTAGAGGAACTGAGTGATGGAGGTTGTTAGTGCAGTGCCTTCATGTAAGAACTAGGTTGCAATCCAGCCCTGACTCATCAGATAAGGGTTTGAGCAGTCTCACTCCAATTCTCTGTAAGTGGAATCCAGATTATTAAAACAGCCCAGAATATAGCACAAACCTGTGCCGAATTCACCATCCACTTCAAATTAGATATATATTAAAAATAACCTTGTGCACCTTCTCAGCAGAGTGTCTTCCTGTACAGCAGATGTGGCAGAGACTGCCATGCCAGAATCAGCTCTGAGACACATCAGGTGATGCTTAACACAGTGATATCTACCATGACACCTTGTAAGGTTGAAGGCTGCTCTAAGTAAGCCCTGGTTCAGCAACTCTCGACTAATCAAGGTTGCTACCAGGAGAAGAAGCGGAAGAGTTTCTTAACCAGGAAATGCTTCTTAATCCAGACGTGCTCCATATCAGCACTAATTATCAAAACTGGAATGGTTCCCTGGTGTCCAACATTAACACCCTGCCCTTACTAAGCTCAAGTATTGATTTCTATCGTTCTTGCTCCTTAACCATACTAATGCTAACAGCAGCCTCACACAAGTGAAGTATTATTATAATGTTCAATCTGATTTCCCTCACCCCAACCTCCAAAGTTGTGCAGAGCCTAACAAATATTTTCATTTCTCATATTATCCAATCTTGTAGTCATGTTGAACGAGACTACCCAAGATACTGAGATTTACATTTCATATGGGTTGACAGCAGTATAGAAATTGGGATAGATTTATGGGAATGCACTGGAAGTTATTACATCCTGATCAGATCTGCATTAGATCATTTATGTTCTAGAATGGAATTGTTCAAGTTATTTCCGCAGCTTCTTAGGTGGTGGTATCATAAGCATGGAAAGATAACTTATATTTTACTATTTGCAGTGATTGCTATAAAGTTTATTTATCAGTCACAAGTAATGAAGTTACTGTGAAAATCACCTAGTCGCCACACTCCAGCACCTGTTCGGATACACTGAGGGAGAATTTAGTATGACCAGTGCACCTGACCAGTGTTTCAGATTGTGGGAAGGAACCAGAGCACCCAGAGGAAACCCATGCAGACACGGGGAAAATGTGCACACTTCACAGAGATCCAAGCTGGGAATTGAACCCGGATCCCTGGCGCTGTGAGGCAGCAGTGCTAACCACTGTGCCACAAGTGAGATGGATTCCACCTAATTACAATGATGTTGTAAGCATGATGAGATAATTTCATATAAGCAGCATATGAAATTGGAAAAGGGGTTTATAAAGAAACTAAATTACATAATATATAATATATTTGTACCTGTGTACCCATACTGTGATTCACTGTATATCCTTTCAGCTCCTGACCAAGAAATACAGGCTAGAATTTCCTTGTTGTTCAGACCACAGTGGGATCCTCCAGTCCTGGCGATAGTATATCCCTGACACGGGATTCCCAGTAACAAGGGATGGGTTCAACAGGAAACCCCACTGACGACAACCGGACTAGAAAATTTGCTGCTTGACAATGGTGGGCGCCCACCATCAGCGCAGAACACTTGGGGGAGGAAGGGGCATGAAAAATCCTGCCAGGAGTTGATTATCTTTCCCTGCCATTCATTTCAATTCTATTTGTCAATTTTATTTTTGTGCATTTGCTCTTTATCTATTGATTTCCTTACACAATAAAACAATCTAACTCTGAGTTGCAAAGCTGCAGCCTACTGGGAGGGAGAGGCTTCCAAATTGTTACCACGCTTTCCTGATTCTGCTCTTTAATGGTCTCTAATTTTAGAATGCTACACCCTTTTTCTTAATTCTTGCACCACAGAAAATGGTTTATCCATGTCTGCCCTCATTTCTTACTGAACTCTTTTCTCCGCAGAAGTGAAAGACTACGAGCCTGCCTTTGGTTCCAAAGTTCGGGAACATCCCTGTGTAGAAAGCATGAAGGATGTAGTGCTGAGGGATCGGGGAAGACCTGAGATCCCCAACAGCTGGCTCAATCACCAGGTAGTTTAAAGATCATTGCTAGCAGTAAATAATGTTAAAATAATAATTATGTTCAAGAAGGTAACCTTCACTCTTTTATTTTTGCCAATGAGGAAATCAGCTGTGCTCTGGGACGTAAACCAGGGAATTGCTTTTTGTAGTGGCAGCAACCAGCAATTATAGAGGAATGCAAGAAAGCCAGCAGCATAGAATAGCCTGTCTGGTCTATCAGTCTGGATCTTGTGCAGACATTGCAAAATTCTATCCAACCATACATCCTGAATATTATCATCAGCTGTGGGCTCAATGACTCAAAATGATATAGGCCAAAGTTACACTGGAGAGGCTAAAAGATACTCGTTAATGAAAGTGTCAAAGCTTTTTTAAATCTCCTCAAGTGGTTAATCTGTTACAAAAACAAACTTATTTGTTTATACCCCTAATCCTTTAAGAAGTGTCTTTAAGCCATTAATAAAAAATGAGCTCACAACCCCTGCTGAGATAATATAGCATTGAAATTCAGTCAAGCCTTCACAGTGAATAACTCTTAGGGAAATTTTGACAGATAATGCTGTTAAAACTGTTTAAACAGATGCTCTACCACCTGGCCTGTCGGTCAAAGCAATCCAGCTAAATTTATTTTTAATAAACACTGACCTCTGCAGTCAGTTTTTATTTTACAGTTAAAGAGTGGGGTTTTATTTGAAGATTAAACAGATGTTGTTCATTCATTAAGAGTGTTTATGTCTGCTGTATCAAGTTGTGATTCCCTCACTCTGGGTTAAGGCCCACACAGCAGCCAAAATATTTGAACTCTGTGATACGTTCAGATTTCCCTCCTATGTGATTCATCCCCTGCCCCTTTTTACCTTATCAGAAATGTAGGGATATGGGGTAGGACCTGTGTGGGATTGTGGTCAGTGCAGATTTGATGGGCCAAATGGCCTCTTTCTGCACTGTAGGGTTTCTGTAATTCTAAATGAGGTTAGGACTACCTCATCTGGATCCTGCTCACTATTTTGCATAAACCTGGCTCTGACAGTCTACCCACAGTTACCACCACTGCTCTTGCCATTGTCTACAGATGTGACCATCAAGCACCTTTCTTCCCAGTCAGTCAAAATGAACCCACCTTGTTCCCATAGCGACCAAGCCACATAGGCTTGTCATAGGGCAGAATTTGAAGCAGGTCACACAATCCCCATTACTGCTCCATTTTATTATAAATTAAGATGACAGTCCCAGAACATAACAGGTTTGTAACTTTTGTATTCATTTCAATAAATTCATGGTCTATCTGTTAATACTCTCCAGCTATATTAGTAGTGTCACTTCACTGTGGATCTCCTATTAGGGATCACACCCACTGCATGTACTATGCAAGAGCAAATATGAGCTGCTCTCACCAGATAGAACACAGAACATAGAAAAATACAGCACAAATAAGCCCTTTGGCCCACAAGTTGCGCTGATCATATCCCTACCTATAACCTTCAATCCCATTAAATCCCATGTACTCATCCAGAAGTCTCTCAAAAGACCCCAATGAGTTTGCCTCCACCACCATCAACGGCAACCGATTCCACTCACCCACTACTCGCTTAGTGAAAAGCTTACCCCTGACGTCTCCTCTGTATGAGGTGAGTTTATTTGAAGGAAATAACTTGCATCCACAGAGCCTCCCAAAGTGATTCTCATCCAATGAAGTACTTTTTGAATGTGCACTCACTATTGTAATGTTCCATGTGGTAGCCAATTTGTGCATTCTCAGTAGGCAGCTAAGCGACTTGGTAGAAGGAAGTTTAAAGTTTATTCATTCATGTCACAATGACATTACATTAACAGTGCAATGAAGTTACTGTGAAAATCATCTAGTCGCCACACTCTGGCACCTGTTTGGAGATACTGAGGGAGAATTTAGCATGGCCAATACACCTAACCAGCAGATCTTTCGTGACTATGGGAGGAAACTAGAGCACATGGTGAAAACCCACGCAGACATGAGGAGAATGTGCAGACTCCAGATAGACAATGACTCAAGCCGGGAATCAAACCCAGGTCCCTGACACCATGAGGCGGCAATGCTAACCATTGTGCCACCATGCTGTCCATAGGAAATAAGTTGTGTATGTTAACAGCTTCCCAAGGGTTGACTATAGCAGTTTTAAGGGACATGCTGCAGAGAGAAGCAATACTAGCGCAGCAAACAAGATAAGTTCAGAACCTCCAGCATCAATTACAAGGAGTGTGAGGATGAGGGGATTTTCACAGTAATTTCATTACAATGTTAATGTAAGTCTACTTGTGATACTAGTAATTTTTTTTAAAAAAAGCACTTTCAGATTCTTTTAAGATGGAGAATAAACCTGACTTATCGCAGAAACCATGTCACACAAAGCTCACATAGTGGTACCGAGAGCAGCTGAGGATCCTTTTTTAAATATTCTTCCACATGCCTGACAACTTGCTTATGTATAAATACAGATTCAAGTCCCATCCTATTTTTGAATGTCAAAACATTAGGAATTAGGAGTGGAAGTATGTAAATTTGGCCCTTTGAACCTGCTCCACCATTCAATCAGATCATTGCTGATCTCCTCTCGGTCTCAAATCCACCTCCCCACCTCTTCCCCATCTCCCTTTGACTCATTTTTTTTCAAATCAGAAGTATATCTATCTCCTTCTTGAAACTATTTATTGTCAAATTAATTTATTTAATGCCAGTTTAAGTCAAATGGGTAAAAACGAGATGCAAATTTCCCCCTATTCCCACCCTTTTACAGCAGCAGTTCCAAATGTTGAGGACTAGCCAGTGGAGGAAGAAAGAGGACAAGAGCCTGGCAGACAAAACGTGTTTCTATAATGGGGCCTTTCTCCCCTTCCCTCACTCTCCTCTCCTCTCCCCATATCTCTAGTATCCTTCCAAATCCTCGCGCCATATCCTGAGAAACAAAATAGAGCTTGAGTCTAAATTTAGCTTTCATCTTAATGGCTAGGTTTGTCTTAAGTTGAATACCTTTCGTTTAAAAAGAAACCCACAATTTAAATCAGTGACCGTGTTAACAAGGCTGCGCCAGCACACAGTTACTAGGATTGGAATGCAAAACTAACAAACAAAGAACGGAAGATGTAGCACTGGTTAGAAGGATGTGTCTGCAACAGGAAATGCACATATATTTTAGCCCTGGCGTGCTTTGAGATGAATCAGGCCTTTTAATCCCTCCCCACTACCCCCTCCTCCAAAATAGCTTTCATTGAGGCTGATTCAGTCTCTGTTCAGACCTCTCCACCATAACTGAACATCAGTTCATGTAAGATGTGGCTGGTGTTTCTATAGGACAGTATTTTTTATTATTATTCATGGGCATCGCAGGACATGGGCGTATTTATTGCCCATCCCTAATTGTCCTTGGAGGACAATTCACAGTCAACCACATTGCTGTGGCTCTGGAGTCACATATAGGCAGACCAGGTAAGGATACCAGATTTCCTTCCCTAAAGGATGTTAGTAAACCAAATGGGTTTTTACAACAATTGACAATGGTTTCATGATCATCAGTGGATTCTTAATTCCAGATTTTGATTTTTAGAATTGGATTCAAATTCCACCATCTGCCACAATGGGATTAAAACCCAGGTCCCCGGAGCATTAGTTGAGCTTCTAAATTAGTAGTCTAGCGATAATTAGGCTGTTAAGTCATCGCCTCCCTATCTATATCTAAGTCAGACATCGAATGCTTCAACATTATAACTTGCTGTGTGTGGTAGTCCAGAGGAATGTGAAATGTGCCATTGGAGGCCAATTAGACTGCTACAGGAAACATCAGTGTTGTGCATTCACATGTGCCTTTCTTGGAGTCAGTATACTTTTACGCAAGTTCATGTAAGCATTGTTCTCTCCCTTTCCTTTTCAGCTTGTACAGCAGGTATGTGAAATCATTGTGGAATGCTGGGACCATGATCCAGAAGCACGCCTCACCGCCCAGTGTGTGGTGGAACGCTTCAACGACCTGGAGCAGATGGACAAGCTCTCTGGTCGGAGTTGCTCCGAGGAGAAGATTTCGGAAGATTGCTCTGTCAGTGAAACCAAACAGACTCTGAGAGTAGTCACCGTGGCGTAAAGAATAGCCAGTGGACAGCAAAAGAACAAAGTCAGAGAACATGTGATCGGGTGGGGATAGTCTGGTGGAATGCTCGCTTCACTCTCATGGAAGAAACTCTTGCGTCACTTTTCGAAGGATGGGCCGTTCTTCCTGAAAAGGGTGAAATTCTGGGAACGCGAAGACTGGGATATTTTGTTTTTGTCATAGGATTGCAATTTCTGACCAGAAACTGCTCAGGAAACCAAAGATTCCACCATGTAACCCTCATCCTTGCACTTTATTGGTATAAGTATATACTTCAAGGAATTTTCAATGTTTATTTACAATATTCAAAGAATGGTATACATAGGAACAAGTGTGCCTCATTAATGACCAGGAATTGTATGCAGCGACATAAAGGTCCACTCTTACTCCCTGCTCTTCAAATGCATGTTTTTATTCATTTATTCACTTGTTTGGTATAATATAGGAACAAGTTCACATTGTGCATCGTTAGAACATCCCATTGTGATTGTGAAACAAGAACAAAGCACCATTGCCTATGTTGAATTATTGAAAGCAAACAGTTGTGTGGGGACTCTTTGTCATTCCTGCTGGCAGGATCTTCCAGTCCCACCGATGGTTTCCTCGGCAGTGGATGGTGCAAACAATAGAAAACCCATTGACAACAGCAGGATCGGAAGATCCCATCCCCTCCCCCTGACCGGGGATGGGATATTCCAATTTGTCATTTGCATGCGATTTGGGAAGACTATTGACAGATCAGCAGACTTACAGGTTTGTAGCCTCAGGATAGAAGTTGCACCCTGATTTCAGCGTATCGGGGGGAAAAGTCTGACTGGGGTATATTAGTTCATCTGGAATTCTTTCTGATGTGTACTGAAGTTTGTGTTTGTCCTGACCTATGATAAGCAAGGACATAGTTTGCATGTTCAATTCTTGACCCAGGCCCATTTCCGCCCATGTGAAAATCCAAGCTTCTGTGACTTTATGTTGGTTCCCTCCCTCTCTGTTGCAATGGTGTCTAATGTGTATCAGTTCTAGGGGGATAACAGTTCTCATTACCAATCCAGTCAAGGCATTAGTGGTGAAACCAATGTGTTTAAAAGGCGAAAGCCATTTCCACTAGGAATTGCAGTTCGCTCCAAAGATGGGGTGGTGTTGATAACTTTGGAACCAATTAGCTTCAATAGTAACTCAGTGAACCCCACAAAAAAAATTATTCTTCTCATTATCCTCCCAGTTGGTGACAGTGCACAAACAATGTGTTATATGTTAAGACACAGAGGAAAATCTTGTGCTAATCCGAATCAACATTAGGAATGGCATTGCACACACAAACAGAAAATGCTGGAAAATCTCAGAAGGTCTGACAGCATCGGTGAAGAGAGAATAGAGCCAATGTTTCGAGTGTCTGATGAAAAGTCACCCAGACTCGAAATGTTGGCTGTATTCTCTCTCCAAAGATGCTGTCAGAGCATAACCTTAAAAATTAGAATTGGACCATTCTGGACCAATTTCTTTCCACAAAGTGTAGTGGAAATTGAAAGATCTCTTCCCTCCAAAGTTTGATCAATTGTGGATAACATTAAGGAACAAAGAATGAAGACTGGGTCAATGGAGTTAAGATTCAAATCAGCCATGCCTAACAGGCTGAAGAGCTAAATGACCCTAGGTTTTTGTTCCTAAAGCTCCATGAAGAATGTGATTAAACAAGTTTGCCTAATCCATTGTCGGGGGATTTGTGCATCCTATTAATATGTTAATGTTGCTTGGAACTGAAATATTACATTGCGAGTTCTTCACCGCAGACTGTGATTTTTTTTTAAATATTGCAAAATTTAAGCTGCACACACATAAAACTGACTATATAAACTGGCTCCGTTATATTAATTGGTTTTGCGGGGCTTGGAGATTAATCAAAGTTCAGGACTATAAGCTGCTTGAATGTATTTTTAAGAAATTGTCACTGTATATAATCATTTTTAATATCTTTTTGTAAATGCTGGAGTGCTCAACTTATATTAAGTGCCTAAATAATTGTTTTAATACTCATAATTGACATTTATTCCAAAAAGATGTAAGGTTTTTTTTATTTTCATAGGATTAATGTGTCTGACAGTCTTTCGAAAGCTTTTATGTTGAGATTATGTTAAAGGGACATTCAGGCAATCTCAGGACAAGAGTCATTGGTGACGGTCATTAAGTAGCACCCTCTCCATACATTGCTTGATATATTGTACAATTTTTTTTGAAATGCCTAAGGTTGTCCATATAGGATACTGTACCAAAGTTTTCATTGGTGCAGACATCGCATGAATCAAATCCTCAAACGTCCAACCACCTCAAAAGTGCAGCAAGAAGGGAATGAACAAATATGCACAACAGTTTTCTTTTTAACTTGTTTTTATTTTGGAATGCAAGCATTGACAATTACATAACCCAGTAACTTAATCTGCACCTTTCCACTTTTGAGTCTCTGACTTGTGCGCGAGACGTATGTGAAATTCTTTACTGATTAATTTTATCCCAGCTATCTTGGGGCCATCCGACAAAAGGCAAAAAAAGGATTTTTAATCTCCCTTTTCTCAAACAGAAACTTTGTTCAGAATAAAAATTCCATCTTGCTGTATTTAGTTGTTGGATGTTGTGAGAAATACAAACCATTTTGTTACAAAATCAATGGAACTTCAGCCTATTAAAAGAGGAATGAATGTAAATTGGTGCACAGCAGGGAAATAGAAAACTTTATCTGAATGATTAACAATATATTTTACTCTGTTTAAAGCAATATTCAATCTTATATGTACGTGTATAAATACACACACACATATATAAATAATTATCTTTGCAATGTAAAGAAGGTATTGTATATATTGAAAAGAAACTATTAAACATTATTTGCATCTCATTGTATAAATAAAGTTCTAAATTGCTCTCTGTTGTGTGCTTTTCAATCCCTTCTAATGTTGCCAACCAGGAGATTGTAGAAGCAATTAATATTTGCTCACCTACATGAAAATGGCATAGTTTTTATGTAAAACTAACATGTTAGGTAACAATGTGTAAATTCAGAGATGGTAAGTGTAGGATTTGATTTATTGTCATATGTACAGTGAAAAGAATTGTTTCTTGTGCACTACACAGCAAAACATACTGTTCATGAAGTACATAGAGGAAAAGCATAGGGTGCAGAATATAATATTACATGGGGTGAAGAGAAAAATCAGCTTTATATATAATAGTACCATTCAAAAATCTGATGGCAGCAGGGAAAAATCTGTTTTTGAATCTTTTGGCACGTGTTTTCAGACTTTTGTATCTTTCTTCTGTTGAAAGTAGATGGAAGAGAATATATCCAGTGCGTGTGGAGTCTTTGATAATGCTGGTTGCTTTTCCAAGACAGTGGGAAGTGTAGTTGGAGCCAACGGATGGGGGAAGGCTTGTTTGCATAATGGACTGGGCTACATTCACAACTCTGTAGTTTCTTGCGGCCTTGGTCAGAATAAGAGCCATACCAAGTTGTGATACATCTGGAAAGAATGTTTTCTGTGGTGCATCTGTAAAAAATTAAGAATTTTAGCAGACATGGTGAATTTCCTTAGCTCCCCTGAGAATATAGTGGCATTAGTGAACTTTCTTCACTATAGCATTGATATGGAGAGATCAGGGCAGATAGTTGTCCTGGAGTGAGGAAGTGACTTTAGATCTATGGTTTACAAAGCTCTTCATTAATAGGCTTTTCCACACTTGCGTTTTTAATTAATTTATAGAAATTAATAGCTATGATTAGTCCACAATATTATTTTATTGTGCGACTACCAGAAGGATAAAAGATGAATTGGATGGGCATCTCGGTCTCTCTCCCGTTCGATGGGGGCAATTTTACCATTTTGATTGTAACTGCTGAATTCAGATCTGAATTCAGTTCTTGGGCACCTCCACGAGCGCTCAGCCTGAAAAAAAAGATTGCAAATCTGAATCGTGCTGTGTGAGAGGCTTATGGTACCTGAAAAGTTGCTGCTCCAATTGGAGCCTTCAACTGCAAGTGTGTGTGCAAAAAATTAAAAAAAAACATACCCCTGTCACATTGCTCCTGCAGATAAAGCAGCCCGAGTGAAAAGAGGAAGTGAAAAGACATCAGCTCACCCCACAATGTATCTGTCCTCTTATCCACCCTCCCCCTAGCTCCACACCCCACTATTGCTACCCAGATTGATCATAGCCCTCTTCCCTGCCCACCGATGGTCAGCAGAATGGCAATGGGCCCCTTTGCCCCCCCAAGAAATCCATCGGGTCTCCTCCCCCCACCCCTATTCCCACTAGAGAACAATCTGACCTCCTCTTCCCCTCCCCTATACCAGAGAATGATTGGATCTCACCCCTTCACTACCTCCACCCCTACCAGAAAACCATTCGGCCTCCCATTCCACCTCCCCACCAGAGAATGATCAGTCCTCCCTTCCCTCACCCCACAGCATCCCACCCTCCAGAGATACATCCGGGCCACCTTCCACCTGCTCCTCCCACCCAGAGATACATTTGGCCCACCTCCCTCTCTCCCTTCTATCCATCTGAGTCAGGGAGCACTGGAAGCTCTGAACTTGCCTCTTCAGAAGCTGAAGCACCCAGAACAGACCATTGGCAACCATGTCTGTTTTGTGCCTAACCTGGACACGGGAACGCAATGGTAAAGAGGAAATGCAGGTAAGATTAGACGTCCATTTCATTAAGTCAATTTAAATACATGCAAATACATTTCACACCTGACTTTATCAAGTTTGTGCATCCAAAAACAGATGTGACCCAATGGTAAAATTGGGCTCAATATCTATCATCCTCTTGCAATTAAGAGAATGACTTGACCTAATAAATAGATTTCTGATTTAGCCGTTGTGGGAATTTTTTTTGTTTTATATTACAAAGAATATTCAATATGCCAAAAACCACAGAAGAATGCTTCAGGAATGGCATCTACTTCATTATGACAGGAGTAACATTAATCCTGCATTTACTACTTATGGTTGACTTTTTGTGGAGATGTATATAAGGCACATTTGCCTGTACACATTTTTAGTCATTATTTTATAGAAATTAATTAAAGCAATAGAAGCTGTACAGCTTGGATTTACCTGTTTGGGGAACTGGCTTGGGAAACCTAATGGTGAACAGGGACTTGAGATAATGGAATTGTTCTTAGAAATGTTTTCAAAACATCAACATCCTATTGATAGCTGTCTACTTATCTCCACATGCCATGCATCATTGCGCTAATCAGTGAGATTGATCTTACAGAATATATGCAAAGTTATGATCAAATGCTACTGAAATACAATATTTGATAGTATCCTCAGTTAGTTTATATTTTGTGAATGGTTAATGTACTTGTTTCCAAATCCCTTCATGTTTCAATTTGCCAATTGATCAAGGACATGTTTATTTTTCAATATGCATAATCTTATATTTACCCACATTGAAATCCATTCCCATTTCCTGAATAGTTTCAGATTGCTTTAAATTCTATCGACCTTTAAGTCATCTGTTGGCTGAATAATTACATACCAAGAGCAAATCTTATTTTAAGAGTCCTTATTGATGAGTCAGTAATTAGACAACCCAGGACAAAGCATTCTAAGATTTCAAGGCCTGAATTTTTGCACCGAGAGACTTTCTGTTGCAAAAATTACTTGGAGGCCCAAATCAGGAAATTCTCTCCCTGAAGGTTGCACCAACTATTTTTGCAAAGGAGTCAGGGGCTAATAATAACAAGTTCCAAATTGCATATTGGTGGCTCACTAAGGAAATGATCCATCCAAACCTGCAGCTCCTAATGGAGCCTTTTATGATTTAGTGGTTAGGCCTCTGGAGAAGCATGTGATAGAATGGAAAACAGGGATCTTTCACTCAAGCTGACCATTAAAACCTGCAGCTACCTCCAATCAGATCAGCTGTTTTTCAGTTAGGAGTGGGAAATGCAGGATGGGATCTTACAGCTTTCTTCAAGTGAGACCAGAAATCCTTGCCCTTCAGAAGATACCGGACATTTTCATTGCCCACCCCTTACCTGCTCCAGTTTTAGGGTGAGCAGGGCAGTAGAGTTCCAGTGGTGATATGCATAGATTATACCTGGTAGGAGTAATTCTAAACTTTACAATGTTGCCTTTGGAGCGGTAAGGTACCATTTTGGATACGGTTCCAGCACACTTTTGGGGAAGGTAATCTGCCTTTTGGGATTGCTATGATGGACATGAATTTGCACTAAAAGTGTGTAAATTCATTGGAACTGTCAACAGAAGTTGTCAAAAGGTGTATTGTTAATGTATGTAAAACTGCTGCCTCTTAATTAATTGAAAATTGGAAAAGAAAAATCAATGTTTGTTATCTCATTTGGTTCATGTAAACTGAGAGTTATTATTACTAGATTAGTGTTGCATAAATGATTTCACAATCTTTCATTACTACAATAAGCCTCACAGTGTATTGAACAGCTCCAAGTGATTATAGACATTTTGAAGTGGGACAATGAATCAAAATGCTTGTTTTTATACAATGATTATAGGAAATTAAATATGAATGGGTTTTCATTTGGAAATAGTGAATTCTTCAATAGGCACTTAATTTCATCGCCCCCACAACATTGGTTCTGAAGTCTGCCTATGCTAAATACTCGGTGAGTTGGCATGATAGGTGGTGTAATGGTGGGTCATAGGTGTCAGGGGTTGGCATTAGCTGGCACTATATTGGCATAGAATGTAGATGGAGGGCATGGAGTTGCATGCATATTCATGGAGGTAGCATAGGTTGGTATGAAAGTATGAGAGGGGTCAAGTGGGGTGGTTAGAGGGCATAAAGTGGCATTAGTTGGTATAGATGAGGTCTGAGGCATTTGTGGAAGGGGTGAGGGCTTTTGTTCTGGATAAATGCTTTTTTCATAGTTATGACAAAGTACTGGTTCACTGAGTCAGGCCTCCACACTGTTTCATGAGTTACTTGCCACAAATTCAACTTTCACCGGCCTGTCAAACCTACAACTCCCTCAAAACCAAATTCTGATTTTCCAGGGCACTCTCTTATTCATGTTTGTGGAATCAGGACTCGTCCCAATGCTATACTCCCAAACCAGGAGTGAAAATTCAGCCCCAAGAGCTGCTCCTCCCCTACCTGTCATAACTTTTTCCAATTATTATTACCTATTACCTCTTTATAGATACTTCCTCCTCGAAAGATTTTCATTAAATTCACAGGGACTGCTAGTTTCCTACAAGGTCCTTTACCTGCAGCACTTCTCATATTTTAAGCAAATTTTGCAACCAATAAGATTAAGAAGGACAAGAATGGGATGTCAGTAATATTGGAAAGTGGACTGATGGCGTTTTGTATGGGATAGGAAGTGAACAATGGGAGTATTGGATGAATTGGAGGTTTATGAAAGAAAGGAATTGGAACAGAAAGCGCAGATGAGGATTTTAAATGAATAGGGTGAGATGAGAGCAGCATTTGGTGATGTTCCTGAGGTGAAAGAAAGCAGACTTGATGAACTGGATGTGGAATTTGAAGCTCAGCTGTATATTGATCAGGACTGAACTGGATTGGGAAGGCAGATAGATCGTGGAACTAGTTCTTGTAATGGGGTGAACAGGATGCTTCAGACATCCGCCTTCTGAGTCACAAGAGCTTCTGGCTCATCCACAACTTCAGAGTCCAGCTATCACAGCACAAGTCACAGAATCAAAGGAAATGGCAGAGTTGAAGGTGAGCACTATTTATATTATAAAGGGTTCATGTTAAATATGTAAGTAGGCAGAGTGGCATGGTGGCACAGTGGTTAGCACTGCTGTCCCACTGTGCCAGGGACCCGGGTTCAATTCCAGCCTTGGGTAACACTATTCTCCCCATGTCTTCATGGGTTTCCTCCCACAATCCAAAGATGTGCAGGTTAGGTGGATTGGCCATACTAAATTGTCCCCTACTGACCCAAATTGTGGTGGTAAAGTGGATTAGGGATTACAGGGATCAGCAGCCACAGGAAGTAGGGGCAGTTACGGCCTAGGAAGATATTGAGTTGGTGCAGACTCAATAGGCCCAATATAAGGATCTGTGATTCAAGTTCAAACGACACAAGTATGCTGAGAAATGGTTCTTTGTGAAGCCTTGCGCTAAGCGCTGTTCTGTATACAGCAGAATGTTCAACAAAAGATAAAACTTACTAATAGCCTTACCTCCAGCAGCATCTGTAAATCCAGACCATAAACAACCAAGGCCCACAAGAACTACATAGGCAGATGATCCTTTGCTCATCAAGAGTTAGCAGAGGAACAAGCAAAAATAGAACTTTAGGCTACACAGAAGTGACTCTGCAGACTTGGGAGAAGGAATTATTGCAGGAGATATGTTTCCCAATGCAAAACAATAAGCTTCTCTCAGGCACCAAGAGTCGGATTCTCTGACCTCACCCACAGCTGGGATCTTCCAGTCCCGCTGCAGTGAATGGCTGAGTGTCAAATTCTCGCTGCTAGCGCAGTTGGGCATGGATGCCAGGAGAATTCTGACCAGATGACAAAAAAATGACAGAATACAAGAGTGAATTTAACGAGTTTTTTTTTTAATTTCACCGCATTAAATACAGAAGTATTTTATATGTCGAAACATAAGTTATCACCTCTAATCTCATTCAAGTAGGTTCAGCCCCATAAATTAAGTGTTTAAAAAAACATTTTGATGTATTGGTTCTACTTTGGTTTAAATGGTCCAAAGCACCTATAATACCACATTTTAAAAACAGTGCTGAAACTAAACTATATGTTGGAAAGTTAGCATACAGTTTCACTTTGTGTTCACCAGAACAAGTCAATGGTGTCCAGCATCGCATAATAGACAATTCAACACTAACAGCACAACATAACTGGAGTTTTATAGCACTGCAACACAGATAACAATCACTTCATAAGCCATTTTACTTTCAGATGCACTGTTGTCTATTGGCAACGTTTTCTTTAGCAAACAAGCAGCACACTACACAATGCACAGACAGGAAATCATGTGACTTCATTTGTTCAGTAAAATTCAAGTCTCATAGCGTCATAGAGCAATAAAGCATGGAAACAGGCCCTTCAGCCCATCTGCTCCATGTCGATCATGGTGCCTTCCCAGCTAATTCCAATTGCCCACCTTTGGCCCATATCCCTCCAAACCTTTTCCATCTATGTACTTATCCAAATGCTTTTTAAATGTTGCTATTGCACCTGCCTCAACCACTTTCTTCAGCAGTTCATTCCATATATGTTTCACCTTCTGCGTGAAGAAGTTGTCCCCGAGGTCATGAATCCCTAGCATGCAGAAAAGGCCATTCAATTCATCAAGTCTACATTAACTCACTGACAGAGAATCTTACCTAGGCACTCTCCTCCACCCTATCCCCGTAATCCCACATATTTCCAATGACTAAAGGAACACTAAAGGGCAATTTAGCATAGCCAATCCCCCTAACCTGCACCTCTTTGGATCTTGCTTATTAATTTGCTTATTGATTTATTTCCCTTATTTCCCCCATCTCAACGGATAGACAGCAACCATTTTATTACCAATAAAGCCTGATGTACAATTTGATCAACAATTTTCTCAATTTCTCAACAGGATATTTCTATAACAGAATAATCACATGAAAAAAGAACCACTGATGGTGAGTAATGGTCAGAAGGGACTGTGGAGATCGATATATCAGCAGATATATCCCCATTCCCATTATAATCTCAGCAATACCCTCAGGCAAAGAAGCCTTTCTCATTATTAAAACATGGTTGTTTTTTGGAGAGTAAAGCAAACTTTGATGGATTTTTCTTTCTGATAAAGGTCAGAAGAGATGGAATTGAATCTCTCCAGTGCAAATCATCTTGAACTAGTGTTTTACAGAGAGAAATAATAGGAATGTTAGAACAAGGTTGGGGTAACAGAACAATGCCTTGGTATTCAGGTGGATTGTGGGTCCAGCTAATAAACATGGTCTCGCCTTTAAAATTGACTAACTCACCAGGTCTGTTCAGCTGTCTTTAAAAGTTGGAACTGTCTTTCTACTCAATGATATTCCAGTGTTGGAGAGGCCAGGAAAGCTAAAATGTTGATTATTTGCAAAGGAAAGTAGGTTCTAATTGAATGGCCAATCTCTGGTGCAATTCTGAGGTGCATTTCCATTTTGCAAATTCATATATTCTGCAACATTGTCCGTTAGTCGTCTGAGATCCTTTAATGCTTGTCAACCATCTGACAAACCCAAGAGGCAAAACATCCAGGGATTTCACCTCCAAATTTCATCAACTAGTGGTTCAGCTGCTTTGTGTTAAAATTAACTATATTTACCGAACAGCTTGAGACACAAAAGATAACCTTACTAATTCATGCCCTTACATTTTCCCTTTGATTCCCTCTTCCCTTGTTCAATGGAACTCCTCATAGCTACAAACCATCTATGTTTAATAATAATTTTATAATTGCATCCAATATTTGTATATGTTGAAATGGCCACATATACACCTCCCCCTTATGATTCCACTTCCATGGAACTGAATGTTGCAGATTAAAAGGGATGACCTACAAGGAAATATGGAATTGAATATCTGTGGGACAATAAATCAATGGCCTCATAACCGTGTTTCTTACATATACCTCACTGTTATATGAAATCACTTGTAAGACAATACATATTTAAATACACACACACACACATTACATGCATGGCTAACATCGCTTAAATTATTGGGCTGTATGTAAATACATTCTTCAATTTTTTGACACCAGTTTGTTCACTCCCACCATATCCCATCCTTCCTAATCCTACAAATCTTTTCCTGATCCTCTTTTACACTGATGCCTACCCATCCCCCATAGGAGACTATAGTACATTCAACAATTCAATGCCAGAAAATCTTGCTAAAAACTAAGAACAATCTTCACAAAATATAATATAATAAATAGAATAAACCCATGAAAAATAGGAAGTGTTGTTTAAACAAAGCACATCTTTAAAAAAAAGTATTAAAAAAAATCTAACCCGACGTGAGACTTTGTCTTATCATCACAGGGATGACTTTTAATTCATGCTGAATTAGAAGACAACCCTAAGAGTAGGATTACGAGAAATGTTTCCTCATCTTTTTCCTGACCCATCGCTACTCTGATCTTCATATACAAAATATTTTTGTTTTAAGCTCACATTCCTGGAATGATCTCACCAGATCAAAGTAAGTAATGTAAAATTAGCACTGGGCCAATCTAAAATGCTTTATGTTACACTGAGAAAATGGCTGTTTCACTTTCATCTTCTGGGACAGGTGAGTCATCATGATAAAACAATACCTTATTACAGACATTACATTTCGCCAATAAGGAACAGCATAGTCTAATACAGCAGCGCTCTTCCATCTGGAGTGATCTTTCCAATAATAGGCTACTTCTGAAAGCATTGAAATAAAAATGAAATAGGTAAAAAGCATGCAATTCAAAACTGTCAGAAGTAGCTTTATTGGATCTCAAGCCGACATTTATATACCTGAACATGTGAATGACTATCAGCCTGATGAGGGATGTTCACAAACAAACATTCCAGCCTTGCTGGGGAAGGCATCCCTTTAAGAGATATTTTATATCATTCCTTTAAAAGGTTCAAGTGCAAAGGCAATTATTTCTTTAATAAGCTGCAGAAATAATCTTAAGAAACAACTAAAGCGACCTCGCTTTTTTGCCTATTGTGGCAACCGCCTCACTGCTACTATCACTGTACTGACAATGTACCCTGTATCATATTAACCACACAAAGCCTAAATAATATTGCACAGTTGGTAAACACTAGTTTCCCTGTCTTCTTCATATAAAGGGACACAAGGTGACTAGCTTATAATTGCTCTTGTAACCAACAACACACAATATGCTAAGCAACCTTTTGTACTTTTCTCAAATATAATCTAATGTTTTAACTAAAAGAATGGCTTTTTCTTTTCCCCATGCCCGTAATATTGGTGACATCTTTTCCTGCTTTACTGCACCTTCGTTCCCACTTCAGGATGTGATCCTTGGCATTGTGCCCCCAGGTGGCGGCTTAGCAAACTAACCGCCACCTGGAAAATGCCCAGAGGTCAGGAAAAGGACCAAAATTGACTCTGCTTTCTTGGCTCCTGCAATTAAATTTACTCCATGGACAAGCCACTGAGGTAGGCTGGGGATTTAGCTTTGAAGGTAAGTAAATAGAAATCAGGCACCATTTTAAATTGGAGCCTGACTAGAATAAAAATTTCCATAGGTTATTGGGAAAAAATAAGAAGTCAAGCTTTGGAGTTGAGGCCTCACCCTTTCCTCAGGATTCACTGCTGGAATCAAACATATTTTTGGACATGTGGATCTAGCAACAGAACAATTGGAGACATTTAAAGCTGGAGCCATAGAGCTGTAGGTTGATCATTTTTGTAGCCAATCAATAAATTTGTAAGTAGTCACTTCGTTCTTTACGCGCGCACAGGGTAGCAAAGATGTGCACCATTATGGACATGGACATTTATACCATCACACAAGATAACAGCAACTCAATACAAAGATAGATTAGAAATATTTCCAGAAGATTCCACTAAGCTTCATCATTTGTTCAGTAAAATAAGCAAGTATATGTGTTCTGAAGGGTGGAATCCGCTTCACTGAAGTTAGTTTTGTTCATGCTAAAATGAATACAGTACAAGTCAGTTCTGCCTAGTTTTCTAAGCTAAACCCTGATCGGCTGCAAATGCTTTCTAGTAAACATACTGTAGCTGTAAACATATCTTATCATCTATGCCTTCAATCCAAATTACAAGTCCTTCCCCAGATTGTCGATCTCATCGAGAATGAAGTCCATGTCCTCACGGCTCACCACGGGGCTGATGATGATTTGACGGAAGAAGTTAACCTTGTCGCGATGGGGCTGGTAACCCACCATCATGCTGCCCTTCCTCATCATCCTCTCCTTAATCACCGGTGCAACCTGCAATATTGAAAGAAATAAGTTCCTTAAAAGTGCCAGGAAGTATGGTTGAGATCTGCCTTTCTTTTATTTTCCCTATTTTTTGGTGAAAATGGGAAACATTCATCCCATTATTTGTGGTTTCTTTGCTAGGCAAACTCAGGAAGCAGGAACACAAAAGATAAGCATCCCCTGGGATTCCGAAACTTCAAGGGGCATGAACAGCCCTGTTTAGAAGACTGAATGTTGCATCCACACTTGCCTCATCTTCAACAGCAACTTGTGTATTCAGACTTGAGTAAAAGCGCGGGGTTACATTAAATAAAGCTAACTTTCCACTCACGTTATTTAGAACCTACAGCACAGAAATTGGTCATTTGCTCCAACTTTCTCATGCTCCATATGAGTCACCCCCATTCATACTTCTGATCAGCATATCCATCTATTCCTTTCTCCGCCACGTAATTATCCAATTTCCCTTTGAATTTTCCTCAACATTCTCCCCTCTATATTGTAAGAATCCTTTGGCTAAAGGACTTTCCCAATTTACCAACTGGATTTATCAATGACAATCATGTTTTTGCTCCTCATTCAAACCCATTGTTTAGTCCCTTGTTTAAGTGGTGCCATCAATAGTTTCTGCAATTCGTCTGATGGCTGTTAATTGTATCTCTTCCCACTCACACTAAGTGCACAGGAAAATGAATCAAATCATGGTGGCAAAGTGGTTAGCGCTGCTGCCTCACAGTGCCAGGAACCTGGCTTCAATTCCGATCTCAGGCATCTGCGTGGATTTCTTTCGGGCGCTCTGGTTTCCTCCCACAGTCCAAAGAAGTACGGGTTTGGTGGATTGGCCATGTTAAATTGCCCCTTAGTGTCAGGAGAACTGGCAGGATAAATACAAGGGGTTACAGGGATGGGCCTGGGTGGTTTTGCGGTTGGTGCAGACTTGATGGGCCAAATGGCCTCCTTCTACACTGTAAGGATTCTAGGATTCTATACTTAGTGCGATATTCCCCTCAGGGACACTCAAGTTCTGCTGTGACAGTATTCTGTTTGAAGATGAACTAATATCTCACACTATCTGCAGATAAAACACTGGTATGAAAAATGCTATTTGCGAGCACAGTGATGCAGTTACATCCGACTCTCAGTCTGTGTTGGTTATTAAAGTTGGGTGACACCTCTGTGCACTTTTGAAGAAGAGTGAGAGTTCTGTGTTACGCCACTGTGGTGCTTACTACGTACAGGCAGAGTAACAGACCAGTAAAGATATGAAGATATATATATGGATATAGGATGGAATTTAATTCATTGGAAAGGAGTATATGGGTGGCTTTTGATTAATTGTATCCATTGTGGCCATCTGGAAAGGAGTATATGGGGAGGAATTTGATTCATTGTACATGGAGTGGTTATCAGGAAGGAGTACATGGATAGGGTTTGATTAACTGTACCCAGAATTTACTTAGCTAATACAGTGCTACAAGACAGACTATGCACAGCAAGTTTGAAGGGAGTTAACGCAAAGGCTTATATTTATTAGCTAAAGATTTATTAATACTAAATTTCAGTACTCATAACATCTCTATAAATTTGAACAGCGCTGTTATCCATTCCTCATCTTTTAGAAATGCCAATATGTAAGACAGCTCCAAACTAACTGTTAGAATTCCCAATGCACAGCTCAGGCATTGTCTAAACATTCATGTTCGCTGGATACAAAGTGCTCAGGAACTATTTAAACATAATTACTCATTTGTCTTTCACCGCCTTAAAGGTGAGGCCATGTTGTCAATGCTCCACATATTATACTCAACCGTCTTAACATACTGGGTGGGATCCATTCCCCCACCACCCTCTCACCAATTCCCACCAATCCCCACAGCCCCCACCGCCCTCCCCACCCCCGCATCCCCTCCACTACCGCCATCACCCCCACCATCCCCCATCAATTCCCATCCCGTCCTTCCCCACCACCCCCCACATTCCCCACCAACTCCTACTACCCACCTCCATTACCCCCACCACTCCCACCCCAATACCTCCACCCCCCCCCCCTCACAAATCCTCACCCCCAGCCCAACTTTGGCCGATGAGATTTTCTGGTCCTGTCACTTTGGAGTTTCCTATTATTCAGGAAAGGACAGAAAACCCATTTCTTCAAAGCATTAAACCTTGATAAAAATGGAGATTATCCACATTGTTAGAATTGGACATGAAGCCCAACATTAGTTCCACAAGTTTGCAATAACATCCACCTATTAAAACCACATCTGGGCTGATTTCAGCTGCTGCACTGGTGTTATGGCAACCCAAAGGGTCATGTAATAGTGCCAGATGTTGAAGCTGTTGTGAGAGCTTTACTCTGAAAGGCAAGATTCAGGCAAGAAAAAGTACACCCAAACAAGCTCCTCTTAAATTCTTCTAAGATTCTTTGCTGAAATAAATGCTTAATGATGATTCCTCATGATTGGGTAGGGATGCGTTTTAATAAATGAGAATTGGCTAGAATCTGACTTTATAAAGTTAATCATTTCCCAGGAAAAGTGAAAAGACTGTTATTCGTGGTTTCTCAGGCCAAGGGCGATGTCTACATGAAGCAACTTGATGCCTTTTGGCAAGCAAGATTCACGGGGGATTTGGATCTCATTCGGAGGGGTTGGAACATGGAACTGGGTCAAATATAACTGCTGGCCTGACAGGCTTCTTTGTGCTTTTCAGCTGTTTTTAAACGAAGGTTTTTTCCTCTGACTTATACATATGCACTGTCCAGTCCTGCCCCCGACTATCCGGGGGCTTTCAATGGCCTCTGATCCCAGCAGCGGGGGCCATCACATTAAGTCCCTGGCATTGGGAACCATACGTGATCCTCGCCAGGTGGAGCCTCAACTGGCAAGCAGATAAGGACAAGCGAGCCTAGATAATAGCATCTGGGACTCACCGATTATATTTAAATAAGGTTTTAAATATTGAAATCAGCTTTGTATCCTGTTGGCAATTCAGTGCTGGTAACATCGCGAGAGGCGAGAAACCAGACACAAACCTGATTTATCGCCTGTTGCCCAATCTTACTGGCCAATCAATGGGAAAAGCCAGTAAGATCGCCCCCTATATGTCTCTTTTCCATCATTCCCTTTAGAATTGTTACCCTTTGTTTTGTACAATGCCGCTCATTGTCTTCCTATGTTATAAACAACACACACATTTATATATAAGAAAGGTAAAAGTGGTTTCACTTTCATTCAGGTTCTGTTTATGAATCTGGATATCTGGGATAGAATTGTGACCGAAATTTTGATTTTTGGCTTTGTTTGTACATATACAATATTTGTAGTGGTGAGCACCACTGCCTCACAGTGCCAGCAATGTGGTCCGATTCTCAGATTAGGTCACTGTCTGTGTGGAGTCTGCACGTTCTCCCCAGGAACATGCATGGGTTTTCTCCAGGTGCTCCAGTTTCCCCCCCCCACACTCCAAAGATATACAGGTTAAGTGAATTGGTCATGATAAATTATCCCTCAGTGTATTCGAACAGATGCCGGACTTGGCGACTAGGAGATTTCCACAGTAATTTCATTGCAGGGTGAATGTAAACCTACTTGTGACTAATAAATAAACTTTAAGTGAAGTTAAAGAGCTGGGTTTAAAGGTTCAGTGATTCTGAAAACAAAATAAAGTCAAAAAGCTTTACTGTTGCCTAGTGACAGTGATCCACGGACACAAAGAAGACAGAAGCGAGGGACAGGAGCTTGTGTCAGAGAGAGAAGACAGGGATTTGAAACTCTGAGAAGAAAAACTGCAAGTCTAATGGGACAGTAGTTAACTGAACGATCAGTTATTGGTCTCAATAAAGTGAGGAGAATCAAGTGAATGTGTAGGAAATTACTAAAAAAAAAAATTTGCAACTGTGCTAGTCTCAAGCAAGAAACCTTTGTATCAATCTAATGGTAGCTCTTCACTGGTTTATGTGCCTGTAAAGATGTTGCTGGGTTAAAGGAATAGTGGAGATTTGAATTGTCATCTTATGTTTGTATTGTATTTTTTCCTACCTTTTCTTCTGATGTAATATAATTCACTTGTTTTGTTAAGAGTTTTATTCTTTGTATTAAAAGTTCATGAACAGCCTTCTGCAAGTTTCTTCAGTAACTTCCCTCCACAGTTTCTAAAGAAAAGTTAGGCTCTATCATGCCAGGTTTAATTTGACATGTCAAATGTTATCAGCAGCTAGAAACACAACATTATCAAAATGCATCATTTCACACCTCCATCTAAAATAATACTCTCTACACATCTCAATTTGTCTGTCCTCTTGAAATCAATCTCTGCCCTCCTAAGTGCCCTCTTACATTTTGCAAATTTTAAAATTGCATCCTGTACATCCAAGCCATAAAGGTTCTCTCCATCTCTCACTACAGTTTTCACTCTGTCTGTTTCTCCCTCCCTCCTTCTTTCTCTGTCCCTTTATACCATTTCCCCACCACACATCTTTGCAAGTATACGTGTGAAGGAGCAGGGCCTGAACAGGAAGGAAGCCAGTACGGAAATGAGTATAGAAAAACCTGAGCACTGTTAAATTAGGAAGGTTTCAAAGTGGAACAGGTGCCAGAGTGTGGGCGACTAGGGGATTGTCACAGTAACCTTCATTGCAATATTAATGTAAACCTACTTGCAACAATAAATAAACTTTAATTCTAACACAAAATTGTAATGATATATTCCAATCTATGTGACATATACCATATCTCTGCAGCTGGGCTATTATGTACAATAGGCACATACTAAAGCCATGTTTGTAAACTGAGCATTACCTAAATTGGTACTAACTCCCATTTGACAGATTTATTTCCCTTTCAATGCCCTGAAACAGATGCACACAACAAATCTGAATAAACAGATGTTTAAACAAAAAGCTAGCTTACCAGCTAAGAATGTTGCATAAAAATCGGTGGATTAAAGTCAGATGCCATTCACATCAAGAAATTGCATCCTTAGGCTCAGGTACAAGGGGAGAGCTGCTAGAACTCTTACTGCTGGTGTCTCTGTTGTTTCCATGCCAACAACTGAGGGAAGCTGGAATAGTTCCCAGAATTAAAGAACGTGCTGAGGTTTGCACTATGTGTTGGTGGACCATGTATACGCAAGTATCCACATGTATCATACATTTGCCAGACAATGTAAAGTTATGAATTACTATGCCCATGTGGCCAAATCCCTGTTTCGGATCAGTACTTTATTTAACTCGTCTCAGAAGTTTGTAAGATTTGGAATATGTACAATATACACCTTCCTGACACGTATACATTTGCTATTAAATTACTAAAAGAAGGGGGTTAAAAAGAAGTTGGCCCAAGATTTGCTGGAATGAGATATCTTGTGGTGAGCACCCTGAATTAGGTGCTTTCCCTCACCCTTCATTTTCAATTACTTTGTTACTGCAGTTTATTGGGAAGTTGTTGGGGGAGGTGATGGCCAAGTGGTATTATCACAAGACCATTAATCCAGCAACTCAGCTAATGTTCTGGGGATCTGGGTTCAACGCCTGCCACAACAGGTGGTGAAATTTAATAGTGCTAAAAATATCTGGAATTAAGATTCTACTAGTGAACATGACACCATTGTCAATTGTCAGGAAAAATCCATCTGGGTCGCTAATGCTCTCAAGGGAAGGAAATCTGCCAACCTTACCTGGTCTGGCCTAAACTCCAGATTTATAGCAATGTAGTTGACTCTCAACTGTCCTTGTTCAACTAGGGATGGGCAATAAATACTGGTCAGCCAATAACATCCATGTCCCACAAATTAAATTTAAAAAATGAATTGATAGCAGTCAATGAAAAATCTGATACTAATTGTTCATGACATTAAACAACGGAGACAGAAATAGAAGCAGAGTTAACAAAATTGGATAAATTAGAGTCCAATTAGAAACTGATAGTGAAATTAAGAATGGGAAAGGAAGATTAGATGTAAAAAAAAAAGATAGAAAAGATAAGTAATTTTTTTTTAAAAAATTACATTTTAAAAACATCTAGGAACAATATACTACCTGCAGGAGTGAGACTCTGCAGTTTCACATGTTCCTTTTCAGAACCTGCAAGGTTGAGACCTAAAAATCACCCAATTAACAGGGTTCTGATGAAATGAAATAGCTCCCAAACTTTTTGTGGCAACTTTAAATCGTGTATATGGCATAAATCCACCAATTTCTAGACATTCACACATGTTAGGCTCTAATTTTCACAAAGCTAACAGGACAAGGAGACAGACTGTCCACCAATTGTGGTGATTTATAACTCATGGGCCTGGATTCCAACCCCTACCCAACCACTGCCCCACCCCCCCCCCCCCCCCCCCACCCCAACCACTGCCCCCCCCCCCCCCCCCCCCCCCCCCACCCCCGTCACTATGATGGGTTTTCCAGTAGCAGGTTACCATTGGCTAGTGGGGTCCCCAGATCTTGCCAGGGGGCTGGTGTTTTTGTGTTGGAAAATCCCTGCCATGATTTAGTCTATTAATTGCCTCAAATTGCTACTTTTCTCCAGCATTAATAACAGCGACTACTGTGAACTCACCATTAACTTTTCCAGGAAATACTAGGCCAATAGTTCACGATAGGCAACAGTTGGTCTCACTGATACTATGGTGGAAGGACTTCGGACAGACCAAACTAACCTGTTCAAAAACCCTACCATAACCAACCACGTAACCTGCCGTGATAGAACATAGAACATTACAGCACAGAACAGGCCCTTCAATGTTGTGCCGACCAAAATAAAAAGCAATGTCCCTCCAAACTAAACCATTCCCTTCTCTTCCATATACTTATCAATTACCCTCTTAAACGCCACCAAACTTGGCGCATCTACAACAGCTGCAGGCAGGGCATTCCACTCCCTAATCACTCTTTGAGTAAAGATGTACATATGTACAAAGTAAGTTCGTGTTAGCACTTTGTAATGATTGTTTTAATAGTGTATATGATTATGCTTGCAATACCAATCACATATTAATTAACAAGCTTCTTTTTCCATTCTCTTCATTGTCATAAGCCTGGCCGACTTCGCAAGAAGCCAAGATTCATTTTATGAGACCTTCACTTTGCTTTCACTTTCGGAACGTCTTTCTCTCAGACTGCAGTGAGGCCCAGTTAGGAATCCACAGAAAGATTTCCGTAGTTCAAAACAACTCCACCAAATCTTTTCATCTTTGTTTTGCTTGTCCCACAAGTGAACTGATTTTTATTAATGTTGTTTGTGGGGGAATAAATATGGACTAGGTCACTGTGTAAAATTGTCCTGTTCTTCTTCAACAATTGTGCCATCAGATTATTTGTACCCAGCTGAGGGGATGGACAAGGCCTCAGCTAACATCTCCTTTCAAAGTTGGCACCTCTGACACTGCTGCATTTCTTCATTGTGTCACTGGAGTGTCAGCCGCAAGTCTGTGAGGTGGGACTTATATCATGGTACACAGGTGAGTCAGAGGGTTCCAGCCTTACTCCAGAGAAGAAAGACCAAAAAACAAGTCAAAAGGACATAAAAAATTTTTTAAAAATGCATGAAGTAAGAAAGCGCATTTGGCTAATCAATTTCATTCTTTTTGGCCAAATTTATCTCAGGATTTCTATTGACAGAAAATGTAAGGCTTCCTGGAGAAATGACACAACACCGTCAGCTGGATTTTCCAGTCCCTACGGCTAGCAGGGTCTTCCAGTCTTGCCGATGTTTCCTGGCAGGGCAGTTGAACCATACCCATAATCTCTAGTGGGACCGGAAAATCCTGCTGGCAGCCAATAGCTCATTGGACCTGTCGTGGGAAACCCCATCATGGTGAGGGGAGGGAGGGCAGAAAATCCAGGTCCCATAATCCAAGATCCTTTCTCACAAATAAGAGATTGACAAAGTTATAATCAGCCATGGCATGGTAATATTCTCATCACTGTGTCCATAGATTTGAGCACATATTATTCCCGTGCAGTACTATGAACTAAGAGAGTGCTGCCCTCTGGCTAAGACTTGAAACTAAGACACCATTTACCCTTTAAGGTGGACATAAAACTTCTCTGGCTTTATTCAAAGTGTAGAGGAGTTTCCCAGATACCCTCTCAATAGTTCTTCAAACATTACAAAAACAAGAGCTGTTAAAGGATATGAGGCAAAGTTAGGCCACAGATCTGCCATGATTCACTGATTAGTGGAACATGCTCGAGGAGCCAAATTCTCCACTTCTGCCCATGTTCCAAGAAATAGGTTGTTATCACATCGCTGTTTAGTGAGCACATAATGGTTATCCATTCTTGATCTCATATTCGTGACTGTACTTAATTGGCTATAAAGGATTGTGTTGTCTTGAGATGGTGAAAGATGCTAAATAAATACAAGTTCTTTCTGTGAAACACAAGATAAGACGACGCTTCACTGCCTCTCTGGCTAACTTCCAAAAAAAATTAAGAAGTAGCAATTGCTGTTTAAAAAATATTATACTTCCAATTGATAATTAGAGAATCCTGAAAATTAGCAGTGCTGCCGCTGTCATTTTGAAGAGTCTGGCTTAAAGCAGTCCCAAAAAGTTAAATCTTCTCACAGACTTTGAAAGAGGCACTTTCCTCATTACACGGAGAGAAAGGATGTAGAATGGCTACCCGGCAAACCATATGTTCAAAATAGAATAACCTGCACAGCACAAACAGTAATAAGAGTTGAACAATTTTAAATCCACAGCTAGCAATCCCCAATGGAAACATTGTGTGATTATTCTTACACATTGTATCAGGTATACACATGGCATGTACAATGCCCTGCATATTGCATGCACTTCACTTATGTTGCATTGTTGCCTCATGCGTACTGAACCACATTCCTTCAGATATAATGTGCCTTTCAAGTCTTAAATATGGGTTTGTAAAGCTTAAGTTAATTATTGGACATTTGAACGCTCAGTAACCTCTTTTTGTTGCTAAATCCTTATTAAACTTTGAAAGAAAGGACTATTATTAACCAAAATTGGCACTTGCATGTTTCAAAGGAACAGATGAAAAGCATTTTGGGAGATCATTTTCAGCAGTACTTTATTTTCTCAGAAGGTTTGTTCAAACCCCTCCTCCTACATTTACCCAGTCTACTCACCCAGCGAAGTGTAAGTAAATCTAGAATGGATGCCTTATACTCAGTTACACAGTAAACAATTTTTAATCTCTTCCATTTTCCCCAGGTTCCGTCCATAACATGACGGAATAACTGCCTCTCAGAGTTAAGGAAGGGGGAATAAAAAAAAACTTGCATTTGTGCAGTATCTTTCTCAGCTCAGGACTTTTCAAATCACTTCACAGCCAATGACATACTTTTGGAATATAACCACTGTTGTAATGTAGAATGAAAAGAAAATGTTTTTAATTAAACCTGATAATCTACTAACTCTTCCCCTGTCCCAGGTTAAGAGTTTGTTTCAATATACATAATATATAAAAGCAGTGCCCCTATCCACAAGGTGTTCAACAAACATGTTAACATAACGATATAATTTGCTTTAACAACTTGCATTTGTATTGCAGCCATAACATACTACAAATTCTTGAGGCATTTCACAAGGGCATTATCAAAGTGCGGTGCCCAGCCACATAAAGCGATATTAGGGGAGATGACCAAAAGCCTGATCAAATAGGTTTTAAGAAGCATCTTAACAAAGAAGAGGGACAGAGTTTTCCAGCCATTCACCCCCTACCACCACTGCCAGAAAGGACAGAGAATTTGGAGCTTAGCCAAATCTCCGTTCACTGCAGCAGGACGGGAGAATCTCACCGGTGTGAGTAACCGGAGAATCCCGCAAGATATTTATGAAGAGGTGGAAGAGTTTAGGGAGATAATTTCAGAGCGTAGAGCAGAGGCAGCTGACAACACAGCTGCCGGAGTGAGTCAAAACGGAGCAGCAAAGAAGGTCTGCATCAAACATGTGCAAATATTTTGGAAGGTTGGAGGAGATTACAGAAATAGGGAAGGTTGTGGAGCTGGAGGAGAGTACAGAGGTAGGGAGCGTTGTGGGACTGGAGGAGATTACAGAGATGGAGAGCCAAAGCTACAGGGGGATTTTAAAACAAGAATGACAAGTTTAACATTGAGAAATTGTCAGTTCAGGCACCAGTGCTACTCAGAGTGCATAGAATAAATGGGGTTTTATGAGCAGGAGAATTTTGGTTGAAATTATAAAGGATGGAAGATTAAAAAGCATCATTGCGTCTCAAGTGAGGTTTTACGGCACAATGCACAGCATCCCTATCTCTGAGCCAGAAGTTTAAGGTTCAAATCCAGCGGCAGGCATTATTGGCCAAGGAAAAAACATTCATAATGTGGTTTAACGGGCTGATATTCAAGTTGAGGATCCTTCCTCCACTATTCCCCAAAGAGCGAAAAGTGTATGTGTGTGTGTGTGTTGTGAGAGAGAGAGAGGAGTGAAGATACACTAAAACAAATTGTGTCTCCTGAGCACAACATCACTGCAATAAATCACAAGCCCAGCTTCTCCCACTCTGAACAAACATTAATAAAAGCTTTTTTGTGAATCTGTAACAAATCGGAAGGGTGATTACAGGCTGAGTCAGCCCATTTTGTGCCAATAGAGGTCTATTAGCACCATCTGCTGGTGCAGGATAAAGTTGGCAAGATTTTATGGGGTTTTTTTTTATTGTGTGTCAGTTGAAGCAGGAAAGAGTGGTGTAGCCCTATGGCTCCTCTGCTAACCTTTCCTGCCAATTTTTTGACACTTGGTCAAAAAAAAGATTCTGGAGGTGGTTCTCACAATGTCATGCTGAAACCTGCTCTACCAACAGGCTCTGCCTTCGAGAGATCCAATCAGGATAATAAGAGAGAGGATTTCCTCCACACTCTTCCCTCTCTCTCACAGGAAATGCCCTCATGGACGCAGGAAAACTGCAGTAAGAAGTCTCACAACACCAGGTTTATTTGGCAGAACAAGCTTTCGGAGTCTCGTTCCTTCATCGGGGAAATCCATCTCCCATGGACCTCTCCATCAGAAGACCCTCATCCTTAGCACTGCCAGGGTACTGCCCAGACATGAAGCGCTCTATTCCACCCTCCCCCCCACCAAGGGACTGTGCACCCTCAGTGAGTTCTCTTTGCCAGATCCCTTTTTCTCAAAAGCTGTTGTAAACTCTTCCAACTTGAAGTCAGATCGGTGAGAGTGGAGGAGGGGAACCTAACATAAGCACATTATACAGTAGGGAGGCCTGGTAAAGATAGTAAAATGTATGGTAATAGGAATCCCAGCTTTTCATAGCCAGAACACCATCATATAACTCGCAGGGTGTGGGGACAATTGGAATGGCAAATTGCAATGACATAAAAACTGTTTGGAGACTCCTGTTGCATTCTCTGTCCCCACCACCTTTACTACCCAGGGCAGCATGGTGGCACAGTGGTTAGCACTGCTGCCTCATAGCAGCAGGGACCCTGGTTCAATTCCCAGCTTGAGTCATTGTCCATGCCAAATCTGCACATTTTCCACGTGTCTGTGTGGGTTTCCTTTAGGTGCTCTGGTTTCTTCTCAGTCCAAAGGATGTGCTGGATCAGTGCATTGGCCATGCTAAATTCTCCTTCAATGCCGATGTGTGGCAACTAGGGAATTTTCACAGTACCTTCATTGCAGTGTTAATTAAACCTACTTGAGATACTAATTAATAAACTTTAATTCCACTGAAAACAGGGTGAAAAATCCCAGCTAGTATTTTCATTTCAAGGGTGAAACATAGCAAAGAGATAGTGACTAGACATAGAAGGGGTATGGAGCCACCTCTGGAAAACTTTCCAATCCTCCCAAAATTTTTGGGATGCACCAAAACTTTCTCATCAGTCTCCCACCTTCCAATTGTACTTTCCCTGACCATCATCCCATCAGGAGGGATGGAGGGAGAAGAAGTGGTGGTAAGCAGAGGAAGCAGAAACAAGTTACACTGTCTTGCTTTAATATCCGTAGGACTTATACAGTTTAGTGCTTCCAACAATACTGGAACGTGTGTCAAGCTGGACAGTGTGCCTTTGGCCCCAGTAGGTCTGAAACTCAATCTGATTCAGGCAAGAAATGACCAAAGGTTAACTGGAGACTTCTGAAAGAAAAGACTTTTGGGCTGCCAATCAGAAGAAAATTAGTTCAGAGTTTAGAACCAACCAGTCATGTGAGCCTCTCCTGCAACAGACAACTAAGCTGAGAATGTAGTGAGACAACTGGGGATAGAGATGGAGGAGTATTCTTTTGCTGCAATTAGTAAGTTTTATTTAATATAAAGCTGCTTAATTTGGTTAAAAATATTGATTGGTTACTGTGTCAGGTATGAAATTAGTGGAATAGTGCTGATGGTTGGTGTATGATTCTCCATCTCGTGACATCCCTGTGCAGTACAATGATTTGAAATCACATTGCTATTGGCATCACAGAATGCTGACTGGTCAGCAGTTAAAAACATTCTTTGCCTGTTAGTAAGGGGACTGGTCTATAATCAGATCCGTTTCGGATAGATGGTGGGGTAATGATAAATGGAAAAAGGCATATGGGTGTCACTGCTTACTCGTCAGAATCTATTCCGTACACTAGCAAAGAGCTAATAGGCTGGGAGACCAATCTTGGCCACAAAAAAAAAAATCAAAAGCAGCAGCCAAAGATACACCAGCTCTGCGTTGGTTAAATGGTCCGAATGTCTTTATAAATATAATGGAATAGTGGATTTGCTGCCTCTGCTTGATTTATTTTATCTAGGTCCTTTATTTGAAATCAAATTTTGCATACATGAAAAGAGTGGGTTTGTGTAACAGAGATAGTAGTAAATTGGCAGACTGGTTAGCACTGCTGCCTCACAGCTCCAGGAACCCAGGTTCAATTCCAGGCTTGGCTGATTGTGGAGTTTGCATGTTCTCCCCATGTCTGCATGGGATTCCCACCCCCCCAATGGGGTGCTCCAGTTACACCCCACAGTCCAAAAATGTGCAGGTTAGATGGATTTGACATGGTAAATTGTCCTTTAGTGTCCAAAGATATGCAGGTTAGATGGATTAGCCATGGTAAGTATGTGGAGTTATAAGAATAGGCCGGGGGAGAGGATCTGGGTAAGATATTCTGTCAGGGAGTCAGTGCAGACTCGATGGGCCAAACGGCCTCTTCTGCTCTATAGGGATTCAATGAAATTCTGATATATGAGATGTGGCCATGTCATGGCTGAACCGAATCAGGCAGGTCCAGGGATTGGAGCTTGGCTGATGGGGTGAGGGCAGGACTGGTATTGCAGGGACAACCATTGCTCCTCGAGATGCCCTCTCTCCGTGGAGCACAAAATGCCCCATTATGTGAGTCCCCCGAGCCGGCAGGAAGGCTGCCAGGGTTAACCAGGTGGTCTCTCCACACTACGGAGGGCCCACCTGCCCCTTGAAGTACAAGGGGGCATTTAACTGATCCCTTAGCTGATTTAATTGGCCTATGGATTGGAAGGTCATGGTTAATTTTTCCTGCATTGCTAGTAAAATGGTATGGTGACAGATTGACAAGCACTCCGCGATAATGCCCACCCCACCCTGTCTTCCCTGGCTAATTTACAAGCACCCTCACTTCCCATCCTATCCCCAAAGAGCTAGTAAAATTTCAGCTATCTTGTATATAGCATGCTGTTTTACTGATTCTCTGAGACCAAATAAAGCATTTGGCAGCTTAACTAGGGTCTCTGACTCTCATTGCACATGTTCCTGGAGGTTTTGTCAGGTGACATCTGGTTTCCAACTGCCCCATCCAGTAAAATAGTGTTTCATCCTCAAATCCCACCAGCCCCTCCACATCTCCTATACTTATGTAACCAGCAAAAGTGCTCAAAGAGATTGATTATTTTTGTTTTCAATTGTTAATGTCTCTATGATGCTTCTCCTGAGTCGCTCATAACAGTCCCTGGAGGATTAACTTTTGGTTCGCAGTGTCTGAGAGACAATCCGAACCTTCTCCCACGTTTAGCAAACTTCCTTTTCCATTGTTATTGAATTCAGAAGGGAGGGAGGGGCAGGGATAGTCGTCAAACTGGGACTCACAGAATAGATTATTCCCATCAGAGAAGAAACAGCCAGGAAATACTGAAACACTGCGGGTAATTTTGGGCTTGGGGTGTTTGTGCAACCTATTACACATCTGTACTAATCTTATTCTCATCAATTTTAACAGAAATAAAAACCAGGAGAAATGTATAAATGGGAGGCTGATCCACTTCACACAATATCCAATTTATTCCCAGTTAATTAATAAGAGGCCCTGTGGAAAAAAACTCACTGAACGCCATGTTCTCAATTGTTATTCTCACCATGACAATGTCACATGCAGACTCTTCAGTGAGAACTGATTTAACATATAAAGCTTCTTATTCGAGAAAACCAAAAATCAGCTCTGCCAATCAGTCATTCTGAAAGCATGGCCCCTCTAACCATTGAGTCTTATGTGAAATTGCACCAATCTCAGATGGTATCCTGATACATATTCAGGCAGCTTAAAGCATCACAGTAGAAACTTTTATACGCTAGGCAGAGAATGGGCAAAGATATTCCTCTGACCTTTACAGAGGCTATTTTAACTTTGTTTGATGATGTATGATGGACCAAGCTGCCCATTATACAGTCATGGGCACTCACCTTGTGAAGTTTCATCCAGAAATCCTGATCCTCGGGCACATTCCTGAGGCTGGGTGGTATGTACCAAAAGCAGACATTCGCGTACTCTGGCTAGGGGTACAAGAAGATGTGTGCAAAATGAATACTTCATGGAGCAATAAATGCAATAATAAGTGAACAAATCATTCAAAAGATTTCTGAAACTATCCATAAGAAATAGACACTCAGCTCTGAAATTCTAGAGTTAGGGGTATGTTATATGCTGGTACAAGAATGGGCAATGATATTCCTCTGACCCGTACAGAGGCAATTTTAACTTTGTTTGATGGTGTAAAATGGACCAATCTGCCCATTATATAGTCAACTGAAGGAAAATGGACATTAATTTCACCTTGCTAGTCTGTGATTTCCAACCCTAGCAAATCAGCCTTTTTCCTAACTCTAATCTTTTAGCAACTAATAAACAAGAGTGTTCAAAGAAAATCTCTTTTTTTCTTTAATGGCTCTGTACTTAGGTTGATCACAATAGTGTCCAGGAAATTAATCTTTAACTCTTAGGCAACAGGGAATAGTTGAGGTGAATAGTGTAGGTGCATTGAAGGAGATGGTAAGTAAGCATACAAGGAAGAAGGAAATAGAAGGTTATGGTAACAGGAGGTAGGTGGGAAATGATAGCAGGAAGCTTGGATAGAGCAGGTATGGAATGGTTGGGCTGAATGGCCTGTTTCTGTGTTATTCTATGTAATTCAGTGAGAAGTTACAACTTTGGGCGGTAAAGGTGATGATGACAGAGAGGCATTTTTGTGGAAGTGGGGAGCTAGAAAAGAAAGGCTCAGATTTTCAGCACAACAGACAGCTTCTCCATTTTGTGAAAATGGCAGAAAAGCCCAGAAATTCTAAATCCCACCCCTGAACACGGCACATCCTATTTGCACAGAGGTGGGGTGACCGTCAGGCCACAGATCACGCATGTACAACTGATGTAGGCAGAGGACAATTTAAATCTCCAGCAAACTCCACTAAAGTGGGGTTTTGGTAGAGCAGGAGTATGCAGCATGTAACAATCAGAAGGACAGACAACAGAAAGAAGATTAGGAAGAATTGACTTGAAGTATCATTCCTGATTATTCAGAGTCTTTGCTTATTGTTACAAAACAATTAAATTCTTTCATAGGATGTGGAAGTTGATGGCAAGGTCAGCATTTGTTGCTCACTCCTAATTGAGTTTGAGAAGGGTTTAATAAAAAAAAAAAATCAATGAATTAGCTTGTTGGTAATTTTCATAGCAACTTGTGTGGTCATTGTCTCTGTCTGAGGTTAGAATTAGTAAATGGGATATTTCCCTCAATTAGGACAAATTAATAATCCTAATCTTACAGGGAGGGTATCGGCACAAGACGTGAAAGATAAACAAATTGTGTAAAATACTTACCTCCAGAATCAGTCGGAATTCTTTCCTCTTCTTGATTTCATCAGCCAAGTATCTGTAATTGGAAACAATTTGGTGTTCAGTTATAAACATCAACATATTGAAACTTTTAAAACTGTCCATCACACAAAGCCATATCTACTGTTGTCCCTGATTAGAATAATCAATGCATCGTAAGTGATTTGCAAGGATTTTTGAGATTTCTAGACAGAATGATTAAATCCAGCTTGGTGAATGATTTATTGTAAACAATGTGTGAGTTATTACTATTGAAGTTAAAGAGATAAATGATGTGCACCTTTATATATTGTCATGCCCAGTAGAAGCATCTAAAATCTTTAAAACATGAACTGTTACCATTTTGGAACTAACTTTTCTTTAAAAACAGACATTAAAATTCTGCAAAAGGTGGCCATCGTGTGTCACCTGACTTGTTCTATGGATTCCAACTATCACACTTGATAGGAGAAAAGAATATCTTCCAGACTAAGACTAATACGCATCTCCTCAAATCACCTGAAACTGTGACGTGCTGAACGTTCATGTCTTTAATATTTCTGTTTTAATATGTCTTTAATATTTCTGACTCCCACTATTAAACTCACCTAGACCATCTTCTGGGGTGACCCACATTGTGTCCTTCCAAGAAAACCCACCAAGTGAACAAACAATCAGACAGTTGAGAGGCCAGTGGAGAACCTTTTCCTGGGATTCGCTGAGGTGAAAATAAATGACCACAGCTCTTTTCAATGACAGCACAGCCTCAGGCTCACTGAGTGAGGCAGGTCACAGTTAAGTAATTGTGGGAGGGGTTTTGCAGAGTGGGATTGTCAGGGTAGTGGAAGGTTTGGGAAGTGGGGAGAAGGTCAGCAGCGCAAGAAGACTGGGATGGCTTTCCCAATGCCACATCCCACTGAGTGCCTTTGAAGGACAGAATCCTCTCTGAAATCAGAAGATGACAAGCACTAGTTTATATGCGATATGGTGACAGGCCCACTGGCTACTGCATTCAAATCAGGGGTGGGATGAGGCCCTCAAGTGGTCATTAAATGGTTATCCAATTGCAATGGAGTTTAGAAGGATGAGGGGGGAATCTAATTGAAACTTACAGAATACTCAGAGGCTTAATTAGAGTGGACATGAAGAAGATGTTTCCACTAATGGACAGGCTAGAACTCGAGAGCACAACTTTAGAGTGAAGGAACACTCCTTTAAAACTGCGGTGAAGAGAAATTTCTTCAGCCAAAGGATGAATCTGTGGAACTCATTGCCACAGAAGGCTGTGGAGGCCAGGTCATTGAGTGTCTTTAAGACAGAGATAGATAGATTCTTGATCAATAAGGGGAATAAGGGGATCAAGGGTTACGGGGAGAAGACAGGAGAATAGGGATGAGAATGTATCAGCCATGATTAAATGTTGGAGCAGACTCAATGGGCCAATTGGTTTAATTCTGCTGCTATATCTTATGGTCTTAAGGGGGGGATGGGGGGGATCAGGATATTGAATTCGACAATCAGCCATGATCAAAATGAATGGCAGAGCAAGCCCAAAGGACCAAATGGTTTACTCTTACTTTCTATGTTTCTTTCTAGAAGTTCTAACTATAACAAGTTGTGCTGAATGGCCTATTTGCATGCTGTAAATTCTATGTAAAATAAATGAGTAATTTAGTAGGAACAGATATAAAGAAGCTTCAATTTCAATTATATCTGGAGAAACCTCTTGCCAAGTTAATTCTTGAAAATCTGTTGAGCGAGTTTGGTGGTTTGAATGTACCACCAACTTCAAGAAAGTCATCACTGACCAGTTTAGTAAATCAGGCTTGCGGTTGTCATCAGATTTTTTAGTTTCACGGTAGTTAGGAATTACCACAACATTCAGGAATGAATCTGAAAATCTTTTGATGGCAATGAACATAAGAACCAGGAGAAGGAATAGGACATCTGGCCTCTTGAGCCTGCTCTGTCATTCAATAAGATCATGGCTGATCTTTTTGTGGACTCAGCTCCACTCATCCATCCATTCACCATAACTCTTAATTACTTTACTGTTCAAAAATCTATCCGTCCTTGCCTTGAAAACATTCAACGAGGTAGCCTCAACTGCTTCAATGGGCAGCGAATTCTATAGATTCGTAACCTTTTGGGTGAAGAAGTTCCTCCTCAACTGTCTTCAATCTGCTCTCCCTTATTTTGAGGCTATGCCCCCGATTCTAGTTTCACCTACAAGTGGAAATGACTTTCTTGCTACTGTTTTATCTACTCCCTTCATAATTTTATATGTTTCTATTAGATCCCCCTTCATTCTTTTAAGTTCCAATGGGTATAGTCCCAGTTTACTCAGTGTGTCCTCATAACCCAACCCTTTCAACTCTGGAATCAACCTAGTGAATCTCCTCTGCACCCCCTCCAGTGTTCTTTCTCAAGTGAGGAGATCAAAACTGTACACAGTACTCCAGGTGTGGCCTCACCAGCATCTTACACGGCTGCAACATAACCTCCCTGTTTTTAAAATCCATCCCCCTAGCAATGAAGGACAATGGTGATTAACCTAGCCAGATCGTAATTTTACACGTTGCTGAACTAGATTTAAACAATTATGCTATCCCTGCCTGTTTCTGCTTATTTATAAATGAGCAGAGCAATGATAAAAAACGACAGCATGCCTGAGATATAACTCCCATGACTGATCACCAACATAACCACAAGATTCCAGTTGGGAGCTGACGTAGCCATTTGGCCCATCGAGTATTCTCTTTGAAGTTTTTACTCAGCCACACATTCACGGGAAGTTAAAGAGGCTGACGTGCTTGGAATTTTGGATTGCTTCAGCAATGCAGCTTAGAAGAAACGCTGTTCTTCATACAATACAATGCACTAAATCTCTACTAAACACTCTGTAGAAAACAGTATAGGAGCAGCCTTAAAAATTCAAGACCCAATGAATCATCCAAAGATCCACTGATCTCGAGAGGAATTTTCTGGTTTTGGGGCAAATGCATCAGAATATCCCACCTGTTATGTTTTCTGCATTAAAATAGTGACTACACTTCAAATAATACACTTCTGGAGTGTCCAACGGTCAGGAAACAATGCATTTAAATGCAAGTCAGCCTTTTACGTGTAGAATATGACAGGAACTTGCAGCTAACACAAAAATGTGCAAAGGTAAAACTTAATGGCTACAGATTTATCACATTTAATGCAAAGAAAATAGGTTCCTCCATTGAGAATATTTCACATTTGTCTTTGATCTTTAATTCTTTGTAATTCTTTAGGATTTGATGTCTTTATCAATATTTGACTTTAATTACATCCCTAACTAATTCTATTCTTTGGTCAGCAATAACCACTGGTGTTTTGTGAATTATGAGGCTCTTGCATTTTTTAATCCAATGAATTTATCATGCACCCTGTCAGGAATGTACCACATGAATGGGCCGGAGATGAAGAGTCAAATGCAACTTTCAAAAGGAATTGGCTGAATGCTGAAAAAGATTTTCAGGGTAATTAGTAAGAGGAGAGCAGCTCAACTATAGGGGACTCTTTTTCAAAGCCCTTTTCTGTATTGTATGATTCTGTGAAGAGATCTAAGTATTTTTTGAGTTATCATCCAAATAATAAGGCTGCATAAGATTTTACTTCATTTATCTACGAATAGGATAGATATAGTGCAATGACTGGCAGAGGATTAGATAGTAGTGGCACAGCTAAGGTATGTCATCTACCTTCTCATCCAAAGTATGCTGGCAATAACACCATGGGCCAGTTTTCTTTGATACTGCATGACACTTCCTGTATAACTGTCTAAGCAGATGCCACAACACATTCATCAATCAGTAATACCATCCACTTTCAGTCAAACACAGTACTCTCAAGGCTCATGGTCAATGCCCCACCTGGCAGATGCAAATGCCCGGTTGACTCTCTCCTCAAGTCCACTTGATCCAATAGCCTTCCATGTCAACCAGAATTTGAAAGCGTCAGCCCTCCGGCTACATTGGATTGACTTGTCACCTTTATCATAGTCAACATTGTAGAACTTATCCTGCTGGAAGAGGTACATAGCCTGACCACAGTGACATCGGTCAATCAAGCCCTGAAAAGGAGAAGCCAGAGATGAATAAATATACAAAATACTGATGACATTATTGAGACAATGATCACTCTTGTAAATGCATCAAGTGTTTCACTAATTCAAGAATGTTTTTGGTTGCAGTCCTGACACTCTAAGTTGCACAAATGGTACATTTATAACTCTTCTGTACTATATCCTTCTGTACTATACGTACTTCTAGAGTATATATCCTTCTAACTTCTCCTCAGTCCTACTCGATTTCTTGGGTCGACTCATGGGCCACAGTTTCCAAACAAGTCTTTACCAATGCAGTCCTAAACTGTTCAAAAACTATACCTTCAAGCTTCTCACACCATGAACTATTTTCTCAAATCCCTGCTATTGGATTTCTTGTATCTCTTAAGTGAAGAAAGAGTGCTCAGGAGGTCCCCACTCATGTTTATATTAACTGCTTGACCAGGCTTCATAAAATGCCTCCAGTGACTGTGTGGGACATTACGGGTCTTCACACTTCTGCGACCCTAATTAAAATTAATACCAGGCTACTAAAACAAAGGGTTCCTTCTTCTTCCTGCGTGTAAAGGTCTTTGAGAAATTAACTTGTGCAACTTCAATTCCACTTTCAGTTTCATGCACATAGCTGTCTAAAATTCAGCACATATTGGAATTAAAGAACAGTCTCGCTCAGGAAGACATAGATTTTGGGGGAGGGAAGAAACAAGGTAGGCAATTTTCAGGCTGGATTTAAGCTAGATTGTTTGGCAAGGATTACAGGGAGCCATATTCTGTGTCCATGTATGACCCGGAAGTAATCAAGATAGCACTAGACAAACATAGCATTCAATGTCCTCAGCTCTCAGAGTGATGATCATAAAGAAGACATTGATGATCAGAAAAAAGACATTGATAGTATGGATCATATTATAAACCCGGAAAAGTGCTGGATAAGGAAATAGAAAAAAAATAATTTTGTGCATATCCATGTGCATGTGTATGGGGCAAGGAAGGAAATATGACTCTTCACATAATATCAAATTGTGTATATTAATTAATTCTGATCAGATGTAAGCTATTACTATTACGCCCTACAGCCAATATACGTATACTGGAAATGGTACATTTTTAGGCACTTCTTGTCAACTATTTTATGATAACTTCAAAATCTAATCACATCTTTCTGCCATAGCACCACTGGTAGGAGTGTTAAGCACAGCAAGAAGTCTCACAACACAAGGTCAAAGTTTATTTTGTAACACAAGCCACAAGTTGTCAGAATGCTGCTCCTTCATCAGGTGAATGGTGACCAGATCAGGTGACCACTCAGCTGATGAAGGAGCAGCGCTCTGAAAGCTTGTGCTACCAAATAAACCGGTTGAACTTTAACCTGGTGTTGTGAGACTTCTTACTGTGCCCACCTCAGTGCAACACCAGCAACTCCAATCAGGAGTATTAAATACAGTTTAACAAGCTCAAATAAGTAACTGCCATTATAAATGTGAACATAGCAATAAGTAACAGAAATAGAAATAAAGAACAGAATGTAGAATGTATCTCATCTTCTCTGTCATTCCCAGAAGACCAAATTTAATCTTGACTTCCTATATGTGATGCTAGGGGAATCTGGTTAGTTTTCACAAATCATAGGCAGAATTTTATGCTCTCCCTAAGCGGTTTCCGAGGCAGGGAGAGAGGAAACGTAGAATTGCACGGATGGGATTCCAAGCATCCCTGACCAGGACGTTTTATCAAAGTGGAGTGGTCATGGGTCTCAGGTATGAAAGCCGTATTGATCCAAATAAGACTCTTAATAAACCACTTAATGACCTCTTATGTACCTTTTCCGCCCTGCCTCAATTCTTAACCTGGCAAATAGGTGGGAAACTGATCAAGAATAAAACCCCCATCTCAGGTGAGAAAGCAGTTGGGGGAGGGTGGGTGGTCTCAATCTGAAACTCCCTTCGGGTTAGGGGGAGGTGTTCTCCCCTTGGAGACCTGGGAGCTCCGGATCTCCATTCTCCCCACCCTCACTTCTCTGGTCTGCTCGCTGATACCAAGACTCTAACCCAGGGCATCCCTTCCTTGGAACTTACTGCAAGTGTGACCCTGGACTCAGACTGAGGTGCAGTATTGCAGACCACTTCTGACCACTGCAGTTCTGTGCCCAGATGGGCTGGCCAGTCTGATTGGCTGACAGCTTTCCAAGGTGAGTCTTCTTCCCAAGGATAAAAGAAAGTCCCACCAACTGATAATCTGTTACATATTTTAAAGGACAGCAGTTTGCATTAAGAGCTGATCAGATGGTATCAATAGGATGTCTGCAGAGGCTTCTGTTCTATTTCCAGTTTTGTATTCTGCAGTGCAGAGAAGAGTTCTTCAACAGCTCTTCATGGGTCACTGCTTTGCAGAACACCTTTGATCCTTCTGCAAGCAGGACCCAGACCTTCCTGTCACTTGCCATTTCAATACACCACCCTACTCTCCTGTCCACATGTCCATTTTAACAGGTGCCTTCAGCACCTCTCTCAACCTTTATCATCACCATTTACATTCCCTTTGCCCAATGACAGCCCCCATCTCTCATAATATAAATCTTACCTGATTTTCTTTGCTTTCACTAACTGGCCAGCATTTATTGCCCATTCTGAGTTGCATTGGAGGGCAGTTGAGAGTCAACCACCTACATGTGACTTCTGGAGTCACATGTAGACCAGACTGGGTAAGGACGGCAGATTTCCTTCCGTAAAGTACATCAGTGAACCAGATGGGTTTTTCTGACAATCAACAATAGTTTTTATTATGATTTTCTACAACAGTTTTTACCATTTATAATGGTTATCGGTAGATTCTTACAATAGCTCTGGCAGATAGTCATAGAATCCCCACAGAGCAGAAGTAGGCCATTTAGCCCATTTAGTCTGCACCAACTCTCTAACAGAGCATTTCACCTATGCCGTAACCCCACACAGTTACCCCTGCTCACTAATTCCCTTAATCTACACATTTGGGGACACTAAAGAGCAATTTAGCATGCTCTTACATGCTTTAGCAAACAACCTAATCATACATCTTTGGACTGTGGGAGGAAACCGGAGCACTTAGAGGACAAGGAGAATGTGCAAACTCCACATAGCCACCTGAGGCCAGAACAGAACTCGGGTCCCTGGCACTGCGAGGCAGCGATGTTAACCACTAACTATCCTGACTCAAAATGTTGGCTCTATTCTGCCTTCACAGATGCTGTCAGACCTGCTGGGTTTCTCCAGCATTTTCTGTTTTTATTTCAGATTCCAGCATCCGTAGTAGTTTGTCTTTATCTTCAATAAACCTTGCTGTTATTAATTTGAATCTATATTCCAATGAGATTATGCACTTTTTATGCACATTCATGTTCGCTTTCAATAATCCCAAATCTGACTCTCCAAAGGAGCATCTTACCTCTCCCAAAGATCTCCTGCGCTCCCTCAAAGGTGTCCCAGGATCATGTCCAAAAATGTATCCTGTCTCTCCAAAAGAGTACCTCACATGTCCAAAGGACTCTGCAAAGTTTATTCATGCACCCACCAGGTCTAATTTGCACACATTGTCTTCCCACTCCTGACTGATGAAAGCTTGATATAGCTGCAGGTAGCTGCTGCTGTATACAGGCTGATACATCTGCAAAATATGCCGACGCAAATCTCAACCCAACCCGATCTCCACCTCCAAGAAAATAATAAGTACCATGTTTGGAGTGGGACTTTGGATTTTGAACTTGTGTGCCATTTTTACAATGCTGGAGAAGATCTGTCATTACAAAGTTCTAAGTATTTATCAACTCAAACTGATCACAGTGTTGAAGGCAATGCCTCCAATCTATACAAGACAAAATGTATCAGTTCCCCCGGTACACAGGATATAAGAATGGAACTATTTTAAATGAATTATGGTGGTGGCCCTTTAATATCTCCAAATAGACTTGTCACACACTGAGTAACTGGCTTGAAAATCGACCGAATAATGATTTGGCAAATTAGAAATTAGGGTTAAATGCAAGAATCAATTGTCATGAAGCTAATTTATTCTTTGAGCACCTTCACTTTTAACCCCATTGTGTTTTCAGTAAGAGGTTAACCATTCAGAACATATTGCTGGCAGCAGAAGTGATTTCTGTTACTGCATTCCGGCAGATCCAAATTTAGTCTACACATCTGTGACAAATGTTAAATTGTGATATTCAACTGAGGCAGGGCTTTACTTGTTGCAGCTCATTGGTTGCAGCTCCAGTTCCTGGATTCAAAGGTTCAGCAGCTGTGTAAATATGAAAATCATTTCCATGTTTTATAAATTTGCTCAACCACAGCTACAGCTCAATCAAACACAGGCTGGCTGCTGTGGATTTTCAAATCCATGTGTAGAAAAATCCTGGTAGGCGACATATCCAAAGCACATTCCTGCTCGTACCCCACTTTACATCGTAAGGAATTGGGGAGGACCAAGATTGCAGATGTGGAAACAGATGTGTTTACACTGGAGTAGAAGGGAATGCTCATCTGAGGCTGCAGTTAAGACAAGAATGAGCCTTGCTTTCCTTAAATCCAGAGTGCCCTGGACCCAGAAGTGCTTAACGTAGGCAAAGGACTCAATCTTACTGCCCATTCATGCCACGCTCCTGTTGCAGTGAAGACAGAGATCTTGGCAACAAGCCAAATCTCCGTTCACTGTACCCGGATGGGAAAATCACCAGTGTGAATGGTTGGAAAGTTCTGGCCAAAGAGTTAAAAGAAGTAAATTTGCCAAGGCTAACGTTCCCTGAGGAAATGACTGATGTTCATAAATTGCAGTGCTGTTAACGTATCCACTTTACTTCATGAACTGGGTGTTTAGAGCATATTGGTACAGTCAGGAACCTAATTGTAAGACATTGAAGTTTTACCTAAGGGGACTATTCTCATTGCCAAAGGGAAGGCACTCACACAGAGGGGTAACTTTGATATTGGGAGCTGGTAAATATTAGGCAATACCAATCAGCAGTAAAAACAAAGTGCTTCAGTTCTAAAGAGTCATGTTGGATTTGAAACATGAACTGTTCTCTCTCCACTGGTGCTGTCAGGCTGACTGGTTTTTTTCAGAACTTTCTGCTTTTATTTCAGATCTCCATGGTATTTTGCTTTAATAATATTGATCAGCAAACTACTAAACATTTCTCCTCAACTCAAATGGATATGACTTCCATGCTATCATGCAGTGAAAACAGTGTTGATTTGTCAATGGAAATGGACATTGGAGACGGTTGTAAATGGGTGGCTGATCCAATAATGCCCATTTTATACTCCCATCCAAAAGTGAAAATTGCCAGCACTCAGCTGTTGTGATTTGGGGTCACAGAACCACACTCAGAGCAGCACTAAGTTCTGATGATTGTGAATATGTCTCAGGACTATTGTTTGAGGTGTACTGTTCTACCTGGTGTTTGAGGTTGTGGATTGGCACACTGTCCATTCACTGCTGAAATCTGAAAGTGAGCCCACTCCAATGGGGAAACTTTCCTTCCTTTGATGGCTGTAGGTTTTAATGCTCTTCATACGGGATGCGTTTGAAAGTAGCCTTAGTTGTCCAGTTAGTGCACACAAAACACCACTAAAATCCAGAGGACAGTTTCACTCAGAGATAACACAGGTATTTCCACTGCAGGAAATGGGGAGATCGAATTGAACTGAAAAGTGACCCTCTTCAGGACGTTGTCCTGTGTTGAGATCTGGATGCACATTTCCTGAGTGTAACATTTGAGTTGAATTCCTTCATTTGGTAGCACTGTTGTCTGGAGCTTTACTGCCACTATATGTTACAAAATTTGTTTGCATTTTCTTTCTCATTCATCTCTGGTTTGGTATCACCTGTACCACCCATTTCTTTCTCCCCCTTTTGTCAAAAGGAGTCAGCTGTGGTTCAGTGGGCAGTGCTCTTGCCTCTCAATCAGAGGAAGACCATGGTCCGAATCCCATTGCATCAGTTTGAGTACAAAATTGAACATGATACTAATTAAACATGACACCATGCCTTGACAGAGGGCATGATCGAGTTGGAGAAGGATATGAGGGGTACGGACAGGGTGAAAGGGAGCAGCTGTTCCTCACGGTTGAGGGGTCAATCACAAGGCAGCATAGTTCTAGGAGAAGGGGAATTTCAGAGGGGATATGAGAAAAACAAATTTTACTCAAGAGGGTAATGGGAATCTGGAATGCCCTGCCTGGGAAGATAGTGGAAGCTGGAAATCTTACAACCTTTAAAAATATTTGGATGAGCACTTGAAATACCATAACATTCAAGAATATGAGTCAAGTGCTAGAAAACTGGGATTAGAATATCTTTAGCGGTAGTTATCATGGCTGCAGACTCAATGAATCAAAGGGCCTTTACTACACTATATGACTTAATGATCGGAATTTGGGAATTAGAATGGGTAAGAGATAAACTATGGAAAGATTCGTTGGCCTCGGGTAACGGTTTCAGGATAAGCAAGGCTATAAAATCTGCCCTATGACTCTATGCCATGCTGCTAGACAGGTAGTCTTTAGAATGAGCTGCTAAAATAAGGTCATACCAGACTTCTTAGGTAGATGCAAAAGATTCCATGGCACTAGTCTGAAAAAGAAATATCCTTGGCATCTTGACCAATATTTATTGCCTAATCTAAACATTACTAAACAATACATTTGCTAGTCGTTATCACTTAGTTAATTGTGGGACCTTGTTATGTGTAAATTGGCTGTTGAAGTTTGTGTGATTACAACACTTCAAAAGTCCTAATTAGTTGGTTGTAAAGCGCTCTGGGACATTCTGAGGTAATGAACGGTACTCTATAAATGCAAGGCTTTTCCTACTTTGCTGTTTTACAATGGGCGGAGGCCAAACAGGCTTTGGCCTGACCGCAGCAGAATTCTCTGATAATGTACACTCCAACATGGCTGCCAGCGAGAACAAAGAATTCTTGCACAGTTCCATCGGGACCGGAGGATATCAGCGGGTGAGGTCAGAGAATTCCAGCCCACATTTATCAGCATGTTGTATAATATCCAATACAAGTCTGCCTGGATCAGCTCTGCAACAATAACAATGTAAAAATAATGGTGGTGGCAGGACTTGGAGAGGTGAGGGGACATTCCCATTCTTGCTGATCTCTCTTGTAATTGCAGCAGACGGCCTGATAATAATTTTCACATATACAGGCTCAAGGAAACAAAACCTCTGTTCGGGGGTCCCACTCTCAGGAGCGCCACTCAGTGGTGCTCCCTAGATATGGCACGAGGAGAGGATCAGTTTGATCGTGCACTGTTAACCTGTCTGCAGATGTCCGCTTGAGATGCAACAGAATCACTGGTGCCTGTGCAAAAGCCCTGCGTGTGAATAAACGGCAGCCTCAGTAGTGAAGGGAGAAGAAAACATTAGAGAAAACCAAAGGAAGAAGATTAACGAGAACTATACTTAAATAATAAAAGAAAAATGCTATTCCGTTAATTACTGACTTTTGCAAAATGTTGCTAAGTTCTGATTGAATTCATGCCCAGCTCAGGACAAAACCAGCTGAATAAACCAGTTAAAACTGACACCAGTTAAAGATGAGCAAATCAGTTAAAGCTAATGCTGGTTAAAGATGAATTAACGGGTTAACATTGACACTGGTTAAAGGTGCTCAACCCAGTTAAAGCTGACACTGGTTAAAAGTGTCAGCTGGACAGCATGATAGCACAATGGTTAGCATTGCTGCCTCACAGCGTCAGGGACTCAGGTTCAATTCCTGTCTGTGTGGAGTCTGCATGTTCTCCCCGTGTCTGCGTGGGTTTTCACTGGGTGTTCCAGTTTCTTCCCAAAAGACTGCCTGGTTAGATGTACTGGCCATGCTAAATTCTCCCTCAGTATGCCCAGACAGGCACTGGAGTGTGGTGACGAGGGAATTTTTTGCAGTAACTTCATTGCAGTGCTAATGTAAGCCTAGTTGTGACATGAATAAATAAATGTAAATTTATAAGTGCCCAAGGCAGTTTTGCTTCAAATTTCAACCTTTTGTTTGTGAAGCAGCTAAAGGGAGCTGGCTAAATAAACCATTCTTTTGACACTGCTTACTGTAGCTGGAATTGGGTTTTATAATTAAACTTTCATTGTGCAATTGTTATCAAATAACAAAGGAGGACATGGGTATAGCAATTATATTGCAATTTACATTCCCTGAGTGAATCCTGTCCATCAGGTTATTTTGAATAATATACACAAGCTTGCCTTTCATTATAAAAAAGATTCAACTGTCCATTTAAACCTAGTTAGAATCGGCAAAGCACGAGACAAAGGGTTTTGTAACATTAACAATAAGCCATCAGTGAGGTGATAGATGAGGCAGGGCACCCAGTTATTCTTAAAGCAATTCTACATAATTGATTTATGCTCCATGAATATGAACACTGAGTATCAGTGGACTTTGATCAAGGGGGGCATACAAACAGAGCCAAATTTGGGGGGCATCACAACTAAGCTATTTTTACACACAGGTTCTAGCATGAAGTAATGGACAAGTTACCAGGCGCAGGAACTTGATCTTTTCTGTCCTAGCACAAGGAATGACCAACCTATCCTTGCATGAAGTCAACAATATGACTTTGATCAGTTGAATTCTGACGTGCAATGAAACCCGTGTGCAGCTATTATCGGGGAATATTGTCAGCGCATCTGGGGTAGGCAGTTCCAGAAATTCTAAAAAAACCAGGTATAGTCCAAGTGGGAGAACCTCAGACTGTGATTAGGCTCCGTGATCTGCTGATACTGTTTAAATGCAATCAATATTTCATGGATTTCAGTAAGGCGTTTGACAAGGTTCCTCATGGTAGACTGATAGAGAAGGTGAAGGCGCATGGGATACAGGGCCGGGTATGTAGATGGGTCAAGAACTGGCTCGAGAGGAGGAGACAGAGGGTAGTAGTGGAAGGCTCTTTTTCCGACTGGATGCCTGTCACTAGTGGAGTGCCACAAGGCTCAGTACTAGGTCCTCTTCAACTTGGAAGTTGGGGTAGGTGGTGAGATCAGCAAATTTGCTGATGACACAAAGATGCTTGGATTGGCAGATACAGAGGAGCAGTGCCAGGCAATACAACAGGACACAGATAGGTTGGTAGACTGGGCAGATAGATGGCAAATGGAATTTAATCCGGATAAATGCGAGGTGACGCATTTTGGCTGGAAAAATGTAGAACAGAGTTATAGGATAAAAGGTAAAACTATTCGGAGTATAGAGACGCAGAGAGACTTGGGGGTGCAGGTTCACAAGTCTCTGAAGATGTCTTCACAGGTGGAGAAGGTGATAAAGAAAGCGTATAGTATGTTAGCTTTCATAGAAAAGGGTATAGAATACAAGAGTAGGAGTTTGATGTTGCAATTGTATAGAACGTTGGTTAGGCCTCACTTGGAATACTGCATCCAGTTCTGGTCGCCATACTATCGGAAGGATGTGGACTCCTTGGAGAGAGTGCAGAGGAGGTTTACCAGGATGCTGCCTGGTATGGAAGGACTGTCTTATGAGGAACGATTAAATAGACTGGGGTTGTTTTCCCTTGAAAGACGTCGGCTTAGAGGGAATCTAATAGAGGTGTATAAGATTATAAGGGGTATAGAGAGAGTAAATGGTGGTAAACTTTTTCCACCTTCAGAAATGGATAGGACGAGGGGTCATGGCCTTAGGGTGAGGGGGGCTATGTATAAGACGAATATTAGAGGGCAGTTTTTCACACAAAGGGTATTGGGGGTGTGGAATGCACTGCCGAGTAAGGTGGTGGGAGCAGGCACGCTAGGGCTGTTTAAGGGTCTCTTGGACAGCCACATGAGCGTTATGCAGATAGAGGGATATAGTAGGCCTGTTTAACTATGGCTTTTTTCCCACAGGTAATTCGGTCCATACTTGACCAACAAGGAGCATGCATTCGGCAGGTGGTGCGAGGACAGCTCTTGGATGTTGATTCATGGGTTGCCTGGTGCTTCATGTCGTAAATGAGTGCTTTATCTGGACCATATGAAGGGCACCATGACAGCTCAGTGACTATCGCTGTAGCTGTGCAGACACTTGGAATTGGGCCGGTGTCTGCAGGAGTTTGCACGTTCTCCCCGTGGTTGCGTGGGTTTTCTCCGGGCGCTCCGGTTTCCTCCCACATCCAAAAAATTCGCTCTTAGGCTGATTGGGAAACAAATTGTCCCTACATTGAGATTCTTCCATATTAGGAATAACCTAAAATTTGAATAGGATAATGGAATTGTTACTATATAGTTATGACGGCGGCGCGGGCTCGTTGGGCCGAAGGGCCTGTTTCCCGTGCTGTGTTGCTCTAAAAAAAAAATAACTTGGTTAATTTCCAGGATTCGTCTGTGCTTATTTTCCAATCTTGAGAACTAAATTATAAATGCACCACTTTACATTGAGGGACCAGGCTGTTACAGTGCCAAAACCAGTGCACAGACAAATCAACATTTTTCCCTCTTGTCTGGCTTCATGTATTTAGTATGAACTTGATTGGTTCTGATGGGAATACTCTGAATGCTGACATTAGCTCTTCTCCTGCAAAACTAGTTGAATTATAATTCTCATGGGGCGAACCAGCATTCAAAAGTTTAAAAAAATCAAAAGTGTGAAAATGAGTAAGAACTATGTCATAAATCCTTAACTTGTGTCCCAGGCAAAAACAAACTGACGCTTAAGGGTTTGACAAGTAGAGATGTATGTCAGTTCATTAAAATTTCCTATGGTCTGGATTGAGTTCCAAGTGCTTTTCACCAGTGTCACTGGCTGATGGACTGTAGGCGGTAATAAATACTCACTGTGTTGTCCTTCAGAAGAAAAGCACAGCACTGGATACCGGCCATCAGCATCTTGTGAGGATTCCAGGCGACTGAGTCAGCCCTGAAGAAGAAAATATAAACAGATCATGTCATTCAAGCATCAGAACTGATCAAAACATTACAATGAGCAGACAGGGCTGGATTCTCCTGAAATAGGTGGAACTGATACTTCATAAGACCATAAAACCATAAGATAGAGGAGTACAATTAGGCCATTCAGTCCATCGAGTCTGCTCTGCCATTCAATCATCACTCATCCCCATTCTCCTGCATTCTCCCCTTAATCCTTGGTCCCCTTATTGATCAAGAACCTACTATTTCTGTCCTAAAGGAACTCAAATGACCTGGATTTCACAGCCTTCTGTGGCAATGAGTTTCACGGCTTCACCACCCTCTGGCTGAAAAGGTTCCTCCTCATCTTAGTTTTAAAGAATCTCCCTTCGCTCTGAGGTTGTGCCCTCGAATTCTAATCTCTCCCAATAATGGAAACATCCTCTCCGTGTCCACTCTACCCAGGCCTTTCAATATTCTGTAACTTTCAATTAGATTCCCCCTCAGTCTTCTAAGCTCCACCAACTGTAGACATAGACTCCTCAACCACTCCTCACATGACAAATCCTTCATTTCTGAGATCATTCTTGTGAATCTCCGTGACCCCCCCTTCTCTGCCTACCCCAGCAAGACAAGCACATCCTTTCTTAAGTATGGGGCCCAAAACTGCTCACAATATTAGTCAGTGTTATCAGGAGGACGTGTGGGAGATAAGGATTTAAAGAGGGCTCTGTCAATGGTACAGATCTCAAAACCACATGTGATCATGAAATTGAGGGCAGTCAAGTATGAGTGACAAGCAGTCACTATGGACCATAAGATACAAAGGGGACAGCAGGTCAAGACAGTCGACAGAGATGAGAATAGACAAGTAGATATTAAAGTCACTAAGGATGAGGTATAGCTCAGTGCAGAATGGACCTGAGAATATAATTATAGAATGGTGACAATACAGAAGGAAGCCATTTGACCCATCTCTCTGTTCTCAGCTTGTCCCACTCCCCTGCCTATACCTATAGCCCTGAAAATACTTTTCTCTTGAGATAATTTGATGATAGACACAAGGCTATTGTTCAATGCCCCTGCCTTTTCTCTGTCTTCCAATATTAATCCCCCATATTCAATCTCAAGAGGACCAACAGTAACTTTAGTTAATCTTTTCCTATTCAAATAAGAGCAAGTGTAGGCCATTTGGCCAATGGTCTCTCTAAACTCACAGCCACAATACAATTATAAGGTTCCCACAGACAAGTTGGCCTCTTTAAATTATGGTGCACGCGTGGCCAAGGGGCTTCACACTTTAAAACAAAATCACCACAGCACTAAAACAAAATTGAAAAAAGGGACATTTCATAAGGCCCCTTGAACCCAATTAGCTGTTCACTGAGATTGTCTACTTCAACTCCTCTTTTCCTCCTTATCTTTATTTCATTGGATTCATTAGCTGTCAGTCTTGAATATACTCAATAACTGAGAATCCACATTCTTTTGGGTTACAGGATACCAAAGATTCACAATTTATTTCTGATTTCAGTCCTAAGTGGACAAGTATTGATCCTGAGTCAATGATCCCAGAGTTCTAAACTCTCCAGCCAGAGACAATGGTCCTCCAGAATCTAACCTAACAAGACTTTGCAGAATTGTATGGCCAGAAGTTTACCACCCAGCCTGCCACAGGAACTGGAGCAGGCAAGGGGCGCAACATGGAAAGGTCTGTTGATCTCAGGTGGGATTTCATGGTTTTGGGCGAGGCTATAAAATTGTGCCCAATATGTTTCAATGAGATCACCTCCCATTCTTCTAAGCCCCAGAAAGTATTGGCCCTTTCGAATCAATCTTTCCTAAAGGACAATCTCTCATCCCATAAATTGATCTAGTGAATCTTTCTTATAACATCTGAGTTCTCCTGACACCGGCCAACTGCACCACTGCCACATACCACCCACAAAATCCTCAGTCTGCAGTGTAAAAACAAAAAGAAGCCAGACTAGGAGATAGATCTCATCTTAATCCAATTCTAATACTTCACAACATACTGGATTTGCAAACACTGCAAGTATACACAAAGTGCATTACTTTTAAAAACAAAATCTTGAACATGTTGAGTTTAAAAGGGCAAAGAAGCCAAACTGAATTTGTGCTTTATTACCCTGCAAATGCTGAGAAGCCAGAATACATGTTGGAAGAAAGTGAGGCAGGTCACTGACTGAAACTGTTCTACTGGCATATAGAATGAGGAGCTCCCAAACAGACTGACAACTTCTGCTGTGTTACTATGTAGAAAACAGAACAAGGTGGGAGATGCTTAAAAGATAAAGCTTTCACACTTACAGACAGGAACAAATACAGGGCCTAATACAGAAATCAGCTGTAACTTTCAATCAAGATCAAATTCTCAAGTTTTATTTACCTGTGGATACCATTCAGTAGAGAATGATGTTTTCTGGATATCAATGCACTACCTCCCCATGATGCCTGGACAAAGACAATGGTATACACAACATTACAAGATATATACCACATCATAGAATATACACTACATTGGAGGAAGAACACTGTGAGTTATATAACAATGTTGAAGGTACAGCGAGTTTGCAGGCTTGAACTCACTCCTATATATCTGTTGGTATTTTTATGAATTTTGTGTATATGCATACTCTAATGTTTTAAACAAAATCTTCATATTTATATACATATTTTGATTGCAATTGTTATTAAAGTTGATTCCTTCTGTTGAGGGTTTTAATTTTAGAAGACATTTATCTGTTATTAGTGGCCTCTACAATGTATCTTTCATTTTCTGTCACTGTAATAGATTTGCCAAAACTCACAATGAGAACTCTGTCTTTACTATGCTGGTCAAGCTCTCACAGACAGAGGAAAATATCTGTAACTGGAAATAGCTAGCATCCAATTTTTCCATAAATAAATTCAGTTTCGCAGGAAACGAATGAGGTCAAGCTTGATCCTGCAAGCTCGTAAGGATCGGAAAATGCTGACCTCTCAAGTCCATTCACTCACTTAGATTGAGGCACGTTAATAAATTCCTTAGCGTGCTTCCAGAATAAAAATCAAATGATGCCATTAAAATCTACACAATTCCAATGATTCTTAACTGAAACCACTTCTTGTAGAAGGGCTTCTCCTGCTCTGCCCCTTTCCCTAAAGCGTCACACAGTTCAGAAGTCCAACCTTTTGAACTTCAGAATTTCCCCAAACCTTTGGTGATTGGGGAAATTGCACATCCTCCTGATAAGAGCCTGTATACAGTTTGTAGACTGTAATTATCAGTTCAAATATGCTAGACACTTACATCAACGTGGAACCAGGTCCCATGTGCTTCACAGATGTCTGCAATCTCATTCAGAGGGTCAAACGCTCCCAGCACTGTAGTTCCTGCAGTGGCAATGACTATAAAAGGCAAAGCCCCCTGTGAAGCGACCGCAAGAAAATGTTGTTAGCTGTGGGTGCCCAAAGAAAAAGTCAAGGCTTGTGTTACTATGTGGGACCTTATAATGGCCCTTAAATGGCACAGGGATTCTGCATGTTTCCCACTCTGGCAGTAGGCGGGCAGAGATCAAGGTAACTAGGTTACACCAGGGTCTCCACCATTTCCCTGGAAATGTCATTGTTTTCTACCAGCACCATGTCTTTGAGTATGGGGGAACTCTTCTAGAACTTCAGGGCCAATATTTCTTCATGGTATCTCAGAAACACTTCCTAAGGAATAAATTACTCTGAATTGCATTGATCCCTCATGTACAGACAATTGAAGCAACAATTTTGTGCCCTGCATGATCCAAAACAACAAGTCAAGGGGCGGAATTTTACCGGCACATCTGCCCAAGTTTTGCACAATCCCGCCCAAGGCCAACGGAGAAAGCCATTCTCCAAGCTGAGCCTATGCTCGGAATCAGGGCTGGCATGCTGGTAAAATTCCAGCCACAATGTGAGCAACTACAAGGTTACTTATACTGGCCAATAGTATTTTAAAACACAGGCACACCTTGTCAGAAGAAAAATATAATGGTCAGAATTCTTCAGCCTTTCATGCCCCACTGCCAGTGCGAGAATTTGGCGCTCCTAATTCCAGAATTAGGAATTTCCTCGGAGTCACTCACTTCAGTATCTTTGCCCTAGCACTACTGGAATTGTGTCATAAGCCACAAGTAAATGGAGCATGAACTTTATACACCCACCCTCTCCACCTGAGCTCCGTATCAGACGTGCAAATTCATAAACTTATTCCAATAATGGCAACAAACCCTATCCCCGTGTTTAAAAAGACAATTACATTCCCTCTTGTTTAGGTTTCTGACAAGGGCACGTGAGGGTGTCACAAGTTTGAATACAGAAAAGCTAAGCTGAAAGCATATGAAAAAATACTTTGTGATGCTTTTCATAAACCACAGCACATCCTCTCCCCAGCTCCTGCTCTGAAACCTATCTAGAATGGACTGCTTGGAGATACATGACATATTCACTAGGATTGCAGCAATTGGTTATGGTGCCCTGATCCATCTGTACTGGTTTCAGTGTTTTTGTGCAAATGCTGGATGTAGGAAGTTTGTTTATCAAACTCCGCATGCTCCAGTTTCCTCTCACAGTCCAAACATGTGCGAGTTAGGTTGACTGACTGAGCCAAATTGCCCCTTATTGTCAGGGTAAATACATGGGGTTATGGAATAGGGCCTTGTTGTCAGTGCATGCTTGAGATGGCATGCTTTGAGACCCCTCCTTCTGCACTGTGGGAATTCTATGTTTCTATAGGGTTTCAGGTGGATAGACATGCATCTCTGAATTGTCAGGTAATGAATCATGGAAGCTTTCAGTGCTGAACAGGACATTTGATCTACCATTCCTATACTAGCTCTTTGGTGGGACTATCCAATTAGTTGAGGCAGTCTTGTGATACAGCGATAGTGTTCCTACCTCCGTGCCGGAAGCACTGGGTTCAAGTCCCACTTCAGGACTTGCTGGCCTTGGAAGGTACATGAAAGATGGGCAAGCTATTTGATTATTAGCCTTTAAGTTCTTCCAATGTGCCCAATGGAAGGTGATGTAGAGTAGTTGAATTTCCTGATCAGACACACTGTAGAATACAGTGGCAGTGCTCTGAACTAATCCATAGTTGGCACTGCCTTCTTAAAGCATGTTACAGTATTTGAAGGAGGAGAAAGATCCAATTAGTCCCACTCCACTGCACTTCCTTAAGACGTCTGCATTTTTTTCCTTTTCAAGAATCTTTTGATTCCTTTTTAAAAGTTTTCTTTGAATTTACTTGCAGTTCCCCTTCTGGCAGTACATGCAAGATCATAACTACTTGATACGTAAAGAACAAATTCCCAATTTTTGCTGCATTTGAGAAGATAGCTTTATCAAAAGCTTATTCACAGGGTACACTTACAACAATAGTATCTGAGAAGTGATTGCACCAACATTAAATTGTGGCACAAGTTCAAGGTTAGTGCCTAATCTAAGGTCCAGATTTACACAGCTACTGTGGGTGGCTTTAGTGCAAAGGCATCGTTATACATACACCCTGCAAACTTACATCCCTTCAAAAGAAACAGTCGGCACTTTGCAAGCAGTGGTTTATTATCTGGTAGTTTTCTAACATACTCACTTCTTTCTTGGCTCTTTGGATTTCTTTCTCCAACTCTTCTGGTATCATCTTCCCTCTGAAAGAAACAAAGCATGTATTGTTCAGGCAATGAAAGTGTCAGTCCAAAAATGGTCTCACCCTACAGCAACAGCAAGTTATATAACAAGATAGTAAAAATGTACTGGTACCTCATGGGAACATTATCAAACCAGGTTCAACAGCAAGCTACATCAGGAAACGCTAAAGAAATAGGTTTTATGTGGCATTTTAAAGGAGACGAGAGAGAGTTTGAGAAGCAGAGTGTTTTAAGAAGGGATTTCCAAAACTGAGAGCCTTAGGCAATTGGAGACCCAGCCACCAATGATGAAGCAAATTGAATTGCACAAGAGGCTATATTGGAGAATAGGGACTTTGAAGGGTTGTAGGGCTGATGGAGCTTATAAGCAGTATCCCCATCTCCCACATGATGATACACAATCCATATTGGTCTGTGGATAGAAATAGGTTACAGGTTATATACCAGCCATTTAGAAAAAGTTTGCATTCAAACATACCGCCTCCCCAGTTAATTCTTAACGTATTAATAATACACATGGAGTTGCTTTAACAAAAACACTTGGATATTTCTCGTATGCTACTGTACATCAATTGAGCAGTCTCTTTCGTATTACACCCTAAATAGTTAAGTTATCAAATTAAATTCTAGGAGCAATACCAAGCAATTACCAAAAAGCAGATTTCACTGGAGTACGTGATCCCATTGACAAATTTATTTTCTTCTTTTGGCAATATTTTTCTGTGTCTGCGTAAGTTAACATGAGCAAAAGTTCCTTTCCTTGCCTTGAAAATACATCAGGACCCACAGTTTGAAGCAAGTGGTTTCTCTTTGTCTGCAAGAGCGCAAGTGAGATAGAGAGAATAGGTGTGCATATTTGTTTTTTCAAAGATAGAGTATATAAAAGATTCCAACGGGGAAAAGTTTAATTGTGGAGCAGTGTCAGCCTAAAGGGTTAGATTTATCATCTAAATAGGCCCTTAATTTGACCTCAATATATGTCAATATTATTGATCAAATTGCCATGTCAAAAAAGTCTGAGAAATGATTGCGCTTTCGATGCATGGGCAGATTATTTGCAAATACTTTGCTTTAAAATTTCAAAGACCAAGGATGGAAGGAGAGAAAATATTTTTTCATTGTAAGAAAAAGCAGGGGATGGATTCCACCTTCCAGTTCCTTGTATACATGTCAAATAAATTTCAACCACAAGTGTGAAGAAATTTTCTTCTGTTTGTGAGCTGATGCCTAAGCTATTGCTCAGCCTGGCAACGCACTAAATCTGTTTCAAAGGGTGGGTCAGAAATGATAGAGGTTCAATAAACAAAGTACATTTCATTTCTCACATGGCTGATTTTCAGAGTTGCACACCTGCGCCAAGAGGCAAAAACAAAAACCTAGCGAAGAATACAGAAGATGTTGCTCCCACTGGGCAATGAGGTCACCAAAATAGCTTTGTGCCTGTGAAATCATTAGTATCTGATGTACATCAGCAGCTAGTATGTGCATAGATAGCAGCTCCAAAAATAGATAGGTAAATTAGCGGAGCTAAATAAGCACTACCAACCCATTCTTTCAAAACTAATCAACCACTGAAAAGTCAAGGAAGTAAGCAGCTTTCACTATTCTAGATAGTGTTCATTAATGTATGTTGTTAAGATACACAGGTAAAGGGCATTGTTTAACGAAGTATGTTGAAGACATATCAAGAGGGGTCAGTTGGGACACTGGGTGTTGGAGAGAAGAACCATGAGACTGAACAAAGTCAACTGACTTACTTAACAAAGAAAAGATCTAGATCTTGGCTTCAACTTTGCCATGGGCAATGGCCACAGTGGCAAGTGGTTAGCACTGCTGCCTCACAGCGCCAGAGATATGGGTTTGATTCCTGGCTTGGGTCACTGTCTGTGTGGAGTTTGTACATTTTCCCCGTGTCTGCATGGGTTTCCTCCAGGAGCTACAGTTTCTTCTCTCAGTCCAAAGATGTACAGGTTAGGTGGATTGGTCAGGCCAAATTACCCCTTATTGTCAGGAGGATTAGAAGGGTAAATATGTGGGGTTGTGGAGATAGATGGTCCCTAGTGGGATTGTTTTTGGTGCAGAATCGATGGGCTGAATGGCCTCCTTCTGCAGTAAGGATTCTATGAAAAAAATTTGCCTTAGATCCTGTTAACACTGTTGCCTACTGTGCTTTAATTTCAGGTATTTTTGGTTAATTGCTTAATAAGGTTATAAATCATAGACTTTTAATAAAATATATTTAAGTTTATTTTATTCAGAATTTGTGTTAGAACAATCTGTAAAGAGGCCAGCAGCTAAGAGAACTACGAGGTGCTGCAAGTGACATTTTTCAGAGTAAGTTAAAATGTTGAAGGCAATGGCTTCAAACATTTATTGTGGGCTCAATCTTTCTTTCAAATGTTCTAAACCATGGTGCTTTGGTAACTTTTTTGCACTACTGTAATGTAGTCAGCGTGGCAGTCATTTCAGCCACAGGAAGGTCTCACAAAGAGTATGACTGATCAACTATTTTAGTGATATTGGTTACAAGATGAATATTGTGCTAGAATCTGTCTGCCCTTCTTCAATTAGGTGTGATGAAACCTTTTATGTCCACCTGACAAAGAAAACGGGGCATTAGTTAAATATTTCAATTATTACATTGGAAGTGCTGATCTGGGTTATGCAATCAAGTCGATGGAGTGGTGCTAGAACCTGGGGTTTTTGATGTTGAAATGAGAGTGGTTCCCACTAAGCCTGGCTGACACTTACATATGAATATGCCTAAGCTCACGTAAAGTCTCTTTCATTTGGTGAAAATACATGGTAAATGTAGTGTGCCTCGGAAAAGTAGGAGCATTTGGATCTATGTTTCCCAAAGATTTTGACCAGCTTTCCTCCCCTCATGTCTGGGTCTACTGTAGACTGTCAAGAGTTCAAGATAGCAATTGAGATTGAATGTGATGATTTGTCAATAATCCCATTATCATGCCATTATCAGTATCAAATTGCTGAGATAAGTGCCTACTAAGAAAAAAACTGGATGGAACACCAAAGATGTGCAGGTTAGACCACGGATTAGATTGATCATGCTAAATTCTCCCTCAGTGTCAGAGATTAGTAGAGTAAATACATGGGGTTATGGGAATAAGACCTGGGTGGGATTGTTGTTGGTATGAGCTTGATGGACTGAAAGGCCTCCTTTTGCACTGTATGGATTCTATGATTCTATGGACATCCAGTATTAACATCCCACCAACGAATTGAAAAGAAGTGGATTTTGACTGTCTTTTTTCCAATAATTCCTGTTTTAAACCAGAAGCAACAGAGTCACTCTTCATTTCCAAACACGTGAAAGGAGTTAAATTTTTTATGAAGCATTTTCACATGCATTGTTTGAACTAATACATTAGGAGTTCCCATGTTTCATTGGGACACTCATCAGCACATATTGGCCTTGTTGATAAGGAATGGACCAAGGATACCAGGCAACAAGAACTGTTACTAGCCCAGCTATTCTGCTTTCTAACTAACCAGTCATTTCTCCTACCTTTTGTCAGCTTTCACCATGTAGACATTGCGGGTGCCAATTCCAAGGAAGGCAGCAGCTTTCTTCACAGAGTAGTGACACTATGGGACAAGGAGACTGGTTAAATAACTTTGGCTACATCACATTGCTTAATGTTCCAATTTGTGCAGCTACAACTGAAAGACTTTCTATTGGAAAAAAAACAGTTCAATCCAACAGATCCAAAGTAATGCGAACAGCTTTGTGTAATTTTTAAAAATAATGCTGGAAGTTTGAAGAAAATGTTGCGGATGTGTTGCTGTGCATTTGTAATGTTCCTCATCTTAACTTAAACCTATTCCTGTACAATCCAATTTATTAATTACAAATATGCAGCCAATATCAGCATTGTTCACAGGTTCAAGAGCAAGCTTGGTTTTGTTTTGTGTAATGAATGGAATAAAAGTTGGATGTAGGGAGAGAGAAGAATGACAAAGTCATGGAAAATCTCTCACGGTCTCTTTCTCTTAACTAATTCTTTCTCAGGATGGAACTCCTTATCTCCCTCAGTCATTCTGAACTCCAACCAACTACAGGTTGTTTAAATTGAAATGTCATCAAACAATACTTCTTGGTTAATCTTGACCTCTACACTCCTCTTTGCAACACTGGTGATGCCAAGGCCATGGAAACAGTACAGGAGAGTTTCAAGGGATGAGAGGTTTGAGTTTATGAGGAGTGACATGAAAAACTGAGGCTCTTTTCATTGGAACAGAGAGATAATGGAAGGTACCGTTGCACTGTTCAAAATCATGTCATTTTCATAAGGCAAACTGAGAACTAAAACTACTTCCATTATTGGTGAGTTGGTAAAAAGAGGGCATAAATTTACAACATAATCAAAAAGATGAAGGGAGAGATTAGGAGACTTTGTTTTCTTTTGTGCAGAACGCTGTTGTGAGATGGAATGTCTTAACAGAAATAATGGTGGAAGAAGAATACATAACTTTTAAAAGGAAAGTAGATAAATGCCTTAAGAAAAACAATTTAAATTAGCATTATATGAACAAGCAAGAAGAGAATCGGAGAGTCAGCACAGGGTATAGTGGGATGCAAAGGAAAGTGGGTTTGAGGTTACAATTAAATTAACCATGAGCTTATTGAATGGTGAAGCAGGTTTAAGGGGCTGTATGGCCTAATCCTGCTCATAATTTATATAGCGTCATACAGTCATTCAGTACAGTAGAGACCCTTTGATCCATATGTTTTCATGACTGGTTGCATGGGTTTCTATTGAGCTATAATATTCTCTAAATGTTATGCTTTTTGGGGCCTTGAGGCTTCTTAAATTTCTTAATAAAAATGAATTCCTTTCCTATTTTATTTATATATGTGGGCCAGATCCTTTCACTGAGTGACAAGGTTATCATGGCATTTGTGAATGATTGCAATGAGGATTAAACAATTTCCAGTGCTGTTGTCAGGCACGGCACCATTTCATATTGATTCCCTGTCTTTTTTTTTCCTTTGTGCTTGGAGGGTTTCCATCTATATGAGATTGATTTCAGGGTATCAAACGATATGGAGCAAAAGCAGATTAATGGATCAGCTAATGATCTAATTGAATGGTGCAGCAATCTGGAAGGAGCCAAATAGTCTACTCTTGCTCCTAATATTGAAATGTTCCCAGTTCAGATCTACATCCACTTCCCCCCCACCCGCACCCCCACCCACCCACCCCCCCTTGCCTCCTCCGCAACACAATATAATTCTAACTCCAACCCATTTTCCATTCTCTTGCACTTAGTCCAATAAACTGTAGTCAGTGCCTCTAATCTTCCTAGGACACTGAAGCCAATGTAATTCATCAAGCCTTTTTAACACAGACCATTTAGGCTATCTCTGGAATGTGTCACCTACCTCTTCAGATGTGAACATAGCCAATGGACGTGAACCTGAAAGACCAAGCTCCTTTAACTCAGGACAAAACCTGTACCGGGCTAGATTCACAGCATACATGTTGGAAACAGAGCCCCCTGTTTAGGATCGAGAACACGCAAAATCATTAGTGTTTAGTGGAAAATTATAGCTTGGAAAAATAAGCAGTGTTTCTATCAAAGCAACAGTGATTAATAAACAGCTCAGGGAGCTACCATCATCCTGGACTGGTAATCAGTCAGAGTCCACAAAGGACCACAGGCATCTCTCCCCATCAGAGAGAACTAATCAGTTATGTAACATGAGGAGTGTCATCCACATTAATATGGGTAAGGCGAAGGAGGCAAACATCCATGCACTACTACAACTGAACAAATATCACTGGTATTATTCTACACCAAACTCTAGCTAACTGAGCTAACCACTATTACTCACAGTGGTGCAGTGGTTAACCTTGCTGACTCAGAGTGCGGGACTTGGGTTCAATTCCAGCTTGGGTGACTGTCTATACGGAGTCTGTATGTTCTCCCTGTGTCTGCATGGGTTTCTGGCTGCTAATATTTCCTCCCACGATCCAAAAGACATGCTGGTTAGGTGCATCAGCCATCCTAAGCACTCCCTCAGTGTACCCGAATAGGCATCAGACTGTGACAACTAGGGGATTTTCACAGCAACTTCATTGCAGGGTTAATGTAAGCCTACTTTGACTAATAAATAAAATTTCCCTTCAGCTCACCAACATAATTATACATCAGAATTTTTAAAAGTGAATCTCTTTACCCATTTTCAGCATTTTGCTGTCATTCTCTATGTCCTCACTTTCTATTGGTAACTTACGTTTCTTTTCCAACTAACTCTAATTGAATTTTTATTTATCCGACCTTAGCATCAATTTTGGCTTTGGGAATATGTTGTATTAGAATGTTTTATTGCTTAAAAACTAGCTCTAAAAAGGTAATCAAAATCCCAATGAATGCAGTTGATGCAACTATTTTGAATATGTGCCAAAAAAATCACTTTCAATCCCTAAAATTCTGTTATATGCGCTAAGCCAGTTTTGAATATTTAAATGTATTTAAATGAATGGTCATCAAGTTCACCTCCTCGCTGGGCATGAACTTGATTATGTCTGCTGGGAATGGCCAGGAACATGTGAGGTGATGCATTTTTGAGGATTAGCTGTGAATTATACTAAAATAGCAGAACCATTTAGGTCCACAGTTCCCTAAAAGTGGCAACACAAGTGGTCAAGGTGATTAAGAAGGCATGTGGCATGATTGCCTTCATCAGCCGGGGCACTAAGTACAAGAATTAAAAAATTATGTTGTAGCTACATAAAACCTTGGTTAGGCCACATTTGGAGCATTGTGTGCAGTTCAGATCACCGCACTACCAGAAAGATGTGCAAGCTTTGGAGAGAGTGCAAAGAAGGTTCACCAGAATGTTGCCTGTCCTCAAGAGTGTTGACTACGAGGAGAGGTTGAATAAACTAGGATTGTTTTCATTGGAAAGACAGAGGCTGAGGGGAGACATAATGGAGGTCTACAAATTATGGGAGGCATAGACAGGATGGATAGTCAACGCATTTTCCCAGGGTGGCAATATCAATCACAAGGGGGGCACAGGTTCAAGATAAGAGGCAAAAGTTTAAGAACGATGTACGGGGAAAGTTTTTCATACAGAGATCATGAACATTTAAATACATTTAAATATTCAAAATTGGCTCAGTAAATAAACCTCCTCCTATTTAATAACAACCTATTGTGGCTTCTCTTCCCGCACCCACTGATGCACAAGTTTTTTTTTCCCCAGAAAAAGTTGCTAGCCTGTCAAACGAATCTAATAGCTTAAAGAGGCATCATTCCACACTCAAGCATGGCTAACCAGGAGTCTCTCCCGCTCTTACTGCCTGCCATTCGAGTGTGCTTGGAAGGATTTTGCAGGTTGCCACTCAACCTGTTTGGCTACATTATGAATGCGCCTCCCTTTGCCATCAAGTTCTGGGGTGGGACTCAAACCCAGAGCTTCTGACTCAGAGACAGGGACGCTACCCACTGTGCCACGAAATCTCCAGAATTATCAGTGCTCTTCACTATATTTATCAATGACATGGATACATGGCTCTCCATTGCATTATCTATGTTTTCCACTGACACAAAGACTGCTGGCATAGTAGGCACTGTGGAAGAGTATAAAATTACATAGAGGCATTAACAGATTAAATGAGTGGGCAAAACTGTAAGAGATAGATTTCAATGCAAGTATTCTCAGTTTGGACCAAAAATGGATCGATCTATGTATTTTTTTAAAATAGTAAAAAGCCAGGAATAGAAAAGAGACAAGGAGATTTAAGGATTCATTCAATATATAACAGATACTATAACAATATATTCTTATATATAAAATATAAAATTATATAATTTTATATAATAAAATATAACAGATCAAGACAAAAAAAAACAAAGGTTAATGATGTATAAAGTGTTTGGAAGTGCTGTTCATGTACCTGCTCATGTACCCACCCAGATGCCTCTTAAACGTTGTTAATGCGCTTGCTTCCACCACCTCCTCTGGCAGAACATTCCAGACACCCACCACTCTCTGCATGAAAATCTTTCCCTGCACATCGCTCTTAAACTTTTTGCCTCCCATCTTGAACCTTTGTGCCCTTGTGACTGATATTTCCGCCCTGGGAAAATGCCTCTGACTATCCATCCTGTCTATGCCTCCCATAATTTTATAGACTTCTATTACGTCTTCCCTCAGCCTCTGTCTTTCCAATGAAAACAATGCTAGTTTATTCAATGTCTCCTCGTAGTCAACACTCTTGAGGACAGGCAACATCCTGGTGAACCTTCTTTGCACTCTCTCCAAAGCTTGCACATCTTTCTGATAGTGCGGTGACCTGAACTGCACACAATGCTCCAAATGCGGCCTAATCAAGATTTTATAGAGCTACAATATAATTTTTCAATTCTTGTACTCAGTGCCCCGGCTGATGAAGGCAATAATGCCAAATGCCTCCTTAATCACGTTGGCCACTTGCACTGCCACTTTTAGGGATCTGCATGCCCAGATCTCTCTGTATGTTAATGTTTCTAACAGTTCTGCCATTTAAGTATAATTCACAGCTAATCGTCAAAAATGCATCACCTCACGTGTTCCTGGCCGTTCCCAGCAGACATAATCAAGTTCATGCCCAGTGACAAGGTGAACCTGAAGACCTTTCACTTAAATATACTTAAATATTTAAAACTGGCTTAACAGGGGCACACTATCATGTGTTACCACCCATCAGTGTGACATAAAGCCGGCGGGAATCACTATGGCTCTCCACAAACAGAGACCAGATCTCATGATATGCGGGTCGAGTGGGGGGTGGGGGTGGTGGTGGTGGTGGTGGGGGGGGGGGGGGGTGGTCGGAGGCAATTACAGCTCCAGGTGGTGGGGGACATGATACACTGGCAACCTGCTGAGGTTTACAGCTGTTTATGAAAAACATGAAGAGTTGGAGGGGAACCCGCCAGGGGCGCACAGGTAAGTATAGCCCCTGCGGGAGAGAGACATGCCTGGGCAGTGCCCTGGAAATTCCCCTGGCACTGCCAGGGACAGAGCCCTCTGAAAAGCTCCATGGCAGGGTCGGGGGGGGACGTGATTCCCCATATATGTTCGGGGGGGGGATGTTTCCCTCGTGTTTGTGTGGGGGAAGGTTATCCGTATCCATTAGGAGGGGTTTGCCAAGTGTTTGTAGGGAGGGCTTTTCCCCTTATCCATGGGGTGAAGTGTCCCATGTGGGAAGTTCCCCCTATCTGTGGGGGTGGGGGGTGGAGTTGCCCCAGTGCTAGTGGAGTGGTCTGCTTATCCATAGTGGGGGTTGGTTTGCCTTGATGCTTGAGGGTGGGATTCCCCATATCTGTGGCAAGGGCTGATGAGGAAGAGTAGTAGCAAATTCTTTTGAGCTCTGATCAGGGAGCACCCAGCTTTGGCAGCTCTACCAGGCTCACCCCACCACGATGACAACAAAGACCACAGCTCCATATCTTTCAGCCAAGTGATTCCTAATATCCGGAGGGAAAACTCAGCTGTGCAACTGGAGAGCCGCACACCGGTTTCCTTACCTCAGCCAAGTCACAAAGTCTGGCCCATGGCAGGGAGGTGAGACTGAAAGATTTGAAGAACAGCCAAAAGCCCACCGATTTTAGTGAGAATTTCCAGTCACGCCACTGACAAGACTCAACAAGTTGGAGGAGCAGGAGAAAAAAGTGGCTCATAGTAGAGGAGCAAACACATTGCAGATAGAGCAGGAAATGAAGGCTAATTCCTCATTAAATTATGGTTAATACTAAGATTTCTTTGAAGAACTTGAACAACTTCTTCAATGTGGGCTGTTCAAGCTGATCGAAGGACAGGCATTTATAATCTATAATTATACGTTGTAGTTGACAAATAGATGGAGTATTTAGCCTTGAGCCTACCTTTGAAGTGTCAGAAATATTAACAGAAGTGATTTGGCACAAACTGAGATCAATTAAAAACTGACTGATGCTGATGTTTAAGATTCACTACTGATGTAAATCCTTAGGCTGAATAAATGTTATTAAGATCCCGTCAGAGATTTTATTTCATCCTGGCTTGTAATTCATATTTAATTGTAATTTATTTAATGGAAGACAGGAAAGGACAGGATGTGAAAGAAGCTACAGCTACATAGCTTTTCCCAATCACTTACTCCGCTGATCCCCCTTTATATCTATTCACACTATCAGCCTTCTCTGCTTCCCTCCACAGGTCAGAATCAATCAGCTGTAAGAGGTTGCATGCAAAACTTTTAGGTTCCTGAGCAAGATTTTTTCCATGTATAAAAATTAATAGATTTCTTCCTGTTTCTTATGTTTTTAGGATCCCAAAACTGTCGTTCCTCCATTAGCCTGGATTAACCCTATTCCACAATTTACCAAGAGTGGACATGTCCTGTTCAGGGGGTTGACAGTGAAGTCACCACTGGAAAAGAGGAACCTGAATGGGTTTTTTTAATCACCCCCCGCCTCCGCACCCTGAGCTTATTTCACTAATTATCAATATCACAGAAGATCTACAGCCTAACTCCATATACCCATCTCTGCCTCAAATCCTGAATGTCTTTGGTCATCAAAAATCTATCAATTTCAGATTTAAAATTAACCATCTATCCAGGCATTAGCCGCTGATCGCGGAAGAGGGTTTTGAATTTCAGATAAAAGTGTTTCCTGATTTCGTTGCTGAAAGGTTTGTCTCTCATTTTTAGACCATCCCCCGGTCCTGGCCTCCCCAACCAATGGAAGTAACATTAATCCATCTACTTGATCAGTTCCCCTGAATACTTTAAAAATTTCCATCAAATCACCTTCTAAATTCTAGGAAATGCAATCCCGGTTTGTGAAATCTCACCTTCTATTTTAACCCTTGGAGGCCAGATATTAATATGATAAAGCTACAGTCCACTTGCTTCCTGAGTTGGGGCATTTGGAGCTGCTCACAGTTTTCCAGGTGTGGGTCTAGCCAGGGATTTGTATCAGGTGAAACATGACTTTTACACCCTCACTTTTATAGCCATTTAGATATGAGGTAAGCGTTCCTTTTGGATTTTTGGATTGTTGGGCTGGAAAATTTACCCCTAAGTTTTCCTGAACTTGTATTGTTTCTAGTTCTTAATAATCTGGTTCTAAATGACTTCACATTGAACTACATTGAAAACTATTCACCATAATTTTGCCCATCTGCTTTAATGCTTTGCAGCAGGGATTCACCAGTCCCGCTACAGTGGACGGAGATTTGGCTGAGCATTAAATTCTCCATTCTCGCTGACAGCGGCGGTAATGCAAACAGCCGGGGAATTGAAGCCTATGGGCAGGATTTTCCTGTCCTGCGCACCATAGGAATTATAGCAGGCAGGACCATGCAATGGTCTGTTGACCTCAAATAGGATTCTTGGCCTTGGGGCGAATGCTGCCGGAAAATCCTGCCCTATATCTTTGTAATTGCACACCTCCAGCTACACGTCTTACAATGCTACCTACTTTATGCTTTTGGATATGTAGCTTTCTATCCCAGCATAAAAGTTGTGAATGTGGTAAATAGTTGCAGCCATTTGTTGCTTCCACTCCTCCTATTGCTCTCACCTGATGGAGCATTGTACTGGTTCCACAGGCTACCTCAGAGTGGTTTGCATTTCAATGTAAAATCCCACCAGTTTAAAGACAAACTCATGCAAAGAGGCAGACAGGCACAACAGGCTGAACGGTCTCCTTGTGCACAAAATACAACAGAACAAAGAACAAAGAAAATTACAGCACAGGAACAGACCTTTGGCCCTCCAAGCCTGCACCGACCATGCTGCCTGACTGAACTAAAACACCCTACTCTTCCAGGGACCATGTCTTTCTATTCCCATCCTGAGTGCAACAAATAAAGTCGGCATCTATATTAAAGGTTGCAAACATTAGTGGCAGCATGCCTTTGAAGGGTTAATGGTCTTAATTTAAATAAAGGTTAATTAGTTCAGTGAGGTTGAAACAGTCATAGATCACAGAATTCTACAATGCAGAAGGAGGTCATTCAGCCCATCGAGTCTGCACCAACCATAATCCAGCCAGGCCCTATCCCCATAACCCCATGCATTTATCCTAGCTAGTCCCCCTGACACTGAGGGGTAATTATAGCATGACCCACCCATCTAACCTACACATCTTTGGACTGTGGGAGGAAATTGGACTACCCAGAGGAAACCCACACAGACATGGGGAGTACATGCAAACTCCATTCTGACAGTGACTCAAGCTGGGTATCGAACCCTGATGGTGAGGCAGAAGCGCTAACCACCGTGCCACCGTGCAAACTGAATTGATCTGTTTCTTACCAGGGCTGAAGATGCCATCTCCTTTTGTCCAGCCTATAAGCTCCCTCATCTTCTTCAGAACAGCTTCCTCCATGAGCACAAAGACTGGCGCAACCTCATAAGTGTATCTGCAGTGGGGGAAAGGGATAACTTGATAACACAGAGCAGTAAAAGGGAGAAAGGCTTACATTTATACAGGGCCTTTTTTAACCTTGGGACATCCCAAAGCACTTTGCCACCAATTAGTTATTTTTGAAGGGGTAAACTCTGTTATAACATAGGAAGATTGGGACTGTATTTTATCAGCTGTTTCAAATATAAACCAATGAAACCAGACTGAATTCTACTCACGTACAATCGCAACAAGAAAGGGAAAAATAAACCACCTGTGATGAGATCTACTGCTGATTCATCACTAACAGAATGGCAATGTGACTTGCCATATTGTAACATTTCCAGATGAATTGATTTCAATTCCAACCACTGCAGCCTCTCTCACAGATTGCAAGCTGCAACCTAAAAATTAAGATCAGGGAAGTGGAAAGGTGTAAATCCAGTCTTTCTCTCATTCTCGTCTCTATGAAAAATGGACACGGGATTGGAGCAGGGGTGACTTTAAATATCTAAGTATAAATACAGTATGTACAGAAGGAGATGTACAAAAGAGCTGAGTCAGAATTTTCCAGCCGTTCATGCCAGTGAGGTTCTCCAGTCCCGTCGGCAGTGCACCCCCACCCATGGGTCTCCCGCCAGCGTGGAGTGATGTCAACGGGACTTCCCATTGACAGCTGTGGGGCCAGAGGATCCCAGTGCTGGCAAACAACATGCCACCTCCCGTCGGCTGGAAACGTGCAGCTGGGAGGCTGGAGAATTTGCTTCTAAAAGCCCAAGACCTGGGAGTTTTTCATCCAACTCACTTCTGATGGAAGCCACATTCCCAAAACTTGGCTTTTGTCTACACAATTGCTGCCTGACCTGCTGAGTATTTCCAGCACTTTCTGCTTTTACTTCATTCGAAAAGAAGGCAAGCTTTAAAAACATTTCTTTAAAAAAAAGGCTTTTTTTTGCTGAAGACTGAGCAATAACAAAGTGGCTGTTGACTCAGCTGAATCTGACAGCAGCTTTTGAGAGGAAGCTTGTTTGTTCCTGGTGTTGCATTGAATCCCTGGGGTTGGATATTTTTCGCTTGTTATGGAAAGATTTGAGCCCAGTACTTCCCAGTCCTTCTCAGTATAAAACCAAAACACCCAGAAACGCAGAGCAGTAATCCATTACCCCATTTAACCTGTACAAACCCACACGAGACCGTTAACGCGGCTCACAGTGTTAACTAGTTGCATGACCTGGAAGGCTGGATCTCACTCGCAGAAGCATGATAGGCTTCAATCTTGTTATGCAACACGGATCACAGAAGATTATGCAATAATTCACAGACCAGGGCATCAAAGTAGAAAACCTGGATGGCATTTCTCAAGCAGAATCTTCCGGCCACCCCGTTTGTGGTTTCCAGCAGCGGAGGTGACTCACCATTGGCTGCCAGAGGGATCCTCCAGGCCTGCCAATGTCTAAGGCATGGCCATCTGTGAACCTGCCGCAGTGGGTCACTTTCAACAGGAGATCTACCAGTGGGACAGGCTACAAAATCCCACCCTCCTTGCCGAAGACAAGCAGTTAGGTAGAGTTTTGCCATGCAGTACAAGCTCTCTACATTTCACCCGACTCTATGCAGCCTTAATCTCCAGCTCACTCACCCTTCTGGCCTTGTACAATAATTATATTCATATGCCTTCCAACTGTCCTACCATGAGTTACTTTTTATTCTTTCACAGGATGTGGATACCATTAGTTTAGGTCAGAATTTGTTGATCCTCCCTAATTGCACTTGAGAAGTAAGCTGCCTTCTTGAACCAGCCCAGTCCATATGGTGGAGGTATACCCACACAGCTGTTAAGGAATTCCAGGATTTTGATGATGAACAATGAAGAATTGACAATGTAATTCCAACTCAGGATGCTGTATGGCTCGGAGGGGAACTTACAGTTGGGGGTGTTCACACGCATCCGCTGCCCCTATCCTTCTAAGTGATAGAGGTCGCAGGCTTAGAAGGTGATGTCAAAAGAGGTTAATTGAGTTGCTGCAGTGTTTTGCAATGTGTTTGCAGTATGGTATACACTTTGCCTTAAGGTTTAAGGTAGTGGCTGGGGTACCAATCAAGTGAGCTGCTTTGGCCCAAACGATGTCAAACCTCTTGATGAGCTGCACTCATCCAGGTAAGCAGAGAGTATTCCACCACACTACTAACTTGTGCTTTGTAGATATTGGAGAGGCTTTAGGAAGTCAGGAGGTGAGTTACTCTTGTAGTCACAGATTTACTAAGTAAAGATCTGCCCCATCATTTTATTGTCCAATCAGGGTTTGTTAGGTTTCACAGTGAGGTGATATAAAGTGCCAACTGTACCAAAGGACTGACCTATTATTAGTTGCTGGTAAATGTAGACTGTAATACTGGAACTGGACACTCCAATAGTGCTAATATGGGTCAACTCTATTTTGGAAAGCATTCCATTCAGAAGACAAAAATATATTTGCTAATCTGGGGCAGGAGATACCGCAAACCTATAAATATTGGCCCTCGGGATTCCGAGTGTCCATGTAAGAATTACACAGCTAACATACTTCTATTAAAATTGCATAATGTACAAAATATTACAGGTTGCAAATTATGACTGAGCACACTTTGTACTTACTGATCAGTATTATATTCGGCACTTAGTGGGAGCATTATAATGGAACTTTGTGCACTCACTTCAATTGACACAAGGCATATTTTTAAACTCCTACAATGTTCGATCTTTCTTTTTGACTTACAAAATTCAATTCTAACCTCGGTTGCCAGTGAAATACCCACGGCATCAGGTGGGATCCACATTTTACACCCAACCCAAGAGAAGCAATTTTAATCTATCCTGCCAGGAATGACAGGATTGGATGCAATGTTGGTTATACTCTCTATCCAGTTTTAATCCCCATTGAGGTTAACAAGGGATATTGGACAAGGTGTAAAATAAGGGTTCTATCTGATCTGGCCACTCTCAAGTTATGTTAATACTGTCCACAGTTTGCATAATGAAAAATTCTCAGAATAAATAGAAATGTTCTCTGTGTTGTGACAATGCTTGGTATTGCATGATTTTCCCAGAAAAAGCTTAAGTGCCCATTGGGTGGGAATACGCGAGATCTTCCTGCATATTTTTAGGGTGGGCTTAGTGGAATGAACGAATCTATTTCTGACAACTGGACTGGCCTCCCAATGGCTATCCCCACCCCCATGATCCCCAATGGCTTGTCTCCGTGTGCCAGCCTTACCAGCAGACCTCACCCCCCATGCAGAATTCCCACCTTTCCTGCCATCTTAACTCCCCCAAACCTGGTCTGGCTCCATCTCCATCTGGCTCTGCCTCTCTCAGGCCCCATTCCCTTGGCATTGCCCTGTGCCCAGTGGGCAGTGCCAGGGTGCCAGCCTGGCACTGCCCAAGGGGCACCACCTTCCTTGCCCCTGACCTCCCAGGGGACCTTAATGGCTTCTGTTTCCACCAATGAGGCCATCTTACCTGGTCCTCACTGATGTGGACCTCCACCAACAGGGGGACAGAAACTTTTGTGAGTCCTGACAATTGAGTCTCGAACTCACTAAGTAAGTATTAGCACAGTGTAATCAGTCAAGGAACATACAAAAAAATGGACACAAAAGATGTTGTGAATCCCAATTCCCCACACTTTCTCCCCAGCCCGGCTTAAATTTCCTGGCCTGCTACATACTTAGCAGTGGGCCAGAAAAATTGCATCTGGATCTCTGGATTTTAGAGGATTCACATCTATTTACTCCTGGAAGGCTGGTATGGGACACCTTTTCCCAATTTCCCTAGGAAGAGCTCACAGATAGTATTGCAGTAGTTGGATGGTGCAAATCATGGTGGCTGTGTGATCTGAGGGAATTGGTTCAGGTTGATGATTGAGGACCTGGTGTACCAGAGTGTTTAAGAGTTATTTTTCCATTCATTCATGGGACACAGGCGTCGCTGGCTGGCTATCCCATTCCCAGTTGCCCAAGGGCAGTTGAGTGTCTCCCACATTGCTGTCGTTCTGGAGTCACACGTAGGCCAGACTGGGTAAGGATGACAGATTTCCTTCCCTAAGGACATAGGTGAAGCAGATGGGTTTTTCCGACAAACGACAATTACGTCAATATTTCCAGGTATTTTTGACTGAATTCAAATTCCACATCTGCCATGGCGGAATTCGAACCTGGGTTCCCAGAATATTAGCTGAGTTTCTGGATTCATAGTCTAGTGATAATATTAGTAGGCCATCGCCTCCCCTAGTGTTTACCATGCATTCCGAACTATAGGTTGCATCCACGGCTACAGATCATCCACTCCCCTGTCTCAGCTCTGGAAGGTGCTGAGTGGAGAACAGGTAGTTCTCCAAGGAGAAGGGAAATCAGCAGAATGCGTGACACAATCCAATCCTCATGCATAACTAGTTGTTGCTGGGTTACTCCAGCTGTTGCTGGGTAATTTAGGGAAACCAGAAACCAAAGAGTAGAAAAAATATATAACTGAGTGAAGGGAAAAGAGGAACTTATTCAATCCTGACTAAACTAAAAGAACTGTACGATAGAAGCATTAAAAAAACCACTTACATGCTGGGATTGAGAGCTTCAGTGATAAAGCGGGCAACAAGAGAATAATGATCCATCCCGCCGTACAGCTGGTTATAGAATCTTGGATGCCCTAGAAAAAATAAAATAAAAATTCTGCTCAAGAATGTTTGCTCATTAGCTTCTTTCCTTCATTCATTGCTGACGATGGTCCGAGGAGCAGCAGGTTGCCTTAAACATAATACCTCTTAACACTATGCCCAGGAAACATTGGAAAACTCCCTGCTGAGCTCTCTGGAGGTAGCATTGCTGTCAAGCAATGTCATAAATACAGAAAGAAAAGTCATTTTCACTCCAATGCCTTGAGTGTTGTGGCTCAGCAAGAGACAGGTTAATTAAAAACATACAGTCGCTTCCCATTCTTAAATACACTTTCGGCAGAATTATTTTGTATTATACTTGTGAATTTTCTGAAAGCTTTGACTTATCCAGAATTGTACCCAAACTAAAAATGCCTACAAGTTGTTGCTAGCAGCAGTTGTTATTGTCAAATTAGATTTTAGACCAGCTCTTTGAAAAGTTTGAATTTAAGCCTGGAAACATTTTTAAGACAGCTTACATAAACAATATGCTATGGCCTTGTGGGCTTAATCAGTTTCTCGCAAACTTTATAATTTTTCATGAGTATTACATCACAAGCTTTGGACCAAATTTTCACAGAGTGGTGGAAACTCCACTAAAGACAGCGACAAAACCCAGATCCAGTAGTCCCACCCCATTTCAGACAGACCTTATTTTTACTAGTAGGGCATGACTCAGACATGAGTGAGGAGCTGAACTCAACAGGCCCATCCGAACTCAATCCTGGCTTCAAACCAAACCCACTGTCACTGTAGCAAATTTTTTAAACATGGCACAAAATTCACAGTTTTATCGGGGACACATAAATGCTTATAAAGGCTGGATAGCTCATATGGTACTGTCTAATCGCCATGTTGTTTAAATCCCAAACCCTTTAAGAATGAAAAAAAGCCTGCCTGCATCAGACAGCTGATATTTCTGAAGCTGTGAAGTTGTTTAAATCCCCAGCCCTTTAAAAAATTGGGTAAAACAACCTGCCTAGATCTGTAAGGAATGAATAAAATCTGCTCCAGCACTTACAATAACTGTTTGTTCACATTATCACAAGGGCTATCATTACATCGTTATTAGTAGTTCGCTGCTTTCCACAATCTGAAGTTATTTCAGCAGAGGGGTCGTAGGTTTACAGTTTGTTTGATAGCTGAAATGGCTTATTAAAGGGTTAGCTGTCTTTGATGTGGGTTTATGGATATAAGCCTGCTTGTTTTGATAAAGATTGACTACTTGAAGGGCTCACTTTTTAAAGTTTTAAATGGGCTTTCATGAAATGCAGTGTTTATTTATAATAGTGAAAGCTGTGGTAGATATTTACATCTTTATATTATTGCAACTCTACATGGCCCTTGATGTCGGCCCATGGTGGATATTAGGTGGGTTTGCACAGAGAGTATGAGTTAATATCAAGTTGGCATATAGGCTATAAGGAGCATGGGATGGTGTAGATCTTGGGTTGGAAATAAGCTGTCATGGAGGCTATGGGAGACGATGGAGCCGGGTGAGGGGCATGAGTCCCCAGGGATAGAGTATGGGGAGTGGGGTTGGTGGTGCAGTGTGAGGGCTAGATATTTATGAAAACAAATGCAGATGTCCTCAGCACTTGGCAGCCCCTGTGCCTGTCTCCAAACTGCATCCAGCAGAGTCTGACCAAACTCAATCCCACAACTGCCTCCCACCACCCTTCACACCCCCTTCCCCACTCAAAAGTCATGCCAATTAGGGTACTTTTTCCCTGAGGCAGTTGCACTGAGCAGAGAAATTTCCCAACTCAAAACTATGCACCATGACATGAAAACCTGGTCCTTGATTTCCACTGTTACATTTTTCAGTTGCTGAGCATTTCAGATATTCCAAGTGAATTGGCTCTTTTCATCGTTCTGTTTAATTGGTTGCTGACTGCCCAAATCTGACTAATACCTTCTTCTGAAATTCACAGTTGGTGATTTTCACTTCAGCTTGTTATTTGATAAATGGTATCTTCCCTGACTATTTGTATCAACTGTCTAAGGAATACACAAATTTAACCAGATATACAGAACGGATCTTGACAAAAGTAATTCATTCTGTACTAGCGAGCTCCTTGAGAAAAGATTTGGAAAAATAGGCTTTACTTTATTTATTAATGAGAAGTGGGTATCATTGATGGGGCCAGAATTTATTGGCCATCCCTAATTGCCTTCTAGAAAGTGGTAATGGGACCACTTTCTTGAACTGCTGCAGTTTGTGGATGTGGCTGGTATACCCATCATGCTGTTAGTTAAGGACCTCAGGATTTTGACAGAATGGTAATATATTTCCAAGTCAAAATAGTGAATGGTTTAGAAGGGAACTAGTAGATGCTGGTCTCTCCTTACGCCTAAAGCTCTTGTCTTTCGAGGTGGTAGAAATCGTCAGTTTAGAAGGTGCTTTTGAGAAAGCTTCAGCAAGTTGTTGTTGGCATTTTTTAAGCAATTGCTTAAGTTGCTTAAGTAATTCCCTTGATAGCATAATTGGGAGAAAATGCCTTGTGACACAGAACTATATGGAACAGGAAGATCCCAGGCTAGGTCTGTGCTGACTTAGTTGATCTCAGCTGGAATAGGATTATTATAATTGTACTCAGTGCTCCTGGTCTCAATAGCAATGGAGGAAAGATAAAAGCCAAGATCCCTCGACTTGTTCACAACTCCTACTGGAATGAAAGTCTAGACAAAATTGGGACCAATTGTCTCTTCTCACTCAGAGTTAGTTAATTACTGAGATAGCGCAGACTCATTTATGAGTGGTCATTTAGACAGGGTATTAGAATGTCCCAACTACCTATAACTTAGCTTGGTGCAGTACAGAGATGTACCAGGCTATTCTCCAGTGTCTTATAGAATCACAGAATCCCTACAGTGCAAAAGGAGCCATTTGGCCCTTTGCACCAACCACAATCCCATTCAGGCTTTATCCCCATAATCTCTCATATTTACTCTGCTAATCCTCCTGACACTAAGCGCCAATTTAGCATAGCCAATCAACTAATCCGCACGTCTTTGGGCTGTGGGAAGAAACTGGAGCACCCAGAGGAAACCTACGCCGACACACAGAGAACGTGCAAACTCCACATTGACAGTGACCCAAGCCGAGAATTGAACTTGGGTCCCTGGCACTGTGAGGCATCAATGCTTAAGCACTGTGCCATTTGCCACCTCATGTCTGTGTTTTGAGCAACAATTTGGCAGATTTGGGTTTTCCAGCCTGGAGCGAAAGTGCATTAAGTGATGATTGTTAATGATTGTATCAAAGCAGTTAATTTAAAATCTAAATTATACTGTGAGAACTGGGGGATGGGGATGGGGGGGAAGGGAGGCACAGTCCAAACCTATAGAAGTATGTTTTAGAACTGAAATCAGAAAATTCTCCTTCAAAAGGAGAAATAAACACGGTGTGCAGACAGAAACTCTAACATAATTTGAGATACAACTGGAGGTTGCAATGGGGAGGTGTCAGAATCATGTGCAACTGTCTGATGATCGATTCCATTTCCAGAAGTCAAAAGGAGAGAAACATAAATAGGAAGAATGAACTGGATAAAAGAATTGATCTCCTTAAATCTGCAGCTTAACGTGAAAGGTCAATATCCTTTGATATTTTATTCGCTGCACATGAGAATTATTCAATTGTTGTGCATGGTTTGCAGAGCTAGATGTATTTTTATCTTTTCTTTCTTCCTTGGCAAGGGGATAACATCACGCCACTGGTTCCCAGGACAACAGATGTTGCTGTCATGTCTCAGAGGTAATGTAAGGAGAGTATATGAGCAAATCAGACTGAGCAAATTGTCTTAATCCAATCCAGACACTTTTCTCTTGATTACTATTATCACCTTCTTTATTAGGTGTATTTTCTGCTCCTTGTTTTGGTGCATTGATACCAATGTTTATGACTGACAAATGATACAAAATGGGATTGCCACTTTGCAAATTGCAAGCTATTGATGGTTATTGCTGTACGATACTCCTAAGACTGATCTGTTAGCTTTTTGCAACAGTCCACGGTCCCCACTACCCTCCGCAACATCACCCCCAACCACCCTGGTCCATTTGTAGTAAATGGAGTCAAATAGAACCCCAGGTATCAAAGCAACATTTGATCCAAGTGTGGCATCCAGGAGCCCTAACAAAATTGGAATTGGAATCAATGGGAATCAAGTGGAAAACTCTCCATTGGTTGGAATCATACCTAACACAAAGGAAGGTAGTTGTGGTGGTTGGAGATCAATTAACTCAGCTCCAGGACACCACAGCAGGAATTCCTCAGGGTTGTGTCCTAGGCTCAACCATCTTCAGCTGCTTCATTAAAGACCATCTTTCCAACTCAAGGTTAGAAGTAAATATGTTTGCCAACGATTGAACAGATCAGTACATTTTGTGACTCCCCATTTACTGAAGCAGTCCATATCTAAATGAAGGCAGATCTGGACAATATCCAGGTCTGAGCTGGCAAGTAAAATTCACTGAACACAAGTGCCAGACAGTGAACGTCTCCAACCAGACAGGATCTAATCATCATGTCTGGACATTCAATGGCATTACCATCGCTGAATCCCCAATTATTAATATCTTGGGTGAGGCTGAATAATCTTCCTCCTTGCTGCAACTTTCTTTAATTCTGTACGACCATTATCTTCCCACTACTCTGATAAAGGTGTTAAGCCACTCATTTTATACTGACACAGGAAATTAGTGCGTAACACATTTTGAAGACCCCACTTCATCCTTATATTTCTGGTAGGGTGCTTTATTTTCACCATTATCTGTACCACCAAATAAACTTGCCAGGGTTTCCCATGTATCCCATGTTCTGTAACCTCCAGTCTGAAGGCAAACAGTAGAATGATCCCTGCGCAAAAGGGTGAAGCAACCTTTCTGGTTTTCTTGCCCTTGTCCTAGCCTCTCGGTTCACCGTCGGGGGCCAGTGGCAGGGCGACAAGTGCAAGCAGTGGACGTGTAGGTCATTGAGTCAGCGACAACGCTGCATTGCTCTGATTTCTTTTTCACCATTCAGCAGGAGAGCAGGTGCCCAGGGGTACAATAAAGCTGATGTTAAGCACATTTTTTCAATCAGATATACAAGAAGATTTGTTCTTATAAGATGACAGTGGCATCTCTTGCACAACATTACCACTAGCCTGCAGCAGCCCTCTCCTGTAACCTTGGGAACAATCACCCAACTCTACAGATTGAAAAAGAACTCCTACCAAATATGAGACACGAAAGGAAGCTGACTGGGATTTTAATATTAATTTTTCAGACTAAGGTCAGTACAAAAACTTTGTAATTTGCTCCTTTGTGAGTAGCTTGTTCACTGCGTACATTTCTAATCTTCATTATTCAGCTGCAGTTAAAAACTTGTAACAAGCCAGAACATCGACCACAAAACACACAAAGGAACAGGAAAATTGATCAAAAGGGGAACTTGACCAAATGGGAGACAGCCAGCTCAATGGGCTGAATGGCCTCCAGCTGCACTGTCAATCACTGTCTGACCGGTTGGGCACAGGAGCTCAGAATCACGGTCAAGAATATAGTCACATTTGATTCACATTTTCTGATTATCTCGACAGCTGTGTCCTAAGGTGAGCACCAGAACCAAGCCCGACATTGCTCTGGAGATCAGCCTTATCTTTGCTAACTGTGGCAAGATTAAAGTTGGCATGTATAAAAGATGGTATTATGTTCATCAAAATCTTTGGCAGATTATTCAAAGGTGGCCAGTACTGACCTGAGGGTCCCTATATCTTCATGGTAAAGTGTAAAATAGCTGCCAAATTGTGAGAAAAAAATGACCACCTTTTCACAACTTGTTAAGACCACTTTTTGATGAAATGTGACAACATGACACTGTATCCCCATACACTGAGGAGAGATACTCAATATTATAAAATTCTTACAGTGCAGGGAGAGGCCATTTGGCCCATCAAAAATGCACTGACTCTTACTCAATCTTGCCCCATAACCCCACATATTTACCCCTCTATCCTACATATCTTGGGACACTATGGGGCAATTTAGCCTGGCCAATCTGCATAACCTGCACATTTTTGGACTGTAGGAGGAAACCAGAGTACCCAGCGGAAATGCATGCAGACATGGAGAGAACATGACAAACAGTCACCCAAGGAAGTAGCCCATGGAAGACTTCTGCAGAAAATGCAGATGTATGGGATAGAGGGTGATTTAGCTAATTGGGTTAGGAATTGGCTAGCAGATAGAAGACAGAGGGTGGTGGTTGATGGGAGATATTCATCGTGGAGTTCGGTGACAAGTGGTGTACCTCAGGGGTCTGTTTTGGGGCCCCTGCTGTTTGTAATTTTTATAAATGATCTGGATGAGGGTATTGAAGGATGGATTAGTAAATTTGCAGATGACACTAAAGTCGGTGGAGTGGTAGATAGTGAAGAGGGGTGTTATAGTTTGCAGAGGGACTTGGACAAGTTGCAGAGCTGGGCCGAGAGGTGGCAAATGGAGTTTAATGTGGAAAAGTGTGAGGTAATGCACTATGGCAGAAATAATAAATGTGTAGAGTATAGGGCAAATGGTAGGATTCTTAGTAGTCTAGATGAACAGAGGGATCTTGGTGTGTATGTGCATAGATCCCTGAAAGTAGGCAGTCAGGTCGAGAAGGTTGTTAAGAAGGCATATGGAGTCTTGGCTTTTATTGGTAGAGGGATTGAATTTCGGAGCCGCAACGTCATGTTGCAACTGTACAAAACTCTAGTGCGGCCGCACTTGGAGTATTGTGTGCAGTTCTGGTCCCCACATTATAAGAAAGATGTGGAGGCATTGGAGAGGGTACAGAGGAGGTTTACCAGGATGTTGCCTGGTATGGAGGGCAGGTCTTATGAGGAGAGGCTGAGGGATTTGAGGTTGTTTTCGTTAGAAAGGAGGAGGCTAAGAGGGGACCTGATCGAAACATATAAGATGATTAGAGGTTTAGATAGGGTGGACAGTGATAGCCTTTTTCCTAGGATGGAGAAAGCTAGCACGAGGGGACACAGCTTTAAATTAAGGGGTGATAGTTATAGGACGGATATCAGAGGTAGGTTCTTTACCCAAAGGGTGGTTCGGGAGTGGAATGCCCTGCCTGCAGCAGTTGTAGATGCGCCAAGTTTGGTGGCGTTTAAGAGGTTAGTTGATAAGTATATGGAAGAGAAGGGAATGGTTAGTTTGGAGGGGCATTGCTTTTTATATTGGTCGGCGCAACATCGAAGGCCGAAGGGCCTGTTCTGTGCTGTAATGTTCTATGTTCTATGTTCTATGTTCTAAGGATTGAACCCAGGTCTCTGGCTGTGAAGCTGCAGTACTAACTGATGTACCACCCAACATCCTCCACTCCTTTCCTTACTAACTGTAATGATGGCTACAGTTATCATCAACCGACCTCCCTCTAGGCCTGGTAGAATAGAAGCTCCCCTATTAGGTGAGGTGAGGCTTGCCCAATGGGGAATGAGTTGCTGAGGGTTTAAAACAAGTTGGCTCCACTCAGGCTGGCAGTTGAAAGTCTTCAAGGCTGACCTGTACACTGCACTGCTGAATGGCACTTTGAGCTCTGTGTAAACAAAGGGTGGAGTGGCGACGGAAGACAGGCCTTGGTAAGATTACTACAGCAACCTCATCAACTCTAACCACCAGTGCTCAATTGTTAGAAGCATTTAGCATTCAGTTAAGTTATACTTTTCAGCTGAGCTTGGTAAACAGTTTGTTTCCCCCTTGCCAGTGAAAGAGGGCAGTGGCAGTGAGGGTGGCATCTTAAAGTAGTTAGCAAAAATGATATGAGAAGGAGCTTCTACGCAGTGAGTAGGTCACATTTGGAATGCACTGTCTGAGAGTGTGGCGGGGGCAGGTTCAATTGATGCATTCTAAAGGCTGTTATCTGAAAAGGAAGGAAGCATGTGAAGGATTGGAGGGAGAAGGTTGGTGAATAAATCTAGTTCATTCGAAGAGCTGATGCAGACACAATGGGCCAAATGGCCTCATTCTGTGCTGTAACAATTCTGTGATAAGTACAGATTACGATCCACTTGGTTGCTGTATTAAAATGTTTTATCCTTACTACTGTGAGATTATATGAATCTCCACAAATTCTTGTTGCATACAACTAGTTCCCTATGCCCCCTAATCTCTCCAGTTCAACAATTTCCAAATTCCTTTCTGAAATGAAGCAGTCATAATTTCCTGTTGTGGTTCGATATATTACATCCTCATCTTTGGATCATTCAACCAGGTCCTTGGAACAGTTGAGAACACGTTGACTCTGAATTAACACTTTAACAGGGCAGCGCTGTGGCACAGTGGTTACCACTGCTGCCTCACAACGCCAGGGACCCAGGTTCAATTCCAGATTGGGTCACTGTCTGTGGGGAGTTTGCACATTCTCCCCGTGTCTGCATGGGTTTCAACCAGGTGCTCCGGTTTCCTCCTACAGTCCATAGATGTGTAAGTTAGGTTGATTGGCCATGCTAAATTGACCCCAGTGTCAGGGGATTAGCAGGGTAAATTACATGGGGTTACAGAAATAGGACTTGGGTGGGATTGTGGTCAGTGTAGACTCGGTGGGTGAATGGCCTCTTTCTATACTGTAGGGATTTTATGATAACAGATAATTACACTTGATGCAACCGCTATACATTTGGGACGCATCAAAAATCTGATGACGTTTGGTCACAGGGATTATTAATACACCGAAGGGCTCATTAGTCATTAGAATTTTCACACTTTTCTTTCAAATGTTTCTCCTAAATCCCAAAATGAACAAAGCTTTTTTACGCCGACTAAGCGTTTCATTAGTAGCTGTAGAAAGATTGAAGGATCATTATTACATCTGCAGTTTGATTGGCAATTAGCTTTTCATCCCAGAAAGCACTTCCTTATTATCAGGGATTAGCTATATTAATTATGGAAAAAGTGTCAAGCCGTCAGTCCCCAGACACAAAGGGTGGGATTCTCCCAAAAAATGTCTAAGTGTCGAATTTGTGTAAAAACTGGAGTAACTCCCATTGTTTTTTTTTCCCAGTGAGCTTTCCAAAATGAATCTCCCACACTTTGTGCATCATGAAGTGCCCTAGCAAGATTTACGATAAAAATCCAGGAGCGGAATCTATTCCTGCTGGAGAGGTCGAGCTGAGTGGGCCACTGCATTTGTGCTGATAAGTCAGATCTGGCCTCCCTTCCTTGGCCGATGCCCCAAATGCAGAGTGACAGCGGGACACCCTATCCCCACTAATTGTCCCCAGGATCCCCATGCCCCCATAAGGGCATTATGTATTATCTGCCACCTAATGGGCAGTTCCAATGCCCGTTGGGCATTGCTACTTTGACCATTGGGTAGTGCCAGGGGGTCAAGTTGGCACTGCCCAGCCAGCAATGCCCAAGAGGCACCTCCCCTCACCTGTGATTTCCTGCAGAGTATCCATAGCCCACCCCTTCACTCCAGGGAATCAGGCTATCAGCTAACATCCTTTCCCCTCACCCTGCCACCAGGAAGCTGGGCTGAAATATTTCTGACAGAGTAGGGGGAGAGATGCTAGCCTGCCCAGAGACTTCAGTCCCGGGCCTCCTAACAATATGCTAATGATGATTTAAATAATTTATTCAGCTCCACACTGATTTCTGGTGCAGAGCTGATGATGCCTGAAATCTGGCGGCCAGAGAGTTCCGTAGTTCTATAAACATGGACAGGGATCGCGGGTAGAGGTGGGAACATCGGAGTGGCGGCGTGGGCTCGTTGGGCCGAAGGGCCTGTTTCCCGTGCTGTTTTTGTTCTTTGTTCTTTGTTCTTTGAGGCCACGGTGCCTGGTAGGAAGCCCGTTACACGGCCCCTGCTGATGTCTCCTGGCCTGCTGCTCAGATCTAATAATACAGTGGGTTGGGAGAATCACACCCAACCACTTTTTAATCCCTGGCTGATTTGATCCTTTCCTGATACCAACGTAATCAGTTAACTCAGCACCAACCAGGGACTAAACCCACCTGTAAATGACCATGAAGTGCATTTAATAATAGAAACCCATCAGTAAAAAGGACCTATGTTCCCAATGACTTTAGTTTTTCATTAACTTTAAAGTGAAAACTGTTTTCTCCAGAATTCTTGAAGCCCCCTCGAATTGTCTGCAATGAAGGGTGGACATTATGTTAACCTTTGGCTATCAACCCTAGTCAGACATTTTCCTTTAAGTGTCCTCTTGCCTCTATCCCATGCCCCCACATAGCCTGCCATTAATAATCCACACATTTTAATATTCATGGTGCACGACTTTCTTAACCAATTGGAAATCGAACATACTCTTCATTCCTTGAAAAGATGATTCATCTCCATCAGTCAAACAGATTTTCCCGAATGTCTAATATTTTTCTATTGTAACTTGGTCAAATGCTGCCTTGATGTCAAGGATGGCCAATCATACCTCATGTCACAGCAGTGTCCGCGAGATAAGTTTTAAATTCTTGGAGGCAATCCTCAGGTTGGGTAAGCGTGATCACTGTTTGTGGTTGACTTTCACTTAGACAGCACAATCTACCTCATTCCTTGCACATTAAGGAAGAGCATTATCCGCTGACTCAATGTGGGGCTTGAGATATGAAGTGCCCGCAGAGGGATTTATCCTACCTGTTTTCACACTGTACTTTATAACATCGCGACAACGTTGTAGCAGTTGTTGATGAGATTCTCCTGTGTTCCTCAATTCCAGGTCAAGAAGTTTCATGAGTTCCTCAGGAGACTGCCATTCACAGACCTGGAAGGTCAAGACAGAGTTAGAGACAATGTAGCAAAGGGAAATCAAACTGAGAGATTGAATTTTGGCAGAAGTGTAAAGCAAAATCCAGTAACTTATTTCATCAATAATAATAGTCAGAGGGATTATTATTTAAAGGGCGAAAAGATGCAGCATGCTACAGTGCAGAGGGACCTGGGGGTCCTTGTGCACGAATCGCAAAAATCCAGTCTGCAGGTGCAACAGGTGATCAAGAAGGCAAATGGAATGTTGGCCTTTATAGCGAGGGGAATAGAATATAAAAGCAGAGAGGTCTTGCTGCAACTGTACAGGGCACTGGTAAGGCCGCAACTGGAGTACTGTGTGAAGTTTTGGTCCCAGCATTTGCAAAAGGATATATTGGCCTTGAAGGGAGTACAGAGAAGATTCACCAGGCTGATATCGGAGATGAGGGGCTTAGCTTATGAAGAGAGATTGAATAGACTGGGCCTGTCCTCATTAGAGTTTAGAAGGCTGAGGGGGGATCTTATAGAGATTACAAAATAATGAAGAGGCTGGATAGGGTAGAGGTAGAGAAATTCTTTCCGCTTAGAAAATATAGCAGAACTAGAGGACTCAGCCTCAAAATAAGGGAGCAAGGGGACAGTTTAGAACGGAGTTGAGGAGGAACTTCTTCACTCAAAGGATGGTGAATCTCTGGAATTCTCTGCCCATTGAAGTGGTGGAGGCTACGTCGTTGAATATATTTAAGTCACGGGTAAACAGATTTCTGATAGACAAGGGAATTAAGGGTTATGGGGAGAAAGCGGGAAAGTAGAACTGATACACTTCAGATCAGCCATGGTCTTACTGAATGGCAGGGCAGACTCGAAGGGCTAGATGGCCTACTCCTGCTCCGATTTCTTATGTTCTTATTATAAACAGAAAAACAGATTAGAAGGGATTAGGGTGGCCTGGTAGCAAGGGGTAAATGTATGGGCTTATGGAGATAGGGATTGTTGTCAGTGCAAGCTCAATGGGCTGAATGGTCTTCTTCTGCACTGTAAGGATTCTAAGATTCTATGTTCCTCGCGATATCAGCTGAAAAGCAGGGAGATGCAAACCTAGGGTGCTGCAATGCCAAAGCTGGTGCACGCGTGTAATTACAATGTAGGAACTTTGCATACATAAGTCCGGATTTGACAATGAGACAGTGGTCCCAACAATGGGCCAGAGAGCTGAGGGCAATCCTGCCTTGAACATTTCAGGGAGCCCCTGATATGTTTTCTGCCCATCTTGCAGCTAGTGATCTTTAAGGACAAGAACGCACACCTTGAAGCTGCTGGCCAATTTGGAGGGCAGGCAGTTCAGCAAATGCTGCAGTGCCACATGGGGACGACAGCCACTGCTGGGATTGCAGCCACACACCGGATTCTCATCGCTGAATGCCAGCCTCACAGTAAGACCATTGAGATCAGGGATATCTGGGACTATTTTACCAGAGGATGTGAGCCTTCTACCACATGGGGAGATTACCTGGTGAATGTTCGGTTTGGGGCTGGTGCAGACAAGGAGGCAGGAGTGATTGATGAGGGAGGGGGAGGTGGGGGGGGGGGGGGGGGGGACAAGGTGTAGCTAATAGGGGGGGGGAGATTTGCAAGTAAGTATCATTTCCCAGGAACAAATATGCCATCAGTGTTAAATGACATTCTTCACAGAAGGCCGTGTAAAGTTGGCATTCAGTTACAAAAGCCTGGCATTTCCCATTGCATTTTAAGAATATGCTGCTACCATTATGCTGCGTGGCTGATTACTGCCTTAAGCTTGTACCTTCTCATTGACATCAGTCGCTTTCTTTATGGCATCTTCCATGATGATTGGGAATGCCTCCTCAACAAACTTCTCTCCTGCTTTTGCATCCAGCAGAGGCCCATTCAAGACCACCCCATCGACCAGGATTGCACTCTTTTTAGGATAGTGATCGTTGATCAATTCATCTACATTGAAAAATAACAAGACGGTTTCAGTGTACCAGCAAGTGGGATATTGCAATACAATTGGATCATGAAAGTGACTACACATACTTGGGATATCATTTAATTCTAAAACTCAAAACTGGTATCAATGGACTCCACTGTGCTCTGTATTTCATTCTGTATTATCTAACAATGAATAATTGGCTATTACAATTAATATTTATCATAGAACATAGGACATTACAGCGCAGAACAGGCCCTTCGGCCCTCGATGTTGCGCCGACCAATTAGGAACAAGCAGTGATCCTCTAACCTAAACCATTCCCCTTTTATTTCAATTTGGCTGAGCACCAAAGTCTCCATCTTCACTGGCAGTGGCAGCGGAGTGTAAACAGCCAGAGAACACCAGCCGATATATCACTGGGAGATTATCTAATAAATCTAACATTATTTCAAAGGAAGATAACAAAGCTGTTATAAAAGCAAAATACTGAGGATGCTGGAAATCTGAAATAAAAACAGAACATGTTTGATAAACTCAGCAGATCCAGCAGTATCTGCGGAGAGAGAGAAACAGAGTTAACATTTTGAATTTGTATAGCTTCTTCACAGCTGAGTTATGTTTGTGATCAAATATAATATAACCCACATAAAATAAAATGTTATGTTGTATCCCTCTAAACAAAGGGGAATGGAGTTCAAATGAAAAAGAGCTGGAAGATCTATTACAGTGATTGTACAAACACAATGCCTCATACATCTACAACAGTGCATGAACACCATTTTCACATATATCATGACACAAATCATCATCTGTGCAATGATGTCCTAAAAACACATTTGATATTCCATTTGATTGCCACGGTAAATCATTGTGAATTCAAACTGTGCTAACTGTCACCTTTTTTTGCATTAGATTATTTTTCCAAAAGGGTTATTAAAATGGCTGTATGTACAGGAAGAGAAGATGCTTCAGTTCCAATACAGCTTCTTAAAGAATTCATTCCGGGGATGCTACACCAGCATTTATTTCCTATCCCTAATTGCCCTTGAGGAGATGGTAGTGAACAAGGAAAAGTTATACATTTCTACCCATGCGGAATTTGCTTAACCGCAGTCAGCATATAGATAAAGAACTTGAACACAGGTTGAGCAGTGAAATAAGGCAGGTAATGGATGGACTAACAGAATTCTCTCATTGATTTTTAAGCACACAATATGTGGAATGCAGATACAATTAGGCATGTAACAGAATTGGGAATGCTGCATCTGTGTTAAAACCATCAAATGAACAAGGTCATAAACTGAACACTAAAGTAAACTAAGCACATTTAGAGAAATAACTTGAATTAAGTGTGCTTCCAAATCTTTCAAACTTCAATTCAGATTCAGTCTGCTGGCTCTGATTCCTGACAATTAAAATTTATTTTATGAAATGAGTTTTACAGCAAACAGTCTGATTCAGTTAACCAAAGAAGATTCGTAATTTTTATTTCTAGCCTTGATACTCAAGAGATGAAACACTTTGATCTAAAAATCTGAGAAATGTCATGAAGTATAATGGTAATATACAGTTTAGCAATCACCAGTTATGCAAGATGATCAATTTCAACCTTATTCTTGGTGCTGACTTTAAGAATTTCCAATTGTTTTAACCTTAGTTTTTGCAGCCAGAATTTTCCACAACCAAAAGTCTTATAGCAAAAATTGAAAATGAAGGACCCCTATTAAAAGGGTTGAAAGATGATGATCTAAGTGGTGAAAGTGGGTAAAATATGCATGCTGAAGAGAAGTACTTATTGTGATTTTATCCTCTTTTCTCTCCTTTCCTAGAGATGGTAAGCTTGACTACACAAGTGCTGGCACCTTTTCAGGATCATGCCTAGTAGAACATAATTCATATGGCAAAAAGATTACATGATTAGATGGAGTAAGGAGGTAAGAGCATTGGGACACTTCAGCTGAGTCCCATATTCTCTAATTAGCTACTGCACAAAATTTATCCTCCTTTGAACCAGGTCCTTGAATGAATTATATTACAATCTAACAAATATAATCAGACATGTAAATCTGATCATTAAAACAATAGTTAGATCTCTTCACAGGACTACAATCTCAAATGAAATTATTCTACCCATTGTGCCTGTGCCAACTCTTCAAAGTTCAATTAGTCCCACTCTTTTGCTTTTTTACCATTGCCTTGAAAATCTTTCCTCTTCAAGTATCTATCCGATTCCCTTTTGAAAGTTGCTATTCAGTCTTCTTCCATTACCCCATTGAGCTGTACTATCCAGAATATATCAATTTGCTGTTTAAAGACCTTTCTTCATTTTCCCTCTTACCTGCAGCGCTAAAACAATCCCAAATTATGTCTAAATATGTTTAGTTGTACCAGTGCCAATCAAAACTGTTGAGCAAATAAAGATTCTAAATTACAGTTCTTAGTCCAATACTGTGCTAATAACGCTATCACTGTAACTGAACACAATGCACTGAACAATCCAATGAAATAGTTCCAGCACATTTTAAATTAGGATACAAAGCTTAGAACGTAAGAACTAGGATAGGAGTAGGCCATTTGGCCCTTGAGCACACACCATTCAATGAGATCATGGCTGATCTTTTTGTGGACTCAATTCCATTTACCCGTCTGTTCACCATAATTCTTAATTCCTTTACTGTTCAAAAAGTTATCTATCCTTGTCTTAAAAACATTCAATGAGGTAGCCTTAACTGCTTCACTGGGCAGGGAATTCCACAAGTTCACAATCTTTTGGGTGAAGAAGTTCCTCCCCAACTCAGTCCTAAATCTGCTTTCCCTTATTTTGAGGCCATGTACCCTAGTTCCACCTTCCAGTGGAAACAACCTCCCTGCTTCTATCTTATCTATTCTCTTCATGATCTTATTTGATTCTATAAGATCTCCCCTCATTCTTCTGAATTCTAATGAGTAAAGCTCCAGTCTATTCAGTCTCTCCCCATAACCCAACCCGCTCAACCCTGGAATCAACCTAGTAAATCTTCTCCGCACCCCCTCCAGTGTCAGTATATCCTTTCTCAAGTAAGGAATCCAAAACTGTACACAGTACTCCAGGTGTAGCCTCACCAGCACCATATACAGTTGCAACCTAACCTCACTGTTTTTAAACTCCATCCCTCTAGCAATGAGACCAACAAAGCATCTCAATACCTCAGAAAAATGAATCCAACAAGCTGCAAATCATTATACTGCTATAACTATCAAATAATCTAGAACTGTACTCAAATGTTAAGTATGTCAAATGTTACTGAGACAATAAATAGGAATATTTTCAAAGAATGTTGGAAAAGTTGGTTACATTAAAACAAAATGGGAGTAAAATTCTACTTCAACAGGGCGCTAGCAGATCAGCTATCCATTCTACATTCCAGCTAATTTACCTGAGTGTCTTCAGTGATGTACAATGGGTGGCTTAATCCACTCCCACTTACTGAAATTGAATTTCACCCACAGAAAAGGTGAATCATGTCACTCTTGGGAAATGCTGATGATGGAATCAAGATGACCATAGTTTAGCATGATGTGGCATTCTGAAATGTCAGCAATAGAGTTTGCGTTATCATAATCTCAAAAAACTGAGGGAACAGTTCAAAACAAATTCATCGAAAAGGTAGTTTTCAGTTAAAATCCAGTAGAGGACAAATGGAGCACCTTTAAAGATAAAGTGCTGAGCATGCAGTATAAATTAAATACTGAGAACCAGCAAGCATTTACTAACCAAGCATAACAGTTAATAGATTAACAAATTAATCAACAGTGAAATCTATGATCCTTCAAGGAGAAGAGGGGAAAAGTTCACTGAGATAAATGCCTTAATGTGCAAAAATATGTCCAGAAGGACACAGAAAGACCTGGTTAAAAATACAAGGCTGCAGCTCCCAAGCTTAACAGAAAAATATTCCTTCAGTACAATAGGAATAACAGTGCATTCAGAGATGACATCCACAAAAGATGAAAACAGCGCTAAAGGAGATGACACTACACTAAGGAGAAGATAGTAGATTCCTTCCTCCTTTTATTCACAATGAAAGGTCTGAGCAATAGAAGTAGACTTTTTATATGATTGAGAAGTCTTCTCACGCTAAAAGAGTTGTGAACAAATAATTCCTCAAAAAGAGATGGCATTTATCCCAAGCACTAACATAGAGTAAGAAGATTTACAAAGCATTCACACACAAGGAGCCACTGGAGAAGCTGTGGTACATTGGGAATAAAACACATTTGTGATGTTCTTTTTCAAAATAGATGACACTGGAAGCAATGAGTGTTTCACAAAATGTTTCCTTTTTTAATAATTCTGTAAAAAATTTAATGATTAACAGCATTTCAACATCCTGCCCATTATTACCTATCCTGATTGCCCTTTCACTTCTTTCATAATGGATGTTAATACTTCTTGGTGCTCATTGAATAGATGAGCAGTAGTTGAATGTGTGACTGAAGTTTTGCTTAATAATGAGTAAGGAGGTGTTGTGGGTTGGAGTTGGGAGCAAATTGTGGGGGCTTGATTTGTTATGTAACACACAATATGAACCTTTGCCATAATAGGACACCTGGCAGCAATATAAGTGCCTGGTTTAGTGACAGATGCCCCATCTTCATCCTCCTTGTCTATGCTTTCCTGTATTGAACAAGAACGATGAACCCTCTTTGTCCTCCTCACCCTGTAATTCTCCTGCATGCCTCTCTTCTGTGCATATGCTGATCCCACTACGGCACATCATTGATACCACACATCTCTTCTGACGTGCTGTCAAACACGTCCAAGTCAACTCTCATCCTGATCATATCAATTCAAAATCCTCTAAAACTGAAAAAGCCGTGTGCACATAATTACACTGCACCAAGTCTAAGCCAGAGGGAGATACAGCAGCAATAAGTAAGGTTTTTATTCAGATAGGCCACTAACAAGTTTAAATGCCCATCAAAACTGCTGCTCCAATTTGCCTGTTTTCTCGACTTCAGTGAAATTTGGAGCCTCCTAATTACACTAATTGTACCAACACACATTCCAATTAGAAAATCTCCAACCTCCAAATGCATGCCATTAAGTCCAAAAATGGACACATACTGGAGCTGATTTGCACTCCTGCTGTCAAAGTCAATCTTTTAATATTACACAAGTCTTCTCTCTCCATCCACCCACCACCCCACCACTTGCCTCCAGCAATTCTCAATCTGTCCATCCTTGGGAGTGAAGATTCTCCCTGTGGGCTCAGAAATTCAATGCAAGTTACTGAAGGACATTTTGCTGCCTGTGTCCTTACTTGTGCCATGTCCTGCTCATCAGCCCTGTGTCTGCTAACCTACACTGGTTCCCAGTAAAGTCTTAATTTTAAAATATCATTTATCTTTTCGAATCCCTCCTTATCTCTCCAATATCTTACAGCCCTCCAGGATATCTGTACTCATCCAATTCTGGCCTCTTGGGCATATCCAATTTTAATTGTTCCATCATAGGCAACACAGTTTCAACAGCCTAGGACCAAAGCATTGGAATTTCTTAACTAAACCATTCTGATTCTCTACCCTTCTTTCTTCCTGAAAGACATTATTTAACTCATTGACCAAGCTTATACTATCAGTCCTAATGTAGCCTCATAAGGCTCAGAGACTAATTTTGCTTATAACAGCTCTGTGAAGTGGTTTGGAATGCTTTATTAGATTGGTGTGAAGTTTATTTATTAATGTCACAAGTAGGCTTACATTAACAGTGCAGTGAAATTAATGTGAAAATCCTCTAGTCGCCACACTCCAGCATCTGTTTGAATACACCAAGGAGAATTTAGCATAGCCAATTCACCTAACCAGCACTTTTTTCTGACTGTGGGAGGAAACCTGGAGCACCTGGAGGAAACCCAGGTAGACACGGAGAAAACGTGCAAACTCTACAGTGATCCCAGCCAGGAATTGAACCCAGGTCCTTGTCTATGTGAGGCAACAGTGCTAACCGCTGTGCCACCAATATGGCCCATTAAAAGCATCATGTGAATATATGGGCAGAGCTTCACCACCACATTCATCCTGAAATCATAAAATCCACCCAAAATCAACAGATCTTTCCATGATCCGTCCTTCGCCTGCTCTGATTCCCATGATGGGCAGGGCAGTAAAATTCCAGCCATTGTGTTGTCGCTGTCATTAATCATTTATCCAAAACACTGGAATACAAGACACAGAAGATCTTCCTCAGACTGTATGGTGCGCCATGCCACATCTTAAATATTTTGTCTAGTTTTACTCACTGAGACAACGAGGAGGTACTCGAACATAGGTGAAACATTCAAACATGGGGGAGAATTTGAAATATAGGAGAGAGATTCAATAACAGAGGATTCATTCAAGTACAGGAAGCAAGTCAAGAAGAACTATGATGCTAATCCATCATATTGGAATCTGAGTATAGACTCTGGCTTTTTGGTTGAGAGAGGTGATTTTGCAGATGAAGCTAATACAATTTTCTTGAATTCTCTTCCCAATGGTGGGTCCAATCATCAGAACCACAATCTACCATTAGGGCAAGGAGGCAGGTCCTGAATCCACCCCAGTGATCATGCTGTTGGTGCCAATCTGGTGTACAGTAACTTTCTAAACAACTGAGCCAACTAGTCCCCTAGCACTTTGAGTTGCTATAGTGACATACACATTTACCTGTATGTTCTAGTGATGGTACAGGTTCCAAATCCCTTTCAGCACATGACTGGCCAGAAAGTTCTCTCACTCTTTTGCAAGTTGACACTCAACCTATTTGACTACATTATGAACATATATTCCTTTAGCCCTCAAGTCCAGAGTGGGACTTGAACCCAGAGTAAATGGCATAGAGGCAGAGACAGTAGTCAGTGAACTGCAGCACCTCCTAAATAATGTAACCTCATCCCAGATGGAGGCAGAAGCTCCAATCTAAATCATTTAAGAGTGATGTTAGTGTATCTATAAGAGATTTTTTAAAAAATCATGTTTTCTGCAGCTCTCACAGCCTCAGCTCTCATTATTGCCAGGTTGTGTGTAGGAGTCCTTTTATTGCTCCTTCAGTGGTTTAAATTGAGTTATTATTCATCCAGGATCTTTTATGATCCTGCATTGTAAGGAGGAAGACTGGTTGGCAGGTCATGTGTTTTAGACAGTTTCATTTTCTGATTGGCTGACAGCAGTTTAGTATTAGAAGGGATATCAAGCTGAAAAGAAGTGTTACTCTCATTCCCCGGTTTCAAAATTCTGCTGGTTAGTTGAAAGTAATTCTTCTTGCCTTCCTGGAGTAGAAATTCTGCTTTGGTGGCTTGATCAGAGAGTCCTCCTGGTGTTCTGGGAAGCTATTCTGACTTCAAATTGTTCTGAGTGCATCTGGAGGGCTGCCTGAAGACACAAGGCTGACAAGTCAGAGCTTCAATTCTCCAACCAAAGGACTCAGTTCCAGTATCTCATGAGCATTAGTCTTTGCTGTGTTAAACTTGTAGAAAGACTTTTAGCTAAGGAACGTTTTGTTTGATGGGAACATTTTAGATACATCATAGTTTTGATTTTTTGTAATTGATAAAAGTTATTGCTATGTTGTCTATATTCTTTAATAAACATAGTTTAATAAAAGTTCCCTCATGGGTCATTTAAATCATACCCGAAATGAAACATCTCATGCTTACCCTAGCCAAATTCAAAATGCAAAACTTATGATCCAGACAGGGTCCATAGAACACTTTGAAGTTTCTGACCTGCATTATAACATAAGGCTTCCTCCAACATGATATCACTGAGGGACAGCTTTTGGAAGGCTGGCTGCCAGCAGATTTTTAGATTGGGGATGGGGCAGTTAAGAATCAACCACACTGCTGTGGGTCTGGGGTCACACTGCAGGCCAGACCAAGTAAGGATAGTAGATAGTAGATTTCATTAGACAGTAGAGAACATTAGTGAAACATTAGTGGGATTTAATGACAATTGCTTCACAGTCATCATTGGAGTTTTAATTAGAGACTGTTACCAAGTTCAAGTTCCATATATGCTGTGGTTATATTCAAACCCATATTATTAACCCAGCGACAATATAGGTAAGCCACCATTAGCACCTCTCCTGGCTGAACAAGGTGCCTTTCATTCTCACACTAGTGTAGTCTGCTTCTTTAATAGGTGATCTCTTGTTTCGTATAAATACTATTTCAATTCTAGCACTTTCCCACTCACTATGACACTTAAAGTGGAAAGTCTTTCCAACTGGTGAGTCTGCAAATGTGTATGTTCACAGCAAATGACAGATTGAGTCATTGGAATGTGCTCAGTAAACACCGTCAGATATTGAAAACCTTGTTACTGACAAAGCAATGAGTTTTCACACTGACTCATCATAATATTATTCTTAACAAAGTCATGCTGCATAGTCAGCTCAATGATGTTGCAAATGCCAAACACATCCTGTCCCTGAAAACTGTCCCTGAAAGACTCTTCGGAGGAAGTGGATGAAAGAACTTCCGAGGCCTGTACCAGTTCTGCATCAGCTTCCACCTCGCAACTCACCATCCCAGAGACTCTCATGTCGGTGGGTCAAGATAGTGGCGAGACGTCTGGTCTCTTTGGTACGCACAACACATCTGATGATCAGGTAGAGGAGGGAATGTCCGAGGCCTCTGACAGGCAGGGGCATGGGCCCTCTGCATTCATTTCTCCCTCAGCAGCTGGAGATGCAGCAACAGCCAGGGAATGCAGGAGAGGCTGATGGCCACACTGGACCAACTGTTGGGGCTTTGACAGAGGGTTATCTGGATTCAAAATTCCTGCTCTTTTCTCTCCTTGTAGATTCTGCTAAACCTGCTGAGATTTTCCAGCATTTTCTCTTTTGATAAATATTCTTGAAGTCAATCAGACAAATTCAAAATGTTATCTTGCTCTCTCACAATGGAATTTCTCTGCCAATCTGAACAATATCTGAACAATATACTTAGCTTTTCTAATAGTTTGCCCTAAGACATTGTGCTTTATAATTGATGGTGTCTCTATAATGTCCAACAAGAATTATAGAATCATATGGTACAGAAGGAGGCCATTCATTATGGTTATGTTGGCTCTTTAAAACTGTTATGCAATTAGTTCCACTTTTTTAACATAATTTCTTTTTCTTATTTTAAGTATCTAAATCCCTTCTGAAAGTTACCATTGAACTTGCTTCCCCCACGCTGTCAAGCGAAGCACTGCAGATGGTAACAACTTGCCTTGTTAAAAAACCTCTTTTCCCACTGGTTCTTTTGCCAACTGACTAAATCTGTGTTCTTTTGTTACATACCCACCTGACAATGGAAGCAATTTTTTTTTCTGAATTTACTCCAACAAACTCTTCATTATTTTGCAACGCTCATTAAATATTCTCTTAATCTTTTCTGCTTTAAGGAGAAACATCCCAGCTTCTAACAACTCCTGGACTTTTCCAATTTACATTCATTAAGATAAAAGGGCCCTGTTAACCAAAAGCATGCAATCTGATACAACTATACAAATAAAGTAAACGTCAATTGAAGAATTTTACATCAATTCAATTTCTCCTCAGTTCAGTTTGGATTTCTTAATGGTAAGATGTCCATTTAAAAGGGAAAGATGTTTATTGGGCAGCAAAAACAAGGAGTGCACAATGATCATGTCAATGACTGACAAATTTATCCCAATCTGTAGTATCCGACAAGCCATGAAAATGGTTGGAAGCTTCTGGTTCTGCTGATGTCAATTTCACATGATTCTCCCATTCTGCCACTGGGGAATCCACCTCGGGGAGTCATCTTCGGTGGGACCAGAAGATCCCACCAGTGGAAAGGGCTGGAAAATCCCACCAAAGGATCTTTAGCACTTTCTTAGCTCAGGATGGCTAGATAGGAAAATACGTTTAGTGTTGACATGTCCTGCCAACCATCTAAACAGATGCACGACAAGTCAAAGTAAAATTTTACTTTATAAAGCAAATTCAGAAAAAGATAAGCTTTAGAGATATAAATTGGGGAAAACACAAGCTAAATTTAAAGGAAAGTTCCTGAAAAAAATTAAACTGAAAATTTAACAAAGGATGATTATAAGGATGGATAAAATGCTGAGGAGGGCACTTATAAAAGTTGAGCGCAAAATGCAAAAGTCAAGAGTAAACATTGGAGCAGGAGGAGGCCATTTTGGCTCTCAAGGCTATTCCATCACTACTCAATGAGATGACAGATGAATTTCCACCTAACTCCATATTTCTGCCTTTGCCTCTCATCACTTAAAACCTTTGATTAACAAAAAATCTATCATTCACAGTTTTAAAATGAATAATTGATCCAGCAATTACTGTCATTTTGGGAAGAGGGTTTCAGGCTTCCACAAAGTTTTGCAAGAAGTATTTCCTAATTTCACTCATGAGAGACCCTATTTATCTTGTCTGTACCACTTAATACCATGAAAGCTTCAATCAAATCATTCCTTAACCTTCAACAATACAAGCAATACTAGCTAGTTTAAACTCTTGTACATCTACACCGCACAAGCTTAAAGGCCAATATGTTCTTCCTAAGATGAGGACTGCACACATTACTCTGGGTTTGGTCTAAACAAAACTTTGTATGCTGAAGCATTCTATTCCTCTTTTAAGGCCAGTATTCCATTAGACGTCTTATTTTCTACACACACATGTTCATCACATTTTAATGATCAATATACCTGTGCCTCCAAGTCTATTCGGACCTCCATTGTTTCTAGTTTCTCATCATTTAGAAAATAACCTGTTCTATCGTTGTTAGGTCCAAAATTGATAGCATCATAATTGCATACATTGAAATCCATTTGCCATAGTTTTACCCATTCACTTAATCTTTTGATATCTCCTTGCAATTTTGCACTTTATCTCTATTATATATAATTCCCTAGTTTTCCTCACCAAGCTTCCTTAAAAAGTGGAGTGACATGCACAATTTTCTAATCTAAGGTTAAGTTCCCAAATTGAAGATTATGGTTGGGACTCCTGCAATATTTGTGCCTCCTTATTTTAAAACGCTCAGATGGAAACGTTGGGCCCTGAGGATTTGTCATTCCTTCGTGTTACAAATTTCTCCATCACTGTTGTCCTGCTTTAGTTAATTTTGTTGACTCTCTTTCCCTAATCAATAATAGTTTCCTAACAATGTGTGGCCTGCTGACCTCTTCCTCTGCAGCAAATAATGGCACAAAGTAACTATTCAGCATGTCCACCATTGCTTGACTTTCATTGACAGCATCACCATAATCAGTTTTCAAATGACCAAAATGACATTGCTTTTGACCACTCTTTCTTATCTAATGCAATTGTAGAATATTTTTGTATTGATTTTGATACCCATTGCCAGTCTCTTTTCATATTTTATTTTGTAGTTCTTTCTATCTTCTTTTTCACCCTGTGTTTCTTCCCCATTCACCAGAAGCTATGACTTTTTTGCATTTTTGGATACTTTTGGGTTTTTTTTATTTTTGAAGAACCACACAATGCCTGTAGATTAGTCATGATTTGATTGAATGGTAGAACAGGCTTGAAGGGCTAATGGCCCACTCTTGCTCCCATGTTCTTGTCACTATGTGTATGCATTTCTCATTTCATGCAAAGCACTGACCACAAAGTCTAGCTTAGAAACATTTCTAGTATCTTACAACTCAGAAGTATTACACTGCTCCGTACAGGCATTTAATTCTTTTCAGATTGCAGGCCTCATGTGGGATTTTCCAGCAACGCTTGCCCCGAAATCATGGTCTACCTTTCCATGGTCTGTTCCGTGCCTGCTACGATTCCCATGTGTGCAGAACAGGAAAATTTACCCCTATGTATCTTCTTTAACATAAATAGCAAAGACAAATATTGGTCAATTTCTTCTGATGCATGTTGTAAAGCAGAATTATTTATTTTTAATGTTTTACTCCATCCTTGCAGCTGCAAAGCTCATACTTAGAGTGGACTCAGAGGGAGACCTAAATCCATTCCAGGCTTGCTCCAAATATCAAATTTGCATTGAATCCAATTCATGGTCCCCACATGGGAGACAAGCAAGATCCAAGCTGGCAGGGTGAGACTTGATCTGATGCTTGATCTTCACCAATTATAGTAGAATACGATCTAAATTTGCAGAGTTCTTCAATTGAAGGGAAAACCTTGCTCCCTTTTGGTCAGGGGTTGTGGTTTTGCTGCAGTTTTTACAAGGATTAAATATGTGGCAAAATTAGTTTGTTATCAGACGTATCAAATTCCTTGACCTTGAATGTTTCCTAATTAGGTTCCTCTTTGCCTGTGCAACTCCAAGGAGCTGAAAATATTCAGAATTTATTTGTTTGCCTACAAACATATAAAGCTGACATTTTAACACTTATAACTGCTAGGCACAGCAAGTCAAAACCTGACTTCCAAAAGTGGCACAGAGGTTAGCATTGCTGCCTTACAGCTCCAGGGACCCAGGTTCAATTCCCAGCTTTGGTCACTGCCTGTGTGGAATGTGCACATTCTCCCTGTGTCTACGTGGGTTTCCTCCCACAAACTTAAAGACATGCTGGTTAGGTGCATTGATCATGCAAAATTCTCCCTCACTATGCCTGAGTGTAGTGGACAGGGGATTTTCACGGTAACTTCATTGCAATATTAATGTAAGGCTTCTTGTGACATTAATAAATAAGCTTAATCAGTTTGGTTTTTTTAACACCTGTCAATATTTTCCCTAAATTTAAATTTTTTTCCTTACAATTTCTTTTACAACTTTTGTCTGTTTTTCTCTTTTGGTTTTCCAGACTGTGCTTAAAAACCAGTTCAGCAACTGACTAAAAGTGCAAACTGTATAAATTGATACGCAAACAGCGGAAATGCTACAAAGTTAATCTCTGAAATTAATGCCACACAGAGTTGAGCTTGCTGTCAACAAGTCAATGCGCCAGCATTTCCCACTAGTCTAGCATCACCTAGGTGAGTTATGTGGTGCTGTATATGAAAAAGTTTATGGCTGTATATGCTGGCCCTGTGATACAAATGAGAAATAGTTATTCAGCTTTCTCAAACTGAAAGTGGATCGTCAAATCTATTAATAATGAAACTGCACTCCTTAATGTGAATAAGTCTTTAGTTTACAGATGTGAGCAGTAAAGGTCTGGTGGACATGTCTGCGTGGAGTTTGCACATCCTCACAGTGTCTGCGTGGGTTTCTTCCGATGCTCCAGTTTCCTCCCACATTCCAAAGATGTGCAGGTTAGGTTGACTGGGCATGCTGGATTGCCTTGTATTGTCAGGGGGACTAGCTTGGTAAATACATGGGGTTATGGTGACGTGGCCTGGGTGGGATTGTTGTCAGTGAGAGCTCAATGGGCTGAATAGTCTTCTTCTGTCTGATTGAATGCCTGACCTCCATTCATTTATGAATAAGTGGTTTAAAGAAGTCTGAAATCATGTGCATTTCATGTTATGTTCCTGCCTGAAGGGTTGGTGGAAACAGATTCAAATAATTGTTTGCAAAATGGGAGCTGGATATCAGCTTATCTGGGCAGCGTGGGAAAGTGGGATTTATTGAGAATGCTTTCCCTCACAAACATGATGGGCCGAATGGTCTTTCTCTGAGCTGGAAGCTTCAATGACAGAGTGAGCACTGCTCTTGTCCATCCTTTTGCCCAGAATCAGAACCCTCTGAGGCCGTTCTCCTATTTCCTCCCACGGTCCAAAGATGTGTCGGCTAGGTTGATTGGCCATGTTAAATGTGTCACGGGGATTAAGCAGGGTGAATATGTGGGGTTACGGGAGTAAGATGTGATTGTGGTCGGTGCAGACTCAATGGGCCGAATGGCTTCCTTCTGCTTGAGTCTTATCCTGGCACCGAAAGCCGAGCCCCAAGAGTTCTCAGCTCTGCACAGCCGAAATCGCAGTGGGAAAGGTGGCAAAATTAATTCAGAACTTTAGACTACAGGAAGATCCTAAATAAAAGCAGATATTGTGCATGCCTCTGTTATTTCTCACATCTAACGGTTTCACTCATCACCTTACTGGCCTGCTTATTTGATAGGTCGCCACAGTAATATTTCAAGTCCTGAAATCAAACTGTCCGTTTACAGGAGGTGGAGTTTACTGTCAATGAAACGCTTCCTTCTGAGAAACCCGAGCGCATCAGGATGTATTACAACAGCGAAGCAACCCAGAGAGCAGACACACACGGTCAGAGTTTTGTTTTAAATGTGCGTCCCTTTAAGCAATTTGCGAAAGAACGAACTATCCCATTATAAACCTGCCCAGGGTTAGTGCAGGAGCGGCTAGATTAGCGCAAAAACCCGCCTTCATTCCGTCCACGCCAAGGTCACAGCAGCCACAATAACAACTCCATGCGGTAATTTGCGGCAGAGTCGATTGCATTCACTTTGTATCGCGGCGTTTCCATAGAGACAGCGATCCATCTGGCTACGTTATTGCTCTTGTGCTGGTCGCAGTAGAAATCTACCCAGCGTGGCTGATACCAGGGAAGTGGAAGGAGCGCCAGTTTACAGCCTGCCTGTCAATTACAGATGCTGCTCTGACTCCAGTGGACGCACTCCCTCCCGCCCTCCCCAATCACTCGAAAAAAGGGGCAGCGGAGACCAAACCTCACCCCCAGCAACAGGCTAGGGGAGGGGGAACTGCAGCGTGCGGAATGGGCAGGGGGAACAGAAAGGGGCTAGCACGAATCTGATAGGCCGAGTGGTCTTCTCCAGATGTAGGCGAGGAGAAGAAACACTGAGGCTTCGGAAGCTTAGGCGCTTTCTCCTCATCTGCCCACTGGCTCCATGTAACCCTGCAATCCAACCAGCTCTTGCTAAATTCAAACACATTTTTACTAAAACACACTTTGTATAAAATAAAACGCACATTTCTAAAATAAAATACCCTTTTTCTAAAATAAAACACTTTTTCTAAAATAAAATACGTTTTCTAAATTAAACATTTTTACTGAAATAAAACACTTTTTCTAAACAAAGCACGTTTTTACTAAAACAACTCTTTTTTCTAAATTAAACACATTTTTATTAAAATTAAACACTATTTTTCTAAATTAAACATATTTTACTATAATAAAAGACACTTTTTCTAAAATAAAATATACTTTTTTAACGTTCGCGCGAATGTGAAATTACTTATTTCTCATTTTTAAAAGCAGGCTTGTAACTTGGTAAAGGGACGAAAAATGATAGCGGGAATTTCAGTTCCAAGAGAGGGAACTCTCCCGATTTTGGAGACACCTTCATTGCGCATCGTAGTGAGATCCCCAGCAAATTCTAGCGCTGCGCATTTAAAGACGAAATCAGTTTTGAACTCCCTTTCTGAATGTGCGCTGTACTGACACCTGTAACACACACACGCACACTGCAGCATCGCCCAGCAACATTTACCCGCATTGGAACCGCTGTATCCCTGGATCTCCATTGTCTCCGCCTTGTGGCTTTTGTCTCCCATCTGAAGCTGCTGGATGCTTGTGGTCTCCGTCCCGACTGTGTCCCTGGAACAGTCGCAAGGCAAGGTAAAGGGATAAAGAGAGAGAGTGGGAGGGGAAGGGATAGAAAGGCGTAGAAAGGGATAGAAGATGGGGAGAGGGGCGGAGAATCGGCAGATAGGGACAGACAGCAGCTCTTGACGTCAGACTGGGGAAGTACAGCAAATGAGCAGAGTGGAAAAGTACTAAACCCCGCACGTGTGAGTGTATAATGGATAATGTAAAGCCAGTGGAAAAATACTGAATGTGAAACACAGATCTGTATACATTACATCCATATATATATAATGGAAAAACACCAGAACCTAGACACCGATCTGTATATGTTGTATACACACACATATGAACTCAATGGAAAATACTAGGGTACCTTCTGAGCATATAAAACATATAATATGCTGCTGAAAAGAGCAAAGAATAATACAAGGTGTTTATCCGCAAACATATAAGAAATGAACAAGCCTAGTGATATAGTGCTAGAACATCACCGTTTCTATTACCTATCAATCAATTGCATATGAAACGTGAGAATGTATTGAGATACATTTGTGCTTCTGCATGAGGCTATACCTTATTCCAAAAGATGCATGCTTATTTAAATAAATATATAAAATATAGTGCATAACTATCAGTGCACTTCAAAATATATAATACTTCTAGAAAAGTGCTAAGGCACCCATGTCTCCATGTGAAATCATATAAATTTAGTGGGAAAGTGCCATGGGAGGATCCATTTTTGTATCAAGAGATATGAGGCTGTGAAAGTTTCAAGTTGTGTTACAATTAGCCAGGATCAAATATTGAAACAAACCCAAAGGATTTAATGCCCTATCTTTGTGTTTTCTACCTTCCAACAAGTTTTCTGGATACTTAATCGTTTCAGCTTCGGTGCACATCTTCTTTATTAATTTCCACATGCGTTGTGGAATATGACGCCCCATTTAAAAGAAATCAAGATGTTTTTACGCAGCGAGTTATTGTGATCTGAAATGCATTGCATGAAATGGAGATTGAAGTAGACATAAAACAGAAAACATAGAATATTACAGCACAGTACAGACCCTTCAGCCCTCAATGTTGTGCCAACCTGTGAAACAAATCTAAAGCCCATCTAACCTACACTATTCCAATATCAACTGTAGATTCAAAAGGATGAATATCTGAAGGAAGGAAATGGCAAAGGAATGGAACTCATTAGAATCAACACAGGCTTGATGGGCCAAATGGTCTTCTTCTGAGTTGCATGATTCTACACATCCATGGATATGAGAACGTGAAGCACGTTGAGGCACATATCTATTTATAAATCTTGAAGCATGCAAGCCAAGTGGAAAAACACTAGCACACACACCGACTATACATATGAAAACCTAATGGAACTGTACCCACTTGCCTCTATGTAACGGAAATACTCATGGAAAAATATTGATATATGCACACAGACATACAGGAGTGATTCTCCCATCCCACTATGCTAAACATTAGCACAAGAGAATCGCATGTTGGGTGATTCGTAGGATTTGCGCATGTGTTCCCGTACACGCGTATCTCCCAGTGCCGGATATCTGACACCAACTGATTCGCACTGGAAACCAATGGGAATATAAGTAAATTATTAACCCCGCTAAAGTGCAAGGAGAGGCAGTTGCGGCTCCCATGGAGTCGAGCAGCGTGACACCCTGGCAATGCCAGCCTGTGTCCCCTGCCCAAGGGGTAAAGTGTGCATGCCCAGGGGTTACCTTGGCAATGTGTATCAGGCATGGCGCAGTGCCAAGGGGGTGGAATCTATTGGGGTAGGTCCTGCTGGGAGGCAGGGCCAATCAGTGGAGATGGGCAGATCCCACTGCCATTCTGCCATTGCAATTGATGGTTCTGGAGGGAGACCAGCAGTCGGGGCTGGCTGGAGGGAGAGGGTGTGGTGGTCAGCCAGGGTGAGGAGCATCATCACTGCTGGGGGAAGGGAAGGAGAGGCTGGAGATCGGGCTCAAGGGTTTGGGGAGGGGGAAGGGCAACACTGCTGAGGTCCCAGGCTGGCCAGCAATCAGGAGGATGAATGTTCTGAACTGTCATCTTCCTGGGTGGGTCCCACCTCCTGAAATCTAACGATATTCACAGTGGTGGCCATTGCATTGCATAATGTAGGAGATCCTGGTGTGAACTCTCACTGAAAAAAACAGCATGATTTACTCCAGTTTTCACACAAATTTGATACTTAGAACTTGGTTGGAGAAACACAGCCACAGAATCTATATTCCAGAAAGGATATCAACATCGTGGAAAAGAAACAACACACACACACATACACACACCATAATGTCTATATATAGGGAAAGATATCAATCTATGGAAAAGTACAGACACACAGACAGTGTCTATATACAGGAAAAGATATCAACCTAATGGGAAAATACTGACATGCACACATACGCATACAATGTCTATATACAGAAAAAGATATCAATCTATGGAAAAGTACTGACACACACACACACACACACACAGTGTCTATATATAGGAAACAATATCAATCTATGGAAAAGTACAGGCACATGCACATTACATGTATACAGAAAAAGATATCAACCTAGTGGAAAAATATACACACACACACACACACACTGTCTATATACAAAAAAAGATATCAATCTATGGAAAAATACTGACGCACAGACACACACCCACACACACACACACACAAATAATATCAACCTAGTGGAAAAATACTCACACACACACACACACACACACACAGTCTTCTTACATGAAAAAAGTATCAACCTAGTTCTGATACACAGAAACACACTAGTGTCTCTGTAGATAATCTTAGTGAAAAGACTTCAGCATTTTCCTACTGATCTCCCTTCTGGCTTTCCTCTTTTAAATGTCAGAGCCTGTTTTGCTCCATCTTCATTTTCTTTTCTTTCATCCCTTTTCTTTCTAGCCTGCCTCAGATTTCTCTCTCTCTACCTCTCCCCTGTCTGGACATATTATCAAATATTTGGATTTAGGGTTGGGTGAATAAACCCATAATCATTCACCATGTGGATGGCCTGTCCAGCCCCGAAAATCCTTTGCTCATGTGGGTCTTTATAAAGGTAGGACATGAGTTTTCAACCCCTCGAAAAGAACTATTTCTCAGAGGCTTTCATAGGTGATCTCCATTTTAAGTGCCCATATCCAGAGGGCAAAAGCATTGACCTTTTCAAACATGGTACATGTCTTTTCAGACTGTTTCTGAAGGATTCAGAATTCCTGGCAATCTGTCTTCAAGGATTAGCTCATAAACTGGGGATAGCTTTCTAGTTAATTTCACAATCGGCTGAAATCTCGTCAGACAACAAGGTATAAACTTTGTGGGCTTTACCTGTTAGCCTAATTTGTATCTGCAGAGTCTAGCTTTTTGGTGCTTATTTCATTTGCTTTACTGTCTTTTCAAATGGAATGAAAAATGCTTCTACAAATCCCTGCTCAAGTTTTGGAATCATTTGGGAGAATTTAAAAATTCCAGTACTTGGCCCTTTAAGAAATGTATTTTTAGCATGTTTCTCCAAAAGGGTATGTTTAGAATTCAGTTCTATTTACACAGTGCTAATTTGTCTGCACCAGGCAGCTCACATGTTGAAAATGCAACCTAAAAATTGACCTTAGCCAATGGGATGTTTGTTTTAAACTGATATAACTCATTTTTGTTTATTTTTATTCTTTCCCCTGAGGTTTTAAAGTAAGGGTTGAATGAGGCAGAGTCATATGACAGGGAGGAGTTAAGTTTATAGGGAAAAACAGGCAGCTTCTGCTTGGTTCTAATGGAAACAGGAGATATCTCTGTCTGTCTCCCTCTCTGGAGGCTGCTGCTTTGGAGCTGACGGAAGACAGGTATCTCTCCATCTCTCTCTCTCTTACTCCAGAGGTGTTCAAAGATTCAAGAACTGTTAACAAGCAAAACATGTAAACCAGTGTTACTTGCTAACTTGTTTTGAAGGGGAGTTTAAGTCTATAAGAGGAATATTGCATAAATTGGAACTAATAAAGATATGTTAGCAGTTAAAAATTGTGTCTTGTCATGTTTGAGTGTTTCCTTGGTAAAGGTTAAGCTAATTCATTCATTATAGTTAAATTGAAGCGTTAAATAAAACATGTTTTGATAAAAGTTTTCTAGCATGTCAATAGTATCATACCTGAAGTAAAACATCTTATCCTCACACTAATGCCAAAATAAAAAAAAACCATTGGGATTTACTCAGGCTTAATAACAAATTTGCATGCTGGTTACAAAGAACACAGTGTGACAGACTTTCTTGGGTTTAAGTCATTAGACTTATTGGAACCAACCCTGGTACAGATATTAAAATAACAAAAGAGGTAAACAGATGCCCAATGCATACAACACAAATGCATACAGACATGCAAAATACAAGTTGCAAAGTAGAGGAGGTTAACTTATGGCTAAATTGAGGTTCAACAATAAAAGGGGAAGATATAAAGACTTCATGGATCATGGGTCTTTCACTGTTGGGCATGGCTACAGCCCTTGTTTTCTTTTCTTGGAACAGCTGCTTTAGAATTTGAATTTCTCTGTCTGCTGTCCACGCTGCAATATAAGCTGTCAGGATTCAACTCAGTTGAAATAGGGAGCAAGGTAAACAGCCTTTTTGCTGCCTTCGGGTATTTCTTTTCTTGTCTGTATTTAATAAGCAAGATTTTGGAATTTATAAAACATTGCAAAATGGTGATCCAATTCACATGACTTTTCTCTTCAGGACTGAGTATTTCACAGAATGTATGGATTAGCACATGTCTGGACACACTGTGGCCTTCATGACACGCAACAGCGCAGAGTTGCTGAGCAGAGACTGATAGCCAAGTTCCGCACACATGAGGACGGTCTTAACAGGGATCTTGGCTTTATGTCACACTATCTGTAACCCCCGTAACTTGCCTGGGTTAGCAAAAAACCTCACTTACTGTGCTGTCTGGAGAAAACACACAATTCTCTAACCAATGCTCAGGATTCCCTTCACACACATTGTTAGCCACTTTAACACTTGAATAGCAGGTTAGATGTAAGGATTCGCATTCTAATCAGCAATCTGTGACTGTGCTGATATGCGTGCTATTGCAGACCAGAACACTGCATTTGCCTGATGAAGACGAAAAGGTCGAAAGCTCGCAGATTTACTATCAAATAAATTAGTTGGATTTAAAATTGGTGTTGCTAGATTCTTACTGAGTTCTCTCTTGAGTTAAGAACAAAGTTGTGGCCAGTATGATTATTTTTTAATGTCCATGCCATCACTTCTGATTGACTCATTCTTCCATGTAGCAATCCAGGAAGAACATTTCAACACTTCCAAGGAAGCTGTTCACCAGAATTCTACCGCCTCACCAGCCACAGAATCGGAGTGGGCGAGGGGCAGACAATGTTTGTTGACCTCGAGTGAGGCTGTAAAATCCCATCCATTTGTCTCTGTAGATTCTCCAGCTTGACTAGAATAGATAGTGGCTTTTACAATGATCCAAAAGTGGAGCCATTTTAAGTTTCAGTCCATCTTTGAAATCAGATGTGAAATTACATAAGGGAGTTGCCTGGATATAGAACAAAGAACAAAGAACAAAACAGCACGGGAAACAGGCCCTTCAGCCCAATGAGCCCGCGCCACCTCGATGTTCCCACTTCTACTCGCAATCCCTGTCCATGTTTATAGATCTATGGATTAAAAACCAAATTTGAGACAATTTAGGGAGAATTTGTTTTGCCAATGAGCCTAAGAGCACATCTTTGGGATGTGGGAGGAAACTGGAGCTCCCAGAGAAAACCCACGCAAGCACGGGGAGAATGCGCAAACTCCCACAGACACAGGCCCAAATCCATGTATCTGCACAGTACAGCGATAGTCACTGAACTGTCGTGTTGCCCATCAGATGGTCCAGGTCAAGCATACGCTAACGATGTGAAGCAGTGGGATATCTCAAAAGGTCCAAGAGCAGTCCTCTCACGACCCATCGCGTGTATGCCCCTCATTAGACAACAAGGTGGACCAAAGCACCTGTAGGATAAAAACAAGTACATCAATATCATCATCTATTTACACACTTCCAGGGACTCCCAAGGCTCATGATCCCTATTTTAAATCAGTTTTCTATACCCCTCCATTCCCATTCTGTTCATGTGCCCATCTACGTATTTCTTAAATACCTCCAGAGTACCTGCCTCCACCACTTTACTTGGCAGCGCATTCCATACCCCCACCACCCTCTGTGTGAAAAAACACCCTCTAGCATCCAAATTATACCTTACCCCCCTCACCCTAAGCCCGTGACCCTTCGTGCTATTTGAGTCCATCCTAGGAAAAAGCTTAACCCTGTTTACTCTATCTATCCCCTTCAAAATCTTGTACACCTCTATCAGATCTCCTCTAAGTCTACGTCTTTCTAAGGACAACAGTCTCAATTTGCCTAATCTCTCCTCGTAACTCCATACTAGGCAGCATCCTGGTAAACCTCCTCTGCACTCTTTCCAGAGTCTCCACGTCCTTCCGATAGTAAGGTGACCAGAACTGGACACAGTATTCCAAATGAGGTCTAACCAGCGTTTTATACTACTGCAACATTAAAGGCCAGCTCTTGTACTCTATACTTCTTCCTATAAAGGCTAGCATACTATATGCTTTCTTCATGTTTTAGCTGTCATCCACATTAGAAACTTCCAGAAACTTGATCACCAGATAGCATGTTGGCACAGTGGTTAGCACTGCTGCCTCACAGCAGTGACTGGATTCAATTCCAGTCTTGAGAGACAGTCTATGTGGAGTTTGTACATTCTGTGTAGATTTCTTCTGAGTGCTCCAATTTCCTTCCACAGTCCAAAGATGTGCAGGTTAGGTGGATTCATCATGCAACATTGCTCCTTGGTGTCAGGGAATATATTGGTTGAGGGGATAGGGCAGGAGAGGTAGGCCTGGGTGAAATGTTCTTTCAGAGAATCAATGGCCAAATGGCCTCCTTCTACACTGTAGCGATTCTATGGAAATTGTAGTTGTGACATGTCAGATATCCTGTGGCAGTCATCTTAAATCAGTCTCTGTTTTAACATTTATAACTGCCTTTTGTTAAAAAAAATGTTCCATTCGCAAGTCCAGTGGATTAAATTTAACATTTGACAAACAAACATGCAGGTACAACAAATAGTTTGAAAAGCAAATGGTATGTTGGCCTTCATTGAGTGCAGGAGCAAGGACATCTTACTACAGCTATCAAGAGCCTAGGCGAGACAACATCTGGATACTGTGTGTAGTTTTGGTCTGCTTATCTAAGAAAGGATATACTTGCTATATAGGGAATAGAGTGAAGGTTCATCAGACTGTTACCTTGGATAGCAGGATTATTGTAGAGGAGAGATTGGGTCCAGGGTAAGGCATTTCAGACTTCGATAAGGAAAAATTCTTTCACACAGAGGATAATGAATCTGGAAATTCCCTACCATAGGAGGCTTTGGAGGCCAAATCACTAAATATATTTAAGAAAGAAATAGATAGATTTCTCGAGTCTAACAGTGTCAGGCAATTTGAGTAGAGAGCTGGGTCATGGTGTTGATGTAGAGAATCATGCATGATCATGTTGAGTGACAGGGGAGGCTTGAAGGGTTAAATCATAGAATCCTACACTGCAGAAGGAAGCCATTCAACCCATCGAATTTGCACTGATCACAATCCCACCCAGGCCCTAACCCCACATATTTACCCTGCTAATCCCCAATAGTAAGGAGCAATTTAGCACTGCCAATCAATCTAACCCACACATCTTTGGAGTGTGGAAGGAAACTCGGGCAGACACAGGGAGAATATGCAAGCTTCTCACAGTGACCCAAGGCCAGAATCAAACCCAGGTTCCTGGCACTGTGAGGTAGCAGAGATAATCACTGTGCCACCGTGCTGCCCAAATGGCCAATACTTGTCTTGTTTTCTATGTTTCTGTGACATCAACACACCTCCATAACAACAGGGAAAGATATAAAGCGAGTGGAAAAGTACTGACACACACAAATACTGCAGGTCAAAATTCCTCCCAGCTGCAGTGAGGAGCTAGGTGGATTGGGGAGTTTAATTTGCCTTGAGGCCAAAATTCAGTCTCCCAAAGTCTCCTGGGATGAACTTCTGCAATTAAGATCTCGGGATTTTAAGATGGTTCAAGTTTCCCGATGAACAAGCATTAGCATGTCACGAGTGCTCATTAAAAAGCCAGCTCACTAGATTTAAGCTCCTCACTAGTCAGAATTCAGAATGTTCACCGTTACAGCTGCATATAAGTGGTGTGCATCTGAGGAGGTTGACTTCATCCACAACTTTGAAGTAAGTAGCTACTACATTGACTTTCTTGGGGACCACTCAGAAATATCAGCTTCTTGTTGGAGATTGGGTGCTGCTGACCAAGCTAAGAGAAGCTGAGTACAGGAGGCTGGACCAGTGGGGGAGAGGAAAGGAGTGCATCAGTGCCTGGAAAAGGTTGGCAGGTTAAGATGGGAAGGATGGAGTGGAGGATGGAGAAAAGATGATGCACAAAAGTTATCAAGCAATTGATATGGGAAGGGGCTCGGAATAGATGGGAGAAGTTTGTGTCTCATAATTCAGGCTGAGTGAAGGAACACTTTATTAATTAGCAGTCCACTTCATGGAGGACCAGACTTAGCTGAGTTCAGCTCCTGAGCTTCCAAAGTATAATAAACCAACATTGCACCTTGACTAATAGATCTTATTCCAGCGAAAACCCATCGAGGTCTGGAACTACTGTCCGTTCTGTGTGATTTACTACGTGCTGCTGTCAGGGGCAGGACAGAAGGGAATGAGGTGGATGCCGCCAAGTGGCATTTGTGGATGGCAGTAAACCCCTAACTCCAAATCTTGATCCTTCATGTCTGATAAAGGCTTATGTGGCAAATCTTTCAATGATGCATAGGTAATAGTGTATGAAGTCTTAAGGGTAATGGAAGCAAGCTGAACGGCTGTCATCACCCCAACCCAAGAATATCTCCATATACAATGATGTATGAATGGAAGGAGCACTCATATCTCTTCCTCCAGGGTATCCTTCACCTGGAAGGAGTGTGATAAGGTTCCCAAGTCTAGAGTGAAGTCAGGCACAGGAGTTAGCGCTGGCTTTCTGACTCACAGATGGAGGCAAATCTGCAAAGAATGTGCTCACTGGATAGATTACCGCAATTCATTCACAAATTCACTGAGACTGAGATGATGTCCCAGGGAACCCAGATGAAGGAAGGCAGATGAGGAAGAGGAGGGACCAGCACAGGTTGGCACAGGGCCACAAGGGGCAATAACTTGAGCAACAAGACTCAGCAGGACCTCAAGGTGGTGACCAGGAGCCAGAGCTATGGAAAGCATTATATGGTAAGTTATTTATGTCCTGTTTGTGAACACAACTCTTCACTCACCTGAAGAAGGAGCAATGCTCTGAAAGCTTATGCTACCAAATAAGGAGGTTGAACTTTAACCTGGTGTGGTGAGATTTCTTACTGTGCTTACCCAGTCCAACGCTGGTATCTTCACAAGTATTGGCCTGCTCAAGGGTACGTCACTGACGATGCACCTATATGAGCGAAAGGCGATTTTGGAGGGACCTTTGAATATCCTGGAAGTGGGACAGCACGGTGGCACAGTGGTTAACACTGCTGCCTCACAGTGCCATGGACCCAGGTTCAATTCCGGCCACAGATAACTGCCTGTGTGGAATTTGTATGTTCTCTCCATGTTTGCATGGGGTTTCCTCTCACAGTCCACCCCAAAGATGTGTGGGTTTGGTTGATTGGCTATGATAAATTGTCCCTTAAAGTCAGGAGGAGCAACAGAGTAAATACCTAGGAATACAGGGGTAGAGCCTAGGGTGGGATGTTGTTAGTGCAGACTTGATGGGCCAAATAGCCTCCTTCTGCACTGTAGAAATTCTACAATTCTATCTGCCAGCTTCTCCCTAGGGTCTTGTGACCGCAAGAGGCAATCTTGGAGGCAATCCCATGCCACTGGCATTAAAGATTATCTCTGCCCTGAACTTCTTTACCAGTGGCTCCTTCCAGGGCTCCAATGGGGACCTCTGTGGCATCTTCCAATCAGTGACACACAACAGCATCTGGGAGGTGACACATGCCCTTAACAGGAGGATACAAAAAACATTCCCAATTGGACACAGGGGGGCAGGCTGCTAATGTGTTGGGTTTGCAGATTTTCCACAAATGCAAGAGACTATTGACTGCGCAAATGTGGCCTTGAGAGACATCAACCAGACTCATTCATCGATAGGAAATGTTTCCTCTCTTTAATGTGCAGCCGATACATAATCACAGAAGACAGATCCTGCATGTTTGTGCTAGGTTCCCATAAAGCACTCACAGCGCACACATTCTGACCCATTCTCAAGTGCTTCAAATGTTTGAAAGATCTCAGCAATTTTTCAAGATTAGTTCCTTGTGGATAATGGATACCCTCAGAAGACCTGGCTGATGACCTCAGTTTGTTGTCTGCAGAGAACTGTCAAGGAGTGCCACACATACCTCCACAACTGACCTCCAAAAGAAGAGATTCAGATGTTTGGATTGCCCAGGTGAGGCTCTCCAATATTCAACACAGTGAGGGTCCCAGATCATCATTGTCTGAGAATGGGGTTGAGAAACTTTTCAGCCATGGATTCAATGGTGGAGCAGACTCGATGGGCTCAATGGCCTAATTCTGCTCCTATACCTTATGATCTCATGGTCTGCAGCACCCTGCACAACCTCATGTTACAAAGATGAGAGAGACTTGGCTGAGAGAGACCGAGATCATCTCCTCTAATGCTGAAGATAGTGAATGGAAGGATCAGGATATCACAGAGACACACGCAGAGGTCATTACAAAGATACATCGTGGCAGGGAGACCCATGACAATCTCAGAGCAAACAGATTGCAGACAGAATAAGCTGCCAATACATTTCCTGGAATATTTGATTTTCTATTCTCTGCTGGCTGGCAGGTTGCAGCTCATTTTTTTGTACACACGTTATATTTTGTTCCCATGTGCCTTGGTTTACAATAGCTGAATTAAATTGCACTATTTAACATCCACTCTGCTGGTGGTTCGATCCCTTGCATGCTCTAAACTATGTTAGTATGCAGAGTCCTGGTACTAAAGGTTCGAATTAGAACCTCCAAAGCACTCCATTTTTCCACTACTGGAAGTAGAAATGAGATTTTTCCCATCTCCTGACAAGGTCCACATTTATGGCAATTTGGAAACAACACAAAATTTGACCCTGGCAGTGATGCATACGTGTCAGCCCTGGAGGATAGACATTGCATAGAACTCTTTCAGTGGAATCAGATAGATGGAGAAGCAGCATGGAAACACCAACTGACCCCTCACGATTGCTTCTCCATGCAGATTGATCAGCAATGATTGTGTTCCTTTCCTCCAATTGCCTCTCACCCATTGTAAACTCATATCCCTTGCCATCGCTATCATGCCAAATGGTTTCTAGGTTACTCTGGAATCCACTCACAGAGAACACCTCACCTACTTTATGGGTTGTTGAGTTAAACCACTTTCGCTCCTCCAATTATAGAGACTGCTACAAGCCTCAGTTCTAAATGACCTCAACAATAGTGTGAGCCAGGCTAAACATCTTTCCTGCATGGACTCTACTGAGCCCTGTAAGACATATTTAGTGCTTCAAATGAGTAGCCTCTCAGTTCTTGACATGGTGCAATGAATAGGCCTATTTTACTCTCCCTTACCACGTGGGCTAAGACACCGATTCTCCAATGAGGTCTGATGCACTGTGGCAGCAACTCCTTTATGTAAGGTCCACTGCAACCCTTGATAAGGAGATGAGTAGGCCGAAAAGGATCTTCATGCTCAGAAAAGCTTCAGTCAACTGTGCACACACCTCTTTAATTCTTGTATAATTTCTGCATCTTTGTAATTTTTACAAAGCTGTTCTGCATTTTCTTAGTCAAGCACTGGACTTGTGTAACAAAAACATACTGGGTGAAATCTTACCAAAAAATGGCACTGTTAGTTCCGGCGTGAAAAACAGAGTTTTTCCCTCAGACGGCACCAGCATGTTTCTCATCCAAATTCTACAGCTCGTTAATATTAATTTTTCTTCCCATTAGTATCACAACTTTGCAGCAGCGCGTACCCTCTTATTCACGCGCCACATAAACGGCTTAACTGCTGAAAACTCCCAGGGGTTCCATATAAATGGCTCTCCAACAATTGTTCCACAAAGACTGCGGGAATAGCAGCCAAGAAGGCAACGCTTTTCAGACCGTATCAGCCTTCACAACCCCTTTAATGTAAGGGGCACCCTGACATGGAGGGAAGGTAAAGCCTGTGAGTGACTGCTGTAGATCACTCTCTCTGATATGGCAATTATGAGACCACCCACCCCTGGTTAAGAGTTGCACTTTTCTGTGTCCCCCTTGTCCTCTGTGGTGCCCACTGAGTAATGAACACCTGGCTGGCTGAATGAACAGCTCAGAAAACTCCCTCCGAGGTAAAGGTGCCAGGTTCACACTTAAGTAGAACTGTGAGATCACACCGGCACCTGTTGAACATCCGGTGGGTGGGGGGAAGGGTAAGGGCAGGTGGACAGTGGGGAGAGTTTCAGAGATAGTGCTCAGTAATGGCGGCATGGTGGTACAATGGGTAGCACAACTGCCCTCACAATGCCAGGGACCCAGGTTCGATTCCCAGCTTGGATCACTATCTGTGCAGAGTCTGCACGTTCTCCCCATGTCTGCATGGGTTTCTTCTGGGTGCTCCAGAGTCTGGTTAGCTTCATTGGCCATGCTAAGTTCACCCTCAGTGTATCTGAACAGACACTGGAGTATGGCGATTCAGAGATTTTCACAGTAACTTCATTGCAATGTTAATGTAAGCCAATTTGTGACAGTAATAAACTTTAAAAACTTCTAATGTTATGCTCATGTATTAACATGAGCTTTCTGCAGGCATGCAGTGTGTTTTACATCATTCTGCTGATGAGGGGGCTGGTATGATCAGAACTTGGAAACTCGCAGGAAAGAATCACACTTACCAGACTTTGAATGCGTGCTGTCATTCCCCGCAGATGGTGAGTGCAGGATCAAAATTGCTCCCAATGTCTTTACATGTTTAATATTAATTCCTTGTACCATAGTCTGGAATGCCAAGAAAGTTGTGAGGGGGAACTTAATTGCACAGCAAGCTAAAATTCATCTTCCTGACAGTGAGATAAACTTTTGCAATTAATTCCTTCAAATTTTAAAGGCAGTTTGAGCATCCCAATGCCAAATATGACAACAGATGTATTATGTGCTCTCTTCCCTTTAAGTTCTCCACATGTGAAAAATTTGAGCCTGACATCAGATATATCACAAGCAAGACTAGCAGTTCTGAAGACACCTTGGAAAGTTTCAGGGTGCAGTTAATCACATATTCCAGTTACTTGATGAAGACCTGCACTCATAAGAACTGAGAGACAATCCAGGTTACCAATGGAGCCCTGGAAGGAGCACTGGCAATGAAGGTAAGGTATGAAAATGCCGGCATTGGAGTGGGGTATACACAGTAAGAATTCTCACAACATCAGGTTAAAGTCCAACAGGTTTATTTGGTAGCAAAGGCCACTAGCTTTTGGAGTGTTGCCCCTTCATCAGGTGAGTGGGAGTTCTATTCGCAAACAGGGCATATAAAGACACAAACTCAATTTACAAAATAATGATTAGAATGCGAGTCTTTACAGCTAATCAAGTTTTAAAGGTACAGACAATGTGAGTGGAGAGAGCATTAAGCATGGGTTAAAGGGATGTGTATTGTCTCCAGACAGGGCAGTTAGTGAGATTTTGCAAGGCCAGGCAAGTCGTGGGGGTTACAGATAGTGTGACAGGAACCCAAGATCCTGGTTGATGCGGTCCTCATGTGTGCAGAACTTAGCTATCAGTCTCTGCTCAGCGATTCTGTGTTGTCATGTGTTAAAGGAGTTTAGGCCGCGGCACATTAATGCTGCTGGCATGGGATTTTAAAAAAATGATTTATGGGGTGTCCTTGTTGCTGGTTAAGAGGCTCCAGTCGAACATTAACACAAGCATAGATTGGTGAGGCCATTTCTTTACCACATACCTTTTAATTTACCTCCAACCAGGGTCTGGAAGAGGAAGGTCTAGACTGTTCCAAATACCAGAGTTGCTTGGGCTCAATGTTTTAAACCAAGCTCTTGTCAAGTAATCAAACATGACGCCTTGCTCTTCAATGTCATTAAAAGAGAGTATTTTCTGACAGGCACACAGAAACACAGGGAGGGACACCATAGGAAATGGTTTTATTTAGAGACGGTGTGGGAGGGAGACAACATTGAACTTTACCAAACATTGGGCAGCAACTATATGGGTGAAGCATTAGCTTTAAAGGTGTTTGCTGAATTTGAGTTCAGAGAAGCACGTTTGATTAGAATTGTATCCTGCAGAGCGGCTTCAATGCTGCAGAGGAAATGCGTTGCTGGTATGATTTCTGGAAACTCAAGTTTTTAACCATACATTTTGTGCTGACTTGTGTATGAGAGCAGGAGCTTTGTGTAAGTGTTGTCTTACCGGCTCTTTGGTCTGTTGCTTCAAGCCAAGTCTGCCAGTGCCAACAGAGAGTGGACAGATGGGATGGAACAGTGGTGGGATTTTCCAGCTGCGCTCAGCATAATACCGGAAAATCCCACTCGAGGTCAGTGAACTTTGGCATGGTCCATGTCCCGCCAACTACGATTCCCATGGCGGGTGGCTTCAAAAAATTCCATCTGACGTTGGAACATAAAGGTCCAGTTTGTGGGAACTGTTCATTAAACCAAAATGTCGATCAGGCTGCCCGTCTGTATGAATATTAAAGTGCAAAGCTAGCCTGTGGTACATTCAAGAGCTGCTTGAAACCAAATTCTCCCCTAAATCAGTTAAAACAAAAACAAAGAAAATTACGACACAGTCCTTTCAGCCCTCCAAGTTGATGAAATCTTGATTACTGCTGCTTGACAACAACAATTTTCATTTATAGAACAACATCTATATAATGCCTTTAACATAGTAAACCACCCCAGATATAAGGAGGTACTTCCAAAACTCAGGCAACTAAAAGTAAGGCCAACATTAATGGGGATTGAGTGAGTCCAAGCATAAGGAAAGGTCAGAGTTGGAGGAGCTCAGAGTTTTAGGAGGGTTTGTAAGATTAGTAGATGTTACACAAATCAGGATGAAGCCATAGAGGAATTTCAACATGAGGATGAGGTCTTTAAAATAGATATCATTTCGCTGCTTGTCAAATTGTGTGAATTATTTTGAGAAATCAGCATTTCAATTCCGTTTTCATGATATCCCTGCCGGGAATCCTAGCCACTTTCCAAATAAAAAGAACTCAATAAGAAATAATTTTGCATTCAGAGCAAGTCAGCTCCCATGTACAGTGCAGTGATGTTCATAGAATTCCTATAGTGCCAAAGGAGGCCTTTCGGCACATCAAGATTGACAACAATCCTATCCAGACCCTATCTCCATAACCCCACATATTTACCCATCTAGTATCCCTAACACTAGGGGGGCAATTTACAAAGCCAATCAACCTAATCTGCACATCTTTGGAGTGCAGGAGGAAACCGGAGCACCCAGAAGAAATCCATGCAGACGCAGGAGAGAATGTGCAAACTCCACACAATGATCCAAGCCAGGAATCGAACCCAGGTCCCTGGTGCTGTAGGCAGCAGAGCTAACCACCGTGCCACTGTGCCGCCCACAGGCAGTTGTCGCTTTGTTTATGGTAAGGTTTGGATAAGGTAAGCAAGTAAAATGTTTCTTTCAATGGATGGTAGAATGATTAGGGAACACAGAGTTAAGATGGCAAATGATACAAGGGGAATATGAGGAAAAGTGAGCGAGTGGCATTGACCTTGTAGACCGAAGGGTGACACGATAATATGGCTACTTAAAAGGTCACGTGACCAGCACAGAAGTTGTCGCTGGATTGTGGGCAGAATGCAGGCATGTAAGATTTGCTCAGATCAAAAAGGAACCGGTAGTCCTGTAACTGGTTAAACTGATCTTCAGCCATTCATAACTATCTTGAAAAAGCCTTTTCACACACTGTCTGCACAGCCCCACCACATACATAGTACTACAGCTACAATGCTGCAACTTCAGCATCATCTACAAATGTGGTCCACGAGCTGAATTGGCTGATACCCAATCCAGAGCCTTCTTTCCTATCACGGAAAAAGCAGATCATGAGGAAGACACAGATATCATGACAATAGAGCTGCTGTCTTCTTGTTGTAGTATTCAGCAACTCAAAAGTTTCTTTGAAGGCCGACATCATGTGCAGACAGCTGCATGACATCATCATGAGGGGCTAACCTGAGTCCTCGAGAATTTCCTCACGCTTTCCACAAACTCTTCACCGTCAGGGATGAATGAACTGGATGGACTGATACTGCAGACCTGTGATTTGTCATCCCTTATTCTCTTCAGAGGTACCAGACCCAACGACTTCACCAGGGCTGGGTTGGAAACAACCGGGTACAGGATAAAGGAATCGCTATACTGACACTTCATGTATGCCGACATGGAAAGGGAAGTCGCCAAATGTGCATCATACAATGCGCCCAAACCACATCAAACAAAAGACCTGCTGCACCCACGTGAGGTCCCAGGTCTCCCATGGTCTCTCACAGCAGCTGACATTTTCAATGGAACGGTAAACAACATTTGGTCTTAGTTTACTTACATTGCCAGCGGATTGAACTCAACAACCTGCCAAACAGGATGAGTAATACAATCCTTATCAAACTCAAGCGACACTCCACCACACGTGGCATTCCTCAGAGACTCATAATAGACAGTGCTCACCAATTCATCATCACTGAATTTAGAAACTTTGCATACACAGGGGAGCATATTATGAGCATCGTCCCTATACCCACAGTCTAATGGTCTAACAAAACAGCCTCAGCTAAGTATCATCTCGAGAAATGCATCTGGGATCACAGGGATAATGATGCTGCATTCCTCAGGCTGTGAAACATGCCCTGACAGGGTCTTTCCCATCAGCACAGTGACCATTCTCCAGGTGCCAACGCTGTTTTGCAGCCCAAATCTGAAACCAATGTAAACGGTGCCCTCATAGTGTGCTGGTTTAAGAGGAAAAAATGAACTATGGTCACAATGTCCACAGAACAGCCCTCTAACACCTGGTCAAGTGGCCAGGGTCCACACCACATGTGACTGACAAGTTGACAGTGGTAAAAAGTTTACTTATTAATCAAACTAGGCTTACATTAACACTGCAATGAAGTTACTGTAAAAATCCCCTAGATGCCACATTCCAGCACTTGTTTGAATACATTGAGGGAGAATTTATCATGGCCAATTCACCTAACCCACACATCTTTGGTCTGTGGGAGAAAACCAGAACATCTGGAGGAAACCCACACAGACATGGAGAGAACATGCAAACTCCAGACAGACAGTGACCCAAGCCGGAATCAAACCTGAGTCCCTGGTGCTGTGAGGCAACAGTGCTAACCACCCCCTCACAAAGCCATGCCCCACAACCGAACTGTTATGTGGGAGCCTGGGACAGTGCCTACTATTTATAAAACCGCCGTCATCTACGACATGTATTGGAACCAGCACCAATAGATATCACATAACCTAGTCATTCAAACTACAACACAGGCCCCCTACATCAGTGGAAATGGAGGCTCCCCCAGCAGCCTACACAACAAGCCCTATACCCATTGGGTACACTGAAGGAACACCTCATGCTGATGATACCAAGAACATCTACAGCACAGCCAACTGGCCCAATCACATGCTCAGTGCATTTGATTCAACCAACCTCAAGGTTCCAAGACTACACAATGAACTAGTCTATAACTAGCCTTTGTGATTTTCTTTAAACAACGAAACAAGAGTGGGGGGTTGGAGACACAATGGGCTGTGCACCAACTACAACAACTTCGTCCATGTTTCATCTTAAGTAAGTAGTTATTTATTGTTGGCTTGTTCAATCTGTATATTTATAAAATGGTTTGTACACTTACTGTTCGCCCACACTATTACATTCCAAAACCACTGTTGTCTCAATTTAAATAGGCAAGATGTAGTCCTGGTAGTCACATCATGTGATGACATGGCTACTTAAGGCATCATGTGATGGAAGCACAGGAGTTCTTCCCAGGGCATTTGTTGGAGTACAAGCTTATAAGAGTTTCTCAGACCAGTGAATGAACTTGTGGAGTCATAGAGATTTACAGCATGGAAACAGGTCCTTTGGCCCAATTTATCCATGCCACTTATTTTTTTAAAATCTCTAAGCTAATCCTAATTGCCTGCATTTGGTCCATATCCCTCTATATCCATCATACCCATGTAACCATCTAAATGCTTTTTAGAAGACAAAATTATACCCATCTCTACTATTGTCTCTGAGAGCTTGTTCCAGATACTCACCACCCTGTGAGTGAAAAAAATTGCCCACTGAACTCTTTCAAACCTCTGTGCTCTCATCTCAAACTATGCCCTCTAGTTTTAGACTCTCCTACTTTTAGGAAAAGATATTGACTATCTACCTTGTCTATGCCCCTAACTATTTTATAGACCTCTATAAGGTCACCCCTTATCCTCCTACATCCAGAGAAAAAAGTCAGTCTATTCAGCCTCTCCTTATAACTCAATCCATCAAGTCCTGGTATATCCTAGTAAACTTTTTCTACATTCTTTCCAGTTTAGTGATATCCTTTCTATAATAGGGTGACCAGAATTGTATTCCAAGTGTGGCCTTATCAATGTCTTCTATAACTTCAATTAGACATTCCAACTCTTGTATTCAATGTTCTGACCAATAAAACCAAGCATGCCGAATGCCTTCTTCACTACTCTGTCCACCAATGATTCCACTTTAAAGGAGCTATGAACACATACCCCAAGATGTCTTTGTTCTATAACTTTCCCCAATGTCCTACCATTAACCGAATCAGTCCTGACTTGGTTCAATCTACTAAAATGCATCACCTCGCATTTGTCTAAATTAAACTGCATCTGCCATTCGTCAGCCCACTGGCCCAGTTGATCAAGATCCCGTTGCAATTGGAGAAAACTTTCATCACTGCCCGCTATTCCATCAATCTTAGTGTCATCTGCAAACATACTAACTACACTCCTATTTTCTCATCCAAATCATTAATATAAATGACAAATAACAGTGGGTCCAGCACTGATCCCTGATGCATGCCATTGGTCATAGGCCTCCAAGTTTAAAAAACAACTCCCTTTAACCATCCTCAGGCTTTTGCCAACAAGCCAATTTTGTATCTATTTAGATACCTCACCTTGGATCCCATGAGATTTAATCTTATGCTACAACCTACCATGCAGTACCTTGTCAAAGGCCATGCTAAAGTCCATGTAGACAACATCAACTGCACTGCCCTCATCTGTCTTCTTGGTTACCCCTCCAAAAATCTTAATGAAATTTGTGAGGTTTGATTTTCCACTCACAAAGCCGTGCTGACTTTCCCTAATCAGCACTTGCATCTCTAAATGCCTGTAGATTCTGTCTCTTAAAATACCTTCCAGCAACTTATCTACCACAGATGTGAGGCTCACTGACCTGTAGTTCCCAGGCTTTTTAAACAAAGGCATAACATTTGCCACTCTCCAATCTTCAGGGACCTCACCTGTGACTATCGAAGATTCAAATCTCTCAGCTGGGGGGCCTGCAATTTCCTCCCTAGCCTCCCACAATAGCCTGGGATACACTTCCATCAGGTCCCAGGGATTTATTTACCTTTATGTACTTTAAGATTTTCAGCACCTCCTTCTCTGTAAATTGTACACTCCACAAGAAATCACTATTTATTTCCTCAAGTTTCCTGACATCCATGCTTTTCTCAACAATAAATACTAATAGAAATATTAATTTAGGATCTCACCCATTTCTTGGGGATTTGCATATAGATGACCTTGTAGATCCTTAAGATATCCTGCTTTGTCCCTTGTTACTCTTTTGTCCTTCATGTATTTGTAGAAGCTGTTTGGATCCTCCTTTGCCTTATCTGCCAAAACAATTTTGTGTCTTTTTGCCTTTCTGATTTCTCTCTTAACTCTACTCATCCAACCCCTACACACTTCAAGGGATTCACTTGATCTCAGCAGCCTATGCATGTCATGTGCTTCTTCCTTCTTTTTGACCAGGGCCTCAAAATCCCAAGTCATCCAGAATTCCTTACTTCTGCCAGCCTTCTGCCTGTTATAAGCCCGTGATCACCAGTTTTTTGAACATAGCATTTGCACAGAGCTACCCATGAGGCTGTGGAAGCAGAGACAATCAATCATTTCAAAAGAAAATTTGATGGTCACCTAAAAGAAATGAATAGAGTGGGGAATGGAACTCATTGCATTGCTCAAGGAGGATCAATATAGACTCAATAAAACCATAAAATCTTGCAATGCAGAAAGAGATCATTTGGCCCATTGGGTCTGCACTGACCACAATCCCACCCCGGCCCTATCTCTATAACCCCAGCCAGTCCCCTGATACTAAGGGGCAATTTAGTTTGGGCTGTGGAAGAAAATTGGAGCTTCCGGAGGAAACTCAAGCAGACTTGGAGAGAATGTGCAAACTCCACACAGACAGTGACCCAAGCCAGGAATTGACCCCGGCTCCCTGGCATTGTGGGGCAGCAGTACTACCCACTGTGCGCCAATATAAGTTGAATGGGATTCTTCCATGCCGTAAATGACTCTCTGAATCCATTTTCTTTGGACAGTATTCTTAATGAAATCATAAATACACATAATTAGAGCTTTATTAGAAATATTAACTAAAGAAACACTTCAGCAATATTTTTACAATGTTATTACACTGAGCAATCTTGGTGTACGGAAGTATTTAAAGGAGCCTGGATGGAGATACAATGTAGTCTTCCAACAGGTCATGTGCTTTATATTTTCAACATATTTATTTCTTTAAAAAGCAACATTAAACAACAATAAGCTGCTGATTTGAATTCCAACCGCACTTCCTGTAGAAGTTAAATCCTATCTTGCATTTTGTGTGTCTGTTTGCATCTGTCTCTGACACCGGCTCTCCAACACACCTCTCTCATCTGCTCGTGAATCTTGAGTTTGCTGTCTTGAGATTGGCCATCTGTTATACACCCACTCAACTTTTCTTTCTCAGTGGAATCTGTGTCATTAGTGGTCTGGCTGAATTTTCAATCTGTAAGACTGGTGTTGATTTTAATCCTCGCTGCCTCTAATATTGAAGTTACCTGTTTCCAGGAGTAACTGTGCAAGAGGATTTGTCACTTTGATGGCAACAATCTGAACTGGAGGGAGATCATCTCACATCTAGCCAGGGTTGTGTGACTTGTGATTCAGAGGCAATTGGCACAAGGGTCAAGTGATTTCTACCTTTGTTATTTTGCAGGACATGGGGAGGTTTGACCATGAGTTCCTGGAGTTTGGGTTCAGGTCAGCTAGTTGGCCAGAATACCCGGAGCTCGCAGCGTGGCTAGGAATCCAGAGGCTTGGGAGGTTAAATGATGGAGAAGGAAAGGCCAGGCCTAAGATCCAGAGCCTCATGTTGCTGCTGCTGAATGTCTCTGAGTCAATCTGCAGCAGTTGCAATGGCAGTAACTCTCCAGTACCGCTCCCTGACTGTAAAAGATTACAGACCTTTCAACTCTCTGTTTAGCACCATTCGCAATACCTTAGATACTGAAGCAGTCCACATTCAAACGCAGCAAGACCTGGACAAATGTCCAGGCTTGGGCTGACAAGTGGCAAGTAACATTCGCACCACGCAAATGCTAGGCAATGACCATCACCAATAATAGACACACTAACCATTGCCCCTTGACATTCAATGGTGCTACCATCACTGAATTCCTCATTGTCAACGTCTTAGGGATTACCATCGACCAGAAACTCAACTAGACTTGCCACATTTTTATTTTGGTCGGCACAACATCGAAGGCCGAAGGGCCTGTTCTGTGCTGTATTGTTCTATGTTCTATGTACATAAACACAGTGACTACAAGAGCAGGTCAGAGGCTAGGAATACTGCAGCAAATAATTCTCTTCCAAACTTTCCAAAGCCTTATCCACCATCTACAAGGCACAAGCCAGGAATGTGATGGAATACTTCCCACTTACATGGATGGATGCAGCTCCAACAACACTCAAGAAGCTCAACACCATCCAGGATAAAGCAGCCCACTTGATTGACACCACATTCACTCTTTTCACTAACAATGCTCAATAGCAGCAGCGTGTACTATCTACAAGATGTTCTGCAGCAATTCACCAAGGGTCCTCAGACAGCGCCTCTCAAACTCATGACCACTTCCATCTCGAAGGACAAGGCAGAAGAGACATGGAAAAACCACCACCTGCAAGTCCACCTCCAAACCACTCACATCCTGACCATATATCACCATTCCTTCACAGTCGTTGCGTCAAAATCTTGGAATTCCCTCCCTAATGGCATTGTGGGTCAATCCACAGAACATGAACTGCAGCAATTCAAAAAAGCAGCTCACCACCACCTTCTTAAGACAAGTAGACGTGGGCAATAAATGCTGGCCAGCCAGCAATACCTGTGTCCAAAAAATGAATTTCAAAAAAAACTCCCTGCACAGTTCTCTCATAAACCAGTATTTTAGGGGCTTTGAAGCTCAGAGCTCTGGAATCCAAATATCGCCAACTATCCTGCTGTGTTTGCTTACTGTGCATTAATTCCTGGCTGTGATGATCTGAGGATGTTTGTATTCGCTGCTGGAATTTACAGCACAGGAACAGGCCAGTTGGCCGACATCATTTAAGTTGGTGTTTAAGTTCCACACAAGATTTCTCCCACCCTTATTGATCATATTATGAGGGTAACCTTCAGCTTCTTCCTTCTTCATGTGTCTATCACTTTCCATGAATGTATCTATACTTGAATCATACAATGGTAACTGCACAGAACGCTGTCTTTGAGTCAGCTCTCTGCAACAGCAACTCAGTTCATCTCATCCCACTCCTCCACCTATTCCCTGGAGTTCAGTAAAATCTCCTCTTCAAATAATTATCCAGTTCCTTTTGAAAACTGCAATTGAATTTGTCTCAAATAGAGCATTCCAAATCTAATCTACTTGTTGCATAAAGTTTTTCCTCGTGTCACCTCTGGTTCTTGTGTTTAACCCCCATAAGTTCTAGATGTTTTGCCGATGGGAATGGTTTCTCCCCATTTATGCTGTCCAGATCTCTTATGATTTTGAACAAGTCTAACAAATCTTTCAACTTTCTCTTTTCTTTTCCAAGAAGAACAGTCCTGGCTTCACCAATCTATCCACACAACTGAAACTTTTGATCCTCAGAAAAATTCTTGCAAATAATTATGTACCCTAAAACCTTCACATGCTTCCCATTGAGGCTGAACTAGTATTTAAAGAAGATTCATAGCTACTTGTTTTTGCACTCTGTGCCCCTATTTCAGTGATTGGCATTATTTATTAAGTACTTTCTCAAACTGCCCTGACATCTTCAATGATTTATGCACATATATCCCGCTGCTCCTGTATTTCTGTTAGTTATCACCTTTCCTTAATCTTCTAACCAAAATGTATCACTTCACTCTCCTCTGCATCAAATTTCATCTTTCACGAGTGTGCCCATTGCATCAACATGTCAATATCCTCCTGAAGTCTAACACAATCCTCCTCATAGCTCATAATATTTCCGAGTCTTGTATCCTCTTCGAATTTTGAAATTATGCCCCATTACCCAGTTCTAGGTTATAAATATAAATCAAGAAAAGCAGTTACCCCTCAACATACCATCTCCAGTTAGAAGCAAATAAAACTTTCTGCAAATTCATAAAAGCCAACTACCGTGGATGCTGAATCTGAAACAAAAACAGAAAATGCTGGAAATTCTCAGCAGGTCTGACAGCATCTGTGGAAAGGAGAATAGAGCCAACATTTACAGTCTAAAAGACCCTCCATCCATTCTCGAAACATTGGCTCTATTCTCTCTACACAGATGCTATCAGACCTGCTGAGAATTTCCAGCATTTTCTGTTGCTGTAATTCATAGTTTTAATTGACATGATTAAATTAAATAACTAAATTGTTGCAAAATGAACTTCTAATTGTGCTAAATGATTCAAAATACCACATGGTTTGAAATAAAAAGCCTATTGGCACAAATATTTTTCACGTGAAAAGGAATCGCTTTACTGGTGTTTGAGTGCTGAAATGATTAATACATAGGGAAACAATGTACTAGCAGATCTAGAAGTTATACAGCCAGCACATTTTCTTATAGCTCCCGCACCCCACAATTTGGCACTACAGCATTAAATATCCCACATTAATGATTTTAGTCATACCCTTCCCCAAAAAGTGGAAGCACTGGCCAATGACTTTCAATTAGTGGCGGAAATCCGTGGACTGCCAAAAACAGTCGATTTTTTTGCACATTTAACTGAGCTGAGAAATCACAATCCAACTCCCAATGGGGATAGCAGCCTTTGGCCGTCAGTGATACAATCTCTGCAGGCCACAGTATGATGCAGGAGGTCTCTAACCACATCACCTTGTGACAGTGTCAGACTGGGAATATCCGTTACAATCTAGCTTTGAAACCACAGTTTTAAAGTGGGGACAGAGAGATGTAAAGGATTACCAGCTGTTATAAAGATATGTTGATTTTTGTTTCATTTTTTTGCTACTTCTTTTAAGCAGTTAATCCTATTGTTATTCGTTCACTTAAAATGTATTTTTTAATTATATTTTTATGATTGAGAATAAGTATCATTTAATATTATAAATGAACATAAGTTTTACTATTTGTTTTAAATGTATGAAGGTACTATTTAAATCTGCATTATATAACTTTGTGTGTACTATTTACATCTGCACTATATTATTATATAACATTACTTGTGGTATGCTTATAAGTGTTCATATGTTTTACTTTAGAAAATGGAAACTGAAAATGTAATTGGGCAGAAGAGAGGTCAGAGCTTCTCGGATTGTGATTTGCATCCTTATTGCATGAAGTAGAGCAAAGGAGAGTGCATGTTTTGGGCCACGGAAAATCTAAGTGTGTTGTCATTAGTATTCTTCTGCCTTGTTTACTTCATTTATAATTAATCATATTTAAGTGTTGTGCTACGTTTTAATAAAGCCTTTGTAGAATTTCATATCAAAATGTCTTGTTTGAATGTTTCAAAAAAGCATTAATGGATAAAAGCAAATTACTGCTGATGCTGGAATCTGAAACCAAAAGAGGAAATGCTGGAAACTCTCAGCAGGTTTGGCAGCATCTGTAAGGAGAGAAAAGAGCTGACATTTCGAGTCCAGATGACCTTTAGTGAAAGTATTTGTAGCATTTTATAAAGTTTAATGGAAAACATGTATTAACAAAAATAATGTTATGAATACAAAATTTGATACCATATTAACATTTAACTAAACATTTTACTTTAGCAGCTGCAATATGACATTTCATTTAATTGCCTCATCTTTTTCAAGTTTCTTGCAAAATATCTTTTTCTGTTTAACGCAATGACCAATTTTTTTTTTACTTTAATGCAACAGTCCTGTTGTCTTTGTAAACGAGGAGGTAAGGGAGAGAGGGATGGATGTGAGGAGGGATAAGATGGGGGTGGAAGAGGGATGTAGGAAGGTTTGGATATAAAATTGTACATTTTATGTAGCCTGACTCTCCTCTATCTCCGTACCTATGTTGAAGCCTTAAAAGGACTTCAGAAGTCAAGCTAAAAGTGTGATGTACTAGTGGTGATTCTGGGGAGAGTGGAGGGGGATCCCTCCAGTCCCGCCAAAGGTGACTATAACAGTATGGCACTCCAGGCTTCATCCAGACACTTCAGGCTCGTTATCAATAAATAATTTTTTGTTCTACAGAGGAAATTGAGCCTGGAGTTTGCAGCCCCAGGCTGTCTTGGAATAGTCTGTCCAGCTGCACGCTTACAACATGGCTTCCACATGTAATCTGCCCCAGAGAGGATTCCACCATCCAGAGTGATCAACTGCTCTCAATCCTCATTGATCCCTCAAATCAGATAACCCTCTTCTGCTGTGCTGCCTTAAAGATGTGGAGTTGCCGGCGTTGGACTGGGGTAAACACACTAAGAAGTCTCACAACACCAGATTAAAGTCCAACAGATTTATTTGGTAGCAAATGCCACTAGCTTTCAGGGCTTTTCCCCTCATCAGCCACACAATGGGCATTTCCATTGACGTCATTTCAGGAAACCCACAGGTGGGGATGCGCTGCTAGCAGAACTGGAGAATTCCCCCAGCATGAACAGCTGGGAGAATTCCAGCCACTATCTTCATATTATGCCTCTGTTCCTGTCTGTAATGCACCTTTCCACACCCAGCCCCTCACTTAAGCATGCTGCCTATCAGTCAAACTCACTGCCATCCTCAAACTGACTATTTTTTTCACTGCACTCTCTAATGTGTCAAAGACTCCCAAGCTCTCTTCATCTCCTTCCGAGAATGCTTCATCTCATCTCTGCTGATTAGTTTTCAGTGGTTTCAAAAACCAGCATACTTCTTTTGAGAGTACTACAAATGTTCAGAAGTTATTTATCAGCTTTTACATTTTCCCTGATCTTTCAATACTACATTCATCCATACACAGTATAAAAGCTCTCATCCTTATTTTGAGTATACTTCAGGAAAAGGAAAAGTGCTGTCTGCAAACACATTTAAGGCAGACATTCATTCAACACAAAGGCAACATCATACTCATGCTAGAAAAATGGTCTTCAGTGACACCAGCATAGACATGTAGGCAGCACTACTGTCTTTCATGCTGAAGTATTAGAGATGGTGCTGCAAGAGGTTTATCAGGCACATTTTGTCCTAATGCAAATTGTAATACAAGGATCTGGCACAAAAATGATTAGGATGGGGCTGAGTACAGAACACTGACTCTGAGATGTGGGTCAGATATTCTCTAACTTCATTATGTGAGCAGTAGTGTTGAACAGAGACATGTGCAGAAGCCAGCATGGATAATTGTGATAATTCCCAGGACTTGCATGGGGAATCACTGATTGACTGCCCTGAATACAAGCTTCCTGGGGTTTGGTAATTAACTCAGCAGGCAGAGCCCATATTCCGAGCTCTGTATAAAGCAGGCAACTGAGTGGGTCCATTATTGCAATGTCCCAAATGGGATCTATTTTTATTCATCGAAGGTTTTGCTTTATTTTGTGCAATAAAGCACTGTTCCTTTACAACTGACTCCTGGAGTTAGTCTAAGTAATAAGCTTGGGCCTTTACTGTGCCTATATCTATCGTTTACATTGGTTAACAAATACTGCTGAACTATCTCATAATAAAGAGACTCACTGAACTTTGTCCAAACCATACAACAATTCAAACCTCCCAGAGATTTCAGAATAAATTAAAATTCTGCAAAACTGAAGAAAAAAATCAAAGAAGCATTCTGACCTGAAGAAAAGCTCAAGAAGTGAATAGACATAGAGAATCACCAGAGAAATGCTCCAAAGAAAAGCTTGAAAGCTGAAGGCAGAAATTGAATTTGTCTCTGCAGCAGAAGACTCCATTGAAAGTTCAGCTTTAATACCCAGAATATGCACAATCAGCAGACCTTTCAGGGACAAATTAAAAATTTAAAATTCTGGGTCAACACAAGTCTGGAAAAAGTTAAACACTACAGTAGCAAAAATTGTTTTTTAAAACAAAATCAAAATTAATCAAGACTGAGTAGACAGCTTTAAAAAACCAGCTAAAGCCAGGATTGAATGCTTCCATAATTTAAGAACATAACAATAAAGTGAGGAAGACTCGAACCAGTCAATCCAAGCACGTTCCGTTGAAAAATCTGAATGCTGAGATGATAGATACCCACTAAAATTGGAAAGTGCAGGAAAACCTATTTTGAAGAAGCATTTGATAATGCCATCTTGGATTTTTGAAAACTTCTTTAAGCTGAACCAGCAGATCAGGAATCCACTCTTCCAGACCAGTTTGGACTTATGCAAGGACCAAACCTGTCATAGAACTGGGTCTCCTGGAAAAGAAACCTTTTGCAGTACAACAGGTCTGAGTAAGCTATCAGAAAAGCTCAGATTAATTTTTTTTATACTCATTCCATGAATTTGTGGATGAACTAATCCTAATGCAATATAGTGATGATGCCTCAGCCAGCTTTGATGAAATATTAAAAGCCTCTGACAAATACTTGAAACTTCAAGTTACACAGAGCATAAATAAAGGGATAGAAAATCCTTAGTAATGCTAGGAAGCATTAGGGAAGAAGGCACTAACCAAGAAAATTAAATGAGGACATCAGGGAGGTGGGAAAACTTCCAGAGGTCTTAAAAATAAATCTTTATGAAAATGTGGATACATTTCCCGAACTACAGCAGTAGGTGACACTGCTGAGTCAACTGATTATAGTCGAGTGGAAAGTTGTGAATAATAAAACTACGTGTGGCATCATTACAGAACCGAAACAAGTTAAGACTTCACTGGCCTAATGATTGTGTAATGTATTCAAATGAGATTCTCGACATTGAATGTCCAGAGGTGTGCCCCGTCACTGACTGGGGGAAGGGATAATTACGTCATGCATTAAAGCAGACATTAAATACGACTTTGCATGACTGACAATATTTTCCACTCTGGTCCCCGAACCCACAAGACGTGGACTGCCTCACTACTTTCAGAAACATAATAAACTATGGCCTTCAATGAAACAAGCTGTCCAAGATTTGAAGACACTAATTTCTGTGATGATACAAAGGCACAAGGAGGCTTCAAAAGAAACAGAAAAATTGAGGGTTGAAGAAGGAATTGCTGATACCTCAAAGTAGTTGCTTGAAAGCAGAATTAACCACTAAAACTAATGAAATTTGTGAACTTCAATCCAAGCTGAACAAGATGCAGGATGAGATGCACAGTGTGGAAGAACAAGCCCAGACCACAAAAGTAGAACAGGGAAACTCCAGGAAACTATTCAAAGATCCAATAAATGAATTGAAACTATCTGACAAGTAACCAGTGACTATGGAAGAAAGTGACTGAATACCTCGGTGAAATTGTTAAACTTATATAAAGTAGCCACAGATCACTCTGAAACAAAGATAACAGAGCTCACCACAGTATTTTGGGAGCTGGCCAAGAAGCATAACCAAAGAAGCCATCCAGAATCTTTATGGCCATCATCTTGGTTTTTTTAAGCCATCTCTGAGGGTAGTTATAAAATAAAATTAATACTCTAGTAAAGTAACTTCAATAAGTTACTCATACTTGTGGGATTCTTGCGGTTCTGAATGTTTTCATGGATATTTTGGTCGAAAAATAGGATTTCATTTCACAAATGGACACAGCCTTCAAAATAAGTTACGGGTTTTCAGGTCAGAATAATAGAACCCCCTACAGTGCAGAAGGAGGCCATTCGGCCAATCGAGTCTGCATCGACAACAATTCACCAGGCCCCATCCCCATAACCCCATGACAAACTTGAATGTAGACTACAAGGTCAACGGCAAGATTTTGAGGAATGTGGAGGAACAGAGAGATCTTGGGGTTCATATCCACAGATCTCTGAAAGTTGCCACCTTCACCTTGGATAGAGCCATGAAGAAGGCTTATAGATCGTTAGCGTTTTTTAACAGGGGGTTTGAGTTAAAGAGCCGTGGCGGTTATGCTGCAACTATACCGGATGTTGGTGAGACCACATTTGGAATATTGTGTGCAGTTCTGGTCACCTCACTATAAGAAGGATGAGGAAGCATTGGAGAGAGTGCAGAAGAGATTTACCAGGATGCTGCCTGGTTTGAAGGGTAGATCTTATGAGGAAAGGTTGAGGCAGCTGGGGCTTTTCTCTTTGAAGCGGAGAAGGATGAGAGGCAACTTAATAGAGGTTTATAAGATGATGAATGGGATTGATAGAGTGGATGTGCAGAGACTATTTCCTTGGGGTGGATGTAGCTGTTACTAGGAGGCAGAACTATAAGGTTCATCGTGGGACATAATAGGAGGGATGTCCAAGGTAGATTCTTTACTCAGAGAGTGAATGGAATAGACTGCCCGCTCTGATAGTGGAGTCGGACACTTCAGGAACTTTCAAGCAGTTATTGGATAGGCATATGGAGCTCCCCAGCATTATAGGGAAGGGGCAGCTTGATCTTGAGATTGGACATAGCTCAGCACAACATTGAAGGCCAAAGCCTGTACTGTGCTGTAATGTTCTATGTTCTATTTATCCTACAGTTTCCCGACGCTAAGGGGCAATTCAGCACGGCCAATCCACCTAATTCACACATCTTTGCTGTGTGGGAGGAAACCAAAGCACACAGAGGGAACCCATGCAGACACAGGAGAACATGCAAATTCCACACAGACAGTGACCCAAGCCTGGAATTGAACCCAGGTCCATGGCGTTGGGAGGCAGCAGTGCTACCCATTGCGCCACTGTAATTGTATCAATATCATAATATGTAAACCATGATAATAGTTTTCTACAGCCAGAAGATGGCTGAAGACTCCCCCTCTCCTCTCAATTGTCTTTCCTTCCCCTTCCCCCCTCCCACTTTTCTTTTTCTTATTCTCTCTCTCCCACTATTCTGTCCTCTCTCTTTCATCCAATATAACATATGACAGGGAAGTTAGAAGTGATAGCTGACATTTTGCAATTGACCAATCTTGATAACTATCATAAAAACATCATTCCCTTACTTTGGATATATGTCTTAAGTTCCTCAATGAGGAAACCAAAATGTTTCTCTCACATAGAGCTTCCTGATTGTGAATCAATATCAGAGATTTTTTTTCTTAAAATTCAATGAATACCTACTGTAAACCTGTGGCAGATACCTGACAGAGCCAAAACAGCAAGACACCACTTCTATCAAGGTCCAGTAGTTTTTAATTTATAATTCTGTGCCCTACTCCCTGTTGTCCTCTATCCTTGTCACCACTATTCTGTTTAATTCTACAGCCACGTCTCCACAACCTCCCAAACCCCACTGGAATAAGGAGATGTTAACTCAGACAATCATAATATGATTAAGCAGATATCACGTGTTTTTAAGAAATCATGTTTGACAAACCAATTAGTGGTTTCGAGGAAGGAACTATAGGGTTGAAAATGGAATGATCGTGCACCTAAATCTCAGAAAATGCTAACAAGGGGCAAAGTTCCCTCCCTGCAGCACTGGGTCTGGGAGTACTTTTCCAACCTACCATTTCTTTGATAGCTTAGTCTGTTTGGAAACTCTGCAGAATGAAATACTGACTGAAAACAGCAGACCAACACTTTGAATAGCTGTCAGCTCCAGCTGGTGTTACATTTGACACATGCTCCGCCCCTCAGTATTTAAAATATTGCGAACTAATTTTAAACGAAATGTGTTTGAAATGTCAAAGAACTGAGTGTGTGTCTAGAAAGTAATACCAGCTGCTTATCTGTTACCAGCTGGTAATGCCCTCTGTGATCAAGCTGGGGTGAGGGGGTTTGAGTTATGAGTAACAGTCGGGCTCCCATGAGGAGAGACAGGGCCAGGAGGATGAAATTGAGTGTAGCTGTCAGCTGCGGCTCATGGTAACATTCTCTCTCCTGTGTCAGAATGTTGTGGGATCAAGTCCAATCGAAGAGAGTTGAAAACCTAATCCAGACGAGCACTCCCAGTGCGACTCTGAATCATAGAATCCCTACAGTGCAGAATGAGGCCATTTGGCCCATCAAGTCCATACAAACAACAATCCCACCAGGCCCTTTTCCTGTTATCCCAAATATTTACCCCGCTAATCTCCCAACGCACTAAGGGGCAATTTTGCATGGCCTAACCTACACATCTGTGGGAGGAAACCGGAACACTGAAGAAACCCACGCAGATACAGGAAGAACATGTAAACTCCACACAGACAGTCATCCGAGGCCAGAATTAAATCCATGTCCCTGGCAACGTGAGGTGGAAGTGCTAACTACTGTGCCACCGTGTCACCCAATGAGTGTTGCATGCTTCAAATGCTGCCCTTCAGAAGCCCCATCTGTCCTCTTGCGTACATGCAAAAGCTGATAAGTTTTAAATATAGAGATTATCAGATCATTAACACATTACAGCTTGAAGGACCTTGATGAGTAGTACTTCATATATTAAAAGGGTGACCATGCTTCCATTAAGTACCTCTGAAATGTAACACACAATTGGACAGCTTGCCACAAAGAAGGTGCTATATAAATGCAAGTCATACTTGTTTAAAAATTGTGCAGATCCAATATCCAAGATGCAAGATTTGCTATCTGACCAGCCATTCAGATCACTCTGAAGGACAGAAGCATCAGCTGCCTTCTGATGAAGGAGATCTGTCTCTATATGTCATTAAGACGTTAGGATGGTGGCGCGGGCTCCTTGGGCCGAAGGGCCTGTTTCCCGTGCTATGTTGTTCTTTGTTCTTTGTTCTGTCACTCACAGCCAGTAACTCAGGTACTGGCATCATGCTCAAGTTAGAAGGTGGTGAAGATTAGGAGCAGCATGTGGATATGACTGGGCAGGGGGAAGAGTGCACGGTAGCTCACTGGGCAGGGTTAGGTTTCAGGCTTTTGCTGCAGAGAACTCAGGTGAGAATATTGATGGGGTAGCGTGCAGGAGAATACAGATGGGCAGGCAGATAAATAACTTTGGTACATTGGCAGTTCTTTCAAAAAGTCTCTTATCACTGTCAAAAACCATAGAGCAGCCTATTCTCTCCATCGTCAAAGTGGTGGCCAACTCCAGGACAACACTTAGGGCCCACACAAGACGCAGTGTGTGGCTGGTACCTGAAATTCGACTGCAAGACAGGCAGAAACTACCCAAAATCTCAGTGCTGAAATGGAAGCTCGGATTGAGGTCATGAGATTGATGCTTTGTCTTGCAGGGTCAGCTTGGTGTATTGCATGTGCTGCCTGCTACCATTATAGCTCTGACGACAGCTCGCAAGGACTGATTGGGATTGCTGTATTCTGTGATGCTGCCTTGTGATAGTGATTTGATTTGATTTATTATTGTCACAAGTATTGGTATACAGTGAAAAGTAATGTTTCTTGTGTGCAGTGCAGAAAAAGCATACCACTCATAGAGAAGGAAAGTCAAGCGTGCAGAATGTAGAGTTGCAATCATAGCTTGGGTGCAGAGAAAGATCAACTTAATGCAAAGTAAGTCCATTCAAAAGCCTGACAGCAGCAGGAAAGAAGTTATTTTTGAGTCACTTGGTTTGTGTCCTCAGACTTTTGTATCTTTTTCCCAAAGGAAGAACGTGGAAGAAAAAATGTCTGGGATGTGTGGGGTCCTTAATCCTGCTGGCTGCTTTTCCGAGGCAGTGGAGAGGTAGTCAGAGTCAATGGGTGAGAAGCTGGTTTGAGTCATGGACTGGACTTCGTTCAAGTCTCTTTGTAGTTTCTTGTGGTCTTGGACAGAGCAGAAACTAGACCAATAATGGTTTTTATGGTGAATCTGTAAAAGTTGGTGAGAGTCATAGCGGATATGCCAAATATTCTTTGTCTTCTGGGAAAGTAGAGGTGATGGTGAGCTTTCTTAACTATAGTGTTAGCGTGGAGGGGCTAGGATAGGTTGCTTTGATCTGAACACATAAAAACCTGAAGCTTTCTACTTTGTCCCTATTGATATAGACAGAGGCATGCCCACACCTATGCTTCCTGAAGTCGTTGACTATCAGCCAACTGGATAGTCTTCATGTACAAGGCTATTCAGGAGGTATTAGCAGAGGATCCTATATTAAGGAGCATCAGACTGAGAAACCCAGGATACCCCTACATATACAGGCTAGAAGCATGAAGGACATTGCTCTTGACTGGGTTCTGAACCAGGGAACATTGACTCAGAATAAAAGTTAGTCCATTTATAGTTGAGATGAGGAGGAATTTCTTCACTCAGAGGGTAATGAATCTTTGGAATTCTCTATCCTAGGGGATATGGAGGCTGAGTGAGTATTCAAGATGAAGATCGATGGATTACTAGATATTAAAGATATGAGGATAGTGAGGGAAAGTGGCATTGAGGTAGAGGATCAGCCATGAGCTGGTTGAATAGCAGAGAAGACTAGAAGGGCCCAATGGCCTACTCTTCCTCCTATTTTCTATGTTTAGACGCCATCTGGTGCGGTTACACAGCAGTTTATTGTTTCCTGTCCACGTAGAGGACCTCATTTATTGCTTCAACTCTATGCTTACTCATCAAATGATGGGACTGAGTGAATACTAATGAAGGTCCCCATTTAAAATGTGTTCCAAAACCTGTGGTGCACATGGCTCTAAGAAGCTTGATTTCCTCCCAGACACTTTGATCTAATCAAACAGCTTGTACATACACAGCGCCTGTAACGTAGTAATTCATCTGACACCTTGGGACGGAGATAATTGAAAGCAAAGACATGGAGCAAAGAAAATCAAGGACACACAAGAAACCAGAATTGGAAGCTGATTACAATCTTCTCCTCAATTTTATAACATTCAACATTAACAGCTGGTGACCTCACCTTTATTACTTCAACCCTGCGCTTACTCATTAAGTTATAGATAGAGTGAACACCAATGAAGATTCCCACTTATATCGGCTCTGTTCTGGAACCAATGGTGCATCAGGCACTAAATTTCTCAAAAGCCTGAAAGTGACTATGAATTCAAAACTGCTTCTTTGAAATGAGCTGCCACAGCACAGTAGAAGTGAGCCTCTTGGAGACAAATCCCCTCTGCCATGCAAGGGCAATGTGCCTGTAACCATTCAACCACAACAAAGATTGTGGAAGAAATCATTCATCCTTAAGCACCACTCCAGGGCAGCTCTTCAGAGCGTTTAAAGTTTATTTATTAATGTCACAAGTATGTTCACATTAACTCTGTAATGAAGCTACTGTGAAAATCCCACAGCGCCACGCTCCGACATGTTCAAGTACATTGAGGGAGAATTTAGCACGGTCAATGCACCTAACCAACATGTCTTTCGGACTGTGGGAGGAAACCAGAGCACCCCGAAGAAGCCCATGCAGACACAAGGCCAACATGCAGACTCCACACACTTAATGACCCAAGCCAAAAATTGAACCTGGGTCCCTGGTGCTGTGAAGCAGCAATGCTAACCACTGTGCCACCACACATTTGTCCAAATTGGTGACTATCTACAGCATTCTGCACAACATCACTATCATGAGGGTGCAGCCTTTGCCAACCAGGAGCTCAGTGAACGAAGAGGAGGAACAAGATGAGAGGAAAGTATGAAAGAGGCATCTGTAACCCTTTTACACTCTACACGCTGTCCAAGAACAACTACTGAGAGTCTGGCCTGAATTTTCCCAGCCCCATGGAGTTAACATGGGGTGGGGTGCTGTAGAGCAGGAGAAAAGATGATTGATGATGGACATGCTCCATAATTAGCTCCTCACTTTCTGCACTTTTCCCAGAGTAAGGATCCTAGAAGTGCCAAATAGCAGGCAACCAATTATGTCACCTAATAGGGAATTATATTGCAATTTTTCCAATGATGCATGGGATTCCCATCATTCAAGAGCCTGGAAATTGAATGTAGGAGGCTTCACAGTGGGAGGACTGAGCACTAAACCATGTGAAAGCTTTTGTTAACTTTTCATTATTAAATTACAGTTCTCACATCTCCCCAAACAAAACATACATCAATGTAGCCACTTCACGTAGAGTGATGTATCTACTAATTGGATAGTCTTTTTTGGAATAACAGTTGCTGCACTTCTACTGAAGGTGATCCCTCAGCAAGTCCACCCTGTGAAAGCAGTTAATAATCTTACCCACAAACCATACCAAATGGACCTCCCAACCCCGACGCCAGATCTGATTAGGTGTGGGTTTTAGAGGCAGTTTCTTAATTAGCCTTCTCTGGAAAAATCCATTCTGGGTTCCAGATTCCACTGAGGTTGCCGTTGGAATTGGAACCCACCCAGGAAAATTCAGCATTCTGTTTCTCCTATGATGTTCACCCATCATCACTACTTCTCCACAATTCCCCACCTTTCCATCCATCTGTTAAGCAGAGTGATCCACTGTCCCTTATCTTACAGATCATTAGGACGGCATGATGGCACAATGGTTAGAATAGCTGCCTCTCAGCACCAGGGACCTAAGTTCACATCCCGACTTGGGTTACTGTCTGTGTGGAGTTTACAAATTCCCCCGTGTTTCTGTGGGTTTCTCCCCGGCACTCCAATTTCCTCCCACAATATAAAGGTGTGCAGATTACGTTGATTGGCCATATTTGGAGGATTAGCAGAGTAAACACATCAGGTTATAGGGATTGGGTCTGGGTGGGATTGTGGTTGGTTAGATTCGATGGGCCGAATGGCCTCCTTCTGCACTGTAAGGACTCTGTGATCCCGTATTTGAGGAAACTGTCCTGTGTTGCATACTTCCATGAAGCTATTTTTCCCATAATTTAGACTTTAAATTTTGTGCACGTGTTGTCCCGCTGTTTATATGCTTTTACAATCTGATAGCATCTCCTCTAACCAATATCCTTGCTGGTACAGACTCTGTGCTGGAGTGTTCATTCATTTTCTCCACCAGAATTGGTCACCACTATGCTAAGTCCCATTATAGATGCTCTTGGCCAAAATCCTGAAGTATATGGATTTTAGTAAGTTGTTTGACAAAGTCCCTCATGGGAGGTTAGTTGAGAAGGTCAAGGCTCAAGGGATACAAGCACAAGTAGCTAGATGGATAAGTAATAATGGAAGGGTGTTTTTCTAGCTGGAGGTCGGTCACTAGTGGTGTGCCGCAGGGCTTGGTACTGGGACCTCTTCCCAGTATTATATATAATGACTTGGAAGAGGGAGTAAGTGGAGTGATCAGCAAGTTTACAGACAATACAAAGGTGACTGGACTTGCGGAAAGTGAGGAGCATTGTCAGGCGATGCAGCAGGACATAGATAGGCTGGTAGCTTGGGCAGATAGATGGCAGATGGAATTCAATCCTGATAAATGTGAGATGATACATTTCGGGAGAAAGAATGTAGGGGGGAGGTATATGATAAAGGGTAGACCTATTAAGAGTATAGAAATGCAGAGGGACCTGGGGGTGAGGGTGAACAAGTCTCTGAAGGTGACAGAGCAGGTGGAGAAGGTTGTGAAGAAGGCATATAGTATGCAAGCCTTTATAGGAAGGGGTATAGAGTACAAAAGCTGGCCTTTAATGTTGCAGTTGTATAAAACGTTGGTTAGAATTCATTTGGAATACTGCGTCCAGTTCTAGTCGCCTTACTACCGGCAGGGCGTGGAGACTCTGGAGAGAGTGCAGAGGAGGTTTACCAGAATTCTGCCTGGTATGGAAGGTCTGAGTTACGAGGAGAGGTTAGGCAAATTGGGACTGTTTTTCTTAGAAAGACGTAGACTTAGAGGAGATCTAATAGAGGTGTACAAGATTATGAGGGGTATAGATAGAGTAAACAGGGTTAAGCTTTTTCCTAGGATGGACTCAAATAGTACGAGGGGTCACGGGCTTAGGGTGATGGGGGGTAAGGTATAATTTGGATGCTAGAGGGAGTTTTTTCACGCAGAGGGTGGCGGGGGTATGGAATGAGCTGCCAAGTAAAGTGGTGGAGGCAGGTACTTTGGAATTATTTAAGAAATACTTAGATGGGCACATGAACAGAATGGGAATGGAGGGGTATAGAAAACTAATTTAAAATAGGGATCATGAGCCTTGGGAGTCCCTGGGAAGTGTGTAAATAGATGATGATATTGATGTACTTGTTTTTATCCTACAGGTGCTTTGGTCCACCTTGTTGTCTAACAAGGGGCATACACGCGATGGGTCGTGAGAGGGCTGCTCTTGGATTTTTTTGAGAGTATCCTAGTGCTTCACGTCATTAGTGTACGCTTGACCTGGACCATTTGATGGGCAACACGACAGCTCAGTGACTATCGCTGTGCTGTGCAGATACATGGATTTGGGCCTGTGTCTGTGGGAGTTTGCGCATTCTCCCCATGCTTGCGTGGGTTTTCTCCGAGTGCTCCGGTTTCCTCCCACATCCCAAAGATATGCTCTTAGGCTAATTGGCAAAACAAATTCTCCCTAAATTGTCTCAAGTTTGGTTTTTAATCTACAGATCTATAAACATAGACAAAGATCACGGGTAGAGATGGGAACATCGGGGTGGCGACGCAGGCTCGTTGGGCCGAAGGGCCTGTTTCCCGTGCTGTTTTGTTCTTTGTTCTAAAAACCACCAGCAAAAAAAATCCCTGACAACTTAATCCAAAGCACATCTAATAAAGCATGCAAATGGGATTATTTACCCTTGTGCATCCCCGCGGTGGTTTTCTTGTAGGAGTCTTTGCCTGGCCAACGCTTCTACACCATGCTTTCTCTGTACCTGTATAGTAGCTGCTGACTTTCACTGGCAGGAGATTGCAGGGTGTCCTCAAGTGGCTTTGGACTCTGAGGGTCTGGCATTGAATCACAGCATCTCGGGCAGCAGCAGTCTGGGCTGGTTGGCTGGACGGCAGTCGTGAGGGAATTGGCTATAATAAGGGAATGCGACAGCTTTGTGAACCAAAGAGCCACTGGCACTCTCCTTGAGTGGAGCATCAGTAATCAAATTTAAAAAGATTTCTGTTCCATTAGAGAGCCTACATTTTTGAGCACTGAGACTCAGCTACGAGACACTGGAGAGTTGGGAACCCATGGATAGCAAAGAGTGATCCTACTCTGGATATTTAAACTAAGTGACTTTCCCCCTCATCTTATCCCCAGAGGGTGAGTACAGGGCAGTGATATACAGGGCTTTTGTATTAATGTAAAACTATAGCTTTGATCAAATAACCCAGACTGAAAGCGTGAATGTCTGAGAAGAAACAAGCCTTGAACTCAGACTGCAGGACTGGGCCTCAGTACTTTTCCACTACGTGTTGGCATTAAACAAGGCTGTGGTGTTTTTTTACCTTTTCCATTTCCAAGCACAATGGAGAGGGATCAGATAACACCATCAGCTCACTGCAAGTCTGCAATCGAAACCCTTTCTAAATATATGGACTTGGAGATTACACTACAGCTTTAAATTTCCCCTTGCAGATCTCTTCAATCTGTGGAAAAAACAACAACAAATTGCATTTATGTAGTGTCTTTAATGTAATAAAACATCCCAGCACACTTCACAGGAGCATTACAGAGCAACGTTTAACACCAAACCACGGAAAGAGATATTGGGGCAGGTGCCTGAAGGCTTGGCCGAAGAGACAGCTTTTAAGGAATGCCTTAAGGAGGCAAAAGAGATGGAGAAGTCGAGGAAGATAAAGGCATAGCCATCAAAAATGGAGCTACTAAAATCAGGGATGCACAAGAGGTCAGAATTAGATAAGTGTAGATATCTCAGGCAGTTTTAAGGCTGGAGGAGATAAAAGAGATAAGCAGGGACAAACCCATGGAGGGATTTGAAAACAAGGCAGACTGTATTAAAACTGAGGCATAGCTAAGATTGGCACAAGTATAGGTCAATGGGCATTGTGGCGATGTGTGAATGGAACTTAAACAAGTTCAGATAAAGTTTTGAGAGCTTCCTGCCTAACAGCACCGTGAGTATACCAGCACAGCACAAACTGCAGTGATTCTAAAAAGTGAATCATAGAATCCCTACAGTGCAGGAGGAGGCATTTGGTCCATCAAACCACAATCGAACCGGAATCCTTGTGAGGCAGCAGTGCTAACCACTGTGCCACCATGCCCTCCAATAAATTTACTTTCCCTGCTTCACTATCAGCTTCTCATTAGGGATGGGCAACAACTTCTGGCCTTGCAAGGAGAGCCCACATCTCATGGAAGAATTTTTTAAAACATGGAAATAGACGATCTTACAGATGCCGTGGACGTGTAGTCACCTCTGGGTCAAGTATGACACCAAAGTGGGTCTCACCTCAGACAGCTGTCAGGGAGAGAGACGGAGTCATGGAGAAGCAACAGACTTCATGACAGCTCAGTTTTAGGTAAGATATATCAATTGTGTATTATATGTTTTACTGAGTGCAGCTCTGAAAAGTGCATTGTATGATGCGGTATAATACAACAAACTTTTTGTGTAGTACTGTATAATACAATGCACTTTCACATGAGCCTTTAAACCCATCATCATAACCTTTTATTTCTTCCTCCTTTATGTGATTATCTGGTTCATTCTTCAATGCATTTATGCTATTCACCTCAACGACTTGTGTTAGCTAGTTCTACATTTTAACCACTGTCTCGCTAAAGAACATTCTCCTGAATTCCTGAATGAGAATAATAACATTAAGGTATTCAGCACTGTAGGGATTAATGTGGGACTTGAGGAAACAATACCGTACATGTTTTGATGTCGGTCACATGAGAGTAGTAGCGTTTAGGAATGAGTTTGGTATATGTCGACATGGAGCTAGAACTTAGTCAGGATGGTAACCAATATATTATATGGTTATGTGCTGTTAATATACAAGTATTGTTCAACTATACAAATCTCTAGACCTCTTTTTGAGACAACATACAACCTTACAACATGGTGGCAGCAAGCCTCTAAAATCCCTAAGAATGATGAAGTAAAGAAACCTGAGGGAAGTCTATCTAACTTGAAGACAGTGAACACAGAGCTGAAGATTTCCAAACAGTTCCATTACAGGCATGGATGCTGAAAGGAAAAAGAAAGATCCACTGTGCCATGTAAAAGGACTACATCAGAGTATATCTATAAATGGTCACCTTACAAATTCTAAATTGGACAAAGAAGTCACTGTGAAGGTCCAGGTAGATCAGAAGCCTTGGCTAAAAGACCTCTGGCTATAGACGACAGACTGTATGTTCCCGAGGCATTCAGACACTGGGCATGATTCAAGAGCAATTCCAGTATAGTAATAAGCAAACAATCTAAATTCTGTATGTCCGCCATCAATCCTTTCCTCTCCTGAGCAGGGATGCCTGTCTTACCCTCAAGCTCCTCAAAATGGCAGAAGATGGCAGATAAATGTGCCTTTTTTCTGGTTGACAAGCTGTAACTAGTGGTGTGCCACAGGATTAGGTCCTCAGGCTGCAATTATTTACAACCTATATTAATGGCTTGGATGCAGGGATAGAATGTACAATAGCCAAGTTTACAGACAATACTAAAATAGGTGGGAAAGCATGTTGCAGTGAGGAAATGAGACATTTGCAAATGGATAAGTGAGTGGGTCACGTTATTCGGATGGAATTTAATGTGTGTAAGTATGAGATTGTCCATTTTGGACACTGAATTGAGAATCCTGATAGGTCTACCAGTGCTGATAATTGTAAATGAGACATTTTTGGAATGGTACTCTTTGCAGAGACAGTTATTCCAGCTCCTTAGCAGGTGGCAAAATAATATTATTCTTCAGTTAGATTAGCCAAACCTCTAGATGAGCACCAACATGTTTAAAATAGAAGATGCAGAGAATGAGCCACCATTGAAAGTTGAGCACAAACTTCAGAATCAAACAAATGCTGCCACAGACCCAGGAAAAACTACAGCAACCAAGTTGGAGTTTGAAGCACACACACACACACACACACGGAAGTTAATCCCGGAGCAGGAGATAAACAAGCGCTAACTCATCAAGATAAAATTCAGGGAGGCACAAGTGCATATACAGAAACAGAGCACAACATTAAAAGCCAAACTGCAGGCTGAGTTCAAGGAGGAGGAATGTACAAATATTAGGGTGATAAACTTTCAACTTCTAGGAAGATTATGGCATACCCCAACAATAAAGAAAGCCTGAATCTATTCTATGAATGAACAGAGTGAACAGCCCCTCCAGAAGGAGAAGAATAAGAATTCTTATAAGACTTATAAGAATACTGTACAGGGTAATGGTGCCTCTGGTACCAGCAAGCACCTCCCACTGTGCTACCCTGCTCCTGCATCCAGCACCGTGGTCCTAATTATACTGTTCCTAGAAAAAAAAACATTACTCTTGTTTCATACCAGGGTGGTGTAAGATTATTCTTAATACAGAAGTGCTAGGTGAATATGTTCTATTATGCAAAGTTGTGCTGTTCTGGGATCATTTTGTGGCATCATATATTTCTCACAACCCAGACTCCAATGTCAAAGAAATTGTGCTGCACTGAGTTGAAATTGACAAATATTGTATTTGGCTGCTGCCTTTACATTTGATGTTTTTTTCTGCGCCTTCAGACTGTTCCATCAGCCCTTTCCCCTCTGACCTGTTCCCTCAGACTGTTCCATCAGCCCTTTCCCCTCTGACCTGTTTCCCTCAGACTGTTCCATCAGTCCTTTCCCCTCTGACCTGTTTCCCTCAGACTGTTCCATCAGCCCTTTCCCCTCTGACCTGTTTCCCTCAGACTATTCCATCAGCCCTTTCCCCTCTGACCTGTTTCCCTCAGACTGTTCCATCAGCCCTTTCCCCTCTGACCTTTTCCCTCAGACTGTTCCATCAGCCCTTTCCCCTCTGACCTGTTTCCCTCAGACTATTCCATCAGCCCTTTCCCCTCTGACTTTTCCCTCAGACTGTTCATCAGCCCTTTCCCTCTGATCTGTGCTCCTCAGACTATTCCATCAGCCCTTTCTCTTCTGACCTGTTTCCCTCAGACTGTTCCATCAGCCCTTTCCCCTCTGACCTGTGCTCCTCAGACTATTCCATCAGCCCTTTCCCCTCTGACCTGTTTCCCTCAGACTGTTCCATCAGCCCTTTCCCCTCTGACCTGTGCTCCTCAGACTATTCCATCAGTCCTTTCCCCTCTGACCTGTTTCCCTCAGACTGTTCCATCAGCCTTTTCCCCTCTAATCTGCATCCTTCAGAATGTTCCATCAGCCCTTTCCCCTCTGACCTGTGCCCCTAAGACTGTTCCATCAGCCCTTTCCCCTCTGACCTGTGCCCTCAACTATTCCATGAGCTCTTTCCCCTCTGATCTGTGCCCCTCAGACTATTCCATCAGCCCTTTCCCCTCTGATCTGTGCCCCTCAGACTATTCCATCAGCCCTTTCCCCTCTGACCTGTGCCCTCAGACTATTCCATGAGCTCTTTCCCTCTGATCTGTGCCCCTCAGACTATTCCATCAGCCCTTTCCCCTCTGACCTGTTTCCCTCAGACTATTCCATCAGCCCTTTCCCCTCTGACCTGTTTTCCTCAGAGTGTTCCAACAGCCCTTTCCCCTCTGACCTGTGCCCCTCAGGCTGTTCCATCAGCCCTTTCCCCTCTAAATCTGTATCTCTTAGGCTACAATTATGCAAACTCTTTCTGTCCTCCTGGGAAGGCAATAACAAAATGCTGTAACACTGCCAGCTTTCAATTATCAGAGATCTGATGGCCTGTAATCCCCATTCTCCACTCACTTAATCCCAAAAGGTATGTGTAACACCATTCAGCAGCATGTAAATGAATGCTAGCTATTTAAATTGCCTTCTATCCACACTGATGTGGGTTCAACCTTCCCACTAGCCATTTAATATAGCCATCAGTTTCCATTGCCAGAATTCTTACTCTCCTGCTCCTGCCTGATTCTGTGGCCTTCCCCCCCACCGCTAAACCTATTTAAATGGGTTGCACTAAATCCACCCTCTATATGGCAAATGCAAATTGAAAACAGTTTGCAGGAGCAAAACTAAAATCATTAACCATTCTGCAATTGGTTCAGCAAAATTCAACACTTTTGTAAATTTGCTTTCACCTGCACAATGCTTCCCCTTTGAGAAGAAATAAGATGGAAATGGTGGAAACCAAGGTAAATAATATCAGCACTTTCTGTGCGAGTCGCCAAACAATATTTCAACGGGGTTCCAGTGTAACAGATCCTAGTCCCATGTTTGCCCTCACCAATCTGATTTCGAACTTAAAATCAAGCAGAATACAGCTGGAAGCATAAGAATATAGAAAGGTCATACGGTCCCTCAAATCCATCTTGCCATTCAATGTGATCATGGCTGATCTATGACAGTTCACACTAGCTGGCAGTTTTGTCATGATGCTATTTTCTAAAGGTTGCAACAGTTTTGCTTCTTTCCATCCAATGTAGTATAAGCATGGGATCTACAAACGTGGAGGAATTTTTTTAGGGATTGGACAGTTCTACCCTTTCATTTATCTAGCAGATGAGAATAAAACCCTCATAATTATGTTGGAGTCTTCTAAGCAAACTATCAAACTTGTCACTCCTTATACAACTTTATATTTTCTGTGATCAACGACTAGTCCCATACTCCATTATATTCTGTACAGCCTCACATTCTATTGTACAATCATCTTTCACTTTTACTATCAATCTATTATTTTACCCAAATGTTTTCTGTTGTTCACCCCCAACATCGTGTAGCTCCCAAAGATATTTTTTCTGCTCTGAAGAAAAACTATGCTTGTTTCATTGCTCAGTTATTTTCTCCCCAGGAATATTCTTACAATGCTGTCTAGGGACACAAAGATACTATCAATCTCTTACCCAGTGAAAACTATATGAATAAATAATTAATCATATTCTGTCCACTGTCAATCTTCTCGCTTTCGTGACTAATTGATCTTTTAGGAGGCTATATTTTTCACTTATACTGCTGCAAATCAAGACATTTATTTAAAAATTCTGAAATTAGATTATTTATGTTTTGATTACTTTCCAATTTGTACGCTCTATTACCAGAAACAGTATTTGAAAAGTTAATAAGTCTACTGTCACACCAAGTATTTTTCAAAGGATAATCCAGGAAGTTGGAGACCACAAAAGTTTTTGCAATGGATTTCACAAGGTCATTGAAGGTGAACACATTTATCTTGGCAATTCATGTCAGATCACTAAACATCTTTCTGCACCACATCCATGTTCTTGGAGCAAATCTCCTGACATTGATCTCTGGTGATACTTGTTCCCAGAGAGCATCCATCAGGAAGGCATCGTACCCTCTGCAGTGTATTGCTCCCTTTCCCCGCATCTTGAACCAAGACTGTCAGAAAACATAGGGGTGTACATTCTCACATGTTCAGTCTTCCCTCAAAGTATCACAGCACTGATTTATCATGCAAAACTCCCATGACTTCTTGCAGCCACAATGTAGTTTCCCTTTCAGAAGGGCAAGCTGTTTTGAAGTTGTACTAGCCACACATATTTTCAGGCCCCCTGCTGATTTGGGCCATAAATGAAGAGTACAACTGCGCACAGCAATTATTAAAAACAGGTAACGCAAATTTTATATGTGGCACACAATGAACAGTATGAGTTACACACCACAATCGTCATACCAGTAGAGATAGGGTGGAGGCAAAGGCTTGGGTCAAATGCTCTTTCGAAGAGTTAGTACAGACTCGATGGGCCAAATGGCCTTGTTCTGCTCTGTAGGAATTCTATGGATCAGAGCGTTAGGGTGGAAACTTAGGGCTAAAACTAACGGAGTGGTTATCTCTGGTTTGTTACCTGTGCCGCGGGATGGCATAGAAAAGAATAGGGAGAGAGAACATTTGAACTCGTGGCTAAAGGGATGGTGCAGGAGGGAAGGGTTCAGGTATTTGGACAATTGGGGCTCATTCTGGGGAAGGTGGGACCTCTACAAGAGGGATGGTCTGCACCTGAACCGGAGAGGTACCAATATCTTGGGGGGTAAATTTGCCAGTGCTATTCGGGGGGGTTTAAACTGATTCGGGGGGGGAATGGGAACCTGAATTGTTGTGCCAGTATACAGGAGGATGTGAATAGGGAGGTCACGGATAAGGTTTCTAGGTTGCAGCAGTATAGTGGCAAACGGGAGGGTGGTTTGAAGTGTGTATACTTTAATGCGAGGGCATAGGCAATAAGGTGGATGAATTTGCAGCCTGGATTGGTGCTTGGGACTTCGATGTTGTGGCCATTTCAGAGACGTGGATAGAGCAGGGGCAGGAATGGTTGATGCAGGTTCCGGGGTTCAGATGTTTCAGTCAGAGCAGAGGTGGTGGTAGAAGAGGGGGAGGAGTGGCATTGTTAGTTAAGATGTAAAGATGCCGGTGTTCGATTGGGGTGGTAAGAACTCAGTAAGAATTTAGCAACACCAATTTTTAATCCAACCAATTTATTTGATAGTAAAATTGCGAGCTTTCAACACTCTGTGTCTTCAACACTCAGTGTTCTGGTCTGCAATAGCACACATCAGCACAGACAGTCAGAGATTGCTGATTAGAATGCGAATCCTTACATCTAACCTGCTATTCAAGTGTTAAAGTGGCTAACAATGTGTGTGAAGGGAATCCTGAGCATTGGTTAGAGAATTGTGTATTTTCTCCAGACAGCACAGTAAGTGAGGTTTTTTGCTAACCCAGGCAAGTTACGGGGGTTACAGATAGTGTGTCATGAAGCCAAGATCCCTGTTAAGACCGTCCTCATGTGTGCGGAGCTTGGCTATCAGTCTCTGCTCAGCGACTCTGCGCTGTCGTGTATCACGAAAGCCCCCTTGAAGAACATTTACCCGCAGGTCGGAGGCCGAATGCCCATGACTGCTGAAGTGTTCGCCCACAGGAAGGGAACTGTTTTGCCTGGTGATTGTTGAGCGATGCTCATTCATCCGCTGTCATAGTGTTTGCATGGTCTCCCCAATGTACCATGCTTCGGGACATCCTTTCTTGCAACGTATTAGTAGACAATGTTGGCCGAGTTGCAAGAGTATGTACCGTACACCTGGTGAATGGTATCCTCACGTTTGATGATGTCGTCCATGTCTATGATCCGGCATGTCTTGCAGAGGTTGCTGTGGCAGGGTTGTGTGGTATTGTGGTCACTGTTCTCCTGAAGGTTGGGTAGTTTGCTGCGAACAATGATCTGTTTGAGGTTGTGCGGTTGTCTGAAAGCAAGAAGTGGGGGGGTGGGGATGGCCCTAGCGAGATGTTCATCGTCATCAATGATATGTTGAAGACTCCGGAGAAGATGTTGTAGCTTCTCCGCTCCGGGGAAGTACTGGACAACAAAGGGTACAACAAAGGTGAAGGCACATGGTATACAGGGCCAGGTATGTAGATGGGTAGAGAACTGGCTAGGGAGGAAGAGACAGCGGGTAGTAGTGGAAGGCTCTTTTTCCAACTGGAGGTCTGTCACTAGTGGTGTGCCACAGGGCTCAGTACTAGGACCCCTTCTATTTGTGGTGTATATAAATGACTTGGAAGAGGGGGTGGGTGGTGTGATCAGCAAATTTGCTGATGACACTAAGATGATTGGATTGGCGGGTACTGAGGAGCAGTGCCTGGCAATACAACATGACATAGATAGGCTGGTAGATTGGGCAGATAGATGGCAAATGGAATTTAATCCGGATAAATGCGAGGTGATGCATTTTGGCCGGAATAATGTAGAGGGGAGTTATAGGATAAAAGGTAAAACTATCCGGAGTATAGAGATGCAGAGAGACCTGGGGGTGCAAGTTCACAAGTCTCTGAAGGTATCAGTACAGGTGGAGAATGTGGTAAAAAAAGCGTATGGTATGTTAGCCTTCATAGGAAGGGGTATAGAATACAAGAGTAGGAGTCTGATGTTGCAGGTGTATAGAACGTTGGTTAGGCCTCATCTGGAGTACTGCGTCCAGTTCTGGTCGCTGTACTACAGGAAGGATGTAGAGGCCCTGGAGAGAGTGCAGAGGAGATTTACCAGGATGCTGCCTGGTATGGAAGGGCTGTCTTCCAAGGAAAGATTGAAAACACTGGGGTTGTTTTCCCTTGAAAGACGTCGGCTGAGAGGGGATCTTTTAGAGGTATATAAGATTATGAGGGTTATAGATAGAGTAAATGGTGTTAAGCTTTTTCCACCATTAGAAATGGATAGAATGAGGGGTCACGGGCTCAGGGTGAGGGGGGGGGTTTGTATAAGATGAATATTAGAGGCCAGTTTTTCACACAAAGGGTGGTGGGGATGTGGAATGCACTGCCGAGTAAGGTGGTGGGAGCAGGCACGCTAGGGTTGTTTAAGGGTCTCTTGGACAGCCACATGAGCGGTCTGCAGATAGAGGGATATAGCAGGACTGTTTGAATATCAGGAGGACCAAATAGTAGTAGACTATCTTTTAGTTTCGTCTCGGGAATGTCTTAGTTTTTTTAGCATGTTTAATTAAGTCTTATTTGTTTCCGCAGGCAATTCGGTCCACCTTGTTGACCAACAAGGGGCATGCATGCGGCATGTCGTGCGAGAGCTGCTCTTGGAGGTTGCTTCAGGAGTTGCCTAGTGCTTCACGTCGTCAGTGTATGCTTAAACTGGACCATCTGATGGGCAACATGACAGCTCAGAGACTATCGCTGTTGCTGTGCTGACACATGGATTTGGGCCTGTGTCTGCGGGAGTTTGCGCGTTCTCCCCGTGGTTGCGTGGGTTTCCTCCGGGTGCTCCGGTTTCCTCCCACATCCCAAAAATGTGCTCTTAGGCTGATTGGGTAACAAATTGTCCCTATATTGGGCCCTATATGGAATCTTCAACAATAGGCATAGCCTAAAGTCAAGGATATGTCATTAAGACGTTAGGACGGCGGCGTGGGCTCGTTGGGCCGAAGGGCCTGTTTCCCATGCTGTGTTGCTCTTTGTTCTTTGTTTGTTCTTTGATTCCCTTCACACACATTGTTAGCCACTTTAACACTTGAATAGCAGGTTAGATGTAAAGATTCGCATTCTAATCAGCAATCTCTGACTGTCTGTGCTGATGTGTGCTATTGCAGACCAGAACACTGCATTTGCCTGAGGAAGACACAGAGTGTTGAAAGCTCGCAATTTTACTATCAAATAAATCGGTTGGATTAAAAATTGGTGTTGCTAAATTCTTACTGAATTGTTAGTTAAGGACAGCATTACGGTGGCAGAAAAGACATTTGATGTGGACTTGTCTGCTGAGGTAGTGTGGGCTGAGATTAGAAACAAGAAAGGAGAGGTCACACTGTTGGGAGTTTTTTATAGGCCTCCAAAAAGTTCCAGAGAAGTAGAGGAAGGGATTGCAAAGTTGATCCTGGATAGGTGTGAAAGTAACAGGGTAGTTGTAATGGGGGACTTTAACTTTTCTAATATCGATTGGAAAAGCTATAGTTCAAGTACGTTAGAGGGGTCAGTTTTTGTTCAATGTGTGTTCAAAGGTTTCATGACTCAGTATGTAGATAGGCCAACAAGAGGTGAGGCTATATTGGATTTGGTATTGGGTAATGAACCAGACCAGGTGTTAGACTTGGAGGTGGGTGAGCACTTTGGTGATAGTGACCACAATTCGGTTACGTTTACCTTAGTGATGGAAAGGGATGGGCACGTACCGAATAACAGTAGTTATAGCTGGGGGAAAGGTAATTATGAGGCTATTAGGAGAGATTTAGGATGCATAGGGTGGAGCAGGAAATTGCAGGGGCTGGGGACATCTGAAATGTGGAGCGTATTTAAGGAACAGCTTCTGCATGTCCTTAATGAATATGTACCTGCCAGGCAGGGAGGAAGTGGTCGAGTGAGGGAACCATGGTGTACTAGGGAAGTTGAATCTCTGGTGAAGAGGAAGAAGGAGGCTTATATAATGATGAGACGTGAAGGCTCAGTTAGGGCAATGGAGAGCTATAAATCAGCCAGGAAGGAGCTAAAGAGGGAGTTGAGAAGAGCTAGAAGAGGACACGAGAAGACTTTGGCGGATAGGATTAAGGAGAATCCTAAAGCTTTTTACAGGTATATAAATAATAAAAGATTGGTTAGGGCAAGATTAGGGCCAGTCAGAGATAGCAGTGGGAAGTTGTGCGTGGAGCCTGAGGAGATAGGAAAGACACTGAATGAGTATTTTTCGTCAGTATTCACGCAGGAGAAAGACAATGTTGTCGGGGAAAATACTGCGATACCAGGTTGTAGACTGGGCAGGATTGAGGTTCATAAGGAGGAGGTGTTAGCGAATCTTGAGGGTATGAAAATTGATAAGTCCCCTGGGCCAGATGGGATTTACCCTAGGATTCTCTGGGAGGCTAGAGAGGAGATTGCAGAGCCTTTGGCTTTGATCTTCATATCGTCGTTAGCTACAGGTATAGTGCCGGAAGACTGGAGGATGGCAAATGTTGTCCCTTTGTTCAAAAAGGGGAGTAGGGACCATCCTGGAAATTATAGACCGGTGAGCCTGACTTCTGTTGTGGGCAAGGTCTTGGAAAGAATTATAAGGGATAGGATTTATAAGCATCTAGAGAGAAATAAATTGATTAGGGATAGTCAGCATGGTTTTGTGAAGGGTAGATCGTGCCTCACAAACCTTATTGAGTTTTTTGTGGAGGTGACCAAAGAGGTAGATAAGGGTAAGGCAGTTGATGTAGAGTATATGGATTTTAGCAAAGCGTTTGATAAGGTTCCCCACGGTAGGCTAATTCAGAAAGTGCAGATGCATGGGATTGAAGGTGATTTAGCAGTTTGGATTAGGAATTGGCTAGCTGATAGAAGACAGAGGATGGTGGTTGATGGGAAATATTCAACCTGGAGTGCAGTTACAAGTGGTGTAACTCAAGGATCTATTTTAGGGCCACTGCTGTTTGTCATTTTTATAAATGACCTAGATGAGGGTGTAGAGGGTTGGATTAGTAAATTTGCTGACGATACCAAAGTGGGGGGAGTTGTAGACAGCGAGGATGGATGTTACAGTTTGCAGAGGGACATAGATAGGTTGCAGAGCTGGGCCGTGAGGTGGCAAATGGAATTCAATACGGATAAGTGTGAGGTGATTCACTTTGGTAGGAATAACAGGCATATGAAATATAGGGCTAATGGAAGGACCCTTAATAGTGTTGTCGAGCAGAGGGATCTTGGGGTACAAGTACATAGCTCTTTGAAAGTTGGCATCCAGGTTGATAAAGTTGTTAAGAAGGCGTACGGTGAGTAAGCTTTTATTGGTAGAGGGATTGAATTTAGGAACCGTGAGGTTATGTTACAACTGTACAAAACTCTGGTGCGGCCGCACTTGGAGTATTGCGTACAGTTCTGGTCGCCGCATTATAAGAAAGATGTGGAAGCATTGGAAAGGGTGCAGAGGAGGTTTACCAGGATGTTGCCTGGTATGGTGGGAAGGCCTTATGAGGAAAGGCTGAGGGACCTGAGGTTATTTTCATTAGAGAGAAGAAGGTTACGCGGTGACCTAATTGAGGCGTATAAGATAATCAAGGGATTGGATAGGGTGGATAGTGAGAGCCTTTTTCCTCGGATGGTGATGACCAACACGAGGGGACATAACTTTAAATTAAGAGGTGGTAGTTATAGGACGGATGTCAGAGGCAGGTTCTTCACACAGAGGGTGGTGAGGGCGTGGAATGCCCTGCCTGCAGCAGTTGTGGACTCGCCTACTTGGGGGCATTCAAATGTTCGGTGGATAGGCATATGGATGATATTGGAATAGTTTAGGTTAGAGGGTCCACTGGCCGGCGCAACTTCGAGGGCTGAAGGGCCTGTACTGCGCTGTAATGTTCTATGTTCTATGTTCTATGTTCAGTGTCTGGAGGTTTAAACCCCACTACATCTTTACATATCTCTGCATTTTCAGAGTTACTACAGCAGGTTCCTTCACCCCAGATGGATGTTGCCCCGATGCAGCAATTAGCCACCTCTAAGTAAAAGCAAACATAGGGGTTTCGAAACTGAGCGGTTGCTAAATTGTGGCATATACTGGGTTCAATCACCAGCAAGCAGAACTATTGCAAACTGACCAACAGTCACACTGGTATAACAGCAGTGGGCTGTGGGCATTAGTCACTCCATCAAAGCCACTGTCATTCTGGACTACAGACAAAGACCTGAAGTGAATTGGGAAGGGGTAGAAAGTGAACAGGAAAGGAATGAACAGTGATGCACAGTTTAACATGGAACCAGGAGCAACATTCCTGCTCCAAACTTTTTACAGATTTCAAGAAGTCTCCAGCAATCCCTTTAAGGATGATAGGTTATGTTGCATATAGACCAGTTATCCTGAACTGCACAGGTCAGGTACCTACTGTGTTCAGGATGAACCCATTTCCAGTCTGGGTTTTAAAACTGTGTTCGGAATCTAATTAACAATTTGAAGGCTACCACTGTCTATTTCCATCTGCCAATAACACATTTACAGTACAGCATTGGATATGTTTCCAATTACGTGGAAGGCTGCTCCCCTTCCCTCCACTTAAATTGGAGCCTTACTTGTCTGCCACCTTTATGTCGGCACAAAATTCAATTCCCTGCTTCCTTAGACATGGTTAGCCTTCCATATACAGGAGTCTGAAAGGGTCAAGAGATACAATCCCTAGCTCAAGATTAGGAATAGAACCCTTCTTCAATACCACATAATTCAGAATAATTACCACATCTCCTTCCTCTCATACATTGGTGAAAAATCCACAATCTAGCATTATCAGTGTTAGTGGACCCAAGTGACATGCATGCGGATGCGAGGTGGCACGGTGGCACAGTGCTTAGCAATGCTGCCTCATAGCACCACGAATCCAGGTTCAATTCCATCCTTGGGTAACTGTGTGGAGTTTGCACATTCTCCCCATGTCTGCATGAGTTTCCTTTGGGTGCTCCAGTTTCCTCCCAGAGTCCAAAGATGTGCTGATTAGGTTGATTGGCCATGCTGAAATGGCCCTTAGTGTTAGAGAAGGTTAGCAGCGTAAGTACAGGAATAGGCTGGGATTATTATTGGTGAAATCTCAATGAGCACTATAGGGGATCTATGATTCTATGAGAACCCTCCCCCCAAGTACTAATTGTCCCATAATAGGCATGAATTTACTTAATTGAGATTCACTCCCTTTTAAGTAAAACTTTTTTTTTACTGACCATTCCATTACACCTGAATGAAAGCACAGCATTGCACCGCTGACACAGTACAATTTTTGGCATGTTAAGACCGCACATTGGCATTTGGTTCCCCCATCATTTGTGCATGCCATTATGCACCTTGGACCATTAGTCTCCTGTTTTGTTGCCACCATATTACCTACTTGACACTGAATGTATCAGAATCTCATCAGTTTATTGAACACTCAGTTGATGTGGTAAGCCTGTCTCCACTTCCCCCCCATTGCACTTCCCAATTTTCCTTCCTCACATTCCCATGAGATCACACCATGTTCCGTTCGCGTGACTATGTCAGGTGGACCTTCATTTGTAACTATCTTATATTTATGTCACCTAGAGTAGCAACTCTTATTGGATGCCAAGAGGTTTCTCTTCCCTTCTCCAACCATTTTCCTCATCTCCATTATTTTTATAGCTCATAAACAAAAGCATTCAATAAAAATAAAACAACTATAAGATATATTTCTCCCTCGTTTGTTTGCAGCAATCTCCAGAACAATCCTGGAGGGTTGGCGTATGAGCACAATCTGGAATATCCTTAAAAAAATCTTTTAACAGCAATCCATGCAATTCATGAACTCAATTTACGTTTTCTCCCTTTAAGAGCACCAAGAATTAATTGTTAATCCACATCTTAATCCATTGAGTGACAGTAGCAACTTTTCTGTCTACCTATTTTACCTCATTAACAAATCAAATATCGTTAGCAAACCATGTAATTCCCTGTTTTTAAAAACAGAACTCCTGTCAACTTTGATTAAGTTCAGCAATCCATGTGCACCTATTTAGCATACTTGTGAGTGAGTGAATGACATTATAGGCTGGTGAATTGGATACCCTGCATCAATAGATGAACAGCTGCATAAGTGCAACAAGCACTATTTTTATCTGTTCTGGTCTAGAAGTAAAGCTTAATTCTGGTGCAGTTATGGATTTCTCAGTATTCCCCTGCCATTAATATTTTCTCATGATGTCTAATCATTCAAAATTAAATATTTTCAGTGATTCATAAATTCTGATGGTGCTTTAGTCATTTCCAGTGCTTTAGAATGTCACATAATTTTATATTAGTGATGACCGGTGATTCAGTATGATTTCCAGTGATTCAATACCGGTGATTTCTGTGATTCTATATTAATGATTTCCAATGATTCTGTATTAGCAATTTCCAGGAATTCTATTTATTTATTTCCAGTGATTTATTTCACAATTTTGTACAAGTGATTTCTATTGATTCTGTATGAATGATTTCCACTGATTCTGGATTAGTAATTTCCAGTGATTTAGTGTTTGTGATTTCCACTGATTTTAGGTAACTAATTTCCACTGATTTTATGTTAATGATTTTTAATGGGTTTGTATGAGCAATTTCTAGTACTTCTATAGCCTTTTATTTATGGGGTATGAGTGTCACTAGCTGGACAAACTAGTTAATTAGATAACTGGTTTGTAGAGGCTAGATTTAGTTGAGTATAAACATAGTTTATTTTAAAGCATAGTTTTGTCAGCACTGGAGTGTAGCTTTGGGCTGCAATAGAGTGTAAAGTTGGAGTTTGGTTGGCCTTTGGGTGATTTTGGTGAAAAGGGAGCATGACTCCTTGCACTTTGGGAAAACCAGCAATTGCTACAAATCCTTGGACCCCTCCATTTGGCTCCAAACATCAGTGGTGAAAGCAATTTGATTGTCAGCCTTCCAGAACATTGCAAGAGTGAACACTACACTGCAGTGGTATGCAGCTGGCTGAGTCATCCCTGTAAGAAGTTTCACAACACCACATTAAAGTTCAACAGGTTTATTTGGTAGTAAATGCCACTAGCTTTCGGAAAGCTGTTCCTTCCTCAGGTGAGTGGGGAGTTCTGATCACAAACGGGGGATATAATGACACAAACTGTATACATTTATATGCCTTGTGATCAGAACTCCCCACACACCTGATGAAGAAACAGTTTTCCAAAAGCTAGTGGCATTTACTACCAAATAAACCTGTTGAACTTTAATGTGGTGTTGTGAGACTTTTTACTGTGTTTACCCCAGTCCAACACCAGCATCTTCACATCACAAGTCACCCCTACCAGGCCCAGATACTGCTTGGAAGGAGCTTGTAGCAAAAACAAAAGTGAAACACCACGATGAACTTACAGAACAACAGGCATCAGTGGTCCCACAGGCAAATTAATGCAGTCACAAAGGACAATTCTCTTGAGAACTCTGGTCTTCTTTGCCACTGAGTTTCTATCATGTTGAGGTAGGTGGAGTGCTGTCTGTGCACCTTTGATGTAGTGTAATGTCTTTGGCACCTTTGGCCATCCAGGTTTTGCCTCATCATTGCGACCTAGCACTAGTATGTCTGTTCCCATCCCCAGAAACAACAAGAGCCTCCTCATTATTTCTGCTCCTCATTATTCCTCCTCCTCCTCATTATTCCTCCTCCTCCTCCTCATTCCTCCTCCTCCTCCTCCTATTCTCCTCCTCCTCCTCCTCCGATCCTCCTTATTTCCTCCTCCTCCTCCTCATTATTCCTCTCCTCCCATCCTCCTCTCCTTACTCCTCCTCATTATTCCTCCTCCTCCTCCTATCATCTTCCTCCTCCTTCCTCCTCCTCCTCTCCTTATTCCTCCTCCTCCTCCTCCTCTCCTCCTCCGCCTCATTATTTTCCTCCTTCCATCATTATTCCTCTCCTCCTCCTCCTCCTATTCCTCCTCCTCCTCCTCATCCCCTCCTCTCCTCCTCATTATCCTCCCCTCCTCCCCTCATTCCTCATTCCCCTCCTCTCTCATCCTCATTTCCTCCTCCTCCTCCTTCCTCATATTCCGCACCTCCTCCTCCTCCATCCTCATTCCTCCTCCCCTCCTCATTATCTCATCCTCTCATTCATTCCTCCTCCTCCTCCTCCTCCTATTCATTCCTCCTCCTCCCTCCTCATTATTCCTCCTCCTCCTCATTATTCCTCCTCCTCCTTCCTCCTCCTCATTATTCCGATTATCCTCCTCCTCCCCTCCTCCTCCTCATCTTTCCTCCTCCTCCTCATTATTCCTCCTCCTCCTCCTCCTCCTCATTATCCCTCCTCCTCCTCCTCCTCATTATTCCTCCCTCCATCCTCATTATCCTCCTCCTCCTCATTCATTCCTCCTCCTCCCTCCTCATTATTCCTCCTCCTCCCTCCTCTTCCTCCTCATTATTCCTCCTCCTCCTCTCCTCCTCCTCTCATTATTCCTCCTCCTCCTCCTCATTATTCCTCCTCCTCCTCCTTCCTCATCCTCCTCCCTCCTCCTCATTATTCCTCCTCCCTCCTCCTCCTCATTATTCCTCCTCCTCTCTCCTATATCCTCTCCTCTCATCCTCCTCCTCCTCCTATTCCTCCTAATCCCCTCCTCATTATTCCTCCTCCTCCCCATCCTCCCGCTCCTCCTCCTCCCTCATATTCCTCCTCCTCCTCCTCATTATTTCCTCCTCCTCATTATGCTCTCCTCATAATCCTCCCTCCCCTCCCCCTCCCTCATAATCTCCCCATTATTCCTCCTCTTCCTCTCCTCATTATTCCTCCTCTCTTCCTCCTCCTCATTCATTCCTCCTCTTATTCCTCCTCCTCCTTTCCTATTATTTCTCCTCCTCCTCCTCCTCCTCAGTATTCCTCCTCCTCTCCTCCTCATCCTCCCTCCTCATCCTCATTACTCCTCCTCCTCCTCATTATTCCTCCTCCTCCTCCTCCTCTCCTCCTCCTCCTCATTCCTCCTCCTCCTCCTCATCCCTCCTCCTCTCTCCTCATTATTCCTCTCCTCCTCCTCATATTCCTCCTCCTCTCATTATTCCTCCTCCTCCCTCCTCATCCTCCCTCCGCCTTCCTCATCCCTCCTCCTCCTCCTCCTCCTCATTATTCCTCCTCCTCCTCCTCATTATTCCTCCTCCTCCTCCTCCCTCCTGAGCTGGAGGCTGTGCCTCTACTGAGCCTACAATCACCATTTGCATAGGAGATTTTACACCTTTCACTTCTAGTTGATGGGGAGAATGGATGTTTAAGAAGACCACTCTCAATGAGAGGACAGTCCTTCTAAAGGTAGAGAACCTGAAATTGTGTAAAGCCCAGTCAGATGAGTATACCCTGCAGCCAGAAGTTTCTGAGCTGAAATGCTGAGAATCTGCTCTCAGCTGCAGTTTAAAAACCCTCCCTAACAAGCCTGCCCTTAAAACAAATGAGTTTCACACCATGTGATTCTGACCTTGGAGTTTTATTGCCAATCATTTTGGCAAAACAATTAAACTAAATCAAATTAACTAAGGGATAAATCAAAAGTGACAGCCCCCAAAAAGAAGGGAATGGTTTTATTGCCTTCCGCCGTATTATTAAACCCTGAGTGCTTGTTAACGGCTCGATGGACATTAAGTAGACATTTAAATAATACAGGCAGGCACCCCACCTTTTTTTACCTGTCCATGCATGATAATACTCAAAACCTGCGTGACAACATTGGGAATGGTGTCTAACATCCTCACGCCACATAATACACTCCGCAAAGCAGGAAACGCTCCTGTTCACAGAGTGTAAAACTCAGGCCATATCCTTTGTATCATTTGGCTACTTGAGGGAGCTATCTGGAGTGATCAAAGTTTGTGATGGGGTAGAATTAGTGGAAATTTATGAGTTACGATTGACTCATGAAGATTTGTTCAATTGCTTTCGGAGATTATCTTTCTTCATTGCTTCTATGTGTTACTTCCATGGATAGGCAGGACAGAGGGAGTGGTCTATTCTCAGGTCTTGGTTGCAACATGTCAAGATGGGTTGGGTTTTTGGATAAACCAGATGGTCTTTCCTATTTTTATATTTGTAACTATAGTTTGATTTTACTGGTGTCAATAGAGAGCATTTGTCCCTTGTATTCGAAATAAGCCATAAGACAAATATTTTTAAAATTTGTCTCTCATGTTTGTGACTCTAGGTATTATGATACACATTAATGAAACAAGCTCAGTGTGTTAGTAACTGCCATATGTAATATCAGGACAATTATAGACATGATAAATATTGGATTATTATTGAAGTGATTGTTCAATATTATAACAGAAATATCACTGCATGTACAGCATAGGAGGAGGCTATCCGATTAGTTCCACTCCCCTGCTCATTTTTCTATAGCCCTGTCATTTTTTCCCCTCAACTATTTATTCAATTTTCTTTAGAATCCCTAAGAAATGCTTCCTTAATAAAACATAATTCAGAATAATTTCAACAACTTCTGTCTCTCACACACTGTGAAAACTCTACAATTACCAATGTTAGTAGACCGAAATGACATGAATGCGGATGCGAGACAGCACAGTGCTTAGCAATGCTGCCTCACAGTATCAAGAACCCAGGTTCAATTCCGGCCTTGCGTGACTGTGTGGAGTTTGCACGTTCTCCCCATGTCTGCATGGGTTTTCTCTAGGTGCTCCAGTTTCCCCCCACATTCCAAAGATGTGTGGATTAGGTTGATCAGCCATGCTGAGATTAACCATTAATGTCAGGGGAATTAGCAGGGTAAATGAGAAAAGTTGAAGGGATAGCGCAGGGTGGGATTGTTGTCAGTTAGCTGAATGGGCCGAATAACCTCCTTCTGCATTGTAGGTATTCTATGATGAGGTTTAACATAACTTGTTTTTGCACTTTGTGCCTCTACTAATAAAGACTTGAATCCCATGTTCTTTAAACAGGTTTCTCAGCTTGTTCTGCTATCTTCAAAAGAACTGTGGACATAAAACAAAATTCAAAATCATCCCATTTAGTTTATATTGTCTCTGTTCATCCTTCCTACTAAAATGTATCATTCCACCACTCTGTCTATGTTAGCCTGGAGTCTGTTATTATTTCACACTGTTGTCTACATTTTCAAGTTTCATATTATTGCAAACTTTGAAATTATGCCCTATATACCCAAGTCCTGATCCTTAATATGGATCAAGAGGAGTGTTTGTCCTAGTATGAACCCTTAGGAAACACCACTGTAGATATTCCACCATTACAAAAAACAAGTATACACTTCATTCTTTATTTTATTTTCATGCAGCAGAATCTAAACATCATGGAAGGAATTTTATGAGATTTTTTTCAAAGTGTCCAGCTAACATGAAAATGGGTGAGTTCCTGGTCCTTTTTTTTGGGCGAGTATTCACTTTTATGCACTTAGTCTTTGAAAATATGGGCTTGACTGTTTCTAGCTGCTACAGGCAGTGGGCGGGGCCTAATTCTCCAGTCAGCCAGCAGCTCAAATCAGAGCCACAAACTGCAGTTAAAAAAAAAAACAACTCTGCTGACAGAACACCCATGGGCCAGATACAACTTCCACCTCCCCTCAGAGAGCCCCCCACCCCACCCCAACATTACTGACCCACTTACCCGGTGGCATAAAGATTTAAGGCAGCTCTCACTTTCACAGCCTTCCTGTGTCCCACGGTGCCAGGTCCTGCAACAAATGGTACTGGTGTTATAGTGTGTCCGTTTGCAGCTGGAGCCATCAACAGCACGCGATGTCTGACAGTTGCTTGAAGGACACTCGAATGTAGGGATATCTATTCCACCTTCTACTGCCCCTCCTCAGGGCAAATGGCAGCCACATCCTGCCTCTGGTGGCCATTTCCCTCTACTCCTGCCATGGAAAAGCCTGGGTCTCATTTGCGCACAATTCATCCTCCTGCTCCTCCTCAGCTCCAGTAGCAACCAAAAGGACAGCAAGATCAGTGAGTTGCATTGCAAAAGCCACCTCGTCAATCTGAAATAGGGAGGATGTTGGGGAAGTGGAGACACAGATGGAGAACTCTGTTCACAGCCAGGCCAGCAACATGCATTCTCCATACCCTGCTCCCCAAAAGGCCTCCAGCAACACACACTCCCCTATCCTCTCCCCACAGACCCCAGAAACTCACACTCGCCACCCCCTCCCACAGACCCCCAGAAACTCATATTCCCCATACCCCGCACAGAACCCCCAGAAACTCACACTCCCCACATCTCTATAGACCCCCAGAAACTTACATTTCCCATATCCCCCCACAGATCATCAGAAACTCACACTCGCCCTGTACCCCACAGACCCCCCAGAAACTCTCACTCCCCATATCCCCCACAGATCCCAGACTGGCAACACAGTCTCACCCCATTGCCCCCTCCACTCACAAACACACACCCAAAACCCAAGCAGTAGTGACCACAGACAGTGCTGCTTGACAAGTCCTGAGGCTGAAGCACTGCCATTTCAGAGAGTTCAATAACGCTTGTTGCTGCCTGCACTAGGACCCAAGTCAGCGCCAAGACCTGAGGTCAGTGGTCTGAGCTGGGTCTCAGCTGAGTTTGAGTCTGAATTCCATGAGCAACAACAGTCCCCCACATTGTCCCCATCTCTCCCCTGCCTCCCCCGCCACCCTGCCCCACACACACATACACACACACACACACTCATAGGAGGTCCTCTGATCCAAAACGCAACATGGCCACCATGAAACAATCCCCCTTGAGCAGCACGGAGCAGTATGAATGCGAAGACTTATCTTCTCGCTCACCCTCACTGATCAGGAGCCTGAATCTAACATTATAGAGGAGGTGTTTTCCTAACCTATCCAACTGCAGCAAATGAGGTTATGGGACGATTGGGAGTGAAGCTCACTAATCACTGATGAATGCAAAAAAATGCAAATTGATGTTTTGCCCACTTTGGGTGGGTTCCCAATTGTATTAAATTTGTTTTGCTGAAATAGGAATGGGCGCAAAAATAGGTATCATTTCTGCTAGTCACATCACATCCACTTTTATAACATTTTCCTACCTCAAAACAGGTGCAAAAAGGTCATAAAATTCTGCCCCGTATGACCGGGAGGTATGTTTTGTGTGACAGAAGCACAGTTCCATCTTGTTTCAAATATTTTCCTTGTGGAGCATGAAACAGAGCAGTGGGTGATTTGTGCGCCTGATGCGAACCTGCTGTGCTCTCACTCAAATTCTGTTGTTTTCTTTTGCTTTATATCATTATATCTTTTGTTCATTTGTTCTAATTTGAATAGTAAAGTCTGGCAGCTTGGCAGTTTCTGCAGTAAAATCTATGTTGCAAAATATACCCCATTTTAAAAATACAGAAAGCTGGAGATTTCCAATCGTGGAGAGTCTGGTTCAACCTATGTTGCCATGAATTCAAACAGATAAAGAACCAAATGGTAACAAGCAATTCAAAATTCAAACAAAAAAAAAATGTTTTCCAGCTTTAAGCATTGTACCTTTTATATCATGAGATCTCCTAGTTATCGTATGTTTTGCAAACCCTTCTGTTTATTTGCTTTGGTATTATGTTTTCACTGAATGATGTAAGGATGCCGGCGTTGGACTGGGGTGGTAAGAACTCAGTAAGAATTTAGCAACACCAATTTTAAATTCAATCGATTTATTTGATGGTGAAATTGCGAGCTTTCAACACTCTTGTGTCGTTCACAGGCAAATGCAGTGTTCTGGTCTGCAATAGTACACATCAGCACAGACAGTCAGAGATTGCTGATTAGAATGCAAATCCTTACATCTAACCTGCTATTCAAGTGTTAAAGTGGCTAACAATGTGTGTGAAGGGGATCCTGAGCATTGTTAGAGAGTTGTGTATTTTCTCCAGACAGCACAGTAAATGAGGTTTTTTGCTAACCCAGGCAAGTTACGGGGGTTACAGATAGTGTGTCATGAAGCCAAGATCCCTGTTAAGACCGTCCTCATGTGTGCGGAACTTGGCTATCAGTCTCTGCTCAGCGACTCTGCGCTGTCGTGTGTCACGAAAGCCCCCTTGAAGAACATTTACCCGCAGGTCGGAGGCCGAATGCCCATGACTGCTGAAGTGTTCGCCCACAGGAAGGGAACTGTTTTGCCTGGTGATTGTTGAGCGATGCTCATTCATCCGCTGTCGTAGTTTCTGCATGGTCTCCCCAATGTACCATGCTTCAGGACATCCTTTCTTGCAACATATTAGGTAGTCAACGTTGGCCGAGTTGCAAGAGTATGTACTGTGCACCTGGTGAATGGTATCTTCACGTTTGATGACGTCGTCCATGTCTATGATCCGGCATGTCTTGCAGAGGTTGCTGTGGCAGGGTTGTGTGGTATTGTGGTCACTGTTCTCCTGAAGGTTGGGTAGTTTGCTGCGAACAATGATCTGTTTGAGGTTGTGCGGTTGTCTGAAAGCAAGAAGTGGGGGGGTGGGGATGGCCCTAGCGAGATGTTCATCGTCATCAATGATATGTTGAAGACTCCGGAGAAGATGTCGTAGCTTCTCCGCTCCGGGGAAGTACTGGACAACAAAGCGTACTCTGTCCACCGTGTCCCGTGTTCGTCTTCTGAGGAGGTCAGTGCGGTTTATCATTGTGGCACGTCGGAACTGTCGATCGATGAGTCGAGCGCCATATCCTGTTCTCACGAGGGCATCCTTCAGCGTCTGGAGGTGTCTGTCATGATCCTCCTCATCTGAGCAAATTCTGTGTATACAGAGGGCTTGTCTATAGTGAATGGCTTCTTTAACGTGTCTAGGGTGGAAGCTGGAGAAGTGGAGCATTGTGAGGTTATCGGTTTGCGGTACAGTGAGGTGCTGAGGTGACCGTCCTTGATGGAGATGCGTGTGTCCAAGAATGCAACTGATTCTGGAGAATAGTCCATGGTGAGTCTGATGGTGGGATGGAACTTGTTAATATCATCATATAGTTGTTTCAATGATTGTTCACCATGAGTCCAAAGGAAAAAGCTGTCATCAATGTATCTAGTATATAACCTTGGTTGAAGATCTCGTGTGGTGAAGAAGTCTTGTTCGAACCTGTGCATGAAGAGGTGGGACACTGAGGTGCGAATTTGTTCCCCATGGCTGTTCCGTGTGTCTGGATGAAAAGCTGATTGTTGAAGGTGAAGACATTGTGGTCCAAGATAAAGCGGATGAGTTGTAAAATTGCATCTGGAAACTGGCAGTTGTTGGCATTGAGTACTGAGGCAGTTGCAGCAATACCATCGTCGTGGGGGATGTTGGTGTAGAGCACCGAGACATCCATTGTGACAAGGAGTGTCCCTGGTTCAACTGCTTCATGCGTGCTGAGTTTCTGCAGGAAGTCCGTAGTGTCAAGACAAAAGCTGGGGGTTCTTTGTACAATGGGTTTCAGGATGCCCTCGATATAGCCGGAGAGGTTCTCACACAGGGTCCCATTGCCCGATACGATGGGACAGCCAGGTATGTTTGCCTTGTGTATCTTTGGGAGGCAGTAGAGATCTCCAATGTGGGGAGTACATGGAATGAGAGCCCGGACACTCCTGAATTCTCCCTCAGTGTATCTGAACAGTCACAGGTATGTAGTGACTAGGGGATTTTCGCAATAACTTCATTGCAATGTTAATGTAAGCCTACTTGTGCCACTAATAAATAAACTTTAAAAACTTAATTTTATTGTGTAAAGAAACAGATGAAGCAATTTGTTCTCAAGTGTAATGAAGAAATGCTTTGTCCGGGCGCTGTGGTTTTCTCCGGATGCTTCAGCTTCCTTCCACAATCTAAAGATGCACGGATTAGATGGATTGGCCATGCTAACTCCTTGGTGTCCCAAGATCTGTAGGTTAGATGGATTAACCATGGTAAATGGGTGGGGTTATGGGGATAGGACAGAGGAGAGTTCCTGTGTAAGATACACTGTCAGTTTCAGTGCAAATTCGATGGGCCAAATAGCCTCCTTCAGCATTGTAGGAATTCTGTGATTCAATATTGAATTGCCAAGTTCCATCTGGAATTCCACACACCAAAAACTCTCTGTGTTGGAGCAAATTTCTCCCCCGGGTTGTCACTGTTCCTTTGGTGTTGCTGGACAAATATCCTAAATTGTCTGCGCAGCTCCAGAGTTAGAACATCATCAGCACTTGAATTTTATCACCTTCTTGTGGCAAAAATGGACCAGAAATAAAGGTCAACCTTGCCAGCAACGGCCATTCCTCTGGCAGTACAGTCTTCCTCATTCCCTCTCCCTCTGCATTGTTGTTGGATGGTCTTTCCATTCCTGCAACCCTGTCTTCCTCCTTAAGATCCTCTTTCTTGTCACCTCCCTTTTCCAAAACCTTTTGGAAACTTCTACTTTGACTATGTTTTTAGTCCCCATTGTGTTGCCTTTACTCCCGCTTGCCCACCAATAATCCTTTCCTCCACCCGGTAATTCACTCAAAATGTCTTTCTGGATTAAACAGCATCGTTGGGAGTATAACCACTGTGCATTCAGGATGGGAAACCACAGAGAAAATACAAAAGGAATGACAGTGTATGGTATTTGAGAAGATCAAAGAGAAATTTAATCAATTTCCTATTGACGCAGAGCATATTTGATGCTGGTGGTGAGTGCATGTAAACCTATTAGTTCAATAAATCCAAATTCATGTTAAAGGCAATACAAAATGCAAATAAAACCCCAAAAATTGCAAATTCGCATAAAAGCAGAAAGAAATAGGATCAGGCAACACACCAGTCAGCATCCTATAGAAAGAAGCCGGATTTTCTCAGATAGAATCCTTCTTCACGGCACACTTAATACAAAGAGAAACGTCTTGGGATTTAGCTAGCATCATTCATGACTTCAGGGCATCTCAAAGCACTTTAAAGCTAATAGAGCACTTTTCATACAATCCCTATAGTGCAGAAAGAGGTTACTCTACCCGTCAAGTCTGCACTGACCACAATCCTACCCAGGCCCTATTCCTGTAAATTCACGTATTTACTCTGCTAATCCCCCGACACTGGGGCCAATTTAGCATGGCCAGTCAGCCTAATCTACATATCATAGGACTGTGGGAGAAATCAGAGCATCTGAAGGAAACATACACGGGTATTAGACATTGAGAAAGTGTGCAAACTCCACACGGACAAAGTCAGGAATTGAACCTGGCTCCCTGGCGCTGTGAGGTAGCAATGCTAATCATTGTACCGCCATGCTGCCCAGGACTGTATTATCTACTGTAATGTCTAAAAACGTGTCAGCCAGTTTGTACACGGTAAGCAGTTTGATTTTGACAGATCATCTGTTTCTTAATAATCGCAGTTAAGGAACAAACATTGGCCGGGATACCAGGGTGAGCCCATTGCTATAATGAAAGAAAAATATTGTGGATACTGGAGATCTGAAATGGAAATAGAAAGGGCTGGGAAGTTTCAGCAGGCCTGGAAGCATCTGTGAAGAGAGAAACAGAGTTAACATTTCAAATCCAATATAACTTTACATCAGTTCTGAAGCAGTTATGATAGTGTAGATATAAATATGTATTTGTAACGTCAAAACAACTGTAAGTAACAGAACATGTGGTGAGCCAATAAGTGAAGATTTTTCAATTGTAAACTGAAAGAGACTCTGGGCAGACAAGCAAATATATCTTTTGGTACTTAAGCAGTAATACATAGAAAAGTAAAACGGCATTACCTTACTCCTGTCTGAGTATGATATGTAGCCTACATCCCCACTTCATAGTGTGGCATCTCAATCTCCACAAACCGTAGCTGTGTTCTTGTATCGATTTCAATTGTGCAACCCAAAAACCATGAGAACTACTCCCCACTTTACAACAATGGCATAATTTAAAAGTACTTCAACAGCTTGGGACATCCTGAGTTTGTAAAAGGTGCTACATAAATGTAAGTTTTTTTCTGTTTATCTTCCCAGTTTTGTCTCGCCTTCTCAAGCAGTGTTGGATGCAGTTTGCTTGCATCTTTTAACCTATGTTTGCGTGTGGCATATCCAAAGAATATCAGGAGAGATGTCTCATTCAAATTAATGAAACAGTTAATTGGATCAGGAATTATTTCTGCACCCATTTTACTTCCTCAATGTTTCACTTAATCACAGGTACAAGCTTCTTACATGATGATGATGACTCCTGATGTGGTTAATAATGTACAGGCATGTAAGTTCCAACTATCTCTGTTCACTCTTAACACAAAGCCTAAAGATTTTAGACTTAAATGAGATATTTTGACAATGCAAGGCTTGGTGATAAAGTAGGTAGCAAGAGGTGTCAAGTTCTAAATCCATACAGCCTCTCCACCTTGAGGGTAAAGAACAATTTTTGTAACTTATTAATTATTCAATGGTGCTCATTGATAAGTTTATTTATTAGTGTCACAAATAGGCTTACATTAATAGTGCAATGAAGATACTGTGAAAATCCCTACTTGCCACACTCTGGCATCTGTTGGGATACACTGAGGGAGAATTTTGGATTAGTAAATTTGCAGATGACACTAAAGTCGGTGGAGTGGTAGATAGTGAAGAGGGGTGTTATAGTTTGCAGAGGGACTTGGACAAGTTGCAGAGCTGGGCCGAGAGGTGGCAAATGGAGTTTAATGTGGAAAAGTGTGAGGTAATGCACTTTGGCAGGAATAATAAATGTGTAGAGTATAGGGCTAATGGTAGGATTCTTAAGTAGTCTTGATGAACAGAGGGATCTTGGTGTGTATGTGCATAGATCCCTGAAAGTAGGCAGTCAAGTCGAGAAGGTTGTTAAGAAGGCATATGGAGTCTTAGCTTTTATTGGTAGGGGGATTGAATTTCGGAGCCGCAACGTCATGTTGCAACTGTACAAAATTCTAGTGCGGCCGCACTTGGAGTATTGTGTGCAGTTCTGGTCCCCACATTATAAGAAAGATGTGGAGGCATTGGAGAGGGTACAGAGGAGGTTTACCAGGATGTTGCCTGGTATGGAGGGCAGGTCTTATGAAGAGAGGCTGAGGGATTTGAGGTTGTTTTCGTTAGAAAGGAGGCGGCTAAGAGGGGACCTAATCGAAACATATAAGATGATTAGAGGTTTAGATAGGGTGGACAGTGATAGCCTTTTTCCTAGGATGGAGAAAGCTAGCACGAGGGGACACAGCTTTAAATTAAGGGGTGATAGTTATAGGACGGATATCAGAGGTAGGTTCTTTACCCAAAGGGTGGTTCGGGAGTGGAATGCCCTGCCTGCAGCAGTTGTGGATGCGCCAGGTTTGGTGGCGTTTAAGAGGTTAATTGATAAGTATATGGAAGAGAAGGGAATGGTTTAGTTTGGAGGGGCATTGCTTTTTATATTGGTCGGCGCAACATCGAAGGCCAAAGGGCCTGTTCTGTGCTGTAGTGTTCTATGTTCTATGTTCTAATTTAGCATGGCCAGTGTACCTAACCATATACATTTCACAGAATCATAGAATCCCTACAGTGCAGAAGGAGGCCATTTGGCCCATTGAGTCTGTACTGACAACAATCCCACCCACGTCTCATCCCTGTAACCTTATGTATTCACCTTCTTAATCCACCAATTGCTAAAGAGCAATTTAGCATAGTCAATCAACCTAACCTGCACATCTTTGAGTGTTATATGATATGAGTTTATATGATAGTTATACATTTAAGTCAATATACTAAGATAATTACAATAATACAATTGCTTTCACTAGTACAAAACACATTGAGATTATTCAATACCATAAGTGCATTTCTAGACTAATTCCCACTATTCATGATCTCCCTAACTTTATTGCTTTGCTGCTTCATCACCCTGAACTGTACATTGAAAAAACATTACTTCATAACTTGCTGCCTAATAACACTGATTTAATGTCCAAGACAATCTAACATCTAAACACCGTTAATTAAAATTTGGATTAGGATCACATTCTGCAACATTCGTAACAAGTGGGTCATTCCATTTAAAGGCACTATATAAATGCTTTTTCCTCTTTTATTCTGGTTAGCACCTTCCCAGCACCTTTTCATGTTTTATGGTTATGCCACAAAGCAGCAAAGATTAACTGACAAAACTCCTGAATGAGAAAGCAGTCTATTAAAGAATTGGGCAGCCATGCTCTGGGTGCCATGTCTCTGCCTCTGCTGTCACTTTAGTGCCTGCATCCTGCTTCTGAACAGCTGCCTCAATAATGCTTGCTGTGATACCTTTAAATTGGAACTTAAAAAGTCCTACACAATTGCTCTCTAAGCAATTAGTAGCCCACCTCTGCCAATTTCCTAGGCTGTGGCTTTTGCCCCCCCCCCCCACCTCGCCTCCGCATGATGTGGTTTCAGGATCCATAAATGGCCCCAACATTAGTTTCATGAACCGAGAGACAAAATCCTCATGTCTGCAAGAACAGTCACTCAATCATCACTTCCTAACATCAACTTTTTCCATTGCAGATTCGTATTATCTGTATTTATAATGGGAGCTGATTATAGAAACCTGTATTAAAATATTGTAATTACATCCTCCCTAACTATGGTGCATACACGTGCAGAAAATTTTTGTTGTGGTCAATGACGAGCTGAACAACAAGTGAAAGTTCTTCATGTTAATGGACCTCACCAGTCACTTACCATTATATTATATAATGGTTATAATATGGCCACTATAGCTTAATGGCCATATGGGTATAATCAATGAAGCCCTGCACCTATGGAATCCAGCAATGGAGGTGAATCCCACTGCTCCTTATTCCTCAGTGCCAAGTTTGAAGTTTTATGTACTTCTATAGTTTTTGCAAACAGGACATTAGTGAACTACACGATGCCATGTTGTCCTGCCACTTGCAAGATACCATCAAGATCCACTGCTGATCCTTAAGAGAAGCCAGAGGTAAAGAAGCTCAAGGCTACATTGTACTTGACAGCTACTTGCACAAAGGTGTGAAGATAGGCACAGTTTCCTGAAGCATTAATTTGCGACACGTCCAAGTAACTTTGTCTTCGGTAATATTACAGGTATAGCCTCTGATACCTTCCTGCCCTCTTTCCTGTCCTGTACACTCCTCATACCTGGGATTCTGTAACTGCTGTTGAAGGTGTTGGTCATCATCATAGGGGAGACATATGGTGCTGTCATTAGTGATCCCGAGACCAAGGGTATTGCTCTGGGGACCAGGGTTCCAATCCATGGCAGATGGCAAAATTTGAATTCAATAAGAATTTGGAATAAAAAAAGTCTGATGATGACTAAGAAATCATTGTTGATTGTCATAAAACCCCATCTGGTTTACCAATGTCCTTTTGGGGAGGAAATCTGTCATCTTTACCTGGTCTGGCCTACATGTGACACTAGATCCACATGAAGGATGAGTAACAAATGCTGGCCCAACTAGCGATGCCTACACTCCAAGAACAAACTTTTTAAAACCACTTGGTCCATCATCTGTGAAATCCAGCTGCCTTGCTTGTGTTCAGATACACTCACTATAATTTCTGGTCCAAACTCCTCTCTGTCCCCTCCTTATCACATCACTATCCCTGGAGTATCCCCTTCGACTTATTCAGTAACCTCCGCAGTTGTGTGCTGATAGCCGAGTGACCTCTCAGCAGTTCCCCCTTTTATGGGGTTCATGCTCAACCTTAACTGACTCTCTGCTGTGTTGCTTCCTCCTGGACAGTCCATCAACCATCGTGTGACCTGTGTGTGACCCTCCATCAAAATTCCAAACTAATCCTTGGAAAACTGACAGTGAACTTCTTAATAAGATTGATTGGTCGTTCATCCAAGTTGGGCAGGTTGTTGGATTCTAATCATTGTCTACTAGAGCTTATTGCGTTTTTAAAACCTACTCCTGCAGTGCCCTCAAAGGGACAATCACCACAAGGCCTCACATAAAATTTGCTTTTCCACAAAACAGATTCATTAGAAATCACAAGTGGAAAATAAAACAGCATTAATGATTATAACCTATGAAAGCAAATGGAAGTCTGAGTGAGATGACTATCTTCCCCCATGGGAGCAAATTGCCTGACTGATAATATAGCACAGGATAATCATTGGCAGCTATGTAAAGCAGGTCTGCCATCTATTGGTCATGTATAATATTGCATTGTTCTCATTTTAAGCATCTTTCCAGCTTTTCATCTTTCACCTTGATGAAATCAGAGGTTAATTGCACAATAGAATCCTGGATATTGGTGTAATTCAATGATATGGGGTCATATTTCTGATAAAAGCCTATGGGTACAACAGTATGCATGTTAAGTTATTCCCTTATGTTTCAGAGATAAAAGGGTGGCATTGTGGGATAGATGTTGGCACTGTGATGGGAAACCGGGTTCAATTTCATTCTACCTGTGCAGATTCTTCACGTTCTCCCTATGTAGGCATGGGTTTCCTCTGAGTACTCCAGTTTCTGAGGTGAATTGGCCATGCTAAATTGCCCCTGAGTGTCCAAACATGTGTATGTTAGGGCATTGACCACGGTAAATGTGTGGGGTTATGTGGATAGAGTGAGGATAAGATGCTCTGACAGACAGTTAGTGCAGACTTCATGGACCAAATGAAAAGATTCTACGATCCTTGATGTACATAGCACAATGTAACAGCAATTGCAAACAGTTGTATCGAAACCAAGTTATCCTTTCTCATCTACTTGCTGGTCTTTGGTAAATTGTCTGTAAACACATGGTCAGCTTTCATGTGTATGCCAGCAATGTCCAGCTCTATCTCTTCATCACTTCTCTTCACCACTTCTGTGCCATCAAGCTGGATTTCTCATAACAAATCCTGGGCCACAAGATCCCCCTATTAAATAAAAAGAGAGATTGAAGCCAATCTCTTTGGACCTCCCCCACCTACCTTGTTCCCTTGTTCATGTCCCTTTCTTGCCATTCTTTCAACTGAACGAGGCCAGTCATAACCTTGGGGTCATTTTTGACGTAATCCAGACTACAAAATGCACATTTACCCAATACCAAAGGGTGTGCAACACCACTTACTTCCATCTCCACCTGGTTCTTTTCATTCTTGTTGTTTAGGTAACATTGAAAGACTGTGTTTATCATATATAAGCATACAAATTAGAAGCAGGAATAGGTCATTTGGCTGCTTTACCATTCAATAAGATTATGGCTGATCTGACTGGAACTTCAAAGTTTTTTAAAGTAAAGTTCATTTATTATTCACAAGTTGGCTTACATTCACATTGCAATGAAGTTACAGTGAAAATCCCTCAGTCGCCACACTCTGGCACCTGTTCAAGTAGCTAAGGGAGAATGGCCAATGCACCTAACCTGCATATCTTTGGACAGTGGGAGGAAACCTGAGCACCCAGAGGAAACCCACACAAACATGGGAAGAACATGCAAACTCCACATAGACAATAACCAAGCCAGAAATCAAACCCGGGTCTCTGGCACTGTGAGGCAGCAGTACTAACCACTATGCCACCCTTCTGCCCTTTAACCCCACATTCCTAACTAGTTTAATAACCTTTCACTTCCTCCTTGTTAATCAAGAATCTATCAAGTTCTGCCTTAAAAATATTCAAAGATTCAGAAAATTCCAGATACTCAAGATCCTCTGAGAGAATAATATTGCTCGTCTTCATCTTAAATGAGCAAATCCTTATTTTAAACAGTGACCGTTGGTTCTAGATTCTCCAACAAGAGGGTACATCTACTTCACATCCATCCTGTCAATACCCTACAGGATGTTAAGATTTTGATCAAGTCAGCTCTTACTCCTCTAAATTCTAGTAAAGACAAACCTAACCTCTCCAACCTTTCCTCACAAGACAACCTTCTCATTCCTGATATTGGGATAATAAATTTCTTTGGGCTTTTTCTAACACATTTACACCTTTTCTTGATAAGAAGACCAATATTCTACATATTACTCCCGATGTGGTCCCACCAATGCCCTAGGCAACATTTTCAATTGCCTGGAAATACAGTAGTCAACCTTCCCCTTGAAGGTCTGCAGTGGTCATTTTTATTTCATTCATTCATGGGACATGGGCGTTGCTGGCTGGCTAATGTTCATTGCCCATCCTTGGTTACCTGAGAGTCAACCATATTGCTGTGGCTTTGGAGTCACATGTAGGCCAGACTAGATAAGGATGGCAAATTCCCTTCCCTAAAGGACATTAGTGAACCCAGATAGGTTTTTCCAACAATCAAAAATAGTTTCACGGTCATCAGTAAATTATTAATTTCAGATTTTTTTTATTGAATTCAAATTCCAGCGTCCACCATTCAAACCCAGGTCCCCGGAACATTAGCTGACTTTCTGGATTAATAGTCTAGTGATAAATCCACTGGGCCATCACCTCCAATGATACCAGAATGGTGTTTGGTGATAATTCTAACATATTGGGGCAATTTTGAGTCCACACTCCCCATTCATGGGAATTGCAGCACACGCTCAAAATCTAGAGAGACACGGAAAGCCCAATTCATGCTGGTGAGTTTCTGAGGTCCAGGCTTCCATCACTGGGGGTGACTCGAGTTACCAGGGTGGAGTTTCATGAGAGGCCAGGCTGTAAGAGCAGAGTGGGGCAATTCAGGAAAGAACTGTATCTTCCCTCACGTGGCCTGAAGAGCCTCATATTCGCGGGAGGATGGGAACAGTCGCACCATCTCCCTGTCAGAAGGCAATGGGACTCCTCCAATCGGCCCTGCAGTCCGAGGAGGGTTCAGGGTGGTTCACTTACCCTGCCCGAGCAAAAATATTTGTTTGCTTCCAACAATGTTGTCCCATCCTCCAATGGAGAGCGCTTGCACTGACCAGGGCTCCACTGCATCCCAGATGATGGTGGTGACCTGCTGGAAGACCTTCTATTGGTTGGTAGATTGTGTCCCGCTTCTGCTCCACTGATGCTCACAGTTCTACCTTTGCAATTCCAGCAGCTGAGGATTGATCAGGCCCATCATTGGGTAGAGAATCAGCAGAATCCTGAGCTCTGGCATTCCTCCAAATGCTGGTTTCCTGGGACGTGCCTACCTTGTCAACTGTAAGATGCTCAACAGAACTGATCAGAAGCCTGTGCATTTAGTGAACCATTGAGATGAGAGTATCTGTGGTAGTGCTGGGTGCAGTTGACAATTGTGATGCCTCTTCCATGGTGGCGTTGTTGAAGTCTTGCTCAGAGCTGCTTAAGTCCAGTGGATCTACGATGGTCCAACTTGTTTGGCTGTTTAGCCCACAAAAGGGAGATAGCATCAGTGCATTACAGGCAATACAGAAGTAACATTGATTACTCACTTGGGATTTAAGAATGACATGTCTTAAGGATTCTCATATTTATCTATTGTCCCCACTTCAGCAATGCAGAATCTCTTCCTCCTTCCCAGCCAGGTCAAGTGCTCATACCTCGAAAGGTGTGAGGTTTTGGAGCTTGGGCGTGTCTCTATCTGGCTGTGCCTGCTCACATCTATTGTGGTTGAGTTTGTCCTGCACTAACACAGAGAGAAAGAGTGCAGTTGAGAGTATTGACATTTAAGATGGCGATGAGGTGTGGCAGGCATAAGGTTTGGGTCAGAGCTGGTGTGTAAGGCAAATGGCAGCTACTGGGAGAAATGGTGATTGCGGGAGAGAGGGAAGAACCTGGTGCCTGCTGTTGGCAAAGGCCGAGGGGGGTGGATGACAGATAATGTTGAAGATGTGAGGGGTATGTGAGAGGGCTCAGAGGAGGAACTGGGGTGGTTCACTTACCCAGCCTAAGTGAAGACGATCATTTCTTCTCTTCCAACACTGCTGTCATGTTCTCCTGCGAAGAGCGCTTGCACTGACCAGCACTGCCACTGCATCCCAGGTGGAGGTGGTGACCCTGTTGGAAGGCCTTCTCCTGGAGTGAGATTAGAGTGTGTCTCGCTTCTATTCCACTCCATCCAGCAGTTTTGTCGGGACTGTCTCTGAAAAGTGAGGTGCAGACTTCCTGTTGCCATTTCCTGCAGTCATTCTGGAAAATGCTGGGGATCTGTTTATACAGAGCTCTCCAGTAATTGCAACGGTTAAGTTGCAGCAAGCTGGGCAAATCAGAGGGCATAAAATTTATTCCTAATGAGGCAAAAGGTTCGGTCTTGAATCACGCCTGCACCATCTGGGATCATTTCATTTTCATACCGGAGCCGACACTCTGCCATTTTTTGGTAAAGATTTTGCCCATTGGCTCAGTGTCAATAAAGGCATGAGAATAGATGTAAAGACACAGTGGTGAGAGATTCAAAAGAGAACATGGAGTTAATGGAATTCCATAATATGTTCTAGTTGGCTGCCCATTAGCCCTTTGTAGCTTTCTTTATCCAAAATATTGCTGCATATATCACAGGATATATAAGTGGGATTTTACAACTTCATTCATCCCAAAACCATAAAATCCCACCCGAGGTCAATACCCCTCACCCTCTCCAATTCCTGTGGTAAAGTTCCAGATATCATGTCTGGTATTGTCTCATTCATCCATCACTACTGTCCTCCAATGTATCATTATTCTTGTCTATAACTTCCACCAAAGCATTTTTCATAAACCCTTTTCAAGCTCTATAAGCCCTTCAAGATAGCCTTTTTTTGTAATTCTAGCTGCCTATTTGTCTTCTAATTTCACCGTGCATTGCTAGTAGAGCCTTGAGCCATAACCATCCTCCTCATTTGAAGTTTTCCCTGACAACTCTTCACCTCTCCATCTTTCACATTTATTTTTCAGAACCTAATTCTTCAGCCAAGCTTTCCATTCTATTTCCTGATCTCACTCCTTCTAGCCTGGTTCAATTCCCGTTTCCACCTGTGAAACATTTAGGGCAATTCCCTATCCTGACAGCACTACATAAATCTAAGTTGCAGTTATGATTATTACTATGGAGCACACATTTGTACCAAATCTATTTTGTTAGTGAAGGTCACTATTAAATGTCAATTTAAAATATGTTCAATAGCAGTAATGGCTGACTATTTGTATTACTTCATACTCTGAGTTTAAACTTTCAATTTTCTAAAGGCACAGTCTATCATCTAATGTTGCTATCAGAGAATCATAAACGTTTTCAGCACTGTAAGTTGCCATTTGGCCTATTCTGTAAATACTCAAGAAAAAAAATCCAAAACTAATCTCATTCCCTTGTATTCTCCCCATAATCCTCTTTGTCCACTTCAAATAACTCCAAGGATTTGCATGGGGAACCGCTGACTGACCTTCCTGTAGGACTCATTGAATACAAACTCCCTAGTGATTGGCATTTATCTTACCAAGTAAAACTTGTTTATAAAGCAGGCCCCTGAGTGGGTCCATTATTGCATTCTCCTAGCTGGGACCTGTTTGTGTTCACTACAGACTTAAGGTTTTGCTTTACTTTATTTCATGCAATGATGCTTTCATGTTTCTTTACAGCCAATTCCTAGTTATTATAAAATGTTTATCCAGTTTTCTCTTAGAAGACATTTTAACCAATCTCTAATAAAGTAATCCATGCACCAGCACTTCCTATTCAATGTTCTCCTATCAGTGGTTAGCACAGCAACCTCACAGTGACAAGGGCCCAGGTTCACTTCCAGCCTTGGGAGATAATCTGCATGGGTTTCTTCCAAGTGCTCCAGTTTCCTCACACAGTCCAAAGATGTGCAAGTTAGATGGATTGACCATTCTAAATTGTCCCTTGGTATCTGGGTAAATTAGCAGTCTAAATACATGGAGTTACTGGGATAAGGCCTGGGTGAAATTTTTGGCTTTACAGACTCAATGGGCCAAATGACCTCCTTCTGCACTATAGGGACGCTATCCACACTCCTGACTTTCTAAATGTCAATTTTAATCGATAATCCCTCATTACCAGTTCCTGAACCAAAGGAAGTAATTCATCCTTATTTACCTATCAAAGCCCTTCAGAATTTTAAAATCCTATATTAAATCTCCTATTAGCCTTCTTTGCCCTGGTGAGAATAGTCCCAGTATCTTAAGTCTAAGAAAGTGAAATGTGTTAACAGTTCACATGTCACTGAAACTGTTCCATAATCATAGCTCAGTTTCCTCAGTGTTTTATTAGACAATGCGACGTGATACTAAGTCACACAAAATGAAAAGTTTCCAGATTTAATCCCTAGTCTATGTTAATATCAGCCAGAATTTTTGTACTGTCAGCTTTTACTATTTTAAAGACAGTATAAATGTAAGTTACTGTTATTGTCAGCAGCAGTTACAACCTTGGACCCAGCTCTCCTCAGCTCAGAAAGGGGAAAAGATTAATAGCACTCCCATTCTTGATCTTTATCCAGTGGCACCCTCCATTCCAGTAGAATATCATTCATCTGTGGGCATGAGAAGCTGAATGGAGGACTGGATCAGGGGAATGGATTGAAGGATAGGATTTAATTCTGGCCTTGGGTCACTGTTTGTGTGGAATTTGCATGTTCTCCCTGTGTCTGCATGTGTTTCGTCTGGGTGCTTTGGTTTCCTCCCACACTCCAAAGATGTGTGGGTTAAATGGATCAACCATGTTAAATTGACCCTTAGCGTCTGGGAGGCAGGGGTGTGGGAGGGCGGTTAGCAGAGTAAGTATGTGGAGTTATGTGGATAGGGCCTGGGTGAGATTGTTGTCGGTGCAGGCTGGATGGGCTGAAAGGCCTCCTTATGAACAGTAGGGATTCTATGATTGGAGGATGAGTTATCGACTGGATCACAAGATTGGATCAGAGGATAAGATCAGATGGTGAATGGAGGACAGGATTAGAAAATGAATGGAAGGCAGGATCAAAGTTCTGGATTGGAGAATGCTTAAGTGTAGAATGTTCCACTAACACCTCCTTCAGTCTCAAATATATAAATGGCCATATCGGAGACCTGCTGGAACTCATTGACCTGAGCTTAAATGAAGGTCAGCAACTACAGGGGAAGAGGAGAGAGTAGTGGACAGGATGCCATGCAGGTGGAGCAGGCTGCAATCTTAACAGAATTCTTTTGTATGGACTGGTGCAAGATTCTGTTACCTTAAAACCTGCACACTGCAGATCAAACAGACACATTCCGGTTGATTCTCCCATCCTGAACATTAATTTTATAGCAGGCAGGCCAGGAGAATTACATGCCAGTTGCTTCGTGGGATTTGCGCATATGTTCCTGACACACACGCCTCTCCCAGCGCCGGATATTCAGCACAGTTGGGACCACACTGGAAACTGGCAGGGACAGCAGGTATGTCATTTTAATCTTATTTTAATGTTATATTTAATGTGATTATCAGGCCTGGAACTGAAGTCTCTGGGCCCGATAACATTTCCCAACCATCCATTACAATTTCACTCCTGCTGGGTTTAGAATAGCTCCCCGTTTTTGGAGGGCGAGATGGAAATCCTGCTGGAATGAAGAGGACGGGAGGTGGGGAGTGGTATCCCGGGCGTGGGCATTTGGACAGTGCTACCCTGTGCCCCCAGCACTGCCCAAGGGGCAAACTGCCCATGCTCAGGCGGCACCTTGGCACTGCCCACTGGGCATGGGGCAGTGCCAAGAGAGTGGGGTTAGAGAGTGAGGCCTACTGGGAGTGGGGCCCAAGGGATGATCGGTGGGATGGAGAGTGTCCTGCTGCCACTCTGCCATTGGGGTCATTCGGAGCAAGAGGAAGGCCAGTGCTTGGGGCGGGCTGGGGAGAGTGTGGTCTACTGAAGGGTCTGCCTCCAGTGGGGCCAGTCTGCCAGGATGGGGGAGGGGGGTCTGTTTCCTGGAGGACGTTTGCCTCCCTTGCAAAGGGGTTCCGTCAAGGTTGGGTGGATCATCACTGCTTGTTGGGGGGGGAGATGCATCTAGAGGTCAGGGCGCTCCTGGACTGGAGCAGGAGGGAGGGGTGGTGGAGTTTGGGTCGGGTCTGGCCCAGAAATGGTTCTAGGGGCCGCAATCTGGCCATGGTGGGTTTGGGGGTCCCGGGCAAAGTGCAGGTTGACAGTTCAGGGTCACTGCACGTGTAGCAGGAATCTGTCCCATCCTTCTGAGCTTTTGATGATATTCACAGTTGTGACCTTTGCCTTGCATAGAGTGTGGGAGATTCGAGTGTGAACTCCCACTGAAAAAACAAATATGATTTACAGTTGAGAAAATTGTCCCATGAATTCAGCACTTCGAAATTTTTGGAGAGAATTGCCCTTATCATCAAGATTGCACAACCTAACCCACTAGATTTTTAAGAGATGGCTGGATCTGCCTAATCCTTCTCATTAGCCTTACACAAACCAGGCATATGGATCAGCATCATAAGGATGTATGGCTCTCTCCCCTTTATCCATCTTCTGCTCTTAAAGTCAAAACCATTACAATGGCTACATCTTTGGCCTTCATCACATAAGGACAGGTTAATCAAGCAATATCCAAAGTAAGTGGAGAACGGTGGACTTTGATAAGCAAAAGGCATCAACAGGCTGATCAGTAAGCCAAATTGTCCAGCCAATTGTTTATAGATGGTTTGTGTACCAACATAGATATTTGTCAAGTAACTCTGCAGCCTTGTCATTATTTCTTCCAACTCAGGGTTGCCAACTCTTGTTGAACATATTCCTGAAAGTTTCTTCCTGTGACTTTTGCTCCAACCAGTCATTTCCCATTTACAATATTTTCATAACCTTCATACAAAAGTGTTCAAAGTCAACTGAAAAATCAAACAAACCATTATAATGCTCTATGATGTTCATCCCAAATTCTTGCAGCAGAGTTCAGATCGATCTTTAATTCCTGGAGATCACTGAATAAATGTGGAAGATTATTCTGAATTCTAGATGGCAGGGAAGAGAAGTTATCTCCGAGCGCTGGTCTGTTGGAGTCTCCTGAGTGTGTTCTCTCCCATCTCTGCTTGTGTTAACTGTTCCTTCAGTTGCTCAGGTCACTGGTCCCTGAGTCTCAGACATCTTTAATATTCATTCCTGTAAAGAGGAGCTACAAACTACTGAACAGAATGTTATTATTCAACGATTTCTCTTTCGCATAATTGAATTAGAAAGTGGGATTCATTCCCGCTGAATCTGCAAAATTTTCTCCATTTGTATGATCTAGCTAGAGCATCTTTTGATAATTTGTCACAGTATCTGTCTGTGGAGAATTAAGTTGGCAGCACAGCAGAATGAGCGATAGTGAATTGGTGGCTTGTTTTCCATCCCAACTGATCTTATTTTTCATTATCTTCAATAAGAAAAGCGGGCAGGTTGTAAAATGGCTTGTTCATTTACTATCAGTATGTTTCACTGACTGCCAAAGGCTGTTTTTTCCCTCTCTTTAACTAATTGAGGTGGAGGAGAAGGCCTCTTATTCCTTCTGTTTAGGTAGTTATGTTCATCCAGCAGCTAAGCAACTGCCCTTTTCTCTTCAGCTGTCACCAAATAATAATTGGAAGTGGGAATCCTGACCAACTCAGGATCACAGGGCTATTTTAAGGCTCTGACTGCACAGTAAACTGAGAATTAACAGCACCAGACTGTGTTCCTTTTAGCTCAGTATCACATTAGATTATACGTTGACCCAATAAGTCAGTCTGAAAAACTAACTGTTCCCCACGTTTGTCTTACAACAATGTTAGTTTCCTTACATCATCACAGCTGCTTTGGGATTAATTCCTGAAAGCAGGTTTTTTTAATACATTGGATAGCATACAAAAGCAAAAAAAAATACAAATACTGCAGATCTCTATATGTGAAATGTCTGTGTGTTTGTTGGCAAACTCCTCCAAGGTTCATCAGTCAGTCCCAACCAAACTTCTTTGGATGAAACCGTGGATCAATGGATATGTTGTCATGGAGTTAACAGCTAAGGAACCTCACCAGATCAAGAGGTACATTGTGGGGGGAGTTGACAGCAAAGAAGAACCCCACCAGAAAGTAGGGAGATCTTTGGCCTCCTCAGTGAAGCCCAACTACACCATGTGTCCACTGATACCATGGGAGAAGTTTTCTCATCCCATTCAGCACAGGAACCGTAGCGAGGGGGTGGGGGGGCGGTGTTGTTTACCATGCATAGGTCCATTGGCCTCAGGCAGAATTTTCTGGTTTTGGGGGCGAGTGTGGCTGGAAAATTCTGCCTCATAGCTCAGGCATACTTTAACCAACATTAAAAACAAAGGCCGAAATTCTCCCAAAAATATTCTTAGTGTCGAATTTGAGTGAAAAGTGAAGTAATTCATGCTGTTTTTCTCTGTGGGATTTCAGGAAAGATATCTCCCACACTCTGCACTGCAGAGGCCACTAGCATGTATATCATTATAAAGCTGTGAGCAAGGACTATCCCCATTGGAAAGTGTAGCGCTGGGTCTGTCAGCACCAGGAACTACGCAGTTACCTTGCACTGCTGGCCTCCCGACTGCTGTGGAGATGCCAGTGTTGGACTGGAGTAAATAAAGTAAGCAGTCTCACAACACCAGGTTAAAGTCCAAGGTTTATTTGGTAGCAAAAACCACAAGCTTTCGGACCTCTGATCCTTCGTCAGATGAGTGGTGCGAAGGGTCAGAGGCCCCAAAACCAGTTGGTCTTTGCTATCAAATGAATCTGTTGGACTTTAACCTGGTGTTGTGAGGCTTCTTACCCGATTGCCGGCCAGCTCAATCGCTGTCCAGCCCCGCGATCCCCGGATTGCTGATACTCCGAGGCCTCCCACAGCCTGATCTCTGGACCCACAACCATTCCAGGACCAGCCCCAAACTTGGCCACCAGGCCTGCCCTATTCTATAGCTCTAGCTGCTACCCCCAAGACTTACTCCTCCTCCACAGCACTGACGCCCTCTCGATCACCAAGAGTTACCCCACCCCGCAGCACTGACAGCACCCACCCCATGCAGCTCCAGCACCCCCACGCCATACCCTCACAATTTGCTCTGAGCACTGGCCACCCTCCTTCCCCACTGATCCTATCCACAGAGTGGGGAACCGTCCCCCCAATCCCCATCTCCACTGACCACCTTATACCCACCGATCACCCCACCAAACCCCACCCCCCATAAAGACTCCTTGACACACTACCCCACACCTAAGGGAGTGCCAAGGTGTCCCCTGAGCATTGGCATTTGCTCTTTGGGCAGTGCCACGTGACACAGGCCAGCACTGTCATGGTGCCAATGCATAAGGGGCACTCCTTCCCCATTATCCGACTCTCTGGGGGGGAGCATAATGTCCCCCCACTTCTCTCCAGCAGGGTCAGAACGTTTATTCCCTGAAAGGAGGGAGCTATTATAATTACTGATGGAAATCACTCAGGGAGGGGTGCGGCGACAGAGATGCTAGCCAGCTAATCTTATTTAAATGAAATTCAAATGAATATGTAAATTATTTCCATTTCTAGCATTTAGCTGATGCCGCTGGAAATCTGGCTCAAGGAGAGGCTATCGTAGCAGGAAGGCATACACGGACACTGCTAATCAGATGAGAATCTCCTAGCCCACTGCAGCAGGATGGGAGAATAGCAGCCAGAGTTATAGAGGTTTACAACATGGAAACAGGCCCAACTTGTCCATGCCCACAGTTTTTACTATTAAGCCATTTGGTCCATATCCCTCTATCACCATCCTACCCACGTAACCATCTAATGCTTTTTGAAAGACAAAATTGTACCCGCCTCTACTACCACCTCTGGCAGCTTGTCCCAGACACTCACCACCCTCTGTGTGAAAAAATTTCCCCTCTAGACCGTTTTGTATCTCTCTCCTCTCACTTTAAACCTATATCCTCTAGTTTTAGACTCCCCTACCTTTGGGAAAAGATATGGACTATTTAGCTGATCTGTGCCCCTCATTATTTTAACAACCTCTGTAATAACACCCTTAAACCTCTTAAGCTCCAGGGAAAAAAGTCCCTATCTATCCAGCCTCTCCATCAAACCATCAAATCCTGTTGGAATCTTAGTAACTCTTTCTAGTTTAATAATATCCCTTCCATAATAGGGTGACCAGCACTGCATACAATATTCCAAGCATGGTCTTAACAATGTCTTGTACAACGCCAACAAGAAGTCCCAATCCTGTGTTCAGTGTTCTGTCCAACGAAACCAAGTATGCTGAATGCTTTCTTCACTACCCTGTCCACTTGTGACTCTACTTTCAAGGAGCTATGAGTTAAATCTCTGTTGTCTAACTCTCCCCAATGCCCTATCATTAATTAAATAATTTCTGCCTGGTTCGATCCACCAAAATTAATTAAATTAAACTCCATCTGCCATTCATCAGCCACCGGCTCAATTGATCAAGGTCCCATGGCAATCCTAAATCAATCTCTTCACTGTTCACAATGCCACCAATCTTGGTGTCATCTGCAAACTTACTAACCATTGCCTCCTATATTCTCATCTAAATCATTAATATAAATGACAAATATAAAGGCCACAATTCTCCCAAGAAGGATCTAAGTATTGAATTCATGGGAAAGCTGGTATAAATCTTGTTGTTTTTTCCCAGTGTGACTTCAGATAGGCATCTCCCACACTCTGGACAATGCAGAGGTCACAGTCAGGAACAGCGTTAAAACCTTGGGTGGCAGGATCTATTCATGCTGAAGACTGACAGTTTTGTAACTGTGCGCACGCGCAGTTTGCTGGCCAGCTCGGCACCCCAACAGTGTTGCCCCTCCACCCCACCATGGCTTGATCGTGGCCCCCCCTCCATTTACGTGACAGGCCTGATTCCCCCCCCCACCTTCCTGCGTCTTGTGCATCGGCTGGCACTGCCATTGTTCCCGTGCCACAGGGCCACCAAAACTCTCTGCTACCCAAGCCTCTGGGGGTCTCCAATTGCCCGTTCTTCAGTCCAGCGGATTCGTCTCACTACTTCTCCAAAAGTGGGAAGCTAGTCTGAACGCCCCTGGTTTATAATTGTACTTAGGGTGGGGGTGGGGGAGAGAAGCTAGCGGGCCCAGTGAATTCAGTCCCGGAGCTGCCAAACATAGCGGAATTTATGAGTCATACCCAGAATATGGCATTGGCAGTAGATCAAACGTAGGTGAATAATGTGGTGCAACAAAATGGAAAAAAAGAGCCACTCTCAGTGTTGTGCAAAGTACAATTTCCACCTTTCAATAAGTCACCTGACCCACTGAATATCCTAATGGGAACAACAACAAAATCAAAACATTCCTTGAAAAACATCAGAAATATAACAGCTGAACAAGATCAAGAAATTTCTCTATTTTGGCTCAAGAAGGAAGGACTTCTAATGCAGCCTATCATTAAATATTTATTAATTGAATTTAAAATAGAATTTGCATATCAGCCCCATCTCCCAGCCAATTTCCAGTGCTGAGCAGAAATCCAGGCCTGGATGGCACAATCACAGAGCGAACACTCACGAGAATCCTGCGAATTGGCCGACACTTGATTCTCCTGGAGAGCCGGGCGGGATAGAAGAATCGTCCTCATATATTTCAATGAAACAAATTTACATCATAACTCTCCGAACACTTTTCACATTTCATTTGCTTTTTTTTCCCCCTCATAAGTTATTCGTTTCACATAAGTTAGGTTCTGAGACACTACGTATGAATACTTTGTAAGTAAAAGTGGTTCACAGAGCCATGGAAGGCGGCAAGGGTCATTGCAAAAAGTTGACAGGAAGTGACAGGTAATAATTAGGAAAAGGGAAGAAGCAGAGGTGAGAACAAGAAGGAATTAACAGAGAACGGCTGAATGCAAGGAGAACCAGTGCAGCAAATAAGAGACCAAAGGATTTTCTAAGGAAGCTTTCATCTATGATGTTCATCGGAATTTATGAGTCATACCCGGAATATGGCATTGGCAGTAGATCAAACGTAGGTGAATAATGTGGTGCAACAAAATGGAAAAAAGAGCCATTCTCAGTGTTGTGCAAAGTACGATTTCCACCTTTCAATAAGTCACCTGACCCACTGAATATCCTAATGGGAACAACAACAAAATCAAAACACTCCTTGAAAAACATCAGAAATATAACAGCTGAACAAGATCAAGAAATTTCTCTATTTTGGCTCAAGAAGGAAGGACTTCTAATGCAGCCTATCATTAAATATTTATTGCTTCAGCAACGATCGAAAATGCAGACTGTGGCACTGAAAATGTAGAGAATGATCTACATATGTTGCCTTCGATACTGATGATGAAATATTCAGCGTATGCATAAAAATTAGAGAATGGATGTAGATATAGATTTTGAACCTGAGGATTTTAACGGTGACACTGAGAATGTAGAGAATGGTCAGTAAACATCATATAGTTACAAATTTTCTAATTGGGTCAAATCAAACAAATGAAAGTAAATTAATTGTGAAAATAAATATTTTTCATCAAATAATGTTTTGCAAACATAATTTTGCATGACTTTATGTATTTATGTTTCACATTTGTGGTATTAAATGTTTTATTTAAAATAATTGTTTGCAAGAAGGTAATTAAGTAAATGAAATCTGCTGGATGTAAAAAAATGCTTCAAATAAGTTACTTCATGGATACATTTTCAAGAACTTTCACACCATCTCGTTCAGTCCATATGCCCATGAAGCAAATGTTTCAGCTAATTACTTCAGAATATTTTATCTTTTTAAAAAATTATTTTCAACTCTAATCTCTTTATTTCTTAGAAGTAGGATGGATAGGCCAAATTGTCTGAAATAAAAATAGGAAATGATCAGCAAGAGCAAGAACAAATGAAAAGCCATTGACCTGAAATCTTAATTCTGTTTCTCTCTACAGATTCTGCCTAATCATCTAACCATGGGGTGGCATGGTGGCACAGTGATCAGCATTGCTGTCTCACAACAACAAGGACCCCGGTTCGATTCTTGGTGGGTCACTATGCAGAGTCTGCATTAACATTAATGGTTGTGGGAGTATAGGGGGTGAGGTCCTTAAAACAATTACTATTACTGAAGAGGTAGTCTTGGTAGACTAATGGGACTAAAGATCCCCAGGCCCAGATGGAATGCATCCCAGGGTACTGAAAGAAATGGCAGAAGTGATAGCAGATGCACTAGTAGTAATTTATCGAAATTCGTTGAACTCTGGGAAGTGCAAGCTGATTGGAAAACAGCTAATGTTACGCCGCTGTTTAAAAAAAGTAGACAAAAGGCGGGTAACTACAGGCCGGTTAGCTTAATGTCCATAGTTTGGAAAATACTGGAATCCATCATTAAAGAAGAAATAGTAGGACACCTGGAAAAGAATGGTTCAATCAAGTAGACGCAGCATGGATTCATGAAGGGAAAATTGTGTTTGACAAATTTACTGGATTTTTATGAAGATGTAACAAGTACGATTGACAAAGGGGAACCAGTGGATGTGATGTTTTTAGATCTCCAGAAGGCATTTGATGAGGTGCCTCACAAAAGGTTGCTGTAGAAGATTTAGGTACATGAAGTTGGGGGTAAAGTGTTAGCGTGGATTGAGGATTGGCTATCTAACAGGAAGCAGAGAGTTGGAATAAATGGGTCCTTTTCCGTTTGGCAGTTGGTGACTAGTAGCATGCTGCAGAGATCGGTGCTGGGGCCTCAACTGTTTACCATATACATAAACAATGAGCGCAGCTGAACAGTTTCACCCCAGTGTGAACTTGCTGTCATGTCCGCGGGTTAAATAAGTGTGTGAATCCCTCCCCACACTGAGAATAGGTAAATTATCTCACCCAGTGGGATAATTGAGTGAATCCTCCCCATACTGAGAGCAAGTGAACGGCCTCTCCCCAATGGGATAACTGAGTGAATCCCTCCCCACACTGAGAGCAGGTGAACGGCCCCTCCCCAATGGGATAACTGAGTGAATCCTTTCCTACACTAAGAGCAGGTGAATGGCCACACCCCAGTGTGAATGCTTGAGAGGTTTTACAAACTATGCAACAACCTGAACGATTCAGCATGGTGCATGTGAAATTTGCAGGCATCTTGAACCGTCCCGCTACTACCAATCAAGTATATTCCACTCTCCTACAAAATTACTGCCTTATCAGTCCTCTTTCTCTCTTGTAACTCTTTAAACTCCCCCAGTTACCCTGAATCCAGTTGCTATCTATTTGAACCTTCCTGACCTATACCATCAAAGTGCCCAGATCCCTCCTTTCTCAAGGTCAGACGTACCCTGACTTGCTGTGATTCCTCCATCATGAATCCATCCACTTCTTGCCCATAACCTTAGAACTTCCATCCTACCTGATTCAACTCCCCTCTCTGATTGTCACTGTATCCGTTGCCTCCCAGTTCCCTCATTTAATCCCTCAGGACCAAACACTTGACACCACAGATCCTGCACTTCAGACGTATTTCTGGACAACGTTCACTGCCTAGGGAGCTCATCCACTACCATAAAACTAAACCAAAGCATGAGTGGCATGGCATCCCTCTTAACATGCCCAGAATGTCTGGTGTTTTGTCGGACATCCTCCTAAACAGACCATGTCACTGGTTTTCTTCTCCGGACATTTTCCTACCACTGATCCTGATTCCCTTGACCAGTTTGCCCTCTACTCTTCCCTGCTGACTCCGATTTCCTTGACAAGCCTCCACTCTACCCTTCTTTCCCCATTGATTCTGACTGTCTTAATCAGCCCCCACTTCCACCTTTCCTGTTGACCTTGCCTTTGTGACAAACCTCCATGCAGCTTGACCTATCGACACCCACTCTCAAGTGGTAGACTGACATTTACAAGCAATCCCCAAGAAAGAAAAAGCAGTGACTACACACTCTAAAAGTGCAGGAAGAAGTCTATCATGCCTAGTGTACCCCAAATGTATGCAATCGTTATTTGAAGACACAAGTTTCTCATGTGTGGAGGATTTAATTTTGTAGGGGGTGCTTAGTTCTGGTGATCTGGCCTTTTCTTGAGCTTGCATTATATGCAAATCCTTGCAAAAGGACTTGCCAACACTGTTCCTTGGGACATTTGATCCAGTTTTAAAGTTTCAAGGACTTCATTGCAAAAGTTAATTCCACAGTTAGGAAAGGGATTTTTCTTTTGCCACCTGCAAAATTATCTCCCTCCATCCACCGCTGGTCGGTGCAACATCGAGGGTCGAAGGACCTGTACTGCACTGTAGTATTCTATGTTCTATGTTCTACCACTTTCCAACTTGACAGAGCTCTGAAAGATTCTGTTCAATGGGTATAAGAACAGTACGTGTGATCTGATGATGTTTTGTATCACTTTTGCAGTATTGACTACTCAGGTTAAAGCTATAGATTAGGGAATTTACCTGATTCATCAGTAAGTCACTCATACCTGCAGAGACTCGGGAATTATTCATTTCCCCTTCGTTCGTCAGATTATGTTTGTTGATTTACCATCCAGTGTGCTCCGGTTTCCTCCTCAGACTTGATGGGAAAGATGGGAATGGAGTCAGGAGGGGCCCACGAATATTACTGCCTGGCATGCTTGTTTTCCAACAACAGTGTCCAACATTTTGCAGGATGTGGATTCAGGAACCCTGCAAGGCTGTTCATTCCTGTGCAGTGGGAAGCCAAATAAGAGACTTGTTAATGGTAGGTAAAGGAAGTTGACTTGGATTTTCCAGTCCACCTCCAGTTTACTGACCTGATGGGGAAGGGGAGAACATTCAGCTGTCTGAATACAGGCACCCGGCGACAGGCCTCCAGGTTGGCCCTTCCTGCTACTCTGGATGCATATGTAGCCAAAGGCCACCCTGTAGATGCCCTCCCCCTCAAACCCCCAACACGTCTCTCCAACACACACACATGCAGACGCACGCACTGGTGGCCTGGCTATTTTCCCTAATTATTCTATTTTAAAAAGTTGGGAAGAGAGCACTTTCTTGTTGAAGCGCCCTCTCAGTTACTCACCCGTTACTGCACCTTTCACATTGAAAGCCTCTTAGTGGCCATGCAGCTTTGAGACACTGCCTGTTGCCTGTAACAAGAACATACTCAATCCAATTAAGGAGGAGCCCCAGTCAAAATCTCAATAGGTGACTGCTTCGTCCTTTGTGAGAGGGAACCGGGGTTCCAGGAACCAGAAGCAAGGCTTTTGTTTACATCTGCCAGAATAACACTTCAGCCCCATGAAGTTGAATTGGAAAAACCTTCTATCATCAATCTGTGACAAAGGAAAAGGAGAACTTATACTTTTCTCGGGATGTTTAACGTACTTTACTGTCAACTTGGTATTTTTCAAGTGTAGTCATTGTTTTACTGTAAATGCAGCAGCCAGTTTGTGAACTGACAGGTCCCATAAACAGCAATGTGACAATGAATAGATCATATGCTTGAACGATGTTGATATTGATGTTGAGAGATATTGGGACATCAGGTAAAACTCTCTTGTTCTACGAAATAGTGCCATAGGATCTTATGTCCATTTAAGAGGGCAAACTAGGCCTTGATTTAACATCTCATCTGAATGTAGTTAACATGAATAACTTTCAGTGCAACCCTGCAAGGATGCAATTATATTGCAGACTGACACACTTACGAACAACTCATTTGATTTTTAGACAATTTTAAAGAGGATTTCATTTTCTTATGGGGCAGTCTCTATTCAGATATAGAATCAAGGAATCACTACAGTGTGAAAAGAGACCATTTGGGCCATCAAGCCTGCAGTAATAATAATTCTATCCAGATCCTGTCGAATAACTCCACTTATTTACCCCGACACTGAGGAGCAATTTAGCATAGCTAATCAACCTAACCTATACATTTTGGAGGAAACTGGAGCACCTGGAGGAAACCCCCTCAGACACAGGGAGAATGTGCAAACACAGACAGTTACCCAAGCTGGGAATTGAGCCCAGTCCCTGGCACTGTGAGGCAGCAATGCCACCCACTGATGATAGTTAAGCACTGACTATCTCCCATCGTACACTTTCCCACAGTGCATATGTTTTAAGTGAAACAGCTATCCAGACTGTGCGAATGCTTTTCCAATTGCAAACCACATTTGTAAGCCAAAGAATTTGACGTATTTTAAAATCTCTGAAAGTAAACTCAATCACAGCGTACCATGACCCATTTTGGCCTTGTCACTGTTATGATCCCAGCACCAGATTCAGTTTTAAAGGTCAAGCCTTTGATTACCAGGCTGTTACACTAATTGACTTGTACAATTTCTATTGGAATCAGAATCACTTATATCAGCAATGGTTGGATAGTGTATCGTTCTGAAGGATCTGACCTTGAATCTGATTAGAAGTACTTTCCCCAGCCCTTATTCTCAATAATGGTTCCTTTTATATTGCTACAACAGTTTTGGAAGAGTACCAATATGCAATATGTTACAGCAACACTTTCCTTCCTTCCCTCAATTCCTGACTTAACTATCATCAGAGGACAGTATAGTGGCAAAGTGGTTAACACTGATGCCTCACAGTGCCAGGGACTTGAGTTCAGTTCCCAGTTTGGGTCACTGTCTGTATGGAGTTTGCATGTTCACCCTGTCTCTACGTGGGTTTCCCCCGGGTGCTCCAGATTTCTCGCACTGTTTGAAAGGCATGCTAGTTAGGTGGATTGGCCATACTAAATTCTCCCTCAGTATCCCTGAATAGATGCCACAGTGTGGCAACTGAGGGATTTTCACAGTAACTTCACTGTAGTGTTAATGTAAGCTTACTTGTGACAAATGAATAAAAACTTAAACTTAAACTTAAAACTCATTTATATTTCTTACAGCATAGTTCTGCATCAGGAATTGCATGGAAGCATAGTTGGCAAACCCAATGACCATTCCTGAGATCAACAAAACAGCAGGTTTCTGCTTATTGCCATAGAATCATGGAATCCTTACAGTGCAGAAGGAGGCTATTCAGCCCATCAAATCTGCAATAGCCACAGTCCCACCCAAGCCCTCTTTCTGTAACCCAACATATCTACCTTGCAAATCACCATGGCACTAGGGTCAATTTAGCATGGCCAATTTTCCAAACATGCACATCTTTGGAGTGTGGGAGGAAATTGGAGCACCCAAGGGAAACCAACGCAGTTACGGGGAGAATGTGCAAACTTCATATATACAGTAACCCAAGGCTGGAATTAAACCCGTGCCCCTGTCGCTGTGAGGCAGCAGTGCTAACTGCTGTAGCACCATGCCACCAGATCTAGGTAGGTTGGAAAGTTTATTTCTTCTTCAGATCAAAGGCCACAAAACTGAAAAATTGGGAGCAAATTTTAAGCCCAATCCTCCCAAATGGATGGGCTTGTGTCAAGCAAGATGCAAAAATGTTAAAAATCTGATATCAACCTCAATCCTCCAATTCAGTTTTAATGGAGACAATATGGGGGCGGGGGGCCTGCAGCAATAGTCCAGATTTTCATTGAGTTCAGTTGAATCTGGAGCCCTTTAGAAATGGCAGGTAGGATCCAATTTTAGGACTGCCATCTCCATTCCTGTTTCTAGTGCCCAAGATAAGGTTGAGGCAGTCAGCCTACATGCCGCATCCTTGCTCCATTGTTAGCTCCATTGTGGAGGTGGGTAGTTTAAATAACACACCCTGCAACTTAGCTTGGTTGGGGACCTGCCTTAAGCATTTCTTGGCCTCTTGGAGGAGGCACAGACCTTGGAAATCCCAGTTTCAACCGTGGAACCAAAAACACAACAACTATTGTTAGAATTCATTAATTTTAAGGCTTTGAAAAAAATTCAGTTTCAATACTTGGATGTTGTATTGTAGGTAATATGCACTTTTACTACAGTAATTGATTATATGATTCTGTCCTGCAACATCATGTTGACCACTGCATTGATCGGCATTAAGTAAGTGTTAAAGAACAAAGAACAAAACAGCACGGGAAACAGGCCCTTCAGCCCAACGAGCCTGCGCCGCCACCTACCCGTGATCCCTGTCTATGTTTATAGATCTATGGATTAAAAACTAAATTTGAGACAATTTAAGGAGAATTTGTTTTGCCAATTAGCCTAAGAGCACATCTTTGGGATGTGGGAGGAAACCGGAGCGCCCGGAGAAAACCCACACAAGCACGGGGAGAATGCACAAACTCCGACAGACACAGGCCCAAATCCATGTATCTGCACAGCACAGCAATAGTCACTGAGCTGCCCATCAAATGGTCCAGGTCAAGCGTACACTAATGACATGAAGCACTAAGATACTCTCGAAAAATCCAAGAGCAGCCCTCTCACGACCTATCATGTGTATGCCCCTTGTTAGACAACAAGGTGGACCAAAACACCTGTAGGATAAAAACAAGTACATCAATATCATCATCTATTTACACACTTCCCAGGGACTCCCAAGGCTCATGATCCCTATTTTAAATCAGTTTTCTATACCCCTCCATTCCCATTCTGTTCATGTGCCCATCTAAGTATTTCTTAAATAACTCCAGAGTACCTGCCTCTACCACTTTACTTGGCAGCACATTCCATACCCCTACCACACTCTGTGTGAAAAAACTCCCTCTAGCATCCAAATTATACCTTACCACCCTCACCCTAAGCCCGTGACCCCTCGTGCTATTTGAGACCATCCTAGGAAAAAGCTTAACCATGTTTACTCTATCTATACCCCTCATAATCTTGTACACCTCTATTAGATCTCCTCTAAGTCTACGTTCTTCTAAGGAAAACAGCCCCAATTTGCCTAACCTCTCCTCGTAACTCAGACCTTCCATACCAGGCAGCATCCTGGTGAACTTCCTCTGCACTCTCTCCACAGTCTCCACATCCTTCTGGTAGTAAGGCGACCAGAACTGGATGCAGTATTCCAAATGAGGTCTAACCAACGTTTTATACAACTGCAACATTAAAGGCCAGCTCTTGTACTCTATACACCTTCCTATAAAGGCTAGCATTCTATATGCTTTCTTCACAATCTTCTCCACCTGCTCTGCCACCTTCAGAGACTTGCGCATCTGCACCCCCAGGTCCCTCTGCGTTTCTATACTCTTAATAGATCTACCCTTTATCATATACCTCCCCCCTACATTCTTTCTCCCGAAATGTATCACCTCGCATTTATCAGGATTGAATTCCATCTGCCATCTATATGCTCAAGCTACCAGCATTGTCCTGCTGCTTCGCCTGACAATGCTCTTCACTATCCGCAAGTCCAGCCATCTTTGTATCGTCTGCAAACTTACTGATCACTCCACTTACTCCCTCTTCCAAGTCATTTATATATATTACAAATAGAAGAGGACCAGTATCAAGCCCTGCAGTACACCAGCTAGAAAAACACCCTTCCACTATTACTCTCTGTCTCCTATTACCAAGCCAGTTACTTATCCATCTAGCTACCTGTCTTTGTATCCCATGAGCCTTGACCTTTTCAACTAATCTCCCATGAGGGACTTTGTCATACGCCTTACTGAAATCCAAATAGACGACATCAATGGCTCGCCCTTCGTCAACCGTTTTCGTCACCTCCTCAAAAAATTCTACCAGACTCGTAAGGCACAATCTCTCCTTAACAAAGCCATGCTGCAAATCCCTAATCAGATCTAAGTGCCTATACATCCTATCTCTAAGAATCCCCTCCAACAGCTTCGCTACTACTGACGTCAAACTCACCAACCTATAATTTCCAGGGTTATCCCTACTACCCTTTTTAAACAACAGTACAACATTAGCCATTCTCCAGTCCTCTGGGACCTCACCTGTGTCCAAAGAAGAGACAAAGATTTGCGTCAGACGCAAATCTCACACCTCCCTAAGGAGCCTGTGATAAATTCCATCAGGCCCTGGAGATTTATCAGTTTTAATGCTACTAAAAGCTCTAACACTTCCTCCCTCAGTATGGATATTTCCCTCAAATGGTCCACAGCTCCCTCAGAGACAGGACCGGTCAACAAGCCCCTCTCCTTCATGAATACAGATGCAAAGTATTCATTCAGGATCTCCCCATTCCCTTGGGCTCTAAGTACAGTTCCCTCCTCTGTCCCTAAGAGGTATGATTTTTCCTCTAACCACCCTTTTATTCCTAACATAGGAGTAAAAAGCCTTTGGATTTTCCTTAATTCTATCCGCCAAAACCATTTCATGCCCCCTTTTTGTCTTTCTAACTCCCTGTTTGAGCTCCCTCCTACTCTCTCTAAATTCATCCAACGCTGTCTCTGTTCCCAGCTGCTTTGACCTATCATACGCCTCTCTTTTCTTCCTAACCAAGTCCTCAATATTCCTAGTAATCCATGGCTCTCTAATCCTACCTTTCCCATCTTTCCTCTTAGCCAGCACATATCTTTCTTGCAACATTTTCAGTATTCCCTTGAAAGACTCCCACATGCCTAGCGTGGACTTACCCTCGAACAACCGTTCCCAATCAGTTTCCATAAGTTCCTGCCTAATCCGACCGTAGTTAGCCTTCCCCTAATTCAGCACCCTGCTCCTTGGGCAACAAGCATCCTTTTCCATCTGTATCCTAAAGTAGACAGAATTGTGGTCACTATTAGCCACATGTTCCCCTACTACAACATCAACCACCTGCCCTGGCTCATTACTCAGAACTAAATCAATATAGCCCCCTCTCTAGTCGGGCTAGCCACATACTGCTCCAACGATCCTTCCAGTACACATTTTACAAATTCCTCCCCGTCCAAACCCCCAGCTCTAGGTACCTTCCAATCTACCCTAGGGAGATTAAAATCTCCCACTATAATGACTCTGTTCTTTCTGCATCTATCCAAAATATCTTTACGTATGCCTTTTTCAACTACCTGCGGGCTGTTGGGTGGCCTATAATACACCCCCTAGCATATTGAAATGTTTTTGGGTAATTTTGCTAAGTGCTACTGTGCATTCAAAATTGCTTGGAATGTCTATTGTACTATGGATGCTTAGCTGAGTTTCAAAACCTGTTAGCAAAGCAGGAGACTATCGCACAGTTTTAAGAAATTATTAAATGATTATCTCTTTTTGATGTGTTTAACAAAATAGTTAATTTGCTTATTTTGACAACAAATTGGCTACTTGAGGAGAGTTATATATTTTGAGTGGGTTTTATGAATGAGAATGTTATTTTCCATATAAATTTAATTGTGTTTGGGTGAGAGCTTTATTATATTGTCAGAAGTTTACCTTTTAATTTATCTTCATTTCAAAGAAACAGCTCCTGTTGTCTTCTCATGGTGGGTACTTTGTGAAAGGTTATGATGGATGCATGGGGGACATGGGAAAGCACGGGAGTAAAGTGGGGCAGGGGGGTGGTATGGGTAATGTAAGGCAGCAAGGGAAATAGGAGGTGTTCTTTCTTTGATCCAGCCTGACCTTATGGCAGATTTAGCTTGTAAGCTTTTACTGCTCCTCTGTTCATGCCTCAGGCTAAATTAGAACAAGTTCAACCTGTAAAGAGAATCCTCCAGCCTTGGGCAGCAGTATTTAAACTAGCAATTTAAAATTGCAATTAGCCACATCAGTGTAGGAAAAGGGTGGGTAAGTCTTCCCACTCCATTTTAACTAGTCACCTCTAACCCGACTAGATATCCAATAATATATTGCATTCATTCATAGTGGTCAGTGTAGTGCAGTTGCGAAGTCTCTATGTTGAAGTTGCTCATTTTTGAAAGATAATTGTGATAACTGTCTTTGTTGTAGAGTTAATTTACTCATTCAATAACAACTTAAATTTATGTGGCATATTCTAAAATTTTCCAAGGCACTTAAAGTTTATTCATCTATTAGTATCACAAGTAAGGCTTACATTAACACTGCAATGAAGTTACTGTGAAATTCCCCTCGTTGCAACGTTCCAGCACCTCTTTGGGTCAATACACCTAACCAGCACATCCTTCAGAATGTGGGAGGAAACCAGAGCACCCAGAAGAAACCCATACAGACACAGAGAGAACATACAAACTTAGACAGTGACCTAAGAAGGGAATCAAACCAGGTCCCTGGCACTGAGAGCAGCAGTGTTAACCACTGTGCCACCATGTCACAAGTAGAAAAAACAAATCCAAAACCAAAAGAGCAAATAAGAGGAGAATGAGTTTCAGAAGACAACAGCAATGTGGAGTTCACAGTAAAGCTCAGATACCATTAGAGAAATGGAATTATTCCCAGGTGGACTTCTGTCCAGGACCTAACAGCTGTGAAATAGAAAAGCCAGCAGGACGGTGAAAGTTAGCCCAGGAAACCAAGCAACAACAGCAATAAATGTGAGTTGAGGATGAGTGGGGAGGGAAAGCAGGAAAGTCTCCTGCAGAATCTTACGGCCACCCTCTCCCGCACCTATAAACCTATTTTGGGGGACTTTCAAATTCTTTCCAAGGTTTTGCATGGATTGCAGGTTTCGTTATGATCCTTGGTGACTCTGACTGCACACTCACATTGCCTTTCAATACTTGTCAACTCAGTCATTTTCAACAAGGGCTTCCAGTGGAACCAAGAAGATGTTTTATCAATACACCAAAAAAGGATAACTGAGTAAAGAGCAGGGCCCATAAAAGACCAAAGAAGGTCACCTACTTGTGGAAGCAGAAGATGTGAGTATGATTCTTAAAGAGTATTTTGCGCCTGCCTTTTCAAGAAAGGATACTGAAGATGTTATCGGGAAAGGAGGTGGAGTGAACATTGGGATGTGATAAATGTAGGTAGAAAGGAAGTACTGAGGAGATTATCATCCTTGGAAATGGAGAAACCACCAGGGCTGGATGAAATGTACCCCAGACTGTTAAAAGAAGCCAGAGAGAAAATGGCAGATAGTCTGACCATAATTTTCCAATCCTCACTGGATATGGATGAAATGCCGCAGGATTAGAGTCTACTCATCTTATACCGTTGTTTAAAAAAGGAGTGAGGAGATGGAAATGGTCTGTTGAATGTGGAGGCTAGGGAGATGGAAGGTGAGGATAAGAGGGAGAGGAAGCGATGAGAGCAGATATGTGTGAATGAAAACAGACATGGTCAAAAATGTCCTTCCAGCTGCTTAATAGGTGTTTAGCTAAGTAAGTTTAAGAGAGGGCATCAATAAGACCATTGAGCTGTAAAATATGGTGTTAAACAGTGTTGCAGCTAATTGACAGGGCAATTTACCTGCACTGGATGTGGATAAACACAGTGTGAAGCAAGATGCTCTCTGGCATGCTTCTCATCACCTACTTGTGCATTCTGTGATCATCACTCTGGAACTCCAAGGACATTCATAGCACCCAATCTGTTTTAGTGATGTTGGTTGAGAGGATAATTATTGGTTAAAACACCAGGTAGAATGTTCCCATTTTTCTCTGGGTTGTTGGCACAGATATTTTATATACACCAGAGAGGGTTTCAGTCTGACACCCCATACAAAAGTTGCCATCTCTCAAAATGCAGCATTACCTTGGTGCAAGAGTGTCAGTCCAGAATTTGTGAGCGGGACTTGGATTCACAATTTTCTGACTCAGCATTGCAAGTGGCACCGCTGAAGCAGAAACATCAGGCGAGGATAGAATTGAATGATAATTAATGCTCAGCCATAAAGAGGAACCTGTTGGGTAAGATACTAGGAGACGAATGATGACAAAGGCTCGAAATCTTAACTGAGGTGCAAGAATTCCTCCCTGTAATTTTTGAAACAATTGCAGAGTTTATGTTCAGTGGGACAAAAGCAAAAAGTCAAACAGTATAAATCTCCAGCATCACCCAAAATAATTATTTCTGCTCCTAAATAAACTCCACCTTGCTCTGAAGGTGTCAACTGCATAATGCTTGTGATTTTTTTAATGAAAGCAAGGCCCTTTAATCCATATGAAGTGTTAGTCCACAAACTCCTTATCTCAAATAATGGCATAATATTGCTGTTTACGCATGGCAGCTTGCCATAACAACACAGAATGGAAACACTTTCCACCTGCATCATAAATAATTTATTAAAACTTAATCCTCCAATGGATAGTTTCAAAAATATCAAAACATTTTCAGCATTATCAATAAATTTCCTATTGAATTATGTAGAAACTTCAAGTGGTTCTAAATCAGAGGAAACAGCTCAAGTTATTTTTCCTAAATGGCATTCAGGCTCGGCAGAAACCTTTCCATGTGTGTCTATTATTTCTGACTTTGAGGTAAAACCATAAGAACTGCTTCTGAATATCCATTCAGTTTTTTTACTTCCATCCTGGCATCGAGCTCTTGACTGAACATGGCAATTGATTTTTATCAATTGGTCTACAATGGACCGAAAGATGACATGAAGATAATCCCGGTAGTGAAGAGCATTGGGAACCATAAGATTAGAGTCACATCTCCCTCACAAGCAATACACTCTGGGAAGTGTGTTCATGAAACTATCCACCCATTAAAATATTGTTTTTGCAAAATGGAACAGGATTGAGATAGATTCTTTCCCCCAAGGTGAAAGGCAAGTGCCGAAGACTATTGATGTTGTTACAATCATGTAAAGAAGGACAAGATGTCAGAAACTGAACTGGATTAGCCATATAAATACTGTGGTTACAAGAGCAGGTCAGCAACTAAGAAGCTGCAGTAAATAGCTCATCTCCTGACTCCCCAAAGTCTCTATACCAGCTATAAGTTACAAGTCAAGAGCGTGATGAAATACTCCACACTTGTCTCAATGAAGGCAGTTCCAACAGCACTCAACAAGCTCAGCACTATCCAGAACAAAGCAGCATGCTTGATTGGCACCCCTTCCATAAATGTTCAATCTCTCCATCACCAACAAATACTGGCAGCAGTCTATGCCAGCTACAAGGTGCACTATGTAACTCACCAATTATCCTTAGGCAGCATCAACCAAACAATTGCTACCATTAGAAGGACCAGGACAGCAAATAACTGGGAACATCACAACATAGAAGTTCCCCTCTAAGCCACTTATCATCCTGACTTGGAAATATATCACCGTTCCTTCACTGTCTCTGAATCAAAATTCTGGAACTACCTCCGTAACAGCACTGTGTTTGTATCTACGCCTCAGGACCTGTAACAGTTCAGGAAGGGTGCTCACCACACTTTCTCAAGGGCAATAAATGTTGGTTAAGACAGAGACACCCTGATACCATAAATTAATTTTAAAAGAATGACGCCGCTATTCATCATTCCAGGTTGGACAGCAATTAGATTTTTTGTGAATTTGGAGAGGATATGTGTTATATAGTTAAGTGGTTGCATGATTGCTTTCAGAGCTGATCACATGATTTGATGGGGCGATTATTGGGGTGCTTCACACGCTCCCATTTTCGTTTCATTTTCTACCCAGTGCAGTCAACATCTTTTACAATAAATCTGTTGTGGTTATTTTGAATCTACGTATGCAAATAATGTCATTTTAGTTTTGTTTAAAAGCCACAATTCTGACCATAGTTAGGACATTACAAAAAGAAAATCGGCAATGAATTGGGACTTGGTTCCGTCAGGAACATCAAGTAAACATTGAAGTAAGAAGCAAATACTGTGGGTTCTTGCACTTCCAATATTAGAAGACCAGGGAAAATCAACAATGGGCTAAAGATTGAAGTGCCTGTGTGGAAACATTGAGTAAGTAATAAAAAGGGAAAACAAAAATCATGTTTCTCAATGGAAAACAAAATCAAATAGCTTCCTCTAAGCTGCAGAGCCCATTGTGGTGTGTAGGGGCAGAAAAGGGGACTCACTACACTGTTAAACAAGGGTTAAAGCTTTCCACGTGGATTTAAAAGAGGAGTGTTTTTTTGATCAGGGAAGAATGAGATTCCAGATAGTTTCTGGAATATTTGAAAAGAATGATACATTGCTATGCATAAAGTTAACAAATTCCTGGATAAAAAGATGATTGCCTCGAAGACAATAAAAAATATATTCAGCAGTCTGGAGTTGCTAGTGCCTGCAAAGAAAATGACAGGTCAATTAGGCACCATGGGTCCTTTCATTGAAGAAAATGAATCATGGAGTTCTTATGCAGAGTGTTTTCAGTACTTGTATAAGTGAATAAAATTGCAGGTAAGCCACTCATACCATATTTTCTCAGTATAACATAGTAAAACTTTCAATTTGTCTCAGAGCTTGATTCATCCAGCAAAGTTTATGATGACTTGACAAAGATCCTCGAACAGCATTACTCTCCAAAGCCATTGATCATTGTGAAGCAGTTCAGTTGCCACCAAAGGAGTCAAGTAGGAAATGAAAGTGTTGCTCAGCTTCTGGCAACCTGGCACAATATTGTGAGTTAATTGAATCATTAGAAGATACTCCACGAGATTGTCTGGATTGTGGTCTCCAAAAGGAGGCTATCAAAAGAAAATCTCTCACTGAACATGCTTTGACTTTAAGGACAGCAGTACAAGTCACAATGTCATAGACCCATAGAATCCCTATAGTGCAGAAGGAAGCCATTTGGCCCATTGAGCCTGCACTAACAACAATCCCGCCCAGACTATCACTATAACTGCATATACTTACCCTGTTAGTCTGCCCGATACTAAGGTGCAATTTTGCGTGGCCAACCAACATAATCCACGCATCTTTGGAGTTTGGGAGGAGACCGGAGCACCCAGAGGAAACACATGCAGACACTGGGAGAATGTGCAGCCTCCACACACACAGTGACCCAAGGCCAGAATTGAACCCAGGTCCCTGGTGCTGTAAGGCAGTAGTGCTAACCACTGCCACCATGCCTATGTCGATGGAACTATCTGTTGATTCACAGTTTTGCTGCAAGGATGAAGATCCACACGTTGGCAACACTCCATAAGAAGTTAAAACAGCAATAAGCACATCATAGATATGCCAAAATAAACCAGGAGCAAGTGAATACTGGAGAAAAATAGATCACATTACAAATGTTTGTTGGGCTAGACCAGCTTTCACTGAGAAGAATATTCAGAAGAGGAATCTGGTACCTTCAAGAAGAAAAACAAATTGCATTCTACAAAAAAAAGTTACAACATGAAAAGAATTTTGACAGTGAAGAAAGGGATGTTCAGAAATATGATAAAGAGCTCCAATTGAGCATCTTATTCACACAAGGTGACTCTCACACATTCAAGGTTATTCCAATATTATGTAGACAATCTGTTAGGTTGGAGATTGATACTGGTTGATGTTGTATTTTTAATTCCTGAGACTACACATCAACGAAAGCTGAAGCATCTTCCTTTAAAACCAGCTAATGTGATTTTAAAAGACATATACAAAAGAGATTGTGCCATTAAACGATTGTCAATCATAGTCAACCTAGAGTTGAGTGAACAAGATTCAGAATTGCTTCTCCATATGGTGTGCAGAAAATTTCCAGCTCAATTTTGGAGATCATGATTGGAGATGATAAATCTTAACTGGAGTGCTGTCAACAAATTGATCAATGCCTGAACAGACCCACAGCATCTTCTGGATAAGTAGAAGCATATATTCTAGGAGGTGCTTGGCTCAAAGAAGAGCATTCAAGTGGAACTCAAAGTAAACTTAACAGATAACCAAAAAGTCTCAAAAAGAATGGTGTCGTCTGCATTTTTTAAAATTTCTTTTTAAATTTTATTTTGATTTGATTTATTATTGTCACATGTATTGGAATACAAAGAAAAGTATTGATTCTTGTAAGTTGTTACAGACAAAATGTACCATTCATAGAGTACATTGGGAAGAAGAAAAGAAGAGATTGTGGAATATAATGTTACAGACATAGCTAGGGTGTGTAGAAAGACCATCTTAATATATGGTATATTCATTCAAATATCTGATGATAGCAGGGAAGAAGTTGTCCTTGGGTCGGTTGTTACACAATCTCAGACTTTTATATCATTATCCCCATGGAAGAAGATGGAAGAGAGTATGTCCCAGGTATATAGGATTGTTAATTATGTTAGCAGTTTTTCCAAGGCACTGGGAAGTGAGACAGAATTGATGGATTTCTATGATGGACTGAGATATATTCACAACTCTTTTGTAGTTTTTTGTGGTCTTGGTTAGAGCAGGAGCCATACCAAACTGTGTTACATCTGGAAAGGATGCTTTACATGGTGCATCTGTAAAAATTGGTGAGAGCCATAGCAATATGCTGAATTTCATTAGCCTCCTAAGAAAGTAGAGGCATTGGTGGGCTTTTATAACTATGGCATCAGTTTGAAGGGACCAGAACAGGTTATTGGTGATCTGCACACCTAGAAGCTTGAAGTTGTTAACCATTTCCACTTCACCACTGTTGATGTAAATAGGGATATGTCATCTACTACCCTTCCTGAAGTCGATGACTATCTGCTTCATTTTACTGACATTGAGAAGAGACTATTGGCACCACACCATTTCACCAGATTCTCCATCTCTTTTCTGTGCTCCGTATCATCATTGTTTGAGATGACATTTACTATAGTAGTATCATCAACAGACATGAAAATGGATTTGGAATGAAATTTGGCCACATAATCATAAGTGTATAAGAAGCATAGTAAGGTGCTGAGGACACAGCCTTGCAGTGTTGAGGATAATTGTGGAAGAAGTGTTGATGCCTATCCTTTCTGATTGTGGTGTGTGGGTGAGGCATCTATGATTCAGTCACAGAAGGAGGAACTGAACCCTCGGCCATGAAATTTGGAGGTGAGTTTTATTGGGAACATGATGTTGAAGGCTGAGCTGTAGTCAATAATTAGGAATCTGACATAAGTATACTTTGTCAATTTGTCCCAAGGTAGAAGAAGAATTAGAACAGCTTGTTAACATGCATGTCAGAGCACATTACAATGAGTAATGGAGGTACAATGAGGGCTACCATCATTGTACCTGTCCTGAAACCAAATGGTTCAGCTCATAATTGTGGTGATTTTAAAATGACATAAATTCCGTGTTGTGTGCTAATCAATATCCACTTTCTTTCATTGAAGATTTATTTGCCAGGTTATTAGATGGTCAGAAATTCAGCAAAATTGATCTTTCACAAGCAAATGTATAGATGAATGCAACCAATGAATCTCAAACATTGTCATAAAAGTATCTTTATTAGTATAAAAGATTGTCTTTTGGAATGATGTCCACACCAGCCCGATTCTAAAGATCGATGGGTCAAAGTTTAACTGGTCTCTCTGGTGAACACTGTTACGTAGATGATATTCTAATTGCAGGGTCCAGTGAACAAGAACACTTGAATAACTTAAAATCAACATTGGAATGTCATCAACCACACAGTCTGTGTATCAAGAAAGAAAAGTGTGACATCAGTCCAATATTTGGATTATGTTATCAATAGTAAAGACCTTTGTAAAGCATCTAAATAGATGGAAACTAATTTAGAAGCACCACATCTGATGAATGTAATGCAATTGAAGTCCTTACTAGCATTAGTAAGTTATTATGGCAAATCTGTATCTAACTTAACTACAGTATTAAAGCCATTGCATAATTTACTATGTGTGAAACAGTCATGAGATTAGACAACAGAATGTAAAAAAGCATACGAGGATGTCAAACATGCTTTGCAGAAATCAGAAGTATTGGTTTATTTTAATCTGAATCTATCATTATTGCTTGCTTGCAATGCTTCACCTTATGGAGTAAGGGCAGTCGTTTCACATATTATGCCTTTGAATGAAGAATGACCAACAGCTTTTGCTTTGCACACTCTGACCTACAAAGGTTTCATCATTATTTATATGGTCATCATTTTACATTATTGACTGATCATTGATCCTTAATTGCTATTTTTGGGCTGTATAAAGGCATACTTTAGTTAACTGCTAGCTGATTGCAAAGACGGTCACCGATCTATCTGCACACTCCTTCAATATAAAGCATTGTCAAAGTGCTATGCAATACTGATGCATTATCACATTTATCTTTGCCTATTGAGCAGATGCCACCAACTAGCTTTGTTAATATTCTTTACTTCTGATGAGTAGGTCATTTGCTGTGACAGCTTCTCGAGCTCAGAGACATACCAGAAATGATCCCATGATGGGAAGAATGATGAATATGGTACTGAAAGGAACAATAGCTAGAATGCATCATCCACATCCTAATTTGCCATATCTGTCAAAAAAACTTGAGTTGACCATCCAAGCTGGATGTCTACTGTGGGGAATCCAAGTGATCATTCCTCCTGCTCTGCATGGAAGACATTTGGTATCGTCCAAATTAAGGAATTATCACATAGTTATTTTTGGTGGCCAGCTCTGGATGCCCCAATTGAAGAAAAAGTGGGACAGAGTCAGTTGTGCATGAAGAAGAAATACACCACCATTGGCTCATTTACATCATTGGCTGTGGCAAAAAAAAATGCCATGGCAATGATTGCAGGTTGATTTTACTGGTCAGTTTGAGAGTTATGTGTTCTTAGTCATAATTGATGGATACTCAAAGTAGTTACAAGTTGTTATCATGAGATCTACTACAACTGAACAAACTATTCGAAAACTTGAAAAAATCTTTGCAAGATTTGGTAAACCTAAACAGTTTGTTATCAATAATGATTCACCATTTATTTCACAAGAGTTTGAGGATTATCTCAAAGCAAATTCATCATATAAAATCTGCACCTTATAAACCATCAATCAAGGATTTAGCTGAAAGATTTGTACATTCCTTGCAACATTCATTAAAAACATCAAAAAGAGCGAGATTCATTATCTTGTCGCCTGAATAGCTTTTTGGTAGCTTATAGAAACACTGCTCATGCCCCTAAGTTGCACGACTGCTCTTAAATAGGATGTTGAAAACTACAGTTGATTTATTTTCACCTCCAGAAATTTCAGAGATAGTAGAACATTAGCAACAATCTCAAGGTCCTAGCTAAGAAGTGAAGGCAAAACAATGCTCATTTCAACGAGATCAAGTGTTAACTTACAGTTATGCCACGAGTGAGAAATAGGTACCAACCATTGTTTTAGCAAAAACAGGTACACAATTCAAACCAAAGATGACTTACTTCAGTGATGTCATACTGACCAATTATCTCTAAATGATTTTTACCAGTTAAATCCAACTTCTTTAGTTCCAGATGTTGTGAATACTACTATGGAAGACATAGTTAAATCTGAGTTGCCTGATGACTGTGTCTTTGCTACTACAGCATGTGAGAATGATGCAGAATTAGTTCCAAGAAAAGAGGTTTCTATTGAAGTCCTGAATCATACTTCTGTGGCCAACAGCCAAATTCCAGAATTTTGTATATAACAAAGAGGAACAGGTATCCTTCTAACTGACTTTTTTATTGATTGTGTATAATGATTAATGGTGCACAGTACTGTGTCTAGAGTATTATTGATCCTATGTCTACCATCATAGTAACATGTTATTATGATTAGAGGGTAAAGGGAAGGGATGTTATATATTTAAGCTGTTGCATGATTGCTTTAAAAGCTAGTCACATGATTTGATGATGATATTATTAGCATGTTTCACAGGCTCTTGTTCTAATTTCATTTTCCACTCTGCAGAAAACCTACAACCCCTAACATTGTTACATTACAACGTGCTTTGCCATTACCTCAGGAATCCATTATTATTGCTTCAGATGATAAAGAATTAGTATGACATGTTTTCTAAGGCTAAGCAAAGAACAAAATAAGTTCCTTGAAACTATTTTCTAAATTTAAAAAGAGACTAGGTAAATTACAACTGCCTTTCATACATCACGCACATTTTCATGGCCCACATACTCAGGAGTACAGATGACGGATTATGAGGATGGCTTAAGGATTTTTACAGTCCCTGAAGAAGGTCGCGCCCACATCTTTCACACTCCCCAGGGGACTGAGTGTCAGTTCTCTTTTAGCCTACTCGGTGGAATGCAAGTTTATATATTGTAGCTTTTGTTAGAAATTATATATAATTTTAACTAATTTGTATTTGAGAATGTGAGGTATAAGGTATTTCTTCTGTTTTAGTTTCAATCATAAAAATTGCCTGTAAGTGGGTATTTAGATGCCTGCATTCAAATGAGGCTTTTACAAAATTATTTTAAAAAAACTGAGCTGTTGCCCTAGCAACTAGGGTCTACATACAAAAGCAAAAGCAATTAGATCAGTTGACAGAAGGTCAGTACAGTTGGAAGCAGATTTCAGCAGACACTGCCTGTACAGGTTGGACAATATGCAGGGAGATAAAGCAGCTCCCAGAAACTAAAGAAGAACATCCTGGAAACTAAAAAAGTAAATCCCAGAAACCAGAAAGAGGAACAGAACCAAGTTCAAAGAAGAACCTATGATGGTAGGACAACGAACAGGAGGTTGGTAAAATGTTCTGTTCAATAAAATTGATAGTGAGGAGCAAGAAGACTCCTAGTTAAAGAAAAGGCTGCAAGATGCTTGTAAAGCTATGGTGTTCTGCTGGCACAGTTAGATTTCTGAGAGGGTGTATGAAAGATGAAGCTTGAACACATCTGGTGATTGAGGGCAATGGAACACTAAGAGGAGAGGTTGAAATCCTGGAGTGAATCCTTGGTGAGGACAAGATCATAAGACCATAATACATAGAAACAAAGAGTGAGTCATTTGACACCTCAAGCCTGCTCTATTCAATAGGATAATGGCTGATTTGACATTCCCAGCATTCAATTTCTTTTCACTTTGGATCCCTTACTGATCAAAAATCTTTCTATCTCAGCCTTAAAAATTGGCAAGGATTCTGCCCCCAAAGTTTTCTGTGAAAAAGTGTTCCAAAAGACTCACAGCCCTCTGAAAGGAGAATCACCCCCAAGTCCCTTTGCATTGCAACTTTCTGCAGTTTGTCTTTATTTTAAGTAATGCTGTTCTGTAGTTCTCCCTTCCAAAATGAACAACTTTACATTTTTCCACATTATACTACATTTGGCAACCTTTTGCCCATTTATTTAAGTAATCAATACCTCTTTGTAAACTGTTGTAACTTGCTTGCAATTTGCCTTTCCACCCGTCACTGCTAATTTGGGTATAAGTACATTCGCTTTCTTCCTCTAAATCATGATGTGAAGATGCCAGTGTTGGACTGGATAGGCACAGTAAGTCGTCTCACAACACCAGGTTAAAGTCCAACAGGTTTATTTGGAATCACAAGCTTTCAGAATCTGTTCCTTCATCAGACTCCTTCATCAGTGCTCTGAAAGCTCATGATTCCAAATAAACCTGTTGAACTTTAACCTGGTGTAGCAAGACTTCTTACTGTTCCTCCAAATCGTAAAAAATTGTGGCCCCAGCACTGATTCCTGTGGAACTCCACTGCTTACTGGTCAGTAACCTGAAAAACGTCCTAAAACCATTTGTTATTTCCTGTCCATTAGCCAATTGTCTATCCATGCCAATATATTACCTCCAACACTCTGGACTCTTATCTTATGAGTTAATTTTTTGTGAGGTTTCTTGTTGACCACATTCTGGAAGTCCAAACACGACACATGCACCAGTTCCCCGCTATTCATTCTGGTTGAGACTTCCTCAAAAAATTCTAGCAAATTAGTTAGGCATCATTTCCCTTTCATGAAGCCATGCTGACTCTATTTTATTAGATTATGATTTTCCAAATGCTATTTGCTCCCTTAATAATTAATTCCAACATTTTTCCAACAATAAATGTTACGCTAATCAGCCTCACTTGGAAGAAGATTCCACTGTGTGTTCTTTGAGAGTAGAAATTAGAAACCTTCATATGGAATGCAGTTCTAATGAGACCAGACGCCTCACAGTGTAACAAGGTTCATGGGTGGGGGAGGGGAATTGATGAGAAATCTGTCATTATTTTGGGTGATATCTGCCATTTTATCTCAGAGTATGAGATGCCGGATTACGGTTTGCCTATTAGTTTACATGGATTGTGTGCTTACTGTGAACATTAAGAGTGTACAATAGGTTTTGTAACCTGTGTTACTCTTACACATTTGTATACGTCCATGAAGGTATAGTTGGGGTTAAGGAGCAGTGAAAACTGGTTAATCTTGTCTTATTTAATAAACGTTTGATTTTCTTGTTAGAAATTCATCTGCTGACTCACGTGGCTCTGTTCAGTAGTTGCCTTTCACATAGAATCCATACTTATTTAAACAAAAAAATAAAAGTTAGGATCTATCCTTACTCAGATAGTACGGTGACACTTTGATTAGCACTGCTGTCTCACAGCTCCAGCGACTCATGTTCAATTCCAATCTTGGATGACTGTCTGTGTGGAGTTTGCAAATTCTTCCCATGATTGCGTAGGTTTCCAATGAGTGCTCTCATTTCCTCCCATAGTCCATAGATTAGGCGGACTGGCCATGCAAAAATATCCCTTAGTGTCCCAAGGCGTGTAAGTTAGATGGATTACAGGGACAGAGCAGGGAAAGGGCCTGGGAAAGATACTCTGTCAGAGAGTTGGTGCAGGCTCGATGGGCCAAATGGTTCTTCTGCATTGTAGGGATTCTATGATGACTAGGATTTTATTCTGTTCTTTCAAGCCGGGTTCTGCACTGGGATTTGACTTGTTCAGCAATAACACCAGCTAGAATCGTAACACCATCTAGCAGTCCTCCATTGTCAGAGGGTCATAGAGCGATACAGCACGGAAGCAGCTCCATGCCAATCATGGTGTTCTCCCAGCTGGTCTCCAATTGCTTGTGTTTGGCCTATACCTCTTTCCCATCCATGTACTTATCCAAATGCTTTTTACATTTTGTTGTTGTACCTGCCTCAGCCACTTTCTCTCATTCCAAATACGCACCGCCTACTGCAGTCTTGAAGATTTCAGATTATTTTTAAAATACAGCCATAAAAAGTAAAATTAGAAATCGTATCTTTTTTTAAAAGCACATCTTTGAAACAATGTTAATGAGTAGTAAAAGAGCACAATGAATTCACAAAGTAGTGTTCAAATGAATTGACAGTTGGGTGTTAATAGGAAAAAAGGAATGTTTGAGAGAGGCTCTAAGATACGACGGATCGAGTCTGATTTGGAGGTGGCGAAGTGCATCTTTGTTTCCACATAAAGCTGATGCTGAAAATAGGTCAGTGTATATGGACTGGGAAATTGCCACACCTGAAATAGGATTTGCACATAACGCTTGCTGGCAGCATGCAGAACAGGCAGATTTTAATGACATTCAGTGTGCAAACTGAATTGATACCATTTTAGACCTCCACATTCCAACTTATGTCATCCCTGAGCCTCATACACCTGAATACAACGTTACATGACATGAAAACTGCCCCCACCACCAGGGCTACTGTAGCAGGGAATACAAAAACCCATGCTTTCTGAGACTATTAAAATAAAGTAGATTAGTTTAAAATAGCGACTACAGCTATATAAATATCAAAGATATCGCAATGTGCCTCATTTATATGCTATATGAAGATATTGCCTGAATAAGCCAATTTGTCAATTTTTTTGAACAAGCAATTATAGATTTAAACTTTTGTATTTATTTATGAACTTTGGCTAATAAGCAATTTACCCCTTGGCATAATGGGAAACAAGCTTAATTAGACAGGCCATGTTCTTTTGGAACAAAGAAAGATAGAGCATATATCTTGTCATTAGAGGCAGGCCAGGCAGCTACAAGGTACTGAGGTTTTGGAAATGAATAGAAAGATTCAGCTTCTAGCTGTGATGCAGCCTCTACTGATAAGGGGGCAAGAAAACCAACAGGGGAAATGATTCCTTTACTGTTCTCAGGACTGCAAATGGTAGGAATGACCCTGGGATCTATTGGAATTGTGTTGGTAAAGTTACTAGGCAATGGGGGAGAAAGAAAATGGGTTCAGTTGACCAATGAATCCTTAATTCTGCTCAAAGGTAGAATGCTACTGGCCAAAGTAAAGTGTACTAATGTAATTGGACCATCCAATTTAGATGACAGGTGGGACGGGAAAATCAAATTTTCAGAAATGTATATCCGTTATGCCCATATGATGTAATGTCAGAGAATGGTTAGAATCCTCTGACCATCTCTCTCCCAATGTGTGTTGGTCAAATAAGGAATGTATTTAACCACATACTGTCTTTTGCATTGTCTTTGTGTTTGCTGAGATCAGCTGAATACAAGAACATCCCCAGTGGGACACCCTAAGGAAATCCCCTAAATGCTACTTGAAGAGATTATGAACTACTGACTAGTTAGTTGCCAGATTATTTCTTCTACTGGTATAATTCCATGCAATTTTGGGGCTTTCTTATACTTAACAAAAGCTGTAGTAATCTACAGGGAGTTGTCTGGATGGTATTGAAGTATTTTTTGGAGATTCAAATAATTGTGCTAAACCTAGCCACATTCAGACACGGAATTAGTAGCACCTCCTCTGCAAATTGATTGGGAGAATGAAGAAAGGCCGGGCAAAATAGGACATTCTGTTCAAAAAGGGAGGAAAGGGTAAGAAATGTTATCAGGAGGCTTTGAGAAAGGATTCTGTTATCAACTTCAATGACCACCAATTTTTGAGACGTCTTCACTTTATTAATGAGCTTATAACTGAAAACTATTAATTGCTGCAATCACCACTCAAACTCAAAGTAGTACAAATCTGGGAAATTGAATATGCTTCTTAATCTTCAGGCATCTGGCTCCTTCCAGGGTGTTCTACATAATGGAGTTACTGAAGCTCTTTGTACAAATAAAGCCACATTCATCTCATTCCCTTTTCAAAGAGACTTGTTTGGATTGCCAGTTTCCCATGGTACTGGGAAATTGACTGCATCAATTCCTTTGCAGGTGTCTCATGTCAACTCTGCCATTTCCCTAAAAAAAAATGGGATTCCAATCCCCCAGTACACAGTTGGTGTGCGACCAAAAGCAACAGGTCACAAATGTTACGTTCCAAGATGGTCTTCTCCGTGTCAGCTGTGTCTGAACCTCCATGGTAAGTCAAGGTGACTGGATGACAAGGGTTATCCACACATGACACAGCTCATGATTCCACCTGTAATTCACATGCATGTACTGAGCAGACATATACTGAGAGCCATGCTGCCACAAGGCACATTTTAGAACAGACCATTGGTGTTCTCAAGCACTGTTTCCACTGACTAGACAGTTCCAGAAAGCTCTGCAATAGTTAGCAAAGTGGGTGTCAAAGTTTGCAATAGCATGCCACACAACTTTCCCCCTTATGACGGAAGCTAATGATCATGAGGAGAAAGAAAAGCAATTGAAGGAACTGTGAAATCAAATGACAGTGCCTCTTCACCTTTACTTTCTTACCTATATAAACATACATCATAAATAGAAGCCATTCGATCCTTCAAGCCTGCTCTGCCATTTATTATGATTATGGCTGATCATCAAATTCAATGCCCTGATCCCACTTTCTCCCTATATCCCTTGATCCCATTGGCCACAAGAGCTGTATCTAATTTTGTCTCAAAATCACATTTTTGGTCTCAACTACTTTCTGTAGTAGTGAATTCCACAGATTCACCACCCACTTGGTAAAGAATTTTCCCCTCACCTCAGTCCTAAAAAGGTTTAACCCTTATCCTCGAATTATTACCCCTAGTTCTGAACTCCCCCACCATCAGGAACATTTTTTCTGAATCTACTCTTTCTAATCCTCCACTCCCTTTCCCGCTCCCACTGAGCTTTGACTATCTTACATCTGACAGGGAATTACAACTGAAGTTACTTGCAAAATAAGCATTGCCAGTTTAGTATTCACGGCTGTTCATTTCAATTTCCAAAAACTCTGTATTAAACACATTAGCCAACAACAGAATTAGATCAGGGTGTTAAATTGGATATTCTTGAACATAGACACAAGGATTTAGGATTTTATAGGTTTCTATGAAATCGCCTCTCACTTTTCTAAACTCCAATGAATATAATCCTAACCGACTTAGCATCTCAACAAATGAGGGATCTGCTAAGTGTGGTAAACCTTCACTGCATTCCCACTACAGCAAGAACATCCTTCCTCAGATAAGGACACCAGAATTGCACACAATCCTCAAGTATGGCCTCACCAACATCCTATACAAATGCAGGCAAACATCTTTATTCCTCTACTCAAATCCTCTTGCTACCAACATACCATTTGCTTGTATATATGTGATGATGTGCAGTACGAGCATTGGGTGACGATAGTGCAATTGGGGAGATTTAGCTTCATGTAAAAGCATTGAACTTCTTCCTGTGTTAAATCCATGTTCTTGGAATTACCCTCTGGCACTATTTTCCCCATTCCTTTTGGAGGCCTCTTGACCCCTGAGGAAAAAGGGCATCTCTCTTACATTCCACCTCTTCCAACAGATGTCTAGTGCAGTGTCTGAAAACATTTATGGATACACTGTGCCCTAGTCAGCATTGGTTTCAATATCGGAGCAGAGATTCAGTTTTCAAACAACTCTGCAGTTCCTGCAGCCACTTCATGCACTTTCGCTTTAAGAATTGCAGGCTGCTGTTAAGTAGCACTGGGCATTTATGATACTGGGCACCCTGTTGATGATTGCTGAGTACCAACGGAATGTAATAAAAATGGAAAGCACCAGGCAACAGAAATTCAACTTGCTGTCTGCATTGCAGTGAACGGGCATAAGTTAGTTATATCAACATCCTTGTGTCTACATTCAAGGTTATCCAATTTAACACTTGATCTAATTCTGTTGTTGGCTAATGTGTTCAATACAGAGTTTTTGGAAATTGAAATGAGCAGCCGTGAATACTAAACAGGCAATGCTTATTTTGCAAGTAACTTCAGTTGTAATTCCCTGTCAGATATAAAATAGTCAAAGCTCAGTGGGAGTGGGAAAGGAAGGAAGTGGAGGTGGTAGAAGGCCAGCGCAGAGCTCTATTAGAAGGTGAGAAAAAGGATTCTTAACTATCAATCATGACAAACCTGCCAGGTTTGGGTGTATTAAGAAATTTGCATGTTGAAGAGGCATTTCCCAAGAGTTAGATCAGTAAGTATACCAGGACAGCAGGTTATTCAGCCCAGATGGTTTTTGCCAGCATCTATGTTACATACTCTGCCTGTCTCTCTTCACCTAACATTATCAGCGAACCTTTCTATTAATTTTTCTGTCATGTGCTGATCTAATTTTCCATTTAAGGCATCTATACTCCCATGGCACTATTTTGAAGAAGAGCAAGAAGGTAATACTGCTCTCCGAGCCAATATTTATTTCTCAGTCAACGTTACAAAACAGATGGTCTGGATATTATCACATTGCTATGCAGAGTTTGCTATTGTGTAAATTGGTTGTTGCATTTCCCACATTACAATCGTGACCACGTTTTAAAAACTCTTTTGTTGACTGTAAAGTGCTTTGAGGTGTCTGGTACTTGTGACTAATGTTACATATATATATTTTATATATATATATATATATACATAACTACAAGTCTTTTGTCATAGAATCCCTATAGTGCAGAAAGAGGCCATTCGGCCCATCATGTTTCCACCAATGACAAACCTACTCAGGCCCTCTCCCCGTAATCACACATATTTACTCCATTAATTCTCTAACTTATGCATCCCGGTACACTAAAGGGCAATTTAGCATGGCCAATGCACCTAATCTACACATTTTGTATTTTATTCACCTCAATAATTCCTTGTGATATGAAGTAACACATTCTATTACTATATTAGTTATCCTTCATAAGCAAGGATGATTATCTTCCGTGAGATTGAAGATGGCTGATGAGGTCAATTTGTATACTTTACGCTTCTTTTCCTGTTCATTTCATTGTCATTGGGTCTCAGGATACTGAGATAATTCCCAAAGCTTTGTGTTTTGTTCCAAGGCAATGGTCTCCCAGGAGTTGATGTTAATACTGCACTTCTTCATGTTTGTTTTCAGTACATTCTTGTAGCACTTCTATCCTCTGGTGCATCTGCCCTGACAGAGAGAGGGAAGAAAACCTGCTTTGGAAGCCTGATATCTGAAATCAGACATGTAGAACATAGAACATAGAACATTACAGCGCAGAACAGGCCCTTCGGCCTTCGATGTTGCGCCAACCAATTAGGAAAAAGCAATGACCCTCTAACCTAAACCATTCCCTTTTCATCCATAAACTTATCTACTAACCTCTTAAACGCCACAAAACTTGGCGCATCTACAACTGCAGCATGCAGGGCATTCCATACCATAACCACCCTCTGGGCAAAGAACCTACCTCTGACATCCGTCCTATAACTACAACCCCCTAATTTAAAGCTGTGTCCCCTCGTGCTAGCTTTCTCCATCCTAGGAAAAAGGCTATCACTGTCCACCCTATCTAAACCTCTAATCATCTTATATGTTTCAATAAGGTCTCCTCTTAGCCGCCTTCTTTCTAACGAAAACAACCTCAAATCCCTCAGCCTCTCTTCATAAGACCTGCCCTCCATATCAGGCAACATGTCAGCTTTCTGAGAAAGATAGTTTCCATGGTACTGGAAGCGTTCACATTTTTCAGGCACTCATCATGTATCCTAATTAATGACATTGGGCTTTGTGCATTTGGAGCTTGCTGATGGTGGACTTTGGTTGAGTATAAGTCCCAGCTTCTCGTAACATTCAGTAAATATGTCAACAATTCTCCGATGCAGCAAATACTGCAGCAGAATCAACGTTGGGTAGCCCAATATCGGAGATTAAGATAGTCTTAGTTTTTGATGGAGTGATCTGAGATTAAAGAGTTTACTGTCTATTCCATAAACAAACTGCACTGCAATGGGAAGTTTGTCTGTAGTCAGATGGAGTGTAGCAGCAAAGAAGAGTGCAAAGAGGACTGGGGCAAGGACAAAACCTATCTGATTCTTGTCTTAACCTCAAAGAGGACTCTATTGGATCCATTGTTAAGGGACACCACTTGTATAACTTCATGAAGAACAGCAATAAATTTTAGAAGACATCCATACTTTAGCGGGATCTTTCAGATTGCCCCACGATTTGCACAGCCAAAGGTCTTTGTCAAGTTAAAGAATAATATGTAGAGAGGTTGATAATATTTGCAATATTTTTCTTGTAGTTGCTTTCTGGTTCAAGGACTGACCTGCACTCTTCCACGACCATGATTTATTCATGTCACAGTCTAGCTAGATTAAAGTTTACCAACACTGCTTTACTTGAATTACAAAGAATAGCTTTACAGAAAAGTCACATTCTGTGCTTTCATGAAAAAAAATTCTTCAAGTCACTGCTACATGGCACGGCTGTATTTCTACAACGTTTGGTAATGGACACAGTTAGTTCTATCTGGATTTTGCTTCTTGGCACTCATTGTCACTGTTAAGGAATAATGAATGATCTTCACGGGTGAAATCTTTATGTCTATGAAGGTACATTCCAACCAGAGGAAAAGATAGGGTAAACAAAGCCAGGCTCTGAGGAGGATGAGGGAGATAGAGAATGTGACAAATATACACATTAGGAGCAGGAGTAGACCACCTGGTCCCTCTAGCCTGCTGTGCCATTTAATAAGTTTACAACTGATTTGATTGTAACCTTAATTCCACATTCCCATCTACCTCCAATAACCTTTCACCTCTTTGCTCATAATGAATCTCTCTATCTTTGCTTTAAAAATATTCAAAGATTCGGTTTCCTTTTGCGTTAGAGTTCCAAAAACGTACAACCCTCTGAAAGAAAAAAATTCTCCTAATCTCTGTCTTAAATGGGCAATTTTTTTTTTAAACAGTGACCCCCTATTTCTAAATTCTCCCACAGGAGGAAACATCCTTTCCATATTCACCCTGTCAAGACCGCTCAGGATCTTATATGCTTCAATCAAGTCACTTCTTGTTCTTCCAAACTCCAGTAGGTACAAGCCTTGCCTGTGCAACCTTGATTTAAGATAAGGAGCAGGAGGTTTAGAGGGGATTTGAGAAAACCCTTTTCACCCAGAGGGTGGTGGGGATCCAGAACTCACTGTCTGAAAGAGCAGTACAGACAGGAGTCCTCGCAACACGAGCCAAGAAGCAAAATTCAGATAGAACTAACTATATCCATTACCAAACATTGCCGAAATATGCTAGAAATATGCAGAACAAATATAAAAGGCTACAGATCAAATTCAGGCAAATGGAATTAGAGTAGAGGAGTGCTTGATGGCTGGTGCAGATATGATGGGCCAAAGGGCCTCCTTCTTTGCTGTAAAACTCAAAGGGTGGGATTTTCCAGTCTCACTAGTCTCAAAACCAGAAAATCCCATCTGAGCTCAATGAACCTGTGCTTGGTCCATCCCTCGCCCACTACAATACCCATGGCAGGCAGGACATGAAAATTCCCCCCAGTGACCCACAAAAAAAATATAAACTAAACTTAAAGCTAAAATTTGTTCCTAATGCCCACAAATAAAAGTTACTTAACCACCTAACAATATTGATGATAGAAATTCAGTAGAATGAACTGATATGTGGGACTTAGTTATTCCACAGATATTGGTGATCTCTTGGTGGTTCTATGACATAGTCAGGCATGTACTTGTACCTACTTTGTATGGAGTTAAGGTGTACAGGACAGCAGTTCCATCCAGAAGGCCTTTGAAACATGAGGAAAAATGTCCTCCAGGGGGTGCTCTGACTTCCATTTTGTTTACATCTTCTGAGTTATTTATGAAGCAAAATGGGCATTAGCTCTCAAGGTTCCCTTGGTGGACTGGGTCAAGAAGCAGTCATGCATTTCATTTGCCAATTACTGGGAAGTGATAGCTCCAAGGAATCCATCCCCAAGTTTTCGAACATCTGCCTGGAGAGACTGCACAATGCAACAGAGGCCCAACATGATATCTGCTACCTGTGCTTAGGAAGAAAACCAGCCTGCAAGTTAACTAACCCAGCATGGAAGGCAGTAGGTACAGCTCACAAAAGATGACATTAGATCAGGAGAGGTGAAACTTTCCCTGCTACATTGCCATGATATAAGCCTAGTTAATAACAGCAATCAAGTGGCCATCAGCCAGACAGAAGTCAGACATTCACAGAAGCTCTGTGAAGATCTATGCATTGTCCCCATTGCAAGTTATCATCCTTCTGTAATGTAGGGACAATGAGTAGCTGCTGCATCTCCAAGACAGGAACTCTTCCACAAAGGAAGTGAACTGCCATCAGTCAGATGGGAAAACAATGCTCACAGAAGGCATGTGAAGAGATTGGGATTTCCTCACTGGGTGTCTTCATCACCTCCATGAATCAATGAGCACGTCTCGAGCTTGTCTGCTTTATCCCGACATCGGCATTGCCAACATATTCTCCTTCAAGCACCACCTCAGCCTTGTCCCCATCAATGTCCTCATCAGAAAAAATGTGCTGCTCCTCAATCTCTCTTCAGGCCCTCCCCACAGTGTGTGTGTGTGTGTGTGTGTGTGTGTGGGGGGGGGGGGGGGGGGGGGGGGGGGGGGGGGGGGGGGGGGGGGTGGAGGCAGGGTGCAGAGACAACAATGCACGCACCCTCTATGATTGTATTGTAGGACAAACCCAGACTAGGTTAGACACTGGAATCTCATTTTCAACATCCCTAGGGTCTGTTTCACCAAAGTGATTTGATTTATTATTGTAACATGTATTGGTATACAGTGAGAAGCATTGTTTCTTGCCTGCTATACAGATAAAGCATACTATATATACAGAAGGAAAGGAGAAGGTGCGGAATATGGTGTTATGTCATAGCTAGCATGTAGAGAAAGATCAACTTAATATAAAGTAGGTCCATTCAAAAGTCTGATGGCACCAGGGAAGTAGCTATTCTTGAGTCATTGGTACTTCAGTCTGTGATGATTGTCCACTCATCAACTACACTATTCCAAGCTTCCTTCCCTCCGTGAGGCCCTTTTAAGAAGCCTATTGCCAAGCAGTTGAAGCAACCTTCGGAATGGTACTTTTTAGCCTTAACAATATTCCCCCAATCAAGCATGAAATCTTCCCTGAGTTACCTCCCAGTCTACCCTAACTGTGCCCCTGATATTCTGGAGTCTTCCACCAATGCCCTCTGACTTGACCCCCAGTACTCAAGAGTCTTCCCCTCTCCAGTAACTTTTGATTAGCCCAGATACCCTAGAATATTGTTTTTAATTCATTCAAGGGCTATGTGCATTGTTGGCTAGCATTTATTACCCATTTTAATTGCCCTTGAAATGATGGCTAGCTAGGTCATCTCACAAGCAGTTAAAAGTCAATCTGTGGATTGCTGTGAATTTGGAGTCACGTGTAGGTACAGCAGATAAGGATGGCAGGTTTCCTTCCCTAAAAGACATTAATGAACCAGTTGGATATTTACGACAATCAACAACAGCTTTATGGTCATCTTTGGACTTTTGATTCCAGATATTTTAATTAAATTTAAATTTCACCAGCTGCCATGGTGGGATTCAAATCCAGGTCCCCAGAGCACTACCTTCAGTATCTGGATTACTAGTCTAGTAATAACAGTGCTATGCCACAGCATTCCCCCTAGAATCTTCCAATAAGGCCCTCAATACCCTCCGACAGCCTACAGTATTCAGAGTCTTGCTGCCACTATCCTCCAACTAGGCCACCGGTATTCTGGAGTTTACTGCCTGGTATTCTCTGACTAGGCCCCCAGCACTCTTCTGGTGTTGCCCTGGTCTTGCTGATCACTCTCAGAAAAAGCCTAGTCACCCCCTACTGAAAGGTTGGTCACATCCAGTGAGAACCAGTACCCCGAGTCAAAGGTTGCTCACCCTGAGTCAGTCCGCCCCTTAGTACGCAGAGTCACTCTGCAAGCACTGTGTTCACCTCCAAGCTCCTTTTAGAGGGTTGTTTGCCAGATGCATGCTTTTTGAAGCCAGTCATGATTCATGCCATTCTGGCTCATGTCGCCATGGATAGATATTTTAAGGGAAGTGTCGGGGGAGGTTATTATGCTGGCATAGAGGCCCAATATGAGATGCAAACAGATTCAGATGAGGTTCCTGACATTGAATGGCAGGAAATGAGGCCTGCCACTGATGGAGATGTGATCACATTGCTGATCACACTGATGTAAAACACAACTTTAGCCTTCTCGCAAAATTTTCTGTTCCTGTCACCAAACCTCCCTAACACTAAAGCAGCAGAAAATCCCAGCCTTTTTGTTCTTTTCTTGCCCCATTTTTCCTGGTTCTATTTATCGCTAACATTGTCCAAGCCAAGTGAAAGGTCAACCTGAAACATTAAATCGGTTTCTTTCTTCACTGATACTGCCTGGCCTGCTGGGGACATCCAGCATTCCCAGGACATGCTTAACTGAACTGCTTTTATTTCAGATTTCCAGCATCAACAGTATTTTGCTTTTCTGTTAATCTTCTTTCTGAGGCTGATTTGGTTGTCCATACCTCATCAGCCTGTAACCATTACCTTTATAACATGCCTACGTATGTATTTTGCTGAGCAAAATCCCAATGGCTATATTCTGAGCTGCAAACTGCAAATCTTAATCTAGGCTGGCCTCTTGAACTCTCTACCTTTTTCTAGTCATAGGATATTCTAACCAGGCCATTCAGGTTCAATACCAGTTCTGTTAGAACAATCCAGTGAGTCTCATTCTTTCCTCTCAATCCCTGCACTTCTATAAGTTCATTTCTCTCAAGCATCCAATCTTCTATTGTAGTTACTTATCTCTGCTTCCACCACTCTTGAAGCCGAGCTCTAGGTCATTTCTACGTGCTATGTAAAAGTTTTTCCTCGTATCTCTTACCCAAAGCCATAACTCTGTGCCCTCATAATCCTCGTACAATCAACTAATGAGAATAGATTTTCTTTGCTTATCTTATTTAAATCTGTCATAATACTTCATTCATTTGGTACATATTTCATTCAGATCTTCCCTAAAACTCCTTTGCTGCGAAAATAACCTTAGCTTCCCTACGCGACCCTGAAACTATCCTGGTAAGTAAATCCCATCTCTACACCCTCTCAAGGACTCCGACAACCCTTCAGAAGTGTGGCAACTTGTTTCCATTAGTAATGTTTGTCAGCATCTGGTATCTGTTGCTAATGGAATCTCTTCAGTCGCTCCATTGAGTTCCCTGCCTTTCTTGCTTATTTTACCAAGCTTAATCTATTCAGTATCTCAATTTTTTTAACTGCTCTCAGCATTTGTTCCTGCATGGTGCCAACAGTATTTGTACAATGCTCCAATTGATGATTCACTCTCAAGATTTAATGCTAGCCTGAGATGATATGCTTAACTGGGCTGCTTGCATTTGCCCTCAGTAATATTTCACTTGTAAACTCTAGTATGTTCCTATATTTTGCTCTACTGATAGAACAACACTGTGTGTCAATCGGAGATACCATCTCAATTTTTGGCATCCTAGTGTTATACCTCTCTTGGTTGTGGCCTTGTTTAGTTTTACTCTACTTGAAAATAAAGTTCCCTTTTGATTTTATTTCCTCCTGTTGCCATATTTTAATATTTGCTTTTCTTGGGGACATTATCAAATTTGTTTTTTTTTATTTTACTTGTGATGTGAACATCACTGGCAAGGTCAGTATGTGTTCTCCATCCCTAATTATCCTCAAGAATGTGGTGGCGAGCCACTTGTCAATTCACTACAGTCTATGTGGTGTAGATATATCCACAGCGTTGTTGTGAAGAGAGTTCCAAGTTTTTATTCCAGTGTTACATTCTCAACTGAGGTTGTTTGCTGGGCAAGCTAGGTCCCAGAAGGAAACCTGTCTTACTGACAATAAATATTTTTGTATGTATTTTGAAAATGAAGGAAAGCTACTGATCCCAAAAAACATAGGATTCCAGTAGCACCTTTAGGATTTTAAAAATTAAAAAAACTAATTAAGAAAAAAATTAAAGCACATGAGATTAAAGTTGTATAATTAAAACGCTCTTACAGAATGCCGCAAAAATATCCACTTGATCAAAACATACAATGACAGCAGCATTTTGGTAATAAGAACTAGAAGTAGCAGTAGACCATCTGGCCCCTTGCGCCTGCTCCGCTATTCAATAAGATTATGGCTGATCTTTTTGTAGACTTAGCTCCACTTACCCACCCACTTACCTTAATTTCTTTACTGTTTAAAAATTTATCTATCCTTGCCTTAAAAGCACTCAATGAGATAGCCTCAGTTGCTTTACTGGACAGCAAATTCCATAGATTCACAAATCTTTGTGTGAAGAAGTTCCTCCTCAACTCAGTCCTAAATCTGCTCCTCCCTATTTTGAGGCTTTGTCCCCTGGTTTAGTTTCACCTGCCAGTGCAAACAACTTCCCTGCTTCTATCTTATCTATTCCATTCCTAATCTTATATGTTTTTATAAGATCCCCCCTCATTCTTCTGAATTCCAATGAGTATAGTCCCAGTCTAACAGTCTCTCCTCATAAACAACCCTCTCAACTCCAGAGTCAACCTAATGAATCTCCACTGGACCCCCACCAGTGCCAGTATATCCTTTCTCAATAAGGAGATTCAAAATGTACACAGACTTCCAGGTATGGCCTCATGAGCATCTTATACAGCTGAACATAATCTTGCTGTTTTTAAACTTCATCCCTCTAGCAATGAAGGGCAAAATCCTATTTGCCTTTTTAATTACCTGCTGCATTTGCAAACCAACTCCTTGAGATTTCTGCACAAAGATATTCAGGTTCCCCTGCACAGCAGCATGCAATTTTTTTACCACTTAAATAATAGTCCATTTTGCAGTTATTTCTACCAAAATAGATGACCTCACATTTACCAACATTGTACACCATCTGCCAGACCCTCGCCCACTTAGGTTATCTATATCCCTTTGCAGACTTTCAGCATCCTCTGCACAGTTTGCTCTTCCACTCATCTTAGTGTGTTATCTGCAAATTTTGACAACTCCAAATCATTTATGTAAATCATAAACAATTGCACTCCCAACACTGATCCCTGTGGCGTACCACTAGTCACTGATCGCCAACCAGAAAAATACCCATTTACCCCCACTCTTTTCTTTCTGTTTGTTAACCAATCCTCTATTTATGCTAATATGTTACCCGTAACATTGTGCATGTTTATCTTATGTAGCGGTTTTTGGCACCTTGTCAAATGCCTTTTGGAAATCCAGATACACCACATCCACAGGTTCCCCATTGTCTACTGCACATGTAATGCTCTCAAAGAATTCCACCAAATTAGTTTAACATGACCTGCCATTCATGAACCCATTCTGCGTCTTACCAATGGGACAATTTATATCCAGCTGTCTCGCTATTTTTTCCTTGATGATAAATTCAAGCATTTACCCTACTACAGAAGTTAAGCTAACCTAAAGTTACCTGCCTTTTGTCCACGTTCTTTTTTAAACAGTAGTGTCACATTTGCTCTTTTCCAATCTGCAGGAACCATCTTGCAGTCCAGCGAATTTTGGTAAATTAGCACTAGTGCATTTGTTATTTCTCCCGCCATTGCTTTTAGTTCCATCAGGATCAGGAGACTTATCTACCTTTAGCCCCATTAACTTGCCCAACACTACCTCTTTCATGATAATGATAACTTCTAGATTCTCATTTGCATAGCTTACTTATCATCAATTTTTGCCATGTTATTTGTGTCTTCCACTGTGAAGACTGACACAAAATACCTGTTCAATGCCTCAGCCATTTTCTCATTTCCAGTTATTACATCCCACTTCTCATCCCCTAAAGGACCAATGTTTATTTTCACCACTCTTTTTCATTTTATATATTTGTAGAAACAGATTTCTCTCCACATGGCCATCTCAACTCAACTGAACATATTTCCTTAAACACCATAATTTTCTGTACCATCTCAGGTTCCATTGTTTTCAATTAAGAATGGGTACAGTGCATCATGTCTGCACCAGCTCTCCAAAGGAGCATCATGACTTACTGCTATTCCCCTGCACATTGGATGATAACTTGAATAGAAACAGTGATCTCTCGAATGTGTCAATTGAACATTCAATTGCCTCACTTTCAAGCTGTATTTTCCGTACCCAAACCACTTGTTGCATGGAAAAATTTCTTTTCATGTCATATTTGTTTCTTTTGAAAATCACTTTAAATCTATGCCCTCTTCTTGATCAGTTTATGAGCGTAAACAGTTCCTCCCTATCTACTCTGTCTAGCCCCCTCATGATTTTGAATATCTCTTCACAATTCACAATATTTCCAAGTTTGTGGCACTACAAACTTTGACATTGTCCTTGCACACCAAGATCAAGATCATTAGCGTGTATCAGGAAAAACAAAGGTCCCAATACTGACCCCTCAAATACAACTTTGAACTAAACTTCTCTAAATATAAATTTCATGGTTTCCTATTTTGTTTCTACCTTTGGATTATAAAACTTGATAACCCTCCTCCTGTTAAACATTTGTTAAGTTGCAGAAGTTCATGACTACTTTGGAACTTCCCTTTGAAATTCAATAACGAAAAAATCAAGTCCTTTCTCATCACATAATACTAATTTAAAACCCAAACTTTCTTGTAAATCTAACTGTACCATAGCCTCTCATTATGAATGCATGAACCTTTTATTTCTCAGATCTCACAGACAACCTGTTTCTGTTAATCATCGCCAGTTTAATTAATCATGGACACACAGAAACACACTGTCAGCATTATTTACCACCATACTCCTAAACTATTCTTTAAAAATATCATCCATCATAACACCAGCGACAATGAAGCAACTGCAACATAGTTCCAAGTCAGGATGTGCGTATTCAATTTCAAATATTTTCCATTGTGTAATTTGGACTTATGAACTTTAGATTGCAAGTTAATGCACTGTAACCATTGCAGCAGCGTTTTGATCGATTATTTTGTGGTCTGCTGCAAAATCAAGGCTTCCAAATGGCTTGTTTAGAAGATTGTGGCAAATAATCTATCCAAGAAAATCTTTCTTTCTGACCTCAATCTAAAGTATGAAATTCTAACAATTTGTAAAAAATTAAATTTAAATGTATAATTTACACAGCTTCCAGTTAGAAGGAGATTTGTTAATGGGTAATCCACGTTGAAGACTCCTTCAATTGAAGGAAATGGGAAGAAAATGCATAGAAAATTTTTAATGAACATATTAATGTTAAGATTATGCATGATGTTCGTGATTCTAACCTAAATAAATATAAGCAAAGATGTCATTATTTGACGATTTTGGAAAACAAGTACAGCTGGAAATCTATATTTAAAAGTCATATTACGTTTATAAAATGGATATACTTGCACAACCAAGAAAACCGCCAGGGTATTGGAAATTTAGTCTACCGCTATTAAACTGTACACAATCTGACTCATGGCCAAGTTGAAGACTGAATTACATCCAACTAAAAATTTTACACAGTGGGTATTCAATCCCAGAGACCTAGCAGAGATAAATAACATAGGCAGAGTTATGAGATGGCCTGGCTGTACTATGGGACTGCCTGACATGCTTTACAACCTTTGGTTACTTCCCATCATTCAGTTAGAGATCGCGTCAAACAAGGTTTTCATTGGGAAGCCATACCATAGTAATTGCCTTGAAATGAAATGCTACGATGGTTACAGAGCTTAACTGAAGGCTTCCCAAATATAAGAGTGAATGAATAGTTTTGAAATAATTGCAGCCAATTCCAAGAAATGGTCAGAAATTGCATACATAATCTCACAGAGCAATATCATATTCATTAAGTACCACAGTAATAATAGACAGATTCTGGCAAACTACACTTTTTAACAAATGATGTGCATTGTATGCCTCAGAAACCTAGGCATAAAAAAAATCTCTGGAAGAAAACTTTGAAATTTGGTTAATAAGATGGATGGTTAAAATTCCATGAACAGACCATTGATCTAATGAAGGAGAGTTTGAAAGTGCAAAAACAAAGGAAACTATAAAAAGCAGCATCTAGGAAAGAAAATGTTGGTGTTTTAGTCATTTGATCTGAGCTGAATAAACTAGAGAAAATATTTATAGAGGGCAAAGTGGAGGGTAGCAATGAGAAGCATCAGCCAAGGCATTATTGGACAATAGACATCACAAAGTGGTTGCCGATGAGCTACAATAGGTGGCTGAGGATGGCACAAGACAGAATAGTATAATACATCATGAATTTTTTAAAATAAAATTTTATTAATTTTTTTCATTTTTAACAGTAGTGCAACAAACCCAGAAAGGTACAGTGTAATCATTTTCATCAAGTACATATAGGAAGAGACATCAAGAAGAAGAAAAAAATACCAACATACTTGGTGCGGATTACTTTTGCTTCCAGTGCCTCCCATCATATGAAAAAAGAAGATACATAATGGATGGGAGAGAATCAGAATAACAAAGGAGAGCTAGGAGGGGGCATGAGAAGTCCTTGACGGGTCGGATAAAAGAAAACCCCAAGGCTTTTTACTCTTATGTGAGAAATAAAAGAATGACCAGGGTGAGGTTAAAGCCAGTCAAGGATAGTAGTAGCAACTCGTGCATGGAGTCAGAAGAGATAGAAAGGTGATGAATGAATACTTTTCTTCAGTGTTCTTCAGTAAGGAGAAGGGCTATGTTTTTGAGGATGAGAGTGTGATACAGGCTGATAGGATGGAGGAGGTAGATGTTCTGAGGGAAAATGTCTTCAGAGGACTGGAGAGTGGCTAATGTTGTTCCTCTCTTCAAGAAAGGAAATAGGAATGACCCTGGTAATTATAGGCCAGTTATTGGTCAGTAAGTTAATGGAAAGGGTCCTGAGAGAAAGAATTTATGACCATTTGGAAAGATGCAGCTTAATGCAGGATAGTCAGCACAGTTTCGTGACAATTAAGCCTTGCCTCACAAATCTAATTGAATTCTTTGAGGAGGTAATTAACTGTGTAGAAGAAGGTAGAGCAGTTGATGTTGTATACATGGATTTTAGTAAGGTGTTTGATAAGGTTCCCCATCGTAGGCTCATGAAGAAAGTAAAGAGGTATGAGATAGAAGGAAATTTAGCCAATTAGATAAGTAAGTGGCTGTCTCCAAGAAGTCATGATGTAAAGATGCCGGCGTTGGATTGGGGTGGTAAGAGCTCAGTAAGAATTTAGCAACACCAATTATTAATCCAACCGATTTATTTGATAGTAAAAAAGCGAGCTTTCAACACTGTTGTGTCTTCCTCAGGCAAGTGCAGTGTTCTGGTCTGCAATAGCACACATCAGCACAGACAGTCAGAGATTGCTGATTAGAATGCGAATCCTTACATCTAACCTGCTATTCAAGTGTTAAAGTGGCTAACAATGTGTGTGAAGGGGATCCTGAGCATTGTTAGAGAATTGTGTATTTTCTCCAGACAGCACAGTAAGTGAGGTTTTTTGCTAACCCAGGCAAGTTACGGGGGTTACAGATAGTGTGTCATGAAGCCAAGATCCCTGTTAAGACCGTCCTCATGTGTGCGGAGCTTGGCTATCAGTCTCTGTTCAGCGACTCTGCGCTGTCGTGTATCACGAAAGCCCCCTTGAAGAACATTTACCCGCAGGTCGGAGGCCGAATGCCCATGACTGCTGAAGTGTTCGCCCACAGGAAGGGAACTGTTTTGCCTGGTGATTGTTGAGCGATGCTCATTCATCCGCTGTCGTAGTGTCTGCATGGTCTCCCCAATATACCATGCTTCGGGACATCCTTTCTTGCAACGTATTAGGTAGACAACGTTGGCCGAGTTGCAAGAGTATGTACCGTGCACCTGGTGAATGGTATCCTCACGTTTGATGATGTCGTCCATGTCTATGATCCGGCATGTCTTGCAGAGGTTGCTGTGGCAGGGTTGTGTGGTATTGTGGTCACTGTTCTCCTGAAGGTTGGGTAGTTTGCTGCGAACAATGATCTGTTTGAGGTTGTGCGGTTGTCTGAAAGCAAGAAGTGGGGGGGTGGGGATGGCCCTAGCGAGATGTTCATCGTCATCAATGATATGTTGAAGACTCCGGAGAAGATGTCGTAGCTTCTCCGCTCCGGGGAAGTACTGGACAACAAAGGGTACTCTGTCCACCGTGTCCCGTGTTCGTCTTCTGAGGAGATCAGTGCGGTTTATCGTTGTGGCACGTTGGAACTGTCGATCGATGAGTCGAGCGCCATATCCTGTTCTCACGAGGGCATCCTTCAGTGTCTGGAGGTGTCTGTCACGATCCTCCTCATCTGAGCAAATTCTGTGTATACGGAGGGCTTGTCCATAGGGAATGGCTTCTTTAACGTGTCTAGGGTGGAAGCTGGAGAAGTGGAGCATTGTGAGGTTGTCTGTCGGTTTGCGGTACAGTGAGGTGCTGAGGTGACCGTCCTTGATGGAGATGCGTGTGTCCAAGAATGCAACTGATTCTGGAGAATAGTCCATGGTGAGTCTGATGGTGGGATGGAACTTGTTGATATCATCATACAGTTGTTTCAATGATTGTTCACCATGAGTCCAAAGGAAAAAGATGTCATCAATGTATCTAGTATATAACCTTGGTTGGAGATCTCGTGTGGTGAAGAAGTCTTGTTCGAACCTGTGCATGAAGATGTTGGCATACTGAGGTGCGAATTTGGTCCCCATGGCTGTTCCGTGTGTCTGGATGAAAAGCTCATTGTTGAAGGTGAAGACATTGTGGTCCAAGATGAAGCAGATGAGTTGTAAAATTGCATCCGGAAATTGGCAGTTGTTGGCATTGAGTACTGAGGCAGTTGCAGCAATACCATCGTCGTGGGGGATGTTGGTGTAGAGCGACACAGACATCAAGTTTCTACAGAGATGCAAGAAAGCAGACAGGATACCAAAGGGACTACAGATCATGAACCCACTCAGGTCAACCTATAACACGGACTACGCTGAGAGGCTTTCCCGTCGCACCTCTCTCACACTCCTCAATCACCTCATACACCAGCTCTATAGCAAACGCCGCACCCTGGAAAGTAAAATGGAATACATATTCTCAACTTGCACTCAGGACGCAGACCAGCTGCGAAACTTTGCCAAGCAGATGAGACAAAGAAACTACACCATTTACATGCACACCAAGAACAGGAAACTTGAAAAACTCGGCATCGCCACCAGCAACAACCAAACCTCCCTTGGCACCACAGTAGAAAACAACACTACCGCAGGGAGGTCCATGGTTAACTTGTCGGACTACACACTTCAATCAGAGGAAATCGAAGTTCTCAGCCGAGGGCTCAATTTCTGTCCCACCGCCAAAATGGACCCCATCAGTCTTGCAGCGGACACAGAGGAATTCATCAGGCGAATGAGGCTGCGTGAGTTCTTCCACAAACCCCAAGAGGCCAATAGTGGACTCAATGAGACAGCTAATGAACCAGAACAGCCGACAGAGGGATCCGCAGTGCAGCAACCGAAGAGGAATGAATCCAATTGGACTCCTCCGGAAGGCCGCTGCCCCCGACTGGACATGTATGCCCAAGCCATCAAGAGGTGCGTGAACACCAGATTTATCAACCGCACTTACAAGACAGTCCCGAACATCACCCAAGTACAACGCAAGGCCATCCGTGCTCTCAGGACCAACATTGTCATCAAACCAGCAGACAAAGGAGGCACCACTGTCATACTGAACAGAACGGACTACTGTGAAGAAGTGTACCGACAACTAAACAATGAGAAACACTACAGACAGTTACCAGCGGATCCGACCAAAGAACACACTCGTCAACTCAACACTCTGATCGAAACCCTTGATCCGGACCTTCAGAACACCCTCCGGGCTCTCATTCCACATACTCCCCGCATTGGAGATCTCTACTGCCTCCCAGAGATACACAAGGCAAACATACCCGGCCGTCCCATCGTATCTGGCAATGGGACCCTGTGTGAGAACCTCTCCGGCTATATCGAGGGCATCCTGAAACCCATCGTACAAAGAACCCCCAGCTTTTGTCTTGATACTACGGACTTCCTACAGAAACTCAGCACACATGGAGCAGTAGAACCAGGGACACTCCTTGTCACAATGGATGTCTCGGCGCTCTACACCAACATCCCCCACGACAATGGTATTGCTGCAACTGCTTCAGTACTCAATGCCAACAACTGCCAGTTTCCGGATGCAATTTTACAACTCATCTGCTTCATCTTGGACTACAATGTCTTCACCTTCAACAATCAGCTTTTCATCCAGACACATGGAACAGCCATGGGGACCAAATTTGCACCTCAGTATGCCAACATCTTCATGCACAGGTTCAAACAAGACTTCTTCACTACACGAGATCTTCAACCAAGGCTATATACTAGATACACTGATGACATCTTTTTCCTTTGGACTCATGGTGAACAATCATTGAAACAACTGTATGATGATATCAACAAGTTCCATCCCACCATCAGACTCATCATGGACTATTCTCCAGAATCAGTTGCATTCTTGGACACACGCATCTCCATCAAGGACGGTCACCTCAGCACCTCACTGTACCGCAAACCGACAGACAACCTCACAATGCTCCACTTCTCCAGCTTCCACCTAGACACGTTAAAGAAGCCATTCCCTATGGACAAGCCCTCCGTATACACAGAATTTGCTCAGATGAGGAGGATCGTGACAGACACCTCCAGACACTGAAGGATGCCCTCGCGAGAACAGGATATGGTGCTTGACTCATCAGTCGACAGTTCCGACGTGCCACAACGATAAACTGCACTGACCTCCTCAGAAGACGAACACGGGACACGGTGGACAGAGTACCCTTTGTTGTCCAGTACTTCCCTGGAGCGGAGAAGCTACGACATCTTCTCTGGAGTCTTCAACATATCATTGATGACGATGAACATCTCGCTAGGGCCATCCCCACCCCCCCACTTCTTGCTTTCAGACAACCGCACAACCTCAAACAGATCATTGTTCGCAGCAAACTACCCAACCTTCAGGAGAACAGTGACCACAATACCACACAACCCTGCCACAGCAACCTCTGCAAGACATGCCGGATCATAGACATGGACGACATCATCAAACGTGAGGATACTATTCACCAGGTGCACGGTACATACTCTTGCAACTTGGCCAATGTTGTCTACCTAATACGTTGCAAGAAAGGATGTCCCGAAGCATGGTATATTGGGGAGACCATGCAAACACTACGACAGCGGATGAATGAGCATCGCTCAACAATCATCAGGCAAAACAGTTCCCTTCCTGTGGGCGAACACTTCAGCAGTCATGGGCATTCGGCCTCCGACCTGCGGGTAAATGTTCTTCAAGGGGGCTTTCGTGATACACGACAGCGCAGAGTCGCTGAACAGAGACTGATAGCCAAGCTCCGCACACATGAGGACGGTCTTAACAGGGATCTTGGCTTCATGACACACTATCTGTAACCCCCGTAACTTGCCTGGGTTAGCAAAAAACCTCACTTACTGTGCTGTCTGGAGAAAATACACAATTCTCTAATCAATGCTCAGGATTCCCTTCACACACATTGTTAGCCACTTTAACACTTGAATAGCAGGTTAGATGTAAGGATTCGCATTCCAATCAGCAATCTCTGACTGTCTGTGCTGATGTGTGCTATTGCAGACCAGAACACTGCACTTGCCTGAGGAAGACACAACAGTGTTGAAAGCTCGCTTTTTTACTATCAAATAAATCGGTTGGATTAATAATTGGTGTTGCTAAATTCTTACTGGTGTCTCCAAGAAGACAGAGGGTTGTGATGGAGGGAAAATGTTCAGACTGGAGGTCAGTTACGAGTTGTGTACCACAGGGATCAATGCTGGGTCCTCTGTTATTTGTAATTTTTATTAATGATTTGAAAGGGGCTGAAGTATGGGTTAATAAATTTGCTGATGACGCCAAGATTGGTGCAGTAATGGATGAGGTGGAGGGCTCTTGTAAGCTGCAAAGAAACATTAATAGGATGCAGAGCTAGGCTGAAAAGTGGCAGATTAAGTGTAATTAAGTGTGAGATAATTCATTTTAGTGAGACAAATTGATTGCAGATTACAGGATCAACATCAGAGTTCTGAGGAATGTGGAGGAACAGAGAGATCTTGGGGTTCATATCCATAGATCTCTAAAGGTTGCACTCAAGTGGATAGAGCCACGAAGACGGCTTATAGTGCGTTAATGTTTATCAACAGGGGTTTGAGTTTAAGAGTCATGGGGTTATGCTGCAATTATATAGAACCTTGGTGAGATCACATTTGAAATACTGTGTGCAGTTCTGGTCACCTCACTATAAGAAAAATATGAAGCATTGGAGAGAGTGCAGAGGAGATTTATCAGAATGCTGCCTGGTTTAGAGGGTAGGTCTTTTGAGGAAACGTTGAAGGAGCTGGGGCTTTTCTCTTCAGAGAGGTGACTTAATATCAGTTTATAAGATGATGAGGAGGATAGATAGAGTGGACAGTCAGAAACTATTTCCTCAGGTGAATATAACTGTTACTGGGGGCATAACTATAAGGTTCATGGTGGGAGATATAGGAGGGATGTCCAAGGTAGATTCTTTACCCAGAAAGTGTGGAATGAGCTGCCTGCGGTGATAGTGGAGTCGGACCTTTAGGAAATTTCAAGCAGTTATCTGACAGGCATATGGAACACACCAGAATGATAGGGAGTGGGATAGCTTGATCTTGGTTTCCAACATAGCTCAGTACAACATTGAAGGCCGAAGGGCCTGTACTGTGCTGTAATGTTCTATGTTCTATGTTTTGAAGCAACAGGAGACAGCCACAATTGGTTCAATGGTATCTAAGTTCTCAGGATAACAGTAGCAACACAAGCAAACTCAGGGAAAGCCCTGTAAAAGCACAACAGAAAGCCCAGAACATCAAACTTTGAGACAAGGATCCCATATTCTATGAAAAGTGCCTGAGGTAGGTCAAATTAAATATGCTAGGAACACCATAGAAATACCCTCCAATATGATTTTATGCTAGTTCTGAATTGAGGAAGACAAGGACAGGCACATTGTTAATTGCAGGTAGGATCATTCAGCATTTGAATACGGTTGCCATTGGGAAGAGCACTTCTTCAACCTATCCTGAAACTGAACGGAATTTTGGTTGAGTTAATTTTCAAGTAAACTAATTCCTAACTTCGGAAAGATGTGCACAACCAAAATGTGCTTAACTATCCTGCTATATAGGTAGTGCTGTGACATTGCCTGATTAATCTAGCACTCCTTACTGCTCACAGTACAGAAATACTAGAATCAGTACATCTAGGAGAAGGCAGTGAAAGCCAGTATTCCGAAACTAATATAGTCAACCTTTCTTTGATGACTGAGAAAGCACATTTGAAATGTTAATATATGCAGATTGACAGACAACAATATAGATGATTCTATTTTCTCTTAACCACTAGCGAAATTATTATCAGGGGTAAAACACTATCAAGAAGAAATGGATTAAGAGGATTTTAGGGCAATTTTCAATTAGAACACCTCAAACAATTTAAAGTCTGTTAAACACATAGTTCATTTACACAGCAAAAAGAAATGGCTGCAATCTGAAAGAAATTGCACATATAAATCACACTTTTCACTGCTGGTTTAGTTTTATATGAAAGCATAAAGACTCTGGATGACCTGGGTCTGGCATTGTCCACTGATTATTGGCAATACCCATGAAAAATCTTATAGCCTGTCATTGTGTAATATTTAATTTTAGCTTTATTGTTTCCAAGTACTATGCTATTTGAGCATGCATGTTCTTTAACCTGTATATAAAACTAAGCAAACACTTTTAGCTTGTGTACTTTGATGCGCAGAAAATAACATCTAGCCAAAGTGACACATTAACATGATTGGCATCCCATATATTCTCATTGGAGTAATATACTGCAATACTTTTAAATAGCAGCCCACATATGGCTTGAAGAAGGATACTAATGGAAACACATATCTAGCTGTGAATGCAGAACAAACATTAGGAATGAAAAAAGCAAAATATGTCAAAGGAGATAATGGAATTTCGCATGTGGTTTACGTTGACACTATTAATTTTTTACACATATGAAGAATAACTAAAAACAGCAAAAGATTGCACTTCTATTGTGTCTTTTATGTCTTAAATTGTCACAAAGTTCTTTCTGCAGCATTACGAAACAAAATTTGACACCAAGCCACATATGGAGCTAGTGAAACAAATGAGGGAAGTTTTAAGGCAGCTGTTCCCAAGTTGTGGGTTGTGACTCCAATTGTCGCAGGAACTGCAAATAGGGTTGCAAGAAATAAAGTGATATAAATCTCCCGCCCCCTCATATCGTAGCTACAATGGGAAGTAAGTAATCACAAGACAATCTCCCAATTTTGTACACTTGAATGGATGTAGCAGCTCTAATCAGACATGTTGTGACACAACTAAGTGTCCATGTAAACGCACCAGAGGATTCCCAGCATAGCTTCTGAGAGTGCTGGCAATGGAGGTAGTCATGGAGTTAACGACCCACAGCATGCAGTGACCAAGGATCCAAGATGTTCATCATAGCTTTTCATACTATGTTGACCTTTAATATTGGTGACCTTTAATAGTTACATACTGTTATGTATTACTTTGTTACTTCATGTTTTGTTGGCTTACATTAATTTTCTCATCTTCTCACCACAAAATGGGGTGGTATTGGAAAATATTCAGAAAACACTATTTTATGGAATCTTAGAGGAGCAGAGAGAGCAGTAATATGGGAAAGGTGTTTAGGGAGGGAATTCAAGATTTTAATGGAAGCAGCTAATGGAAAAGCAGTATTTGAAACTAAGTACTGTAGATTTCTAATGAGTATACCTTTGAAACCAAAAAAAAATCCATTCAAAAGCGCTGGGGAGGGGGAGGGAGGGGAGTGAATCATTAGTATAGCTGGTCAACATTTCTGACATTTGTCATGCAGGCTCTGCTCTGTGTGGGTGTACTTAAACTCTCACATATCATTGGAAAACAGCCTGTATCACCTGTTTAATCCTTTGCACATATTTATGAGATAGCAGAATAAAACATTCATTTTTGGGATGAACAATTGAAGATGAATAGAACAGCATGTCATGACCAAAATGGAACTGCACATATGCAAAACATGATTTTTTGGGGGAGATGCAAAATAATGGCGATCTTATATAGGTCAATCTACATGGATTTATGGTATGAGAAAAAGGCCAAAATTGGAGTACGCAGAGATCTCAAAGACTTGTGGGGCTAGAGGAAATTACAAAGATAGGAGGGAGTTGGAAAAAGATGAGTTTTAAAAATTGAGGTATCACCAGACTGGGAGTCCATGTAGGACAGTGTTCCCATCAGTTATTGGTGAACAGGACTTGGTGTCAGTTAGGACTTGAGCAGCAGAGTTTTGGATGAGTTCACGTTTATGTGAAGTGGAAGATGAGAAGTTGACCGGTTGACCATTAGAACAGTCAAACCTGGGTCCCCAGAGCATTTCCCTGGGTCTTATCAAAGGATTCCAGTGTAGTTTCTGAGAGTGCTGGCAATGGAGGTAGTCATGGAGTTAATGACTCCAGATCTCTGGATTATTAGCCCAGTACCAATACCAGCATGGCACCACCTCTCTTACATGATGTACAAAATAAGCATCTGGGAGCTAATTAAAGATGCTGTAGTTGAAGTATGTCACACCCTTTAATGCATGATAGCATGGGTTTGAGAGAAGAAAGTCATCTACTTATATCTGTGAATAATTTAAAGCTTGCATAGTACAATAGTTTTCTACCAATGTTGAGGCTAACACAAATATTAGGAAATGTGTTAGTGAGTAGTCAGCAATTGTAGAACTGCAGTCCAAAAGGACTTAAATGGGTCCGAATGAGAAGGTTATAAAATGGTGAGAATTTTAAAAAAACATGTTAAATATAATTCTGTGCCAACAACCATTTTTTCCTAAAATAAATCCTGATGATGAGAATCCATAAATTTAATCATAAAATTCCTACAGCTCAAAAGGAGGCATTTGGCCCATCGCGTCTCCAACAAAGTATCTTTACCCAGGCTTTATCCCTGTAATGCCAAATATTTACCCCACTAATACCTCTAACCTACACACCTTGGGACATTAAGAGGAAAGTTAGCATGGCTAATCCATCTAATCCGCATATCTTTTAAACGTGGGAGGAAACTGGAACACTCAGAGGAAATCATACATGGAGAGAACATGCAATCTCCACACAGTCACCCAAAGCTGGAATTGAACCCAGATCCCTGGCACTTTGAGGCATCAGTGCTAACCTTGCCGCTAAATATGCTGAATTTAAAAGATATACTTTTAAATTCTCTTGTACAATCGTATTTGAAGATTTTTCACCATTTTTCCACGCAAAAGATTTGAAAAATCTTAAACATTGGATTGTTTAAACAAATGTTTACAAAAGTGTTCCTTTTTAAAAACGGGAAGCTCAAGAATAAGAGATGATTAAGATTCTAATCAGTTGCACATTAGTTCCCCAAAGACTGCAAACAAAAAGCAATTCATTAGCTGGTTTCAGTAATCAATAAAATGCCTCCTATCCATTATCTTAGGGAGACTATGGTCCTGAGAGCTTGGCAATAGGCCGTCTGCTCTGGTTGTTAATGCAGTGAGATAAAACAAGCACACACATTGTCAGGTTTATTAACAAAAAGTCATTTGTACAGATAAAACAGCAAATGAAGCTACATGCAAGAGAGAGGGCTCCCAGGACTTTATATGCAGAGTTGGAGATCTGGAGGTGGTAGCGAGGTAAAATGCGATGTTTCCATGAAGGGCAGGAGGCCTTCCAGGCAACCCTACAAACGAAATGGGGGCAAGTGGCTAGAGAGATCAATTCCTGGAGTCTGGCCACAGGGATCTAGCTGCCATGTAGACAAAATTTAATGACCTCATTTGAGAGGTCATGATCATTGAATGCTTCTGAAAGGGATATTTTGTATACCACCCTACAAACTAACTTTCACAATACTCAATGCATCACAGCCCAATCTGCAATCCGGACTTATATCTACCTCATCCTCATCTGCTTAACAATGTGTCATCTCACACTTACCTTGTTGTTTCTACATACTTCCAACTATTCAACTATGATAGGCATATCAACCAAACACATTGTCAGTGAAAGTGTGGCAGTCTTCCTTTTCTCTTTCAGCACAAGGTGGATCATAACTGCAGGGAGCAGCAGACTCATGGCATGAATTTCATGCTCTGTATCATTGGGCTGGTTGTGACTTAGACCATTGAATCTGGCATTGCTGAGGACATTCAGGACAATGGTATATTCTTCCATTATGTTCCTTCTCAATTCTCACCTAACCTTCATCCTACTATCTGGCATGAAATGCATGCAGATAGTATGCACACTGTTCTCTTGCTTTCCACTCTAATCTTCCCCTTCTGCATCTCTGCTTTCAGATACTTGAGAACTATTGCTTGACCACCCACTGCAGCTTTGTCATGACGGGTGAGAGCTGTACAAGAAGTAGCATTGTCACTTGATTTGACACTTGCAGCAATCAGTTCAGATACTGTTACTACAAAATCTTAGAGGGTCGTATAGAGTTGGGGACAACACATATTGAATCACTGATCTTGAGTGTTGCTGCAGCCTAGCTAGAGGAAAAGGCTACAGGTTCAAATTACACTCCAGAGTCTTCAGCACATAATTTAGGCCAACATTTCAGTGCAGTACTGAGGGAGTAATACATTCTTACAGCAGCTGTTTATCGACTGAGACTTCAGTCCGTGATATCATCTATCCTTTCTGGTGGAGATAAAAGATCTCATAGCACTATTTAATAAAGTGCCTGTTCCCCAGAGGATGAAGTTGCAGATGACCTCGACAGTAGAGAATGTGGATGACGACCTCAGTGGGGTGGCACACAGGATGTTGTTGGTGGATATGCACACAGAGATGCTTCGTGCACTGGCAGGCTTACCACAAAGCCTCTTGTAATTTTCAAAGAGGACAGAGTCCAGCTCCAACTTGGGACAGTTGGAAAGGATAAAGCCCAACCTTTCTAGTATGGAGGTCCTGTGCAACTGCATTTCAGAGCCAGTCGTGATGCCATTGGGTGGCCTATATCTCAGATTTCATTGCAACATAGACAAGAAGTCAGCTATTATCCCAGTATTGCAGTGGGAGCTCAGACTGGGGTCATGAAAGCCATACTTATTGCTGTGCAGTCAGAATGCTGCAGATATCAATATTCAAAGGGTCATGTAGGCTCTCGAAGCTGTCCAAAAATCTGCTCTCCTAAAAATTATTGGGATTTGAGCAATCAGCCCAGGAACATTGCAATGGCTCCAGAGTCCATAGGTCTTAAGTCTTCTTTGAGGATGGCAGGATTCGTACTCCCACCTATGACATCTTGCATGAAATCTAAACACCTCAATTAGATCACTTTTAATCTGTTTTACTCACTGAAATACAAGTCCAGCTATCCAGCCTATCATGCTAACTTGCTTTGATATCATTCTGGTGAAGCTGCACTGCATTCCCCTGAGGCCGCTTTATCTCTCCTGAGCAAGAATTGAACACAATACTGTAAATGGAGTTTAATTAGGATTGTTTCATTTATTAACACTGAAAAATATAAATTACATTTTAGGAAGAACAGAAACAGAGTTTGAGCTTGTATCAGCAACACTCTTAATGAATCTTTTGTAATTATATTATCTGCTTTCCCAAGCTAAGAACACTTAAAAGCAGAATTTCAAAAAGTCTCCACCTCAAATATTTAATGTCCTTAGAAAATCTCACCCCAGGCCCAAAAATATTAAATCAAGAATATCAACCCTTGAGTCAGCCTTGGCTAGGGGGAGCATTCTGGCCAGAATGAAAAGTTTGTGAATTCAAATTTCACTCCAGAGTCTTCAGCACATAATTTAGGCCAATATTTCAGTGCGGTACTGAGGGAGTAATACATTCTTACAGCAACTTGTTTATCAACTGAGACTTCAGTCCGTGATACCATCTATCCTTTCTGGTGGAGATAAAAGATCTCATAGCACTATTTAACGAAGAGTAGGCAGTTCACCACAGAGCCCTATCTCACATTACAACCGCAACTAATACCAGCAAGAGCATTTAATTTGGTCATTTATCTCACTGGCTGCCATACTTATCAATTCACAATAGTAACTGTACTTCAAGAGTATTTAATTTGAAACATCCTAAAATTGTTAAAGAAGCTATATATAACTGCAGGTTCTTTGTTTTTACAAGTAGAAGTCCTCTTCTACTTGTGGCCCCAACATCAATCACATGTAGAATTTGATCATATCTGTCTTTTGAATCAAAGTAAATGTCGCTTTTTACATAAAAGAAGTATGTCCAAAGGGCTTTTTTAAAAAAAATAAGAACACTCCACAATTTTCTTCCTCTAACTTCAATTTTACCATGAAAAATTAATGTTATTCACACATCTGAGCCATGAAGTGCAGCAGACGTTGCCACTGCCAGTGTTTCATACAGTATTATGTGGACTTGACATGAGGGCTGGACAAGGGGACAAAGAGGATTAGAAAGAACACAATGGACTAAGTACAGGCTGGAAGTCTATGGCATGGGAAAGAGAGGGTGGCGATGTAATTTGCACTTGCATCAACTGAAATGTACTGCATAACAGTAAGCAATAATATCTCAATTAAAGAACATATCACAACAACGTCATCATATTTTACACAGCTGCTCAGATATATATTTACTCTTTCAAAGTTCAAATCATTGCCAGTGAAGTTTAATTAATAGTATTGGACTTTATATGATGTAATTACAATATAAACACCAGCAAAATGCACTGATTTTTAAAAGTCCGTGTCTGTAAATCAAGCTGCAGGCCACCCCAAATCAAGTCCTTGCCTCATCACTCTCTTTTCTGGCATGGGCCCAAAGCCCTAATCTTTGTAATCTTTCAGCAGCCAGGTTTCAGCCACCCCACTCATCTAAACTTGCGTCCAGACCTTAGTTCGGAATGTAGTTTAACAACTTTCTGCTTACCTAGAGCTTATACAAAGGTAATCAAAATAAAAATACAGTAATTCAGCAGACAAACACGATACAGCACAATAGAGTGATTGGGAGGCAGACAGAGCAGATAAATCACAGAGAATGATATAATTAAACTAAGTGCATAATACCTTACAACATACTCAAGATATCTAATAGGTTTCTCAACTAAGGGAAAAATAACTTATATATCTTGCATAATATTTTATCATGTACTCAGGATATCTAATGAGTTTTTGAACCAAATGTGTTATTTCGTGAATCACTGTTCAAGGCAGTCACTTGCACATAGCAAGGCCTAACTGCTGTTGTGACTCCTCAGGTTTTGTTAAGGTCCACTGAGGGACCAATTATGTCTTACTGAGGCAAAGTTTGAGATTCAAGGCACTTGCTCAGTGAATAAAGCTTCAAGATTTCATAGATTTTGAACAAACAAAAATAGACTTTGTTATACAAGTCAGAAAGATAAAACAATGTTTCTCACACTATGATTTTCAAGGTAAATATGAGTTACATGTAAATTAATAGACAGTCTGTGGTCAAAACGCATCACACTGTACACTATATGGTAGATGTGACCAAGACAAAGTCCATGGATTTTTTATCAATACATCCAGACATTATTACTATTGAGTCAACCAATCTTGTTGAAATCCTCTCTCTCTCCCTCAAGGAATTCTGATCTTTTCCTCGAAGGTCTCATCTTGATGTTCCTTCCAAAATCACTTCAACTCGGATAGTCTTAACAATGACCGACTTGATATGGTTTCAATCTTCTCTCTTGAGATTTGTATCTATCAGATTCATGACTCTTCACTTGGGCACCAACTCACAAGCACAACTTCAGCTCTTCTGCTTTGAAAGCGTACTTCGACCAAGTGTTGCTGTGAAATGCTATTCCAGCATCATTGGCACAGAGCAATTCTCAGGTGAAGACTTGGCACAATTTGTCCTGGATCTCAGAGCAGCAAACCTGAACAGCTTTCTGCCAGTTTGGGCATATCATTAGAAACCCTCTGCAGATAAACTGCTGACATATGACAACAGCAAAAAGAATATAATAAGAAGTGTCGACATCAGCATGTAACTCTATTTCCCAACTGCTGATCTCAAAGGGTTACCACGTTGTCCTGTCATAGCTGATCTTACTCATCATGTTGTCTTGAAAGAGAAGATCATACTGAGCAGCATGGAGTTGCCAAATTCCTACTGCCTACTTCAAGTGCCTGGAGTACTTCCTTAAAGTCTGCTAAAAACACCCCTTCTCTTGCTTGGAAACAATTTTCCTGGATAAGGAAATGAAGAAGTCCCATGAAATTAAAAAGTGAGGAGGACAAAATGAGGCTCCGAGTAGGAAAAGATTTGCGGTTAGCATGCCTTAATGAAGAGGGCTCAGGAGAAGTCCTGACAATCGAAGAGTGCAGCAGGAAGTTGCTGTTCCACTTTTGGTAACATGGGTTTTTCATTTCCTTGAGTACTGCTGAAAAAAGACATTTTGTCAAAGATTTTTCCTCTTGTACTTATTAGACAATTGCAAGAATACTAATAACAGAGAGACCAACAACTTTATACTGGGAAGAGAATGTCATTAGTAGGCACATGGACTCTGATAGAGGTATAGGCATGGAGAATGCACCAATTAATGATGATTCGACAGGTAACTGCAAAGTTCTGTTTTAAAATTTAAACCAGGCAGCTTCACTATTATTAGTCTAGGTATTGCCCTGAGAAATGAACCAGCAAGTGGTTATCACATTTTTTGAAACAGCTGAAACAGACACAATGTGTGTACATGTTCTTTTGTCAACAAAGAACTAGGTTCTGTTTATAAATACCAGTACACGCAAATGCATTACACTGTGAACCCATATGACAAATCTTAAGTTGCTCAAATTTTTGAAATACTTTGCTCTTGTAATCTGGGCATTTTCAGGGTCAAAAGTGAGGGTCTTAGCTCCGTTCTTAAATTTATATAATATACAGTACAAAATGATTGAATCAGAGCAGCCATCATCCCATCCTATTACAACATTAAATTTGCATGGCAAGCAAATGTCTTGGGCCCTAGTTACAAGGTTGCTGATAAAGCCATTATAGAGCATGAAACTGCAAGACTCCCAACCTGTGGATTTACCAATGAAAATAGTCTTGTAGTAGACTGTGGTAGAAAATCCTCTTGCAGATTTCTCAACTAACATATTTAGGAAATGGAGGTAATCTGACTGCTCCAAAAAGAACTGATCACAGAAATGAATTATTTGGCTAGCGCATGTATGGAAACTCCAAGGACTGCCATGTCTTGGAGCTCTTGCATCCCACTCTTGATTTTAAGATAAGTCTAGCGTTTTAATACTATCACCAAAGAAATGATCAGATAGTCCGTTTTCTTGACTGTGGTGGAGACCTTGTACATCACTGCTGCAGCTCTTGTTGTATGCCAATATGTTTGACTTCAGTATCAAGTAACAGACTGCTGATGATTGTGGAGCCTAGATGTATGAAACTATCCACAACCTCCACCATCACATTATTAATGCTCATTGATGGCAGTATAGCAATGTCTTGGACTATGACATTTGCTTTTCTGATGCTAATGAACAAATCAAACACTTATCAGGCGCAAGAGAATCTGCCAATTTATTGCTGAAGGTGTTCATCAGAATGAAACGCTGTTCTGGCATCATCCGCATAGAGCAACTCTCTGATGAAGGTTTGGGAGAGCCAAAAGAGATGTGTTAGTTACGCCCACACTTAAGCACAGAAAATACTAACCATGAGAAAGCAGCAAGGGATCTGTCAGCAACCAAGGAATCCATAGTCATAAGGGGCAGGTTTTCTGCATCTGCAGTGTGATTTGTGGTGGACTCAGTCTGCCATTGGTCAGAAGTGGGATATTTTAATCCCACCACTATCAATGGGGTTTCCTGTTCTTTGTATTCTCCAGTGCCAGGGAACTTACAGCATTGGGTTGCCATCAGCGAAACCAGAAGATCCCAGTGATAGAATGGCTGAAAAATTCCACTTAGTGGACTCTTAAATAAAGTTGGATGATCATTTAGTCAACAGCTACTGGAGGGATCACCATATAATCTTACTTCAGAGAAGAGTTGGAACACTGAGGAGAATTAATGGTGGTACAGTGATTAGCACTACTGCCTCAAAGCACCAGGGACCCAGGTTTGATGCCGACATTGGATGACTGTCTGTGTGGAGTTTGCACATTCTCTCTGTTTCTGCATGGGTTTCCTTCAGGTGTTCTCATTTCCTCCCACAGTCCAAAGATATGCAAGTTAGCTGAATTGGCATGATAAATTGCCCCTTAGTGCCCAGAGATATGCAGATTAGGTAGATTAGCCATGATAAATGCACGGGGTATGGGGATGGGAGTGAAATGCTCTTTTGGAGAGTCAGTGTAGACTCGATGGGCCGAATGGCCTCTTTATGCACATAATGATTTCTATGGCTCAAATTAAAATGAATTCCAGAGGGCTATGGCACAACTTTGGCTTGGCCACAAAATATGTGAATCAATGTTCAAGATTCTTGTAATGTACAAAGAAACTCTTTTAGTGGAAGTAAAAAGTGGAGCTCACAACATAAGTAGTTATAAACTATAGTGTTAAGTTCATAGAATTTGCTTTGCTTAATTCTTGTAATATAAAAGTAGTTCTGTCAGTTAACAACAGGGTGCAAAGATTTCTCTTTAGATATTAAGCATCTCTAACAGGATCATAACAACTGGAATTAACCACTGAGATAGATTGTGTTTAACTCTATAATTGGGCTCGAGAAAAATAAGCCAGAGACATAGCAAGATATGAGCAAGGGCGGCACGGTGGCTCAGTGGTTAGCTTCAAAGCGCCAGGGAATCAAGTTTGATTCTGGTCTTGGGTGATTATCTCTCTCACTCTCGCTGGGCCAAATAGCCTGTTTCTGCACTGTAAAGTTTCTATGATTCGATTAAAGTATACGATAGAGGAGCAAAGAGGATAGCTCAAGCGCAAAATTGGAGGGGGATGGAGTAGGAGAATTAGAAGATGAAATAAATAAGAAATATAAGCAAATTGACAAAAAATGATTACAGAGTTATCCATAAGTGTTAGAAATTCATGAGTCATCATAGAGTATCTACAGTACAGACAGATGCCATTCTGCCCATCAAGCCTGCACCAGCAACAATGCTACCCATAACCCATATATATACCCTGCATCTCCCTGACACTAAGGAGCGATTTAGCATCGCCAAGCAACTACAGTTTAAAGTTTATTTGAGTCACAAGTAGACTTACATTAACACTGCAATGAAGTTACTTTGAAAATCCCTAGGTGCCACACTCCAGTGTCTATTCGGGTTCACTGAGGAAGAATTTAGCATGGCCAATGCACCTAACCAGCATAACTTTCAGACTGAGCATCCAGAGGAAACCCATGCAAACAGGGGGAGAATGCGCAGACTGCATACAGTGACCCAAGCTGGGAACTGAACCCGGGTCTCAGTGCTATGAAGGAGCAGTGTTAACCACTGTGCCAACCTCATATGTACATCTGAAGGAGAGAGGCCCACTTAAATACCTGGAGACTATTCCCCCCTTGAGTAAGATATCTCACATTAAACTAGGTTAAATGACATAATCCTTTCCAGATGTGGGTCAAATCACAAGTTTAGGGTTAAATTCCCTGAATGTTGATGTGAGGAGAGGGGGACGTGGTGGGGTAATGAAATGATTATTTGTAATGTAAAGCAGTGTGATCATTCGTAAGGAGTGCGATCATTTTTCACAGTAACTTCATTGCAGTGTTAACGTAAACCTATCTGTGACACTAATAAAGTTTTAAACTTTATTTGTAAAGGTAAGAGCATTTATAGTGTAAAATAGTGTGATCATTTATAGTGTAGTGTGATCATTTATATGTAAACGATGTGAACATTTATAGTGTAAAGTAGTGTGATCCTTTATAGCGCAAAAGTGTGATCATTTCGTGTAAATATGATCGTATATAGTGTAAAATAGTGCGATCTTTTGGAGTATAGAGTGATCATTTCTAGTGTAAAAGTTTGATCGTCTGTAATAAAGCAGTGCGATAATTTATCTGTAGTGTGATCATTTATAGTGTAGCTTGATCATCTGTAGTAGAAAGCAGAACTTCTTTCTGGTGCAGGTGACGAAGGAGCAAAGATCCAGGGGTGGTGGGCTGCACTGTGGGACACCTTAGCAACAAGTGGATGAATGGTATGGCCTATCCCGGCCGCTGGCACTCTCTGTCTGTCTATCTCTCACACATACACACACACACACTGCGGCTCCTGCCCTGCTCCCTTCCCAGCAGCTCCGCCCGGTTTGGTTTGCACTTTCCTCCGCGAACTTTTTTTTCCCTTCTCTCCCCCTCCCCCCCTCCCTCGGCCGCGGCAGCTCCAATCACCGGCCTCCACGCCGTCCCTGCCGCCGCTCTCCAGACGCCTCGGCCGATTGGATCAAAAGCCTCTCTCCTTCCCCCACGCCTCCACCGGGCAGAGGTAGAGTAATCCTCCCTCACATTGGTTGAAACGAGTAGGCTGAACCATCTATTAGGGGACGGGGGTGGAGGGGAGGGTCGATCGGTTTTTTTTTCCTCCTTCCCCTCCCGCCTCTTCCACTGGCGGACGGGTGTCACCGGTTTTTTTGCTTCCCCGCTCCCCTCAGGTTGCCGCTCGTTCCGCTCCGCTGGTTGCAGCCGCTCGGTTCCGACCCCGGCCGGGGAGAGGGGGGGGGAAGGTGATTGGTGCGGCACACGCGGCCCCAGACCTAGCGCCGCTTGTGTGTGAGTGATGTTAGTGCGGGGCTGAGTCGCGGCGCCGTCCTCCAGCCCGGCCCGGCCCTTCCAATTCCCCCCCCCTTTCCCCTCCCCTCCCCTCTATTCCTCCCCCTCCACACGCACCGGTTAAAATTTCAACATTATAGGCCGTTGCGGTTTGGATTTTTTTTCTCTCTCTCTCTGTAACCTCTCCCACACACCACCACCCCCCCTCCACCTTCCGTTAATTGTTGTAAAATGGCGGAGCGCTCTGCGCTGGAGGTGAGGAACCTGGTCTCTCACCCGGCCGGCTGGCAGTCCCTTCTCTCCTTCACTGTCCTCTTCCTGGCCTGGCTGGCTGGATTCAGCTCCAGGTTATTCGCTGTCATTCGCTTCGAGAGCATCATCCATGAGTTTGACCCGTGGTGAGTAAACACGTGCCGCCGCGCCCCGGCTTTACCGCCCAGTGGGAGTGGGAGGGGGAGGGGGGAGGGCGGGGGTGAGGGACGGGGGGGGGGGGGAGGGGGCGGGAGTGGGAGGGCGGTGGTGAGGGGGAGGGGTGGGGGGGTGAGGAGTGGCGGGGGGGGTACCGAAGGAGGCGGGGGTGGGAGGGGTGTTAAGGAGCGCAAGAGTGGAGAGTGCGTGGATGAGGGGCAAGAGGATGAGGAATGGGGGAGCAAGAGGAGTGGGGGGTGAAAAACGGGGCAAGAGGGTACAGGGCGGCGATCGTCATAATGGGGGAGGGGAGGTGGGGGTCGTCACGGTGGGGGAGGGGTGGTGACATAAGAGAACATGTCGAACGACAATGGATGTTGATAAAGGGAATTTTTTTTCTGTTCTGTTATGGGATGTGTTTCTTGTGAGGTCTAATAAGTGCCTGTGAACTAAGTAGTATCTTAACCCATTTCGTCATTGCTCAACGTCTGGAGTCACGTATTGCCAGACTAGAGAAGCACGGCAGATTTCCTTCCCTCAAGGATATCAGTGAACCAGATGGGTTTCTGTAGTCAATAATTACTATCGTGGTCTCCATTACTGAGACTAGTTTTACATCACAGATTTATTTATTGAATTTAAATTCTGTCAGCGGCTATGGTGGAATTCAAACCCACTATTCTAAAGATATTTGTGCTAGTCCACTGTCTTTACCCCTGGGAAGAGTAGACTTGGGAAATCAGAATATAAGAAAGTGGGTTTGGGGATGGGCAGTGTCAATGTTGGGAACAGAAAAGAGGAGATCTGGAGACAAGAATATAGAGATTTTTGGAACTGAGAGTGACATAGCAGGTTCGGGCAATTTGGTGATCTGGATAATAGGGATATACAGAAAAATAATGGCAGGCAAGTAGAAGCTGGCAAAAGAGCATTTGGGCAATGAGGAATCTGGTTCATTGAATCTAGAGGTGGATGATCTGGGGACAAGCAAGGTGGCATAAGGCATGTGAAGGCCAAGGTCAGGAGAGTAGAGCCACTGATAGGCAAATGTAGGGTTGGCAGTATGAGGTCAGGGATAAGAGGCGTGGAGACAGAAAGCTCATGGGAACTGCCAGGGAGGGCAACCGGTGAGAGGAGCAGGAAATTGGGTTGTACTGTGACAACAGTGACAGATGTGAATAGAACAAGGATTTGCTTGTGGAGGGAGCAGGAGATGAGAAGCAACATATGGAGGGGAAAAAACCAAGGAAAGGAGACTGGGGGATTAAAGTAGACAGGAGATAAAGGAGGAACTTGTGTAAATATAAGGATATGGGGTAAGAATGATAATGAAATATTATAACATAGGACTTATGGACCAATAGTCCATGCTTGCTCCATTCTTTGATAAGATGATGCCTGACCTGGTTGCGGTTTAATCTTGCTTTGATCCTTGAATCCCTTGTCTGTCAAAAGGACAGCCTTTGTCAAAGGACATTGAGCCTATTGAGCAGGACATTGAGAAAAATTGAGGAAGAGATGAACAAATTTGTTGTGAACTGGTAGCATTGCAGAAGATGGAAAAGGCATTTCAATACTCTGGGAAAGTAGGGCAAGATCCTTCTCTTCTGTGCTTGATGTAAGGCTTCTATTGTGAAACCATGTTATGGGCAGTACTAATGCATGAGTGAATTTTGAGAAATTTTCATTCGGGTTCACTAATTTAATAATCCACGAGGGTGAGCAGATTTCAGCATATGTTTGTGGAACATTGACAATGGGCTCAGCAAGTAAATCCTTACAGGAAATGTGACTGTTTAACTGTTGCTTTTTCGTAACTTAGTCTTTTTCAAAAAAATGCCATGATTTCTTAACTATGTAAACACAAAAGAGCAGAGATCATTATCCTCGCCCCTGCTTATGGCCCTCATGAAACAGTTGGTGAATTGATTCAGGTACAAAAATGTAGAAATAATAGTGGTAAAAAATGAGGCATGTACATTTGATTGTTAGGATTCTGTTAAATGTGTGCAAACGATCTTTATTCTGCAGAGGGCAAAGTTGGTTGATTTATAAGTTGAGATCGATTGAGTAGTTGGTTAGTTTGCGTATAACTTGTAGATATATTGATGTGTTGACAGTTATTGTCTTTCTGGCTTAAGAACTGTCATTCGGGTTGCTGGTCATGTTTCTCATATCCGGCAATAAATTAGTATGCACAATATATGCTAGTAAGTTTAATGGTCAAGAAAAATGGCTGTGTGTTTTTAGTTGCTGTTCATAACTTTCATATGACAGCAAGTTTAAAAAAAGATATACTGAAAGCAGTGGAGCTTCACGGTTGAGGAAAAAGTTCAGGCAGTATATCCATGTTTGATAGTACTGTACAATGCCCAATGATTGATTAAAGCTGCAAAGGAATATCTTTAGATATATGTCCAAATTGAACTCAAAATTATAGCATGAATGCATGAGGGGTAATTAAATTGATTTGCATATGGTGGAAATGGTCATGAGAATGACCATATCATTCTCAGATGTTTGTGAAAGTGACCTGAAGGATAGGTCACTGTCAGTACAAAGACTTTTATCCTGTTTTTTTAACCCAGTATTGGACCTCTGAGAAATGAATCTGGAATTCTGAATAAGTGGCTTATAGTTTTGACTTTTTATCATAAACTCATCAATGTTCCCAGAATATATTGTAAACTTCATACGTATGAGAGAGTGCTCAACAGGGAGCTATTACGTACAACAGAAAAAGGTCAGAAAAATAATGATCCATAATTTGTAGCAAATAGTACACCAATGGTTGATGCGCTCTTGAAGTGTAGTAAACTTGAAGATCTAGAGGATTATAGAACTCAGAAAAGGATGATAGATAAAAGGATTGTAAAAGCTTCTATAGGTATGTACAAAGCAGTTAGCAAGGCTTAGCTGGATCCATAAAGACCAACAGGAGAAATTGTAGGTTAGAAGAAGGAAATGGCAGAGATTAGGCAATACTTTATTAATACTGAATGCAGATGAATACAAAAGCATAATGGTAATATTGGGGAACCAAGGCTTCAAGAATGAAGAACCCAAAAGAAATTAGCATTAATAAAGCACTAATACTAGAGAAATTAATGGGACTGAAAGCAAGAAAATCTCCATATCTGAACTTTTATGTTAAGGCTTTTAAAGAGATGACTACAGAGATAGTAAATTGGTTTTGGTTTTCTAGAATTTCCTAGATCGTAGAACAATTCCTGTGGATTGTTGTGGAGTAGGAGGTATCGTCTACATGAGTTAATCATCACTGTGGTGTGGGGTAGTGGAAAGGCTCAAGTTTGAAGTGCAGTATATGGCAGAGGTGGCCCATCTGCTAATTGGTAGCATAATGATACTTCTGAAAGTTGGTGCATGAAGCAGGATAATAAAGGTCTCTAAGCAAAATTTAACTCTGCTATTAGCAAGAAAGGAGATAGAAAGCAAGAATGTAGGCCAGTCAGCCTGACATTTGTAGAAGAAAAACACTAGATCTATTTTTAAGCATGTTAACAGGATGCTTAGAAAATCGTTATATTTGGGCAGAGTTGCTGTGGATTTGTGAAAGGAAATTGTGCTTGATGTTCAGTTCACTTTTTGTAATTGGCAAAGTAGATATGGAGAATCGATGGATTTTCAGAAGATATTTGATAAAAGGCCACACAAGGTTGTTGGTTAATCTGTTGGCATGAATTCTTAAGGGGGTTTGACCAGCAGATGTTGGATGCATGTTTCCCTGGCTCAGGAATCTACAACGCAGTCACAGGTTCAGAATTCGGGCCTGCCTCTTCACTACTATGATGAGGAAATCTTTTCAGTGAAGATCTTTGACATGCTCTAAACAAAGCTGTGGATGCTGAGTCAGTGAATATTTTCAAGTCAGATATTTGAATGCTTAGGAATGTGGAGATAGTGTGGGAATGTGAAGTTATTAGTTCAAGCCTATTCTATTTGCACTTCAGTAAGGGGAAAGCTACATTATTCTGGTCCTGTTTCTAATGTCTCTGATGTGGCACTTCACATGTGAAGTGACATTCACAACTTAGATATTTCATTCCATATAGTGCAAATGTAATATTTCTTTGCAGCTTTCTGTTTACTATTTTGACATTTAATGGAGTCAGTAAGGCAACGTAGTATCTGTTGGGAAGTGGATCTTTCTAATATGGTTACCAGGCATATTTCTATCACCTTTTATTATCCTGCTTCATACATCAACTTTGAGAAGTGTCGTTAAGTTACCAACTAGCAGATGAGCCACCTCTGCCATGTACTGCACCCCAAACCTGAGCCTTTCCCTACCCCCACACTAAAGTGATGATTAACTCATATAGATGACACCTCCTCAACAATATTTTGTTTGCTCCAAGAAAGTGCAGCCGTCTGTATTTAAGTCATTGGGATATTTGTGAAAAAAAAGCCATTTAGACCAATTGTTTCCTGAATTGTGTTCATCCTATATAGGATTATATACTATACATTCTATATAGGATTATCGGGTAATTCTCACTACTTTTAAGAAATACCTGCATGTTAAATTGTTCCTTCCACTTTTATTTATCTGATGCCCATTTGTGTAAGGTATTTTGTCTTGCTGGCAAAATATTGTCTATAGCTCTATTTATTTGCATGTGTATGTATAGCAAAGGTGCTTCACTGATTTCCCCTGGTGAAATTTTAATATTGCTTCTCATGTAAAAAGTTGATATTAACTCTCTTAGTTTCATTGTAGGATTTGCTGTGTAGAATTGTCTAACTCGTATTCACTACTCTATTTGTATTTATTAATTGGTTTAACAAACTATTCAATGTTCTTTAGCTAAAATGCTATGTTAGCTGCTACTCGATGTCCTGTAAGATGATCTGTTGTTCGGAACTGTCTGTTTCAATTTTGAAATCTAGACCTGTGCTGAGCCAAAGGTGGATTTGCATGCAAGTTCCAAATTCCAGAATTACAAAGGGGAGTCAGTTTCTGTGTGCTGAGCTAACCACTGATGAGCCCTCCCTCTTGACCTATGGAAATGTGTGATTTGATTCTTGCATAAGGAACATCTTGTACAAACCTCCATTGTGGAGTGAAACACTTTCAATTTAGATCATGTTACTGTCATTGTGGTAAAGGAATTTATTTATTCAAAAATATGCAAAATTACACTGCAAAAATGTGACCAAATATATCTGCATTGTTTGCTAATGAACTGGCATTTTAATAATTTGTGTTTGATGCATTCAGATAATCAGTCATTGACTATATGCTCTTGTTTGCGTTATTTATATGGTAGAGATCAACAATGCAAATCTAAGTTATAAGACCTTCTGTATCTTTTTCATTGATCATTATAACAAGTCTACATGCTTGCAACTGAACTGTAAATGTTTTCTGTTTACTAATGTGAAACATTGACGCATGTTCCTATAAAATCACAGTGCAGGCATTTGGCACATTTTTTTAGAGCAACACAGCACGGGAAACAGGCCCTTCAGCCCAACGAGCCCGCGCCGCCGTCATAACTATATAGTAGCAATTCCATTATCATAATATAAAATTAGGTTATTCCTAATATGGAAGACTCTCACTATAGGGACAATTTGTTTCCCAATCAGCCTAAGAGCGAATTTTTGGGTTGTGGGAGGAAACCGGAGTGCCCGGAGAAAACCCACGCAACCACGGGGAGAACGCGCAAACTCCCGCAGACACCGGCCCAATTCCAAGTGTCTGCACAGCCACATCGATAGTCTGAGCTGTCATGGTGCCCTTCAGATGGTCCACATAAAGCACTCATTTACAACATGAAGTACCAGGCAACCCATGAATCAACATCCAAGAGCTGTCCTTGCACCACCTGCCGAATGCATGCTCAATGTTGGTCAAGTATGGACCGAATTACCTGTGGGGAAAAAAAGCCGTAGTTAAACAGTCCTACTATATCCCTTATCTGCATACCGCTCATGTGGCTGTCCAAGAGACCCTTAAACAGCCCCAGCATGCCTGCTCCCACCACCTTATTTCGTATGAGTTTAATGTTCTCCATGCCAGTTAAACCTCTGCGTACCGTGATGGAGGGAATTTGTCTGCTCATGTCAGTTTGTTTTTATTCTAGTATCTGAATTTGTATAGTATCTTAGTACATCACAGGATTTCAAAGAATTCATTATTTTTGGGGTGCTGTCTATTATAGACTCTGTCATTTTCTTCTGCACTTTCTCCTGCTCTGCCATAACATAATCAAACACAATCATTTACTTTGCACATTGTAATGCTCTTCAATCCTGAACATTTTCATTCTGGAGCAAGAGTTTTAATTAATTATTTGAGTGCATTGCCAGTAAAATATTCTTCAGATTTATTTTAAAGGCAAAAAAAACTATTGGTTTTTAAATATAGACATATTAACCTGATGATACTCTTGCAGTTTTATGAACATATGCTTTTTAAACTGCCAATTTACTAAGATAAAAGCAAATTACTAATGTTGGTCTGGCATTTTTTTTCACCTGTGTCAACAGATAAGTGAAAATAGCATTCGACTTGCATCACTAACCTGTCAAAAAGTTGTATATTACTTTTCAAAGAACCTAGGAATTTGTACAGGAAACTTCATTAAAGTTGTGACTACAATTTTAACTGCTAAATATGTTGCAAGCAAGACCAGAAAAGAAAAGGATAGTAATCCGTAGCAAAGATGCTATTGAGCTGAAGAAAGTAACGCAGGGAGGAAAACAACTCGACTTGACATACTATTCTACATCAACAAGTTGCATTTGTTATTCTTAATACACTCAATGAGGATGACACCTTGTCAGGTTCCATGATTTATGTGCCCTCAGATGACTTGGGCCAATTGTGGAGCTCTCTTGGGTAGAGTGAATAAAAGTTGCCATGTGGGAGTGGGGAGGGTGGATGGGAAGAGTGAGGGTAGAGGAGTTCTAAAACCATGGTTCTGCACTCTCTTTCCACTTCTCATTTCTGCAGCAGAGCCTGAAGTCAGTTTTTGACTGTGTAGTTACTTATTGATTGAGATGCTGCCATGGTACAGTTTGTGACCGGTTCTTCCCCCTCACTAGCTGCCAAGAGAAAGCAAGTATTGACTAACTTAATTTCATCATCAATAGCTGGTATTTAGAGTCGGGCTAGTGGAGGATCTGAATGTTGCTTTGAGTGGGCCACAACTGCATAGTTGTCAACATATTGTAAATTCAGGATCTACTGCAGAATCACTCTTAGTCTTGATTCTCAGCTTGTTGAAGTTGAGAAATTTCATTTTGAGTGAAAACTGAACCATAACTCCCCTGTGCAGGTTCGTCGTGAATGAGTTCTGTGACCAAGCTGAGGTAATACTTAAAAGTTGTCACGATTATGCACAATTATAGCTTGATATCTTTCTGGAATTGAAAGGGCTCAGTTTCCAATCCATTGCTAAGGATAATTGTCATGTAGGAGTCATTGGAGATTAACAAGGTTTGTTGCACATCAAGTCTCTGGAATATTTTACAAAGATTTTGTGGCCAACGGAGTCTAAAGACTTGTCAGATCAATAATAGCTATGTATTATTCAGAACACTTTTTTATTTCTGGGTTTGTTGAGCAACAAAGATAATCATGTCTGTGATTGCTTTTGGTCACCAGAAGCCACATTGGACCCCTGAAAGAATAACTTTGCTAACTGCTTAGAGGTAGTTCAGGAGATTTGTCTGATAATCCTCACAGTGCCATCTTTGGAGAAGGAATGGACATTTGTTTTCAGTCTAGAGTTGGTCTTGGTGCCTTGGAAGAAATGGCTTATGTTGTCTGTCTGCACAGCATTGGATTTCATTGGCTTTTCTACCCATAATTTGGCTGTGTGTGTCTCAGAATCACAGATTTAATCTTGTTCCAAAGCTATTCCCCACAGACACCTTTGGACTCTTAGAGCAAGATGGGAAGAACATAGCAACTGTATTAGTTTTTATTATTTTGGAGAATGTGAATGTTAAATTTTCTCCTGGATTTCTTTGAGAATATTTTGGTGTTTGGATGTCAGACATATTCTCATAGGACATAAAATTTTGTTGTCTGTGCAGCAATTATTTGCATCCTACCTGTTTTAGGTCATGTGTAAATTCTTCCTGTCCAGGAGATGCCAGTGTGCAAATGGGGGATGTTTCCATGTTGTTTTATGGGAATCGTGTGTTTGTGATAGTGAGCCCATGTTCAGTACACTAGCTGAGGAGGAGGAGGCTTTTGCTTTTATATTCCTTTCCAAATTATGCCCTTCCAAACAGTGTAGTTGTGTCATTGCAATTTGTCTTGTTTTGGGATGGATGCCAGTACAGAATCGAGAACTACATAAAAGAGCTCTTTCTTTTCTTTGGTAGAATCAAATATGAGAGCATAGGCATGATGATTGGCCAATTGGTTGTCACTAAGCTGAAGACGTAAAGTCGTTGTTCTGTTTTTGATGGCGAACCTAACTCCATGGCTAAGACTATCTTTTTGCAATTTTCCCTTCTAAAAGGGTCTGGCCAACGTATGACTTCAGATCCCCAGCAATATGGTTGACTTTTAAATGCCCTCGGGGATGAGCAACAAAAATAGCCCAGATGCCATGAACAAATTTAAAGTGTACTTTCCCCTCTAAGATGGCCTCATGCGGTTTCACATAGCTGTGTTATATCGCACAAGCTACTGAGAAATGATGATGGTTCTGCTTTCAGGACATATTGGCACCTAGACACATTGCCTAACTCCTTAAGTGAGGTGAAGAGAGAGAGAGAGAATATTGCTGAACTGCATTTGTCCTAAATCCAAGAGTTCAGCGACCATCAGACATTTGGCTGCTACACGTGGATTTGTAAATAGAAACCACCAGGTTCACTGCCCTGTTTCTATTACTTGTCCATGGTCATTGAGCATTGTGCTGGCCTGGCAGAGGCCTGTGAATGTTGTCTTGTAATTGAGGGTGTCTGTTTAGTGTCACCAACTGCATCATTTTGATCTTCATCCAAAGACATGACAAACTGTGATGGCTGGAGAGTGTCAATCCAACTGCAGCTTCATCCACTTTCACAGTTGTTGATGTGTACATGTACCTTATTTATCCACTTGCTCCACCATTGAGGATTTGAAATGCATATTTATTAATTACGGTTCTTCCCCTGTATACTTGCCCGGATAAGTGTGATAGGGTCACTTTGTGCAGTTTTTAGTTCGGATGGCCTTGGTGAGAAGGCAAACTGAGATCACTATTGTAGCCAGTCATCTTCCCTGGCATGCGATAACCAGTATCCATGGAAAAGTATCATGCAGCAGAAGCCTTGAGCCCTACATTCTTGTGTTTATTTACATAATAAAATGTCTTTGCTTAAGAAACACTTTGGAAAAAGCATCAGGAAGATGAAGGAAATTCCAGAAGTTGGATCCAGACATCTGAGGTACAATCACCTATTGCATAGCAATTTAGTGCTTCAGAGCTCTGCAATATTTAAAACACAATTAACCTTGCCATATTGACATGCGAGTATCAAGAAGGTTAAATTCTTTTGTGTTTTCTGATCAGTATTTCAAATCAGACTGACAGATTAATTGCAGATTGTTCTCTGAAGCAGTATTTGTGATCCAGTTAAATACAAAAGTAAAATTTCATTTCTTTATTCCTTCATGAAACAATGTAACCTACTACCTGGGCAATTATTGCTTAGGTAGTAGGCCGCTTTTTTGAACCACTGGTTTGGGTACATCCCCAATACTTATTTACTAGTGACAATGTATGACTTGGATAGGAAACTGTAGATGATAGCAGCCTCATGTATTTACTGTCTTTGTCCTTCAAGGTGATAAAAATTGCAAGCTTTGAATGTGCTGTTGGAAGAAGCTTGGAAAGGTGCTGCAGTGTATCTTTCAGGTGGTATATCTTGCTGCTGGTGGGGGGAGTAAATATTTAAGATGGTAGATGAAGTGCCAGTCATGTTGGTTTCTTTGACCTTGATGGTATCAATCATCTTGAGTATTGTTGGAGCTGCATTTGTCCAAGCAAGTGGAGACTATTCCATCACACACATGACTTGTGATTATGAACGGGCTTTTGGGACTTAGGAGGTGAGTTATTGATTGCAGAATTCACATCTACTGACCTGTTCTGGCCACAGTAATTACTTAGTTCATCCAGTTAAGTTAGGCACTGCCTAGAGCATTTGTCACTGGTAAATCTTGAGTAAAGATTTTCAAACTTGGGTGTGGTTTGGAGAGATTGTTTTAATTTTAGCAGCGTATTGTTGCCAAAATTCCCCTTTTTTTAAACTCAACTGTTATAATAAATGACATTGGATAATTTTTCCCAATCTTATTGGGAAAATAAGATTTTCCCAATCTTAAATTTAAAAGTGAATACTGATGATCTCACCGGGAAAGCTCTCTTCGAGGATTTAACTCAGCTGACTGTGAATAAAACTAGAGTTCTAATGGTGAGATTTCTTTGAGGAGTTTAAAAACTTCATGGGAAGTTGTTGGAGAGGAAAGTAGAATGAGATTAAACTAGCAAGAAATATAAAAGCAGGTTGAGAACTTCTACAAGTACGTAAAAAGAAGGATGTATGACGGAAACAAAAATGTTCCTTACTGACAGAGGAATTATAATGGCAAATAAAGAAATGACTGTTTTTGTTTTGTGTTCACAGTACAAGATGCAAAGAAAACTGGGATTAGTAGGGAACCAAGGGTCTAATAAGAAATTCATTAAGTACTTATTGGCACTGAAAGGAGACAAATCTGAAGGCCCACATGCAAGAATTTAAAGAGTCTGCAGAGATAGTGATGCATTTAATTTTTTTACTTTCCCAAATTCCCTAAATTATAGAGTGGTCACTATGAATTGAAAAGGAGAAAATCTAGCCCCATTGGACCATAGGCCAGTTAGCCGGATGTCAGTAGTATATTCAAGCATTTTCTTGATCATTAGGGGCATGTAGTAGGAGACTTAGAAAATTGTAATAAAATTAGTTTAAGCTAGTTAAGTAGTTTAAACCACGTTAGTTATACAATTAATTAAACAAGACTGAAAGAACTTTTATCAAAAGGATGTTGAATTTGACAAATTCTATTGGGGTTTATTGAGAGTGATCTATCTAAGTAAATAAGGGGAAAATCAGTGGAAGTAGCATGTTTGAATTTCAAAAACATTAAGTGTGCCAAATTGTGGTTATACCAAATCAGTACTGCACAAAAAACAAGAGTAGATCTAAATGGGTCATGTCCAAGTTGGCAGTAGTGCTTAGTGCTGTACTCCGTGTGCCACTACTTGTGCCTGTGCAATTTACAAATATATTAAAGCCAGCACCAAGTATAATGTATCCGAGTTTTCTGGCAGCTCACAGCTAATTGGGAATATGAACTGTCGATAACATGTAATGAGGTAGCAAAGGTATGTAGACAGACTCATTGAATGGGCAAGAAGGTGAAAGATGAAATATAAGGAATAGAAAAGCAGAATATGTTTTAAAAGGTGAGATATTGATAAATGTTGGTAGTTAGAGATTCAGTATCCTTTATCTGTAACTCTTAGCTTTCATTCCCTGGAATTTAGAAGATTGAAAGCTGACTTATTTGAAACATAACATTTAAAGAGGGTTTGACAATGTCAGCCGCTGAGTATAGAACAAGGAGACAGTTGCAGATAAGAGGTTGAGTTCAGAAATTTCTGCATGTAAAGGGTGAGAAATCTTTGGCATTCTTTAGCCCAGAAAGTTATGGATGATTAGGGAATGTGTATATTCAATATTGAGATTAATCAAGTTGGCTCAGCCTGATAGTATTGAATGGTGAGGAGGCCTGTTGGCATACATCTCCATTTGTTGTGCTCTCATAATTGATAACCCAACTCCAGTTTGCAGTATCTCTTGTTCTCTTTTTTTCTCTCCACCATATCCAAGACAAATGGTAAGATGTGATGAGTACAGAGTAACTACGTTCCTGGAAAAGCAAACTTGAGAGACGAGAACTCTTCCCCAGATATAAGGATTAATTAATTTGTTTAAATCGTGAGTGTTTGGAATTCTGAAGATTATAGCGTTTGGCTCATTGCCTTCATGAGTTGAAGAAGTTGGGTTTTTCTACCGGAAGGCTGTTGTTGGAAGATTTTAGTGTTAAGATTGAACTGGCAACTGATTAGGTGGCTTGATGAGCTGGAGCACCCTTTTGTTTTAATTTGATTTGTTTATGTTGGACTGGACAATTCTAAGTCAATTAACTCAAATGCGATCAACAGCAACACAAACAATTTACTATAGGAAAAAACTGTCTGCATGCCTTATCCACATTTATAATACAACTACTTTGTAAGCTTGTCACTAATTACAGCTTCTTACCTATCAATGATGGGTCCTCAGGCATGATCCTTCCTGCTCCTCAACCTATACTTCAGAGAAACTTATAGAGGGAACTGAATTGCATTTGCTCTCTCTGGTCCAATTATACAATGTCATAGAAAATCAATTTGTTGTTTGTTTTGGAAAAAATGACAAATTACTGAAGTGTTCTAATTTTGTTTTATTATATATGGTTGCAAATGATTAGCATCCTTAAGAGTAGGAGTTCCTTGAAAAAGTTTGAGTAGAATGGAAGTAGAATCAACATTTTCTGTCACTGTCAGAAATTTTCCTTTCTTTTAAGGGTTTATAATTCATTTTGGACGATGATGGTAAGCGCACTTGTTATGCAAATTTAATAGAATCTCCTGATTTGCAGAATAATTGAATTTAAAATGATTGATGCATTAATACAACTTGTAGAAAAACTGAGTGGTGCAGGACTGGTACTCAGATTTTTCATTGATGTGCTATGTTAATTTGTTCTGGCCACCTCAATGAAACTTTAGTTTTTTCAATGTGTTTGCAATTTGGTCAAAAAATATTAATTGTACATTTCTGTTTTTTGTCGATTGTGATGATTGAGGTGTCTTTAGCATATCATGGAATTACACAGTGCAGAAGAGAAGAGGCTCTTCAGCCCATTGAATCCACACTGACACATTTAGAAACACCTGAACTGCTAGGACTTGGCCCATAGCTCTAAATGCCATGACATGCCAAGTGCTTATCCAAATACCTTTTTTTGATGTGAGGCACCCACCTCTACCACCCTGCCAGGCAGTGCAGTCTAGAGAGTCACCACTCTGTGGGTAAAATGTTTTTCCTCACATGCCCCTCAAAACCTCCTGTCCCTCACCTTGAACCCATGCCCACTCATGACTCCCCTCATTTCCTCCCCCACCCCCCCAAGAAACATTTTTGTTCACTACATCACAAATTTAATTGCAGAAATTTTACTGATGTTCTTCAGCCAACTCATTAAGCTGCAGTAATGTCACAAACTTTTTAAATACCTGTCATGGGAACTCAGTTTTCTAGACAGCATAAATTTGATTTTTGCTGCTCTTTATTGTGTTTTTTAAAATTTCACATGAGTCCCTGTGTTGGTAACACTAAATCTTAACTGTGGTAAGAGGGTGCAAGTGGATATAATATTCGTTAACAACAACCAATTGTTTCATTTGTGTATGATTCAAGTCAGTCCTTTTTGTTTTCGTCAGGAAGTTCTGTGCAGTTGTTGCTTCAGTTGATCAACAAACAGTACTGACAAGATGTCCTATTAAAAGGACTGAATTGTTCTTAGGTTTTCTCCTCTTGATGCACAACACTCACTGTTCCACAGTACTTCATCTGATAGTCTGGTACAATGTACCCTCTAATTTCCCTTTCTGTCTGACTCATTTGTTGCTCAGCATTGTCCCTTTAAGATTGCCAGGTGGCCATGCATGTATTAACCTTGAAAACAACTGTTTTCAATTCCGGATTGCTGCATGTCTGCACATCTGTGCAGTTTGCGGAGAACATTGGTCTAGCAAAAAACAATTGAAATTTGCCTGGGAAGGGCAGAGAGCTCTTGTTTATTTATTTGAGAGTTGTAGTTTTTGCTGGCAAATTCTGCATTTATTATCCATCCCTAATTGCCTTTGATAAAACTCTGGTCAGTCATGTCTTTGAACTGCTGTAATCCATGTGATAAAGGTACTCCCACAGTGGTGTTGGATAAGGATTGTTGGTATTTTGGCCCAATAACAGTTGAGGGATGGAGTTTTTCTCCATGATTCCCTTTGACTTCAATTTGACTGGGACTCCTTGAAGCCATGACTGGTTAATGGGCTAAACTGTTAAGTGCATCAGCCATCATCTCATCTCTGGAAATCAGCTCTTTCATCCATGTTTGCACGATGGCTGCAATGAAGTGTTTGAGCTAAGCATTTTTAACCAGTTGGTTGTTTTGTTTTCAATGGTAGCCAAGTCTTTGATCTCAGTTTAGAATTCTCTGGGCTGGAAGCCTATTGTTATATCATGAGGGAACACATTCATGTTGTGTTCTATGTTACAGTTGGCAATGTATCTTTTGGAAGTCTGTTTTTAAATTAACCACCTTTCCACTTTTAACGTCAATTTGTAGTATTGGAACGAGGATTTTTTTAAGTGCTTAATACACCTTTAGACCAGAAAATCATAATGCCTATTGTTCTGTTGCAGTTGCTTATGATTCAGTTGGCAAGATGTATCTTAAGTGAAAAACAGCAAATTTGTAGTATTGCACTTGTGTTAATGCATTGGAGATGATCCAGTAAAAATCTATCTACACGTGGTGATGACTGCAGCAGATTGGGTAGTTCCGTTCTTGTTAAGTTGGTGTAGTATACAGGAGCAATACTTTACATTATTTGCATAAAAAAGTCCAGTAATTTTTTTAAAAATCTTCTCTGATTTCTAGCCCAATTATTTATTCCAACTGAAGAGATGGCTAGAATAGAAAAGCAGTTTATTATTTAAATGGAGAGATTCCAGAACTCAGTGCAGAGAGATCTGGATATCCTGGTACGTGAATCGCAAGAGGTTGATGAGAGTTTGAGATTAGGAAGGCAAATGGAATGTTGGCATTTATTGCAATGGGAATACAATTCTAAAAATAGAGAGGTCTTACTATAGCTGTACAAGGCACTAGTGAGTACACATTTTGGAGTATTGTGTACAGACTTGATATTGTTTAAAGAAATGAATAATTGTGTTAATGCAATTCAGAGAAGGGTCATTTGACTTATTCCTGGGATAAGGGGCCTATCTTGTGAAGGAAAATTAATCAGATTAGATTATCCATTGGAGTTTAAAAGGAGAGCAGATCTTATTGAAACATCTATCTCCTTAATAGAGTAGAGACCAGAAAGATCCTTCTGATTTTTTGAGAGATGAGAATCAGAAGACGCTGTATAAGAATAACATGTCAGCCATCTGAATTTTTTTAATCTCAAAAGGTTGTTAGTATGTGAAATTTGCTTCCCCAAAAAGCACTGGAGGCTGAATCGTAGAATTTATTCAGGCACAATTAGACTGATATTTGATAAACAAGGCAGTCAAGTGTTATGGGGGGCAGACAGGAAAATGAAGTTGAGACCAACATCAGATTAGCCTTACTGAATGATGGAACAGGCTCAAAGGGCTGAATAGCCTACTCCTGCTTCTAAATCCTATGTAATGCTTTAAACAGCATATAAATGTAACATGATGCATATATAGGGCTTGCAATGGAAGTAATGGGTCAGAGAATGAATTTTTAAATATTTTTCAGGAATATTATAATCTGAAGAGAAATATGCAATTTTTATCTAGGGAAATATTACTAGAGACAACTCTGGTGCGTTTAAAACATGAAGGAGTAAAGGTGATAGTGCGTGCATTGATAATAAGATTTTTGTGGTGGAGGGCTCCAGTGTACTCAGATGAGATTAGAAATTTACACTAGGAGATGCACAAGAATTTGATGTTTTCAGCTGTTAACACAAGACCTGAATTATGTTAATTCAGCAGTGTAGGAGTAGGCCATGTGACCCCTCAAGCCTGCTCCGTCATTCAGTAAGTTCATGACTGATCTTTTCGTGGACTTCTCCACCCATTCGCCATGCCCCTTAATTCCTTTACTGTTCAAAAATCTATCTTTGCGTTAATAACATTCAAAGATATAGCCTCAATTGCTTCACTGGGCAGGGAATTTCATAGATTCACAACCCTTTAGCAAGAAGTTCTTTTTCAACTCAGCTCTAAATCTGCTCCCCTTATTTTAGGCTATGTCTCCACTGCGCTACCTGAAGTTGATGATTATCATTGTTTTGTTGACATTGAAATGTATTTTTATAACGAAGTTTGTTGTTTTGGGACAGGGCATTTAGTTGTTAAGGTTTGTATGATATGGAGTTTTTTTTTGTTTGTAATTGGTAAAAGTTATTGCTAACTTTCTTTGTATTAACTTAAATAAACTTTTGATAAAAGTTCACTAATGGATCATCTGAAGCATCCTGTGCTTTCCCTAGCCAAATTTAAAGTTCAAAACTCATGGTCTAGTTTAACTTCATAAAATACCTTGGAATTTCTGACCTGGATTATTATACTGTTTTCATTCTGTATGACAGTGCAATTCACTGCTGCCCAAGCTCATCTGTGATCCTTAGCAGTTCATTGCCCATCAACTGCAGAATACGCTGGATAGACAAGCAGTAAGATCAAGAAATATATATGAAAACTTTGTTAGTAAGTTGATGTGCAAATAGTGCTCTGTAGCAACTGTTTAAATTGACTTTTCTTTCTGCTACAAGCTGAACCTGGTATAAATTATTCTGCCAAATTTAATAGGGGCTGATATCTTGCTAGATTTTGCAATATCTACCTTGTAGTGCTTTGCTTGCTTCTCGCTCATCTGTCATGTCACAGTCACATTTAATTACATTAAAAATCTGAGGAAGGCTTTGTCACGCTTGAAATCCATTGGGTTCTATTGAATTTGATCCTAACTAATTGGCCCATATGTGCATTTTCCACTGACCACAGAAGCAATGCTTTATGGCATAGGCAAGAATAATGCATGTTTGTTTTTTTTCTGATTGATTTGCTTTATAATGGGATCAGATGTAATACCCCTTCCAATTTTGTGGGTCCTCTACGTTGATTGTATCCTGAAAATGTTGTGCTTTATGTTTTCTCTGGTTTGCATGTGAACCCTAATTATTTACAAGTTTCATGTTGGAGTTAATTTCAATGAAAAAGCCTTGAATAATAGAATGGTTACAACATAGAAGGAGCTATTCAATCCTTTGCCTCAACACTGCAAATGCAACTCTAGTACCCCTCCTCACCAACTTCCCTGTAGCCTACTGATTTATTTCTTTTCAAGGACTTATCCAGTTTCTTTCAAAGGCATAACTGAATTTGTTCAACTTTCAGGTAGTATGTTCCGGATCCTAACCATAACTGCGTAAAAACACTTCATGTTACATTTGCTTTCTTTGTCATTCACTTCATAATCAATGTCTTCTGCCATCACATGTTGTTCCTTCCTACCTACCTGTTATGTTAGATCTCTCATGGTTTTCAATATCTCAATTAAAAGTGCCTTCAGTGATCCCTTCTCAAAGGTGAACAGCCTTAGCTGTTCTAATCTATTCTCGTAACTGAGTGTCTCATCTCTGGAATCACTCCTGTTATTTTTTTTTGCATCTTCTAAAGCTTTTATGTCTTTCCTAAGGCATGGTGTCTAGAATTAAGCATAATGATACTCAGGTGGATTGTGGGCAGGTGGGGTGTTTATAATGTCAAACCATCTTTCAGTTTTAATGGAGGTGGGATAGTGTGGGTCCTAGTTAGTAGCCAGCTTTCAGGTTAGTAGCTTGGAGTCTCCAAGAATTGAAGATCAAAATCCAGCTTACAGCTCCATGCAACCTTGAAGGAAAAACCACAGGACGTTTTATTTTAAAAAGCCTTTTCTCTCTTTTTGAACTTCTGTGTTTGCTTGATATAAAAACATTGAAAATGGGCAAGAAAAGACTGTTTGGCTGACAGTCGAGCATTATCCAATTGGGTAAATAGTCTTCTGTTTTATAATTTGTGAGGAAGATAACAAGAATGGATGTGCATTGATCAAGTCATGTGAAGAAACCTCCAGGAATACATTAATCACAGTTGGCAATCCTACTTGCAGGAGGTGTGGGTTAGATATTTAAATATTACAATGAAGGCAAACTTCATCAGATTTAACTGGATTTTCAGCTGAGTTTTCCAGACCTCTGTAAAGGAGCTGATCTTTTCGACACCTATCAGCTGCCAGATTTCCTTAATTGCTTGTGTTTAGGATCCTACATCAGACCTCCAGGTTATTGGAAAGACCAGGTCAGTGACCAATAACATTATGTTTGAAGTAGACAAAGCTTGCGGTTCAAGACACTTTCTAAGACAAAGCCATAAGATTCCATGGATTTTGAACAAAACAAAAATAAACTACAAGACTTAAAGATAAAACAGTTCACACCATCATTTTAACTATGAACTTACTGAATGATGGAGCAAGCCCAAAGGGCTGAATTAGCCTACTTCTGCTTCTAAATCTTGTGTAATATTTTGAACAGCATACAAATCTAACATGATTCATGAAAAGGCTTGCAGTGGAAGTAATGGGTGAGACTTCTCATCTGGGATGGGCAGATTTCAATATCTTTCTTACTGGAGGTTGATCAGTGAATGACAGAAAGATGAAGGTTGGTGCAGCATTATTACACATGAATTTAAAAAAGAGATAAGGAAAGAAATAATTTGCTGACCAAAAAAGAAATGGTGAATAATAAAGGCAAATGCAGTAGGGTGTGTGCACGCCCGGGGTGCTCACTTGCTCTCACCTCAGCGATGCAAGGGTGAATGGATATTGGGTGATACCAAAATATGTGGGAAAGCAGTCAGTGCAGAGGATATAAAAATTTTACAGGCTGATACAGATAGGCTAGAAGAATTGGCCAAAATTTAGCAGATGGAGTTTAATGTGAATAAGTGTGAAATTATTCATTTTGGCAAAAAAGAAATAGGTAAATTATTACCTGAATGGAAAGCAGATTAAAAAGGCTTCTGGGCAGAGGGACCTGGGTATTCACTGTCACGAATCATAAAGTCATAAGTGCAGGAGCAAAATGTGACTTTTTAAAAATAAAGGCAAATGGGATGTTGGCATTTATTGAAAAAGGACCAGAGCATTAAAGTAGAGAAATGTCCTTGTAATTATACAGCATGTTGGTGAGGCCATATCTGGAGTATTGTTAGCTTTGGTCTCCTTATTTGGGGAATGATATAATGGCAACGGAAGCAATTCAGAGGAGGTTCACCAAATTGCTTCCAGGGATGAAAGAGTTGTGAATGAGGAGACATTAACATTTGGGCTTGTACCCCTCTGGAGTTTAGAAAGATGAGACGAAATCTGATCAAGATGTATAAAATTTTAAAAGAATTGATAAATGCACCAAATATTTTCTCTTATGGGAAAATCTAGGACAAGAGGTCACAGGTAAGGTTGAGAGGTGACGCATTTAAAACTGAGATGAGGAGGATCTACTACTCGCAGAGAGTAGTGAATATGTGGAAATCGCTGCCCCATAGCATTGTGGAATCTGAATTGTTGAATGGTTTCAAGGAGGAGATAAATATCAATTTTGTTTTTTAAATCAGAAATATGTGTTGAACAACTGGGGAAGAGGATTCGAGACCAGGGAGAGATCAGCCATGATCTGATCAAATGGCAGAGCAGGCTTGAAGGGTTGAATTTGCCTACTTCTGCTTATAATTCCTATGTTCTTATGATGCTGAAAGTAAACCAGACTATGGACATGTTCTCACTTTCCCAAAGGCAGAAGAAAATTGTCCTGTGATTGAAGAAAACTTAAATGCATACTCCCATTCAACCTTGTCAGGTTGTCTAAAATTTTGAAAACTGGTCCCAGAGTTGCATATAAAGGCTTCACAGACCACCATCCAGCCCATGGGGCTGTACATTGGATAAGTCTACTCTACAATATCAATCTTAACCCTGATTGTTGAGAGTATATTAGGTACGGGTGGATTAACAGGCAAAACTGTGGTCAAATACCATACCGCATCATAAATGACATGCATGAAGATTGATCCCGCAGACTTCAGTCTTCAACTTAAAGGATTGTGTCTCAAAGTCACTCCAACTTGACCAGACTTAATGATAGCTCATCTTGCAGTCTTCCAGTCTCATCTCATCACACTCAGTCCCCCTTGATCCCTCAGTGTGCACTTGAGCATCAACACGAGGCTAACTTCAGTCCTTCAGCGACACCAAAATAAATCTGCTCTAAATCTTCACTCAAAAGCCTGCAGCATGACTTCCCTGAAGATCTGTGAATGTCTTCCCTTAAGCCTTCTTCAATTGCCAGGACTTCTGTAGAGCATCTGCCAATTGCATCCCTTTTTCTACTTTGAGCCTCTTCTTTCGTACACATAACTATACAAATTGGGAACAGAGGTGGACATCTTGTCTGTCGTGCTGGCTCTGCCATTCAGTAAGATCATGGCTGATCTGATTGTGACCTCAACCCCATATTCCTGCCTACCTCATCTTCATTCTTAACTCTGGGACTCCTCTCTTGGGATCTCTTTCTGACCCTTGCATGGGTCACTTGGAATTGTGCTACACTACTGGTCACATGACTATGGTTTACATGCAGATTTTCCTTTTTTTTTGCGGAGGCACACTGATATCAGGGTGGCTGAGTCCTTTAGCTACTCAGAACAGAGCATGTACAACCAGACATGGCACCATCCACTGCTTGTGCTGAAAGTCTGCTCTGCTGAAAAATTGTAGTCCTCTGTCCAAAAACTTAAAAAGATGAATGATGTATTTGCAGCCCACTCCTAGTCTGCGCATAAAAGAAAATTGCAACGTCTTTGAGTTTCTGCTCCCATTGAGAAGGTAAATTGGCTTTCATGTGTTTTATCTGCCAGTAAAATTTATTAATGAAACGAGTAGCAATAAAGTGGTATTTTTCGTAATTAAGTTTGCAGATTTCTTGTTGCATAGAAAAAAATGATAACTTGCAACTCATTCTAAATCTGTTTTTTTTTACATAACCGTTCTGCAATTTCCTTGCTAATTATATTGGACAAATGCACAGGTCAGCTGGTTTAATTTTCTTCACCCTCATATAAGCCATTCTGAAATCCATAATCACATATGCCAGTAGATTTATTAAACTTTGCAACATCATGCATTCTTTCACACTGTCCCTTACAATCCCAGCATGCCAAATTCTGTTTCTTAGCCCTCCTATCTTGCACTTCTCTCCTGATTTTACTCCTTCCATTCACAGTTCATTGATCTTCAGTGTAATTTAACTGGGTTATGAAAATATTTGTGGCTTTTCTTGAGTTTGTTTTATTCCTTACAACAAACAAATAATTGGCTTTGTTTTAATAAAACTATTCATATTCAAATCTCTGCAATTGCTGCTTTAACAGGTACATTGAATAGAATGAGTGGAATGAGATATCTTCTGGTTTAGAAAATACAGCATGACCCACAATTCTTGCATACCCATTGTATCATCAACCTGCAATGCTTACTTTTGTTTTGCTTTCCAAAAACGTTGCAAGATCTGCTGAGTATTTCCAGCCTTTTCTAATTGCAAAAATATTTCTAAAGAGTTTATTTTTCAAGCAATTATGGTTTCGTTTCGCAAATATGTTTACTGTGTCTATCTGTACCACCTGTGATTTGTTCCAGTGCATTGTTTCTTTCCCAGGAGTGCAAATATGTAGTTATTTTGATCCCTGTGATAGGTCTGCTTTTTTACGAGTTTCATTTTGCATTTTCCAAGCAATAAATGATGGAAATTTGCTGTGGTCTAGTTTTGAGAAATGCCAGTAGTTTGTCTGATGCTTTCCATGGGAGAGCCTTTGTTAACTAAAATTGGATTGACCATGTTCCATGTAATTTGTATTCTCAAACTGTAGAAGCATTGAGACAGTAATTGAATGTTTACAATATTTTTGGACAATGAAATATTTGCATCTGAATAACATTTAGATTGATTAACATATGCAAGATTGTGGGTCATGCTGTTTTATTTAAGCGAAGATATTCCATTTCCCTGTCATTTATTTTATTCGGTGCACTTTCAAAACAATAGTTGCAGAGATTTGAATATAGTTTTATTAAAATAAAATTGTTTATTTGTTACAAGAAAAAAATTAGTTAAAAAAACTGAAGTGGTTATGTTAGAAATTTGATACTCATTGATCTCCTCTAGAAATGATTTTACCTATTTATATCCTGGATGTTAATTTGCTTCTTGTGGAGTGACTGAGTTTATCTTTTTGTAAGAAGTCTCTCAACACCAGGTTAAAGTCCAAAAAGTTTATTTGATAGTAAACCCACAAGCTTTCGGAAACACTATTCCTTCGTCAGGTGTGTGGAAAGTTCTGGGAAGTTATCTTTTTGAACATAGATGGTTGAAGCAGAAGCAGTGTATGATCATTTAGGGAAAATAAATGGTTAGGGAGAAATGGGCACGGCTTTGGTCGTTAGGGGAGTAGTGGAAGACACTATAAAGGCTGATTTAGGATTTACTATTAAATCTAATTTCCAAAGCTTTTGCCCTGGATGATCTCAAGTCCTGGTCAAAAATATGAATAGTAAGTTTAAGTTAATTTGTTAGTGTCACAAGTAACACTGTTCCATTAACACTAATGAAGTTACTGTGAAAATCCCCTAGTTGCCGCACTCTGCCTATTTGGATATACTGAGGGAGAATTTTTTTTAGCATGGCCAATGCACCTAATCAGCATATCTTTCGGACTGTGGAAGGAAACCAGAGTACCCAGAGAAAACCCACAGACTCGGGAACCGCAGGCAGTGGTCCAAGGCTGGAATTGAACCTAGGTCTCTGGCACTGTCATCGTGCTGCCCTATGACTATCTTTATTTTGCCCTACCACCAATTGGAATAAGGCTTAATAGTGCTAAATTTGTATCCAAATATGTGTGATTTATGACCCACTATCAACCTTAATCACAAACTACTGAAAAAGGTGCAATTTTTTGTGCATGTGTGCATTAAGGTCTACTTTGTTCTATCCTTATACCAAGTAACCTGCAGATTCATATGAATGAGTACTGGCAAACTTGGGGTTTGAATGCAGCACAGTTTAAAGATCAAGTATCACACTGACAGAGGGGATGCCACAGGCCTGGTGTTCAGACTCAGTGATGTAAAGAATGCAAATGGTATGTTGGCCTTTATAGCGAGTGGATTTGAGTATTGGAATAGGGATGTTTTATTGCAATTATATAGGGCTTTGGTGTGCAGTTTTTGTGTTCTTATCTGAGGAAAGGAGTACAGTGAAGGTTTAGCAGGCTGATTCCTGGGATGGCAGTATGTCATATCAGCAGAGATTAAGTTGGTTAGGATTATATATACCTCTGATTTCATTTTAATGCAGGAAATATGACTGCTCATACGACTCTAGATCTTTCAGCTTTGCATCCTTGCTGTGAATTAGGCAAGATACGAGGCAAGTTTTTTTACACATGGTTGTGGGTGCCTGGAACTCACTGTTGGGTGAAGTAGTAGTAGCAAATACGATATTGACTTTTAAGGGATGTCTTAACAAATATGTGACTAGGGAATAGAGGGAGATAGCCCCCCAGAATGATGGGGGTATTTAGTTCAGTCAGGCAGCATGATTAGTGCAGGCTTCAAAGGCCTGTGTGCTGTAATTTCTTTTGTTCTTTATTGCCATCTACAAGTCCATTTTTCTACAGCAAAATGATTACAAAACTAGATTTTAGGAAAAGCTTTGTTAACATGGCTAATTGTTCTCTTGTAGAGATCTGCGACATGCTGATCTGAGGAAGCAAATGTTCTCCAAGGGCAGCTACTTGGCTGATGTTGCTCTTCTGTATTCCCTCCTTGCCTTCTAATTAAAAAGGACATTATAAGGCTCCTTCAGTGCAGTATTATGGAAAGAAAGAACTTGCTTTTGCATAGTGCGTTCCTGAACCAGTGCAGATCCCAAAGAACTTTGCAACCATTGAATTATGTTTGAAGAGTAGTCGCTGTTTTAATGTATGGCAGTGTGCCAATAAATTTGCACTCAGTGAGGTCCACACAGCGATGAAGTAACCAGATGGCCTCAAATATGAATATTTTAAAAACTCAATTCTGAGAACACCTTCAGCTAATTGTTTAGTTAGCTTAGAATTAAGGTAGTTTCCCCTGTGGGTTTTGGTTCAGCACCCTAATGCTGTTGGGCTCAAAAATCTTTTCAAATTAGCTCCCTATATGTACTTGCTGTCAGTACTACTTTAGGTTAAAAAAAAATGCTAGACTAAGTTTAACACATATTTAAATCGTTACTGTTATCTTAAATGTGAAGGTGACTTTGCTGCTAGACATCTGCCAGTTAAGATGATCTATGGAACTTCACACACACAAGTGATGTATTTTGTATGTATTTGTATAAGTGATGTATTGATACTCTTTAATTTTTTCCTCCTTGCTCTGCAATTTCTCTGTAGAGGAAGTGCAACTGAAAATTTTGAGATAAGAGCAAAATGCTGCAGATGCTGGAATCTGAAGCAAAAACAGAAAATGCTGGAAGGTCTCAACAGGTCTGATAGCATTTGTGGGGAGAGAATAGAGCCAATGTTTTGAATCTAGATGACCCTTTGTCAGGGTGGAAATTTGAGTTATTGATCCAAAATAGATTAGTTGCTTATTCATCTCATTGCTGTGTGTGCAAAATGACTGCCTGGTCTCTACGTAGCAACAATAACTCTTTCAAAAAGCACATCATTGTATGTGTAGTGCTTTAGGAAATTGGATGTTATGTATAAGCAACTTTTTATTTCACATTTCAGAAGTATTGCAATCTAAATCTTTGTTAGCAACATTAGAGAAAGTGGGAAGACATTTCTGTAACCCTTGTAAGAAAATGAGAAATGTGAACGTAAAAAATTTAGTCACAATTTTTCTATTGAAATAGAATAACACTGTTTCCAGTATCATCATATGTTGGTTATGTGGTTGTAGTTGGTATACACATACAAATAAATGTTCTGGGTAATGTTGCAGTGAATAGGTAGCACTTGAGGTCTGGGAGTAATTCAACACTTTATTTTACATCAGAAAATAATCTAGACATGTAAAATGTCAACATTAGCTTAACTGTTTTTGGATCTTTGAAAATGTTTTGCATGAGGTCTTTGATACTTCTATACCTTGGTTTGCTGGGCAGTTATTAAAGTAGTGATATGGAACATTGTTTACTAGGAAATACATTATGTAAATGCAACTTGAGTAATGGTATATGATTATGCATTACGGATTTTTAGAAATTTGGGGAACTGCACATAACCAAAATTTATTTTCCCCTTTCTGGCATGGATGATGGAAATTATCAACATGAATCTAGCTTGGGTAAAGAAATCTGACTGAAGTATCTGTAAATAGGAAATGATATTAGTCTTTTCTTTATTGTGCATTGCCTAATATTTCTACATCATGCAGCTGCATTGTTTATTTGTGTTTTATTTATCAGTGATATGCTTGAATGTACAAGTTTAAGGAAATACGTATATAGTGCAGATGAAAGCAAAATGTTGCAGGTGATGGTATCTGAAACCAACAATGCTGGAAAATCTCAGGTCTGACAGCATCTCTGTGGGGAGAGAATAATGCCAGTGTTTCGTATCTAGATGTCCTGATGAATGGTCAGCTAGACTTAACATTGGCCATGTACAGTGGTGACAAAATTGCTAACAAAATTTTGCCATAAACAGGCCTTGAATTGGCTCTAAACCATTAGTTTATCGTGTTCACTGGGCTTGTAACCAAGATAATGCCCTGTGGTAACGTCCTGTTGCCAAGAAAGTTAGAGTGCCAGTATGTTGAGACTTTTTTTGTTGATACTGTAGTGACCATTTGCTAATTTTTTTTAAAAAAACTTTGTCTTAAATATAGTAACTTTGAGACAATTTAACCATCATGCTACAGTGACAATTGTACTGGACATTCAATTTCTCACAAATTGATATGGGAGGAGGGGTAAGAGATTTTTCAGAATTCAGGTGATATCCTAAGTCACTAAGCGAGCAAAAATTGCTTTATTGTATTCTAAACCATAAGTTGAGGCTGGCAGTCCCATTGGACAGAGGTAATGTTTACACCTCACTATCTCAAAAACTAAAAGTGTGGATTTCAATAAAACTTGGCCCATAGGGTATGACCCAGGGAAGAACTGATTAGTTTTCACAATCCAGATCACAAAATCATATAGTGCAGAAGAGGCCCTTTGGATCCTGGCAATTTTTTAATGATCTGTCAACATTGGGAGATGGGGCAAATTGATCTTATTTGGATGTTTCAACTGCTATGATGGAATTTGTCACAATCAAAAAGTGAACAAAATTTTTGGACCTGGTTATTCAGATCAGACCAGCTCAGCCTGAATCCTCCTTTTGAGATGGAAGATCTTAATAGAAAGATGTTTTTTTTTCTCTCTGCTTCATAGTTATAGAGTATCCACTCGACAAGGAAAATGTCAAGAAAGATCTGCGTAATTGTTATAATGTTGAGTTACGGTATTGTGGCGGAAGTACTGATGTATGAGGTCCCATAGTTTGTGGTGAGATCCTCTCACCCACTCACTTCCTCTTTTATTCTCCTCAATCTTTTGTTCTGTCACTGCAAATGTCTGCTTTCTCTTCATTTTCCTTTCTTCTTTCGTTTCCTGTGCTTTTTCACACCTATTTTCACTCTTTGTCTCTCGTGTTTGTTCTGCTTTCATGCCTTCCCCTTCCCTCTTTCATAATGTGGAAACTTAGTAACATGTCATTTGGGAGGTTTCAGGACCATTTCTAAATTTTGTTGGGGCTATAATTTTAAAATGAGCTCAATGGCTATAGTTACTGTTTTTTTCCAAGTCTTGCAAATCCATTTTTAACATTTTTTTTACAGAAAACACCTTTTATAAAACATTCTTTATTAAAATATTGCCAGTACAGTCATTTTGGAGTCTGCCAAGTAAATATTTGGGTTTCTAAACTTACATTTTAAACACTAGAGTGTATATTTATTTTAACATTTTTCATGAAATACAGCTAGGTATTTCATTGTTAAAAGCTATATGCCCAAACTAAAGAATAACACTTCTTAAATCACAGGGTAATTTACAACACCCTGTGTATATGGTTAGCAGTTTAGAAATTTTGTAGTGTCTTTTTTTAAATTTCTGCTATTTTAAACACAATGTTAAGGTATTTCAGTAGTATCTCTGTTAAAATTTTTGCACTACTTAATTAATACACTCTTTCATATACCTAAAATGGTGGAACCAATTGTACTTGATTTTGATAGGCATTGTTTGAAATTATGCAATGATTTTAAAAATGCCTCAGTAATGTCTGACGTGAGGTATCCTGGTTATTTTCATTCGATTTATCATTGTCACATGCAATAGTAGTATACAATGAAAAGTATTGTTTCCTACGCATCTTACAGACAAAGCATATCCTGCATAGAGAAGGAAAGGAGGGTGCAGAATGTAATGTTACAGTCATAGGGTGTAGAGAAAGATAAACTTAATATGGGGTAGGTCCATTCAAAAGTCTGACGGCAGCTGGAAAGATGTTCTTGAGTTGGTTGGTACGTGACTTCAAACATTTGTATCTCTTCCTGTAAGAAGGTGGAAGCAAGTGTGTCCAGGGTTCATGAGCTTCCTTAATTATGCTGGCTGCTTTTGCAAGGCAGCAGGAAGTGTGGACATAGTCAGTGGATGGGAGGCTGGTTTGCAAGATGGACTGGGCTTTCTTCACAATCCTTTATAGTTTCTTGTGGTCGTAAATTGCAAGATTAGAATTGCATGAGGCTTATGAATAAAAGTTTTCTTTAATTTTTTATTCAATAGCAATTTGTATATAGTGTTTGTATGGAAAAATATTGATTGGATTAAAGATTCTTGCAGCACAGAAGAATGCCATTCAACCCATCACCCTATTGCCAGTTCTTTCAAAGAGCAAATTAATTTCTTGTACTCTGGTTTTTGCCCTAAAACCCTGCAAATTGCACAATTCCCTACAAATGCATTTCTGATTTCCGATGGAATTTTATTCTGTCCATCTTTCAGGTAGCATGTTCTAATATCATAACCACCAATGATTCCAAGACATTTTATAGAAAACAAAATGATACCAATCCCTAGTAAGAAGAAATGGTTTAAAAAAAAGCACTTGGCTTTAAAAAAATGTTTACGTTGCGAGCTCTGGAATGACTTGAAACCTGATACCATTGATGGAGCACAAGGTTCTTGCAGCCATAAAGAGATGACTAGAGTTGAACCGAGGAATGTAGATGACTTGAGGCAGGAAAGAGTTGTAGAGGTCAACAGATTATCTAATGGAGGGTTTTGAAGATGTGATGTTGGACTTTGAACAGTTTAATGGGAATAGAAGCAGTGTAAGTCTGTGATTGGGATTTGATGTGGAAAAAAGATAGGAGTGGTTGAAGTTGCAACTTATGAAGGATGGGAAACAAGAAAACGAGCATTTGAAAATTAAGCCAAAAGATGACTAAAGTGGAGGTAATCTGTTTTGGTGATGGGTAACATATAAATTTTATACTTCAGTCAACAACTTGATTCAGATTGAGTGGGATAGAGTGGTGGTTAGTAAATCAAGCTTGTAGTGAAGACTGAGTGGTTGCTTCCATAACCATAATCTTTGGTCAAAGGAAATTTTGACACATATTTGCTTGGCATCAAGAATTGAAAGTAATGGGATATAGTGAGGTGAAGCTGAGAGAAGTAGGAGGATTGAGCTAGATATCACTGGCATACCTATAGAATTTTATGTTGCCTGCTGATGTCCTTTATAGGGACAGTTGGTAAATCTACCAGAGCAGGAAGGGAGAACTGATTCTGGAGGAATTACAAATGTGACTGCTAGGGTAGGAAGAGAAGCCATTGATAGAGGATACTTTACAAGTATAATGTTCGTTTTCGTGAGACTCTTCCATCCCTGATAAAGGCAAACACCAAACGCTGTTCAATTCAAAAGTTTTTTATTCTTCTTATGCAAGGTGACGTGCCTTTGCTATCTAGCTTTCACTCAGTTAGCAAAGGCGCACTGAACAATGGGACAGTCCTTCTTTACGTAGCTTTACAATCCTTATGGTTATGTGTGGTCTGATACAATATAGCTAATCACAAGTAACCCTTTGTTCTAGTCAGATTAATTATAGCTGAGGTCTTAATAGGGTTGTGTTAAAAGAAAGAGAACTGTTAATGGGTAAATTTGTTAATCACAGATGTCTTAAGCTTGTCATTTCGAAATCAACTGTCAGCAGCATGCGATATTCAACCACCTAATATCTCAATAGGAAAGCCCAATAGAGATGTTACAAATGGGAGCAATATAGTTTGACTAATTGAATGCTGTAGAGACTGGGGATACAATAAGTATTAATGCACTGAAGTCAACTATTATTAGTGAGAGCCACAGTTCAGTGATGATGCACTTAAAGCTTCTGGAGAGAAAAGGGTGGTTAAAGATTGGCCCATGGTTGGAGGCACAAGAATACAATGCACATTCTATAAAACAGAAAGGTGGCGGCTGAGGAAAAAGGACATTAACAGTTGGTATCAAGAAAGACAATAGAAAGCATTTTGCATAGAATGCATTTATATGGTGCCTTTCACGATCATCTGCTGTCCCCAGGTGAAGTACTTTTTAAGTGCACTCACTGTTCTAGTGCAGAAAACATGGTCAATGACATTCACAAAGGGAACTTCCACAATCAGCAATGTGAGTGGATTTTTGTGGTACTAATTATTAAACAATGGGAGGAAACTGAATAATTTCACAGCAGCTCTTCAAAATATTGCTCTGGGAACTTTTGTCCACCTGAGCAGGCAGATGGGACCGTTGTTTAACTTCTCATCTGAAAGAAGAGTGGTTAAGAGTTGGAGGCAAAAGGTGAATTTTGAAATGGTAGTAGGAGAAATGGGGGGGAAAAAATGACAGAATTAAGAGGTGCTTGGTGGGGTGGGTTGGTGAGGAGTAATAGGGAGTGCCAGTAGAGACAGATTAAGGATAGTCTCTAATGTTCTTTGCATTTGTCACTGGAACTAAGAGGAGCTGTTTTGTCTTTTTAATGCTGAACGTGGCCTTTTAGTCAGTATTCTAAATTTTAACATAGATTTATTTGATGTTTTGCTGATATCATGAATTATTCTACAAATTTGTTCATTTTCTTTGAACATAACTCTACACCTGTAGCTGAGACTTGACATTTTTGTAATCTACGTATTCATAATTCCTCAGTGTTGGTATTAGCTTTAAGATCTATAGTGAATTGCTAATCACAGGTTGACATCTTCTTGTGCACGTGTTGACTGATGTTGAATGATTTCCAGTTATATGATGCCTACTCCAGATCAGTCAGATGATCAATCATTCCTGTCTGATTTTTCTGGAGGATGATCCTTCAGGCAAAAGTTACCGCAAACATTCTAAGCGTTTGCTCCCTCCAATTATGCGTAGTGCCAGCAATGCATATCATTACAAGGTGCACTGCAGCAAATCTCAATGCCTCTTCCAAGATGCATTCCAAGCCTGCATTCCCTACCAAGGACAAGAGCAGTGGATGTATGGAATGTCACCTGTAAGTTACCCTACAAGCTCCATACCCTCCTGGTTTGGAACTATATTGCTGTTGCTTCACTGTTACTGGGTCAAGATTATGGAACTTGCTCCTTAACAACACTGGATGTACCACATCACATGGTCTGTAGTGGTTCAGGAAGACAGATCCTAACCATTTTCTGAAGGGCCGTTAAAGGTGGGCAACAAATGCCAACCTAGCTAGCAAAACAAACATCCTGTAAAGGAGTTAAAACTCAAATCCCCATTCTCAAAATATGCCTTCCATTTCTGAAGATGAGGTAGCAAGACTATATATAAACATCAACCAGTGACCTGTATAAAGGTATTTTTGGAGAAAAATCCATAACCACTGAAAAACCAGTATACATGAGAAATACAAAATACATATGGACATGAATTCATGATATAAAATATAGGTATTAAAAGCTGAAACCATTAATCTTTGATCCTGCTGCCTTCAGTAACTCTTTATATACCAATTTTTAATAAGTGCAAATATTTATTCTTGGGTATACTGTATTATATTTCATCTTCTTGCTGTAAAGAACCTTGACGTTTCATTACGTTAAAGATGTTACATAACTAAGCTGTAGTATGTTGCATACCTTGAGTAGGCATTATTTGTATTGCCAACTTGGCCTCTACAGTGTGAAATTATTTAATTTTTTAAAATTTGTTATTTTAAAGATTTTTTTTAAATTCCAGTTTTATCTCCCCGTGCAATTAATTTAGTTTTATTGTAACAATACTTTTAAATGCAAGATTTCACATTGTTCTTTGACCAGACTTCAACAAAGTCTAAATCTTCTTGCTGTAGAAAAAGCTCGCAGAGAGCTGCATGTGTGAACTTTGTCAGGAGCCTGGCCTTATGACTTTCTGTTTCTAGTCATGGAAACAAAAATTTAATTGGAAACTTTTTCCCCCCCGGAGTTGAAAAGGCAGGTTTGCGTTTGGACACAAGACCGTTTGAAGAAAAACTGTTTTCTTGAAATCCATCTGTTGTGTTTTCTGTCCTCAAAAAAAACAGTTCCCTAAACACCACTCTTTTTATGTAATCCTAGATTAGCATTCTTGTTTTGTAGTACTGTTACAATTGCTCCTTCCTTGAGTCTAGGTTGTATGGCATGTGTGTTGAAGTTTGATGTATAGGATTTCTAGAAGATATAGACTATTCTTGGCTTCTGTCGAATTGTTGCTGATGAATTTTAATTTTCCTAATAGCTCATCTAAAACTTTTTTTCAATAAAATCCAGTGGATCTTCATCTTGAGCACAAGGGATAGCTTTCAAATAAGCTGCCTTAAATACATTAATAGTTTGATGAAATAATAAATCAGCATAACTAGAGTCCATATCCAGGAAATTTGTGGTATTTGAGGTATATGTTTATAGGCAGATCTGTTGTGCTGGGACAGTGCATTTAGTTAAGGTTTATATAATATCATGTTTTTTTTTCTTGTTTGTAATTGGTAAAAGTTATTGCTAATTTTCTTTGTTTTAACTATTCTTAAGTTTTTTGTTTTTTATAAAAGCTCCTTTGTGGGTCATTTGAATCATATCTTTAGTGAAACATCATCTGCTTACCCTGGTTAAATTCAATGTTTGGAACTTATGGCTTAGATTGACTTTATAAAATACTTTGGAATTTCTGGCTTGGATTATCACACTTCTTTCATTCTGTGAAATGAATGAAATGCAACGACAATGCTACCCACTGCTGCCCAGACTCATTGGTAAACCTTAGCAGTTCAAGTTTTCTTTTCTCAAATCCATTGCCCATCAACTGCAGGGTACTGCTGGTTGGACTAGCAGTAAGATCACAATATGTAAGAACTTGAAGCTCTTGACATTTCTACGTCATCCCCATTGATGTAGACAAGGGCATGTCTTCCACTATGCTTCCTGAAGTCAATGACTATCTCCTTTTGTTAAGAGATTATTGTCATTGCACCAGTTCACCAGATTCTCTCTTTCTTTACTGTACTCAATCTCGTCATTGTTTGAGATCCAAATCATTATGGTGGTATCATCAGCAAACTTGAAAATAGAGTTGGAAAGGAATTTAGCCACACAGTCACTGGTATGTAAGGAGTATAGTAAACAGCCAAGGGCACATCCTTGTGGGCACGTGTTGGCGATCATGGAGGAGGTGTTGTTGCTTATCTTACTGATTGTGGTCTGAGTTAGGAAGTTCAGATGCGGTTGCAGAAGGAGGAGCCACGGATTTTGGAGATGAATTTCATTGGAATAGTGGTATGGAAATCTGCGCTGTAATTGATAAATAGGACTCTGATGTAGGTGCTTGTTACCTAGATGTTCCAGGATTGAATGTAGAGCCGGGTAGATGGTGTCTGCTGTAGACTATACAGTAAGTGAACTATAGTGGATCCAGGCAGTCTGCGAGGCTGGAATTGATCTGTGCCATGACTAATCTTTCGAAGCGTTCAACGATAGCTATCAGAGCCACCGGACGATAGTCCATAAGTTATGGTGCCTCGGTCTTTGGTAGTAGGATGAAGTCCATTATCTTGAAGCAGATAGGGACCTCAGATTGATATAAAGAGAGACTGAAGATGTCTACGAATACTCCTGCAATTCTGTGCAGGATCTGAGAGTTTGTCCGGATATCCCATTTAGGCCAATCATTTTTTGTGGGTTGACCTTCAAGAAGGCTGCTGTGACCTCAGGTACAAGTTCTTCTGAGGCTTTTGAGTTGGAGCGTGTGCTCTTGCTAACCGCTCGCTCAAAATGGGCAGTGCATGGGTTCCAGCAATTTTGCATCATTTTGTAGCCTGTTTTGTCTTAGATTTTGCCATAGATGCGTGGGTCCATGTGGCTAGCCTGGGACTCGTTGCCACATGTTACTGTCTTTTAGTATCTTTGTTGGATCTCCTTAGATCACATCCTGGCTTTCTTGTATAAGTCTTAGACCTGGACTTCAAAAAGCAATGGATATCCCTGTTTGTGCATTTTTGCTTCTTTGGCACACTTCTACACACTTACAAATGAAGTCACGACATACTTGTTCAGGCTGGTTTTAAATACTGACCAGTCTACTGACTCTCTAAGCAGTCCTGTGCAAGACTATTCAGTTCCTCAAACCAACATTGCATGACTTTCTTTGATGGGTTCTCCTGTTCAGTTTTTGCTTGTAAGCCAAGAACAGGAGCACAGCCTTGTGTCCAGTTTGCCAAAGTGTAGGTGGGGCAATAGAGCAGTAAGCATGTTTGATATTCGTGTAGCAAATGTTTGATGATTGGGCCTCTGGACCCCAGCCTTGCCGATCTACTTTACAATGTTTGTTGGATGTCACTTTCGTATTTTTCTTTTTAGATTTTCTCAATTGTGGCCATATATTGCTTTTGTTAAACACTTCCTACAAAATATCTTTTGCACTCTAGGAATAACTAGCAGGACCTGTTGAAAATCAACTTGCAACAAAATTTTCCTTCTGAGTATAATATATTCATTAAATATTAAGTGAACTATCAGCCCCATGAAACAAACTGTTGACATCATTGAAGCTTTGGATAAAACTCCATGGAGGTTTGATTTCCTAGTACATTCTTCTTGGGAATTTGCTTTTAATTTGCATGTTGAAGATTCATTAATCGGCACTAAAATTTTAAAAAGAGAACATGCTATTAGAGGTCCAATGAAAAGAATGGAGGCTGAACCAGATAAGCACATGACAAAATAACACCTCTTTGCCTCATTTCATATCCATGGATGTTCTAAACTATTTTTCGCATTCGTGCAAAAGCATCTCCAAAAAAACTGTGCTTCCTCTTTGAAGCTAGCCTGGAATACCTCGTTAATTATCATTTGACCATAAGCCCATCTTTTATAAAGAATGCCTTTGGATTACTCTTTCAAAATGTCAAAAGTAATCTTCAAAGCGTAATGCATCCTGACCATCTGCAGTTTTGTGAGCTTATTATTGCGCTTTTAAAAATGTCTCTATGATAGTGAATGACTAGCTTTTGCTTCAATAAGATTTTAAAATGTTTTCACTCATTGCCTACTTAAAGATCCTCTTGCATTTTGAAATATACTTAAGATGATTAAATCTGTAGTTTTTGATCTGTACTATTGAAAAGTTTTCTAAGCTGAGAAGGGGCTAAATGCATAATTGCATCTAATAAAGTATTTACATTCTGCATTCAAAAGACCTAATGCAATCTCTGCACTTCTGTATGTAGAACTTACTTTTTGTTCCACATTCAATTCACAGACCCTAAAACAATTTTTAAATAACTTATGGGAAAAGGGGGATCTCTGTTTATGCCAGCACTTTTTTTGCCAGTCCCTTATTGTCCTTGTTGAGTTGCCTTCTTGAATCGCTGCAGCCCTGTGGTGTTGGTGCATCCACACTGCTGTTATTGAGGGAGTTCCAGGACTTCGACCCAGGAACAGTGATATATTTCCAAGTCAGGACAGTGAGTGACTTGAGGGGAACTTCCAGCTGGTGGTGTTCTCATGCCCTTGTTCTACCACATGGTAGCAGTTGTGGTTTTGGAAGTTCCTGCAATACATCTTGTAAATGGTAGTGGAGGGAATGAATGTCTGTGGAAGGTGTGCCAATCAAATGGGCATTGCTTTGTCCTGGATTGTGTTGAGGTTGAATGTTGGAATTGCACTCACCGAGTAAGTGGTGTGTGTTCCATTACTCGCCTGATTTGCTCCTTGTAGTTGCTGGTGAGACTTTGCAGGGTCAGGAAGTGGGTTACCATGGGATTCCTAGCCTCTGACCTGCTCTTCTAACCACAGTATTCATGTGGCTAGTCTAGTTCAGTTTCTGGTCAATGGTGGCCCCCAGAATGTTGTTAGAGATTCTGCAGTGGTAATGCCATTAAATGTCACAGGGCAAAGGTTAGATTCTCTCTGTTGCTGGAGATGGTCATTGCCTGGCAATGTGTGGTGCAAACATTACTTGTCACTTGTCAGCCCCAGCCCAGGTAACACTGCATTTGGACACGGACTGCTTCAGTAAATGAGGAATTGCGAATAGTACTGAAAATTATGTAATCATCAGGAACATCCCTACTTCTGACTTATGGAAAGACGGTCATTGAAGCAGCTGAAGATGCTTGGGTCTAGGATATTATCCTTAAGAACTCCTGCAGTGATGTACTGGAACTAAGGTGATTAACCTTCAATCACCACCACTATCTTGCTTTGTGCTATGTACGACTCCAGTCTGCGGAGAATTCTCTCTCTCCTCCCTGCACTCCCACTCCAAAAAAAAAAATCCCCTGCCAACTCCATTTTTGCTAGAGTTCCTAAAGTCAGGAGCTGAATGACCCTAGCAAAACCCAAAAATGAGCGAGTGAGCAGATTATTATTAAGCAAGTGCTGCTTGGTAGCACGGTTGATGGTGAACATCGTTGTTGATTTTTCATCTTTAACACATTCCTTTAAAAAAACGCCCATTTATCTATTAGGATACTAGGAGGAGGAACTCGACGTTCAGTTACTTTCAAAAATTCCTTCCCAATTGGCAGTATGTAAGGAGCACCACAATTGATATCGTTTATCTCTTGTGATAACCTCGGCCTCCATCTGAGAGACAAAGGAAAGGAGTGTCGATCTCTAGAGTACACAGCATGCAAGCAACATTGGTAACTTAGCAACTGTAACTGCCAGAAAAACAAGCGATTATGAAAATGTAGATATTTAATTAACCCCTCTAAATAGAGCAGGCGTTTATTTACATGTGATTGAAGTGTACCTAGTCTCTCGTAACATGAAATGTACCCTATTTTATTGAATTGAGGACATTGCACCTTCTTCTCTAATTCATACTATTTTGACACAATTTACTTAGAAATGGAGGTGGAATAAATGAAAAAAAGATATTTGATACCTCTGGTTTTGTAGTTTGGTCATCTAAAATATAGGTCTTGTTTTCTCATCCAGTGCAACTTGGAGCTTTCTGATCATTTCCATTTGCGCTGGAGAGGGAAATGTGTATGTGAATTGCTGCTATTGTAGAGAGAGAGCGATCTTGACTATTTTGTGTAGCAGCACCTTTAACATTGAAATACTATGGTTTCACAGTATTTCAGAGACAAAAAAATTAAATGTTTTAATGCAGCTGATGGGTGTCATTGGGGAATAATGGTAATATTACAACTTAATGCATGAGAATTTAGTGGTTAAAAAACTGACAATTTTATTTTTATTGCCAAATATTAGCATTTGAAAGTTGAATCGCGTATGAAGTATTGTTTGGGTACTATAGAAGTTTGTGCGCCATAGTTCCATTGATGGAGATTTCAAATCATTTCTAGTGATATGTTTACATAAATTGCAGCAGCTCCTGCTAGCATTCTGTCACTTAATGCGCTTCAAGGCTGTGATTTTGATTCACCGTGTTGTAGAATTGTTGGCTTATTATTTGAATAACTGTAAATAATGGTTTAATAACTGAAACTTTCTCTGTATTTTACAGGTTTAACTACCGTTCCACACATTATCTTGCATCCCATGGGTTCTATGATTTTCTAAACTGGTTTGATGAAAGAGCATGGTATCCTCTGGGAAGAATAGTCGGAGGAACGGTAAGAATTCAGAATTAAAATGTCCTGTAACTGTCATATTTTTGGTACAGTAAAATTGTACCACAAAATATAAGTGCCATGGATACAATGTCGTGGTTTGTGGGGCTGGGGGTGGGGGGAGGAAAGAGTATCATCCAAAATGGTGCTTTGAGATAATTTTCATCACTAATTTTCATCTATATAAATAAGAACTAGTAAATTGCCTTGTGTGCTTCTTGATTTTTTTTTAAATTTATTTTTAATGGCATTTGATGCCTGCAGTGAGAGGTTTTGTAGCAGCTATTTTTGTAGACCAGGCACAGTAGGCATAAGGACCAGAGGCCAGAAGTTGATGTTTTTTCTGATGCTGTGATATACTGAGACAGATGGGCAGAAGCCAAAGTAAAGTGTGCAGTTGCAGCCTGAAGGCAAAGTTTAACTTTTTGCCAGGGAGCTAGGTAGGAGAGATTAATGAAGATATGGAAACACAAAAATCTTAAGGCAATTAATTCAAGGAGCTATAGAAAATGAGAAGCTGTGTGAATTTTTGCTTTTATCTTTGGGGAGACAGAAACTTACTTCCACAATCTTTCTAAAAATTAAACTGGTTCAGTGAAGTCAACAAAAGGCCAGACAGTGTTTTGAATGTTGATTTAATATCTTCGACATTTTCTCATCCACCATACAAATGGGACACTGCTGTACGAAGCAATAGGTTCCTCTTCTCATTTATTGTTTCTTTACAAACTTTGTATTGAAATCAAACCTTGCTTTAACCTCATTCAGATTTCCATTCATCCTGGAGTTTTCATTTGTTATCTACTTGAATGCAAAAATTAGGAGAAAATTATATAGAGGAACAATTATCTTTCCATTTTGCTTCTCCATTCAGGGTGTAAAAACAATCGTAACAAATGTTAGCATTTTCCAAGTTCTATTATCAACGATTTTCTTCTGGGTTGTGGGTGTCACTGGCTAGGCCAGCATTTGGTGTCCATCTCTAATTGCCCTTGAAGGTGGCAATAAGCTGTCGCCTTGAACTGCTGAAGTCCTTTGGGGAGATACACCCACATTGCTGCTTGGGAAGAGTTCGAGGATTTTGACCCAGTGACAGAAATAGAAAGGTAGGTAAGGATGGTGAATGACTTGGAGGGAACTTCCAGGTAGTGATGTTCTCATGTCTGATGCTGTTGTCCTGCTGCATGGTAGCAGTGGTAGATTTGGAGTATGTTGCCTAAACTTGGTGATAGTCATTCTAAAACAGGGTTCTTGAAGGTTTCAAGAGATCCATGAAATGTATTCAAAGAATGTGTAGAAAAAAATTATTAGTAAGCCAATCAAACCCTTGAATTGAGATAAGTCATGGCTATGATAGCTTGATCCATCAAGGAACACAATCCAATCAGTGAATCAGAGCTGGGGGTCTCTAGTGTTCACACAAGTTTTGGTTGAAAAGAAGTGTTCAAGCTGGTCAACGCACATAAGGCAGCAACAGTAATGCAGATGCAGTGCACAGAGAGAGACTCCGGAAGGAAGGACAAGGTGATAAGATGCTGTGTCTTTGCCTGGTGAACTGCAATGAGAATCCGAGAGGGCCAGTGAAAGTGACCGAGAATGATTAACACACTCATTTTGTTTCCTGAGTGATGTGATTACGCCAAAGCAGCTGACAAAATTCTCCATGTGTCCATATTTCCTTCATGCTTCTGGTTCCTTTGTTCCATCCTGCACACCTGATTTCACTACCCTCCAATCCTTCAATTTTATTCTTTTTCATCTGTTTCATCTTGATAATTTCATAGGGTTTTAAGAATTGTCATAAGTTTTGGTTGTGGCACTTTGTGTTTTTGATGTTCCTAAAGAGCCAGATCCAGAAGCAGAGGGAATCTTGAGCCAAAATGAGTAAGTCACCTTATGTTGGTGTTTGTGGAATAAAGCCCCAGTTTGCACCCAGCACTTGGTTATTTAATTTCATGTTATTACGGTGTTCCAGCCTATATGATTAATTTAAAAACTTATTTTTTATTCCAAACCCATACCCTTACTATGTCATTAATAAAACAGTTGTACTTGAACTTTGTCCTTGTTTGTGATTCCATTTCACAGTAACTTTACTGCAGTGTTAATTTTGTCCATGAAAGCAGCAACAGGCAAATGTTAAGCCCATGCAGAATGTTTGCAGTCATTGCAGGAAGTCCAAAATTTGGAAAAATGTTTGTTTTTGGGAGCCACGTATGAATGTACCATTTTGGGTGGAGAAATGTTCATCAATTACTGTGCAACTAAATTGTTTGAAACTAAATGATATTATGCATTTATGTTCTGATTTGGTAATTCCACAAGTGAATTTACAAGATTGGAAAAGTTACAATTCCCTTTCTAGTGTATCATTATAAATTTGAGTTGTGTTCAGTACCGTATTTAGATGGTATATATTTTAAAAATGCCTTTATGGAGTAGAGAGAATTTGCATTTGAGAAACATATTTTGCGTAATTATGTTTGGTCAGTCAGAGTGCAAAGGAGAGGGACAGAATCTCAGCCCAAGGGGAGTGACTAGAAGATTTGTAGTCAATTTGTAAGTGAAACAAAAGTAATCAGTTTAACTGTAAAATTATTAATAATGCTGCAAAAATACTTTGTGCTGTGGTATAAGGAGCCTGTGGAACAAAATAGGAGGGAAGCCTTAGAAGGAAAATGTGACAGCCGCCCTGTACGACAATATCAATCACTTCATGAAGAAGCCATCTGCCTGCTCTTGCTTCCCTACCACCTTGAGCCATGGTCACCATTCTTTGTCCAATCTGATCATTGTTTCCCATTCTACCCTTGCCACTCTCTCATTAAAGCAAAGATTTCCCTGCCTGCAGCTGTTGTAGATGCGCCAAGTTTGGTGGCGTTTAAGAGGTTAATTGATAAGTATATGGAAGAGAAGGGAATGGTTTAGTTTGGAGGGGCATTGCTTTTTATTTTGGTCGGCACAACATCGAAGGCCGAAGGGCCTGTTCTGTGCTGTAATGTTCTATGTTCTATGTTCTATTTGCTGTTTAATGTCAAGAGAACGGGAAATATCACATCTATCTTTAGTAAAAATTAATCTAAAATCCCTTTGACATTTCCTGTGTGAAACTGTCAACCATTAGTTGTTACTATTCCTTATCATGTGCAGAGGAGCTCCTTTTAACATGATTTCCCATTCTATACTGTGTGCATCATAAATAGCCTGGAAATGAAACACAGCTGTCTTAGCTGTGACTCTGTGGTATCTTTCTCACTTCTGAGTCAGTATGTTTTGTTTAAGTTTCGCAGTATAGACTTGAGCGCATAACCTAGGTTGACACTCCACAGAGAATGCTGCAATGTCAGAAGTGTTGTTTTTTTAGATGAGTTGTTGAATTGGGCCCCATCTGTCCTCAGTAGTAAGTAAAATATCACAGTGCACAATTCAAAGAACATAAAAACTAGAAGCAGGAGTAGGACCTCAAGCCTGGTCTGCCATTCAATAAGATCATGGCTGATCTTTTCAAGGATTCAGCTCCACTTACCCGCCTGCTCACCGTAATCCTCAATTCCTTTACTGTTTAAAAATTTATGTATTCTTGCCTTAAAAACATTCAACGAGGTAGCCTCAACTGCTTCATTGGGCAGGGAATTACATAGATTCACAATCTTTTGTATGAAGAAATTCCTCAACTCAGTCATAAATCTGCTCCCCCTTTATTTAAAGGTCATGTCCCCTAATTCTAGTTTCTCCTGCCAGTGGAAACGACATCCCTGCTTCTATCTTATCTATTCCCTTCATAATCTTATGTTTCTATAAAGATCTCCCATTACCTGAATTCCAATGAGCATAGCCCCGGTCTACTCAGTTTCTCCTCATAACCCAACCCTCTCATTTCCAGAATCAACCTAGTGAATCTCCTCTGCACTCCCTCCAGTATATCCTTTCTCAAGTAAAGAGACCAGAACTGTACCCAGTATTGCAGGTGGTGTGGCCTCACCAGCATCTTATACAGCTGCAATATAATCTCACTGTTTTTAAACTCCATCTCTCTAGCAATGAAGGGCAAAATTCCATTTGCCTTCTTAATTACCTACTCCACCTGCAAACCAAGGTTTTGTAAATCATGCACAAGGACACCCAGGTCTGCACAGCAGCATGTTTCAATTTTTTAACCATTTAAATAATTAATTTATTATTATTATTCCTTCCAAATGGATATTTGTTAATCCTACAAAAATGGATGACCTTCTATTTACCAACATTATACTCCATCTGCTAGACCCTTGCCCGCTCACTTAGACTATCTATATCCCTTTGCAGACTCTCGGCATTCTCTGCACATTTTGCACTGCCACTCATCTGCAAGTTTTGACACACTGCACTTGATCCCCAACTCCAAATCATTGATGTAAATCATAAACAATTGTGGTATCAACACTGTCCCTCAGGCACACCACTAGTCACTGATCGCCAACAAGAAAAACACCAATTTATTTCCACTCTTTGCTTTCTGTTAATCTATCCTCTATCCATGCTGATAACCCATACACCGCCCACCTTTATCTTATGCAGCAACCTTTGGTGTGGCACCTTGTCAAATGTCTTCTGGAAATCCACATACATCACATCCACAGGTTCCACATTGTCCTCTGCACATATAACGTTTTCAAAGAATTCCACCAGATTTGTCAAATGTGATCTGCTGTTTATGAGCCCATGCTGATTCTTCACAATGGGACAATTTTATTCCAGATGTCTTGCTATTTCTTCCTTGATAGATTCAAGCATTCTCCCTACTACAGATGTTAAGCTAACTGGCTTATAGTTGCATGTATTTTGTCAAAAGTAGCGTCACATTTGCTGTTTCCCAATCTGTGGGAACCATCCCAGAGTCCAGTGAATTTTGGTAAATTAGCACTAGTGCATTTGCTTTTTCTTCCACCATCTCTTTTAATACTCTGGGATGCATTCTGTCAGGGCTAGAAGACTTGTCTGCCTTTAGCCCTGTTAACTTGCTCAACGTCACCTCATTCGTGATCGTTTCTAGCTTCTCAATTGCCATTGCTGCCTTGTCATCAATTTTTGACGTGTTATTTGTGTCTTCCACTGTGAAGACTGACATAAAATGCAAGATTTTGAAAGTTTTCTGTATCCTAACCAATAATTATATTTCACCTTATGACTAAAAAGAGCTTAACTGATCATGGTCTCATTGTTCTTTGTAAGGCAACCTTCTTGAAGATTGATTACCAGGTTTCTACAGTCTTTGACTAATAATGCCACTGCCCCACCCCCCCCCCCCCCCCCCCCCCCCCCCACCTCCTCCTCTACTCCGTCTAAAGCATTTGAACCCCGGAACCTGCAACATCCATTCTTGTCCCTGCTCTACCCAAGTCTCTGAAATGGCCACAACATCGAAGTTCCAGGTACTGGTCCAAGCTGCAAGTTCCTCCCCCTTATTGCGAATACTCCTTGCATTAAAGTATATGCATTTCAAACCATGCCCTACCCCACCCATACGCTGCTGTGTTTTACAGCTTTCCTCTATGACCCCCTTACACTCATCCCTCTTAGCACCCCAACTACTTAGGATCCCACCCCCGAATCAGTTTAAAGCCCCCTGCATAGCCTTAGCAAATTTTCCCCCCAAGATATTAGTTCCCCTCTGGTTCAGGTGTAGACCATCTCTCTTGTAGAGGTCCCACCTATCCCAGAATGAGTCCCAATTGTTCAGGAACCTGAACCCCTCCCTCCTGCACCATCCCCGCAGCCACGAGTTCAAACATTCCCTCTCTCTGTTCTTCTCTAAACTATCCCTTGGCACAGGCAAGAGTCCAGAGATAGCCACTCTGCCAGTTTTGGCCCTAAGCTTCCACCCCAACTCCATAAATTTCTATTTAATATCCCCTTTGTGTTGATGAACAGAGGGATCTTGGTGTATATGTGCATAGATCCCTGAAAGTAGGCAGTCAAGTCGTTAAGGTTGTTAAGAAGGCATATGGAGTCTTAGCTTTTATTGATGGGGGATTGAATTTCGGAGCCGCAACGTCATGTTGCAACAGTACAAAACTCTAGTGCGGCCGCACTTGGAGTATTGTGTGCAGTTCTGGTCCCTGCATTATAAGAAAGATGTGGAGGCATTGGAGAGGGTACAGAGGAGGTTTACCAGGATGTTGCCTGGTATGGAGGGCAGGTCTTATGAGAAGAGGCTGAGGGATTTGAGGTTGTTTTCGTTAGAAAGAAGGCGGCTAAGAGGAGACCTTATTGAAACATATAAGATGATTAGAGGTTTAGATCGGGTGGACAGTGATAGCCTTTTTCCTAGGATGGAGAAAGCTAGCACGAGGGGACACAGCTTTAAATTAAGGGGTGATAGCTATAGGACGGATATCAGAGGGAGGTTCTTTACTCAAAGAGTGATTAGGGAGTGGAATGCCCTGCCTGCAGCTGTTGTAGATGCGCCAAGTTTGGTGGGTTTAAGAGGTTAATTGATAAGTATATGGAAGAGAAGGGAATGGTTTAGTTTGGAGGGGCATTGCTTTTTATATTGGTCGGCGCAACATCAAAGGCCGAAGGGCCTGTTCTGTGCTGTAATGTTCTATGTTTCTTACAGCAGAGCCTACACTTGTAAAGCACATTGGGATCTCCAAAATATAATGCATATTTTTGTTGCTTTTTTTGACTAACTTCTGATGAGTAAGAATGAATAGCAGTTCTATTTTTTCATAGTCACAAGTTGCGCATTCTCCCTCACCAGAATTTTTTTGTCCTACCTATGTCATTGGTACCCACGTGGGCCATGATAATAGGATCTTTTCTGTACCGCTCCATGTTCTTCTCTAGTTCTGAGGAAATGCAGTCTTTGGAAATAATGTATTCAGCTGCAAAGACAGTATCTATCCCTATTTATGCTGCCTGCTACTACAGCAGTGTTTCTTTTTACAATGGTCAGTTTGCTCAACCTCTTTGCAGTCTCTGCTCACCCACACAAGCAGCACATACATCAAACCTGTTGGACATTTGCAAGGGCTAAGACTCCTCCTTTGCTAACATCTGGATCCCCATATCTTGTCTCTCTGTCACACCCTGACAATGAAGCAAATCTGAAATATTGATACTTAGAGGTGATTGCCTCCTAGAAGAGTGTCCAATTAATTTTCCTCCTTTGAGGTATCACAAAACTTGGATTCCAGCTCATCAACTTTTCACCAAAGTTCATCAAGCTGCAGACACTTGTTGTAGATGTGGTGGCCATGAGTCGCTCTGGTGTTCACCAGCAGCCACATGTTCCAGCTGCAACACATCACCTAGCTTGTGATCTTTATTGTGTTTAACTAAATAGTTTTCAAGTTTAGAAATATCACTCTGTTTGTAGTTGTACTAAATAGTTTAATCCAGTAAATAAGTTTAATACAATACTTATAACTCCCCAGTACCAGTTTAAACGCCCATCCATGTTTAAAGGAATAAAATCTTAATTCACCACCTATCTGTTTGTCTAATTAAAGCCTTGATTGCTTATTAGCTTCTGGAGGCTGAACAAAATGCATAAAAAAGAACCACTCCACCCCCTTCCCCTCTGCACTAAATTCCCAAGTTAACATTTGCATCTTGTTGCACTCTGGTCTCATCATACTCTGCGCCCAAAATATAGAGATGAAAGTTTGTTTGTCAAACTGGAAAAAGATGTATAGTTCCTGAGGGGCCGGTACAAGGGCTATTGTTTTTCTTGATATATGATAGTGACTTAGACTTGGGCAACAATTGTTAAAATTTACAGATAAAAAGCCAAGAAGTATAATGAATTGTAAGAAAAGCTGTAATAGACATCCAGATGACTGAGACTGGGGGCATATGTAAAAGATTAAACAAAAGTGATACATTTGAGAGTCAGAGGCTTACAACATGGAAACAGACTCATTGGCCCAACTTGTCTGTGCTGCCAGTTTTTACCATTAAGCTAGTCCAAGTTGCTCACATATGTCCCATATCTTTCTGTACCAATTTCACCCACGTAACTGTTTAAAATGCTTTTTAAAAGACAAAATTGTACGCACCTCTACTACTTCTGGCAGCTTGTTCCAGACATTCAATCTTCTAGATGAAAAACATTGCCCGTTTGGACCTTTTTGTCTCTTCTCTCTCATCTTAAACCTATGCCCTCCAGTTTTAGACTCTCCTAGCATTGGAAAAGGATTTTCACTATTTATCTACCATATTTATGCCTCTTATTATTTTATAGACCTCTAAAGTCACCCCCAAGTCTTCTGTGCTCCAGGAAAAAAGTCCCAGTCTGTCCAGCTTCTCTTTATAACCAAACCATCAAGACCTAGTTGCATCCTTGTAGATCTTTTCTGCATTCTTTTTAGTTTAACATTCCTGCCATCATAGAATAAACAAAACTGTACATAGTATTCCAAGTGTGCCTTAACAATGCCTTGTATAACTTCAAGATGTTCCAACGCCTGTATTCAGTATTCTGACCATTGAAACCAAGTATACCGAATGCTGCCTTCACCCCTGTCCATGGGTGACACCATTTTTAAGGAGCTGTGAAACCGTACCTCTAGATCGTTTGTTCTATAACTCTCCAACATTCTACCATTAACTGAGTATGTCCTGTTCTGGTTCAATCTACCAAAATGCATCACCTTGCATTTATCTAAATTTAACTCCGTCAAATTTAAATCATCAACCTACTTTCTCAATTGATCAAGATCCTGTTGCAATCCTAGATAACCTTTTCCATGGTCCACTTTGCCATCGATTTTGGTGTCATTTGCAAATTTACTAATAATGCCTCCTAAGTTCTCATCCAAATCATTAATGTAAATGTCAAATAGCAGTCAAATCCCTGAGGCACACTGCTGGTCATAGGCCTCTAGTTTTAAAAACAACCCTTTATAATTACCGTCTGTCTTCTGTCATAAAACCAATTTTGTATCCAATTAGCTACCTTATCCTGGATCCCATGAGATTTAGCCTTGTGCAACAACCTACCATGCAGTGTCTTATTAAATGACTTGCTAAAGTCCACATAGACAACATCAACTGCACTGCCCTCATCTCCCTTCTTGGTTACCTCCTCAAAAGCTCAATCAAATTTGAAACAAATGATTTTGTTAGGAAGAATGAGAAAAGGCAAAATGATCTAAAGGTACAATTCTAAAGTGGCAACAAGACCATAGACTTGAGGGAAGAAAGTGAAGTTGCAGAAAAGATTGATAAAGTCTAGATTTCAGTTACATAATTAGCGGAGGAGCTGGGTTTGTTCTCAGTTGAGATTTGATAAGAGGTGTTTTGAATTTTGAGGTTGAGAGTGAGTAGATAGGAGGAAATGGTTCTCATGTGCAGAACAATCAAGAACCGGAGAAAACTATTTAAGGTAAATGTCAAAAGAAGCAAAGGCAACATGAAAAACATTGTGCAGTGAGGGGTTAATGCCTGCAATGCACTAACTGCCTTGGTGTGGCAGAGGTAGATTTCAATTGTCTTCCAAAATGCAGTTGGACAGGAACCAAACAAAAGAAAGAATTGGACGATAGAGTGGAAATAACAGAATCACTCTTCTCTGTTTGTTTGAATTTAATTAAATTTAAATGTGTCTGCCCATTCTAACAACCTTCTTAAAGTTATCCTCTCAGCTCAAAATACTTGAGTTTTGTGATCTACAAATTTGGAAAATGTTTGCTGGTCATAAGAGCTGAGACATTAATGTAGATTAAGAAAACTAATTGTTTAAAAAAAAGTCTAGTTTGAGGCAAAGGAGAATGGATTTTTCTGCTTTCTTGAGCAATGGCCACTTGACAATGGTCATTGTTCTTGTTGTTTGTGAAAAAATTGTCAAGTTTCCTCATTCACCCAGTCCTGGTCCTCCTAACTAAATCTGAGCTTGTCTATTGATTATTCATTACTGGATTAGTAATTCAGAGTAACCAATTTCATTTGTAACATGGCTAATTGAAACTTTAAATTTGGTTTTAAGACAAAATCTGGTGAGAAGAAATGCTGATGTCATTAGAAGTGGCAATGAAGCTCTTTTATTTCACCAGTATTTTTTAGAGAAGGAGAAATGCTGTTGTTACCCAGTCTGGTTGATGGAATTCCAATCCCATACTGATTTGACTGAACACTGCCTGAATCAAGGCAGTTCAGGTTGAGCAATGAATGTCAGCCTTAGTTGAGGTGCCCAAATTCCAAGAATGAATTCAAATAAATCAAAATGGTCAAGAATTGAATCTAAAGTATGCGAGGTGGGGGGTTGACCATTTGGAATTGCAAATGTCAGATTGTGCAGAATTGAGTAAGATGGGAGTAAAGTACAGAAGGACTGTTAAATGGTTTTGAGAAAAAGAGGCTGGAAGATTTATCTCTGTTTCAAGAAAAAAATGAAGATTGAAGTTCAAAGATCTAGCAGAAATAGTAATCAAAAGAGTGGGTACACCTTACTGTTCTCCGGAGCAGAGTTATTTGGAGAGTGGCTGGAGAGAATCCTGACTTGCAATTTCTGTCTTGTACTTTATTTTGTAGAGTGTTTATTTCGGCGCTCCGTAGCGGGAGGTAGGCGCGGGGGGCTGCAGGGGAGGAAGCGTGGGAGTATAAAAGGAAGGCCAAGGTAAGACAGCGGGCAGCGTCGGGAGCGGGCAGTGGAGTGAGACGGGGATTAGAGTGAGAACAACAAGGGCTTAAGCTCACTGGGCTTGGGCGAGCGCAGGCTAGGACGCAGTGAGTAACGTGCTTCTTACCTAATCACCTTTAAAGGGGTATATAAAATGCCACGATACTTGGCCAAACGCGTCCACTGTGTACGCTGCCATATGTGGACCTTCTTGGAGGCATCACGTCTCCCGAAGCCCCACATATGCGCAAAATGTTTAGAACTGCAGCGTTTACGAGCAAAGTTGAGACAGCTGGAGCTGCGCTTGGAGGACGTTTGTCTAGTGAGGGAAAATGAGGATACAATGAATAGGGAGGGCAGACCTGCAGGGACCCCAGGATCTAGTAGTAGGGATGGGCTGGGTACAGTTGCAAGGAACAAGAACAAAAATCAAGGCACAAAGGCCATCTCTAAGGAAGATCCCCAGAAAACCAAGGGGGGGGTAAAAGCTGTGATGGAGAGGGCAGGTGAAGGGGAACAGAATGCCACAGAGACCGGCGGGAAAGCAGGAGGTGAGATAGTGGTGGGGGATGGGATGGTTAAAGGGATCGATAGGAGATTCTGTGGGCAAAAGAGAGACTCCAGGATGGTAGTCTGCCTCCCTGGAGCAGGGGTCCAGGATGTATCAGAGAGGGTAGAGGGAATTTTGAAGGGAGAAGGGTCTAAGGCAAATGTAATAGTTCACATAGGACAAAAAGATGTAGGAAGAAAGCGCAGGGGGGACTTACGTAGACAGTTTAGGGAGTTGGGGGCTCAACTGAAAGGTAGGGCCTCCAGGGTGGCGTTCTCTGGGCTGCTGCCTGTGCCCGGGACCGATTGGGTAATAAATGAGACACTCCAACTAAATGCATGGATGAGGGATTGGTGTAGGGCAGAAGGCTTCATATTTATTGATCATTGGGAAGTCTTCAGGAGGGAGGGTCACCTATTCACGAGGGATAGGGAGCAGTTGACTGGGAGGGGAACACATATTTTAGCTGGGAGGTTAGCTGGAGTGTTTCAGAAATGTTTAAACTAATAGGGAGGGAGGGTGGGGAGACAGCGGGAACTGGGAGTGGGATAGAGAGGGATGATAGGGTAACACCAGTAGGTAGAAAGGAATATCCGAGAGCTGAGGGTCTTCAGTGCATGTGTTTTAATGCGAGGAGTGTGACTGGCAAAACAGATGAACTGAAGGCAATAATGTTCACGAGGAGTTTAGACGTGGTGGCGGTGACCGAGACGTGGTTGAAGGAGGGGCAAGACTGGCAATTGAATATTCCAGGGTATAAGTGTTTTAGGTGTGACAGAGTTGGTGTGAAGAGAGGCGGGGGAGTGGCTTTATTAGTTAAGGACAACGTCATAGCAGTGCAGAGGGAGGGAGGTATGGATGATTTAGGAATTGAGTCTCTATGGGTGGAGTTGAGGAATAGGAAGGGAGTGGTTACTCTGTTGGGTGTTTACTACAGACCGCCCAACAGCCCGCAGGCTGTGGAAGAAGGGATATGCAGGGACATTTTAGATAAGTGTAGGAAAAATAGGGTGGTAGTGGTGGGAGATTTCAATTTTCCTGGAGTAGATTGGAGTGTGCCCAGGGCTGTAGGAGTGGATGGGGAGGAATTTGTACAGTGTGTTTTGGAAGGGTCCTTGGAGCAGTATGTGGATGGCCCGACTAGAGAGGGGGCTATACTGGATTTGGTTCTGGGGAATGAGCCAGGCCAGGTGGTTGACGTCGAGGTAGGAGAGCAGGTGTCAAATAGTGATCACAACTCTGTCTGCTTTAGGATATTAATGGAAAAGGACGAGACTGGCCCAAAAGGGAGGGTATTTAACTGGGGGAGGGCTAGATACGGCCAGATTAGGCAAGATCTTAAAGATACGGATTGGGATAAGCTTTTTGAGGGCAGGTCGACGAGGTACATGTGGGAGTCTTTCAAGGGAAAACTAAACTCTCTGCAGGAAAGATATGTGCCGGCAAGGAGGAAGGATGGGAAAGGTAGGATTAGAGAACCTTGGCTTACCAGGGAGATTGAGGACTTGATCAAGAAAAAGAGAGAGGCTTACATTAGATCTAGGCAACTAGGGACTGAGATAGCGCTGGAAGCTTATAGAGAGTGTAGACGGGATCTTAAAAGGGGTATTAGAAAGGCAAAAAGGGGCCACGAGGTGGCTCTGGCAGGTAGGATTAAGGAAAATCCAAAGGCATTTTACACCTATGTAAGGAGCAAAAGGATGGTTAGAGGCAAGATTGGACCTCTTAGGGACAGTGGAGGGGATCTATGCTTAGAGCCTGAGGGAATGGGGGAGATCCTGAATGAATACTTTGCGTCGGTATTCACGCAGGAGACTGGACAGATGTCTGTGCCTGATGTTGACAAAGTTGAGGATTGGTTGAGGGAAATAAGGATTACGAGGAAAGAGGTGTTGGGGCTGTTAGGCAGCTTAAAGACATATAAAGCTCCGGGGCCTGATGGCATTTACCCCAGGCTGCTAAGGGAGTTGAGGGAAGACTTGGCTGGGCCTCTGACGCAAATCTTTGTCTCTTCCTTGGACACAGGTGAGGTCCCAGAGGACTGGAGGATAGCAAACGTAGTACCGTTGTTTAAAAAAGGTCAGAGGGATCACCCAGGGAACTATAGGCCGGTGAGCTTGACTTCAGTTATAGGTAAGCTAATGGAGAGGATCCTTAGGGACAGGATGTATGAGCATCTGGAGCGCTGCGATCTGATCAGGGATACGCAGCATGGCTTCGTCAAGGGGAAGTCTTGTCTTACGAATCTGGTGGAATTTTTTGAAGAAGTGACAAAAACAGTTGATGAAGGACAGGCTGTTGATGTCGTCTACATGGATTTCAGTAAGGCGTTTGACAAGGTTCCTCATGGTAGACTGATAGAGAAGGTGAAGGCGCATGGGATACAGGGTCGGGTATGTAGATGGGTCGAAAACTGGCTCGGAAGGAGGAGACAGAGGGTAGTAGTGGAAGGCTCTTTTTCCGGCTGGAAGCCTGTCACTAGTGGAGTGCCACAAGGCTCAGTACTAGGTCCTCTTCTATTTGTGGTCTACATAAACGACTTGGAAGTAGGGGTAGGTGGTGAGATCAGCAAATTTGCTGATGACACCAAGATGCTTGGATTGGCGGGTACAGAAGAGCAGTGTCAGGCAATACAACAGGACATAGACAGGTTGGTAGATTGGGCAGATAGATGGCAAATGGAATTTAATCCGGAAAAATGCGAGGTGATGCATTTTGGCCGGAAAAATGTAGAAGAGAATTATAGGATAAAAGGTAAAACTATAAGGAGCATAGAGACGCAGAGAGACTTGGGGGTGCAGGTTCACAAGTCTCTGAAGGTGTCCTCACAGGTGGAGAAGGTGACAAAGAAGGCGTATAGTATGTTAGTTTTCATAGAAAAGAGTATAGAATATAAGAGTAGGAGTTTGATGTTGCAGTTGTATACAACTTTGGTTAGGCCTCACTTGGAATACTGCGCCCAGTTCTGGTCTCCGTACTATCGGAAGGATGTGGAGTCCTTGGAGAGAGTGCAGAGGAGGTTTACCAGGATGCTGCCTGGTATGGAAGGACTGTCCTATGAGGAACGATTAGATAGACTGGGGTTGTTTTCCCTTGAAAGACGTCGGCTTAGAGGGGATCTCATAGAGGTGTATAAGATTATAAGGGGTATAGATAGAGTAAATGGAGGTAAACTTTTTCCACCTTTAGAAATGGATAGGACGAGAGGTCATGGCCATAGGGTGAGGGGGGCTATGTATAGGACGAATATTAGAGGGCAGTTTTTCACACAAAGGGTAGTGGGGGTGTGGAATGCACTGCCGAGTAAGGTGGTGGGAGCAGGCACGCTGGGGCTGTTTAAGGGTCTCTTGGACAGCCACATGAGCGGTATGCAGATAGAGGGATATATTAGGACTGTTTAACTACGGCTTTTTTCCACAGGTAATTCGGTCCATAATTTGAGCACGCATTCGGCAGGTGGTGCGGGTACAGCTCTTGGATGTTGATTCATGGGTTGCCTGGTACCTCATGTCGTATATGAGTGCTTTATGTGGACCACCTGAAGGGCACCATGACAGCTCAGAGACTATCGATGTGGCTGTGCAGACACTTGGAATTGGGCCGGTGTCTGCGGGAGTTTGCGCGTTCTCCCCGTGGTTGCGTGGGTTTTCTCCGGGCACTCCGGTTTCCTCCCACAACCCAAAAATTCGCTCTTAGGCTGATTGGGTAACAAATTGTCCCTATGGTGAAAATTTTCCAAATTAGGAATAATATATATATTATTATATAGGAATATTAAAATAGGATAATGTATTTGGTATGATGGCGGCGCGGGCTCGTTGGGCCGAAGGGCCTGTTTCCCGTGCTGTGTTGCTTAATAAAAAAAAAAATGTGCTGATGAGAATACAAAAAATAAATTGTTAGGACAATAACATGACTAAGGGCACATCAAACCACAGTAGTGCTCATTGCTTTTTCTAGCTTCACCTTCATCCTCTGGTAATTAGCAGAGTGCACATGTTCACCATATGGAACAAAGTAACTTGGTTGCAATCTGCAAATCTATTCTCATTTATCAGCATGAACGAAAGTAATGTGAAGTGCATAACTGAATTTGAAGATTTAGTTAAATGCCATCTTCTGTCAGTCTGATACCTGTGAGGCAGAGACAGATCCAAGTGCAAGCGTATGCTTAGTGCTGAGGTTTTAGTTCATAATGTAGTGCAGGAACCAATTATTTTTTAACTGATGTACCTAGATTACAGACCATAAATGTAGGACATCCTGAAGCTGACACATGAAAAGAATAAACTAGAGCTGAAGTAGTTGTGCACCATGAGGTTTTGAATTGATAAACTTTAGGAGTATGCAAAGGCCCTGGGATTTTGGACTTTTCTGTCTTTTATGTTATTGTAAACTTCCCCTTTCACACCTCACAGTAATTAAGAAAAATATTTTGTTATCGATCTTAATCGACTAATTTTGCTCACGATAATTCCACTTTTTTTAGACATGGTTTTACTGGCAACTCTGTAAATATTAATTTGTCAAACCGAGATTCTTGAGTCATTGTCTCGCTCCATTCAGAATCTACAGGCTCCTGACACGAATTGAAAGTCTGTACATGTGTATTGAAGACAGTAATTCATCAAAACGATATCAGGAGTTTAAAGCTTCCCCTTTGCAGCAAATGTGAGGGAAATGCATCCAATGTCAATAAGAAAACAAAACTGGTGGCCATAAATGAGAGTCTCCAAGAAATCCAAAAAGGAATTCGTAAGGAAGAGAGTCGTGAGAATGTGGAATGTGTTACCATATTGATTAGTTGAGGCAAATAATTTGCTGCAATGTCAATAGATTCTGCCTTCAAGATCGTTGTCAAAATCCATAATGGGAGTGTTGGAAGACCACCTGCTAAACAGGGGCAGTATCCATACTGACAGCAGTTGCTCCGGAGATCACTGATACCAGGAAAGTAAGGTAACGTGTTCAGAGTACAATTACCCTGCTCTACATTGTAGTTCCATAGAATCTCTATAGTGCAGAAGGAGGCTATTTGGCCCTTTGAGTCTGCACTGATGACATCGCTCCCAGGCTGTACACCCCATAATCCCACTATTTACCTGATAATAAGAGGCAATTTAGCATGGCCAATCAACCTAACCCAGAGTGTTGCTCAGGCAGCATCTGGAACAAGGTGTCAGAAGTAGTAGTAAAGGTGGGTACAATTTTTTGTCTTTTAAAAAGCGTCTGGACAGTGACATGGTAAAATGACCACATCAGGCAATTGGGACTATCTTAGGGATTTAAAAAAGAGAGCGGCATGGACAAGTTGGGTTAAAGGGTCTGTTTCCATGCTGTAAACCTCTGACTCTATAACCTGCACATTTTTGGACTGGGAAGAAACCGGAGTGCCTGGAGGACACCCATGTGGACACTGGGGGAAGCTGTGAACTCCACACAATCACCCAAGGCTGGAATTGAACCTGGATTCCTGGCACTGTGAGGCAGCAGTGCTAACCACTGTGATGCCCCAGCATTTTCTTGAACAGTGTAGCTCAAAAACAAGTGTTCAAATACCTCAACTATGCTGTTCACAATGGAGACACTAATTGAGAGATTGAACAGCAAGGAGACTTGACCTGAAGGTCACTCAGTGAATAAGTGGAAACAATTTATTGGGTAAGAATTTGACTTTTCTTTATCTACAAAGAAAACAAATTTAACAATTTTCGTTCTTGGTGTAGAAGTTTTAAGTACCTTTTAAGTGTTTGCATTGCATTTTCCCATTATACACTTCAGTGATACTGTTATCCCATTTCTTTACAAGTTTGCTTCTGAGAGCCAGTGTCATTTAGAGGGAACCTTGTAAACTTCTTGTTAGATATACTAAGACTTCTACATGGTGCTTCCAAACCACACTCCTATGTTTTCAGATCAGTGCTAGAAGTTGCTGTAAAGATGTGCCTATACAGACCAGTAGTAATACTCTGACTATATTCCCAAAAGTGCAATGAACTAATCTATAAGCTGATTCTGAAACTTAATTTGCAAATGAATTTCAGCAAGTGAGATGTTACATTTCGGTAAGAAAATTAAGATTACATATTAGTTGTGGAGAGCTAAAGACCTCACTTTATTTTTTTAAATCTTCATGAATAATAAAATTGAACTGGACAAAGACTTTAAAATGACTGAAGCCATGGCTGGATGTAACTTGGAACAGAAGGAACTTCCTGGCATTCAGAGAAGCTGTCATTTCATTATCTCAAGATGTGTTAACTGCCTGATAAGCTGCAGAAGATCAACTTCTATTATAATTATATAAGGCCATTTGCATTTCTTGAGTCAGACCCAACCAATGGACATTACTGGTCTGTTGCCCCATCTATACTATTTTTACTGGAACTCTTGTACCATTGTCTACAAGACTAATTCACATTTACTTGGCCATTTCATCACGGAAGTCATTTTTACTGGAAAATTGGATTATCCAGCATCAACTTCAGCCTGCAGATCCCTAAAGAAATACACAATTGGACTTCTGATTCTGAGCGTTGCACTTGCATGACTATTTGCTCTGTTATCTTTTCCTTGTGCCTCTTTCTTTTCTGTATTTCTGTATGAATGTAAAAAAGGTAAGGGTATTATGAAGCCTCTTGCCACATTTTTGGTGTGTGTAAAATAAATTTATCCTATCAAGTTTGCTGTGGAGTTATTAATAGAAAATCGGATCACACCAAAACCAAGTAGTTGAGAAATATATGTCGCTGCTAATAAAGGGGAAAATTGCAAATCAAAAACTGCTTATGAACAGAGTGAGAGGAGAAATTGGGACTGTTTAAATTGAACCCCCTCCTGTCTGTAACATTTGGAAAATAATTAAATGTGTTCAAGGAGCAAAAGAATCGAGCAGTACGAATATGCAGATAACTAAGGTAGTGATGTTAGTTAAGGCTATTTAAAACTACAAACCAGTCACTTGGATTTATTCCTAGAATTCTGCTAAGCATGTATTGAACTTGGTTGAGAACAGACTTGGAGTATAGTTCCGGTTTTTATGTTAAGAAAAGGATATGGAGCCATTGGAGAGGGTGGAAAAAAAAAGTATACCACACAAGAAGTTTTACTAAACCCAAAAGGGATGAACTCTTCATGAGATGGTCTATTTTTATTCTTGAGGGTGACATATTACAGATTTTTTTTAAAAGAATTTTGAAAGTATACAGTGCTTCCACTTTTGGGAAGAGCAAAACTCGTGGCCACATATGAGAGTCTCCAAGAAATTCAATAAGGAATTCATAAGGAATGTGGAATGTGTTAGCACATTGAGTTGAGGAAAATAGCTTCATGAATTTAAGGGATAAAGAAGGAAATAAAGGACTATGCTGTTGAGAGTTAGAAAAGAAAGAAAAGAGCAAATTACTACCTATGCTGGAATCTATGAAAGAGCTTTGACAAAGGATCATCAGATCTCAATGTCAGCTCTTTGTTCTCCTTACAGATGCTGCCAGAAGATATTCTAGCATTTTCTCTTTTGGTTAGGGGAAAAAAAGGATGGATGGAAGCTGAAGTGGATAATACAACTTTCATGGACTGTTGAATGGCCTATTTTTGCGATATATTCTGTGATTCTATAAATTGCCATTGCTTTAAAGTAGTATTTAGGATCAAGGCACAGTAACTAAAAGCATAATTCCTGCTCATAGTGTACACAGGGGTCAGTATTGGAAGAAACAGGTGTCTGCGTTGCAATATAGATTGGGAGTTAAAGAACTGTCTTCGTATTTATCAGATCACTTGTGTGTTGATGCTTTCACATTAACTGCTGTCTGCTGGGGATGACAGTAAATTCAGATATGCCAGTAAGTTAGAAAACTTGTATGATTAATTGAATCTTGGGCAGTGGCCTCAAACTATGTATGAACTCAAATGTATGTGCATCATGTCCCTAAATATTAGTACAACTGTATGTATATATATCTCTGTACTATGGCCTTCTAAGTTGTCTATATACAGATATAATTTCATAAAAAGTACATCTAAGTTTTGAGAACCTAACAAATGAGTTTCAGTAAACTTAAAGATGTATTGCTCTGCTGATCATGAAATGCTTGAATGATAAAGCAACTTGTTTCCAGAACTCTGCTGTTCTGAAGCTGGATCATAGAATCCCTATAGTGCAGTTTTTGTTATCCTGTGAATAAAACTATACGCATTTCGAAAGATAAAAAACGTCTATGAAAGGCTTAAATGTAAACATCTAAGACAGACCTTCAATACGTCAAAAGTAAAAATTAAGAAGGCTGTGCAAGTTTTTTTAAAGGAACGATTTTAAAACCACTATCTCCATAATTTATATATAATAACAATACAGTTAACAGTAAGCGATGAGAATGTGTAAATTCAAAATTGCGTTAGAACATAGAACATAGAACAATACAGCACAGAACAGGCCCTTCGGCCTTCGATGTTGTGCCGACCAAAATAAAAAGCAATGCCCCTCCTAACTAAACCATTCCCTTCTCATCCATATACTTATCAACTAACCTCTTAAACGCCACCAAACTTGGCGCATCTACAACAGCTGCAGGCAGGGCATTCACTCCCTAATCACTCTTTGAGTAAAGAACCTACCTCTGATATCCGTCCTATAACTCATACCCTTAATTTAAAGCTGTGTCCCCTCGTGCTAGCTTTCTCCATCCTAGGAAAAAGGCTATCACTGTCCACCCTATCTAAACCTCTAATCATCTTATATGCTTCAATAAGATCCCCTCTTAGCCGCCTCCTTTCTAACGAAAACAACCTCAAATCCTTCAACCTCTCTTCATAGGACCTGCCCTCCATACCAGGCAACATCCTGGTAAACCTCCTCTGTACCCTCTCCAATGCCTCCACATCTTTCTTATAATGTGGGGACCAGAACTGCACACAATACTCCAAGTGCGGCCGCACTAGAGTTTTGTACAGTTGCAACATGATGCTGCGGCTCCTAAATTCAATCCCCCTACCAATAAAAGCTAAGACTCCATATGCCTTCTTAACAACTTTATCCACTTGACTGCCTACTTTCAGGGATCTATTGACACATACACCAAGATCCTTCTGTTCCTCAACACTATTAAGAGCCCTACCATTAGCCCTATACTCTACACATTTATTGTTCCTGCCAAAGTGCATTACCTCACACTTTTCCACATTAAACTCCATTTGCCACCTCTCGGCCCAGCTCTGCAACTTGTCCAAGTCACTCTGTAAACTAAAACACCCCTCTTCACTATCTACCACACCACCAACTTTAGTATCATCTGCAAATTTACTGATCCATCCCTCAATACCCTCATCCAGATCATTTATAAAAATTACAAACAGCAGGGGCCCCAAAACAGACCCCTGAGGCACACCACTCGTCACCGAACTCCACGATGAAAATCTCCCATCAACCACCACCCTCTGTCTTCTATCTGCCAGCCAATTTCTAATCCAATTAGCTAAATCACCCTCTATTCCACACATCTGCATTTTCTGTAGAAGTCTTCCATGGGCCACCTTATCAAAAGCCTTACTAAAGTCCATATATACTACATCAACCGCCTTACCCCCATCCACCTCTCTGGTCACTTTCTCAAAAAACTCAATGAGGTTAGTAAGGCATGACCTACCCTTCACAAAACCATGCTGACTATCCCCAATCAATTCATTTCTCTCTAAATAACTATAAATCCTATCCCTAATAATTCTCTCCAATACCTTGCCCACAACAGAAGTAAGACTCACTGGCCTATAATTCCCTGGAAGGTCTCTCTTCCCCTTCTTAAACAATGGGACCACATTCGCTATCCTCCAGTCCTCCGGAACCACACCCGTAACCAACGAGGACCTGAAGATCAGAGCCAGAGGCTCTGCAATCTCCTCTCTTGCCTCCCAGAGAATCCTAGGGTAAATCCCGTCCGGCCCAGGGGACTTATCCAACTTCAAACCCTCAAGAATTTCTAACACATCCTCCCTATCTACTACAATACTCCCCAATTTGCAACCCTGTACCTCAGTGCTCAGTGCGTTGTTTAAACATGAAAAGCTACAAAGTGGTAAGGTGGCCACTTGGCCCATTGATCCTGCGCTAACAACAACCCCACCCAATCCCCCTCTTTGCAACATCATGTATTAATCCTGCTAGTCCCCCTGATGCTAAGGGGAAATTTTGGAGGGCCAATCCACCTAACCCACACATCTTTGGAGGAAACTCAAACACCTGATGGAAATACACACAGACACACAAACTCCACACAGTCACCCAATACTAGAATTGAACCTGGGTCTCTGGCGCTATGAGCCAGCAGTGCTAACCATTGCGATTGTGTCGTCCCCAAATGCTAAGATATGAATATGGACATTTCAATGAAGATTGCTATGCAGTAAGGTGATTTGATTCAGCATTCTCCTTCCATGGCTCAAAGCCTGTAACTCTTGAGGATAGTGAACTTTGTTCTACTGCTGTCCTCTTGTGTGCTTTGTTGAATTTGCCTCATGTTGAACCCTTGTATCTGCTATTTGAAAAATCTCAAAATGGCAATTGGGATCTTACCACTTCGTAGCTTTCATTCATGTTTAGTTCTGCATTACTGAACAACGTAATTTTGAATTTACACATTCTCATCACTTACTGTTAACTATATTGTTACAATTATATGTAAATTACGAATAGTGATTTTAAAATCATTCCTTTAAAAGAACTTGCACAACCTTCTAATTTTTACTTTTGACTTATTGAAGTTCTGTCTTAGATGTTTATATTTAAGCTTTTTTAGATTTTTTTTATTTTTCAAAATGTGTTTAGTTTTATTCATAAGATAACAAAAACAAATTACATTTTTAAGAAGTGTTCCAAAATTAGATTATAAATATTCAGAAGGAATACATTTCTGTGTAAATGGCTAAAGGAGATGGGTTTTCTCTGGTGTGTTCCAGCAAAAACATGTTTGACCATGATAAAGCCTATAAAAGGCAGTGGGAAGGAATCTGGTACATATTGCAAGTCTGTCCCTTTTTTAGTTCCAGATCTGGCAACAGCTCTGTTAACTTGTTCTGATAGTTCGGGAGATCAAAGATGTGCTTCCTGTACATGGAGATGTTCAGATTAAATGGCATACAGGAAGCGTACATCAGCTTTGGCATTGACACAATTTTGTTACATCTGTCACCTTCACATTGTCATGCTGAGCCACTATTGAAATGAATACAGTGAATTGTGTTTAAAAATTAAGAGGATGGGGTAATTGGAGAGATTAATATAAAGATATCAATGGTTGTATAAATCACAAACCAACGTACCATTTCACAGAAGCACTTGAGCTGTTTATGAAGGCTTCTTAAACAGTGCATAGAATTTTAAAGATGCTGTTTGAAGCATATGTTGACCTCAAGCCACTGTGTGTATGTGTGTGTTTGTTTCAGGTTAAGCAGACATGGGGAGAGTGGGAAGGGGGGAGGCAATGTGGATTTTGTGTGCAAGTTGAATTTCATTTTACAATAAGTAGTCAATGTCATTGCCAACAATGGCTATGGCCCAGATTTTGTTGGATATCTCCAAACCAGTTAATTTAAACAACTTCTGATTCAAGTAATTTCACATAAATGTTAATTTCATCCCATTTCCTCTTGCCCAATCCATTGGTAACTATCCCTTCAACTACCGAAGCCTAGAACTTTTTCTTTCTTCCCAGGTTTCTTTGCCTTTCCACCTCTTTCGCAATGCTCGTTAAACCTACCTCATTAGCCAAGTTTTAGACCGTCTGTCTAATATCTCGTGGGCTTTTAGTATCATTTCATCTGAATGCTCCTGTAAAGCTGTTGGGATGTTGTGCTACATTTGTGCTCCTATTATGGATTTCATTTCATAATGTCTTAAGGAGTTGTGCTGTAATAACACTGGGCTTTTAAATATTTGAATACAGTTTCCATAGGTTAGAAATATTTGGTTAACTTAAAACACCTCCACATAAATAACAAATTTATCTTTCTCTCTATGCAGGTGTATCCTGGCTTGATGGTCACAGCAGGCTGCATACACTGGATTTTGAATACGCTTCATATAACAGTCCACATTCGGGATGTCTGTGTCTTTCTAGCACCTGTGTTCAGTGGTCTTACAGCAATATCAACCTTCCTTCTCACTAAGGAGTTATGGAACCAGGGGGCAGGACTACTTGCTGCCTGCTTTATTGCCATAGTACCTGGCTATATATCACGTTCAGTAGCAGGCTCATTTGACAATGAAGGAATAGCTATTTTTGCATTACAGTTTACATATTACCTATGGGTAAGTCATTCATATAAATATAACTGAAATCCAGAATATTACTTGCATGTAACAGCTCCCCTCTTCTTTTCCAGAGGGGTGGTTAGATGTGGAGGGAGGAGGTAGCTGGAGCTGGAACCAATCATTTGAATGTTGGGGCATTTTATTTAAATAAAATGTACCTAGTTGTTACCAAAATTGCATTATAAAATAGTATGGAAAACATCTGCGTTTCCAAAGTTGTAACTGAAGCACTACTTGTGGCTTCTCAGCTTGTGCTGAGATTAATTTGAAATGCTTAGTTTTTATCACTCAAGTGGGTGTTTAAGGCCATCGTGGTAATTTACTGAATTTAAAATCTGAATATCTTACTTCAGTAGGTGCGGTTTAAGAATAGCTCAGGTCAGTTTTGATGTTTATAGTAGGGAATAATGAACATAATGAAGAAAATTTCTGATCCTTGAAGGTACAAAAGCTGTTGCGAGAGGGGATGCTGATGATGTCTTGGTAAATTTTGCAGAATCCCTTGCAGGAATGGCAAACGCTTCGAATCCTAACCAACCCTAGACAAGTGTCCTATTTCAAGGGTATTGTCCAAAATGTAATTTTTTTTTTGTAATCCTGTAAAATGATGTCAAGTGACGCTAAATGCAACAGCAAAGACAGCTGAAGATTTGAGTTCACAATTTCCAGAATTAATCCACTGCACATTCTTACAAGCTCTTAGCAACCTTTGGATCCCAAGCTAACCTAATCTGGATGTGGAAAATCTATCTAAAGGTGTCTCTGATTAAAGATACTGCTGAACAATTAAAAATAAATGGTCGCATTTAGGGGTTTTAAAAGCTCAAAATATCGTTTATGCATTTGTAACTATTTACCGAGGCTAGTCAAAAAAGGGATAGAAAAATATCATGATGCAGTGGGAGACCCAGAGGCCCTGATCATCAGGTTCAAAATGCACCGTGGCAGCTGGTGGAATTTAACTACAAATAATAATCAGAAATATATAAAAAAAAAAGTTATGATGGCCATAACAATATTTAAAAACTCATCTGCTTCACAAACGTCTTTTAGGGAAGAACATCTGCCATGCTTGCTTTGTCTGGCACAAATGTGATTCTAAAATCACAAACCTCTGAAATGGCCTAGTAAGCCACTCTGTTCGAAAGCATTGCTACAAAAAATTTGAATAATTTTTTCACATCACTGTTCAGAGAGGTAATGAGACAAAGAAACTTCCTGTTAACTTTGTGTATGTAAACCATAAGGTAATACATGAGAAATGGAGCTACATTGCCTGTATTGCCAGGAAGGAGGAGGATTAAACTGCACTGTGCCAAGACTGGTTTAGTGTTGCAGCACTGCACCAAGTGTGTGTCTCAATTCTTCAATTCCATATAAGATTTCACACAGTATTATGTGCCTTACGGCTTGCACAGAATTGTATGGAAGCATAAAATCAATACTGTTACAATTATTTCTCACTTACAGTGGGTATCGTACAAAAAATTTCCACCTCCCGCTAAACGTTTCTGAAACCTTACTAAAATATATTTATGTCTCACTTCAGATTTGTTTACATAATTGTTAGAAACTGCTTGAATTCCTACTCTTATGGTGTCATTCAACCTTTGTGATGAGATTAATTACTATCTTGTAATTACCAATCTTTTGTTCTCTAATGCAAAAACTGATATGATTATTGGTTTTCACCATAACGTAAGTTCTGTCCGTTGTCACTCAGTACCTGACTCATTAGTCCATGTTTCAATTAAGGCTATAAAGAGCTGAATGATATAGAGATGCCAGCGTTGGACTGGGGTAGTAAGAACTCAGTAAGAATCTAGCAACACCAATTTTAAATCCAGCTGATTTATTTGATAGTAAATCTGCGAGCTTTCGACTTTTGTCTTCGTCAGGCAAATGCAGTGTTCTGGTCTGCAATAGTACACATATCAACACAGACAGTCACAGATTGCTGATTAGAATGCGAATCCTTACATCTGACTTGCTATTCAAGTGTTAAAGTGGCTAACAATGTGTGTGAAGGGAACACTGAGCATTGGTTAGATCGCTCAACAATCACCAGGCAAAACAGTTCCCTTCCTGTGGGCGAATACTTCAGCAGTCACCGGCATTCGGCCTCCGACCTCCGACCTTCGGGTAAACGTTCTTCAAGGGGGCCTTCATGACACACGACAGCGCAGAGTCGCTGAGTAGAGACTGATAGCCAAGTTCCACACACGAGGATGGTCTTAACAGGGATCTTGGCTTCATGTCACACTATCTGTAACCCCTGTGACTTGCCTGGGTTAGCAAAAAACCTCACTTACTGTGCTGTCTGGAGAAAATACACAATTCTCTAACCAATGCTCAGTGTTCCCTTCACACACATTGTTAGCCACTTCAACACTTGAATAGCAGGTTAGATGTAAGGATTCACATTCTAATCGGCAATCTGTGACTGTGTTGATATGTGTACTATTGCAGACCAGAACACTGCATTTGCCTGACGAAGACGAAAGTTGAAAGCTCGCAGATTTACTATCAAATAAATCGGTTGGATTTAAAATTGGTGTTGCTAGATTCTTACTGAGTTATAAAGAGGTGAGAATGACTGCCCTTGATATCAAGGTAGCATTTGACTGAATGTGGTATCAAGGAATCTTAACAAAACTGAATCCAGTAGGAATCGGAGAGAATACTCTGCTGGTTGGAGTCATACGTGGCACAAAGGAAGATGTTTGGAGTCAATTGTCTCAATTTCAGGACATAACCTAGTGGAACTGCTGTAATGTTTGAGGCTGCAATCTTCCTTAATGACCTATCTTGCATCATAAAGATAAAAGTAGGGATATTCGCTAATGACTGCACAGATAACTGCATAATGTTCAGCACTATTTGAAAACCTCAGATACAAAAGTAGCAAGACCTGGACAGTATCCAGGCTTGGGCTGAGCTGAATTCAAGTAACATTCGTGCCATTCAAGTAACATTCGTGCCACACAAGTAACCAATTTCAATAAGAGAGAATCTAACCATTGCCCCTTGATATTCAGTGGGATTACCATTGCTGAACCCCACACTATCGACATCCTAGGCATTGACAAAAAACTGAACTGACTCAGCCATATAAATACTGTGGCTGCAAGGGCAAGTCAGAGCGGAGGCCGCTTTTTGGGCTTTTCACTGGGCTCCAACACCACCAGCTCTGCACCAGAAATCGACCTTGCAATTTAAATGAAATCTCTGTTCCCATTAGCTTCCCTCCCTTCTTCTCCCCTGACTCACTGGCAGGAGTGGTTCATTACAGCGGGGTTTAATATAGTTCCACATTTGCAGGGAACACAGCTGGACCCTGCTTGAGTGAAGTGGGGGTGCATTTGAGGCCACCCAGAGGGTTGGGTGCCTGGAGTGCCCCTTGTGCATTGCCATTTTGGCTCTGCCAGCCTGGGCCTCCTGGCACTATCCAAATCATTGGCATGTTCGAGAGGGCCAGTGATTGTGCCATGGGGACGTGAGAGACGGGCTGCAATGCGGGGGTCACAGAGCTAGCCAGCAATCAGGAGGCCGGCAGTGCGGGGCCACTGCATGCGCCCGATCTTAGCACTGACAGATTGGCACAAACACATTTTCCCACGCAGCACTTTGCTTGTTGGCCTCTGGGAATAGGTCCCATTCACTAAATTTTCAGTCAGATTTGCACTTGTGCACTCTGCAGTGCACGTTCATTTTGAAACTCATGCTGAAAAAAAAAGTGAGATTTACTCCAGTTTTACGTGAATTTGACACAGAACTGCCATTCCCGTAGTGTTTTTCCTTTCTTAAAAATCATTAGTGAACCCACTGTTTTGTGTCTAATCCTTAACTAGGTAAACTTGGATAGAATTTTTTTTTTGGAGTGAATCGCTGTGCCTCCACCCCCAGACTTTTTCCTCTCTTAAAAGTCATTAATGAACCCACTGTCCTTGTAGCTGATTCTTAACTGGATAAACTTGATAGATATGTTTTTGAACAGTAAAGAAATTAAGGGTTATGGTGAGCGGGCAGGTAAGTGGAGCTGAGTCCACAAAAAGATCAGCCATGATCTTTTTGAATGGCAGAGCAAGCTCGAGGGGCCAGATGGCCTACTCCTGCTCCTAATTCTTATGTTCTTATAACTGTCCCCTGAAATGGTCTAGCAAGCTGCTCAGTTGCATAAAAGCAAAGCTATGTGAAGCTATAGTATGTGCAAATTTGGCTTATAACACTAATCTTGAACGTTGCTGAAGAAGGGCAATAAATATTGGTTTTGCCAGCAATGCCCACCTCTCTTGAATGAACTTAAATAATATTCTAATTTGGAAGGGGGTTGTATAGTTTGTTTTTGGACAGCATTTTAAAGATCATCACTTTGTAGAATAGAATGTTCTTTCTCAAACTTCAAAGCAACTATTTTAGTAAAATTAAATTCTCCCCTTCAATATCTTTCATGCCAGGCCACTAGCATTAGTTCTGTTATAAATAAAGATATCCTGCTTCACAAAGTCAGCTTAAATGTTGTTGGCAATCAGTGCCTGACTGAAAACTGGTTCACAATAGTGATTCGTTTTCCCTTCTCAGAGTTGCTGCATTTGATTGCATGTTTTGTGCTCAAACTATATCACTAGTGGATTCCCATCGCTCAGTCCCAGTTTGGTATATTTTCTTTCTGAATGTTTGGCTATCTTCCACCAATCCCATTTTTCATGCAGCCTTTAGTTATCAGCTTCCTCTGTAATTTTCTTGTTGGGATCTCCTCCCCATTATGTTGTTATGACATTTTTCATTGTGCTGCAAAATAGCACTTGCCTTTGCTTTCTCTTCCCTGCCTTTTCCTGTTGTATTCACTCAACCTAATCTTGCAGGTTAACTCCCGTAACAGCTTGCAGTCATGCCTATGGTTTCTGACGTGAGAAGCCCAGTCCATCACTCAAACCAATCTCCTATCCATTGAGGCTGTCCATGCATCCAGCTGCTTCAGAAAAGCAGCCAGCATGATAAGGACTCCACACACCCCGGACATGGTCTTTCATATTTTTCCGATAGGAGAAAGATATAAAAGTCTGAAGTCACGTACAAAGCGACTCTTGCAGATTCTTCCATGCTGCCATTAGACTTTTGAATAGACTTACTTTGTATTAAGTTGATTTTTCTTAAGACCTTAGCTATGACTGTAACATTACATTGTGCACTCTCCTTCTCTATGTATGATGTGTTTTGACTGTTTGGATTGCAAGAAGCAATATTGTATACCAATACACACAATAATAAATCAAGTTAAAAAGCCGCTCGCCAATCAGGCCTTCAAGGATGTTGAGACCTGTCCTGATTATTTCACTGCATGTCTCACTTTCTGCAAGTCACTTTCCATGTCTAGCTGCAATGTTCTCATATCCAACTCCAGGGAAAAGACAAAGTTTTATTTCTATTCATCCCCTGTCCAATACCATTGTCATATATATTCTCTTACATCAATCTATTCAGCAACTCACTTAGTTCTTCCTTTGATGCCTTTAACATCAAGTTCTTCAGACTCTGGTATGCGCCATTTCCCAGTACTTTGCATTCCCTGCATTCCCCAGTTTAAAGGCTGCAAACTCACATAAAATTCACAAATTATTGCTGTACAGAATATACTGGAAAAGTGTGGCAATGTTTGTGGAAAGAGAAACAGAGTTAATGTTTTGAGTCCATTTGACACTTAAGAACTCTGAAAGAGAGACCTACAGACTCAAAATGTTAGCTGTTTCTCTTTCCGCAGTTGCTGCCAGACTGGTTGAGTTTTTCCAACATTTTCTGTTTTTATTTCAGATTTTCAATATCCACAATATTTGTTTTTAAAACATTGTTCTCTGCCTTGGGGTGTAATTGATGATGGATCTTTTCCTTAGTAATATGAGGTCATATGGATAGGAAGATCAATTCCAGACTCCTGCAAACAGCTGTCCTCTCTGATCTCTTCCTTCTGTGCCACTTACTCATTAAATCCAATGGCAAATGTGGAAAAACTCAAAAGATTGAGACCACCAATATCTTCTCATTTTCCAGTCCCTGATCTTTTCTGTATTTTCTAATCACAGATTATTTTTCCTCTGCTCCCAAGCCCATGCCAGCTTCATATCCTTAGAAATGCACCACCTTTCTTAATTCATTCCTTGTCCAACTTAGAATCTCATACCTATAATTCCTTCCAGAAGAGCTCAAATTTAGTGCAGTGGCCAATAATGCAACTGTGCAAATAATCTAAAGTAGTCTGTACAGCCTAGGCCAGAGGACACAGATGTTGGAAGATGGATAAGGCCTTCTACCCCTCTTTGCATTACTGATTTTAAAAACACTTACTGGTGTGAGATCTGTTGGTATCAAAAACAAGAAGAAATCTGAGGGGAAATAAGAGTATAAAAATGTGGGTAAAAATAAAAACAGCTCAGTATCTGTACACAAGACATGAAACAATAAGAATATAGTAAAACTTAAATGACACCAATAATTGTATTTGGTTCAGGTGTCTGTACCAGTAGAAACAAACTTGCGTACATTTAAAAAACAACTTTAAATATGGAAGAAGAGTATCACTCCTGCCATTAACACAATAATACACTAGTCCACAATTTTAAATTTACTGTGGTGGCGTTTGAACTGGTACCTGATTTAATTCAGTATTGTAATCCCTATGCTACTATATGTGAGAGGCATTTGTTAGTTTTTATATTGTAGTTTGTATTTTAGTAATTTGATAGAAGAAAAGTTGAATTGGCATGGATCTTTTTCAATTTGACAAACTCAGCAGTAAGTGCTAAGGAAGCTTGCCTTTTGAATTTTCAGCTTATTGAGTGTTTTTATTGCTAACCTACTACGCATAGTGAGAAGGATAGCTCAGTAATTTGTTTCATATTCAGGCAGAGGTAAAGTGTCTCTTGAATTTGGAGAGAGATTAGCTCTTATGAAATGGAGGATGAAGGTCAAGACAATGTCTCTGTAATTAAGTGAATACTGAAAGAGACAACTCCACCTGGGAACTGGGAAAGAAAGGATTGTGGTGAGCTGAGAATAGAATTGCAGGAGAGAAAATAACTGCTGAGGTGATTTTTGGTAAGTAGTAGTATTTATTGCGCTTTGACTTTTAATCTTAAAAAAAACTCTGAATTGTAAACAAATAAACCAACTCTCTGTTTCTAAACCAAATTGTCTCTCTCTCCAATTTGAATTGATTTATTATTGTCACGTATTGGGATACAGTAAAAGGTAATGTTTCTTGCTCGCTGTACAAAGCATACTGTTCATAGAGTGTGTACGGGGGAAAGTGTGCAAAATATAATGTTGTAGTTAGCAATTGGACAAAGGGAAAAATGAGCTTAGTGTGATTGGACCATTCCAAAGTTTGATGGCAGCAAGGAAGAAGCCTCTCCGGTGCAATTCTTTTCATACGTTGAGAGATAGTAGTTGGAAGTACGCACTGTTTAAAATGTCCCGTAAGAACCCCACAAGAACCTTTTTCGTTATTATTTGGAGATCTTTGTTAAGAATCCTGAAGTTTTTACATTAAAAACACAAGGGCACTTCTAAGAGCATACGTCATATGTCTTTGGGATCATATGTCTTTAAATCTAAAAAATCAGATGCAGCAGAATGATTAGATCAGTGATATTAACTAGCCCATCAAATCCTCTAACTCTTAGAACTTAACAATTTTTTCGTAACTTACTAACTCTTAATTTGTCAGCTTTTCAACTTGTTACTTCATTCTTTTTCCCCCTCACCTGCTGGCTGCTGCTCCTGCTCACTACTCCACTTTCTCAAACCCTCACAATGAGCAAAAGCTCAAGAAGGGAGACAGGAGAGGTTGCAAGTGGGAGGGAATGTGGTGAGTAGGAGTGTGATCGAAATGGTAAGCAGACTACAATAAAGATGAGATAGCTTTGAGCTCTGAGGTTTGATAGTAACTTTATAGTGTGAATTCCACTGATTAATCATGTTAGGCTTGGTTTTCATCCATTTATTTCCTGTTATGAAAGGTGTCTACTAATTCTTTGCCCTTGAATTAGAGTGGCACTAAACCTCATTTAACCATCAGGATGTGTGCTGTTGTCATTAAGTGAGTAGCACTTGATGGTATATTGCACACTTGCTTAGCAGGGACATTACTATCCAGCTATGTTAGCGGTAAAATAAATCTAATAGACTGTGATTCAAAATATTAGCTTGGATCTGCCATGAAGTGGCAATTCCTATCAAATTGCTGCTCCTGTTTGACTTTTCAGCACCTCAACAATGCTCTGCATTTCCAGCTAGGCCTTTGGAGGCTGTCTTCCACAGAAATGCAAACATGTGGTCCAACGCTAACCTCCCTCCTAGCATGGAAGGTTTGGGGAAGACAAGTTATGTCTGCTTTTTGGGGCACTAGGTGCTTTAATGGAAGTTCAAATTCCAAAACAGATGTCAGTTAATTGGTGGGTTGGCTGAGTAAAGTGGGCACATGGGCGAGGTGGCCATCATTGGTTTACCCGGGGTTGTCAGAGCTAGGGACGGTCAGTGTGAATGATTGGTGGGTCAGTTGTGCAGTTACTACAGAAATTAGACAAAGATTATTTTGTCTTAACAAGTAAGTAGTTCGGAACTATCCAAAGATGTGCAAGTTAGATTGATTGGTCGTACTACATTAACCCTAGTGTCAAAAGGATTAGCAGGTAAATATGAGGAGCTATGGGAATAGGACCTGGGTGGGATTGTGGTCGGTGCAGACTCAATGGGCCAAATGGCCTCCTTCTGCACTGTAGGGATTCTATGGTTTTATGAAAATCTTTAGATTCAGAGATTTTAGTGGAAGGTCCCAACAAGCAGGGGAATTCCCCATTAAGTTCAAACTTCCTGGATAATTCCCGAGGTCCCAAAATGGATCTAATCTCCCAACGATGCTGAGTCTACAAGATTTGGACCACTAATAACTTGATATTTAAATCAGAAGTTATGCACCATGATGCAAAAATAGTTGGAGACTGAAAAATGAAATGTGAAAATGCAATCAAATCCTGAAGCCCATATCTGTTTTGATAGTATTGGTATAATTTTCAAATTTATTCAATGTATGAATGTCCTATTTTTATAGATGTGATGTACATATCTTCAAATCTAATTTTTTTAAGTAGGAATTGCATGCGTTGATCCAAGTAGAATCTGCAGCACAGGTGCAAGTAATTTGACAAAGCTAGAATAGTTTGCACTTGTGCTCAAATCCCCTCTTTGTTTCCTTAGCCCCCTCGATTCCTCCTCTTATGTTTGCATGACACTCCACTTGAATCCATCTGTGTTTCAATCACTGTGATAGCAAGTTCTGTATTCTTGCTATTGTGTAAAGCGCGCAGTAGGTAATTAAATGAAAATAGAACACCACACAATAAGGTTAAATCAGTTTCTAACTAAATTGCAACATAAATTCAGGAAATCAGTTGAAAATTTCTGTGTTCCCCTCAGATGGAATTCAATAAAAACCAAGTTTAAAATCGGGGAAAGGAAATGTTGTGCACACCTTGGTGATAGTGTTCCTTTAAGAAAGTGTTTTTTTAAAACACTATTTCTGCAGCTCACAGCTTCAGTGATGTCATTGTTGCCAGGATGACTAATGAGTCCTGTTATTGCTATGTAAGTGGTAAGTGGGGTCGTTTGCGTTTACACTAGGATTAATTTTACGATCCTTCATTGTTAGGAGAACGGTCGTGTGTCTTTGGGTAGCATTTTTTTCCCAGTGAGTTTATTGAGTGCTGTTGAGTTGTAGCAGAGGCATCGAGTAAGAAAGAAGCTGAAGTCTCTCTCTGTCTCCCTGTTCTATTTGGAAATTCTGCTGGCAATGTTTTGCCTTCCAGAAGAAAAGTAGTCTTCGAAAAGATTCAGTTCCAGTCAACTGAGATTTTAATCTATGCTGTGTTCGGCCTGTGAAAAGCGTTTTGCCTATATAGTTGCAGGTTAATACATTATTGATAAAAGTTATTGCTAATTCTCTCTATACATGTTAACTACATTCTTAAATAAACTTTGTTTGATAAAAGCTGTCTAATAGGTTGTTGAATCATACCTGAAGCGAAATATCTCATGCTCGTCCTACCCAAATTCAAAACGCAAAACTTGCAGTTTAGGAGTCTGCAGAAAGTACTTTGGAGTTTCTAACCTGACCGATAACACTTGAATTCTCATGATTTAATAGCAGAAAAAAGATTTTTGGGGTTTTGGTAGACATCATTAGAGCTATTCAGTGCTGTAGGAGACCAAGGAAGCAGAAAATTTTACATCAATAACAAGCCTGTATGAAGATGCATCTGGAGTATTGAGTTTTGCCTTGACTCCACCTGAAAATTGACCTGGAATTATAATCCAGAGGAGGAAATGAGGCTGATTCCTAAATTTAGAGGACTTTCATAAGAAAGAGTTATCAATCCTACAGCTTCACTGTTGTAGTGGGGTTGTTGAGTTGCAATTGGGGTAAGATGATGAATTAATAGAGGTCTTTAAGATTTCCATGAGCATTCAACGTTTAGATCAACTTGCAAAAGTCTTTTATCAGTGTAGGGATGCAAGGACGATGGTTTCAATTAAGGTTGTTGAGCAAGGTGGCCCAACCTTTTAGCTGGTGGGCCAGATCTAGTTATGGAAATTCTGTGGGGTTCTGGCCATAAATCCTCAAGAAACAAAATTGTAATAAAAATAATTATTGTGTAAATAATCATAAAACCTTTGTTCAGTTACAACGAGGCCCTCCTTAAAATGGGAGTTAAATGAAGAAACATACATACATATCTACGTAAAAGAGACCAGAGCTGAATAGTAATAATACACAAACCCAAGAGGAAAGGTGAATCAACAAAAGAAGTTAAAGACTGCATTAGGTCAAAGGAAGTGACTTAGGAAGGTTCATGGAGAACATGATAATCCCAAGGACTGGGAGCAATTCAGAATCTAGCAAAGAAAATCTAAGAAACTGATAAAAGGAAACAGCATTTTACATATAGATGGACACTAAAAGTTTCTGTGGTAAAAAAGAATAGAGGAAAAAACAGAAGCATTTTAATGGTGAAAGGGACATGGCAGAGAAGCCAACAATTATCTGTGTCTTTCTTTGCAGAGCAAGGTACAGAAAATCTCCCAGAAATACTAAAAAACCAAGGGATTAGTGAAATAAGGAACTGAAAAATTAGTATTAATAGAGGTAGTGTTCAAAATAAATTGAATTAAAAATGATAAAACCTCTGGACCAGATGAGCTGCATCCCAGAATGTTGAAAGAGGTGGCTGTAGAGATAATCTAGGCATTGGTAGCTAACTTTTAGAATACTGTAGATTCTGGAAAAACACCTGCAAATTTTGAACAAATGTAACCCCACAAGGGAGGGAGAGAAAACAGAACTACAGATTTGTTAAGATGTGATAACTGGACACTTATAAAATAATGTGATTAGCAGAATTTATTAAAGGAAAATCTTATTTCATAAACCTGTTGGAGATTTTTTTTGTGGATGTTGTAGCACAGATAAAGGGGAACAGATTGTTGTGGTGTATTTGAATTTTCAGAAAGCTTTTTAAAAGGTTAGTAAACAGAATGAGAACACGTGAAATTGGTATGGATTGAGAATTAGTTAAAAGACAAAATAGAGTAGGAAAAAATGTCATTCTGAGAATGGCAGGCTGCTACTGCTGTAAGAATTAGTGTTTGGGCACAGTTGTTCATAATCTATGTCAATGATTTTGATGTGGGGAGTAAATGTAATATTTCCAAATTTGCTAAGTACACAAAGCTAGTTGTGAATCGGAGTTGTGAGCCAGTTGCAAGGATGTTACAAGGGAATTGGTTGAGTGGGCAAGTTCATGGCAGATGGAATATAACATGAATAGGTGTAAGGTTATCCACTTTGGTAGCAAAAACAGGCAAAGTATTAAATGAGAGGTTGGAAAGGGATCTGGATGTCCTCATTCAAGAGTCACATAAGCAATTAGGAAGGCAAATGATATATAGCCTTGGGGTTTTAATACAGGAGTACAGGTATCTTGCTACAATTGTATAAATTGGTGAGACCACAACTAGAATGTCATATACAGTTTTGGTCTCCTTATCTAAGGAAGCATGTACTTACCGTAGAGGGAATGCAATCTCTCCTCATAATGTCTTATGAGGAGAGATTGAGGAAACTGGCCTGTATTTTCTGGACTTTAAACAATGAGAGATCATCTCATTGAAACTTGCAAAATTCTTGCAGGGCATGACAGGAGAGATATGATGCTTCCCCTAACTGTTGAGTTTAGACAATAAGAAGTCTCACAACACTAGGTTAAAGTCCAACAGGTTTATTAGTAGCAAACACCACTAGCTTTTGGAACTGGCTATTCCATCATCAGGTGGGTGGAATCGGGGACACCATCTCAGAATAAGGACAGGCCATTTAGTACCGAGATAAGGAATTTAGAACGATGAATCTTTGGAATTCTGTACCTGCAGGAAACTCAATCATTGAGCATGTTCAATATAGAAATCAATAGATTTCTGGATAAGAATGACATCAAGTGATATGGAGATAGTGGGGAAGAAAATCGCAAGAGGTAGATGATTAGCCATGGCCTTTTTGAATGGTGGAGCAGGCTTCTTAGGCTGAATGACTTACTCTATTTCCTACATTCCCAAGTAAAACTGTCCTTGAGCTTTAGTGTCTAATGCCATTATAATTAACAGGGTTATTATTTGCCATCTGTTGCCAACATTTAGAACCTGTTATCTCACTTGATTTCTTCACCAAAGAGGAAGACTCCTCAAAACCTTTATTTCACTCCTTGGTTTACGTGTATTTTCAGGAATGTGAATTAGCTCCCTGAATAGCACCTTGCCTCATCAGTCTTTGCACTAATAATAGTTGCAATTTCCTTCACAGAGTAAGCTTAAGGTTAAGTTTAAAACCCCTTAGTTTTTACCATTTTATCTGAGACTTTACAATTGGCCAGATATTTTCACTTCATTTATTTTTACTGAAGTGAGTTATGGAAACTCTTGAAAGAACAGTGTAATGGGAAATCAATTACTTGGATGATGTTAGTTGATGTTCTTGTTTTGGTTTACTGGTACGAAATTACAGTATGGACAGAAACTGCTTCATATTTTGTAGGAAAATTGACATTTGGATTTATTTGCAAAGTCAGTATATTCTCAAATTTGTATAGCACAGTTCGTTGGAAACTTTGAATTCCAGTTGATAACATTGGGAGAGAGGAGCTATTCTGAAGCTATCTGAGAGGCTGGTCAGCATGAGGTAGCTGCAGCCCATTGAGAGATGTTTGAGTTCAAAACAAAAGCTGATCAATAGCCTGAATGTTGCACTTGGAAAAGTTCAATATTTGATTTGGAAGATTTTTGTTTTTAAATTGAATGTCAGTAGCTGTGCTGAAGATGTCCTAGCACACTGCTGTCTATCTCGTTCACAGTCCTTAGCTAATTCAATAAATGTATACAGTGACCTTTAAAGTTAACGTATTGGAAATTACCAATTAATGTCCCATCCTCCTATTTCTAACTATGATTGTGGAAACAGAAGATGATGTTACCAACACTTTCTCAGTACTACCAACAGCTTAAATTTACAGTTGATTTTTTTCATATTTGCCTCCTCTCACACCCACTGAATAGAAGTGCTGCATTCTTCACAATATAGATAAGGCCATTATAATACCTTGTCATAATATAGTTATATTTTACATAATAGCCTTTTGTTTGTTTTGAAGACTAGGTTGCTTTTATCTGTTAATATACATTTATTTTCTATAAATTCATTTTTTAAGACATTTTAGACTAATGAGTTTCTATTCTTGAACCTTTCAAGGACTGGAACAGTTTTGAACAGGAATATACAGTATCTAGTTTGTATTGTTTTCTAATATTGGAAAGTATACTAATTCTACTGCAAGAATGAGAAATTCGATAATAGAGCTTGATTTAGAACTGGTATCTTTTTTAAAGTTGCAACTTGTCCATTTTTCATTGCAGGTCAAATCTGTGAAAACTGGCTCTGTTTTCTGGACGATATGTTGCTGCTTGTCCTACTTCTACATGGTAAAGCAGATTAAATCCTATTCCGTTTTCCACTGAGTTTTATCAAAACTAAAAATAAGATGTGTTTTTATTGCTTAAATGGGTGAAACCTTTCTACTGTTCAGTCTGCATCCTGATGTGCCCTCTTCTCACCAGACATCTTTTTCCTCTTGTTAAAAATAAATTGTGTTTGCAGCGATTCAGGAGTGACGCAGCAAAATGATTGCATAATGTATCTCAAGTCCCTGTGAAATCCTAATCTCTATCCTGACTCACATTTACCAAATATCTTTCAAGTAGTTTTCAGTATGATCAGTAATGACTAAATTGCAGAATGTACAGTTGATGTGTTACAACCAGGTGAGAAGGAATGAGCTGACTCCCCTTTTATTCTTCTGTTCAGTTTATGCAATAAAGGTTTGTTTAAAATTTTCCCCTTTCTCAAGTCCAAGTATATTTACTTTTTAACAAGGAGCCAATTAAACTAGGTTTCCCTGGAGCCTAAAAATAAGTTTCAGTTTTTGAAACCCAATGGTGGATGGGATGGGGAGAAACGAATAAAAAATATCTCACGTGCACACATCGTTAGGAGTCCAAATAAAAGTCAAATGAATATGATAAATCCAATGAACATATGAGTAAACATTGCCTATCTTAAGTTAGGTGATTGCAGTAGAACTCCAGGGTTGGCTTTGTTCTGTTTTCACTCTGATGAAGGAGATACCCTTTGCTTGTTTCCAGAGAGAAAGAGAGGTATATGTTTGACTCTGCAGAAGTAATTTAGAAGACTGGTTGTTTCTGTTGGCTGCTTTTCTATTTGTCAGAGCCAATTTTTAAAGTAATTTTTGTGCATTTCCAGAAGAGAATTCAATTGGCATGTCTGGCTCCTAAGTCCATTTTACTTTCATCTCAGAAACCTTTCAATACCTTCTTAGATATAAATCAACAAGCGATAGCTTTTGGATCTCTGATGAATAGCAGTTTCATTTGTCTGCACAAAACACAGTGATTTCGTGTCTTTCAAATGTCTCTGTTTGAAATTGGTCTTGACGGATTTTAAGCTTGGTTATTTCAAAGTATGCTGCAGATTTGGTGTGTCCACTTTTGTTATCCACTTTTGGTTATAATGATAGACAGCATTGACCTAGTGAATACTTTCTATCACTTGTATTATACATGTGGCTAAACAAAATTATGTGCAACGAGAACTAAGGAATGTACCTGATGACACTTGCAGCTTCCTTTTAGTATTGTACTTTGTGAGCATTATTATTTGATTTTAATCTTTTCTCAATTCTGTTCATTGATTAAGCACAATAAGGCTAAAATGATGTTTTAACTAGTGAAAGCCATCAAAACAATTTAAAAGTTTAAAGCTTGTTAATTAGTTGCAAGTAGGCTTACATTCACATTGCAAAGAAGTTACTGTGAAAATCCTAGTTGCCATACTCTGGTGCCTGTTTGGGAACACTGAGAGAATTTAACATAGCCAGTTCACGTAACCTGCACATCTTGGGGCTGTGGGAGAAAACTGGAGCACCCAGAAGAAACCTATGCAGACACGGGGAGAATGTGCAAACTCCACACAGTCAGTGACCCAAGCCAGGAATCGAACCCGGATCTCTGGTGTTGTGAGGCAGCAGTACTAACCACTGTGCTATCATGTGGAAAAATACAGCTTTATTGTAGCTGTATTTTATTATAGCTGTATTCCAAAGACAAGATTTCTATATTTACCAAAGCCTTCAATTGGATTAAACATCTCGCTCCAAAAAGAGAAGCTTCATAACCTGCTCATGTGAAAACAGACCTAGAAAAATGAATAGTAGCAAAATACGGGAAATCTGAAATAAAAACCCCGCAGATCTGGCAACATTTGGGGAGAGGAAAAACACAGTTAACATAGAGTCTGGCATTGCTTTAGTCATAGAAAATGTCTAATTAGGCACTGTTTTCCCTGAGTTGAAAATGCAAATTCATCTCTGGTCAGGTCAGTGTTATTTGGGGAATTTATGCTCTCTTTGCTGAAATTGGCCTGAAATATTTCAGCTTCTTTCATAAAAGAAAGCAGCTTCAGAACTATCAATCTTGTTTCAGGATGAAATCATTGTTTAGGATTTGTGACTTGTCACAACATTGTAACTGCTTCCTTGAATCTGATTCTGAGTGGTGGCATTCACATTGAAATTGCACTGTGTAGAAACTAGTGATATAGATGTCAATGTATTTTAACTCCTTTGACGTTTTCTGTAAGTTTTTCATTCACATTTTAGCATGAATAGCATAAATAATTTTCTACTCCATTTTGCCACGCTTAAATGCCATCATCTTGTTCCTTCCCTTCCCGTGCTGCCATCATCCTTTCCTCAGCCCATCACATATCTCATGGAAGCAATCTCTCTAGCAAGGCTAATTTTGTCAGGTTGCCCTCCCCTTATTGTTTCTGAACTCCTTCAACATGTTCTCCCACCCTGTTGCTATTGTCACTAACTGTTGGCAGCCGTACGTGTATCATAAGCTTAAGTGATCAGTACTCCATGTGCACCAGGCACCACTCACCAAATAAACCTAGTAACAGACATACTGCTTTAATCTGACTGATCTGGACAGAGAAAAATTGTATTGCTATAAATTTTAACGAAGTACAAATTTGGTTATAATTGTGCACCTAGATCTGGGTAATCTAGAAAATGAATTTTTAGTCAATCTCCTCTACGAAATAAGTCAGAGAGTGGCATTGATCAGCAACTTATCAAATCGCTCAACCTAATGAGATGATGCAAATACCTTCCTGCTTCTGAATTAAATAGTAATGTAGTAACTCCACATTGTCCCAATTTAAAATCCAATTACCCAGCTCCAACCATATTCTTTCCACAGCCCATCAGGGAGTGATGTGAATGTATGTGGAGATGAATTATCTGTTCTTTGCCCAAACCCAAGAACATCTGCTAAACTTTGGACCTCTACCTGTCAATTTGTGAGATGATGAAACATCCCCAACCTGCAAGATGAATACTCAGGACCGAAAAACCAAGAGGTGGACAAGGAAAGCCATGTATTTTACCTGTTTGAGCTGCTGTAGTGTGTTTGTGATTTCAGTACTGCTTGAGCCATGGTAATGTTTATTATTTTCATGTAAACTTTATTTCTGTTTCATATTAACTTGTATTTTGAATGTCGATTTCAGGTATCCGCGTGGGGTGGCTACGTGTTCATCATCAACCTTATCCCTTTACACGTGTTTGTATTGCTACTGATGCAGAGATTCAGCAGAAGGATCTATATAGGTCAGTAAACTCTCTCCATAGTTATTCCTTTCCAAAATAATTTTGCAAATACTTGCAACCCCGATTTAAGTTTGACTGCAGTTGGAGTAGATCTGTATTTATTTTTGTGTCCTTACTGTATAACACGGTTATGGTATTTAGCTCGGTGTTCGCATTCCAATCTGGTAAGTAAACTAATCAAGATACAATGGTAAAGCTAAAAGTCAATTGGCCAACTGAACTAGGGCTGATCTATTTTCCTTCTAAATTTGGCTAACTCACTGGGGTTATTAAATGTAGTTTCATGCAATCTGTCATTATCCAGACTGCGTCGAGAATTTCCAAGCAAGACTTGTGTTAATAGGTAGTGTTCAACAGTTTCTTTACTAGCTTTCTTTACTTAACAGGGCTAATCTGTTCAAGAGCACTGAAGCAATGCACCTTGGAAATCACATGTGTTGAGGGGGGGGGGAAATATCCTTCATTGGAAAACTAAAGCTTTTAAACATTTTGCCAAATCAGAAAGTCCAGTTGTGATTTGCAAATGCCAGTTCTATATGGTTTGAAATTTCCCTCCCTCCATTTGAGTAGTAGATACCTTGAGCTGCGTTCTGGGAGTCATAGCCAGTGGAGCGCCAACACTGCGAGCTCAGACACTAGAGAGGCAGTCAGTACAATAGAGGCATTGGAAAATGTTTCCTCATGGATCAGTGAGATTATATTTTGAAATGCTATTTTTCAAAACTATATAAAGTTGATAAATGATAATTGTAAATGTGTTCAAGAAATCGTCTGACCATTATATTTTGCCATGTTTTCCTATTTAAATGTGGGCTAGGGGTGGGTTGTTTACTGGTGCTTATTTGCTGATTTTTCTTGGTGTGAGTCCTCTTGCTTTTAATGTGTGAACCAGTGTGACTTTCAGTTGACTATTGCTTTATGAAAAGAGTGTTTGGAGTAACAAAGTGGAAGTATGGCAGGTACTTGAGGCATATTACTTTAAAAATAATATTGAATGCAAATTTCATTTTTATTTCCAACTATATAAATGGTGGACTGGGTGGTTTTTGTGCATTTGAGGGAACTAACTTGTAATGCCTGCAATTTTAGTTTCATGAAGAGAATTTACTTTGACCTTACAGCAAATACTTCTTTCATAATTTTGTTGATGAATGATTATGCACAGTACTAAAAGTATGTTGCTTGGGTAGAGTGATAAAACTGAAGCTGCCTTAGAAAAGAGAGGTTGAGAGGAGATTCTATTGAGGTGCTTAACATCATGGGATCATAACTCTAGAGTCAGAAGGAGGCCATTTGGCCCATTAAGTATGCACTGATAACAATCCTACGTAGGCCCTATCACTGTAACCCTACATATTTACCCCACTAATCCCTCAATTACCCATTCCAGGTCACTAGGGGAAATTTAGCACCTAACCTGCACATCTTTGGAGTATGGGAGGAAACTGGAGTACTCAGAAGAAATCCTTGTAGACATGGGGCAAACATGCAAAATCCACACAGACATGGATGTAATCTGGGAAGCAGCAGTGTTAACCATTGTACCACCTAGATCATAAAGGATCTGGACTGAATGGATATGGAAAAACTGTCCCCATTGGCAGAAAGGTCAAGCACTCAAAGGATACCAGTTCAGCAAAATGACTAAAAGCAATATGAAGAAAAATTTCTTTAAATGGTTAGGATCTAAATTGCACTGCCCAAGTGTAGGTTTGTGGTAAATTCAGTCATCGCTTTAGAACGGTATTGAATAATTATCTGAAAAGAAAATATTTGCAAGGCTTTGGGGAAAATGCAAGGAGAGTGGCTTCTCTTGTGCTGTGTAACCATTCTATGATTATGTTAATTCCTTGTCAACTTTACTCTATCACATTTTAATTTTAATATTTATTTCTGGAAGAAATTGCTGTCATCCTAATTTGCCAGAAGATGGCAGCGTGAACTAATGTCTGCTTGACATTCAGATAATGCATTAGATAGGAATCTTGACATTCTTTATAAAAGGAGTGTTTCATTAATCTTTTAAAGTCTCATGTAGCAGTGAGTTCAAAGCGTATCCAAAAATAAATGTCATGCAAAATTAATGAATTAACTACATAGCATTTCAAAAACCGTTTACCTGTGAGATCGGATGTAATGAATATTTTAATGTGAAATTAAGTAAACACAGCTGCTGTTGGAAGGAATGCATTGGTGGATAAAAAGAAGTGAGCTGCAGACAATTTCACTGGGGATGACCTAAATCTTGTGCAGTTATGCAGAGTATACAAACATCTCGTATATGGTACATGCAATATATGCCACACAGTAACTGTTCAGAGTGTAATGATTTCACTCCTTGTAATTTCCAAAAATGGCTAAATACCAGACATAGTCCTTCCTTGGCAAACATGGCTTTGTATGTTGGCTTTGGGAAACAAATGAGATTTATTTCTTGGCAAGTGATGATTTTGTACCATCTTCAGGGAGAGTATTAATGAGAAATGGAACATTATAAAGGTTGGATTGAAACTCCAGATATATATGCACAGGATGTATTATTTCACTTACTGTGAACCAGAACGTGACATTTCAATTGAAATGACAAAATGCACTGCCCCTGACATGAAAATAAATTTGCAAATAAAATGCTCACACCATACTGGCCTCATTGATACAAACTCGGGATGTAGAATAAAAAAAAATTGAAGCATGTTGGGGCTGTAAGCTGTCTAAGTTTTGTACTGACTTGGTATTAAAGAAGAACAAAGAACAAAACAGTACAGGAAACAGGTCCTTTGGCCCAACGAGCCCGCGCCGCCACCTCGATGTTCCCACTTCTACCCATGTGATCCCTGTCTATGTTTATAGATCTATGCCTTGAAACCAAATTTGGTTTCAATCAGCCTAAGAGCACAATTTTGAAATGTGGGAGGAAACCGGAGCACGTGGAGAAAACCCACGCAAGCACGGGGAGAATGCGCAAACTCCCACAGACACAGGCCCAAATCCATGTATCTGCACATTATCATTGTCATATGATACATATGTTGTGATGGTCATTGTCACATGTTTTGAATCTGTTAGTATTTTAAAACAATGTATATAATCTTCATATAAAAGATCAATGTACTGTGCAAAATATACTATAAATCGTTTTCTTGAAAGATGTAATGTTCTACTTCAGGATAACATTGAAAGATAAAATTAATTTTTTTAAAGATAAGTGTGTATCATCTTTGTCATCATGGATTTTTCTTGCTCTTTCCTTTTGGATAATAAGTAGGAGTTGTTTTAAGAATAACTGGATACTTCTATTATTATCCTGTCCCCACACAGCCTGATGACCTCTAACAGGTGCTAAGATTAGAAACTCATAAGCATGTGACATTGAACCTACATGCTATCATCCTATGGTATCTAACGCTGGCATCGAAATAAGCATATGACAGGGCCGGGTGTGTGAACTACCTATTTCTTTACATTAAGCTACTTTGCTAACAAAATAGACAATTTACTTCCTGATCTCTGCTAATACTGTTATTGACTTGTGCATAGTATTTCTCTCCACTCAAGTTAGCATTGCTGAAAGACATTTATTTACCCTGATAATCCCCCCAGACACTAAGTCAATTTAACACAGCCAATCCACCTAACCTGTACATTTTTGGAGTCAGGAGCACCAATGTCAATAGAAAACAACCATATCCATTGGGCCTGTTGCTCAATGTGAATGGACACCTTGTTCGAAAGTAAGCTAAAAATACCCTTCCTTAACTTTGGTATGAGTGATGAGCTGCCACGTGACCTTTACAACAGGGTTCATCTTCCCATGCACAGACGTAATGAGCCTTATGGTGTACCTGAGACACACAAAAATGATATTCCTTTATGCTTTATCTTCACTATGATCAGTTCTGCATAGCATGAATTGGCCAAACGGTTGGTCAGGTTGTCACAACTGAGTAATTTTTGCAGATACATTTGCTCACTATGCAAACTTGATGCTGAAATAGGACACATTAAAGGCACCCTACAGGATAATGGATACTCTGATCAGATAAGTTTAAACTCATGACTGAGCCTAAAGCTGTCACGTTTGGCACTGAAAAGTTCCCATTCTACCTCTGATTATCCTGGAAGGGCAAAGCATCTCAAAAATTTGAGCACCACACATGAAGCTAGCTGTTTGACACTGTTGCTATGAAGTAGCAACACTCGTATTATTTGCCATTAACAGGATGCTGCCATCAAACCAAAATAACATTATGCCCATCGCACATAAGTAATGTGGTATGAATTTCAGTGCCAGTGCAATGCTACATATGTATGGCTTAAATCCCAGAGATGAGCAGTTGTATCAAATGGCCTCTTCCTTCTGCCGTTTGCAATCAGCAAAGTACAGACTGTATCCAACTAGTCTGTTTGCAAACATTGTCCAACATTAGGTGTAGGGCACGATTTTCCTAGCCCATTGTGCCACTTGAATGGTGGAAAATGTCAGCAGGAGGGCTGCAATGGGATTTGTGACTGGGCATCCAGCCAGTTGTGACTTTCTCAAGCATTTTTTTGTAATGGCATAATCAACCTTGTGCCAGAAAACAATGTGAAACTGCTTACTATGTTGAAATTCACATTTGAATCTCACTAGGGCTAGCCAAAGTTTCTGTCCCCAGCAAAGAGGACCAGGTATGATGCCTCTCTGATGGATGCAGGGGCATTAAGGCCACCCTGAGAGGTCAGGGCAGGAGGATGCCCCTTGGGCAGTGCTAGCATGGCACTGACCATTAGGCATTGCCAAGGGAGGCAGGGCCAGACTGAGGATCGGCCGATCAATGGTGGTAGATAGGGGGAACTTTTGCACAGCAATCAGTTTTTGTGGGAGGTGTGGTTGGGACTGTCAATTCGGGGGAGGGGGGAATCATCAGGAAGCGCGCAGTGGGAAGCCATCGCATGCCAATAGGTCAATCTGTTATGTTTTCATTGTATAGAGATGTTGGCGTTGGACTGGGGTGAACACAGTAAGTCGTCAGACCATCAGGTTTAAGTCCAACCGATTTATTTGATAGTAAACTCACAGTGTGTGACTTGTGAGTTTACTATCAAATAAATCGGTTGGACTTAAACCTGGTGTTGTCAGACTTCTTACTATGTTTTCATTGTGCCAGTGTTATTATTTCATGCCTCTTTCTCAAGAGTTGTGAGAGACGAAATGAATATCTGATGAAACCACTTTCAGCTTGCATAAAATCAAAACTAATACTGGACATGATAACTTTAAGGCAAAGGGCTTGTGAAATTACCTGGAATATTGGAAAAGCACAGGGAGCAGAATTGAAAGCTTGTTGAGAAGCATGTGGCACAAATACCTTTCAAATGACAAGAATTGCTTTCCTCAATAGCTGGAGGAAATGAACTAATTAACATTTAACACTTGTTTCCTGAGTTCCCTGGTAGAGACCACAATTGCCCCCTTGAGCATTTTTAACCCAGAAACAGCAAACTGATCTTATTAAATGGTATTGAAAATTGTGTGAAACAAGAATCAAAATCTGGAAGTTTGTCAGTATAGTCTTTCATAGCAACATAAGAGTGAACCGTTTGGCCCTTGAATGTGCTCCTCCATTCAAATGGATCAAAACTGATCATGTACCTTAATGTTATTTCCTGCACTATCCCATATCCTTTAATATCTAGAAATCTATCAGTCACCATCTCGAACATACAGTGCCTCCATAGCCTACTGGGATGGAGAATTCCAAAGATTCACCACCACCTGAGTTGGGGGCAGCACAGTGCTAGAGCACTGCACAGCGCTAGAGGCCCGGGTTCAATTCTGGCTTGGGCACTGTCTGTGCAGAATCTGCACATTCTCCCCACATCTGTGTGGGTTTCCTCCAGGTGCTCTGATTTTCTGTGTCCAAAGACGTGCTGGTTAGATGCATTGGCCATACTAAATTTTCCCTCAGTGTACCTGAACAGGCGCCAAAGTGTGATGACTAAGGGATTTTCACAGTAACTTCGTTGCAGTATTAATTTAAGCTTACTTATGACTAATAAAAAAAAGAAATTTCACCTCCCCTCAGACGTAAATGGCCTACCTCTTGTTCTAAGATGTATCCCTTGGTTCTTGACCTCCCAGACAAGGAAAACACCTTTCCTGCATCTACCCTGTGGAGCCCTGTAAGAATTTTATATGTTTTGAGAATATTACTTTTAACAAAACCATAAGCTTTAATCCAGTAAGGGTGAGTATGCCATTTCACTTAACCCAATGTTCCATGCTTTCAAAGCGACTTTCTTTAAGAAATTTGGATTATATTTCAATCAATGACATGCAGTAGCACCAATATGTTTTGAATGTTCTTGAAGCACGCATTAAGATCCGATACAAGTTGGCTTTATATTTCTGTCAATGTATTGTTCCTTATTTCTCTGCCTTGAGAAACATTGAATTTTTACTTTATTGGAGGATGATCCTTTCGGTCTCTTTAATGCATTATTTCTGTGCACAATTCTGTAATCAAAGGGTGTTAGCCTCTCACTAGTCTCTTGCAGTGCTGCTAATAATTGGTTATGCCCTGAGATAACCCCCAGGATGTGCTTGGAATTTCTCTCATGCTGAGCTCCAAGAGCTGCAACACTGAGCTTTGTGATTATACTATGTGAAAATTATGGGAAACCCAAACAATAGAATTGAACAGTGGTATTTATTCATTTGTTTGTGGCGTGTTGGCATCACTGGCTGGATCAATATTTATTGCCCATCCTTGCTTACGTCACTGGAGAAGATATTTTTGAGAGTTAACCACCTTGTTGTGAATCTAAAGTCACGTGGCTATATCAGATAAGGATGGCCGATTTCCCTCCCTAAAGGACCAGATGGGTTTTTACAATGATTGCTAATGGTTTCGTGGACTCTTGATTCCAGATTTTTTTTATGTAGTGACAATACCAGTATATCAGTGCCACCATGCTTGATAGTAAACAGTTGAATATGGTTTTGTGCCATTACATAGTTATTTAGGTTTCATAGTAGGAAAAGGTGTATTCTATATTTTTCGCAATGTAGTCAAAAATTTTATAGTCAATCAGTCTTTATTCTTTTGAGTATGGATATATCACAGTAATAACTAAATTGCTCACTGACATCTTTGAAAGATGTCCACAGTTTTTGCAACCTCAGTCATAATGTTGCTAAACTACGGTGTAAATCTAAATTTCTTGATCAGAATTATTTGCAGATGAGATTTATTAAGACTTAAGATATTCAACAACTTGCAGAATAGAATTGGAAGCAGTGTTAAAGATGAGACTCTTTGTAGCAGGTTCTACAAATTCTGACGGTAAACAGCACATTCGTGGCAAAATGAATAGAGAGCTAGTGTATGAATGGGCTTTTGAATTATAAAGATGGAGTCAACTGTTGGGCATAATCCAATTTGATTAAATTAGTCGTAATGTAACAATGGCATTTTTCAATGTAATAGTGAAAAAAGGGATGAAGCTACATGTATATCTCAACTTTCACGTACTTATAATGTAGTACTTCTGAAGAGTAGGCATAGTTGTAGGGAAACAGCCATCTTGCAGACAACAAGGTCCCCTAAACAACAGTGAGATGGAAGATCTGGTAATATTTTGGTGGTATTTTGTTGAGGAATCAATGTTGGCCAGGATATCAAGAGAACTCCCCTGTTCTTTGAATAATGCCATGGGATTTCCTGCATCTACCTGAAAAGCCAATAAGGATTCTTTGTTTAATATCTTTTGAAATCCCATATGGCGTTCAACAATTGATTTTGCTAATATTTTAATCTGGAAAAATAATTTACCCTGATTAATCAATTCAACACATAACTATTTGTTTATTTGCTAACTGGCTGTCAATTTTTTTTATTTTGAAGGTGGGTTGGCTCCCACCTGTATACAAAGTAACAAGAGGAAATTTATTTTTTCGGCTCTGTAGGAGATAGGGTAGCATTAGAAGAAAGAACAATTTATCATCTTTCTTGTATGGAAGGTGGCTGTAATTTTTATGCAAGGTAGGATTTTACTCTTCTAGATTCTTAAAATCCATTTACAGATATCACATTTAGAAATATGGATAGTTATAACCTTTATGAGCCTATATTTAATTACTCATTTTATGCAAGGTTTGTGTTTCTAGCTCCATGGCATCTTGATATTTCAAATTTATCTTTTGTTGTTCATTTGGTTGCGGCAGTGTTCATATTCTGCAGATTAAGGAGGATTTGTTGGAATTCCAATGGTTTTGAATATATAACCTTTTCATAGGATGTAATCAGTTGTAGCATGTTTTGGCAGAGTTGAATTTGGAGCGGTGATAATATTTGTACATTGTTACTTTTTTTTTACAGCTTACAGCACCTTCTACATTGTGGGCTTAATATTATCAATGCAAGTACCATTTGTGGGCTTTCAACCAATCCGAACCAGTGAACACATGGCAGCAGCAGGTGAGTGACTTCATTTTTAGATAGTGTTTTAACTCTGAATACTGCTTTCCCGAGCTGTACGAATCTTGACAGGTGAGTATCATACGTTTCTATCAGGGACTATCTCCCCAAGGTCACTTGCTTATTCCTCCCTGTACATTATGCTAATTTCTGCTTTTAATCAGAAAATTATTTGATATAATAAAGTGAAGTTGAATGCCCAGGAAGTTCAGATAAATTACTTAGCGTACATGCTCCATGTTTATGATTAGACTACTTATCAGCATCATTATTGTTTTGCTTTCAAGATTGAGTCAGTACAAAGGAGAGGCCATGTATATAGTTCTGATGTAATTTGTAAGCATCTGAGAACGTTAACATAGAACGTAGGACACTACAGCACAAACAGGCCCTTCGGCCCACAAGTTGTGCTGATCATATCTATACCTATCAGGCCATAGAACTATCTGTAACTCCCAATCCCATTAAATCCCATGTTCTCATCCAGAAGTCTCTTAAAAGACCCCAGTAAGTTCACCTCTACCACCAATGACGGCAACCGATTCCATTCACTCACCACCCTCTGAGTGAAAAACTTACCTCTAACATCTCCTCTGTACTTGCCCCCGAGCGCCTTAAATCTGTGTCCTCTCGTAGCGACCATTTCAGCCCTGGGAAATAGCTTCTGAGAATCCACTCTATCTAATAAACCTCTATCAGGTTGCCTCTCAACCTTTGTCTCTCCAGGGAGAAGAGACCTAGCTCTCTCAACCTATCTTCATAAGGCATGCCCCCCAATCCAGGCAACATCCTTGTAAATCTCCTCTGCACCCTCTCAATAGCTCCCACGTCCTTCCTATAGTGAGGTGACCAGAACTGCACGCAATACTCCAAGTGAGGTCTGACAAGGGGCTTATAAAGTTGCAGCATTACCTTCTGACTCCTAAACTCAATTCCTCTATTAATGAAGGCCAGTACACCATACGCCTTCTTGACCACATCCTCCACATGCGGGGCAGATTTAAGAGACCTATGGACCCGGACCCCAAGATCTTTCTGCTCCTCAACACTGCCAAGACTCCTACCCTTGATATTATACTGCTTCATCCCATTGGTCCTGCCAAAATGGACCATCACACATTTATCCGCATTGAAGTCCATCTGCCACTTCTCCGCCCAGCCTTGCATCCTATCTATGTCTCGCTGCAACTTCAAACATCCCTCCAGACTATCCACAACACCACCAACCTTCGTATTGTCGGCGAACTTAATAACCCACCCCTCCACTTCCTCATCCAGGTCATTTATGAAAATGACAAACAGCAAGGGTCCCAGAACAGATCCTTGGGGCGCTCCACTGGTGACTGACCTCCATGCAGAAGAAGACCCATCCACAACTACTCTCTGCCTTCTATAGGCAAGCCAGATCTGGATCCACAAGGCCAAAGCCCCTTGGATCCCGTGGCCTCTCACCTTCTTAAGAAATCTTGCGTGGGGGACTTTATCAAATGCCTTGCTGAAATCCATGTAAACCACGTCCACTGCTCTTCCTTTGTCAATGTGTTCAGTCACATTTTCGAAGAATTCAACTAGGCTCATAAGGCACCATCTGCCCTTAACAAAGCCGTGTTGACTATTCCTGATCATGTTGAATTTCTCTAAATGCTCATAAATCCTATCTCTCAGAATCCTCTCCATCAACTTACCGACCACTGAGGTCAGACTCACTGGTCGGTAGTTGCCCGGGCTATCCCTATTCCCCTTCTTAAATGGTCTATATTATACAAATTGTCTACATATGCTATATCTGTGGCTATTCAATGCTCCTCACTGTTTGTACATAAGCTTGTCAACTCAACCTGAGTATATCTGAAAGACAAGGTTTTAATCTAAGAGTTCATAAACTCAAGCAAGATTATTTGCTTTAAACTGCACTTATTCATGAATGCAAGAATACAAGATAAAGGCAGGAATCTACCATATGACCTACGGAGCCTGTTCTCCCATTCAATACAACCATGGCTGACTTTGAGCTTTAGTTCTAATATCCTGTCTGCTCCCATTCAATCCTTGAGGCACCAAACATTTGTCTATCTCAGCATTAAATATATTCAACAATGAAATATATTTCGATGGAGACGGGAGAGGTTCCAGAGGATTGGAGGATTGCGGATGTGGTCCCTATTTTCAAGAAAGGGAACAGGGATAGTCCTAGAAATTACCGACCGGTGAGTCTGACCTCAGTGGTTGGTAAGCTGATGGAGAGGCTTTTGAGGGACAAGATTTACGAGCATTTGGAGAAGTTTAGGTTATTAGAAATAGTCAGCATGGTTTTGTAAAGGGCAGGTTGTGCCTTACAAGCTTAATTGAGTTCTTCGAAAATGTGACAGAACACATTGACGAAGGAAGAGCAGTGGACGTGGTGTACATGGACTTCAGCAAGGCATTTGACAAGGTCCCCCACGCAAGACTTCTTGAGAAGGTGAGAGGGCATGGGATCCAAGGGGCTTTGGCCTTGTGGATCCAGAACTGGCTTGCCTGCAGAAGGCAGAGGGTGGTTGTGGATGGCTCTTTTTCTGCATGGAGGTCGGTCACCAGTGAGTGCCCCAGGGATCTGTTCTAGGACCCTTGCTGTTTGTCATTTTCATAAATGACCTGGATGAGGAAGTGGAGGGATGGGTGAGTAAGTTCGCCGATGACACGAAGGTCGTGGTGTTGTGGATGGTCTGGAGGGATGTCAGAAGTTGCAGCAGGACATCGACAGGATGCAAGACTGGGCGGAGAAGTGGCAGATGGACTTCAACGCGGATAAATGTGTTGTGGTCCATTTTGGCAGATCCAACGGAATGAATGAGTACACTATCAAAGGTAGGAGTCTTAGCTGTGTGGAAGAGCAGAGGGATCTTGGGGTCGGGTCCATAAGACTCTCAAATCGGCCTCCCAGGTGGAGGATGTGGTTAAGAAAGCTTATGGTGTACTGGCCTTCATTCATCGAGGGATTGAGTTCAGGAGTCAGGAGGTAATGCTGCAGCTTTATAGGACCCTTGTCAGATCACACTTGGAGTACTGTGCGCAGTTCTGGTCGCCTCACTATAGGAAGGACGTGAAAGCTATTGAAAGGGTGCAGAGGAGATTTACAAGGATGTTGCCTGGATTGGGAGGCATGCCTTATGAAGACAGGTTGAGGGAGCTGGGACTGTTCTCCCTGGAGAGACGAAGGTTGAGAGGCAACCTGATAGAGGTTTACAAGATGTTGAGAGGACTAGATAGGGTGGACTCCCAGAGATTATTTCCCGGGGCTGAAATGGTCGCGACAAGAGGGCACAAATTTAAGGTGCAAGGAAGCAAGTACAGAGGGGATGCTAGAGGAAAGTTTTTCACTCAGAGGGTGGTGCGTGAATGGAATTGGCTGCCATCGGTGGTGGTCGAGGCGAACTCGCTAGGGTCTCTTAAAAGACTTCTGGATGAGTATATGGGATCCAATGGGATTGGGGGTTATAGATAGGTCTATGGCTGGGTAGGTTTTGATGTGTTCGGCACAACTTGTGGGCCGAAGGGCCTGTTTGTGCTGCAGTGTTCTGTGAAACATTCACTATCCTTGAGATAGAGAATTCCAAAGATCCACAACTCGGATGAGAAGAAATTTCCTCTCAGCTAAATCCTAAGTGATCAACGCCTTGTCTTGAAATAGTGCCCCTGTCTCCTGGATTCCCAGTCAGTGGAGACAAGCTGTTTACCCTTCAGATTCTTATGCTGCAATGAGGTCACCTTTCATTATTCTAAACTCTGGAGAATATAGGCCCAATTTACTCAGCACCTTGTCACAGGAGAGCCTTCCAACCAATCTAATGAAACTTCACCTCAGTAAAAATACTGAATATTTTCTTAAATATGGGGATCTAAACTGCACATAATGCTCCAAGTATGGTCTCACCTGACTCCTGTGCAGTTTGTCAGCAGTCTCCAGTTGAAAGGCTGAGAATAGTGGAATGCTGCATGTTGGGCCCTGTAACAAGATTATTCTCATACTCCAATTCTTTGTAATAAAGGCCAGCCTGCCATTTATCTTCTGAACATCACCATTTACAATTTTCACGTCTTTTAAAAAAATATTCTGTTGTGGCATTCTTATGACCAAAATGAGAAAACTCACGTTTCTCTAAATTATAATCCATCGGCTATCTTAGTGCCAACTCATCTAAAATGACAATATTTCTTTGCAATTTCAATGTCCTCCTCACAATTTACATTTTCACCTAGCTTTGTATCATTGGGAAACTTGGATACGTTGCTCTCAGACTCTTTTGTCTAGGTTATTTAGATTGTAAACAGTTAAGGCCGCAGCACTAATCCTTGTGACCACTTCACTAGTTACCTCCTCCTAACTTGAGGATATGACATAATTAGGACAACAAAATGCTTTTGAATGTACCCTCCTTAAGGACTACCATGCCTTCTAACTTTTTCATTTCTCACCTTTAAAAACTGTAAACTAATGCTAAAATGTTTACTTTGACCTGTATGTTTTAATGGCTGTTTGAGCCTAAAATTTTTCTATTTAATACTTACACTCATTAGAAATAAACAGTAAATGTTCAATTCTGGCAGCATCTGTAAAGGGAGAAAAGAGCTAGTGTTTTGAGTCCAGATACCTTTGTCAAAGCTTTGAAACACCAGTTCTTTTTTTCTCCTTACAGATGCTGTCAGACCTCCTGAGATTTCCCAGTATTTTGTCTTTTGGTTTCAGATTCCAGCATCTGCAGTAATTTGCTTTTATGTTCAGGAGTGAATATAAAACATGTTAATCACAAGTGAAACAAATTTACTACCAAATTTTTAAATTTACTGATGAAAGTCATCAAAAGGTTTCATAAAGTTTAGTTGCCATGTAACTCTTAGTTTTCTACTAACGAGATGAGGGAGGATTCCCCTGTACCCACTGTGAAACCTTGTATCCTGGTAACTTTGAATATCCAAAATGTTTAATTGCCTTGAATAGCCAAACATTTTTAAAAGAACCTTGCTTTTGATCAGATTTATTTCGTAATCACTGTGAAATATATCCCGAATGAACTAATTAAACAATTTTGTTGAATTTTGAACTTACCAATACTTGTTAGTTAGGAGAATGCAAATTGTTTTAACTTCTCTTCCTGTTTCTATCAGGTGTATTTGCCCTGATGCAAGCATATGCCTTTTTGCAGTATTTGAGAGACAGGCTGACAAAGCAGGAGTTCCAGACTCTGTTTTTCTTGGGGGTGTCTCTTGCTGCTGGAGTGGTGTTTCTGAGTGTTATTTACTTAACTTATACTGGTAAGTCTAACATAACTGTCACTTTATCATTTTTTCTCTCTCCCTCCAATTATGATTGCAGGATTGGCACCCAAATAGGCTCCATTATCAAAACCAGAAACCAGATTGCAATACTTGTTTATCTGGTGCAGCATGACATTCCTTGGATATGTTCACGTTGCCTAATCCAAGGACTGCCTTGTCATGATTGTCAAAATAAGATACTGTACATGTGTGTTCTTTGTGATCTCTTCCTGAGTGTGTAGGCTCCAGTTCCATGGCTGTCTTATAGCTTCAACTTAAAAACAATTAGATCAAATATAATATGTTAAGGGAAAATGAAAAGAAAAATTAAAAAATAGGACCAGCAAGCAGTGTATGAGAATAGGATGGTAATTGACACAAAAAGGAACTCAAAATCTTTGACCAGCATATAAATAGTAAGAGGTGGAGTGGGTCCTAATCCCTAGCTATGGGGGAGGTGCCAGAAAATTGGAGACCAGCAAATGTGTCTTATTGAAGAAAGGATGCAAGTTCAATCCTATTAGGCTAATTAATCTAACATCAGTTGTTGGTAAGGTTTTGGAATCCTTATCAGGGAAAAGAGTCAACAGGCTTTTATAGAGGTTTGAGTTAATTTAGAAGAGATGCTCGGATTTGTAAAAGACAGATTGTGCTTGACTAATTTAATTTGGGATGAAATATATCATTGAAGGTTGATGAAGGGAATGTGGTAGAAGTTGTCCATATGGATTTCAAGAAAGTGCTCGACTAGGTGCCACATAAAAGATTAGTTAACAAAACTGAGTCTAATACTCTGTGTTGTGTTTAGTTCTGGTCATCGCATTTTCAGAAGGATGCAAATGTCCTTTGAGTGTGCAGAGGAAATTTACCAGAATGTCCTCAGGGATGAGGGGGGTTTTAATACAAGGGTAGGTTGAAAAATTAAGGATTGTTCTTCTTGGAGCAAAGGAATTTGAGGAGAGTTTTCATAGAGGTGTATGAGATTACAACAGTTAAAGGTAGACCAGGAAAACATCTTTACTTTCCAATGTTACAAGGACTACGAATTTAACAGGTTGGGTTGGAGATGCAGGGGAATGAGAGGAAGAATTTGTTAATGTAGCTGGAACTTGCTGGCCACAATAGTGAATGTGAAAACAATGATTTCAAAATGGAAAGGAAGGGAATAAACTTCCAGGATTTCAGTGACCAAATGGAGGAGTGATTGATCGGATCATTCCACCTGATTGGATTGCTCCATAGGGCCGGGGCTTAACGTGAACTTGAAGGGCCAACTTGCTGTAAATGCTCTGACATAAATAGAATTGCAGTTGAGAGAATAGTGTACTAACTGTAGCACCTTTAGATTTTAGGAGAGAAGAAGAAAATGTGGTTTTAAGAATAGCTGTTTAGAGAGGTTTGACTTTATACAGTGTGATTATTACATTTGATATATCATTTAGCAAATGTTGCAGCTTCAAATAGTGAAATAGTGGTGGCAATGCAAAGAATGTAGCATTGTATTGTATTGGGGTTTCTGGGAAAAGAAATCTAGTTGCTGAGACTGTTTTACAATTTTCAGTATCTATAGGCATTTGGAGAGACAAAGACTGATTAGGGACAGTCAGCATGGACTTGTGAATAGAAAATCATGTATCACAAATTTGACTGAGTTTTTTGAAGGACCCAAGAAGGTGGATGAAAGCAATGCAGTTGACGTTGTCTACATGGACTTTAGCAAGGCCTTTGACAAGGTACCACAAGGTAGGTTGTTGCATAAGGTTAAATCTCACGTGACTTGGGGTGAGGTAGGCAATTGGATACAAAATTGGCCAATGACAGAAGAAGATAATTGTAGAGGATCATTTTTAAAACTGAAAGCCTGTTCCTGTGGTGTGCCTCAGGGATCGGTGCTGGGTCCATTGTTGTTTATCATTAAAATAATAATTTGGATGAGAATTTAGGAGGCGTGGTTAGTGAATTTGCAAATGACACCAAGATTGGTGGCATAGTGAACAAGGAAGGCGGTTGTTTAGGATTGCAACAGGATGTTGATCAATTGGGCCAGTAGGTTGATGAATGGCAGATGGAATTTAATTTGGATAAGTGTTAAGGTGCTGAATTTTGGTAGATCGAACCAGGGCAGGACTTCAGTTAATTATAGTGTTTGGGAAAGTTAAAGAACAAAGAAAGTTAGGGGTACAGGTTCTTAGCTCCTTGAAAGTGGAGTACTAGGTGGACAGGGTGATGAAGAAAGCATTTGGCATGTTGGGTTTCATTAATCAGAAAGTTGAACACAGGAGTTGGGATGTCTTCTTGAAGTTGTACAAGACATTGGTAAGGCCACACTTGGAGTACAGTTCTGGTTATCTTATTATAGAAAGGATATTATTAAACTAGAAAGAGTGCAGAAAAGATTTACTGGGATGCTACCAGGGCTTGATGGTTTGAGTTATAAGGAGAGGCTGGATGAACCGGGATTTTTTTTTCCCTGGAGTGTACAAGACTTGGGGTGATGTTATAGATGTCTATAAAATAATGAGGGACATAGATAAGGTAGATATTCAACATCTTTTTGCAATGGTAGGAGAGTCTAAAACTAAAGAGCATAGATTTGAAGAGAGATACAAAAGGGGTAATATTGGTTGTGTCCGGAATGATCTGTCCGAGATAGTAGAAGCGGGTACAACTTTGTCTTTAAAAAGCATTTAGACAGTTACATGGCTAAGATTAGTATAGAGGGATATGGGCCAATTGCGAGTAATTGGGACTAGCTTAATGGTTAAAAACTGGGCAATATGGACAAGTTGTACTGAAGGGCCTGTTTCCATGCTGTAAACTTCTATAACTCAACTTTATTCTTTACTGAGTCACCTCCCTCATGACTAATGTGGATACTCTTGAAAATTCATGGCTCCTCACTGAGTAGGTTGTTATTGTATGCAAGCTTGGATCCCTGATCTCAAAAATAAGTTTTTAATGGCAATTCAGAGACCTAGGTTTCTCAAGTTGCTAGAGCTGATGAAGTCAGACTCCTTGATTATGAAAAGATGGCTTGAAAATGACATCAGAGATGTATTGAAGAAAACGGATGCAGAAAATTTAAAACTGGCCTCAAACAATTAAATATCTCCTTTTGGAGTTAATGCGCTCATTAGTGCAGGAGAGGTCATTCAGCCCATTGAGTCTACACCAACTCTGACAGTGTGTCTTACCCAGGCCTTTTTCCCCTGCTCTATCCCTGAAACCCCACACATTTACTATGGGTAGTCGATCTAACCTACACACTTTGGACTGAGAGGAATACAGAGCATCTGAAGGAAACCCATGCAAATACTGGGGGAACATGCAAAGTCCACACAGATAGCCAAGGCCAGAATCGAACTTGGAAGCAGTGCTAACCACTGTATCACTGCAAAGATATGTAAAATATTTTTCTGGATGCTGAACTAACTAATTTTGGAAAAAACGGAAATAAATTTGTGGAAGCATCTTAACTACTTGATGTGGCCAGCATGTTGAAACCAATGAAGTACCACAAGTCACGCTTGTAGGAAACATGATCACCCAGCAAACTTCCACGAACAACAATGTGATAATGACTAATTTACCTTTGTGATGTAGGCTGAGAGAAATTTTGGCCAGGTCACCAAGGATAGTTTCCCTGCTCTGCTCTTCAAAATAGTACTTTTGGAATCTTTTATATCCATTCCAGCAGACGGGTGAGGCCGTGATTTAAAATCTCATCTGAAAGAGGCACCTTTGACAGTGCAGCACTCCAGTAGTAATGCGCAGGAGTGTTGGCCTGGAATGAGACGTGAGTTTAAAATTTTGTGACTCAGGCAAGATTGTTACCACCTTCGCCATGGTTGATACTGATATTACAGTCTTGGTAAGGCATCATGAGAAATGATTCCTGCCAAGCTGGGGACGAGGAGGCTTGTCTGAGGGGGGTTGAATGACAAATGGAGGCATAAGTGAATATTATGCAGTTTCAGAGGTTATTTGAAATTTAATCAGGAAGTAAAAAGTTCAAAACTTATCCTACAATGGTGTGGTCTGTCGTCATGTAAACTTTGCACATATGGAAAGATTTAGCTGTTGCCCGTTCCATGCTTGCTTTGGCTTGAGTGAAGATGTAATGCGAGGAGAATCTTGTGCAGCTGCGTTTGTACCCCTTTTGCTAGTCATGATAAATGGTTAGAGTTGCAGATTTCTTTGGTCTGTGTTGTGTTCCAGAACACAGTGAGTTCTATAATGGTGTTTTAATTTTTCTGTTGAAATTTATGATGATTGCATGATTACATAGATTTTTTAGATTAAATTTAAAATGCATGTTTATCAACTCTTTGCATTTAGTAAATGGTGCAACTTCTTTTCTTCCAGGCTATATTGCACCATGGAGTGGGAGATTTTATTCACTTTGGGATACAGGGTAAGATGTTTAAGACCATGATTTTTGTTTGGGGTGAGTGAAAAAGAGAGAATTGTATTTGTTGGCATAGAATAATAGTTCATGAATGTAAAGACTAGCTCTAACAATTCTGAAATTACTCCAGTTCAAATATAACAATCTAAGGTATGAAATAGTTTGTTTCCTAAGATATTGTTAGATTCTTGAAAAAATTGAGATTTAATGTTTGCAATCATATTGGTGCACTTCATTGTAAGTAGGGGAAACTAATTTACTTGGCATGCAATTGAAGAATAAACTGTCATTTATAGTGTTCCAATAGTTAATGTTCAAACTCCTTGTTACTTACATTGCTGGGGGTGCTGTTGAGATTATAGAAGTCAAAATCTATTTTTTTCAATACCATAACATTTTTTAGTACCACTCAGTGACCTTTAAGTCTAAGTAAACCTTCTTCAGTTCATCTCTCTGGGCTATTTACTCAGATAGTTGTTTCAATTGATGGCTGCCAATGAAGTACTTTTGAAGTGTAGTCACACTTGTAGAAAACATGACTAGCCAGCAAACTCCCATGAACAGCAATGTGATAATGACCAGTTTACCTGTGATGTTGACTGAGAGAATTTTGGCCAGGTTGCCAAAGATAATTTCCTTACTCTGCAGTACTTTTGGAATCTTTCATATTAGATTTGACATTTAGATTTGCTGACCCCACGCTAAACTGACCAGAGTGGGATGCATACTGCCCTCTTGATGGAACATTTAGTCAATGATGCATGTGTCTGTTATTCATAGGAAGAGTTTTTTCTTTCAGTAGAGGGACTAGCAATACCGTCATCTAGAATTTTCATAATTATTTTGTTTTTATTATAGCGGTGAATAGGGAACTTGAACCAGTATGATTGGGGATTAAATTCTCTGCCTGCCATTTTCGTTCAACTGTGGACAGAATTGGAAATGTATTGTAGAATTTTCATGAAACTGAAGGCAGTTTTTAACTGTAAGAAATCCATGCTGTCATGTTCGACAGTGTTGATAAAAGTGCAGTAACTCTGGAGGTCGGAAGCGGACTAGTCAGGGTAAGTATCAGATGTAATATAAATTCAAAGTTCCTCCCAGCTATAGGTGGTGTGGTTTGCAGTTGGACCCAGCTGGAAACTTGATAACAGAATACACAGATTGCAAATACATCTTACTTATCCACTTCGTGTGCCTTGATATTGTAGGATCCTGTTCATTTTCTCCATACAGATGTGATGTAACGCGTACAAACTGATCTTCATGATTTGTTCTGTAGATACGCAAAAATACACATTCCCATCATTGCCTCTGTGTCTGAACATCAACCTACAACATGGGTTTCCTTCTTTTTTGACCTTCATATATTAGTCTGCACTTTTCCAGCCGGCCTATGGTTCTGCATCAAAAACATCAATGACGAAAGAGTATTTGGTAAGGAAATATGCCAATAATCAAATCTATTTTAGATTTAGTATTAAAACCTCCACAGTTTAAAAGAAAACTTGTTGAAAATACCACAAGAGTTGAACTTGAGTTGTCCTTTCTAACAGTGGAGTATATAATTAATTTAAGTTTAAGAATTGTTTTTATATACCTGTAAAGTAGTAGAAAACTTTGTGAGGATGGAGAATTGAGTAGAGAAAGCTTTGTCACATCAGGAAATTTTCAGGTAATGGATCGGACGTGAGAAACCGGAGAGCCAACTTCCTGTTACTAGTTCTTGTGTAGGAATGTTATGGAAGCTGCAGGATTTGGAGGATATGCAAATAGGCAAACATTTGGCAAATAAAAACATCTTTTTTTAACATGGAGAAATGTGAGGTTCTCCAGATGGGTAAGAAAAACAGATATATGGAGTATATTTTAAATGGTGAGAGACTGAGAAGTGCTGAACTTCAAAGCGACTTGGGTGGTGACCTTGTTCATGAGTTACTGAAAGCTAACATGCAGACACAGCAAGCAACTAAGATGGAAAATGATATGTTGGCTGTTATTACAAGATAATTTGAGCATAGGAGTGAAGATGCCTTTATATAGAGCCTTGGTAATGCACCTGGAATATAGTTTATATGCAGTTCTGTTCTCAATTAAAGAAAGTTATTCTTGTTATAGAGGAAGTGTAATAAAGGTTCACTAAATTTATTCCTGGCTTTGAAGAATGAAATGTGATCTCAATAAGATATGCAAAATTCTTACAGGGCTGAGCACAGTAGATGCAGAAGGGTATTTCCCTTGGATGAGGGATGTAGAGAATCTGTGTCAAAGACAGGCTATTTGTGACAGTGGTGATGAGGAATTTCATCACTCGAGGGTGATAAATATTTGGATTTTCCACCACAGAGTTCAGTGGGGAGTTTGGTGGTTTGAGTATGGCCAAACTGCAACTGATAGACTTCAGTTTAAAAACAGCAAAGCAGATGGGAACAATGCAGGAAAATAGTGTTAGAAGATCAGTCACGATCTTAGTGAATGATGGAATGGGCTGGAAGTGCTGAATGTCCTACTGTTTCTGGTTCATATATTCTGAAAGGAGTTCAGATTTGTTGGCAGGTCAACCCTGGCAGAATTGCTGCCTTGGAGATTGGCTGTTCAAGCTCCCAATAATCCTTACCTGGTCTTGAATATATTCCTTTTTGAGAATGAGTCTCAGCATATGAATGCACATCGCTTCTAGCAAGGATAAATGAACCACATTATTAGCTTGCCTGATTATCTTAAATTGGTTTTAGTATAGTGTATTCAGGATTGCTCAAGTGCTGCCCAATTGTGGGATCGCAACTAACTGCAAGTTTTAAGATTCAGGAGTTACAGATTACCTAAAACACACAGTCTTCATGCGTCGACATAGTTGCTTCTTCCACTGTGACTTGTTTGTTCACACATACCTCTTCAGAGTGATTTCACCCTGATTCTTTCCTTTTTCTTGCTCCTGGCCTTGTCACCCTCCCAGCCCCTCCACCCACACTGACCAACTCAGGAACTTAGGGAATCTTGTGTTCCCATTGCTTCCTCATTGGCAGTATCTCAACCGATCAGAGTTGACTTAGAACATAGAACATAGAACACTACAGCACAGAACAGGCCCTTCGGCCTTCGATGTTGTGCCAACCAAAATAAAAAGCAATGCCCCTCCAAACTAAACCATTCCCTTCTCTTCCATATACTTATCAATTAACCTCTTAAACGCCACCAAACTTGGCGCATCTACAACAGCTGCAGGCAGGGCATTCCACTCCCTAATCACTCTTTGAGTAAAGAACCTACCTCTGATATCCGTCCTATAACTCATACCCCTTAATTTAAAGCTGTGTCCCCTCGTGCTAGCTTTCTCCATCCTAGGAAAAAGGCTATCACTGTCCACCCTATCTAAACCTCTAATCATCTTATATGCTTCAATAAGATCCCCTCTTAGCCGCCTCCTTTCTAACGAAAACAACCTCAAATCCTTCAACCTCTCTTCATAGGACCTGCCCTCCATACCAGGCAACATCCTGGTAAACCTCCTCTGTACCCTCTCCAATGCCTCCACATCTTTCTTATAATGTGGGGACCAGAACTGCACACAATACTCCAAGTGCGGCCGCACTAGAGTTTTGTACAGTTGCAACATGATGCTGCGGCTCCTAAATTCAATCCCCCTACCAATAAAAGCTAAGACTCCATATGCCTTCTTAACAACTTTATCCACTTGACTGCCTACTTTCAGGGATCTATTGACACATACACCAAGATCCTTCTGTTCCTCAGGATCCTTCTGTTCCTACTTGCCAACTAGTAGGTAGCACCCTTTTCTGCTGTAGCATTAATTGTTGCAATTGTTTAAAATTTGGCACACCTGCATGTGTCCTGATGAGCAGAAGATTAAAAGTTTTGGCAGCACGTCTCCCTTTTGAGCAATATTCAAGTTTTGCACTCAAGTGACTGGATTAAATCAAATATTCAAGCTCCTGTAGATTGAGAATTCAAATTGCTGTATTGCCAATTTGAGCTCTCAAATTATCATTTAACACGTGAGGTTTTGTCTCTATGTGCATGTAAAGTGAGGAAGTTAAGTTTATACAATCTGTTTTTCTGCAACCGTTTAAATTTGATTAAAATAGGCCATTAGTTCAAGGAAAAGGTCAACTGTCTGATTTGGAAATGTTAATGTGCTTTTAAAGTTGGGTTTAGAAATCTGAAAGCGATACATTTTACTGATCAGTTGTGGATTAAATAATGTTAACAGATCATCTGTTTTTTGGTTAGGTAACAGACCTGTGCCTAAAAACAGGAGAAAAGATACAGAGAAGCAAAGAGCACACTCGTAAATTAATTCCACCATTCTTTGGTGTTTTTAAAAAAAATTCATGAAAATTGCCAGTAAATTTATCAAATGAGATGATTTTGACATCAAGAAGCATATATTTCTCCAAATTACAATAGAGTTGTGGTAGAACAATGATTAAGGATTCTATATATTGTGCATTACATTTCTTGAGCTTTGTTTTGTGTTCTGATTTGTTAAAATTAGTGAGAAATATTACTGTCGCCATTTTAATAATGAGTATAAATGTGTGCATTTTGGGATATGTCAGTTGTATACTAAGTACAGATTTATGCTGCAAACTGTCTGTATGAATTCAAATTGTTGGTTGCAGCTTAAGTAATGTATACAAAGTATACTGGTTGCCAGAATGGTTGGATTTCAGAATACTGATTCTGGAAGAAGGGGCTTTTATTTGTTTTATTTCTGTTTGTAATTTGAGTATAAGCTGATATTCATGATCTAAATTTTCCACAGTGGCCCTTTATGCAATCAGTGCTGTGTACTTTGCTGGAGTCATGGTACGTCTGATGCTGACTCTCACTCCAGTTGTCTGCATGCTTTCTGCCATTGCTTTCTCCAATGTCTTTGAACACTATCTGGGTGATGACACGCAGAGGGAAAGTCCACCTGTTGAGGACAGCAGTGATGAGGACGACAAAAGGAATTCAGGGAATCTCTACGATAAGGTAAAGCATTTAAACACAGCATTAGAGTTTTCTCCAGAGAAATGAGTTAAGAATTGTTATCGCATTGCTGCTGGACATGAGCTTGCAATCAAAAAATAATTCCCCATCATTGTGGATGCTAGTCAAAACCTTCCAGTCCTCAAATGGAAGGAAATGAAATTTGATAGCAAAACCCAAGACAGTCATGTGGTTTAAAGACCAATTGCAGCAGTACATTGCTGGGGAACTAATATTTATTCAATAGAAGGACCACAAGTGAGAGACAACTTTTGATGCACATTGAAACTTCCCTGAAGCTTAGGTTTTCAGAAGTAGATTTTTGGTTTCTTTAATTGACAATGAGCCTTTTTATTATTTAAAAATAAGTCATTTAATGTAGAATCAATGTATTAAAAACAGTTGTTAGAGTGGTACCTGGGTGGCCACAGCTCTTCATTTTTCCCTTTGAAAAATTGTGGATTGTGCCTCAGCAATGGCTTGTGGTGCAGAATTTCATATTCTTAACCACTCTCCGTATAAGGTAATTTTTTTTCTTTTCCCCTTTAATTATCTTGTGGCCGTCATAAAATGTGTCCCGTCTTGTTGCAACTCATCATGATCTAGGAAAACCTCTGTCGTGCCATCACTTAATCTTTTCCCATAGGCAAAAAAATCCTTACACAGCAAGTTCTTAATTTACCCTTATCTCAATTAACATCTTATTGAATCTGCATGCGTTTTTCCTGTTGCTTTCATATTATCTCATATGAGGGACCATTTAAAATTGTATATTATTTCAACTATGGCTAAACTAAAATAGCATAGAATTTTAATATTAGCTCCATGCTGATGTATCTTATGTTCCCAGATCCAGTTTTGAAATATTTTGTTTACCTTTTTGTGGCTTGATCTATTTGACTAGCCCCTTTTTAAACTTTGACATTGAAATCCCTTTTCTTCTCAACTCCATTTAAAGCATTTTCATTTAAGATCCATCTCAATAATTTGAAACTTTAGCAAATTTACTTTTGGTTCTTCTGGTCATTAACAGTTTTCACAAACGTGAATTGTGCATATTCTGCCCACCACAGCTTTTTATCTTCCAATAATAAATGGACTCAAAAAAACTTAAACTCAAATATAGTAATTGAAATTGGTTTCAAACCAACCACACTCCAGTTCAGGCCAGATTTATTTAAGTGCCCCCTTAGCTGGCTTTTCCAAACTTGATTTTGTCTCACTTCTAGAGATTATGTGAAATTGCTCCAATTATTATTCATCCATTTACTTGCTTGGTTTTGCAGATTCAAGCCTACTTTGATTGTCAAATTTGTTCTGTTTCCTTGAGCAAAGTTTCTGTGTTAGCCTCTCAGTTTTGACCTCTCATAGGTAAATTGTAAGCATTTCTTTCTCATTTAAAAGTTTCAGCTTATACTAACTGCTGTTTGCTGCTAATAAATCCTGAGCAAAATTCTGTTTTCTTGACATCCAAAATGATTTCGATGGTGAAATGGTAATGGCAGAGTGGGAACTGTTTTGCCTCTTATCACAGAATATGGGGATGTTGTGCAGGGAATTTTTGTTAAAACTCAGATGTTCGACAGAAAAGATTCTAATGATTATTTCTCACTGTCATAGGCAGGCAAGGTACGAAAGCATGTATCTGAGCAGGAAAAGACTGAAGAGGGACTTGGTCCAAATATCAAAAGTATTGTTACCATGCTAATGTTGATGTTGCTGATGATGTTTGCTGTACATTGCACCTGGGTGACAAGTAATGCATACTCCAGCCCCAGTGTGGTCCTCGCATCTTACAATCATGATGGGTAAGAAATTTGTATATTTCTTTTCAACTATTTTCTGTTAATTGGGGTACTGTGATTATTTTCTTGATGATATTTTGGATGGGGATGCAATCAATTCTTTGTCATCTTTACTTATACCACTAGAAATAAGAGTACAGTGTCTCAAAATTCAGCTATCTGAACTGAAACAAGCCACTTACCACCCTTCCAACCTTTCAGTTTAATTGGTTTTGTAAATCATTAGGCAAGGGCAGCACTACTAATATGAAATAGTTAAGGCAGATGAAAGTTCAGTTACTAATGATTTCAGGTCAGTTTATCTGCTCAAAACAAGAGATGGCACTGCCAGCATTAAAAACTACAAGCTCAGGTGTGGTATGGACCAGATAGAAACAAAGATTGCCTGCTTTTGCTCTACCAATAGTTCACCTTAATCCATAGCAGTATCCGATTGTAACAGTCTGAATTTGCTATTTCTTTTCATCACTAGTCTTATGGCATGAAAGTCAATCTAAAGGTAAGTAGTGCTGAACGATTGCCCATTTTGTTTAGGCTTATTCTCATGTTAGAATAGATTAAAATGCACGCGTGTAATTAGCATCAGAGCACTGGAGATAGCAACAGGCTTAATGAACCTTTAGAAAATTCTAGTTTGGTCTCAATCGGAGCATTTTGTGCCATTATAGGCACCACACTTTCGGAAGGATGTGAATGCTTCAGAGAGGGTGGTGAAAAGATTTACAAGAATAGCTCCAGGGATAAGAACTTCAATTATTTGGATAGATTTATAAAATCGGAAAAGGAGAGAAGAGATTTGACAGGATCCACACAGAGTGGATAGGGCCTTTGGTGAAATGGTTGAGAACCAGAGGACACTGGCAAAAAAAACCAAAGGTGGCAATAGGAAAACTTTTAGTGCAGCAAGTAGTTACGATCTGCAGCATATTGCCTGAAAGAATTTGCCTTCATCACTCTATTGTGGCTTTTGAAACAGAATTGGAGAAACACCTGCTCAGAAATGGCAGCCTTCTGTGCTATAGCCATTCTATGATTGGCAATCATTGCAGTGTAGTAAAAAGCGTTAGCATCATCAAGCAAACAGAAATTGCAGAAAGAAGTCCAGCAGCTGAACAACATTTATTAAAGCTGTTCCATCTCCTGGAAAGCCATATTATTGGAAATGTGCCCACTTTTAAAGAAAAACAATGATCACCTTCTCCTAGGGATCTATGTGAAGAGATGTTAATAGACACATGACAAATTCCCACATTTATGGTAGTTTCTTTAAGATTTAGTAGAATAGTAACAATGAAAATGCATCAATTATTAATATTTACAGTAGAATAGAATCAGTCGTTTAAATGAGATTGGAAAAAGAGAATGAAATAGTTATCTCAGACCACAGTACTGCTGTTTTAAATTGATAGAGCCTTTGTGCACTTTGTTCAGTCTGTGGATTCTTAAACTAAAATAGTAGATCTTGACAGTTTTTAGCCCCTAATTGCAAAATCAATAAATTTGCATTCACATAGTATTTTGAAGTTTTGGAAAAAAAAATTCCTAAGCATTTCATGGGGATTTAATCAGATAAAAATGAACACCAAGCCAAAGCAACATTACCATCAGAAACTAAAAGCCTGGTTGAATCGGAAGGTCTTAAAGATGGGGAGGTTGAGGAGTTTAGGAAGGACTTCAAGGGCATGTTTGATGGTTAGAAATAAGTTGATATGGGATAGAATGTAGGCAGCTGAGTCTTGGATGAGCTAAAGTTTATACTGTAGAAAATGGGAGTCAATTCCTGAGATGTTAAAACATAAATGAGAGTTTCAATTGCAACTAGGAAGCATCAATGTTAGTGTTCTTTGTGAAGCTGAGAGTATGGGAGTGGCAAATCAACATGTTTGGATAAAATGAGAGGTTGTGAGCAATTTGATTCAGCTGGCAAAAGTGGCCAACAAGAGGGATAGAATCGATCAATTTGCCAGCACTGAATTCTTTTTTAAACAAGCCAGTGATGACAGTGATTGGAAAGAGAGTCACTTACACTGTCAACTTGCATAAGGTACAGGAAGAAAGCATCTGAATAGAAAAGTCGGTGAAGTACAATTTCAACTTCTTTCTGCCGGGGTAATCCAACAGACCATAAAGCAGCAACCTGGGATACACTGGTTCCAAGTTAATATATGATAGCTATTGACCAAATATCATTGTATTGCTGAACATCATACTTCAGTCAACAAGAATATTGGGAAGGCTGATTTCCATAGATGTCATGAATGTTAACCTCAGGAGAAACTCAATAGTCTCCAATGAAAACGTGATGTTCAAATTCTAAACAAATGTATTTCTAAATGTTAAAGTTCAAATTCAGTAAGAATAAATCGAAGATGTGTCCTCAAATGGAGAGTACTGTGGACTCTACAGTACATAACCACAAGTTTTGCATCATCAAAAGCAAAGAGGATTAATAATATTTAAAGATGATCAAAATCATGAAACCAATCTTTGGGTTCCATGGATTTGAAGTTCCTATTAGAATATAACTAGTCCTTAAAAAAAGGGTGAGCCATGCATAGATAGTTCATGGGAGTTTTATTCCAAGGAGCTGGTAAATCATTCTAAAAGTATCTATACTAACTATTCCACTAAGTGATTAAACAATGTAGATTTTAAAACACAATGTCAATACATATTGAGTTATATATACTTTAAATCTCTACAAGTGGAAATCTTGAAATAAAGCGTCAAAAAAATTGTGATGCCAAGAGAATTGGAAACAGTTCGCAGTTAGTGTGCGCACAAATATGTACAGGTAGTATCTCAAAACTGGCAATCTTGGGGCTGAATCTGCTCTGGATTTCTGACCTTGTGGTATTCAGGTCACTTAGACCGTTGAAAGCTCAGGACAATGACAAATGTGTGAAGCTGGTAACTAGTCGACATGTCACTAGTATGCAGCACCTAGCCCAGCAAGCCGGTTTACTCAACTACTAACAATAAAAATACATGGCAGCTTTTAAAAAATCCAGTGACATTGGAACATTGATTTTGTCTCTCTTCTTCTCTAATTCCTATCAAATTCACCTTCTAGTATCCTGGTAATCACACGATATAATCATAAATGTGTTGATGAATCCTGGCAATCAATGTCTAACTGTCTCTCAATTAGCTGATAATACACCCAAAAATGAATGTTTGCTTAGCTCTGAAATCAGTTTGTGTAACAACGACTTTTCATTTTGAATCTTTGCCCAGAAAGACACATCAGGCATCAAAATATGCAATTATGCAAACTAATAATCTGTAGCACGCAGGATAAACAGAGATTGCAGGAAAGGCTCAACAGATTAGGCAGCATCTGTGTAGAGGAAAACAGAATTAACCTTTCAGGTCATTGACTTTGACCTTTCATCAGAACAGCTGATCCATTTTGATGAAGTTCTGCAGTCCTGCCACATCTAGTTAGGAATGGTGTTGGTCATTTAAACCAATAATAGGACAAGGAGGTTCCACCAGTATTCTAACTGTCTATTATTGAGAAGCCGAGTACATCAGTGCACAAGGCAAAGATGTAGCATTAGCAATCCCCTTTAACCAGCAATCTCTGCCTCCACTGGAGGTCCCCAGTATCACGGATGCCAGTCTTCAGCCAACTTGTTTTACTTTACACTATACTGCAAAGGCTGTGGGTCCTGACAACAGGACTCTGCCACCCTTAGCCAGACTGTTCCAGTACATCTACAACATTGGCATCTACCTGACAATGTGAAAAATTGCCCAGGATGCCTTGTCAGCAACAAGCTGGACAGATCCAATTACCATCCAATCTGCTACACCTCCATCACAAGTAGAGGGATGGAAGATATCTCCAACACAGGCCTTCACTGCCTGGGAAGGGCACAAGTAGCAAATGCATGGAAATACTACTACTACCTGCAAGTTCCCCTTAAAGCTGCACTCTGTCCTGACTTGGTACTATTTTGCCATTCCTTCACTGTTACTGGATCAAAATCCTTGAACTTCCTTCTGATCAGCATTGAGTGCAGCTGTATCACATAGAATCCTACAGCGCAGCAGGAGGCCATTCAGCCCACCAAGTCTGCACTGACCACAATCCCACCTAGGATCTAGCTTCATAACCCCATACATTTACCCTTACTAGTCCCCCTAATATTGAGGGGCAATTTAACATAGTCAAACCACCTGATCCACGCACCTTCGTACTGTGGGAGGAAACCTGGAAGAAACCCAAGCAGACACTGGGAGAACGTACGAACTCCTTACAGACAGTGAGCCAAACAGGGAATCAAACCTGGGTCTCTGGTACTGTGAGGCAGTAATGCTAACCATTATTGCTGTCTCAGTATTTTATATTTCCCTCAGTACTGCATTAGAGTATCATCGTAGATTTTTGCCCCATTGTGCCACAGTTCAAGAAGGTGGAGAACAATGGGGGATGGGCAATAAATGTTGACCTTACCAGTGAAACGCACATCCTGTGAAATAATAAAAGTAAAATAATTTTGATATTAACTTTTTTAAAGCACACGCAATATCCTTGATGACTTCCGTGAGGCATATTATTGGCTGCGACAAAATACAGATGAACATGTTCGAGTGATGTCTTGGTGGGATTATGGGTATCAGATTGCAGGAATGGCAAATCGGACAACTCTGGTAGATAACAATACGTGGAACAACAGCCATATTGCACTGGTAAGCAAACTGAACAGTGACCATTTAACTCAATATTCAGATTTAAAAACAAGTGAATCACTTGCTCATCAGCCAGTATCCAATTTTGCAAAGTAGATCAGACACTTTCTTTCATCTCCCAGGCCTTTGGCCTGGCTTTTGTTACCTTACGTGTGGTGGTGTTAATGCTTTGAGCAGAGGGTTACACAAGAATTGTCTGAAATTATTGGCTCCACAAAACTAATGACATTTCACGTACACCTTTAATGTCAACACTTTTATTTTGATTTATTTTGTCCCAAAATTTTCCTGCTTTGGTGCAATAAACAGTCTCAAGAGTGAGGAGGAATATCAAAAAGATTAGCATTATGTAACACTACCTTTTCTGACCATTTCATCAGTCAATCTCTCTGTAGTCTACTGTCTTCATAATTGCTACATTTCACACTGTCTTCAAATATATGTTGAAAAGAGCAATAGTCCCAATACTGACCTGTGGCAGACTCTACTTGTAGCAGTGTTTGCAGAAGATGTAACACCTGTCCCTTTTCCTCTTGTATGCTTATCATCCAAGGTCCAAAGCATTCATTCCAGGTTAAACAGAATTTCACTTGCATTTCTTTCACTTTGGGAGCAGTGAATGCAATACACCAATGTGATATCCTCTATCTTGGAGAGTCCAAATGTAGACTGGGTGATCGCTTTGCTGAGCATCTTCGTCTGTGTGCAGTCAGAACCCTGATCTTCCGGTTGCTTGCCCATTTAACGCACGATCCTGCTGCCATGCCCATATGTTGTCCTTAGCCTGCTGCAATGTTCCAGTGAAGCTCAATGTAAACTGGAGGAACGGCATCTTCCCTCCTGGCTAGCACTTTACAACTTCCAGTCTCAACCTCAAAGCCAACAACCTCCAGATGATTTGCTCTACCTCATCTTGGCCCCCTTCGTTTTCATTTTATTTTATTTTATTTTTTTTAACCATTCTCTACCTTTACCTTTTCTTTGTTGTCTTTTTTTCATTTTTGCTTCCCCCCCACTCTTTCCCCCTACTTAATCCCCCTTCCCTTACCTTTTCTCCCTCCTGCTTCTCTTATCTTTTCTCCCTCTCACTTCTCCTTTTCTACATTCTTTTCCATCCCTTCTCTCCACCAGCCCCTCTTCTTCTGTTACAGCTTACATCTTCTGTTGTTTGGCCATTCACACCCTTTTTTCTCACTGTGGAAAGCTATTGGCACTCTTTTCCCCTGGTTTCTATGGTTATGATTCAGCTTTCGTTCCCCTCACTGCAGTATAAATATCTCCCACTTTGTGTTTTTTAGCTTTGACAAATGGTCATCTGGACTCAAAACCTCAGCTCTTTTCTCTCCTTACAGATGCTGCTTTTCCTTTTTGGAATACTGTATACTTCCTTCCCGTCTGAAAAGTAATTGTGCATGACTACTCTACTTTCTGTCCCTTGGCCAATTTTTTAGCCACTGCCCCTTTAACCTCTGGGCAATCTGTTGCACTAATCAGTTTATTGTGTGGAATTTAATCAAATGTCTTTTGAAAGTTCACATGCTTAACATCAACCCTTTGTTATTTTATCAAAAAGCTTATTTACATTTGTCAGATGCGAATTTGTGTTTGTGAAACCGGTTCTGGTTTTCATTTATTTGAAACTTGACAATGGTGTTTGTCTCAGATTATTGTCTGCAAACGTTGCCCCATTATCATCAGGATTGTCTTTGCCAGGTTTATCCTCTTTCTCTTCTTTTTTGGATCAAGGATATTAACCTTTGCAATCCTCAATCCTTCTGGTACCGTCTCTATAATTATGCAGGATTTGAAGATTATTCTTCATATAGTAAACTATGGTTTCTGCCACTTCATAACATAAGTAGAACCAGGTGTCTGCTGCAAGGCTCCTCAAGGGACACAGCTTTAAATTAAGGGGTGATAGTTATAGGACGGATATCAGAGGTAGGTTCTTTACCCAAAGGGTGGTTCGGGAGTGGAATGCCCTGCCTGCAGCAGTTGTAGATGCGCCAAGTTTGGTGGCGTTTAAGAGGTTAGTTGATAAGTATATGGAAGAGAAGGGAATGGTTTAGTTTGGAGGGGCATTGCTTTTTATATTGGTCGGCGCAACATCGAAGGCCGAAGGGCCTGTTCTGTGCTGTAATGTTCTATGTTCTAAGTTTGTTCTGCCATTCAATCTGATGATGGCTGAACTTTCATAACTCCATTTTTCCACCCTGTCCTTCAACCCTTAACTCTCAAATATCTGTTGACTTCAGTCTTGAGTAAGATCCGTCGTCCTCTAAGGTAGAGAATTCCAATGATTTGCAACCATCTTAGTGAATAAATCTCTCATCTCAGTCCTAGATGGCCAGTCTAATTCATGATTCTGAGACTATGACTGCTACCTCTTCAGGCAGGGCAAATAACCTCTTCACATCTACTCTGTTAGGCCCACAATTTAATACATTTCAATCAGATCATTCTCTTAAAACTGCCACTCCATTCTTTTCGGAGTGGCCTACCATCCCAGGAATCCTTGGCCTGCCTTCTGAGCAGTCATGTCACTCAATGTGGAGATGAGGTGTAAATGACAGCTCCTGAAATATGCAAGTATAGATTTTTGGTCTGTTTTATTTACTGTTCAGCCGGGAAACGGTAATAATTGCTTTTATCTTTCAGGTTGGAAAAGCAATGTCATCCAATGAGAGTGCAGCCTACCAGATAATGCGGAGTCTGGATGTGGACTATGTGCTCATCATTTTTGGTGGCGTGATTGGTTATTCTGGCGATGACATCAACAAGTTCCTTTGGATGGTCAGAATAGCAGAAGGAGAACATCCAAAGGACATCCGGGTAAAGTGATGCATTTTGGTTAAAGGCTTGTCAGACATTTATTAACACATTTAAATGTTGTCTTTAAGCTGCCGGTGATAATTAACAACTGCGATGTAACTCTTAGGAAAGTGACTACTTCACGCCACAGGGAGAGTTCCGTGTGGATAAAGCTGGCTCTCCCACTCTACTGAACTGTCTCATGTACAAAATGTCTTACTACAGATTTGGAGAGATGCAGGTAAGTGTGTAATGAGTTATTGCTTGCACAAAGCATTAAATATTCCTATTAAATTGTTTCATCCTTGTGAACGTACATACAATTGGCTAGTAGTAGATTACCCTTAGAGACCCCATTTAAACCAGTTGCACAGGATGAATATTCTCCTGAAACTCATAGAAACATTGAAGTAATTAGATGTGTTTCAGATCAGTAAGGATGAGCTCAATGCTTTTTCAGGCACCTCTATTTTTTTGGTGCTTCTTGAGGTGAGAGATAACCTTGCTGTGGTATAAAACACTTTTCATTTCAGACACTTAGTGTCAGCATCCAGCACTCCTAGATCAGATACAGAATAATGAGATGCAGAATCAAGTTCCTCTGCCCCAACAATGTGTCTCAGTCCTAATCTTCGTGGAGCATTGCCTGCTGCTCCAGAGGTATTCCCTCATTAATCATACTGTGTTTCGAAGCATAATTTCAGTCTTATTGTGCCACTTGCCTTTTACAAACAAGCAAATGGAGTTAGGACTACACAAATGCATTTCACAAAGGAGCATTTCAGACTTGAATAGAATTGGATAGTGATTTCTAATCTATTACGCCATTAGTCTTGCTGATGTTTGAAAATCTACTGTGCCAATTTAAATGGTTGTAATGGCTGCAACACATCAAAAAGTCGTGAAATCTCAAATCTGTTGTTTGATAGAGAACCAGAATGATGGGAGAGATGGGTGGGAATTGAGCAGTGATGGGTTCAAGAAGCTTAGAGTGAATGTGGGGTAGTGGTTGAACAGGATGGTGAGATTTGAATTTGAGCGAATTTAATTTGTTTCACTACCAATTGAAAACAGTTTAGAAATATGGAAAGTAGCACTAAATTGTAATGCCTGTTTTGCAGTTGGATTTCAGAACACCACCAGGATTCGATCGCACTAGAAATGCTGAAATTGGTAACAAAGATATCAAGTTCAAACACTTAGAAGAAGCCTTCACCTCGGAGCACTGGCTAGTGAGGATTTACAAAGTCAAGAAGCTGGACAACAGAGAAAAACTTGACCATAAACCAAGAGTAACTAATATAGTGCCCAAACAGAAGTATTTATCAAAAAAGGTGGGGTAGCCCTTTGAGGACAGCAAATTGTACATAAGAAAGACTTGCTTTGGTCACCCAAATGTTGCACTAAATTAATATGTTGCTGAATATTGTCCAGGTTGTGAAGAAATGAAGGAAACCTTAAAACGTTCAATGTCTTAATCCAACCTGCAGCTCAGTCTTTAATTGCCCAAGTATAACCAGACTATTTTATTGGTTTGGTGCCCCTAGTCATTTGGTGTTTTAATAGTGGATTTTCTCAGCAAATCTCTTCCCTTCGTACACTTACTTACCCCCTCACCCTCCCCATCCCCCTTCTGCTTTCTCTGCCAACTCCTAACCCCCTCACCAAAGAAAAAGTCTGGGAAGATGAGGAATTTTTATTTTTTAATGAATGTACTAAACTAATGTTAAATATTGGCAGTACTATGTATAAACACGAGAGCTGCACATTTGTAATACTGTCCATCTTTATGCCCTAGACATCTAAAAGAAAGCGTGGGTATGTGAAGAACAAACTGGCACTGAAGAAAGGCAAGCGATCCACCAACAGAAAGACCAACTAACTCATCTGCAAGCCCTGACAACAGGCAGTTGTCCTTATGACAACCAGTCTTTGCCTTTACCTACAATCGGATTCCACTGCAACACAGAGTTGCATCCATTGCTCAAGAGATTCAGACAGTGTCTGAGCCCCGTAAATCTATTGGTTGTTTATTGACACCTGTTTATAGAGCCATATTTGATTGTGTTGGCAAGGCAGACAGCTGCTGTCCAGGGGTAGCAGCAAAATTCTTACTGGTACATATTATCCATCATTTAAAATAGTTTTTTTTAAAAAAAGAAAATGGGCTAACTGCACCAAAGAACCCTACTCTACATTGTCACCAGCACGTGTGTACTTGCCAACCACTTGTAAGTGGCAATAAAGAGTGCTTCACAATTTACTTTGGCTGGGGCATAATTCATTATCAGATGCTTGAGCGTTGATGAGGTAAATTAAATATATAGCACAGAATTTGTGTGGTATGGTTCGTCTAGCCCTGTATGGGCATAATCTGATTCTAGCACAGTCTGTTGAAGCAAAACATCTGTCTAAAGGACTAGAGTGTCTGCCAGTACCCTTATTCCTTGATCTTTCTTTTGCTTTTTTAAAAACAAAGATCAACAAGTTGGAAGAATTCTCTGACTTGGGATGGTGGGCGATTTAGAATTAGAAGAGCCAGGTGGATTGGCAAAGTGTTTTGGACTGCAGACGGCTGGCATTTATACATGTGCTGTTTTGCTATCAACTAGACTTAAACAAAAAAGTGAGGAATTCCTCCTTTTCTGTAGTTTTTTTTGTACACACTAGTATACCTTTCTCTCTTTTTGTGCTTTCTCCATATTCTTACCTTATAAAGAACAATAAGTGTGAGCAAAAAGCTACTCATTTCATATGTAGGGTTGTAAAACATTTGGTTAGACAAGTTTCTTTTTCTAAAAAAATTATTTTGTGAACAATTCTCAAAGAATCAATGCACTATTAAAAAAAATCTGAGATGGGCAAATCTTTTCACTGGTGTTTTTTTCCCTTTTTGCGTTGTTTCCTTCCTGTTGAGAAAGCCCAGTCTTGATACAATCTTTTGAAAAGTTCTTTTACTGAGATGACCTGTGAATAATGAAGAATCTCAGATGATACACGCTCTCAAAGTTTAGTTGATGTTCCTTTTTTTCCCCCTGCAAAGGATTAACATTGTAATTTTCTATGTACGCAGCTCTTGCCAATGCAAAAAAAGAGCTGTTGGAACTATTGGTGTAAAAAAAAATTAAAAGAATAGTATGTACCGTATTTTGAAAACATTTGTAAATTAAACTGTGCAGTATATGCCTTATTGCTGCTTCTGGATTGTAGTTTTTTTAATTCTTTTTGATTGAGGGATGAGAGGGCTACTTTTCCTACCCTTTTTTGTTCTTTCATACTTAGTGACTACTAGTCTCTGTGATCCAAAGTAAACTAAAATTATGACTGCATATAATACTTATGGAGAGGATAGGGCACAGGAAAGTCATTTTTACATTACTGCTTACAGTTTTCAGTACAGACCTGTTCAACTGTAGCCAAAATAAATGTTAAATTGAAGTTTGTGGTAAGAGAAAATTTGTCTTTTTTTCCAATTTAAACATTTTTTAACATATGCATTGATATGTTTCATTGCAACTTGACAAATGGTTACTTTAGGTTGTGAATTCTGCAGCGTAAAATTGCTGCTGTTTCCCCTGTTACTCAAGTGGAGCTAGCTGTTGTGGTGATCCACTTAAACCTTGTGTCAGATTAAGTACACTCCTTGTGGCAATTTTAAACTGTGTATGATATTTTTGCCACAGCATTACGGTGGACCAAAATTGAGCACTTGTGTGAACCCTTAATGGACTGGACCGCATTGTGCAAAATTTAGAACAACAGTCAATATTTACACATAGCACTTTTATTGTAATAAAACTTGCCAGGCCTGTTACAGGAGTGTATAGAGAACAAAAAATTGATACCAAGCCACTTAAGAGGTAATAGGATAGGTATGTTTTAAAAAAAGATTTTTAGACACCTCTTGGAAAAAGAGAGAAGATTTGGGGGCAGGGGAGTGTTGTGGACATTGCAGATGTTGGGGCCTAAGCAGTTGAAAGGTGTTTGCCAATGGATGAGCAAGAGATCACAATTAGGTGTGTGTATGGTGAGGGAGTTTGGGAGGGGGGGGTGGTCCTGAAGACTATAGTGCTGGAGAAGATTACAGAAATGGAAGGCTGAACTCATGGAGAAATTTAAAAACATTGATCAGAATGTTAAATATTCCAAGTTATTTGTGTTTTAATAGCTTATATAACAAAAAGTATTCAGTGGGGAGAGATGTGCCAGGAGAAATCAGCATGCAAGCTTACATGTAAACTTCCTGTACATTTCAAACTTTGAGTTACTGCCAGGAGGCAAACAAGGCCTCAGATGCTTGTTCACAGAAAGACAGATAAAATTGGAAGTTGAGCTATTGTTTAATATGTGATCAGTTGCTGCTGGAGTAGGTCTATCTGTTATTTTTAAAAGAATATCTTTACTTGTTCACATTTGGACACCTGAAAGATATTGAATTTATTATATCTTTGTATCTGTCAACACTTGATACAGCTTTGATTCAAGACAAAGTCCTGGATCAACCAAAGGTATCTTAAAAACCATTTTACCCTACTCCCCTTGCCTTCAACCTATTAAAAACCCCATCTCGAGACATGTTTTCATTTTCTTTTACTTCCCTTTTGTAACCTGTCTGAAATATACTTTCACCAGGAACTCTGTGAATCTGGAGTTTGTTCTTGCATTGTCTCTGCTTGTGGCTCCATTATCCTCCTGACTGCCATTTCGAACTTCTGCTAGTTCTGTGCAACTGTTAAGACCCAGGCCAGAGACTCAAATGTTTTGTGAAGTTAGCCTAGACCCTAAGTTTTACATTTGGTTTTGGGTTGGGTGAGCACAAGGTGTTTCAGTCTGACCCACTAGGAAGCTCTTATCAAACAAAGTTTATTTAAGAACACGAAATATAAAAATAATTAGCATAATTTTTACCAATTACGAAGCTTGAACATGACAGAATAACCCTTAACAGCTAGCTATCTCTGTTCCAGTTAAAATAGTATCCCACAGTCGTACACACTTCAGAATTGAAAAACACAACTATGCTCGTGTGATGCTGGATTTTCAGCTTTATAACGTCTTTGGACAGAAATTCATGCCAGTGTTTGCAGAGAAGGATATCTACTCAAAGCAGCAAAACCTTAGAGAGGTAACCCCAGTTACCTCTGGCAGCTAACAGTTTCCAAACTTCAGAGAGGAAGAGACTGCTCTCTCAATCCAAAAGCAGAATCTAAAACAGCAACACTTAGACAGCAAAAACTCCCAACTCCAGAAAGGGGGAAATAACACTGCTGTGTCTCAGCTCTAAGCAGCTTCTAAAAAATGAAAGTAAATCCAGACTTCTGTGAAAACGTAGTTTGTCCCTAGCCATATGACCTGATTTGTCAGTCACCTCCAATCAAGCTCTACTCTGCCATCCCAGAGTAACATAAAGGACAATTATACTGCTTTAGAATTCTACATTTTAGAATTGAAAATGCTGTAAGTATTCATGTCTGGCAGTCCCAGTGGAAAGGGATTAACGGGATAAGTATGTGGAGTTACAGGGATAATGCCTGTTAGGGATTGTTGTCAGTGCACACTCGATGGACCACATGCCTCCTTCTGTGCTGTAGGGATTCTGTGATTCTATGAGATCTTGAACCCTGTGTTAAGTTTCATAATCAGAGGAAGTGAGACTGTTCCTGGAACTTTGATTTCAATTTCTAGTTATGGGGGTGGGGGGTGGTTTGTTCAGGACCTCGTGCCCAAGGCAGGAATGCCAGTAGCCTGTTGAATTGGGTAAGAGGGCCAAAATGGGATTCCTGACGGGCGTTGATCCCATTCCTGGTGTGATGTGCCTATAGAATCAGATTCTCAGGTGAGAACTTGATGACATTGTTTAAATAAATTTGAAAAGCACTTGCAAGCTAGAAACCCAATTTGATCCCCTCCTGTAATGTTCCCACTCGCTCTGCCAGAAATCCCACAGGCGTAATTAGCCTAGCTCTTTAGAAGCAGGAGCCAGGTGCTGTGTACTGTGAGAGGGAGAAGAAGGTAAATGCCCCTTTTCAATTTCTTTGGGGATGTCTAGGAGGTTTATTCCAAGGAGTTGGAGGTAAGTGGTTCTAGTACTGAAGAAGAGATCGATCTTGTTGCAGGATGGTGTGTTCCCCAGGATGTGTGTCCTATGGATTGATTCCGTATTGCTAGAAGGAAAAAGTGAGTTGTTACTGGCATGTAAATTTCAGGCCCTTTTATTGTTGTTTGCTGTCTATTGCATGCTAGAGCTTTTAAGTCTCCTGTTTAAATGGAAATCCATGCACCCTGAACATCTGGAAGCCTTCAAAATTACAGCAGCATTCTTCAAATTGAGGGGGTTGCCATCTGTTGACTTCAGGAGCCCCCAGCTGTAATCAGATCTCTTTGAACACTTGATTGATAGGAGTGTGCAATTTCAATAAGTACATCAGGCTTTGTTTCTAGAATGATCTACTGCTCCATTGAGTTTTAAGAGGCTGTTTGATTGACAGCTCCACAGCAGATCAGTGGACTAGCCAGAGTTTGTCCACATAAAGACTAGATGGTCCTTTTGCTGCCAAAGACTTTTAAGACTGCAGGGGAGTTGGAGACTGCTTTGTTGATACAATCATTGCACGCCTCATTAACCCTGAAGTACTTCCTCTTTTCACCCCAGCTGTCTAGACCCATTTTTATGAACTTCATCTTCTTATAAGTCAGCCTTTCTAGAGAACATATAAGCCTCCCAGTACCATTTTTTTTCTCACCTGCAAAATGTCTAGCCGAAGTGGAAAATATCTTTGGACTGTTTTCTTCCTCCCAAATGCTCCTTATTCCACATCTACTAAGCTTCCAACAAAGGCACATATATCTCAGTAACAATTTCCAGGCTGTGGCTTCATTTCAGCAGCTGAAAAATGAGACTCATGCCTGGAGATCCGTTGCATCTGCCCCAACTCAGGAAGGCTGAAAGGTCCCTCAATGGGGACAATGACTCCCTAGGAAACTCAGCATTAGGGTCACAGAATTGAACTTTGCCACTTTGAGAGTTAGTTAGTAATGGTGCCATAGTAAACTGGGCATAGAGGAGGCCCTGATCTCTCAGTGAGCACTCAGACTGCACAGGGAGATTGGGAAACACTTGTGCAAGGTAGTCTCAGACCTGGCACCAAGAAGAGAAGGAGGATGTGCTGTCTTGGGCCTTTGCCATGGACATCACAGAGTGAGCCGAGCCTTGGATGCTGTCAGAGCTGGCTGAAACACTTCACCCCAGGTTTTCCACTGCAGATGCCAATCTTGCAATGTTGGCATATTGCCGGCACCATTTCCTGCAAAGGAAGATTTCTGGAGTCATGTAATTGCTGGAAAGTTGCTGACACCTCCTTCTGTAATGCCTTGCTCTGCATTTGCATCTTGAACAGTTCCAAAGGCCCGCCAACTGACTTGGGGGGGGTATCTGTTTACTGGAAAAGCAGACCATCCAATTGCCCATCCATTGGAGCTTCCTGTCTCCACCTGATGTGCTTCAGCAGCTGTGGGGTGCTTGTTAGAAAATGATCCACAAGTCTATCCACTAATGTGCCACCGGAGTTTCTCTGTGCCAGTGGATGTTGCTGGTAACGGAAGTGTTAAGAATTCCATATTGTCCCTGAAGTTCTGCTTCGAGATACACTGTGGGGTTGGTAGCAATATAGAACATAGCAATGTCTCAGGATGGTCCAGCTTCATCCAATGGAAAATAAAAGTTGGTGTTTGGGAAAGGGTATGGGAGATAAGAGACTGTCTGGAGCCAGGTCAGCTGGATAAAAACACAGCAGATTCTCATTTCTTGGGTACAGGCAGGAATGGGGGGAGGGAGGGGGTTATGGCAAGTGGCATTGTGGATGTGGCACCCAGCTAAACAGGGGTAGTAATGGGGATTCTGACAGGTGGGGTGTTGGGAGACTGAGAGGTGGCATAAAGAGGGTTTATTGTAAGGGGCCAGGGCTTAGGGCCTGGATTGATATTGGAGTAGCTAGCTCTGTACTCACCCTTGCAACCCAAAAGAGGTCATTCATCATCTTCCTGCATTGGCTACTGGTTGTCCTGGCATTGACAGGCAGGGTTGATAACATTTGGAGGTTTTCTGTTGGCAACAGGACTTTGTTCTTTTTTCAGAGACTCACCATATCCACCTCAATATAGTTTTTATTTTACTTTGCTGGTTTGATTTAATTTATTGTTTTGCTGTCGATTGCACCAGGTGCATCTCTCACTGTTTGTCTTACTTATGTACTTGTCCCATTACCGTGCCTTATGGCCCTGCACTACCAACTCCATAGAATCCCTATGGTACAGGAGGCAGCCATTCAGCACATCAAATCTGCATTGACTCTCCAGCAGAGAATTTTATTCAGCCACACTCTCTCCTCCCCTTGTGTTATGAGATAGCTCTGTTAAGCACAGTGCAACCGTGCCATCCTACTTTTAATTATTGGTCATTTAATCCCTCCTAATAGCTATTCCAAATTATATTATGTCACCCTTCTCCTTTTCACTCATTTAAACAAGTTACATTTCTAACATTTTCTGTTCTGACAAAAAGTTGCTGACCTGCATGACTCTGTTTCTGTCTCCATATATGCTGCCTGATCTGCTGAATATCTCCAACATTTTCCATTTTATTTCTGTAGTACCACAACATCACAAATAGAAAAGATTAGAGTTGCAGAACAAAAAGATCTAAGGGTACATGTTCATAGCTCCTTGAAAATGGAGTCAGAATGGTGAAGAAGGTATTCAGCATGCTTGGTTTCATTCGTTAGAACATTGAGTACAGGAGTTAGGACGTCTTGTTGAAATTGTACAAGACGTTGTTAAAGCCCCACTTGGATTACTGTGTGCGGTTCTGGTCACCCTATTATAGAAAGGAAATTATTAAAGTAGAAAGAGTGCTGAAAAGATTTATTAGGATGCTACTGGGCCTTGGATTGAGTTATAAGGAGAGGCTAAATAGACTGGGAAATTTTTCTTTGGAGTGAAGGAGTCTGAGGGGGTGATCTTATAGAAGTATATAAAATAATGAGGAGCATAGATCAGCTAGTCAATATCTTTTCCCAAAAATAGGAGCATCTAAAACTAGAGGGCATAGGTTTAAGACGAGAAGGGAGAGATACAGAAGTGTCCAGAAGAACAAATTTTTTTACACAGAGTGGTGAGTGTCTGGAACAAGCTGCCAGAGGTAGTAATAGAGGCAGGTACAATTTTGTCTTTTAAAAAGTATTCAGATAGCTACATGGATACGATAGGTATAGAGGGATATTGGCCAAATGCTGGCAATAGGGACTAGCTTAGGGTGTTCTAAAAAAGGACAACATGGATAAGTTGGGCCAAAGGGCCTGTTTCAATGCTGTAAACCTCTATGATTCTACAATTAAGCAGCAGCTTTCTGGTCAGGTTTAGAACATAGAATATAGAACATAGAACACTACAGCACAAACAGGCCCTTCGGCCCACAAGTTGTGCCGAACACATCAAAACCTACCCAGCCACAGACCTAGCTATAACCCCCAATCCCATTGGATCCCATATACTCATCCAGAAGTCTTTTAAAAGACCCCAGCGAGTTCGCCTCGACCACCACCAACGGCAGCCGATTCCATTCCCTCACCACCCTCTAAGTGAAAAACTTTCCCCTAGCATCCCCTCTGTACTTGCTTCCCTGCACCTTAAATCTGTGCCCTCTCGTCGCGACCATTTCAGCCCTGGGAAATAGTCTCTGAGAGTCCACCCTATCTATTCCTCTCAACATCTTGTAAACCTCTATCAGGTCGCCTCTCGACCTTCGTCTCTCCAGGGAGAACAGTCCCAGCTCCCTCAACCTGTCTTCATAAGGCATGCCTTCCAATCCAGGCAACATCCTTGTAAATCTCCTCTGCACCCTTTCAATAGCTTCCACGTCCTGCCTATAGTGAGGCGACCAGAACTGCGCACAGTACTCCAAGTGTGGTCTGACAAGGGTCCTATAAAGCTGCAGCATTACCTCCTGACTCCTGAACTCAATCCCTCGATGAATGAAGGCCAGTACACCGTAAGCTTTCTTAACCACATCCTCCACCTGGGAGGCCGATTTGAGAGTCTTATGGACCCGGACCCCAAGATCCCTCTGCTCTTCCACACAGCTAAGACTCCTACCTTTGATAGTGTACTCATTCATCCCATTGGATCTGCCAAAATGGACCACAACACATTTATCCACGTTGAAATCCATCTGCCACTTCTCCGCCCAGTCTTGCATCCTGTCGATGTCATGCTGTAACTTCTGACATCCCTCCAGACCATCCACAACACCACCGACCTTCGTGTCATCGGCGAACTTATCCATCCCTCCACTTCCTCATCCAGGTCATTTATGAAAATGACAAACAGCAAGGGTCCTAGAACAGATCGCTGGGGTACTCCACTGGTGACCGACCTCCATGCAGAAAAAGAGCCATCCACAACCACCCTCTGCCTTCTGCAGGCAAGCCAGTTCTTCTCAAGAAGTCTTGCATGTGGGACCTTGTCAAATGGTCAGCAGTTTAGTGTAAACTGCTGGAAGCAGTGGTGGCCCTTTTGGGATAAACATATGGATGGAGAGAGAATTCTAGATTAAATGGGAAAAGCAAGAATTCTGTACCACTGAAGAGTCAGGTTATTGCTACATGAATGTTTTAAATGGTGTATGTGTCTACTTCTCTACTTCCATTGAAAGAAACATTGCCTCAAAGGGAGGTAGGCAATGGCCTCGTAGTATTAGCACTGGGCTATTAATCCAGAGACTTAGCCAAAAGTTGAATTCAATAAAAACATAGCTGGTATTAAGAATCTGATTACCATTTCATTTGATTTGATTTGATCAATTAATATCACATTTATTAGCATAGTGTTAAAAGTATTGTTTCTTGCATGTTATACACAGAGCATACTGATCATACAGAAGGAAATGAAAGAGTGCAGAATGTAATGGTATAGTCATGAAACCATTGTTGATTGATGGAAAACCCATCTGGTTCACTAATGTCCTTTACGGAAAGAAACCTGTTGTCCCCACCTAGGCTGGTCAATGTATGACTCCTGAGCCACAGCAATATGATTGACTCAACTGCCCTCAAGCAACTAGGGATGGGCAATAAATGCTGGCCAGCCAACAATGACCATGTCCCACGAACTAATAAAAACATAGACCAACAACGAGTTAACATTGGCCTGTGTTGTGTAATATTCACTTTGTAAGAACATTCGCAGATCTTTCCATCATAACCATCTTCCTACTGTTATCATTCTACCCACTCATACAAAATGTGATGCCAGTATGTGCTTTGTAAAAGAGTATCCAAGACAAGTTTTGAGTGAAGATTAATCCAAAATGTACAAACATGGAATGAGCCATAGATCTCTAGTTATATTAGCCAAGTTCTACCAGCTTAATCTAATAATATTTCTGCCCCCCCCCCAGCACTGTATTTTTTAAAAAAGTAAAGGCTAGAAGCAGAAGAGGAGAAATAAAAGAAAGCAAAAAAAAAAGTTGGAGAGGATAAGTTACATAACAACTGTGATGCTGATGACACATGCAGTACATTATACCAATGAGGAGGTGTTGAATGGCACGTCAATGTGGGCATGATATTGGCTCCTGCCAGGAAATTTACCCAATATCTATCTGATTCAAATCTCTACCACACAAATGTCAATTTTGGGAGATTAACACAGAAATTACAATGCCCTTTGAAATAGATTAATTCAAATGGTTTAGTGTTACATGTAAATCAGGCTTAAAAACGTCACAACTAATATTTTGTTTCCTCTTCATGATTCCCTTCTACTGAAGATGCTAATACTTGCTGGGATTTCTTTGAGATCTGTCAAAATAATCATTCTCCATGTGTGAATGCAGGCAATGAAATTGTACAATCTGTTTCATTATATAACTGAATCTGATCTTGTTAAAATTAAACATACAAACGTACTCTTATAAAACTACCTCCATTCCCTCCCGCCCTCTCCCCACAATCTCACTTTCTAGCTGGTAAATAGATGAAGAAATCTTGACTGTTCTCCCCCCACCCCATCCCTCCCCAATTAGTTAACCAATTGCTAAGACCTGAATCAGAATTGATTGGGAATCAAATTTCTGTATAACTTAAAACAGCCCCTGGTTTAAACATAGGGGAAGATTAAGAGTGTAGAAATGCAGAGGGACCTGGGGGTGCAGGTGCACAAGTTTCTGAAAGTGGCAGAGCAGGTGGAGAAGGTTGTGAAGAAAGCATATGGTATGCTAGCCTTTATAGGAAGGGGTACAGAGTACAAGAGCTGGCCTTTAATGTTGCAGTTGTATAAAACGTTAGTTAGACCTCATTTGGAATGCTGCGTACAGTTCTGGGCACGTTACTACCGGAAGGATGTGGAGACTCTGCAGCAAGTGCAAAGGAGGTTTACCAGGATGCTGCCTGGTATGGAAGGTCTGAGTTACGAGGAGAGGTTAGACAAATTGGGGCTGTTTTCTTTAGAAAGACGTAGACTTAGAGGAGATTTAATAGAGGTGTACAAGATTATGAGGGGCATAGATAGAGTAAACAGGGTTAAGCTTTTTCCTAGGTTGGACTCAAATAGCACAAGGGATCATGGGGCAGTAAGGTATAATTTGGATGCTAGAGGGATTTTTTTCACACAGAGGGTGGTAGGGGTATGGAATGCACTGCCAAGTAAAGTGGTGGAGGCAGGCACTCTGGAGTTATTTAAGAGATACTTAGATGGGCACACGAACAGAATGGGAATGGAGGGATATAGAAAACTGATTTAAAATAGGGATCATGAGCCTTGGGAGTCTCTGGGAAGTGTGTAAATAGATGATGATATTGATGTACTTGTTTTTATCCTACAGGTGTTTTGGTCTGCCTTGTTGTCTAACAAGGGGCATACACACGATGGGTCGTGCGAGGTCTGCTCTTAGATTTTTCACGAGTATCCTAGTGCTTCATGTCGTTAGTGTACGCTTGACCTCGACCGTTTGATGGGCAACACGACAGCTCAGTGACTAAAGCTGTACTGTGCAGATACATGGATTTGGGCCTGCGTCTGTGGGAGTTTGCACATTCTCCCCATGCTTGCATGGGTTTTCTCCGGGTGCTCCAGTTTCCTCCCACATCCCAAAAAATGTGCTCTTAGGCTAATTGGCAAAACAAATTCTCCCTAAATTGTCTCAAATTTGGTTTCAATCCATAGATCTACAAACATAGACAGGGATCACGGGTAGATCAGGGAACATTGGGGTGGCGGCGCGGGCTCATTGAGCCGAAGGCCCTGTTTCCCATGCTGTTTTGTTTTTTGTTCTTTGATATTTATCCCAGTTAAATTGTCACTGTAGAATTTCCCACAGTGTGTAAAAATCTGGGAAAGGGCCATGTGGGTGCTCCAGAGTAAATAATGTATCCTATTCCAGGCAATCCCTATGTTAACATCTCCCCAACATTAACAATGCCTTGCCCTGCTTTATCGTAAGTCTCTATTTTACGTCCTTTTTAATTTCTCTTCTGCCTCTACCTGGTGTTTAAAAGGCCAGGATTTTCTCAACAAGTTTCTATGAGATTTCAATCCCTATGCCAGATCTATTTAGCATAAACTTAGCAACAACAAATTGCATTTATGTAGCATCTTTTATTGTAATAAAACATCCCATGATGCTTCACAGTAATATTATTAAACAAAATTTGACACTGAGCCACTGGCATTGTAAACCGCAGCAGAACACAGGGATATACTGAGGCTGAAAACACAAGTATTATATTCCAATGCTGGCTCTTAGTGCCACAGAGTGGTAGGAAAGAGTTCTGCATTGACTGTTATTGACAGATGTATTTGACCCCAAGATGAGCTTCTAACTACACATCTGTGTCACTGCTAAAAATACCTACTACCCACTTCGTAACATTGTCCAACTCTGCCTCCACCTCAGCCTCAGTTCACCTGCTGTTGAAATTCTCAATGCTTTGTTGTCTCCTGACCTGTTATTCCAACTGCAAAGAGAGTGGGAGTAGGTAGTGATGGTCATGAAAACCTAGAGCATTGCAGAGCAAACATGGAAGCAGCACTCAATTAGCTAACGTGAGCGAATGCATGTATGTGTCACATCTGGACCTTCTAAACCAACATTATATCATCATTGTATTAATTTCATCCTTTATCAACAGAGCTATTTTGCCTCTTTTTCTCCTCTGTCCTTCCAAAATATCAAATATCCTTGCATATTCAGATTCCAGTCTTGATCATCTTGCAACCATGTCACTATAATGGTAATCATACTCATTCATTTCTATTTTTGCTATCAATTCATCCAGCTTGTTACAATATTGAGCATTCAGATAAAAAAAGGCTGTTTTTTTAACCATTTTTTGCTGACTCTGACCTTGCTTGCTGTTGGATTTTTGCACTTGTAAACTCTGTCTCTCCTTGAACACACTGTTTCTCATCCCCCTGAACAATTGCCTTGTCCTCTCTCTTTACTTTCCAAATCTCCCTTCAAGTAAACGCTCTCTGCCAACATCCGTCTCCCACACTATTTAGTTTAAAGCCTTTTTAACTGTGCTAGTTATTTATCAAGACACTGACCCCAGATCAGCTCAGTTGAAGGCCATTCAATGTTACATCTCCCATTTTATCCAAGCTGTGTCCCATGAATCAAACCAATTCTCCCATATCAATCTATAAAGCAAGCATACTACCCTCTGCTCTCATTAATTCTATGGCTATTTGATTGTAGCTCAGTTAGATTATTACCTTTGTGGTTCTGGTTTTTTAATTCAGTCCCGAGTTGTTCATACCGCATAAGCAGAATCGCTTTCTCAATCCTACCTATGTTGGGACATGTGCACCATGACAACTTGATCCTGCCCCTCCCACTCCAGGTTTCTGTCCAGAACTGAGGAGATGTACTTCACTTAGGCACTGGTTAGCTAACAGAGCATTCGGGACTCGAACTGAATTCAGTTCAGGACTACAATGTCTAAAGATGTGCAGGTTGGGTTGATTGGCCATGTTAAATTGATCCTAGTGTTGGGGAATCAGCAGGGTAAATGTGTGGGGTTATGGGAATAGGATCAGGGTGGTTAGTACAGTTTAGATGGGCCGAATAGCCTTCTTTTGTAGGCTTCTATGATTGTATTGCAATTACATTTTTTAATTTCCCCAACTTGAATGGTTTCCTGCATCTCGGTGTCATGGTTAGATTGTTTATGCTTTCAGCAATCCTTGCTCTCATCTCTCGCAAATTACATGAACTTCAAACCTGTGGGACAATGGCTAGGATGTTCTTCTAGTGCAACCTCTGCATCCCCATAACTGCTCTTCCTGTCCCTCAGCACAGAAAAATTCTGAGTACCTAACGTAAAATTCCAAGTACCCTCTCCTTAAAGGATGTGACTGCCACTTAGGACAAAGTGTCCAGGTTACATCCCCTTCCCTGATGCAACACGATGTCCGAAGCTCAGACTCCAGCTCATTAGCTCTGAGCTGAAATTCCTCAGGCTGCAGAGACCTTAGTGTAAATGTGGTTTCTATGGATCACACAGATATCTATGGGTTCCACATGCGATAGCTGCTACATATCACCTGCCCTGCCAGCTTTACTGTGTTTCATTTTACAAAATATGTTTACAAATAACACTCAATGTAGCTACATCAAGTAGTTTAACGAGTTGATTTATAAACTTAATGCTATACTTATATCTCTTTAATCTTACTTGAAACTGCTGCCCCTCTTTATAAAGAGAAATAAAACTTAAAATGCACCAATTAAGGGAAGACAATGACATAGTGATATTATCATTGGACTACTAACCCAAAGACTCAGAGTAAAGCTCTGAGGACCCAGGTTCGAATCCCACCATAGCAGATGATGAAATTTAAGTTCAATAAAAATCTGGTGTTAAAAGTCTAATGATGACCATGAAACCACAGTGAATTGTCAGAAAAATTGTCTGGTTCATTAATGCCCTTTAATGTCCTTTCCTTGAAGTTGCAGTAGCCTCTGAAGTAGCCTTGTAAGTCACTTGGGTGAAGGGCAATAAATGCTGTCGCAGCCAGCGATGTCCACATCCCATGAATGAATATAAAAACAGCACTCACCTAACTAATGCTTCCAAACTTCAGCTCTCACATCCTGCTGTTGGTCTCCGGTTCCTTCTCTTGGACCACTTGTTTCTTTGTAAAAGGTGAGAACAATCAGCCCATTGCTCACTGCACCAAATTCCCTAACATCCCACATTTCCCAGTTCACACTCTGTCACAAGCTGCATTCATCCATGAACTGCTCTCTTTGTGCAAAACCTGCATTTATATTGAACTGGATAGTTGGTGAAAGTTTTTGCTGTGGGCTTTATTGAATGGTGTAGATCAAGGGGACCTGAATGGAACTCTAAAACAAATGTACCGTTAGGGAATAGTGGGTTTATGCTGGGTATGGGGGGAGTTCATTTGAACTGAAATAAAGCCTCACAACGTGATCTATCTCATTCCATTCAGTTCCATGCGATCCATGACCTTATCTTTCAGCTGAAGTGCCTCCAGGATACAGTGGCTGGGCCCACTTGAAGACAAGCTTGTGCGGAATGCAGCATAAACATGGACACCTTACTACACAGTAACTGCATTCGTCTCATGGGCAACCCAAGCAGCAAATCTCTGCTTTGGTATGCTGTGGATCCATGGTTCTCATTCAAAACTTCTGATCTCAAATGGTGGGAGGTCGGCAGAGGGTCACAAAGCAAATGTGGAGGGGATAACCCTTGGTGCCAAGCAGCTATTCTATGGTATTTCTATGAGGTGTGAAGACAGTGGTAACTGCTAAATGTTACAGAATATTGCCACAATACAGGGCACTTACTAAGATGACATTTCTCGTGCAGTTGGACACCGATTGCAAATTCTGTCCTGTCAGGTACCACGCTGGTCAGGTGATTTCTTGGAAAAGGAATACTTCTTACAGTCCAAAGTAAACTTTTCACCATCTTTAAACCAAATTCAAGTGTCCAAAAAATACCCCGGGTAGGGTGGGAGAATTTTCCCATTCTGCCCTCAATGGGATGAGGGGTGGACTGCGCAAAGATCCGTTGACCTCAGATGGGATTTTCCAATTATAGGGAGAACATGTCCTTCCATATTGCAAAATAGAATACGGTTTGTGGTGAGGTTTTTCCCAAAACATCAGCCCATTTGGGCAGACGAGGACCTAGGTTCACACCTAATCTGAAAGACAGTTTTCTCGAATAGTGCAGCCCTCTATCTATATTACACTCAATATCAACCTGGATTATGTACTCAAATCTGTGCGGAGGGGCTTGAATTCACCCCCCCACACTATCAGAAAGAGTGGTATCACTGTATCTCTTTATAATTAATCCTTCCTTCACGATCACCCAAGGACACTGACGAAGGCAAAACTCCACACAGGTTTGAGAGAATCAGAAAAATGAAACCAACTGAAGATGACTAACAAATTGGCAAATTTCACTTTCACACTCTGGTTGGAATGGAATACTAACTAGGTAATTCACTCCCACATGCCCATCCGCCTCCCTCTATGCTGTTTTATGTGAAGCTATAGCAGATTTTTGCAGTAATCAGCATACTGGTGAGTTTGTTTCCAACTATTTTCATCTGTAATGTCTGGATAGGATTAATAACAGAACAAATTGCAACTGGAAATATTCTGAGTTGTACTGCAGCACACACCTGTGGTAAATATTTAGACAAAATTACAATATTAGTTACTCCCTTCTTAATTGCTTTTTAATTGCAGGTTAATCTTACCCAGACATTAGGAGATTTCTCAATTCCCTAATTTCTGACAAAATGTCAGAAATTACATAGCGCCAGTGAGACTGACCTCTCCATTCAATACGTGGCTTCTGTACATCACTGAAGAAGAATGATTAACTTTCCAACCATAATTGACTGAACTTTTGTAATTACTACTTTGAGAAGTTTGTATCCAGTTTAGATTAAAATAGATGTTTTGATTTAGAAGCATACTTATAGTGTAGAAGGAAACCATGTTAACTAAACTGAGGTGGCACAGTGATTAGCACTACTGCCTCACAGCGCCAGGGACCCATGTTCAATTCCCAGCTTGGGTCACTGTCTGTGTGGAACTTGTATATTCTCCTTGTGTCTGAGTGAGTTTCCTCCCACAGTCTGAAAGATGTGCTGGTTAGGTGCATTGACCCGAAGAGGCACTGGAGTGTGGCGGCTAGGGGAATTTTACAGTAACTTCATTGGAATGTTAATGTAAGCCTTACTTGTGACTAATAAATAAACTTGATGGATTTCAAGTCACTTATTTAATTAAGGATTGTGTGGAGTCTCTAGGAATTAAGAACAAACCTTCTGGACACAGCAACAAGCAACCGTTGAGACAAATCAGAAGAACAATAAATAGTAAAATATGCATTTTCATTTGAACACGTTAAAATTATTTTTGTAACTGGATGAAAGCTTTTAACTGCATGGTTGGAAACAGGGTGTCAAGTGACAAAATCTTTAGTCATATGTCCAAGAGTTAGAAACCCTATTTTCCTTATGCAAGAGATTCCTCCATTTGGAGTGTATACAACAGTATAATGAGACAGTGAATGGTGATGGATATTCAAGCATTTAACCAGAGTAGAAGGCTCTAAAAATATATGCCACCTAGAAAGATGGGGGAGTCCAACATATCAGTGCAAATTACAAGGCTTAAATATTTGCAGTCAGATTTTGCCAAAAGTGCCAAGTGAATGATCTGCCTCAACCTCTTCATGAGGTACTCATCGATAACATGCCAGTCTTCAACCAATTCCATTCACTCCAAATGATATCAAGAAATAGTGTAAGGCACTAGGCACAACATTGTGTCAATAATACTGAAGCCACACTTCTAGCCATGCTATTGCAATACAGGTACAACACTAGCATCTAGGTGGCAAATTGCCTAGTATGCTGTGTCCAAAAGGGGCAGAATAAATCCAATTACAATCCTATCAATCTAGTCTCGATGGATGCTGTCACTGACAGCGCTGTTAAGCAGCATTTACAAAGCAGTAAGCTGATCACGAACACTCAGTTTATGTTCCACCGGCACCATTCAGCTCCTGACCTCATAACAGCCTTTGTTCATTAATGGACAAAAGATCTGATGTCAAGAGGTGGGAATGACTCGCCTTGACATCAAGACTGCATTTGACCAAGTGCAGCATCACGCAGACCTAGGAAAATTGAATGGGAATCAAGGGGAAAAACTCTCCGCTAGCTGGTACAAAGGAAAATGGCTGTGGCTGTTGGATGCCAAACATCTCAGCCCCACAATACTGCTGCATCAGTTCCTCAGGTTAGTGTCCTAGGCCAAACCACTTTCAGTTGTTTCATCAATGACCTTCCTTCCATCATAACATCAGAAATGAGAATGTTCACCGATGTCCAGCACTATTCGCAATTTCTCAGATACTGAAGCATTTCGTGTCAATATGCAGCAAGACCTGCATAATGTTCGGTCTTGGACTGATAAGTGGCAAGCAACATTCATGCCACACAAGTGTCAGGCAGTGATCAGCTACAATAAGAGGGAATCCAACCATCACCCTTTGACATTCAATAGTATGCCAACCATCAACATCCTGGAGGTTACCATTGACCAGAAAGTGTATTAGCCACATAAATGCTGTGCCTAGTCAAAGGCTAGGAATCCTGTGTTGAGTAACTCATCTCATGTCTTCCCACAGCCTTGCCATGATCTACAATGTGCAAGGGTGTGATGGCATACTCTTCACTTACCTGAATGAACGCAGCTCCAACAACACTCAAGAAGCTCAACACCATGCTGGACAAAGCACCCCACTTCATTGGCAATCCATCCACCATCTTCAGTATTAACTATCTCCAACTTTATATCTATCCCCGCTTCCTGTTAACTAAGCAATACTTTATCTATGGTATACGTTCCCCCAACACTATGTGCTTTTGTCACTGTGGAGCATTCTGTATGTGGACTCGTAAGAACATATGAAAATAGAAATAGAAGCAGGCCATTTGGTCTCTCAAGCTTTCTCCAAATATATTCAAAGCTACGTTCGTGCAAGATTATGGTGATCTGCTAGTATAGTGGAATTAAGGCCACAAGCACATCAGAGTTGATTGAACTGATAAAGTAGGACTGAATCAGCATGGCTTTGTCAAGGGGAAGTCATGTCTGACAAATCTGTTAGTGTTCTCCGAAGAGGTAACAAGGAAGTTAGGTAAAGAAGAGCCAGTGGACATGATTTATTTAGATTTGACAAGGTGCTGCATAGGAACACTATTAAATAAGTGCCCATGATGTTAAGGGTAAAATCCTAGCATGGATAGAGGATTTGTTGAGAGGGGATAAAGGGGTCTTTCTCAGGATGGCAGCTGGTGACTGGTGATGTGTCTCAGGGGTCAGTGTTGGGACCACAACTTTTCACAATATATATTAATCTGGAGGAAGGAACTGAAGGCATTACTGCTAAGTTTGCAGATGAAACAAAGAAATGTAGAGAGACAGATAGTATTGAGAAAGCAGGGGGGCTGCAGAAGGACTTGGACAGGCTAGGAGAATGGGCAAAGAAATGGCAGATGGAATACAATGTGGAGAAGTGTGATGTTACGCACTTTAGAAGAAGGAATGGAGATATAGACTATTTCCTAAATGGGAAAACGTTTAGGAAATCACAAATACAAACGAACTTGGGAGTCATTGTGCAAGATTTTCTTAAGGTTAATGTACAGGTTTAATCAGCAGTTAGGAAGGCAAATGCAAGGTTAGCATTCATGTCAAGAGGGCTAGAATAAAAGAGCAGGGATGCACTGCTGAGGCTGTATAAGGCTCTAGTCGTACCCCATTTGGAGTATTGTGAGAAGTTTTGAACCCCATATCTAAGGAAGGATGTGCTGGCTTTGGAAGGGGTCCAGATTTCTACATAAAGGGAACCCAACAGGGGTCAGAATAGCTGAATTGCACATTAATTCCTGTGGCTTTAGCAAGCATGGAGGAAGCGAACAGCAGAAATGCTGTTTGCTTCTCCTTAAACCTGGAGACAGTCCATCAAGAAGTTCAAGGACCTCAGGAAGACAGTAAAAGTGAGAGGTGTAATACTTTCAGGTGTTGACATCCACACTTTCACATCCCCAGCACTAGCCGCACAACATTTTTCAAAACAGCCTTCCAGTTTCATCATTCCTTTCTTTCCTGGCACCTCTCTACTAAAGTAGCCAACACTGACATTCAACCCTCATCATGGAAGAGGCTCCATGATAGTTATCTGGAGGCAGGAAAATCACCCAATGAAGTCAAGTGGCATAAGGGGCTTTCGTGGAATTCTCTGAGCCCATTACAGTTTATTATGGCTCAGGGTTTAACGAGTCCACAAGGGTCTCTCATGCACCCCCCCCCCCCCATCATAATGGCTGACCAGCAAATTCTGTTGGACTTGCTAATCATGACGTGGAGATGCTGGCGTTGGACTGGGGTAAACACAGTGAGAAGTCTTACAACATGAGGTTGAAGTCTAACAGGTTTATTTGGTAACAAACGCCACTAGCTTTCGGAGTGCTTGCTGTTCCTTCTTCGGGTGAGTGGGAGATCTTTTCACAAACAGGGCATATAATCAATTTACAAAATAACGATTGAAATGTGAGTCTTTATAGCTAATCAAGTCTTAAAGGATTGCTAATGGCAATAGCAGTTGGGACATGTAACCCCTTGCTACCAGGCACTGGCTGAGGAATCGTGGCATCAGGTAGGGTTTGGCTGCTGAAACCTCCTCCTGTCTTCATTCACCTGGGTCCTTTGTCAATTCTAGCTGTCAGGTGGGGGTAGTGCTGCCAGCAGCCACTGACCTCACCTGTGCTGGTGATGAGGACAAGCTGTACAAGGCCCGCAGCTGTCAGCCCATGGGACTGAAGGACATTTGATGGGCCTTCCTCACAAAACTGATAGGGTTTCTCCACTGATTCTCCAACCTCTCAGCATGACAAAATCCTAGACAGGAAATCTGATAGGGAGGATGGATTTGAGAAAAACATTCATTTACTTGTTGCTTTTAGCAAAATGTCCATTTGACTGTCCCACTTGGATGTAGATAGTCACACTTAGATCGCACAAAAGTAAACATAGTTGTCACCTCGATACAAATCTAGACAGCAGTCAAAATTCACAGAATTGGGATAAGAAGCATATTTTCAGGATGGCAATCCGTATCTAATGGAATACCACAGGGATCAGTGTTGGGGCCATAATTATTTACAATATATATTAATTGCTTGGTGATTACAGTGAAAGTGAATGTACAATTGCCAGGTGGGAAGACAAGTGGTAAAGATGACAGAGAGTCTGCATAGGACTACAGACAGATTTGTATCAAGGGGTGACAACTTTGTTTATTTTTGCGCTACCTATGTGTGACCGCATCTAAGTGGGATAGCCAAAGACTGGGTAGATGGAACATAATATAGGAAAATGTGATGTTATGCTATTTGGTAGGAAGAATACAGAAGTTGCCTACTTCTTAAATGAAGAAAGGCTGCAAAAAGGTGCAGCAAAGGGGAATTTGGCAGCTCTCATACATAAATCACAAGAAGCTAGCATGCCAGTTCAGCAAGTAATGGGGAAGGCAAATGGAATACTGGCCTTTATTTTAAAGGGAACGGAGTAAATCAATAGGGGAGTCTTGTTAAAACTATACAAGGAATTGGTTAGGCCACACCTGGAATACTGTGAACAGTTTTGGTCCCCTTATGTGAGGAAAGATATATTGACATTGGAGGCAGTAAGAGAAGGTTCACTTGATTGATCCTAGGTTTGAAGGGATTCTCTAATGAGGAAAGCTCGAATAGATTGGGCCTGTACCCACTGGAGTTTAAAAGAATGAGAGATGACCTTTTGAGCTATATAGGATTCTCAGGGAGCTTCTCAGGGTAGGTGTTGAGAAGGTGTTACCCCTTGTAGGAGAGTCTAGGTCCAGAGGGCATAATCTCAGAGTAAGGGGTTACCCAGTAAAACAGAGATGGGGAGAAATTGCTTCTCTCAGTAGTAGTGAATCTGTGGAGTTCTTTAATACAGACAGCTGTAGAGGTTGAGTCATTAAGTATGTTGAAGGCTGTAACAGATGGATTTTTAAGCAGTAAGGAAATCAAGAATTGTGCGTATAAGGCAGGACAGTGGAGTTGAAGTTCATCCTATCAGATCAGTGATGATCTCATTGAATGCTGGAGCTTACTCGATGGACTGAATCACCCACTTACGTTCTTACGTCTTGTATCAAATAAGTGAACCATTGTCCCTGCAAATGCTTAGAACCACACAAATTTCCAAATAGTATCTATGTAATGAGTGAACCTTGTACATAACAAAAATACTTTAAAAGCTCCACTGCTGTGAAATAGTACCACTAAAATGGGATTGGGTTTAGTAAGTCAAATATTTGGTCACCTGGAGAATATAGTTGTTTGGCAATTTGCTGCTTAGACTTATATAATAGCTTATTTCAACAGCTGCTTAGACTTCATAGAAATTTTTTTTTACTCCAAACAGTCCATTAGACTTTATAACATAAAATATAATCACAATCAGTTGGTCTGAAAACTTAACGTTGTGCTCCTTAGCTAACCTATTGGTTTTGAGTGTTTTTGTAGGAGAAGTGAGAGGTGAAGTTAATCTGCATTGAGAGTTGGTCAGATTGGTCCATGCGAAAGAGGTCAGCAGCAGGAAGATTATTTAAAACAAATATTTGATGAACCACAAAGGAAACATAGTAAAATACAAAATGTGACTGCCAAGGCATATTTATTACTAAACCGAAAACAGAATTATAAATCATCTTCACACCATTGTGAATTAATTTGTTATATAACAAAATGAGTGTTGCATAGGTTTCAAGCACGTGACAGTTTGGTGGATGCTAATTAAGAAATTGCAAAGCGACACAGGTTAACCATGTTACACACCTACATTCAAAAGGATTAAGGTTAGTTAAAACCACTATCTTGGCATCATGAAAGGTAACCTTTGTGAAATTAGTTATGGACCTACAAATACTAAATTCTTGAGGGCAATGGATTGTGTTAAAACATTCTAGAAAATGGAAATAAAACATTAGCTTCATTAGATATAAAACCCAAACATTTCAGACTTCAGAGCACACCATAATGGAAGCTTAAGATTGATTTTAAAAGGTAACACTGATTGAATGAGCACAAACATCAATAAGGAATGATTAAAAATTATGTAGTGTTATGCAATTTAACATTTAGTCAAAGACACTTTATATGTTGTGATTTCCATTTCTATAGCAAATTCCATTTTTGTAGTGACGTCCACACAAATTAATTTTCAACTGACAGAGTCAAGTAGGTCATCTTGGTGTTTCCGTTCTTCCAGAAATAGCAGAGCTTCATCCAGAGAGGCCAGCTGGAGCCACTGAATTTCTGAGCAGTTCATGTGTTTGGAAGCTCTGTTTAATAATACATTCATACAAACCTTTCTTACAGTTTCTTGCATAATACACAGCACTTTCAAGCATTTAACAGAAAACCAACAAGAGCTTGCATTAACTTAAGGTTTTGCTTTCTAGACAGTTTAAGCCTCAGGAGGTTTTTTATTTAGATACACGTATCTGATTCTGTCCCTTTAAGATATCAACAGTAGATGATTAATAATATACTCATTGACAAAAATCATCATTTAATGCAAATTTAAGATGCATGTCTGTTGAATTGTTCTCCTTATGTTGTTTTTGGATTTCTATTTATGTACTCTGCTGTACTCAGTATGCACCAGATTAATCCAGAACCATATTGCAGGGAAAAACTAAACAATTTCTGCATGCTTCACTTATTAGTAAAGTGACTTAATTACAAAAAGATCAATCAATAGTCTATTAGATGTTAAGTAATCCTCAAACATGTAGGCGAGTTGAGACTGAACATAGTATTTTATAAGTTTGCTGCTTGATTGATGGATAGATATGGAACAAGGTAGTATAGGGGATTTTCACAATTACTTAATTGCAGTGTGATGTAAGCCTTACTTTTGATTAATAAGTAAACTTTACTTTTACTTTACTTCAAACATTATACTTTTAATTTTTTTTTTTACTAAACTGTCATCCCCCACACCTCAAGTTTAGTAATATTTTAAAACATTTTACAGGTCCTTGATATTTTCTGTTCCATATCCAATAACGAAATAAACAGTTATGGGGTTAGCAGTAAGTGTGGTTTTTCCTGCAGTGTTCTGACAATCAATCTCTCAAAGTTGCAGCACATTTGCTGAGTGTTCAATCACAGGGGCACAGAAATAAAACTTACATGTGATGCAAAATTCATCACTTGACCTCAGCTAATAGCCATTGATATCAGGAACCAGCCAGGAAGATCATCATCTCAGTTCAAAACTCTATCTCTCAAGCACAAACAGTGAGCTTAACAAAGTGCCAACAATCATGACTCTGTAGCTAAATGTGAACAGTGAACTCTATCTCTCAAGCACAAACAGTGAACATTAGCTAAATAATGCAACTTGTAGCAATTTAAGAAAACTATCCCAAGATTCTGTTCTTGGAAAATGCATATATAAGATAATAAAAGGTAAATGCTACCCTAAGACTAGCTTACTTAAGAATTGGTTCCTGATGATTTACTGATCCCTGCAAATAATTTGATTCTAAACACTTCTCAAATAAATGTGCTTAAGTATAACTTATTAATTGCTGACCTATATAAAAGTCTGCTTTAGAGTGCATCAACCTCTGTTTATATTGTGATAGACAAGCTGAAAGTGATTCATTGTGCAGACCAGGGTAAGATGGAGAGCATCCTTTCTATCTGCTAGACTTAAGAAACAGTTGAAGATTGTAGATGATTAATTGGCCTGTATATATATACACATATATATATGAAGTTTGAAATATTTTGAATAGTACTATGACAGTTTGCGGCATGGTCACTTAGAGTCTCTTATTCAGCTATTTGGGGGAATTCAGAGGGGATGGGGGGGGATGTACTTCACACATTGCAGTTCAGTGAGGCAGCAGCACACTTAAACATGTAACTGCCATCATGCAGAGGCAATTTGTTCACTCAAGTTTCTGAAACACAACTCAAGTGTTTAAAGGATTGGAAGATCTAAACCGACTGAAGTTATTTGGAAAGGTCAGGTAGCCTTTAGGAGGATTAGGTACCACTTTGGAAGAGGTCAGGTACCTTTCAGGATTAAGAGTAGACATGAATGCACATAAAAAGTGGGTAAGTTCTATGGCACTGTCAAGTTTTCAGGTCTTTTTAAATCCCCTGCTCTTTAAATTTTGGTGAAGAAACATATTAGTGCTTACAATTTCAATAGATGTTTGTTGGCATAAGCCTAAGCATTATTATAGCATTATTTTGGCTTGACTGCTTCCATAACATTTCATTATCACAATGGGGTCCTATATGCTCACAGTTTGACTGACAGCTCCGAACAGTCATAAAAAGATTAGCTGCCTTTGAAGTGGGGCTATGAATGCAAAAATTTAATTTTATAAGGGATTAAGTACTTTGAAAGAGATTTAAATTATTTTTTTTTGAAACATAGAATGTTATTTTATTTCCTATCAGCATGGCTCCTGAGTTCTGCCTATACTGGATACTGAGTTGGCATGGAGTGTGTGTGGGCAAAGGGTCATGGGTGAGTATTTCATAGGTTGGCATGAGTTGGCACTAAGGGGCAATAAAGGGCTATGGGAGTGGAGGGTAGAAAGGGTAGCATTGGTTGGAATGGAAGATACAAGAGGCCATGGGAGGAGGGCAAGAAGAATATGAGGGGGCACAGAGAGTATGAAGGTCCATAGGATAGATGGGGGAGGCTAAGTTGACATGGGGTGTGTGGAGGTGTGGGTTAGAAGCTTTTGTTTATCATTTTTATAGCAACTGAAATGTAGTCCCAGAGCACCAAGGAAGGCCCCTTTGAAGGCCTTGATATTCAGCAGGCGCTATAACTATCTCCACACTTTTTTGGGGGGCAGAGGGCCCAATTCTACTATGCTACAACCATTCTATTACCATCGCCATCACCACCATTACAATCCGGCAGGTCTAGGAAGTTACCCCCAAGAAAGGTTTGCAAAGTCTTGCACCTTCTTGCTGCCGTGTACCTGACTCGGAAGTGAAACATCGGGACCAAATTAAATAAATTTGGAAGTTTCAACATGTAAATTTACAAATTTCACTGTGGAACATTCTAATGTGATAAGTATTAAACTGATGTATTGTTATTTTAAATTGGGCTTCACCCTATTGCATTTGTCATCTGGTTAAGTGTTCACTAAGTAATCATTATTTGGCTGTTAATAAACATTTTTTTTTTAGTGTTGTTACATAGTGGGCGGCACGGTGGCACAGTGGTTAGCACTGCTGCCTCACAGTGTCAGGAAGCCAGGTTTGATTTCCAGTTTGGGTCACTGCCTGTGTGGAGTCTGCATGTTCTCCCCGTGTCTGCATGGGTTTCCTCCCACAGTCCGAAAGATACGTTGGTTAGGTACATTGGTCATACTAAATTCTCCCTCAATGTACCCAAACAGGTATCGGAGTGTGATAACTTGGAGATTTTCACAGTAACTTCATTGCAGTATTAATGTGAACCTATTTGTGACTAATAAGTAAACTTTAGTGCTAATAACTCGCACATTCACTTAGCTTGATATGGTTTAACATTTGCCATGGTTTAATTTACTACAAACACTTCACAGTTTCAACACAGTATCAGTTACACTCTGGAAGGCACTAGGTCACATTACTACAGTTGTGAATGGTGCAGTGAGATTACAGAACACAAAATTATGAATTTGTTGAAAAGTTAAAAAAACTGTTCAAAATTGCGTAGCTCATTATATAGATAGCACATTCCCACAATTATCCAGTTTGAACGCAAAGTAGAGGAGTCATAATAAAAACAGGAAGTGCTGGAAATACTCAGCAAGTCTGGTAGCATCTGTGGATAGAGAAACATGCTTCAGGTTCAATATGACTTTTTTGGAACTAAAGACATATTGGACTCAAAACAATAACTCTGTTTCACTCCCAGATGCTTCCAGACCTGCTGATGTTTCCAGCACTTTCAAATCTCCAGCATCCTCAGTATTTTGCTTTAATTTGAGAGAGGAGTCATGCTTGAATGACACTCTCATGAATCATCTTTTCAGAATCTGTCTAGAGCTAGGTTTGGTTAGAAATGATTGATTGCCTCTTCACTAAGAACTGGCATTCCAGCATCATCTGAACAAATCATTCGCAAGTAAACAGGTCAAATAAACAAGGTTTCAAGTAAGACTGCATGTTGCACATTCAAACAATAGAAGTTACAAAGTAGTCTGCATTAGTGGGAACTTCTGAATATTGATGAATCATAGAATCCCTACAGTGCAGGAGGAGGACTTTCAGCTAATCGAACCTGCATCGACAATAACCTCAGCCAGGCCCTATCCCCATAACCCTACATATTTACCCTACTAATTCCTCTGACACTAAAGGGATTGTGCAAGGAAACCTGAGCACTCAGAGAAAACGCATGCAGACACAGGGAGAATGTGCAAACTGTACACAGTTACCTGAAGCCAGATTGAATTTGGGTTCCTGGTGCTGTGAGGCAGTAGTTATAACCACAGTGCCACTCCATGGTGGTGGAGGACGGAGAAAAGAGAAGAGAGACCAATCCTCTTCTTAAATGTATTACTTCCCGTGGAATTATTTTCTGTTTCATGTTTTAAATAAATCCTGTATCGAAGCCACTTGAACTATGAAATTGATTTTCTGAGAGTCTTCCTTATTTCATTGTACCTTAATTCCAGGGAATCCTTTCTAACAATTTAGAATGGCACAAAGGTAAAATAACTCACTGGGGCTTGGCTGATAACTCACAAGTGAATGGTGCAATGCCATCAGTGGCGAGACAATCTTTAAACCTTTTAGCCATTTCTTACATTTGATTAGTGAAGATTAGTGGAAACATCCATGAGGACAAGCAGTTCAACAACTGAGTTGTGTCCATTTTTTTTAACTCCAAACTCTCAGATAAGATATGCAGCCCAGAAAGGGAAAAAAAAAAGTAAAATGGGAAAATAAGAATACTGGTCTGAACTGGTCTTGTAATACTTAAAAACGGGGAAATAAGAATGGCCAGCTATTGATAAAAATGCACTGGAGGGAAAAACAACACACCAGCTATGGAATCAATATGTGGTATAACAAACATGGATATGGGCCAAATGAAGCATCGCTCCTTAGCCTTAAACTTATGGAACTTTGGAGTGAATTGATGAAGTTTTGGTATCCCCAGAATCTCAATATCATAGAATCCTACAGTGCAAAAGGAGGCTATCTGGCCCATCAAGTTTGTACTGACCACAATCCCATCTGGGCCCTATTCCCATAACCCCATGCCTTTAGTCTAGCTAGTCCCCTTGACTATAAGGGGCAATTTAGCTTAGCCAATTCATCTAACCTGGACATCTTTGGAATTTATATAAGTAAAATAATTTAATTCCTTTTTTTCAAAAGATACAAATTCTTGCTTCTCTCTTCCAATCCCTAGTATAAATCAGTTTCCAGCAGTGAGCAGCAAGATGGCTTATCTTCACACTATGACCAACGCTGCTGTGCAATGAGTTACTTGTTTTGACATACCCATCAACCTTCCCACTGTTCAGGTTTGGATAAAATTGGAAATCAGTTATTATGTGATGGAATTATGTCAAGCGTGTCCTACCTAGCAATTCAAGGCCAAAGCAATACCAAAATCTACAGAAATTACTACTGGAATTCTAATTTGCATGATGGTAAATCTCTTGGACTAACTTTTATCCCTGATTATATAGAAAATATATATTTAATAGGAGTGAACAAGGATGACTAATTATAGAGCACAATGTATTTCTTATTTAAAGCCTTTATCTTTATTAACACAAATACAGATTGGGTTGTGGCACAGTGGTTAGCATTGCTGCCTCACAGTGCCAGGGAGCCAAGTTCAATTCCTGGCTTGGGGCAGTATCTGTGTGGAGTCTGCATGTTCTCCCAGTGGCTGCATGGGTTTGCTCCAAGTGTTCCAACGGTAAGAAAGGTGAGCTGGTTAGGTGCATTGGCCATGCTAAATTCTCCCTCAGCAAACCAAAACAGGCGTGGGAATGTGGCAACTGGGGATTTCCACAGTAACTTTATTGCAGTGTTAATGTACACCTAATTGTGGTTAATAAATAATCTTTCTTTTATATTTTATTTACTTTACTTTTACTTAAGGGTGGGATTTTCCAGCCTGTCCCACTGGCAGGATCTTCCTGTCCAGCCAAAGAGGGCCTCCCAGGGCAGACTGCCAGGTGGCCATGCAAAACACCATAGAGATCAGTGGAACTGGTAGATCCTGCTGGGACTAATGGCAAATCACTTATGTGCTGGAAAACATGCCACAGAGTGTGTGTAGTAAATCCATACATTTGGAAATCAGTTAAGTTAGTCATTGCTGAGGAATTATACAAATAATCCAAGGATGCATTGTCTTATCTGCAACTTCCAATCTTGGTATCGATCTACATGTCTTCTCTCCTAAACTAGGCTATTCCATTATGACAAGTTTGCTAGATGTAACCTTGGTTCTCTGGTACACTGCTCAAGTATGCTGTTTTTGTTAGTCAACTATTTCACTTTAGAGGTCATTACAACTCCGTCCAAACAGGAGCTTACTCCAGCGGGCAAAGTTACGTTTGTGCTTCACTAGATAAAAGTGCAGGTTAGCGAGGACACTACAACATTGCAGTTAAAATTTGCTGATCCACAATCCCATCAAATGAAGTTCTGTGCTTCATTTCCAGCTGGAGTCACTAAATTGTACTGGGACCAAAAATACTCTTAGTTTTTCTGCTTTATGTCACTTATAAATATTTTTCTGTCTTCTGTCACATTGCTTTTTTTTTACAAATTACTCAAAATCACAATTTTCAGAACCATGATTTTATCAAATCCAACAACTGCATGACACCAGCCCCTACTTAGGGAAATGATATCGCATTGTACAGTATAAGCTGTGTAGTTCCCATAATAATGTTGCTTGGAACATTTGTGTAAGAAGATACTTTTCTGTATTAAATTATATACTGCAGCTCTGGTGGCATAAGCAGTTGATAATTATGAATTTTACCAGATTGCATGAACACGCCACTTCTCCTGAAGTCAGTGACTCATGACAAAGTGCAGGACCACAACAAGCAACAACCCTGCAATGACACTGTTTCAAGACCAGTAGCAAATTCTTCAGTTGAGACAGTGGATATCTGTAGTCTTTACTTCACTAACATTTGAGTATTTTGCGTCAGTATTCACCAAAGAGGATTTGGGGAATGATGAGTCTGGGAAAGGATGTGTAGATAGTTTGAATCATGTTAAGATCAAAAAGGATGTGGTATTGGGGTTCTTGAGATACATCAAGGCAGACAAGTCCCCAGGGCCTGATGGGATATACCCCAGAAGGCTGACAGAGGCAAGGGATGAAATTGCTGGGACCTTGAGAGAAATCTTTGTATGATCACTAGCTACAGGGGAAGTCCCAGAGGACTGGAGAATAGCCAATGTTGTCCCTTTGTTTAAGAAGGGTATCAAGAATAATCTAATACAAATAGGAAATATACAGTAAATGGCAAAATCCTTAAAAGTATTGATAGGCAAAGGGATCTGGGTGTACAGGTACAAAGCAGGTGGAGAAGGTAGTCAAGAAGGCATACGGCATGCTTGTCTTTATCGGCCAGGGCATTGAGTATAAAAATTGGCAAGTCATGTTGCAGCTTTATGGAATCTTAATTAGCTGCATTTGGAATATAGTGTTCAATTCTGGTCGCCACACTGTCAGAAGGATGTGGAAGCTCTGGAGATGGTACAGAAAAGATTTACCAGCATGTTGCCTGATTTGAAGGGCATTAGCTATGATGAGAGGTTGGAGAAACTTGGTTTGTTCTCACCGGAGCGACGGAGATTGAGGGGAAACTTGATAGAAGCCTACAAGATTATGAGAGGCGTGGACAGAATGAATAGTCAAAAGATTTTTCCCAGGATGAAAGAGTCAATTACTAGTGGGCATAGGTTTAAGGTGCGAGGTGGGCAAGATTTAAAGGAGGTGTACGAGGCAGATTTTTACATATTGGGTGGTGGGTGCTTCATTGCCGGGGCAGGTTTGGAAGCGGATACAGTAGTAACTTTTAAGGGACATTTTGTCAAATATGTGAATGGGATGGGAACAGAGGGATATGGTTCCAGGAAGGATAGGGGGTTTTAGTCAAGTCAGACAGCTTGGTTGGTGCAGACTTGGAGGACCAAAGGCCTCTTCCCGTGCTATAATGTTCTTTGTTCTTTATTTGAATACGCAGGCCAGCTGTATTTTCTCTAAAGTTAGTCTGCCTGAGCTCAACTGCATCATTGATCCCACCGCTTTAAAATTCACATCACACAGGAAAATTATCTTTATCCAAAAGTGCTGGAGGCTTTACAAAACATGGTTATTTGAATATTAGTGTTGTGAAAGGTCATATTTATAAAAGAGAGCAAAATCAGAAATACATTTAGAATCTCCAATTATTTTAGCTTTGTGAAATCAGATTTAGAATAAATACATCTTCTAACCTTTCTGTTTTCATTTTATCCAACTGAAAAGTTGAAAATCAAATTGAAAACTTATGTGAAACCTGTAGTAAAGTTTGGCTAAATCACACTTAACACTACAATTCTGGTTGGCATATTAAAAAAAATATAAAAAGATACAAGAGAGGATGCAAATAAATTTTACTATAAAGATATTGGAACTGCAATGTTCTACCTATCAGTAAAGGGTGAACAGATTAGGTCTCTTCGTGAGAAGGTGGCCAGAACGAGGCTTTTAGCATTATGTTAATCTTAATGGAATAGAGCCGGTGCAGAAAAAACAAGGCTAGAAGTCAACAAGGTAAAATAGTCACCAAGAAATCAAATATGGAATTCAGAAGAACTTTTATACTCAGGGAATGATGAGAATGTGGACATCAACAGTACAGGGCATGGTTGAGGCAAACAGCATAGCTGCATTTACGGTAGACAAACAAGCTCATGATGGAAAAGGTAATACAGAATTATGCTGATAAAGTTAGGTTAGGAAAGATGGAGGAGTGTTAAGTGTAGTGTAAACACAAGGAAGATTAATTGAACTGGATGGTCTGCTTTTGTTCAGTACAGTCTAAGCAATTTTTTGGAGGCTATGGTGTATCAATTTGAGCTGCTGAATTGAAATGTATACTTACATTTTAGTGATTATTTTGTTTGTGAATTCAATGTCATTTGAACATTCAGTTATGCCCCCTCCCTCTGGGAAAGTATATTTCTGTCATGCTGCTTCCCCTCACAAAAATAAAGTATTACACTGAGCCTTACATTGGTAGTGGGGAAATTATTGGAGAAGATTTTTAGGAACAGAATGTACCTATATCTGGAACAGAATAGACTTATTAATGAAGACAGCATAGTTTTGTGAAGGGAAGTCATGTCTCACAGACTTGATTGAGTTCTTTCAACAAGTGACAAACAAAATTGACCAGGGCTGAGCGAGGAAGTGAATGTTGTATACATGGGCTTTAGTAAAGCTTTCGATAAGGTTTCTCATGGCAGGCTGATACAGAAGGTGAAGTCATATGGGATTCGAGGTGAGCTGGTAAGATGGATACAAAACTGGCTTAGGCATAGAAAGCAGAGAATAACAATGGAAAGGTACTTTTTTAACTGAAGGATACTTTTCTAACTGTGAAAAGCAGTATTCCATAAGAATCAGTGCTGAGGCTTCTTTTGTTGGCATATATAAATGATTTGGAGGAAAATGTAGATGGTCTGATTAATAAATTTGTAGATGATAGAAAAATTGGAGGAGTAGCAGATATTGAGGAAGATTGTCAGAGGATACAGCAGGATATAAATTGGCTGGAGACCTGGGCCAAAAAAAACAGTAAATGGAACTTAACTCAAACAAATATAAGGTGATGCGATTTGGAAGGTCTACTGCAGAAGGAAAGTATATGATAAATGGTAGAACCCTTAGAAATATTAGCATACAGAATGATCTAGGCTTGCAGATCCACAATTCCCTGAAGGTGGCAATTCAGATAGACAAGGTGGTCAAGAAGGCGCATGGCATGCTGGCCTTCATCGGTCAAGTCATTGAGTATAGGAATTGGAAAATCATATTGCAACTGTATAAGACTTTGGTTAAGCCGCATTTGAAGTAATGAGTACAATTTTGGTCACCATATTACAGGAAGCATGTTAATGCATTGGAAAGGGTCAGAAGAGATTTATCAGGATGTTGCCTGGTTTAGAGGATATGGAGTGTGAACAAAGGTTGAACAAACTTGGATTGTTTTCACTGGAGCATCAGAGGATGAAGGGAGGCCCTGATAGATGTTTACAAAATTATGACAGGCTTAGATAGAGTGGATAGTCAGAGTCTTTTTCCCAAGGTCAAAGGGTCAATTATTCAAGGGTGTAGTTTGAAAGTGAGGAGGGAAAGTTTAAAAAAGATTTAAGGGACAAGTTTATCACACAGAGGGTGGTGAATGCCCGGAACACTCTGCAGAAGGAGGTGGTGGAAACAGATTATATAATAACATTCAAGAGGCATCTGGAAAGATACATGAATAGGCAAGGAATAGACGGATGTGGGCCTTCATAGAGACAAGAAAATTTTAGATTCAAGAGGCATCTGTGTCGTCATGGTGGGCTGAAGGGCTTCTTCCTGTGCTATACTGTTCTTTGCTCTTTATAACCAGAATGTTCCCAGCCTCTATGTGAAATCCAAAAATGACTCCTGTTTGAAAGATATGTTTTAAGCAAGAAGTTCAGTCAAACAGGTCTGAATGCTTGCTCTCAATCAATCTTTCACTTTTTTAACATTATCAAATGATTTGCCCAGGGAATACTTTTCCTAGAGTTTGCGCTGTGGAGCAAAATGCAAGTCCATTACAGAAGTTTATTTTAGCATGGCAATACACAGATCTATGTGTTTTCAATTCATTGTGAGAAGGGAGCGTAAAACTGACACAAATGAGATGCCAGTGACAAGTAGGTGCCTTACTTGTTGGTGCATAGGTGTGCAGAATTGGAAGAGTGCATAATATAAATATATATATGAATACAGAATCACAAATAGGTGCAAAGACAAGAGGAGATCTCTGTCAAATTGGTGGAATATTTCTGAATTTAGCTCCAAAGTCAAAAAGCCATCAACAATCCTTGCAAGCCTCAAATTATTCATGAAGAAATAAAATGTGCATGTCAGATCAAACAATTGTCGGATCTCAGTTGACTATTGTTTTGCTTAAGATCACAGTTGACTATTGTTTTGCTTTTGAGATAAGGGCACTTCTAAAATTCTTAGGCAGCTTAATTTTCCTCATATTTATTATTCTGAACATGAGAGAAGACAACATTAGGGATATTGAAAGGATAAAAATCATACTTTTGTGAATAATTTTCATTGTATAGAGGTTTTAGTGATTGTGCATGGGGCCCTTCCTGCTTAGTTAATGGGAATACAAAGTTCAGCTGCGTGTTACAACCTTATTAACACCAGATACAAACAGTTGTGTCCCTCATCAGATGCCTGCTTTTCCAAGCCACTATTCATTTTGAATAATTTAAGAAAAAAAGCCAGGTCTTTTGGCTTCAGTTGTGCAGGTCATGAAGCTCACTGCAGTACAAAGGGGTCCACATGCACTATAATGCTGTATGCTATAATGTTTGTGTAATGGCATGCCCATTAACCACATTAAAATACTTTAACAATGTATTACATCATTTGGTTCACACACACAGCCTAAAGTGACTACACCAATGGCACATTTCTTTATATAAGTGCAAAAAAAGTTTTTGCGAGTGAAAAATATAAAATCTTAAAACAGTAAAATAAAATTTCTCCATCATTAACATTTTAATCTCTCTCATGCAGGTGTACAAGGACAACTCCTGAATAAATCTGTTTTGGTGAACCTGCAATTATTTTCACTCAATACACAATATAATGTCTTGTTCATACAAGTTCATTTTTTTTTTAATATGGCGTAGTCACTTTTCAGCTTTTCAGTTTTTTTGTCTTTTCAACATCACCTCAGAATTATTTGCAGATGGCAAGTGGCAAATCAGACGAAATCTGAGGTAGGTCATAAAGGATAAGCTGGGTCTGTCAGTTTGTCAGCAGTGTGTCTTCCAGAGAGGACAATAGTACACCCAACCATCTCCCTATTATGGAAACAAAAAATTAGTTATTTCAGTTGCACAACTAGGCGTAAAAGAAAACACATGTTCAGCAACAGCAAAAATAGAGAATATTCTTTAGTATTTATTGGCAGGTGAAAGACAGAGGAGCCACGGAAAATAATCTCATGAATTATGATATCATTATTCACAATGATCAAGAGTAGAAATTAGCCTAAGATTTTTCTGACAGCTGTAAAATATTCTGTCATGTCACAAGCAAGAGAAATGCTTAATTTCAGCATTCCATGACAACAGTCAGAGTATAAATAAGAGGATTAGGCAGATGAATGTGTGGCTTGAGAGCTGGTGCAGGGATTTAGATTTTTGGATCAGTGGGATCTTTTCTGGGGCAGGGCTGACCTGTTAAGAGGGACGGGTTACACCTGAACTGGAGGGGAACTAACATCCTGGCGGGAAGATTTGCTAGAGCCACTCAGGAGGGTTTAAACTAGTTTGGCAGGGGGTGGGATCTAAAGTGTAGGGAGACAGAAGAGAAGTTTGAGAACAGCACAGATATTAAAAAGAGCACATTAAGTAGTAAAGACAGCATTAGTAATCATAGTATAGACAGATCAGGCAAAAACAGGACAGAGAGCAAGTGAAGTCCAGATTAAACTGCAATTACTTCAATGCAAGGGACTTCATGTGCAAGGCAGATGAACTCAGAGCATTGATGGATACATGGGACTGGGATATTAAAGCAATTACTGAAACATGGCTAAGGGAGGGACAGGACTGGTAGCTTAACATTCCAGAGTACAGATGCTATAGGAAAAATAGCACAGGAGGTAAGAGAGGAGGGGATTTGCATTTTTGATTAGGGAAAACATTATGGCCATACTGAAAGGGGAAGTATCCGAGGCTTCAGCCACTGAATCTATATGGGTGGAACTGAGAAATAAGAAGGGGAAATCACTTTGATAGGGTTGTACTAAAGGCCTCCAGATAGTCGGCGGGAAATCAAGAAGCAAATATGTAAGGAGCTAACAGATAGCTGCAAGAAAAATACGGTGGTAATAGTCAGAGATTTTAATTTTCCCAACATTGACTGGGATAGCCAAAGTATTAGAGGATTGGATGGAGAGAAATTTGTTGAGTGTATTCAGGAAGAATTTCTCATTCAGTTTGTGGATGGCCCAACTAGACAGGGGGCAATGCTTGACCTTCTTTTGGTAAATAAGGAAGGGCAGGTGACAGAAGCGTTAGTGAGAGATCACTTTGGGACCAGTGACCCATAATTCTATTGGTTTTAAGATAGCTATGGACAATGATAGATCTGACCCAAATGTTAAAATTCTAAATTGGGGCAAGGCCAATTTTGATGGTACCAGACAGGAACTTTCAAAAGTTAGTTGGGGGAATCTGTGGGAAGGCAAAGAGTCACGTGGTAAGTGGCATACTTTCAAAAGTGTTAATCAAAGTTCAGGGTAAACACATTTCCCTTAGAGAGAAGGACAAGGCTGGCAGAAGTCAGGAACCCTGGATGACTCAGGATATTGAGGCCCTCGTCAAGAAGAAGAAAGAGGCAAATCACATGCCCAGGCAGCTGGAATCAAATGAATCCCTTGAAGAGTATAGGCAGTGTAGGAGTAGAATTAAGAGAGAAATCAGGAGGGCAAAAAGAGGACATGAGATTGTTTTGGCAGATAAGGCAAAGGAGAATCCGAAGAGTTTCTACAAACACATAAAGGGCAAAAGAGTAACAAGGGAGAGAGTATGGTCTTTTAAGGATCAACAAAGTCATCTACATGTGGATCCACAAGGAATTGGTGAGATCTAAATGAATCATAGAAATCCCACAGTGCAGAAAGAGGCCATTTGGCCCATCAAGTCTGCACCGACCACAATCCCACCCAGGCCCCATCCCAGTATCCCTCAGTTCCACCCATATAGATTCAGTGGCTGAAGCCTCGGATACATCCCCTTTCAGTATGGCCATAATGTTTTCCCTGCTAATATTTACCTGCTAATCCCTCTAACTTACGCATCTTGGGACACTTAGGGACAATTGTTTCTCATCAGTATTTACTGTTGAGAAAAGCATGGATGTTAGGAAATTTGGGGAAATAAATAGGAATGTACATATTACAAAGAGGAGATGCTGGAGGTCTTAAAGGTACATCAATTCCCAGAACCTGATTAACTGTATCCCAGGACACTGTGGGAGGCTCGTAAGGAAATTGCAGGTCCCCTACCCGAGATATTTGAATTATTGATTGGCACAGCTGAAGTAGCTGAAACTTCAAGAGTGGCAAAAGTTGTGCCTTTGCAGGAAAAGCCTGGGGATCACAGGCCAGTGAGCCTCATATGTGTGGTGGGTAAATTGTTGGAAGGTATTTTGAGAGACAGGATTTACAGGCATTTAGAAACACAAATACTGATTAGAGACAGTCAGCATAATTTTGTGAGTGGAAAATCATGTCTCAGAAATTTGACTGAATTTATTTGAAGGGATAACCAAGAAGACAGATGAGTTCAGTACAGCTGATGTTGTCTACATGGACTTTAGCAAGGCCTTTGACAAAGTATCGCATGGTAGGTTGCTGCATAAGGTTAACTCTCACAGGATCCTGGGTGAGGTATCTAAATGATACAAAACTGGTTTCTTGACAAAAGCCAGAGGGTGGATGTAGTGAATTGATTTTTAAATTGGAGACCTGTGACCAGTGGTGGGTCCACTGACATTTGTTATTTATATTAATGATTTGGATGAGAATATAGAAGACATGGTTAGTAATTTTGCAGATGACACTAAGATTGGTGGCATAGTAGTGAAAGTTACCTCCAATTGCAACAGGATCTTGATCAATTGGGCCAGCGGCCTGATGAATGGCAGATGGAGTTTAATTTTGACAAATGCAAGGTGATGCATTTTGGTAGTTTCAACCAGGGCAGGACTTACTCAGTTAATGGTAGGGCATTGGGGAGAGTTACAGAACAAACAGATCTAGGGGTACATGTTCATAACTCCTTGAAAGTGGAGTCACAGATGGACAGAGTGGTGAAGGAGACATTCGGCATGCTTGGTTTCATCAGTCAGAATACTAAATAGAGGAGTTGAAATGCCTTACTGATAAGGCCACACTTGGAATACTGTGTGCAATTCTAGTCACCCTATTATAGAAAGCATATTATTGAACTAGAAAGCATATTATTGAACTAGAAAGAGTGCAGAAAAGATGTACTAGGATGCTACCAGGATTTGATGGTTGTAAGGACAGGCTAGGTAGACTGGGACATTTTTCTTCTGGAGCATAGAAGGCTGAGGGGTGATCTTATAAAGGTCTATAAAATAATGAGGGGCACAGATCAGCTAGATTGTCAATATCTTTTCCCAAAGGTAGAAAAGTCTAAAACTAGAGAGCACAGATTTAAGGTCAGATGGGAGAGATACAAAAGTGTCCACAGAGGCAATTTCTTCACACAGAGGGTGGTGTGTGGAACAAGCTGCCAGAGGTAGTAGTAGAGGCAGGTACAATTTTGTCTTTTGAAATGCATTTAGATAGTTACATGGGTACAATGGGTGCAGGGATATGGGCTAAATGCAGACAACTGGGAATAGCTTTGGGTTTTAAAAAAAAAAGGGCAGCATGGACAAGTTGGGCCAAAGGCCTGTTTCCATGCTGTAAACCTCTATGACTCTTTGACAACAGTGTAAAATTCTGTGAGAAATGATAAAATGTTTCTACTTTCCCCAGTCTACATTTAACATGTGAAAAATTACAGATCAGGGAGAAATCAAGGCTGTGTTCAATTCCTGGGTTTAATTCTGGCCTTGTCTGCATGGAGTTTGCACATTTCCCCCTTGACTGCATGGATTCTTCTGGGTGCTCCCGTTTCCTCCCACACTCCAAAGATGTAGACTGGTCATGCTAAATTGGCTCTCAGAGTCCCAAGGTGCATAGGTTAGAATAATTAGCTATGGTAAACATGTGTTTGCTGTGCACTTAGGTAAATCACAAGCTCTAGAATGATCAACTGCTGATTTTAGGAATGCTGTTAAGGTACACTGGTGCAAATCATTAGCATTTGTTTAATATAACTAGGTCAAATTGATAGAGAATATTGCATTTTCTGCAAATTTCAGCTAGATATTGAGCAAAAATATCCTTAAATAATCTTGAACTGTAAGTAGCTAAAATTCATGCGAAACAGAAAAATTCCTACATAAACCTTTGTTGACATTTATAATTGTCTTTCTTACACATTCTAATGTTTTAAACATCCCAATGGCTATCATAGACCCACATAAATGGATTACATATTCATTTTCAGAGCATCTTAGGTTCATTATGACATTGAGAAATGGGGATGGAATTTATTTGACATCTCAATGTGAGCACATAGCAATTTTAGCACTGGTGACTTTTAAGATTTTATGAAAGTAGTTTCCTACATCCCAACCAGCAGGCAACAATCTGACATCCCATCCTATAAATAATTCATCTCTAATGTGCTGTACGTAGTTTCAAAGTTATTCAAGAACACAAGGTAAGTGCTATAGAATCATAGAGATTTACAGCACGGAAACAGACCCTTCGGGCCAAATTGTCCATGCCCCCTTTTTTTTTAAACTCCTAAGCTAATCCCAATGGCCCGTATCTGGCCTATATCCCTCTATACCTAACTTACCCATTTAACTGCCTAAATGCTTTTTAAAAGACAAAATTATACCCACTTCTACTACTATCTCTGGCAGCTTGTTCCAGACACTCACCATCCTTTACATAAAAAAAACTGCCCCTCTGAATCTCTCTCCTCTCACTTTAAACTTAGAATCATAGAATCCTATAGTGCAGAAAGAAATCCTTTGGCCCACTGAGTCTGCACCAACTATAAACCCACCCACGCCCTACCCCCATATCCCTACATACTTTACAGGATACTAAGGGGCAATTTTAGAATGGCCAAACAACGTAACCTGCACATCTTTGGACTGTGGGAGGAAAGTGGAGCACCTGGAGGAAACCCATGCAGACATGAGGAGAATGTGCAAACTTACAAAGACAATGACCTGAGCCAAGCAGTGCTAACCACTTGCTACTGTGCTGCCCTTATGCCCTCTAGTTTTAGATTCCCTACCTTTGGGAAAAGATATTGACTATCTAGCTGATCTATGCCCCCTCATTTTTTTATACATCTCTATAAGATTACCTCTTCTACACTCCAGAGAAAAAAATCCCAGTCTACTCAGCCTCTCCTTATAACTCAATCCATCAAGCCCTGGTAGCATCCTAGTAAAGCTTTTCTGCACTCTTTCTAATTTAATAATATCCTTTCTATAATAGGGTGACCAGAATTATACACAGTATTGCACATGTGGTCTTACCAATGTCTTGTACAACTTCAACAAGCATCCCAACTTCTGTATTCAATGTTCTGACCAATGAAACCAAACATGCTGAATGCCTTCTTCACCACTCTGTCCATCTGTGACTTTACTTTCAAGGCGCCATGAATATGTACCCTTAGATCTCTTTGATCTGTAACTCTCCCTAACAGCCAACATTAACTGAGTAATTCCTGCCCTGATTCAATCTACCAAAATGCATCACCTCACATTTATCTAAATTAAACTCCATCTGACATTCGTCAGCCCACTGACTCAATTGATCAAGATCCCGTTGCAATCGGAGATAACTTTCTTAACTATTCTCTATGCCATTAATCTTGGTGTCATCTGCAAACTTACCAACTATGCCTCCTTTATTCTCATCCAAATCATTAATATAAATGACAAATAACCGTGGACCCAGCACTGATCCCTGAGGCACACCGCTGGTCACAGGCCTCCAGTTTGAAAAATAATCCTCTATAACCACCCTCTGGCTTCTGTCAAGAAGCCAATTTTGTATCCATTTAGCTACCTCACACTAGATCCTGTGAGATTTAATCTTTTGCAACAACCTACCATGTAGTACTGTTTCAGTTCCAAATGCTGTGAAACAGAATTAAATCAATTACACCACTCATTCTTATTTTGTTGCAAAATTCCTTTGTGACCCTTCTAGAGTTTGACAATGTAACAACGTTAAGAACAGAATGAAGCCCCTGAAACTATTGATGATGCTACGACACAAACATAGCAAACAAACAAGTGATTTAACTAGCTTGAGTTTTCTTCTATCAGTCAACTAATTAAAGTTTTTGTAAACTTCTTTTCATTAGTAACTTTCTCGGCCTACCCAGCAACATGGTTCAGAGAGGCAATAAAATCCTTCATTTGCTTCGCTCCTTTATGTTTCTGTAAACCCCTGTTGTCCTACAGCATTCCAAGAACTCAGTGCTCCTCAACTCTGGTGGCATATGCACTTCCCTCTTGCTTTTTTAAAATTTTATTTATGTCACAAGTCAGCTTACATTAACACTGCAATGAAGTTACTGTGAAAATCGCCTAGTCGTCACACTCCAGGCTTGTCTGGGTCCACTGAGAGAGAATTTAGCATGACCAGTGCAGCTAACCAATAAGTCTTTTAGACTGTGAGACAAAACTAGAACACCCAAAAGAAAACCCATGCAGGCATAGCAAGAACATGCAGATTCGGCACAAGACAGTGACACAAGCTGGGAATCAAACCCTTGCCTGTGGCACTGTGAAGCAGCAGTGCTAACCACTGTGCCATGGTTGTGCCTTCAGTAGTTTAGACACCTGTACTAAAACTATCTACCTCATGCTCCTCCTTAAAACTCACCTTAGAGAATGACAAGGACAAACAGGAAAACCTAGGCTAGTGCAGGTTGCTGGAGCTCCATTGTATAGTACCACCACAAGAGCTAACCAAATATTAGAATCCATATAATCCATAATCAGGTTAAGCAGAATATATTGGGTCCTTGTATAACCGTTTTTTTCTCAATCAATTGGATTTTTAATTACCTCTTTTAGAAAATACTTTGGCTTCCAAGGAGTGTTTGTTGCTGCTCGTTGTCTTTCCTCAGCTCTCTGCCGTTCCTCCAGGATGTGCTTGTACTCAGTTGCTGCACCAATATTCCCATCTTGCAGAGCTTTGGTAACCAGTTCCCACAGACGCCTGTAAGAAATTACGTAAATATAGTGATCAGGAATTCAATACTTAAAAAAATCTCAATTATCATACAAAGATTAGGAACAGTATCCCAAGTTACAAATGTGATGCCTGCAATTTAATGGATCATTTAATTGCAACATGAAAGGACAACATGCTTGTTCTGTAAAATATTTCTAATCAAGTTTCTGTCATGGGTTCAGGCGTGTGTATACTATGATTTGTATACTTGAGCAAAGATAACATTAGCTCTTACGACATGTATCTGTGTAGATATGAAGGTTTACACCCATGACCTAATGGGGAGAAATTTAAGGTCTTTCAGGACTTTGAATGGACTTGGGACTGTCCGGAATTTCACAGCACAAGCCAGTTCCATTCTGCGTCTGCTATAGTTCCCCAGATCCATCCTGTTCCTGGTCTATTTTCCTGCAAACAACAGGTAGTCAGCTAATCAATGGTCACTTATGTCAATTGTTGGAGGCCAACTGAGGTTTCTCGATTGGAAAACTGAAAAATCCTCATTGGCTCCAGATTCCTGGAAGTGGCAAGGTACAGCATAGCTACCTGGATGTGATCTCTTAGTAACAGGCCAGCAACTTAGCACTCTAAGCAACCTTAGATGCCTGCCTTCGTGCAGCAGAAACAGCTGGAAGTTGCTCTGCAGGATGGGTTCCTCTCCACTGTCCCCAGTGGCAGTCCAGATTTCTAAATCTATCTTTAAATGTAAACAAGTTGGAGAGAGGACTCCTAAATTTTGAGTGCTCATTCCCTAATTATCTTCAATGGCACTGTGTTGCTGCTTTCTTGCTGGAGGACATCTGACTGGCTCTTAAGCTTTGAAACACCACCAATTGCTCATAACGGGAGGGTGAGCCTGTCCCCTGGTCAGTATTTGGCTGCTCAGGGATAAATCACAGTGAAAGCTTCCTCCAAGTACATGCTTCAGACTCCCATTTGAGCCTGATGACAGGGGTCAGAAGCCTGCAGGGAAAATCCTGCCCAATATACCAACTGCATTGCCAACTGTCACTACAGTTTCCCACTTCAAGCATAACAATGAAAATAAATCGAAAGCTGGGTGGTACCATGGACTAGAAATTGGTCTTTCACTTCTGCGTTAACGTGACTGATGGAAAAGAATCTGCCTGTCAGGGTCCGTAATGTAATATGATTTGGGCAGCATCAACTCAGCTCTCAGCAGTCTACTGCCCAAAGGTGGAGCAAATTAATTAGTCCAAGGGAAAAGTGCCACACAAGTGTGAAGGCAGGTTTTTGTGGGTGTGATAGAATTGAGCAAGCTTTGCTCTGAATCTGGCTATGCTACTACAGATCTAGGAATTCTTGGAGTTGACATGGTTGAAATGGAAAATAATCCACTTGCTAATTCTGACATCCTAATCTTTGAAAATGATGGAAAATGTTTAGAGTTGTATGTGAATTTAATGATGAAACCATCAACAATAGACTTGATAAGAAATATAACTATCCAAGCAAAGATATTTGAATATGAGAGCTAAAAATTTGCAGTTCAAACATGCAACACTGAGGGCTCCAGGCTTCTGATGCCTGAAAGGCCATTAGGTATTAAACAGTTTCACTGAATTTATCAGAGCTCAGATTCTACAAACCTAGATTCAAACAAGCCTTGCTTTTTGATGGGTCGTATTTTCTTTCTTATTACTGGAAGTTTGGTCGTATCAATTACTTTTGTTTCCCCGTTACTATATGTGAATTCAAGAGTTCCATTCCATTCTCCCTGTGCCTTGCATACAATTGTATTGGTCGGATTATGCTTCACTTCAGCTGTAACTCTGCAAGCAAAAAGTAGGAATCAATTTAAGAGAGGAAAAAGCAGATCTAGAGTCATTTAACTAAATAGTTAAATAGCTAAATAGCCTCAAATTTAAGTTTATCATTGCCATGTATAAACTCCACCATGGCCTCTCCTCCCTATGTTAGTAAGCTCTAATGTTCCTAAAGTCTTCTGGGAATTGGTGTTCCACCAATTTTAGCCTCTTGTACAGCCCAACCTTTTTTTAAAACCATTATTTGTAGCTACGCCTTCAGCTGTTTAAACCTTAAATTCTGTAATTAACTCATATCTCTCTCGCATCATTTAAAATGCTCCTTAAAACCCACTGTACCTCTTTCACCAAGCTCTCATTAGCATAATGTCCCCTCCCTTGGCTAGGTATCAATTTTTGTCAATTCATTGTTCTAGCAAAGTGCTTTGTCCAGCACACAAGCAGACAGCCAAGCTGTTCTTCCTGGCTCCATCCCATTTCTGGAGGCAAGGGTGGCAGGGGCTGTGCAGAGACTGCCAGGCAATTAAGACTGTTTGGAAACCTATTGTCAGAGATTGATTGAAGTTTTTCAGTTGGCCTCTAGACACCCAGAGGCAGTAGGGAACAGCCCTGCCGCCGGAAGACTAACAGTCCAGTGCTTCAGACAGGCCTTAAGGCACTGTACTCAAGAGTCAGAACTGCAGGAATGCTGTGTCTCATAAGATTATATGATTGAGGAGATTACAGAGATAGAAGTGGAGAAGTCATGGAGGAATTTTAAAAAAAGAATCCTAATTTTAAAATTGAGTTCTTGTTTAACCAGGAACCAATGTTAGTCAGTATGCAAAGGGATGGTGGGTGAACAAGACTAGGATTTTCTGCTCCAGTTCACGTCGGGCAGGTTTGGCAATGACTCTGGAAAATACTATGTGCTGCAAAGTCACATATTATGTTGACATTACTGTGTGACAATTGTCAGCGATGGGGTGAATTTCCTTACATTGAACATCGGGAACATCATTATAATAAATTAACACAATTATTATGCCCCTATGCTGGAACCACCCTCCCCATATCAGAAAATTCATCCACAGCAGCGTGACAGCAGAATGGCATGAATCATCATTGATCTCTGAAGGTGTGCACCTTGTGAACAGATCTCCCAGAGGAGCTTAGATGAATGCATCGTTCAGGCTGGAGACAGTTATTCCTGGGTACTGCCCAGACACCCTCTGGCACATTCCAGGTACCACCTGACACGAGTAAGGGGCAACCAGGCAATATCTGGTAGTGCCCAGATGCTGCCAGGTTGTGGCTGGAGGGGGATGTTCCTGAAGGCTTCCAGGATTAATTGGCTTACTCGTTATGGGCTGAAGTGGCTTTTAAAAATGGCGCCCGGATCCTCATGTTTCTAAGTTGTTGGCAGGACAGATGAATCAGAGGTTACTCCATTAGTGGACCCAATCTCTGAAGGTTTCTTTTCCAAGGTGCTGTACAATATGGTGGAAATAAATGCCATTTCCCCCTATGGCTTCAGTGCCATTTCCTCTTACTCAATCAGCCTTTGCCAGTTTCTGAGAAATACCACCCTTGGTGAGTATTACAACATTGACAGCAGAGTTTTGGATGATCTTAGGTATATGGAGGGCAGGATATAGAAGAGTAGCTTGGGGTGCAGTGGAATAGTCAAGGTGGATTACAATGATGTGTCAACGATGTCATAAGCTACAGATAGATCAAAAAGGATGATGAGGGATAGTTTATCTTTTTCATAGTCACACTGGATGTCATCTGTAATATCTAATAAGAGCCAAAAATCATGTTCCAAAGTGGAATGAACAAATCAATTTCATCTGTTCACTCATAACTGATGAGCTGCAAGTTCATTTCTTGTATTAGTTGGGTCTTACATTTTTACGAAGACTCTTTCTATAACAAAACTTTTATTACTAATTCTTCATCAACAATAAAATAATATAACCACATGTAAGTACAGAATACCATATTGGTGTGGTAAACAATTCGCAGTTCCTCCAACTACTGAGTTAGGACAACCTTGGCCAAATGCATGAATAATTCAAATATCGATTTATTCAGCAATCTTATGCTTCTAGGAAGGTGCCTTGCTTAACAGAACATAGTTTAGGAGATGCATATTACAATACTGCCCTTTTTCCAAACTCAGAGTACACCGTTGGGAATGTTGGGTAACTGAATGTGTTCTATAATCTGTTACGTGCAAACAGCATCATAACCAAGACAGAAGTTTGTAGCTGAACTTGATGACAAGTTATAAGCCTGTGCTATCCTACTGAAATATTTCACTGAATTGGAACCTATGAGTATGTGTGCGTAAATTATTGAAAGTGGCATGGCAGGTTGAGAAGGTAGTTAATAAGGCATACCAAATCTTGGGCTTTACAAATAGATGTACAGAGTACAAAAGCAAGGATGTTATTGTGAAAATATACAAAGCACTAATTTGATCTTAACTGGAATATTGAGTCCAATTCTTAGCATCACACTTTAAGGCAGCGTATCAAGCATTAGAGAGGATACAGACAAGATTTGTGAGAATAGTTTCAAGGATGAGGGACTTCAGTTATGTGGATAAATTGGAAAAAATGGAACTGTTCCCGAGAAAAGAGAAGTTTGAACGAAAACTTGATAAAGGTTTTTAAAATCGTGAGGACTCGGGATATTGTAGATGGGAAGAATCTGTTCCTACTAACAGAAGGACACCAATTTAAGGTGCATGGCAAATAATCAAAGGTGGCATGAGGGAAGATCTTTATTATGCAGCATCTGATTAAGATCTGGAATGCACAGCCAAAGAGTGTGTTGGAAGTAGAATCAATCATGTCTTTCACAGAATCACAAAAAGGCGGCTATTCGAACAATCATGTCTGCGCTGACTCTCCAAAGGGGGCATTTACCTAGTACCACTTTCCAGCCTTCTCTCTATAGCCCTGTACCATTGTTCCTTTTTCAGATAATAATCCAATTCCCTCTTCAGTGTCTTGATTCTGAAGGGAATTGGATAATTATCAGGAGAAAAAATTCTGCCAGGCTACAGGAAAAAGGCAGAGGAGTTGGATGAACTGACTAGCTAATGAAAAGCGTAACATGAACATTTAGGCTGAATAACATTCTCCTCTGTGCTGTAACCATTTAATAAATTTAATTTTATGATGCAAACCATATCAAACTAATTTTTTTTTAATCGAGAAAGATATTTCTTTGTCTCTCGTTCGGTCAATTTTCTTTCTTCCTTCTCTCTTAAAACCATTCCATCCAAGCTGGGTACATTTCTGCGAATCTTTCTAGCCTCTCATGATGGCATGACTGCTGAGACATTGCTTTTTGGAAGGCTTTATAACAATGAGGCTTCACAGTCATCCAGTTCTGACCTCCTCTGACATTTCTACCAGAGGTCACTGGTTTCTCCTCTTTCTCTGGGGAGATTAATTCTGGCCTTCTTATTGTTGCCCCAGTTAGATGAACCAATTCAACTGGGCTCAAGCCGAGCATCTTGTTGATCCCTCTGGCTCAGTTACTGCCTCCATCACTAAATCATTGGAGGAGGTTAAAATATTACATTTCATCCATTTAATAAGCTTTAATGGACGAGTTGAAAGATATGAATCTGGTCAAGTCTGGATAAGGTTACTTATATTTAAAGATTTTGACACCTTGCTACAGCAACTACTGAAATAAACTGAGTGCTAACACTCAAATTGTGATTTGAAGAGAAATGGAAAGTAATTAAAGTGAAAGAGAAATGAACCAAGATTAAATTACTAACATTAAATAAAATAATTAACATTTATGGACTTAACACTACAGGTGTACCCTGTAAACTGACGAACAACAATGAAGCAATTACATACTGGTTACTTTTTGTGAGACAGTGATTAAATTACTTAGCTGAAGTTATTTTGGCAGTTATTTTGAAGTTATTATAGAGCACAACAAAGTATGTCTGAAATGATGCTGTCTGGCACTGCTTGGGTTTAACTATTTTGATATCCAAGATGATAGTACTCACTGCCACTTTTGTGGAATTAAAAGAACATCATATATATGCTTTTAAAAAGTTCTTTCATGAGACGTGGGAATCGCTAGAAAGGTCTGCATTTGTTGTTGATCCCTAACTGCCCTTGAACAAAGTGACTTGTGAGGCCATTTCAGAGAGCAATTAAGAGTCAACCACACTGCTATGGGTCTGGAGTCATACTCTGGCTAGACCAGATAAGGATGACATATTTTCTTCCTGAAAGGGTATTAGTGAACAAGATAGGATCTTATGACAATTAATGATAGTTTACCAAAACTAGCTTCCTATTCCAGATTTACTAATCAAATTCAAATTCCACCAACTGCCATGTTGGGATTTAAGTTCTCAGGGTATTAGCATGATTACTAGACTGGTGACATTACCCCACCATCTCCCCAGTGAGCTGAAGTGGCTCAACAAGGCTTCAACAGGGGTAGAGTATGTAGAGAAAGCCAAATTACTGCAGGAAATGTATTTGCTTTATTGATACATATACAAAGAAACCATTAAAAGACAGTGCCAAGAGGGAAGGCAAGAGATGAAGATTACAGATTTGGTTATCTAAGTAACTGCAGAGATCCATGAGGACAAACAAGGGACAAACCCCAGGTGCAAAGTGATAACTTTGGTATGAACAGATTTGGCACTGTCAACAGAATGGAAGATGGGCTGAAGATATTTTAATATTCCAAACAATCTGGGTGGAGTTAGCTTGTAAACAAGAAGAGGTTGGAGATGGATGACAATTGGGAGAAAATGAGGAATTCAAACAAGTGTGTGAAAACTGAGGGAAGGGGGAAGGTGTGGCGAGTGCAGGGACGGTCATGAACTTTGAAACCTGCTATAGAGTGTTATAGTAAGCTTATTCCTATTTGAATGTATGCACTGATGTCTGTAACGGGTATTAGCATGCATGAGTGACGTCATCAGAAGTGCAGACTTTTGCAAATTTAGTCTTTTCACGAGGGGCTTGTGTAATTTATTGCCTCCAGTTCTAAGTCCAAGCTATACTGGATCTCGATAGTTTTATAAGAAGATTGAATATCACAACGTATTCAACTTCCCCTTTGAGGTCAAATTACACAGAACTCAAAATGTTTATGACATTGTTGCACCTGGCAACAGGGTGAGGCTGGAAATTATAGCGGGAGTATATACTTTAAATTAGAGAGAGAACTGTGAGATAGTTCTGACCCTCTAGGGTGATGTTGAAGTCGTAAGAGAAATTGGTAGCAGAGAAGAGTTTGCAATGTTGTCCGAGATGTTTAAAGCTGGATTTGGTCATTAACACAAGTTGTACACTATGTTCAAATACCATGATCTCTAAAATACCTGTTAAAAACAAAAGAATCCCTGTAATAAAGTTAATTTTGACTTATTCATTCACACTAAAACAATAGGCCATGCTAATGAATTCTCCATAATTATAAATGCTATTCTCAGATTTTCTCCCAAACTCCTTCACAACCACGAAATGTATGTCATCTAATGCAGGACATTTTGTAGTCATAAATCATTTTAACTTATCAAATATTTCTACCACACTGATTGATAATCCTCTTGGGTACTGGGTGTCTCACAAAAATAATTTGTCTTGGGTAAATAAATCTAGAAAGTCTTATTTTCTATCTTCAGTTTTAGTGCTACTTTTACATATAGATAACTCACTTTCTTCCTGAAATACACTAACCTTTATGACACTGGCATTATTTTCAACACCTTTTTGCTATTTTCATTTATTAAGCTCATTCTGTACTTTTGGCATTTCTTTTAATCAGCAAAAGTGTATACTTCATCCACAATTCTCATTCTTTCTCCTTGAAGTCATTCCTATAGTTTGCATTCTTTTTATTATCATTTTAATTATCCAATTCATCCATCTTGGGGACAACTTACATCATTTGCTTCGAAGTTCTTGGGTTAATAGTTGTCTTGCTCATTCAACATTATAGTTTAAAAGTTATTCTATTTTTCTGTCCACTGAGATCTATCAGAATAATTGCCAATTAATTTTCCAGGCCTTCACAGTGAGTTCTACAACAACTATGAATGTGTGGCGAATATATTTGTTTGACATCCTATTCCTATTAGTTTAAATGAGGTGATAGCTCATTTATTTTATACACATCAGCAATGCTTTAGATATATTAGGAGACAGAAATTTGACAAATGCATAGTATTCCATTACTACTATTTCACAGTGCCATTTCAATGTATCTGCTCAAGGTTGTTTTAAAACTAAAAAATTTGTAAATTCAGACAGATCAGAGTCTGCAATGGAAAATGAAACAAAAGCAATAATCTCACTGTTTTACGAAGAAGGAGAAGCCATCGCTAACCAACAAATCCTTTCTTTTAAATTTCAGAAATTGAGATTCTTAAAATGGGTGAATCTTGTTTTATAGAAAATATTTTGAGTTGCGTGTAAAGAACACATAGGAACATGATACAGAGATAGGTGATAGATGATTCTATAAAATAAAATTTTTAAAAAATATACAGCCAAACAGTGCTTTTGTTCTATCTAGTGTGATGGGAGATGAGGTCCGCAAATACCTCTTCAAAAATAGTGATATTTTCATGATGGGAGACACTACACAGGAACAGTTTACATTTGAAATATCATTCAGGGACATAAAATATTTTAAATAACATTACGTAGTCTGTTACATCCATATTAGGCCTGTAGCCAGCAACATGGACAAGCAGTCTAAAATCCTGGATTAAGGTTCCAGACTTTTTGGAAACATGGCTTTGAATCCCACTGCTGCTAAGGAGTTTGTGTGTTAGCTATAGCTCAGTATCATTCTCATCTGAGTCATAAGGTTTCAGGTTCAAATTCGACTCCAAGCTTTGAGCACAAAAATCTATGATGATAGTCTGGTGCAGTACTGAGGGAAATACAGAATATTGGCAGCACAGTGGTTAGTACCACTGCCTTGTGGTGCCAGGGAACCAGGTTTGATTCTGGCCTCAGGTGCTATCTAAAGTTTGCACATCATCTTTGTGTCTGCATGGGTTTCTTGGCACTCTGGTTTCCTCCCACAGTTCAAAAACGTGCAGGTCAGGTGGATTGACCATGCTAAATTGACCCTTAGTGTCTAAAAATGTGTAGGTTAAGGGGATTAGCAGGGTAAATATGTGAGTTTACAGGGATAGGTCTGGGTGGAACTGTTGTTCATGCAGGCTTCATAGGCTGAATGGCTTTTTCTGCACTGTAAGGATTCTATTCTAATTGCTTAAATTTTGTGGAGATATTAAATCAAGCTCCGATCTGCCTGTTCAGTGGATTTAAAAGATCTTTATGCTTACCGGGTAAATGGAGTAAATTGGACAGCAACTTCTGGTATTTATATACCTGCAGTTAAACACACAAATATGGAACTGACAGAGTTATACCATTCATCCACATGCTTGCCTATTGTAGCCCTTGCTAGTAGACACTGCACTGAAATGAATGTAGAGCTACTTCCCCACTAAAAATAGTCAAAAAAAGTGCATTGAAGAGTTAGTGCATAGTACATTAAATGATGATGCTAGAGATTTTTTAAATAATAATTTTTACTATTTCTCTCCCGTCTCTTCTGCCTCTTTCCCTTAATCCCATCTGTATTTCTAAGTCTTCACTTCCTTACCTGGACATTATTGAAATCTAATAGATAGAATCCACACTATGCTTTATATCTCCTGGTTTGGACTCTGTGCTGGATTTTCTTGATATTGTCAGCATTCCAATATTGGGACTGTTCCCATTGGAAATCGGAATGCAATGAATGTCAGCGTTTTGTGGGTGGTGATCAAAGGTCTGCCTTTACAATACTCATGATGTAGAGACGCCAGCGTTGGACTGGGGTAAACTCAGTAAGAGGTCTGACAACACCAATTTTAAATCCAACCGATTTACTTGATAGTAAACTTGCAAGCTTTCGGCCTTTGTGGCCTTCCTCAGGCAAATCTGTAAACTGTCTGTGCTAATATGTGTGCTATTGCAGACCAGAACACCTCATTTGCCTGAGGAAGGCTACAAAGGCCGAAAGCTTGCAAGTTTACTATCAAATAAATCGGTTGGATTTAAAATTGGTGTTGTCAGACTTCTTACCAAGTTTACAATATTCATCCAATTATAGATAGCAGATGTGAGCAGGAAGCAGAGAAATGGGAGATTGATCCATTTAATAAGTCCTCATTCAGATTCAACATGCAAGCTGCTGGAGAGAACCAGCCCTAAGGGAACATACAATCAGAGCAGTAACATGATAATTTATCGCAACAGACCCAAAGTTCACCGATCTCTCTTTTGAGAGCAATGATAAAGACAGTCGAGCCAGGAAAAACATTTTGTTTCCGGACAGCAGCAGAAAGAGGCCTGTCAGGCAAACAAAAGGAGGTATGGCTGGAGGTCACAATAGAGGATAACATTCAGAGTGGATAGCTGGACTCGAGTCCAAATCTTCAATGATCTTTTGCGGTCTGGCAAGATGAGTATACAGCACAACTAAGTTGTCAGCAGTATCTTGCAGGAACAGCACACCCCTGTTACAGGACATCTTCAGGGAAAGCGTGATTAGGAACACTGAGGAGATTATGTCCATTACAATCCTTCAAGAGAAAGGTGAAAAGCAATGCAAGACCAGGCAATGAAAGAAGCATCACTTCTCATAGTGGATCATGATGAGCAAATGGTAGATTAAGTGTAGCTGACCTCTCCATCCTCACATTGCAAGACAGATGGGCACAAAGCACCCATGAGTAGAGTCACATATGGGAGGGGTGGAGGTGGCTAACCTGGAAATATTGATGCTCAAAGGAGGCTCAATGAGATTGGAAAGGTTGCCACAGTGCGAACAGTCAATGATGGCCAAATGATTGTGCAGCAGAATGTGAAAGTTAAATGAATGTTCCACCGTACACATCAGAGCAGAAGTTATTTCTAGTAGATGCCATTTATGTATTGGAAGATATCTTCTGAAGTGCCTGCTGAGATGAAGAGTGCGAGCCACTGATGTTCTTTCTCTTACACAAGGCCAACACTGAAAGATCAGCAGCAATTAATGTAAAGATCAAGGCTGCTTCTGAAGACAATCCGCAATATGAAGAACCACCATCATAGGAGACCTTTCACCAGCAGTGATGCATCTCAGAGAGTCCTTCAGTGACTTTGGTTAGCTAACTTGAGGTGAGAATCACAGTACATGTGAACAGGTGATGAAGGCAGTGGCCATTCTGGGCAGTCCCATCAGAAAATGGAGGGTGACTCCAGTTATGTTTATTTGGCTAGAGATGCATAGCTTTGGGAAAAATATATAAGGTGGATGCGAGTGGAGTAGCAAAATGGAAAAATCCAGTCATGACATGAATGCTAAATCCCATGAGTATTGGATTTGTCATCATTCTGTGGAAAGAGGCTGTTATGTATAAATTGGTAGTCTGATTTATATTGTTCTGATTGAGTCTTCAATTTGAAAAAAAAGTTCCTGGATCAAGCCATCCCAGATTTCACAACCACCATATTAGTGTGACACCACATTGAGTCCAATCTGAGTTGACCTGGTATGCTGCAAGCTGATCTTCATCCTCCAATGACAGCCATGTTCTTCCCACAGTTCTCCCCACAGTTCCCCACACTCTTATGCGGATGGCCATGTTGCACAGAACATAACAGACCACGGGAGGGCATTCCATCACAAATGCATTCTCGGAGGTTGATGGCCTGCTTAGTAATGGCCCTTTTTGCTGAGCTAGCAATAGCTATATTATTCTTGTATTTCAAGTGTGGCATTTCGCACTTGGGCCAGCAGCCATCTCTTCACTGGGTACTCCTTCTCCAGCAGGTGTTATCCTTGAAGGTTGTGGGTCAAAATGAACAGTTGCAGCATGACTGCTTAGAATGAATGCATAAATAACAACAGCTCCCAGGAAACCTCATACACACTTAAAAGAAATGCTCATGATGATTAAATGCTGGCTGAATATTTATTGAATGGAAGCCATTCCTGTTGATGACTGCTCCAGCCTGATACTATAGGACACTGCTGGCAACAATAGATCGTGCCCTACATTTGAGGGTATCTTACAATTGAGACAAACCCAACAACTCTGTCTCCAATTGGCTGCGTCAAAGCCAAAGTCCTCACCTAAGATGAAGACAGCTGATTGAATGATCACATGCAGATCAGCTGCTGAACTCTGATAGGACATGGAAGCTAGAAAGTTCAAGGCCACCATCAGCTTAACAGCTACTGGCATTGATTGTGCCCCTGAACCTTGTGGTAAAAGGTCGCTCTGAATATGCAGTCACCAACTGCTGAGATAGGTAAAGTGTTTGAAGGCACTTCTGCTTCAGTATGCTCAGGGGGCTGATCATTTGTTGGTACATTCAATTCAATGGATGGTGCTTTCTGGCCTGTGCTGCCCCTCTGCCAGCACTACTGTAGCTATATGCACCACCTGACTGTCCTTGTTGTTGGAGCTGCTGCTCCTCCCATTGCTCCAGCATCTCTCAGAGTAAGTACCTCCTCATTATCTGATAGTCTAAGGCATTAAGGCCTCAGCTGCCAAAATTCTTTTGCACATATTGAAAGAGATGTTCTCCAAGACCCTCTCTCTGTCACCATTCACAATCATACAGCTTGGTTTCAGAAATAGTTCATTAGTGGCTGTGCCTGAACTAATGCTTAATCATTCCTCTTTTTAGACATATTTTCAAATAAATGTTGCTTTAGTCAAGAGATGCCTGCTGTACAGCCACCTCATTTGCTTGAATGAAATACTAATACAATGTGGAGTCCTGACACCTCTGGTGAAATGTACTTGTTAATGAAGCTTCTTTTCAACTATCTACTTGACAAAGCCAATTGCCAGCCAGCTTTACCGAGCAGGTGTCTGTCTTCACAGAGAGGTCATCTCTGGAAAACTCTTGCAGAGGTGTCTTCACATCAAATAACTGGGGCACTGTGTTGCAGCTCAAATTTGTCTGTTTGTCCATCATCTAACCCACCTCTGCCACTGTATCAAGATACAAGTCTGCATGTCTCAATGAGAATTCTTCAATTTAATGGGTTGAAGAGCTTTGCAGTTACTGGCCCTGGTCACAAACACTAACAAGATGTGATGCTGAAATGGACAATGGATTACAGGAGCTTGAACTCTAAAGCCCAGGAAAACTGTGGGCAGCTGTCAGCTAGGTACGTGCACCTCTTTGGTCACTATTTGCAAAATCCAGACTGTTAAAAGCAGTGTGTATTAAATGCTGCTGTTTATTTTCAGATTACAATTGAAAGCTGCTGTTGTGAACATTATTGGCTCGTAAAAAGTCAGAGAAATATTGCTTTATCCTTCCAATGGTCTATACTCAATCATCAGAACTAGAAGTTTAGAAGAGAGATACTCTGTTCAGGCCACTATTTGACATCCAAGGATAGGATAGAAACATAGAAATTAGGAGTAGGCCATTCAGCCCTTCAAACCTGCTCTCCCATTCATTCTCATCATGGCTGATCATTGAATTCAACATCTTGATTCCCCCCTTCCCTCCATATCCCTTGATCCCTTTACCCCCTATAGCTATATCTAATTTCTTTTTGAAAATAGATGTTTTGACCTCAACTACATTCTGTAATAGTGAATTCCACACAGTCACCACTCCACGTGAAGAAATTTCTCTTCATCTCAGTTCTAAAAGATTCACACCTTATCCTCAAACTGTGACCCCTAGTTCTGGAGTCCCCCGCCATTGGGAACATTGTTAGAATTTTATAAGTTTCTGTAAGATCCCCCCTCACTCTTTTAAATTCCAATGAATATAATCTTAATCGACTTAGTTTCTCCTCATGTGACAGATCTGGCATCCTAGAAATCAGCCTCGTAAACTTTCTCTGTACTCCCTCTATAGAAGGGCATCCTTCCTCAAATAAGGAGACTAAAACTACACACACAATACTCCAGTTGTAGCTTCACCAATACCCTATACAATTGCAGCAAAACATCCTATCCTCAATCCTCTCCCTACAAAGGCCAACATAATATTTGCCTGCTTTACTGTCTGCAGTATCTGCACACCTACTTTCAGCAACTGATGCTGAGGACACCAAGGTCTCACTGAGTATCCATCTCAGCCAGTTTACACTCATAAGTAATAATCTTTCTAATATTGTTACCAAAGTGAATAACCTTGCATTTATCCACATTATACGGCAACTGCCATGCATATGCCCACACACATAGCCTGTCCAAATCACACTGAAGGATCTCTGCATCCTTCTCACAACTAACCTTCCCACCCAACTTTGTATCATCCATACATTTGAAGATAATATATTCAGTTCTCTCTTCCAAATCATTAATATATAACATGAAACGGTTGGAATTGTGGTACAGATCCCTGTGGAATCCCATTAGTCACTGATTGCCAACCATAAAAAGACCCATTTATACCAACTCTTTGCTTCCTATCTGATAACCAGCTTTCTATCCATCTCAAGACATTACCTGCAATCCCATGTGCTTTAACTTTACATAGCAATCTGTTATGTGAGACCTTGTCAAGAGCTTTCTGAAAATCTAAATAAACCACATCAACTGGTTCTCCTCAGTCAACTCTAGTAGTTACATCCTCAAAGAATTCCAATAGATTCATCAAGCAGGCTTTTCCTTTTGTAAATCCATGCTGACTTTCTCTGATTATATCACTGACTTCCAAATGCTGAGTTATGAAATCCTTGATAATGAACTCTAGCAACTTTCTCAGTACCAACGTTAGGTTCATTGGTCTATAGTTCCGTGTTTTCTCTCTACCTCCCTTTTTGAATAGCAGGTTTACATTAGCTACACTCCAATCTGTACGAACTAGTCCAGAGTCCAAATAATTTTCAAAAATAACCACCAATGGATCTACTATTTCCAGGGCTACTTCCTTAAGTACTCTGGGATAAAGATTATCAGGATCTGTAGATTTATACACCTGCAATTCCATCAATTTCCCAAAACCATTTTCCACTAATGCTGGAATAAAGAACATGGTTTGTGAGCTCAATGCATTGGTAGGTGCAAATACTACATACCTGATACATGGAGGTTGTTGTGGGATTGAGAAAAGAAGAGTGCAAATCAAACAGTACATATTGAGAATGAAACTGGGAAAGGGACTGATATAAGTAATGGAGAATTGGGCTGATAGTAAGTAAATGCATAAACAGCATTGAACTAACCCAAGGTAGCAGTACTAAATAGGTTTTAAATACAGGAAAAAGCTGGGAATGTTTAGGAAAGGGGAAAATTAAAGACAGGTCAGAGCTGTTTAATGGTATGAGATTAAAAAGATAAGGAAAGGGTGTAACATTGGAAAATCAGCAGTGACTAATAAATAATTACTGGAGTATTTTGTTCTCATTTCCTCAAATTAAAATGTCTAAGATCAACCTGAACTAGCCAAATTATTTACTTTGTTCCAATCCACCCTGCCCCTTACCAAAGTAATTTTAATTAGTTGTACCCCTCTCTTTTGACCATTTTCATTCCCGACCTGAGCAGCTTGGTCACTTGCACCCAAATCCACAACTTCCCATCAGGACATTGCACCGTATGACTCATTAATTATCCTGGAATTTTCTATCCCTTTATCTTCACCTTGGTATTTCAGCCAAAAGGATTAACTGACACTGAGGAATCACTGAACAAAGAACTGTAATCCAGCAACAAAATACTCCTGATTTTTGTCAGTGTGTTGAAAAACCAGCAGCACAGACTTTGTGCAATTGTGTAAAACTGGCGAAAGCAGTTAAAAGAATTGACAGCCAACTTGCCTCTCTCTGATTTTTATTTATTATTATCACATGTATTAGCATACAGTGATATTATTTCTTGCACATTGTACAGACAAAACATACTGTATAAAGAAGGAAAGGACAGAGTGCAGAGACTTAAGTGGATTTGTTTTGTCCTGTTTTACATTTATCACACAAAGTCAAAACATACCTATAAAATCTAAATCAGCATATTACGACAACCTACAAAGCAACTGATTAGTAACTACTAATCACCTCATATAGTCAATTGTCCCCTGGTGGCTGACAGTGATTCCAGGAAGTGTAAGAATTTATAATTTACCAAGTTTTTTTTTCAACAAAATATGTTTCCATAATGTTATGAACGTGTAGTTAAGCTTTTATAAATTACCTGTGGACCTTCCCTCCATAGAAAGGCTTGGTATGGAATGTGACAGCAGCAGAGTAACCAGACTTGGCACAGTTAATGCTGACTTTACCCCCCAGTTCTACCCAGGGGACTGTCAGTATCGAACGTGCATAGGCACAGGGCAGTGTAAAAACATACTCTTCATCATGCTCCCCAAGGAAAAGAACACCTGTAAAAGATGGGAAGGCATTGAAATGGTACATAACGAGGTAATGTAGCATTTATTGTTCAAGTGAACAACGGAGATCATCATTTTCTGGGAAAGAAAATGAAAGGGACAAGTTATACAGATTAAACATTTTATACATTCCAACATCCCTGCATGTGCTGTATTGTTTCTGCACATTATGAAAAATACAGATTGAAAACACACGTGCAGATTTTACTGAATGTGGGCTATACTTTCTAAAATAACAATTCTGTATTAACATGGTTGTGATAAAGAGTTGCTGAGTTTAGCATCTTTTAAGTTAGATAACTTTGCCTGATCCAGACCCAGGCTGTTAAAAAAAGGAAGAAAGGAAATAGCAGAAATATTGGCCGTTATTCAGCCATCGTCTTTGATTTCAAACATGATGCTGGAGGATTGCTATAATTTACTGTTGTTTCAAAAGGGATATACAAACATAAGGAGTAGCAGTAGGCCACTCAGTCCTTCGCCATTTATTGAGATTATGGCTGATGCGATTATAACCCACTATTTACACCTAACCTATTATCCTCTTCATAAATTCTTTACAGTGCGGAACTGAACCTGTATCCCTGGCGCTATTAATCAGCAATGCTAACCACTTGTTTATCAAGAATCTACTTCCCTCTACCTTCAAAACATTCATAAGTTCAGCTTCTGAAGAAAAAAGGGATACACTGAGTAATTAGAGGCTAATTTATTTAAGCATGATGGTGGTCAAACTATTGAAAAAAATTCAGAGGAACAGTATTCCTCACGAGTTAGAATGGCATAGATTAAACAAGGATCGTGAGATTTAGATAGATTTGTTAAGGAACAGTCGTATTGACTAAGTTGACTGGAATTCCAGAAGATGTAAAAAGGAGGATTAAAGAGGATAGGATGTTCATAGAATCCTATCAGTGCAGAAGGAGGCCATTCAGCACATCTGCACCGACACTCTGAAAGAGCATCCACTCTTGACCCCTCTGCCCTATCCCCTGTATTCCCATATATTTATTGTGGCTAATCCACCTAACCTACACATCTTTAGACATTAAGGAGAAATTCACCATGGCCAATCCATCTAACCTCACATCTTTGGACTGTGGGTGGAAACTGGAGCACTCACAGGGTACAGACATGGGGATTGATGAATGTACATGGATTTTAGTTAGATTTTTTTTATAAGGTCCCACTTGATAGAATAAAGAAATTCATGGGATCCAAGGAAGAATGGCATGAAGCGAAAAGTAATGGCCGATGGATTTTTTTTAACTGGAAGGTTATTTCCAGTGGGGTTCCACAGGCCACACTGCTATATAGAGAAAAAGGCAAGAAAGCAAGTAATGATTAGAACTTGGATGTTGGGGACATAATTACAGGTGGCACAAAAAATGGTCATGTGGCTGATAATGAAGGAAATTACAGTCTGCTGGAAGAAATTAATGGATTATCATGTCAGTAGAATGTGCCAATTGAAGTTCCAGCTGGAGAAATGTGAGGTAATGCATTTGGGAAAGTCCAACAAGGTAAGAGAATACACAATGGATAGTAGGACACTGAGAAATACTGAGAAACAAAGCACAAAAAAAGACCAATAATATCAAGTTCATTAAGATCAAGTCTGAATTTATTCCTGGGAATGATGTGCAGCCACTCTTTTACAGCAACTGTGTTTAAGACATTACAGTATGTCTTTTAACATAACATTTCAAAGTTTAAACATTCTTTCTCCACAGATTTTTGCAACCAGAAGGTTCTAATGTAAGAATGCAACTCTACCATCCAATATTGTCAATATATAGCTAATTTTGATATTAATGAAGAGAGTACCATGGTTCTTGTTTCTTATTAACACTGATTTAAGGCAAGAGGAATTATTTCCTCCTGTTACAAACGTTAGCAAAACGTTGCCATGGGTCACACTGACCATTCTATGAACATCAGCAACAAGTGAAACCTATACCTGAAGAGTACTGATAATAATCAATGGTTTCTTCCAGGTGCTCCAATTTCTTCCCACAGTCCAAAGATGTACAAGTTAGGTGCATTGGACATTGCAAATGAGCAGGGTTTGAGCATGAGGTTGACGCTGAATAAGATGCTCTTTCAGAGTTTGTACCGTAAGGATTCTATGGTATTCTGAGTTCAGTGTTGGCATTTGTTATAACTGCATTCAAAAAAAACTTTCAGAACTAATCCACAAGTTAAAACTTACAATAATAAGAAAAATTGACGCATTTAAGACTCCTTGTCATCTATGGATAGTATGAAATATAAAAGAAAAACAGCCAGATTAAAGTGTTTATTTATTAGTCACAAATAGGCTTATATTAACACTGCAATCAAGTTACTATGAAAATCCCTAGTCATCACATCTGGTGCCTGTTCGGGCACACTAAGGAAGAATTTAGCCAACGCAGCTAACCAGCAAGCCTTTTGGACTGTGGGAGGAAACCAGAGCACCCAGAGGAAACCCATGCAGACTCCGCATAGACAGTGACCCAAGCTGGGAATCAAACCTGAGTCCCTGGCACTGTGAGGCAGCTAATCACTGTGCCACCCATTTTGCTTCATTAATGCAAATGCTTGGTTTTAAGATATTTCTGCCTATGCAATTACATTTAAATGCTAAGCTTTTAAAGCTAACTTGACAACATTTTAAAGTTCAGCAGGCAAGCTGGGATTAGCTAGAAAAATTGACTTCATTTTTTGAAAGTGCAATGCCAACAAAGACAGGTTTTTTCATAAGCTAAACAATGTTTTTTATAAATACCAGCTTTTCATGGCCACAGCTGCAGAGTCTCATAACAAGCTTTAACTTAATCCTCTCCCCACTCACATTGTCTGTACCTTTAAGACTTGATTATCTATAAAGACTCGCATTCCAACCATTGTCTTGTAAATTGAGTTTGTGTCTCTATTTGCCCTGTTTGTGAACACAACTCCTCACTTACCTGAAGGAGAGACATTCTGAAAGCTTGCGCTACCAAATAAACCTGTTGGACTTTAACCTGTGTTATGAGACTCCTTGCTTTACAGACAGAGACAGCATGTATCAAACAATTTCAACACAGATAAGAGTTAACTTATATTGTAGTCATAGTTGTATGTTTATTTCGTTCAGTTGAGAATCTGTTTTGATTACTGCTTTAATCAGCACAGGCCTGGTTTTTGGCAGTATCTCTATATCTCTCTCTCTCTCACCCAGTTTCTTTTCATTTTCTATAATGCGTTAATTTTAAGATCTGTTCAACAAAAGAAATTTAACTTTGTGTCAGTGCCGTTTCTGTCTATTCAGAGAAATGAATAAACCCTACACCAATTCTTGCCTCATTTAGCCATTCTCTAGAATAGTTTTTTCCAGCATTACAAGACATCAACCACATCTTCATAAAAAGCAAAAAAATGCACTTGTCTGGGACTTGGAGGAGGATATACAAGGAATGGGTCTAGCAAGAGCGAAAATGATCGAAGCCAATATAAATTCATTTATCAGACTGACAGGTTGCAAATGCCACTGGGTATATTCAGAAAATTCTAAAGAAGCCTCTCTTGCTTGTTTTGAAAATTCCTTTACAATGCTTGTGTTATATTATCAAGTCCAGGAGCGTACATCATGATATATTTCATAAAAGTTTTTAAATTGACCTTTGTCATCAACAACTGCTGCCCGAGAAGCGCACAGAGCAGCAAGACAAAGCCTCATACTGCTCCTCTGATACTGCCTTTGTTAAATCACACTCCTGGGACTTCCTTGTGGGGCTACAGTTCACTGCATTGAATAATGATATTGAGAGACATGACACACTGAGAAAGTCTTTACTGTCATGTAAGGTGCACATGACTATGCATTAATCGGGGATAAGTAACAATGAAATAAAAACTGTTAGTTTAATTGTATATAATTAATGCAATAGCATAATCCTCTGATGTAACAATACATTAAGGCCAGAATTTTGCACGTCTGGGCCAGGTAAGTGCCCGAACTGATTTCAAGGCTAGTGGGAGTGTGCGTAAATTGGATGTGCTGAAGCGGATTATATGAGTGTGGCATTTTGGTACCGTGGTTAGCACTGTTGCCTCTCAGCACCAGGGATCCAGATTCAATTCCAGTCTCGGTTCACTCTGTGTGGACTCTGCACATTCTCCCCGCACCTGGGTTTCCTCCAGGTGCTCCAGTTTCCTCCCACAGTCCCAAGATGTATGGGTTAGGTTTATTTGCCATGCTAAACTGACCTTAGTGTCAGGGGATTAGCAGGATAAAATGTTGGGTTACAGGGATTGGACCTGGGTGGGAGTGTGGTCTGTGCAGATTCAATGGACTGAATGGCCTACTTCTGCACTTTAGGGATTCTATGATTCTATAACTCTAGTGCCAAATATAGACTACCATAGATCAGACTCATTCCCTCAACAATCATTCTCACCCAAGTTCAAGGCAGCAACTTCACACCAACCTTTATTTTGGATCTGAGAAAGTGAACCATGTCTTCTCCAAGGAAAGCAACTATTAAGAAATATTACCTCTCCCACAAGCTTGTCAAATTATTTGTTGGCCAAGTTGTAACCACCCAGATATTATAAGGGGCCGTTGAGGCTCTCTTCAGAAATTGAATCTCTTCATTTTCAGCAAATTCAAGGAAGGTGGCTTCTTAAGTTGCATGCAGAATGCCACAAGAGATATACACATTACCAATTTATTTACAATTATAGAACTATTTAGCACATAATATATTTCAAAAGTGGATAAATACATCACAACATTAATGACTATAGAATATATAAAAGGGGGGACAGAGCGTTTCACTGGCCCCATTCGCTGATGGCTGGAATCCTGACTGCCACTGAATTGGGCTTCAGGGGGAGGTGAGGGGGGAATCCCCTCTCAGTGTGAGGGCTATTGGGATTCACCCAACCCACCCTGCCAGCCTTGATCGAGACCATGCCCAAAGCAGGTGACACTTATTAATATGAAAACTTATCAGGTATCCTAGCTCATTCACTGACCTCTCCACAGGGAAATACACTAGGTAGACTTTAATGTTGATCATCATCAATATGGATCTGGCATGCTGGATCTCGAGGGTCCAGGGCAGCACCACCAATCACTCAGCAAAGAGGAACATTCCCCTTCCCACCCCAAACAACACTCAAAGAAGAAAGAACAAAGAACAAAACAGCACGGGAAACAGGCCCTTCGGCCCAACGAGCCCATACTGCCACCCCGATGTTCCCACCTCTACCCGTGATCCCTGTCCAAGTTTATAGGTCTATGGATTAAAAACCAAATTTGAGACACTTTAGGGAGAATTTGTTTTGCCAATTAGCCTAAGAGCACATCTTTGGGATGTGGGAGGAAACCGGAGCACCCGGAGAAAACCCACGCAAGCACGGGGAGAATGCGCAAACTCCCACAGACACAGGCCCAAATCCATGTATCTGCACAGCACAGCGATAGTCACTGAGCTGTCGTGTTGCCCATCAAATGGTCCAGGTCAAGTGTACACTAACGACGTGAAGCACTAGGATACTCTCGAAAAAAGATCCAAGAGCAGCCCTCTCACGACCCATCGCGTGTATGCCCCTCGTTAGACAACAAGGTGGACCAAAGCACCTGTAGGATAAAAACAAGTACATCAATATCATCATCTATTTACACACTTCCCAGGGACTCCCAAGGCTCATGATCCCTATTTTAAATCAGTTTTCTATACCCCTCCATTCCCATTCTGTTCATGTGCCCATCTAAGTATTTCTTAAATAACTCCAGAGTACCTGTCTCCACCACTTTACTTGGCAGTGCATTCCATACCCCCACCACCCTCTGTGTGAAAAAACTCCCTCTAGCATCCAAATTATACCTTACCCCTCACCCTAAGCCCGTGACCCCTCGTGCTATTTGAGTCCATCCTAGGAAAAAGCTTAACCCTGTTTACTCTATCTATCCCCTTCAAAATCTTGTACACCTCTATCAGATCTCCTCTAAGTCTACGTCTTTCTAAGGAAAACAGTCCCAATTTGCCTAATCTCTCCTCGTAACTCAGACCTTCCATACCAGGCAGCATCCTGGTAAACCTCCTCTTCCGGTAGTAAGGCGACCAGAACTGGATGCAGTATTCCAAATGAGGTACGCAGCATTTTATACATAAAGGCCAGCTCTTGTACTCTATACCACTCCTATAAAGGCTAGCATACTATATGCTTTCTTCACAACCTTCTCCACTTGCTCTGCCACCTTCAGAGACTTGTTCACCTGCACCCCCAGGTCCCTCTGCGTTTCTATACTCTTAATAGGTCTACCCTTTATCATATACCTCCCCCCTACATTCTTTCTCCCGAAATGCATCACCTCACATTTATCAGGATTGAATTCCATCTGCCAGCCCAAGCTACCAGCCTATGTCCTGCTGCATCGCCTGACAATGCTCCTCACTATCCGCAAGTCAGCCATCTTTGAATCGAAATAACAGGTCACTCCATCCCCAACACACAATGCAAGAAGGACAGTGACCCAAATCGACACCCCTCAGCTCCCCTCCTCTAAGCCCCCCTCTCTACCTTAAATCCCAACTTGGGCTGCCCAAGTCTCCACTCAGGCCCTCCTCAGATTCCCCTTTAGTTCCTCCCCCTCCAACCTTGGCCCCCTCCTCTACTCATTCAGATTCTCAATCAGATGATTCCTCAGCACCCACTTCAGCTCCCTCTCCCCCTCCAATCAGCCCCTTCCCCTCTCAGACACCTCCACTGCCTCCCTTCCCCTTTAGAATCTCCTTAGCACTCCCTCTTTTAGTCCCTTTTCCTTCTGAACCTGGCACTCAAAGAACAGAGATCTAACCAGGGTTAGATGTGTTGTATGTCTGGCAGGCCTTAATTAGCCACCCAGTGTAATATCACATCAACAACACAATGTTGGACAGGAGCGGTTTCACATCTGCTCCCACCCACGCCAACTTCAGAAAGCCACAAGGATAACTAAAGAGACACTAGAGCCTATAAAAAATAACAACATGTTGTGTGCGTGCAGATAGATGATGTGGGTATGGTTCGTAACGAATACTTGAGTCGGTCTTCACAAAAGAAAGTGATGATATAGACATTGTGGATAAGGATGAAGCGATTGAAGTACTGAATGAGTTAGACAAAGGGAAAGAATAAGTATTAAGGGATTAGCACCCTTGGACAAATGATCATAGCTAGATGAAATCTACTCCAGGCTGTTAAAAAAAGTCAGAGTGGAAACTGCAGAGAATCTGACCATAATTTTCCAATCCTCACTGGATACAGGTGAAGTGTTGGAAGATTGGAGATCTGCTCACGTTATACCTTTGGTTAAAAAACAAGTGAGTGATAGATTGAATAATTGCATACCAGTCAGCCTGATCTCAGTAGTAGGCAAAGAATTCTGAGGAACAGGATAAACTGTCAGTTAGAAAGGTGTGGATTAATCAAGGACAGCATGGATTTATTAAGGGGAAGTTATGTCTGACTGATATGATTGAATTTTTGTAACAAGGGAGATTGATGACAGTGATGTAGTTAATGATGCCTACATGTATTTTAGCAAGGCATTTTTTAGCAAAGTTTAAAGCAACTTCATTGCAGTGTTAATGTAAGCCTACTTGTAACAATAAATAAGTAAATATGAACATGGCAGATTGATAAAAATAAAAGCCCATCTGACCCAGGGGAATAAATCAACTGGATATAAAATTGGCTCAGTGTCAGGAAACAAAGGCTACTTGTTGATGGATGTTTTTATGATAGGAAGACTGTTTCCAGTAGGGCTTCACAGGGCTCAATACTAGGTCTCCTGCTTTTTGTAGTATACATTAATGGTTTGAAAGTAAATGAAGGGGAAATGATCAAGATGCTTGCAGGTGGCACAAAAATTGGCTGTGCAGTTGATAGCATGGAGAATTGCTGTAAACTGCATCAGTAATAGATTGGCAAGGTGAGCAGAAAATTGGTAAACATAATTCAATCTTGAGAAGCGTGAGATGATCCATTTGGAAGATCAAACTAGGTAAATGGTTACACAATAAATAGGAGGATCTGAAGAGTTGTAGAGGATGTATCTCAAGTGAATTCTACAGATCACAAGGTGCAATGGTTATAGGTGTTATGATTTCCAACTATGGCTGGTTGCGACTGTCACATGGTATTCCCAGTACATTGTCTCAGGATCTAGTAGTCAGATTGGTCCTGGTAAACTGGATTAAATTTCCATTCTTCCCTGGTTTCCTGAACTCTGGCACTGTGGTGAATATGACTGCAGATGTAATGATTCTTGTCAGTCCCATAGGCGAGAATTTTCTGACTGTTAACGCCAGTGGGATTTTTCCATCCCTCTGCAGAGAATGGGCATTTAGCAAATTCTCTGGCTTCGTTGCAGAAGGAGTGTGGTGTGAATGGGCATTAAGGTCACGTCCATAAGATTGAAGAAAGAATATGATGGGTGGACTTGTGTGATATGTCCTTTCTAGCTGGGAGGATAACCAGTTGAAAAACATTTGTTTTGATCAGGCTTTTCCAACATCGCTAAATTTTGTTATTGTATTGATTGGGATGCAGCAGACACATATGCAAACACTGTGATGTTAAATAAATTTTCATCAATACAAATTATAAGACTTCATAAGACCATTCACTGATTCCGTATTGCTAATAAATAGATCTACTGGGATCAACAATTGGCAACAACCAATTATTAACAAAGATGGATTTGAATGGAGTTGCTTATGACAACAAAAGTGCACTATACCAAAGGACACCTCTTGAAGCCACACGATCATTTGAAACTGAGTCGTGAGATAATTTTACAAATGTTACATTTTACTATACAAACTTTAACCAATGTAATCAGTGACATCCCTGTTAATCAGGAAGCCATTAGATCTAAAAGTATGAACAGTCAAGTCCAATATATAATGATTTTAATGAGAATATTAAAATAACCTGTCCTTGTAGTCAATTTAAATGTTAAATCCAAGAAGTAATTTGAAATTGTATAACCAACTTCAGAAAACATTTTAGGAATAAGAGACAAAATTTCTCAGATTTTAGTCATTTGTAGCAAATGTCAGAAGATTGGCAGGTATCACTCAATTGTTTTGTCACTGCATAAAATATAAGGAATGTACACATAATGTTCATGTTACTTGGGCTATTTTAGCCTTTCAATGTAGTCTATGCAAGAAGAACATCAAGACCCAAAAAGGTCTGAATCAACATGAGGTTCACCTGCATCCTGAACTAAGGAATTAGAAACAAGTAGCTACCCAGAAGTGATGGTTTCCTGTTATGAGTAAAAATTCTACTGTCTATAGTGGAGATGTTGCTTCTTTTCGTTTGTAGAAAGAATATTGTGGTCACTAAAAAAAAAATCAATGTTATGAAAGCCAAGACAGTGACATCCAAAACTAATTAACAAATTTCTGATAAAAGATGTACTGCTGAGATGGCTAAACTCAGAAATAGCGTTAAGGCAGATGTGAAAACAAATGTTAATTTTCTTGCAGGTTTTACATTCTTATTCAATGAAAAGGCAGATATGTAAACAACAAGGCAGAAATAAATATAAATAGGGGATGACAACTATGACAAATTTGGCACAAAATAGATGATAAAATTGACGCCTTAACTTTGGAAAATATGACCTTTAAATTGATAGTTAATGATAAAAGGAGAATAAGTAATGAGCAGATAACTTGGTAAATCAGATGCTAGACGGAGTAATTAATATAGATTTAAAAATTAGTGGAGTTAAAAAAAGCAATTGATTAATTAATATGATCATGTAAATAAAAACCCACCATTTATCATGGGCGGCACGGTAGCACAATGGTTAGCACTGCTGCTTCACAGCTCCAGGGATCTGGAATTGACTCCTGGCTCAGGTCACTGTCTGTGTGGAGGTTACACATTCACCTCATGTCTGCATGGGTTTCCTCTGGGTGCTCTGGTTTCCTTCCAGAGTGTAGAGATGCCGGCGTTGGACTAGGGTAAACTCAGTAAAGTTTTGCAACACCAATTTTAAATCCAACCAATTTGTTTGGTTGGATTTAAAATTGGTGTTGCAAAACTTTACTGAGTTCCTTCCAGAGTCCAAAGATGAGCAGGTTACGTTGACTGGCCATGCTAAAAATTGCCCCTCAGTGTCCTGAGATGAGTAGATTAGTGGAATTAGTGAGTAAAATATGTAGCAATACAGGGGTGGGGTCTGGATGGGATTGTGTTCAGTGCAGACTCAATGGGCCGAAGGGCCTCTTTCTGCACTGTAAGGTTCTATGATTCTATGATTTAAAAATTCAGGAGCCAGAGAGAGATTGGCAAAAAATAAATTTAAAGTCTTGATAAAACGATGAGGTGGAGATACCGGTTTTAAACTTGGGTGGGCACAACAAGAATTCTCACAACACCAAGTTAAAGCCCAACAGAATTATTTGGAATCACGATCTTTCGAAGCACTGCTCTTTCATCAGTGGAGACAAATTTTGAGTGGAGATAGCTTCACAAATTTGGCATATATAGGCAAAGATACAATTGCTAGATAATTACAGATTGGAATATTAAGAATGGTTAGAACCTGTATCTTTACAGATAGTCAAGTCTTTACAGGTACAAGTGGTGTATGTACAAAGAGGTGTGAATTGTCTCAAGCCAGGATAGTTAGTAGAATTTTGCAAACCCAGGGAGGTTACAAGTGGTGGGAGTTACAAGTAATGTGACATGAGCCTAAAATCTCAGTTGAGGCCATCCTCATGCATGCAGAACTTGGCCATCAGTTTCTGCACAGTGATTCTGCATTGATGTGTGTCTTGAAAGCTTTCTTGGAGAATGCTGGAATTCTCCGGCCGTTCACGTCGGTAGGATTCTACGGTACTGCCAGCAGTGAACCCCTTTCCACATGATTCCCGTCAGTGTGGGGTGATGTCAATGGGAATTCCCATTGTGGCAGCAGGACCAGAGAATTCTGTTGTTTGCAAACAACGTGCCACTTCTCACAAACACAGCTGGGAGGCCAGAAAATCTTGCTTAATCTCTTTAAACATGCTTGATTTGGAAAGGTATTTCATACAGAGCTTACCAGAAGGTAGCAAAGCAGACATATGTAAATTTTCTAAAGATGTGAAGATGGCTGATAATTCGCAATTATTCAATTCGATTGTGCAAAGTGGGATTAAGATTGTTATTGACCAATTTAAAAAGGAAGCTGCACTGGAATTCAATAAGATTACAATTAAGGACTTGAAATATTTGAACACTAAAAATGCTAATTTACTCTGTCATGTGTTTATGATTTGGCTGTAATCTGGAATAAAAGCAATATTAAAATCCATAGAACTGTGTTCATTCCAAAACCTAATGATCCAAGGGACTTTGAAAATATAGGTTAGTGGATGATATAATGTTTGGCGCCATAACTTTAACATTGTTTATAAAAATCATAGTGAGTAGACCAGCCAGGGTAGTGAAATTAAATAAGAGGCAAAATGGTTTTATAACTGGTTCTGGCTGCAATGAGAGTTATTTTATAAAATTGTTTCAAAGATGCAAGAAGTCATAGGAATGATCTTGCAGTAATAAATATAGATTTAGCCAAAACATTTGATTCAAACTGATTTTTAAAAATTTACCAAGGCTAGAAATTAATGGTAAATTTATTAACTTGATCGATAATCTACATAATGAGTCTTCTACTATGATCAAAACAAATAAAGGAAAAGCAAATCCAATTCCAACAATGGTGTCAAACAGGGAATTCCTTGTCACCAAAGCTTTTCAATATTGCCATAGATACATTACTGTATATACTGGAAGAAAATGGTGTCAGTTTCTGATTAAATTGCAACTCCAGGGACTCTCTAGTCTTTGCCAATGATATTGCTCCATTAAGTGATTCCTATATAGCCTTGACAGAGAATGTACTCATTTTTGATAAATTGTATAAGATGAGACTTGAAGTTAGTATCAAAAAGACAACTGTATTTTATATATCAATGAATAAAACATTCCATGATGATAATAAGAGCTCATGGAAAATCAAAGGAAACAATCTTAAGTAAAGCATATCAGGAGAGTTCGAGAAATATCTAGGAGTAAAGATTCACCCATGTTGGTCACAGAGAGGAGACCCAAAGCTCCAAGCTTCATTCTTGAATTAGTAACTTTAATACAGTCAAAGAATCATAGAATCACTACAAGGCCATTTGGCCTATCTAGTCTGTGCCTACAACAGTCCCATCCAGATCATATTTATCCCCCTAATCCCCACAACACTAGGATCAATTTAGCATGATCAATCAACCTAACCTACATTTTTGGACTATGGGAGGAAACCGGAGCATCCAGAGTAAACTCAGGCAGATACATAGACAACGTACAACTCCACATAGACAGTCACCCAAGAACAGAATTGAACCTAGGTCCCTGGTGTTATAAGTCAACAGTGTTAACAATACCACCAAGTCCTCTTAAACCTACACAGTGGTATGATATTTTAAAAATCTATTTCATTTCTTGCTTTTACTATCAATTAATTCTAACAGAACCAGCCTAAAACACTTTAATTGAGCTAGATGGCAAATCAAAAAAATGACTAAGAATATGTTACACCTCCCAAAGGAATCTCTGATGGCATTCTATATTCGAAAGCGAAAAATAGCAATCTTTGATTGTCAAAATTAGAAATGCAGATTCCCACAGCTGTACTCAAGAAAATTGAATCATTAAAATTATCTTTGGATGAGATAATTAAAGCTTCCTTTTCATATAATGGCGAAGATTTTGATCAAAAAGGAGTCATATCTTCATACTTAATATAATTAAGGATATCTTAACCAATATACTTCAGAATGGGTCGACTGATGAGCCATCGGCCCCAAGAATAATTTAGCAGCTAAAACTGTGAAACTTTTCTCAATTAATGTAATATGAATTTGGTTACATTAAATTTTCAGACCATTGGCATTTTGTAATTTTACAATAAAATTATTTTGAATCACTAGCTATGTCTTAACTGTTTTAAATAATTAGCTTTTTTTTCCCAGAATCTTCCCCTCGGGTGTAATGCCTATCCGACTAGGTACTTTTTATCATTTGGCAGACTTGCAAACAGCATTAAATGCAGGAAATGTAATACAGTCAATGAGATTATTTCCCACAGTTGTCCATATGTCAAAAATGCAAGGATTCATCGACCTTCTTAAAGATAAAAGGCAGGATTTTCGACTTTCAATCATATTGAGCAGGTTTAGTGACAGGAAGGGAAAATACCATGAGAATTGCACGTCGATGTATACCCTAGCTATGACTGTGACACTACATTGTGTCCTTTCTTTCCTATGTACGGAGGTACAATATACTTTGTCTATATACAGTGCAATAAATAATACTTTTCACTGTATACTAATACATGTGACAATTATAAATCAAGTCAATAATTCTACCCCCTATTCTCTGTCAATGACAGGGCACTTTGAGGCGTTCGGTGCTGGGAACATCATTTAAATATATTAACATATAATTATTAGGCCCCCAGATTCAAATCATCTCTTCTGTTCCGAAAATTCATCCATGTTGACATGAGGGTAGAACAGCGACTGGTACATTCAGGGAACAAAGGGTCATGCCAAGGGACAGTGCTTGAGTAGTGCCAAGGGCATATGGAGGGGGAGGGAGGGAGGGATCCAGGGTCAACTCCTATGCTCTCTCTCCACTGGGATAGCCTTTAAAAACGTGCCCATATCCTCGGCTGACTAAGTTGCCTACAACACTAGATGAATCAGAAGCCACCCTGTCAGTGACAATTTATTTTTTTGAGGTGCCAGACTGTACAGCCAAAAAAGCCACCATTACATCACCAAGTCCACTTCCATTGCTTGACATCGGCCTTTGCCCATTTCCAGGAAGGCCTCGCAAAAATTATTTAAAATGAATATACTGATTTTTGAAGCCACACACTTGAATAGATAACAGATCACTTTATAAACCAGGTGTAATCTTTTATAAAGGTAATGATTTCTTTGTCATGGGCATTACAGTTGGATTCGAAGACAATGATAATTCCTTACAGAAAGCCTGGGAAGACAAGGTCAAAAGGTAACAACATTTGACAGCTAAAATTAAAGGCCTAAGAGGTGGTAGGAATATAAGACTTTTTGGTTTTGTGGTTGGATCATGAGGTAAATGGTATGAATAAGGACAACTGATGAATGAATTTTTTAAGGATTAACCATTACAAAAGCTTTGCCCAACAAGAGTCCAGTCTTGCTATACTCTTAATTTTACAGGTAGTACAAGTTTTTATGGATGATTGATTTTTGTCTGACTACATTTTTGTCATACTCTATCTTTCTGTTGTTCCGCTCAGGTTTATTAGTGTTTATTTTGTTTCAGTTTTTATTTTAAATTGCATTGATTTTAGTAATAAAGATGTACATCATTTTAATAATATTTTAAGAGTCTTCAATAGATTTCAAATGATAAATTCTGAATGGATTCTGGCCTTGCTCTCAACCCGTACTTTGGTTGTCCCTGGGGACACAATGATTCCTCATTTCCACAGACTGACAATAATCTCTGTTGCCAATCTTAACAAACTTAGCTGTATTGTAGTTGCATAGCTCTGTTTCCCCTAACTTTCCTCTCAGATTGAAAGACATGAACTGAACCCCACCCACCCAGCCCTCAGCAGCATCACTGCAGAGTAACAGGGCTGTATAGATGCAAGTCACTCCCCCTCGTTATGATAATAGCTGCTGTAAAAGGCGATATTTAAAGGGCCAGGGAGCAGGTAAGTTTCACTCTTAAGTGGGAGTTGTGGACGGTAGGACCAGATGGGAGAGGTTGGTGGGAGTGGGGGGAGTGGAATTGGGGCATTGGGCCGGGGAGGTGGAACAGAGAGGGGTATGTTGGACTGGAACAGGAAGAGGTTGGGATTTCAGGATAGAAGAGGGTGATGGTATTGAGGTATTGTAAAAGTGATCAGTTCCTGCCTCTCTTTTTTCAGCCCTGGGAAACATGCATAATATGTTTAATTACTTGATGTAAATAGATGAACCAACTGTCCCCCACACCCTCCCCAAGCCACTCCAGCATCATCAAATCCATCATCACAAAAAAATGGCAAGAGGATTGCACACACACATTCTAAGATCAATGATCTTGGTATATGAGCAGACATTTTACAACAGCCCACCGCAGTGCTGATATTGATTTGATGTTGAATCTAATAATTCTACCCCTGAAATGTTAGCATTTGGCATTACAACCCAACAGGTTGGAAATCTACTTTGAGAAAAGGAAGGATTATTTTTCAAGATTGCATTCACATAATTAGCAGCACAGAAACAGGCCGTTCAACCCAACGGGTTTATGCCTGTGTTTCTGCTCCACATGAACCTCCTCCCAAGCCACTTCATCTAACTTCGAATATAAAAATTTCCATGTTCTGGGAAATTTTGACATTTTAAACAAAGATTTGCAGCATCCAACAAATATTGGATTGGATCAACATGTGAACTTTTTGTCTTTAAAAATTATATTTAGAAATCTAACTAGATAATGGCCATATCGCAGTCACTGATTAATAATTGAATATCATAGCAGTTCACAATCCACTGTAACACAATAAGCATTGACTTAAAAACACTGATAGATTTGCAAACTGCTCTTACCTTCCCCTACCATGGTGACCCCTATGGACATCCCCATGAATTTGCTCTTGGTCCACACGTGTGCATTCACACAAATTTTCCTCTCTTTGCATTCGCAGTAAAAACCAGAAACTGGTGGGTGATGGGAAACTTGTTCCGCTGCAAATCTGACTTTGTAACACTCTGTTGAGTCCTTGCTGGACTCGAAGGCTTGCTGGGTCTTGGGCTGATCCTTGGTTAAAGTGCTGTTGGTTCTATTGGCTTTTACTTCATTTTTCGGCACATCCCAAGAGCAGTGGAAAGTTTCTCCAATAATTGGATTGTACGGTTTCTTTGCCACCGCTCCCTTTCGGCCCTCATGGAAAGAAGTCAAGTAATATTCCACAAAGCTGATAATCCTCTCTTCAGCTGTGGTACCAGCAGTGATCGACACAAACATGTCTGCATGGGCCATGAAATTTGCATACATTTCCAGCAGTGATCTCTTCTCTAAAATAAAAGTTGGAAGCACCACCTGTGTTAAGAATGTACAAAGACGACAATTTAGTTCTTTCTAATCTACTAGTATCTTGAATATCAACTTGAAAAAAATGAGCATCTTAACATAGGGAAGATGTTCGTTCATTCTGGAAGAAGGCTGCAAGGTTTTGTTAAGGTACAGATCAGAAACCCTAAAGTATGTTATGAAGCTCAAATAGACCTCAATAGTTTTTCAATTTTGACATTAGTGTGTTTCACTTCAGATACGATGCTACTGGCACACAAGGGAGTTTTTATTAAAACAAACTTTATTTAACAATACAGTTTAACCATAACAAATGAAATAGCTTAACTTCTACCAATTGAAATACTTAAACATGACAAGATACAATTATTATCTGCTAACCAATCTCTATTAGTTCCAATTCAAACAATATTCCTCTTATAGATTTAAACTCCTCTTCAAAACCAGTTAGCAACACACAGGCTTGTGTGCTCAAGCCTTAAGCCTCCAGAACACCTCTGGAGGGAGAGCAAGAGCAAATGAGAGCAACATTCCTCACTTCTTTCAGATCCCTGCTTACAGATCACTAACCACTTGTTTGTCTCTATAAACTTAGCTCCTCTCCTTCAGCACATGACTCTATCAATTAACCTCATCAAAACCCTACTCTGAACCCTAGGGGAAAAACCAAATGGATCAACTCAGATTAAAATAAAAACTTCCCTGGCTAAAATCAATCATTAGCCTGTATTCTCAGCATGTGAGCTACCTGTTGCCTAACCAAATTGGTACCATTTAAAACAGAGCTAAATTTTAAACATTTCCCTGCCAAGAAACATGATATAAATACATTTCTGAAAAGCACAGTATCATCACAATGTAATAGATATTTCTAGTGAAGTAAATCATGACAACTTTGTGTGAAAGATACTATAGAACTATATTGAAAACAGGATAATCTAGAAGATGGTAACATAATCTATTAGAAGGGTTCAGATAATTCTGAAGCAATCTCTCTGTTGTACCTGATAATGGTATCACTGCCTATGGCTTGTCATACATTCTATGCAACTTTCTTAAATTCTGACCTTCTGTTACCACCGATTAGTACCGTGAAAGTCAATACCTAAACAACTTCGGGTACTTTGACGTTGGATGTCATAGGAGACCACAGTAAAATATTTAATAATTGAACAATTTTATAGATTCATAGAATGGTTACAGCACAGATGGTAATCCTGCACATTGTGTCTGCACTGGCTCTCTGATGGTGCAATTCACCTAGACCCACTCTGCTCTCTTCTAGCCTTGACCCTGCATGTGCTTCCTTTTCAAGTATTAATCCAATTTCAAGTGCCTCAATTGAATCCGCTTCCACACCACATTCTGATAGTGAATCTTAGATTCTAACCACTAGCTGCATAAAAATGTTTTCCCTTGTGTTGCCGTTGGGTTTTGTCAGTAACTTTAAACGTGATCCTTCAACATGAATTTCTCCCATTTTCACGCTCGTTTGGCACTTGAAATTTCTTTGGTAAGATTCCTCCCTCCAAATATCCCCCCGCCCCTCCCAATCCCCAAGTGTCTTATTCTGGTAAGAGATATAGCTGGAGATGAAGGTCTTTCCTTAAAAGTGCTTTTATTAACAAAATTACGACATGGACAAGATACAAAAAATCAGGACTAGAAATATCCTGCTCTTCTCTGAGGGTCTTCTCGCACATCACAGAGACATCCTTACAATTTAGTTTCTATGCACATGCTCAGTAGCTATTTTTAGAATAGTGTGAGAATTAACCCTTTACTCTACAGAGTAAAAGGTAAAAAAGCTAAAGAAGATTTAATGGTGGGAAAAGGCGGGGACCTGAAGTTTTGATTTTGACTATTAATTTTGTCAAATTTATAAAACACAGGTTAATAACAAGTAGATTTTGTAATTGTCCATTTGCCCAACTGTCATTTTTGGATTTCCCAATTGATATTACAACGGGTGTTTTATTGAGGCATTTTAAAAAAAATTAAGCATGTGAAACCCTCAATTACAAACTGTTGTTAAAGCAGAGTTCATAAGGTCTTCTAAAAATGGAACTTAATCGTTTGTTCAGAATGAATGTTAAAAAGTATAGGGAAGAACAAAGAGTGTGGGATTAAATTAGATGATTCATATGAAAAAAGACATCAACATGGACATGATAGACCAAATAGCCTGCTTTGGCACTGTAACATCTTCTAAATCTACAAGTTGGTTTTAGGAAGGCAAAGAAGTTTGCTGGAAGGCTTTATTAAAATGAGTATTATGCAACAGGAATGGGGTGGAGAAGTAGCATTATAGAACACTTTGTGGTGATGGGTGAAGAGAAGGACAAACTCATAGTGGAGTGCTACAGGCTTGTCTTGGGAGGAAAGCAGCAGTCTTTATTTGTGAGTGTCAAACTGCTTGTAAAGAAACAGGAGTAACGTCTTCTCTCAGGAGCCATCCATTAAGTATGTCTATCTGCTCTTAAGAAGCTGCTTCAAGGCCTGAAAACAGAACCTAAAGACTCTGAAATTTACAGAATGCATTACTGAATAATTTTCAATTTATTTATCTCCAACTATAATGGAATAAATATTAGCTGATTTTAGTTCAAAGCAATCTAAGCTAAGAAAGAACACAGTTTACTGCTGGGAGCATAAACATTGGTCAGTATCTTACTCTTCTAACTGAATCCTAAAATGTAAGAATCTGCTTTGTGGCCAAATGTATTCTCCAGTACTAAATTTTGGAAGAAACTGTCTACTTCACCGCTATAATTGCTCAAAGATGCTACAGAGTTCTTCCTATCCAGTTCCTTTGCAGCTTGGTAGACAAATTAGAGCAATTCAATAATCATTATATGAGTCAATCACTGCCAGTATCTGAAAATTCAATGGGATTACAAAGATTATGCATCTTCCAGTATTTAACAACAAAAGAGAAATTCGCGTAATGGCCTAGGCATAAAAGAACTATGACTGTGCTACAACTTGCACTTAAACAGGGTTTTTATTTAACAAACTGTTATTCTGACCAATTTCTGCTGTCTGAATAACCAATAATCATAGTCCCGATTTTAACCTATTTATTTGCTTCCAAAAGGGAGCCCATTTTTTCTGTATCTTCAATTTACACTCCGTCCAATTTTGCACTTTACTTCAATAAAAGAACAAATTGGAAAGAATATAAAGTGGGTGTTGTCTCCTTTTCAGATTCTCAAATCTCAGGTATACAAAATACAAGTGCCACTAATGCCACTCTACAACAGTGAATAGTCAGCAGTTGTCAAGCTTTGGGTCATTAAGGAATCTGTTGGTCAGTAATGACATCTGGTCAAAATATCCTGGTTGATGCTTTTCAGTGATCAGCGCAGCCAACTATTTAATTTTCCTTGCTAATGACTAGCAATAGACTCATGACTATCTAATATCTTAGGTGGTAATCAGTGATTTCCCAGTCCTCCTTTACCATCACCATTTGCTCTGGAAAAAAAGCAATAAAAGGACTTCTGAAAAAGACCACGCAAGATTTAATGAATGATGGATAGCCCTAATGAAAACAGTGCCAGCCTTTGGAAGAATAATGATGCAATTATTCTGGAAATTTCTTGGAGAATTGGAGAAACAGGTGATGCTAATTGAAGAACTTAACTATGTTTAGCTGGTGGTTGGGAGTTTTCACAAAACAGTTGAGCTGCATAAGCGGTAGACAGCAAGCACTGCTGCCAATGAAGGCTGAAATGTGCAGTTTTGGCAAGCTGGGATGGTGCAGCAATATCCAAATGTGTCCTGACTTGATCTCAATAGATTTGTTGAGATGAGTGATTGATAGGAATAGGGCACTACTGACTTAAAAGGGGAGATTACAGGAGGTTGACCATGACTCAAAGACCTATTAAATACTGAATGATGAGTTCAGAAACGGCAGACAATAGAGTATAAGCAAGCCAAATCACTGAAGCGTGAATGGTTGGCCCTTTTCGTAGATATGAAGAACAGAAGTAGCTACAGTTAATTGGATAAATAGACTGCACTGTATAGAGGTAAAAGAACAGTAGGAAATGCTTAACAACTCAAAACGTTAAAAAAAAAATTCATTGCTTTGAAGAACAAAACCTTAGTAAGAAGGTCACATCCATAGTTCACTCAGGGAGTTAAGGATAGTGCTGGATTAAAGGACAAGGCTCACTATGTTGCAAAAGACAGTTTGAGGTTTGGGGCTGTTTTGGAAATCAGCAAATGGTCATCAAAAGTTGATTACAAAGGCAAAAAACAGAATGAAAGTAAATTAGTCAAATATAAAAACTTTTGTTAGAGCCTTTCTAACTATATAAAAAGGGAGAGACTAGCTAAGATCAGTAAGTATTGAACCAATATTTTGTCTCTGCCTTCATAGTGGAAGACAAATTCCATACCCAAAATAGATGATAATCTAGCAGCTAACAAGTGAGGAAATTACGGAAATTAAGATTTACATGAAGTATTGGAGAAACTTAAGAATTAAAATCTATCAAATCCCCAGGACCTGAAGGCCTACATCTTGGGGTTCTAAAAGAGATAGCGGCAGAGATAGTGGATTGATTTTTGAGAGTTCTTTAGATTCAAAGCTGCTCCATTAGACTGGAAGTTGGCAAGTGCTTTTCACTGCTTTTCAAGCAAGGAAGGAGAGAGAGAGAGAAAACAATGAACTACAAGCCAGATAGCATAACATCAGCTAATGCTGAATCTGTTATCAAGAAAGTTTTAACATTAACACACTTAAAGCATAGAACAAGTTAGCATAGTTTACTAAAGGGAAATCCTGTCCGACAAATTTATTGGCGTTTTTTGAGGATGTGACCAATAGGGAAGATAAAGGAGAATCAGTAGATATAGTAGAACTGGATTTCTAAAAGACATTTGATAAGGTGCCGCAAAAAAAATTAATAGGCAAAATAAGGGCTCAAAGAATTGGAGGCAATATATTGGCATGATAAAGGATTAATTAATAGATAGAAAACAGAATGGGAATAAATAGAGCTTTTTCAGATTGGCAGGAATTTATTAGTAAGGTACTGCAAGGATCAGTGTTGGGCCTTCAGTTATTTATATTCTGACACAACTATGATATAGAGATAGAGTAATATATCTAACTTTGCTGATCCTAAGCTAGAAGGCCCATCAATCCATCTGCACAGGTCACATTACAAGCATTCCAGTCTTTGTTATTCAATTTCAAAATTTTTACACAACCTTCACCAGTGGCACCAATGGAGTCTCATTTTGCTATCTTGGATGCAAACTGAGTTTGAAGTATAGATTGGGATTCTAAGGTTATGTAACTCTCAAATTTAGACTCAAAAAAGATGAATGCATTTTGTACCTGAAGGAAAAGCGTTAATGGATTTTATATCTAGAAAATGTCACAAACATAACCTTTCATCATGACTGATCTCCTTTAGCTTGTACTATTCCTGGCAATAGTATAAGCTATTTGTTCACGTCTTACATGCTTTAACTTTCATTTTTATAAAGACAGATAGTCTAATGTGACTGTTACTTTGTAGACTTTGTAAATCTTAACTATTAGTGTTATTTGGACATCATTACACAGATAGTAGTTTACAATACTGGCTTTTAACAGGAAGGGTCCTGGTGGGACAGCCACGATTGCACAAGTAACTTCAAAGACAGGGATGCTGGTACTGCCGCAGAAAGGTTTTGAATCATGACCACGTGTTATGATTGCAGCGGCCAGCTGGACTGTGAATTGTGATTAAATCTGAGGCTACATCATGACCAAGGAAGGAATACCTGGAATGGGAAACTTGTGTTGTGATTGATACTAAGACTCATGAAGTCTAAATGTCCACTTGTGTTTGTGTTCTATGAGAAGTTTGGTAGTCCCTGCTTCTCCCAAAGTTCTTGAATGAACACCAGAGCTTTGAAATAAAAGCTACTGTACTTTGATTCACCAGAGGTCTCAGAGGTATTCTTTTTCCTACAACAATGTGGGCTCTCAAAATACCCTAATAAATTTTACTAAGGAAGCTTAGCTAAGACAACATCTGACTGCTCTGTCAGAAATCAATCAGAAGCATCTACAGTTAATTAAATAATTGATGAGTTTTGTTGTAATCTTCCAAAATTCTCTAGATTCTCGAAAGGTCCCAGTGGATTGGAAATAAACATAATATCTCTGTTCAAGAAAGGAGGAAGACAGACAGCAGGAAATATAGGTCAGTTAGCCTAAAGTCTGTTACTCCTAAAATGCTAGAATCTACTATTAAAGGGGTAGCAACAGGACATATGGAAAATCATAATATGAACAGGCAAAGTCAACATGGTTTTGTGAAAGAAAAATAATGTTTGGCAAATTTATTAAAAAGTTCTTTGAGAATGTAATAAGCAGGGTGGAGAAATGAGAACCAGAAGGTGTGGGATTTAGAAAAGGCATTTGATAAGGCACTAAATAAAAGTTTACCACATAAGCTAACAATATATAGTGATGCAGGTGATATATGGATAGAGGACTGGCCAGAGTCAGTTTAGATGGGGTATTTTCAAGTAATAACTAGCGTAATGTCTCAGGAATCAGTGGTGGGGCCTCAACTATTTGCAATCCAAATTAATTACTTGGATTAAGGGACTGACTGTATTGTTGGCTAATTTGCCAACAATACAAAGATAGGTAAGAAAGCAAATTACACAGAGGATATTTAGAGTGTGTAAAAGGATATAGGTAGGTTAAACAAATGGACAAAAATTTGACAGATGGAATATAATGTGGGAAAATGTAAGGTTGCCCAATTTGGCAGAAAGAATAGAAAAACAGAACATTATTTAAATGCAGAGAGATTACAGAACACTGTGGTACAGAGAAACCTGGGTGACCTTGTACATGAATCAAAATGTCAACAAGTAATTGAGGCATATGGAATGTGGGCTTTTGTTGCAAGAGAAATGGAATATAAATTAGACAAATGTTGCTGTGATTGTATAGGAACTGGTGAGACCAGGCCTCGAATACTTCATATAGTTTTGTTCATCTTACTTAAGGAGGGCAATATTTGCATTGGAAGTTGTTCAGAGAAGGTTCACTAGGCTGCTTTCTGGGATGAGGGATTTAATATATGAGGAAAAGTTGAGTAAGTTAGGCCTATACTCTCTGTAGTTTAGATGAATTAAATGTGATTTTACTGAAACATGTAAGATTATGAAGAAATTACCAGTGTAGAATCACTAATGCAAATTCATTAAAAATTATTAATACAAAATCATTGGATATTGCTCATCCAGAATCACTGGAAATCACAAACAGAAAATTACTGGAACTTACTAATACAGAAGAAATGTTTCAGTTTATCAGTGTCACAAATAAGCTTATGTTAACACTGCAATGAAGTTACTGTGAAAATCTTCTAGTCAAACTCAGTAACCTGTTCAAGTGCACCAAGGGAAAATTTAGCACAGCCGTGTTTAACGAGCTTCTCTTTCTGACTCAGAAGGGAAACCCACACAGATATGAGGAGAACATGCAGACTCCACAGACAGTGGCCCAAGCTGGGATTCGAATCCAAGTCCCTGGCGCTGTGAGGCAGCAGTACTAACTACTATGCCCTCAGTATAAATGTCCTTTTGAGGGGTTAAATTAAACATGTCATGATGTTTATGACTAACCACAAGCATTACTAGATGGATGGTTAACACATAATGAGGCTGGTGTGAAACTCATTTGCATCCCACTAATGCGATGCAGAAAAAAGACCAGACTATTCATGTCCAATTCTCCACGGCACCAACAGCAAAACATGTGAAACACAGCTTGAACAACATAGTGTGCAGATGTTGGCACTCACCTGAGCAATGCCTGGGGCTACTTCCAGAGTTCAGGATGGAGGACAACAGCACACCTGGGTGCCGGAAAACCACAACAGTGAACCTTCTAGATTCAATATCCTTAGCCGGGGGGTGGGAGTGGAGGGCAGTGTCATTTTCCAAAATGCTCCTGGAGATCCATCTTAATTTTCAGGAGGTCCAACTTCTTGCTTCTTGGGTCAGTGATATTGGGCCCCTTTTCAATATGGCAGCTGGATATGATGATGGACTATGCAGCATCAGGCTTGTCCCATTATTGAATATGGTGCAAAACACTCAGTTACATAATGAATGGAGTCAGGGCTGAAAGATTTCAGGGTGAGCTTACAAAAAAAAGTGCTGAACAAGTGTGAAAACAGGAGAGAATTGCATCCATCTTTTCAGTGAGCTTTCAGACACCGTCTTATGCCACTTAGTACTAAGAGGCAAAGTGTGATTTATGCCAGTATGGAGTTTATTATTGCCAGAAAGCCAGTTGCTCACAAGTAGAGGGTGCCACTACGCATGCACTGATCTCCTGTTGTTGTTAAAGTGCACATATAACATTGAAAATCTGTCAGTGCCCTCACCCTCGTGGATATCACTCCCGGACACTGCACTCCCCAATCGCTGGCCTCCCCAGCCAATGTCTATTCCAATACCCCTTCCCAGCTGATTGCTGGCTTCCTTAGTCAATCGTTGCTCTAATATCTGCATACCGCCTGTCCCACCCAGGCCAAAGCCTTTCCCCAATTCCCAGATATATTTCTAAATGGAGCTGTTAGCAAGGAACCTTTTTTAAATAACATTTATGTATGCTAAAAGTCAGTGTTCTTTATACTCACTTTGCTACAATGGTTTACAAGACTAAAAACACAGGAGGTAGTCGCTCATTTTTTATCCTATGGAAATTTGTGCAAGTATCCATGACAAATTTCTACCTATAATAAACAATTATCTTGCATTGACCCAAACTTCCCATTGCATGAAGCTTTGTGCTGGCTCAGCAAAATAGGAATTGACTCTAAAAGTCTCACAACTATAAGTTCCATTTGATCACTTATGACGTTGCATCAGGGAAATCATACTAAGTGCTGTGTTCAGGTGATTGTGATAGAAGCAGGCTAAAGTGGGCAGGCATAATTCTGTCCCTATTCACGTTCATATTTTCTTCCCATGTATTTCTTTATAAATGCCGATGTCCATAATAGAAACTGCTCAATAAACCTGTTCACCTGTAAATGTACTATTCCGTCAGTGCTGGAGTTGCAGCATAACCTTTGGAGTGTAGTGCAATAAATTTAAATGGAAAGTTTTCATTGTGAATGCGGGCATAGAAACCTACAATGAAAACAGATGTTAGGAAAGACAGTACAACAAGTATGAGGATTGAAAACAGCATTTTCACCATCTCATATCTCTCCGTGGCAGCCACCTGTCTCATGTGCCTTGGAGGTCAACTCTATGTACAGCAAAACTGAAATGTCTTCTCCAGAGTGCAAGCCTTGTCAAAACCTGTGGAGACTCTCAGCAGTCCAAATATCAGGGTTCTTCTCTTGAATGTCTGGTTGGGTCCAAAGGAATGCACAGCACTATATTTGGCAGCAACTCAATTTCAAGAGTCGAGAGAAGGATGACCGAATTAAGCCCTTTGGGCTCCACTCCAATAGGTTGGAGTGATGCATCCAACGCATTATAAAGAAAATAAGCATGCTTCTTGTGTGCTGTGCTTCTCAATTTTAGTCTACCATTGACTAGCGGCAATGTGAAAAGTAGAACCAAATGTGTAAATTTCTTTTTATTGATACCTAGCCCCTGAACAGGTATTACATAGTTCTATTATGCCTCATTGCAATTCATAGAAACTGAGGTCCTCACATCCCCTAGCTAAAGCGGCAGAGGCATGCTGAGGAGATATGTAATGTACTGGCTCACTAGTATAGAATACGCTCTGGCACTCTTGAACCAAACTCCCAGTTATGGGCAAATAGCCCCGCTGTCTTGTAAATACCTTGGGAGAGATAAGCCTGACAGAAATCATAAAGCCCTTCAGTATAGAAAAGAGCCATCATGTCCATTGATGGCTTCAAAAGATAATCCCATCCAAGCTTTCCTCTCTGCCCTATTCCGCAATCCCGTGCATCTATCATGGCTAATCCACCTAATCCACACACCTTTAGACCAGAACACCCAGAGGAATCCCACGCAGACACCAAGAGTACGTGCAAACTCCACAGTCACCCAAGATCAGAATTGAACCTTGGTTCCTGGAGCTGTAAGGCAGGAGTGCTAAACATCATGTCTCCGTGCTGTCTATAGATAAATAGTAGAACTGCACTTTTAATCCAACACAAAACAAATTGACCATCATCGTCAAGCTTCGAAGCATAGCACCAAAAGTGTGAGAATAACAAAGAGAAAGACAATGTTGAGCACATCATTTCTAATAATGAATGGTTTATTTCATGCTGTAATCTAATCAGAGGGTTCTAAAAATTATATAAATAAACTAAAGCTCACTCTTAAGATTGAAGTGATCAACATGGTATCTGTCCATCTTGAGAGTTGATGGACTGTCCCCAGGATGGATGTCACTTCTAGATTGAGCATCATGTATTATGGTTATAGAGGCCAATTTGCAAGTGGCCAACGCTTGTGCAGCTAGCACAGATTAATAGCATTGACCTAAGGTTCAATGATGATTTTCCCTTTTCAGCAGGCTCACTATTCTGACACCTGGCTTCTGTTTTTTCTATGCTCTTCCTGATTGCAACTCCAGATAGGCCGGTGTGCCATGAGGACTTACCATGCAATGATTCTGATCCTGGTCAACTTGAGATTGGAACCCCAACAATGAGATCTTGTTTCCTATTGCTCTACCCAATAAAACTCACATAATGAATGTTCAACATGTACGCACTGTACCACTCAAAGGTGAAGGCAACATCTGAGTGTAAAGCAGGGCTGTCCAATACAAATTGCTGACTAATCACAGATGTGGTTAGAGTGATTGCATCTGGTTAAAATGTTCTCATTTTAGTAGAAAAGTTTTATACATTTACAGAATATCACATGTGTATTCACATACCAAATATCCACTTCTATTCAGTAATCAAGTAATGCTTTCACATTGATCAAAAACACCAGCGTTTTTCAGTTCATCATTTTACCAGTAAATATATTAAATGTTAAAGTACATACACAAACGCAATGCCATACCTAAAATTGTCTACTTTTAATTTATAAAATCTGAAAGACAATTAACTATTATCTGGGTTCCCAATTAGCCACCTGTGATTAATGACTAACGTAGTGGATAACATTGACCTAAATGTAAAAAAAATGTTTGGATGCCACATTACCAGGGAGATGAGAAATTGCTTTTGAAGCAGGCACATCAGAGATGGAAAAATACAAGAGATTAAGGGGATACAAACAGAGTAAAACTTAAGTAGAACGTATAGCACTTTACTTTTTTTATATACAAGAAACATTGCTCTGTCCATCTTTTAAATATGTGCATGCCTTAAATAAAAGCTACTGAAAAAAATATTACTTATTTAATGGTCAATCACTCCTTAAATGTCATACTTCAATTTTGGTCTGACTAGTCATTAAATTTCCTACGACAACTATGTTTACTTTTCAGCCGAGGCAAGACAAAACTTTGCTCTATGTTTCTCTTTCTTATTGCATTATTTCTTAACCATTATCAATTGGTTCTGCTAAACCTCATCTGTTGCAAAAGGAAACAGTATTTTGATGTACTGAGCAAAACCAAAAACAATATTCATAAATGCAGCAAGTGGTATTATTTCACAGAATCCCTGCAGTGCAGAAAGAGGCCATTCAGCCCATCAAGTCTGCACTGATAACAATCCCACCTAGGCCCTATCCTCATAAACCCACACATTTGCCTTGCTAATCCCTCTAACCTACTCATCCCAGGACACTAAAGAATAATTTAGAAGGTGAATCAACCTAACCTGCACATCTTTGGACTGTGGGAGGAAACCCAGGCAGACATGGGAAGAATGTGCAAACTCCAACAGACAGCGACCCAAGCCAGAATCAAACCCACCATCCTGGAGCTTTGAGACAGTTGTGCTAACCACTGTGCTGTCCAAGGCCCAAGCAAAAATCAATTTTGCAAAATTTCTTCCTGTTGACATAGACCTAGATTTTCACTCCAGAGCTGAATCACGTGGTTCAGGATATTTCCTGGCTTGGTGCACTCACCTTAGGAATTAGTCCCCAAATGATAGGATGTTCATTCTGTGACAATGTATTTGTGCCATGTTTCTTGTACAGGCTTTTTTTAAAGCAGTTAGTTCCATTATCAGTACTGTTATGTCTGTACCCATAGCCCACATTGTTACTGCAGCAGCATAACTGATTTTATTTGCTGGAATGTTTATTTCAATACAGACTAATGCAGGGCTGTTATTTTTTCCTGAGATTTTTCAGAGTGGGGCTTGATGAGGTTGATTGGTAAGTAAGGTCATGTGATGGGATGCAGCTAGGCTCACAGACAGAAACCCAGCTCAGTTACTATTTAGGATCTGTAGAGAGAAGAAATAGCTCTCTATCTATGTCTTTCCCTCTCTGGATTTGGAGACTGGGCTCTATCAAAAAACTGATCTCTCCCCCTGATATGCTACTACTTGAAGGTAGGTTATTCTCTGAAATTTGCTGTATGGGAGTTAGAGGGCAGATATCTTTCTGCATCTCACGAAAGGGCTTAAAAGATTGGAAATCTAGCATTCACAAGAACTCATCTGCTTTTGGTGTTAATTGGTTCTGAAATATGATTTATGTCTATGGGGAAATTGCTTAAATTAGAACTAAAGAGATAAATAGCTGTTAAGAACTACATTTTGTTGTGTTTAAATATTTTAATTAATAACAGTTAAGCTAATTATTTTTTGTTATAGTCTAACTCTGTTCTTAAATTAAACTTGTTTTAATAAAAACGAGCTAGTGGTTCGATAGAATCACACCTGGGACAAAACTACCGTATGCTCACACTAATACCAAAATCAAATAAGGGTGGAATCCTGGCTAACTACATAACATACCTTGGAGTTTCTGATTTGGTCCCCAACAATTCCAGGAGGACAGGTACAGAATGGAGGCAAACCCTCATTTCAGATCAGAAATGGCCAGTCATTTAAAAGGCCTGCCGTGTTGTCCTAGTTGTTTTCTTAAACTTTAGACCATCTAGTTCTCACTTCTCACATGCATTCATGCCCAACCAGTCCTCATCCCCATGCCAATTCATGATACCCTAATGGCACCTTATAGCCTCTATGCTAACAGTGTTAATTCATGAACCCTCACCACCCATCCTGAATTCATGAAATTCCATTCAATAGATTTAAATCCCCTCAAGTATCTAATTCCTTATAAAAAGAAATATTTACATTCACAACTCCACATCTAAGACATCTAATTCTGTAATAATTTATTTGAACAGTCAATCAAACTGTGAACTTGCAGTACCTTCTGTGATGATGGGTTTTGGAAAGCAGCCAAACGTTAATAATGCTATAATGATAGGTCATATGGTTACGTCAACTGATGGAAAACATTTTTTCCAATTATTTCCTCTATCATTTCTTACGTCCATCATGATAAGCAATGTGATTTTTTTCCTCCTAACTTTCTATTTAAATGTGTTTATCTTGTCTAAAAATAGAACATAGAACATTACAGCACAGAACAGGCCCTTCGGCCTTCGATGTTGTGCCGACCAAAATAAAAAGCAATGCCCCTCCAAACTAAACCATTCCCTTCTCTTCCATATACTTATCAATTAACCTCTTAAACGCCACCAAACTTGGCGCATCTACAACAGCTGCAGGCAGGGCATTCCACTCCCTAATCACTCTTTGAGTAAAGAACCTACCTCTGATATCCGTCCTATAACTCATACCCCTTAATTTAAAGCTGTGTCCCCTCGTGCTAGCTTTCTCCATCCTAGGAAAAAGGCTATCACTGTCCACCCTATCTAAACCTCTAATCATCTTATATGCTTCAATAAGATCCCCTCTTAGCCGCCTCCTTTCTAACGAAAACAACCTCAAATCCTTCAACCTCTCTTCATAGGACCTGCCCTCCATACCAGGCAACATCCTGGTAAACCTCCTCTGTACCCTCTCCAATGCCTCCACATCTTTCTTATAATGTGGGGACCAGAACTGCACACAATACTCCAAGTGCGGCCGCACTAGAGTTTTGTACAGTTGCAACATGATGCTGCGGCTCCTAAATTCAATCCCCCTACCAATAAAAGCTAAGACTCCATATGCCTTCTTAACAACTTTATCCACTTGACTGCCTACTTTCAGGGATCTATTGACACATACACCAAGATCCTTCTGTTCCTCAACACTATTAAGAGCCCTACCATTAGCCCTATACTCTACACATTTATTGTTCCTGCCAAAGTGCATTACCTCACACTTTTCCACATTAAACTCCATTTGCCACCTCTCGGCCCAGCTCTGCAACTTGTCCAAGTCACTCTGTAAACTATAACACCCCTCTTCACTATCTACCACTCCACCGACTTTAGTGTCATCTGCAAATTTACTGATCCATCCCTCAATACCCTCATCCAGATCATTTATAAAAATACATCAAATACTTGATGTTTTATAAATTATATGAAATATGAATGTTCATTTTTGCTTAGAAATTCAAAACTAAAACTATTTCTTACAGTAGGTTAACACAGCCCAATAGTATTAGAACATAGAACATTACAGCACAGAACAGGCCCTTCAGCCTTCAATGTTGTGCCGACCAATATAAAAAGCAATGACCCTCCAAACTAAACCATTCCCTTCTCTTCCATATACTTATCAACCACACTCGTAACCAATGACGACCTGAAGATCAGAGCCAGAGGCTCTGCAATCGCCTCTCTTGCCTCCTAGAGAATCCTATGGTAAATCCCGTCTGGCCCAGGGGACTTATCCAACTTCAAACCCTCAAGAATATCTAGCACATTCTCCCTATCTACCTCAATACTTTCCAGTTTGCAACCCTGTACCTCAGTGTTCTCCATAACTACATCTACATCACCCTGCGTGAATACCGAAGAGAAATATTTATTCAGTGCCTCTCCAATCTCTTCAGGCTCCACGCACAACTTCCCACTGCTGTCTGTGACTGGCCCTAATCTTGTCCTAACCAATCTTCTATTCTTAACATATCTAAAGAAAGGATTAAGGAGAATCCTAAAGCTATCAGCCAAAGTCTTCTCGTGTCCCCTCTTAGCTCTCCTCAACTCACTCTTTAGCTCCCTCCTGGCTAATGTATAGCTGTCCATTGCACTAACTGAGCCTTCAAGCCTCATCCTGACATAAGCCTCCTTTTTCCTTTTAACCAGCAAATCAACTTTTTTCGTACACCAAGGTTCTCTTACTCGACCATTTCCTCCTTGCCTGACAGGGACATACTTATCAAGGACTCGCAGCAGCTGCTCCTTGAATAAGCTCCACATTCCAGATGTTCCCAGTCCCTGTAGTTTCCTAGTCCAATCTATGCACCCTAATTCTCTCCTGATGGCCTCATAATTACCCTTCCCCCAGCTATAACTACTGCCCCCAGCTTCAGTCCTATCCCTATCCATCACTAAGGTGAACGTAACCGAATTGTGGTCACTATCACCAAAATGTTCACTAACTTCCAAGCCTAACACCTGGTCTGGCTCATTGCCCAGCACCAAATCCAATGTAGCCTCACCTCTAGTTGGCCTATCTACATACTGAGTCAAAAAACCTTCCTGCACACTTTGTACGAAAACTAACAATAATAATTAATAATAATAACTAATAATAATAATTAAGGATAATTTGACCCCTCTAACGAGCTAGAGCTATAGCTATTCCAATCAATATTAGTAAAGTTAAAGTCCCCCATAACAATTACCCTATTACTTTCACTCCTGACCAGAATTGACTTTGCAATCCTTTCCTCAACCTCTCTAGAACTTTTAGGAGGTCTATATTTTTACCTAGAATAAACTATAAACGAGAAGATCATTGATGTACAATGACAAAATAATAAATTCTACATTCCTATAAGATTATACTTTTTAAAGTATGTTTCTTTCATGGTTTTGTGTTAAATTAGTTGTTCTCAGACATGTAGCCATAAATGGCTTCACAGTCTTGAGTTATTCATGGTGGGCAGAAATCAGTTGATTTCCCATTCCTGATTTTTATCCCGTGATTATTGTTGGAAAATGTAGAAGCCAAGTGATTACAGGAGCAGCAGTAATACCACCAAAATGGGACAAAATGTCAATATTCATTGGGGTCAAGCATTAAATGCATGAACATTTAGATAAGATATCAAAAGTGGTCCGATGTCTGTGAAACTATATTCAAACTGGAAGGCATGGAGAGAAACTGAAAGAAAGTGCATCAACTGATTGATGATTTATAAAATATTCACACAAGGAGATTCCCAAACATGCATGTGCAATACCTCATGTTAGAATATATTTAATGATCCAGTGAATCAGTTACATTCATCATCTATTCATTGGCAAATTTATTGCGTTCTAATGTAGTACATCAATATTAAAGTACAAAGTACTTTCACAGTGATACTGTACAGGATTTGTGATATTCTGAAATGTAGAGATTTTAAGTTACGTCTATTGTTCACTGCAAATTGACATCTGCAGCTTTCAAAGCATTTATCCATCAATAACCACTTATGAGTTAGGATTAAATTTTTAAGGATAATTTCACAGTTACTCAATATTCTTCATCTGTGGGATGTAAAATTTAGACAGAACTAAAAGTCAATATGTGATTTTGATTGGCCAACAAATGGCAATGAGTTAGTTGACGCTTTGCAGAAGTATGCCATGTTAAATACCAAAATCACTTATTTAATCCTACAAGAGTAGGTTATCTGCACAGGTATGGTTTCCCTCATTCTTTGGAAGCATTTCAACCTCCACATACAAAATACAGTCATACAACAGGGGGGAAAATAATCTAGGGACATCAGCTCTTTAAGAACGCTGTGCCACCTACAGCCCTCATGTTCAGATGCTCCATCTCATATCTACTACACATAACATACAGCTCTGAGCTACTCTAGTTCTTTTGACTGAAAGTGGCAGGAAGACCAACAGAAACAATAAAAGAATTTAACACATACTTGAAAATTATCAAAGTTCCTAGTTACTTCAAAGTCAGAAATAAGATCATATGGATGCAAGGTAAGAAATATTGTATATGGAGGTAAAATGCATGGAAGAAAGAAAGACCACAGCAAGGCAATCTTATGTTCTGCCTTAGGTTGTCCAACTTCTACAAGCACATATTTTATACCAAGTCATGCAATAATTGAAAGTAAGATTTCAATTAATTTCATATCAGAACCAATCTGGAACACAGCTACATTGAAATTCTTGATGTATTGGAGGGTTGGATATAAATCACAATGCAAAAAAAACACCTTCCACAATGTCCAGTCAAATCCTTTTTGGGCCAAAAAGAGGTTGCAGCAAGAACTGATATCTTCTTCTATCTATATACGTATTGTTGTATGTACATTGTTCTTACCAAGAGCTGTATATGAATATGAATGTTAACTTTTCTCCAGGGACAGACAAGAGACTAAAAGCAACAGAGTCTCTCAATGAGGTGGTAAATAGTCCTTCATAGGGTAACGAAAGCTGTATTGTTATATCCCAATTGATCAAATAATGGGGTATACTTTCTTCTGTCCATGGTTAGTGAAAAGCTAGCGTGAAATATGTTGAGTTTCCTTATTTTAAGTTCAGTCTGAATTTGTCATCGACAGATACACAGTTTCTATTCTTGCTATAAATTCTAAACTGGAAGTCGTTGATAACTGATTCAGATTCCCGTTTGGAGCACTGGAAGACTTTCATCCAACGAGTTCAGCGTTTACATTGATTTTGTGGCATTATTGTTAAAAGTGGCAAATTCATCATGTATTTCTTTCACATATATATATTTATATATACACACATAACAAATGATGAACTATTTTAGTTCGCTTTCTTTTATTGTTTTGATTATTATTTTATTCTTATCTGCCAAGCCTTTCGTAAATAAAAACTCTTGAACTGTTTCTTCCACTGGAAGAAAAGAAACCTCATTTGGTTAGTCTGATCCTTCTTAAGAGTCAATCCATCTACTAGAAGCTTTGAGGGACACTAAGGCATATATGCATTTCGATCCTTAGCCTTAAATCATGAAGGCTCAATGATGCTCCTGCTAAGGTGTCCAGGAACCAAGTTTTCCATGTTAAGTACGGAGTCATTAAGATGCCTGTTGTTTTCTCCAAATATTTTGATCCTGGGTATAAAAGGAAACACAAAAAGCATAAAGGAAATTCCCTTTGCAAGAGCCAGACAGGACACTGCAAGCCCCTGTAACAAAATCTTGGTAATCTTTTGCAATAAAAGGTTGCCAAGAAATATTTTCTGTCTCACCTTTTGTTGAAGATCATCTGAATTATTTTTTGGTAGCTAAAGTTTTACATGCCTGCAAGGCGATCTGTCATGCAATTTTCCTGAAAGCACTGCCACATCTTCAAAGCTTTAAGACAGTGACTTCCATATCATTTATGTACCTTACTACAGCAGAAAGTTCTGTTCAAAAATATCCATTATTAATTTGCAGAGTTGTTACTTGAAGAGTTACATTAAGCCCTGAGATGGTTTAAATCCTTTTCTGCATTAGGAGTATGGTTAGGCTCCAATTTTAATGTTATCCTTTACATGTGCATTAGTCATCAGGGTGACAAATAACTATTTTTACCTTTTGCTACCACCATTTCAATTAATCTACCATCATTTGATTCATCCTGCATTTCTCAATAACAAATCTATGGTTTTCAAGAAACACTGAAAGACATTTCAATGGGAATGCTATCATGAAAAGCCCAAAGTCAAATATCACAAAATAACTGCCATCATCAATCTAAGGTCATCGTATAACAGTGAGGTTGAATCCTACTTTCTGCAAGAATACGAGTGCTTTTGAGTTCTATGGGTCAACTGTCTAGTTATAGTGACACTATGCCTAAAGTTGCATCAGAATACACGCTATGAACACTTGGCCCTGCACTATTCTAATTAGCTTTCCTGCTAAACAAAGGACAAAATCAGTATCCTTTGAAAATTTAAAACCAACTGAACAACTGCCTTGGAGTATACTCAACTAAATAAGGTATCTGGCCATTGTCATATTGCTAGTTGTGGGAACTTGCTGCATGAAAATTGATTTCCAATATGACAACAATAAGCATGCTTCAAAACTATTTCATTGACTATAAAGTACTTTGGGACATGAAAATTATTACTTTATATTAACAAGAAACCATTTTATATGTGCAGCAATCTGTTAAAACCATCATTACAGAGGAATGTTTTATGTTTCCGAGCGCTAACCTAAAGTCAGACAAGAAACCTTTTCTTTTACAGTATACTGTCTTTAATATTAAGTATCAAATCCATTCTGTGAGGTTAATAATCCCAATACAAAAGTGAAAACCTTTGTAATCTTGGTCACCATATCATTTATGTACCTTACTACAGCAGAAAGTTCTGTTCAAAAATATCCATTATTAATTTGCAGAGTTGTTACTTGAAGAGTTACATTAAGCCCTGAGATGGTTTAAATCCTTTTCTGCATTAGGAGTATGGTTAGGCTCCAATTTTAATGTTATCCTTTACATGTGCATTAGTCATCAGGGTGACAAATAACTATTTTTACCTTTTGCTACCACCATTTCAATTAATCTACCATCATTTGATTCATCCTGCATTTCTCAATAACAAATCTATGGTTTTCAAGAAACACTGAAAGACATTTCAATGGGAATGCTATCATGAAAAGCCCAAAGTCAAATATCACAAAATAACTGCCATCATCAATCTAAGGTCATCGTATAACAGTGAGAAAGACTTTTTACCATACACTATCAGATTTTCGCATTGGTGAATGGAAGTTCTTTGAATCTCAATGTTGAGTGTGCCCATTCCTACACAACTGAGAACTTTCATAAGTTCTTATAAGCAGCTGTCATAAGGGACTCTCTCAATGTCAAATTATGAGCAGGTTTATGTTATGTATCCACATCTACCAGTTATAACCTTTACTAATTTCAATTAGGAACTTAACTGACACCAGAGACAATCATACCAATCATACACCAGAGGCACAAGGACAGGGCATTAATCTACTGTACTAATTTTCTGGGTGGGAGAGGATTTTGAGATTGCACTTAAGGAGCTAAGATTCATCATCATTTGAGTTACATTATTTCCAAAAGGGAATGGCCTCTTCCTAGATGTCTGAATAGAGTCAACTTGTTTTGGTTAGTCATACAGTTTGAAAATTCCTGCTGTCATAACTGGTGCTGTTGAGAAACTAGTGACGTCTACCACAGTACTGGTGTTGGTATTAGTAAATCATTACATTATTTGTATAAATTCTGTCCACTGATTTGAAAGACCTTTCATAAAAGGGAAATGGTTTCCAACATACTTTTCAATACATGTTATAAGATCCATTTTCAAAAACTTTATTTCTGGGTTAATGGGTATTGTATCAGTAACCATATCTATTGAATAAGACTGATTTCTAGAAGCTAAACTAAACAATATGTTTAAATCTGAATTGATTGGAATGCATACCTTTGTAGGTTACTTTGCTAACAATCATGGTTGCAATACTCTGCTAAATCTTCAATGCTTTTATCACTCTCTTGCAAGTCAGATAGCACAAGGGTTGTTTCAAATTCAGAGGTTGGATAAATCTGTGACTAGATATGCCGTGCTTAAGGAACCTCAACATCCTCTGGCCTTCTGTGTGCTGTCTAATGCAACATTTCCAAAAGCAATCCTAATCTTTGCTTGCTTCTTATTGATCTAGGTCAGAGGAATTGGAGCACCTATCACGCTCCAAGAAATTGTGCAAAATGACTGGTGTTAGTTACTGAGAAGAGGTCATGACATTCATTGCAGATTTTAAACCTGGATATTTGTATCAATGAGACATCTGCACAAAGGTCTTGTTTGACTTGTAAAGCTCAGTCAAAGTCTTGTATAACAAGGGTAAGGAAAAGCACCTGACCAACTTGGAAGGATAAGCAGCAGTTATTACGGCTGGTACCTACCCCTTCTTATTTTTCCCTTTCTGATGGAGAAATTCCATGATTTATGTGGAAATTGAATGCACAAGGAAGGATTTAACATTTTGACTTGATTCACCTTATATTGAGAATAGAGATCTTTGCTGATTTTCAGTATTTCCCTAACATTGCTTCAAACTTTTGCAACCTGATCTATGAGATTGTGGATATCATACTGAAATGCTTGCAGTAAAACTCTGACAACATACTTAAATACAGGATGGGGGAACAAAATTACAAAAATATCAAGTACATTGGTATTTATCTTGCTTATTGAATTTTTATTTACAAAATGATAACATTTACACACATTTACAAATACAAGCACAGTCATTTTAATAACATTTTTCCTATTTCCTATCCTTATTGCTTTGGAAGAACAAAGCAGAGTTGATTTGAACATACTCAAAAGCAGATATAGAAAGAAAGGTCAAAACATGTGTATGCTAGATGCTTCATTTATGTGATACTTATTTTTGACCATTTCAAACTAAGCAAAACAAAATTAAAGATATTATAGTCTCGCCTTTTAAAGTTTAATATACAGTAAAACTGCAGGAATAAGTACTATAAGATTTTGCCAAAGTTATAATTGCAATTTAAAAGAGAAAAAGGATCAAAATTAGATAAAATCAGTTTTGGAACATCTATAGATCTCAGTATGGTTCTCTTACGAGGCTTAATGTAGCATGAATTGGAAGTAAACAGAATTAGACAACTGTGCCAGAGATATGTTGGTATTCATCACAAATTACATAATTATTTTCATCTTTATGCCATCCAGCTCTCTACCACCCAGAATTTGTCAAGTCTGCTTTTTGATTGGAGCTGATTCATCCCTCAGAAAATGGTGCCATCACCTGTTGCCTGTCTGTCCCACTCTCACACAAACGCTAAGAATGGTCAAATTCACTAGTAGTCGCTAACCACAGCCTGCGCCCGCTCTTTGATTTCAGTCTCCTTTATTCTGCAGCACCATGTTTTCTCAGCACCACTCACTAGATTTATCTGGTCCTACACCTCCTGTGGGAACTCAACACGTGCACAACCAAGAGATCATCCAGGAGCCACGTTGAAAATGTGGAACTCTGAGTCATGGTCATTTTTGATTAACTATAGTTAATCAAACCCATTCCCCGCTCAAGACAGATAATATAAAAATTACTGTAGCAATAAAACAATGAAATTAGTATTAATTTGCCAGTGAATCATATGAGAAAATTCTGATACACAGTATCACAATAAACCTAAGAACCAATTCAAGTCACCACAGTACTACTACCAACTGTCATTCATAAAAGCGATTCACAACTCTTCCAAAAGCAGAAGAGTCATAATGGTACATGTTATCAATTCAAAATATTAGGTGAAAAGAATAGAAATATTTTAAGCTGCACTGGCAGATTATAAAGCTATTCTACAACAGTTAATGTTAAATCGTTAAATGTAAATTACAAAATCTCCCATAATATCCACTGCTCTGCACCGACTTTTCACAACAGTTAAATATGTAATGCTGTACACACGGACCAATGAAACATTGTTCATTCTATATTATATATTTCTGATTTAACCAGTTAAATGTTTGATTTGATTACATACCCTAGTAAGATCCATGCCGAGTTTCAGTTGAGAAAGGAGATGTAATATGACGCTACGTTGATCATCCATGACTCCCCAGTCTTCTTCTACATTCTCCTCAGTATCTGTTATCTCATCTTCAGGATTTATCACTTCAGGATTTTGTTGCTGCCAAAAAAAATAATAATTTAGATGATTGGGTGGGATGGAAAAACCCTTTCAAATGTTAGACAGTTTTGGTACAAGCGTCAGTCTGTTTTAAAACCATCCCCCAACCCCCATTCTCTTCATGTGCTGGAATTCCCTTTGTACAGACAAAGCAACGTTGCTAGAAGCAGGATCTGTTAGTAAGGTTCCACAGCACAGCAATTTCATTGTTCTGAAATACATACATCAACCATGTTTTAAAAATGAACTCACTCTGCAAGACGGCAAACCGTTTGATCTTGCATCTAAGTTTGACATTAGTCTAAATGCAGGTTTTTTTTAAATATAAAGATAGTGAGAGCTTATTGAGAATAAGCAAATTAAGATGGCAACGTTTTACTCTGAGCTTTCTGACGGCTTTCTCAATCCTCCAAGCCCACCACCTCCCTCCTCCCCTCCCTTACTCCACTGGATTAGAAATCAATCAAATCTGAAACCATCCTTTTCATTCAGTCATGTGACATCCGGACTTAAAGCCTTACTGATAAGCAGCACGCGCTGAAGCTCCTCAAGCATGACCTTATAAGTAAGGTTTAACCAGTTTCTTTTGAAAGCAAATTTGACAGCTTCAGCTGGTGCACATGGTTGTTAAGATTCTTTATTTCATCATGGAGAACATTATTTTTGCTCTTTATTGGCCTTTGTAAACCCAAGCTTGCAGTTGAGGCATTAAAAGGCTCTTAACGCAATGATCAGTTAAACAGATGCTGTAATTGATCTGGGATCATTCTGAATGTAAATAAAATACATACACACAAGATTCAGCTGTCATTTAATTATTCAACCCTCTCAAAATAGAATATGAAAAATTAAATAGGAAATGAAACTGCAGGAAGGAATGAAATGGCAGATTTCCTTTTCTATAAAGTTGAACCAGAATATCGAACAGCTCAGGAATAAATGATAGAAATTACATTTTTTAGCGACCTACAGTTACACTTGACTTAGCAAAGATTGTTCATCGATTCTCTCTAATCTCTTTGGACTATACACTTGTCACGAGGATCAACACGCAAACTGCTCTCTGCAATCTGTTTGTCGTACAAACGGCTGCATGATGCTGAAAGAGAATCTCTGTATCATTCTGACTGAGGTAGAGTGGGAAAACCACAGCGGGCTGGAGGAGGGAGAAGATGGGGACATGGAGCGGCGGGGAGGAAAGAGACTTTAGTACACTGGGGGCTGGATCAGCAGAGACTGGAGCAGGAGATTTTCAACTTAGGGAAGACCGACAGATGGAATAGTAACAAGGGGTGGGGGGCTGGAAATGGGAGGAGACAAGGGCAGAGGGGATTCCGCCTGAACGGTGACAAGGCAATGGGGATTCCACCCGGACGGAGATGAGCGTGGAGTGGATTCCACCTGGGGGATTCTGTAGACTAGCTCTGGACACTGCACTTTGGAAAGGATAACCATAGAATTCCAAAGATATAGAAAAGACTGTTTGACCCATCAAGTTTGCACCAACTCTCTGAAAGAGCACCTTACCCATGCCCATACTCCTGCCCCATCCTCGTAACCCTGCAAATTTACCATGGTTTATCCATCTAATCTGTACCTCTTTGGATTATGGGAGTACCCAAACGAAATCCAATATGCAAATTCCACACTGACAGTCACATAAGGCCAACATCAAACCCAGATCCCTGGCGCTGTGAGGCAGCAGTGCTAGCCACTCTGTCACTTGACCACCCTGACATGAAGGATATTGGGGAAGATTGCAGAATAGATTCACAAGAAGGGTTCCAGAAATGAGGAACTTCAGTCATGACGATAAATTGGAGAAGTTAGGAATGAGTTCCTTGGAGAAATTAACGTCTGAGAGGAGAATTGATAGAGATATTCAAAATCATCAGGGTCTTAACAGAAAAGATAGGGAGAAATTGTTCCGACAATAAAAGAATTGAAAATAAGAGGACCCAGTGAATAAATCTGCAAAAAAAATGCAAAAATATGTGAAAAACATTTTCATGCAGCAAGTGGCTAAGGTCTAGAATGCAATGTCCAAGAGTGTGGTAGAGTGTGTTCAATTGATGCATTCCAAGGAAATCAGACTATTGTCTGAAAAGAAAAAATGTGCAGGATTATGGGGAAAAGACAGAATAGCACGAAGGGAACTGTTCATCTGAAGAGCCTTTACAAACATAATCGGCCAATTGGCTTCTTCATGTTGTAAAAATTTTGCTATTCTGTAAACCACCAGGTTATTGCCTGAGCCATGTGAAAATTGGCATTAGGAGCAGATAGATCAGGAAAATTAAATGTGTGGCTGAATGGCTGGTACAGGAAAGAAAGGTTCTTTTCTATGGAACACTGGAACCAGTTTTGTGACAGGAAGGAACTTTACTGACACGAAAGGCTCCATCTCTACTCGGATGGGACCCGAGACCTAGTGGAAAGAGTAAACAGGGAGGTAGCAAAGGATATACTGGTGGTAGGAGTGAACAAAAAACACAAGCACCCTAAAAAGAATAAAGTAAGGAAGGACATTGACCGCAAGGGAAAAAATAGTGCTACTGATCAGGAGGCAAGTTAATCAAAGTAGGGGGAAATCCTATTAAAATTGAATTAAAATGTGTATGGCAATGCAAGTAGTGTCCATTATAAAACAGGATAGCTAAATACAATCATTTGTTGAAAAGAACCAGACATACTGCAGATTACTGAGACAAAACTACAGGATAACCAGGATTGCTGATTAAGCATAGCAGGACATAAGACATTTACAAAAGATAGCAAGCTGCAGCAGCTTTAATTATTAGACATTTTGCATTGTCAGTAGAAAAAAGGAACACAGCTATCAAGCAAGTATGCAGAAAATTGAAGAATTGAATAAAAAATATGGAATAATAATCAAAGGCGAATTTTAACTACCATGATAATTGGACTGAAGAAACAGCTAAAGACAATAAGGAAATCAGGTTCCTACAATGCATCCTACAATGCACCTTTCAAACCCAATACGTGAAAAGCCCAAGGGAACATTAGCCATCAATTCAAGTAATGGGACATAACTAGGCAGACAAGAATAGTAAAATTCTAAGCAACAATGATCATAATGTAATACACATTAAGGTGATAGTGAAAGACATAAGTATGATGAAAATCAGTTTAACAGGAGAAAAGCTGACTTTGAGAGGCTGAGGATAGAACCTGGAAAACTAAAATAAAAATTAAGCACAATAGATAATTTTTAAAATCCAGAATGATAAAACTGTGCAACTCACTTACCAAAGAAACTGTTGAAGCAAGTAGCACAGGTGCAATTAAGGGAAAGGTAGACAAGCATATGAGAGAAAAGGGAATAGAGGGACAGGATGATAGATCAGACAAGTAAAGATGGAAGGAGGCTAGAGTGGAGCATAAAAACTGGCATAGATTATTTGAGCTAACTGGCCTGTTTTTGTGTCATATATCCTATGTAATAATGCATGATTATCCAGCACCCATATTGCCACTGAGAATCACAGAAATAGGTCATTCAGTCTGTTTTGTAGAGCTGGCTCATTGAATATAGTGATTGGAAGCACGTGATGGTTAACTGGTTTTCTATTTCTATTGCTATCATTGGTTTTTCTTTTAAATTTCCACCATACCTGATTAGTAGAATTGATGCTTCTACTCTCCAAATGTTACTTTTGAACATGATCATTTAACAAGCTGTTCAGCATACCTCTGAACAATTTGTTAAATGATCATGTATTCAACAGCACAACTGCACTCAACACTAGATAAATTAATAAGAAAGATTTCAACATCTTAAATTTTGTTTATTGATTCAATTTAATTTCTTGACACCTCAGAATTGAAAGTGTTACTTAAATTAACCATCAGAATATATTCATGAACTATGCACCAATTTTAGCAATGCAGTGCAAATTAATGCTGCATTGGAAACAGATTGGGAGCTTTGGAAACATGTCAGTGTAATTCATTGGCATGTATTGTGTCAATAATCAACAAACTCTCATGGTGAGAAATCTACTGACATAGAAACTGATGTTTGCTTCACTAAAACTAAGTCAAAGCCAAGATCATTGCCTGCTATGGCCCAATGAGTGCCGGCATTTCATTACTTAATTCAGGTACAGTACCTCAAATCCTGCAACCTCAAGACTAAATTAGTGCTGGATTTCAGAACTTGCTGGTTTTGGGGCAAAAATCATAACACAATTCAAATCAAAATGCCTTAACTCAGTGAATAGGGGATGCAGTAAAGCCAACTGATACAATTGCAAAGTACTTTAGGTTAATGGCCATGTCACTGCTGATATAAATTCATCTCTCATGCATTGGATTTAATAACTCTCATGTCTCTCCCTTCGTGACATCAGCGAGAAATGTTTAAAAATGAGAAAAAAAATCAATCAAGCTGAAATGAAGTTAAAACTATCTTGTTACTGTAAAAGAAAACTACTCTTTTTTTTTAAATTCTTGCAGGATTATACACTATTGTTTAATAATTCACTGAACTGACTTAGGCCAGCAGCAAGAAAGCAACCAATACCCTTGGAACTTAGAAGCATTTGGGGATCAAATACAGTGTTTGACTTTAAACTTGTTGGCTTCTATCTGGGTGACCTTAGTGGCATCAAAACTCTGTGTCTTGGCAGGAACAGGCACATTTTCTGATCTCAATGGCCAAGTACTCAATCTCATTAGAGTCTTCCAACCAACACCTGCTACATCTATATCTGCTACTGGGTTGGGTGGGGTCAAGATTTGCTGGAGGGTGGGAAGTATCAGGCACAAATCAGTACTAAGGAATTCTGCAAACTTTTCAAAAATGCGTGGACTGGGGTCAAGAGCAGGAGCAGGGGGAAAAAGTTTGGTTTTTGGACATGGCTGAATTTCAGGATTTGTGGTACTCTATTCATACATAAATAAGCAAATTCAAATCAGCATTCGTTTCAGTGTGCAGTACAGTAAATACTTCATTCATCCGCCAGCATTATTGAATAAGCAGCCAACTGAAAAAACATGAATACAAGCCAGAGATAGACAGTACTTTAAAAGTACTAAGACAGCCAAATCATTAAGTAGGTATAAATTAGTTATATCAAGTTACTAAATCAACGAGGCACATTTACAAGAAAAAAATAATCAACAGAAATGCTTCAGCTTTGGCCATCTTATCACTTACCACTGTGGACAGCATAAATACGAAAGGTTCAATGAGCACATTAACTAGCATTAGAACAAGAAAGCAGGTAGAATATGATTCTAATAAGATCGCAGAGGATGAATAGCAAACACCTACAGACTATATTAAGTCATGTGATAACTACATGTAACACTTGAGCCAATTGTACTTGGCAAGGAAATCATACTTTGAGGCAAAATGTTTCAAGGTTCAATTTGAGGCTCCTGTACAGCACCATCTGGTGCAAAGATCTAGGAATTACGATAAAAAACAGGTAGAACATGATTGATTGAAAATAGTAAGACTAGTTTAAATGAAATATTTCCGATCATAATTTGTTTTCAATACTGCTATGAGTAATTGCCCATGATTTATTACCTTGACTCTATACCAGCAACTTCCTTCAATCAAGGAAGTTATTCCTCATCCATTTCACACCAGTTAAATAACAAATGAACTTTAAGATAGAAAAATATGTGATGTACTTCAGTGGGAAAAACAGAAATCACCTTTACCTTGAAGAAAACAGAAACTGAACCACAAAAGAATCTAGGAATACAGGGTGAACAATTTATTACCAGTAAAATAGGTTGGCAAAGTAATTAAAAATGTTTACAAAAACATTGAGATTTATTTCTTGGAGAATAGAATTCAAAAGCAATGAAATGTTAAGTCGGCAGAGACCACTGGCCAAGTGACACCTAGGAGAACTGTTGCTGTTTTGATCTCCATATTGTATTAAAAAAAACCAGAGGCAAATGAGAAATTTCACATGGACTTCTTCCAGCTTCTCCTATTTTACTTGGGGGTCATCACAATGTTGATCAGTTGTCTCCTGTCAATGCCACCCACTCCCTTTGCAACCTTGCTGTGCTTAAATCTCTCACCATTGCAACTTTTCATCTTAGGCCTTCATCTTCCCCTTCTTTATTGTAAATGGGTTAGCAACAAGAAGGCAGCAAATTTCAGTTAATTCAGCAAAAGTGACATGAGAATTTTTGTGATCACAAATCATTGTGCAAATATGTACTGTCTGAAGTAGGTGAAAGGAATGCACTTAAAAGGAAATTGGATGAACACTTAAGGAAATAGTTTACAGGCTATGGAGAAAGAAAATGAATGAGATTAATTGGATAAAGTCATTTGGTATTATAGAACTTGATGTACTGCTGCAAAAAAGATATACGTTATTATCCTGCCAAATCAACACACTGCGCTACAATCCCAAAATAAGGGGAAAATAACAATTCATATGACAAGAGGGAAGTACAGATTGCTTGGCAAGTAAACTTTGATTAGTATGAGTAATGTCATGGTGAATACTGACAATAGTAACTGATAATTAACTGCCAAGAATTGTTTGAAATTTCAATAAGGCAGTTTGACCCTACTGGTCAAGACATTGTTCTGAAGAATGAACCAGTGAATGACTATCACTTCATTTGTTTATCTGAAACAGGCACAATAGGTACACGTGGTCCTTTTGTCTGGAAAGAACAAGACCCTGTGTATTGACATATGTAACTTCTATTACACACAAATGCACTGCAAGCTTGACTAATAACCTTAAATCAGTTGTCAGCACACTTGAGGATTACTTGACAAATGTCCATGCGCAAGTCGAAAAACTTCACATCTTTTTTCAACAATTAATTAGATAGCTCCATCAAAGACCTGGTACTGACACAATCAGCCAAACATTCTAATTTTTTTAAATTCTTTCATGGGATGTAGACATCACTGGCAAAGCTTGCACTTGCTACTCTTTAACTGAATGACTTGTACAGCTATTTCAGAGGTCAGATAAGAGTCAATCACACTGCTGTGGGTTTAGAATTACACGTAGACCAGATCAGATAAGGGTGGCAGATTTCTTTTCCTAAGGACATCATGAATCCAATGGTCTTTACCACAATCGATTATGGTTATCATAGTCATCATCAGAGATACTAGTTTTTAACTCTAGATTTATTTGTTGAATTCAAATTTCACCAGCTGCCGTGGTGGGACTTGAACTAGTGTCCTCAAAGCAATAGCTGCCATTCAGGATTACCAGTGCAGTGACATTACAATTATTACACCATTAACCCCATTCTATGTTATATTCATTCTATAACAATGAAGCACCAGTGAAAATGTGAAAGAACTTCCATAGATAGTACCAGAATTAAAATATTTCACCTCTCAGGAAAGACTGAAGAAGTTGGGACTTGTTTCTTTAGAAGATAAATCTTGGAGAGGATTAGTTAAAGGACTTTAAAATTATGAATGGTTGGGCAAGGTAAATGAGAAGAGAATCCTTCCATTGTTAGGAAAATCCAAAACTAAGGCAATGCAAACCATATAGTTATGAATACAGAGGAAAAATCCCATTATGCAGCAGAGGAATTACGAAGTAAAAAGTTTAGATGCTTTCAAAAGCAATTTAGACAAGTACGCAATAGAAAAATGCATAGAAAGATGTGCTTAAAGGGCTGGAAAAGTTGATGGAATGGGAGAAAACTTCTGTAATGTATAAAGATTAGCACAGATTCGTTGCACTGAATGGCCTGTTCTGCACTGTATATTTGATACAACTTTCACTTCTCCATATAATATTACTGAACCTGTGTGCTAATTTCACTTATTAGACTTTCCCATGACAAAATTAAAACCTGTGGGATTAAAAGGGATTGTGGCAGCATGAATGTAAAATTGGGGACAGAAAGCAGAGAAGCGGTGAATACTATTTTTCAGATTGGAGTATAAAATCATGTTCCCCAGGGATCAAAGGAACAAAACAAATAGGAGTAGTAAACTACATGGCTTCTCAGGTCTGCTCTGTCACTGAATAAAATCATGGCTGATCTGAATTTGGCCTCAACTCCACTTAGTTGACTGCTCCCCATGATCCTAGATTCTGCTCGTCCAAAAATATGTCCAACTCAGCACTGAATATATTCAATCACACAGCCTCCACAATTTTCTGTGGTAGAGAATTCCAAAGATTTACAACTGTCATCTCTATCACATAGACAATCTATTACTTTGAAACTATGTCACTTACTTCTAAATTCCCCAACTAGAAGAAACATCCTCTCAATATCTTCCTTATCATGCATAATCAGAATCTTAGTTTCATTAATATCACCTTTCTGAACTCCAATCAGGTAGAGGCGCAAATGACTAATTACTCAACCTTTCTTCATAAGGCAATTCCATCACCGAGCAGCAAAGTAGTGAACCACTCAAAATTACCTCCGGTGCAAGTATATTAGTATTAGAACCATTGGTGTCTTACGATATATATTGCTGAGACAAAAAGGGTACACACATGCACATAATACAAGGTACAAAAAAAATCTGCTCATGCTTGTGTTTATGCCCCACTCAAACCTCCTCCATCTTTCCTCATCTAAATCTATCATTGTAACCCACTATCTACCTTCTCCCATTTTTGCATGTCCAGCTTTGCTTTAGCTCTATACTATTCATATCAACCACATTTTGTGCCCCCTCACGCTCATGCGCACCCCTCCCTCGCGTGCGCACTCAACACGTCTCATACACACATCTCTTTCTCTCTCAACCACACACATTCACATGCCTCTCCCTCATGCACACATCTCGCTAATACCCCTATCAGAAGCCAATGCAGTATGAAAGCCCCCTCTGTAACTGGACAACTTTTTTACAAATTTAAAATCGTGAAACTTAACTTTGGATCCCCCAGTTAAGTCTTGCATAGACCCTACCCAAAATTTCCGTTAGGTCACCCCTTAGTCTATCTTTTTTTAAAAAAGGGAGCAGGCCCGTCAATCTTTTGCTGTTATACACACACATTTCAGGAAATATCTTTATAAATCTTCTCTGCACTCTTTGCTGTAACCCTATAACCTGGTTGTAATATGGATCCAGAACTGCACGCAGTGCTCTTAACTTCCGTCATGAATACTGAACTTCACTATTTTAAAAAAGTGAAGTTCCCTTTAATAAAGTAAAATAAAAAGTTCCAAAAGGAGGGATAGTGAATTTCTGGCAAACAGCTCAGTTCCAAGAAGTGCTGGCGATCTCAGCTTGTCATAGGGAGAGAAATTTGATTAAAAATCCATTGAAGTGTTGAGTGACAGTTTTAGCACCTTTGATAGGAGCTCATTGAGTTGAAGACAAACTGCTGGTGAGTCACAGGGACAAAAACTGCTGCCATGATTAAGCAAGGAAAATTGTTTGTACTGAAGATCAAGTTAAGTGAGATGCATTAAAGGATTCAATTCCTCTTCAATAGCAACAGAATAGAAGGTACTACTGAAGATTGAGGAGGATCAATTGCCATCATGCGACTTGCTGATGATAATTGGATTTGAAAAACTCAGGCAGGAACTATTGAGAAACAACACTAAGATTAGATCTGGTGTGGCAGAGAGAGGTAAGGCTCTGCTGGATGGCAGAAATTAAAACTGTTCCTTTAATTGCACATCCTTTCCTGTGAAGGGGGGGAGGAAATGAACCAAAAAAGATTCCAAGTGCCCAACAGATATAAAAATAGGAAAGAACGGCATCCTTTTTTTGGTGAGAGAAAAAAGAACTAATCTTATGCCACTCAGAGAAAAAATGAGGCAAAATAGGGCGAGTGCCAGTAGGGGGAGTGGATGGAGTTTATTCATGCCAGGAAGCTGGCTGCTGAAAGTTATAGCACACTATTGAGCATGTGCCTGGTCTCAATGCAGTGTCAAGAGTACACCATGGATTGTGAGACTGTCACGCCCCCAATTCTCTCCCCTCCTACGATTGTGGCCCTCCCTTGATCACACCCCCCAACCGCATCTCTCAATCACCAACCCATTCATGTCGCACCTCCTCCCAAAGGCAATCCACAATTGCAGAATGCGCAGTTCCCCACATGGACTTCAATAGCCTCTCGTCCCACTGCCCAGGTCATCGCATCTGGCCCTTGTTGCTGGAGACCGTGATTGATCATTGCTGGTGGGGACCTCCACCGGCAAAACCATTAAAGGCAAATGAGCCCAGCCGATTGCGCTCCACGCTCATTAAAAATATCAAAATATCATATTAACCCAGTTCTTCGCCTCTCTAGTGATCTTACCAGCTCACCGCACTAATCAACCAGCGAGATGAGCCAGTAAGATGGCCCTTCCCCCACCCCCCCCGTCCCATCCTCTTTGGGTGGGGCATATATCAGTTAGGTTAGGTTGTTAACATTAATGTGAAATTTACTTTGATTTAATTTATTACATGTATTAACGTAGTAAAAAGAATTGTTTCTTGCACGCTATACAGCCAAAACATATTATTCATAGAGAAGAAAACAAGACAGTGCAGAAAATAGTGTTACAGTCATAGCTAGGGTATAAAGAAAGATCAACTTAATGCAAGGTAAGCCCATTCAAAAGTCTGACAGCAGCAAGGAAGAAGCTGTTTTCAAGTCAGTTGGTATGTCACCTCAGACTTTTGTATCTTTTTCCCGAAGGATGAAGGTGAAAGAGAGAATGTCCAGAGACATTCCAAAATGTCCAAAAGAGAGAATTATATTGGCCGCTCTGCCAAGGCACAGAAAGCGTAGACAGAGTCAATGAATGGAAAGTTGATTTATGTGATGGATTGAGCTGTGACATTTTGTTGTCCCTTGCAGTCTTGAGCAGAGCAAGGAGCCACACCAAGCGGGGATACAACCAGAAAGAATGCTTTCTATGATGCATCTCAAAAGTTGATGAGAGTCTTGGCTGACATGCTAAATTTCTTTAGTTTTTTTAGAAAGTAGAGGCATTGGTGGACTTTCTTAACTATACTGTCAGCATGGGGGGACTAGGACAGGTTGTTGGTGAGCTGGATACCTAAAAACTTGAAGCTCTCGACTCTTTCTCCTTCATCCCCATTGATGTAAACAGGGGCATGTTCTTCTTTATGCTTCCTGAAGTCAATAACAATCTTTTTGTTGACATTGAGGGAGAGATTATTGTTGCCGCATTAGTTCACCAGATTCTCTATCTCAATCCTGTACTCTGTCTCATCACTGAGATATGACCAACCAACATGGTGTCATCAGCAAACTTGAAAACCGAATTGGAGGGAATTTGGCCACACAATTTCTTGCAAGCTATGCCCAGCATACCTTTTAATTCTATCTTTAACGCTCATTCTATGCTTCTAAAACTTCATTCTAATTCTTTTAAACTCTTTAACAATGCTTTAATGCAATTTCTTACAGATCTGGCAATCCTTAGGACCTGGAAACACCAGACCTGATTCACATGGAATTGACCTTCTTCTTTTAGTTTGATCTATGTGCACTTTAGCTTGTTTGTCACAGTAAAATTTTTAAAAAGCGAAATCTTGCCCTTTGCTTATTTTCATGGCATCATGGTGATTAAGTTATTGATCTTTATGGGCACAGTAACACTTCCATGTTTTTCAATACTATTTCTCTAGAAATAAAGCCTGGTACTGTGTTTAATTATTTTTATGACCAAGCTAACCTTTGATACTAGTTATAGTGATTGCGTATTTGTACTCACTTATCATTCCCTCTATCTCACCTAGATTTGCACTTCCCAAATTGAGATCATCTATTCTTCCTACCAAAGGATACAAACTCACAAGTGTTAAACTTCATTTGTCAATTATTCTATTCTGCAAGTTTATTAATGTCTTCTGTAGCCTGTTGCAGTCCTCCTCTGCATTGACTATTCCCCAAATTTGATGCATCCACAAATTTAGACATTGTGTTTTTGATTCCAAAGTCCAAACTTTTAATGTAAATTGTGAACAATAATGGTACCCTTGTATGATTCCTGTAGGATACCACTCCTCACCTTCTGCATTTTGAACTATCTTTTACTCCCACTCTTGGTTTTTTTCTGTCTTGCAGCCATGAAAAGTCATCAACCTGGAAGGCTAATTTTGTTTCTTTCTAATAGATACTGATTGACGTGCTCAGTGTTACATGCATTTATGTTTATGTTTGAATCGTAGAGTCTAAAGCTACAGAAGGCATAGATGAGGGTTTCAGCTCTCAATGATCTGAGACAAAGACAGTGATGAATGATGATAAAAAAATTTTAATATTTTCATGGGATGTGATCACTGTTGGCAAGGCCAGTAATTATTGCTCTTGCCTGATTGTCCTTGAGATGGTGGTGGTGAGCTGCCTTCTTAAATCTTGTAAATTGAGTTTGTGTCTCCACATGCCCTGTTTGTGAACACAAGTCCTCACTCACCTGATGAAGAAGCAGCGATCTGAAAGCTTCCGCTGCCAAATAAATCTGTTGGACTTTAACCTGGTGTTGTGAGACTTCTTACTGTCCTTAAGTCGATACAATTCAGCTGATGCAAGTACATTTGTGCTGTTAGATGAAAGTAGTTATTCAGACGACATGGGGTTGGAAATTTAGCTCAGATTCAAATATCAAGCTCTCTTCAATCACTAATCAGGTATTATGGAATCTATTAGATGCAAATGCCCATCTGATTAACTTACAGGCGAAGTTTTGCCCATTTCCACTCAAGCCAATATGAAGAACGAATTTGTTTCTGATGCTATTTTGCACACAGGTTAAATTTAGAAATTGGAAAATATAAATGAACAAAAAATTATTCCATAGACAAAATATCAAATGAGTTACGAAGTGTGAATTCCTTGTAAATCAGATGAAAGTCATTGAACATTACTGATGAAGAAAAAGGCAAAAAAAGGCTTTGCTGAATTTGTGTTCAAAATTTAAGACATTTAGCGACTATAGATGGATTAGAAGCCCTATGTTTAATTTGACAGCATTTTGATGCCAACAGAACCTAAAAATAAATGACAGTCATACAATTATCAGGAAGCCTGTTAGTGCTGATACACAAGTTGTAACTCAGCCCTGATAATAAATGCTCAAAAATTTAATTTACCATTTGTGGCACACCACCATAACAGCACGGTTTTCAAACTCCCTACGAAAAATGGAAAAAGAGGACACTGAAAAGAAAGAACTTGAATTTATATAATGCCTTTCACAATGTCAGGATGTTTCTCAGCACTTCATAACCAATTAAGTACATTTCAATTGAAGTTACTGTTGTAACATTAGAAAAGCAGCAATAAGTTTGTGTACCGCATGTTTGAGCCTACATATGAGGCAAACAACCAGACAAATCAAATTTTGTTGGTGTTATCTGAAAGATCTTAAGGAGGATAGAGGAAACATTTTAAGAATACTCTGAAGAGGCTAAGTCAACACTGACCATGGGAGGAACTTGTCACAAACCATAATATGTCGTGGCACCTGAGCCAACAAGCTGCAACAGTTGGAAACTGACCACATAAACTCTGTTGCAGAGAAGGGTAAAAGTGAAGATAAAGTGTAGAATCCTAGCTCATTTATATTTTGCAAATTCTAAATATAACTTGTGTGCAAAATAGCATCGGAAACAAATTCGTTCTTCATTCTGGCTTGAGTGGAAATGAGCAAAACTTTGTCTCTAAATTAATCAATTGGGCAATACCATCTAATAGGATGGTTATTCCATAATACCTGATTAATGATTGAAGAGAGCTCGACATTTGAATCTGAGCTAAATTTCCAACCCCATGTCATCTCAATAACTATTTTCATCTAACAGCACAAATGTATCTGCACCAGCTGAACTGTATCGACTTAAGAACAGTAAAAAATCTCACAACACCATGTTAAAGTACAACAGGTTTATTTGGCAGCGCAAGCTTTCAGAGCACTGTTCCTTCATCAGACGAGTGAGGACTTGTGTTCACAAACAGAGCATATACAGACACAAACTCAATTTACAAGATAACGATTGACAAATTACAAGATTTAAGAAGGCAGCTCACCACCACCATCTCAAGGACAATCAGGCAACAGCAATAATTACTGGCCTTGCCAACAATGATCACATCCCATGAAAGAATATTAAAAGATTTCTATCATCATTCATCACTGTCTTTGATTCAGATCAAAGGCTGAAACCTCATCTATGCCTTCTGTAGCTCTAGATTCTACGATTCAAACAACATAAACACAAATGCATGTAACACTCAGTATGTCAAGCAGTATCTATAGAGAGAAACAGAATTAGCCTTCCAGATTGTCCTTCCTCCAGATAACTCCTGTCCTCTGTGCCCAAAGACCTGTAGTTAGCCTGGAACACTCAAATCATTGAAGACTGGCTGATATTGTTCTCATTTCTAGGTACTGACAACATGGGACGACGGCAGAGTGATTAGTACTGCTGTCTCACAGCACCAGAGACCCAGATTCAATTCCAACTTTGGGTACGTCTGGAGTTTGCGTGTTTTCCTCGTGTCTGCATGGGTTTCCTCCGGGTGCTCCGGTTTCCTGCCACAGTCCATGTTAGGTAGTTTGGCCCTGCTAAATTGCCCCTTAGTGTCCCAAGATGTGTAGATTAGTATTAGGGAGATTAGCAGGACAAATAGATGGGGTTAGAAGGATGGGGCTGGGTGAAATTGTTGTCGGTGCAGACTCAATGGGCCAAATGGCCTCTTTCTGCACTGTAGGGGTTCTATGATTTATTTGAAGGATAAAAGTTGCCCGGAAAACAGATAAACTCCCTTACTTTTCTTAAAATGGCCTCATGGGAGCTCTGCACTGCCTGACTGGTAGGCAGGGCCTTGTTTGAAAGACAACTGTGCAGCACTCTCAGAACCACACATAAATGTCAGCCTAGATTACGAGGTTAATTCTCTGGAGTTGAGCTTTAAACACAGCTCTTCTAACTCCTAGGAGTTCCCGAAGACAAGAATTTCATCCCTATGTCAGACTGCTTCAACATTAATGAGTCTCACATTACTTCCTAGTCAACAGTTAAGTCTGATGCTGCTGCTCATTTAAAAGAAAATGACAAGTTATTACAATTAAGGGTACCTAGGGTTTTCTAACTCACCCTTAAGCTATGAATTTACCAGTTTCAAAATTTAACTCTTCTGGAGAAAAATGAAAATCACTCCCCATATATTAGAAGGAAAGGAGCATGCCTCACAACTCCAGTAATGTTTTCAAAAGATAACTAATTTAGGCACCTGGCAAAGTTAAACATTAGATTTTTAAAGAAGATTGACATTATTGAAGTTAATGGCGTACTTATTATCCAAAATGAAAAATGACTGATGAAGCAGCTTCAATTGAGGGTAAATAGAACATAGAACATTACAGCACAGAACAGGCCCTTCGGCCTTCGATGTTGTGCCAACCAAAATAAAAAGCAATGCCCCTCCAAACTAAACCATTCCCTTCTCTTCCATATACTTATCAATTAACCTCTTAAACGCCACCAAACTTGGCGCATCTACAACAGCTGCAGGCAGGGCATTCCACTCCCTAATCACTCTTTGAGTAAAGAACCTACCTCTGATATCCGTCCTATAACTCATACCCCTTAATTTAAAGCTGTGTCCCCTCGTGCTAGCTTTCTCCATCCTAGGAAAAAGGCTATCACTGTCCACCCTATCTAAACCTCTAATCATCTTATATGCTTCAATAAGATCCCCTCTTAGCCGCCTCCTTTCTAACGAAAACAACCTCAAATCCTTCAACCTCTCTTCATAGGACCTGCCCTCCATACCAGGCAACATCCTGGTAAACCTCCTCTGTACCCTCTCCAATGCCTCCACATCTTTCTTATAATGTGGGGACCAGAACTGCACACAATACTCCAAGTGCGGCCGCACTAGAGTTTTGTACAGTTGCAACATGATGCTGCGGCTCCTAAATTCAATCCCCCTACCAATAAAAGCTAAGACTCCATATGCCTTCTTAACAACTTTATCCACTTGACTGCCTACTTTCAGGGATCTATTGACACATACACCAAGATCCTTCTGTTCCTCAACACTATTAAGAGCCCTACCATTAGCCCTATACTCTACACATTTATTGTTCCTGCCAAAGTGCATTACCTCACAATGAATAACAATTTCAGATCTGTTTCTGTCTCCTTAGAGTTACAAGCATAAATCATTAGAGGGATATTAATTCTTGCAATATCTCACTATTCTTTTAAGATACTCCTTAAAATCTATCCCACCGACAAGCTTCCAGTCATCTATCCTAATAGCTCCTTCTATATATGACACCTATACTAGGTGTTCTATCATAAGCAACTTGCAAATTTTACTACATACATAGAGTTGCATAAATACGTGGGCCACAACTACTATTTCTGAGTATGTTGCCACTTCACGTCCACTAATTTAAGCTAAATTTCTTCCATGCCTGTCTTGCTAGACCTTACGATTCAGGCAGGGTAAGATCCAGGCAGTACAGCTGTCTCTGAAGTACAGCGTCAGATTAAAGGAGGACACATTCTCTTTTTGACAGTAGCTGCCATAAAACAAAAGTTTAAAGATTTAATTGAAATTGATGACCAGGGAGAAAGTAAATGCTTAAGGTCAGTGGATTGAATTTGGGAGGGGGAAGGTGGGGGTCAGACATAGTGGATGTTGGTTGGATTTGAAAGTCAGGCACCTGAGAAAGTGGAGTGAAGAACATCAGGAATTAGGGACGGGGCAGTGATTCGACATCAGGGGAACAGAAGATTGGAGAGGTGGGGGCAAATCGATTACAAGCAATGATTGGGTGAATAGGATGTTGAACATTGGAAAATGGAGAGTTGGCGTGGTGGTGTTCAGGTCAGGAGGAATTTCTTGGAGGCGAATTCTGCAAGGGAGGGAAATCAGGGTATAGGAAGAGTCCTGCGTGGGTGGGGGAAGTGGGTGCAAAAATGGGCCTTCACAATATGTACCCAGAAAATTAGAAGAACTTTAAATCTCCTAACATTTTCTCATTAATTATAGCATAACACAGCTGGAACTACCCAAAGTGTGCAATTTAAATTGCATATTTGGATGAATCACAGCACAATACAATTGTCCACAGGAATTTTACACTTCTGGGTAATTGCCACACAAATACTTACCTGTGAAGTTCTGAAAAGGTCAAGCAAGATTTGGAAATTGACTTTCTAAATCTCACTAGTTATTGGATTCTATTGAATTAACAAATACCAGCGGCTTCTGTACTATAAGTCTGAGACCTACAGCTACCAATTTTTGCATTTTATTTCTGCTTTGCTTGTGATTTTAAGCCTGTATTGAATATTTAAAGTTAATTTGTAGACCTTGATTTAAAATTACTGTGCTTTGATCAAGTCAAATTTAATCAATAGTAATCAGTGATATTAACTGTAGATGCATTTTTCCAAATCCTTGTTTCTCATACTGGAATTTTATCTGCATCATTATTTTCCTTTTTCAAGCTAACCTTACTAAAATAAAAGTCATCTTTGTTTACCAGAAGTCATTTTTCTTACTGTATTTGAAAGTCCTTGAACCCTATTGCCACGGCAATGAACCTGGTACTTAAGATGGTCAACTATTGTGTGGGATCAGAGACGGAGTCTGGTTGATGAACCTACAACCCAATTGATGGCAGACGGGAGACATCATCATAGGATGTGTAAACAATTTAAATATTGCGAGTTTGCAAAGTTGTGCAGTGCTCTGAGGAAAATTTGTTGAGGACTCATGTTTACCAAACACTAGTTTTGAACAAGTTTGCAGTGAAGCCTTGGAAGGTTAGACTGGAGCCAGAAACTGAACTGAAAAGGAGCATGGCCTCCAAAAGGCAAGAGCTGCTGTTGGGGTGCAGTAGTAAACAATTCAAGACTATGGGAGGAAGCATTCACAATGGAGTATCAGCTCTTCTGAAAGGTTATGTAAGAACCAAAAAGAGTTTCACCAATTTGGGGACCTGTTTCAAACAAATCAATTTGGGATTGTTTTGCAATCTTGAGGAGCTGTATGGAACAGATCAATTTGGAGTTAACTGTATTTGTAATACAGTATGTACTTGTAATATATTATGCATGTAAAGTTGTCTTTCTCTCTTTCTTTTAATGTATATTGTATACACATGGGAAGGACTTTCTGCCTGTTTCCAGTTGGCAGGAGAGCCAGACAGTGCAGAAAATCCAACAGGAGTCCCAAAGTGGCATTTATGCTGGCACAATTTCAGTCGAGATAGTCCCTGCCCCTTGCCAATGATGTAATGAGGTTCTCCCATGAAAGGATGGGTACCCCATAACCATAAATTTAGAAGTCATTAGCAGGTCTCCTTGTTGCATCATTCCCCCACATTTACCTCTCCCCTTTGCAATATCATATTGGCAGCGTTTACAACAGCTTTTGACAAGTGAAGATCTGATAAACAGAACACCAGTGAAGATCTGGCAAAGAGGGGTGGGGCAGGGGAATGGGAATGTCATGCCTGGGCAATAAGCAGGCACCGTCTCCGGCACTGCTGGACTGGAAGGGGAGAGCAAGGTACAGTTCCATGAGGTGTTGAATCTTTATTGTTTTTAGATTGGGGCACCCTTTAATAATGGCATCCCGATGTTGAGGTTGTTGGCAGAGTGGGCTCATTCAGGCCTTCCTCTTCCATTTATTATCCTGCAAATGTTTGAAAATCTGGCAGGAAAAGAGGGCAAGGCAACTAGCACGCTGCCATCCACTTCTCCCGCCCAAGATAACACTTCAGAAAAAAAATTGTAAAAGTCTGCCCAGCTTTTTGATAGTCGCTTTCTAATGGCTGTCTTGCTTTCATTTTTGAAGCATTAATTTTAACAGCTGTCCAATAAAGATTGTTCTGTTCATACATTGCTTGGTACTAAATTACTCATTCCTGTTACTCCAGCATATGGTTCTAAAAGTAAGTGCAACTCTGCAAGGGACTCTCAGTACTGAAAAACCAGTTAACTGGTATAATTATAGAACTATTTTAATGTCAAAAATTTCTTCTTGTCATAACCTCTCATACATAGCCAACATAACTTACATTTTGTGGTTGAAATGCTGATTACAGAAGAAGTATGGCCCAGATTCACAAGAACAATGCTGGGGTCTAAAGATTTACAAGGATAAACTCAGCTTGCCTTCCCTCGAATTTACTTGGCTGACGGATCATCTAATCGACATGCTTAAAATTAGGAATTTGAATCGAAAGTGAGGAAATAGCAAAGATACAGGTCAACCATTATCCAATTGAATGGTAAAGCAAGTTTGAGGGGACGAATGGCATACTCTAATACTTTTGTTCACAAGGGCTGGCAATAGGTATGGATAACATTGCTAATGGGTTGCAGGAAATGAAAAAGGCTAGAATAAGTCAAATTACACAGTTAGGAAATTAAGCTAAAAACTATAGAAAATGGTTTAACTTCAAGTAATCACATATCTGGCGCCATCTGATGGACAAAAATTAAAGTACACATTTTATAGATTACAATTTTACTACTGCCCTGGTTTCAGTACATGAAAACAAATTAATATACTAATACAAGCATGTTAATTACTCTCTTCAGTGCACCTCACAATTATAAACCTATATCATAGCTCCTTATGGTCTAAAATCCAGGACAGCATTAGCAAGTTTCTTCACTAAAGCAGTAAAGAAAAATCTGCAACATTATGCAACATTGTCACGATTTTCCAAAGCACTTTACAGCGAGTATCACTTTTGATGTACAGTAACTGCTGTTGCATATGTGCAATCACAGTTAGAGCACAAAGAGCAAATCAATGAGTGATCATATAAATTGTTTTGTCTTTGTAGTGTTGGTTAAGGGGAGAATGTTGATATGCAAAAGGAGAACTCTCCACTCTTCAAAAATTATTCTTTGGCTTTTATGTCTAACTGAAGAAGCAGTGAAGCTGATTTAACATCTATCCAGAAAACAGTTTCTCAGACAAAGCAGCACTCCAGTAGTATTGGGTACGAATGAGCAGTATTGCTCAGGAGTTCAATTTAGATAAATGGAGAAAACTTTTCAGAGTCACATAAACTTAGTAGATTTTCTCATGATCATATTTAAACAAAACTACATTTATTCTTCTCAATTAAATTATCCTTTAATTTCACTGTTCAACACATTTTTTCCCTTTGGCTTACATTTTTATTGAATCTTATTTATTCTTTCTTATCTTCCTTAAATTCACTGAAGCCATTTGCCATTCTCTAGCCATTCTGGCGAATCACAGTTTAACCCCAAGCTCCACCAATAGTATCTGGATCTAGCTAAGAAGGATTGTGAAAGGGTTGCCTGGTGGCATTCTCTCCTTGTGAAAAAGCAGCTAGCCTGAATCTGATGCCTGACAACTGCTGCGCAGCTTCAATTGGAATTTCACTCATAGGGTAACCATGAGTCCATGTTCCACTAATACAAAAAATTGCACTGCAGCATCAACAAGTTGTGCCTCCGGTGACCTGAGTTTTTAAAAAAACTGTACACTCTTCAGTCTTGAGAATTTTGGAAACACAATCATAACATGAAGCTTATCAAGACAGTGGTATATGCTTTTAATCAAATTACAGCTTTTCAAACTTATATTGCAATGACGGAGCCAAAACATGGAGCACGACCAAAGTGACTATGCAGTATACAAAGCCAGCATTCACCAGTGTAATTATGTTGGGAGAGAGAAGAGAATATGGGTCATAAACTCAGGATCTCACCGCTGAAATCATATTCAGTATTACATTCCACATCGTAAAAGTCCATTATGGATAGTGTTACTGGTTTAGGATATCAATTAACCCTTTAATTTCTTATTCTCAAATTCTGAAATAATTCTAATTTGATAACCCTTATTAGTGATAACAGGTTATATATTATTCAGTATAAGACCTGACACGTGCTCATATTTCAGCAATAGTAAAGAACAACAGCAGTACCATTCTGTCCTGGGTAGATGTGCAACCTCATAGCTACTCACTCATATCCCAGGTACTGTCACATTAGTCAATGCTTCTACATGTATGTGCTACAGTAATCCATTCTTACAGTTTCTTTAATTAGCAAGTTCAATGCAATTATTGTCACACTATAATTTGAACAATTCAATTATAAAAGAAATCTCTTAACTGCTATGTCATTATCTGCTCTTTTACGCCAGCAAGATCTTTGGCTTTTCATACTCCAATACACATCAACTCAGAAACATAGGCCAAAGCGTGATGGCCTTGGAAACCAGTATTTTTATTGGTTATAGTTCACGTGGACTTCTGAGATCCTACAGTTCCCAGACACCAAGCTATCCGTTTTCACACTCTACTTGATTTCGAGTGATGTATACTTCTTTAAAAACTATTTGGACAATGAAAGCCCAAGTCATAATTTGCCATCAATTTACCTCTCAACTATTTTTAATCAGGAATATTTTAATCAGTATAGAATACAAGGGCAGGGATGAACTTCTGAGACTGCACAAGGCTCTGGTCAGACCCCATTTGAAGGATTGTGAGCAGTTTGGGCCGCATATCTAAGGATCGGTGTGCTGGCCTTGGAAAGAGTTCAGAAGAAATTCATAAGAATGATTCCTGGGATGAAGAGTTTGCTATATGAGGAACAGTTGAGGATTCTTAGTCTGTACTTATTGGAGTTTAAAAAAATGAGAGGGGGGCATCTTATTAAAACTTACATGGTGCTGCAAGGCCTGGAAAGAGTGGATGTGGACAGGATGTTTTCAATAGTAGGAAGAACTAAAACCCGAGGCACAACCTCAGGCTGGCGTAATCCTTTAAAACAGAGGTGAGGAACAATTTCTTTAGCCAGGGAGTAGTGAATCTGTGGATCTCTTTGCTGCAGAAGGCTGTGGAGACAGATCATTGAGTGTCTTTAAGACAGAGATAGATAGGTTCTTGATTAATAAGAAGGTCAGGGGTTATGTGGAAAAGACAGGAGAATGGGAATGAGAAAAATATCAGCCATGATTGAATGGTGGAGTGGACTACCATGTCCTATGGTCTTATGGCCAGTATACGATTCAATAACAGTGAAATTAAAGATGTGTACAGTCAGGCAACATATAAAGCACTGAGGTAAAGGATCAGCAGTGATTTGATTAAATGGTGGAGCAGACTCAATGGCCTATTGCTGCTCTTAAGTTAGTTTTGGTGATTAGCAACACATAATAGAAATTTCCCAGTATTCTTAGAATAGTGCTCAATTCTTGCTCTGTTAAAGTGACGGCACAGTGCTTAGTAATGCTGCCTCACAGCATCAGAGACCTGGATTTGATTCCTGACTTGAGTCACTGTCAGTGTGCAGTTTGCACATTCTCCCCATGTCTGCGTGTGTTTACTGAGGGTGCTCCAGTTTCCAAAGATCTGCTGGTTAGGTGCAGTGACCTGAACAGGCACTGCAGTATGGCGACCTGGGGAACTCCACAGTAACTTCATTGCAGTATTAATGTAAGCCTTACTTGTGACTTAATAAATAAACTTTTTATTTTAAATGCAGTAATGGTAATGCAGCAGTTAGATCAAAAACTTTCCTATATTCAGTGGGTGTCTCATATGAACTCTCACTCGATCATTAAAGGTTTTATGAATCAGCATTTAACATCCTTTCCAATTCAGGCAACTGTAGAATGTAGAAATACTTAATACTGCAGAAGAAAGTGATCACTGGGAACGTTCGCACATAAAAATTTTAATCTCAATATATATTTAACAGATAACAAACATATAGCATGGATGGCTCTAAACATAATAAATTTAACTAAAATTAATGAAAATTCCTGCCTTTATCTTGCTAAATGGATGAACTTGATTTCTGATTAGTAGGCAACATTTTGAAGGGAACTAAATCTCTGAAGGTTATTTATTTTAAAGAATCATTTAAATGATCATACAGATGACTGTTGAGTAATTCAAGAGGAAAACAAAATAAAAGATGAAAGTTTATGTTGCAAGATACTAAAGTTGAAAACTGTAGCAAAGTGAACAAGATAAAGCAGATGTGAAGGAATCTGTATTTTAAAATTTACTTTTCATTTCTTGAGACAAACCCTATCCAACACAGAAACTGAACTGAAAATTGAAACAGAAAAGGAAACAAACTGGATAAACATAGGAAGCATGGACCACCCCAGTTTGTCAGGAAACAAAAACACACTGGGGTTCTGGCAAACTGAATCTAGTTGAATGATATAAAAGGACAGATCAGTCCAAGCTGGATTGTGGTAGTTCAGGATTTCAGACGTGCAGAATAGACCAGTTGAAGAAAGCAGTCCAGATCCAGAGCTGAGAATATGTTGCTGCTAGTTAAAGATAATACCACAGATCTACATAATCCAGAATGGATGATTGGACAGATTCTGTTGACACGTGCCATTTGTGATGAACTGCATCTGACAGATTCAGATCGAATGTGTGCTGCTATCAGCTGGGGCTCAAACTGGCTCTTAGACGAATTGTAACCGAAATTCTTTGAGAGGAAACCCTTGGTTGTATTATAGTTGATAATCAACTGTAATTTGCTTATTAATTCTGAATGTAGAGCATAAGATAGATAGTATCTCTTTGTTAACTTTTGAATATTCAAACTTCTGTTTCAAATAGTGGAATCTTGTGTCCTTATCCTTTTTAACTAACCAGGATTTAATTTCCTTTTGTTTTTAAGTTGCCAGTCTCCACCAAGATTACAACACAGGAAGCAGTGTTAAATACAAAAACTGGGGTTTTAAAACCTTTACAACATGAGGATGGATTGAGGGAGGATAGACATTTCACAATTTTTAACTACTGGAGGATAATTAATTAGACGCATTTTGAATGAGACCAAACAGTTTTTATGTCATACATAAATCTATAAAATAACTTGATTCTTATTATGTTTTGCTAATGACACAATATCCAGGCAGTCTCACAGGAATTTACTAAACTGGTTCATATCATACATAGTTTCTGCATTTATGATGTTCCAGATCCAAGGATACTAAAACATCTTGGCTTCATCAATTTGCTTACTGCTATGCACAAGACATAGAAGCTCACAAATCATTTAATACAAATAACTCAGTGTTCATTTCCTGCACTTTTTTTTTTAATTACTAGAATTTGACCTTGCATTCCATTTCTAGGAATGTTGGCACAATTCAGCGCCAATAATGATATTTCATGAAAAACATACGTTTTAGTAACAATGGTTAATAATTCCAATTTTCCAATTCAATACTGTTAAGCAGCAAGAAGGTATCAAGATTTGAAAATTTACATAAAATCAGGATTTGAGAATTATGCATTTTTTTCTCAACTTGGCATATCACAGGCAAGATAATTTCATTCAGAGATAGGCATTTTCTTGGGGTGCTGGACTGCCATATGTTGTACACAGAGATTCTAAGGATGGCTTGACAAAGTTCTATAGAGGGGGATTTCAAGGAGGTGTTAAGTAGCGATGAGGAAGGGAGTACAGTCCTGGTGTAAAAAAATTGGGATGAGCCTTTGAGGCATCTTCCCCACTCAACAAACTTGGAAGAAAGCTATCCCCCCACCAATCCAATGGCTTCTGGTCTCTAGTCCAGAAATCTGGTACCCAGATTGGTGGATGAAAGAGATGAGATGAAATCAGGCAGTAGTAATTTGGTGAGACTAACCTTGGACTTTAAAATTTGAGAGAGAAGAGGAAAGATTAAGAGAGATAAAGATGACATTTGATGGCACTTAAAGTCTAAGCATACTCATCATCAATGTCTATGTCCTCAATTCTGCATCATTTTTCAATGTTCTTTTGATCTGAAATTAAATTGTTGAGTTGCTAAACTTAATCTCCTTTTAAATTCTAAACTGTAACTTTTCTCTCTTGCAACATTTCTTGTCTCTTAATTTTATCATTGTTTCTATAAACCTTCCTCTCTTGATCCTGCTCAGTTACTCCCTACCATTTTGAAATTAAGAATCATGAAAAAATTCAATAAAGCCCATTCGCAGGCATTGGGATGTGTGATTAACCCATGCCCAGTTCGATCAAGGTAGGTAGCAGCAACCTTAAGCTGCATATCCTATCAACATAATTGTACTCTGCAGCCTAGCATAAAAAGTATTTTTAACTAGCTGCACGATCATTGGGGGTTTCAAAGTATGCACAGAAGTGGTCGCTGATGATAGTATTGGACATTGTACAATCACATCTCCTCAGATACTGAAGTGGTCCATATCCAATACAGTAAGACTTGGACAATTTCCAAGCTTGGGGCTAACAAGTGGCAAGAAATATTTTGTAGAATCCCTACAGTGCAGAAGGGGGCCATTTGGCCCATTGCATCTGCACCGCCTCTTTGAAAGAGCTTCTTATCTAGTCTCCTTCCCTTATATCCCCATAACCTCATACATTTACCACCCCCCTACCCCAAACCCTGTAACCCCGTACATTATCATGGTCAATCCACCTAACTTGCACTTCTTTTGACTGTGGGAGACAACTGGAACACCCAGAAAAATCCAAGCAGACAGGGGAGAATATGCAGAACAGGCAGTCAAGCTGGAATCAAACCCAGGTCCTGGCTCTGCGAGGCAATGCTAACCACTATGCTACCTCAAATACACCATACAAGTGCACCTCCAACAAGAGAAAATCTAACCATCACTTCTTGACATTCAATGGTATTTCCATCACTGAATCCTCCACTAACAACACTCTGGAGGTTACCATTGACCAAAAATTGAATTAGACCAGTCATATAAATACTGTGGCAAAACAGCCTGTCAAAGGCGAGGAATCTAACAGCAAGTAACTCAATTCCTGACTCCACAAAGTTGTGCACCTTCTACAAGATATCACAAGTGTGATGGAATACTTTCCACTTGCCTGATGAATGCAATTCCAAAAATACTCAAGAAGCTTGACATCAACAGAAAATAACTTGATGTCCTACTTGGTTGCACACTACTGCAAACTGCATTCTCTCAAGAGTACAGCTTCAAGTCTGCATTTGACACTTCCCCTGAGCTTTCTGTCATGGTTGAGTAATATACAAACCCTCATCTCTCAAGGTCATTAACTCTTCACCAAGCAGAAAGGCACGCAGCAAGAATGCCTAAGCAAAGGAAGTCCCATCTAGTTCCATACATTTATGACCACCTTATTTTCTGGATAAGGGAACAATTTGTCCCACAGAACATGCATGATACACAAAGCATCACATTATCCAAAAACAAAGACAGCAGAGGAGATTGCAATGACAATAAAGGCATCTTAGTCCTCAATGCCACTAGGAAGGTCTTTGTCAGAGACATGCTTAAAAAATTACAACAATTTTCAGGCTGAGAATATCCTGAAGAACTGTGCGGGTCCTATGCTGGTAGATCTACAGTGGGCATGATTTTCTCCATATGGCAACTACTAGAGGTGTGTAAGGAACAGGAAATAACTCTCTAGATTACTTTGGTAGATCTCACAAAAGCAAAGAACAAAGAACAAAACAGCATGGGAAACAGGCCCTTCGGCCCAATGAGCCCGCGCCGCCACCCCGATGTTCCCACCTCTACCCGCGATCCCTGCCCATGTTAATAGATCTATGGATTAAAAACCAAATTTGAGACAATTTAGGGAGAATTTGTTTTGCCAATTAGCCTAAGAGCACATCTTTGGGATGTGGGAGGAAACCGGAGCACCCAGAGAAAACCCACGCAAGCACGGGGAGAATGCGCAAACTCCCACAGACACAGGCCCAAATCCATGTATCTGCACAGCACAGCGATAGTCACTGAACTGTCGTGTTGCCAATCAAATGGTCCAGGTCAAGCATACACTAACGTCGTGAAGCACTAGGATACTCGAAAAAAAATCCAAGAGCAGCCCTCTCACGACCCATCACGTGTATGCCCCTCGTTAGACAACAAGGTGGACCAAAGTACCTGTAGGATAAAAACAAGTACATCAATATCATCATCTATTTACACACTTCCCAGGGACTCCCAAGGCTCATGATCCCTATTTTAAATCAGTTTTCTATACCCCTCCATTCCCATTCTGTTCATGTGCCCATCTAAGTATTTCTTAAATAACTCCAGAGTACCTGCCTCCACCACTTTACTTGGCAGTGCATTCCATACCCCCACCACCCTCTGTGTGAAAAAACTCCCTCTAGCATCCAAATTATACCTTACCCCCCTCACCCTAAGCCCGTGACCCCTCGTGCTATTAGAGTCCATCCTAGGAAAAAGCTTAACCCTGTTTACTCTATCTATACCCCTCATAATCTTGTACACCTCTATTAGATCTCTTCTAAGTCTACGTCTTTCTAAGGAAAACAGTCCCAATTTGCCTAACCTCTCCTCGTAACTCAGACCTTCCATACCAGGCAGCATCCTGGTAAACCTCCTCTGCACTCTCTCCAGAGTCTCCACGTCCTTCCGGTAGTAAGGCGACCAGAACTGGACGCAGTATTCCAAATGAGGTCTAACCAACGTTTTATACAACTGCAACATTAAAGGCCAGCTCTTGTACTCTATACCCCTTCCTATAAAGGCTAGCATACTATATGCTTTCTTCACAACCTTCTCCACTTGCTCTGCCACCTTCAGAGACTTGTGCACCTGCACCCCCAGGTTCCTCTGCGTTTCTATACTCTTAACAGGTCTACCCTTTATCATATATCTCCCCCTACGTTCTTTCTCCTGAAATGCATCACCTCACATTTATCAGGATTGAATTCCATCTGCCCAAGCTACCAGCCTATGTCCTGCTGCATCACCTGACAATGCTCCTCACTATCCGCAAGTCCAGCCATCTTTGTATCATGTCATTCAAGATTGCCAGCAGAGTAGAACATGCTAAGGTTTTGGAGAAAATTGCCTTCCCATTGAGGTTCTTTAGTCTTATCTGCACCATTCGTGACATAAAAACGTAAGAAATAGGAGGAGTAGGCCATCTAGCCCTTCAAGCCTGCCCCGCCATTCAATAAGATCTGGCTGATCTAAAGTGGATCAGCTCTACTTTCCCGCTTTCTCCCCATAACCCTTAATTCCCTTGTCTATCAGAAATCTCTCTACCTGTAACTTAAACATATTCAATGAGGTAGCCACCACCACTTCAATGGGCAGAAAGTTCCAAAGACTCACCACCCTTGGATGAAAAAGTTTCTCCTCAACTCCGTTCTAAACTGACCCCGCCCTGTTTGAGGCTGTGCCCTCTAGTTCTGTTTTCCTTTCTAAGCAGGAAGAATCTCTCTACCTCTACCCTATCTAGCCCCTTCATTATCTTGTAGGTCTCCATAAGATCCCCCCTCAGCCTTCTAAATTCTAACGAGTACAGGCCTAGTCTATTCAATTTCTCTTCACAAGTTAACTCCCTCATCTCCAGTATCAGCACCTAGCTGATCACGGGAGGTTTCTGACCTTTAGATAGGTTCTTGGGGCCAGACTATGAAAATTTGGCTTCCCAGCATTCACTCCAATTCCTTTTCTATGTTATACCTTGAGGATCTCATGCCTCCTGTAGAAACGTGACCTCTCTTTTTCTCAGTCTCCTGGATTAGTGCCTCCAATGCCACATCAGAGAACCTGTAAGCTCTCACTCTGACTTGTTTCTCTCATCAATATCCTTCCCTTAAAATGATGCGACAAATCCATTGGCAATGCAATAATTTCGTATAATGCTTTATTGCTGATGATTGAAAAGACTAATCTGGCAGAGGCAGGTTCTGCCACAAATGCTGCAAATTTGGTAATTAACAGATATCATGTCTTATTTTTCAACATTAGCCCTGGTTGTCAAGCTACTGAAACTGTTGATCATCATGGTGACCCATACTGGCCTAGGGGTAATGTCGCCATTTCTCCGTGTTTGTTTGTGTCTCCCATGTGTAAAAAGTAATGGGGCCTTCTTGTAAGGATTCTACTGGTCTTCTGACCCCAACTTCCTCACCATTCAAAATATCCTTGGGAATGCATCCATCTTCCACCCTGCAAAAATGCCCAAGCCAGCAAAGTTAGCTCTGTTTGGTGAGTGCTGGCATACTTGGAAGATTTTGGCTTTGAGAGGACTGTTTCATTCATAATTTTATTCTTCCATGACATGCTGAGAATGAGCTACAGGCGTTGAAAATTAAAAATTGTTGGGCTTCTTCCCATGTTGGATGATGTGGACCTATAGGCTGGAATTTTACTGCACTGTCCATCACCGGAATTGGAGCAGATGAAGGGCAGATAATGGAAAAGTCCATGGACCTTGAGACCTTATGGTTTCAGGACAAGGAGGCCATAAAATCCTGCCCATGGTATCAGGATTTTCTAAACACAAAGGGCTATTGTTAATTGTGATTGAAGGTGAAGATGTGACACGCTGGCCCATAATTGTGGTTTGCTCGATGTTTATTGTAAGGGAGAACAACGTCATAGGCTTGGGAGAGAAAATCCATGTGTCTGCAGCTGAGTTTCTGTGTGAACAACTAGCACAGCATCACCAATGTGAAGGAGTTCTCTGATAAAGATGTGCTGTATTTTTGTTTCTGCATTTCGTCTGGACTGATCATAGATCTTGTCAGATGACCTAATGTGCAGGTAAACTCCTTCCATAAATGCAAGGAAAGTAAAAGCATGGAGAAGAAAATACAAGGTGGGGCCAGGCCACAGTCCTGTTTCATTCCATTCTTACCTTGAAACTCCCAAACTGTGAAGAACACATTGTGGATTCCAGAAGTGGATTTGTGAAGGGGAAGTTGTGTTTAGTGAATTTATTGGATTTCTGTGAAGATGTGACTAATGCGGTAGACAGAGGGGAACCAGTGAACATGGTGTTTTTAGATTTCCAGAAGGCGTTCGATAAGGTGCCTCACAAAAGGTTGCTGCAGAAGGTTGGGGTACACAGAGTTGGGGATAAAGTGTTAGTGTGGATTGAGGATTGATTATCTAACAGGAAGCAGAGAGTTGGAATCAATGGATGCTTTTCTGGTTGGCAGTTGGTGACTTATGCAGTGCCGCAGGGATCGGTGCTGGGGCCTCAACTGTTTATCATATACATAGTCGATCTGGAAAAGAGGGCTGAATGTAGGGTAACAAAATTTGCTGATGACATGAAGATGAATGGAGAAGCAAATTGCGTGGAGGGCGTGGAAAGTCTGCAGAGAGATCTGGATAGGCTGAGTGAGTAGGCGAGAACCTGGCAGATGGAGTATAACGTGAGGTTATCCACTTTGGTAGAAATAATAGTAGGAGGGATTATCGTTTAAAGGGTGAAAAGCTGCAGCATGCTACAGTGCAGAGGGACCTGAAGGTCCTTGTGCACGAATTGCAAAAACTTAGTTTGCAGATGCAACAGGTGATCAAGAAGGCGAACAGAATGTAGGCCTTTATAGCGAGGGGGATAAAATATAAAAGCAGGGATGTCTTGCTGCAACTGTACAAGGCACTGGTGAGGCCGCAACTGGAGTACTGTGGACGGTTTTGGGCTCCTTATTTGTGGAAGGATATATTGGCCTTGAAGGGAGTACAAAGAAGATTCAACAGGCTGATACCAGAGATGAGGGGGTTAGCTTATGAGGAGAGACTGAATAGACTGAACCTATATTCGTTAGAGTTTAGAAGGCTGAGGGGGGATCTTATTAAGACATATAAGGTAATGAAGGGGCTAGATAGGGTAAAAATAGAGAGATTCTTCCCGCTTAGAAAGGGAAACAGAACTAGGGGCCACAGTCTCAAAATAGCAGGGGGGGGGGGGGGGGGGGGGGGGGGGGGGGGGGGGGGGGACACACGACAACGACGACTTTAGAATGGAGTTGAGGGGGAACTTCTTCACTCAAAGGGTGGTGAATCTCTGGAATTCTCTACCCATTGAAGTAGTGGAGGCTACCTCGTTGAATACATTTAAGTCACGGGTAGAGAAATTTCTGATAGAGAAGGGAATTAAGAGTTATGGGGAGAAAGCGGGAAAGTAGAACTGACCCACTTCAGATCAGCCGTGATCTTATTGAATGACAGGACAGGCTCAAAGGGCTAGATGGCCTACTCCTGCTCCTATTTCTTATGTTCACCCTCAGATGCTTAATGCTGCCATCCCAATACCCAACTCTCGCAGCTTCCAAACACTTCCAGCAATTCATCAATGACGGGCATATCACCCAAACACACTTCAATACACTCCATGACAATCTTCTCTTTTCTCTTGCTAAACACTGTTGTATTTGAGCACAGAGAGAAGCCAAGAATTGATGGGAATCATAACTCCTCTGAGTTCTTAGCAGCAGTAAGAAATCTGACAACACCAGGTTAAGTCCAACCGATTTTGTTGGACTTAAATTGGATGATTTATTGTTAAACCGATGTAAATCCAATTGAACTTAACCTCATGTTGTCAGATTTTTGACTGTGTTTACCCTAGTTCAACGCCGGCATCTCCACATCATTCTTAACAGCAGACAGGACTCTGCATCATGAGGATAACAGTCACTGAGGCCATTGCATTTGGCATGCCAGCATTCAAGATTACCATGCATTCTGCTCGATTTATTTTTCTCAAATCCTATCTTAATTGCCTTGATATTTGGCATGAAGTACAAGATGTGGAGATGCTGACATTGGACTGGGGTAAACACACTAAGAAGTCTGACAATACCAGGTTTAAGTCCAACCAATTTATTTAATAGTAAACTCACAAGCTTTCGGGGTTTGCCCTTCGTCAGGTACAAGGGCAAATGATGTGGCTTGGACCTCCATCTTTCCATCCCAATTCCTTCCCTTAGCTCAAACCTCTCTTTTGGGGCATTTTTGTTTATTTACCCAAGAACTGCATGAGGCCAAATAGTGCGGCTGCCTCATGAAAAAAGTAACAGCAAAGACCTGATAAAGAAGCACCATCATTTTTTTATTACACTTGCAGCTACCAACTCAGATGTTGGCACTGCAAGTACAGTACAGGATATTAGAGATTTGGAATCAGCAAGTGTTGATTCACTGGACAAACATGGGTGTAGTCAGGTCAACAGGAATAGATAACACGAGTGCCAGCTTCCTGAAATGCAAGATCTGTAATCCAAGAAGAACTGAAAGCAGGATTTCCCCTGACAGATCTTCAAATTACTTTCCATTCATAGAATCCCTACAGTGCAGGAGACCATTTGGCCCATTAGGTCTCCACCGATTCTTCGACAGAACATCTTATCTAGGCTCTATCCACAGAACGCCACATGCTTATCCCACTCATCCCTGAACCTACACATCTTAGAAAGCAATTTAGTATGGCCATTCCACCTGACCTGCAGATCTCTGGACTCTGGGAAGAAGCCAGAGCACCACTAATTTGAAATTTTCTGGTAAAAGGCAATTTATTATAGTATTTGCAAAGATGTGAAGATGCCAGCATTGGATTGTCTCTCAACACCAGATCAAATGAAGGAGTAGTGCTCAGAAAGCTCGTGCTACCAAATAAATCTGTTGGAGTTTAGCCTGATGTTGAGAGACTTCTTACTGTGGTATTTGCAAATTATGATGTTACTATCAGTTGCTTGGGACTTGTAAAACCTTGTAAAATATTAATAAATTGAATGTTTGTATTTTTTTCTCCTGCTGCTCGTAACTTAAAGTTACTCAGAAATTTTTTGTCCTACTTGTCACTGCATACTTGAGGTATTGTAGTTCTGCAGGGAAAGGAGAAAACTTACAACTCTTATACCTTTCTTTGAGTTATAATTTCTCCACAGGTGTGGATCCATGTAAAGTTGTAATATAATGGACAAAAGACAGACAAGGGGTGCAATTATCCTAAAATAACAAGTGTCGGATCAAGTGAGCAAAGCTGTGTGCAATTCCCCGGCTTCATAGACGCCTCTTCTTGCCTGATTTAACAGCACACTGTGCAATTTCATAGTGCTGGCGATGGTCTCTCAGTCAGCTAGACAGGAGGAATCTAAACATGCCTATAAAGTTTAAGAAATTTATTTATTAGTTTCACAAGTAGGGTTACATTAACACTGCAATGAAGTTAGTGAAAATTTGTGAAAAGACTGCGATTTTGAGATCAGAGCTTTATTTTTAAAGGGTACTCCAATTTCAAGTTAAATTTAAGGCCCCTTCCCCACTTACAGATCAGGACCCCACTCATCATAATGCCAATATTGGGACACCCTGCGTTCCCCGTGCTCACTTCCCCGCATGCATCGCGGTTTTCCCCTCTTTTCTTCAATCTCACAGGCATCAGGGCTCTCCCCTCTCCCCACTACTACCCACAAGGGGATCCCTCCTCCCGACCCAATGGAGGAGAGTAACCTCCCTTTGCCAGAGCTCCATTTATGTGCCTTCTTGGCATTGCCAAGGAGCAATTCCGAACCTTACCCCTTAAACCACAGGGCCTACAAGTATCTGATGTAGTCACCATGACTGGTTATCGCTTTTGAAAAGAATCCAACATGGACAGCCGCATTTAAATTTAGAAGTCAGACTCATGCCCTTTCTGGATGATTGGAGTTAAAGGATTTTGACTAATCATTGGTACAATAGATCAACAATATATAAAATATCAGACAGATATGTATGTGGTACATAGTTCAAGAGTCCATCTCCAGTTTAAAGTTTATTTATTAGCGTCACAAATATGTTTAAATTAACATTGCATTGAAGTTACTGTGAAAATCCCCTAGTTGTCACACTCTGGCACCTGTTTGGGTACGCTGAAAGAGAATTCAGCATGGCCAACGCATCTAACCAACATGTCTTTCGGACAGTGGGAGGAAACTTGGGCATCTGGAGGAAACCCACGCAGCCACGGGAAGAACGTGCAGACTCTACACAGCAAGTGACCCAAGCAAGAAATTAAATCGGAGTCCCTGGAGCTGTGAGGTAGCAGTCCTAACCACTGTGCCTCCCTCTGAACTCCCAACCATAATGATGACATCGTGAGAAATCGCCAAAAAGTCAGATGTTTCCCACAGCAGAAAGGATCATTGGAGGAATCTTGCATAGCTATTGGTGATCAACGCACAAGTTAACATTGACAGAATAACATGAATATTTTAATATTTGCTTAACAATAGGAAACTTTATACTATTATAACCTTTATATCATATGATGTAGTTATTGGAGACATTCTGATATTAACAAACTGTTCCCAAGTTTCCAAATTGTTTCTTCAATTACGTTGATTTTAATTGAAACACTTATTCATAAAAAAATTACCCCACATCTTCTCAGCATCATACATAAAACAACATTTAGTTGCAAAGATATTACAACAAGGAAACAGGCTGTTCAACTGCCATGTGCCTTTCACATCCAATTCATTTATAAAGTAAAAACTATATCAAAATAAGAAAATTTTGTAATGGTCCATAACATGGAGACCATTTATTTAAATTCTCAGACAGTACAAGTAAAATCCTAAGCCACGTACCTCAGAGGGTTGTTGCAGCCCTGGTTTGACCTGATTGGGTGTTGCAGACCACACAATGTTTACATTGTTTGAAGGCATAGAAGGTGAAGAACACACATTTCCATTCTTCAGCTGCTCAGCTGAACGAGACCTTGGTCCCTGCCATCCCAGCACGCTATCTGAAAAGAAAGCAGAGTTCTGTTAATAATTCCAATTGTTTGGAAGATAATCTGGGTCATCTACATTGAAGTTATTAAAAAATACAATAGTTATAGTCTCCGTCACATGACTTGGTTCATAAGTTATAATCATTTGGTTGTACAGAATTGAGTATTGAACAAAAATTTTTCATCTTGCACATATCGGGGCAATCACGAAAATACCAACTTAAGGAAAACATCAACTTTATAGTGTAAAAGAAGAAAGCGTTGATTAGTCGACAGGTAGACTTGCCATGACATTAACTAACGCATTCTTCATGGCAATGGATGACAGTTCATTTGCACTCTCTTCTCACATAATATAAACTTGTTTCCCTTACATTGATGCTCGTGATTGTCCTGACAAATATAAGACAAAAAGCTTTCACAAGATTTTTGATTCATGAATACTCATAAGTTTTTGTTTGTATAAATGCTTAGGTTCCACAACTGATACACTGTAAAAACAGAAAACGCTTTAAATACTCAGAGCCTGATAACACCTGTGAAGAGAGAAACAGTTAATGTTTTGAGTCAAATTGGACTTTTCTTCAGTTTGCCAACCCTGTTTTGATTTCAGATTTCCTGCATCCACAGTATTTTGCTTTTTTGATTCGCTGCACATTTTGTTTTGAAAGTCATTACACAGCTATTCAAGGGACAGAGTTTTAAATCTTGCATCAATAGCCATTGCTATTCGTGAGATATTGTTTGTGAAAGCCATGAAACAGCACTTTCAGGGACAAATTTTTAAATCTTGCATCAGCAGTCATTGCTGTATGTGAAATTCTGTTTTGAAAGCCATTACACAGCAATTCGAGGGATGGTTTTAAATCTTCCATCAGCAGTCATTGTTGTGTGTTTGTATGTGGACTTAAGACATTTAGTAAAGAGTTGCATAATATTATTTGGAAAACAGAAGCACATTAATGCACCTGGGTTCAAAATTTAAATGATAGAGTGGAGAAAGTCATGATGAATATATGTTTTCTTGACTGTAGTAATTACAACACAAAGATTGTCCCCCTTTTGACAACGTAAAGCCAAGTCCCCCAAAGAGGAATACCTCGCCTCGTAATCTGTTAAAAATATACGGGAAGGTGAACATAATGTTTAGTGGTTAACTCACAGAAATACTTGACACTCACTTTAAGATGAACTTTTAGTTTATTTGACTAACAGGGAATCTTAACTAAACAAGTATTCCATCTTAAATGAATAAAATAAAATTCTGATGGAATACCATTTAAATAAATGCAAAGCCCATTCATTAACAAAAAAATAGAATTTAATCCGTCATTCTCAAAAAATATACAACCAGTTTTGTCAGTCAGAACCTTCTGAAGTTTCTCGGCTGATTTCTCCGTCTGTAAGTTCTTTCTTATTTAGTACCTTTCAGTGGTGGGATGGTGTGTTCTCTTAAGACATACATAAAGCTGAGAATTGAGAGCTGAGAACTCTTACATCTTGCCAATTGCCATTTGCTCTCTCCCTTTCAAGGCTTGAGAGATAGCATTGCTATCTCCTAGTTTTCCTCCTTGCACTCTCTTTTATACTGGTGATGACCACTTTTCCTACAATAGGATTGATTTGATTTTGTCAACATCATCAAATTCAAATGCTGTAAGTACTTAGTATCTGAGCATCTGCTTTAAATTGACAGGCTGAATTCAGAAACATTCAAATACCAAAAGCCTGTTACTAACGCAATCTTGGATACAAATGTTGGACTTCGTATGTACTTTGCATTTTAAATCTCCAAACTCTGAAACAGAACACCAGCTTTTAAAGGGACCACGCAATATTTTTTCCCCACTAGCATTTTTACATTCTTAACATCTTACAAATTCAACTTTGCAACAGTAGGAAAGTATACAGGACTATTGCTTTAACTTTCACATAAAAATTAACTAGACACATCTAACAACATCAAAAAATGATTAATATAGTAGCAGATTTCAAGAAGAACACAATGGTGGATTCAACTTAATACAGATACATTTTGGGAGAAGAGAAGCGCGGCATTATTTTGAGGGGGGTAAAAAGTAGAAGAACCTTGTGATGCATATTCACAAATCCTTGACATTTGTAGTTAGCAATGCATATGGGTTACTTGGCTTTTCAGATAGAGGTATCAAAGACAAAAATAAGGAAATCATGTTAAACGTTTGCAAATAACTATTGTTAGGAAATCATGATGAAATAGAAAATAAGAAATCCAATCATTGTGTTACCATGAGCTACCGTGTGTTCTGGTGATTGCTTGGTTAAAGAATAAATTATTTTAAAATGGAAACTGTAGGAAGACACATTGGTTAAATTGATGGAACTAGGGTTTCTAATCTGATTGGCCTAGAACACTTATTTACTCAAAGCAAGTTAATAACAATGGAGAATACAGTGTCAAAAGTTATAGTAAAGATGGTTTAAAAATGTCCAAAAGATAAGATAGAGTTGAAATTCATGTTATATTATAAAAGCGAGCTAATTTAATAAACTTTTCTGAGAAAGTTAATTCAGGTAAGGGAAGATCAAAAGGAGAAATAGTATATCAGAGATAAGTTTACTCTATGCAAGTGAGCTGTTTTGAGACCACAGCTCATATCAGGAAGTTGTGTCAATTCCCAACAAGCCTTTTTGAGAAGGTAGTTGCCTCTATCCTAAGTCAGAAGTAACTCCAAAAGATATAGGTGCCTGGTGTGGTATCTATTGCTGGATTTTACTCAGTTTTCAAGAAGTATGCAATGTGATTTGGGGAGGTTTAGTGCTGAGGTAACGAAAATAGAGGGATTTAGAACTGAATAAATTTAAACATAATTGTCAAGATCTTGCTGCCATTCACGCTGGCGAGATTTTACAGTCCCGTCAAGAGCACAGCCCCCCCATCGCAGATTTCCAAGCGGCAAGGAATTCGTTCAAAAGAAGCCCCATCAACATCTTAACAAATGGCATGTCATCTCCTGCCACTATGAAACATGCTGCACAGAGGGAGGAAAATCCTGCCCACTTACATAGGCCTCAAGGTAGTTAAATGTATTTTTAGTAATTTTGTGTTTTACTATTTAATAAATACTTATTTGTTTATAAATAATTAAAACATCTGGGATATCCTTCACTGGTCTTCACATTTTTCCTCACATTATTGCAAATAGAGAGCAGGAATTCCACATTTCCTGTCTGGAATTTGGAACACCCTTGCATTTAACATCAGTTGTGCTTTTAACATTGGTTAGGTTTCAGCTGTATTATCACATACAATTCTGGACACCACACTTTAGGAAGAATACCTCTGCAGAGTAAAGACTGGGGATGATGCCAAGGGGAAGACAGGTGTTCAGAAACTGGGACTGTTCTCCTTAGAGTAAAGGCAGCTAACAGGAGGCTTAATATAGGTATTCAAAATTATGACCGGCTATGACTGAACAGGCAGGGAGAAATTATTTCCCCCATCAAATAGGACAGTAACCAGAGGTCAGAGATCCTGTTATTCAGTGAATCTGTCACCTTTCATGTATAGCAATGGATAAAAATCGATTAGAAATGTCAGATATGCTTCAATTAGAAAGATCTGGAACCAAAAAAGTTAATGTAGAATTAGAAAGTTGCAACATGGATTATGCAGCACAATAATTCATCCGCACAGCCAACTACAGGCAGGCACTAATCTTACCCTACTTGGGATGCAGATCTGCTTGCAACAGGTGACAGGTTTCAATGACATCTCGTTCATAATATGGAGGCATCACATACAGTTAAGAGAATTACTCCTTGAAGACGCCAGATGTATGTGGCCCCTCGCTTAAAGCTCCTCCTCTTCACCTCTGTCCACTCAGCTATCTTCTCCTCAATCTCCCTGTCATGTCAAGGCAACCAAGTTTCCTCTAAACATTTCCATCCATGTGTGGAACAAATTTTATTATGTGCACCAATATCACGGTATCATTTCAATTTGTGCCATCAGTAGAAACAAAAAAGCTATAAATAATAAACATGTTTAAAAAGTTACGGAAGTAGAAAGAATATCACACCCCAGCCATTGACATGCCACCCAGTAACACAAATTACAAAATTTTAAATTCATCATGGTGGGATTTGGCTCATGCCTCTTGGCTGAATTCAAAACAATAACCAATGACTCTAGCATGTACGAGAGAAATCATGAACATCTAGTCGTGATATTAGATTTTGTAAAACAATTATTTTTTTTAAATACAAGAACCTTAAAAATAGGTGCCAAATCATCCCCCACAATGTGGTTCAGCTTCTAAAAAGCTCCCAAGCAGATTGCAGCAGTCATACCCAGACATGAAAAGAATATACCCTACACATAAAATTCAATGAGTCCTTGAACAGACAATGGCTTTCCCTGAAGATATGAAAACCTCGGCCCTTTTAGAAAATTGCAGCTGAAGAGGGAACTTTGAACTGCTCTTACCTGGCTGTGCCAGAGATACTTATTAGTTTTTTTTTTATACATATGACAGCTTGTTTTTCAGTCATTTGATGGAAGTAGAGTTGGTAACAATCACTCAAGATGAACAAGAGTCATTTGTTTCAATTTGACAAGCTCAAAATAGCAACAGCTAAGACTTGCCTTTTGAATTGATATCATTAAAGGCTGATGTCGGGAAGGAAAAGCGCATTGGGAGTTGCTGACAGCAATGGTAGCTTTCTCTGCTTTGAAAAAAAAAAATTGGTATGGAACTTTATGGCTGTTCATGCCAGTAGGATCTTCTGGTCTCATCGATGGCGCATTCCTGCCATGGGTTTCATGGCAGTGAAGGGTGTATTCTTCCAACAAGATCCCACTTCCAACAAATGACAGGCCCCTTCTGTAAAACACGCAGCAAATTGTGCAGTAAATCCCACCCTTGAAGTCATGGGTTCCACAATGTATCACTGGCCTTTGATTCGCCTGCCTGCCATTCGATGATCCAGGACACCACTCTTAAAGGCACCCCCTCCACACTACTCTAGCAACCCCCTCCACACCAGAGCACCTGCAGCACTACCTGGATGTGCCCCCCTCCCCTCAAGTGCTACATGCCTTCTGATACCAATCATTGTTCATGCAGTTCTACCATCATAGCTTCATATATGGATTTTTTTGACAATGGGGGGGGGGGGGGGGGGGGGGGGTGATTCCAACATATGGCTTGATAAAGGTATAATAATTTATCATAAAGAGGTTCCACGTGACTTTAGCCATATCAATGCATTTTCTGCCCCATCACTGAAACTGCCTGATGCAAATGGCAGCAGGAAATCCTGGTCAATATTTGGAAATATGACAGCTTAAAATGTGACAGCTCATTTGGAGTATTGTGTTACTACGGGAGGACGCGGAGATTCTGGAGAAAGTGCAGAGGAGGTTTACTAGGATGCTGCCTGGTATGGAAGGTCTGGGTTACAAGGAAAGATTGGGCAAATTGGGGCTGTTTCCTTTAGAAAGACGGAGAATGAGGGGAGATTTAATAGAGGTGTATAAGATTATGAAGAGTACAGATAGAGTAAACAGTGGTAAGCTTTTTCCTAGATCGGAAACAAATATTAAGAGGGGCCACGGGCTTAGAGTGAGGGGAGGGCGAGGTATAATTTGTATGTTGAAAGGAGGTTTTTCACACAGAAGGTTGTGGGGGTTTGGAATGCACTGCCAAGGTGGTGGAGGCAGGCACACTGGAATTATTTAAGGGATATTAGATAGGCACATGAGCAGAATAGACTTGGAGGGATATATTTTAAATAGGGATCAAGAGCCTTGGGACGTTCCTGGGAATAAATTGATTCCTATGGACTTCCAACATATTTTCTGGCTCATTTGTTTTACATTTGAGTTTCTGGGGATTCCCTTGAATGTTGGCATAAGATGTGCATGTTATTGATGTTTTTTCCTCTTTTAATCCACAGGTTCTTCAATCCACCTTGTTATCCACCAAGGGGCATACACGCGATGGGTCGTGCGAGGACTGCTCTTGGATGTTTCAAGAGTAGCCTAGTGCTTCACATCGTTAGTGTATGTTTAAACTGGACCAGTTGATAGGCAACACGACAGCTCAGTGACTATCACTGTTTGTTGTGCAGGTACATGGATTTGGGCCAGTATCTGTGTGAGTTAGCACAGTCTCCCCATGATTGTGTGGGTTTTCTCCGGGTGCTCCAGTTTCCTCCCACAATCCCAAAGATGTGCTTTTAGGCTGAATTGTCCCTAAACTGTCTCCCTCAATCTAGTTTCCAATGTGGATTTCCATAAGCATAGGCAAGCGTCATGGGTGGAAGAGGGAACTCACACTGTTAAAACAGCAGCGTGGGCTCGTTGGGCCAAAGGGCCTGTTTCCCATGCTGTGTTGTTCGTTGTTCTTTGCAAAATGTCTCATGAGATAACATAGGAAGAACTTTTGCACTATTATTTGGAAATCTGGGCCTTGTGCTTTTACTATGTCAAAATTCTTTAGATCAATCTTCCTTTAATAACATTATTATAATCAGCTGCAGAAAAGTGACCAGATCAGTGATATTAGCTGGTCCAAAAATTCTCTTAACTTTTAATAACAGATCAGTTTTCTCCTGCTTGCAGTTTCCCTCTTCCCACTGACTGTTCCACTCAACTCACAGCTGATTGTGACTGTGTTTTGCTTGCCAATCCTCCTCCACAGTGCCAATCTCCCTCCCACTTGTCGCTTTTCCCCAACCTTCCTGCTCATCACATGTCTCAACTGAAGAAATGGCTCAGAAGGGTGATGAGGCAGAGGAAGTACATAAGAGAACCTGAGTGGACAATCAGGATCAGAAGCAGCAAGTAGGAGGGTCACTGACACAAGTAGCAAGCAGGAGGGACAGCAAGCAAACCACATGAAAAAAGTGCTGACATAGCTTCAGGCTCCTGGAGCTGATACAATTGAATTTCAGCTGTTAATTCCACTGTTAATTTGTCTCATTAGCAATAGTCAACATGGTTTTGTACGAGGGAGGGGACAAAAATGACTGATGAGGGAAGAGCTGTGGATGTTGTCTACATGGATTAGTAAAGCATTTGGCAAGGTCCCTCATGGCAGGCTAGTACAAAAGATTAAATCTCACAGGACCAAAGATGAACTAGCTAGATGGGTACAAAACTGGCTTGACCATAGAAGACTGGGGGTCTTTTTCTGATTGCAGGTCCGTGACTAATGGCGTTCCACAGGGTTCTGGGACCTCTGCTGTTTATGATATAAATGATTTGGAAGAAGATGTCTGATTAGTAAGTTTGTGGATGACACAAAGATTGCTGAAGTTGCAGATAGTCATGAACATTGTCAGAGATTAAAGCAGGATGTAGATAAGCTGAAAAGTTTGAGCAGAGAAATGGCAGATGGAATTTAATCCAGATAAATGCAAAGTGATGCACTTTGGTAGATCTAATGCAGGGAGGAGCTATACAATAAATGGCAGAACCATCAGGAGTATAGAGACACAGAGGGATCTGGGTGTGCAAGATCCTTAAAGGTGGCAACACAGGTGGAAAAAGGTGAAGGCGGCATATGGTATGCTTGTCTTTAGTGGATGGGGCATGGAGTATAAAAGTTGGCATACGATGTTGCAATTACATAGAACATTGGTTAGATCACATTTGGAGTACTGCGTCCAGTTCTGGTTGCCACACTACCAGAAGGACATAGAAGCTTGAGAGAGTGCAGAAAAGGTTTATCAAGACATTGCCTGGTATGGAGGATATTAGCTATGAGGTGAGACTGAGTAAACTAGGATAGTTCTCCCTGGAAAGACAGAGGTTGAGTGGCAACCTAATACAAGTTTATAAAATTATGAAGGGCATTTTGTTTTTAAGATCATTTTACTAGTTATTGTCAATGTATATAACATCTGTGATTTAAATCCTTGATGGATACAGCATCACACGAATCCTGTGCCCAACAGCCTTAGTGGGCAGGTTACTGCTGAACTTGGCACACACCATGCCACTGTTTCCATGAGCACAGATAAGGTGAATAGTTGGAAGCTTTTTCCCAGGTCAGAACTGACAAACAAGGGGTCACAAGTTCAAGATAAGGTGGGGGGAGGGCAAGGTTCCATACAGATATATGGGGGACTTTTTTTTAATACACAAAGGGTGGTAGGGGCCTGGAATGCACTACCAAACAAGGTGGTTGAGGCAGACATGCTAGAATCATTTAAGACTTATCTAGATAGCCACATGAACAGACTGGGAATAGAGGCATACAAACAGATGGTCCAGTTAGGAGGGCCTGTTCCTGTGCTGTATTGTTCTTTGTTCTTAATCCTGTCAGGCTTGGCTTTCATCCATTAATTTTCTGCCATGGGGAAATCAACCATCTTCTTGCCCATGGGCTAGGATGGCACTAAATCTCAATTAGCCTTCAAGATAGCGTGGCTGAAAGAATTAAGTGATGGACTGTCGCACAGGCATGCAGTTTAGAGGAAACACTGGTGGCAACTATAGTATTGAGAAGTGACAGCAAGTTTGTGTGCAGAACCTTTTAAGTAAGAATCAAAGCCTCGCTGCACGCAAAACCATTCCCTACAGGTTTCACAAATCTTAAATAAGAACAAACAAGCATCTTCTACCAACTCAGCAACAGCCAGTAGAAATTCATCAGCAGCTAATCTGAAAACACTTAATCTATTTAAATAGTATTAATGGAGGATTTGCTCGAGTTTAGCTCTGTGAAGGTAGAAGAGGGCATTACATGAAGTACTGATGTCAAAGTGGTGCCGCTACAGTAAAATCAGTGTAATATATTGACTAATATCATGAAGTGCCTACTCTGCATACTTCTGACAGATATTCTGAACATCTTTGGTAAGGTGCTCTAACCAAAATGGTGTTCAACATAGCCCAGATCACAGCCATTAATGCAATGAACAAATGAGTCAAATTTTGCATCCAGGATCCTTTAACATCCAAGAAAGTTTTAGTTTCATGTCTCATCAAAAGTGACATCTAAAACAGTACAGCACTGAAATATTAGCCTGGATTATGCAAACAAGATCCTGAAGTGAAAACTGCACTCATTTTGTTTTGACTCAGAGGCAAGATTAGAATAAGATCTTCATTTTCTTTTAAGTAACTACTTGGCTCTACAGCCTTGACGTACTTCTTACTGGTGCTGAGAACAAGCCAGATTTGTCCAATCTCCCCTCAAAGCCATACTATTGGAAGGATGTGGAGACTTGAGGGGTACACACAAGGTTTACCAGGATGTTGCCTAATTTGGAGGGTATTACTTGGTTTGTTTTGAACATCAGAGACAAAGGGGCAGCCTGATAGGAATTTACAAAGCTATGAAAGATATTGGTAGAATGGATAGTCTAAGTCTTTTTCTTAGGGTCAAAATGTCAGTTACTAGGAGACAGACTTAAGATAAAATGAGATAAGTGTAAATGAGATGTGAGAGGCAAGTTTTTTTTTTACACAGAGGATGGAATGCATCGCCAGAGAGATTGTAGAAGCAAATACAATAGCAACATTTAAGGGGTATTTAGACAGATACACGAACAGGCAGGGAAGAGAAGATACAGAATGCATAGAGGCAGAAGGTTTTTAGTTTTGAAGGACATCATGTGTCATTGTAGGCTAGTGGGGAAAAAAGTCCTGTTCCTGTGCTGTACTATTCTTTGATTGTCTACTGCCATCAATTTTTCATATTAGCACAACTTTTGCTTCAACTAATAATGTGTACCTGGAACCTAGGTCTCCTTGCAAGTGGAATTAATATGCCTCTGTGATGAAAAGGGGAGAGACCTTCTGTACCATTTCCCCATGTAGTATTGAGTTAGTAATCCCAAATAAATTTTTTCCAAATTTAGCACACTGTTCATGACCTGAAACATGAATTCCCTACACCATGGACGCACTGTAGATGCAGTTTGTATTATTTACAAGATCTACTGCAGCGACTTGTCAGGTGCCTCCCGAATTCTCAAATTCCCATGTCAGGGAGGAGGGTAGCAGGTGCATAAGGTCATCTTCTGCAAGCTTCCCTCCAAGCTTCAGATGCATCATAACTTGAAAATAAATCATCATTGGACTAAAACCTTGGAGCACTCAACCCAATAGGGCTGTGCAATTATGTACAACAAATGGACTCCAGCGATTCAAGCAGGCAGCTCATCACAACTGTTTATTTATTAGTTAGTGTCACAAGTAGGCTTACATTAACACTGCAATTAAATTACTGTGAAAATCCCCTAGTCTACACACTCAGGCGTCTGTTCGATTATAAGGAGGGAGAATTTAGCATGGCCAATGCACATAACTAGCATGTCTTTCGGAATGTGGGAGGAAACTGGAGCATAGGGAGGAAACCCACGCAGACACGGGGAGTGTGTGCAGATTTCGCACAGATAGTGACCCAAGACAGAATTAAACCAGCGTCCCTGGTGCTGTGAGCAGCAGTGCTAACCACTGTGCCAAAGGAATTAAGGGCAGCTGATAAATGCTGGTCTTGACAGCAAGGTCCACAATCCATGAACAAATTTTAAAAGGGGTTCAGATGGGTGGGGACCCAGTGTTTTACTAGCTACGACTGATTCACGACACCATAATACTTGCCTGTTGACAATCTTTTGCTATGCTGGGCTGCTTGCTGTGCACTTTGTTGTAGAATGTTCAAGCATTCACCAAGGCAGCTCATGGTAGCAGCTGAGGTAGCTTTCAAAAGCAGCAAATCTTGATCCAGTGAAGACAGAGGCCCATAAGGTGGGAGGGATTCTATTGAATGCACAAGACTCTTTTGTTGTCCTTCTGCCTGGTTCATCATCTATTAAAATAAAAATCAAGAGTCTAATGGATCTGTAAATAAATAACTATTAAAGCCAAAACATGCAAAATTCATCATCAGAAATAAACAAAACTTCCCTGACAATATTTTTCCAAGAATAACAACACACAAGATTAACTTTTCAATAAAGATCAAAATGAAGAAAAATCACAAATTTCTTGAACCAACCATTGAAGGTTGCAGTAACACCCTCCCATCAAAATAAAAACATCTGAATAAAGTGTATGGATTCCAAGATTATGGTTTATGAAAGGTTTCATACCTCATAAACTAAGCTTGTTTTACTGCAATCAGCATTAGAAATTTGGAGAAATTTTATGCTGCAAGGTCAAAGTAATTGCATATTAAAAGTAAAATAAATATTTTAGCATGCTTAGGATTACTGTTACAAACATTTAAGTGAATTTGTAGCCATTTGCTACAAGAGTTTGGGCAACTTCTCTTGAGTGACCTGAATCTCTGCGCTTAGATGTTTGATAATCCTTGCCTCCTTAAGCTACAAAGTTATGAACTTATTTTGGCTCCATACAAAATGAGCAACATCATGTTCATCTTTAAATAAAGGAATTCTTCACACAAAGGAATCTATTCCTATGGTAACAAGCCAGAAATTTCACAAAGGTTGCACCCCTTTGGTAATCTTGGTATCATGATATTGGGGGACATTGTCTAGCTGACCACCTATATGGTTATGAAAGCCAAGTATGACAGTCCCTTTCTTACTTTCCAACTCAAACTATTTTAATCAGATTACTAAGGAAAATTAACTGCTGGATTTTTGAAGCATGAGAGGTCCATGAAAGCCTAGTTTAACTGTCAGTATGAAGAGCGCAACTTCTCAAGACGAGGCACAGGTATACCACACAACCAGTCACTGTTTAAAAACATTTGCATTTCACAAATTGTTATTGTTAATTCAGTCTCATCCATCCAGGAGAGGCTTAATGTGAAGAAAGAATTTAAAATTTCAAGTGCTCCAAAAGACTGGCACAGTACAAACACTACTGCCTCACCGAACCAAAGTCCTGGGTTCAATTCCTGTGGGTGACTGTATGTGTGGAGTTTGTACATTCTCCCAATATCTGCATGAGTTTCTTCCAGGCTCTCCAGTTTCTTCCCATACTCTAAAGGTTGAATGGACACACTAAATTGCCCCTTAGTGTAGGTTAGAGATATTGGCAGGGTAAATAGGAGGTTGGGCTTAGCTAACATATTCCATTGAAGAGTCGGACCAAATGGACCAATGGACCAAATGGTCTCTTTCATAGAACATTACAGCGCAGAACAGGCCCTTTGGCCCTCGATGTTGCACCAACCAATTAAGAAAAAGCAATGACCCTCTAACCTAAACCATTCCCTTTTCATCCATAAACCTATCCACTGACCACTTAAACACCCCCAAACTTGGCACATCTACAACTGCACCAGGCAGGGCATTCCATACCCTTACCACACTCTGGGTAAAGAACCTACCTCTGACATCCGTCTTTCTGCACTGTATGATTCAAAGGGATTTATTCCAAATTCCCAAATGGACATATTAGTGATGTTTAGATTGGATTCCTCCAAGTGGAAACATCATCTTTACACCACCCCACACTAACCTAGATCAAATTTAATTTGTTTACAACAAAAGCAGTCTGCAAATATATTGTTTTTGTGCATTTTCTCAATATATATTGGCCCATAGTAATGATCTGCAGGGGTCATACCCAACAGGTACCCCAGCAGATGTGATGGTGGGTGCCCCTAGGAATCGCCAAGAAAGGATTGCAGACTAATTGCCTGGGAAGTCCAAGCTTCCAATGGAAAATTACCCTGCATTTAGAACCAACTGATAATCCAATTTAAATCAGAGATTTTGAATGGTTGCAACTATCAGAATAATTCCCCAGGAAAAAAAAACACAAAACTCCATGGACCTGGGTTCGATTGCTAGCTTGGTCACTGTCTGTGTGTGCAGTTTGCACATTCTTCCTTGGGTCTATTGTTTCCTCTGGGTGCTCCAGTTTCCTCCCACAGTCCAAAGATACGTGGGTTAGGTTGATTGACCATGCTAAAAATTGCCCGTTAAAAGTCACGAAATCCGTAAGTTAAAGGGATTAGCAGGTAAATATGTAGGGTATGGGGTGGGGCTGAGTGGGATTGTGGTCAGTGCAGACTTGATGGACCAAATGCCCTCCATCTGCACTGTAGGGTTTCTATGATTTCTATGAAAATTAAAAGCATTTGCAACTCCTGGAAAACTATAGTTGACTAACCACAGCCCACCAAACCATAGTTTTCAGTCAGGATGATGCACGACTTGAAGGGAAACTGGCATGTGGTGATGTTTACAAGCATTTGCTGTTTTTGCCTTTCTAAATAGTAAAGGTCATGAACTTGGTAAGTTTTGATCGCGTTTACAACTAGTGCTGTTAAAAGGGAGTCCAGCTTCAGTTCCCACAACGTTGCTGCATTACACTGAAAGCTTAAGCTCTGACTGCAGCTCATGAGCCATTTTATTGAGAAAGCGAGAGCAGAGTTTACAAGAATGAGAGCAGGACTGGGAGTAAAAGGACACAAGAAAGAGCAAGAGCAGAGCAGGTGGATAAAAGAGAGCAAGGCTGAGAGGATAAATGAAAGAGAGAGAGGTGGTGAGAAGAATGATTGGTGGGTGAGTATTTCATTTGTTTCTTTAAAAGTTGATCTATTGGTATGATTTATTGGTAATTATAAGGCTTTCATCATAACAGTTTTTATAACACCAGTAGTAAAGCTTATCAGGAGCACGGTCATAGAACAGTACAGTACAGTCCCTTCGGCAAAACATCGAGGGCCAAACTTTGTCCAAACGAAGATCAAGCTTTTCCACTCCCTATCATTCTAATGTGCTCCATGTACCAAACCAGTAACCGCTTGAAAGTCCCTAAAGAGTCCGACTCCACTATCACAATAGGCAGTCTATTCCACACCCCAATCAGTCTCAGTGAAGAACCTACTTTGGACATCCCTCATGAACCTTATAGTTATGCCGCCTACTAACAGCTACATCCACCCAAGGAAATAAGAGCAGTAGGGTTTACTTAAAAAAATGAATTAACAAAAATAAACACCTAAAGCACTTTGTAATTAAGAAATTTATATTGTTTAGCTATAGCTGGTAGTAGTTTTGATAAGAACAATAAATTGCAATATATCTGCTGTGCGGATCAATATTTTTGTTTTTCTCTATTTGAAGCTAACAGTCCTATTAATATGAACGCTGTAGCATTTCTGTAACTCATTTCTAAATATCTGATGTGTACTAAATGCATCTTATTCACGAGGTCATGGTTAATGCACAGGCATGATTTCAATCCTGCAGCTCACTGAGATGAAGGCGGGCCATTTTTGCAACCCACTCTCTAGCTGAGGTTACCCATCATTGTTCTGATGGCTGTAGGTTTCAAAGAGAAAAGTAAATTATTTTTAAATGAGAATTTGAAGGAAGGCAGATTGTCTGACTTGACAGAACCAGGGCTTTGATAAGCCTACAACAGAGTACAAATGTTTACCCAAGGCAAATTTGTTAACATGGAAGATGGGGGTGGTTTTCACACTTACATGAGCTCACCTTTTAAAATGTAATAAAGGTAATTAAGAGCAACTTCTGATAAGTTTAGTTCTCATTTGGGAACAACAAGACAGTGTATCAGAGACAACTTCGTCCTATTCAGGGAACTGTTTTGGGACTGCAGCCCACATAGCAAGAGATATGTTCACTCTTATTCACTTCTGTCTGGAGAATGCCTGTTCTGCAGAGACAGTTCTCTTATTCCAAATCAGAAGCAACCCTAAAAATATAGGTGTCTCGAATAGTAATTATTTGTTATAGTTTTAAAATCTATGCTGTTTGAAGATGTTTAGCTCTGAAGTTAAGAAAATAGAAGGGTTTGGAACTGGATAAATATAAAAGATATTACAGGTACAATTAATAACATTAAAGGCTATTTCTGATTGTCAACATTTATTTTGTTTAAAATTGTCACAGTAGAGTCTGGAGCATCTTGCATTGGTCTTCTCATCTTTGCTCACATTACACAAATTTAAAGAGTTGTTGAAAGCAGACAAGTTAAAGTTCTTTTCTGGGTTTTGGAATACTCTAGAACATCAGCTTAACAACATGTACATCTGGCATAATGGCAATTGTTATTTTCTCCCCTCTTGAGCCACATCTACAAATCAAGCTTTGTAACTGGTTTATAAAGCCTTGGATAACCTTACAGTTCTGAAGCATAGAGTCAGGTTTTAGACCATATGTATTTTGTTCAATATTCAAAAAGCATCCTATTCTTTCTCAGAAATTGGTACTTTGAACACAAAGTCTGAATTGGTTCAAGCTCTGGCTCAAGCTATGCTCAAGTGGGCCACGTTCATGTTTTGGCAAATCCCATATAAGGATGGTGTGATTATTTGAAAATTTCTAGCCAATCAATATCAACCAAGTATCTTTGGTTTTACTATATCCTCAGATCACATTTGTGTGGTTTCTGAGGGGAGGCAGGGGTACAGAAAACAAACATGTTCATTTCATCGGCAACTGCACTCCTTTCAGTGCTATTCTATATTTTTGGCGGAACTGTTTGTGTTCAACTTGAAACATACTCAATTATGTCCTTAACCATCTCCATCTAAATCTCACTGGTGCATATCCTTTAGTGGAATGTGGCTTAACAGGAAATTAACCAACCACTGTTTCACATAATAAAATTTCAACACCCATGGAGTCCTTGCTTTTGAAGTATTTCTTTAACAATCTTAACAGATTCCTCAACTGCCCTTCTTCACGACAGATGGCATGAAGGAATGGAGGTATGTTTAGTACCATTTTATTTCAAGAAAGATTAGAACAGAACCAAGGGCCATTATCGGAGATAAGTGCACGTGACAATCCATGACAACTACCACACCTCATTCATCATTTGCTCGATAATGAGATTTTGAGCCATGTGTTTTACTTTGATCCATTTTGAGTGATTATCAATGAGTCCCAAGAACTTTCTATTTCCCTTTTAATAAAAGGCAGTACGAACAGTTGAAATGGTCAAGTCAACCATGACTGCTACTACGAAAGAATTTTTGGTGGTTTGTTTCTATTGTTTTGACTTATATTATACTTGCTTACTAGTGATTCCAGATCACTTTCTAAACCAGACCAATAAACAAAATATTTTGTTGTGGGCTTCATACCAATTAATATTCTTTGTTCAATGTGGAGCATAGACTAATCTCTCTCAAAGAACTAAGTAGCACTACCATGTGACGTCACTTCATTGAGCCCTCCCCATTTGTAGCAACTTGTGGGGTATTAACGATGATACTGGAAAGAAAGAGAGCTGCATCATTAGAACAAAGAAAAAAAACAGGCCCTTTGGCCCAACGAGCGCACACCGCCACCCTAATGTTCCCACATGATCCCTGTCCATGTTTATAGATCTATGGATTAAAAACCAAATTTGTGACAATTTAGGGAGAATTTGTTTTGCCAATTAGCCTAAGAGCACATCTTTGGGATGTGGGAGGAAACCGGAGCACCCGGAGAAAACCCACGCAAGCACGGGGAGAATGCGCAAACTCCCACAGACACAGGCCCAAATCCATGTATCTGCACAGCACAGCGATAGTCACTGAGCTGTCGTGTTGCCCATCAAATGGTCCAGGTCAAGCGTACACTAACGACGTGAAGCACTAGGATACTCTCGAAAAAGATCCAAGAGCAGCCCTCTCACGACCCATCACGTGTATGCCCCTCGTTAGACAACAAGGTGGACCAAAGCACCTGTAGGATAAAAACAAGTACATCAATATCATCATCTATTTACACACTTCCCAGGGACTCCCAAGGCTCATGATCCCTATTTTAAATCAGTTTTCTATACCCTTCCATTCCCATTCTGTTCATGTGCCCATCTAAGTATTTCTTAAATAACTCCAGAGTACCTGCCTCCACCACTTTACTTGGCAACGCATTCCATATCCCCACTACCTTCTGTGTGAAAAAATTCCCTCTAGCATCCAAATTATACCTTCTGCCCCTCACCCTAAGCCCGTGACCCCTTGTGCTATTTGAGTTCATCCTAGGAAAAAGCTTAACCCTGTTTATTCTATCTATCCCCTTCATAATCTTGTACACCTCTATTAGATCTCCTCTAAATCTACATCTTTCTAAGGAAAACAGTCCCAATTTGCCTAATCTCTCCTCGTAACTCAGACCTTCCATACCAGGCAGCATCCTGGCAAACCTCCTCTGTACTCTCTCCAGAGTCTCCATGTCCTTCCGGTAGTAAGGCGACCAGAACTGGACGCAGTATTCCAAATGAGGTCTAACCAGCGTTTTATACAACTGCAACATTAAAGGCCAGCTCTTGTACTCTATACCCTTTCCTATAAAGGCTAGCATACTATATGCTTTCTTCACAACCTTCTCCACTTGCTCTGCCACCTTCAGAGACTTGTTCACCTACACCCCCAGGTCCCTCTGCGTTTCTATACTCTTAATAGGTCTACCCTTTATCATATACTCCTCCCTACATTCTTTCTCCCGAAATGCATCACCTCACATTTATCAGGATTGAATTCCATCTGCCATCTGTCTGCCCAAGCTATCAGCCTATGTCCTGCTGCATCGCCTGACAATGTTCCTCACTATCCGCAAGTCCAACCATCTTTGTATCAGTGCTCTATGAATCATTTAACTAGGGCTACGGAGAAGCTTTTAAACGGATAGCCATTGCTGTGACATGGCTACAGGGTGGCTAAAACTAAGATCTGAATAATCAAGGATATTTGACATTTCAGAAGGGCATAGCTCTTGATATAACTCATTATTAAAGGAGCTTGGTTACTAAAAGGATGAGTTAATGGTATACTGAGAGATGACCTCATTCAGAAGAGCAATCATGATCACTCAGGGACAAAAATACTAGGAAAACGAATGGGACTAAAAGGCCCCTGGTCCCAATAGCCTGCGTCATTGACTGCAGTGATAGCTAATGCATTAATTGTAATTTTCCAATTTCCCAGGATTTTGGAATGGTCCCAGCAGATTGGAAAATGAGTGTAATATCTTTATTCAAGAAAGGAGGAAACTAAAGGCAGAAGCTAACATCTGTTATGGAGAAAATATTCTGTAGTGCAGAAAACAATACTTTTCACTTGTACATTAATACACGTGGTGATGATAAATCAAATCAAATGCTCAAATTCATTTAGAAAACCATAAAATCAGGTACAGTCAACCTGGTTTTGTGATACAGAAGTGTTTTACTGATTTATTCAAGTTGTTACAAGCTTGTTAGGACCAATGACATTTAAAACAAGCAATCCAAGCACCCAGCAATTTAACCTGATTAAATTACTTAACAAGATTGCACCTTTTTTTTGAAAACAAAAACATAGAACATAGAACACTACAGCACAAACAGGCCCTTCAGCCCATGAGTTGTGCCGATCACATCTATACCTACCAAGCCACAGACCTATCTATAACCTCCTATCCCATTAGTTCCCATATACTCATCCAGAAGTCTCTTAAAAGACCCCAGCGAGTTCACCTCTACCACCACCAACGGCAGCCGATTCCATTCACTCACCACCCTCTGGGTGAAAAACCTACCTCTAACATCCCCGCTGTATTTGCTTCCCTGCACCTTAAATCTGTGTCCTCTCGTAGCAACCATTTCAGCCCAGGGAAATAGCCTCAGAGAATCCATCCTATACATTCCTCTCGACATTTTATAAACCTCTATCAGGTCGCCTCTCAACCTATGTCTCTCCAGGGAGAAGAGTCCCAGCTCCCTCAATCTAAGGCATGCCTCCCAATCCAGGCAACATCCTTGTAAATCTCCTCTGCACTCTTTCAATAGCTTCTACATCCTTCCTATAGTGAGGCGACCAGAACGGTGCACAGTACTCCAAGTAGTGTCTGACAAAGCTGCATCATTACCTCCCGACTCCTAAACTCAATCCCTCGATTAATGAAGGCCAGTACACCATATGCCTTTTTGACCACTTCCTCTACCTGCGAGGCCGATTTAAGAGTCCTGTGGACCCGGACCCCGAGATCCTTCTGCTCTTCAACACAGCTAAGGCACCCACCTTTGATATTGTACTCCTTCATCCCATTATTCCTGCCAAAATGGACTACAACACATTTATCAGCGTTGAAGTCCATCTGCCACTTCTCCGCCCAGGCTTACATCCTGTCTATGTCCCGCTGCAACTTTTGACATCCCTCCAGACCATCCACAACACCACCAACCTTTGTATCGTCAGCGAACTTACTAACCCATCCCTCCACTTCCTCATCCAGGTCATTTATGAAAATGACAAACAGCAAGGGTCCCAGAACAGATTCCTGAGGCACTCCACTGGTGACCGACCTCCATGCAGAAAAAGAGCCATCCACAACCACCCTCTGCCTTCTGCAGGTAAGCCAGTTCTGGATCCACAAGGCCAAAGCCCCTTGGATCCCATGCCCTCTCACCTTCTCAAGAAGCCTCGCATAGGGGACCTTATCAAACGCCTTGCTGAAGTCCATGTACACCACGTCCACCGCTCTTCCTTCATCAATGTGTTCAGTCACATTTTCGAAGAACTCAACTAGGCTCGTAAGGCACGGCCTGCCCTTGACAAAACCATGCTGACTATTTCTGATCATTCTAAACTTCTCCAAATGCTCCTAAATCTTGTCCCTCAGAAGCCTCTCATCTTTATTGTACATCAGAAAGAATGCAGGCTCTGCTCATTTAACACTATAATTTATAAATATTTATGAGATCAAATTCAGTTCTACTTTCTATTTGCCCTCAAGAATTGCCTCAGTGGGTTTATTCATTATTCCTGGGATGAATTCAAAAAGTTTTATCATCATTCTCTGGCATTCACTCCTATTGTTCTTTGTTATACAAGTGTCTCAGCTGTACAAGATTTCATGGGTGTCCTTCCATTAACTTTTGGCTAAGTAACTCTAATTTTTTTTTTTAATAATTGATGTCACAACTCTGGACTGTAGCGCTCAAACTCAGGCTTCCCTGCAAAACCTGCATGGTAGCTTAAAATATCAGAAAACACCCTTGCTTTCCATTTGCCTGCTCTTATGATTTCAAACTACAACCAAGCTAGTCACTCCCAGAGCTCCAACTGCAACAAGGCTAACTTCCTTTTATTGAAGACTACTGCAGCTTTTTTTCCTCTTTAGCTATTGGACAAACAAACTTTCCAATTATTTATCCCCTTTCCAATTTTGTCTGAAACTGTTCCCACTCTCCAGCTGCATCACAGGGGGTGGTGGCAATGTCACTGGACTGGCAATCTAGAGGTCCAGGTTAATGTTCTGAGGGCAGAAATTCATACATCACTTGGGCAGCCTGTGGAAATTAACTAAATTAATAAAATCAAGGATAAGCTAGTCTCAATAATGGTGACCATGAAACTATTATTGCTTGACATAAAAACAATCAAGTTCATTAACACATTTTACAGAAGGAAATCAGTTATGCTGATCCAGATTAGTGTATATGGAATTCCAGGCTGACAGCAATGTGATTGACTCTCAATTGTCCTCTGAAATAGCTTAGCAAGGCACCGAGTTTAAGGGCAATTAGATGTGAGCAACAACAAATGTTGGTCCTACCAGCAATGCCCAAAGAATTTAATAAATTGACAATAAATACAGATATAAAATGTATTCTACTTCAGATGCAAGATGTAGGCTTGACTTTACTTCTGCTTTCAAGATGCTGCAAGCTATAGAAGACCCAAAGCTGAAAGTCTCTTAGTTGCTTTTCAAAATCAACCAATCTTCCCTGTTGGCCATGCACTGAATTCACAGAAACGTAAAACAAAAAATTTAACTATACTCCGCCCATCCCTAGTGAAATATGACACACAACATCTATTCCCAGGTAGAAATGGAAAGTGACTACCTTTCAATCCCTAAAGTTTTCCTTAATTCTGGGAAAATGCATGAACTACTTATTTTACTGCAATAATTGCAGACAATACAACCTTGCTGGCAGCTGGAATTCTCTGGTTCCGCTGCAGTGAATAGGATTTTGACTGAGCCCTCCTCGCTATCAGTAATGGAGCATACAAAGCCAAAGAATTTCAACCAAGTCTCCAGCTCTTTAATTAAATCAGATCATCTGCTGTTTTATGGCTGTTTTTCACTCTGCCTTTATCCAACAAGCATAAGTTACCTTTTGAACTATCTTAAGCCTGTGCAGCTTGCCAGCCTTTGGATATTTACCAGGGTCCTTTTCCCCTCCATCCACTGAACTTGCATTTAAAATTCAACTTCGGAAAATAAAAAGCTATACCTCTAAAATATATGAAACTACAAGATTAAGCTTGCTTTACAGAGTTCATTAAGAGTGGATAATAGGAAACCAATAGATGTAATGTATTGTGTAACTGTAGATCTGGTGTATGAATCACAAAAAGTTGGCAAGTGATTGGGAAGATAAATGAAATCTGGCTTGCCTTCACTGCAATGGGAATGGAGTAAAAAGTAGGGACAAAAAGAATGTTTACACATGGTGCCTTTTTCAACTAAATAAAAGCTTGGGGAATAGCTGGTTCATTTCCCAGAGCAATACTTCACTAGAGTCATCCTGTCCTGTTTAAATTTAAATAAAATTTGGGCAGATAACTATTCCAAGCTGCATTTTCCATAGCAATGTCTCTAACAATCTCTTCCATCACAGCTCAAATTGTTCCCCTTAACTGTTGGTAATTTCTTGCAAGTTGCCCTGGTAAGCCAAAAAACTTTGAGAGCATGCCTCTCTTTCAGCAATATTCAACATTTGACGCACTCTGTATAATTCTGGTCTTTTTATTTGAGGAATATAATGGCATTACTACTGGGATGGGAGGAATGCTTGGTAGTAAGTAGCCCTAGAACTCTGAAAGTTCAATTTACTCAAACTGGCCAATTGTTTACCTTACCTACCGGTAGCCAGAATGAGAGAGACTTTAACCAAACCTCTTGCAATAAATACAGAACAATTGTTTATTGTAAATGAAATCTGCAAAACCTGGTACACACAACACAGTTGATCCAAAGTTCCCTCATGAAAAGTTCTGGCGAAAGTCTGGAAGTTCTCCTAACTGGATTTTAATATAGGATGGCCAGTCAAATTCTTCTGGCCTTAGCTTTGCAAGTCCAAATGCAGGCAAGTTGAGGATTCTCTAGCAGCATGCTGAGAACTCCACACACAATTTCAGGCAAGAGCAAAACGAGAGACTTATTCTTCAGCAAGATTGACTTCAAAACCAACAGATTTAAAACTTAAAGATTGCATACACTCCCCACCCCACCTTGCTTTTTTTCCCCATGTTTAGAGAATTTTATAGTTTAGAATATTATGGGATGGAATTCTCCCAAAAAATTGCTAAGTACCAGTCCAAAGATGGGCAGGTTTTATTGAATGGCCATGCTAAATTGACCACAGTGTCAGCAGATTAGCAGAGTAAATATGTGGGGTTACGGGGATAGGGCTTGGGTGGATGGTGGTTCGTACAGAAGACAGGGCGAATGGCCTGATTCTACACTGCAGGGATTTTATGATTCTACTGTTGCTATTAGGAAAAGATTCTCACAGGGAGGACCAGTGTAATTTAGTTCATAATTCAGTCTGTTTTTTTTGAACCCTGAGGCAATTCACATGATTTCTCCCACGTTAATTTTTTTTGGAGTGGAGACCTGAAGATGCTGGCAAGATCAGCTCCTCAGAGATCAAGATACCCTTTTTAAAAGTCATTTCAATCACAAAATTAAGTTGGAAGTTCCTCCTCTCTCCCATGGACATCACAACACTCCACAGATATGGAAAACACCTCGAACTCTTGACCACAGAGGGGTGACCTTTCCCCATTACCCTTCCCCCTCAGGCATGAGAGTGATCCAAAATCCTCACCCCATGCAAACATAAAGATGACTTGCCTATTGCATTTAGGAGTCAACCACGTTGCTTTAAGTCTGGAGTCACAAATAAGCCAGACCAGGTAATGACGGGCAGGTTTCCTTCCCTAAAAGATATTAGTGAACAAAGTGGCTTTTTATATCAATGGTTTCACAATAAACAAACTTTTAATGGTTTTGTGATGAATATCAGATCTTGAATTCCAGTTTTTTTAAATCTTTCACAGGTTGCAGTCCCTTGACAAAGTTCAGGTACACCTTCTCATTGCACAAAGGGACACAATGCTTTTCACCTTTACTTTGTGATCAGAGAGTTTTTTTAAACATTTCAGCCAACAATGGAACATTCGCTTTCTCTGCTGCAATCAATTAACAAATCAACCTTACTGATCAAGAATGCAGCACTCCTTGCAAAATCCTATTAAATGTAATTTGGAAAAACGTTGGAGATGTCACACCCTAAAGCAGCTTCATGTAGCACTGTAACCGCATATGTATGCTTAGCATTAGTCTTTCAACCAAATTGAGCTGTTCATAAAAACAGGACAAACTGAATAGCATAGATAACAGGACAGCGGGACAATGGCTAGCATTGCTGCCAGGTTTGATTCCTGGCATGGGTCACTGTCTGTGCAGAGTCTGCGTGTTCTCCCAGTGTCTTCACAGATTTCTTTGGATGCTCTGATTTCCTCCCACAGTCTAAAACATGTGCTGGTTAGTGCATTAGCCATGCTAAATTATCTTCTTGCACTCAAGAAACAGCCTCATTGAATCTTAACCTTTTTCCCTTCACCCTCAAATTCCACAAGCTTATTATTAGTTCTTAAAAATACATCCATTCTTTTAATATATGAAGTGTTCAAGCCTTCCAATCTATCCCACAGGTGTAACAAAACACTGTCCATTTTTCAAATTCAACAGTGACACATATACTACATTGTGGCTCTTATAATAGTGATACAGGTTGTACTGATATTCCCTTTTATCCACAAGCACCATTTTTGTTTTATGAATTTACACTTTCCACATTTTTGCATCCATAAATATTTACAATACGGTATATAGAATTTTTTAAATAGGAAATGCTGGTAAACTGAGCATTTCATGTTTCTGCTGGTTTATCATCATTGATTTAATTCAGGACCGGTTGTATTCATTCCTTTAGAATGTATCATATCGCAGCACAGAGATTTTAGACATTTGAAAAGAGCATTATGTGGTGTGCTTTTCTGACATATATGTATATTTCTTACATGCACTACTTCTGTTCTAGTCACACATCACATTGGCTTGCACCCAAGTGACTTTCAGAACAGCTTGATTTTGTCCTTAAGTGATGTTTATATATAGACTTACAGTAACAGTCTTCGGAAATCAAAAACATTGGGAAAATTTAAATCTCCACACTACATTTCAGAGATTAACTAACTCAGCACAATGCAGGCATTGAAACTGATCTGAATGGGAAGCATTACAACATGCAACATTAGCCACTGAATCATAAGGAATGCCTCATAGTAATGCACCACTTAGATGCCAAGAAACACACAATAATGACTCAGCATAAAGACACCAGAGTAAATTTAAAAAGCCTGCCTTGCTGGAGGGAGCTTTCCCCACTGGCAACAAAAATGGGAAATTGGGCTCTGTTTTTAAAATTTTAAGCACTTTATATCCAAACTTCTAATTTATAAGGCTTATGGGCAAGACTCGCCACTGGCTGTAACAAATCATAAAAGTTACCCTCATCACCTTTTTCTTTCCCTTTCAGGAGGTAACCACAACCAGATCTGGCAATTGATTAATACATATAAATAGTGGTTTGCTCAATATTGCACATTTTAATTTCAAAATGATGTTTTATGAAAGTAAACTAATAGCATTAACAAGGGGGACCCAGTTGATGTAGTATATTTGGACTTTCAAAAAGCATTTGACAAAGTTCAGCACAAGAGATTATCGTGCAAGATTGGGGGAAAAGTACATTCAAATGGATTGAAAACTGGCTGGGAGAGAGAAAATAAAGAGTAGGAATTAATAGGTGATTTTCAAAATTGGCAGGCAGTAACCAGTAGGGTGCTACAGGGATCGGCGCTGGGACCTCACCTATTCACAATATATTTTAATAATTTGGGTGAGGTAACAAAATGTAACATCTCAAAGTTTGCTATGATACTAAATTGGCTGGGAGGGTGAACTGTGATGAGTATGCAGAAATCCTTCAACATGATCTGGACAGGTTGGGCGAGTGGGCAAATCAATGGCAGATGCAGTAATATAATTTGGATAAACGTGAGGTTACTCACTTTGAAAGCAAAAACAAGATAGCAGATTACTACCTGAATGCCTGTAAGTTGGGAGAGGGCAGTGTGCAGCAGGACCTGGGTGTCCTTGTGCAACAGTCACTGAACATAAGCATGCAGGTGCAGCAGGCAATAAAGGCTGCAAATGGTACACTGATTTTCATTACAAGAGGTTTTGAGTACTGGAGCAGGGATATGCTGTTGCAAGCATACGGGGTCTTGGTAGGGTCATCCTAGAGTACGGTGTGCAGTTTTGGTCTCCTTTTGAGGAAAGATGTTCTTGCTCTTGACATAGTGCAGCGAAGATTTACCAGGCTGATTCCAGGGATGGCAGGATTGATGTAAGAGGAGAGATTTACTAGGTTAGGATTGTTTTTGCTGGAATTCAGATGAATGAGAGAGGGATCTCATAGGGACTTAAAATTCTAACAGGATAGCTTCAGGGAGGATACTCCCAATGGTGGAGAGTCCAGAACCAGGGGTCACAGGATGGAGGTGCGGAGACATTTCTTCACCTAAAGAGTGGCAAGCCTGTGGAATTTATTATTACAGGAGGCAGTTAATGCCAAAACATTGCATGTATTCAATAGGCAGCTAGATATAGCACTTGGGGCGAATGGGATCAAAGATTATCAAGAAAAAACAGGATTAGGCTATTGAGTTGGATGATCAGCCACAGTCATAATGAATGGCAAAGCAGGCACAAAGTGCCAAGTGGCCGCCTCCTCTTATTTTCTAGGTTTCAATGAAAGGAAAAATACTTGGAAAATGGTGCAAAACCAATCATACAAATTGCCAGTTAGCCTCAATGATGAAACCTTGAGAAGTAGATGCATCAGTCGAAGCTGCAGTTCTTTTCACCTGGCTCTAAATAAAGCCCTAAAATCAGATATTGCCTGGTTAAGTAGCAAGGAAACTCATCACTGCACAAGTTGTTGACAATAACAAAGAAACAATGGAAGACTTGTATTTCCAAAAGACTTTTCACAAACACTATTTCAAAGCATTTTAATTATTTAAGTATTTTTGAAGTGTAGTTCTCCAGTGCAATGAAGTAAAAGCAATTGCTTATTGGCTGTCAATGACAAAAGCACAAACTCAAAAGGTTATTTGCCTTTTGACCACTTGCAATTGTATTTTTAAAGATTTGTGTTCTAAATAGATCCACGACAAAAAAGATGTTTAATGAGAGTAAATCTCGAGCTTGGTTAATATCAGAAACACATTCAAGTTACTGAAGTTGCAAGTGACTACAGACAGATTACTAAAGTTTCTCAGCATAATAAATCCCCATTCTAGCAAACAGCAGATTACAATTACCTATTTCAGCTTCACAAACTATTTCAAAAATAGTTAACTTTGTTTGTTAGTCACAAGTAAGGGCAATTTAAAGTATTGCCTTGGTGGACAATCAGAATCAGCAAATTTAGTAATACAACTTTCATGCCCAAATGATCAAAACATAATAAAACCTAATGGTCAGAATTTTACTGCCCCACCCATCACAGAAATCAAAGTGGGCCGCCCTGTACCATGAAAAGGTTCACTGACCTCTGGCAGGATTTTATGGTTTTGGGATGAGTGAGGCCATAAAATCCCATCCAACATGTCTAAAAATTGCTGCAAAGAGACATGTTAAAGCTTTTCACTCATCAGGATAAACACAAGAACGTCAAACTTCAAAAGCAGCAACCATTCATATTTCATGAGAAACAGGTGGTGACTGCTTGGCAAGTCAGCTCTGACCATGAAAAATGCAGTAAAGTTTTGCAACACCAATTTTAAATCCAACCAATTTATTTGATAGTAAATCCGCGAGCTTTCGACACTATGTGCATTCGTCAGGCAAATGCAGTGTGAAATTTGCTTAACTTGTATGAGAACGATTAGATCACATTTATTTAAAACTATGTTTAATTATTCACTTTGACAAGAGACAAGTACAGGCAAGTAGAGTGTAAATTCTGAAACCACTTAACCAAGCATTATTTCACATATGAATGGTAGATTTTCCAAATCCTCATTTCAATCTAAGTACCTAACACATAGGGAACACAGATTGGAAAATTACAGAACAGATTAGCCACCATTTTCCATGTGTACACATTGTATCAGTGTTGATTGTTGGCACAGACAGAAAATTTACTCCTTAATTGCTGGATGTGACCATCACAAGCAAGATCAGTATTTGTTGCCTATCCCTAATAGTCCTTGGAGAAATGATAGTGAACTGCCACCTTGAATTATTTAGTTCATGTTGTGTTGAGCCACTTACAGTCCTGTTTGGGAAGAATGACCAGGATTTTCACTCTGACAGTGAAGGGATGATACTACAGTTCCAAGTCAGGATGGTACATGACCTGGAGTGTTGGTGGATCTTGCAAGTGGTGGTGTTCCTACATCCCTACTGCACATATTCAACTTGGTGATAGAGGTGATGGATTTGAAGGTGTTGAAAGAACATTGGTAAGTTGCTGCAGTGCAACCTACAAAATGGTGTATACTGCTACTGTACGCTAGTGGAGAAAATTAATGCTAAGGTGGTGAATAGGATTCAATTAAGCAGACTACTTTGTCCCAGATGATATTAAGCATCTTGTGTGTTGTTGAGATTACACTCATCCAGGCAAGTGTACAGTATTCAAGACCAATCCTGACAAGCGCTTTGGAGATGGACAGCTTTTAAGGAGTCAAGAGGTCAGCATTAAAAGCAGTTCAGAGAACGTTTACTAAACTAATACCAAGAATGGACAGGTCATCTTATGAGGAAAGATAGGGTAAACTAGGATTGCAATCACTGGAGTTTAGAGGAGGCAACTTGATTGAAAATAAAAGATCCTGTGGGGTGTTGACAGCGTTGATATGATGAAGGCATTCCCCTTATGGGAAAATATAAAACACCTAGGGATTGTATAAACTTAAGGCATCATGGTCATTTTAGACCATGATGAGAAGACATTCTTTTTCCTCAGAGGATAAGGTGATGGGGTGGAAAGTCTTTGAAGTTTTCAAGGCAGAGATGGGTAGATTTTTCATAAACAATGTGGTGAAATGCTACTGGGGACAGGCAGCAAGTTATAGTTAGTTCAGCCATGATCTTATTGAATGCCTAAATGGCCTACTTCTACTCCAAATTCATACATTGTACATACTTAATGTAAAATTCCAGCCTCTGGCCTGCTGTTGTAGTTAAGTTATTTATATGACTACTCCAGTTTAGTTTTAGATCAATGGTAATAGCCAAGTTGATGATAGGGGATGCAATGATGAAACGGCAAGGGGAGATGGATAGATTCCCTCATTGAAGACCATTTAGCACTTGTGAGAGATGAACGCCATTGATACCTACCCAGACCTGAATGCTGTCAATGTTCCGTTGCTTCAGTGTACGTGTTATGAATGATACTGAACATTGTGCACATCTGACATTAATACTGGAGGGAAGATCATTTGTGAAGCAGCTGAAGATGGTTGGGGCCTACAGCAGTCTTCAATAAAAAGCTGCAGAGATGTTCTAGGGCTTTGATAAAATGCAAAACTCTTCCATCCAATGATTTATTAATTACAGCAACTATCCTAGTCAACACTATTCTAAATTAGTTTTTAAACTTACCTCTTTAACATCTAAAAGGCGCCCTGGACACTGATTCTTGGCACGTCGGGCAGTTGCAGGAGACTTGTGATGGGTAATAGTGACAATTCCTGGCCCACTGTGTGTCAGGTGCTTCTGGTTTCCAGGAAGTGGTGGGTTTGAAACCCCAGGGGGAAGTAAAGACAAACTTCTAGCTCTCGTTGAAGATGGAGTAGTCTAAAATGAACAAGAAAAAATTTAGAAGTGTAAACAATTTCTTTAGTCCACAGTCAATTCAATTTAATCAAATCAAGAACCTTACCAGACAAAATACTACAAAAAACTGCCAGAGCAGATACAATACAGGTTAAATACAGAGTAAAACATCCTTTATTTTGCCCGATAAAACACTTCAAGGGCAGATGCAACATGAGTCAGTTAGAATAACTCATTCTCCACCGTCAAAGTTTGGGAATAGCAGTTTTGGGTACTGTCACTTTATTTCTGGACTATTGGCTAAATGACACCAAGTTCAACCAAGTAGAAACTTTATTATCAGGAAAGAGAGGAGGTTTATAAAGCTGGAAAAAAGTTATCAATGCTTGTGGAGGAAATACTATACATGGGGGGATATGTTTACCAATGGATCTTCAGAAGACAACATAAACCTTAAAGAGCAGGAATTGACTATAAGATAGTGGCTAAAGTGACTGTGGCTTCAATTCCATTTTTCTCTCCACTCCCCACAACCTTCAACTCCCTTGTCTATCAGAATCTACTTAACTCAGCCTTGAATACGTTCAATGATCCAATCTTGACTGCTTTCTGACAAAGTGAATTCCACACACTAACAACCTTGAGAGAAAAAAATTCTTAGTTTTAAAAAAAAAAACACCTATTATTCTCAAACTGTGGCTCCTGGTTCTAATCTTCCCTACAACAGGGAACACCTTCCCAGTACCTACCCAATAAGTCCTCGCAGGTATTTCAAGTAGAATATATAGCAACAAACATCACCAAAACCAGACACAGCAATTTTTCAGGCTGCATGCTCTGCTTCATTCCCTAAAATGCACATCAGGAAATCAAAAATGAAATCTATGATGGATAACCACAACTTGCGTACAGTTTCATCAACAACAGCTCCCAGTAATCACAACTCTGTGGATGAGAAATTAGGTTTAGTTTTCTGGAGACCTGGATTTTAATATTGAAGCTTCAGAAAGTGCAGAGAAGGACAAGGAGATATCTAGATATGGGTCCTTTGGCTGCAACAATAGGATAAGTGAATTATGGTTGTTCACCTTGACTCAGAAGAGTATGTTTAACAACAATGACATGTAGTAGACTTGAATTCCAAGAGCATGGGGCTTAGCTGACTTGTGACACTGCTACTAATTGTAGAGCAAAGACAGGTGGGGTCTGTCGCACTTGTAGGACTAGATGTCATTTCAGAAGTACAAGCACAATTCGTAAATGTATTTAAATAAAGATGGCATTTTAACTGGAGATACAAGGGGATGGTAGCAATGTTGAGGAACCAACTCAGGTTGTCAAGGACAAGAATGATGAATGAACAGGACTTCATATGAGATAAAGTTCAGGCAGTGAAGCTTTGTTATAATACCAGGAAAACATTGGGTTAGCTATAAGTGATGAAGTCATGAGGTGGAAATCAAGGTAAGCAATATTGCTTGTGAAGGAGGATGTAGACTCAGAAGCTAAGCTAGACTTCCAACCAGAAGATGAGGTTCTGAATCATTGATTCAACTAGGTACAACTGCTGGCAAGGGGGAAAATTAATCAATACCATCAATACAAAATTAATGCCATCAGTACAAAGTTTAAGTCAGAAGCTAAAACAATGGCTTCATTACTCCAATGTTTCAATGACAGAAACTGAAGGTCATCAAAAACCAACATTGGACAAGCATCTGACAGCACAGTAGCAGAGGAGGAATTGTGATAATGAAGAGTTACAGCAGTATGTTTTTTTGACATACATGCAATTGAATGATTTCTTCAAGAAAAAGCATATAGATGCAGAACACAAAGGCAAAAGATTGATCCTGGTGCTTCTGACAGCAAATGTGTAGGGAAGCAAAGAAAAACCATTTAAAGAAGCACTCCAGATGTGGCTCCATAGGTAGAGTTGAACAGCAAGAGTAATCTTATCAAGTTTTACAAGAAATGGATTGCAGGATCATCGTGTGGTTGACTGTGCTAAAGCCTACATGGAGTTTGAGGAGCACAAGGAATGCACCTCGTCATGGATTGGAATGTGGAATCACATTCAGTGTGATATCCACTTTCCATAACTTCAGCTATGATAGTGCAACATTCAACCCTTTGACATTCACAGTGGGGTCAAAGCAGGGTTTTGTTCTGGTGTTCACAAACTCTGGCATATTTCTGTCTCTGGTGCTAATATATGCCTTTAATTGATACGGAGGATATCTACTTAATACCAAAAACAAGGGAAAGCTATTCAATCTTGCTGAGATCCTAGACAAAAGTGCACCACAATGAATGAAAAAAATCAAAGCTCCAAACAATTAGGAGGTGCTAAGAGAAAAATAAAGAAGGAATTAGAGTTGGGAAGAGGAAGTGGGTAAGAGTACAAATGGATGCAAGGTGATGATCTGAGATGGATTCTGTGATTGACACTGGGACCTGAGAAATCATGTAAGTAGCAAGGTTGTGGAAGTCTCCATAAAAGTAGATTGGAATTTTACATACGAGGGAGATTTTCAGTGATTACAGGAGACCACTGAAGTTGGTGAAGAGACAGCTTAATAGAGTTTAGATGGAGATCAAAATAATTGAGGATGAGAAGTCGCATGCTGCAGCGACCAAGGGAGGAGAATGAAACTTGTGAAGGTGCTTGACGAGCAGGATTATGAGGATTCTGAGAGGTGAAAGGGATGAATTAAAAGGAGATACTCACGAAGAACAAAGGGTGCCAAAGGAGTACGGACATAAACAAAGGTGTGATTTAGTGATAAGGGCAACACTGTCAGTCTTGACCAGCATTCACTTGAAGCTGTAGTCAAGGCAGGGCATGGTTTCATTGAATGTTGACCACCAAATTTCCGTCAAGATCATGTCAATGCCACCATTTACAATAAGCTCATGGATGGCAAGGGGTTTTTGTTCACAAGTGAATGGACATTCTAGAGTGGAATGGTGATAATTGACACGTTGGTAAACTTCAGAGGTCAGCATTAGGAGGGGTGAATAACTCAGGAAGGGCAGTGGTAACATTGTGTCTTAAGAGGGCATAATGAATAGATGGGTACAAGAATGAGTTAGTGGATAGTTAGTATTGTTTCAACTAAAGAGACTGTAATAAGTGCCTTGATGGCCCCTCATGGAGGATACCAAGAGAAACAACTGTAGGCTTATTCAAGAGACAGTGAATCCTGGAAAAATAGCAGGTGCAGGAAGTTTAAAAAAAGTGCTAAAGGATGACAGACTACCCAAAGGGGTTGGAAAGAAAGGAGGTACAATGACAGAGCAGCTTTGGAGATTAAACTGCAATAGAGAAAAAATGAAAACCAGAAGTGAGAACCATAGTCCAGAGCGATAGTGAAATTCACGTTAATTGATACATAGAAAGTTAATTTACACAGACAATGGTTACCTAGCAAGATTGGGATAGAAAAGCAGGTGGAAATATTCAGTAAGTCGTGCAGCATTGTGGAGAAAGTTAGGCAACAACTGTGGAGAAAGTTAAAGTGTCAGATTAGGATACGATATCCTATTTGTCGTTAGATATATCCAGTTAATGAAGTCAGGAAGGAAGAAACTAATAGGAAATCCAAAGTTAAAGTGACAAGTCCTATGCTGGGATAAAGTTCATATATGCATGTAGGACAGAAATCAGCTTGGAGAGTAAATAAGCTGAAAGCAAGATCGGAGGATAGCTGTGGAAGAAAATGAGTCCAAAAACTATTTTAAGGATAGAGGGTGCATTGTCTGAAGCATTCCTGTAGGAATAAAATATACGTTAGGAAGTGTGTGAAATAGATCAGTAGACAAAAGAGAGCGACGATATTGGAAGTCAGAACCAGAAACAGCACAGAATTGTATTTCAGCCTACAAGAACACATTTCTGATCAGGAACCACACAATAGCAAAAAAATATAGCTGAGAAACCAGTAGTTCAGCAGCTGAGTTTTATATTGTAATCACATAGCATTGTGAAATTTGGAAGCCAAATTTAAGCAAAGATTCAGCACTCATTGATGAAAAAGACTTGGCATGATCAGGGGATGAAGAATGCTTCAAGGTAACTTTAAACTTAGAATGAGGCCTACAGCGCATGTGCTTATTACAAAATGATGGAGTCTAGCCAACAGAAAGTAGCATTTCGTAAATAGTTATCACCACCACCTCAAGGGAAATTTGGGATGAGCAACAGCAGTGAACTGCCAGAGATGGTCACAACCCAAGGACGAATAGAGTGTCTACTTTAGATTTCAGCTTTGAAATAACTCCCAAGTATTTATTTTGTTACATTAAGTTTTAACACTGAAAATAATAAACAGACAAAAAATCATTGGCAATCAACACACATACAAAACAATAGAGGAGTGGGTTAAAGACAAGGGGATTCCACAGAGCTGAAAATCGAGACGTTTGACCAAACTGGAGAAAACTAAGCAGGCCACCATGACAAACTCAGACTGTTTCAACAGAATCAAGATATCTGATCACCTAACCTTGATCTTTCAGTAAAATGTAGATAACATTATGACTTTTAAATAGTGTTTTGAACTGCAAATAGATATTTCATGATACTAAGAGCAATTACACTATTATGTTTACAAAAGTTTATTCAGCAGACAGGGTTTCAAAGCCTATAGGGAAACAAGAAGAATAGAACCCAAGAAAAACAACAGGGTGCGAAAACAAGTGATACTGTGAGATAGCAAAAATCATTTTCACACCTAACTATTGCGAAATATTGGAATTGTTACAATTCCAGACTTTAACTGACTCGAAGAACAGCTTTTGAAGTCAGGTTACCAGCACCTAAAGACCTGAAAACAAGCTTTCTAAATGTTGCACTTTTTCACGCAAGCACAGAAGATGCAGCAGCTGTACTTTTACTTCCCCTCTAATCACCATCGAAAGCCCCAAGCATTCCTTCCAGGTGAAACAGTGATTTCAATTTAGTATTGAGTATTCACTACACACAAATGTGGTCTATTCTCCATTCGAGAGTCTGTGCGCGCAAACTGGAGATTTCTGCAAGGTGATCACCCATTCAACTCCCAAGATCCTGTGCTTCCAGTCACCTGTTATTTTAAATTTCCATTTCCTTCTCATGCTGACATTTCTGTACTCAGCCTCTGCAATAGTCGATGCAATCTTGAGGAAAAGCATCACATTTTATGATTTTGCAGCCTTCAGACTCGACATGAGATTCAATAACTGCAAGCCACTGTTTCTGCCTCCATTTTGTTTCTCGTCAGAGTCATCTGGATAACAAAGGATCGTGATGTAGAGATGCAGGTGTTGGACTGGGGTAGTAAGAACTCAGTAAGAATCTAGCAACACTGATTTTAAATCCAACCGATTTATTTGATAGTGAATCTGCAAGCTTTCGACCTTTTTGTCTTTGTCAGGCAAATGCAGTGTTCTGGTCTGCAATAACACACATATCCATATGTGTGCTATTGCAGACCAGAACACTGCATTTGCCTGACAAAGACAAAAAGGTCGAAAGCTCGCAGATTCACTATCAAATAAATCGGTTGGATTTAAAATCAGTGTTGCTAGATTCTTACTGAGTTCTAACAAAGGATCACCCAGACTCAAAACATTACCTCTGTTCTCTCTCCAGAGATGGTGTCAGACCTGCTGAGATTTTCCAGCATTTTCCATTTTTGTTTAATTTCTTTACTTGTCCCATTCCCTTCTCCCAGTTTCATCGAGGTGCTCAGGTTTCCTTCCACCCACAGTCCAAAGATGTGTCGGTAAGGTAGATTGGCTCTGGTAAATGTGTAGGGTTACACAAATAGGCAGGGAGGGGTAGGCCTGAATAAGATGTTCTTTGAGAGTCGGTGCTGACTCAATGCACTGAATGGCCTCCTTCTGCATTGTAGGTATTCTATGTATTTTGTGGATGGGGATTGTTTTGATGAAAGGTCACTTAGAATGTACATAAACATGAAGAGTGCAGGATTTTGTAGGAGCTGTACATGGTAGAAAGACTTTTTACCTGGCTGGGAAATCTAAAATGAGGGGTTAACAGTCTCAGGATAAAGGCTTAATTAATTAGCAATGAGGTGAGACAGTGCTTCACTCAAAAAGGTTGTGAATCTTTAGAATTCTCTACCTCAAGAGGTTTGGGAATGTTGCATTATAGAATATTGATCTCTCAGGGAAGTAAATGTTATGGGGCATAGGGTAGAAAATGGAGTTGAGATAGAAGATTGGCACGATCGCATTGCGTAACCGAACAGGTCTAAAAAGCTATATACTTTTTAAAGCTGAAATATAAAAGCTTCAATTAATTCTATTAGATGAACAAGGTATGTGCAGATTTTAAATTCTATTCAGGAAGCATACACAATACAGCTTGGTTTGCAGCTCTTAAATGTAGGTACAAAAAGTTATTTCCAACTTCCCTAAACTGGAAAGTTAATATTTTTTGAGAGAACCTTTTAAAAAAAGGAATACAGGTAAATGTTGACTATGCTGCAAATCCTCCTACTGATTTTGCTTAAGCTTTCCCATTGGGAATACTTTCATATCTTGCTTTTATCAGCAACAAGGAGAGCTGATAAAGCAGCACAGAAGACCCACAGCATCCATCTGTCAGAACTTTGTCCACAAAAATGTATAGTCCAAGGGTTTCCTCACGTTTTAGATCAACATTTAAAACGGCTAGATGAGAGTATCTCTCAGTTTTCTCCTTATTCCCATATCTTGCAAAGCCAATTCATTTTACACATTGAAGCAAAAGTCCATGGCACTTTGTTACAAATTTTCACTTCAACACCAAAAACAAAAATTACCCTGATGACAACAAAAAATGTCACTCCTAAAATAATATCCATCACATCAGATGCAAATTACAGAAATGCTATTCAAAAAGTCTGAACTATCTTTGATCAATACTACCAAATGCTACAGATAAACAGCTTTTCCGCTCTAGAATGTCATGGATTCTTTGCATCCTGCACAATGATTATTATTCATGGTTAAATAACCTGGTCATTCATTACATTTTCCTGATTTACCAATTACTGGTTAATATAATATGATGCCAAACACAATACTGGACTATCATCAAGGTGAACCACTTAATAAATATTGGAACAAGCAAGACAGAAATTAAGTGGAAACATTGAATATAAAAAAAAGTTCAAATATTCAACCAAAGTTAGTATCTTCACATGTAAATTGTCCTTCAAGATTTTGAAATAGTGCAAAAGTTCAGGTTTTTAATAGATCACGTAATTTAACCCACCCCCCCAACCCCATTAGTACACCTTTCAACAACTATGAGTCAACAAAATTAGCACAAGATTGAAAATACACCCAAGCTGTAATGTGTGTGCTTGGCCACGGTCACGTGCTTGATTATTCAATTTTTAACCTTTAAAAAATTACCAAGGTACATTACTCATTTTTTTTTGAGTTGGCTTTATTTTCCTTCAGATATTCCTTTATTTAAATAAACAAACATTTTATACAACAGGAATATTACAGCTTTAAATGCTAGTAATTTTCACTTCATTTTACAATCTTCCATTGAAGTATACTGCCTGGTACTTAAATTCAGTAACTCTTTACCTTGGCATTATTTTCTGTGTGGTGCCTGGCAGAGGCCTGAAGCTGGTTCACCCAGTATAATCTCTCTTTGGCATCCCCTGCTGCAGTATAAAAAGTAGACATACATTTTAATACAAAACAGACATATAACACTGTTTCCAAAGCAAACTAGTAACAACATATTTGTTCTCAGCATTTTCAGTCGGCACAGCAGTTAGCACTGCTGCCTCAACACTAGGGACCTAGATTCAATTCCTCAGGTCACTGTGTGGAGTTTGCACATTCTCCCTGTGTCTCCGGGTTTCCTCCAGGTGCTTTGGTTTCCTTCCACAGTCCAAAAACATGCGAGTTACATTGACTGAACATGGTCAATTCCCCCTTCATGTCAAGAGGTCTAGCAGGGTATATGTGTGGGATTATCGGGTTAGAGCCTGGGTGGAATTCTGTCGGTGCTGGCTCAATTGGCCAAATGGTCGCCTTCTGCACTGTAGGGATTCTATGAAGACTAATCATCATAAGCACCTATTGATTCTCCTTGTAAATTTAGAACTGAAGCACCAAAAAAAAACAACAAAGGAGGTCTCATGCAGTATGATTTGGTTTTCAAACACAGCAGAAGAATATGTAATGAATAAGGGATCAACTATTTGCTACAATGGCACTCATCACTAGTACATAAAGGATATAATTAGATAACAATGACCCAATTTTTTACTGCCATTATTCAGTTTGGGAAATTATTAAAGACTTTGATCATTTATAAATATCAAATGTCAATTTTTGAACTGCCTTCAGCCTACTTTCTTGGTATATGTTACGATAATTATATAGTATATATTACTTCATTACTTAACATCTAAACATATTCATATGTTGAAAAATGTGCTTTGTCTCCTTTCTAGAACATAAAACTTTTGGTGTAAAATTTTAAAACGTTAACTTTGTTTCTCTCTCTCCACAAATGGCATCTTACCTGCTGAGTGTTATCCCAGATGAGTATTTAACACATTCTAATAACAGACTTCTGTCTGGGCTTTAGTGCTTTAAAAAGATCAGTGCTTCTGTCACAATAGTTCCAAGCGTAAGGTGACAGATGAATTCACTCTCAAAACACCAATGGAAATTTCAGAGGCAACCAGAAGGAAAAAAAATTGACTCCATATATAGGAGACTGCTATGGCAATCGCACAGTCTCACTCATGCTCACAGCTTCAGCTCCCCAATTACAAGTCCCCCCTTTCTCACTCTTGCTGTTCCTTAAGAGACAATCTGTGAATGGAGGAGCAGCAAGGGAATTTGAGATTGGATAAGCTGAAGGAGTTATTCTATCTGGTCCTGCAGTCGCCGTGTGGGAGACTTCAATGAGCCCACAGCAACCGCCACACAGCTTTGTGGAGCTGTTGAGTGTGGCTAGCACCCATATGTGCCAGGTGCAGTATGCTCCCAAAACTAATGGTATATGGTGCTCCACACTGTCAGGGAGGGTGTGCTAGGACAATGTGTTAGCTAGGTGGAACAACAGCACACCTTGCAGCTGTTGAATAAATAGATGGAGATTGGGGGGAGTTCTTGGGCAAAATATCAAATTTTATTTCTTCAGTTTCACAGCTATGTATGCACATTGTCATCTACACCACCACCCCGCTCCCCTCAAAGTCTCCATCCATCTATTTATTTGGAATTCAATCAATTCATTTGTTGAAGCCAAAGTTTCAGGTGGAAACCCCCAGTTGATCTATTAAAGTTGAATCATTCAATCTCAAACTGTCAATTCAGATTCTTCCATGATCCTAAATCTGACTCAATTTCCTAAAATTGTATTTATAAAATGGATTATTTAACTTCCTGACAATAGTACTATAACTGTATTATGAAGTCTCAAGAACGTGTCTATATGAAAAACGAGCCAAGTTAATGTTCTTTTAGTCCACCCAATCTGCCTCATTACAATAATTATGAGATACATTAGCTTAGAAAAAAAACTGAAAAGTATTAAGAAATCAAGCTGATCACTATGATGGTGCTGCAGATTAAATGTGCATATATTCTCATATTTGCACAGTTGGACCGCAGGAAGACATGTTTTTCAACAGGAGGTCTTGAAAGAAAGGAAACTTGAAATTGGCAGAACAAAATCAAATAGCAGAGTATGCTAATTACTTGCAATTAATTTTTTTTTAAAATGGGACTGCAGATGCCAGACACATTCACAATAGGTTACTCTGTGCCAAATAGTTAGAATTTTTATTTTGGAATTACTATGGGAGATTTATTTATAATAAGTTAACAAAAACATCTTACAAAGTCAAAGATTTGTGTATACACGATATTTGTTATTTGTGCTATTTATCTACTGAAGAAAACTCTTATGAAATTCAACAAATATTGAATATTGCTTCTTGACTGTATCACCTAATAATGGTGTTTAGAAAGTAAAATATACCTTGGAAAATCTTAGAGCCCATCAAAAAAAGGTTACTTTAACTCTGTAGCAAACATTCATCCATTATTTTCAGCAACCTGAGTACTATTGTATCCTTCTTTTCTGGCTTGCTATCTTAAGTGCTTTACAATGAAAAATGCTTTACAATAAAGAGGCATTTACCACTGCTGAAAGTCTATTTTGAAGTTTCCATATGCTATTTTCACTCATCATATGTTTAAATAGTATCAAATATTTTACAACCTCTTGCGTATTAAATTTAAGTTTCTATTTAATTGCACAATCAAACCAAATCCTTTCGTTACATCATATATTTAATAGATTTCTTGAGCAGTTTAAAATTTAGATAGTACATCACAACTTAATTTATTTCATTCCCATTGTGTTGATCTGGGAGCGTATTCAATAAATAAACTTTAGTACATAATGTTGTGAACTGCTGCTTTCAAGTGCCTGTTTAGTTAGGAGTTGAGGGCTCAGGACAGGTTAGTAGTATTTCCAGACCACGTAATAGGACAGAGAGTATAGAAGATGGCAGGAATCTAACCTCAGGCAGAGTAAAAAAGACAAGCACAAAAAGTGCAGGGAGATGGTCTGGGGAAGGATAACCAGTTTGTGACAGGTAGGGACAGAGTGTGCAAGCAAAAGAATGCACTAACAAATCGGGTCTAGATAAAAGGCTACCATAAAGACACTTCACCTGAATGCACGTAGCATCCAAAACAAAGTGAATGAGTTGATGGCACAAATCAGTACAAATGGGTATAATCTAGTGGCCATTACAGAAATGTGGTTGCAGGGTGACCGGGACTGGGAACTGAATATCCAAGGGTATAAGACATTTTGAAAGGATAGACAGGAAGGAAAAGGAGTATGTTACAGAATTTGAGGGAGCAAGTTATCTTGGATCTGGTCCCTGTGTAATGAGACAGGTAAAATTAAACATCATCTTGAGAGATCCTCTTGGGATGAATGATCACAATATGGTTGAACTTCTAATACAAATTGAGGGTGAGAAAATAGGGTCCCAAACCAGTGTCTTCTGCTTGAACAGAGGGCAGTACGATAAGATGAGGGCGGAATTGGCTAATGTAGACTGGGAGAACAGATTAATTGGTAGGACAGCTGAGGAACAAATGGAGGATTTTTAAGGAGATTTTTCTCAGTGCTCAGCAAAAATATATTCCGGTGATAAAAAGGAAAGTAAGAAAAAGGGATAACCAGTCGTGGATAACTAAGGAGAGAAAGGAAAGTATTAAATTAAAAACCAATGCGTACAGAGTGGCCAGAACTAGTGGGTAATTAGAAGATTGGGAAAGCTTTAAAAAAAAACAAAGAACAACTAAGAAAGTGATAAAGGAAGGAAAAATAGATAATGAAACTAAACTAGCACAAAACACAAAAACTGATAGTAAAAGTTTTTACAAATATATAAAGCGGAAAAGAGTGGCTGAAGTAAATGTTGGACCCTTACAAGACAAGAAGGGGGATTTAATAATGGTAAACGAGGAAACGGCCAAGACCTTAAACAAGTTTTTAGTATCAGTCTTCACGGTAGAGGACACAAATAGCTTACTGAAAATTCACGGTCATGGGACTGTAGGGGGCAAGGTCATCAAAATGGTTATTATTATTGAAGAGGTAGTGCTTGGTAGGCTAATGGGAATAAAGGTAAACAAGTCCCCTGGCCCAGATGTAATGCATCCCAGGGTACTGTAAGAAATAGCAGAAGTAATAGCAGATGCATTGGTAGTAATTTATCAAAATTCACTGGACTCTGGGGAAGTGCTAGCTGATTGGAAAACAGCTAATGTGACGCCACTGTTTAAAAAAGGAAGTAGACAAAAGGTGAGTAACTACAGGCCAGTTAGCTTAACGTCCGTAGTTGAGAAAATGCTGGAATCCATCACTAAAGAAGGAATAGCAGGACACCTAGAAAAGAATGGTTTGATCAAGCAGTCATGGCATGGATTCGTTTGACGAATTCGTCACGTTTGACGAATTTACTGAATTTTTATGAAGATGTAATGAGTACAGTTGACAGAGGGGAACCGGTGGATATGGTGTTTTAGATTTCCAGAAGGCATTTGATAAGGTGCCTGACAAAAAGTTGCTGCAAAAGATTAAGGTACACGGAATTGGGGGTAAAGTGTTAGCGTGGATTGAGGATTGGCTATCTAACAGGAAGCAGAGAGCTGGAATAAATGGGTGCTTTTCTGGTTGGCAATTGGTGACGAGTGGTAGGGATCGGTGCTGGGGCATCAACTGTTTACCGTATACACAGACGATCCAGAAGAGAGGACCAAGTATAGGGTAACAAAGTTTGCTGATGACACAAGGATGAGTGGGAAAACTAATTCCATTGAGGACGTGGAAAGTCTGCAGAGAGATTTGGATAGGCTGAGTGAGTGGGCGAGGATCTGGCAGATGGAGTATAACATTGGTGTGAGGAAGGAATAAGAAGTGGAAGTGGAAGGAATGAGAGTAAAATGGACTATTATTTAAATGGTGAAAAATTACAACATGCTACTGTGCAGAGGGACCTGAGGGTCCTTGTGCATGAATCACAAAAACTCAGTTTGCAGGTGATCAAGAAAGCAAATGGAATGTTGGCCTTTATCGTGAGGGGGATGGAGTATAAAAGCAGAGAGGTCTTGCTGCAATTGTACTGGTGAGGCCACAACTGCAGTACTGTGTGCAATATTGGTCCCCTTACTTGCAAAAGGATATATTGGCCTTGGAGGGAGTACAGAGAAGGTTCACCAGTTGATACTGGAGACGCGAAGATTAGCTTACGAGGACAGATTGAATAGATTGGCCCTGTACTTGTTGGAGTTTACAAGGCTGAGGGGTGATCTTATCGAGACATATAAGATAACGAAGGGGCTAGACAGAATAGAGGCAGAGAGATTCTTTTCACTTAATAGAAAGAAAACAAGACCGAGAGAACACAGCCTCAAAATAAGGAGGAGTCAGTTTAGAACGGAGTTGATAAAGAACTTCTTCTCTCAAAGGGTAGTGAATCTCTGGAATGCTCTGCCCATTAAAGGCTACCTCGTTGAATATGTTTAAGTTACAAGTAGACAGATTTCTGATCAATAAGGGTATTAAAGGTTATGGGGAGGCAGGCAGGCAAGTGGAATCTAAACAATTATCAGATCAACGTGATCTTATTGAATGACAGGGCAGGCTTGAGGGACTAGATGGCCTACTCCTGCTCCTATTTCTTAGTTCTTTTTTGTTCTTATACATCAATGACATTTTCTTCCTTTGGACCCTCAACGAATAATCACTGAAACAATTACATGATGACATCAACAAGTTCCACCCATCATCAGACTCGCCATGGATTATTCTCCAGAATCAGCTGCATTATTGGACGCATGCATCTCCATCAAGGACTGTCACCTCAGCACTTCACTGTAATGCAAGCCCACGAATAATCTCATTATGCTCCACTTCTCCAGCTTTCATCCTAAACACATTAAAGAAACCATCCCCTGCAGACAAGACCTCCACATATACAGGATTTGCTTAGATGAGAAGGAACACAACAGACACCTCCAGGTGCTGAAAGATAGCCTCGTAAGAACAGGACATAGAACATTACAGCGCAGAACAGGCCCTTCGGCCTTTGATGTTGCACTGACCAATTAGGAACAAGCAATGACCCTCCAAACTAAACCATTCCCTTTTCGTCCATAAATTTATCTACTAACTTCTTAAACGCCACCAAACTTGGCGCATCTACAACTGCCGCAGGCAGGGCATTCCATACCCTAACCACCCTTTGGGTAAAGAACCTACCTCTGATATCCGTCCTATAACTACCACCCCTTAATTTAAAGCTATGTCCCCTCGTGCTAGCTTTCTCCATCCTAGGAAAAAGGCTACCACTGTCCACCCTATCTAAACCTCTAATCATCTTATATGTTTCAATAAGGTCTCCTCTTAGCCGCCTTCTTTCTAACGAAAACAACCTCAAATCCCTCAGCCTCTCTTCATAAGACTGCCCTCCATACCAGGCAACATCCTGGTAAACCTCCTCTGTACCCTCTCCAATGCCTCCACATCTTTCTTATAATGTGGGGACCAGAAATGCACACAATACTCCAAGTGCGGCCGCACTAGAGTTTTGTACAGTTGCAACATGACGTTGCGGCTCCGAAATTCAATCCCCCTACCAATAAAAGCTAAGACTCCGTATGCCTTCTTAACAACATTATCGACTTGATTGCCAACTTTCAGGGATCTATGCACATATACACCAAGATCCCTCTTCTTCAACACTATTAAGAGTCCTACCATTAGCCCTATACTCTACACATTTGTTATTCCTGCCAAAGTGAATTACCTCACACTTTTCCACATTAAACTCCATTTGCCGACTCATCAAATCAACAGTTCCAACATCCCAAAGCTAAAAATCACACTGACCTCCTCAGAAGACAAACACGGGACATGGCAGAGAGTACCCTTCGTCTTTTAGTACTTCCCTGGAGCGGAGAAGTAACAACATCATCTTAAGAGCCTTCAACATGAAGACAACCATCTCGCCAAGACCATCCCGACACCCCACTACTTGTGTTCAAACAACTGCGCAACGTCAAACAGACCATTGTTCACAGCCAGCTACCCAGCTTTCAGGAGAATAGTGACCACGACACCATGCAATCTTGCTACACCAATCTCTGCAAGACATGCCAGATAATTGATACAGATGCCATCTCCTGTCGTAACACATCTACCAGGTACACAGTACATACTCTTGTGAATTGGCCAACGTTGTCTACCTGATACGCTGCAGGAAAGGACGCCCTGAGGTATGGTATATCGGCGAGTCCATGCAAATGCTACAACAAAGAATGAATGAACATTGCTCAACAACCACCACCCAGGAGTGTTCTCTTCCTGTTGAGGAACACTTCAACTGTCACAGGCATTCAGCCTCTGATCGTGGGGTAATTGTTCTCCAAGGTGACCTTCAAGACATTTGGCAACGCAGAATTGCTGAGCAGAAACCAATAGCCAAGTTCTGCACACAAGGACGGCCTCTACTGGATCTTGGGTTCATGTCACAATACCTGTAACCATTTGGCCTGGGCTTGCAAAATCTGACTAACTGTCCTGGCTTGAGACAAATCACACTACTTTAACCTGTACTTAACCCTCTCTCCACTCACTGTCTGTACCTGTAAAGACCTGATTACCTGTTGAGACTTGCATTCCAACCATTATCTTGTAATTGAGTCTATATCTAAATATGTCTTATTTGTGAACCAAACTCTCCATTCACCAGATGAAGGAGCGGTGCTCTGAAAACTCATGCTATCAAATAAACCTGTTGGACTTTAAACTGATGTTGTGAGACTTCTTACTAGGCAGGGATTGATTAGTGCCTTAACTAACCTTTCAAAGCACTTCATGATGATAGATGTCAGAGTTATCAGATGAGTCATTAAGGCACACTGCTGGCTTTTTTTTTGGTATCCCGATAATGGTTGTCTTCTTGAAGCACTCAGGGACCTCAGATTGAGATAGAGGGAGATTGAAAATGTCTGCGAATACCTCTGCAGGCTGGTCCACATAGGGCCTGAGTGCTTGCGTGGGCACCCCATCTGAGCCAGTTGCTTTCTGTGGTTTGATTTTTGAGAAGGTTACACTGACGTCTGCAGTGGTAACTTCGGATACAGGTTCGTCCAAGGCTTTCAAGATGGAGGGTTGACTTCTTGCTTAAAAAGGGCACAAAATGCATTGAGCTCATCAGGGAGGGGATGCATTGGAGCTGGCGATTTTATCTGCCTTCATCTTATAGCCTGTTTTGTCCTGCAGACCTTGCCATAGTCGGCGAGAGTCCGTGCGGCTAGCCTGGGATTCTAGCAAGATAATTCATACCTCTTTAATCTGTGCTTAACCCTCTCTGCACTTGCATTGGCTGTACCTGCAGAGACCCAATTATCTGTTTAGTAGTATTGTCTTCTGGCATCTTTGATGGATCTCCATAGATCGTATCTGGCTTTCTTGTATAGGTCAGGTCGCCTGACTTGAACACCTTAGACCTGGAATTCAGCAGGCAGTGGATGTCCCTTATTCATCCATGGTTTCCAGTTGGAAAACGCGTGGATTTGCTTCTTTGGCACACAGTTTTCTACACATGTACTAATGAAGTCAGTTACTGGAGCGGCGTACTCATTCAGGCTGGTCACAGAATGTTTAAATAGTGACCAGTCTAATGACTCAAAGCAGTCCTGTAGAAGATCATCCGACTCCTCAGACCAACATCGCACGACTTTCTTTGATGGATTCTCCCACTTCAGTTTTTGGAATTGAGTACAAATATTGTAATAATTTTAACCAGAAAAGTTCTAGTTTTATTAGTTGATATATTTCATCCAAGTTCCACAAATGAAATATCAGTGGTGTCCCAAAAGCCAGATAAGGAAAGAAACCAAGAAGCATCAACTTAGTCATATATTTTCCAATTATTCCAATAATTAGGCAAATTTTCTTCAAGGGTCACGGTTTCAATTACTTACTGTGGCAAAGCATCCTGTGTGCTAATAACTTCCTGCATAAATAAATATAATCTAACACCTCTCCTCACTCTTACTGAGGATTCTATGTTAGTGACTCATCAATTCCTTGGAGTAAAGAATCTCTGCTTTCCACCCCAAACTGCTCATTATTAAAACATCACCTTGCAGCTATCAGTGTCAATATACTATTAATCAGTGTACTGCAATTCCCTTAAAGGAATTGCTAGTTATATATGTGGCACTGATTGCACTATAAATAAATAGCTGAAACATTTTGCTGCAAGAGTTTCTTTAAAGCTAGTAAAACTGAGGAAGTGTCTTACAATAAACCAGCTTAAACCTAAAAGAATTGATGGTCTGGATTGATACTCTCAAATTGTTACTTCCATCACAACTATCTGCTCCAATGAAATAATCTCGATCTCAAGTTAAAATTTTTTATAGAATCCTAGAAAATTATGTAGTTTCACTATTCTTTCTCACCTTTTGGATTTTATCCATTAAGCAAGCATTCCCATAAATGAATCACCACACACTTCTATGTACTGGATTACACGAAATGAATATGTATTCTGCTGAATTGCCTAGGTCCAAAGTCTTTCATTACTCACAATCTGTAAAACCCTGATCCTCTGAAAGTTTTGATAGCACCTGTCCAAAATATTTATACATGGGCAAGTAAATGTAAACTCAACATATGCATCCACTATAATCACTTCCATCCCGCTCCAATCCAAACTGTAACTGTTAGCCATAATGATTTGTATTTGGTCACCAGCTTTCAATCTGCGATATTATATTTCACTTGCATCGTTTACTTAAAATTGATGGGACATGGTCATTGCTAGCAAAACCAGCATTTATTACCCATTTGTATTTGTCCAAGGGGCTGGTGATGAACTATTTGCTTGAACCATTGCAGTTCATGGGAATGAAAAACATGTTGTTATGTATGGAGTTCCAAGATTTTAATCTATGACAATGGAAAAAAACAGCAAAATACCAAAAAAGAATAATGAGATATTTGGAAGAAACTTTTAGACGGTGTGCATCTGTGCCCCTGTCCTTTGTGGCAAAGAATACAGGCATGGGGAATTGTTCAAGATGTCTAGCTGAAATGCTGCACTCCTGAGTTTAGCCTTGCAGGTGGTGGATGACTTGTGCCTTGTAATAGGTGGACAGGTTTTTGGAAGTCAAGCAATAAGTCACACAAATTACAGAACTCCCAATCTGAGCTGATCTTATAACCACCAGTATAGTCCAATTAAAATTTCTAACAAACGGTGACCCCCTCCATCCCCATTTCAGTATATTGAGGAAGCATTTAGTGATAATATCATTTCATATCTAGGAAAGATGATTAGACACTTTTTTTTAGAAGTGCTCATATCTGCCATTTGTGGAGCATGAATATTACTTGCCATTTAAATCTTAAACCCAAATTTAACCCAGGTCTTGATGCATACAGAAATCAATTGCTTAATTAGTAATTATGAATATGTAAATGGTCAGAATCCACAAACCAAGTATGGCAGCTATTCAGGATTGTTAGCTCAGTCAGCAATGGTGTCACCAACACTCATGGTGACAGACATTGAAACCCTCCAGTCATGTGCATTCATTGCCCTTTCTGCCCTCAAGTGATTTATTCAAGTGCTGCTGAACACTGCAATTGTCAGCAAACATCCCCAATTGTCTTTACGAAGGGAAGGAATGCCATTGACGAAACAACTGAAAATGGTTGAGCCACGGACACTGTGTTGAATAATTCCAACATTGATGCTCTCGAGCTGAGATGATTTGATCCAACAGCTCCTTCCTTTATGCCAAGTATAACTCCAGCCAATAGAGAGTTTTGTCCCTGATACCCACTTCAATTTTACAAGGGCTCCTCAATGACATGTTCAGTCAAATGCTGGCTTGATGTTACCAACTTAGCGCACATTAGAAAATCAAGTCCTTTGTCTACATTTGGACAAAGGCTGTAAGGGGATCTGGAGATGAACACTTATGGCAGAAACCAAATTGAATATTGGTGCATAATTACTAGTTTAAAGTACCACTTGAGCTTTCATCACTTTGTAGTTAATTAAAACTGCTGATGGGTATAGAACACATGCTTGGAACATTTGACAATATGAAAAATTGCCCATCTTGCCAGAACTTGTCTAGACATGTGGCCAGCTTGGGAGGACAAGTCCATTACCCAACAGCCAGGATATTGTAGAAGCCAAAACTTTTGCTGCATCCTGTTCCCATTAGTTGCTCAGCTGCACAATTATGCACTGAAGTGTGTTGACCTGACCCAATGGTTATGTATCACAGTTCAACTTGTAATGTGCTGACTCTACTGTTTTGTATGCATATAGCCCAAGTATTAAAACTTCATGTTGTAATACTTGTGTCATTAGGACTGCGGCTGCTCCTGGCATACTCTCCTACTTCGCTATGGAACCAGGGTTGGGGAAATGCCAGTGCTATTTACCAGGCCACAAATTTAGACCGTGGTGGAATACAGTTCTGCTGCTATGATCCTGAGCACCTCCATGGATAACTAGCTGCAAGGTGTGTTCTGAATTTATTCATTTAGCATGATGATAATACCACATGGCATGATGTAGAGCATGCTCAAGTTGAAGACTGAATTTAAGTCTTTGCAAGAACTATGCAGTATTTCCTCCTACATACTGTCATGGCAAGCGGCACCTGCAATAAGTAGGTTTGTGGTGACGAGGTCAAGTGGCACCTCTAGCAGCAGATAGTGAAAGAACCCACAAGCCCAATATGGCAGCTATTTAGGACTGTTAGCTCTGTCACAATGGTATCACCAAGCCATTCGTGATGACAGACATTTAAGCTCTCCACTCATGGCCATTCATTGCTCTTTCTGCCCTCAATGATTCTATTTGTTGCTGAACATGGAGTACCACTTAAAGTGTTAAATATTAACACTTCAATAAACGGTGCAGTTGCTTTAAGAGTTGATCTTTGCTGATTGTGATGTCAGTAGGGTGTGCACTTATGCTGCTGTTTTATTTTCGGTTTTGTATACAGTGCAGAGCAGAGAACAACTTTCAATAAAATCGTGTTTTTTCAAATCCACTGTGAAAACCCATGTTCTTTTCTGTCCGTTAAAACCCACAGTTCTAGCATATTTACGACATTACAAAAATGAAATTGATGGTGAGAAGAGTTGCGTTTCATTGAAAAAAGATCCCAAGAAGAAAACAGTGTGGATCCTCACAATATTAGAAGGGAAAAAGTGACAAGATTAAAGATTAAACTGCCACTGCAGGAAGACTCAAATTAAAAAAAAAGCGATCTGTGCTGCTTTTCAAAGAGGGATGACATTCCAGACAGTATCTAGCATATTTGAAAAAAGCTTTGGTGTACAGCTGGGGTCTTTTTAAAAAAGTCAAGTCAACAGTTTTCAGATTTAAAAAGTGGAGCACTGGGAAGACAGCATGTTAATAAAAAAGCTGTCTCAAGTTGTTAGTGCCCGCAAAAGGAATGGAAGGTTAATTAGGATCCTTGGGTCCTTTCAAATGAAGAAAATGAATCAGAGTTCCTATGTAGAGGATTTTCAGTGCTTTGTACAATGAATAAAATTGAAAACTAGTTGTATGTACTAGTTCTAACTCAGTACAATTCAATCCAAAACTTATAATTTGCTCCGAAGCTTGGTTCATCCAGCAAAGCCAGGAGTCACTGAACATCATGAAACAGTTCAGATTCCACCAAAGAAATTAAGTGGAAGGCAAAAAGCTTTGCTCAGTTTGTGGCAAACTTAAAAAGGCTAGCATAACAGAGTTTGCTGGGTCATTAGAAGATATTCTGAGATTATCTAGTTTATGGTCTGCAAAATGAGACTGTCCAAAGAAGATTGCACACTGATCATGCATTGATGTTAAAGGCAGCAGAAGAAATCAGTATCATTGGAACTGGCCTTCGTAGAGTCTTCAAAATTTAGTGCAGGAATGAAGATCCACAAGTTAGGAACTGCCTATATGAAGTCAAAATGGCAACAAGCAGGTTACAGATATACCAAAATGAACCACTGAGCAAGTCATTGCTGAAAGGAAGGATAGTCAATGCAAGAATTGTGGCAAAATGGATCAGATTGAAAAAGCTTGTTGAGCTAGACCAGCTTTCCTGGAGACGAATATTCAAAGAATATGGGTACCTTCAAGATGACAAGTTGCATTCCTCAAAAAAAAAAAATGCAAAGAGTTACAACTGAGGGGAATATCCTGAAATATGAAGAAGAGTTCCAACTGAATGTCTTATTCATACAGGGTGACTCACTTAGATTCTGGGTAATTCTAAAGTTAAGTGGACATCATATTAGGATGGAAGATGAGAGTTTAAAAGTAAGTTGACCTAATTTCCCCCTGGTTTCTGTGGCTTTGACTCATCTTTCATTCCCTCTCCCTGCAACATGAATATCTCCAACTTCCTATGTCTTTTATCTTTGACACAAGTCATCGGGACTCGAAACATCAGCTCTTTTCTCTCCTTACTGACAGACCTGCTGAGATTTTCGTGTTTCTCTTTTGATATTAGGATGGAGGTCGAAACTGGTGCTGCTGCATCTTTAATACCTGAGCCTTTATACAAACAAAACCTGAAACATCTTCCTTTTAAAATCAGCTAATGTGATTTTTAAGGACATACACGAAAGAGATTGTGCCATTAAAACAGTTACATCTGATTAACCTAGAGCTAAGTGGACAAAAGGCAAAGTTGACTCTTCACGTGGTCTGTAGAAATATTCCTGCTGCTTTTGGGAGATTGTGTTTTGAGAAGATAAAGCTTAACTGGAGTGTTGTCAACAGATTGGTTGATACCAAAACACACCTATAGCACCTTCCAGATAATTACAAGCATGTATTTGAAGAAACACTTGGCTCAAGTGAAACAAGGGCTAATAGTCAACCAAAAAAATGTCAGCAAGAGTAGTGCCTTATGCAATTTGCTCCAATGTCAAAAAATTGTTAACAACTTGTAAACACTAGGGTGTTAATGCTGGATATTGCTAATTACATTGAATGACTGGGCTACTTCCATTACACCTGTCATGAAACCAGATGGTTTGGTTACTATTTGTGGTGATTTTAAAACTAATTTCAACGCCATAAACCTGGTTTTGTGTGATCAATATCTGCTTCCTTGAGTTGAAGGCTTGTTGCAGGCTTATCAAGCGAGCAAAAATTCAAGCATATTTACAGATGAATGTAGCCATTGCTTACCATTGTTACGCATGAAAGGTCTTTTTCATTGTAAAAGATTGGAATAGGGCTTGTGCAAAAGGCAAAGATTAATGTCAGATTTTTAGTAGTCTCTCTGATCTACAAGATTACCTGGATGATAATCTAATTGCAAGGTCCAGTGAACAAGAGCACTGAAATAACTTATGACGTAAGTCTTCAAACAAATGGTAGACATATTGAAAAGGGTGTGACATTTTTCAGGAGACAGTCCAATATTTGGATCACGTTATTTGAACCTGAAGGTGGTCATTCAGCACATCAAATCTGCAGCAACTCTCCGAATAACATCTTACCCAGGCTCACCCTTCTATCCTATCCCTATAACGTTGCTCATTCAGCATGGTTAATTAACTTAACTTTTATATCTTTGGACACGAAGGGGCAATTTAACATGACCATTTCACCTAACCTGCACATCAAGCGGGTTGAGGGGGATGTAAAAGAGGTGGGAGAATTGTACTGGTTAAGGAGAATATCATAGCTCTACTGTGGGAGGATGTGTTCCCACCTCCTCGAAATGTTCACACAGCAAGGCAATATGGGTAGAGTTCAGGAATAGGAAGGAAGGTGTAGTTACAATGCTGGAGATTTACTACAGGCTACCCAACAGTCAGCAGAAGATAGAAGAATAAATATATAGACAGATTTTGGCAAGGTGTAATAGCAATAGAGCTGTTGTGATAGAAGATTTTAACTGGGCCTCGATTAGTGCTAGGGGCATGGGTGGGGAAAGAGTTTGTAAAGAGCATCCAGGAAGGCTTCTTGAAATAATATATACTGTCTATACTGGAACTGGTATTAGGGAATGCCAGATGGTTGACATTTCATAAGGGAGCAGTTCTGAAACAGTGACCACAATTTAGTAAGCTTTTACTAAATTTACTAAGATACTGATGAAGGAAACTATAGACCTCAAGTGAAGGTGTTAAACTGGGGGAAGTCTAATTACAACAATATTAGGCAGGAACTGAAGAATGAAAATGGGGCAAATCAACATCTGACACATGGGAGGCTTTCAAGTGTAAGTTGGTAGGGATTCAGGACTGGCACATTCTTGTAAGGATGAAGGATAAGTATGGTAAGTTTTGGGAACCTTGGATAACAAAAGATATTATGAACTTAGTCAAAGAGAAAAAGTAATAATCAAGTCTAGGAGTCTCAGAATACATGAAGCAAGCGTGAATACAAGGAAAGTAGAAAGGAACTTAAATAAAGAGTAAGGAATTAAAAGGGATCACGAAGAATCATTGGCCAGCAAAATTAAGGAAAATCCCAAGGTTTTTATACATATATAAAGAGCAAGAGGGTAGTCAAGGAGAGCTTTGGCCCATTCAAGGGCAAGAAGGGAATCTATGGACAGAACCAGAGGAAATGGGTGAGGTATTAAATGAATACTTCACCTCAGTATTCAAAGAGAAGGACTTGGTGGATGATGAATCTGGGAAAGTGTGTATAGATAGTTTGAGTCGTGTTGAGATCGAAAAGATGGTGGTATTGGGGTTCTTGAGAAGCATTAAGGTAGACAAGTCCCCAGAGCATGACAGGATATATCCCAAAATACTGAGAGAGGCATGGGAGGAAATTGCTGGGGCCTCGAGAGAAATCTTTATATCCTCACTGGCTACAGGGGATGTGATGTAGAGATGCCAGCGTTGGACTGGGGTAAACTCAGTAAAGTTTTGCAACACCAATTTAAAATCCAACCAATTTATTTGATAGTAAATCCACGAGCTTTCGACACTATGTTGTGCCTTCGTCAGGCAAATGCAGTGTTCTGATCTGCAGAGGCACTCATATCCACACAGACAGTTACATACTGCTGATTAGAATGCGAATCCTTACATCTAACCTGCTATTCAAGTGTTAAAGTGGCTAACAATGTGTGTGAAGGAAATCCTGAGCATTGGTTAGAGAATTGTGTATTTTCTCCAGACAGCACAGTAAGTGAGGTTTTTTGCTAATCCAGGCAAGTTACGGGGGTTACAGATAGTGTGACATGAAGCCAAGATCCCTGTTAAGACCGTCCTCATGTGTGCGGAACTTGGCTATCAGTCTCTGCTCAGCAACTCTGCGCTGTCGTGTGTCACGAAGGCCCCCTTGAAGAACATTTACCCGCAGGTCGGAGGCCGAATGCCCATGACTGCTGAAGTGTTCGCCCACAGGAAGGGAACTGTTTTGCCTGGTGATTGTTGAGCGATGCTCATTCATCCGCTGTCGTAGTGACTGCATGGTCTCCCCAATGTACCATGCTTCGGGACATCCTTTCTTGCAACGTATTAGGTAGACAACGTTGGCCGAGTTGCAAGAGTATGTACCGTGTACCTGGTGAATGGTATCCTCACGTTTGATGATGTCGTCCATGTCTATGATCCGGCATGTCTTGCAGAGGTTGTTGTGGCAGGGTTGTGTGGTATTGTGGTCACTGTTCTCCTGAAGGTTGGGTAGTTTGCTGCGAACAATGATCTGTTTAAGGTTGTGCGGTTGTCTGAAAGCAAGAAGTGGGGGGGTGGGGATGGCCCTAGCGAGATGTTCATCGTCATCAATGACATGTTGAAGACTCCGGAGAAGATGTCGTAGCTTCTCTGCTCCGGGGAAGTACTGGACAACAAAGGGTACTCTGTCCACCTTGTCCCGTGTTCGTCTTCTGAGGAGGTCAGTGCGGTTTATCGCTGTGGCACGTCGGAACTGTCGATCGATGAGTCGAGCGCCATATCCTGTTCTCACGAGGGCATCCTTCAGCGTCTGGAGGTGTCTGTCACGATCCTCCTCATCTGAGCAAATTCTGTGTATACGGAGGGCTTGTCCATAGGGAATGGCTTCTTTAACGTGTCTAGGGTGGAAGCTGGAGAAGTGGAGCATTGTGAGGTTGTCTGTCGGTTTGCGGTACAGTGAGGTGCTGAGGTGACCGTCCTTGATGGAGATGCGTGTGTCCAAGAATGCAACTGATTCTGGAGAATAGTCCATGGTGAGTCTGATGGTGGGATGGAACTTGTTGATATCATCATACAGTTGTTTCAATGATTGTTCACCATGAGTCCAAAGGAAAAAGATGTCATCAATGTATCTAGTATATAACCTTGGTTGGAGATCTTGTGTAGTGAAGAAGTCTTGTTCGAACCTGTGCATGAAGATGTTGGCATACTGAGGTGCAAATTTGGTCCCCATGGCTGTTCCATGTGTCTGGATGAAAAGCTGATTGTTGAAGGTGAAGACATTGTGGTCCAAGATGAAGCGGATGAGTTGTAAAATTGCATCCGGAAACTGGCAGTTGTTGGCATTGAGTACTGAGGCAGTTGCAGCAATACCATCATCGTGGGGGATGTTGGTGTAGAGCGCCGAGACATCCATTGTGACAAGGAGTGTCCCTGGTTCAACTGCTTCATGCGTGCTGAGTTTCTGTAGGAAGTCCGTAGTGTCAAGACAAAAGCTGGGGGTTCTTTGTACAATGGGTTTCAGGATGCCCTCGATATAGCCGGAGAGGTTCTCACACAGGGTCCCATTGCCCGATACGATGGGACGGCCGGGTATGTTTGCCTTGTGTATCTTTGGGAGGCAGTAGAGATCTCCAATGCGGGGAGTACATGGAATGAGAGCCCGGAGGGTGTTCTGAAGGTCCGGATCAAAGGTTTTGATCAGAGTGTTGAGTTGACGAGTGTGTTCTTTGGTCGGATCCGCTGGTAACTGTCTGTAGTGTTTCACATTGTTTAGTTGTCGGTACACTTCTTCACAGTAGTCCGTTCTGTTCAGTATGACGGTGGCGCCTCCTTTGTCTGCTGGTTTGATGACAATGTTGCGGTTGGTCTTAAGAGCACGGATGGCCTTGCTTTGTGCTTGGGTGATGTTCGGGACTGTCTTGTAAGTGCGGTTGATGAATCTGGTGTTCACGCACCTCCTGATGGCTTGGGCATACATGTCCAGTCGGGGGCAGCGGCCTTCCGGAGGAGTCCAATTGGATTCATTCCTCTTCGGTTGCTGCACTGCGGATCCCTCTGTCGGCTGTTCTGGTTCATTAGCTGTCTCATTGAGTCCACTATTGGCCTCTTGGGGTTTGTGGAAGAACTCACGCAGCCTCATTCGCCTGATGAATTCCTCTGTGTCCGCTGCAAGACTGATGGGGTCCATTTTGGTGGTGGGACAGAAATTGAGCCCTCGGCTGAGAACTTCGATTTCCTCTGATTGAAGTGTGTAGTCTGACAGGTTAACAATGGACCTCCCTGTGGTAGTGTTATTTTCTACTGTGGTGCCAAGGGAGGCTTGGTTGTTGCTGGTGGCGATGCCGAGTTTTTCAAGTTTCCTGTTCTTGGTGTGCATGTAAATGGTGTAGTTTCTTTGTCTCATCTGCTTAGCAAAGTTTCGCATCTGATCTGCGTCCTGAGCGCAAGTTGAGAATATGTATTCCATTTTACTTTCCAGGGTGCAGCGTTTGCTATAGAGCTGGTGTATGAGGTGATTGAGGAGTGTGAGAGAGGTGCGACGGCAAAGCCTCTCAGCGTAGTCTGTGTTATAGGTTGACCTGAGTGGGTTCGTGATCTGTAGTCCCTTTGGTATCCTGTCTGCTTTCTTGCATCTCTGTAGAAACTTGATGTCTGTGTCGATATGTGCAATCCTCTTGGAGATCCTCTCCACTTGGATCCGGCAGTATGCGGTGTCGATGTTCCAGAGGATTGGAGAATAGCCATTGTTCTTCTTTTGTTTAAGAAGGGTAGCAAGAATAATCCAGGTAATTACAGGCCAGCGAGCCTTACATCTGTGATAGGAAATTATTGAAAAGGATTCTTCAAGACAGAGTTTATTCCCATTTGGAAATAAGTGGGCATATTAACGAGAGGAAACATGGTTTTGTGAAGGGGAGGTCATTTCCATGAACTTGATCAAGTTTTTCTGAGGAAGTGATGAAGGTGATTGATGAGGATAAGGCAGTGGATGTTATCTACATGAACTTCAGTAAGGCCGTTGACAAGGTCTTTCACGGCTGACTGGTGCAGAAGGTGAAGTAGCATGAGATAAGAGGTGAGCTGGCAAGATGGATACATCCTGGCTCGATCATAGAAAACAGACAGTAGCAGTGGATGGAGGGTTTCACATATCATGGCTTATGCCTTTATGAGAAGAATGACTAACAGCTTTTGCTTCTTGTACTCTGGTTCTGTATTAACTATACTCAGCTGGTAAAAGCATGGAGTACAATTTTTGGCATATTTTTGGAAGTTTCATCATTATTTATATGGTTGTCATTTCACATTATTAACTGATCATTGACCATTAACAACTATTTTGGGCCATATAAAGATCAACTTTTGTTAGCTGCTGGTCGATTACAAAGATGGTTACTGATCTTATCTAAGCATTGTAATATAAAGTATCAATAATCAGAGTGCCACACTAATGATTTATTGTGCTTACCTTTACCTTACTGAGCACATATCAAATAGTTTTGCTAATATTCTTCATTATTTACTAGTATATAATTTGCCTGTGACAGCTTCTCAAGTTTAGAGAGATACCAGAAATTATTTCACAGTGGATATGGTATTGGAAGGAACAATAGGTGGAATGCATCTCCCACATGCTAATTTGAAACCAAACGTGTGAAGAAAGATGGAGTTGTCCATCCAACGTGGGTGTGTATTATGGGGAATCCAAGTGATCATTCCTCTAGTTTGATTGGAAGAGTTCTTAAACAACCTCATGAATGATATTCTGGTACATTCCAGATCAAGGAACAAACAGTTAATTTTGGTGGCTAGGTCTGGATGTTCAGATTGAAAAGTGGGACAGCTCCAATCCTGTGCACAAATAAGCAATATACTATTGTTGCCTCCTGTACATCCTTGGGAATGGCCAAAAATGCCTTAGCAATAATTACATGCAAATTTTCCTGATCTGTTTGAGGGTCCACATTCTTAATCTTAACTGATACACACTCAAAATGGCCAGAGTTATCATGAGATCTACTACAACTGGATAAACTATTGACAAACTTCATGAAATTTTAAGATCGGTTAAACTGGAACAGATTGTACGCAATAATACTTCACAAGAGTTTGAGGATTATCCCAAAGTAGATGATATTCAGTATATAAAATCCACACTATCATCCAATCAATGGATTAGCTTCAAGATTCATACAATCCTTGAAATATTCTTTAAAGGCTTCAAAAGAGCAAGGTTCATTACCGCATCACACGAATAGTTTTGTCATCTTATAGAACATGCGACTACCCAAACCTGCGTTACAATTAAGGAAAGTTGAGAACTACATTTGATTGGTTATTACTTCCAGAAACTTCACAGAAGAGCGTCAACAGCCATCTCAATGCTTGACGAGAAGCGTAGGCAAAAAGTTGCTCATTTCAACGAGATCAAATGTTAGCACGTAATTATACCATGGATAAGAAATGGATACTAGCCATTCTTCAGTGAACACAACTCCAAATTCTTACACAGTTCAAACCAAAAATGAACTAGTCTGGTGATGTCATGCTAACGAATTGTCATCTCAAAATGATTTCTCATAACCCTTTCCAGAAGTACCAACTTCTTTAATGCAAAATGTGAATACTACTACAGAAGACTTAGTTGCCTGATCATTGTGTTTATGCCACTATACTGAGTAGCAATAATACAGAATTAGTTTCAAGAAAATTGTCTACTGAAGTTCCATATCATACTGTGTGTAGAGTATTATTGATCCTAATGTGTAATACTGTAATTTGTCGTCATGACCACAGAAGTGAAAGAGGAGAGATGCTGTTATCTATTGTAAGAAAGGGTGCAGGTTACTTTAAGAGCTGGTCACATTACTTGATTGTGATATCAGTATGGTGTGGGCTTAGACTGTTGTTTTACTTTCAATTTTGTACAGTATGCAGAGCAGAGAACAGCTTTCAATAAAACCTATGTTTGTTTGAATCCAGATGTGCAACCATATTTGTTCCTTTCTGTTAAAACTCAGAACCCCCAACATAATTTTCTTTCTGTAATGTTTGAACTATGGACAGCCTGCAACTCCTAAGCTGCTTCTGTTCAGTGGAGCACCTCAGAAAAAGAAGAATGATGCAAGCAGACTTGTATCTTTTTCCCTTCTGCTAGAGGCAAGTGAGTTTCAATAACATGATACTATAGAACTTATGGCCTTCAGATTGGGGTCAACCACTTGAATTGTGGTCATTGCCTTCATACATAACACACAGGCCTCATTCACAATTAATCATTTTGAATTTTGTGCAGAAAACCCATTATTATTTTGACAATTACTTAAGTTGATTTAGTAAATCTAGCGAAATTTTTAAAATTAGATTAAGAACTTATACAACATCTCAGCTAGCAAAAATGTAGCTGTTTTCAGTACCTCTGAGTTTATACAGTTCACCACTGGCAGCTTGAACTATAAACATGTGAGAAACTTCATCACTGGGAGAGATCAATGCACCAGACAAATGCAGAACTCCTCGTGGCTTCTGACCTTTGAATTGTTCGTTTACGAAGTACTGCAGCACACCCAACTCGCAGTTCAGAACAAAATACCTGCAACAAAAAAAACAGTTCACATGAACGTATATATTACATGACACCAAAGATATGACATCAAATTATACATAACAGAGATAGACTTAAATTACCAGGCTGCATATATCCCATAAAACAAGATTCAAATACAGTAAACTGATTAATTTTCAGGATGAAGAACGCAGTCGAGAACAATGAATATTTAACCACAATGTTGTAACACTGCGTCCAGTTCTGGTCACCTTACTACCGGAAGGATGTGGAGAGTCTGGAGAGAGTGCAGAGGAGGTTTACCAGCTTGCTGCCTGGTATGGAAAGTCTGAGTTACGAGGAGAGATTAGACAAATTGGGGCTGTTTTCCCTTAGAAAGACATAGACTTAGAGGAGATCTAATAGAAGTGTACAAGATTATGAGGGGTATGGATAGAGTAAACAGGGTTAAGCTTTCTCCTAGGATGGACTCAAATAGCACAAGGGATCACGGGCTTAGGGTGAGGGGAGCAAGATATAATTTGGATGCTAGAGGGAGTTTTTTTTTTAAAACACAGGGTGGTGGGGGTATGGAATGCGCTGCCAAGTAAAGTGGTGGAGGCAGGCAGTCTGGAGTTATTTGAGATATACTTAGATGGGCACATGAACAGAATGGGAATGGAGGGGTATAGAAAACTGATTTAAAATAGGGATCGTGAGCCATTGATGTACTTGTTCTTATCCTACAGGGCTTTGGTCCACCTTGTTGTCTAACACGGGACATACACGTGATGGGTCATGAGAGGGCTGCTCTTGGATTTTTTTTTTTGAGAATCCTAGTGCTTCACGTTGTTAGTGTACGCTTGACCTGGACCATTTGATGGGCAACACGACAGCTCAGTGACTAATCGCTGTGCTGTGCAGATACATGGATTTGGGCCTGTGTCTGTGGGAGTTTGTGCATTCTCCCTGTGCTGGCGTGGGTTTTCTCCGGGTGTTCCGGTTTCCTCCCACATCCCAAAAATGTGTTCTTACGCTAATTGGCAAAACAAATTCTCCCTAAATTGTCTCAAATTTGATTTTTTAATCCATAGATCTATAAACATAGATACAGATTATGGGTAGAGATGGGAACATGGGGTGGCAGCGTGGGCTTGTTGGGCCAAAGGGCCTGTTTCCTATGCTGTTTTGTTCTTTGTTCTAAATCACAATGAAGTAATAACCAGACAGTTCTTTCCACCTCAGTGAAATTCCATTGTTCCAGTGTACTTCTGTACACTTGCCTCTCAATAACTGACTTTCAAGGTAGTCAATTAGGTGCAGAGAAGGCTGCCAGTTGTGCTTTTTTAGTCTCTGGTAGCTCCAAATTGAATTTATGAATGAACACAACGATGTTACACATGTCGTCTCCTAGCCTGAGCCTGAATAGATTTCTGCACTGTTGAACTGGCTAAGGTAAAAACCAACTGCAATAGGATTGTGCAGCACACTATTTGGCAGTACCTTCAAAACAACTCAAATCTAAGCATAACATGCAACTTTCAACAGGCAGAAAAGATAAAATACTGTGAATGCTAAAATTCAAAATAAAAAACAGAAAATGCTAAAATCCTCATCAATTATCTGCAAACAGAGAAAATATTACAAATTGATGATGTTTAATCAGAACTGAGAAGTTAGAGATGTAATAAGTTTTGAACAAGTGGTTGGTGTGACAAGGGCAAAAGAAAATCTGTGATAGGATGGAAGGGATTAAATAATGAAAGGAGTTGATCATATAATTCCAAAGAGAATGGTAATGAGACAAGAAGATTAACAAAAAAATGCGCTTCAAGTGAGTGTACTGCTGTCTGAAAGTGAAGAAAGAGAAAAACAAAAACATGAAAGAAACAAAATGAGGTCCAAAATTGTAGAACATAGAACAGTACAGAACCTTTGGCCCTCAATGTTGTGCCAAGCTATGTCCAAACCCAAGATCAAGCTATCCCACTGACTATCATGTGTCTATCCAATAACTACTTGAAAGTTCCTAAAGTGCCTAACTCCACTATCACAGCAGGCAGTCTATTCCACACCCCAACAATTCTCTAAGTGAAGAATGTACCACAGACATCCCTCCTATCTCCCACTATTAACCTTATAGTTATGCTCCCTAGTAACAGCTACATCCGCCCAAGAAAATAGTCTTTGCACATCCATTCTGTCTATCCTCCTCATCATCTTATAAACCTCTATTAAGTTAAGTTATCTCTCATCCTTCTCCACTCTAAAGAGAAAAGCGCCAGCTCCCTCAATCTTTCTTCATAAGACCTATCTTCCAAAGCAGACAGCATCCTAGTAAATCTCCTTTGCACTCTCTCCAATGCTCCCACATCCTTCTTTTAGAGGTGACCAGAACTGCACACAATATTCCAAATGTGGTCTCACCAACATCCAATGTAGCTGCAGCATACCCCCACGGCTCAAACTCAAACCCTCTGTTAATAAACGCTAACACACTATAAGCCTTCTTCACAGTTCTATCCACTCGAGTGGCAACTTTCAGAGATCTGTGGTATAAACCCCAAGATCTCTGTTCCTCCACATTCCTCAGAACCTTGCCGTTGACCCGGTAATCCACATTCAAGTTTGTCCTACCAAAATGAATCACTTCTCATTTATCAGAGTTAAACTCCATCTGCCACTTTTCAGTCCAGCTCTGCATCCTATCAATGTCTCTTTGCAGCCTGCAAGAGCCTTCTAACTCATCCACTACTCCACCAATCTTGGTGTCATCAGCAAATTTACTAAACGACCCTTCAGCCCCCTCTTCCAAGTCATTGATAAAAATCACAAATAGCAAAGGACCCAGCATCTGACCCCTTGGTAAACCACTGGTAACTGGTTTCCAGTCTGAAAATTTTCCTTCCTCCACACCCTGTGTCTTCTATGAAAGATGATGTAGAGATGCCGGCGTTGGACTGGGGTAAACATAGCAAGAGGTCTGACAACACCAGTTTTAAATCCAACCGATTTATTTGATAGTCACAATTGGTTGGATTTAAAACTGATGTTGTCAGACCTCTTTCTATGAAACAGCCAGTTACTTATCCAATCAGCCAAATTTCCTTCTATCCCAGATCTCCTTACCTTCTTCATGAGCCTACCACAGGGAATCTTATCAAATCTTTCCAAGTGGTCATAAATCCTAGCTCTCAGGACCCTTTCCATTAACTTACCAACCACCAAAGAAAAGACTAACTGGGCTAAAATTAACAGGGTCTTTCCAATTTCCTTTCTTGAAGGGACGAACAACATTCACCACTCTACAGTCCTTTGGCACAATCCCCTTGGATTGTGAGGACCTAAAAATCAAAGCTAAAGGCTCCACAATCTCATCCCTTGCCTCCCAAAGTATTCTAGGATGTATCCCATCTGGCTCAGGAGACTTACAACCCTCAGGTTTTTCAAAATTGCTAATACATTTTCCCTCAAAACATCTGCCTCCTCCATCCTATCAGCTTGTATCACGCATTCATCCACAAAAACATGGCGCCTTCTTAGTGAGCACTGAGAAGTATTCATTCAATGCCTCACCTATCCCTTCTGATGTCAATATCGCATCTGCAAGGCTGTAAAATGCCTATCCAAAAGATGAGACGTTGTTCTTCAACCTTATATTCAGCTGCAATGAAACAGTGCAGCAGGCAAGACAGAGATGTCACAATAAGAGCAGGATGGAGAATTAAAAAGAATAACAGACCACAAGAAGTTCTGGACCGTGCTTTTGGTTTGAAGGAGAGAAGAGGACAGAAACCCAATGTAACTCAGCAAGCACAGAGGTAAAAGCATGAACAGGACTTTGTATAAGTTAGGTCATGGGAAGCAGTTTTAAATTACCTCCAGTTTACAGAAGTTAGGGTATGGAATGTCAGAAAGAATGCAAGGTACGTTTACAGGCAACGAGGCACAAGTGAGACAGGGATAAAGTTAAGCAATTAAGTCTGCAGCTCAAGAAATCAAATGCGACGCTGAGGCTGCAAACAAGATGATTCTGCTTTAGCCTCAAGACAGTTGGCAGGGGAAGGAATGGCATCAATAGCTAAGAAACACAATGGTTTCAGTCTTCCAAAATTTAATGGAAAGGAATTTCTGCTCATCTTGTACAGGACACAAAATTAGCAGTCTGATAATTTATCAACAGCATGGGAGTCAAGAGAAGTGGAAATGGGCATCATCAACATATGTGAAAATTAAGTGCACTTTCTGATGATGTTGCCAATGAGCAGCACATTGATAAGAAACATGAATGGACCCAAGGTCACCAGATGCAATAGTGCAAGTGCAGGAAGCCAGTGCAAGTGATGTTCTGTCAAATTTTAGATAAAAATGTGATAGCAGTTCCACCAAGCTGGATAACAGATGGTGTTGGAAGAGGATGATGTGTCAACTGTATCAAAACCTGCAGAGGAGATAATTAACTTTTCAGATGTTATTTGTGACTTTGAATAAAGTGTTTCAAATGTAGCAAGACAGAAAACAAATTGAAGGGATTCAAACAGAGAGCTCCAGTCAAGATTGGAACATGTTCAAAGATTTGAGGGGAAGTATATTTTAGATGAGATGATAGTTTGCAAGGAGGCAGAGGTCAAATTTTGGTTTACTGAGGGGAAGGATAATGATGGCGGATTCAAAGGAAGAGGAACTGCACCTGAACAGCAAGAACTGTTAATAATAATGGTTAACATGGGGACCAGGCGGTGGGTCTCATGGATAAGATGTTCTTGGCATACGAATGAGGTAAGATGAATATTCTGACATGGATGCAGTATAGCTTTAGAGGAAGTTTGGTTCGATGGGCTGATGAAGGCAATAAATCAAATATGCTCAATCTTGGGATCAAAAAAAAAATCCACGAATTCCTCACATTTATGTTAAAGGGGAGAATAAAGTCAGCCATTAAGAAAGTTTGCAATGGAGGAAAAGCAGCCAGAGCTTATCTTTGCATTCCAGGATGACCCGAATACTGAGCGGCTCAGAACAAGACCCAATTGATCTTTATGACATTGCTCATCAAATTTCAAGTCTGCATCCCCTAGACTTGGGGGAAAAGGAGAAGTGGGGCATGCAGACAAACGACGACGAGAGAATAATGTTGCGTTGGGGACAGGGCTAATGTGAAGATAAAGTAAACCAATAGCAATAAAATATTGTGATGAATGAAACATGAGGCTAGACAATTGGGATTTTGAAAAGGCAATAAGGGAATTAGGGATTATGTTTTTCTGAGGCAAGTACAGAAGGAAACAGGGTTGGGGTAGGTAAAGGCAATGACCAGGGATGCTCTTAACAGTGACTGATAATAGTGAGACCAGCAAAGCCACATGAAGTGGCAAGATCAAATATGAAATCAACAACAAGGGTTGGAGAGGTTACATGATGCAAGAGACAGCAGGAGAGACAGATTGAAATCAGCTAGAATGAAAAATTCAATGCAGAAGCAAAAAGAGGAAAACAGTGACGATGTCCATTTTTAAAAATCCATTCGTGGGATGTGAACATCACTGGCAGGACATTTATTGCCCATCACTAATTGCTCAAAGGACGTTTAAGAGTCAACCACGTAACAGTGGATCTCATTTGGTATCAGTTTAAGTTTTATATTTCTATGTGTGTGTGACAAGGGTTAAATCTTTGTTTAACATGAAGCTAAGCTAAAGGTGCCTGTATGTCTACAGGTTTGAGTTTCACAAACTTTGTAATTGTAATTAAAAGTTTACAATGTAAAAACAATTTTTAAAAAAAAACTAAGCTGGAGCTTAGCAATCAGAGGCCAACAGTGAAGAGTAGAACCAGCTGTTTTCAGCTGGAACCAGGTAACTCAAGAAGTAAGATGCTGTTTATAGAGGTTGCCAGTACAAGCACGACAATGGAGTAAAAGGACAGAAAACAAATTCTCAGAAGCTAAATAACTGTCAGAAATCAAGGAATAAAAAGAAACCCAGGAAGACCGAAGTCAAAGGGATGAAAGAACTGCAATCTGAACAAGATACTGTTCAAAAGAAAGGGACAGAGGCACTCCCAGTTAAAGACAGCACTATAAAAAGGTGCAGATCTAGAGAAGCTCAGCAGAAGCCAGACAAAAAACAAAGAACAAAACAGTACAGGAAACAGGCCCTTCGGCCCAACAAGCCCGCACCGCTACCCCGATGTTCCCACCTGTACCCATGATCCCTGTTTACGTTTATAGATCTATGGATTAAAAACCAAATTTGAGACAATTTAGGGAGAATTTGTTTTGCCAATTAGTTTAACAGCACATCTTTGGAATGTGGGAGGAAACCGGAACATCCGGAGAAAACCCACGCAAGCACAGGGAGAATGCGCAAACTCCCACAGACACAGGCCCAAATCCATGTATCTGCACAGCACAGCCATGGTCACTGAACTGTCGTGTTGCCCATCAAATGGTCCAGGTCAAGCGTACACTAACGATGTGAAGCACTAGGATACTCTCAAAAAAATCCAAGAGCAGCCCTCACGACCCATCGTGTGTATGCCCCTTGTTAGACAATAAAGTGGACCAAACTACCTGTAGGATAAACATCAATATTATCTATTTACACACTTCCCAGGGACTCCCAAGGCTCGTGATCCCTATTTTAAATCAGTTTTCTATACCCCTCCATTCCCATTCTGTTCATGTGCCTAAGTATTTCTTAAATAACTCCAGAGTACCTGCCTCCACCACTTTACTTGGCAGCACATTCCATACCCCCACCACCCTCTGTGTGAAAAAACTCCCTCTAGCATCCAAATTATACCTTACCCCCCCTCACCCTAAGCCCGTGAGCTCTCGTGCTATTCGACTCCATCCTAGGAATAAGCTTAACCTTGTTTACTCTATGTATACCCCTCATAGTCTTGTACACCTCGATTAGATCTCCTCTAAGTCTACGTCTTTCTTAGGAAAACAGTCCCAATTTGCCTAACCTCTCCCCGTAACTCAGACCTTCCATACCAGGCAGCATCCTGGTAAACCTCCTCTGCACTCTCTCCAGAGTCTCCACATCCCTCCGGTAGTAAGGCGCCCAAGAACCAGATGCAGTATTCCAAATGAGGTCTAACCAACGTTTTATATAACTGCAACATTAAAGGGCAGCTCTTGAACTCTATACCCCTTCCTATGAAGGCTAGCATAGCTTTCCGTTGAACAGTGATTAAATACAAATCCTTGTGTGTCATGTTCCTGAGAAGAATTATAACTCCAATAGAGACATGAATCTCAGTATTTGTGAACAAAAAGACAGCGATTGATTAGTGCCTGTCCTTGGAGTTTGTGACTAAAAGCATGATTACTAGCAGGATCTCTATGGAGAGACAATAAAACATTGGCAACAGTAATCCAGGGTAAACCACTGTAGAAGCAAGATCCTGAATCTGGGACTTGGGTTTTGCTTCAATGCCTATCAGCAGAGAATTTGATCAGTTCACCTTGCCACAAGTAATACCTCCAAGGTCAATTTGAGTTTGGATATTTTGTGAAGCTGTGATACCCTTTGGATAATTGTGTGTAGAACAGTAGGTCAAAGGTTAATTGCATTGTGTACAACAAAGTCAGAGGTTAAATGCTTTGAGTATAACAAATTTTGATGTCTAGCAAAGTTCTGTGATAACTTGTATAATAAAGGAGATTTGTTGCATAATAATGAGAATTTGAGTCACAGGATCACCTGACCAGAGTTCAAGAGCAACAGTGTCAAGTGTTGAAATGGGCTCTTCAAAAGATGCCAAGAGATGCATTGAGGGACATGAGAGCAAGAGGAATGTATCACTACAAAGAAACTTTGTTTGAAGTCAACAAAGTGGTGTTATTCGACTCCAGGTGTTTTTAAAAAACAAATAAGCTTTTGTCAAAAGATCTTCGTGCCACAGGTTACTCAAGCACATTGACAGGTGCATAAAGCTAACTTAAATGTGATGCATCTCTCTACCTTGCACTGTACTTTGCCAACACTCAACTATATTCACTAGGTCAATTTTTTTTTAAAGAGAAAAATAGTTTGAATTTAAATTGGAAAATGCAAATAAAAATACTGACCAAATGCTTGGAACTAGAAGTGGGGATGCAATTCAGGGTTAATGGCAAAAACTCAAGTTCAGAATATTTTTAAGGTCTATTACTCTGTAAATGGGCAACTGCAAAGCAGTGAAGACAATAAAATAGAATGTTCAAATTTATATTATAGATACAAATGAAAACAAAATGAAATAAAATTTGTAAATTTTTAAGACAGACAACCACAAGTAAATACTTTTAATGTTGTAAAAACAAAGCGAGTGACGCAGCTAGAATCATGTACAGAATTGATTTGGCAAAAACAAAAATAAGATGACTTGTACACAGGTGGCAGTTTTTTCCTCCGGAATTTTATATAAACTATACTTAGCTCAACATCACAATAATCTCTCTCTTTTAGAAATTAATTCAGCTCCAACTCAATTATTATTGCTTACTTAATTTGCTTTTGGAATACAAACTTTGCCTGTATATAGTTTTTGGAAGCTTTTGAGTCAAGCAAGTTTTTGTTATGAGCAGCTGTTTGATGCATAAGAGTCATGATGTAGAGATGCCGGCGTTGGACTGGGGTAGTAAGAACTCAGTAAGAATTTAGCAACACCAATTTTAAATCCAACCAATTTGATAGTAAATCTGCGAGCTTTCAACACTCTCGTGTCTTTGTCGAGCAAATGCAGTGTTCTGGTCTGCAATCACACACATATCAACACAGACAGTCACAGATTGCTGATTAGAATGCGAATCCTTACATCTAACCTGCTATTCAAGTGTTAAAGTGGCTAACAATGTGTGTGAAGGGAATCCTGAGCATTGGTTAGAGAATTGTGTATTTTCTCCAGACAGCACAGTAAGTGAGGTTTTTTGCTAACCCAGGCAAGTTACGGGGGTTACAGATAGTGTGTCATGAAGCCAAGATCCCTATTAAGACCGTCCTCATGTGTGCGAACTTGGCTATCAGTCTCTGCTCAGCGACTCTGCGCTGTCGTGTGTCACGAAGGCCCCCTTGAAGAACATTTACCCGCAGGTCGGAGGCCGAATGCCCATGACTGCTGAAGTGTTCGCCCACAGGAAGGGAACTGTTTTGCCTGGTGATTGTTGAGCGATGCTCATTCATCCGCTGTCGTAGTGTCTGCATGGTCTCCCCAACGTACCATGCTTCGGGACATCCTTTCTTGCAACGTATTAGGTAGACAACGTTGGCCGAGTTGCAAAAATATGTACCGTGTACCTGGTGAATGGTATCTTCATGCACAGGTTCGAACAAGACTTCTTCACCACACGAGATCTTCAACCAAGGTCATATACTAGATACATTGATGACATCTTTTTCGTTTGGACTCATGGTGAACAATCATTGAAACAACTGTATGATGATATCAACAAGTTCCATCCCACCATCAGACTCACCATGGACTATTCTCCAGAATCAGTTGCATTCTTGGACACACGCATCTCCATCAAGGACGGTCACCTCAGCACCTCACTGTACCGAAAACCAACAGACAACCTCACAATGCTCCACTTCTCCAGCTTCCACCCTAGACACGTTAAAGAAGCCATTCCCTATGGACAAGCCCTCCGTATACACAGAATTTGCTCAGATGAGGAGGATCGTGACAGACACCTCCAGACGCTGAAGGATGCCCTCGTGAGAACAGGATATGGCGCTCGACTCATCGATCGACAGTTCCGACGTGCCACAACGATAAACCGCACTGATCTCCTCAGAACACGAACACGGGACACGGTGGACAAAGTACCCTTTGTTGTCCAGTACTTCCCCGGAGCGGAGAAGCTACGACATCTTCTCTGGAGTCTTCAACATATCATTGATGACGATGAACATCTCGCTAGAGCCATCCCCACCCTCCCACTTCTTGCTTTCAGACAACCGCATAACCTCAAAACAGATCATTGTTTGCAGCAAACTACCCAACCTTCAGGAGAACAGTGGCCACAATACCACACAACCCTGCCACAGCAAGACATGGACGACATCAAACGTGAGGATACCATTCACCAGGTACACGGTACATACTCTTGCAACTCGGCCAACGTTGTCTACCTAATACGTTGCAAGAAAGGATGTCCCGAAGCATGGTACATTGGGGAGACCATGCAGACACTACGACAGCGGATGAATGAGCATCGCTCAACAATCACCAGGCAAAACAGTTCCCTTCCTGTGGGCGAACACTTCAGCAGTCATGGGCATTCGGCCTCCGACCTGCGGGTAAATGTTCTTCAAGGGGGCTTTCGTGACACACGACAGCGCAGAGTCGCTGAGCAGAGACTGATAGCCAAGTTCCGCACACATGAGGATGGTCTTAATAGGGATCTTGGCTTCATGACACACTATCTGTAACCCCCGTAACTTGCCTGGGTTAGCAAAAAACCTCACTTACTGTGCTGTCTGGAGAAAATACACAATTCTCTAACCAATGCTCAGGATTCCCTTCACACACATTGTTAGCCACTTTAACACTTGAATAGCAGGTTAGATGTAAGGATTCGCATTCTAATCAGCAATCTGTGACTGTCTGTGTTGATATGTGTGCGATTGCAGACCAGAACACTGCATTTGCCTGACGAAGACACGAGAGAGTGTCGAAAGCTCACAGATTTACTATCAAATAAATCGGTTGGATTTAAAATTGGTGTTGCTAAATTCTTACTGATGCACAAGAACCAGATTTAGCTCCTCAAATAAAATCATAAAAACAATTCAGCAAGTGAGCAATCTTAGAAATTATTTGGTAAAATTTCATCTAAGTGTTTTAACAGAGAGAAAATAAGAGTGTTCTGTGCCAACCTCTTCGCGGTGCTCAGCACTGCGATCTTTCAACGCTTAGTGCAACAAGAGAGGCGCTGTGCAAATCACATCCACACGGATGCACCGGGTGTGTGATTCGCCCAAAGTAACTGCAGCTGTGCGCCATTAAGGCGCAGCTGCACTTAAACACTAACAATGCACCCACATCCATGCCAGGAAGATGGCATCTCGATCAGCTCCATGATTTATGAAGGTGAGTTAGGATGACTGTTGGACACTGTGGAACAGCAGAAGGAGATCTCTCCTCCAGACAGTTGGTGACCCAGCAATGTAGCCTGAGCAGCAGCTGTCAATGCCCATCTACTGACACAGAGGATCAGAGGGCCAGTGCTGCAAGAAAAATGAATGACTTTGTTAGAGGACCAGCTGGCCCCCAGCCAGGTGCCAAGGCCACTGGGATCAGTTCTCCAGGAGCTGCTGGAGATGCCGAGGCAACACCAGGATTGCAGGAGGAACTCTTTACCAACACTGCAGCAATCACAAGGTTATGTGGAGGAGTCTCAGTCTTCTGATGCACGAGGTGCTGCCAGGTGGTACTCAGGCCAACACAGCAAGGTTGACAACTGCAGTGGAGAGCCTGAGGCAGAAAGTGGTAGCCATCGGTGGTGGATCCAAGGCATGGTTGGGGGCTTCGAGAGAATGCTGGTGGCACAGCGGCCAAGGCAGCGGGCCTGGAGAGTCCCAGAGGGGACACAGTGGGACTCAACAGCATGGCCTGTTCTCAAAGAGCTATTATTAAAGGGATATATAGCTTGGTACAGGCTCAGAGGGCCATTGCCGAGGGCTCACACACCATGGGGCAGATGCACTTGAACCTCCAAGACTGGAGGTGATGCAGAGGCCTCCTGAACTCACTTCAGCTGCCCCATCATCTTGTGGAGTGCGTCAGGTTCCAGAGAGCACATTAAGTGAGGAGGAAGCACATGAACCCATGCCAGGGCCTTTCACCCAGGAATCCCCAGCCATTCCCAGCCCTTCTTACGCAAATACATCTCATGACCAGTGGGCTGTGATCCCCAGTTCAAAGCACCTATGCCACACTCCTGACTGCCATGGTACTCCAAATGCTCATATGAAAATGCCATTAAGGATTAAGAGGTCACCAGCCCCCACCGCTGATGGGAGAATTCAACAGTCCGAGCTCCTCTGCTCCAATTGCAGCAGTGAGGCCTCAGCAACACAATAACAAACAATATTGGATGGCATCCCCAGCAACCATCAGACCCAAGGACCGCCTCCCCCAAACAGCAACCCACCCAACCTTTGGGGAATTGGGTCACATGGTGGTGCCAACCCTCACTGTACCAATGTGGGGCTGTACCAATGTGCACTCATCACAGGTCTGGCTCCCACCTGTTTTGCACCAGGGCAGCATCACAGCATTCTGCATAACAAGTTGTCATCACGCTCCTATCTGAAGCGATAATTCACTAACATGGCCAACCCAAACCCATCATCCTAATGTGATGTCAATGAGACCCATGGCAAGGAGTGGGGGCAGTTGAGTGTTGAAGTGGTGGTACACATCTCACAGGGACATGGGTTGCTAGGAGGGAGCTAGGGGCCCGGAATGGATAGTCTTATGGACTGTTCTTTCTTACAGACCTCTTAGCTGTAGAGTTATGCAACAATGAGGGCCTCCCTTCGCCATCCTGCCACCTGTCCTCCATTCTCCAGTTCCTCCTTGGCCTCATCTGCCACATCCTCCTGGTCCACCTCCTCCATGGGGGGGGTCCACCTAGTCCCCCTCCTCCTCCATGATGTCTTGCCACGTTGTGCAGCACACAGCAGACCATAATGTGGGAGACCCTCGGGGCACTGTAGTGGAGGGCCCCACCAAAATGGTCCCAACAACAGAGCCATATCCTCAGGAGACTGCTGTTCATAACTGACCAGATGGCAGCATGGGCTTCGTTGTAGTGGGTCTCCATATTGGTCTGGGACAAGAATGCAAGCAAATGATTCACAGAAAAGAAGGCATAGAGAAAGAAACAAATAAAGTTATCCATCCTGGACCCCTCAGTCCCTCCCTGCAACCTGTGCTTCCGTGAATCTGGACACTGGCAACTAGACCGCATCCCTGATGACGTGCCATCTTAATAGGCTGGTTACCATTGTCACATCTTCACTGATGTGGGCATGAACAGTATAAGGATGGTTGTGAGGGGGGTTCGCATTGTGAACCCAGAAGCATAGACATCTGGTGCACTAGCTTCCGGGAATGGCTTGCAGTTCAGACAGATGGAGGAGGAACACCCTTATGACTTTCATGCGACAGGTAGCCATTGTAGGGGGCATTATAGGGTCCATGCAGTGTAGCGAACTATGTTAACACCTGCACAGCACCTGTGATTGGGGCAGCAGCTATCAAGCTTGGTGCTTGTAACTATTAGTGGGCCCTAAGATGGAATGTTAGCAATAAACCACAGAGTCTGTCCAGCAGACAGTTGGAAGGGCAAGAGCGACATTGATGGAGTGGGGATTTGACATATCTATAATCCCCTCAGGAGGAATGCATGCAATACAAGCCCTAAACCAGTGGCACGCCCCAATCTGGAGGCCCCCCCCAGACCAATATAAGATCCTAATCTGAACCTCTGCACCCGTGCAAACTCCCTATGGCAGTGGCTAAGAGCCCATCGCACACCCTCTCACCTGCATGCTGACGATTACTGCTCAGGTTGTACTTATCTCCCATTCGCTACTGCTGTGCCTGAGCCACACTTTTACAGAGTAGTGATTCACATGACGTCATGCCAAAGAGGTGCAAAGCAAATGGGATGATAATAATAATAATAATAATAATAATAATATCTAATTGACCTAGTGAGTTTCACGTCCTCTCTGGGCAATAAGCGGTTCATTCCATTCAAAAGGATCCAGGGAAATAGCAAACCATTCTGCATTGAGCACAAATTGGATTTGCACATTATGTTCCCAGCTCACCACACTGGTTGGCAAGCACGGTGAGACCATGCCCATATCTTTACCTAACCTGTGGAACAGATCAAGTTACAGAAATTCAGTTAAAACTCTGAGGGAATCTACACTCTCCCCACCACTTCAACTGAAATGCATTCAAATTTCTTCTTTGGATCAGTGAATGCTGAAGCTTTTAAAGAAATTTTTAAGTGATTAGCAAACAGTTTGGAGCAGAATGAAGAACCCAGTATTTTTGGAAATACCAATTTCAAGCAATAAGGAGTTTAAGGTGAAATGGGGATAATTTAAACCAATTTTGAGAGGAAATGGCTGGGAAATTAAAGGTTAGCCTACAGTGTAGCTGTATTTTTGTGATCTGAGGAATTTCAATCAACCATTAAACAGACCAACTGGCAATAGTTAACAAATGCTTCTGTACACAAGTTTGGTAGAATACAAGAGCGAGAATAAACTTACTGAATCTAGTTCTTTACAATTGTCCTGGGATGATATATGATCTCTATATTGGGTTCAGTGGGCTCATTTCTGCAATAATGATCATTTTATTAGATATTAATTAGGATAATTATTGCCACAGGTAATTTAACATGTTTCTTTTAAGAGCAGCTCAAATTTTCACCGAGGAAGATTTTGGGGCTACGTAGTTAAAGTAACAACTGTATGATTAAAAACATGTGTATGCTTTGTAAAAAAAAAGTGAAGCCAGAATCAGAAATTCATAAAGAAATAAGGTTTAAAAACAAAAATAGGCATTAAAAATAAAGTCAGTCGATTTAATAAAGGCATGGCTAAAGTAAATGAATGATGGCAACTATAGTAGCAAAATATAGTCAGAAGCCATGAAATGATTAAGAATCACAATAATCCTTTGAGATATTTAACAGGAGGTCAGAAATGAGGTTAGACTGAGGTGTCTAACATATTTCACTGCTGATAAATGCCAAGGTGGAATGAGTGCTTCAATTTAATTATAGAAATGGATTTAGGAAAAGACAAGTTTGAGCATGTTGCTAGAGTTAATGTAATCTATCAAGTGCTGAAATAATGGGGAGATTCATCACATGAGCTGTTAATTTCAAAGCTATCTGAAGTCTTGGTAAACTCTAATGGACTAAGAGGATCACAAATAAATGATCCCAAAATTTAAGGGACACTCAATGATCTGCTTGACCATGTTGGGAAACAAAGTTAAAATAGTTTTCCAATTCAGGATTTTAATTTTATCTTCTGGGAAAAGGGAAGAAGAGTCAGAGGTGGGCCATGTGAAGGCAAGAGAAGGACTGAAACTGGAAGCAAAAATTCAAATTTAAGAAGAGAACAGAAAACAGTCTTCATCCAACAAATACTCCACAAAAAGACATAATTAGAACCCATGCAGGTACCCATAGCAAGACTTTTATTTAGAAGAATTATAACTTCAAAGAGAAGTTGTTCAAGAAGTTTAACCAGGTGGCAGGTGATGATAGTTGATGGAAACTGTATAGACTTCCATTCAAGGAAGAAACAGCAGCCTTAGACGGGGAACAAAGGTGGCGAGATTGCTGCGAAAGCAAAGAGCACAAGAGTCAGAGATGTAAATGGGGGCAGACTGGACCATAGAAGGGGGAAAAAAAAGGTCAAGGAAAGAAAAAAATCAATTCAGTGGGACAGCGGCCTCACACTAAAGATGATGGGTCCAGCATAGCAATCCTGACTGAGGTTTTGGCTCTGCTCTAGACATTTGAATATTTAAATCTTCCCCCCCCATCCAGGGTGAAGTCTTTCATCTCTAGTACTATTTTAGTAAATTTCAATATCTTCTCAAATGGCATCTATAAATAACTACCATATTCCATCTTCTGCTTAGCACAACTTCCTTACTTTCATTAAAGCAAAATACTGTAGTTAACGAACACCTGAAATACTCAGGACTGGCAGCATTTGTGGGGAGAGAGACAGAACTAACATTTCAAATCTGTACGAGGACTCAAAAGGTTAACTCTGCTTTACTTCTTGCTTTCGTATTCATCTAAGATCCAAGATTTCTAAGATGCCGTATAAATGCAATCAAATACTTTGCACGTACACAGATAGCCATTAAATTGCAGTTTTTAAATCAATCATCTTCCATAAAACAGATTGCTGAGGCTGTTCATTATGGGCTTCCTGTGGTCCTGGTAAAGTTATTAAAAAAAGTTGGTAGAAGTTCATCGGGGGGAATACCATTTGAGTAAAAAGATTATCTTTGTTGGAAGAAGCTTTGAACAAAATGGAAGTGAACAGAAGTTGACCAGAGCTTTTCACAGATTTGAATCACATTTAATTCTTTTGCTGCCCCTTAGTGAACTGAAAGATTAGAGACGTATACAAATTACTTGTAGGATAGGTGTATTCAGCCAAAGTTTTTGCAAGCCTGCTCATTCTTTTGAAGGAATGACGTTTGTTCAAACTCTAAATATACACACTAAAGTGACATTAAGTTATTTAATTTAAAATGTTCCTATTAGAAACATTCTAGTAAGAAACGCTCAAAAATAATTCTCATCTTAAATTAGCAACGCTTTATTTTTAAACTGTGACCTCTTGTTCTAGAATCACCCACAGGAGGAGACAAGACACCCTCTCACTAGTCTTGACATCTACCCTGTCAAGGCCCCTCAGGATTTTAAAGGTTCCAATCAAATCACCTTTGCAATAGATACAAGCTTAAATCATCCAACCTTGTATGTACGTGCACAAAGTCTTTGATGGCAAGTATATGGCATCTTAGATGAAAGCACAGAGTACAAAAGCAAGAAATAAAAGCAGGAAATGATGCAAAAGCTCAGAAGTTCTGGCAGCATTTGTAGAGAGTGAAACCAAGTTAACTTCTGAGTCCAACCTTTCCTCCAAGACAACACACCCATTCCTAGTATTAGTCAAGGAAATTTCTTTGAATTGTTATAATACATTTACATTTTTCCTTAATTAAAAGAGACTAATACTGAAAACAGTACTGCAGATACAATCTCACCTGTGACTGTACAACTGAAACATAATCTCCCTACTTTCGTAAATAATTCTGCTTGCCATCAACAATATTCTATTAGTTTTCCTATTTACTTCTTGTACCCAAATATTAGACTTCTGTGATTCATAACAAGATCCGTCTACATCTCAGAGTTCTGCAATTTCTCACCAGAGAAAACTTATTTTTAAATTCTTCCTTCCAAAATGGCCAAGAAAGCTAACAGAAATTTTCAAAAACCCATGTTATCAAAAACACAATCATTTAGGCACTTGCTCAAATCTCTGGCAGTTATCTGATAACTAATCAAAACAGTCAATTGCTTGAGTTTGTCACTTCTCATTATTTATTATTACCATTTAAATAAAAGTGTAACTATTCAGCATGTTAGCCTTAGAACACAAATGAACAAATTTTACAATTTTGGGGGAAGAGTTATGTCTCAACGATTGGTACAGTATATTAGGAATTAAGGCACAAAAATATTCAATACAACCGAGTCACAGGTAGCAATCACACAGCAATCACAACTCAAGATGTTCCAGACAGGTGATTCACTTTTGAAATGCAGTCACTGCCATGGAAAACAGGACAACCAAATTGCACTCAGCAAAATCAAGAAAATTAGTTGAACAAGCAAAATTGTCGTTGTAATGGGATATCTGAATGTCCTGATAATTCCCTGTTTTTTTCTGAATAATGCCATATAATCTTTTACCTCGTCTCAAAGGTAATTTAGTTTTGCATCAGAAATACAGCTCCACTGCATTTCCTCAGTACTGCACTCATGTACCAGGGTGAAGCTTGAACCATACAACTATGGTGAAAAATCAACAACCTGATCAGGAATTAATTCTTAATCGCCCAGGAAAGGGAGTACTCGGGAAACGTTTTAATTACGGACATTAAAAATAATGGCTAAATGAAACATATCATATCCTTGTTTCCACAATATTCCCTTGAATGCTGAGTTCTAGAACGTGTGCGCTCAAAAATACACAGCAAGTCCAGCAGAATCCATGGAGGGGAAATTTTCAATTGATGACCTTTGACATAACTGGAAATGGTTACAAGCATAAGCAAACAGAAGCAAGCAAACAGATACAGGGAAAGATCTCAAAAACCACGGTTAAGATGAAAATATTAAACACTTTCTGAAAAAACGTGGAAGCAGTGGTTATGATCTGAAATTTGTTATACCTTGCAACTCCTCGAATGTCAAATAAATCTTATGTAACAATTCTGGGTGGAGCTGAAAGAGTATATAATTTCTCACACTGCTTCGTGCAGCAGAAGGATGTGTGCAGACCCTAGTGTGATGTGGCTATTGATATACATGTAAATCAAATCAGTTTTGGTTCGGGAATAGAATGATGCCTCAGCTTTATGATTTTCATTCACCCGCTGTGTTTGGTTATCCTTCCCCATTTGGCATACTAAAGGGACCCCACATGGTGTGTATTTATTTACATATGAAAAGAGTCACAGGTATAGTAAGCCTGTATGCAATTATCTTATATACATAGTCCACAAAGAAAATTAACATAACATTCTTTCTAGTCGGTCCCTAACACAAACAGTCTTTAAAGTATTCAGGTCTTCTTATAGTACTTCTGTGGTTGTTGTTGGCTGGTGATCTGCTTTGCTGGGGAATGTTCTTGCCGATGTTACCATGGTTAATACTGATCCAATGCATTTATTGGGGAACAGTTACCTTCTGGGTCCCTGGATGAGGGACTTCAATGCTCATTGTCAAGAGTGGCTCAGTGGTACCACCACAGGCTGAGCTGGTGGATCTTACAGAACATAGTTGTTAGATTGGGTCTGCAGCAGGTCATGAGGGAACCAAAAAAGAAAAATATACTTGACTTAATCATCACTACCCATCCTTTCGCAGATGCATCTATCCATGACAGTATCAGCAAGAATGACTGCCGCATAATCCTTGTGGAGACAAGGTCACATCTTCGCATTGTGGATAATCATCATGTTCTGTAGCACTTTGTTGAACAGATCCAGCAACTCAAGAATGGGCATCCATGAAGTATTGAGGGACATCAGCTACACTATTTGTAACCTGATAGTCCTGCATATCCCTTCTCTAACATTGCCACCAAGCCAGAGGATCAACTCTGATTCAATAAAGAACAGAGACGCATTCCAGGAGCAACACCAAACATACCTAAAAATAAGGTAAAGTTACAACATAGAGCTATTTGAATACCAAAACAGCATAAGCAGCTGCCAAATAACCCAATTAATGAGATAAGTGATTCCACAACCAATGGGTCAATTTTAAGTTCTGTAATTCTGCCACATCCAGTCAATGGTGGTGGGCATGTAACCAAGTTACTTGAGGAGGCTCCACAGGTATCCCCACGCTAAATGATGCAGGAGCCCAGCACATCAGTGCAAAAGACTGAAGCATTTGCAATGATCTTCAGCCCAAAGTGCCAACTGGATTCATCTCGGCATCTCTGCAGGTCCCCACAGCATTAGAGATCTCAATTTTCAGCCAATTTGATTCATTCCATTTGGTATCAAGAAACGTCTGAAGACACCGGATACAGAAAAAGCTCTGGACCCTGACAACATTCCACAATAGTGAAGACTTGTGCTCCACAACACGCTGCATCCCTAACCAAGCAGTTGCAGTACAGCTACAACTCTTGACATTTACCGGGCAAGGTGAAAATTGCCCATGTATGTCCAGTCTACAAATGGCAGGATAAGTCCAATTCACCCCAACAATCTATGCTCAGTGATGGAAGGAGTTCTTAGCAATAACCTACCCACTGATGCTTTGGGATTTTTTCAGGGCCACTCGGTTCCTGACCTCATTATAGCTTTGGTTCAAACATGGACAAAAGAGCTGAATTCCAGAGATGAAGCAAGAGTGCCTGCCCTTGACATCAAGGCAGAATTTAACAGCATTCCAACAAAACTGGAGTCAATGGTAATTGGGGGAAAATCCTCCATTGGTTGGAGTCATGCCTGGCAAAGATGATGATAGTAATACTAGTTGGAGGTTAATAGTCTCAGTTCCAGAACATTACTACAGGAACTCCTTAGGGTTGTGTCCTAGACCGAACCATCTTCAGCTGCTTCATCAATGACCTACCTTACATCAATGGGAATGTTTGCTAATCACTGCGTAATGTTTGACGGCATTCACAACTCCTCAGATACTGAAGCAGTCCATGTTCAAATGCAGCAAGACCTGCACCATACCCAGGCTCGGCTGATGAGCGACAAACAACATGTGCGCCACACAAGTGCAAGGCATTGTCTATCTCTAACAAAACAGAATTAACCATCTTTCCTTGACATTTAATGGCATTACTACTGCTCCCCTGCTAACATCCCAGGCTTTCCATTGACCAGAAATTGAATGAGGCATGCCATGTAAACACTGTAGCTACAAAAGCAGGTCAGAGGCTAGTAACTCAACTGCTGACTCCCCAAAGCCTGTCCAAAAATATAAAGGCATAGGCCAAGAGTATGATGCAATATTGTCCCGATAAGTACAGCTCCAACATTCAAGAAGCTCATCATCCGGAACAAAGCAGTCATCCTTTTTAGTACTCATCCAAAATCATTCACTCCAACCACCACTGAAGAACATTGGAAGTCGTCTGTATCATCTACAAGATGCACTGCAGGAACTCTCAAAGTTTAATTAGACAGCACCTTCCTCACCCACGATCACTACCATCTAGAAGGACATGGGCAGCAGATGCCTAGGAACAGCACTACCTGGAAATTCCTCTACAAGTCACTTGCCATCTTGACTCAGGGGTACATTCACTGTGACTGCGTCAAAATCATGGAATTCACTCCTAGCAGCATTGTGGCTGTATCTATATCTCAGAACTGCAGCAGTTCACCAGTACCCAGCAGAAATAGAACAACTGGAACCACAGCAACGACAAGTTCCAGTGGAATGTTATTCCCAGAGGAGGAATATCATCCAGACGAACAACCAGTGACAGCACACACAAACACCAAGAAACACGCATGATTTAATGATAATGTATGCAATGCACGTGCAAAGATTGACAAGATTAACAAACAAGGTGGGAACATATGAAAACAATTATAGCATTGTGGGCAATTCAGTTTGACATTACAAAAGGCATTCACATGTGCTATGAAAAGAGTTGGGACGGGGAGGAGGTAGTGTTCGGATTGAATTACAATCAGGTCCTGTCTGGCTTGGCAGAGATCAAACTATAGCATGAGGCACTAACTGGAAGCAGCCATCTTCCATTCCTTCCTAAGAATACAAGCAACATGATGTACATTTACATTTACTTTTCACAAGTTTGTGTCACATAGGAATAAGGAGCAGAAGTAGGCAATTTCAGCCCTTTGAGCCTGCTGCATCATTCATTCAGATCATGGCTCTCTCCCTGGTCTCAAATCCACCTCCCCATATCCCTTTATTCTTTTTTTAAAATTTGAAATATATCTATCTCCTTCTTGAAATCACTCAATGGTTCACTCCACTGCACAATGGGGAAGCAAGTTTCACAAATTCACCACCCTTTGAGTAGTTGTCCCTCCTCTTCAGGTTTTAAATCTACCATCTCTCAACCTATGCCCGTGACCTTGTTTGAAATTGCTCCATAAGAGGAAACATTTGCTCCACATTTACTTTATAAATTCTTTTTAAAATTTTTTATATATCTCAATCAAATCCCTCATCCTTCTAAATTTGAGAGTGTAAGCCCAACCTATTTAATCTCGCCTCATATCGACCCTTTTATCCCTGGAATCAATCTGCTGAACCTCTTCTGAACTGCTTCCTATGCCACTACATCTTTCCTCAAATAAAGAGGCTAAAACTGGACTCAATTCTCCAGGTGTGGTCTCAACAATACCCTATACAATTGCAACACTTCTCTACTTTTATACTCCAGTCCCTTTGCAATAAATGCCAACATCCCATTTATCTTTATCAACACATGAATACAGGCACCCAAATCCTTCTGCCTGGACACATTTTGAATCCATTTCCAATTTAGGTAATAATTGGTCTTTGCTTTTTCTGCCAAAATGGACAACCTCACATTTATTCACAATAAACATCATACAGCTGTTTGATCTGAACAAGACACTTGCCTGTCAAATTCAAATGTCACAGCTGGGTGAATGACTATCAAGGTACATCATGCTGTAGCTAATTTCATACACTATGTTAGCATCAACTTCCTTCAAAATGGATTGTTGAATTGGCTTCCCCTGTGTACTTCATTTTCAAAATAATCTCTGCAAACAAGTAACACCTTTTGCAATTACTTTGAAGGAAATAGAAATAGTTTAAAAGTGCTTTTAAGTGGCTTGTGATTAGGCTCAATCACTTTGTCTTTCTCAAATAGATACCACTTGAAATGTTCATAAGCAAAGGTAATAGCGAAAGACATTGACAGTACCTGGCTAATCTACGAGTAACATCTTTTAGTTGTGTTAGCATTCTATATGCATATGCAACTTGGTTATCCTTGCTATCCTATATCAGATAGCAGACTGCGGGTTATTAGTCAGACATAAAACTTCCTTCACATTGTATCAAGGAACTAGTAACGAAAGTATCAACGTGAAAGCTTATGCCCCTATACTATTGAACACTTTTTTAGAACAAGTTTGCTTAGTACTTCACATTTTAATGTCAAACTGGGCACCAGGTTTATTTCTGTTGGTTGTTGCATCACTTACAGCTCTTACCTTAAAGAAATTCCTTTAGTTGTCACTACATGACATGGCCTTTTTAACCAGATTTTAGTCACCTTTCATTTCTTTTTGTTAAGTTTCATCTGAAGAGCTCTCTCAGTCTCAGTAAATTCTAATCATAATCTATGATGGCTTCTTGCATCATGTTTCCACATCCTTAGATCACTTCCATTTTTGTAAGTTCATTGACTATTTTATGCATCTGCATTGATGCTTTTCTGGAGCAGCAATTAGGCTAAGTGGCACATGCAACCATCTACATTTTCCAAATGATGACCAGAGCATAGGCTACTTACATCCAACTTCACTTTCCAGTAACAATCTTTAGGGTTGTTAAAACTCTCTGCAAGTCGAGAAAGAATTTCATCAATGGTCTGCATGGAGTAGAATGATCTCTTTAAAGCTTTAATTAGACTATAGAATTTTTCTGCTGCCATGTGGTTAAGTTAATTCCAAATAATTCTTTTTCTTGATTACACAATTTTTCCAAGCTCCACTACCTTGCCTTTCTGGCTGGCCACAATAGTAGCTAGAACATTCCTCAGATATGCTGAATTGATCTCTCACTCCCAACTTTTAAGACATTCACTTAAAAACATCCATCCAACACCTTTGAAAAACATCACTGTAATGGCAGGTTCTGTTCAGCAGTCTACAGCACAGCGTCATGCAAATCTCATCTGAAAAGTGGTGGGTTACCAGTCCAAACTTTTGTCTTATTTCAGCCAAGATAAAGTATTTTGCTCAATATCCACTTCTGGAATTGCAGATGAGTATCCAATACACTAGGGAGAAAGCAGCTTATCAAAGAATCCTACGTTTGAGGAGGCCATCCAACCCATTGAGTCTGCACCCATATTACTCTGGCTCATCCACAGCCTCTCCCATCTCACATTTACCATGGCTAATCTACCTGACTACGCAGCTTAGTTTGCCCTCTAAGTTTCATCATGGAGCCTCAACTTTACCTTCGGGCTTCATTTTCAAGTCACCATCTTAAGAAATGTCGCAAGTCTCCAAAATCCACGATGGCGTATGCTCCGGCATCTATTTGATACTTCTCATCGACTTAAAGTTATTGTTCCAACGCCACAAACACAAATCACTTTATCTTGAGACTCTTGTTTTGAGGCACAGTGAGGTGATTAGGCAGAATCATTGTTGCTGAAGAGATGTCAAACAATCTTTATAGGCTGGTTTTCCTTCTTTCCAGCAAAAGACTTGTGTGCAAAGCGGTTCAGCTTCTTGCAGTGGAACACTGATATTTTTCCATGCTTCTATTTTTATTTGATGTCCACAATATTTACACCCTTACTCTGGCCCTTACCTTTCTGCTGGCCCTTAAATTGCCCGTCATTTTCTTCACCGACTTCCAATTGAAAGGCTTGGACTACTTCTCAGCATAGTGCACAGCCACATTAGATCTGAGCTTCTAGACATACTGAGTGCAAGTTTCATTCTCTCAGTAGGCACTCATGCAGCAGGATCACTTGCTCCTAAACATTATCTTAACCGGAACCATTCACAAGTTGCCCAAACACTCAAAATTCAGATAGGCATCGCAATGCAGTCACATAAATTGATCAAAAGTCACTCTGTCTCTGGGCTCTCATGTTAACACACAGCATTCATAAATAATGAAATGGACTGTTCCCTTCACAAGGGTCTTGTCTGTTTGGATAAATACCTTTAGATGACCTGAAGGCAGTTGTACAGAACAGGTCTTTGTAGGTCTGATGGAATGCTGTACAGCCTTGATTACCTAAGTAGGTCTTCAAGACTTCCCGTAAAACTTGACGAGTAAGGCTTTTCTGCTCCTCCATTTCGAGAGCACAATACAGCTGGTAGCATTCCTTCCCCATCAGTAACAGTTGTTATGCTTAGCTCTTCAGGTTGTTGCCAGAGTTGGTGAAATCTCCTAATTCTGCCACTGAGACTAAGAATTACTAATTCTCTCTCAAAACTCTTTTCCATTGTATCAGGTACTGAAACATTATAATCCTCAGTTATTAATATTCTTTACAGAGCTGCTAGTTGAAGTTTTTTTTACATCTGCTGGCTCTTTCACGTCAACATCCTTAACATTACCTAGACAATATTTCAGTTAATGTTTAAAATATCTACAAGCCTATAATTATTACATCATAACAGAAGTCACAAGAATATGCTGAGCCAGTGCTGGTGGCAGTCTTCCATCTTGTAAGCACAGGGATTATCATTAAAGCAGCACCACTGTAGCATTCAATCACTGCAAAGACACTACATTGAGGAATTGCATGATTTAACAGCATCCACCACCCCTTCGCCCGCTTTTTCAGCCAACTGAGCTTACATTTCTGCCTGCTTCTTTTAATGCCCTTCCAAACAGTCAGAGGTGATGGCCATCAATAACTGGTTGCTCAGTTACCAATGCCCACCATCTTCATACTTCAGAACTCAAGTTTCTGTAATGGATACTCAGAACAAAAAGCCAGTTCATCAAAGATAGTCTTTGGGTATATGTTGCTATTGTAGACAAGTTAGCACAGAAGTGCTTGAATTAACAATTAAGTGTTCGCTGATAGAATTGATGCAGTATTTTGTTTTGTCAAGAGATAGTGTCAAGCATACAGAGATAACAGAGGTGAAAACTCTCCTGCCTCACATATACTGTCCAGGTCTCATCACTATGTTGTGCACCGAGGTCACAGACTGGATAGACAAAATTTGCTATTCTCAATCAGGCTGCTGTTCCACATTTGTATTCAGTTTGGACACAACAGCTGCAGCTTCTGAAGTGCGTGTGCTGATGGCAACATCAAGTGACTGATTGCTGGTTAGCCTGGATACATGACGCTAACAACCACCTGAAACATCACGTTGCCAATTCTGATTAACGAAAACATAGCAACATCTGAAACCATGACATTTGTCTTCTTGATGCTCATGATCAAGCCAAACTCTTCACAGTTGCAGGAGCTTGTCCGTTTGCTGGTGTCCCCCAGTACGGAATGTGCACACGATCAACTTAGAGCAACTCTGATGGGCTCATCTTCATCTTGGATCTCAGGTAATCAAGGCTAAACAGCATTCCATCAATCCTGCAAAGAGACCCCCTCTGTGTACACCTACCTTTAGGTCATTTAAAAAAGGTGTTTACCCAAACAGACAAGATTGTTGTAGAGAGAACAGTCCACTTCCTCATCAATCCAAAAACCTGCTTTCTTCCCCACAGCATTTTCCAATACAAGTGCAGGAGATGTAGCACCTGTCCATTCACCTTCTTCCTACATCTAAGAACTCAAATACTCCTTGCAAGTGAAATGGCAATTTGTACTTCTTTCAATTTAATATACTTTACGAGCTGTTGAAAACGAGTTCCCTTTACGTTAGACAAACGCTTTAGTTCAGTTTGCAAGCATGCCTGAGCTTCTGGCAACATGCCATTTGAATTCTGTTTCAGAATTCAATCTCTCAGTTCTCAGCTTTCTACACCATTGCAATGAAACTTATGAAATAGCAACTCATTGTGAAGTGTAACTGAACAACTCTCCAAACACGGTTCAACAACTGCAGATTGTAACTAGCCCTCTCATTTTTGTCAGGCATAAAGGTGCTAGTAGTTCTTCTGCAGTTCATTTAACTGCTCTTACCCTCCATTTCATCCTTTTGCATTGGTTCTGACATCCTACTCCCTTCCCTGCTTCTGCACTTGCTTCCAACCTTTTTTGCTTTCTGAATCAAGCAGTTAAGTGAGTAAATCAATCCCAACTCTTGAAGACCACCTAAATGAGATTTTTTTTTTATTTTCTTTCAGGTGACTGACAAACTGATCATCCAAAATACCTGAATTCACCAATCTTCATTCCCTCATCTTTCACCCTTCCATCCTCAAGTTTCCCCATCACATACACATCAAGAATAAGGAGATGTAAGGAACCTTACCACCCTCTCTTTACCCAGAGGGTGGTAAGGGTATGGAATGCCCTGCCTGCTGCAGTTGTAGATGCGCCAAGTTTGGTGGCGTTTAAGAGGTTAGTAGATAAGTTTATGGACAAAAAGGGAACGGTTTAGGTTAGAGGGTCATTGCTTTTTCCTAATTGGTCAGCGTAACATTGAAGGCCAAAGGGCCTGTTCTGCGCTATAATGTTCTACGTTCTATGTTCTAACTGATCACCACGTCAGGCTCTCTCAATTCACTTATTAGATCCTCAATCTGTTTTAGAATTTTTTTTCTTTTTTAAAAATCTTGATTTGCTCTTCACTGTACATCTCATCTTGTGTGCTCTTCAGATTGTACTGACGTTCAAAATTGATTCAATTTTGGTTGATTAATTCTGCATTCAACTAACCATTTTGATTCAGCAATTCCTTGTCCTATTCTAGACATTTTAAACTTCTGACACTTGAAGCTCAAAGCTCTAATTGAGGATTTTTGTTGAATTTGCTTTTACAAAGTTATTATTTAGGCATTTCAAGTCCTCTTCAAGTGTTCTTCTTCCTGCAAATGACAGTGTTCTCAAGAGGTCTCATTTTTCATTAATTCATCTTTCGTACATGAAATTTGGTTTTCCACATACGAGTTTTCCTTAAAGCATAACTTCTTTTTGCTTTCTCTAAAACTCAATCTGAAATTGCACTTCTGATAATAGTTGTGTCACATCATGCTTTGAGAGAACTTCTATTTTCACGTGAATATGCTGCAGAAGTGATTGAGAACTTTTTTTTTTAAAACTGACTGTTGAATTGGAACTATAAACTTTGTACTTTTGTCATTCCAGTACATAAGGATTCTTCATCTTCTTTCCCTTTAACAGTTAAAAAAGGTGTAATGTTTCCATTGTCTCACAAAAATGTACTGCAACTGTAATCCTTCTTTCAGTGCATGTCTGATTGTAGCCTGGCATTTTTCTCCTGGAATATATGACATTGTCAAGCCTACTCTTAAACAGGTTCTTGTTCTTTCAGCATGACATTAAACTTATTTTGCTTCTCTGCATAATTTTACAGGAACAAATTGTAACACTAGGGATTCTTGGAATGTGTGAAGCTCAGTCAACAGTTTTCCATTTTTTTATAAAGCTCTATCATTTTCGCTTGAACTTCCTTGTAATTAAGAGTCATCTTGGCTTTTTCTACTGTTCAGAGCCATTTTCATTCTTTTTAAATGCTGAAGAACTACATCCTCCTTTAAATTTAATTTTGAAAGAGAATCAGCTTTTCTTTCAACTGTATTTTCTTGTTTAGCTCTTGCCTGACTGCATTTCTGTTGCTATTGATAATACATGTTTTTCCAGGGGTATGTACTGGGCAATTTCTTGGGAGTATATTTTCAGCCTATTGTGCCTGGCTGCATTTTGCAAGACTTTTTTTCAACTCCTCCTTTGATTTGCCAACATTAGAATTCAGAGTTATTTCAGCCTTGTGCTTTTCTGGAGATACCTAGTGAGTTAGCACACCATTCAGATTTTTATTTATTGCATTCCTAATAACATTCAATGTTTTGGTTTCTTTCAAATCTTCGTTGTACCATTATGAAAGGAACTGAATGCTCAGGTGACACTTTAAGGATTCAAATAACTCTGAAATAAAGACAACTGAACAAAGTAACTGCTGAACAGAAGGAAAAAACTCTTAATTTTCCAATTGTCTTTCAAACTTGAGTATAAGCAAATATTGGGGTCACAAGCAAAACTAAGGTTGCACTTTTGAAATGTAAACTTCCAGTATGATCACAATGGGCCCCAAGATAAAGAAAACCCCAAGCATGAAGCTATGAAGTGAACACTCCCTCTGGAAGGAACTGGACAAGCCTATGGAATATGAATAGAGTAGATGAATGATCTACAAAGAAAAGTTCAACTCCAGAAGTAAATTAGATGGGACAATGAAATGCCAGAAGCACAGAATACATCAAGTCAGACACCAAATCAATAAAGCTGGCCCACAGCAGCTGAACCAAAATGGGAGCACAACACGATAGGGAAGAATGAACAAGCCTCCCGACCACCAGTATTTACAAAATCAAACTTAGGGATATGTAAAAAAAAAACTACTCTAAATATGTAAGGACAGCCAGTAAGAATATTTAGCATTATAAGAGTTAAACTGGGACATGAAAATAATACTGCCCAGTGTGGCAAGATACAGAACGTAGGTCAGTCCAAGGCATGCAGAGGCCTCTGTAGAAGCAACAATCTGAACCTCTTTTTGAGACCTACTGAACAAACCCTTACAAGCAAAGCCAGCACCTATATAAAATTTGAATTAATGACTGCGTTAATGCACTTATTTAATACTAAGCTATAAAAAGGTCCACTGTCTTTGTAAAAGACTTCAAATCTTTACAGAATTTGTTCAACTGCCTGGGGAGGTGATCAAGACCCCAGAAGAGGTTCAAAGAAGGGACACTAGATTACCACAATAAAAATAAAACCCAAGGTTAGTAAGTTTATTCCATGCACAGAGTTAAACAGAATTTTAATCTACGAGGGAGTCAACAATTATTGGGGGGGGTCCACAAATCAGATAAGCCACGATCTTATTGAATAGCAGAGCAGGCTTGAGGGGCTGAATAGCGTACTCCTACTCTATTATAATCTTATGATAGTCTTAGATTTGATCGAGGTCTTCAAAATAATGAAAATTCAGTTCATGTATTGAGATTATTGAGTAAAAAAAAAAGGACTGCCCTTAGCACCAAGGCAGCCTGCAGTGTGAAAATAAAATTGAAGTTAATGGGAATAGGGAGAATTCTCTCTGCTAGCTAGAACAATGGAATCATACCTAGCACAAAATACATCTAAATATACAATGACCATCAGGAATAGAACTTATATGGTGAAGTTAATAAATGACAGCACTGGAAAAATGACTGCAGCAATGGGAGATTGGTTGAAGGCATGGTGTTTCACAGTAAGTTTTAAGAAATAAATCAAAATAGGAGCACCAAGTCCTCAAAGCTGCCCAGGATTCAATCAGACCATGGTGGGTCCAATTTGTTCCCTTAGCTCTTTTTCTGCCTGCACCAACCACCACCAACCTCATTTTCAATTACAAATCTGTCTAAATCAATGACCCAGCCACCACTGCTCGTGAGGGAGAGAATTCCCAACATCAGGACCTTCAAAGATACTCCTCCTCATTTGTGCCGTAAATGCAAAATCCTTTATTTTGAAACTGTTCTTTAGTTCTGGATCCTCCCCCCAATTGGTGACATCCTCCAAGCATCTGTATTGTCAAGCCCACACTCCCCCACCCTGAGAATCTGTTTCAAGTATGATCATGCCTCATTCTCCTGAACTCCAATGAATATAGGATTAAATTGGCTATCCATCACTTGCAATTATGTAGTATTATGTCTCTGACTTAAACTACTTCAAAGTGCCCTGGAAAAAAGATAACGCTGGCAAACCAGTAGAGTTCTTGCACACCAATTTTTCTGCTCAGCATCCACAGGCATTTTAAAATCTAGCTCAATGTTGCAGGTTGATGATAAATCTAACTTAATGTTGGAGGTTGATAATCTTTCAGCAGAAAAGAGTCCAAGCAATACTGAATGACTAGTATCTGTAACTGTGGGTGGACCAAAAGCATGAAGGATAGAATTTCAGTTGGTGTTCAAATGGAATGAGTTGGAGCCCGAGACAAATGGCTAAAGAGGGAGTGTTCTTATGAAAATCTGATCAAAGGAAATAAAACAAAGAAGATGAACAAGAAAGAAATGGGTATTCCAGGAAGAGCAGATGCACATTCTTGGAAAAGGAGTGGCATTGAGTCAAACACTGATACAGAGCAAAACACAGGTTTGTGGCACCACCTGAGCCTGATGGAAAGCCACGTGATTCAAGTTTTCACTATTTATCAGTAAAGTCGGGGTGAACCGTGGAGAAAGAGAGTTAACCTTTGAGGTCAATGACTTTAAGCTCGGAAAAAATGCTTTTTGTTGTATCCTACTTAGGTTTGAGAGACTGTGCCAAGGTTTGCATGTGCTTGAGCTTTACACAGTTAACAGAAAAAAAACTTACATAAAGGAGTGACATTTTAAACGATGTGTACACATTCAATTTAAGACAGAGGATATAGAGAACCAAGAATGTGAAAAGATGGAAGGCTAGAGAAATCACTCAATCACCCAGAAAAGATAGCTGTTGGCCAAGTGGAAACTATATGAAGCTACTTGCTTAGATGTTTGTGTTCCCACACTCCCAATGTCAAAAAGATATTGAAAAACAAATCTCATTTTGAAAACTAAAGCTCAAACAGGCAATGTCCCTGATGAAAAGTACATTATCAAATATCACATTTGAATCTGATAAAAACCTGTAGAGTCAAGATAATTTATACCTTGTGATCCTTTAATGTTGACATCAGTTTTACTTTAGAAAGCAACATCAAGCAGAATTACTTTAGCAATGGGTTAAACAGTAACAAAAATGAAAGGTTGATCAGCTGGTTGTTCGTCCGATGAGGATCTTGACGCCATTAGTCATTTTGAGGCTGGATGCAATGCGTCCAAAGATGACTGATCAGGCCAATTCAAGCACGGATATCCTGGCACATATTGGACAGACTTGTGTAGGCACTGTAGTTGTTGCACTGGTGGCTCTGGACTTGTGCAGCTCGTGCTTAAGTTGTGCTCAGCAATGCACCTTGCTTTGTAAGCTTGGCAGCCCTTGTGGATAAGGCAGCAGCAGGATTGGGCAGTTTTGTACCAGCATTTCCCACATTGTCATTCTATGTCTAACGACTTCAGGGAGGTCTTGAGTGTCTTTGTAATGTTTTCTCTGTCCTCCGTGCGAGTGTCTTCCAGCAGAGTGTTCCCCAAAAAGGAGCTGCTTGGGTATGCGCTCATCTGGCATACAGATAACATGATCTACCCACCAGGTCTGTGCTCTCAACAACAGCGTGTGGACTGATAATAGACTTGCTCGAGAGAGAACTTCAGTGTCTGGTACTTTATCGTGCCATCTAATGCGTGATATTCTGTGAAGACAAGTCATGTGGAAATGATTGAGCTGTCTTGCATGCCTTCGATGCACAGTCCATGTTTCACAGGCATATAGGAGGGTAGCGACTACCATAGCACTGTCAACCTTCAGTTTTATTGCTGGGCTGATTCCTCGACGTTCCCATACAGTGAAGCACAATCTACCAAAAGCAGAACTTGCCTTTGCTACTCTGCAGTTAACTTCTGTATCAATAGTCATTGCTTGGGAAAGGTGCTGCCAAGATAAGTGAACTGGTCCACTGCCTGTAGTTTCTGGCTTTTGATTATGATGATAGGTTCCGTGTGTGGTGCACGAGGAGCAGGCTGGTGCATGACTTCGGTCTTTTTAATGTTGATGGCGAGTCCAAAGTTGTCACAAGCCATGGAAAATTTGTTCATACTGACTTGCATCTCTGGCTGAGCCAGCGTACAGGGTGCAGTCATCAGCAAAAAGAAAGCCTCTCAGAACAGTTTGCCTTATTACGGTAATAGCTTGAAGTCTCCTCAGGTTGAAGAATGTCCCATCTACTCTGTACCTGAGGTTAATTCCAGCAACACTGTCCTGGAAGGCATCATTCAGCATGGCAGTAAACATCATGTTGATGAGTGTAGGTGCAAGCACACAGCCCTGTTTGACGCCACTGGTGGCTGGGAATGCCTCAGGATTCTCCGCCACCCAGTACTCTGGCCATCATGGAACTGGCGTGACCATCTGATTGAATTGGGGTGGGAAGGGACAAACTTTGACATGATCTTCCACAGGCCTTGTCAGCTGACAGTGCAGAAGACTTTCAAAGTCAATAAAAGGTTGTTTAGAGCTCGCGATTCTGTTCCTGACGCTTCTCCTGAAGTTGACATGCAAAAATCATGTCAATAGTCCTGTGGCCTTTGTGGAAGCCACAATGATCCTGAATGCAGGCCCAGCTCCAGATCAGTGACCAGACGATTTAGCAGGACGAGGGTTTTTCCTGTGATGGAGAGCAGCAAGATTCCTCAGCAGTTGTCACATACTTGCCGATTCTTGTCTCTCCTCTTGTAGAGATGTACGATGAAAGTATCTTTAAGTTCTGAGGAATAGATCTTACTTCCAAAAAGGACTGGAACAGCTCGGTAAGCTTTGATGAGTTCAGTATCAGCAACTTTGTAGATCTCTGTGGGTATGGCATCTGCCCTGGGGCTTTGCCACTGAATAGCTGGCTGAAACCTTTCATGACTTTGGCTCCTACAGTGGGTCATCCATGGCACTGTTGATAGACCTGAGGAATCCTGCCTATTGCCTCATTGTTAATAGATGACAGTTGGTTGAAGACGGCTTCAAACTGATCAGCCATCTCTGCAGGATCTGAGTCCTCACTGTAATGAGAGTTGTATTATCTGTACTCCGGGGGTGGGAGAAAAAGGAGAACAAGGAGAGGGAGAAAAAGGAGAAGAAGGAGAGGGAGAAAAAGGAGAAGAAGGAGAGGGAGAAAAAGGAGAAGAAGGAGAGGGAGAAAAAGGAGAAGAAGGAGAGGGAGAAAAAGAAAAAGGAGAAGGAGAAAGAACTCCTAAGAGATTGACATCTACAGAGTGTTGAGGGTTTCATAGAACTGTTTAAAGTCATTTTTGTCAGCATATCCCTGAATTTCAACTGCCTTGGCATTGTCAGCCATCTACATTTCACGCAGTTTGTTCTGGACTGTCCTGCAAGCGCTGGTAAAAACATTTTTCTAATAGGCCCAATGAAGATGATGCTTTTCAACAAGTAGAGCCTGTATCTCATCATTCTCATCAAACCAGTCATGCTGCTTGTAGGTAGAGGGCCTATGCATCTTCAGTGCAGATGAATGGACAGTATCTCTGAAGCGTTCCCAAGTGTTCTCAGCACTGCCTGCGAGATGTAGGTTAGCAAGCCAGTGCTGAAGCTATGCTGGGATTCTTCTGCTTGGCTGCACTGATTTGTTTCATAACCTTGCTTCCTTTTGGTTGCCTCTTGGGTCTGATGCAGAGCTTCATTTGAGGCAATGAACCTGTGATCTGTCTAGCAGTCAGCACCACATATACTCTTGGTCACAGACATTGTCAGGAGAAAAGACAGGCACAATGATATAGTCGATAAGATGCCAATGCTTAGAATGGTGGTGCATCCAGACAGAAAGTTCTGTTGGTAATGAGGAGGTCATGTGCTGCATAGGTCTTCATTAAACGTAGGCCATTACAGTTACACTTGCCCATTCCATGTCTCCCTGCCAGATTGCAGAGTCACACCCTACTCCTGAATTGAAATCACCAAGATCACTTGTTAGTACTGCTTACTGCTGATAGGAGGGTGTTTGGTTCTTCATAGAAGATGCCTTTTATCTCGTCCGGATTGTTCATTGTGGAGGCATAGGCGCTGATCAGGGTGGCTTGACTTCTGTTTTGTACTGTCATAATGATATGGGTCATTCACACCCCTGAGCAGACTAGCAAGTTTCTGAAAATGGTGACTCCTGACAGTGAATCCAACACCAGCATCACAACGCTCATCACTGCCATGATCGCTCCAGAGGAAATTGTATCCACCTCCAGTTTCACTCAAGGCTGCAATGTCAATGTTGCATCTTTCAAGCTCTCTGGCAACTAAGACTGTTCTCTCTGATCGATCTGCTGTAGGGTAGTCCAAAAGCATGCACGTTTCAAATGCCAATGGAGAGCAATGTCATCTTGCGTTTTATTTTGTTTGACCGCAAGATGGGATCCTCACCAGGTGCAATAAACTGGCAAGGGTGTAGTGAAGTAGGCTATGTTTAGGGTACCTTTTCTAGCCCCTCCCTCATTCTACAGAGGTGAGCAGTAAATTCCTGAAGAGGACTGCTCAGTTGCCCAGGTAATGCCGAGTTTCACTGCTGCTTTGACCAGTGGAAAAAGACTATTAGATCTGAGCCGTCTGCGTGCAGATCTGTGACCAGCTCCCAGTATACATCTACTGCTTTGTTGGTCGCCCATCACTACAGGACTTAAGATGACGACAACAACGAAGGAGAGTAGCACTCGATTTGGATTAAACTGAAGGAGAGTTGTGCAGCATCAGCCTCACTCTCTCTTCCCAATTCCCATGTGTATCCAGTGGCAAGACAACAGCGAAGACAGCTGAATATGGGACTAGGCGCAGTGGATGACAAGGACATCTTCTATATCTTGTCCTGCTCTTCACGTTCTACAATACGTGCAGAGACTGCCTTCTTCGCCACTGGACCTTCATTGGTCTTGTCCGCTCAATCTGCCGGAGTCTATCTTTACGTGCTGAGAAAGACATCTATCTCACCGAGAGTTGAAACCCGTTGGCTACCCTCACCTGGTTTAGCCAACTTGAAGCCATTGCCAGGGGTGTGGCTGCTGTTGCACGCAAACAGTTACAAGGAGCCACAGGTGAGAGCTTATTGCCAGGTGGGAACAAAGTGAACAAACCACCCTGAAAAGGACTCGACATGTTCCCCCACCAGAGATATTATCCCTCCCTGACACCCCATACCGCAACAAAAATAAAGGTACACCAAGAGTAAAGCAACATTGAAGGATCAAGTTAGAGATGCATACTTTGAGAATTCCAAGAGAAATAAAACCCCCAATTTTGTTCAAGTCAAAAGAACAAGTCCTAATCAAAAATTACAGACCCAAAACATTACTCTCTCTCCACAAGTACTATTTGATCTACTAAATATTTCCAGAATTTTGTTTTTATTTCAGATTTCCACACCACCAATTCAGATGGAGGTTAAACTTGAAGACTAATGACAGCAATGGAATAAAATAATGAGGTTAGGGTGGGATAGTTAGGAATAATCTAAAAATATTAAAAATGAAGATTAAAATTGAGTCACAGCCTATTTTCTCTTTAGGGGAAATAGCAACTGTAACAAGAAAGTTACAAAAGTTAGAAGGTACAGGATATGAACAGGGGTTTCAGGTGTGACATTCACCAATTATTCACATGGGAGACTGAATCTCAAGTCACAGCTCGACTGAAGGTTCAGTATTGAGGGAACATCGAGAATCCTGTAGCACTACTCTAAGAAAATACAGGTGTTTCCTTAGCATCCAGTTAAGGAGGCAAAACTTCAACTTGCTACTCAAAATGAGAGGTCGCACAAATATCAGCACTATGATTATTCAACCCAAGATAAATGCAACAGTGATCACTTACATAACTAGGGAATACTGAATGTTCTCCTCAGCATTTTTTGAAGATGATTATGTTTGATTGCTGCAGATTTTGAAGTTTAATAATTTCACATTGACATCAAAGAACACACACCCTATTTATCACGTATTTCTTTTGAAAACACACCCTATTTATCACTATTGATCCATCTCTAACCTCATTGTTCTTTCAAAAAAATCCATCAATTTGTTGCACCCACTATCTACCTCCAGTTCAACTGCAATTACAATAGTAGCACTCTTGTAAGAACTTCAAGACTGTGGGTTCTAGTCAAACATAGGACCTGAGCAAGATTGACACCATGGTACAATATTGAGAGAGTAAAGGCCCATGGCCCCATCACATGCACGCATATGCCCACCAGACTGGCATAAATGATCCCATGGTGCTACTTCGAAAACCAAGGAAGTTAGCTCTTCTGTCTTGGTCAAAATTTATCCTTCAGTCAATCTCACACATCTGATTATCAAATTCCAGAATCTGGGAATAAATTGGCTATCAATTGTTACAGTGATGCAAGATGCTTTGAGACATCCAGGTGTTGCAAAAATACTATTAGTCTCATTCCTAGATATTCCCAGGGTTTCCAAACCCATATTTCTTCCTTAACAAAGGCAGCCACTTCCAATATGCATCATCCATTTTAGGCAGTGTCTCTGAACTCCTCATTCCATGCCTTTTGCTACTTCCATTCTCAATTATTCATTGCAGTGCATTCCCTTATCTTTTATCCCTTCATGAACTTCTACTTATTGAAATCTTTATTGTGTGCATCTTGTCCCAAATGATTTCCCTTACTTACTACTGGCCTCACAGATGCACGTGTCCCCACACACCCACCTTCCTCCAGTTCTGACCTCACGTTAATGAACTACCACCTCCAAACCCACCATGTTCTGGGATATTCCACTTAATCATCCTTTTTAAGGTCTTCCAAATCATCCAAGCTGATGGTCATTTCACATTTAGCTCAATGGAAGATTTTCTTCCACTTTTGAAGCACCCTGCAATATTTTTCTATGCTTAAGGTATTACATAAATGTAAGTGTTGGCTGTTCAGACTCTAATTAAACTTGATCATATATATATAAATATACATCATTATCAAGCAATCATATCAGGGATTCATAATCAATCATTTGGGATTGGGTTTTCCAAGGCAGCACTGGTTACTATTGAGTGGAGATCCTGGCAGGAGAGCCCAGGGATTAACAAAGTTCCATTACATATTCATTCTTAATTCATACCTCCAAAATCATTTTAGACAATACCAGTGGCTCTCACTCAACAAGGACAGCATGGTTGCTAACAGTTAGCACTGTTGCCCCTCAGCGCCAGGAATCTGTGTACAATTTTGGCCTTGGGTGACTGTGTGGAGTTTTCCCCCTGTCTGTGTGGGTTTTCCTCCAGGTGCTTCCCCCCCCCATCTACAGGATACGCAGATTAGGTTGACCATGCCAAATTGCTCCTTAGTACGGGGGATTATCAGGCTAAATATATGGGGTTATGGGGGATTGGGCCTGGGTGGGATTGGTGTTGGCGCAGACTTGACGACCTGAATTTTGTACCGTAGGGATCTATGATTCTATGAACTCTCCCTTCCTCCTCCACAGCTCAACTCTCCTATTCTCACTCTGGTGTGGCACCAATTTTCAAGCACTAAACAAAAATAGTTTGACGGTGACAAAGAAGTTGCAGAGAACTGGATTATATGATGATTGATGAAGAGGGCAGATTTAGCATTAAACTGTAATTCAATTTACCAGTTTCCATGTCTCCATAGTCCCACTTCATGAAGACTAAACATAAGCATTTGCCAAAACAGTCAACATAGAAAACTGAAATCTTTCATTCAGTGCGAAGAGTACAAGATGTTCATACTAATGGCATTAGGCCTAAGAAAACAAGTTTCATGAGGAACAGTCAGTGGCTTTCAATCCTTTCTATAAAAGGGATCACGTGCAAATTGACACATTTGTCTAAACCTTTGCTCAAAACTTCAAAAAGACAGCATTAAATACCCAACAGAAAATTCTTGCTTATAACGTATAAGGGGGTAGAGCCTGGGATTGTGGTCAGTGCAGACTTGATAGACCAAATGGTCTCCTTCTGCACTGTAGGGTTCCTATGATTCTATAAACGCAAATAGATCAAATTTGAGAAATAAACTACTTATATTTATGTAATACCTCCAGATATCCCAAATCACTTCAGTCAAGAATATAATTTGGGAATATGGTTACTGTGATAAGGTAGGGATGTGCTGACAGAATATTTTTCACTGAAACTTCATTGCAGCATTAATGCAGCATTGTGACAAATAAAAAAAGTGCCAGCCAGTCAGCCAGCCATGAACTTTCTGAATGGCACAGAAGTCTGGAAGGGTCAAATGGCCTACTCCATTTCGTTTTTTCTATTTCATTCAGGTTCTGTTAGGAACAGCTAAGAACCACACATGCAAAGGTTTTAATTATAGGCATTCTATCTGTCCTGTGGAAAATTCAGCAGCTTCTACTTATTAATTTTCTTCGTTGGTGATTGTACATAACAAATTTCAGTGCCATAAATGGATACAAGTTCAATTCATAACCAGCTCAGTTCTCAAATTGAGTCATATTGATCTGAATTGCCAATTGATAATAACCCTTCCATTTCTATTGGTCTGATTAAACTGCATTACTACTATTAACAAACAAAATGTGTGCAGTGCTTCAAGCTAATTTTCTGACTTTGAACTGTCATCTCAGCTGCAATTATCAGGCCAGATGGAGAATAAAGCAGGTGCACAGTTACAAAAATGAGCAGGTACATAAAAATTTGTCCCAAATTACCCCATTGGGGAGATATCAATTTTGTTACAATTTCCTGAAAGAATATATAATACGCAATTTACTGCTCTATCCTTCTGGTTTAACTATAACATCTTCCTCTTTTTGAGCAGGCAGCTCAAACATATTTAGTGTCCTGCACTGAAGTGTGCAATGGCAACTGGGTTGGTGTGGGGCCTCGCATCTTACATGGAGGAATGAGTAGCAACGTAACAAATGAGAGTAATGAGAAAATAAAAGGGTGGCCAAAATCTAGAGATCTTAAAATGTGGGTAAATGATCAAAGCTAATTTCCATTGGAGGACAAATGGGGAACAAGGAGAGAGACCAAGGATCCACACTGCACTTGAGGAGCATCACAAATTCTGTGACATGGAGGAGCTGTAGAAGGGCCAAATATTGTGACACCGTAGCCAGTGGTGGTACTGTGAAATCAGTACAAACACCCATGCTTCTCTAAACACCATAGAAGGGGGGAGTAAAAATAACCTTGCTATTTCTGGCACAATATCCAGTGATTCTTTCTGGACCACATTAAAACTAGAAAACCTAGTTGGAGCTTGCACGGTACATGCCCCATTAACTTTCCACAGATTTTGCAGAAGGATCATAAAACAGCCATAGGAACAATCCTTGCATGTTTGGAATACTACACAGTTGAATTCAGGAAGTGCCAGTGTGCCTGAAAACAATGACAAACAATGTGGTGGCAGCCACACTGCCCATGCGATAAGCTACAGGCCTCACACCAAAATGGGCTCGGTGTATATCAATTTACACCCAAAATACTGCAGAATATCACTTTCTAACTTTTGCTGAACATAGCCCATGCCAAGCACCACAATGCAGGATAAGGCCCACCAGGAGTTTAACACCCTGTTAGAGGAATGTCTCACTCAGTTCGTCCTTGCATCTTGTTTCAAGGATGGGGCATCTGCCATAGTTCTACGGCAATGCAGTATTTTTCTAAAATATAGAATTTTTAGCAATTAATGAACTGTTCTTAATGAAATAATTTAATTAAAATTGATTTTAAACTATTGCCTGCTAACTGATATTAATATATGTTGTGTTAACTCACTTCAGGCATTTGAGTTACGTGCAGATAATACCACCTCCCCCACACACACACCCCCACCAGCTTTCTAAAATATATAATAAGATTTTCTGAATTTATTGCTGTAACAATGTGACCAATCTTCTGTAATACAGGATATAAACAGGCACTGTTATAATAGTGCAACATGGCAAGGTTGAATCAATGACATGCAAATTAAACAATCCTTTCCACATGTATGCACTCTGCTATATGGTATTAGAAGATGGATTTTCATCCATAATTTATCAAATGACATGCTCACAATTCAGTTGTGCAATGAAAGACAGCTGTTAAATTGAAGCACCAAGTCTTATGCATTTCCCAGTGGATATGAAAAATGGAGCACACCTCTTACCAACTAGCTTTTGAACTGTATTGGCAGAGTCTTGGGAACGGTCATCTGCTGTCCAGTTAGGGAATAGTACAGTATATCAGATAATAAACAAAATAAGCATTAATTGAATTAATGCAGCACTGAATACAATTACTGCACTGCTTACTGGATACATCGAAAGCAAAAGCACTAGTTTTAGTTTTCTGGTTGTTTAAGCAACATGTTAAATCAACTATATTTGCTCCTTATCAAAATCTTTCTAAATGCAAACTGTCTACTCCACATGCATTACTGGACAGGACTCAACTAAAATTGAGGAAACATTTTCTACTCTCTTTAGTACCGGTTAGGGTATGCATCAAAAGTTTGTTGAAAATCTTAAAGACAATAAGTAGCAAATGACTGCTATCCAGTTGGCAATTTATTTGGATTCATAACAACTTTGGTTACTTAGTTAATTTCAAAATCAAAAACAGGTTTGCTGAGTTTTCAGTCAGTCAATCTCAAGCCATTATCAACAAAACCAAATCAACTGTAAAAAAACATCTCAAGGGTACCTGATTATCAAGTTCAAACATGTTATCCTAATTTATTATACATCAGTGACAAGGCCACAGTAGAATATTGTTTCAGGCATCCTTCCTTCAAATAAACTAACTTGTTGGCTAAAGTCTAAGAGAAAAGTAACAACAATTCTATAACCAGGCTGAATAATGAAAAGCAACTCAAAAACAAAACTGTTTTGGATAAAGGATGAATGGTCATGAAGTGTACTGATAACATGCATCAGATCAACCTTACTTGGACTAAGTTCAATATTCGAGGACACAAGGACCGAATTAACCTCAGAAAAATTAGTCTTTCAAGAGTAGCAGATGTTTGGATCAAAGTGAAAAATGAAGATTGCTAAATGAAAGTTCATAATTCTGATGTGGAATGGAATTAAAGACTTGTTAAATTAAAAATACTGAAAAAAAAATCAGGAATCCAATAGGGCATAGAGATCTTATGTTGCTAAATTCAGAGGTAAATTATTTGTTCATAGAATATTTATTTCTCAACACTTAAGATTTGTTAGATTGCTCTTGAATCAGAAAACAGTGCAGAATTTATTTTCATGACATATAACTTGCTGAGGCAAAAATCTACAACGGAATATAATGGCCACCATCTAAAGTTTGAACGTCCAAATATCATTTCTTAATCTAGTTTTCAGATGAGTTATGAAACATAGTCAATGCAAATGATCACTTATTCATCCAGCCATGAAAAGCACTAAAGAGATTGAATTATCAACTTAATTAGAACAGAAATAAAAATCCATAGGCTCCCTTAAATAGTTCCCATTTACGATCACTAGCTTGTAACTTTGTGGATGCAAGAGTGCATAAGGATCAAATTTGAAAACTATGCACGTTCAGCATTTACTTTCAAGTCTCACTGAATCAATAATGGCCAGAAAGGGAAGCTTTTTGTAGCAGTACCTTACCTAAACAAGTTTAATTAATTTGGTAGGAAAATAACATGGCCTAACAGTAGTGGTCTGGTTTAGTGCAACTTTTGAGATTTAAAAGTCAATCTAGCTGACAAAATAAAAAGAAAGCCACTTTCATACAGAATTGTCATATTAGCAATCCAACCTAAAATTAAGAAGCTTCCTAACAACTAGAGTGTTCTAGCTATCTACCAAAGGCCTATTTAGCAAGCAAACAGATTTCCATCAGTGCTGAATTCTCTAAACATAGGTCAACAGGGCTGTTGATTATAGCACTTAATCACAGATCAGATACTAAACAGGAGCAATTCTGTTTATAGGCAAAGAGTAAAACAAGTTAAAATGCACGGCAAGACACCAGACTGTGTTCTCTTATTTCCCAATGAGTTATGTGCAAATCAGGTCATTGAAACATATTTTAAACAATGGAAAATTTAAATATCAGAGTGACTTGTATGTCATTACATTAGGTCCCAAAAAATAACTGTTATTTTTAAAAGTCTATTCCTTTATTACAGAAGTTCCAGAATGCAAGTTAACGCTATAATATCCAAGTATTATTCCCACTTCTTGCATGCTCTCCAGTTAGAAAGAAAATTTTTTTCTGTAAATTTTGGGGAAGTGTGTGTTTTATCTTACTTCTCTATGTAATACCACATCTTAATAAAGCTCGAGGAGATTTTACTTCCTTAGCTTTTATTCTCTACAAGAGAATGTTTTCCACTAGTGGTGAACAGTATTAATCCAATTTATCAGCAATTGTTGTAGTATTAAAATATTGTCACACACAAGACCTCATTTACTCAAATTGTTACTTAGTAGTATTTGGGAAAATATTTGGACATATTATATTTACTATGACATCACAGAATGTTAAAAAACTCAGGAGTATTAGAATATTTCAATATATAGAAAATTGAAACACGTTGCATCAATTTGGGTGATAGTACAGAGCAACAGGCCACATGTGTTGCTGGCATTGATATTTACTTAAAAAATGCTTTATAAAGCACTTACTCAAGATAAAAAAAAAACCAAAGTGGAATCTAACAAAAATGAATCCTGACAGCATCGCCTACTAAAATTTACAACGTGCAATGAAGGAAGACTGTTTATTCACCCAATTGGACACACTCTCTGGAAGTGCGTGTACATCCTCAACCTACAGTAGCTATTATTGAGGCACTCATGAAACAATGAATCCCTGCAATTTAATCAATGCTCATGCAATTGAGTTTGATTTTTTTCCCCAGGACTGGAAGATAGTTAGAATCATAGAACCCGAAAGTGCAGAAAGAGGCCCTTTGGCCCATCAAGTCTGCACCGAACACAATCCCACCCAGGATCTACTCCCATGTCCCTACATATTACACTCACTAATCCCTCTAACCTACACATCCCTAGACACTAGAGGCAATTTCTTAGCATGGCCAATCAACCTAACCCAAACATTTTTGGACTGGGGGAGGAAACTGGAGTATCTGAAGGAAACCCACACAGACACGAGGAGAATGTGCAAACTCCATACAGGCAGTGACCCAAGCCGCAAATTGAATCTAGGACCCTGGAGCTGTGAAGCAGCAGTGCTAACCACTGTGCTACTGTACCACCCATGTTGGTTAAAAAAACTTACATCAGAAATATTATTTATTCTAAAAATATTTTGTGCTGATTGCTTTTGAATGAACAATCTTACATGATCTCATTAAATGAAAAAACTGAAGTACCGATAAAACTAGTGTAAAATTGTCTAATGCAACTTGGACAATACCATTACATAAGCAAAATCAGACAGTTATGATCAGCTCAGAAAAGGCCTAGAAACAGCTTGAGTACCGTTATATCAAAAAGATAATAAATCTATACCTGAATGCAAGAATTACAAAATGAGAAATGAAAGATTACTGATTAAAGTATGCTTATATTAAATATTAAGCAGACTGATTTCTCAGATCAGCACTTACCTACTAAACAAATAAAATATACTCTCCATTTATAATTCAGTAGTACATTTATTTTCCTACTCTAACTCAAAGAGTTAGATCAATGAGTGCAAACCAATAGATTTGTGCTACAAACTTTACATTTCATAACACAGGTAATCTCATCCAGGTAAATGGCTTTAATCTGAAGAGGGCACAGACAAGATACAACTAAATGACAAATTAGAAGAGTTGGTTCCAATGATTTGGTGTAATATTTAAGCATTCTTATTCCAAGGTATAGTGGCACAGTAGTTATCACTGTTGCTTCACAGGCCAACAACCCAGGTTCGATTGCCAACTTGGATGACTGGGAGGAATCTGCACGTTCACCTTGTCTGTGTGGGTTTCCTCTAAATGCTCTGGTTTTCTCCCGCAATCCAAAAGACATACTGTTTAGGTACACTGGCCACGCTAAATTCTCCTTCAGTATACCCGAACAGGTGCCAGAGCGTGGGTGACTTGGGGATTTTCCACAGTAACTTCATTGCAATATTAATCTAAGCCTAATTTGTGACTAATAAATAAGCTTTAAACTTTAGTACTATCCAGGTACACAACTTTAATCAAAAGAGGTCACCAGCAATGACAATTCAGGTGAGAAAAGTGAATTCCATTGGCCTGGTGTAACATTTAAGCTTTCCTATTTGAGGCACGGATTCAATAATTTCTCTCACTGGCCCTTAATGGAGATCAATCGAGTCTACTCATATTTCATCAAGAAGCTGCATATTAGGGTCAGAACAGAAGGTTATTGTTAACTCAGAAAATTTAGATCTTTTCAGTATAAATATATCTAAAGAGACGGTTGAATAATTTGATTGCTTTGCGTTAATGGACTGCGAGGCAGTAAGAGCCGCCTGTTCCTGACATGCTTCCTAAACAAGGTCGTTGCATGTGTACATACTCGCTAGTTCCGTACCTGTTCTGCCATCCCTGGATCAGATTGGTGTATTTGCTGAGCAAACCCTCCACAATCTTGCCAGCTTCCGGATGGTGTTTCTGCTGTTGCTGATCGTTTGGGGCTAACAGCACCGACTCCACTACTGCTGCCGCCGCCGAAGTCGGACTGCTGCAGTTGCTTTTCACCCTCTCCTGGGTGTTTGTTTTCACCGATCCCCGTTCGGCCGGAGAAACCGAGTTCTTTCTCCCACCACCTCCACCAGCAGCAGCGCCGCCCGGGGCCACTTTCTCGGTGTTAAACATCGACCGCGGGGTTGTCGTTGAAGGGGCGGGTGCGAGAGATTTAAAAACAACAGCAACACACACAAAATACAAGTGTGACCGAAAGCAGCCGGGAGTTAACAGCACCGCAGTGGCGGCTGCAGTGTGCAGCCAGCACGCGACAGGCACCCCGGGCGGGGAGAGACAGCCGCGAGCCTTCAACGGAACGTTCCCCAGTAACGGACGCCCTGCGCTCGAGCCGCCTCACTCCGTCCGCAGGCACAACACTGACCCCGGAGCGGGGACAGTCGCCCGATGCGACTCGTGTCAGTGAGTTAACCGATGGTGATGGCTCCCCTCCTCCTGAGGGCTCCTCCTCTCCGTCCGTCCTCTTTTTCTATCAGGTGCGAGTCCCTCCTTTATTAAATCTGCTGACTTCTTGGTGACGTGGTGGCTCCGTGTCCGTGCCTCTTGTGAGGGGCTCGAGGAGACGCCTAGCTCCCTTTGCCTTCCAGTCAGTTAACGCGCTGCCTCTCAATCTCTCTCCTCAACGACTAAAAAGTCAATCCTGCTGGTGGGCAACCGCTCGCCTCTACAGTCCCAGGAAGCGTCGTGTGGGGGCCTCAATTTCCTCCTGATCCTTGGGCCCTCCCACCTCGTAGTTTGGTCCGGAACTCCCGGAGACGCTAACTCCCTACCCACCTCCACGCCTTTCGGGGAGCTTCTATTTTCCTCCCCTCCGCCGTGACTATTTGCGTAACACGCGAGCCAAGCCAGCACCGCCCACGTACACGCACCGCAAGAGAATTTGCCTTTGCAGAATAACCAGCTGCATATGTCCCTGAAACACACAAGGATTTTTCTTTCTTTTATTCATACGTGTGATAGTCCAAAGATGTGCATGTTAGGTGGATTGATTTATTATTGTCACATACATTAGTATACAGTGCAAAGTATTGTTTTTTGCGCGCTCTACAGACAAAGCATACCATTCATAGAGAAGGAAAGGAGAGGGTGCAGAATGTAGTGAGCAGTCATAGGTAGCGTGTAAAAAAAGATCAACTTAATACAAGGTAGATCCATTCAAAAGTTTGATGGCAGCAGGGAAGAAGTTGCTCTTGAATCCTTTGGTATGTAACCTCAGACTTTTACACCTTTTTACCGACAGAAGAATATGGAAAGAAGTGTGCCTGGAGTGCATGGGATCCTTGATTATGCTGGCTGATTTTCTGAGGCAGCAGTAAGTGTAGATAGTAAGTGAATGGGAGGCTAGTTTGCGTGATGGATTGGGCTTCATTCATGATTGGCCATGTTAAATTGCCCCCTTAGTGTCCCAAGAGTATTAGCTTGGGTAGATTAGCCATGGGAAATGTTTGGCATTACATGGATAGGGCAGGTGAGGAATTCTGTGACTTGGGGTGTCGCTGGCTGGCCAGCATATATTACCTATCCTAGTTGCCCATGGAGAGTCAACCACATTGCATGGCTTGGAGTCACATGTAGGCCAGACCAAGTAAGGACAACAAATTTCCTTCCATAAAGGACGTTAGCGGACCCGACAATCGACAATGGTTCCACAGTCATCGGTAGATTCTTAATTCCGGATTTTTTTTATTGATTTCAAATTCCACCATCTGCTATTGTAGGATTCTAACCCAGATCTCCAGTACATAAGCTGAGTTTCTGTATTGATTGTTATTCAATAAAAATACCACTAAACTATCGCCTCTCCATACAACATGGAAGAAAAGCTTGATCCATTTAAACCACAGATAGCGAACTTTTATCGCCCACCTCAGCCTTGCTGATGTACATATATCACTTAAAAGCTTCAACATGTTTTGAGGAAAATAGAAGCTTCCATTTGAATTATAGTTACAATTAATAAATTGTTTCAATCCAGGAATTTTGAATCCCTATTGTAACAATTTAAAAGCAAGTCCCAAGGATTTGTGGGCATTCTTATAAAGTTTGAATATTTCTAAATGTGCAGCTGAACCATGCAGGAGCAGGCCTTTCAGTCCATTAATCCTGCTTCTCCATTCAATGAGAATATGGCAACGCTTCCACAGCAACTTCATTTTCTCATCCTATCTGAAGAATTCCTACAGTACAGAAGGAGGCTATTTGGCCCATCAAGGCTGCACCAACTCTCTAACAGAGCATTCCACCCAGGCCCTATCCCTGTTGCCCCACATATTTACCCTGCTAATCCCCCAAACCTACACATCTTGAAATGCTAAAGGGCAATTTAGCATGGCCCATCCACCTAACCTGCATATCTTTCGACTATCCTAATTTCCTTGATTCCTTTAGTGCCCATGATTTAAAGATCTCAATTTTGAATGTACTCAGCAACTGCACATCCATAACCTTTTCAGGTAGTGATTGCAAAGGTTCAAAACACTTGAGTGAAGAACTTTCTCCTTACCTCAGTTATAAATGGCTGACCCATTTTCCAGAGAATATGATCCCTAATTTTAGACTCTCCAAGTAGGGGAGACAGTCTTTCACCATTTATTCCATTAAGCCTTCTAAGAAATTTATACATTTCAATGAAAATATGAGCCTATTTTACTCAATTTTGCTTCATTGCAAAGAATCAATCTAGTGAACCTCAGTTACATTTTTTCTCAGCTAAGTATAACCTATAAATAAGGAGAGAAGAACTGTGCACGGTACTTCAGATATGGTCTCAACCTAATATGATTGCAGTAAGACTTCGTTACTATTATTTTTCAACCTGCTTGCAATAAAAGCTAAAGTATCATTAATATTTTGCTATACCTGCTGATTTGTTTCCTGTAATGTAAGAAATCAATATATGTCATGTTTCTCGTGAGGGGTATGTTTAAATTTTAACTGTTTATGTGGTGTTGATTTGTCTGTGCACCAAACAGTTCACATTCAAAGATGTTTAAAATGACCAATCCTGGCACGGAGAAAGCATGCAGCTCCTCCTGCTGGGCAGTTTTCACAGCATTCTTGTTTGTTGGCACTGTAGCTAGAGCATTTGAACATATATGTGAGAGTTTTTCCTGCCTCTTCTGTAGTTTGGTACACATTTCAGTGGCAAGGGTTCTGACCTTAGACCTATATATTGGATCGACCTCCTGAGTTTCACGTTTCTCTGAATTACATTTCAGTTCTGAGTTTGCAACTCTGCCTGACTTGCGATTTGTTTGGCCTTTGCTGAGGTCAAATTCTCTTTGGAATGTGACAAATTGGACTGTGCATCATCAAGCACACCAAATATAATGTGGTGTCGAATCAACTTCTGTTTTAAGGCTTTGAAACTGCAGTTACCAGCCAATCAGTATAAATTGTTCATGAAGGAATCAATGGATTCAGCTAGCCTCTAGTTAAATTTTGGTCTTTCTATAACTAGATTCTTGTTAGGATTGGAGTACTTAACAAGGCTCCTGTAACCTCATTGTACTCTGTCAAGGTCTCATCAACAACTTGCCATGCAAGGACATAAACAACTATAGCCCCCTGCTGCATATAAATATGCATAGACCTGGTGTTTTTGAGTCTTCCTTTATGAACCCGAAGTGGTTTGGAAGCTTTCAAATTGTCTCTTCTAGAGCTTTCATCATTGTTCTTGCTGCAGATCCTTGGTGTGTTGGAAAGGCTGCAGAATGCATACTGGCTGTTCAGTAGCTGACAACATTGTGCATGTCTCACTGGCCCTTTGCTGCAGTACTTTTCAGTTTTGATTTTCATCACTGCAAAGCTAATCTATTCCAAGGTCATCACGCATAGGTCACCAATCTATTTGTTAAACTGTGGCCTCCAGTGTTGTCACTGAGGTTTGGTGAGACTTTACTGTTACCAAGTATTCTTGTCTTACCATACCTTGATGAATCTTTGCTGATCCACTGTCAGACTTGAGATAGATGGTATGGTTTTCCTTGAACCAATTTATTTAGAGCTATTTACAAAGACATCTAGGTAAACACATGGGCCGCAATTCTCCCAAAAACATTTTGTGTCAAGTTCGCTTGAAAACTGGAGTAATTCGTGTTGAATTTTTTTCAGTGGGAGTTCAGAGAAGAATGTATACTGTTGAGGTACAAGAATGAATATTATTAAAAACTAAGGGGCGGAGCCTATTCCCGCTGAAGAGGCTGAAATCAGCACACTAAGCGGGCTACTACAGAGGCGCCATTCTGTCAGTGGATGCACAGTGGATCGGTGCATGGGTAATGTCCCGAACTCCGGGCCTTTCGATCACTGGCCCTCTGCCCCACCATAGCCCGATCGCTGGTCCCCTGACCATTAACAGGCCCAGCCTCAAGCCCCCCACTCCCCCGCCCCACATGATTTCCAACCCCCCACCAAGCCCCAGACCCTGCAGTCCTGAGCCCCCCCCACCCTCTCCAATCACTGGCTGTCCTTCTTCCTCTACCGATCCTTATTAAGTATGGCAGAACCCCCACCCCAACTGATTGGGCCACCAATCTCTACCCCCTAGAACCTGCCCCCATATGCCCCATATCCCTTAACACTGCCCAATGCCCAGTGGGCAGTGCCAAGGTGCCTTCTGAACTTTGGCAATTTTCCCCTTGGACAGTGTCAGAGGGCTCAGGCTGGCACTGCTAGGGTGCCAATAATGTAGCGATGCTGGCATTGGACTGGAGTAAGTGCAGTAAGAATTCTCACAACACCAAATTAAAGTCCAATATGTTTATTTGGTAGCACAAGCTTTGGAGTGTTACTCTTTCTTCAGGTGAATGAGGAATTGTGTTCACAAATAGAGCATATATAGACACAAACTCAATTTACAAGATAAAGGTTGAAATGCGAGAATTTACAGGTCATCAAGTCTTAAAGGCAAATGTGAGTGGAGAGAGAATTAAGCACAGGTTAAAGAGATGTCTATTGTCTCCAGCCAAGACTGTTAGTGAGATTTTGCAAGCCCAGGCAAATCTTACAGTCAATTAGATGCGTGCCAACCATTATTTTCTAAATTGAGTTTGTGTCTCTATATGTCCTGTTTGCAATCACAACTTCTCACTCACCTGAAGAAGAAACAACATTCTGAAAGCTTGTGCTACCAAATAAACCTGTTGGACTTCAACCTGGAGATTTCTTGGGGTGCCAATGTCCAAGCGACACTCACCTTGCCACCAACCCTTTGGCTGGGGGGAGGGGGGGGGGGGGGGTGGCGGGGGGGTCCCCAATTGCACCCCCTTCACTTCACTTGAGTGAAGTTAAGCCGCTAGTTCCCTGTTAGTGGTGAGCTAATCTGGTGGGGAGAGATGCTAGAGGACCCAGAGACTTCAGTCCCAGACCCACTAATAGCATTTAAATTATATTAGAATTATGATTTAAATAATCACTTTCCACTTTCCAGCATGGAACAGATGCCATTGGAAATCCACGCTACGAGACACTATCATAGTGGCTATGCATGTGTGAGCATCGTAGTGGGCTGGGAGAATCCTGTGGCAGGCGACACACAGAATTCAGGCATATGTTCTCACTATGAGATTCTTCCAGTCCGCTGTGCTAATGTTTTGAGTGCAGCAGGATGGGGAAATTGCCCTCATTGTCTTCAGGATACAGACTATTCTGCATCCAGTTTTCTTGAAGTCACCTGGTCGTTTGACTCCTGATGTCACACTTATTACTAATATCATCATGGTCTCATTAAAATAACCATTAATCCATTATTCTACACATGCATGTTAAGTTTCTGTATGTGTGTACATTCCCCAAATCTTTCTGTATGTCAACATTATCTAGTTTCTCACTTTTTTGAAGTATTTTCATCTCCTTACCAAAGTCCACAATTTGGCACTTCACATTATATTCTGTCTTATCCTTCAGCCCAATCACCTAATTGACCCATGTTCCTTTACTTCATCTTTGCAATTCTTCACATATTACTGCTTCTCCTAGCTTTGTAACCTCTGAAAATCTGGATTTATAATGCTTGGTTCTCTCATCAACATCATTGATGCAGATTGTAAATAGCTGAGACCAAAATATTGATCCTGCAGTGCTGCATCAGACATACTGTGCCATACCAAAAAAGGATCTGTTTGATAACCTCTCTTTTTGTCTGTCTGTTAACCAATCCTGAATTTATGATAATATATTATCCCATCCCATGGTTAGCACTAAAAGCACTAGGCACCCTGGTTTTGATTCTGGGTTTAGGAGTTTGCATGTTTTTCTCGTGTCTCCCTGGGTTTCCTCTGGGTGATCCTCCCACAGTCCAAAGATGTGCTAGTTAGGTGGATTGGCCATGCTAAATTCTTCCTTAGTTAATTGATTTTATTATTGTCATATGTTTGAGATACAGTGAAAATTATTGTTTCTTGCAAGCTGTTACAGACACACTGTTCATAGAGTACATAGGGGAGGAGAAAAGGATAGGATCAGAATAAGATGTTGCAGTTACCAATGAAGATGGATGAAGAGAAAGATCAGCTTAATTAGCGATAGGACCATTCAAAAGTCTGATGATAGCAGGGAAGACGCCGCTCTTGAATCTGTTGGTAAGTGCTTTCAGATTTCTGGATCTTTTTTTCAACAGTAGAGTATATCCAAGATCCATGAGGTCCTTAATTATGCTGACTGTTTTCCAGAGGCAGTAAGAAGTGTAGATGGAGTCAGTGGACAGGAGGCTGGACTAGGCTCCTTTGTGTGATGGACTAGGCTACATTCACAACCCTTTGTAGTTCATTGCATCTTAATCAGATCGAGACCCATCCCAACCTGTGATAAAACTAGAAAAGATGCTTTCTATGGTGTGTTTTTAGAAATTGGTGAGAGTCGTAGTGGACATGTTGAATTTCCTTTGCCTTCTGAGAAAGGAGAGGTGTTGATGGGGTTTCTTAATTATAGTGTCAGCATGGAGGGACCAGGACAGATTGTTGATGATCTGAACATCTAAAAACTTGAAGCACCTCCACCTTATCACGTTTGATGTAGACAGGGACATGTCCTCCACTATGTTTCCTGAAGTCAATGACTATCTTCTTCATTTTACTGACATTGATTATTGTCATCGCATCGATTCATCAGATTCTCTTTTTCCAATACACTGCCTTATCATTGTTTGAGATCTGACCCATGACAATGGTGTCATTAGCAAACTTAAAATGGAGTTGGAGCAAAATTTGGCCGCACAGTTAAGTGTATAAGGAATATAGTAAGGGGCTGAGGATACAGCCTTGTGGGGCACTGGTGTTGAGGATAATCGTGAAGGAGGTGTCGTTACCTATCCATACCGATTGCGATCTGATAACTTCTCCCTTATCTATACTGCTAATTACACTAACCTAACTCCTTGGGTTAAGAATTATAGGATCCAGTTGCAGAGGGAAGAACTGAGCTCTAGGCCATGGAATTGGAGATGGGTATTGTGGGGATAATGACGTTGAAGACTGAGCTGCAGTCAATAAAAAGGAGTCTGGCATGTGTCCTTGTTGTCTATTTTTCCAGGGTTGAATGTATGGCTAGGGAAATGGCATCTTTTGCAGGTCTGTTGCATTAAAAGGCAAACTGAGGTGGATCTAGTCAATCTGGGAGACTGGAGTTGATGTATGCCATGACTAGTGGCCAGAATGTGTAGGTTAGATGGATTACCCATGGTAAATACGCAGGGTTACGGGGATAAGGTAGAGGGGAAAGCTTGGCGAGGATGCTCTTTCGGAGTGTTGGTGCATGCCTGAACCCTAATCTTGTAAAACCTTGTATGGCATATCACTCAATATCTTCTAAAATTCCAAAAATACGACATCCACCAGTTCTCCTTTATCTATACTGCTAATTACACTTAAAACACGAACAGATTTGTTGAATATTATTTCCTGTTCATAAAATTGTTGATTCTAAGTCCTTTTGCTACATTCTTAATAATTGATTCCAGCATTTTCCCTATCAGTGATGTTAGACTCACAAACATAGTTCCCTGTTCTCTCTCTCCCTCTTTTTTACAACACACAGGGACTATCAAGGATCTAGATCAAAAACAATGCATCTATTATCTCTGCAGCCCCCACTTTTAAAGCCCAAATTGTAGGCCATTGGGTTGATGGGATTTGCCAGCTTTTAATTCCACTAATTTCCCCACTATTTTTTCTTTAATATTAATTATTTTAAGTGCCTCACTCTCACCCACAATTTTCTGTTTTTTTTCTGTCATATGCTATGAAAATGGGCAGAAAATATTTAAATGTCTTTGCAATGTCTTACTTCCCTCTCATGATTTCTGCTGTAACCTGCTCATGATTTCTGCTATATTTTTCTCTACTCTCTTCCTTTTTACATTTAAATCTCTTAATATCTGTTTTTATAGCTAGCTTACTCTCCCTCTTCGTCAATTTCTAAAAGCCTTTCAAATCTCTAGCTTATTACTGTTTGTGGCAACATTGTAAGCCTCTTTATTTAATCTAACATTATCCTTTTTTTTCTAGTTAGCCATGGTGGTACCACTTTTCCAGTAGGCCACTTATTATCAAGGAAGTGTACATTTGTTGAGATTTTATTTCTTTAAATGTTGTGTCTTTATGCTGTCCTCTATAAATGTGTCCACATTGGTAGAGTATTGAATTGTAATGTCTGCGGATGTTCTTTATAAATCAATGAATGAGTAGCTTGTTGGCAGCAGAATGCTCTCAAAATTATAACAGAGAGCATCTGGAACAGCTGTCAACAAGCTACAAGGATCTTTTTCAGTAAACTGACTCCTGAACATGGGCAGAGGATTTGACGATCATGTTTAGATAGAGTCAAATGTATTATCAGTTTGCTATAACTATAATGGTGCTGTCCACAGCTGTGTCCCACATTTAAGAATCTGCAATTGTGATGTTTGTTAAATTTTTCTTTTTAAACCAAGACACAGTTTCAATTCAGAGCAGCACGATGTGGCTATATCTTTAGATTTTCTTTAGAACTGTTCTTTGATTATAACATTATATTACATTCAAAATAGATTATCTTATTTTGTCTTGCCCTCATCTAACCCTCCGTGCCCAAAAAGTATTGAGACTCTTTCTTGTGGTGATGGTGCTCGTCAACGATGCTGTTCAGTAGGAAACTGCAGTATATTGACTCAGCAACAATGAATCACAGGATTGTTACAGCACAGAAGAAGGAAGGCATTTGGCCCATCTAGTCTGCACCAACTCTCCAAATGAACAATTAATTTAATGCCATTCCGTCACCTTTTCCCTGCAACCTTAGACATTCTTCCTTTTAAGATAATAGTCTAACTCCCTTTTTGAAGCCTGGATTGAACCTGCCTCCAACACTCTCGGGCAGTGCATTCCAGATGTTAACTATGCATTGCATAAAAATGGTTTAACTCATGTCGCTATTTCTTCTTTTGCCAATTATTTCATATCTGTGCCTTCTCATTCTCAGTACTCTCATCTGTGGGAACACTGGACAGAATATGATAGGCCCTTTTGCAATGGATACAAATCCTCTTAGACTAACACTGATGAGATCTCAGTTTGAGATATCCACCACACCAGCCCCCTTTCCCCACCATCCCCCCTTCTCCCTGCCCCCTCCAACTGAGGCTAAACTAATGTTTTATATGACTTCCAACATAACATTTTTGGCTTGTACTCTATGATCCTATTCATAAACCCTAGGATACTGTATGCTTTATTAACCATGTTCTCAACCTGTTCTGTCATTTATCTTCAATGAATCCAGTTCTGGCTGTTGCACTGTAGGAAAGATGTCAAGGTATTGGAGAAAGTACAGAAATAAATTCAGGATATCCAGGTCCTTCTGCTTCTGCACTCCATTTAGAATTGCTCCCTTTAGTTTACATTTTCTCTCCATATCCTTCCTATCAAAATGAATCTAAGTGAACTTCATGGTTCTCTGCATTGAACTTCATTTGCCACTTGTCTGCCCATTCCACCATCTTGTTTATGTCCTTTCCTAGTTCTCCACTATTTTCCTCAGAGTCCTGCATGCTTCCAAGCTTCAGAGATACAATGTAATTTGCAATGTTGAAATTGTGCCTTATACCAATGTCTAGATAAGTATCAGGGAAATCAGTACTAACACTTGTGGAACTTCACTATAAGCCTTCCTCCACCCCATAAAACATTCATTCAAATACTACTTGGCTATTTTGTATCCATGTTGCTACTACCCCTTTCATTCCATGAGCTATAACTTTGCTCATAAATGCATTTTCCCTCTTCGGTTCTCTCTTCACAAAACACTAGCAAGTCAGTTAAACATGATTTTCCCTTTATGAATTTGTGCTGGCTTTCCTTAATTAATGCACATTTATCTATATGACAATTAATTTACTCCAAATTATTGTTTTTAGAGGTTTCCCACTATCGAAATTAAAACTCACTGGCTCATAGTCACTGGGTTTATCTTTCTTGAATAAGGGTGTAACTTCTGCAGTTTTTCAATCTCTGGCACCATGCCTGAGTATAAGGAAGTCTGGAAAATTATAGATAGTGCCTCTGCAATTTTCAGCCCCGCTTCTTTCATTATCCTTGGATGCAGCTCAATCAGTTCTTGTGCTTCATCAACATTAGATGTGGGCAACCTATCTAATGCCCAGTTCTTATCAATGTTAGATCCTTCCAGTGTATTAGTCAACTCCTCTTTCACCGTGGCCTGGGTAATATATTTTGCTTGATAAAGGCAGATGCAAATTATTAATTTAATACCACAACTATTCTTCCTGCCTCCACTCACAAATCCCTTTTCTAGTCAACCATATTATTTCTTTTACCAATCAATTGGGATTCCCTTTTTTACGTTTACTGTTAGTCTCTTTTCATACTCTCTCTTTACTTCTTTTATTTGCTTATTCATTCCCCTTCTTGAATCTTCTATATTCAGCTTCGTTCTTTATTGTATTATACACCTGAAATTTGTCATAAGTGCACTTTTTAATTTCTATTTCTTTGTTATGGATTTTTTTTGTCCTACTTTCCCCCTTCAACTGAATATACCATGATAGTGCTCAAACTATCTTTTTTAAAGCTTCTTCAGCTACTATTTTTCCTGTCAACCTTTGAATTCAATTGATTCAAAATTGGCTTTCTCCTGTTAATTATTGTTACTCTAAATTGTTCTTTGTCCTTTTGCATTGTCAACTAAATCTTATGATACAATGATCACTGTCCATAATTTTTTATGAGCTTGATATTTGGTGCCTATCCCTAATTGTCCTTTGAGTGGCTTGCTAGGTATCATCAAATCACTTTACTGGAGTCACACGAGACCTGACCAAGTAAGGATGGGAGATTCCCTTCTGTAAGGCGAATTAGTTAACAGGATGGGTTTTTACAGGGATCGACGATAATACCGTTATTGAAACTAGTTTTCAATTCCAGATTTTATTTTAAAAAAAAAATCCCATTAGCTGCCAAGATGGCATTTTAATCCATGCCTCCAGAGTCTTAGCCTGGATCTCTGGATTACTAGTGCAGTGACTTTACCACTACATAACTGCCTCCTACTGACCATTTATCTACTTGGTTCACCTTATTCCCAAAAAGCAAATCCAGCAGTGCCTTCCCTCTCTTTGAACTAGAAACATACTGCTACAGAAAATTTTCCTCAACATACTCTCTGAACTCTTGTCCCTTTTACTGTTTACACTACAACCATTCCAGTCTATACTTGGATAGTTGAAGTTCTCAATTATAACTATTCTATCCTTACACCTCTATAATTTCCTTGCAAATTCATTCCTCTACACCCATTAAACTAAGCAGTGGCATATATCAAGCAATGTAATTTGTGTTTTTTATTTCAACCAAATCAATTCCGTCCTTGACTCCTTTGGGATATCCTCTTTCCCCAGTACTGCAATGGTCTCTTTAATCAATACTGACCTTTTTTTGCCTTTCCTATCTTTCTGGGAGATCATGTTTATGGGAATATTGAACACACAGCCATGCTTATCTTTCAGCCGGGCCTCTGCTATAGCCGTTATATCATATTTCCCCATTCAGTAGGTGCCTGTAAATCATCAATCTTATTAACCATGCTCCTTCCATTCACACATTTGTAAATTGTACTGATTTCAATTTTATTACTTTTTCCCTTACTTGGATATCTACCTCTCCCATATTCTGTGCACTTTGGCATGCCTCTCTGATAATCCCTTCTGGTGCCACCCTTGCTAAATTAGCCTCTACCCCGCCCTAGCAGCAATAGCATATCACCCTACAAGGTACTCAGTACCTTTTTTATTTACATTTTTTATAATTCTTCCATGGGATATGAGCATCACTGGTTAGGCAGGCATTTATTGCTCAACTATAATTGTCCTTAAGGTGGTGATAAGATGCCTTCTTGATCGACTGCAGTCCATGTGATGTAGGGAAACCTATGCTGTTAAGGAGGGAGTTTCAGGATTTTGATCCAGTAATAGTGAAGGAACAGTGGTACATTTTCAGGTCAGGAAGGTGAGTAGCTTGGAGGTGAGCTTGCAAGTGATGGTATTCTGGTGCATCTGCTGTCCTGTTCACCTAAGTGGTAGAGGTCACGGATTTGGAATGTGCTATCGAAGGAATGTTGGTGAATTACTGCAGTAACTTGTAGCTGGTATACACTGCTGTCACTGTCAATGGTGGTGGGGGAGGGGGGAGTGGATGTTGAAGCTAGTGAATTGGATGTCAATCAAACAGACTGCCTTTTACTGGATAGTGTTGAGCTGCTTGAGTATTGTGTAGCTGCACTCATTATACTCCTGACTTGTGTCTTGCAGATAGTAGACAGACAGACTTTAGGCAGTCAGAAGATCACTTATTCTCCATAGAATTCCCAATCTCTGACCTTCTCTGGTGGCCACAACGTTTATATGGCTGGTATAGTTCCGTTTTGGTCAACAGATGTGGATAGTGGGAGATTCAGTGGTGGTAAAACCATTCAATGTCAAGGGGAGATAGTTGGATCCTCTTTTGTCGAGATGATCATTGCCTGGCACTTGTATGATGCATACATTACTTGCTACTTATCATCCCAAGCCTAAATGTTGTCCAGGTCTTTCTGCATATGGGCATGGACAGCTTAACTAATTGGGGAGTCACAAATGTTGCTGAAAATTGCACTCAGTGAACATCCTCAATCTGACCTTGTGATGGAGGGAAGGTCATTGACGAAGCAGCTGAAGCAGTTCGGGTATGGGACGTTACCCTGAAGAACTCCAGCAGTGATGTCCTGAAAGTGAGATGATTAACCTCCAATAGCCACAACCATCTTCCTTTGTGCTTGGAATGACTCCAATCTCTGGATTCCCCCTAATTTCCATTGACTCCAGTTTTGCCAGATCTCCTTAATGCCAGACTCAGTCAATTGCGGTCTTGATGTCAAAGGTAGTCACTCTTCACTTCATTTCCAAAGTTCACCTATTTTGGTCATGTTCGGATTAAGACTCTCAAGAGGCAGAACCCAAACTGAGCATCAGTAAGCAGTTTATTGTTGTCTAGATGTGCTTGACAATGCTATCAATGATAGTTTCAAACACTTTGCTGATGATAGAGGGTAAATTGAGGGGCAGTAATTGGCAGAGTTGGATTTGTCCTGCTTTTTGTGGACAAGGTATAGTAAGGTGGTTGATGTTGTAGTAGGGGAACATGTGGCTAACAGTGACCACAATTCTGTCTACTTTAGAATACAGATGGAAAAGGATGCTTGTTGCCCTAGGGGCAAGGTGCTGAATTGGGGGAAGGCTAACTACGGTCGGATTAGGCAGGAACTTATGGAAACTGATTGGGAACGGTTGTTCGAGGGTAAGTCCACGCTAGGCATGTGGGACTCTTTCAAGGGAATACTGAAAATGTTGCAAGATAGATATGTGCCAGCTAAGAGGAAAGATAGGAAAGGTAGGATTAGAGAGCCGTGAATTACTAGGGATATTGAGGACTTGGTTAGAAAGAAAAGAGAGGTGTATGATAGGTCAAAGCAGCTGGGAACAGAGACAGCATTGGAGGAATATAGAAAGAGTAGGAGGGAGCTCAGACAGGGAGTTAGAAAGGCAAAAAGGGGGCATGAAATGATTTTGGCGGATAGGATTAAGGAAAATCCAAAGGATTTTTACTCCTATGTTAGGAATAAAAGGGTGGTTAGAGGAAAAATCAGACCTCTTAGGGACAGAGGAGGGGAACTGTGCTTAGAGCCCGAAAGAATGGTGGAGATCCTGAATGAATACTTTGCGTCTGTATTCACGAAGGAGAGGGGCTTGTTGACAGCTCCTGTCTCTGAGGGAGCTGGACCAGTTGAGGGAAATATCCATACCAAGGGAGGAAGTGTTAGAGCTTCTAGGTAGCATCAAAACTGATAAATCTCCGGGGCCTGATGGCATTTATCCCAGGCTGCTTAGGGAGGTGCGAGGTGAAATTGCTGGGCCTCTGACGCAAATCTTTGTTTCTTCTTTGGAAGGTGAGGTCCCAGAGGACTGGAGAATAGCTAATGTTGTACCATTGTTTAAAAAGGATAGTAGGGATAACTGTGGGAATTATAGGCCGGTGAGTTTGACGTCAGTGGTAGGGAAGCTGTTGGAGGGGATTCTTAGAGATAGGATGTATAGGCACTTAGAGCGTTGCGATCTGATTAGGGATATGCAGCATGGATTTGTTAAGGGTAGGTCGTGCCTTACAAATCTGGTAGAATTTTTTGAGGAGGTGATGAAAACGGTGGACGAAGGGTGAGCCGTTGATGTCGTCTATATAGATTTTAGTAAGGCGTTTGACTAAGTCCCTCGTGGGAGGTTAGTTGAGAAGGTCAAGGCTTATAGGATACAAGGACAGGTAGCTAGATGGATAAGTAACTGGCTTAGTAATAGGAGACAGAGAGTAATAGTGGAAGGGTGTTTTTCTAGCTGGAGGTCAGTCACTAATGGTGTGCCGCAGGGCTCGGTACTGGGACCTCTTCTAGTTGTAATATATATAAATGACTTGGAAGAGGGAGTAAGTGGAGTGATCAGCAAGTTTGCAGACGATATAAAGATGGCTGGACTTGCGGATAGTGAGGAGCATTGTCAGGCGATGCAGCAGGACATAGATAGGCTGGTAGCTTGGGCAGATAGATGGCAGATGGAATTCAATCCTGATAAATGTGAGGTGATGCATTTCGGGAGAAAGAAAGTAGAGGGGAGGTGTATGATAAAAGGTAGATCTATTAAGAATATAGAAACGCAGAGGGACCTGGGGGTGCAGGTGAACAAGTCTCTGAAGGTGACAGAGCAAGTGGAGAAGGTTGTGAAGAAAGCATATAATATGCTAGCCTTTATAGGAAGGAGTGTAGAGTACAAGAGCTGGCTTTTAATGTTGCAGTTGTATAAAACGTTGGTTAGACCTCATTTGGAATACTGCATCCAGTTCTGATCGCTTTACTACCGGAAGGACATGGAGACTCTGGAGAGAGTGCAGAGGAGGTATACCAGGATGCTGCCTGGTATGGAAGGTCTGAATTATGAGGAGAGGTTAGGCAAATTGGGGCTATTTTCCTTAGAAAGACATAGACTTAGAGGAGATCTGACAGATGTGTACAAGATTATGAGGGGTATAGATAGAGTAAACAGGGTTAAGCTTTTTCCTAGGATGGACTCGAATAGCACGAGGGGTCACGGGCTTAGGGTGAGGGGGATAAGGTATAATTTGGATGCTAGAGGGAGGTTTTTCACACAGAGGGTGGTGGGGGTATGGAATGCGCTGCCAAGTAAAGTGGTGGAGGCAGGTACTCTGGAGTTATTGAAGAAATACTTAGATGAGCACATGAACAGAATGGGAATGGAGGGGTATAGAAAACTGATTTAAAATAGGGATCATGAGCCTGGGAGTCCCTGGGAAGTGTGTAAATAGATGATGATATTGATGTACTTGTTTTTATCCTAAAGGTGCTTTGGTCCACCTTGTTGTCTAACAAGGGGCATACACGCGATGGGTCGTGAGAGGGCTGCTCTTGGATTTTATTTTTGAGAGTATCCTAGTGCTTCACGTCGTTAGTGTACGCTTGACCTGGACCATTTGATGGGCAACACGACAACTCAGTGACTATTGCTGTGCTGTGCAGATACATGGATTTGGGCCTGTGTCTGTGGGAGTTTGCGCATTCTCCCCGTGCTTGCGTGGGTTTTCTCCGGGAGCTCCGGTTTCCTCCCACATCCCAAAGATGTGCTCTTAGGCTAATTGGCCAAACAAATTCTCCCTAAATTGTCTCAAATTTGGTTTTTAATCCATAGATCTATAAACATAAACAGGGATCATGGGTAGAGGTGGGAACATCGGGGTTTGTGGGAACAGTTTGGCTAAGGGCACAGCTAGTTCTGGAACATAATCTTCGATACTTTAAGCAAAATACTGCAGATCCTGTAAATCTGAAAAAAATCATTGGAAAAAATTGGCAGGTCTTGCAGCATCTGTAGAGAGGGAAACAGAATTAATGTTTTGAGTATTTATGATTTTTTTTTGCTACTTTATTTCCCAAACTCTCATGTTTTCCCTTGCTACTTTATCTTTCAAGCTCAGCTGTTCTCCCTTGCCACTTCATTTCCGGAACTCTCTCTTGCAACTTTTTCCCTCAAGTTCTCTCAAACCTTCATTTGATGAATTTTCTCAAACCCTTGCCGCTTTACCTCCTGAACTCTTGTGCTCCATTTTGCTGCAATATCTCCAAAAATGTCTCCCTTGCTGCGTTGTCTCCCAAGTGCTCCTCAGTTGATCCATGCATTCCCTTGCTGCTTTATGACAATGCATATCCAAGTTTAGATAATATCAACAGATGACATTTCCATAACACTTCTGTTGTTTTTCCTTGTGATGCATGTTACATGGATTGGATGTGCTTTTAAATTAACTTTGATGCATTGCTGTAAATCATACACAAGCAATGCTACATTGATGATAGTCAGGGAAGGTTTTGAGGTCAGTGGCAGGGACAGTGATCAAACAAATTGTTTGTCCTAAATGATATTAAGCTTATTGGCTGTTGTTGTAGCTGCGCCAATCGAGAAAATACTGAGTATTCTGCAACAATCCTGACAACCTTTTTATAAGTGGGGGATAAATGTTGAAAGGCGAGCAGTTGCCATAGAGTACACAATCTTTGCAGTGTAGTCAGAGTGTAAATGGCTAAAAACATTCAGCGTATAGGATACATATTGGAGGAGTCTACTTTACTGAACAGATTGTATTCCAGTTGCTGCTGAAGACTAATTCCCTGAAATGGGAACAATAATAAGATGACAAATAAATATTTTGGTAAAAATTAGGATATGTCTTTTTAAAAGACACTTGAAATTTGTATTGTCTACACTACTTTAATGTTTATATCCTGAGCAACGTATTCTTCACTTTCTTTCACTCCTTTGGATGCCATCAGTGACATAGTGATAACAACCTTGTCTATGAATCAGAACGTTGAGTGTAAAATCTAAATGGATGCCGCAAGCACTTTCAGAAGTGCTGTCTTTCAGACAAGGGATGAAGCCAAAACTGAATAAAAAAGGACACTATTTAAAGAATATTGGGGGATTTATCTGGTGTCCCGAACAACATTAATTCCTCAGCCAGCACCACCTAAAATAGATCACATAGCAATATCTTCCATTTTTCATCAGAATATATTAGCTTTATTAAAATCCATTAATCATATATTATTTACAATAAAGCTAATTGGCTTCTAACTGATATAAACGCAACAAGAGCACAGCATTTAAAGTATTCCGACATGCAAAACATTTTATCAAAAGTAAAAGTCTGTCCAACTTGGCATTTATCATGTATTCCTTGGCTGTAAGCCCAATTTCACGAACTCCCATTGAATGATATATATCTAAATATATCCATTTCCATATTGGATTTTAAAAATGAACACTTGCATCAAGTCTCTATCTACTTTAAATTATGCTATACCTGAAATAGAATTTGATAATATTGCTAAACATGTTTTTCATTTGATGAATACAGAATTTCTGTGCCAAAAATAGTCATAACCCTAGTTCCACTCTCATCTCATTTTGAGGAATCAATTTGTCCCCACGTTTGCATGGTTGGTGAAACTGAGTAATATATTGATTTATTTCTTTAATGTTCAGTTAACCTTTATTTGGCAGCTGTTTTTTTGCCAATCATAAATCTTTAAAGTACAATTAAATACAGTTAAAACATATATTATTGGCTGAGCTGTGATTTCATTATTCAAGGATAGAAAACAGTGCTGGCCTTTTAGAGCACTTGACTCAGCAGCTGTCCAGTTTTCAAATGAATTATTATAGGCCAGTCTTCTAGCAGCAATTTATCACAGTTAAAAAGGCTTCTGAAGCCTTTATGATGTTACTTCATAACTATTATCCTGGTTTTCTCTTGTTATTTCCCCTTCCTCCACCCTGAATTTTCCTCACACACAAAAGCCGTGGCATTCTTTATTCCCCAGATCTATTTGTCTCCTGCTCTTCAATTATTTTTTCTTAATTGCCATACTAATTTTCCTTCTGGACCTCATTTTGTCTGCCAGCCTGCATTTGTTTCCAGATTTATATGAATTTTGAAGAAGTTGTATAATCATCAAATCAAATGTAGGATATTTACTATTGTTGAAGACCAGACATTCTGCGGATGGAATTTTTATTCATTGACCATCAGTTCTTTCTTGAAAATAGGCAGCCGGCAATTTAAAACTGAGAGAAAGTCATCAGTGAGTCCCTCAGCCACCCATCAACACTTAAGGCTTAACTGAGAATTTTGAGGCAGGCTTATATATGGGATACTTGCAAGAAAAAGTGATAGCCTATTTAAATATTAAATCAGGAATATACACTTGTTGAGAATGCTGATGATAATTTTCAGGTACAAAGTGTTGGTTTGATGTCATTTGTGAAAGATATTTCACCAACTGGTTTGCCTAGATTTAGTTCATATTCCCTTTCATACCCTAGTGAGTTAAATTAAAAATATACTTCAATATAAATTATACAAGCCAGTAAGTGTGAAACATAAGATGGCATTGGGAGAAGGAAAAACTGTGCAATTAGTTTTGGAATGCTGCAGTAAGTGAACAACATGGCAATAATGTTTCAAATGTTCTGCTTAAGTTTCTATCACAGGAGTCAATATGCTGACCTCTTTATCCTAGTAGTATCCTAGACTAGTAAGATCCATAACAACACACTTCCTTCATCCTTCATATGTGCTGTGCCCAAAGCCAGGTCTTTGCCTCATTGACTGCTGATGTTTCATCCCAAGTCATGGTAGTTTTTGCCTCTGTCTCCCTCAGAGGCTGGGCAAAGAAACAGATCCCATGATCAACTCAGCCAGAACAGGAATGAAGCCTGTTACTGTTATTCTGAACCACATGCCAACCAATCCATCCACCAACCACCCTCCTATTCATGAAAATAAAATTTACAAACTTATATGAATAGATAAGTTAACAAGTGTACATATTTGTTTATGTAAATATATGTAAATAGTATGTCACTTCTTTTAGTCTTTATAAACAAATATTTTCAAAAAAAAGTAAGTTCCATAAAATTACAGAAATTTGAAAAATCTGTCTTTTGGATCATAAGTGCTGCACTCCAGTAATCATTGCACACTGAAGGATTGAAGATCAGTGACTACAAAGAGAAGAATGAGGCATATTTACTAATTCTAATTGGCCCAGATCACGTGGCTGCTGAATGAATGATCAAAAAACATTGTGCTCTTGAAGATATTTGCAGCTTTGCATTTACTGCACAGAATTAAACCGTTCAAATTGTTTTTCTTTCTTTATTTTTTCATGGGATGTGGGTGTCACTGGCAAGATGTGCAATTGTTGCCCATCCCTAAATTCCCTTGAACAAGTGGCTTCTAAGGGCATTTTGAAGGATAGTTAAGAGGAAACCACAATGCTATGACCAGCTAAAGTTGGCATTTTTGTTTCCCTAAAAGGCATTAGTGAACCAGATAGGTTTTTACAACAATCACCATTACTGAGACTAGCTTTCCAATTCCAGATTTATGAACTGAATTGAAATTCCACTAGCTGCCTTAGTGAGATTTTGAACCCTGTACCAAGATGAACTTCTACCTTACCCATTTAGTGGCATTACCGGTACACCATCATGTCCCATTATTAAAGCATGAGAAATACTGACCATGAATCTTGAATTCTTTATTCTCAGCCACTAAAAATAGTGAACCATTTTGTGCTAAAGAAAGAAAGAATGAATCATTAACTTATGTAATATGTTTCTGTCTAGGGTGGCACAGTGGATATCACTGCTGTCTCACAGCACCAAGGACCCAGATTCCATTTCTGTTTGGATCAGTGTATGTCTGGAGTCTGCACGTTCTGCCAAGTCTTTGTGAGTTTCTTCCGGGTACTCCAACTTCCTTCTACAGTTCGAAATAAATGCTAGTTAGGTACATTAGTTCATGCTAAATTCTCTCTGTGTACCTGACCAGGTGCCAGAATGTGATGACAAAGGGATTTTTACAGTAACTTCATTACAGTATTTATGTAAGCCTATTTGTGACATTAATAAATAAACTTTAAACTCTCAGGATGTCCCAAAGCATTTCACAAACTGTAAATCTCCTATGAAGTGCTGTCACTTATTTAGTAGCCAAATACAGTGGACAATTTACAGAAGCAGAGTCCTAGAAATATTGAAATAAATTACCAGTTTATTTGTTTTAGTGGTGTGGTTAGGGATAAATTTAGTCAGGACAATTCTGCAAACAGTGCCACAGGATTTTGTGTTTACAAAAATCTTAGTTTAATACTTCATCTGAAAGACAGCACCTTCAATTAATGTACTTCCTCAGGCTTGAATCCATAGTTTCTCACTTGGCCATAGGTGCTAGTATTGAGTCAAGCTCATGTTTGACACTAACCATAGGAACAGAACAAAATACATTAACTCAATGTCTTATTTTATTATTCCACCTTAGAAACCCTACAGTGCAGGAAGAGGCCATTTGGCTCATCGAATCTGCACCAACCACAATCCCACTCAGGCTGTACTCCCATATCCCTACATATTTACCCACTATTTACCCTCTAACATACGCATCTCAGGATACTAAGAGGCAATTTTAGCATGACCAATCAACCTAACCTGCACATCTTTGGACTGTGTGAGGAAACCCATGCAGACAAGGAGAATGTGCGAACTCCACACAGAAAGTGACCCAAGCCAGGAGTCGAACCCAGGTCCCTGGAGCTGTGAAGTACCAGTACTAATCACTGCGCTACCCTGCTGCCCATTGTAACCATAAGTTTTGTTTGAGGTACCAACATTATAATTACTACTCCTGGTGCAGAATATGAGTCAAACTAAATATTTTTTCCACATGTTAGTATCAATTAGAAGTCTGTTGTCTACTTTCATATCTGAACAAAAGTTATGTCTGAAGGCAAAAATTGTTATAAGTGCATGTTGATAAAAATAATAAGCAACATGAAACCAGTCAAGTGAACTCATTTAGTTTGTGGGTTGATGCCAATGAACTGTTGCTACCAGTAGCAATAACAACACCGAACACTATAAATAAACTGATGTATTGGTTTTCTGCTACATGCTTTGTAAGGGGAAAATTATAATGCATTGTTTGATGTATAATTGAACATTACTTAATCTTCATATATACCTGTATATCTGACTTCAAAATAAAAGAATATAAATTCTTTATTTAAGTCCTGTTAGATGATGTATGGGTGTGTGCTGTAATAAGGGCCTTTAAAGTCCATTTTTATTAACAATTTAAGAATAAAGAATTCTTTTATGTGCTTCTTATTAAGCTTCAAAACCTGGAGAAAATTAAATCACCAAAAACAGTTTAAATTCAGAGAAAATCAATATAAATCTATTTTTATTTTCAACAGCACTGAACCTCAAGAAGACAATAACATGGTGAATTAGCTCAATAACAACCTACAATTATTTACATCATTCAGTCTCAGTTCTAAAAGAAAGTAAGTTTTTACAATAAATATTGTGAGGTTATTTTAGCAGTAAACTGCATAGTAATTGTAAATGAACCGCATGCTGCAAAATTACATCTGATCAAGTTAACATTTAAATTCACATATAGCTACTCTTAGTACCAAAAGTGCAAATATTTTTGACAAATGGCAAATATAATTTTACATTGTGTGGATTATCTTGTGATTATCGTTTTTTTTTGTCAGACATGGCAGACTTTTTAATCTCTTCCCGTAGAAACTTATTTTCCTAGAAGAGATCATTAGTCTGTCACTAAAGGCCTATGTCTTGAGGGCACCACTCCACATCAAACATAGCTGACCAGGAGTCTCTTCAACTCTTACTGTCTACTATTGGCATCTGTTAGAAGAATTTGCATGTAGATACTCAACCTGTTTTCCATGTTATTGAAATAAGTCTTCAGGGGTCAGTGTCCCTTCACCAATTCCCTCTTATTTACAAGCTCTATTACAAAATATAGAGTGCTATAGATTTACAAGTCATAATTCGGAATACTAGGGAACCAGACATTCCCAATTATATATACAGAAAAGACTCCCTGATTAGTCAGGCAATCAGGGACATCTTTTAGTGTCCAACTAAATAAACAAAATCAAACTAACTTAAGGACAACTCAAAAGAAACAGTTCCCTAAAAGGAGGGGAACCGCCTGGAACAAAAGACACTTTATGAACTGTAATAGAGCCTGTAAATAAAAGGGAATTGGTGAAGGGACACTGGCCCCTGAAGACTTATTAAAATAATATGGACAAACAGGTTGAGTATCAACTTGCAAATTCTTCCAACACATGCTGGTGGTAGACAAAAGATAAAGTGGAAAGGAAACTTAAAACGTCAAATTAAAATGTGCTTAAGGGGATCAATAATGCGCACCTGTCCTTGCGATGCCCAGTGGGCTCAGAAGGCATCAACTGTGCCCTTGAACACTGCATGCTCCCTCTCCAAGGATACCTGATTGTGAATATAGCTGCGGTAGAGGGGCAGACAGTCAGCTTGGATGATTCTTATGATTGACCACTGCCTGGAATATAGATGGAATGCCTTGCCAGGCCCAAGAGCAGGTTCACAAGGAGGTCCTCTTCCTTCCCACGTCACTCTGCAATGGGTGCTCGTAGTTCAGGAGTGTGGGGCTGAAGTCAAACAAACTATTAACAAAAGGTTTTTAAAGAAACTAATCAGGCAATTAGGGACGCCAATGTCAATTGTTGAAGTCATTACAGTTATGAAAACACTTCTTGGCCATCAAGTCCTGGGATGGGACTTGAACCCAGAGCTTCTGATTAAAAAACAAGAAACCACTGTGAAGTTGTACACTTGAAATAGTGTCATGATGGAAAAATTGGTCAAGTATTTGGTACAAAATAAGGAAAACTGACTTTGCATAACCTAAGACATGAATAAAACCAGAGAAGGTTGAGCTGTGCCTAACCTCAGTAAGACTGATAAGACTGACTCGGCATGACCTAGAGCTGTATGAGTATGACAAGATAAGGTCAGGGATGAAGGAGTCATCAACCTTCTTCTGTTCTATCAAAGGACAAGATAAAGATGTGAGTGATGACTCAAAGAGTTCTGGGACGTCTGCAGGCTGTACCATGATTTATGACATTGCTTATAACGCTATTACTGATCAAATTCCTCAGTAAGCTCTGGTCACCCAAACTGATAATGATTATGTATAAATACAGAACTGATTCTTGATGTTCGGGCAGATTTAAGGAAGAATCAGCAAGTCATAATGATGGCTCTCTGAACTCCAGTTTTTGCCAATACTGCATGCAGTCTTTCACAAATAAAGACAAGTTATTTTGTTGGAATGGACTTTATTGAGTCTTTCTACCTCAGTCAAGAAGCAGGAAAATTTCCATTCAACATGTGGCGCTGCAGAGCAGAAACCAATACCCTGGGTGAATTCTGTGGGCAATTGAAGAAGTGATTGAGCCACGATCCGCAGGGAAGAGATGGACACTGGCACAAGGTAAGATTTATTTTGATCTCTGTCTCTCGGATTGGTGCTATGACTCCTCATCCCTTGTGGAGGGCGCTAACAGGTGACTGTATTTGAATCTAAATTGGACTGTGAATGGAGTGTTTAGGGTCAGGGACTCAACGAGTGGAGTGGTTGGGGTCAAGACCCTGTGATTTTTCTTAGTTTGGGGCAATGATTCTGTGATTTTTCTTAGTTTGGGTCAGGCACCTATGATTTTTCTTAGTTTGGATCAGGGACCCCATGAATTTTCTTAGTTTGGGTCAGGGACCCCGTAAGTTTTGGGTCAGGAACCCTGTGATTTTTGGGTCAGGGACCGTATGATTTAATTTTGGTACCAGAAATTCTTTTTATTACCGTTTTTCCTAGGGGCATGATATACTGACGTTATGGGACAGATTTTAGACAAAACAGGGGCAATTCTCCTTTGTTTTTTATGTGTTCTGAGTATCCTGATCAGGAACATAATTTACATTGATTATCTGCTGCACTAAATAGTAAATTGGATAGAGATATTTGGCCACCAGGAGGCACATAGAAGTTGGAAAATTGTACTGCAGCAGAAAAAGCTATTTGGAAACCTTTAATTTCAAAATGGGAAAAAGAATTGACTGGGCGCCACAAACAATCGTTATTAATGAGTTGGAGGAATAACGCACATAGAAGAGGGATTGATGAATGTGTGGATGAGAAATCAAAGGATTGGGAAACTTTGAAATTGGAGTGTCAGCTTTGGGATAGGAAGTATCATGAAATGAAATGCCGGAGTAAGGTTAAGAAAGCATCGGGTGATAGGCAGGTTGGGCTAGCCCATCAGAGTAAACAATAGGAGGATCCTCCCAATTGGCCAAGCATGCCTCTGTTTCTCTGTCCAGGTGATACGGCGGAAAAGAAGGAGTTGACCCCTAGACCTTCCCTTTCCTCGTCAATTGGCTGTTATTAAATGTGTTGCGCATATGAACGGGGACATCCCTGTGCAATTTAGGGTATGCCTGTGCTGGTTCAGCTGCCAAGCAGCAGCTGTATCAGCTTCTGTTATTGTTCCCACTAGGGGTAATCAAGCTCTAAATTGGGTAGCTGCATTAGGGACGAAGGGCATGCCAGAGATAACTGAGGTTCAACATTTACAGAGGGATGCCTTTGATTCTGAGCACACACTATGGAAGTCAATGGGGTGTTCGCATTCCTTGGCGTGGGACATCTGGCTTACTCCAGTTGGTCAAGTTTGTATTCCAAACTCTTTATTGCCAGTACTTATTGGCTTTTGCATTCTTGTACCCATCTTGGCAAGGAGGGAATGGTACAGCTACTTCTAAAGACTTGGTGGCATCCAGATTTGAATACAGCAATGCAAATGTGGCTGGATTGATGCCTCATTTGCATGAGAAATAATAAAGATAAAGGTATTAAATGCTCTCCTGGAACTACTCGTCAAGTTTAAGGGTGTTCAGATGGTCAGTGGACAGGCATATGGATAGCATTGGAATAGTTTAGGATAGAGGGTCATAAAATTGGTTCCATTAGTCGGTGCAACATCGAGGGCCAAAGGGCCTGTACTGCGCTGTAATGTTCTATGTTCTATGTACTCCCTTGCCAGATGGCCCTTTTGCCTGTATACAACTTAATTTTATTGAATTAGTAAAAGTACATTGCTATAAATATTGTTTAGTAATAAACCAATGTGTTTCATCAATGGTTTGAAGCCTTCTCCCTCAGGAATTGTACTGCACATATGGTGGGTAAAATTATTGTTAACAGAAGTTATTCCTCGTTTTGGGGTACCCAAAATGGTGAGTTCAGATAACTATGACCCATCGGATTGGTTGGGGTGGTTGGATCATGGATTATTTGCTTGGATCTTTAAGGCCTTCACGCTATTGCTACTGGGGTAGGATTGCTTGGTTGCTTGTGTAAATGCATTTTTAATCAGGTCATGGATATAACTATTTAACTAGTTGTCACGATATGACAGAAAGAGGGAATATGAAGTTGTACGAATGAAGTAGTGGCATAATGGGAAAATTGGTCAAGTGTTTGGTACAAAATAAGGAAGACTGACTTTGCGTAACCTAAGATATGAATAAGACCAGAGAAGGTTAAGATGTGCCTAACTTCGGTAAGTCCTGATAAGACTGACTCGACATGACCTAGAGCTGTGAGTATAACAAGAAAAGGTCAGGGATGAAGGAGTCATCAACCTTCTTCTATTCTATCAAAGAACAAGATAAAGGTATGACTGATGAGACAGAGTTCTGGGAGGTCTGCAGGCTGTACCATGATGTATGACATTGCTTATGACGGTATTACTGATCAAATTTCTCAGTAAGCTCTGGTCATCCAAGCTGATAATGATTATGTATAAATACTGATCTGATTCTTTATGTTAGAGTGGACTTGAGGAAAAATCAGCAAGTCGTAACGACGGCACTCTGAACTCAAGTTTTTGCCAATACTGCATGCAGTCTTTCGTAAATAAAGACAAGTTATTTTGTTGGAATGGATTTTGTTGATCTTTCTACTACAGTCAAGAAGCAGGACGATTTCCACTTCAACACTACCACTGCACCAGAAGACTGCCTTGATCATTTACTGCACCATATCAATTTTACGATTAATAGATTTGTAGTTATTAACAAGGTTTTTCAATGGGTATCTTGATGAAACAATCTTTAAAAATGATATATTTGTATGGAGAAAATGAAGAAGTTGGAGATTAAAATTATCATTTTTAACTAATTAACCACTCTTTTATAATCTGAGATTTTATGTGAAAAAGTTGATAAAAATTAATTTTATATTTCTTGTTTAATAATTCAAGAGAAAAGACAACAACAATTCTGTCAATTTTTAGAGTGTCCCTAAATTCTAAGAAGTATTGCTAAAGAGATTATCAATAGACTTTGGGATTTTCTACCTTCTGGCATGATAAAATTAATCACTAGATGCTAGATACCAATTTAGCATCCATCACCAAGATGAGACAGATAAATGACATACATATGAAATGATTGATAATTCATGATGCAATAAATCATTGGAGTTAGTTCCTTGGTCTTCAGAATACAATATAGTGCTAAACAATCTTAATGCTGTAATACAAGGTGTATGCCTTATCTGAGCCCATCTTGTTTATTAGACTGATTTCCTGTTTCCTCAAACCTATTAACACCAAACTGTTGATCACCCAACTTCTCCTCCTGGCTCCCCTGTTAGCTGATATTATTACTGGATCTCTCTTTTCAGGTGTTGTTCCTCTCTCCTTTCAATCTGCCACTATCATCCTCTATTTAAGGAACCAATCCTTAACAGCACCATCCTTGAAAACTACTACCCAATCTCCAACGTCCCTCTCTTCTTCAAAGTTCTTGAACATATTTTGGACTCCAGAATCTGTTCCCATTTTTCCCAGAATTGCAAATTTGTATCCTCTACTCAGGTTTCCGTCCATGCCACAGTAGCAAGATCATAAATAACATCCTATTTAATAGTGACAAAGATAAATTTTCCCTCCTTAGCCTTCTTGACCTTCTATAAGCTTTGACATTATAGAAGCCATTGTTGTATTTACATTTGCAGAGAAGAGGACTTATAATATTTGTCTTAAGTTGGTGGGGCATAGGATGTTCCTGAAACTACATTTTGATTTTTGTTTGTTTCAAGCTGAGCACACCTAGTGAGAGTTAACCAAGAAGGGCAGTAGTAAAAAATATAACGTTTTGAAAGCAGCTCATTTGTAATCCGGGCGCAATTATAATTTCTTGATCAGTATTATCATCAACAACATTGTCATCATCTATTAACATCATTAAATCAACATCATCATCTTCATTAATATCAACATCATCTTCATCATCATCATCTCGCACACATATCAATTAACTTTAATTTATGACACAATAAAGAATATGAATGCAACTGTGCAAATACCAAATAACTTATTGATGTTCAAATTTAAGAATCTCCACCCATGTGTCAGCTATGGTTGTAAGTAAATAAATTTCCTGTTTTTCAATGTTAAGGCAGTCTAAATGCCTGGAATTATTCTTAAATTTTCTTACATTGAGCCAAAGTGGCAGAGTGGTTAGCACTGCAGCCTCACAGCATCAAAATACACATTCAATTCCAGTTTTGGGTGACATGTTCTCCCCTTGTCTGTGTGACTTTCCTCCAGGTGCTCCAGTTTCCTCTCACAGTCCAAATATGTGTAGGTTAGACGGATTAGCGTAATGTGGTTAAGGGAAGTAGGGTGTTGGTCTGTGTATGATGCTCTATTGGGAGTTGGTGCAGATAGGCCAAGTGGCTGCCTTTGCACTCCAGGCTCTATGAATCTAAGTATAACAACTTAATGATGAATCATGAAACCTTAGCTTAAGCTAACTTAAGCCAACTAAGGAATGATGTAATTGTTTTGCTTTTGCTACAAAAAAGCCACAGGTAGAGTTGATCACACTAGATCACAAGAGAGCATTGCTCTCTTCCAATGCTTCTCTACTGTTGTCCACTTGGGTAAGACTGGTCTCAAGTGTCTCCATTTTTATCTATCAAATCATTGACAGAGAATCACTTGCTACAGCTTTGCTTCCTGTCTTGCCTGACATCTCAGTGTCTCCCAAGGATCAATCCATGGCCCCTCCTCTTTCTCGGTTACAAGCCGAGATCATCTGAAGTACAGAAATAATTTTCACGTGTATGCTGGTGACAACAATCTCTACTTCACCACCACCTTTTGACACCACCATTATGCTAAATTATCAGACCAATGAGCAAAATTACCTCCCATTAAATATTTACAATATTAAAATCATTGTTTTCAACTCCTGTGCCAAATTATTTCACTATTGGCTCCATCTCTCTCCTTGGCAACAGTCTGAGATAAAGCCAATCTGTTTGTATCTTTGATATCACAAATGTGTCACCAAGTTTTGTCAATCTGGTTTAAAAGGCACAGTCTTACTGTTGTGCCCAGATGGGCAGAGCGTGTAGGTAAGATTGCAAGTGAGTTGGGAAGTCAGATTTGCATCTGATTTCTCATCTCTTGCAATCTGTGCTGCACGATCAGCTTCATGCCCATTTATTTAATTAATTCATTAAATTCATTGTAATGGTGATTTGGCAGCTAAATGGCACAATAATTAGCACTGCTGTCTCACAATGCCAGGGACACAAGTTCAATTCCAGCGTCGGGTCTGTGTCTGTATGGAGTTTGCACTTTCTCCCCTTGTCTGTTAGGGTTTCCTCTGGGTACTCTGGTTTCCTTCCACAGTCCAAAGATGTGCAGGTTAGGTTGATTGTCCATGTTAAATTGGCCTTAGTGTCAGGGGATTAGCTAGCTAAATGAGAGTTACTAGAATAAGGCCTGTGTGGGATTGTGGTTGGTACAAACTTGGTAGGTCAAATGGCCTTCTTCTGTGCTATAGAGATTCTATGAATGAAATCAGTGACCCCAGGACTCAATCTCCAGGCTCACTCACTTAATATGGCTACGTCAGGGGAAGTTCTCTCCAGCAAAAATCACAGCTGGTCTTCAGCAGGGGAGACCAGATATGATGGTCTTGCCAGTAGAGCTGGAGGCTCCCATTGGAGGTCAGAGGCAAGGGGGGGGTGCCCCTTGCACTGTGTGGCATTCTACCACCCTAGTACTGCCAGTCTGGCACCCTGGCACTGTCCATCAGCAATTGTGGGAGGCAGGGGCCCCCCGGCCAACCGAGGTGGGGCCAGATCGACAACTGGCCAATCCTGGGAGAGGAGCTAGAGACTGCAACACTCTCTGCAGTTACGATTGGTTGCAGGGGAGAAAAGACACATATTCTGAAGTTGTGATCAGTGGGGAGGGACAAGAGTCATTCAGTCAAGCCAGGGATTGCAAGGATCATTCAGTCCAGCTGAGGGCATGTGGGGATTTTTTTTTTGGCTGAGGAGTGGGAATTGATAAGTCTTGGGGACAGGGGTCAACTGATCAGGTTGGAAGGGAGCTGCGATCAGCCACAGGATGGCTGGGGAAGGGGGTGGTGCCAGGATTAGGCCACAGAGGCTGGCTATAGCTGCAGAGTTTGCTGTGGTGTATCTTTAAGATAATTCTTTTTTAAAAAAGCATGATTCCTGTGGCCCTCACAACTTCAGTTATTTCTTAGCTCACGGTATCAGTCATGCCATTCTTGCCGACTTGACTGGAAATGTTCTATTATTGCCACTTAAGTGGCTTAAATGGATTTGTCTGTGTTTACTGTGGGATTAGTTTTACGATCCTGCGTTAGAAGGACAGTCATGTATTTTGGACAGTTTTTTTCATTTTGAGTTTGGAGCTGTAGGTTTGAGTTTTTAGTTTTACAGGGGATAAGCAAGCTAAAAAGAAGTATTTTCCCTCTCTTCCTGTTTTTGTTTCTTTGGAAATTCTTTTGTTTTCCTGAAGGGTGAAAATCTGCTGTTGTTGAGGCTGTACCAGAGTTGACATTGTCTGATCATGTACGGAAGCTGCTGCATCTTTAAACTCTTCAGAGTGAATCCAGAGAACTGCATTCTTCAACCAAAGAACTCAATTTCCATTATCATGTGAACAATAGGCTTTTTTTGTATTGAACCTGCTTAAAGGATTGTCTATGGCAAGACTTTTGACATGATTGGAACAGATTTCATATCTAATGTGGGTTATGCATTATAGTGGTTGTTTTGTTCGTTGTTTGTAATTGATAAAAGTTGTTGCTAATTTTCTTACTATACATGTTAACTATGTTTTCAATAAACTTTGTTTGGTAAAAGCTCCTTAGTAGGTCTTTTGAATCATACTTCAAATGGAAGATATCATGCTTATTCTAGCCAAATTCAAGATGCAAAATTAATGATTCAGGCAGGCTTCATGACACACTTCAGCGTTTCTAACCTGAACCATAACAACTGGGGGCTCTAGCAGGATTAAAATCTATACTTCTAGATTTCTTGGGATTATTGAACTCAGAGACAGTGAGTGATGAGCACATTGGTGTTTTTTTTTGAGTTGTTGTAACTAAGTTTAAATAGGGAGTGCCTTGGGGAATAATGGGGGCATTTTTAGAAGCTAAGAAGTTCTTGGGGTGGAAGAAGTCATGCAAGATAGTTTACAAATGTGACTAAAAGAAAGCTTTTGGAATTAGCAGAATCTTTGTAGTTGACATTGTCTGATCATGTACGGAAAGGGGAGATAATTGTGGCGATAGCGCATTTAAAATTGCCAGAAACACTGGCATTGGAAACAGCCAGAATGCAATTACATATGAAACAGCTTGAACATGAAAAAAAATTAAAGCAGCTTGAATCCAAACTAAAGGAAAGAAAGAGTAGCAGAACAAAAAGCCAAAGAAAGAGAGGCCATTGCTGCAGAGAAAGCTAGAGAAAGGAAGCACAAAAAGCACAAAAGTTAGACTGCTTGAATTGCAGGCAAGGGAAAAAGAAAAAGAGGGGAAAGAGAAATGAGAGAGAATTTGAACTTCAGAAGCTGGCCATAAAAAGTGAACATCAGTTTAAACTGGTGGAGGTAAAGCGAAAAGTACAAGTTGAGGATAGTGATCAGGACTGTGAGAAAGAGCAAGTGTTGTAGTCATAGGCTTGGTGTTTAAATATGTTTGAGCATTACAAGCTTTGATGAGAAGAATGTAGAAACCTTTTTTTCATTTCACTTGAGAAAGTGGCTAAATAAATGAGATGGTCACAGACCATGTGGGTATTACGGATTCAAACAAAGTTAGTAGGTAGAGCAAGTGAAGTGTTTGCATTACTATCAGAGGAGGTATCTGGGTGGTATGAGAAGAATTACCTGTCCATTTCCCCTACAGGTGGGGATCAGTTTTCAGGATTATTTTCTGCACTGAATGCATAAGATACAAGATTCAGACTTGCCGAAAAACTCTCCAATGTTCACACTTGTTTTGGACTTCAAACCTTTTCATAAAATCACCTACCTCTCCCCCCGCCCCATATTTATTTATGTCATACTTGGTTTTATAATGCTCCCGTGAAGCACCTTGGGATGTTCCATTATGTTAAAGGGACTAAACAATTATAAGTTATCATTCATCCATTACTCATAATTAGAGCTTATTATGGTTGATGTCTTTACAAAGTAAGGGATTATTTAAATTAGTTGAAAGAGGGCCAAAGTCAAGTTCATCTTCAAAAAGCTTTGGAAGATATCGCAGATGAGTTGAAATTAAGTTTTGAAATTAAGAAGAAATTGCACAACATTTCGGAAAGGTCGAACAACTGAAGTGAAAGGGCAAAAACAAATCATAAAAGGAAACCAAAAGCTGGAGTGGTATTATATTTTCCCTGGCAATAATATGAGGATGGACAGACAGTTTTCTTTCCTCAAATGTCAACTGTTCTACCCTCCAGATGACACCTGACCTGATGAGCATTTCCAGCACTTTTTGTTTCTATTTTTGAATAACCATTTTTGTACTGTTTTATAAAGATTACAGCGCCATTCTGTGGCAAAAATAAAAATAGCAGTTAACGTTACTGCACTATTTCAGCATCAGCAATTCGAGAATAACCAGCCATGTTGTTACATGTGGTAAATGAAGAGCAAGTGCAGAATTTTGCCACTACAGAGGGGCTGTTTTTCTTGACAAAAATGGAGGATAACCAGTAAAGCCCTGACCATAGTATTTCCTATTTTTGCGAGTGGGAATGCAGTTGGATTGGAGTTTGTATAGGTGCGATTTATGAGGCAGCTGGCCATTTAATTCATCAGTTGCCTCCATCCGAGTGGGAGTTTGGTAGGTCAGGAATGTCAAGCCTGATGTGCAGATCAAACCAAGAAAGACCTGGTCTGAACTTGATAGAATCATTTTGAAATCGGGATATTCCTTTGAATATGGCCTGGGACATCCTTGAGAGAGGTAATAGGTGCCATATTGGATTGTTAAAAGTCAACATGACTGTAAATAAAAAGTGAATAAATTCATTTCAGCTGTCAAAGAACTGTGAAAACTCACATCTTTACTCATGGCGTTATTAACCTTCAGAGATTAGTTGAAAGAATTTCTATATATTAAATGTTTTCTCATCATTGTGAATGTTTTCTTTAATACTGACATCATCAATTGACAATAATTTTATTTATGCCAACATGGGTCCTTGTCCAGGGTGAATACTAGATGAATTGGCATGGACGGGTAAAGGGCAAAGAGTGAGTTAGTACTAAGTTGACATAGGCTATAAAGAACCTTGGAGATTTGAGGGGACATAAGAAATATAGGGCCATGGTGTGTGATAGAGCATCATGGGTTGATAGAGAGCATTTAGCTCAGGAAGCATGAGATGGCATAGGTTGGATGAATGGACAATGGGAGTCTATGAGGATGGAGTGAAGTTGTTATTTGCTGAATTTTAAAAATGATTGAAACAAAATGCCAGAGCACATAGGCACCCAGCCTATCTCTACACCCACTTGTTCCATCTAATCCAGCCCAGGGACTCTCCCAATTCTGCACACCCAACACAGGAATGAAAATCTGGGCCCAAAATCCGCTTCAGATGAAAGCTGAGAGAGAATAGGTTCATTGGACCATGTTTTGCAAACATAAGTAGAGGCTCCACATTAAAGTTTCCTTTTTTTCAAAATTTACTTGGAAAGAACTTACAGCTGTTTAGGAAGCAGAGGACAAGTTGCAGTGGCAGTGTTTCAGCAGTCTGAAATACAAATTGAGTTATTGCATTAGTTACAGGGTTCAATAACAGTGTGAAGTAATTACATAAAGATTTTCCACTAGGTTAGATGGCAATTGTATGCAATTACGTAAACTTTACAATAGGAGTTTTCAGCCATAAGCAAATAATCAGAGCAAGGAACATAAGAGGGAAGATGGCAAAATTGAGGTGAGGAGGGGAGAAAGAAAAGGAGCAGGTTAGAGATCTAAGTGAGAAGTAAGGAATGAACAGAGGAAACAGAAGATGTGAGTCAGTGGGTGGCAAAATGAAAATGAGACATGAGAAAAGGTCAGAAACACGTGAAGAGGGTGGGACACTATTGTATGTGGGGTAAGGGAGGAAGACTGAGGATAGGAAAAAAATGGATGACAAGAAGATGCTCCAGTTTCCTGTCTCAGTGCAAAGTGTAGATTAGGTGTATGGCTATGCTAAAAAATAGTCTTGTCAGGAAAGAAATGTTCTTAACAGGGAAAATCTGCTATATATGTACAGACATGAAAAATTTTAAGCAGAAGCTGGCAATTCTCTCACTGGTTGTGGTCGGGGGCTTAATGAAGAGGGCAGGGAATTGGATGCTAAATTTTCTTTGTAAAGAATACCACAAGCTTTCACAGTGCTGGTAGAGTTGGAGTATAAAGGAGAAAAAGATAGAAAGCGGTATAACACAGTCAGGTGAGCAGACAATATCTAGGCTTGGACTGATAAATGGCAAGTTACCTTTGTGCCATACAAATGCAGGCAATGACCATTTCCAGCAGGGAGAGAATTTAACCATCGGTCCTTCACATACAATGCATTAGCATCCACAAATACCCCACTTTCGACCAGAAACTTAACTGGACTGGCCATATAAATTCTGTGGCTACAAGAGCAGGCCATGGCTAGGAATCCTGTGGCATTTAGCTCACTTCCTGATTCCCCAAAGCCTATCCGCTATCTGCAAGATATCTGGTCGAATATTCTCCACTTGTCTACGTGAGTACAGCTCCAGAACACTCAAAAAGCCTGATAACATCCAGGACAAAGCAGCCTGCTTGATTGACACCCCTTCCAAAAACATGCACTCCCTCCACCACAGGGGTAATTGGGAATTGGGGTTAGATGGGAATGTAGAACTTGAAACACATACAGATCAGCCATGATCTTATCAAATAGTATACTTCTGCGCCTATTTCATATGTCTATATTTGTTTAATATCTCTGCTAGTTTCTTTTTCCCAATGATCATTTCTTCTGTCTGCTTCTAGAGAACTAACATTCGCTTTAGCTATTCCCTTTTTTTAACTTATATGAAGTCTTACAGCCTATTTTTACATTTCTCATTTCTCTCATTTTATTTTTTATGTTTTTAATTTAGTGGCCTTCTGCAATTTTCTAAAATGTTCCCAATCTTCACACTTGTCATTGTTATTTGCAACATTGTAAGCTCTTTTTTTTTGTTTTTGATCAATTCAATCAAATCAAGTCCAAATCAGCTGACAAAACAGGGCTCTCACCTCCTGTCTTGGACTTGATCTACATGATCCAAGCTGATTGGAGTAGGCATAGCTTCTCCTTCAAGGCTTGATCTCATTTGCATCTTAGCCAAAAGGCTGAGATGCCACTTTTAAAAATTGCTTCAAATGAAGCTAAAATGTAACCTAATGACTTCAATCAAGCGCAGCATGTCAATACTACACTTGATCTTAGCCAAAAGTTAAGCGATCCTTAACTTCCTGAATGAGCTGTGGATTTTTTCTTCTTGAAGAGTTTTCATTCTTCAATAGAATGTATTTTAGTTGAACATTTTGAGTTGTTTCTTTCAGTTTCTTTCCCACTGTTCATTTAACACCACAGATTTTTCTGCCTTTTCTAATTAACCTTAGCCAATTCACCCCAGGTGACTATGTAATTGGTTTTGATTAAGTTTAAGATTTTTGTTTGAGACGGGATGCACAGAGATTCTGTCCTAAGACTTTTCCAGCAGAGAATGCACCCCGAGGGGAAATCTAATAAATTCTTATTGAATATATGTTTATTAGCGTAGGACATAGTTTCTTATTGAATTAATACTCCATTGTAAGATGTATAGCAGAGGAGTTATTCATTGTGTCCTGCCCATTATTAATCTCTGCACCACCATTACTAAAGAAATCTGGTCTTCTTCACATTGCCATATGTGTAAATTAGCTACCATATTTCCTATATTCCAACAGTAACTAAACTTCAGAAATATTTAATTAGTTGTAAAGGGTTTTGGTTCATGCACAAGCTGTTAAAGCGCTACATAAACATCAATCTTTCTTTCTTTTTTAAATCAAGTTTAAAGTAAAAGATATCTAATATTATTGAATCCTGTTTGTAAATTAATGAGTTACTTTTAGTGAATTACAGCAACACCCAATTAATTACATTCTAACGGTGGCACAGTGGTAAGCACTGTTGCCTCACAGCCCTAGGGATCCAGGTTCGATTCCCAGCTTGGATCACTATCTGTGTGAAGTTTGCATGCTCTCCCTGTGTCTGTGTGGGTTTCCTCCAGGTGCTCTGGTTTCCTTCTACAATCTGAAAGACGTGCTGGTTAGGTGCATTGACCATGCTAAATTCTCCCTCAGTGGATTCAAACAGATGCCAAAGTGTGACGACTAGGGGATTTTCACTGTCTTCACATACGCCTACTTGTGAAACTAATAAATAAACTTAAGCTTCTAATGTTCTGGTGAAGGACTGTTCTCTTTGGAACTGGCTGAACTAATTATTATACACTTAAAGTTTGCAGGCATATCAATCTCCACTATACTCTGGTAGGAATGATTACAATGCCCAACTCAACACATTAATGCTGCTTTAATGTGTTGTTCCAGTTGCTGCAACATTAAGTTTTATTTCTGAAATCATATTTGCTCAACTTAGTGTAGATTAATCAGAACAATAGCGTGAAAATGGGAGATCTCCTGATCTGTTTTTGTATGACTTTTCACATCCAATCATATGCACTCAGTCTTTGAAAATATGGGCTGGATAGTTTCTAGCTGCTAGAAAAAGTGGGTGGGGCTTAATTTGCAAGATAGCCAGCAGCTCAGATCAGAGCCACAAACTGTGCATGTGCAGGAAAAAAAACAGTCCCCCTGACAGAACACCCCCTGGCCACATACAGCCTCCCCTTTCCCCACCTGGATATCAGAATCACCTCCCCTAACATTATTGACCCCCTTATGCATCCCCATCCCCAGAGGCCCCCTCATCACACTCCCTGGCCCTGAGGTCTGATTGATATGGCCCAATCTCTCCCCTGACCCTGATCAGCACAGAGGCTCAACCCCAACTCTCACCTCCCCCCTCCACCACCTCCATCAGAATATCCACGTGTTAACTTGGCTTCTCCTTTATCGTAACGAGGCAAACTGCATTGAACTCGCTGGAATGCTCTAATGGGTGTGTGACAAAATTCCCACAAGCTGATCTGCCCTAACGAGGAAGAGCTCTGTAAAAACCTCAAGAATGGACAGACAGGTAGGCAATACAGGAAGAAATGACCTCTGGGAAGACAGTTGCCCATTTTTCAGATGCTGATCTTGCCAGATTGCTGGAGGCAATGAGGCAAGATGGGACACCCTCTTCCACCCAAGCAGGATGCTGTCCCAGAAGAAGGGATGGAAACACAGCTTGGGAGTAGTGGCAGCGTACATTAGTGCCAGGGCACTAACCAGGAGAATAAAAACTATATGACCTCATCCAGCATGTTACCTAAAAGACCCACAGATCCCCCCATCCCCAGCACTCTGCAAGATTTCAGCCCCTAACCTCCAAGCACCTCCCTTCTCACCCCCCCGCCCCACAAGGGTATCACAACCCTTGCCCTCTGAGGGCCACTCCTTGAAGCTCTACAGGATTCATGCCATCATATTTTACATGGCTCCTTCTGTCCCAACAGGAGAAGAATACTCATAATCACTCTGAGGGAGTGAAGACAGGTGGTGGTGTACCTGAGATTCGTGTCCTCACCTCCTTTGAGGAGCAGGCACCAGAGTGGAAAAGGAGGGGATGTGGACCAATAGTCACAACATTAGCGACTGGTAGGTGCTCACATAGAAATGAGCACCTGCCAGTCTTCTACTTGTTGGAAAAATCTCAAATAAGTTAGGTCCAGATTCCTCTGCCTCCTTGCACTTAACCTTGTGTCCTGTGTTATATTAAGGGTTAATGAAGCACCTGGATCATCGAGCGTTATGACTCCCACTGCTACTCTCACCCATCCTGTCCCTAACAGCTCAGAAGACTCTACGGAGGGAGCCAACGAAGGGACCTCTGAGGTCAGAACCAGTTTTGCATCAGCTTCCACTTCATGATTCATCATCTCAAGACTGTCACATCGATGGGTCAAGTTAGTGACAAGGCATCTGGATCACTTTTTCATGCACATGACACATCTGATGATGTACATTGGATAGAGGAGGGAACAACCAAGGCCTCCAGCATATGAGGGCCTGCCGGAGACTAGGACTCAGTTGGTCCCAGGCTATGTGCTAGACCTCTGGGATTATTTCCCCCTCAGCTGCTGGAGATGCAGCAACAGAGCCACGAAATGCAGGAAAGTTTGGCAGCAACACTGGATTGACTTCAAGGTGTTGGAAGGAGTCCTAAAGCTTTCGGGCAGTCTAGCTATTGCTTGTCTTGTATGATTCTCAGGCCAACACTGTAAGGGTTGTGTTTATGGTGGAAAGCCTGGGGCAGGAAATCCTTTCCACAAGTGGCAAGGTTCAAATGACGGCCAAGTCACAGCCTGCCACAGTAGAGTTCAGAGAGCCATGGCTGAGCCAAAGCAGGCCACAGCTGAGGGCCTCAAAGAGCTCCTCGAGATTCTGTGGCCCCTGCCTTAGAGGCTCGAAAGCTTTCAGGCGATTCTGAGGGACAGTGCTGGGACACAGCAGTTATGGCAACTGCCCTTGAGAATGTAGCCCAGTCACAGAAGGTCATGGCTGAAGGGCTGCAGAGCATGGCCTAGTCTCAGAGGGCTCTTTCTGCTACCATTAATGGGTGGCCCTCAACTCAAAGGGCCATCACAGAGAGCTGGAACACCATGGTAAGAATGCAAGTGGTCCTCCAGGACTGGCCAAGTGATGCTGGAGCTTCTGGAGCTCACTGCAGACAGCCATGGCTGACTCACAGCAGGTCACAGCTGAGGTCCTCGAAGGGCTTGTCAAGATTCTGCAGCCTACGGCTGAGAGGCTTGAGAGCTTTCAGACAACCCAAGAGAGTGATCCAGGGGTCCAAAGGAATCTTGAGGGAGGAGGAAAGGCTCGAACCATCTTCTGACCCCCCCCCCACCGCTTCCTGAAACTGAAGGGGCATCTCAGGGGCAGCGGGATGAAGAGGATATTATGAATACATTCTGACACTTGGAAGCTGGCAAGCGCCCTCAAAGACCAGGCCGTCCAGAAGACGATCACTAAGGGCATCTCAGGCCACGGGATGTGGGAGACAGCTGGCCACCTCCACCTCCAATATAAATCCTGGGGAGACACTAAGAACTAGTGGTAGGCCAGGTATGGTTAAGAAGTTGTAGTGACACTAAGATGGCACAGGTGAAGGGCAACACTAGGTAGAAAGAATATTTGGGCACTTCAAAGTCTCACATTCACATGTTTTTATATTCTCACTTATTTTGAAAGTATTAGTATTAGTAACAATAAATGTAATTTTAGCCCACATCTGTGACTAACCGGTCTCTAGTTAGGAATATATTTACCCTAATGATCACCACAGGGACCCATCACACTGATGTCACTGGTGATGACCCCTTGACACATTACTACTGAGAAAATCAAGGTGCTCAAACACTTCACTGGCTACTGCAGATGGCATGCATTAACAGCAATTTACATCATCTGCCATGGCATCCTCAGAACCCACAAGAGATTTCCTCCCCGCCCCATCCACCTGTCCGAGGGCCCTGCATGGCAGGGACTACTGTTCCCTTTCCACCCGCCAAACATGGACCCAAGTGTCAATGTGCATGCGGAGCTCAGGTAGGAGTCAGACTAGTTTGCACCAGGACATCATCACATTGGCACATAGTGAATCGTCACCATCCTCCTGCCTGCCACACAATGTACAGGTCCACCGCTCAGGTGTAATTATGTTGCAGAAGATTGTAGGACTCCAAGGTGCTGGGTGTCAGAAATGGAACTTACGTATCGCAACACAGGCCCCTAGTGACAAAAGCGCATGATGATCCGAACCTCCCTCACATGCCTGTCCTTGCTGCCACCAGCCCTCCAACACCCGCGTGTTGTTGCTCATCATCGTTCTCCTTCTCTTCTTCCTCCTCCTGCTGGGCAGCCTCCTCCCTAGCAACACCCAGCTGGTCAGCCTCCATATCCTCCTCCTCAAAAAGATCTCCATGCTGCTGTGGCAGGTTATATGGGGCATAACACACCACCACAATGTGGGATGATATCAGGAGGTTATATTGGATGGCCTTGCAAGAGTGGTCCAGGCACCTGAGCCATATTTTGAGGGCTCGATGCACTGCTTCACTGTTGAACAGACGGCAACATGGTCTCATTATATCGGGTCTCTGCATCAGTCTCAGGGCTCCACACAGGCATCATTAGTCAAGTCCAAAGCGGGTATCCCATATTTCCCACAAGCCATCCCTGCAGCTTGGGCTCGCTCTCAAAGACCTCGGGACTTCAGAACTCCTCAATATAAAACTGCCAGGTTGACGGGATGGGGAGCTGTATCTGACACAGACATTCATGACATTCACCTGATGGTCACACAACAATTGCACATTTATTGAATGGAAGCCCTTTCTGTTCATGAATCTGCCTGGATTCTTCACTAGGGCCTTAATGGTGACGTGGCTGCACCTACAGCCTCCTGTTTATTTGACATCCCCACAATGGCTGCAAATCCTGCAGCCCGGCCTTCCTGCTGAGGCTAATCCAGGTCAAATTTAATATACCAGCCAGCCCAAGCACAGAGGGCACCTGTGACCTTCTTAACACACTTATGGAGAGATGATTGGGAAATGCCACGAAGGTCTCCAGTGGTGATCTGGAAGGACCTAGTGGCGTAAACATTTAAGATGGCTGTCACTTTCACAACCACCCAGAGTAGGCAACCACCCCCTGCCCCCAACCCCATGCCGAAGGTAGCAGGTTCTGCAACAAATGGCACAGGTCTCCTTTTGGAGCCGGAGACATTAGTGGCATGTGATGTCCGACAGTTGTTTGAAGGACACTTGCATAAGGAACTGCCGGGGTCTCCTGGCCCTTCTTCTCCTGGCGACACCCCCCACCCCCAAATCCACTCAGGGCAAATGCCAGCCACGTTCTGCCTCCAGTGACTGTCTCCCTCAACTTCTGTCAGTGGTAAGGCTTGGGCTTGTGCCCACATCCTCCAGCTCATCCTCCTCAGCTCCAATAGCAACAAAATATCATAAAACCCTACATAGGGCAGCATGGTAGCACAGTGGTTAGCATTGCTGCTTTACAGTTCCAGGGTCCTGGGTTCGATTCTTGGCTCGGGTCACTGTCTATGTGGAGTTTGCACATTCTCCTTGTGTCTGCGTGGGTTTCCTCTGGGTGCTCCGTTTTCCTCCCACAGTCCAAAGATGTGTGGGTTACGTTGATTGGCCATGCTAAGAAATTGCCCCTTAGTGTCCAGGGATGCACAGGTTAAAGGGATTAGTGGGTATAATGTGTAGGGATATGGGGTAGGGCCTGGGTGGGATTGTGTTTGGTGCAGACTCGATGGACTGAAGGACCTCTTTCTGCACTGTAGGGTTCTATTATCTTAAAAGAATAGCAAGATAAATGGATTACACTGTAAAAGCCTTTGCCTCAATCTGAAGAGGGGGTGGGCAGAATTTGAGAAGGGGAGAGACAGATGGAGAGTTTAAAGAACTCGGCTCTCCCCCAGCTCAGTAACACACTTTCCCCCTACACTCTGCGCCACAACGTCCCCCCCTTCCCCCTGCACACAGCAAACTCCCTGCAACACACAATCCCCATAACCTCTCCACAGTTCCAAGAATGGCAACACAGCTCCTACCCCCCATTGCCACTCCTCCCCACTCGCAAACACACACCCAAAATCCATGCAGTGATGTCCACAGATAGTACTGACTGACAAGTCCTGAACCGCAACACTGGCACGTCAGAGTTTCTAGCCCATCCCCCACCAGCAACAATGTTGGTGCTAAGTCCCAAGGTCAGTGCTCTCACTGGATTCTGTCCTGAGGAGCCAAAGTCAGACCCCAGGAACAACAGTAACTCTCCCAACCATTACACTGGGAAGGGAAGTTTGAGTAAGTGCAGTAAGTGGAAGTCCAGTTATCACGATCTGAAAAATACACTAAGATAATGAGCAATGAGAGGGAGTGCCTATGAGTTCATGACTGACTCAACTCTCACCGAAAAGACAACAATGAAGAAATTTTAGCATGGCAGAATTTGAGTCACTAATTTATTAACATTCCTTCAGTCTGGCAGTGTTAACACCCTCTCTCTTTTCCCTTGCTGTGATTAGTGTGAGAAAGAGGTGGAGTTTGTGGAATTGGCTGTCATTCCACTAACGAGCACATTGAGAGGGGAGAAGACATCGACAGTAGCATCTGGCTCTCCAGGGGCAGGAGCTAAACCCTGAGCAGGAAGGGGTAGCAGGACCTGCTCTGTTGCCATTGGAGTGACGCCAAAGAACAGCTGCTTGGAGATGCCTTCTATGGTCTAGAGTTTACAAATGAAGACAGATCTTCCTAGACATGATCAATAACAAGTATCTGCAAAGAATTCATGTATGCAGGCACAAACTAGCTCACTTATGCCATCTTCTGCAGGAGTTGGTGCCACATGGACTTGGAGGACATCCGCTCTGAAAGACACAATCACTCTCAACTTCAATGTAACTGGCTCCTTTCAGGGATCCACTGTGGTGGTCAAAAAGACAAGGCCTGAGAAATTAAGCTCTACATTAAACTGGACTTTATAAAATAATACAGCTAAAAACTGCTTCTATGACGATACCAGATGTCAAAAGCCAACAGCAACATGTACCAGAACTATCTCACATATTGAGCACAGGTGCTTCACCTTAACAATAGGAAAGTTATCATGGCCTAACCAGAAGCCAGACCTTTCTACAGGTTGAATAAAGAATCTCAAACATTACAATGCAAGAATCGTTGTGGGCTGAAACTCATCAGTACATATTCAAACCTGATGATTGTGTATTCCCTAGCTTCAGCCAGAAAGCAACTAAAGAGATATATACAACCAGAGTGACCTGGCCTAACCTCATTCGTTGTTATGACCCCTCACCTGTCACCCCATTGGCCAAAAACCAACAAATATTTGAAGAAGGAAGGAGGGATAAAAACAGCCATATTTCAAGACAAACTTCAGTGAAGACTCCACCAAGCCAACTGTGACCTGGCATGATGCAAGACCGTATACAAGATCCACCATTGTGTTAAGAGGACGCTGAGTTCATCTGTCACTGGTGAATTGAATCCAACAGCCCAATCGATTTAACCAGATCGGGATAATATCTATTTGTCAAGCAGTTAGCCTAGTTTGGGGAAAGTTATATTAACGCATTGTGTAAAAATTGTTTCTTTAAAGTTAACTTAATCTATTATGCAAGAATTGTTTGGTTAATCTGTGAGTTTTAATAAAGCTAAGTTTAAACTATTCCTTTGTCTGTCTCATATAGTAAAGATACTTAAGATAAATAATAAATTGGTTGAAGTGTCTGTATACAATATTTCACAGAAAACAACCGTGAACTTTGTGGTATTGTGCAAGTTTCCACTCATAAATGCAGCAAGGAGGTGATGGGCACACTCTTTGAAAGAGCTCACCATTAGATCCATTTTGATTGCTATCAGTTTAGCCAGGAAATGATAGTCATGAAATTCATCCAGATATCGGACTTTTCACAAGTGTGGGAAGCCATTGATTGTGCTCACATGCTCATCCCCATAGCATCAAGGAGTGCAGTTTGTCAACAGCAAGGACTATGAACTGGTTCTTTGCCTAGGACTATGAAGTGGCTGGGTGATCTTGAAATAGATTGTCCTGCTGATTGAAGCACTGAGCTTCAATGGAATGGGTGAATCAGAGGCTACACACTACCAAAACAGCATGAATACCATACAACAATTTTTTTTTCCAAAAGTGGCTAAAAATATGGTGCAAGAATCCCCCAACACCCTGGCGGGTTAACAACTGCTTTTCCCACCTAAAATAACACTTTGCCAAAAAATGGGAAAATTCTGGCTAATATTTACGCCACCAGAAGCATTATTGAATGGCTCATAGGTCTCCTCAAGATGCGGATCTGTTATCTGGACTGCTCTGGTGCGATGCTGCAATATAATCTTCAGAGGTGCATGGATAATGGTTGTTTGCTGTGTGCTACACAACTTTGAACAACGGTGGGGGGGGCATGGTGGAGAAGGAACAGAGGACGAAAAGGAGGACCAGGATGGCACAGAGGAGGAGGATGTGGAAGGAGCTGAGCAGGAAGCAACCAAGGCCCAACAGTGACATGGGATGAGGGAGGCCCTCATTGCTTCCATATTTGAGATGTAGGAGATTTATTGTCCATAAGATCAATCCTGGGCATCCCCTCCTTCATCTCTTCCCCACTGCCTCCCTCAAAGGTCAGAAATGACATTAATAGGTCACTGAGCAAGAAGGTGACGTGTTTATTAGTGATAATGTGCATTGTTGTCCTCTTCCCACCAAATTACAACTGTGAAACTTCAGCTGTACCTACCTAGTGGTCCTCTATCTTCCTCTTTTGTTTGCTCCCGTTTCTTCAACGTGTCCCCAGATTGCAAATCAGAGATGGAGACAACATATTGATCATGCCCTCTGGCCTTAGTGGACATCCTCTGGAGGGCCAGAACCTAGAGAGCCTTTGGGCTCTTACTTGCTTAGGGCCTGCCAACTTTGCAGTCAGTGATAGCTTGTATATAGGCCTCTTCCTGTAATTTCCAGGCTCCTCACCCCAGAGGGTGTGAAATTCATATTTCAGGGATGTCCCACCTTTCTTTGCCTACTCCCTCTTGTTGCTGGCAATCTTTTTCACTGGGAACACAAAGACAACAGATTGAAAGTGTGGCCTGATTAGAATGAAGGGTTAATAGCAGTTGGCATACATAGGCATGATGCCTGGCATTGGCTGGAATGGTGTACTGATAGGGATTCTGTGTGACAATGCTACAAGGTGGTGCAGTGGGATAAAGTGGGTTTAAGGTGAGATGGCAGAATAGAGGGGCATGAGTGATGCCAGGACAGGGAAGTAAGCACTCACCCTTGCAGATCAAAGGAGATCATTCAACTTCCTGCAGTGTTGTATGCCTGACTTTCTGGTGCTTAGTAAGTCGGCCACCACTCCCTATGCTTCAGCAACCTTGGCAACTCTTGGGAAGAGACTGGCCCACCTTCTCCCCAGCTTCCAGCATCTTCTCCACCTTTGCATCTAGGAATCTGGGCACCGACCACACTATTTTGCTATCTGAAATGGCAGTGCTTTGCAGGGAGTGCCTAAAAACTGCTCCTGCTTGTAAAGGGCGAACAGCAGATTTCCAACTGCAGTAAATCAGATGCCAGGCAAATCAATATAAAACACATGGGGAGAGTTGACCTATTTGCATACAGTGAGCATGCAGGTCACTGCTTAGCACTAGCTGGAAACAATCTGGTTTTCCCCTGATATGAATGCTTGGTCCTGCTCAGGTTCTTCCTGATTTGGAAAAACTGCAGCCCTTTTTACTTCCCTTTGAAATTCAACAGCTAAAAATGCAAATCATCATTTAGCTCCTAATGTAAAATTTCTACCCAAGTGGTGTTTACTTGCAGAACATCTATCTTGGTCCTATTCATTTCATGCACCTGCCTTTCATACTCAATCCCTTTGATATTCTCAACTTTGTAGATATTCAGTCCCCAACTTAATTAGTTATATACACACATAGCCTCCACAATCCTGCTTTGCAAAATATCACAGCAGAGGCCAGAATATTTTCTTTAATGGGTTTGTTCATTTTACAGTTCATTATCAAACGTGGTAGCATGAGATGTACCTCTATGTTCATTAAGGTGTAATGACAATATGGTAGTTGGATTTTTAAAAAAACAACATTCAAGGTATGTGGGCTTCACTAGCTAGGTCAGCATTTATTGCCCATCCCTAATTACCTTCGAGAAGGTGGTAGTAAGTTGCCTTCTTGAACTACTATATTCCATGTGGTAGTCACAATTGTGTTAGGGCTTGAGTTCCAGGATTTTGACCTTGCAACAGTGAAGAAACAATATGTTTCTAAGTCAGGATGGTAAGTGATTTGGAGTAGCATTTCCAGGTGGCAGTGATCCATGTATCAGCTGCTCTAATTCTTTTAATAGCAGTAGTCGTGAGGTTTAAAGTTGTAACTACTCTTTAAGAGTGTTTGCCAGATTGTTACTTCTGCCCGCTGACAAGTTGTCAAGTAAAACACCAGCATTACAAAATCATCTAATGAGTGAGAGGTTGTCTGATACAGTTCACATGGTTGAAAAGGTAGTCTTGTATAATAGTGTGCAAGCCCTTCACCTTTTCTCACTTCTATGCTTTTACCTCTTATGTCTGCTAAAGTAGCAGTTCTGAGATTTGCTTATTTGGTGAGTTTTATGGGTTCTTGATTGTAAGCAACTTCCTAATTGCTTATAATGTTTGGCTATACTTATACAACTATCTTGAAGTGTCAGTTTATTTTCTGTGGGGAGAGTAATGGTTTCTAACTTACAAATTGTGTTCAAAACTTGGATATTAGCTGAAGGGTTGAAAGGGAGTCTTAAATTGCTGTACCTAGTAAGGCTTTCCTGATACAGTTCAATCTTTGCCATGGATTTTTCTTTGGAAAAAAAAAAAGATGGGCCTTTTAACCTGCCTGCTTCAGAAGCATGCTGCTTCCATTCCTCTAAGCCGGTGGTTCTATCGACTGGTGGCTCTGACAGCCATCGTTATGAAGTGCTTTGAAAGATTAGTCATGGCACAAATCAATTCCAGCTTCCTGGATTACCTGATCCACTACAACTTGCCTACTGCTGCAAGAGACCTACAGCAGACATCATTTGCTTAGTCCTGCACTCAATTCTGGAACACATAGATAAGGACACCTATGTCAGACGCCCATTTATTGATTACAGCCCAGCCTTCAATACCATTATTCCCACAAAACTCATTTCCAAACAGTGTGACCTAGGCACAGCACTCTGGGTCTTGAACTTCCTAACTCACAGACCATAATCAGCGATGATAGGCAACAGCACCTCCTCCACAATCATCCTCGACACTGGTGCCCCTCAAGACTGTTCTCAGTCCCCTACAACTATGTGGCTAAATTGCTCTCTAACTCAATGTAAGTTTGCTGACAACACCACCGTAATGGGTCAGAGTACAAGAAAGAGATAGTAGAAAAAGAATCTGGTGAACCTGTGCAGCAACAATAACATCCTCCTCAATGTCAACAAAATGAAGGAAATCATCGTCAACTTCAGGAAGCAGAAAGAACATGCCTCTATCTACATCAACAAGGATGAAGTAGAAAGGGTTGATGGATGTCCAGATCACCAACAACCTGTCCTGGTCCCCCCATGCCAACACTATAATTAAGCAAGTCCACCAACACCTCTACTTTCTCAGAACACTAAGGAAATTTGGCATGTTAGTTATGACTCTTACCAACTTTTACAGATGCATCATAGAAAGCATTATTTCTGGTTACATCAGAGGTTGGTATGGCCCATGCTCTGTGCAAGACCACAAGGAACTACAAAAGGTCATGAATGTAGCCCAATCCATCATAAACCAGCCTCCCATCTATTGATGGTCTACAATTCCTACTGCCTCAGCAAAGCAGACCCCCAACATAATTAAGGATCCCACACAGCCCAGACATTCCCTCTTTCACCTACTTCCTTCAGGAAAAAAAACATACAAAAGTCTGAGGTCACCTACATACCAATCAATTCAAGAACATTTCTTCCCTGCTGCTGTCAGACTTTTGAATGAACTTATCTTGCATTAAGTTGATCTTTACCTACACCCGAGCTATGACTGTAACACCACATTCTGTACAGTTTCCTTCTCTATGAACAATATGTTTTATCTGCACAGCATGCAAGAAACAAGTGGTATAACAAATTGTCCCCCCTCAATCTGATTTCCAATGTGGCATGCCATAAGCATAGACAAGGGTCATGGGTGAAAGAGGGGACTCAATGTTAAAACGACAGCACAGGCTTGTTGGGCCGAAGGGCCTGTTTCCTGTGCTTGTTATTCTTTGAAAATTGTGAACATCTACTACAAATTAAGATGTCAAGTATCCCTTATGTCTTTTTGAACAACTTGGTCAACCTGCTCTGCTCCTTTCATTGTACATATAAACTTCCAGGTTTCAAAACCCCCTTAGAACATACCTGTGGCTTATACTGCTTCTCCTTCCTGTATATGTTGTAAAGTTGTATTCCTTTAAACTTCTCTGCACTTAATTGCAATTGTGTCCACCTGTTACATTTCATTAGATACTCCTGCAAGTCCATCACTATCCTCCTTCACAGTTTACCATACTTTGCATCAGAAATTATGTCCTACGCAACCAAATTTAAGGCCTTAGCATAGATATGAAAAGCATTGGACCCTGGCAAAATAGCACTGTGTACCTTCCTACAGTTTAGAACTATTCACTAGTACTGTTTCCAGGTACTCAACCAACTTTGCACCCATCCTTTTGATCCCATGGGCTTGTAAGCCTATGGGTCATTTGCTGGTAAGAGACACTTGGAAATTCATACTTTCATCACATCATTGCTGCCTCACAGAACAAGGTCTTAGGTAATCGTGCGAAGTTTGTACATTAGAGTGCAGGGGCAAACACAATGATGGGCAATTAGGTGGATTAGCCATGTTAAATTGGCCTTTGGTGTGGTGGGAGAAACATATGGGGTGGGATGAGCCAAATGATTCTTCTGCACTGTAAAAAGACAGAAGTGGTCTTGAACAAATCATTGGTTTAAAACACAAACTACACACTTAGCTAAATTACTGTCATTTTTGCCCTAGATGAGTTCTTCCATCATTGAAATTAAATTGACTAGCTTGAAGTTGCTGTATTCATCCTTGGCTTTTTTTTTTTTAAATTTAAGCCCTGTATTAAAAGGAAGATTATGACTTGTATCTCAACTTTCTATTCTTGCTCCCTCAGCACCTGGTCCTGGGAATTTTTCAACATTAAAAATCAGTTTTCAGCCTATTAATCGCAACTTTCAGAATGAGCTCACTGAAACACCCAAGACAAGTTACCTGGAATTATGAATGGCAAGCAATTCCTATTTTGAAAATGAAAATAGCATTTACACCTGAACCTTGGAGCTAGCCACCCCTCACTGGGAGAGGGAAATCACATTATCCTTTTGTGTAAGCAAAAAAACTCTTGTCGTTCTGTATAGCTCATGACACTGCAAGCACTAAATGTAAAGGGATTTAAAAGGACTGGACAATCCAGTGGAAGATTAATGAAGTCAACCCTTAAGCCAGCTGTGGAATAGTGTGACATGAACACAATAAAAAGAGACAACATTGAAGTGTTGTTATTGCTATCAGGAGCAGCAAAAAAAAAAAAGGGACTGGTCAAACCAACATCATGGATGACTAAGTTTTCAGTCAAATCATAGGGATGTGTAGGTTCTACAAGACAAATAAAATCAACCTCAGCCATATTCAGTTTGCTATATGTATTTTGTTCTTGTAATTCTAGAGTCTCAGAACCACTAAGGAGGAAGGGAATTACCAACACTATCTCTCTACATTCTCTGTAAGCAGGCTTATAATTTTATGTATCCACAAGTCACAAAATGGAGTACCAAATGTTCAATCTAATTAGCACTTTTTTTAAAAAAATGTATTTGTGGGATTTGGGTGTTACTGGCTGGCTAGTATTAGTTGGTAAGAACTCTAAGAATTTAGCAACACCAATTTTAAATCCAACTGATTTATTTGATTGTTGAAAGCTCACAATTTTACTATCAAATAAAATCGGTTGGATTTAAAATTGGTGTTGCTAAATTCTTACCACCCCAGTCCAATGCTGGCATCTTTACATCATGCATAGTATTAGTTGCCCACCTAATTGCCTGAGGGCAGTTGCTGTGGCTTTGGAAGTTAGACCAGGCAAGGATGACTGATTTCCTTCCTGAATGGACATTAGTGAACCAGATGGGTTTTTTTGACAATTGACAATGGTTTCATGGCCAAATCTTAACTCAACTTTTTAAAAATTAAATTCCATTATTTGCCATGGTACATTTGCATCAACATCCCCAGAACATTAGCCGAGTTTCTGGCTTAATAGTTTAGCAATAATACCATTAAGCCATCACCTTCCTGTAATTTATTGAAATAAAAATAGAACATTCCCAGTTACACGTATAGGGAGGCATCCATGGCTTATTCTGGTTTGAATCAGTTCTCATAGCAGATTTGAATACTTCCAAACCAGATGCAAGGAGTTTTGTTAGCACAAGTGAGTCTTGAACATTTGTGCAGTACAAATTCACTATTTACAGGAAACAAGCTGCAAAGTTTTGGATACTTAAAACTTCAGGAAATTTCAACAAGGGATTAAAGGACAACCAAGATCCTCAAACTACATAATTCCTTATAAACCAGATAGATTAAAATTCTCATTGCATTACAAGCAGCCATGAGATAAAACTTTAAAAAAGTGTGCTATAACGTAAGTCTTCAAAAGATGCTCCCAAATCTTAGATTATACTGGCTACCAATGTTAAGTCTCCCAGGTAACATGATTATTGCAACATGGTGCAACAGAAGCAGAGATTAGGGCAGGTTTTTTGCCATCATCCTATATTATAATAATATAAGCACTTTTACTAAGAGTCAAATAATCACAGAGCTTTAGTACAAGTTCAACAGTTAAAACAAAAACACTAATACAAAACATGAAATGTGGCAAGTGAAAAATGTGATTAAAATCTTCCACCTACCCATTCTTACAATATATGTGCTTATAATTTGAAGTGTGTACAGCAGCTTCAATACAATTTCTACTTAAAGAAATGATTGGAATTCAAATGCAATTCAATGTAAACAGGAATCAGAAGATTAAAAATATCTGCCTTCTAGGCATAGTATACCAACTTTTCAAAAAGTCAATATTTTAGTGTTGTTCTGTAGCCGATTCAACATGGCTCGAATTGCCATTAGAAATTCAGTTGTTCCATTGTAATTATTAGTTCCTACAGCATTCAATTTCTTCACGTATTCAGCAGGCAATCCACTCTGTTGTGCACCTGTACAGATTACCTGCAAAAGAGAAAGGTGAAGGTGTTTGTTTAATCTTGTTAAAAGCCTTTATGGAAACCCTTTATTTGCAAAAGATTGGGTTAATATCAAACATCAGAATGATTCAAGAGAAAAGTTCCCAATAAGCTACACATACAGATTGCTGTGCAGCTTTTATTAAAACATACCTCTTTATAAATTGGGGATGGCAAGGTGAAATTACTTCTACTATTTAATTGATAGGTTAGGCATGTTATTTCTTCTCCTGTATTTTCTTGTTGAATTCTAACTTCAATGGGACTGTAGATGCCTCTTGAAACACCTTCTTGTCTGTTTGAGGTATGGGGGGTCGGGGGAAAAAAAAAAGAGAAGTTTAGTTACTGCACCTCCTGTGATCACCACTATCCCACCCTAGTACTGAGCATTTTAACATCAAGGTTGATAAGTAAAATACAGCTGCAATCATTAATTTTGAAGGCAAAATGTTTTCTTATAGATGAGATTAGTTTTATTTAAAAAAATTTAGTTGAATGGAGGAAAATAGGGAAAAGTCCTAGATCTTAGTCCATTTTGTCCTTTTGGATTTGATGCAATAAACTTCAATGCAGATGTTTTCCTAACCTTTAAAAGCTCCAAGGTTTTTACCCACTTTACAATATAGATGACGATAATTGTTACTTTTAAGGAAAGCAATTGTGCAATGTTAAGAGAAAAGACTGCATTGTAATAAATAGAACATCTACTGTCTTCACTGCCATTCCCTAAAACATTTGTTAATGGCAGTCCAATTGGAGGACCACTACCAGACACATTCTGATACACCGAAAACCATATGCATAAAGCTAGAGTTTTAAAATGAAATTTAACAATTTTACAGCAACATGATGGTACTGTGGTTAGCACTGCTACTTCAGTGTCAGGAAACCAGGTTTGATTCCTGATCACTGGAGTTTGCAGTTGCTTGCTGTGTTTATACAAGTTCCCTCTGAGTGGTCCAGTTTTCACCCACCGTCTTAAGGTGTGCTGGTTAGTTTGATGGTCCTTAATACGGAGGATCAATTTAGCAAGGCCAAACAGAATAAACATGTGGGGTGACAAGGATAGGTCTGGGTGAGATTGTTGTTGGTGCAGGCTCAATGGGCCAAAATGTCCTCCTCCTACACTTGGAGAGGCCATGAAATAGTAGATTTTTGTGCAATCAAATATTCAATATTTTACTTCAAACTAGCCTCAATTCCACACATTGACAAAAAACCTTAAGACCTAAAATCTGGACATTACTTGTCAGGGAAGGATCCTGTCGCAGAGCTTATTTGTTCATTAGAAACTAATGCAGTGTTGACAAATTGTGGGAAAATGCACTTCTTACTGATTCTGTCCAAGATCACAATAAACTACAAAGGGTTGTGAATGAAGCCCAATCCATCACGTAAACCAGCCTCCCATTCATTGACACTGTCTACACTTCCTGCTGCCTTGGAAAAGCAGCCAGCTTAAAAAGCACCCCAGACATCCTCCCATCAGGAAAACAATACAAAAGTTTGAGGACACATACAAACTGACTCAATTCAGCTTCTTCCCTACTCCTGACTTTTGAAACGGCCCTACCTTGCATTAAGTTGACCTTTCTCTACACTCTAGCTATGGTTGTAACTACATTCTGCATGATCTCTTTTCCTTCCCTATATACAATATGCTTTGCCTATATAGTGCACAAGAAGCAATACTTTTCCCTGTATACTAATACATGCAACAATAATATAGCAAAACAAATATTGGAAATAATGAAATATTAGGACAAAATTTCTTGGGAATGATTCAGTTTATTTCTTCAGCACGAGTAATTTTTTCCATTCTTTTTTGAAGGACAGAAAGATTACAGTTGGAAACCTCTCACCCAAAAAATGTTTCTGGGAGGAGCTCAAAATAATTTGTTTTAGAAGTTATCCTAATTTAGAATAGTATCACAAGAGCTAAACATATGGTTAATTAACTGAGGAGTCCCAATTTATCTAGCAGAGTATAGATCATCTCCCACTGATTCTCCCCAGTCCCCACTGCAGCACCAGGGAAACCTAACTACAGTGTACATCTTCCTCATCTAGTGACTGAGCATGAAGCAATGACCATCCATGACTAACCATGTTTAAAAAGTGAAAAGATTGAATTGTTGTACACTTACTGAATGTCCTCAGACAACTCCAGTTGCCTTGGTTTTGCTTCTTGAAACTTTTAGACCTGTGGCAATGTCACCCTTCTAATGGTCACAAAATGTTGTTATACAGTAGTGCTCTATCAAGCTGCACCACTAGTGGAGATTTTTTTTTGCTCCACTGAATGAAGCCTCATCCAGTGAAGCAAAAAAATGTTGAAGCAAGAGTTTCCTCAAAATGAGCCACATTTGAAGCAGTTCTTTGGTGATGCATAAACATTTGGATGAATGTGATAGGCAAGTGTTCAGGGTTAAGTGACTGATTCATTGGCCAACTGATCACAGGTATTTGTTATTTAGTGCTACTATGTCTAGTTATTTTAATAGCACCTGAACATAGCAATATAATTTTACATGCAGAAAAATATAGTTAAAAATTGATCAACATTCAAAATCTTATGTTTCAGCAGATGCAATGCACAGCAAGGAACAAATCTGCAGGAAAAGATACAACAGGAGCAGACCATTCAGCTCCTTGTTCCTCTACTAACTCCACATACTCAATTTTGCCTTCATTGTATAGTACCTTTGGTACATTTTTATTTGCTAACCAATTGTAAATCTAAGTTTATAATTTTAGAATCAGATGGCTACAGTACTGAACATTCAGCTGTACAGCCATGTTGGCTTTCTAGAAGAACAAATTCCATTACTCCCATTCCCCAGCCATTTCACCTAGCCATGTAAATTCCACCTTCAGGTTCTTATCAATTCTCTTCAAAAGCCCTGACTGCACTTCTTGAGGGTAGTGGAGGCAGATATCATCATAACCATTTGCAATGCAAGAAGTTTTTTAAAATCATGTTGACATTGGCAAATAAACCAATTACCTTAAACTAGTGTTCTGGTTCTCAACCCTTTTGAGAATATAAGCACTGTCCAGTTACTGTCTAAATTCATGCTTTTGAATCCCTCTATTAAATCTCCTCTGCCAAGGTGAACACCAACATCTTTAATCTAGTCATGTAAATTAAAATCACCTTCAAATCTTTTCTAAAGGCTTCACTTTGTTCCTACATACAAAGCCTTGGATTCATTGATCTCAACTTGCCACCTTACACAATATGTGCACATATTCCCAGGTATCTACCATCTACTACTGGAGGAACAGAAGTGGGGGGTGGGGCAATTAGGACTTTTGTGGAAGTCCTCACATTTTCCATTGTGAGGAGTGTTGCATGCAACAGCAACACATGATAGGTTAAGGCAATTCAGAAACCCAGACCCACATGTTTTCTGTGGCCAAGACAAAATGTGTACTACATGCAAAAAGGCTACAGCCCCATCCAAGTACATGGAGAGATTTCTCAATTGTTGATTGCACTTCAGCTCCACACTCCCAGCTTTTGTCACCTGTTGCAAACAGGAGCACCTCTTCCCAAGTCTATTCCTAGCCAAGGTGGCCAACAGATCCAGGGGGTTATGACTTAACTGTCTTATCTTGGCTATGTTCACAGCAGGGTGACTGATGAGGAAGCACACAAATGTCCATCAGTACATTAAAAAGTTCTGTGAACAGTTGGTGCCACTGAGACTGGGCATATTGTTACCCTTAACTAATACTTGATTTGGTTAGTTAAGTTTCCTTTGACATTGCATTTTAGTTAATGCTCCTATAATGCCCCACCAGGGTTGTCAACTCCTTTGTTCCAGCATCCCTTTAGAATTATTCCCATTAGTTTATATTGGCTCCTATGTTTCCCATGAAAATTCATCACTTCATAATCTCCCACATGTCCTCCCATTTTAACACCTGCAGTGCACCCAAGTTTGTCTTCTGCAAAATTGGAAATACTGCCCTTTTACATGCAAATCTGGTCATTAATCTATTAAAGAGAGCACAATCTCTGGAGACATCCACTATACCTTCCTCCAGTTTGAGGAGACAGCTTTTACCATGTCATTTTCTGACACACTCTAGGCTTTAACTTTGCTGGCAAGTTTGTGATATTTTAAACACTTACTGAAAACCCTGATACCACCATCATAGATATCATCTTCATCAATACTCTGGTTACCAAAAAACTGGTTCGTTTTACACAATTAGTCTTGAACAAATTTGTGCTAGTTTTCACCCAATTAGCTCAACTGTTAATTTTGTCTCAGGTTATTGTTCCTAAAAACTCTCAATACCAAGTTTGAAGTCACTGAACTGTATTGCTAGGTTTCTTTGCATTAACCCTTCTTTGTATAAGTATAACATTTGCAGTTCTCCACGCCTCTGCCACCACCCCTATGTTGTAGGAAGATTATTAATACCTTAGTACTTTCCACTCATTCTCAGATGCATCATAACTGGTCCTGGTGATTTATTAACTTTTAATATACAACCAATCTCATTTGTTAATCAATATAGCATCAATTGTCTTTTGTAGCGAGTTTCAAACTTATCAGAAACAAGAGTTTCCAAATTTCACTGCTGAAACATCAGCCTCTATTAAGATTTTGTTTCCCAATCCAAGATTCCACAGCAATCAGAAAATTTATTTTTAATGCTCCACCCTGTTCCCTTTCTCAAATCACCCCTCAAACTTTCTAAACTCCTAGACAAACAAACTTTGCTCATGCAATCTCTTCAGTTATCCTGGTAATCTATGCTACATTCCCTTCAAAGCTAATATATCTTTCCAATGTGTGGTGCTCAAAACTACTCACTGTACTTCAGAAGTGATCCAATCAGCTTTTATATAAATTGTAGAACTTTCATCCTCTTGTATTTCTGTTCTCTACAATAAGGCCAGCCTTTCATAAGCATCTCAATGGTTTTCAGAACTTTCTCATGATTTTATATGGACCCTCAAGTTTCTTCAGAGCTTTTTATTCATTCATGCAATTTTAATTTCACTGACTAGGCCAGCATTTATTGGCCATTGCTAATTACCCTCAAGGTGGTGATGATGAGCTGCCTTCTTGAACTGCTGCACTGACAGTGCTGTTAGAGAAGGAGTTTGAGATTTTGATCCAGTGACAAAGAAGGAACATTGATATATTTCCAGTCTGGATGACATGGCTTAGAAGGGAATTTGGTTGTGTTCCCATGCACCTAGATGGAACATTAGAACCTGATATCATCAAAACAGTAGTCAAAAATATAACAATGGAGAGCTGCAGCTAAAGTCCCCTCTGGCAGTGATAAGGAAAGACTTTATTTATGTTAGTATAGTCAGTAATTGTAGGTTAATTGGCTAAGCAGTTCACTGGGAGTATACAAAAGGAGAGAAGAGGCGAGATGTAATTTGGTTTATCCGTTTTTCCATTTCTTCGCCATTGAAGTTTTACCATGGTAGCAGAGAATGTTGTTTGCTATCTGTAAGTGAAAGATGAAGACTAAGCTTTCTTCTGACAAAATTGTCAGAGTTAAGATTGAGAAAAATGGCTTGAAATCACTTTGGTAAGTGGCTGAATCAAAATGTAATGTTTTGGCACATGATTACCTACTGATGTTTTCAGACAGTGAACTTTATGAGCAATGGAATTAAGTAACTACGTGGACAATACACTTCCTTGAAAAAGTGAAGTGGCTTTAAGGTGCAGTGTTTTTAGTATTGGGGTCCAAGCATTTGAACACATTAAATTCTATGGATAAATCTATCAAAAGGATGGAATTCAATAAAGTGGACAATACTTGTGATTGGGAAAATTCCATCTAGAATTTTCCCAGTCTAATAAATGTCAGAAATTATAGACAGACTTCAGTTTTGACAGGAGTTAAATCTGCAAAAATATTTTCCAGCAACACATGGCACAAACAGGCCTTTTCACAGCGAGGTAAAAGGCAGCATACAAGTGTTTTTAAACAGGATAGAGGCCAAATGTAAGAGAATTTGAACTAGAAAAAAGTGACATTGATAAATTGAAGAGTGAACCCCAGAAATGCAAAGATGTGATCAGTATTTATGCAATTCTAAATACCATTATGTAACAAACTAATTATATTGTTCATTTGTACTAATTGACATGTTCCAAATTAAACCAGAGACCAGTGACTTGGAAGAAGGAAATATTGACCAAAGAAAAGGCCTTATGTAGATAAGCAGCTTCAGCCTGGTGAGGAATGTAATGATTAGCTCAACAGCAGATGCATGTCTAGTGCTGGCTGAAATGGAACCTAGACATTTTAAGTAACAAGGATTAGGAATTTGAGTGTTCCATTGATTGCAAATCTAGGGATAGTGACACTGATTCTCTGCAAGATAGCTAGAATTAATTATTTTATCAGCATTGACATAGTATCCAGTAAAATAGTTACAATTGACCAATGGGGGAAGAAAGTGCAAATAAACTGTACATGGTAAATGACAAGACTATTGTATCTTAAACTGTGGATTTACAATTTACACTATTATACTACTTTAATGAAACCTAACTTTTCATAAGGAAACTAAAAGGAGCATCTAGGGAAAAGAAAAGAATTTTAAAAAACAAAAAGCTAACATTAGTTTCACCCAGCCCTCAAGGTTACAAATTTTGTTAATGGATGAAGACACTAAATCTTTATGTATTTTTAAAGCACTACATACACAATTCAAGGACACTATCACAACCCATACTGAGGTTATCCTTAATGAAATTTCAAATCGTTTGTAGCTATGGATTTAGATGCAGGAAAAACCCTTTCCTTTTATATTTAGATTTGGCAAGGTTTAACAAGTGTACAACCCATTGTGGATCAGGATCAGACTGGGACCACTGGCAAAATTCCTCATTGATAATGAGTAATTGCTGATGACAACTTTCAGGATGTTCAAAAATATGAATATGATACTGTGCTATTCACATTTTATATTTCTGTAGTGTTTAAAGCTGTGTTTTTTACCTCTCAAAGTAGTCAGTATCCCTGGAGGGAATGCAGCAAATGCTGGAAAGTAGTACAATTATTCAGTTTAGCTACATCGTGAATACATAAAAACAAAGCCAAAATCTTTGTTGAAAATGAGAGGTTTTTTATTTTGAAATAATGGAAAGTGAGTTAGATATACAGGGTCATATAGTCATGTGATACTAGAAGTGCAAGGTCTCAGGTTTGTAGCAGACAAAAAAAATAGCTATGTGTTCAATTACTGGAAGAAATTGTTCAAGGATACAAGCCGCTCTCTGAAGCCTTATAACTGTTACCTCAATTTGAAGCAAGCAAGCCTGGGTTTGCTAATTATATTTAAAATGTGGTTTAAGTCCAAAAAGACTTTTGCTTACTTGGAACTGAAAGTGATTAGTTAGAAATTAGTGGTTTATTTTATGTTTAAAATTGTTAAAAAGGTTACTTCTTTGTTTTGTTACACTTTGATTTGACTTGTTACATGTCTTGTGATAGTGAAAAGTATTGTTTCTTACCTGCTATGCAGATAAAACTTACCATTCATTGAATACATTGCTAGAGCCATAGTTAGAGCATCAAGAAAGGTCAGTTTAAAATATGGTGGTCCAATCAAAAGTCTGATGGCAGCAGAGAAAAAGCTGTTCTTGTGTCTGTTGATATGTTCAGACTTTTGTATCTTTTTTCCCCCCCCAATGGAAGAGATTGTCTGTGTTGTCTCAGATCCTTAATTATGCTGGCTGCTTTTAAGGGCAAACCCCAAAAGCTCGAGTTTACTATCAAATAAATTAGTTGGACTTTAACCTGGTGTTGAGACTTCTTACTGTGTTTACCCCAGTTCAATGCCAGCATCTCCATATCATGCTTTTCCAAGGCACAGGAAAAGTGTTTTCAGAATCAATGAAAGTCAACATACTTAAATTGTCTCATAAATAAAGTTGTTTTGATAAAAAAATCCCCATTTGTCAGCAGTCCTCACATTTATTGCCAAAATAAAAAAATTGAGGCCCAGTCTGACTTCACAATATTGCGGTTCAAGTCCAGCATCCTAATAATGAATATAGCAGAAGAACTTATAGTAAATGGGGAACAAGAGAAGAATCAGTGATAGATGAAATGGTTCATGAAATTTTAGCAGCTGTAAATTAACATCTGCACAAGCATGGAGGCTATCCTTACCCAGAATTCACTGCAGATGGTCAGATGCTAAAATCCATATCAGTGGGAACTCAGTCCAGAATGATCATCCCAGCTTGGGAGAAAACTACAATTAGCACCACCTTTTCACTATTTGAAAAGCACACGAGCAAAGAGCATTCTTTAAAGCAGAAGCATTAATTGACTACTAGTTCACTGGGTATATAAATGGGAAATAGTTTTTGTCAATGCAAATAAAGTTTGTGGGGCCAGGGGTGGAAAGGAGAAAAATTTGACCTGTATTTTTAAAACAGGAATAGCCATTGGAGTTTACAACAGGGAGGGTTTGCAAATAGATAGAAAACTGCAATTATTCCTCTGCAGAAAGGAAGAGATTTTAGCTAACCCCAGATAGAGAAAGCACTAATGTGCAATGTTGACCCATAGCAGTATGCATTCATATTGCTGTGGTTAGAGGTGTTTTAATGCATAGAGCTTAAAGATTAAATTGTGCACAGAAACCAAATCACATGGATGCATCTGACTCAAAAGCCTGAACTCAATAATTTTAAAAAACAGGATAGTATCTGATTGAGCACCTTTGAACTCCACAGGAAAATACATAGGAAAAATTAGTTTAAAAATATTGGATAGGTATACAAAAACAATACTTGCTCATCTAAAGTGTGCCGATCAGCAGCTTTCAAACGCCATACAACTCCCCACACATCATCTTCAGGACTTGAGACGATAGTAGCAATACCTCCTCCCCAGGAATTTTCACACCCCTCATAAGTGCCAAATGCAAGCTTGTAGCCCTGTTTTTTTTTGGGGGGGGTGGGGGAGGAAAGAAAAAAATCTGAAATTTTAACCACGCAGACTTTACACCTGAAACATTGTGAATCATATTGAATATCAGGATTGCAATGCACCAAAGCTGAATACACTTAAAACCAGGTTACGTATCACATGACAGACTCGAGGCAAAAGTTAAAAACAAATAGAAGAAACAAAACATGTCTATCCAAAATATTTAATCTTTGTTCACATTCACTTTAGATCTTCCAATGGCAAGGTGTAACATATTAATTACATTATGTTTAGTATCTTAATGAGCACAAACTGACATTTGAACATTACAATCAGTCAATGCATCAGGAACACAATTACTGCATATATTTTGCACTAACTTTTCAGGCTTTAGACTAAATTGACAATATAAAGGATGCAGGAGTCCATCATGTGACATCAGTCATTAAATAAATACATGCAAGCAGGAAAAATTACTGTACAGATACACATACACGAAGAAATTTGTGTTGTGCTACAACCAGCAGAACTCAATTCACTTAAAGAATAGGTTTGCAATGTGTACCTTTTAAACATTTTACTATTGAAAATAAAGTGTAAAAGGATCAGCTTAGTGTCAAACAGGATAGGAAGAAAATTTTGAACTATTGGGTTAATGAGAATTTATAAATACCAAATTACACAAAGTAATAGTGACATGCAATTTCTGAATTGATTTTTCTGGCCTGTGCCTCCTGCAATCAGGGGGCAGACAGCTTGCATTAAGTAAGGTGAAGGTGAAGCAAATGTTGCCTTCCCAAAGGTGGCAGCAACTTTAGCTGAACAAAACATTAGTGGTCAGCCTGGTCAAGACAGAGGACAAATGCAGATGAATCAGCCTTGAAGCAACTTGTATAGTAGCTACATTGTAGTTAGTAACCAGATTTGCAAAGGTTAACATTTTGCATTTGCAGGGAATGCTGAAACCCCTGCTATTCAGTGGCTCTTAAAACAACATAGATTAGTCTAAAATAGGGACCATAACATGCCTTATATACATAAAGGCATCACAATGTGTTTCTTATATTTGTATGAAGGTATTGCCTTAAACACAATATCAATAGTAATTAATTTTTAAAAGTATTATAAATTTGAAGTGTAGTTTTAAAGATATGATTTTGGGCCAAAAGCAACTGCCCAGCAGCAGAATGTGAAAAGCAGTACCCAACAGGCAACATTCAAATGGAATAAAGTAGTACAGAACTTAATCAGCAAAAGACTTTGGAAGACCTCAGAGCTGAGAGGTATAAGGTAATAGAATGAATAAAAGGATCCAACTGCTAATTAAACGAATAGGAGCATTCTGGTCCTCACTTGGCCTGATAAAGTGTAGCCGGTTAATCAGGATGACCCTCTTATTCTTAGTATGTAGGTAGTAGGAACAAATCTTGAACCTGTCAGGTGTGCAGAAGCAAGTTGCTTGGCAATGGAGGGAAAGATGTTTCGTTCCAGATAGCCAATGAATTCTTAATTGTGCTGGGATAGAATATTGTTGGCTCAAGCAAGGGTGACTAAAGCGGTGGATAAGGGTAAGGCAGTTGATGTGGTGTATATGGATTTTAGCAAGGCGTTTGATAAGGTTCCCCATGGAACACTACTGCAGAAAATGCAGATGCATGGAATGGAGGGAGATTTAGCAATTTGGATTAGGAATTTGGTAGCTAATAGAACTCAGGGTGGTGGTTGATGAGATATATTCAACCTGGAGTTTAGTTACTAGTGGTGTACCTCAGATCTGTTTTGGGGCCACTGTTGTTTTTATAAATGACCTAGATGAGGGTGTAGAGGGATGGGTTTGTAAATTTGCTGACAACACCAAAATCGGAGGACTTATAGACAGTGAGGATGGATGTCAGTTTGCAGAGGGACAGAGATAAGTTGCAGAGCTGGGCCGAGAAATGACAAATGGAGTTTAATGTGGAAAAGCATGAGGTGATTCACTTTGGTAGGAATAATGTGTGCAGAATATAGGGCTAATGGTAGGACTCTTAGTAGTGTAGATGAGCAGAGAGATTTCAGTGTACAGGTACATAGATCTCTGAAAGTTGGCACTCAAGTTGATAGGGTTGTTAAGGTGTATAGTGTGTTAGCATTTATTGGTAGAGGGATTGAATTTTGAAGCCAAGATGTCATGTTGCAACTGTACAAAACTCTGGTGCAGCCACACTTGCAGTATTGTGTACAGTTTTGGTTGCCACATTATAAGAAAGATGTGGAGGCATTGGAAAGGGTACAGAGGTTTACCAGGATGTTGCCTGGTATGATGGGTAGATCTTATGAGGAAAGGCTAAGGGACTTGAAGTTATTTTCATTAGAGAGAAGGCAGCTCAGAGGTGACTTAATTGAGACATAAGATGATCAGAGGGTTAGATAGGGTGGATAGTGAGAGCCTTTTTCCTCGGACGGAGATGGATAGCACGAGGGGACATAGCTTTAAATTAAGGGGTGGTAGTTATAGGACAGATGCTAGAGGTGGGTTCTTTACTCAGAGGGTAGTAAGGGCGTGGAATGCCCTGCCTGCAGCAGTTGTGGACTCAAGTTTAAAGGCGTTCAAATGGTCAGTGGATAGGCATATGGATAGCATTGGAATAGTTTAGGATAGAGGGTCATAAAATTGGTTACATTGGTCGGCGCAACATCAAGGGCCAAAGGGCCTGTACTGCACTGTAATGTTCTTTGTTCTATCTTTGTCAGGGAATGCAAACTTTTGAAAATTGAATGCATTAAATGCATTCAGTTAATGTAATTTTAAGAGAGAAGCTGGAATCCATCCAGCATCTCTCTCCCAATGCATATTTGGCTGCAGACTGTCAAATTTTGTATCAACTGAAAAGAGGTCTCCCAGAAGGAAGTCCAAGAAAATTTCCCTGACAATTTGGTGCTGCATGCAGGGTTCAGTCACAGCAATCTGTTCACAGAACGCAGGAGAGCAATTTTGTAATGACCACCCAGTAATTAGAGGGTCACATGTCTGGCAGCCACAAATTGTTAAGAAGTCTCACAACACCTGGTTAGAGTCTAACCATTTCATTTGATAGTAATCAAGCTTTTGGAAACTGTGTTCCTTCGTCAAGTGTGTGGAAGGTTCTGACATGGAGATGTTGGTGTTGGACTGGGGTAAACAGTAAATTTACTATCAAATAAGTCGGTTGGACTTAAACCTGGTGTTGTCAGACTTCTTACTGAAAAGTTCTGATCAGAGAAGGGCATATAAAGTCATGATGTAGAGATGCCAGTGTTGGACTGGGATAAACTCAGTAAAGTCTGGCAACACCAGTTTTAAATCCAACCGATTTATTTCGTAGTAAATCTGCAAGCTTTCATCAGGCAAATGAGGTGTTCTGGTCTCCAAAAGCACACATCAGCACAGACAGTTTACAGATTGCTGATTAGAATGCAAATCCTTACACCTACCTTAAGACTTGAATGGCAGGTTAGGTGTAAGGATTCGCATTCTAATCAGCAATCTGTAAACTGTCTGTGCTGATGTGTGCTTTTGGAGACCAGAACACCTCATTTGCCTGACGAAGGCCACAAAGGCCAAAAGCTTGCAGATTTACTATCAAATAAATCCATATAAAGTCACACAGTTTACAGAATACTGATTAGAATGCAAGTTTTTACAGCTAACCCTGCTATTCAAGTCTTAAAGATGCAGACATAAGTGAGATAGCATTAGCCTAGGTTAAAGAGATGTGTATTGTCTCCAGACAGGACAGTGAGGTTTTGCAAGACTTCTTACCAACTTGTGGCTGCCAGACATAACTGTGTTTACCCCAGTCCAACACCAGCATCTCTATGTCATGAGCCACAAGTTGATCAAACTAAATTGGGCAAGGGGTGTGAGTACAGTATGACTGTATAAAGAAACTGCACTCTATGCAAAGGGCCAGGACAGACTTCTGGGACACCTTGTCAATGAGTGACAAAAGCTGCACAGTAGATAAAGATGTTAGGGGTAAAGGTACACTTAATGCAAGGGGTCAGGGACAGACTCAAATTGGCTTACAGAGCAGAAAACAAGCTATGTAGCAGGGCAAAGCTTTGAGGGACTAGACTGTACAAAAGGATTATAGATAGTTTGGGCACAAGGAGAGCCTCAAAGGATTTTTTCAAAAAAGTGCAGGGACGCTGTGTATCCTAGGGTAGGAATGTCCATTGACAGATTTGGGAGAGGAGCTGGAAGAGGTCAGTGAGGGGTCAGCAAGTGACTGAAGGCTCCAATATAAATTTCTTAAGAGGGAAGCTAATTCAGAGAAGGATTAAAGAAATAAGCAGAACTAGTTTTGAGGATGTGAGATTGGTTAATCTGGAGTGCCATCATGTGATGTAGAGTAATGGCAGATAATGTAATTTTGTTCAGTTACAGGTTTAATGAAAGAAAGCAAAGGCAATATTATTTATGTTTATGTGTGAGCACAATACATTTTTTCCTCCCCAGTTCAGATTGATGCAGAATTAAAATCAAATAAGATCAAGGAACTTCAAGATTTTGGAAGTGGTCAGTGGTTACAATTTTCAACTGAAAAGATAATAATTCAACTGATTTGAGTTTGCTGCTGTTGGAAAAAAATTTATGAACAGATTACTTTCAAAATGGCATTACATTATGTCTTAAAAGTTGAAAGTAGTAACAATTTCAATAAGCATTTCAAATGACAATCATTCTGAGGCTGGAAGCAGAGTTGTAGAAATAATTAAACATTGCCAATCATACTATTAATTCAAAACAATGAAAAAAGGTTAGAATTAGGTTTTGAGAAGGGAGTCAGCATGGAGTATTTGAATTGCCAAAAGTGTGTAAGGATGTATAGCATATCCCTCAGAAGTTTATAGCATAGAAACAGGCCCCTCAGTCCAATTTATCCACGTTGCCTTTTTAAAACCCCTAAACTAATCCCAATTGCCTGCATTTGGCCCATACTCCTCTATATCCATTGTACCCATGTATCTAAATGCTTTTTGAAAAATTGTACCCAGCTACTTCTGGCAGCTTGTTCCAGATACCCTATCTGGAAAAAATTGCCCCTCTGGACACTTGTATCTTTGCCATCTCACCTTAACTTATGCCTTTTAGTTTTAGGCTCCCCTACCTTTAGGAAAAGGGATGACCATCTTCTCCATGCCCTCATTTTATAGGCCTTTTAAGATCAGCCTCCTACGCTCCAGAGGAAAAAGAGTTCTAGTCCATTCAGCCTTTTATAACTTAATTCATCAAGTCCCCATAGCATCCTAGTAAATCTCTTCTGCACTTTCTATAATAGGGTGACCAGATTTGCACACAGTATTCCAAGCGTGGTCTTACCAACGTCTTGTACAACTTCAAGATGTCCCAACTCCTGCATTCAATATTCTGACCAATGAAGTCAAGCATGCCAAATGCCTTCTTCACTATCCACCTGTGACTCCACTTTCAAGGCGCAATGAATATGTACCCCTAGATCTCTTCTGTACTTCTTCCCAACAGCCTACCATTTATTGATTAAGTCCTGCCTTGTTTCAGTCTACCAAAATGCATTAAATGCCATCTGCCATTCATCAGCCCACTGACCCAATTGATCAAGATCCTGTTGCAAATAGAGGTAACCTTCCTCAATTTCCACCAATCTTGTTATTATCTGCAAACATACTAACCAGACTCCCTATATGCTCATCAAAATCATTAATACAAATGACAATGGGCCCAGCACTGAACCTTGATGCACACTGCTGGTCACAGGCCTCCAGTTTGAAAAACAACTCTCTACAAGCACCCTCTGGCAAGGAGCCAATTTTGTATTCATTTAAATGCCCTAAGATTTAACTTTATGCAGCAATGTATCATGCAGTACCTTGTCAAAAGCCCTGCTAAAGTCCATGTAGACAACATCAACTGCACTGCCCTCATTTACCCCTTCAAAAAAAAAACGGAAATTTGAGACATGATTTTCTACTTAAAGCTATGCTGATTGTCCCTAATCAGTTCTTGCATCTCTAAATGCCTGCTGATCCTGTTCCTCAAAATATCTTCTAACAATTCACCACCGTAAATGTGAGGCTCACTGGTCTGTAGTTCCCAGGTTTTTCTCTGCAGCTCTTTTTAAAAAGGCATAATATTTGCCACTCTCCAATCTTCAGGCACTTCATCTGTGACCATGATTCAAATCTTAGATACGAGACCCACAATTTCTACCCTAGCCTCCCACAACATCCTGGGATACATCTTATCAGGTTGTGCAGATTTACCTACTTTGATGTCCTTTAAAGATTTCAGCACCTTCTCCTCTTGTATGTAAACTCTTCAAGACATCAATATTTATTTCCCCAAGTTCCCTTTCATGATTTTTTTCAACAGTCACAGACAGCAAATATTTCAACGCCACTTACTTACATGGGAAAGATAATTCCTATAGCCTCCACATAATTGTGCAACTTTTGGAAGCTGGGAGATTGAAAGGAGTGTCCGATGGACGATGTTCAAAATGGGAAGAAAATCTTCTGCCAGTAGATAGACATGTTAAGATCAGCAGAGACGCAAAAGAGAATCCCACAGGAGGGCTGATAGTGCAAGGAATGGAACAGGAGTGTGTTGAATAAGTGGCTGAGGAAGCAAGGGAAGGTTTAAGCATAGGAACCACTTGCCAAAGGAACAATTAACCGATATTTAGATTGGGCAAGAACAATATGTCAATGGAGAAGCCAGCACAGCACAGGTGGTGATAGAGGATAAGGAAATGATGATTAAACGTGAACAAATCCCAGGAATATTTAGCACAAGTAGCAGAGTTGTTGCCTTTAATTGTGGCTTTAGACTAGACCAAAGGAAAATAGGTCAATGTTTATACTGACAGTGGATGTGCATTTGGAATAGTTCATAATTACATGGCAGCTTGGAACAAATGTGGTTGTGACTTCTAGTTGGATACACGAGAGATTTAAGTAGTAATTTACTGCAAGCAGCTCACAACCCTCCTAGAAGCAGCAATAGTAAAAAGTTCAAGCCCATCAGAAAATTACAAGTAGGCACAGAAAGGAAATAGTTTATAAAGCTATAAAAAGGTTTTAGTGGAATAGGATTGGGAACGGAAGCAGGCTACAGGAGTAGCAGCTGTAGTCATTAGGGACAGCTCAATATTAATGTGAAACAAGTGCTGGAACAAACAGTTGAAAAGGAAAATGAAATAGAAATATGGGAGAAAGATCATAATGGACTATAGAGAAGGGAAAGAAAATAATAGCCTCCAAGGTAATACTGCAGTCATTGGTGAAAATGTATCATGTGTTAGCACATACAGACAGAGATAAAGTGTTTAATTTAAGAAAATGTTAGCTGATAGGAAGGGATGTGAAGTTTTGTCAGATGCCTGCTGTGCAACCTACTGGAAGCTCATCACACCATAAAGGACCATAGGAGAAGTTACAAATGGGTTTTACAAGACTTTTGCCATTGGTATAAAGAAAAACATTTTGTAATTGTAGATTAGTTTACATGATGAGTTGAAGCATTTCCATGCAAGAAAAATATCCTGTTTTGTCAGCTTAAATCTGTTGTCTCACGTGGGGACTCTAATTGGGCCAAATTGGATTTTTTGATTGGAATAAAGTACCAAAGTACAAAAAATTGCCATTTATTGTGATAAAGACTATGATGTAGAGTTTTGGTCTTCTTACTCGAAAATGAAGGTAATTGCATTACCAGTTCAGAGTAGATTTACCTGCCTAATTCTGGCACTGAAAGGTTATAATGAAAAGTTGGACAGTTTGGATCCTTACTCATTGGTGTTTAGAAGGATTTAAGGTGACTAACTTCCTGGTCCCTCAGCATCATGTATGGCAGGCAGACAGTACCCATGCAGACATGCTGGACAATCCCTCAGAGGCCATGGCAAATACATGGTGAACAATCACTGAAATAACTATATGACAACATCAACAAGTTCCACCCCTCCATCAGACTCACCATGGACTATTCTCCAGAATCAGCTGCATTCTTAGACCCACGCATCTCCATCAAGGACAGTCACCTCAGCACCTCACTGTACAGCAAGCTCACAGACAACCTGAATGCTCCACTTCTCCAGCTTCCACCCTGAACACATTAAAGAAACCATCCCTTTCGGACGAGCTCTCCATATACACAGGATCTGCTCAAATGTGGAAGATCATGACATGAAAGATGCCCTCATAAGAGCAGGATATGACGCTCAACTCAATCGACAGTTCCGATGTGCCACAGCAAAAAAAACACCGAACGACTCAGAAGGCAAACAGTGTTCCCTTTGTCATGCAGTACTTCCCTGGAGCGGAGGAAGTAAGAGATCTTTCCCAGAGTCTTCAACACATCATTGGAGATGATGAACATCTCGCCAGATGCATTCCCACACCTGCACTTCTCGCCTTCAAACAACCACACAACCTTAAACAGACCATCATTTGCAGCAAACTACCCAGCCTCCAGAAGAAGTGACCACAAAACTACACAACCCTACCACAACAACTTTTGCAAGACTCACTGCATCAACATGGATGACATCACCACACACGAGAACACCATCCACCAGGTACATAGCACGTACTCTTGCAACTCAGCCAACATTGTCTACCTAATAAGCTGCAGAAAAGGATGTCCTGAAGCATGATGGTACGTCAGGAAGACTATGCAGACACTATGACAATGGATGAACGAACATCAAGTCAAACTGCTCCCTTCCTATTGGCAAGCACTTCAGCAATCACAGGCATTATGCTCTAACCTTCAGGTAAGCAGTCTCCAAGGCAGCCTTCACAACATACGACAGCACAGAGTCAATGAGCAGAGACTGACAGCAAAGTTCAGCACACGAGGACAGTCTCAACCAGGATCTCAGGTTCATGTCACACTATCTGTAACCCCCATGACTTGCCTCGGTTTGCAAAACTTCACTTACTGTGCTGTCTGGAGACAATATACATATCTCTTCAACCTATGCATAATGCTCTTTCATTCATACTGTTTTTAAGATTTGAATAGCAGGTTAGCGTAAAGACTCATATTCTAGTCAGTAATCTGTGCTATTACATGTTGAGACCAAAACTCTCCATTCACCTGATGAAACGGCAAACCCCAAAAGCTTGTGAGTTTACTATTAAATAAATTGGCTGGATTTAAACCTGGTGTTGTCAGACTTCTTACTGAAAATACTCGAGCAGCAGCCAGTACAACAAAAGGAACATACGCACAGGAGCAGCAGTGGTCAACACTACTACCGCACCATACGAGGGACCCAAGTTTGATTCCTGGCTTGGGTCATTGCACGTTCTCACCACGTCTGCATAGATTTCCTCCGGGTGCTCTGGTTTCCTCCAGCGGTCCAAAAGATACGCTAGGTAGCTCCATTGGCTATGTTATATTCTTCCTCAGGGTACCCAAAGAGGATCCACCGTGAGGATTTTCACAATAAAACTTCATTGCAGTGCGAGAATAAGCCTGCTTATGACACTAATAAATGAACGATCCCTCACCTTCAAACAGCCCACAGCGACCTGAACGGCTGAAGGATTGCGAAGCTGCAAACGCTCCCGCAGCAAGTTACTTCCGTAACCGAAGTAATTGAAGTCTTCCTCACCCATAAGGACAGCGCTCCACTCTGTGCCGTTGACCCGCTCCGCCATTGAGGTGAAAATTTTTTCCCCCCGATAAATTAACAAATACAAACTCAACACCAAACAGAAACGATTCATCACCACAACTGAGCACCTAGTCCCCGTGCCCTGCCTTTTTATAGGCGCAGCCCGGCTGTGGGCGAGGCCGGCGGCCGCGAGCCGGTGCGCACGCTCAGTGAGGGTGCGAGACGTTAGGGGCCCGAAAACTGCGAGCCGGTGCGCACGCTCAGTGAAGGTGCGAGACCTTTCGGCTGGGAGCGGGAGGAGTTTTCAGGCCGCTGGTCAGCCCCGGGGTGGCGAAGGTGCAATGTTGTCCACCGCCCAGAGCTAGCTTCCCTCGCCAGGGTGACATGGCAGAGGACAGCCGAGCGAGCGGCAATGAGGGCCGGCACGACCGGCGCAAGCGTCATTCGACAGAAGAGAAGGAGCCGGACAGGAAGAAGAAAAAACGGCTGCACCAAGAAGTGAAGAAAATCAAACATGTCGAGACCTTGTAAGGACGGGAGAATAAAACAAAAAAAAAACGGTCGATGGGAGATGGAGCCGAGGGGTGGGCGAGTGTAATCGCCCAAAGAGGCCGCCATCCTCTTCGCTCACTACCCTGTAGCCCACTGCAGAAGCCGCCGCAGAGCCTGGTCTGCCTTGAACTCGGCGGGACTGGCGGCTGGTGCAGAGATCTTCAGTAAAGTTTTACAACACCAATTTTAAATCCAACCAATTTATTTGATAGTAAATTTGCGAGCTTTCGACTCTATGGCCTTCGTCAGGCAAATGCCTAAGATCCTCGACAGGGTGGTCTTTATGCAACCCATACCCCGGGGCATGGCTACAGGGATCTGTGCTAGATATTGCAGAAGTCTGAAATAATAAGATTCTGATTAGCTGAAGTGGCTACGCAGTTTTTATCCATAGTTGTAGCCAAAAGTGCTGAGTGTTTCCAGAATTTTCTGTTTTAGTCTGGGTTGTGTGAATAGAATAGACATCAGCGAGGCTTGTCGACCTTGTGCAATCTTCAGTGGGCTACCAACAAGTATAAATAGAAAATATAAATTATACGTAAGTCATCTGTAAAGTGAAATATGTTTGGAAAATGCAGATGGGATTAAGGATTGTGGAATCTGAATCTGTTTGAAATCAGCGGTGGTACACCAACAACAGGAAGAAAAGAATTTGATGGTTCCAGCTTCCAGAATAGTCATAGTGATAGAACCATAGAGTTTTATAGCACCAAAGGATTTCCTTTGGCCTATCGTGTCTATGCCAGCCAATAAGTACTTATTTATTCTTGTCTCATTTTCCAGCACTTGGTCTGTAGCCATATATGTTATGGTGTTTCAAGTGCTTATCCAAATGCGTCATAAATGTTGTGAGGGTTTCGCTTCTACCACTCTTACAGGCAGTGAGTTCCAGATTCCCACCATCTTCTGGGTGAAAAGATTTTTTTCTCAATTCCCCTCTAAATCTCCTACCCCCTACCTTAAATCTGTGCTCACTGGTCATTGACTCCTCCTAAGGTGTAAAATTCCTTCTTACCTATCTTACCAAGTCCCTCATAATTTTGTACCCTTCAAACAGATGCTCCCTCAACTTTCTCTATTCTAAGGGAAAAAAACACAGCTTAACCAGCTTCTCTACGTAACTGAAATGCTCCACCCCAAGGAATATCCAGGTGAATCTCCTCTTCATCCTTTTTAGCATAATCACATTCTTTCCATGGTGTGACGACCAGAACTGTGCACAACAATGGTTTAATGGGCTTTTTATACAGGTCCATTATAACCTTCATGTTTTTATATTCTATGCCCTTACTAAGAAGGCATATGCTTCCTAAATACCTTCTTAACCACTTTATTTACATGTTCTGCTGCCTTCAAGGAGTTCTGGACATGCAGCGCAAGCTCTCTCTGGTCCTCTGTACTCCTTAGTGTCCTACTATCCATGGTGTTTTCTCTTGTTTTGTTAGTCCTCCCAAAATGCATCATCTCATACTTTTCAAGTTTAAATTTCATTAGCCACTATTCTGCCACTCTGACCAGCCCACCTGTCATCCTACAATTTATACTATTAGTTACATTATGTTCCTCCTTGCTATTTACCACATCCCCAATTTTGAGATAATTTCCGAACTTACTGATCAGACCTCCTATTTTTATTCTAGATCATTAATGTATGCTACAAACACAAGCGATCCACAAGCTTTCAGTCATAAAAATAACTTTCAACCATTACCTTCTCTACGTCCTGCCATTAAGCCAATCTGGGATCCAATTTGCCAAGTTATCCCGGGTCCTGTGGGTTCTTCCGTTTTTGACCAACCTCCCATGTGGAACCTTGTTAAAAGCCTCAGTGAAGTCCACGCAGATTACATCAACTGCACTGCCCTCATCTATACACTTAGACAACTTGAAAAGTTTAATGAAGTTTGTTAGACATGATCTTTCCCTGACACAGCCATGCTGATTATTCTTGATTAACTCTTGCCTCTCCAAATGAAGATTAATTTTGTCCCCTCAAAATATTAATGATTATTGCTGCTGATCACTTTGCAGTTAACGTAATTCTTACCTGTCATGTATATTAAGGTTGCCAAAACTATGTCTTATAAGTAAATTGTGTTAACATTCTCACCTGAGTCAGAAGTTATGGGTTGAAATTCCAGAAACAACGACAAAATAAAGGCTGGGACCCCAGTGTTCTGAGCACTGGTGCTGGGTCCATTGTTATTTATCATTAATGATTTGGATGAGAATTTAGGAGAGATAGAAAACTAGCACAAACAGGCTCTTCGGCCCACAAGTTGCGCTGATCAGATCCCTACCCACCAGGCTTACCTATAACCCTCAATCCCATTAAATGCCATGTACTCATCCAGAAGTCTCTTAAAAGACCCCAAGAGTTTGCCTTGACCACCACCGACGGCAGCGAATTCCACTCACTCACCACCCTCTGAGTGAAAAACTTACCCCTGACATCTCCTCTGTACCTGCTCCCCAGCACCTTAAACCTGTGTCCTCTCGTAGCAACCATTTCAGCCCTAGGAAGTAGCCTCTGAGAATCCACCCTATCTACCTCTCAACATCTTATAAACCTCTATTAGATCGCCTCTCATTCTTCATTTCTCCAGGGAGAAAAGACTTAGCTCCCTCATCCTATCCTCATAAGGCATGCCTCCCAATCCAGGCAACATCCTTGTAAGTTTCCCCTGCACCCTTTCAATAGCTTCCACATCCTTGTAATGAGGTGATCAGCACTGCGCACAGTACTCCAAGTATTGTGATGATGATGCATCATCATCATCAGCAGAATACTGCTTCATCATGGTTAGCATGTTTGCAGATGACACCAAGATTGGTGACATAGCAGACAGTGAAGAAGGTTATCTAAGATTGCAACGGGACCTTGATCAATTGGACCCATGTTTATAATTCCTTGAAAGTGAAGTTACAGCTGGATGGGGTGGTGAAGTTGGCATTTGGCATACTTGGTTTCATTGGTCAGAACATTGAATATAGGAGCTGGATTGTGTTGTTGAAGTTGTACAAGATATTGGTAAGGCCATACTTGGAATACTGTGTACAGTTCTGGTCATCCCATTACAGAAAGAATATTATTAAACTAGAAAGCGTGCAGAAAAAACTTACTAGGATGCTACCAGGATTTGATGATTAGAGTTATAAGGAGAGGCTGGATAGACTGGGACATGTTTTCCCTGGAGCATAGGAGGCTTTGGGGTGATCTTATAGCAGTTTATATAATAATGAGGGGCAAAGATAAGCTAGATAGTCAACATCTTTTCCTAAAGGTAGGGAAGTGTAAACTGGAATGCACAGGTTTCAAGATGAGATTGGAGAGGTACAAAAGGGTCCGGTGGGGAAGCCTTTTCACTGAATGTGATGAGTGTCTGAAATGAGCTGCCAGATGTCATTGTAGTACAAGCAGGTACAATTTCATCTTTTAAAAAGCATTTAGATAGTTAAACGTATAAGATTGGTATAGAGGAATATGGGTCAAATGCAAGCAATTGGGACTAGCTTAATAGTAAAAGCGGGGTGGCATGGACAAGTTGGGCCAAAGGTCCTGTTTTCATACTGTAAATCATGACTCGATACTAGTTGAAAGAAGGCTTATGTATGAGATGCCAGACCTGGGTCTTGTCTTCACTCTCAGATAGACTTATAATGCTGTTTTAAAGAGCAGGAGAAATCTCCTTGGTGCCCTGACTATTACTGTTTATCATTGACACAAATTATGTGAGTATTTTTATCATTGCAGTTTATTGATCTTGTGTTTGTGTTTGTTGGCTGCTGCATTTCCTTCATTACTATGCTATGATTCAAAAAGTCTTGATCTTAATTGGGATTACCAAAGTCCAGAAATATTCAAATAATGCAAGTCTTTCATGCGTCTTTGTTCCCTTGCTCTCTTTCTCCTCCTCCATCCTTCAAATAAATAACATTACCTGATTGAATACACTTGTGCAGGTACTTTCAGATTAAACAGGTTGCATCATACCAGAAAAAAACTTGATTTGCCTCAAATGTTTGCTTTGACTGGTGTCCAAGATCTGCTGTGGTAAATCCATAATTCCAGTCTGAAGTAACCATCTTAATTTACAGGATTTGCAGTAACTGGATAGAGGTAATGGGCAAGACAAAATTTGTCCCCGCTTTTTGTGGAGTGGCCAATATGTGCATTGGTTATATGCCAGCTAGATTTGGTTCACTGATATTTGACAAAATCTCAATTTAGTGTTAGGGAATCACAGCTTTCTGTGTGTGCAGTGAATTCAGCCACTTACTGTCACATTCAATTGAATCAGCTATATCCTGCTTTAGACTGAAGGCATTTGTAAGCATATTCACCCTGTTTCTTGAATTGAAATGCTGGGTTCTGCCACTGTTGAGCATTGAGATGTTTATGGATTCTGCTCGAGAAAGATCAATACATCTGAAACAGGAACCAGGATGTGCAAATGTAATTCATTATTGCTGGAAAAAGAGACATGTCAAAGCTTTTTAATTTGTATTTCCTCAACTCGCTGTTGTCCTGATGATTGCAAGCCCCAAGTTTTTAGCAATATTCCAGTCCTGAACTCCAAACAACTAAATGCAATTTTGTTCTTGTTTCAAAAATAAGCCACATGCTAAGCTTATTTTTACATTCATATCCCATTTGTAATGCAAATTGCCTGTGTAAATCTGTCATTATGTAGAGATGCCGGCTTTGGACTGGGATAAACACAGTCAGAAGTCTCACAACATCAGGTTAAAGCCCAACCAGTTTATTTGATACTAAACCTACAAGCTTTCGGAAGTGTTGTCCCTTCGTCAGGTGTATGGAAAGTTCTGATCAGAGAAGGGCATACAAAGGCACAGACAGTCTTCAGAATACTGATTAGAATGCCAGTCTTTATAGCTAATCTGCTATTCAAGTCTTACTACACCTTTAAGACTTGAAAAGCAGGTTAGCTGTAAAGACTGGCATTCTAATCAGTATTCTGAAGACTGTCTGTGCCTTTATATGCCCTTCTCTGATCAGAACTTTCCACACACCTGACGAAGGGTCAGTGTTTCTGAAAGCTTGTAGTTTACTATCAAATAAACTGTTTGGACTTTAACCTGGTGTTGAGAGATTTCTTACTAAATCTCTCATTGGCATTTCATTCATCCTCTGGTGACTTTGCAACATTGACATTCTGAACAAATGTTTTAAAATAGGTTCCATCTTGAAACTCAGTTGTCCTATGGGAAGTGTGTGCACTCTGTTTTATTCCATCACCTATTGTAAAACAAGAGATTGGATTTCCAGGAGAAAGGCAGCTCAGTTTTATGCAGTTTTGGTTTCCACATTGAAGAAAGAACTGGAGGTGGTACAATGAAGGTCACTAAATTGGTCCCTGGGATGAGTGAATTGTCCTATGATGAGAGGGTAAGTAACTAGGACTTATATTTTGTGGAGTTTGGAAGAATGAGAGGCAGTCTCATTGAGGCATACACAATTCTTTAGGAATTTCATTGCATAGAAGCTGAGAGATCATGCTGTCTGGTTGGGGAGTCTAACAGTCTCAGAGCAAGATGATCAATCATAGAGTTGTGAATCTTTGAAATTACTTAAAGATCCAAAGATGTGCGGGTTAGGTTAAAAATTGCCCGTTAGTGTTCTGACACGCTTACGTTAGGGGGATTAGTGGGTAAATATGTAGGGATGTGGGTTGGTAAATATGTAGGGATTGTAGTCGGTGCAGACTCGATGGGCCAAATGGCCTCTTTCTGCACTGTAGTGTCTTTGTGTACTTCTCTCAGGATTGTACATACTCCATTGTTGAATGCATTTAAGGCCAGATTAGACAGGTTTTTGATCTCTTGGGGAATTAAAGTACATGATCAAATGGAGAAATGGAATTGAAGCCCAAGATTAGGAACAGGTTCAATGGGCCATGTGCTCCTACTTATATTGTGTTCAGTATGTCCCTTCATACATAATCAAAAGTTGCATTACAATAAATTTTCCTGAATGATTTCTGTTTCTAAATATGTATATATGCTTTTAAAGTCAGTAAAAGTTGATGAGATTAATGCAGATGAGTCACAGCCTGCACTTGTAACCTTGTAAATGGTGGGGATAACATTGGATCATTAAAGTGTCCATACTCTTGGTTCAAGAAGCACACTGAATTTCATCAGCTAATATAGAATTCTGATTGCTCCACTTCATTTGATATCAATTTAATTCGGCCTCCCTGAAGGAGAGTGCCTCATTCGATTTCAGTTTGTGACTTAGCACCCAATTTTTGTATTATTTATTAACATTGGTTTACCTTTCATACCAACACCAAGCTTGTCAAATTCATTAGCCCTTATTCATTAGAAGATAGGAAGTTCATATAACGAGTATTGAATATATCTTCTTTGTGAATCTTTAAATTAACGCAATTTTTGTTTATTTTAAATAGCTATGAGAAGCCGCCACCAGGAATGATAAAGGTTAGTCATAATTGAATTGATACACTTATTAATGTCTACAAGCTTTTTTCATCTGTTGGTAATCCTGCACTAATCACAATCATCAGGCAAAGTGTATGGTAGCCTCATATTCTGCACAATTATCCATTACCATCAGGTATGCATGAAGCAGGAAAGGTGACTCTTGCTGTGATTTTTTTTTGTTCAAAAAGCATAAAGACCCATTATCTTGAAATTTAATTTTATAAAGCGTAATGGCCAAGAGCCTGTATCCTAACATACCAATGTATGTTATAGCATACCAATAATACTTTGATTTATTTAAAATCAACATTAAATATTACCCCATAATGTTATATCTGGACCACTGAGAATATTAGTCTCGCAAATATGCTAGTATAATTCTAATATATGCTGACATAGTTATCTCTCCCACCTTCATGAAGCCCACAAAGTAGGAAAACGGAAAGTATGGTGAATTAAACATGGGGTCTGATGACCCCAAGCAATGTTACTCCTTTAGATCCTTAAAAATAAAAGGAGGAGTTGGACCCTGAATTAATAACAGAGAAAGAATTTAATTGAGGATTCTAAGTGTTCAGTTTTATATTCCAATAGTCCTTTTTCCTTTGTTAGAATATCAGTCTTCATGTGGATGCAGGATAAATTTCTAGGCAGAAGCTTTCTTTCCAGCTCTGTAACCTTGGTTCTGCATTCATGATTTCTTGTCTTTGATTTGTGCTCTCTGTGTTTAAACTAGAGAAGATAGAAAGGGGTTGCAAAACATGATTGTGGTTGGATATTTATTTCTAGTTGGTATTGTGATTATTGCATACAGGTTAAACAATATTCATGTAAACAGTGTTTTGTGATAGTTGCTTAATGATTACTAATACAATTAAAATTCATGTTAATTTTTCTTTTGTAAAGCAAATCTTAGTAAATTACCTTTAAAATTTTTGAATCATAGTTACATAGATTTTAAAATGCTAGAATTCGTTTGTAATAAATCTAGCAAAGATAATGTTCTGAATTGAGTCTATGCATTTGAATCATAGTTACATAGATTTTAAAATGCTGGAATTTGTTTGTAATAAACCTAGCAAAGATGATGTTCTGAATTGAATCTATGCATTTTACGCAATGTTATCGAATGATTTTTAAGAGTAATATTTAGTTTCATTACAATTTCATATCCTGTAAACCTGGGTGTTGAAAAAAATATTTTACATGCCAAAAAGGTTTGTAGTAACTGACCTATTTTCTATCTGTGACAAAGCTACTTGTAACCTTTTTTGCCGTAGAATTTATTGTTCTGTGGAATTTAATCCGATCTGAAGTGAAGGTGTTTGCATTGCCACTTAATCCCAAATTTTGAATGATGCCTTTTGTTGCTTTTTTTAACCTCCTTCAAACATTTAGATTTTGAAATGTTTGCTTATAGCTACCTATTTCATGATGTCAAAATATTTCTTTTCAGTGATTTCATTGAGTTCTGCATACAGTCCTTATTTTTCAGCAGAATTCCATGAAAATACTCACTTCAACATGTCTGTGACCAGGCGTTTGAGCTTAAACAATTTCCATATCTATCGGAGAATTTTTAAAGATTAATCTGATGTTTATCACTACTCAGCCAGTGAAAAATTTATTGAAATAAGCAAGACAGATGAATTTTAGTGACGGCTGAAAGCTGCAAAATGGTGCAAAAATGTGTTAAATAAAATGTGTGAACTAAATTATGTCCTAACCTGTAGGTTAGGTGGATTATCTGTGATAAATGGGTGGGGTTACAGGCATAGGGTGGGCCTGGGTAAAATGCTGTTTCGGAGAGTTGATGCAGACTCAATTGGCTGAATGGTTTCCTTTTGCACTGTAGATCTATGGTTCTATTTGTGTTTGACTTTAATACAATAATACTTGATTTTAAAGGGGGAATTGCATAACCATCTGAAGGAAAAGTAGCTGTTGGGCTATGAGGAAAAGGAAATAACTTGTAGCGTATAATGTAAATAATCGAGGATTTGATACAGCAGAGGGACTTACAATTAGCCTTGGTTTCCCTAGCTTTCTGTTGTGGAGAAAAAAGAGCCCTGTTTCTGCAGCTGTTTCTGCTATTCTGGATTTTGTAGTGATTCCTGTAGGAAGTTCAACAATTTATGGATATCGGGTGAGGATTTGGCTGTGAAATGGCCTTAATGGTCAAGCAGTTTACAGATAATGATTGTCCAAGTTCATGCCAAAAGAATGGCCATTGGGAGAAAATAGAGAAAATTCTGGTATCTATAGACTGCAAGGCACTTGAATCGTTGCCTTCAAAAATGGGAAGATAGCATAGAAAATCAAAGGGGGAATACTTAAGGATGAGAATCTGTTATACATTTCCAATCTTTTTGTGGGAAGATATTGCACAGAACTTAACGTTATCTTAACAAATAGCAGGAGAATATAAGCATTTCTCTATTAACAATCCATCAGTGCAACTACTATAATGTGACTTAAAACATAGATACCGAGAATGAAATTTTTTAGGATGGATTGTTGAGAAAAATATATTCCTTGTGTTCAGTCATTACCTGGTTTTCATTAAGAAAGAACTTCACCCATAATCTTGTATTCTGCAAATTAAACTGAAAAAGTTTCCCAGAGTTTTGGGTCTAAATGATTCTTCTGAATAATGTGAAATACTACAATTACATAATTTGTAAACTATAAAATGAATTCTGTGTGTTCAGGAAGATGATGACAAGCCTGAAGACTGTATTCCAGACCTACCAGGCAATGAAGGAGCAAGAGATTTCCTGGCACATGCTCCTACCAAAGGACTCTGGATGCCGTTGGGAAAAGAAGTGAAAGTCATGCAATGTAAACCAAATCTTGTTGATATTATTTATTTTCTAATGAAAAAGTGTTAATATTTCAATATTTAAGAAAATGTTACTTGTGGTAATATGAGTGGAAAGAAGAACCAAAATACGTGGCTTATTAAAATCCTAAATTTTGGATTATAAGAAGACCCCATTTTTTCAACATCTTATTGCATGTACTTCTCAGCAGTAGCATTCTACACTCACATTGGTAGTCAATTTTTCATTCCACAAATGCAGGTTGTACTTTAACTTGTAATTGGCATAAGGGATCAAGAAAGCGATAAGACTATGCTGCAAAAATGTACAAGAGTTTATGACGTAGCCGTTCTTTGTGTCAGATGGCACTGATGTTTCATACCCATGCTGGAAATTCTCTTTTATACTCAGCATTAAGTTGAACCATTAGTGAAAGATAGTTTTATGCATTTACATCTTAAAAACATGTTCTTCTTAGGATCTAGGGTAGATTCTGAACTAATTCAAGTCTTGCGTAACTTGGGGAAATTGAACGTAGAGAGGGTGAATGGGATTGGGTATGTGTGTTAGGAATGTGGAGAAGAATGTGAGCATTTTGGGAAGCCAACTCCAACATGTTGCCTTCCACATGTCACCATTTATGCTTGTGACCCCCTTGGAAGAAGCAGTTTGTCAACTGGCATATTAATGGCTCAATGAGAATGACATTGACATTGGTTCATTGGGTTCTACACATTAACTTGAGGTTTTCAAGTTTCTTCAGTTCCCTGGAGTTTGCCACTGACAGCATGGCAAGAAAAAAGCAAACTGTTCCATAAGTATCTGAACCCACAGCAGGTTTCTTACATGATTGTGTGAAAAGATTTCTTTGCAATACTTGTGCTGCAAGGTTATGTTTTACTTTTTTGGAGGCTTAGAGACCTGAACTGCGTTTTGAAGCTGGGATCCATCAGATCAGCATCAGTGCCACTAAAGGTGTATTAGATGGGATCTCAGATGATAAGCTACCTGACATTTTAATTCCCTCATCAAATGGCTGGCAAGCTCCACTTCCAATAGCCTGATACACAAAGAATCCTGCATTGTTGCCTTTGTTGTTTTGTTACTTGAGAGATGCTGGTGAGCAACATCTAATTGTCTGCTGTTTTTTTTGTTGCTTCCTTCTCTTCCATGCAAGGAAGGAAAGAAACTTATGCATGAGAGTAATGGGATGTTCTCATGGAGAACATTTATTAAGAATGAATGAGAGCATAAAAATTAATGTTAAGTGTGAGTGAAGTGGGGGGGGGTGTGAATAGGTGCATAAATGGTGGAATGAATGCGCCTGCAAAATAAATTGGTATGAGATATGCAGCATGGGCTTGAGAAGGCCAGATGAGGGCATTAAGGTGATCCACACATCAAAATGTACAGCAATGCTCTTATCTTTCCTGGCTAACTATGGTGATTAAAGCATTGGGTCCAGGAAGGTGGCACCATGTTCCTGCTGCTGACCTCCTCTACAATCTCCAGCCTTGCCTTCTCTGCCTCAGATGCAAATCTTTCTGTCCTGTCATGAAGGGAAATATATCTCTCTTCAGGCCTTTAAACCATCCAATAGCACATCTAGGGAGGCATTGCTGAAGTGGGTTACAGCTTTTGTTCAGACCAACTATATAGCACAATGTCTGTAGCTATGGCAACTCAAATCATGCAATTTAAATTTTGACACCTTTATTTGAATACCATACTATGCGTGTCAGCATGCCATCTGGCATCAATTGAACAGCATGCCTAGAAGTAAAACGAAAATCAGGTGGCTGAGTTTCAAAAACGGCAGGCAAGTGGGCTGGAATTTTATCATTCCCTCCTGTCATGGAAATTGGAGTTAGCAAGGGCAGACAATGGGAAGGTCTGTTGACCTTGGATGGGATTTTACGGATTTAGGATGAGTGAGGCTGTAAAATCCTATCCGATGTGTTTTACTTCTGGAATTTCTCAGGCACCATCAGCATTTTCATCTCTGCATAAACTCCACTATTTGCAATCCAATACTTTGAATAAATGTAATTGTTACAATATAACATTCACTTTGCTATAAACCAAAATGTGATTTCTCTGAAAAGTAGTCAGCTATCTGTTGTGAAATACAGGGTATTCTTGTTTAAAATATTTGTTTTGTATTGAAATATTTGATTTTACAAACTTGTGCAATTTTTGAACCCTAACTGAAACTTTTATTACAAACTACTTGTAATGATTATTCCAGAACCTTAACTTCATATGAATGTAACTTCTATACCAACTTGTTTTCGAGTTATTGGAATGGAATGCACAAAATTATGTTTACTTAAAATTTTGTATTGTATAGCAGAGCAAAATCTGTATCCTGATTCAAGCCAAACCTGAATTTTTATTTGGCTTTTAAGTTTTAAAATGCCTACATTGATAAGCATTTGGAAATGTTTAAATATTATCCCTGGTGAATTTATTTTTATTGTTACATACTGTTTTGAACTGTTGTTTCCAGGCTGGAGATGCAAAAATTTTGGACACAGAACTGGGGATAGAGAATGTCCCTATTTCATCAGTGGAAATCAGAAGTTGGAACAGTTCAGAGTAGTAAGTCAAAACAGATTTAATTCCCTCTTTGCTTTTAAAAAAATATAAAAGTTACTGGGAAGATTTTTCCTGACCTGACCCGCAGGGAGCATTTCAGTCAAAAAATTGAGAGGAAAGGTGTTTGGGATTCCCCACTCACTGTGGAATTTTAGCATGATCAACATGCCGCGTGTTTATTCCAGTGGCAAGCTGATCAGTGACAGCTACAGCAGCAAGTAAGTCTGAAGTGATCACAGGGGATTTAACTGGCAAGGGTGAAAAGTGAGGCTTGGCAATCTCAGAGGAGAGGTTAGGGGCATTAGTGAGAGATTGGAGCCAGGTGAGAGGGTTGTAATTGGGCCTACTAAGGGAGATGTGAAGGAGTCATGGTGAGGGTGTGGAATTGAAAATTTTGTGGCAGAGGATTGAGGGCCTAATGAGGGGTTGGGATTGGAGTTTGGTAAAGGGAGCATTGATGTCCATCTTCCTCAGGGTGTTAGGAGCAACATTGCCTTGGTAATGAGGGAGATGATGGGAACCTTGGGGGAAGAAAAGAATTGGGGCCTGTTGGAAAGGCAGGAGGCTAAGTCATGAGGGCTGCGCTGATCCTGAAGGTTCCTTTGATAGGTATCTGGATTGTGGAACTAGATAGGAAAGCACTTGCTTCCTGAATTCAACAGCGTCATCTTGAAGCTGCCATGTTACCAAATGCTTGGGAAACCTGGTTGACTACTGTAAAACTTCAAAAGCGGATATACAGTAAGGCTTGCAGCCACATTTATAATATTTAAAGTTGCAGCCCACTTCCTTATGTTAGATTGTTTCTCATTAACTGCTAACCTTTGTTAAAGCCAGAAGTGGAAAGCTTGGAGGCAAACGTGAATCAGGAAACACATTTCTGAGACTGTAACCACTCCCACTCTACTCAAACATGTCCATTGCTTCAAAATTCAGCTTATGGGTTTCACTTCTTCAGATTACTGTTTTTAAGAGTTATCCAGATGTAACTTTTCCTGTAATCGAGTAACAGTATTTTTGTACGAATACTTATATTGGTCATATTTGTTACATAGTCTGTTGATCTGAGATCAGCTTTCAGAATATCACAGAACTGTTAGCGCAGGAGGAGGCCATTCGGCTCATTGTGTCTGTGCGAGCTCTCTGAGCAACGCAGCTCGTGATGTTTCCCAACTTTTGTAATTTTGCGCATTCTTCCTTTTCAGATAATCTAATCGTGAATTCGGTTGAACCTGCCCTCGTCACACTGAGGCAGTGCTTTCCAGTTCTTACTAGCTGTGTGAAAATGTTTTTCCTCATATCTCCATTGATTCTTTTGCCAATTACCTTAAATTTAAGCCTCTCATTTTCAATCCTCACACCAGTGGCAATAATTTTTCCCTATCTACCCCTATCTAAATTGCTTATGATTTTGAATGCCTTTATCAAATTTCTTAACCTCTTCTGCAAGAACAGTCCCAACTTTTCCAATCTCTGGAACTAATCTTGTGAATATTTTTTTGCTGACTAAGTAATGCTTTCAGATTTTTCCTGAAGTGTGGTACCCCACTAAGGCTGAACCAGTGTTTTGTACAACTTAAACATAATTTCCTTGGTCTTGTATTTGCCCCTAGTAGAAAATCTAGGATACTACATTAACTGCAGTCTAAATCTGTACACTTGCACGAATGCATCCAGGTTCTTTTACTTTTACGTCCCCTTTAGAATTATGCCCTTTATATTGTCTTCTGCTGTTCTTCGTATCAAAGTAAAGCATAAATTAGCTGACGTATTTGTCTGCTTGAAAACAATGGCTACACTTGAAAAATAGTTAATTGCTGGTAAAGCACTTTGATAATTCTGTGAACGTGAATGATACTTTTATAAGGTTTTTATGAAATAGTGTAGCACTGTACCAGTCAGCTAATTTAGATTATGCTATCCATTGATAAGTAAAGGCCCATGATTTAGAATGATTTCTTGTCATTTTAAATTGAAGTAAGCATGCTTTTATATCTTGTATGAAATATTTATTTTACAAGTAGGCATAAATACATGTAACATTTGCAGGCAATAAAAATGGTTACAAAATCAAGGAAGGATAAGACTACAGATAAAAAGGGGGAAAACTGCTTATGGTATCAGATATTTATAGCAGATCTGTTGTATCCCCACAGAGAAGAGGCAGGGCCATATCTTTTATCAGAATTGGAAACTGAAAGCGAAGTGAACTTCTAAATATGGCTCAGCATATCAAAAGGGTGGTTGGGAGATAAAAGGCAGAAATCATGAATCGAAAGCTATTAAAAAAGCTGAATAGCCTGAAAACAGCTTATGGGTTCTTTTAAAAAGCTAGAATAATGGATGATGATGGAGGATGTCCAGTAAGCTCAAAATAAGCTTAAAGAACAGCTCCTCAACTTTTGGTTGGGCACACGACCACCTTCTGGACTCAAATTAAGTCCAACAGTTTCAGATCATAGGTGGGATTTTACAGCCTCACTCGTCCCGAAACACAAACTCCCGCCTGAGTTTAACAGATTTTTCATTGTTTGCCCCTCAACCACTCCGATTCCTGTGATGGGCGGGGCAGTAAAATTCCAGTGAATATTTCAGATAGCATACGTGGTCCAGGCAACAGTTTTTTGTTTCTTTATTTCTTTCTTGCCCCATCTTCAGTCCCTTTGGCTGTGATTGTTATTCAAATTCTCCTTTCCCCCACCCTATTGCAGATTTTCCTTTGCCTCTGTCTCATCCATTCTTTCCCTTTCTGCATCTCTAGCTTTTACCAGTTCTGAGGAAAGATAATCAACCTGAAATGTTAACCATTTCTCTCCACACTTGCTATCTGACCAGCAGAGTATTTTCAACATTTTATCTTTTCATTTTGGTGCTATACTTTTTTTCAATAGTGCTCTGTGAAGCACCTTGGAATATTTCATTATGTTCAAAGTGTGAGACACATTGTTTTTGTTGTTGATATATTGAAACTTGCACTTAACATTAACGAATTGTTAACGTGGTGCATTACCTTACTAGGCACATGAGGATCCCATGTATGACTTGATCAGAGAAAACAAACGTTTTGAAAAGGAAACAAGGTGAGCATAGCCTTTAGTGATGGAACAAATATAGAAAATAACTGTTGAAAAATACAACAGAAAACAGGAATGAGATGCATTAAAATATGTATTTATAAGGACAAAGTTTGCTCTATAACTTTTATAAACTCATGCATGTAACCTTAGAAATAGCATGAATGATTTAGAAAGACAAGCTCAATTTTTCTTAAAGAATATGACATAGCAGTCACGACTGAGACCTGGCTGCAAGCTGGGCAAGGCTGGCAGATAAATTTTCAAGACTATAATGCTCTTGAGAAATGATAGGGAAATGGGAAAGGAGATGCAGCAAAATTGTTGTAGCAATGGACACTATCACAATGGACACTATCACAATATTAGAAAGAAGGGAAATCATAGAACATGGAAAGACACCCTACAGCCTAACTTGTTCATGCTGTCCTTTTTTTTTTGGGTGAACCGATATCGGAAACACTGGGTAGAATTGGTGAATAGAAAGGGGTGAAAAACTTTTGGAATTCTTTATAAGTCTCAAAATAGCAATGGTAAAATAGCTGGACATAAATGCAGAGACCAGAGAAACGTTTTGCAACAACAGAGTGGTAATAATGGGAGATTTGAATTTTCACAAAGTCTAAGGGAAACTGAGCAGTTTGAGCCCCAAGGCAACAAATTTCTTTGAGTGTATTTGGAGCAGTTTTCTGAAACAATATGTCCTTGAACTGAGAAGCAAACATGCCATCTTAGATTTAGTAATGAACCTGAATTAGCCAGTATTAATGACAATGACATAATAGAATTGAATAATGGGTATGAGACAGAGAAGGATGAATCATGAATCAAGGTTTTAATTCCTGCGTTATTCTTTAACTAAAATAAACTGGGTAAATATTAACAAAACCAAAATGAACAGTAAGACTTATTTGGAAGAAGTTTTGTTGAAATACAAGACCTTTGGACAGAAGCTGTGTGTGTGTGTGTATATATAGACAACCTTGATCAAAAAATCAAATGAGAAGTACTATAAAACTAGAGTTTGTGCAAAGGCAAAACACAGTGGAGCTCCCTGGAACTGGGAAGATGTAAAGTATAGCTAAGGGACACAAATTGATAAGAGCTTTAGGGAAGGGTTTGTAAAGGGTATTGAGGAAACAGTCAAGTTATTTACCAATATATTACAAAAATGCAAGGCCTGTTAATGTCCGACCGAGTGGATATTGCAATTGAAAGTCAGGAAATGGCAGGCTTATCAAGTAACTACTTTTTGCAGTCTGATCGTGAAATGTGGTGTCACTTGCAGGTGATGATATTCCCATGCATCTGTGTTATCTGCTGCACTTGACCTAGATTGTAGAGCTTGTTGGTTTGGAAGATGCTGTTGAAGTAGCCTTGCTAGTTGTTGCAATGCATCTTGTGTAATTATATAAAATACAATATTTGGTGACCCATTTTAGGTTATGACCCCCATTTTGAAAAATACTTGTATAAGGCACACACTGCTGCCACTGTGTGACAGTGGCATCGCCTCACAATAAAAGGTGTGGGTAAAGTACCAACAATAAAAAGAAAATTTAAAATAAATCAAAGATAGCAACAACCTAGGTTCAATATTAGTAGAAAATGTTAGTAATGGAGAAGTTAATGAGATTAAAGATAGACAGATCTCAAGTCTGATGGTTTCCATTCCAGGGTATTAAAATAACTGGTTGAGGAAATTGTTGATGTGTTAACATGATCTTCCAAAATCCTTCTATTGCTTTGGAAGCAGCCAATCTTACTCCATTATGAAAGAATTAAGACAAATAAACTAGAAAATTAGAGGCTATTAGTCTAATGTTGTGGGAAATTACTAGAATCTATTATTAGGGGCAGGGTGACTAAGCATTTGAAAGAATATGAATTGACCAGAGAACATCAATATGAAGTTGTAAAGGATAACACACCTGATACAGTATCTGTTAAAAATAGATTTTCAAACTGAGATTGACAATATTGGGATCCAAGTAAGGGTATCAAGAGTTATAGAATCGATACAAGTTGTTGGAATTAAGATACAGATTTAACTGAATAGTAGAACTAATTTGAGAGGCTGAGTAGCCTATTCCAGTAAGAACATCTTAGGTTTTTTTGTCCTCTAAGAGTGTAAAAATTAAAATTGTACCGTGATTAAATTATGTGATTTGAACAAAAGTGGCATCACCACAGTATTTGAAGAGTCTTCCTACTTAAAATTGTTTTACTATGTTATTTTCTTCTTATGATGTAACAGAACAATATTATTTTAAGTTATCATAATACTTTATTTCATTTAAAATGTAGTACTTTCGACTATATTGATTGATGGTTTCATTTGTCATGGAGAATGATGAGTATTTGGGAGCAGTTTTAATGAGAATTAGTAATTCTTGAAATTGTGGTTGCTTTCTTGAAAATTAAATTAAACAAAGAAATCAGTGTTGAAGACACAGTTTGGCTTTTCTGGGGAGAAAATATCTTGATGTGGCGATGCCAGCGTTGGACTGGGGTAAACAACATCAGGTTAAAGTCCAACAGGTTTATTTGGTAGCAAAATCCACCAGCTTTCAGAGCACTGCTCCTTTGTCTGGTAAGTTGGGAGTCTGTCTTTATATGCATATGTGCCTGCTAAGAGGAAAGATGGGAAAGGTAGGATTAGAGAGCCGTGGATTACTAGGGATATTGAGGACTTGGTTACGAAGAAAAGAGAGGTGTATGATAGATCAAAGCAGCTGGGAATGGAGAGAGCGTTGGAGGAATATAGAGAGAGTAAGAGGGAGCTCAAACGGGGAGTTAGAAGGGCAAAAAGGGGGCATGAAATGGTTTTGGCAGATAGGATTAAGGAAAATCCCAACACTTTTTACTACGACGTTAGGAATAAAAGAGTGGTTAGAGGAAAAATCGGACTGCTTAGGGACAGAGGAGGGGAACTGTGCTTAGAGCCCGAGGGAATGGGGGAGATCCTGAATGAATAATTTGCGTCGGTTTTCACAAAGGAGAAGGACTTGTTGATCACTCCTGTCTCTGAGGGAGCTGTGGACCAGTTGAGGGAAATATCCATATCAAGGGAGGAAGTGTTAGAACTTCTAGGTAGCATTAAAACTGATAAATCTCCAGGGCCTGATGGCATTTATCCCAGGCTGCTTAGGGAGGTGTGAAGTGAAATTGCTAGGCCTCTGACGCAAATCTTTGTCTCTTCTTTGGACACAGGTGAGGTCCCAGAGGACTGGAGAATAGCTAATATTGTACCGTTGCTTAAAAAGGGTAGTAGGGATAACCCTGGAAATTATAGGCTGGTGAGTTTGACGTCAGTGATAGGGAAGCTGTTGGAGGGGATTCTTAGGGATAGGATGTACAGGCACTTAGAGCGTTGTGATCTGATTAGGGATACGCAGCATGGCTTTGTTAAAGGGAAGTCGTGCCTTACGAATTTGGTAGAATTTTTTGAGGAGGTGACGAAAATGGTGGACGAAGGGCGAGCCATTGATGTCATCTATATGGATTTCAGTGAGGTGTTTGACAAAGTCCCTCATGGGAGATTAGTTGAAAAGGTCAAGGCTAATGGGATACAAGGACAGGCAGCTAGATGGATAAGTAACTGGCTTAGTAATAGAAGACAGAGAGTAATAGTGGAAGGGTGTTTTTCTAGCTAGAGATCAGTCACTAGTGGTGTGCCGCAGGGCTCGGTACTGGGACATCTTTTATTTGTAATATGTATATAAATGACTTGGAAGAGGGAGTAATTGGAGTGATCAGCAAGTTTGCAGACGATACAAGATGGCTGGACTTGCAGATAGTGAGGAGCATTGTCAGGGGCAGATAGACGACAGATGGAATTCAATCCTGATAAATGCGAGGTGATGCATTTCGGGAGAAAGAATGTAGGGAGGAGGTATATGTTAAAGGGTAGACCTATTAAGAGTATAGAAATGCAGAGGGACCTGGGGGTGCAGGTGCACAAGTCTCTGAAGGTAGTAGAGCAGGTGGAGAAGGTTGTGAAGAAAGCATATGGTATGCTAGCCTTTATAGGAAGGGGTATAGAGTACAAGAGCTAGCCTTTAATGTTGCAGTTGTATAAAACGCTGGTTAGACCTCATTTGGAATACTGCGTCCAGTTCTGGTCGCCTTACTACTGGAAGGACGTGGAGACTGTGGAGAGAGTGCAGAGGAGGTTTACCAGGATGCTGCCTGGTATGGAAGATCTGAGTTACGAGGAGAGGTTAGGCAAATTGGGACTGTTTTCCTTAGAAAGACGTAGATTTAGAGGAGATCTAATAGAGGTGTACAAGATTATGAGGGGTATAGATAGAGTAAAAAGGGTTAAGCTTTTTCCTAGGATGGACTCAAATAGCACGAGGGGTCACGGGCTTAGGGTGAGGGGGTAAGGTATAATTTGGATGCTAGAGGGAGTTTTTTCACACAGAGGGTGGTGGGGGTATGGAACGCGCTGCCAGGTAAGGTGGTGGAGGCAGGCACTCTGGAGTTATTTAAGAGATACTTAGATGGACACATGAACAGAATGGGAATGGAGGGATATAGAAAACTGATTTAAAATAGGGATCATGAGCCTTGAGAGTCCCTAGGAAGTGTGTAAATAGTCGATGATATTGATGTATTTGTTTTTATCCTACAGGTACTTTGCTCCGCCTTGTTGTCTAACAAGGAGCTTACACATGATGGGTTGTGGGAGGGCTGCTCTTGAATTTTTTTTTTGAGAGTATCCTAGTGCTTCACGTCATTAGTGTACGCTTGACCTGGACCATTTGATGGGCAACACGACAGCTCAGTGATTATCGCTCTGTTGTGCAGATACATGGATTTGGGCCTGCGTCTGTGGGAGTTTGCGCATTCTCCCCATGCTTGTGTGGGTTTTTCTCCAGGTGCTCTGGTTTCCTCCCACATCCCAAAGATGTGTTTTTAGTCTGATTGGCTGAACACATTTTCCCTAAATTGTCTCAAATTTGGTTTCAATCTGTAGATCTATAAACACAGACAGGGATCACGGGTAGAAGTGGGAGCATCAAGGTGGCGGCGTGGGCTTGTTGGGCCGAGGGGCCTGTTTCCTATGCTTCTTTGTTCTTTATGCCCTGTTTGTGAATACAACTCCCACTTATCTGATGATAAAGGAGGAAGGTACCCTTGATAGTAAAGGATGACATAATGACCTGGCCTCTGAAAATGGAGAAGTACAATAAATATTGGTGGAAATTAGGAACAACAAAAGTCAGAAAACACTGGCAGTAGTTCATTGGCAATAGTTGCATTGTTCGGCTGAAATCATTGGAGCCTATGACAAAGAAAATATAATAATTACAGAAGACCCTAATTTCCATATGGGTTAGGATAATCAGGTTGGTAACAATGGTCTAAAAGATGAGTTGGTAGAATATTTTTATGACAGTTTTTTGGAACGTCGCATTGTGGAACCAACAAAGGATAAATCTTAGATCTAGTGTTGTGTACTGAAGCAGGGTTAATTAGTTAATATCATACTCAGAGATTCACTGGGAAATAGTGACCATAATTTAAATTTGAAAGTTACATCTTCTAATTGCAAACAAAAATCTTTTACTTAAACAAAGCCAATTATTTGGGTATGAGGAGAGAACTGGCAAGGTTGATTGGGTGAATGGATTAAAAGTTACAATGATAAATGAATAGTGCAAGACATTTAATAAAACAAATCAAAACAGTCAGCAAAATGCATTCCATTGAAATATAAAACTGAGCAAGAAGATTTCGCTTGTGGCTCACTCAGGAAGTTATGGGTAGCATTATATCCAAAGAAGAGGCTTGCAATGTTGCAAAAAAAGCTTTAGCAAATCTAAGGATTTAGACACCAACAAAGTGGAATCAAAGGTTATTAAAAGTGAAAAATTAGAATATGAGAATAAACGATCCAGAAATATAAGAACAGTTTGTAAGAGCTTTTTTATAAATTTATAAAAAAGATGATAGTATCTAAAGTAACCATTGGTAACTTGGAGAAAAATTAGGCACTTGGCCCATCGAATCTGCTCCATCATTCAATCATGGCTGATTTCTTTTTCTCATTTCCAATGTCCTGGCTTTTTTCCATAACCTCTGATTCCCTTATTAATCACGAACCTATCTATCTCTGTCTTAAAGATACTCAATTATCACCTTCATAGCCTTCTGCAGCAGAGTTCCACAGATTTACCACTTTTTGGCTGGAGAAATTCCTTATGTCCATTTTAAAAAATTGTCCTTTTAGCCTGGTTCTAGGTTTTCCTCCTAGTGGAAACATCCTCTCAATGTGCACTCTATCCAGACCTAGAAGTATCCTGTAAGTTTCAATAAGATCCCCATTCATCCTTCTAAACTCCAAATACAGACCCAGAGTTCTTAACATTTCCTCATATGACAAGCTCTTCATTCCAGGGATCATTCTTGTGAACCTCCTCTGGATCTTTTCCAAGTCCAATACATCCATCCTTAAATACAGGGCCAAAACTGCTCACAATATTCCAAATGGGGTCTGACAAGAGTCTTAGAAGTACATGCCTGTTTTTATATTCCAGCCCTCTCAACATGAATGCTAACATTACATGTGCCTTCTTAACTGCTGACTGAACTTGCCTGTTAACCTTAAGAGAATCTTGAACAAGGACTTCCAAGTCCCTTTGTGCTTCTGATTTCCTAAGCACTTCCCCATTTAGAAAATAGTCTATGCCTCCATTCCTTCTTCCCAAGTGCATAACCTCACACTTTTCCACATTGTGTTCCATCTGCCACTTCTTTGCCCACTCTCCTAACCTGGTCTAAGTCCTTCTGCAGTCTCCCTGCTTCCTCAACAAAACCTGTCCATCTACATACCTTTGTATCATCTGCAAACTTAGCAACAATGCCTTTCAGTTCCTCCTTCAAAATTGTTAATGTATATTGTGAAAAGTTGTGGTCCTAGACTGACCCCTGAGGCACACCATTAGTCACTGGAATAAAGACCTCTTTATTCCCATTCTCTGTCTTCTGCCAATCAGCCAATCCTCTCTCCATGCCAGGATCTTACCCTTAACACTGTGGGCTCTTTTAGAAATCGAAATAAATCACGTTCTCCTTTATCTAATTTCCTTGTTCCTTCTCAAAGAACTCTACAGATTTATCAGACATGACCTCCCCATGATGAAGCCATGCTGATTACATCCTATTTTATCATGCACTTCCAAGTAGTCCATGATCTAATCCTTAATAATGGACTCTAAAATCTTGCCAATGACCAGAGTCAGGCTAACTGGCCTATAATTTCCTGTATGTTGCTTCCCTCCCTTCTTAAACAACGGTATTACATGAGCTAATTTCCAATCCTCTGTGACCCTCCTTGTCTCCAGCGATTCCATGAGGAATGAGGAAATGGCAAAGGTAGTCAACAGATATTTTATCTGTTTCTACAGTAAAAGAGAAATTTCAAACCAGAAGTAAACAACATAATAGCTCAGAAAATTAAGGAAATTAATATCAGTCGAGATAAAAAAAAATTGGAGAACCTTGAGAGCTAAAAATACTACAAGTCCCCAGGACTTGGTAGCATGTACTCTAGGGTTCTAAATTTATCAGCTGCAAAGATGGTGGATGTGATAGCTATGATTTTCCAAAATCCCTTCGCCTCAGAAATGATCTCACTGCTTTTCAGGAAAGGGGAGAGAGAGAGAGAGAAAGCAATGAATTACAGGCCAGTTAGCCTAACATCAGTTGTTGGAAAAATAATGGAAATAATATTAAGGAAGTCTTAATGCTCCTAAGAAAATATAGTATTGTTAGAAAAATCAATGTGGTTTCACAAAGAAAATTGTGTTTGTCAAACAGCACTTTTTTGGGGATGTAAGAATATAGGAACAGGAGTAAGTCATTCAGCCCATCAATTATTCAATGTAGTCATGGCTGATCAGACAGTTCAATGCCTTTTGTACACACTCTCCAAAACCATTTACTTTTTAATCAGAAATCTATCAATCATTACCTTAAACATATAGCCCTCTGGGTTAGAGAATTCCAAAGATTCACAACCCTCTGTGTAAAGAAATTTCTCCTCACATTACTCCAAAGTTACTTCCTTAAACAACATAAGTGAACCACATGGGTTTTTACAACAATTGATGGTGGTTGTCATGGTCATCACTGACAAAATTAGCTTTATATTCCAAATGCTTTAAATTCGATCAGCTGCTGTTGTGAGATTTGAGCCCATGTCCACAGAACATTAGCCTGTGTCTCAGGATTATTAGTCTACTGATAGTTGAAGTAAGAAATACTTAATAAAATCTAAGTCCACGGTGAGCACAATTATTTGTTCTAATTACTGTAATGTGACATTTTCTCTCTAGAATACAACAGCTGAAACAGATGTTAGAGGATACTACATCAGATAGTCAGAGCTCCAGCTCCTCAGATTCTGGAGCTAGGAACAGAAAGAAAAAGCGGAAAGAGAAGAAGAGAAAGAAGAAGAAAATAAAAAAAAAGAAACACAAGACTAGAAAATCAAGTGACAGCTCAGAATAAGACAAAAGATTCAAATGTTTTGTCTTTTTTTTGTAAGAAATGTTTATGTTCATTGAGTTTATTTTGAGCAGCTTTTAATAAATTGGACATTTTTACCAGTGTCAGGGGAAGCTGTAAAAACAATAAAATCTGTTCCTGAATTTGATGGAGATTAGCATGTTTCCATTTACAATAGTATACACAGACATTGAATTCACCTTTCCAGCTATTGTACACCTGTCTAATTTGCCAGATCGAGGCAGTGGAAACAACTTTATCCAAAGGTGCTAATTGGCGAAAGATTACTTTTAGTTCTTATTCAAATGGAGCATGAATCTTACTAACAACAAAGGAAACGCAAATCACTCTCTCGGGGCATAGAAACAGAATGACGAAGTGACATTATAAAGCTGCTATTTTGACCTTCTGGAAAGAAAATTACTAAATTGGCAAAAAGTGTATGGAAAACAGTGACAGTGATTATTTCCTTCATTTGTGAGGTTCATTTTCAAGTCATAACTACTCTCTGTTTAAGATTTATCAAAATATTGTTAGTTAAAAGCAATATTTTTGTGTGGCAAAAATGCTGTGCTTTTTGTCTTTAAAAGAGCATGAAATCAAAATGTAGCAGTGAGATTCTTCTCATTTATTTGTGAATTGCACTAAATCTGTTATGGTATCAGGCAATTCTATTGGAGCCCCTCCATAAGTATTATGAATGTTGTGACAGCTTCATCTCCCGATTATTCTTTGGGCAGAATTTTCCAATCTTGTCTGTCCTGTGTCCACTGCCAGAATGGAAAATTTGGCGCTCAGCCAAAACTCCATTCATTGTAGCAGCACTGAGGAATTCCATTTGCGGACGAGGTAGGAGGTTTTTGCCATTTGTTGCATCTTACCAGCTAACAAAGAAACTTAGGAAATCTAATCTAACATAAATGCCTGTGAACTATTTGTAGATCTGTGTTTTAAAGCAGAAGTGTTCAGTTGATGTAAGTCTGTGCTTTTTTTTAAATTTATCCTTTTATTCTCCTCAAGTAATGGAAAGTTATCATTTTTTTAAATAAAAACCGTATCATTAAAATTGGTAGGTCTGGAATGGGTCATTCTTAGTGTTATTGTCTTGTTAAATAACAGTAAATGGGAAATATAAGGTCTGGCAGTACATGTATGAAAGCAGTTAATGTCATCAGATGATTTTTTTTTGTCAGGACTGCTGAATTGTTTTTTTTTAAAAAAAAGTAGGTGTGTTCCCTGGATGTCCTGACCAATATTTACCGCTTAACCAACATCACAGAAAGATGTTTTGGTCATTTCTATATTACTTACTGTTTGTGGGATTTTCATGTGTGCAAATTAGCTATAGCATTTTTTCACATTACAGCAATGGGAAAATTTGAAAATGCTTCATTGGCTGAGAAGCAGAAATGTAAGATGCAATATAAATGCAAGTCAGTCCTTTCTCTTACTATGAGTAATGTCACCTTTTTTTTCTATTGATGAATGTGCATTTAAATCTCAATGTAGCAGTTTTGTATAATTTCAGGTAAATTGCATGTATGCTGAATGGGTCAGTCAGAATAGTAGAAATAGCAATGGCAATGAAGTTGGGAAGGAGGAGTGGTTTAACAGGAAAGAGAAAACCAGAAGAGTGTTGGAAAACCTCAGCGGATCTGCCAGCATCTGTAAGGAGAGTAAAGAACTGATGTTTTGAGTCCAGATGACCCTTTCTCAAAGCTAAAAGGCATAGAAAGTGGGAGATATTTATAATGAATAATTATGATTAAAGATGAGTCACAGCCACAGAAACAAGGGGAGAAAACTGCTGATGGTGGTCCATAGAAAGAATAAAGTGTGTGAATGGACAAACGGCAGAAGAAAAGATTAGGGACACGATGAGAGCAGAGCAGAAGAAAAGCACGATGGAAAGGTAAATGAGAGGAAAGCTGCTGAAGAAAACAAAAAAAAAGAAATGTTAGGAACAAAAGAGAAGATTTAAAAAAAACTCAGACTAGAGACAGTTAAAGAAAAGAATGAGGGCAGGAGGTTTTTTAATCAGATGGTCCTGTGAAAACCTGATGGAGCTGAGACAATGAAGTTTCAGCTTCATACCTACTTCTAGAAATAGTTGCAATTCCTCAGTTACCTCTTTTTTGAGTCAATTCCTGTTTCCTCACCATGCTACATTTAACTGTGTATGAGCAAGAAAACAGGATCATCTCAAGTTTTCAACCCCTACGTTTCCCTTTCTGCCTCTGCTGTACCAATCAAAGAATCACCACAAGGGAAGGAGGGGTATAAGTAAGCTATGGATGCGGAGTGATCAGTTAATTTTCCACATTCCTGCCTCTCCCATTCCCTCCAATAGTTTCCAGCAATATCCAGACAAGCTCATTCAGAGCCATGGACATGGTTTTCTGTTTCACACAGTTTATCTAGTTGAATTGCTACAATGACCAATGCAGTACATGATTTACCCTCTGCACAGAATTGAAAGATTCAATGGGTGATGGGCAGAGCAATTAGAGTTCATGTTAGTCATGAGACCACTCCTTTCAAAATGATTTCCTATTGTTATGTAGCTAAGAGATCACCCTGAGTGGACTGGGGTCACAGCAGGGTCAGAGTAGTCATGTGACAACCTGACATGACTTAACTCATTTCTAATAAAAATTATTTCTCACTAGCCCAAAACTTCATCATATGCAGCAAGATAGGAGAGCAATTAATGTTGGTAAAGTTTTTGGCTATTGTGCTTTTATTAGATAATTACAAAATAAAGCCCTTGAATTTGCAGGGGTTTTTTTGCGACCTTGGGACATCCCAAAGCATTTAATATCCAATTATACAATTTGAAATGTAATCACTATTACAATATGGGTGAACTGCAACTAATTTGCATAGAACAAGGATCTTAAATTGCAATGACTAAAATGACTATCTTTTTGGTAGTGTCAGTTGTGGTATAAACGTTGGCCAAGACATGGGAACGATGTTTCTGATAACCTGAGAGGGCAGATGTGGAGGTTCAACAACTCATCTGAATGACAGCACCTCTGATAGTGTACCGCTTCCTCAGTATCATACTGAAGGGCCATTTTGTGCTTAAAATCTTTGAAATCAGACTTGAACCCAAGAGCTTCTGACTGAGACAAAAATGCCATAATTGAGCAACTGTAAAGTTTTACATCAATCTCAAACAGTTGAAAATCTATTTTTTATATTAATGGATAGTGCTGGAAGGCATATACAATTTCTTTTAGAACATAAAACAGTACAGCAGAATACAGGCCCATCAGCCCTCGATGTTGTGCCGAGCTAGGTCCAAACCCAAAATCATTCTATCTCTATCATTTGGGGATGCTATTTTGAATACATTATTTACTATATGTATGAACTAATTCATATGTCAGAATTTGATGTATTATTAATAAATACTTCAATAGCAAAAGAGCACATATTTGGGAAAATAATATTTTTTAATTGGAACAATGGCTCAGAAATTGGGAGAACAGATCAATACAGCAAACACCATGAACTGGATTTATTTTTAAAGTAAGTGCTATACATTTCTGAAAATACAGGGATACTGGAGAGTCTGTATTTTGGTGAATGATAGAACTGGCCTTTTATTTCAATAGCCAATGGAGTTACAAATAAGTTAGATATATAAAGAGAGGTTTTAAAAATTGGCTTAAGGGAGAGAAAAACAAAGAAAAATTCTAGGAAAAAAATGCAACTCCAAAATCTCAGCTGTTTAATTTCTGATCCCTGACAAATGGCAAACAAGAACACAACTCATTACCATAGCATCCCTACATTGTGAATCATCAGTCCTAACTTTGCGTGGTGACTTTAATCTGTAAATATAATGGAACTGATGAAAATTCTTAAACTCACAGGGAGATAAAAATAATCTTATTTTTGCCAAGCTAACTGAGCAAATTAATCAGTTATTTGTGGTGATGCCAACTCGTGCTATAATTCTTCTTGATCGAAAGATGTTGATGTTTTTTATATGCTGATAATAATGTGCTCCTTTGCTATTTTCTCAGAGAATTCCAATCCATTTTTAATACCTTACCACAACAAGTGGAGACTCATACCAACTCAAGGCATTAAAAAGTAGTAAAAAGTACATTCCAACTGATGATATTGCTAGACATATCATATTCCAAGATGGAACCTGGCTTGATACATCCTAACTTATAGGGGGCAGCTTTCCAGCAAAATTGCACCCAGTGCAGATTGTGTCGGAGCAGCGCAGGGTCAGGGAAGGGGTCTTGCATGTTTAATGCTGGAGAGACCTTCCTTTGGAATTCTCCCTGGATCTGGACATAGTCTGAATCTCACCCAGTGAGGACAATAACCAGATTAACATATTTAAATAACCAGTGCAAAATTTCACTCTCTCCCACTAAATGCAGGAAGATCACCCAAAATGATACTTAGCCTGTTTTGGGGAAAATTCATGTAAACCCAATAGACAAACTGTGGTCAGACATCCCACACTCTGAAACCAAGGAGACAATACCACCCAAACAATCTGAGATTCCTCCATAATTTCCCCCGCTCACCCCTCTTTTCCCAGCCCCAGATGCTTGTTATATTTTGACCCAACTGGTCTCACTGGAACTCTTGTGTTTCACACGGAGGCTTCCATTCTCCAAACTCTCAAAGAACATGATTGGAATCTTCTCCGAAATGACACTCTCTCTCAGATGTCTTCAACAAAAGTCCATCTCCAGGGTTTCAACCTTTCCTTCTAATATTCTTTTTTGAGTTACTGCATGCATTCAAGCTTTACTCTCCATATAATCTCTCAGATACCCAACAGTGCCAACATAATACCACTGCTTCACAAGGCTGTATTAGGAAGTCACCAATCTTTTGGTCAACTTGAATCGTTGACTTCTTGCAAGCCCACTTTGTTTTTTCTCTGCTTTTTGCAGTTTTGCCTTTTTGGAATCTCTCTGTCAACTCTTCATTCTTAAATTCACTGAAAAGAACCTTTTTTCAAAATTTGTGTTCTTTATTACTTTGACTGGAAGTTCCTTTTGGAACTTGCTTCTACTTTTCTCTTCTTCAGTTTGCAATATGCAATCTCCCTTCATGTCCTTGCCTAGTGGCACAGCGGTTAGCATTGCTGCCTCAGAGTATCAGGGACCTGTGTTTGATTCCTGGCTTGGATCACTGCCTGTGCGGAGTCTGCACATTCTCTCCGTTTCTGTGTGGCTTTCCTCTGGGTCTCCAGTTTCCTCCCACAATTTGAAAGACATGCTGTTTAGGTGCATTGGCCATGCTAAATTCTCCCTCAGTGTATCGGAACAGACGCCAGAGTGTTGCAATGAGGCAATTTTCACAGTAACTCATTGCAATGTTAATGTAAGACTACTGTAACACAAATAAATAAACTTGATGAGTACTGCTTTTTTGTCAGGCATGGAGAGCTTCCCTCTTCTTGTCGATGAGTCTTGGATGATGTGATTGTTCTTGTTGAATCTGCCCTGGTATTTCCTGATTTTGCAGCCAATGGCTTCTCCTGTCTTCAGCTATTCCAGCTTTCCTCCACTCCATGAAAATGAATGCTACGGAGGTTTAGGTGAAGACATTGTTGGAAGTTTGCTTGCATGCTTGGCTCATGAAGCCACTCAAAATTGATCTGTTTTTAGAGTTGCTTCAATTAGACCTTAATGGATATTGAGTTGCAGCTGCCAGTGAAATGCCACTACACTTAGCATTTTCTCACTTAGTTAGGTGAGGAGGCAAGCCCTGAGGGATTATCAGTTCTGGTCGGAAGCACCCAGATGGCTGGGCACGATCTGCTCTGTGGATAGCAGCAGGTGGGGAGTTTGACTGGGGTGTTATGCCTGTCACACTGTAACACAGGTGTCATAATGCGAACTCAGGGAGGTCAGAAACCTCCCGTGGAGCAGAAGGGCAAAACCTCATTTGATCTTGATTTTCAATATGAATACAGACCATGAAAGTGAGGCCTCATGATCCTTCTGATCTTTTGGTTTTCAGCAGGAAGTGTCAGAAAAGTTACCAGCAGTGGTCTGTACTGGTCAATGCTTTGATGATGAGGGTATCCTTTTGGACTCAAGATCAGACAATAGTGAAGTTGACCATTTTCAGTGCTTTGATTATGGATATCTCCAGGAAGTCTTGAACTTATCTTTTTGGTGGAATAGTATGTTTGTGATGACAAGTTGATGCTCTGTGCATTTGGTGAGCAGGAGAACTCCGCTGAAGTTGCAGTTTCCATTTCCTTCCTCTCTAATTGTTTATTTCCAGAGTTGTGAGTCCTTTCCAACCGTGGCACTGAAGTCCCCAAGGAGGATGATCTTATTATCTGAGAAATAAAAAGGAGGGTTTAAACTAATTCAGCAGGGGGAATGGGAACCTGGGGTGTTGCTCCCACGTACAAGATGATGTGAATAGCGAAGTCATGAACAAGGTTTCAAGATTACAGGGATGTACCAGCAGGCACGAACGTGGTTGGAAGTGTATCTACTTCAATGTTAGGAGCATCTGGAATAAGATGGATGAACTGGCAACGTGGGTTGATACCTGAGACTTTGATGTTGTGGCCACTTCAGAGACATGGACTGAGCAGGGACAGGAATGGTTGTTACAGGTTCCAGGGTTTAGATGTTTCAATAAGATTAGAGAAGATGGTAAAAGGGGGGAGGTGTGCATTGTCAGTCAAGGACAGTATTACAGTGGCAGAAAGGAACTTTGATGAGGATTTGTCTAGTAAGGTAGAATGGGCTGAGGTTAGAAGCAGGAAAGGAGAGGTCACTTTGTTGGGAGTTTTCTATAGGTTTCCGAAAAGTTCCGCAGTTGTAGAGGAAAGGATTGCAATGATGATTCTGAACAGGCGTGAAAGTAACAGGGTAGCTGTTATGGGGGACTTTAACTTTACAAATATTGACTGGAAAAGCTATAGTTCATGTACTTTAGATGGGCCAGTTTTTGTCCAATGTGTGCAGGAGGGTTTCCTGACACAATATGTAGATAGACCAACTTGAGGCAATGCCACATTGGATTTGGTACTGGGCAATGAAGCAGGACAGGTGTTAGATTTGGAGGTAGGTGAGCACTTTGATGGTAGTGATCACAATTTGATTAGATTTACTTTAGCAATGGAAAGGGATAGGTATATACCTCAGCGCAGGAATTATAGCTGGGGGAAAGGAAATTATGTTTCAATCAGGCGAGATTTAGGGATGCATTGAATGGGGAAGAAATCTACAGGGGATGGACACAATTGAAATGTGGAGCTCGTTCAGGGAACAACTACTGCATGTCCTTGAGAAACATGTACCTGTAGACAGGAAGGAAGTGGTTGATCAAGGGAACCATGGTTTACTAAAGAAGTTGAATATCTTGTGAAGAGGAAGAAGGAAACTTATGTAAAGATGAGATGTGAAGGCTCAGTTAGGGCACTTGAGAGTTAAAACATCCAAAGGGAGAGCTAAAAAGAGCCAGGAGGGGACTTGAGAAGTCTTTGGCAGGTAGGAATAAGGAATAAGGTATGTCAGGAATAAAAGAATGACTAGGGTAAGATTAGGGCCAGTCAAGGACAGTAGTGGGAAATTGTGCATGGAGTCCAAAGAGATAGGACAAGCGCTAAATGAATATTTTTTGTCAATATTCAACAGGAAAAAGACAATGTTGTCAAAGAGAATACTGAGATACAAGCTATTAAACTACACAGAATTGAGGTTCATAAGGAGGAGGTGTTAGCAATTATGGAAAATGTGAAAATAGATAAGTCTCCTGGGCTGGATGGGATTTCTCCTAGGATTCTCTGGGAAGCTAGGGAGGAGGATGCAGAACCTTTGGCTTTGATATTTATGTCATCACTATCCACAGGAATAGTGCCAGAAGACTGGAAGATAGCAAATGTTGTCCCCTTGTTCAAGAAGGGGAGTAAAAATGACCCTGGTAATTATAGACCAGTGAATCTTACTTCTGTTCTGGGCAAAGTTTTGGAAAGAATTATCAGAGATAGGATTTATAATCATCTAGAAAGGAACAATTTGATTGGGATAGTCAATATGGTTTTGTGAAGGGTATGTCATGCCTCACAAACCTGATAGAGTTCTTTGAGAAGGTGACCAAAGAGGTGAGAGTAAAGCAGTTGATGTGATGTATATGGATTTCAGTAAAGCGTTTGATAAGGTTCCCCATGATAGGCTATTGCAGAAAATACAGAGGCATGGGATTGAGGGTGATTTTGCGATTTGGATCAGAAATTGGTTAGCTGAAAGAGAACAGAGGGTGGTGGTTGATGGGAAATGTTCATCTGGAGTTCAGTTACTAATGGCGTACTGCAAGGATCTGTTTTGGGGCCATTGTTGTTTGTCATTTTTATAAATGACCTGAATGAGGGAGTAGAAAAATGGGTTAGTAAATTTGCAGATGACACTAAAATCAGTGGAGTTGTTGACAGTGTGGAAGGATGTTGCAGGTTACAGAAGGACATAGATAAGCTGCAGAGCTGGATTGAGAAGTGGCGAATGGAGTTTAATGTGGAAAAGTGTGAGGTGATTCACTTTGGAAGGAGTAACAGGAATATGGAGTACTGGGCTAATGGTAAGATATTTGGTAGTATAGATGAGCAGAGAGATCTCGGTGTCCATTTGCATAGATCCCTGAAATTTGGCACCCAGACTGATAGGGTTGTTAAGAAGGCGTACAGTGTGTTAGTTTTTATTCGTAGAAGGATTGAGTATCATGGCTCAATGATATCGTGATATCATGTTGCAGCTGTACAAAACACTGGTGCGGCTGCACTTAGAGTATTGCGTATAGTTCTGAACACATTAGAGGAAGGATGTGAAAGCATTGGAAAGGATGCAGAGGAGATTTACTAGAATGTTGTCTAGTATAGTGGGAAGGTCTTATGAGGAAAGACTGAGTGACTTGAGGCTGTTTTCGTTAAAGAGAAGAAGATTAAGTGGTGACTTAATAGAGGCATATAAAATGATTAGAGGATTAGATAGGTTCACACTGTCAACCTTTCTCCTTGGATGGTGATGGCTAATACAAGGGGACACAGCTTTAAATTGAGAGGTGATAATTATAGGACAGATGTCACAGTTAAGTTCTTTATTCAGAGTAATAAGAGTTTGGAATGCCCTGCCTGCAACAGTAGTGAACTCGCCAACATTAGGGGCATTTAAATGGTCATTGGATAATCATATGGATGATATTGGAATGGTATAAGTTAGATGGGCTTTAGATTGGTTTCACAAGGCAACATTGAGGGCCAAAGGGCCTGTACTGTAATGTTCCATGTTCTATGAAGTGTTGGAGTGTCCAGTGTGGAGTTGAAGCTTTCTTTGGATTCACCATTGGCATCAAAGGTTGGGGTGTAGGCACTCCCATCCATTGCTTGATGGTTCTAGGCAAGTTGTAAACTGAGAGTCACAAGATGTTTGTTGACGCCGACAGGGAGCTCCGAGACTTGGTTGATGAGTTAATTCTTGATGGCAAATCCAATTCCATATGTCCCTTGCTGGTCCTTGGATTTTCCTTTCCATTACCGCGCAGTACAGGCCTTTCGGCCTGTCGATGTTGTGCTGACTTGTGAATCCAATCTAAAACCCATCTAGCCTACCTTATTCCAATATCGTCCATATGCTTATCCAATGACCATTTAAATGCCCTTAATGTTGGTGAGTCAACTACTATTGCAGGCGTAAATACTGCATTCTTCTCTCAGCTGCCCTTCACCCTCTCTTAGAGTTTCTTACAGGGCAGCGACCTCAATGTTGTTTGAGTTCATGGCAGCAAGGACAGTTTTTTATTTGTGTTTATTCTGCACATTATCCATGAGGGTTTGTACATACCCATTTCTGAAATTGAGCTTAACTTTAGTTTTCAGACTGTGGGTAGTTTTCCAACCAGGTTGGAGATGGAACTTACTATTTTTACGGCAGTTTTTCTAACCCCTTTCCTCATGTGGGGTGAGCACTGTGAATCCTGAAGAGGGCTGCTCACACATGAAGAAAGCTGCTGAAATGCTCTCCTGCTCTTATTCCAAGAGTTAAATGACCAAATCAAACTCCACTGTCTACTTGCCAGTCCAAAGCTGAGGACTTCCAGATCACAGATCCTGTCCCCATCACATCTTTTCATTTGCTGTAAGGTTTGGTTGTATGGAGGGGTTTGTTGGTTTCTCTCGGTAGATACTGTATGCAGGACATCTTGTAACATGGCAATGAGCTGCACATCAGCACACTCATACAATTCTTTATAGAAGATAGATCCAGTGCTAGTGGAAAGGGAACCTCAATGCAAATTGGGACTGTTTTCCTTAGAAAGATGTAGACTTAGAGGAGATCTAATAAAGGTGTACAATATTATGAGGGGTATAGATATAGTAAACAGGGTTAAGGTTTTTCCTAGGATGGACTCGAATAGCACGAGGGGTCATGGGCTTAGGGTGAGGGGGGGTAAGGTATAATTTAGATGCTAGAGGGAGTTTTTTCACACAGAGGGTGGTGGGGGTATGGAATGCGCTGCCAAGTAAAGTGGTGGAGGCAGGTACTCTGGAGTTATTTAAGAAATACTTAGATGGGCACATGAACAGAATGGGAATGGAGGGGTATAGAAAACTGATTTAAAATAGGAATCATGAGCCTTGGGAGTCCCTGGGAACTGTGTAAATAGATGATGTTGTTGATGTACTTGTTTTTATCCTACAGGTGCTTTGGTCCATCTTGTTGTCTGATGAGGGGCATACACGCGATGGGTCGTGAGAGGGCTGCTCTTGGATTTTTTTCGAGAGTATCCTAGTGCTTCACGTCGTTAATGTATGCTTGACCTGGACCATTTGATAGGCAACACGACAGCTCAGTGACTATCGCTATGCTGTGCAGTTACATGGATTTGGGCCTGTGTCTGTGGGAGTTTGCGCATTCTCCCCATGCTTGCGTGGATTTTCTCTGGGTGCTCCGGTTTCCTCCCACATCCTAAAGGTGTGCTCTTAGGCTAATTGGCAAAAAAAATTCTCCCTAAATTGTCTCAAATTTAGTTTTTAATCCATAGATCTGTAAACATAGACAGGGATCACGGGTAGAGGTGGGAACATCGGGGTGGCGGCGCAGGCTCGTTGGGCCGAGGGGCCTGTTTCCCGTGCTGTTTTGTTCTTTGTTCTTTATAATTGGGAAGCTTCCTACTACTGCAACTACATTCACCATTACAGCCATTGACATCGCACAAGTATATATTGCCTGATCTGCTGTTGAGGTTTTGGACTGCACTTTGGCTGCTTCCTCTCCTCTGACCTTACCATTATGGATGACCCTGCCAGGACTTTAAGACTCCCAATGGCATTGCTATTGGGGTCACTCAAGCCTCTCCACCATGGCAAAGTGACAATCCACAGAAAGGTGCATCCGTTAATTGTCCCTAGAACTTACCAATGCATGGTTGGGCGCAGAACGTCTCATAAACAACACTGATCTCAACCCCACCTCAGCTGATCACATGTGTATTCTGCCATGCTTACAACATTAAGAGCTCTGGGTTTTGAAAATAATCCTCAGGAATTTCACCTCAACTTTCTTAGGGTCAGATGTGGCCTAACTTTCACCTCCAAGCTGGTGCAGGTCTCCAGCTTAGTCAACCTGAAGCTGTGACAGACTTCATAGCCTGATAGTTGCATTTTCTGCAACTGTTCACCTCCAAAGACCTCAAATCCAGCCCTACAACTCAACTGTTGTGTTTGTCATTTCATCAACCATTGAGACATTTTCCACAATGCTGAACCATATCATTTAAAAATACAAGGTCAAATCTTCCACATTTATTGACAAATTCAGCTTTTCAGCTCCATGATAGCATTTTAACATCATACCAAACAATTATAAAACCATCTGCAGCCAAGTACAGTAAAAGTAGTGCAGCACAATTCACTGACTCTTTCAGAATAACTATGACCCTTGGCCATTAACCAGGTGAAACTTGTCAATGGAGGCACACAATTAAATGGAACATCAGACAATCATTAGTCTGCCAGTGTCCATTTCCATTGCCTTCAGTGCAGAGGGACTGTTTTTCAGAAGTAGTGACTAGTACACTCCTCTTCCTCTTCATATCTCTGCTGACATGACTCTTTTTCTGGGATATAGAACCATAGAATCCTCACAGTGAAGAAGGAGGCCATTTGGCCCATTGATTCTGTGCTGACCCTCTGACAGAGCATCTTCCCCAAGACCACTCCATCCCCGTAACTCCATGCATTTACCCCACTAATCCCTTAACCTACAAATCTTGGGACACTAAAGGGCAACTTAACATTGTCAATCCAACCAACCTGCGCATCTTTGGACTTGTGGGAGGAAACTAGAAAAGCTGGTGGAAACCCATGCAGAAATGAGGAGAACGTGCTAACTCCAGAAAGACAGTCACTGAGGCTAGAATTGAACCCAGGTCCCCGGGGCTGTGAGGCAGCAGTGCTAACCGCTGCTAAGTGCTAACCCAAAGGAAACCCATGCAGACACTGGGTACCAATTCAAAATTCATACTTGCTGCACAGCTTCCCCAGGGGTTTGGAAGCCAAACACTGCAAGGGAAGGTGGAGTTGCTGGCTCTCCAAGCTAAGTGCCTTTTATAGCACTCCGTGTGGACCAGGAGGATCAGAAACCTGCCTCTCAGTTACTTGAGGAAGCTTTTGGTCTCCTGCAGTTTGTAGCTTCTCGTTCCCTCTTAACATGGTCACCAAATGCCATTGGTCCAAATCCTAATGCTACTTTCCAAATCTGGAAGAATTTTAAGCAGGGGAGGGTCTCACTTCCCTCTAGGGTCTGGGCTCCATACTAGTGATCAATGGCACAAACAAACTTCCATATTATATAGAAACTTTTATTAACCTATGAAGCAACTGTATATATTTACATTACCAATTACTTATTAAGACCCAGGAACTTGTTCCCGGGCACTCGGTCCATTGACAGGTTCTTTCACTAAATGTTGTTACAGTAGCCCATACTAAAACAATACTCAGTGTTGGTGGGGAGAGCTAAGACCTCACTCTATATTTTGTCACAGTTAACTTATAAAATCTTAAAACTGGAAAAAAGCTTTAAAATGACTGGAGCCATCATTCAGAAACAAAAGAAATTTCCTGACTTTCAGAATGGCTGTGCAATCTCATTACGACTGAAGATACACTAATGACTCGGTGACTACAGGGACCAATTTTCAAGGGAATTGTACAAAGACTATTTACATTTCTAAGGTCTATCTCAGTCAATGGAGACAACCGGTCTGATTGGACAAAGGACCCAAAAATCTCTTGAAATTATTAATGGCTGATACATTAACCAACTTGAGAGTCTAGAAAAGGAACATATATCATTTGTCCAAATCAAACTGATAAAGTGGAAGTCATATGATACGACCCCACTCTAGCTGAGAGAACTAGTTTTCCTATCCTAAGGAGCTGTGAAGCATGGACTGTCATCTTCCATTTAGCACACAGCTACTCAGAACCAGGGCTCTGTCCAGGAAAATGTCTGGTCCTATCTACACTATTTCTATTGAAACTTCTGTATCATTGTCTGCCAAGACTAATCTGTCTTGCATGCTCATCTCATTGTGAAGGTCACCTTCATTATAAATGTGGATTGTCCAGCATCAATGTTTAACCTGCTGACTCTGTAAAAGGATTTGAGTTTGATTCTGTACTTGGCTCACACTGTGCAATAATATTTATTTTGGCTGTGGCTCTTGGCCCTGTTCTCTTTCTATCTCTCTCCCTTAATGTATGAATGCACTAAAGGCTACACAGTGACAACCCACCTGTGACTGCATTTTTAGCGTGCAGAAATTAACTAATCTTTTGAGTTTTCCCTATCTTGAGTTTGCTATGGGGTTATTAATCAAAATTGGATCACATTGAACTAACGGGTTGGGAATCATGTCACTGCTTATAAATCAATATTAATAATCAAAAAAACCTTTCTGTTTACTGGGTGGCACATTAAAGTCTCACAGCACCTGGGTTCAATTCTGGCCTTGCGTCACTGTTCATATGGAGTCTGCACATTCTCCCTGTATCTGTGTGGGTTTCCTCTGCATGCTCCGGTTTCCTTCACACTCCAAAGATGTGCAGGTTAGGTTGATTGGCCATACTAAATTGATCCTAGTGCCAGGGGATTAGCAGGGTAAATGTGTAGGGTCTACGGGAATAGGGCCTGAGTGGGATTGTGGTCGGTGCAAGCTCAATGGGCCGAATGGCTTCCTTCTGCATTATAGCGATTCTACAATATAGATGGGTGGTTAGAGAAGAAATCAGGAATTCAAACTCCTCTGATTCATAACATCATAATGGTTAGCATTGCTGCTTCACAGCACCAGGGACTCCCATTTGACCCTGGTCTTGGGTCGTTGTATGTGTGGAGGCTGCATGTTCTCTTCATGTCTGCGTGGGTTTCCCTCAGGTGTTCCAGCTTCCTCCTACAGTCCAAAGATGTGAAGGCTAGTCGATTGGCCGTTTCAAATTGCCCCAAATCAGGGGGGTTTGCAGGGTAAATAAGTCGGGTTATGGGAATTGGGCATGGGTGGATTGTTGTCGGTGCAGGCTGAATGAGCCCAATGAATTCTTTTTTGGCACAGTGGTTAGCACTGCTGCCTCACAACAACGGGGACCTAGGTTCATTACAGCTTTGGGTGACTGTGTAGAGTTTGCACATTTTCCTCGTGTCTGCACGCTAAAAATGCAGCACGAGTGTGTTGTCACTGTGCAGCCCCTAGCGCATTCATACATTAAGAGGGAGAAAGATAGAAAGAGGAACAGGGACAAGACACAGCCAAAATAAATATTATTGCATTGTGTGAGTCTAAAGTCCAGAATCAACATCAAATACTTTTACCGAGTTAGCAGATTAAAGATTGATGCAGGATATCCTTGGGTGTTCTGATTTCCTCTCAAACTGCAAAGATGTGTGGGTTAGGTGGGGGTTAGCCATGCGCAATTGCTCCTAAGTGTCGGGGGATTAGTTAAGGTAAATAAGTGGGGTTATGGGGATCGGGTCTGGGTGAGATAGTTGTCAATGCAGGCTCAATAGGCCAAATGGTCTCCTTCTCTAATGATTCAATGTAACATCAGTCAATGAATTTGAATTGAGGACCTGTGAATTGTGTGCCGATTCTCTACTTACAAACCAATTGATTAATTTGAGATTTCTTATTTATACCATGAAAGTTCCAGTTGAAAGGAATTTGAGAAACAATACAAGATGATCAGAGGGTTAGATAGGGTGGACAGTGAGAACCTTTTTCCTCAGATGGTGATGGCTAACATGAGGACACATAGCTTTAAATTAAGGGGTGGTAGTTATAGGATGAATGTCACAGGTAGGTTCTTTACTGAGACAGTAGTAAAGGTGTGGAATGTCCTGCCTGCCGCAGTTGTGGACTCACCAACTTTAAGGGTGTTCAAATGGTCAGTGGATAGGCATATGGATAACATTGGAATAGTTTAGTTAGATGGTCATTAGATTGGTTCCACTGGACTTTGAATTGGCAGGAGTGGACCAAACTCTCACTACATTGTAACCGTTTGCAGATATAAGGAGGGGCAGAAAGAGAAGCTGTCCGGTAAATACAGTGGCATTCTTTCACAGTTATTTTTTGTATGGGATCAGATCTTTCTGTTGATTAGTTCTCTCTGTGCCAAGACCATCACAGTTGAGCAGGTGTTCTTGGCATCCTGCTTCCAGAGCTTTGCCGAAGTTATCCAGAAATCTGGCACTAGGGGGCAGACAGAAAATGGCTAAAACATAACTTTTTAAGTTCTTTACTCTTGTCAATATACATCTGTGTAGGGGTGCACTTGGAACTCTGTTAAATGGCTCAAGGTGGGAATTTAGTTGTTGGAGGATGTTATATATCAGCCCATTCTACAAGAGACCAGTTTACCTGGTTAAAAGTCTTTTTCATACTCCACAAAGCTTTTTATTTCTTTTGCTTAACATTTTCATTACTGCTATAGCCAGTCCAGTTCCATAACTCTTTCTAAAGTTGAATTGATCACAGCCAGTGTAATGAAAAACAAAAGAACGTGATGAAATCCCTTCTGCAACATTAAAAGGATTTGGAGAAACGCTAACAACAGAATTCATAAAATCCCTACAGTGCAGAAAGAGGTCGTTTGGCTCATCAAGCCTGCACCAACAACAATTCCATACCAACCCTATTTCTGTAACGCCAAATATTTACCCAACTAATCCCCCTGACACCAAGGGGCAATTTATCATGGCTAATCAACCTAACTCACATATCCTTGGACCGTGGGAGAAACCAGGGCACCTGGAGGAAACCCACTCAGACATTAGGAGAACTTGCAAACTCCACACAATCCAAGGCCAGAATTGAACCTGGCCTTGAGGCAGCAGTGCTAACCACTGTGCCACTGTGCTGCACCCTTGATTTAGTAGTGCTGGAAAATCTTAGTATGCCAGCATTTGTGGGGAGATTATAGCCATGTCTTTCTGAAAAATTCCCATCATTTCTTCCTTTATGCTTCACCATACCGTATGGTCACTATTAGCAGCCGATACACAATCCCACAAGTTACATCGTGCCATGTCTCATCTCTACCCAAGCCACTTCCAACATCTTGAACTTAGATCATCCTTCTCTATTGTCTAATATCAACATTAACTAACAGAGCCACCTCTCCAAAGATGTATGGGTTAGGTTGATTGGCCAAGGTAAATTGCTCCTTAGTGTTCGGGGGATGATGCAGGGTAAATACATGGGGTTATGGGGTAAGGGCCTGGGTGGGATTGTTGTTGGTGCAGACTTGATGGGCCAAATGGCCTCCTTCTGCACTGTGGGCATTCTATAATTCTATGAAACACATGGACACATGGAGTTATGGGGATAGGGCCTGGATGGGATTGTCACTGGTGCAGAATCAATGGGCTGAACAGCCTCTTTCTGCATTGTGGGCATTTTATGATTCTATGAAATAGATGAGGTTATGGGGAATGGGTCTGGGTGGATTGTTGTCAGTGCTGGCTCAATGGACTGAATGGCCTCCTTCTGCACTAGAGGTTCTATAATTTTATGATTCCATCTATTGCTCATTTCCTATCTTTAAGTAATGTCCTGTACCCTCCAATATTCAGATTCCAGTTCATGTCCTCCTGCTGCCATTTCTCTGTAATGGCTTTCAAATCATATTTATTTTGGTGGGTGTTCTCAGCTTTGTTTTGAGTGCATTCTGAATCAAAGCTTTTAATTTTATCTTTCTATTCTTTTTCTAAACTCTGCTCTCATTTGTTGATTTAATATTACATTTGTGCTCTCTAGTTCTACATGTCAAGTCTGTTCTTCATTTCCTGTGATAATACCTTTCGCCTTCTCTCTTTGATTTACTGCGTCTTCCCAAATTTGATCCCTTGCCCCCATCAATTAGTTTAAAACCCACCATACTTCCCTAGTTATGCAGTTGCAAAAACATCAGTCCCAACATGGTTCAGGTGCAGATTATCCCAACAGTATAGATCCCATTTTCTCCAGTAATAACAAGCTGGACCCACTTCTCCCACACCAGTCTCTGAGCCATGCATTCATCTTCCTAATCTGATTTGTCCATGCTAATTTCCATGTGGCTCAGGTCAGAATGCAGAGATTATGACCTTTGAAGTTCTGCTTTTTAATTTGGTGGTATCATGACAACTATGAAGGCCATGGGGAATTGCCAAAGACCCATGGGTTTTTGTGATGTATAAGCTGCCTTGTTGAGCGGGTGGAAGGGGAAGCAGCCAGCAAGGGGTTTTAAGCCTGCAACTTTACCTGGACTGGAGTTGTAGATCTTGAGTAAAGACTACCACCTGACTGTAAACTGGGGGAGTGGCCTTTTCCTTTGATGCACAGTAAAGGGTATTGGTGATGTGGAACTGATGCTTAGCTGAATTATTACAGATGCCAAACTCTTCTTATTGATTATACAGAACATCTTTCTTTATTGTGCTAATTCATGGCTGTCTACTGGACCAGAGTGACAGGGCCTTGCCCTACCACTGTCAGTTTCTTGCCAGCCCCAAGCAGATGAGCTTAGAATCGGGCAGGAAACACAACTGTCTGGACTTTTTGCTGCAGAGAACAGCATTCACCCCCTACCCACCCGCCCCGGGTCATACTGTTCCCTCCTACTGTTACATTCCTTGTTACTCCCCTTGCTTGAATGGCTTCCTGTACCCTAGTTTCATGGTTTGTTACCTCATCCACCCACCCTGTAGCCTCCACTTTCATCCAAAGTAACTGAAAACCCTCAAACACATTGGACAATTAGTAGAGGCTCATGTACATTGGGTCCCCCTACCTGCCTCACTGGCAGTCACACCCTCCTGACCCTGACCACTGACCAAATTGGAAAACCCTACGCTAAGGGATGTGACCCCATACTTGGATAAAGTGTCCAGGAAACTTTCCCCCTCTCTGATGTGTCGCAGTGTCTGCAGCTCGGCCTCCAATTCAATAACTCAGAGCCGGAGTTCCTGCAGCTGCAAACACTTACTGTAGATGTGTTTCCCTGGATCACAACGATATCCCAAAGATCCCACATTGTGCAACTGCAGCAAATCACCTGCCCTGCCATCTCCCATATGTGGTAAATAATAATTGCTAATTAATAAATATATGATTAATTAAGTCTAAACTTCCCTATCAGTTTTGGCACTGCCACTTTACAATACCGATAATGCAATACATCACTTACAATAAATGTACAGTTTCTAAGATAGGCAGTCTCCGTCTAATGACACAAACAGTTCCCGAAAATGGCGTTGTAAGTTGAAATGTCGTAAGTTGGAATTGATTTTCCTATGCTTACAATGTTATAAATGGGCCATTGGCTCCTGAACCAAGGTGCAATACTCGATTTTCACTGAAAAATGGAAGGCTTTGAGATCTTGCATCAGTATAATTGTCTTACAGTAAGTGTATTTTCCATGATACAATATTTTTAAAAACGCCTCTTTACAATATCTGAGAAGTAATTTGCCCTTCCTGAGGTTGTGAAAGGTGAAATATAAATGAACATAATTAATAAGGACCAACAGGTTGTCAGTGCAGCATCGTAAAGTCAAAACTGACGTAGTAATGTTGAAACAAGGCATCAAACATCTTAAGTGCCATTTGTTGTAACTCGTATGTTGTAAAGGACTATCTGTAATACTCGTCGCTGATCTTTTTTTACAATTTTTTAAAATTCCTATTCAATCCAATCAAGTCCAATTCAGAATCTCAACAAGTTGAGACATTCCTGATCCAAGCTGATAAGACAGGGCTCTCGCCTCCTGTCTTAGGCTTGATCTACATGATCCAAGCTGATTGGAATATACATATCTCCTCTCCAAGGCTTGATCTCATTTGCATCTTAGCCAAAAGGCCGAGATGCTGCTTTAAAAAATTGCTTCAAATGAAACTAAAATGTAACCTAATGACTTCAACCAAGTACAGCTTGTCGATACTACACTTGATCTTAGCCAAAAGGCCAAGAAGAGATCTCCGTCTACAGCACCAGAGTGAAAATCAAATATTGTTGGCTAAAAATTTAATTGAAGTTTAAACTTATTTATTAGAGTCACAAGTAGGCCTGTATTACCATTGCATTGAAGTTACTGTGAAAATCCCTTAGTCGTCACACTCTGGCACCTGTTCGAGTACACTGAGGAAGAATTTAGCATGGCCACCGCACCGAACCAGCATGTTTTTTGGACTGTGGGAGAAAGCCAGAACACCCAAGGAAACCCATGCAGACATGGGGAGAATGTGCAGATTCTGCACAGACAGTGACCCAAGCCAGGAATTGAACCTCTGTCTCTGGTGCTGTCAGGCAGCAGTGCTAAGACTAACTTCCCACTCAAAATCATTCCAACACACACCAATGGCAAGTGGTAAGAGCAGGAATGACTCCTGATTAGCCACACGAAGTGGAGTCCCTTGATTGTAAGCCTCTAGCGACAGGTTAGTAACCTATTCCAAAAGAAAACTTGAGGTAGGAACAGATGAAAGACTGCCTTGTGCAGGAGGAGAAACAAACAGAAACAAGTCAACTCTTTCCTCCTTTGCATTAAGCTCCCACTTTGAATCAACTTCTCAAATTCACTCTAAGATAAAGATGGCACAGTGGCTTAGTGGTTAGCACTGCTGCCTCACAGTATCTCTGACTTACAGCACCAGGGACCCAAGTTCAATTCTGCCCTTGAATCACTGTGGAAATTGCACATTCTCCTTGTGTCTGTCTGGGTTTCCTCCCACAGTTCAAAGTTGTGCAGGTTGGGGTGATTGGCCACGCAAAATTGTCCCTTGGTGCCATGGAGATAAACATAGTAAATATGTGGGGGTGTGGGGATAGGACCTGGGTAAGATTGTTGTTAGTCTCTTTCTGCACTGTAGGGATTCTATGAAAGGCAAATTACTGTGGAAGGAGGAAACAGAAAATGCTGGTCTGATAATACCTATGGAAAAAGAATAGAGCCAACATTTTGAGTATGGATGATAAAGGTTTTGATAAAGGTTCTCTTTCCCCAGATGCCGATAGACCTGTTGAGATTTTCCAACATTTTCTGTTTTTTTTCTCAAAAATATTCATTGGGTCTCTCTCTGTCACTCAGTAGGCACTGCCTCCCCTCACTGACAGTTGCTGTCAGCTTTTTGACTAAGACAAGCTCTGAATCAAGCCCAAGATGGGGTGCAATGTTTTATCTTGTCAGCTCGGATCTTGTTTGTCTCTCTCGTGGGGACCATGGATTCAATTGGAATCTGAATTTGGTTTTCAGAGCAAACAAGGAGATGGATTTGCGTCTGCCTGGTCCACTCTGAGCTTGGGCTATTAAGAGTGGAATAAAAATTAAAATCAGCACACTACAATGCAGCATCCGACGCAATGGGCTCAATGAATTGAAACAGCTAAAAGAGAGATCTGCAGTGCAGCAACCGAAGAGGGAAGAGTCCAATTGGACTCCTCCAGAAGGCCACTGCCTCGACTTGACATGTATGCCCAAGCCATCAGGAAGTGTGTCAACACCAAATTCATCAGCTGCACTCCAAGACAGCACAATGCAACGTCATCCGCGCTCTCAAGACCAATTGCAACATTGTCATCAAACTAGCAAAGGAGGGGCCATCATCATATTGAACAGAAAGAACAGATTACTGCAAAAGAAGTGTATTGACAACTGAACAACGAGGAACACTACAGACAGTTACCTGCAGATCCCACCCATCAACTCAACAGACTGATCAAGACCTTTGATCTGGACCTTCAGAGAACCATCTGTGCTCTCATCCCATGTATTCCTCATATTGGAGATCTCTACTGCCTCCTGAAGATACACAAAGCAAACACACCCGGCCATCCCATTGCATCAGGCAATCGGATCTTGTGCAAGAACCTCTCCAGCTACATCGAAGGCATCCTGAAACACTTTGTACAAAGAACCTTCAGCTTTTTCACGACACTGCAGACTTCCTACAGAAACTAAGCACAAATGGAGCAGTTGAACCAGGAGCACTCCTTGTCACAATGGAAGTCTCAGCACTCTATGCCAGCATCCCCTAATGACAATGGCATTGCTGCAACTGCCTCAGTACTCAGCGCCAACAACTGCCAGGTTCCCGATGCAATTTTACAACTTGTCTGCTTCATTCTGGACCACAATGTCTTCACCTTCAAAAACCAGTTCTTCATCCAGACACATGGAACAACCATGGGGATCAAATTCACATCTCAATATGCCAACATCTTCATGCACAGGTTCGAACAAGAACTCTTCAACGCACAGGACTTTCAATGTTGTTATACACTAGATACATCAATGACTTTTTCTTCCTTTGGACTCATGGTGAACAATCAATGAAACAGCTATATGATGGCATCAACAAGCTCCATCCCACCATGATGAGTCCATCTCACCATGGACTACTCTCCGGAATCGGTTGCATCCTTAGACACATGCATCTTCACCAAGGACGATCACCTCAGCATTTCATTGTACTGCAAGCCCATGGATAACTTCATGATGCTCCACTTCTCCAGTTTCCATCTAAACATGTCAAAAAAGCCATCTCCAATGGACAAGCCCTCTGTATACACAGGATTTGCTCAGATGAGAGGGATTGCAACAGACACCTCCAGACACTGAAAGATACCCTCATAAGAACAGGATATGGCGCTTGACTCATCAATCAACAGTTCTGATGCACCACAGCGAAAAATTGCACCCATCTCCTTAGAAGTTAAACATAGGACATGGTGGACAGAGTACCCTTTGTTGTCCAGTACTTCCCTGCAGTGGAGAAGCTACGCATCTCCTCCAGAGCCTTCAATGCATCATTGATGAAGATGAACATCTCGCCAAGGCCATCCCCACACCCCCACTTCTTGCCTCCAAACCATGCAACCTCAAACAAACCATTGTCCACCATTGCACATTCTCTCCATGTCTATGTGGATTTCCTTCAGCTGCTCTGGTTTCCCTCCCACAGTCCAAAGATGTACAGATTCGATGGATCAGTCATACTAAATTAGCAAACTACCCAGCCTTCAGGAGAACAATGACACAACCCTGCCATAGCAACCTCTGCAAGGTGTGCCACATCATCAACATGGATGCCATCATCTCATGTGAGAACATCATCTACCAAGTACACGGTACATACTCTTGCAACTCAGCCAACATTGTCCATCTGATATGTTGCAGGGAAGGATGTCCTGAGGCATGGTTCATTGGGGAGACCATGCAGATGCTATGACAATGGATTAATGAACATTGCTTGACAATCACCAGACAAAAGTGTTCTCTTCCTATTGGGGAATGCTTCAGTGATCACGGGATTTGGCCTCTGATCTTCGGGTAAACATTCTCCAAGGCAGCCTTTACGACACATGACAACGCAGAGTCGCTGAGCAGAGACTTATAGCCAAGTTCTGGACATGTGAGGATCACTGCAACTGGGATCTTGGTTCATGTCACACTCTCTGTAACCCTCATGACTTACCTGGGTTTGCAAAATCTCACTAACTGTCCTGTCTGGAGACAATACACATTTCTTTAACCTGTGCTTAATGCTCTCTCCACTCACATTTTCTGTACCTTTAAGACTTGATTACCTGTAAAGGTTTGGATTTCAACCATTATTTTGTAAACCGAGTTTGTGTCTTTACGTGCCCTGTTTGTGAACAGAAGTCCCGCTTACCTGACAAAGCAGCAGGGCGCGGAAAGCTAGTGGCTTTTGCTACCAAATAAACCCGTCGGACTTTAACCTGGTGTTGTGAGACTTCTTGCTGTTCTTACAACAAACCCAGCGACCTCCTTGCCAGACAGATGGCAACTTCACTGTTAGAAATGCTAAGTTCAAATACTTTGGATTTGAAAAAAAAGTCTTAATTGTGAAGTGTGAAGCTTACTGGTTAGGGTTTTGTTTCTCAGTTTTTGTTTGGCAGGGCGTGGGGGTGGGTGAATCTGTGCTGGAGAGAGCGACCAGCAGGAGGAGCGTGCGTGTGCTGCTGACAAGCCAGCAGCGGGTCAGAGATGGTGGAGAAGGCAACAGCAGCAGAAGGCAGGTCAGTCAGTGCTTCTTTCAATCTTTGAGAGTGAGCCATGAACAAGTAAAGTCTCATTCCTCACTGTGGAGAGGGCAAGAGGCAGATTTCTTTTTTTAAAAAAAGGGTGATTATGATAAATTGAAGCCAGGTTGGAATGTGTTTCTTTTTCTACACAGTTCTCCCCAAGTGTTAGTATTTTGTTTTGAATGGAGCTTTGTGCATTGCCTGTCCCTTTCCAGTGTAGTTTGGAACTAGGGCCCGCGGCTGTGTGTCTGCTTCTTGCCCTATGTTCTGGGCACCAGTTGCCGGCAGTCCCAGTGCAATGTGCTCCACCTACCCCCCGCCCCCCGGCTTTCGCTGTCTCTGGGTGTGTGATCTTGTGTCTCTGGCTGTGTGATTTTGTCTGCAGGCATTTGGAGATGGGTACACACAAACACACACTGTCAGGGAGAGGGTTTTAACAGAGCGGGCCCGGGGGCTATGGAGCATTGCATAGCTATGGAGTCAGTCTACCTCGGTTAGGAATGCTGCCCATAGGAAAGGGGACAGAACATCTTCACTGAACCTAGGCAGCCAGCAGAATGCCGCAGAGAAAGAGAGAGCAGCTCTCGGAGCCTGAACCACAGCAGCTACGGGACAAGGAAGAAGAGTCAGGGCATCAGCTTCCCTCCCCCTTCTCCTAAGATTGTGTTTCAGTCTGGGTAAAAGCAGCAAGAAATGGAGTGAGAACCGTGAGCAGAATGTGGCTTCAGTGTTGTTTGTGGAGCTGGTCTCTCTCTCTCTCTCTCACACACAGTTAGGAAGCTTCATTCTGCTTCTCTTGCTCAGAGATCTCTCTCTCTCCACTCCTTCCCCTTTTAAATGCGGCAGCGGCCTGCTCAGCCCAGTCATTGTGAGATAATGGAAAACATGATAGTGTCTGCTCTGCACTGAAAAGGACCATACTAAAACTAATTTCTCCTTCTATAATCATCCTCCTCAACAGGATGGTTGTTTTGAAGTCTGTTTTCTCGAAAGATTTGTGAAATCAAGCAGGCAAAACACCCTCCAAGTGCTAACTGGAGTCAGAATGTTGCAGCAGACAGGAAATCTTTATTGCTTGCTGATGTGTTTTGTAAAGCAGAGTTGGCTTTCTACAGTAGCTCTCAAACTTATGGATTGGTTTAAAATCAATCCCTTGTCTCCTTTAAATTCCTGAGAAACAAGCACATTCTTTGTTACTTTTTAAAACTAATCCTCTAATTATTTGAACATAGCCACAGTAGTTTGTAACAACAAAAGATTGATTTTACAATGTTATTTTCTGTCAGTTTAAAAAAAGTACAGTATTTGAAGAGTAATTTTATTAATTGCAGCAGGGCTTTTGCAGAGAAGGATCTCTAACCTCTGGCATCTGGCATGTGTATGTTATTTTGGCCTCTTGATCGTTCTTGCATTCCCCCCCCCCCCCACCATTTTAATTGCTCCATCATGCCTGATTGTACCTTTAGGTGCCTAGGCCCCAGACATTTCAATTCCTTCAACTTCTCTGCCTCTTTAATTTGCTTCTTTAAAACTTACTAGTTCGATCAAACTTTTGATCAACTGCCCTGGGTTAATATTGTGTTGTGTGGCCCAGCATCCCAAGTTATAAACTTCATCTGAAGCAATTTGGAATGTTCTACTTATAGGGAGATGGTGGCATAGTGGTATTGCAACTAGTAATCCAGGTTAGTGCTCTGGGGAACCAGGTTCAAATCCCACCATGACAGATGGTGAAATTTGAATTCAAAATCTGGAGTTAAAAGTCTAGTGATGACCATGAAACCATTGTTAATTTTCATAAAAACCCATCAGGTTTGCTAATGTCCTTTAGGGCAGGAAATCTGCTGTTCTTACCTGGTCGGGCCTATATGCAGTTGACTCTCAAATGCTTTGAAATGGAGGGAGGTGGGGAAGGGTGCAATGTGAATTGTTGTTTAAGAGCCATAGTAAGCGATAGAATTGACCATGGTCTTCCAACCTTTCTGATCATGCCAATCTGGTTGTTGGCGTTTTGGTTAAGGTGGTCTTTAAAGTTGTCCAGGCTCACCTGCAGTGGTATCAAGTACGTTGTTGACCCCAGTACTGTTGTCTTGATAAGAAAAGTGATAGAATTTGTGGAGTGGGAAACATTAAATTTTCACATCTATAGCCATGTGATTATGGAAACATTATGTGACCATCATCTCATTGCTGTCTGGAAATTGGCTGCTTCATTTCCTACATTACAACATTCTTTGAAAAATACTTTGCATTTTCTGCGGTTCTGAAAGGGGCTATATAAATGCAAGTTTTTTTTATCTCAATGGAATTGAGCTAACCTAATGTCACAATATGAAGAGCCTCCTTAAAATTAGACCATTTGTTTTGAGTTGTGTCCTCCCTTTTAAGGAGGGATTGTCACATATTACGGGGGGGGATAACCTTACTTCACTGGTGCTTCTCAAAACAGGACTCTTCGTTTATAGACATGTGACTTTGTCTCCACATTTGTCTGGTCTAAAGAGACCTTAGTGCACACTTGATTTTTTTTCACACAAACGCAGTTGGGTCTGCTCACAATCTTTGAAGCGGCCCCTCCAAACCAGTCTGTCTCCCAACCCTCTTCAAAAGCTGACTTCAATTGCTTTCTTTTTTGACCAACCTTTTGTCTTCTAAACCTCTTTATCCATCCCCTTTCCTGAAATGCATTGCGATAGTACTCTCTTTATTGGAGAAAGTAAATAAATGCAAATTACTGATGTCAGAGTGCCAGTTACATTTTCAAAGCAGATACATTTTCCAAGTGCAAAATGTTAACTTTCTTTTGAGAAGTAATCTGTGCATGTTATGAGCCAAGAGCTGGAGAATGGAGAAAAGCATGTGTAACTGTTATTTTGTCTGTTTTCAAAATTGGAGTTTTATATGTTCCTAACCACAAATTTGCATTTACAAAGCAGCTTTAATGTCCCAAGGCACTTAATGAAATGTCAGCCAAAATTCGACATCAAACCACATAATGTTAGGACAAAAGCTTAGTCAAGAAGTGTTTTTTAAGGAACATCTTAAAGTCCGATGATGAACATGAAACCATTGGTGATTGACATAAAAAACCCATTTGGTTCACTATTGTCCTTTGGAGAAAGAAATCTTTACTTGGTCTGGCCTACATGTAGCTCAGATCCATAGCGATATGGTTGACTCTTAAATGCCAGAATGGATTGCAGTTGGGGATTGGCAATAATTGCTGCTCAGCCCGTTTTTAAAAAAAAGAATTGGAAAAAAGAGCTACTTGACAAGGTTTACTTAAAGAAATCCAAAGTCTGGAGCAATAGATAACTGAAAGAATTTGGGGTTGCACAAGAAGGCAGAATTAGAATAATGCAGAAACAATGATAGGGGTGGGGGAGCAAGTCGAGAAAGAGATTTGAGTGTAGGATCAGAATTTTAAACGTGAGAAATCTTCCTTGGCGATACTACTTTTTTCAGATCACCTTTTGAGTAAGAAAATTAACTTTAGATGAGAATCCCTTTTAGTTTAAATGATGCATGTTTTCACCTCATCTTTTTGCCCTACAGCCATTCCAGAAAGCTGAGAGTGTGTGCAGCAATAGCATTGCATTAAATATGATAAATCATCAGTACTCGCTTGATGTTTTGGTAATTTTCATTTTTGTTGGAAGAGACTTTAACCCTCCTCCTCCCCCTCCAATGACCTGTCCTCTACAGCCTTCTGTGGCAAAGAGTTCCACAGATTCATCACCCTCTGGCTGAAGAAATTCCTCCTCATTTCAGTTTTAAAGGATCGTCCCTTCAGTCTGAGGTTGTGCCTTCTGGCTCTAGTTAGAATGTCGAAAAGGCACTGGACCATGATGTCAGCATCAGATATCCATGTTTTCTGTATATGGGACCAGTGGATGATCTCCAGCAGCAGGAATGCTTGTAGGTAGTTGTAGCACTTCAATGTCTACCTGTCCTGGCTGAACCTATCCATTTGAAAGTGATTGAATCTGAAATCTTTTCAAACTATATTGCAGCCAGCGCCTCGCATTGTGGTCTGATACTGTAGTGGTTATATTACTGGATTAGAGACCTCTTCAAAAAATCCAGAGCATGAGTTCAAATCTCACCGCGGCAGTTTGAGAATTTGAATTCAGTTTTACAAAAAAAAAAATCAAATGGCATCTGTTCGAGATCACAAAGTGGTGGTTTGTCACATAAATCCAGCTGGCTCACTCATGTTCTTCAGGGAAGGAAAACTGTCATCATTACCTAATGTGACCCAGAAGTGCCTCATGACATTCACCAATATAGTTGACCCTTAACTGTCCTCTTTCCAACCACTCAGTTGATTTAGACTGCTACCAGCAATTCATTAAGGAAGGCCAAAAATGAGCCACAAGCAGTAGGCATAAATGCCACCCTTTTCAGTGACCCCCACATTCTGCGCATGAATAAGATAGTTAACAAAGATTATTTACAGAAGTCATGAAATTGTGGAAGATACTGCACAGCTGTTTTGAACACTTCCAAGAATCTCTTCCCTGGGACAGATACACGATTATTTGTCAGCGCCAGTCCTGCTTCGGACACAAGATTCCTAGGGTGCAACCTGCAACCACTGATGGATTCAAGTCAACTTGCTTTACAAACATGCACCTGTTTCAAACATCCAGACATGGTTGTGGCCTTGCCCAAGAGAGTTCAAGTCAGTTCATAAGGAGCTGTGTTTAAACCGGGTGATTTTGAGTTTTTTTGTCAGGTGGTTCTATTGCCCACAGTATTACCAACGATCGTGATTTTGGTGGCTACGAAGGGGCCACCAGCCTAGCTTTTGAGATCTCGCTGACACATTGCTTTTAAACTAACCTGCAAAAATGCCTGCAGGAAGTGAACAGAACCATTTCTGGTCTGCAGATAGGCACCCACTGAATGATTCAAATTAGAAGCTGATGCAGGAAATGATGAAGGAGTGTTGTGTTGGCTCTAAACGCTGTGCTGCATCAAATGTGATACTCTGTGATTGCTGAATGGGATTTTGTGAGAAGCTTTATGTTGAGTACATATTGAAATAAACAACTGGGAGGGGAGAATGAAAACAAAGTTCAGTTTATTACTCACTGGAACAGCAGAGGTTGAAGGGCTCTTATAGAAATCTATAAGATTACAAGGGGCATGGACAGAGTGATAATTGGAAGCTTTCTCCCAGGGTGGATGACTCAATTACGAGGGGGCATAGGTTTAAGGTATGAGGGGTAAAATTTAAAGGAGATATATGAGGTAAGGTTTTTACACACAGGGTGGTGGGTTTCTGAAACTCACTGCCAGGGAGACGGTGGAAGCAGATACAACAGTAACTTTTAAGGGGCATCTTGACAAATAAATGATTGGGATGGGAATAGAGGTTCCTGGAAGGAGGGGGGGGCTTTAGTTGAGATGGGCAACACAGTCAGTGGAGGCCTTTTGGCTAAGATCAAGTGAAATATTGACATGCTGTACTTGGTTGAAGTCATTAGGTTACATTTCAATTTCATTTGAAGCAATTTTTTAAAGCGACATCCCGGTCTTTTAGCTAAGATGCAAATGAAATCAAGCCTTGAAGGAGGTGTAATGCCTACTCCAATCAGATTGGATCATGTAGATCAAGCCCAAGACAGGAGATGAGAGCCCTGTCTTGTCAGCTTGGATCAGGAATATCCCAACTTGTTGGGACTCAAAATTGGATTTAATTTGATTGGATTTGAAACAAAAACACAGTCAGTGGAAGCTTGGAGAGCCGAAGGGCCTGTTCCTGTACTGTAATTTTCTTTGTTCTTCTTTGTTTTTTATTACAGCGAACTAGCAATGATGCTATGATGTGAGCTGTGGTGTGGTGTGAGTTTTGTTTAGATTTTTGTAATTGACAACATAATTTTCCAATCTTATAGAAACTTTTCAGGCGCTAGAATTTGAGACATTTTTCCGAGTTCGGTATCATTATTTCCACAAGCTCCTGGAAGTTGGCAGTGGTGGAGGGGATAATAATCAGGCCAAGCTGTCAAATTACTCATTCTTGTCTTGCTGGATCAAAGAGGATGTGCGCATTCCAAGGCAGACTCAGTTCCAATAAAATAAACTGGTTCCAAAAATCTTGTGCTGGAAATGGCTGTGCAGCAGATGCAGAATACTGCTTTTTGAAGGAATGTGCTCTCCCCAATCCACATACACTTCTGTGAAAAAAAAGAACTTTTGCAGTAGAATAATAGAACCCCTATAGTGTCGAAGCAAGGAACTTGGCCATCGAACCTGTACCAACAACAACCCCACTCAGGCCCCACTCCGTATCCCCACGTATTTACCTTGCTAATCCCCTGTCACTAAAGAGCAACTTAGCATGACCAATCAATCCAACTTCCACATCTTTGGAGAGTGGGAGCAAACAGGAGCACTCGGAGGAAACCCACGCAGACATGGGGAGAAGGTGCAAACTCCATACAGTCACTCAAAACTGGAATTGGACGCAGGTCCCTAGCGCTGTGAGGCAGCCATACTAATTGCTGTGTCACCGTGCCACCCATATGTGACCATACTGTACATTTTCAGTTTTGGATGGTACTGTCCATTTGTAAAAGCAACGAGCCTCGGTACTCTTGTTTCTTAGCTTTGCCCTCTGCATATCATGTCAGCTGAGTCAACAGGCACAAGTGATTGTGATTCCTTTGTGTATAAAACTTTACTGTTGAACTTTAAAATAAACACAGCCTTCTCTGCATCCTTACAGGAAACTGTTTGTTCCCTCCGCCCCTTGATCCTGCCTCTTATTCCCAAAGCCAGTGTAGTAACTCAATTTGTGTTAGTATATGGGCACACATAGGCAATTCATGTTTCCTGTTGCGCACAAAACATGTGCCTGGTTAAGTTTCAGAAAAGAGAATGTTGCATAGAATTAATCATATACCAAGCTTGTGAAATGAAAAAATAAGCAGAGTGCCTGTTTGCATGACAGTACTGTCACATAGATGGGACTGGCTTCTGATTGCAGGAATTATTAAATACAGTACAGAATCTTTACTGTGCTGAAGGAGACCTTTTGGCCCATTAGAATCTGCACTGGGTCTCAGACAGAGCATTCTATCTAATTCGACTCCCTGCCTTATCCAGTAACCTTGCACATGCTTTTTTTTCAGATAGCAATCCAATTCCCTTTTGAATATCTTGACTGAACCTATCTCCGTCCCTTTCTATCATTTGTTTTCCCTTGCATCAATTTTATTCCTTTGCCATTTGTTTTGAATCTGTGCCCGTTAGTTGTTGATGCTGCCTTGAGTGGGAACAGTTTCTCACTATTTATCCTGTCCATATCCTTCAAGATCTTGAATAATTAGATAAAGTCTCCTCCTGATTTTCTTTTCTCTAAGGAAAAACAGGCCCAATCTCTCCGATCTCCCCTCATGGCTGCAGCTGGCTATTCCCGGAATCATTCTTGTGAATCTCCTCTGTATTCTCTCCAATTCCTTCACATCCTTCCTCAATTATGATGCCCAGAACTGGATGCAGTACTCCAGATGAAGCTTCACTAGTGTCTTTATACAAGTTCAATATGACCTCCTGCCTCTTGTACTCAATCCCCCTATTAATAAAGTCTAAGATACTATGTGCTTTATTAAAAACTCTCTCAACATTCCCTGCCATCTTCAATGATTAGTGTACACATACACCAAGGTCTCTTTTTTCCTACATCTTTAGAGTCTGTCCCTTTATTCTATACAGTGTTCCCATATTTTTCCTGCCAAAATGAATGACCTCACTTCTCTGCATTGAACTTCATCTGCCACTTGTCTGACTAATCCACCAATGTGTCAATGTCCTTTTAAAGTTCAAAACCATTCTCATCACAGTTGACAATATTTCCAATCTTTTATTTTCCACAAATGTTGATATTAGGCCGTGCACATCAAAGCCGAGGTCATTAATATAAGTCAAGAAGAGAAGAGTCCCAAGTGACCTCTGGGGAACTCCATTACAAATCTTCCTCTGATCTGAAGACAAATGTTTATTTACTCCATTTCCTGCCATATATTCAGTTTCTTGCTCATAGAATGAGCGTTGCTGGCGAAGTCAGTATTTTTGCCCATTCAAAATTGCCCTCACGATGGTGGTAACAAGCCATCTTCTTCAACTGTCACAGTCCATGTGGTGTCAGGATTTTAGAGAGACCATTCCATGATTTTTGACCCAACTATAGTGAAGAAACAGGGATAGGTTCACCAGACTGATTCCTGAGATGGCAGGGTTGTTGCGTGAGGAGAGATAGGGTCATCTAGGCCTGTAACCACTGGAATTTAAAAGAATGAGAGAGAATTTCATTGAACTCTGACATGTTGAACAGCCTAGATGCAGGGATAGGGTTTCCACTGGCTGGACATTTAGCACAAAGAGTCACAGTCTCAGGACATTGGATAGACCATTTAGGACTGAGATGAAGAAAAGTTTCTCTACTTGTACGGTGGCGAATCTGTAGAATTTTCTGTCACAGAAGGCAGTGGAGGCTAAGTCACTGAATATATTAAAGCAATAAATAGATTCCTAGATGTCAGTGGTATTCCAGGGCATGGGGAGAGAGCAGGAATATGGTGTTGAGATAGAAGAACAATCATGATCACATTGAATTGTGGAGCAGGCTTGATGGGCTCAATGGCCTACTCTTATTGGATTAGGAAGGAGAAAATGCTCAGGATACTTGGTCATTATTGTTATCCAGGTCAGAGTTGGACATCAGGTGAATACAAGATTGGGCAGAATGGGCTTCAGTTTTGGTCAGGTGCTTTTTAGTTTTCAATGTTTTACTGTCCTATTGGCTTCTGACAGTTTGCACATTCTGCCTAAACCCATACGTGTAAGTGAAAGAGGTTGTTGATGTATTGGTTTTGTCTTGCTATATCCCGGCAGTCAGGTAGTCAGTAGGTACTCACCAAAGCCCAAACAGAAGATAATTGACCCATAGGTAGATACTGGATGGTTCCTGGTGCACCTGGAATTGGTGTACAACAAAGGTTCTGAGACCTTTTTGAGAAAAGGAAAATTTGCCTAAAAGATCAAGGAGAAAGGAGATCTCGGAAAGACAAATATGCCAATGTTGAAAATCACTTGAGCAGTAATTCCTTCCACCTGTGGTTTGACTGTAACCTCTCATTTCTGACACCTTTAGCAGAAACATCATACATTACACTATCATTCCATGAGCTTTGACAAAGAGTCATCTTTTCTCTCCTTACAGATGCTGCCAGGCCTGCTGAGATTTTCCAGCATTTTCTCTTTTGGTTTGCATTCTGCTGTCCTGAGTTTCCACTCAAACAGCTACCCTTAATACTTGCCCCTCAGGTATATAAAACCGTCATTGCTGTCTGGCTCTGACTTGTACTGTTTGCCAATCCTGGTCGTTCTGCTCCTCCATTTCTAATATCATAGTTTTTTCCATTATTCTCCCTCCTCCAACAGAAAGATAAATGATTCTTCCTTAGCTGTTTGACTAGTTGATCCCATTCAAAATAAACATCCTCTTTTTATGCTACTGAACATCATTTCCCAACTTGCATCCGCCCTTGTCAGTATTGTATGTAGGACATATGAACCAGAGCCTCTTAAACCTATTTGATCATTTATTGACATCATGGCTGAGCTTATTTTAACTCAATTTATTCATTTTTGTCCCATAGCCTTTAAAACTCTTACTTAACAAAACTCAAAGTCTTGATTTTGAAATTTTCAGGAATCCATTTGAACGTATTTAGTTACAATTCCTTTGTTGTTTAGTCTGAATGAGCGTATATGTTATCTAGTCAGTGATCTCTTCCCCACTGTTGAAATTAGAGACTTGCCAGACATGACTCTTGCTCTGAAATATATCAATTTGATAGTAGTCAGTCAGAGGCATCTTTTCCCATTTTATTGCTAAGAATATTACTTGTTAAATGTTGCTGATACACAGTTTATATAATGCTTCAGGAAGAATAGTGTGGATACACTTGGTGTTTATTGAACGGCAACCCAGTGTGCTCTGCAGAAGAAAGTACCTCTGCTGACCTTGGTTGAGAATGGTCCGCAGCAACCAGAGAATGGAGGTGACGCATCTTCGGCATGTCACTCGAGTATGTCACACATGGCCCAAAAACCTATAGCTTATGTAGTATGATATCTACAAGTGTAAGACTTATATATATTATATTACATTACTTGCTGGTAGCTCTTCATCTCTGAATCAGACAGTCATGAGTTTGAATCCCATTTTAACGCTTGTGCATGTAATCCAGGGAAAAGCTGTAGTTTGGGTGATATGGTTCTGCTTGCACTCTATATAACCCTCTATTCCAGATCCCAGGGCACTTTCAAAGCAGAACCAGTGAGTTTGTTTGTGTCCTGGCTGATATGTATTTCTTAAGCGTCGCTACACAGCAGATGATCCAGACATTATCTCATTGCCGTGTGTGAAGCGCCTGCAGTGTTTTCCTTACTTGCACTTTGGAAAGTACTTCATTGGCTGTAAAGTGCTGCGGGATGTACTTCGATTGTGAAAGGTGCTATATAAAGAAAGTTTTATTTTGTTTCTCTATGCATTCCAGCTGAGCTTGTCTGGCGGAGGGTATCCAGGCATGTTGCGTGGAGACTGACATAAAACTCTTTCTCTGCATTCCTAGGCAAAGGTTGCAGATCATACCCAGGGTGAGGACTTCTAGACTCGCCCAGGTAAATTAGCCGGAGGAGAGGTCAAGTGTCTTGTCTCTAAATGGGCTTTGAAGTTATTGCCAAATGCTTAATATTTTTAAACGTACTATTCTGTTAGCTTCTAAAAGTTCTCATGTTTCGTGTAAGCATGCAGAAAAAGCTCCTTATGTCTTCTCATTTTTGTTCGACGTAGCCTGGTCTATACAGATGAACATGGGCATTAGGCCTGAAGGTAAATACATAAACTGTTGGCAGTTTCGGTGCTTGAGTCAGCTTGACTTTGTGATAGTAGATTCTTCTCATGGTCTGGCCAACATTCATCCCTCAATCTACACCAGCAAAGCAGATTGAACAGATTTACCACACTGCTGTTTGTGCAACTTGCTGTAAACAAACTGGCTCATGCATTTGTCTGCATTACAACAGTGATAGTCTGGCAACACCAATTTTAAATATAACCGATTTATTTGATAGTAAATCTGCTAGCTTTCGGCCTTTGTAGCCTTCATCAGGTGAATGAGGTGTTCTGGTCTCCAAAAGCACACGTATCAGCACAGACAGTTTACAGATCAGATTAGAATGCGAATCCTAGGATTTAAAATAGGTGTTGCCAGACTCTTACTGAGTTTACCCCAGTCCAACGCCGGCATCCCTACATCATTGCAACAGTGATGACAGAAGTAATTTATGAAGTACTTTTAGTCATGAAAAGTATTATATAAATGCAGGTTTTTTTTCAGAAGGTCATATGCCTGTAAAAACACTCTTCCCCAGAGAACTGTAGGGATAGGGTCATTGACTATTTTTGAAGCAGATAGATTCTTAACTAACAAAGAAGTCAAAAGTTACGGAGGATAGATAGGGAAGTGGCATTGAGGCCACAGTTAGATCAGCTATGATCTCATTGAATAGTGGAGCAGGCTCAAGGGGCAAATGGCCTACTCCTCTTTCACATGTTTTGTTTGTGCTTTCTTCCAGCTTTCATAAATAGTACAAAGGATTAACACACACCTCATGGTGGCATGATTGTTCTTATTAGCAAGGATGTAATCCTTTGCTCCAGCTGGCCTGCTGCCCTCTTTAACAGCACTTTGCCTGAGAGAAAAACAGGGGATGACTTGTCTGCTATGTTTATTTTTGGAATTGGACTCAAACAGTCATTGTCCACGTGGGCTGTATTTATGTCTCATTATTATGTTCCTGCTTCAGCTTGCTGTCAACACTCGTCTCTTAATTAGGCTCCTAGAGGCACGTTGGTAGTGTGTGGCATGCTATTTTTCAGCTTCTGGGCATTTCAAATTGAAATGGACATTAATTCCTGACAAAACAACAAAAATCATTGTAAAACAGTGAAGTAAATTTATTTTCATAGAAAATAATATCATGACCACGACAATGGCCTGATTCTTTCTTTATTTTTTTCATAGGATACAGGTGTCGCTGCCGTGACCAGCATTTGTTGCCCATCCCTAATTGTCCTTGAGCTGGGTGGCTTGCTTGGCCATTTTGGAGGTCAGAGAGAGCAGAATAGGACGGTGGATGGGGGGTATGTAGTTATAGGTCAGCCACATTGCTGGGGGTCTGGAGTCACACGGAGGCCAGACCACGTGTGCTGAGAGTTCTTGGGGAATGCAAAACCTCGAGTGATGAAGGACAGACAAAATTATAAATGCTATTTCCTATCTTGGGTGCTATCAGTTATTATACAATATTGATTGTTGGTACAATTATATAAACTTATTTGATATAGTGATTAATGCAATCGCAGCAGCAGAAACAATGCTCTATGCTTGCTTTAACTAATTACGTGGGCAATCCAGCCAGCCCTTAGCTTGCCTTGTAGCCATTTTTGCATTTGAACATGCCTGTGTGTCGCTGGGGTGGAGAACCTGGTTTACATCCAATGTTGTTGACTTGATCTCTTCAGTCAGAGATGCAGTTTAAGGAAATGAAACTGCCGTCCTAGTACTATGGTGGGCCCTCTTCTGGTTGGGGCAAAATTAGAGAAGTTTCAATCTGGTTGCCGGACCTGGTTTCCTGGCCTTTTTCTTAGCAAACTCACAATATAACAAGAGGCAAGGCGGTGTAAACTATGCTGAAGTTTCAGATTTGAAAAAGACTTCATAAAGAATTGGCAGTTGATTAGTGGTCATTATCCATCAGTGAATTCTAGAAACCAATTGCTTTAAACCATAAGGGACAAGTTCAGAATTGTCAAGACTAATTTGCAGTGTACCGTTTACATTAATTCTTGGTGAACTATGAAAGTTTTCATTATATTTGCGCAATGCTGTATTAAGATGAAATATTATCCAACAACATGGAAAGCTCTTTCAAGGTGAGAAAACACAGATTTCAAAAGTCTGCAAACATTATGGGCTGCACAGTGGTTAGCACTGCTGCCTCACCACACCAGGGTCCTGGGTTCAATTCCAGCATTGGTTCACTGTATGTGTAGAGTTTGCATATTCTCCCTGTGAATGCATAAGTTTCCTCTGGGTGCTCCAGTTTCCTTCCACAGTCCAAAGATGTGCGGGTTAGGTTGATTGGCCATGCTAAAGTTGATCATTAGTGTCAGGGCGATTTAGCAGGGTAAATATATGGGAGAATAGGGTCTGGGTGGGATCGTTTGTCAGTGTAGGCTCAATGGGCCGAATGGCCTACTTTTGCACCGTAGGGATTCTATAATACTCTATTATATGAACGCAATGTGTATTTAAAACACGTGCAGAACATGCAATCAATCAACATACGCATGGAGAAAATGTTCAGTTAATCAGCTTGCTTGCCTATTTGAGCAAGGCGCCCACTTATTTTGTTGTTGATTTCTCTGATATTCTTTCTGTCTTGATTCACCTGTGGGTTGAGATTGAGAATCTTGCTCATACACCTGCCCCTCCCTGACTACTCCATTTCTTCAGAAGCAACACACCCGCCGCACTCCATTAGTTAGGCAGCTTCCTTTCAGCAATACGGTGATGCAAGTTTTACTTCCTTTTCTAACTGCTGCAGTTGAGAGCTTCGTGCCCGTGGCAACTACTTGAATTTCTGTGGTGGGACAAGAAATCAAGCGGCCTATGTTAGCTGGACATGAAATTGTAAGTCACTGTGAGAATGAAATGTTTCGTGTAGGACACTAGGGAGTGTGGCTGCAATGGTGAAGACATGTCTTGTTTGTGTCATTTTTTATTTGGACTTGGCGCGAGAAGGTTGCTGTGTTTGTGACAGGATTTCCTGGTGTAGTTATTTAACAGACATGCTTCGTTTTCACCATTGAGACAACACCGCTCTGGAGTGGAATGAAAGAAAGGGTGGTGTTACTCTTGCTGCAGTGATACAGTACATGTAGCACTGAGAGTCCCAAAAGGTATTGCTTTGGGACCTCGTAATGCAGTGTTACATTTGTAATGACTGGGGGCTAGAAACGAAAGTAATGCAGAAGGATGGATATAAATAGTAACTTATCAGTTCCCCAGTGTCACAGTCAATTTCTGCTGAAAAGCTAGCACTGTTTAGTTTCTAGAAATGGAATGAATAATGTTTTGTGCTTTTGATTTTGCACTAGAATATTGAGCAAGGATTTTAGGGAGGTCCTTCAGTTGAGTGATTATGATCAAGCCACAAATCAAGGTTTCTTACCTTGGGCATTATTCGTCAGCCCAATTGAGATCAAATTACTTGTAGTTAGTTATTTATAACCAGAAAAAATCTCCTGTAGTTTGCCGCCTTCTCAAAAGACCTGCGGCCTTTTGTGAACACATGCGCGAGGGCGTGTACGTATGTATGTATGTAGGTATATGTGTGTTGTTTGCAAGTCTCTTTATAGCATTATATATTGCTTTATAACTTTCTTTTAAATGTGGTTGGGCAATTTCCTCCTGGTCCCTTTCATAAATGGGGACACAGGTAGTCCTCAGTTTACTGGACCTGTAAACATCTTTGGAATCAAACGCTTAAATTGTCATTGCAATAATGTGGAAACATTTCTGGATATTTTGATCAAATTTGACGGTTGTTTTCTATTGGCACAGACTTTTAGTTCCATCTGGCATAAGCTGATAAGGAATTAGAAATTGGACCCACAAGACTCAAGTGCTGAAACTGCTGACTTCTAAATTAGACTGGATAAAGATTTCTAAGTGTTTTGCGGTCTTCAGTTTATTAGAAAAAAATTCTAGGTAACTTGTCTTCAGTTTATTTAAAAAAAACTAATTAATCTGGTGTGACTTTTTTGTTTATACTAGGTATAATTGTTAATTTCCTGTGCAAATATTGAGCCATTGCTGCTCTGTGCAAATAAATAATTTATAAAGAAAGATGACCACTAAAATAACAGACATCAAAGATAACTTAAAAAAATGGAATGTTTTGCAGTTGGGTGCTGTCATTTCTAACACTTGTTGAGGCTTAGGCCTTTTAAAAGCATTTGTGAACAATAATGCAAATGAAAGTAAGGAAATGACAGACTTGCTGAATAATTACTTGATGTTAGTCTTCAAAGATGAAGATCATATCTATACCTAACATTCCATAGAAACTAATAATGAATCAAGGACGGAAATTCACTAAAATGAATATGAATAAGGAAACAAAATTCAGATAGATACGAAAAACTGACAGATCGCCAGGACCTGACGATCTTCAGCACAGAATTTCGAAACATGTCGCTGGTGAAATTGTAGATGCTTTATCATAGAATTCCTTCAGTGCAGAAGGAGGCCATTTGTCCCATTGAGTTTGCACTGACCACAATTCCACCCAGACCTCCTTCTATAACATCACATATTTATCCTGCTAAATCCCTCTGACACTAAGGTTGGTTTAGCATGGCCAGTCAACCTAACCCACACATCTTTTGGACTGTGGGAGGAAACCAACGTGGATACAGAGAGAATGTGCAAACTCCACACAGACAGTGATCCAAGGCCAAAATTGAACCTGGCTGCCTGCTGCTGTGAGGCAGCAATGCTAACCACTTTGCCATATGTCACCCTTAGCCATAAAGTGAGATGAGAGTGAAAAAAAGCGGGAAATAATAGACTATTACAATCTACATGGGCTAACATTAGGGTGGCACAGTGGTGAGCACTGCTACCTCACAGCACCAGGAACTGGGGTTCAGTTCCCAGTTTGGGTCACTGTCTGTGTGGAGTTTGCATGTTCTCCCTGTGTCTGTGTGGGTTTTCTCCAGGTGCTCTGATTTCCTCCCAGGGTCCGAAAGATGTGCTGGTTAGGTATATTGGCCATGCTAAATTCCCCCTCAGTGTACCTGAACAGGTGTTGGAGTGTGGCAACTCAGGTATTTTCACAGTAACTTCATTGCAGCGTTAATGTAAACCTATTTGTGACACTAATAAAATAAACTTTAAACTTAAATAATCAAACGTATTGAATACTCCTAATTGAAGGAATTATCTATAAGATTCCACTTGATACACAATAATTAATGAGCAAATTTTATTTCAAATTAAAATGCAAATTTCATGTTCAATATTCAATAAATAAAAACATGTTTTGCACAATCACAAGCATTTGCACAACTACCTGCACAAATATGGCACTGCTTGGCTACACATTTCCACAAGATTTTTTTTATTCATAGACTGAAAGTCTGGAGTTTTTTCTGGCAACAGCTTTCACCTTCAAGCTTCACAGCTGCATTATATTAGCAAAGCACACTTCTACAAATCCTGTCTCCCTCATGTCTCATGTCTTAGCTTTTAGTTTATTTATTAGTGTCACAAGTAGGTTTACATTAACACTGCACTGAAGTTACTGCAAAAATCCCCTAATTGCCACATGCAGGGTACACTGAGAGAGAATTTAGCATGGCCAATGCACCTAATGGTGATAGTCTTTGATGGCGTAGCTTCGCTGAGTTCATCTCCAGCTGACTAATCAGTAATATCCAGTTCATGGATTCACCATTTTTGGGAGAGCACCCAGCTTTAATGTCTCCAAGATGTTCTTGCAGCTTTCCAGGTTTTAGACTTTTTTTAAACAGCCTGCACAGTATCTCCAAGAGATCCTGTTTCCAAACAGAAAAAACTGAAACCAACCTCTTCATCTAAACAGACCTCTTTGTGAGTGATTTGTCTCTTCTCCTCACAGGAGTTGTCAATTTTCATCTTTCTGCTGTTTCTTTGCATCTGCATGCTGATCTCCTTAACTCTCCAGTTCTTCTACTTGTAGCCTTCCTTTATGTCCATCAGCCACATGGCTTCTTCCTTAACTTCACTCCTTTTGTTACCGCTTCAAGTCAAGAACCACAAGGTCACATGAATCCTAGTATTTCTTATTATCCAAGAAAATTATAATGTATACCTTTACATTTGATGCAAAATCTTAACATTCCTTTTCAAAAATTCTTAAACCCAATTCCAGATTTTTTCAAATATTGTTCTCTAACACCTGTTGTGGGAAAGCTATTGGAATTAACAAAAAAAAGAGCATGATTCAAGGGAGTCAACATAATAGATTTGTAAGTGTGTCTAACAAACTGAATGGAAGTTTTTGAGAACATAATATACAATTCAATAAGAAACTGTTGGCTGGTTCGGCAATGAAAAGGAGGGATAATAAGGAAGATGATCAAGTCGATAAGGTTGTTAAGAAGGCATATGGAGTCTTAGCTTTTATTGGTAGGGGAATTTCGGAGCCGCAACGTCATGTTGCAGCTGTACAAAACTCTAGTGCGGCCGCACTTGGAGTATTGTGTGCAGTTCTGGTCCCCGCATTATAAGAAAGATGTGGAGGCGTTGGAGAGGGTACAGAGGAGGTTTACCAGGATGTTGCCTGGTATGGAGGGCAGGTCTTATGAAGAGAGGCTGAGAGATTTGAGGTTGTTTTCGTTAGAAAGAAGGCGGCTAAGAGGAGACCTTATTGAAACATATAAGATGATTAGAGGTTTAGATAGGGTGGACAGTGATGGCCTTTTTCCTAGGACGGAGAAAGCTAGCACGAGGGAACATAGCTTTAAATTAAGGGGTGGTGATTTTAGGACAGATGTCAGAGGTAGATTCTTTACCCAGAGGGTGGTAAGGGTATGGAATGCCTTCCCTGCGTCAGTTGTAGATGCGCCAAGTTTGGTGGCGTTTAAGAGATTAGTAGATAAGTTTATGGATGAAAGGGGAATGGTTTAGGTTAGAGGGTCACTGCTTGTTTGTAATTGGTCGGCACAACATGGAAGGCCGAAGGGCCTGTTCTGCGCTGTAATGTTCTATGATGGTGTAGTGGTATTTTTACTGCACTGATAAGCCAGAGGCCCAAGCTAATGCTCTGGGGACATGGGTTCAAATTCCATCAGGGCAGCTGGTGGAACCTAAGTTCAATTTAATCCAATAGAATCAATACATTTGGAATTGAAAATTAGTCTCAGTGATGGTGACCGCGAAGCTATCATTGTCATAACTCATCTGATTCCTTAACGCTCTTTAGAGGAGGAACCTGGGTTTGATTTCCAGCTTGGGTCACTCTCTGTGTGGAATTTGCATGTTCTCCCCATGACTATGTGAGTTTCCTCCGGGTGCTCTGATTCCCTCCCACAATCCAAAGATGTGCAGGTTAGGTGAACTGGCCATGCTAAATTCTCCCTTGCTGTACCCGAACAAGTGCCGGAGTGTGGCAACTAGAGGATTTTCATAGTAACTTTATTGCAGTGTTTAACATAAGCCCACTTGTGATCAATAAATACATAAAATAAACAAACCTGTCAATCTAACATTACAGTGGGGACTAAAGTTGGGCAAAGATTGCTGCCTTGTAGATGAGGGTAATGATGCCTTTCCTCATGGATTCTGACATTCTGCTTTCCAGAAGCATACTCTTGTATACTTCCAGGAGGTCCGGACCTGTCAAGTCCCACAGTGCCGAGTAAAACTCAACTGGTAAGCCGTTGCTTCTGGGAGTTTTACCCTTCTGAAAGGACTCGACGGCCTTCATCAGCTCGTCCAGAGATACCAGTCTGTCCAGCCTCTTCCACTTCCTTTGTCTAAGACCTGCGTGATGGACGACAGGAAAGGCAGGGAGGCCGTGCTGTCTGTTGGCTTCATGTCATACAGTCCGGCATAGAAGGATTTGCAAATCCTCAGAATGTCAGACTGCGAAGACTTTACAGAGCTGTCTTCTTCCTTCAGGCTGTTGATCACAGAGGTTTCTCTGTGTACCTTCTGGAAGAAGAAATGCAAGTACTTTTCATCCCGCTCCACAGAGCGGACTTTGGACCGGAAGATGATCTTGGCGGCCTCCAACGCAAAGAGTGAGGCTTACTGGCTCTTCACCTCCTGGAGATCCTCCCTGACATCCACCCCCATTGGCTGCAGTTAGAGCGGTTCCTGCATGTTTTTCTGGAGTTGGGACATTCCCCTCACCCCCCCGGCCTTCTGAACCCCTTTCGGAATGAAGAACTCTTTGCCAGCAGAGCGATGGAGGCTCAAAGAAGGGTTTCACGGTCCTCCAATTGTGGTAAACCTTCTTGAGTTCCTCAAGGTTCTCTGGGGTCAACAGTTCTGCATTTAGCTTCCAGGACCCCCTGCCCCCTTTAGGGTTTTCCTCCAGCTGACAGTCGGCCAGCAGGAGGCAGTGGTCAGAAAAGAACACAGGTTTGACGTCGGTAGGCCTGACTGTGAGTGCGTGGGATACAAACATGAAGTTGATCCTGGATCGGACAGACCCATTGGGCTGCTACCACGTGTACCTACGCTGCCCTCCGTCTAGGCTGGGTTGCTGAAGATGTCGAGAAGCTTGGCATCTTTGACTGTCTCCAGCAGGGCTCTGGACGTAGCGTCCAGTTTGGTTTCAGTCTGCAAGATCTGTCGGCCTTGTCGATAATGCAATTACAATCCCCACCCAGAATGACCGGCCTGGAGGTGTTGAGCAACAGTGGCAGCTGCTCAAAAACAGCCAGCCGCTCGGTCTTGACGGCAGGGGCACACGTGGAATTTACAACACAAAGAGTCTCTTTGGGCTATTTGCTCTGTTTTAGTGTTTATGCTCCACATTAGTCTCCTCCTACACACATCTCACATATCCTTGTACATGATGGAGTGTATTGATGTAGGAAATGCTGTGGGTGTTGTGCACATGGATTTTCAAAAGGCATTTTATAAGGTGCCTTACAGGAAACTTCTTGATGTGGAATTAAAGGGGGTTTGCCAGCACGGCTAGCAAGTTAGTTGGGAGGATAAGGCAAACATAACAAATAATGGATTTTTTTTGGATGGAGGGATGGGAACTGTGGGATCCTGAAGAGGTCATTGTTGGACCGTTTCCGCATTGAGTATACACAAATGATTGAAACTTGGGGATAGCTGGCAAGACGTTAAGTATTGCAGACACCATAAAGGTAAGGATGGCGGATAAGAGTGAAGAAGCCTAGAAGTGAGTTCAGGATGCCAGTAATTGTTACTGCTAAAATGTAATGGGGCATGTACATAAGAACATAAGAACTAGGAATAGGAGTAGGCCATCTACCCTTCGAGCCTGCAGTGCCATTCAGTGAGATCATGGCCGATCTTTTTGTGGACTCAGCTCCACTTACTCGCCTGCTCACCATAACTCTTAATTCAATTACTATGCAAAAATTTATTTATCGTTGCCTTAAAAACACTCAATGAAGTAGCCTCAGCTGCTTCACTGGGCTGGGAATTCCACAGATTCACAATCCTTAGTGGAAAGAAGTTTTTTCTCAACTCAGTCCTAAATCTGTTTCTCCTTATTTTAAGGCTATGCCCCTTAGTTCTAGTTTCACTACTAGTGGAAACAACTTCCCTGCTACTATCTTATCTATTCCCTTCATAATCTTATATGCTTCCATAAGGTCTCCGCTTATTCTTCTGAATTCCAATGAGTATAGCTCCAGTCTACTTAGTCTCTCCTCAGCTGATGTAAAGTGATATATTTTGGGAGGAAGGGTAACTTAAGCAAGGAGACAGATTGAGATTTGCAAGTTTTACTTGTGAGGCTGTTCTTGTGAAGCTTTTTTTAATTTAAAACGGATCCTTGTTTTTTTATATAAACAAGGATATTAGAACAAAAATCATAACAAGATTGTATCATATAGGTAATATACAAGTCCTCCTTTATAAAACATTTTCTGTAATTAGCTGCTATCTTTTTTCCTTCAGCCCATCTTCTAACGATCCTCTGCTTAGCCCCACATTCACTGACAGTGTTAAACTCTCTGGAATTGCATGGTCATCTCTTTAAAAATAATCTCCTTAATCCTTTTATGTTCTCTAATTACCATCCTAACCCCAAAAAACCTTTTTCTTCAAGGTTCTGTAACATATTGCCCAACTCTCTCACCACTCACCATTTGAGTCACTTTAGTCTGGTTTCCAAACCACAGACAGCATCCTGGTCAGTCGCCAGTATAATCCTTCGTGACTGTGACCCAGTCTTTATTTTGTTCTCTATTACTCTGCCACTTTCCAAAACCACTGAACTTACTACTCTGTTCTCTAATCCATTACTAAGGTTTTGTCTGTTTGTCTACATGCTCAAATTAGTTTGTAAATTGGGACTGATCCTTAGACTTTGCTTTATCATCTTGTACCACAGATTGTGAACATTGTCTATGTTCGCACTGGAAGTTTTAACATGTAGGCCAACAACACCCAACTCTGGACCATCAGCTCCAAAGTGGATGTTACAATTTTTGGCTACCAGTCAGACATTAGATTGTGGATGAGTCAACGCTACTTTGTATATTCAAAACCTTCCTTGTCACCAACTCCTGTGCACTGCTGCCCTTGACTCAGGTCACTGATGTGGACAATGTTGACAAGGACAATTTTTCCAAATCCTAGTTGCTCTGAAAAGGTAATAAGGTTGCTTGGTGACTTCACAAGTCAGCAAGTGTCACATGTATGCCAGGCCATTAAGAGATGTGTTTTTGATACAGTTTGATAGCTTTGTAGTCACTTCTATTGATTTTAGTTTTTAATTTCTAGGTTATTTTACATCTGAATTCTAAATTCTCAAATTAGTTTTGGGATTTGAATTTACATTCAGCTGAGTTGAGTTTAGATCTTTGAATTAATAGCCCAGTTATCTTACTGTGATTACTAATGTAGGATATTAGAGTCACTTCAGAACTCTGCGCGGTTGTCCCAGCCCAGTTTGTGAGCCATGACCAGTGAGTTCTTGGTGGTGATGACAGAAGATCTAGAATCTCGAGGGACAATAGCTGCTTATAAGTGGAGGATCTTTCAGGAAATGGGACTTGTGCTTCCGTTAAACACACATGAGGAGGCAATGGGAGACCACCTCACTCATTCTTTTCCCTAGTTGTATTGTTTCTTGAAGTTGAAAAATGGGAGGCTGTGAACTTGTGTAGACCATCACTATAGCATCATTTTGACATTGCCATAACCTGCGCACAATCTGCTGACACTCAGTCTTACCACTTTCGTTCAGTTCTCATGCCAAAACTGCATTTGTTCACCTCTGAATTCTTTACAGATGTACCTCCCTTTCCAGTCTAATCTCTACCTCATTGCTTTATCTTGTAAATGCAAATGGAGTTTCTTCAGGATACAATGCTATGATTAGGTTTCAAATTTGTCCAGATGTTAAGTCACCAATTAACCAATTAATTGGATTCGTTACAGCATAAAAGATTTTCATGTTGGGCATATTGCCTATTCGATGCCCTGTTAGAAAAGGAGGAATAGATTTCTTCCAAACTCTGGTACTGCTTGCCATGTGTTAAGGCTTTGTCATTCATCATTAGGTTGAGCTTGAGTACGTCCAGAGAATTTTAGGTTTTTTTATATGAGTAAATGCTTCTCAATTGCCATCTTCTGTCTTTGCCCTTACTCTAAACGATGCTAAAGAACTCATGGACTTTTCCATCTCAAAGTGGATCAACAAATCCACTGCAAGTTACAACCAACAATATAAGCAGTGTGCACTTAGATTAGTGCCCTGAATGATAGTGATGGAAATGTTCTTTTCCCGATCCTGTTGGATTCTATAGGCTGGAGTGCTATGTCCACCAGAAGGGATCAGAAACTGGCACATGAATTAACTTGAAAGAATAGTCAGATATTTATTTACGCTAAATCAAAACTATTGAGATCATTTTATTTGGGTTGGAAAACAGGTACTTAGTAACATTAATAATATAAATTATTGACTTGATACCCTGAAATCCAGTAATTCCTGATCTCTCATATTAACAATGTTAGTCACTTGAAAGGGCTTGAACAGCTTTTCAGGATATCATGGATGCAGCTTAATATTGTAAATAGTAATTTACTGGACTATCAATAGCTGGATAGTTAACAGATTAGGAACGAATAAATAGGTACCACTGTGACTTATCCAGACACTGAAATAGTTGTTTTTAAACAATTACAAGGGCCTTGCTTGCAATTCCATCCTCTTCCCACACCTGCCTCAGGCTGAGCCATATTGTTCAGTATCCCGTTCAATCCTGAACTGAGCGTTCAACATCATTGACTCCTATTCGTCAAGCTGCCTGGTTTGCTTGGTAGTTAACTGTCTGTCACCATTAACTGGTGCATTCTTTATGGCAATACATTAACCAATCAAAGTCCACTTGCCAACCAATCAACACTTTTCTCAATAAAAACAACTTACTACGGATACTGGAAGCTGAAACCAAAAAAGAAAATGCTGGAAAATCTCAGGTCTGGTAGCATCTATAAGGGAAGAAAAGAGCTGATGTTTTGAGTCCAGATGATCCTTTGTCAAACCTGCTCTCTTCTCACATAGTATAAAGTTGATATTTCTCCTTACACTGGTATTGTTGTGACTGATTGTCCTGATGAGTGTAAAATGAAAAGTTTTGGCAAAATGTATTATTTTCAGCAATGCTCATATATACTGCCAAACAACTATCCTCTTGTTGTTTGCTCCTCTCCATTCCTTCAAACTCCTTCAATCTTCCAAAACTTTGCCCCTCCTCGAAATCTCCATTTCCTGACTTGGATATCCCTGTTCCATTAGCCCTGCCACTGGTGACGGTGCCTTCCATTGCCTATGCCCAATAATCACATCCTTAATATGCTCCTTGAAACCAACCTCTCTAAATAAGCTTTTGTTTTTTCCTAATAACTCCCTTGTTGCATTTTTCTGATTGCACCTTTACAAAATGCCTTGGCATTTTTTTAATACTGAGGTACTGCTTACACATTACGTGGTAAATACGATATAATTCTTCTGCATTGTCCCTCCTGACAATGTAATGTTTAGAAACTAAGCAAGTAACTTTGTTCAAAACTAACGCAGAAAATGAAAAGCAAGTCCATCTGCTGAAAATCCTTTTGCATTGTACAGATTGTGTTTTGATGAGATATCTACACCTAAACCATTAATGTCTTTTCTGTACCAGTGAACCTGCAGCACAATTCTACCATGCTTTCTTCACGTATCTATAAAAATGTAGAAAGCCATTGTAGTCACTGACTTAGAAAGTTGTAGCTTCAAGTCCCATTACAGAGATTTGCAGAAATAACACAAGCTGACATTAAAGGGCGAGGCTGTGCAGTTTAAGATTTAAATGCAAGTTCAATCTGCTTTGTAGGACTGACGTTTAATGTTCCATAACCAAATACAAAGAGCCAGGGAGTTCTCCCAGTGTCCTGATACATCAGTACAGAATCAACTTTTTACCGTTACACATTCGTCTAAATATGAATGGGGTATTATTGACAAGTGAAAAAGGAAAAGAAACGTAGATGAACTGGAGCGAATGACAAATTGCAGAAATGAAAGCATTGAGCAGTGAAAGGGATGAATCAAAGCTGTTTGAAGATAGTTGAATAAGCGTTCAAAGGCATCGCTACTTTGCAGTCAGCCTGTTGAAGGTAGAATTCAATGGGTTATGTTTACTCTTCACTTGAGAAGCCTCCCTGGGGTCTGACCACCAGGTGTTCCTGTCCAGCTTCCAAGCAATAGTTAAGTCTGCACTTGTTCAGCTGCATCTCAGAATGTTATCTAGTGGGTTAAACTATTTGTAACGATTTTTGTCAGATACTGAAGATAAAAATGACCTGACTAGCGAGGCAATGAGTTTTTTACTGCAATTGTATTGGGCATTGGTGAGGTGACATCTGGAGTTGTGTGCAGTTCTGGTGTCCTTATCTGAGAAAGGATGCTTTTGCTATAAAGGATGTGCAGTGAAGTTTTACCAGGCTGATTGCTGGGATGGCAGGTCTGTCATCGGAGGAGAGAGGATGGTTAGGATTGTGTTTACTGGAGTTCAAAAGAATGAGAGGGGATGTCAGAAAAGCTTATAAAATTCCAGCCAGTTTGACAAGGTAGATTCAGAAAGAATGCTCCTGATGTTGGGGGAGTTCAGAACTAAAGGTCATAGTTTGACAATAAGAGTTAAACCTTTTAGAACTGAGATGAGGAGAAATTTCTTCACCCAGAGAGTGGTGCATGTGTGCAGTTCACTACCACAGAAAGTAGCTGAGGCCAAAACACTGTGATTGCAAGTAGAAATTGCGAGAAGAAGTAGCTCTTGGGGCTAAAGGGATCAAGGGATAGAGGGAGAAGGGGGATCAGGATATTGAATTTAATGATCAGCCATGATCATAATGAGTGGTGGAGCAGACTCGAAGGGCTGAATGGCCTACTCTTGCTTCAAGTTTCTATGTCCTTTTATTTGTGATGTGAATTTGAATCCAGCCACGGCAAGTGGAGTAATAGTCTTCTCTTTCCATTGTTGCAAGTTTCTTGTGCCCAATTAGTTTGTAGTGAGCACAAAACTGACAAAAAAAAGGGCACTAAATTGCTCTCTGTAATTGTCTTATTGGTATAATGGAGTAGTGAGAATGTTTACTCTAATTGTACCCTACCTGACGTGGGAGTGCTTGGCATTCCTCTGAGGTGGGCATGTGTTCAATTGCTCGACAACAATTTCTTAACTACAGTGAAAACAAAATACACACAAAAGGGAAATTATATTTATATATTTATGTTCTTAAAAAATGAACAATGTGGCTGCCCAAGAAAGACTTTCCGTCGAGCTAATTGAATTTGTTTTCTCATCACCATGTGATTAGAGCCATTGTTGTTTGGAACAGTGAACAACAGAGAAAGCAATTTTATCTTACAATAAACCAGTGTTTCCTTGCTCATTGCTCTTTTAGACCTGATTAATCTCAGAATGTTTTCTGTTCAAATGGTATTTATCATATGATCTAAATTGCATCGAACAATTTTTGTTTTGCTCGAAAACGTAAGGAAGGGGATAAACATAGAATTTGAAGGACAGGACCTTATGTTGTCTGGGCAAGGTGCAAAAAAGAAACACGGGTTTCAAGATCATGGAAATCTACTGTACAAGGGAAGCTCATGCAAACCCATTGTGTCTGTGTTTGTACAGGTGCGCAATGGTTATTGCCTGAGCTCCCTCTTGCTCTTGCAACCAGGAAACTCAATACAGTCAACTAGAGGAGCAGGATTTGGTATTGCTAACCATGTGGACTGTACCAATTGAAGTGAATGATTCACCACCAACTTTTCAAAGACAGTTAAAGATGGGCAAAACCAGGGAGAGAAATCATGAACTCCAGTGCTTCCCCCTTTTAAGGGTCTTTTATTTCATCTCCCAACTCTTTCTCTCACCTCTTCAGATGCCCAGAATTGGGAATGACAGTCACAGTAGTATCAAACTTTTTTTTATAGATTTGGCAAAGCCTCTTGGCTTTTGTAGTCTGTAAAGATCATTGAAAGCTCAGGTTTGAGTACGATACGCTTTACAACCATGCTTTTGTCAAGCAGATGTGCACAACTTGCTTGTTCGTTCCTTGCAACCAGTTGCACTTCTTTGACCTTGGCCCAACAACATTGAACAGACTTGAATTTCACAAGCACCACCGTCAACAATCCTATGTATAAATGAGAATGTATTGAATGACTTGACATACTCAATTGCTGCATGGCTCCTGATTTCACTTCCAAGTTTATTAATGGCAAAATATTCCAATAAATTAGCACCAATCAATTGACCAACAATAATGTACTATTTATGCAATCAAATGGGCATTGCAAACAGAAAAATTACACTTTGCATTGGAGCGTTCAGCGTTTTCTAATTTTAATTTGATACTAACCACACTTAAAAATGCCCAGCATGGAGCATATCATACGAGAGCAGAGTATTGCAGATGTTGGAAATCTGAAATATAAACTGAAAATTCTGGAAATACTCAGCAGACCAGTCAGCAGCTGTGGAGAGAGAAACAGGGTTAATGCTTCAAGTCCATGCACTTGCCTCTGGTAACATTATGAGCTAGCCTCAGTGACATTCATATGAAAGTAGGGGTTGGAAATGGATTGCCTTTTAGCCTGTGTTCTCTCCCCACTCTCCCCCCCTGTGCATGGAAAGATGTTGGGGAGGGAGGAGTTGGTGGATGTGTTGTTGGGGTGGGAATGGGTGGAGTGGGATAGGGCATATTTATTGTTTGCAGGGCTTTGTATTTTTTTGGGGTGTGGGGGGGATATACATATTGTCTTTGGGAGGATTATTTTGTGAAGTTAGGACTATTTAGAAGTTGTCACAAGTTTGATCCATGGTGTAGACTGAATTCACTGGACTGAATTCACTGTTAGTGTTGTAAGAGGTCTGGCAACACCAATTTTAAATCCTACCGATTTATTTGATAGTAAATCTGCTAGCTTTCGGCGTTTGTGCCTTCATCAGGCAAATGAGGTGTCCTGATCTCCAAAAGCACACATATCAGCACAGACAGTTTACAGATTGCCTCTGACCTTCGGGTAAACATTCTTCAAGGGAGCCTTCATGACACACGACAGCGCAGAACCGCTGAGCAGAGACTGATAGCCAAGTTCCGCACACATGAGGACGGTCTTAACAGGGATCTTGGCTTCACGTCACACTATCTGTAACCCCCATGACTTGCCTGGGTTAGCAAAAAACCTCACTTACTGTGCTGTCTGGAGACAATACACATCTCTCTAACCTCAGTGCTCAGTGTTCCTTTGTTAGCCACTTTAAGACTTGAATAGCAGGTTAGGTGTAAGGATGTGCATTCTAATCAGCAATCTGTAAACTGTCTGTGCTGATGTGTGTGCTTTTGGAGACCAGAACACCTCATTCGCCTGATGAAGGCACAAACGCCGAAAGCTAGCAGATTTACTATCAAATAAATCGGTTGGATTTAAAATTGGTGTTGCCAGAACTCTTACTGAGTTTACCCCAGTCCAACGCCCGGCATTTCTACATCAGTGTTGTAAGAGTCAGGAAGGGGGTAATCAGCAGGCGTCCTGATTCTGATCCCTGTTTTAAAATGCAGGGAACCGTGATTCTGTGACAGTGGAATAGCCCAGAAATGTTCCAGTTGAATGGGACAGTGTCCATCACCGGAGGAGGTAACCGATCACAAATTAATCCCTTCAGTAGATGAAAGATGGTGATCATTTAAAAGTTTGTGGCAGTGACGATATGAATTTGAACTGGTGAACAGTAAATTCACACTGGAAATTATTTAGTTGAAGACTGATGAATGTTGGGAATAATCTACCTGTTAATGCAGTAAATTCAGCAAGTGTGTTCAATACATGTTGGATGTGGGGTGAGGCAGTTTGGATTACAGCAGGCACAAACCTCAATTGCCAAATACCTTTTTGTGTGTGCCTTTCACTTTATCTTGCTCTGCACCTTAAGAACAACAGATTGGCATCTTATCAGAATGATACTGGAACTTAGAGGGTTCGGTTATAAGGAGAGGTTGGGGAGACTGACGTGATCAAACCGAGCTGTTCAAGGTGTTTAAAAAAAAATTTAATAGGGTAGGAACTATTTCTGTTGGTGAATGACTCGAGATGAGCCGACACAATCTTATAATATAATTCACGGTGAAATCAGGAAGCACTTTATCAAACAAAATGTCGTGGAAATTTGCTGCTCTGTAGACCTTTGTGGTGAAAGGCTGTCAATGCTGGGATAATTGGAACTTTCAAAATTGTTCAGCAAGATTATCGAGCGATAAAAGACAAAGGGAAGTAAGTGAATTTGTGATGTGGGTCAGCCATTATCTAACTGAACACGTCCCTGTCTATATCAATGAACTAGAAATGGTTGAAAGCTTCAGATTTTTAGGTGTCCAGATCATCAGGAACCTGTCCTCATCTCCCCACTATAGTTAAGAAAGGCCACCAATGCCTCTACTTTTTTTGGGAGACGACGGAAAATTGGCATGTGAACTACGACTTACCAACTTTTACAGATGCACCAGCTTGGTATGGCTTCTGCTCTGCCCAAGATCACAAGAAACTACAAAAGGTGGTGAATGTAGCCCATTCCATCATGCAAACCAGCCTCCCAGCCATTGACTCTGTCTATACTTCCCACTGCCTCGGTAAAGCAGCCTGCATAATTAATTAAGCCATGCGGCCTGGACGTTCTCTCTTCCACCTTCCATTGGAAAAAAGGTACAAATGTCTGAGGTCATGTACCAATCGACTCAATAATAGCTTCTTTTCTACTGTCATTAGCCTTTTGAATGGACCTATCTTGCATTAATTTGATCTTTCTCTACACCCTGTAACATTACATTCTGCACTGTCTTGTCTCCTTCTCTATGAACGGTATGCTTTGTCTGTGTAGCATGCAAGAAACAATACCTTTCACTATGTACTAATACATGTGACAATAATAAATCAAATCAAACAAATTGACAGACTGTGCTGAATGAGATATATCTATTCCTATCTGGGCATTTTTATTCTGTAAGGTAGTCTTTAATATAACCTCAAAGCTTCATGAAGGTCAGACTTGTGTTGTAGAACTGAATTATTGTGTAAAGGAGGATTTTGCAAAGGCCTAATTTGATTAAGTTAATATTTCTCTAATGTGTAGGAGCCTCAGCCCACGAGTGTAATTACTCTTAATAGAAACAGGTTGCAGATTTGAAATAAGAAAATAGTATCTCAAGCTGCGGTTGTAACAGAGTCTGTCAGGAGCTTTTGCTAACAGTAAATTTGTGACACTGTCGCCATAATTGAGCCCCAGTATTCTTTAAATAAATTATGATGCAGACAATGTTGAGGATTATTTTAATCTATGTAATTAGTTAATTGGGTAACTGCTGCATTTAATTTACATCCAGAAAGCTTTTTTTAAAACTTCTGGTCAATGTTTATTTCCCACTTCAAACCTAGCTCTTAAGCCAGCTGCCATTGATGGCTTTAAATAATGTGTATTTTTAAACATCCTATGAATTAAAATTAGGCAGAGATGCAAGAGCATAAACTGGCATCTTATTACTTTGACACTGGTCTCTTTTTAAGAGATTAGTTATGCCTGTTTCTGTGTGGTCTCAATCCACTATTGACTGACTTGGGGCGTGTAGATTCATTGCAGGCTGACCTGTTCCCCACCCTCACTACCTCCACCACCTCCACAAAATGCGCTGTGATGCAGGGTTGTTAGGATGGGGAATTTTGGTTGAGAATTCCAATGCAGAAACCCGAGGAAGAATTCATTACTTCTAACCCATTAGGGTGTGATGATTCTATTTTGCATAGATGGAGACATAGGAGGTTTGAATTCATGTAGTCAGGGGAATTCCATGAAAAGGAGAACCGGTTTAGTCTTTGAGTGCATTGTGTAATTTTCCTGAGCAGATTGTAATGCTAATCACAAGAACGGTGAGGTTCTTCTGCCATCCATTCTGGTAGTCTGGTTATGATGGTCAGAGTTCAATGTCAGTTCCAACAGCGATGCACAGCTGTTGCCTTGTCATAAAATATGTGAAGTATAAACAAGAAAATCATGCTGCATAATAACCCATCTGGGCTTTTGTACAGATCTTGTATTCAATACTTCACACACAGATATGTGCCTAGGTAAGAAAATATATCTTGCATTCATCAGCAAGTGTAGAATTGTATTCCATTTGTTAACAGCGCTAGGGACCTGGGTTCAATTCTGGCCTCAGGTCACTGTCTATGTGGAGTTTGCACATGCTCCCCATGTCTGCGTGGATTTTCTCTGGGTGCTCTGGTCTTCTCCCATAGTCCAAAGATGTATAGGTGAGGTGGATTGGACATGCTAAATTGGCCCTTAGCACAAGTTAGGGAGATTAACGGGGTAAATGCATGGCAGTTATGGAATAGGGTAGGGGTTGGGATGGGTATGTTGCTCTTTCGGAGGGTCTGTGCAGACCAGATGGGTCGAATGGTCTCCTTCTGCACTATAAGGATTCTATGAAATCAGTACTGCAGTACCAATGTTTCTGAAGAGTGAAAAATGAAACCTTGCTGAACTCCCTGGTCCTTGTGCTATATTTGGGAGGAGTTAACAATTAACAGTTACAGATGTGTGCATACAGACCTTAAGTTATTTAAAAATCCTTGTGTACTATACAAACAGTTCATTAAATATATTGTTTGCTTCTTATACTCTTTGTAAAGTTGTGCTCATCTGAACCTAACTCTGAGAATTCAGTTTATGAGCACCCAGCTCAACATTGGCCAATATTGATTCTCGAACCAGTAACACCTCAATTTTAAAACTTTCCTTCTTATTTCCAAATCCTTCCATGGCCTTCCTTCTTCCCAACTTTCTAATCAGCCCCATCCCTAAACGCATTGCAATCTCTGCAATTCTCCAATTCTGACCTTTTGCATATTCCCCAATTTTAATTGCTGCTCCAATGCTAGCTGTGCCTTCAGTTGCTCAGGCCTGGAACATTGGAATTGCCTCTTTAAATTCAACACTTCACAATTATTTTCATCACATTCAGCTCTTCCACTCCCCTTATAGACCAGCCAGCGATTGGTTCCTCTCTCTCCCACAATCGTTGACCTTTGAAGCTTAGTCCATCTCTGGGCTTTGAGGCCTTGTCTAATTCTAGTTAATCCCCCTAACCTGCACTAAGGGCCAATTTAGCATGGCTAGGCCTGTCCCCCTCACCTACACATCTTTGGACTGTGGGAGGAGACCGGAGCACCCAGTGGAAATCCACGCTGACACAGGGAGCACATATAAACTCCACACAGTCACCCAAGCCAAAATTGATCCCAGGTCCCTGCTAACAAATGGAATACAACTGTATATCTGCTAATGAAAATAAGATGTACTTTCTTACTTAGGCACGTAACTGTGTGTGAAGTATTGAATACAAGATCTGTACAAAAGCCCAGATGGCTTATTATGCAGCATGACTTTCTTGTTTATATTTCACATATTCTATGACGAGGCAACGGCTATGCATTGCTTTTGGGAACAGCCTAGAACTGACACCGAACTCTGACCATCATTGTCTAGTTCCTCACCTGCTCCACTGCGCGCTGCTTCCTTCCAGACGTATCTTCTCCACCTTCCTCCTTCCCCTTTCTTCCCTCCACCCTCCCCATTCCCTCTCCATTGTTTCCCCTCCATCATCTTGCCTCAACCTCTCTTCCCTCCCTCTCTCCTTGCTCCCACCCCATGGGTGGGTGGTTTGGGAGAGGTATAGGTGATCAGGATTGTAGGAGAGGGGTGGATGGTGAGGTGAGAGTGATGGGTATGGGCAGGAGGTGGATAGGTGAGGCGGGGGTGGGGGGAGAATGTGAGAGTAAAGGAATGCTTTTAATGCATCAAGTTGTTACAATTTGGAATGAATCTACCAGGATGGATGGTGAAACAATTTTGTCGTAACATTCAAAAGGGGATTTGAGCAAATACTTGGAAAGAAAAAAATGCAAAGCTATGGAAGTAATAGGATGAATGGCAAGTCTTTCAAGCAGATACATTAAGCCAGAAGTGATGGGCTGAGTGGCCTCCTCTTGTGTTGCATGATTCTATTGTTTGTAAACTTTTATTATGATTGTTAGCATTATCCCTCCTACTTATTAATACAAGCACAATATCACTGGCACAATGAGAATGGGTGGGTGGGTGGAGGTCTTTGACGGGTTTGGGAGGCTATAAAATTGGACACTGTTCAGGGACTCTACCTGCTTGCCCAATCCCCATCACAATATTATCAGCATTGAGGAAGTCTAATCCTTCCTGTGGGCCAATTTAGGCCTTTAAGTGGCTAATAATTGCATCTGTTCTCTCCTAAGTTTCTCTTTAGCACTCTTTACCACTCCCCCTCAGAGGCATTTGGTGTTAACCTTTGTTCCCCAGGACAAAGAGATGTTGGAGCTCAGCCTGATCTGAGACTGAGGCTTAACTTCTCCTGTTGTATTTCCCTAAATCTACATTTATAACAAGAATGATAATGTGTGCCGTTAACCACTGGTAAAAATCCTGGCAAGGCAGTTTCCAACATCTCACCTGATTTTACATCTCCCTCCCCATCCCGGCCTACAATTTTCAACTGAGCCCTGATTGAATTGTTTCTGGCCTCTACTCTGCTTCCATCACCTGAAGATGACATTTGGTCTTGATTCCTTGGGGTAGTTCTTGAATTTTGCCTTCAGCGGGAACATAAATTGGAAGAGATTTAGAACAGGCTACCAACATGCTTTCTCTGTTTTACACCATGGCATGATCTGCTTCTGTATGTGCAATACCACAGCCAGAATCAATAGGCTACTTTTTAAAATCATTTTCTTAATGTCTTTCTGCATACAGGAAAGCACAATTTAAAAAATTCTATTGCCAAAGCAAAATATGTTTCATCTTCCCTGTACAGTGATGAAGAATTCTGACAATGAATGTTCCCAACTCAGATTCACCGGTCGTTTAGTGTTCAATGAAATATAAGACGTGTTATCCTGTTAAGTGTTCAGCAAGGATATATTCAGTCTACCAAACAGTGTAACGGAAATGCCCTCCGCACAGTAAAAGGACAAACCAAAGTGCAAACTCTTCTGTTATAATAATGCAAGTTACGCCCAAATTGAAGTGGTCTTTTGAAGCAAAATATTAGCATGTTTTTAAGATGTTGAGATAATGAGTATTTTTAGTTCACCCATGTGCCAAACACTCAATTATCGTTTCCTCTTGTTCTGCTTTCAGTTGCTGCCTCCTTTTAATGACTTGCTTATTGTGATAGGCCTTGCACCTTTTGGAAGCTTTCAAATCTTTAGGTTTTGTATTTGATTGTTATGTATTGAAGCTCTTAAAAGAACCTGTTGTTTCTTTTTAACGCAGCTGATTTATTTCACAATTGAAGTCGGCATGGTGGCACAATGGTTAGCATGCTACCTCACAGTTTTAACCTGGTATTGTGAGTCTTATTGTCTCTCAGTGCCAGGGATCCGGGTTCAATTAGGCTTGAGTCACAGTCTGTGTGGAGTTTGCACATTCTCCCCATGTCTGTTTGGGTTTCCTCTGGGTGCTCCAGTTTCCTCCCAAGTCCAAAGATGTGCAGGTTAGGTGGATTGGCCTTGCTAAGTTGACCCTTTGTGTTAGAGGGACCAGCATAATAAATGCATGGAGTTATGGGGATAGGGGCTAGGTGGGATTGCGGCCGGTAAAGACTTGATGGGTCAAATGGCCTCCTCCTGCACTGTAGCATTCTGTGATTCTAAGCTGTTGTTGCCACAGACAGATGTCACAGTGCATAATGTGGGTATTTATTGACTTGGCTGATTGAATCCGAGAACAACCTTGCTTTGGAACGGCTGCACTTGTGATTACTGATTCAGAAACGATCCAGTTCAAAGAATTTAGCAATGTTCCCTGGTGAATTGGACAGGGTCTGAGACTAGCCTTGACACTCGTTTAACTGTTTCCTGAAATGAATTGAAGTGGTTGCAACTTGCATAATTTCTTCCACCTAAACTGTGCCTACCTCTTAAGTCTGAACTGTTTTCCTCTCCTCATAAAGATGCTGATGTGGGACGGGCCAGGAACTGTCCAGACCAAGGAGAGAAGTCTGGGGCCTTGATATTTCTCCTGTTTCTGGGCGCTCAGGTGTGTCTGTGCAACAGAATCTTTTTAAGAGACCAGAGAGTGAAGTCACATTCACAATTGTATCTGTTCTGTGCTCAGCGATCCTACTGATCATCACTTGTCACTACAATACATTTTCAGTATCCACTATACATCACAGCTTTATCACAATGTTTCAATACCTTACAAAAAGCACTAAGGCAAATGGGATCATGGTTAAATAGACTGGATGTCTGTGGAAAAGGCTTTTAAGAATCATGTGCAGATAAACTAGTTTATTGATTCACCATGCAAGATAACTATAGATGCCAAATGTCCATCTAGCCGAGCTTGTCTGATCCATCCCAGAATGATACACAAATCTATGGATTTTGAACAGGGGGAGGCCAATCAGCCCTTTGAGCCTCCCCAACTGTTTGATAACGTTACAAATATTATACCGGTGATTACAACGCAAAAGTATTTAGTTGACTGTAAAGCAATTTGGGATATTGTGAAAGATGGGGGGATAGATGTGTTTTTTTCCCCTATTCTGTAAGCAGAGTGACTGTGGTAATGATGAAATTGGAGGCTCAGTGCTGATTCACTGAGAGTAATTAATCACAGAGCAATCAAGCTGTCTCCATAGAAGACAGAGGGTGGTGGTGGAGGGAAAATTTTCAGACTGGAGGCCAGTTACCAGCAGTGTGCCACAGGGATCAGTGCTGGGTCCTCTGCTATTTGTGATTTTTTTTATCAATGACTTGGAAGAGGGGGCTGAAGGATGGATTAGTAAATTTGCTGATGACACCAAGATTGGTGGAGTAGTGGATGAGGTGGAGGGCTTTTGTAGGTTGCAAAGAGACACTGATAGGATGCACAGCTGGACGGAAAAGTGGCAGATTGTGTTTAACCCAGATAAATGCGAGGTGATTCATTTTGGTAGGACAAACTTGAATGCAGGGTTCTGAGGAATATGAAGGAGCAGAGAGATCTTGTGGTTCATATCCACAGGTTGCCCCTCAAGTGGATAGAGCAGTGAAGAAGGCTTATAGTGTGTTAGTGTTTATTAACAAGGGATTTGAGTTTAAGAGTCATGGGGTTAGAGACCACATTTGGAATATTGTGTGCAATTCTGTTTACCTCACTATAAGAAGGATGTGGAAGCATTGGAGAGAGTGCAGAGGAGATTTACTAGGATGCTGCCTGGTTTGGAGGGTAGGTCTTATGAGGAAAGGTTGAAGGAGTGGGGCTTTTCTCCTTAGAGCAGAGGAGGATGAGAGGCAACTTAATAGAGGTTTATAAAATGACGAGGGGAATAGATAGAGTGGACGTTCAGAACTATTTCTTCGGGTGGATATAGCTGTTACAAGGGGGCATAACTATAAGGTTCATGGTGGGAGATATAGGAGGGATGTCTGAGATAGATTCTTTATTCAGAGAGTGACTGGGGTGTGAATGCACTGCCTGCTGTGATAATGGAGTCAACACTTTAGGAACTTTCAAGTGGTTATTGGATAGGCACATGGAACATACCAGAATGATAGGGAGTAAGATAGGTTGATCTTGGGTTTGGCCATAGCTCGGCACAACATCGAGAGACCTGTACTGTGCTGTAATGTTCTATGTTTAATGTTCTATTTTAGGAAAGTGACTACAAGTAAATCACGACATTTTTAAAAACAATTCAAGACTGTAGCTAATCTCTCCCCACTAACATTGTCTCTGCATCTCCTCTCTAGCCCCCATGGCAACGCCACCCCTGCTTCCACACCCTTCCATGTCATTACTAACATCATTCCAATCTTCCGTCTCTCTGCCCTTCCACCCCCCCCCCCCCCACCCGCTCTCCCCCCCCCCCCCCCCCCCCCCCCCCCCCCCCCGTCTCTCCCTCTCCCCTCTCCCCTCTAACCTTTGCCAGCCTCATACAGAAATTAGTCCATCTGGAATGCATATCTCTAACTGTTTACCACAATCCTTCCTTCAATTTTAAATAAAATGACAGTGTGTGCCTGAATAATCATGTTGTAAAGCAATCCATTATTTTAATCGCAATCCGTTGTTTTAATAGCCCTTGGTTAGAAAAACATTTTGTCCAGCTTGCCCTGTTGTACAGATGCATCATGTATCCTTGAAAGAAAGACTTGTGTTTATACGGTACCTTCCAACTTCACATTACAGCCAAATAAATGCTTATACATTATAACCATTACTGGAAAGTTTCTATGCACCTTTGCTATGTGAGTCACAAACTAGTGGAAACAACTTTTAAGTATTCATGATCTTAAGCCCGCTACATAATACTGAAGACTTCTGCAATTAACTCTTTTAACCTTCTCTGTTCTTGCCTAACAACATACAATTTTTGAAAACTTTTTCTTCTGATCATAATATTGTATTTCTGTGAACCTTTATGCACCCTTTCTAAGATCTTTTCCATTATGGAGTGTCCAGAATCATTGTTGTGTAATAAATTTCTCATTTCGGTTCAGTGCCACTTTGCTCCCTTGTATTCAATGGTAGTGGTTATATGTTTGAGTCTATTGTAGATATCTTTGCTGAATCAGAGACATGTCATCTGAGTGTCTTACTGTTATTAGGATTGCCTCTCAGTGCCCTATTTCTCCTTGCGTGATAGTATAGCTGAAACAGTACTGCCCACTTAGAGATTGCCTTTCAAACATTTACTTCTCTGAAAGTAGACTAAGAATAAATTTGTTGAGATGAGGTTTGATTAGTTAATCAATCATTAAACTGTTTTATTTCAGTGAGTAATCATATAATGCAGCATCTATAATAAAATTCAATCAATTTTATCAGTATAACTTACCTTTTATAATAATACACAAATAATGAAAATACTATGCTTTCTCCACATCAATGGGCCAGCTTGCTTGTCCTACGTTATATCCTTTTAGAAACATTTCCTGCCTTAATTTTGCAGGTTTCTATTTCGAACACCTACCTTCCTAAGTGCTTGTCTCCATTGTTGTAGCCTATTGAATAACTGAAATGTGTCCCCAGCTCATTGTATACACATCAGTTGAAATTTTTACAGCAGCACATTTCATAGTGTCAAAGTGTCTAGCTGTGGAGAGAATTGAAATTTCATTTAAATCAGGAACGAGCAGTATAAATAAGTTTAAAGTTTATTCGTTAGTGTCACAAATAGGCTTACATTCACAATGCAATGAAATTAATGTGGCAATCCCCTAGCTGCCACACTCCTGTGCCTGTTTGGGTACACTGAGGGGCAATTTGGCATGGCTAATGCACCTAACCTGCACGTCTTTTGCACTGTGGGAAGAAACCAGAGCACCCAGGGAATACTGGGAGAATGTGCAAACTCCACACAGATAGTGACCCAAACCAGGAATTGGACTTGAGTCTCTGATGCTGTGAAGCAGCAATGCTAACCACTGTGTCACCGTGACGTTTATAGAAAGAAAGAGGATTGAAGACTTTCTAATGGGTATGAGTTGTGTTTTGGAGGAAACGTTATTGAAGTTAGCCTGTTAGCATCTTCATTCTGAATCATTTTGCAGCTATTCCCTGTTCTAAACTTGCACAAAACATAAAAGCCTATTCGCTGCATTTGGCATTGCTGCATTTCCCACCTTTAGAGAGCTATGCAAATCAAGATCTCTGTTTACCTTTCTTACTAAACAATTACATTGTCCACATTTATATTTGGCAAATGCGTCTAACTACTTGCCATTTCTAGCCAAGTCAATCTCAAAGGTGCACTTTTATCAAGTCATGTATGCCGGATTTCAGACAGTTCAGTTCTGCTGCAGAGCAAAAATGTTTGTGACAGTGCATTTACCCTATAATCGAACCTTCCTCAGTAAATGCTAGAACTCAAGTTGCAAGAAAGGAGTTGAAGCCACCTGATATCTCCAACTTCCTTTAGTTATTTATGGTGCAAACTGGTGAGATTTTAACAACACTGGGAGGCAGTGAGAAAGTAGGATCAATATTCAACAAAAACAGAAAATGCTGGAAAAGCCCAGCAGGTCTGACAACATCTATGGTGAGAGAATAGAGCCAATGTTCTGAGTCAGGGTGACTCTTCGTCAGAGCTGTCAATATAAGCTGATTTTACAGGCAAATCTAATTAGCTCAGTGCTGCCCACTAGAATTTAAATGTTACTCAAACGTGATGATCCAAGTTGTCATATTTCCCAGTTAAACAAAATATGTACATTGAGTCCTTTGAAAATAGGTTTGATGTTTTAACCTATCAACGATCTGGAATGGTACACTTAATGCCAGAGCCAGGAGAACAACTTCAGAAGTGTTTTACTATTTGACTGTTGTGCAAAACAAGCCTGCTGTGGACACTCTGAAAGGGTGGTAACAATCTGTTAACTGTAGATGTTCTGCTCCTGACAATATGCTCCAGTTTATTTCATTAAAAAGAAATTTCTTCATGAATGAACCCTCTCCATGATCAGAACTCATGTGTTTAGGAGACGTGGATCTGGGATTGGCAGGGTGGGGAAATTTTGTTGATAAATCTTTACATATTGGCTCTGCACTTTGACTCTTGCCCTGCTTATGTGCTGTTGCCTGTTATTTTCAAGTACAGTGAATGGATATTCAATAGATCTTTGGCTCACGATCAACATTTTGTAATCTTTTCTTTATGCCAATACTGTTCTATTCTATTCAATCACCTATTTCAGAAGATCTATGAAAACCAAAAATAAAAGAAAACTCATTTCAACCCTCTTTGACAGCCATACAGAGCTGTCCTTTGCTCACATGTCTCTGTTGTTTGGGGAAATCAAGAACAAGTTCTTCAGTTAAAGTCCCTCTGGCATTAGAAACATCAAGAACATCTCGAAAGCGATCAGACCAGTGTCTTTCCAAACTCTGGCCCTGTTTTCACAGTGATCCGTAGAGTGACCTTGCAGGTATAAATGTATTGTTGCTTTCAGACACCCAGAAAGAACAAAAATGCAGAAGTTTAAAGTTTATTTATTGCAGTCATAAGTAGGCATATATTAACATTGCAATGAAGTTACTGTGAAAATCTCCTAGTCGCCACATTCCGGCACCTGTTTGGGTACACTGGGGGAGAATTTAGTACGGACAATGCACCCAACGAGCACATCTTTTGGGAGGATACCGGAATACCCAGAGGAAGCCCATGCAGACAAGGGGAGAAGGTGCAGATTCAGCACAGACAGTGACCTAAGCGGGGAATCAAACCCAGGTCTCTGATATTGTGAGGCAGCAGCGCTAACCACTGTGCCACCCAGGGTAACAAATGGCAGATTATTTTTCTCGTTTCACTGCGCAGTTGGCCCCTCAGCTTCCTGATGAGTAGAATTTCAACAATTGATCGGCTGACTCCTGTCTATGGGCAATACGGTTGATTCTTCCTTCCTCAATTCAGGACAGATGACCGATAGCAATCTAGTGAATGACGCCCACACTCGTCATTCACTGGTACAACCTAAACACAACTCAATATTATGTATCTGTAAAAATCAACCTGTGCTGAGTTAGCATGTTTCACTTGGAGTAGTAATAGTGGAACTACAATTGAGCAGTCTTGTGGAATTCATGTGGAATGGAGAGAATGATTCAGCATCAATCTCTTTCAAATACTGTCAAAAGGAAATGCAAGGATTCACATTCATATCGAGCCTTTCATAACTTTAGGATCTTCCAAATCTGTGTCCGAAGCTACATCCACTACAACTCTCACCAAGTTTTACAAATCCACAATACGAAGCATTCTTTCTGGTTAGATCACAGCATGGTATGGCTCCTGCTCAGTCCAAGATCATAAGAAACTACAAAGAGTCGTGAGCAAAGTCCATCACTCAAACCAGCCTCCCATCCATTGACTCTGTCTACACTTCCCACTCTCTCGGAAAAGTAGCCAGCATAATTAAGGACTCCATGCACCTCAAACATTCTCTCTTCCACCTTTTTCTCTCAGAAAAAAGATACAAAACTCTGAGGTCACGTTCCAAGAACAGCTTCTTCCCTGCTGCCATTAGACTTTTGAATGGACCTACCTTGCATTTAGTTGATTTTGCTCTGCACTCTAGCTATGACTGTAACACTACATTCTGTACTCTCTACTTTCCGTCTCTATGAACCGTGTGCTTTGTCTGCATAGTGTGCATGGAACAAAACTTTTCACTGGATACTAATTCATGTGACAATAATAAATCAAATCAAATCAAAAGCCCTTTACAACTTTTTGAACTATATGATTGATGTAAAATATGAAATGTGCCAGACATTTTGTGTAGGTCTCACAAACAGCAACAGGATGATGATCAGATGCTCTGTTTTTGATAACGTTTTTTGAGGAATAAAAATAACGTTAACCGGGCCAGAGGACCTTCTGAAAGATCAGGTGCAACTTCAGTTTAATGTTTCATCTGAAAAACATAGAGAATAGAAAATAGAAGCAGGAGTAAGCCATCTGGCCCTTCGACCCTGCTCCATCATTCATTTTGAATGTGGCTGTTCATCAAATTCCATATCCTGATCCTTCTCCTCCCAAAACAGCATTCCTGTTGTGCAGGAAATGAGTACCACATGAGCCAGATTCAAATATCTATTGATCTTTGTTATTTGCTTTCTGTGCGTATCAATTTTATCTGAGCTGGGAGATCGGGTATTCGATTCTGTGTGGGTGAAGGCAGGAAATAACAATGAGAAGAAAGCATTGATAGGAGCGTTTGTTGTCGTCCTAAAAGTAGCTATATTGCTGAAGACAGTATGCACCAAGAGGTAAGAGCAGCTTATAAGTACTTATGTAATGCAATATTCATGGAGACTTTAACCTTCATATAGACGAGGCAAGCCTGATGGGCAAAAGTAAATTGGAAGATAAAATCACGGAATGTATTCAAGCCAATTCCTGTAGAGCACACATGGTAAAATGCAACAAGGAAAGCCCTGTTCTGACTTTCTGTTACTGAGACAGGGTTAGTTAATGATCTCCATAGTAAGGGATCATTTTGGGGCAGAGTGATCACATTACAATAAAATTTCACATTGAATTGAAGAGTGATGTATTTAAGTTTATGACTTAAATACATCTAATTGCATTAGGTAGGCTGGATGTCTTTTTAAAATTCATTCATACAGGATGCCAACATTACTGGCAAGGCTAGCGTTTATTGTCGAGCTGCCTTTGAGACAGTGTGAGCTCTCACCTTGAATTGTTGTGGTCCTTGTAGTGTTGGTACACCAACAGTGCTATTCTGGAGGAAATTCTAGGATATTGATCCAGTGATGATGAAGGATCAGTGATATACAAAGAAAATTTCAGCATAGGAACAGGCCCTTTGGCCCTCCAAGCTTACACTGACCATGCTGCCCGACTGAACTAAAACCCCCTACCCTTCCGGGTATCCCTCTATTTCTATCCTATTCATGTATTTGTCCAGACATTCCTTAAAACTCATTATCGTATCTGCTTCCACTATCTCCCCCGGCAGCGAGCTCTGGGCAGCCACCACCCTCTTGTGTAAAAAAAAAACATGCCTCGTACGTCTCCTTTAAATCTTGCCCCTCACATCTTAAACTTATGCCCTCTATAATTGACTCTTTCGCATTGGAAAAAGCTTCTAACTATCCACTCTGTCCGTGCCCTTCATAATTTTGTAGACTTCTGTCAGGTTGTCCCTCAACTTCCGTGGCTTCTGTGAGAACAAACCAAGTTTCTCCAACCTCTCCTCGTAGCTAATGCCCTCCATGCCAGGTAATATCCTGGTACATCTTTTCTCCAAAGTCTCCACATTCTTCAGATAGTCTGGTAAGGTGGTGAATGGGGTGGCAATTAAATGGTTGTTCCTCTTAGATGGTGTTGATCTTGAGTTATACTCATAAAGTCATAAGGAATATCCAGGCATTTAGGAGAGTATTTCATAATATTCCTGATTTTTGCCATGTAGATCATGGGAAAACATTTGGCAGTCAAGAGGTGAATTACTCACTGCACAATATCCAGATTCTGATTTGCTTTTGAAGCCACAGTATGTATGTTTTTGGTCCAGTTAGTTTCTGGTCAATTGTGACCATCAGGATGTTCTCGAGTAATACCATTGAATGTCATGCAGAGGTGGTTAATCTGTCTTGTTGAAGATGATAGTTACCTGGCACTTATGTGGCGCAAATATTATTTGCCACTTATCAACCAAAGCTCGAAGGTTGTCCAAGTATGCATGTGGGACTGCTTCATTAGCTGGGGAACTGTGAATGAAACTGAACACTGTGCAAATGTCCTTCTGACCTTATGATGGAGGAAAGTTGGAATGGTTAGGCCGAGGATATTTTTATGATGAATTCCTGAAGTGATATTCTGGGGCTAGGTTGATTGGCCATCAACAGGCATTGCCCTTTGTGCTCAGTCGGCTCCAGCCAGTGGACAGCTTTCCCTAGTTTCCATTCATTTCAATTTTACTAGGGCAACTTGAAGCCACACTCAGACAAGTGCTACCTGATGCCAAGGCTTGCTCTCACCTGGCCTCTGCAATTCAGCTCTTTAATCATGTTTAGACCTAGGCTGTAATGACATTTGGAGCCGAGTGACCCAGGTGGAACCCAGACTGAACAATAGTGAGCTGGTTATTGTTAATGATTGTTGTGGCACACAAGCACTGGTGTTTGGTACTGGTGCTTCACAGTGCCAGGGACCTGGGTTTAATTCCTGGCTTGAGTTACTGTGTGTGCAGAGTTTGCATGTTCTTCCCATGTCTACTTGGATTTCCTCCAGGTGCTCCAGTTTCTTCCCATAGTCCAAGAGATGTGCTAGTTAGGTGAATTGGTTGTGCTAAATTCTCCTTCAGTGTACTTGAACAGATGCAAAAGTGTGGCAACTAGGGGATTTTCACAGTAACTTAATTGCAGTGTTAATGTAAACCTATTTGTGACATTAATAAATGAACTTGAAACTTAATGCTTTTAACAGCAACCTCCAACACTTTGCTGAAATTCTGGGTAGATTGATGGATTGGCATTTCGTTGGATTGAATTTCATGGACTCATAGAATCCCTAAAGTGCAGAAGGAGACTACTCGCTCCATCAAACCTATACTGACAATGATCCTACCCTGGCCCCATTCCCGTGCTCCCGTATATTTATCTTAGCCTATCTCCCGATACTAAGAGACAATTTAACATGGCCAACCAACTAACCTGCATGTCTTTGGAGTGTAGGATGAAACCAGAGCACCTGGAGAAAACCCATGAGGACATGGGAGAACGTGCAAACTCCACCAGGTAGTGACCCAACCTGGGAATTGAACCCTGGTCGTTGGTGTTGTGAGGAAGCAGTGTCACCATGCCAACCACATTTGTTCTGCATTTTGTAAGATTGAAAGTTATAACTGTGGGTAAGAAATATAGAGAAACATTTAATAATTGTTCATATATTTTTGACTTGGAAAATGTGGGTCACCAAAGGCTAACTAAAGAGATTAAGGATAGTAGTAGATTAAAAGAAGAGACTTATAATGCTAAAAGATGCAGTAAGCTTAAAGGTTGGGAGAGTTTAGAAACCAACAAAGCATGGCCAAAATAGTGATGGAGGAAATAGAATTTGCAATGAGCAAGTAATTTAAAATAGATTTTAAACGCTTCTATGAGGAAAGTGCAGCATACCTTAAAGAGAAATTGTAATGGGGAATAGAAGGTAAGAAATTGATATTAATAAAGAAAAAGCACTGGAGCTATTAATAGAATTAAAAACTGATAGATACCACTGGATCTAATATCTACAACCACAGTTCTGGAAGACGTGACTGGGAAGATTATGGATGTGTTGGTTGTGATCTTTTAAAATTGCCTCGATTGTAGAATGAGACCAGTGGATTTGAAGTTAGTAAATGTAATGTCGCTATTCAAGAATTGAGAGAGAAAGAAAACAGCTGATCTAGGTGTCAGACTTTAGCAAAGGTTCGGAATCCATTAAGAATGTGTTAGCTGAGCGCTTAGAAATTAATATTATTAGCAGAGGCAGCCAAATTGGCTAAAGGACAAAAACAGAGATGGAATAAACAGGCCATTTTCAGGTTGGCTTTTACAAAGTGGGTTGCCACATTAATTAATCTTAGCAATTAATTGATTTTAGCAACTTACAATCTGTATTAATGCTTTGAAAAGAACAAATGTAATGTAGCCAACTTTGCTGATGGCACAAAGCTAGGTGAGAAAGTAAACTGTCAGAAGTCACACTATGTCTACAGGGGGAATTTATTGTATTATTATATTCTTATGGTGCAGAAGAGGTCATTTGACCCATCAAATCTGCACCGACTGTCCAACAGAGAGCATTTTACCCATGCCCACCACCCTGCCCTATCCCATGGCTAATCCACTTAAACTACACAGTAAGAGGCAATTTACAATGGTCAAACCTGTACCTTTTTGGACTAAAATAGCTTGAATGAGTATGCAAGAAATTGGTAGATAGAGTGAAATGCCTATTCATTTTCAAATACTGCACTCGCCTGATGAAGGAGCAGTGCTCTGAAAGCTCGTGCTACCAAATAAACCTATTGGACTTTAACCTGGTGTTGTGAGACTTCTTACTGTTCATTTAACATTGAAAAACAGATTTTTAAAAAATGATAGAAGCTATTAAGTACTAATGTTCAGGAGGATTTTGGTATCCTTGTACATAAAACATTAGGAGGTTAACATTACAGAGAAACCGATTAAGAAAGTAAATGGGTACATTTGGCCTTTTTGTAAGAGGTTGAATTGCAAAAGTAAAGAGATCTTTGTGAGACCATTCTTTGAGTGCTGTGTGGAATTTTGACCTCCATACTTAAGGATATACTTGCAACAAAGGTTCAGAGATTGATTCCTAGGATGAGAAAGTTGTCCTATGCGGAGACATTGTATAGAATGGGTTTCTGTTTGCTGGAGTTAAGGACAAGAGATGATCTCATAGAAACATGAAACTGAGAGGGATTGACAGGGTAAACACAGTGAGGCTATTCCCCCAGCTGGACTATCTAGAATTAGCGGTTTATAATCTCAGGATAAGGGGTTGGCAAGTAGGACTGAGGTGAGTAGAAATGTCTAAACCTGGATAAATCTTTGGAATTTTCTGATGCTGCGGCCCAGTGGCACAATGGTTAGCACTGCTGCCTTAGCACCAGGGAGCCAGCTTCAATTCTTGGCTTCGGTCTCTTTGTGGAGTTTACGTGTTCTCCCCATGTTTGCATGGATTTCCACAGTGTGCTCTGGTTTCCTCCCATAGTCCAGAGATGTGCAACTTAGGTTGATTGGCTATTGTAAATGGACCCTAATGTCTGGGGTTAGCAGGGTAATTGAGGGTTATGGGAACAGAGCCTGGGTGGGATTGTGGTCAGTACAGACTCAATGGACCAAAGATTTCCTTCTGTACTGTAGTGATTCTATGATACTTGTTCATTGAGTACATTGAATCCAAAGATGTGCAGGTTAGGTGGATTGGTTAGGCTAAATTGCCCCTTAGTGGCCCAAGATATGTAGATTATATGGATTAGCTATGGAGAGGAGGGATAAGGGTGGGGCTGAGGGCTGGGTAAGATGCTGTGTCAGGGAGCCGATGCAAACTCTGTGAGCCAAATGGCCTCTTTTGCACTGTGGGGATTTTATGATACAGTATTCAGCAGTTGATAGACTTTTGGAATCTAGAGATATGGAGTCTGCTGGGAAAGTGGAGTTGCGATAAGCCAACCATGATCTTATTGAATGGTGAAATGGGCCTGGGGGGAGGAGTGTTGGTGGGGGGTGAGCAGAGGTTGAGAGGAGTCCTTCTGATTTACACTAGGAGGTTTGTGTTTTTACCTGTGTTGGCTACATTGCCTTGAGAGTCTTGTGCTCTAAACTTGTGCAGCTAGTCTGTTATCTGAAATCCCATTCAACACTCCCTTCTGTAAAGAGAATGCAGTTGTTTAATAAAAGCTTTCAGTGGGTGTTGGGATGAGGTTAGATATAAATGACAGGTTGCAAAGGTTAAGGTGCTTAGTGTTAAAGGAACTGATTGGGGGATATAAACCTTTTCTGTGAGTTTTAAGGAGATATTTAATCCAGTGTCGTGTGCCCCTTGTTGAGTCTTTGCAACATGCTTTCGATAACAATGGAACTGTAAACGAGAAAAATTCTTTTGGAATGTAGGATTTAATGGATTAAGATTACCATCAGAGTAGAATACAATCTTTACATTTCACAAATTCAGAGTCCCTCAGAGAGGCCAGTGTTGCTGATACAGCGACATTGGGCTTTATAGACCAATAGGATTATATAGATTCCTAATCCCCCTGCTGTGTTGTACAAAAATACAAGGACCACAGGGAAAGAGGAAGGGAGTGTGTCTAATTGGATTGCTTTTTCAAAAAGGCACTGTGGCTTCCTCCTGTGCTGCTTGCTTCCATAAAGCATGCAGGAAGGGGAAGCAGATTAGTTATTGTGCGCTATAAATTCCTGTCACCTCCCACCCAATAACAGACTGACAATGTTTGGTCTGTTTACCATGCAGTTTTATTCACTTATCAGATGGTGTTCACTCACCCGGAATTTGAACTAAAATATCATCTTTGTGCATCGGTAACACGTTATTACCATTCACAATGTTTATACCTGTTGCTATCCTCTAACCTGAAAGCAGAAAGAAAAATCCTGAAATGCTGTTGGGATATTTAGCTAAATGCATACGGATGCGACGGTCTGAGAGGGATGAGAATTTGAGGTTTTTAATTCACTGAATGGGAATGCCTACACAATATATGTTATTTCAATGATGCTGCAACATGTTAGAACCCAGTGCATTGGCATTTGTCCCACTTATGCTTCTGGGCATAATTCAGAGCACCTTTGCAGATTTAGAAATAATCACGTATAATTTTTTTTCCAAGGTATGACTGTGACCTTTATTTTTCATGGTGCGGAGATGCAGGGGTGGGCACAGTAAGAAGTCTCACAACGTCAGGTTAAAGTTCAACAGGTTTATTTGGAATTACAAGTCTTCGGAACACTGTTTCCCAGATGAAGAGCAGCACTTCAATAGCTCATGATTCCAAATAAACCTGTTGGACTTTAACCTGGTGTTGTGAGACTTATTATTTTTCCAGTGGAAGGTGAGCAAAGAGTGCTTTCAAGCCTTAATGAGATAAAAATCTGAATATCCTGAAAACAGGAGGTGAAGCAGGATCTCTGGAGAATAACATTAGCATTTCCCGGTGATGGGAACTAGACAAAGTCTGGGAGTTTTGACAATTTTTAAGCAAGGCACTAAAGAAAAGTGGGGGTTAGAGTGGTCAGGAAGAACAATGGGGAAGGTCTGAGACTGGTTGGAGAGCCAGATTGATTAAATGATCATTTGGGATGATGGTGCAAGGCAAAAGAGTTGGTAATGGGAGAAGTCAAGAAATCAAAGATGAGTCCAGAGGAGGTTCAAATGGTTACACCAGAATGACATAAGGAGGAGGAAACTGTGGAACATCTGGCATAGTGAAGGAGGCTTCCATGTCTTTAAGTGTGGTGTAGAGAACTGGATAGATCCCAGGATTGTGGACCATCCTGCTGGCTCAGTACTGATATGGAATTGTCACCCCAAACACCCCTTTTGTTCAAGAAGGGGAAGAGAGACCTTCCAGGGAATTATAGGCCAGTGAGTCTTGCTTCTGTTGTGGGCAAAGTATTGGAGAGAATTATTAGGGATAGGATTTATAGTTATTTAGAGAGAAATGAATTGATTGGGGATAGTCAGCATGGTTTTGTGAAGGGTAGGTCGTGCCTTACTAACCTCATTGAGTTTTTTGAAAAAGTGACCAAAGAGGTGGATGGGGGTAAGGCGGTTGATGTGGTATATATGGACTTTAGTAAGGCGTTTGATAAGGTGGCCCATGGAAGACTTCTGCAGAAAATGCAGATGTATGGGATAGAGGGTGATTTAGCTAATTGGGTTAGGAATTGGCTAGCAGATAGAAGACAGAGGGTGGTGGTTGATGGGAGATATTCATCGTGGAGTTCGGTGACAAGTGGTGTACCTCAGGGGTCTGTTTTGGGGCCCCTGCTGTTTGTAATTTTTATAAATGATCTGGATGAGGGTATTGAAGGATGGATTAGTAAATTTGCAGATGACACTAAAGTCGGTGGAGTGGTAGATAGTGAAGAGGGGTGTTATAGTTTGCAGAGAGACTTGGACAAGTTGCAGAGCTGGGCCGAGAGGTGGCAAATGGAGTTTAATGTGGAAAAGTGTGAGGTAATGCACTATGGCAGGAATAATAAATGTGTAGAGTATAGGGCTAATGGTAGGATTCTTAGTAGTCTTGATGAACAGAGGGATCTTGGTGTGTATGTGCATAGATCCCTGAAAGTAGGCAGTCAAGTCGAGAAGGTTGTTAAGAAGGCATATGGAGTCTTAGCTTTTATTGGTAGGGGGATTGAATTTCGGAGCCGCAACGTCATGTTGCAACTGTACAAAACTCTAGTGCGGCCGCACTTGGAGTATTGTGTGCAGTTCTGGTCCCCACATTATAAGAAAGATGTGGAGGCATTGGAGAGGGTACAGAGGAGGTTTACCAGGATGTTGCCTGGTATGGAGGGCAGGTCCTATGAAGAGAGGCTGAAGGATTTGAGGTTGTTTTCGTTAGAAAGGAGGCGGCTAAGAGGGGATCTTATTGAAGCATATAAGATGATTAGAGGTTTAGATAGGGTGGACAGTGATAGCCTTTTTCCTAGGATGGAGAAAGCTAGCACGAGGGGACACAGCTTTAAATTAAGGGGTGATAGTTATAGGACGGATATCAGAGGTAGGTTCTTTACCCAAAGGGTGGTTCGGGAGTGGAATGCCCTGCCTGCAGCAGTTGTAGATGCGCCAAGTTTGGTGGCGTTTAAGAGGTTAGTTGATAAGTATATGGAAGAGAAGGGAATGGTTTAGTTTGGAGGGTCATTGCTTTTTACATTGGTTGGCGCAACATCGAAGGCCGAAGGGCCTGTTCTGTGCTGTAATGTTCTATGTTCTAACATTTCTTTCATTCCCAGTGTGGTTCTGGTGCAGTGATCACTACCAGCAACTGTCTTGGAGAAAATGGAGAGTGGTGGTTATGATAGTTCATTAAACTCAACCTTAAGGACCAAGGGCTGTACAGTGGCTAATAGAAAATCTTCTAACTCTGTGACTTTACTGCGTGCAAATTGGTTGCTCATTGCCCACATTACCACAGTGACCATACTTGAAAAACACTTTGTTGGCTGAAAAATGCTTTGGTGAATCCTGAGATGTTATATAAATACAAATATTCTTTGTTTTAGTTGAAGCCGTGTTTTTTTGTTGGTGGCAAATACAATCATAAAAAGTCCCAGAAGTTAGAGGCTGGCATTGTGAATTGTCTTGAGTAAGTTTTTCCCAAGCCTACATGTAATATCTTCCCTGCTCACCTGTACTGAACTCTTGCATTACCATAGGAAGAGACGAGATAGACTCAAAGTGTGAGATAAACATTTGTCCATTATTAAAAATTTATGCATGAGATATAGATATTGCTGGCTGACCAGCATTTATTGTCATTCTTAGTTTCCCTTGGAGGTTGCTGTGGCTCTAGAATCACATGTAGGCAGAAGGATGGCAGATTTCCTTCCCTAAAGGACATTAGTGAATTTTCCAACAATCGATAACAGTTTCATGGTTATCAGTAGATTCTTAATTTCATATAATTTTTTTATTGAATTCAAACTCCACCATCTGCCATAGTGGGATTTGAACCCATGTCCCCAGAACATCAGCTGAGTTTCTGGATTAAACAGTCTAGTGATAATATCACTGAGCATCATTTCCCCTGGTGTGTTGCTGTACAACCCAGCAAATGAAGGAAACGGTTAAAGACTGGTTTGTGTTACAGAAGGGCTGCTATATATAAAGAGAGCTTTTGTCTTAGTGTCGTCTTCCATTTAGATTCATTGACTGACAGTCACATCATTGTGAAATTACACTTCCTTGCTCCATAACAACCACTCAAAACTGTTTTGACAGTTTTATGTACATATTATGTCTGTATATAAATAATTTACATTAACTAATGCAATTGAATGCTCTGAATCCTTGAAGTACACAGCTAATGGAAATATCAAAACTTGACTTCTCTCAGGATATAATTCTGTTGGGAACCAGGGAAACAAATGCACATGCAGTCATAAGAAAATGAATTTAAATCAGTGTAGTTACAGTAATCAATATTACTCAATGTTACATTTCTACAAGTGAGCTTTTGTTGGCAATGATTTCACATGGGACTACAGTGGTCTTCCCACTCTAAAATCTACATTCATGCTCTAAAGCATAGCAGCACACTGGGCTCATGTTTTATGAGGAGGTTTAGTGTGTGCCAAGTAGTATCTTATGGTGTTAACATTTTAGTCATTCGGCTATATGACCAGTTTTGTCAGTTTCTTGGTGCATTGTCAATGTTATTAGTTTACCAATTTATATGCTTGAAATCTGGGTTATGAATTTATCAGTTTAATATTCTTCTCAATCCATCATGCAAACCAACCTTCCATCCATTTATTATGTCTACACTTCCTGTTGTCTTGGCAAAATACCACACGCACCCAGGCATTCTCTCTTCCATCTTCTTCCGTCAGGAAAAAGATACGGAAGTCTGAGGTCACGTACCAACTGACTCTCAAACAGCTTCTTTGCTGCTGCTGTCAGACTTTTGAATGGACTTACCTTGCATTAAGTTGACCTGGCTCTACACTCTAGCTATGACTGTAAAACTACATTCTACATTCTCTCATTTCCTCCTCTATGAATGGTATGTTTTATCTGTATAGTGCACAAGAAACAAATACTTTTCACTGTATGTTAACACTATGTTCACTCTATGTAATGTTCACTGTATGTGATAATAAATCGAATAAAATATTCTGCTACCTAGGTTACTAGATTACCGGTTTAATATTCTGCTACCTGGGTTACCAGTTTACCAGTTTAATTTTCTACTATCTGCTATCGGGGGGCACAGTGGTTACCACTGCTGCCTCTCAGCGTCAGGAACCTGGGTTCAAATCTGGTGTCAGGTGACTGTTGTATGAGTTTATTTCCTCCCACTGTCCAAAGATGTGTGGGTTAGGTTGGCCGTGCTAAATTGACCCTTAGTGCTCCAAGATGTGTAGATTAAGGGGATTAGCAGGGTAAATACGGAGGGTTACAGGGATAGGAACTGGGTAGGATTGTTGTTGGTGCAGGTCCAATGGATCGAATGGTCTTGTTCTGCACTGTAGGGATTCTATGAATCTGTCTAGGTCACTAGTTTACCAGTTTGCAGGCTTGATCTTCTTGCAACAGTTGGCTATCTCTGCCACGATTACGATCTGGTCTTTTTAAGTGTTTGGTTTAAACTGGACAGCGAGAGTCGGTTTTTTTAAATATCAAGTCATCTTATCAACTTACATTAACAAATTGCATTTATATAAACATGTAAAATAGGGCAGAAGTAGGCCATACAGCCACTTGAGCCCATTTGATAAGATTATGACTATCTGTTTGTGTTTGTGAGTTCTCATCTACCCTCGGTAATCCTTTTCCTAAAACGAATCCATCGACTTCTGCCTTAAAGATACGCAATGACCCCACCTCCAATGACTTCAGAAGCAGCGAGTTCCACAATTGCAATACCCTGTGAAAAAGAAACATTCTGCACATACGGGTGGACCCTAAATTTAAAACTGTATCCCTGGACTGACCTCCAAGAGGAAACACCCTTTACACATCTGGGAAACTGCTGGAGAAAGCTCAGAAGGAGAAAATCTATCTCCCTTTGCAGAGGCAGGATTTGATCAGGGATTGTCAGCAAGGGTTTGTCAGAAGGAGGTTATGCCTGACAGCTTTGAATTATTCGTGTGTAGATGAGAGTAGTGCAGTCAGAGACAGATGTACAGTTGGTGGGGCTTCATGCTCGCAGGTATGAATAATTGCTGAAATCCAAACTCAGCTCTTGTCAAAATGATGGTAAAGGTGATCAATATTGCCACGTGTGCGTCTATTTTATTCATTTGTGGGACATGGGCGTCGCTGGCTGGCCAGCATTTGTTGCCCATCCCTAGTTGCCCTTGTTCAGAGGGCAGTTGAGAGTCAACCACATTGCTGTGGCTTGGGAATTGAACCCTGGTCTCTGGTGCTGTGCCAGAGCTAACTGTGCCAAAATACTAACTACTGTGCCACCATGCTACTCTTAGGGTAGGAGCAAATACTCTAAGCAACAAAATGCATACACTGCCATTCAGTATATCTCACAGAGTTACATTCAGTTTCAAAATTAAAAGGCAATTCCTTCCTTTCACAAAATCAAAGAAGCTATTTCCATAAATTGACAGTGTCCCATGAGTCCAAATCTAATATCTGGTGTCTTTAACTCTCACAGAGACTAGTGGCATCAAAACAGCTTGAATCCCAAAGGGCACAGCTTGAACCAATAAGAAATCAGGCCATTTTGGATAAACTCATGAAATATAAGTCTGAATCAGTCAGTCATAACAGATTAAGGTAACATTTAGCTAACAGTGAAATTAGGTTTGGGAGAGTGAAGAGTGAGCCACCAGCCAAGATTTCAGATTTGGAGAAGTGAAGGGATAATTGATGATTGAAATTTGGGCAGAATTGTTAATTGCTAAAATTATAGTTGGGGGGGGTCTTTAAAAGATATTTGGTGCAGGCTATACATAGTTCTGAAGGCCGACTTGAGTAATTAAACAACCTAAGTCATCAAGAGAAGTGAAAAATGGGGTGGGGGGATGTGGTTGGTTGCAGACTTGCAGGAGGGAGTGTGTGAGGACTGGATTGAATGAAGGGAGAGTGTATGAGCATCGGTTTGCATGGAGGGGAAGTGTGTGATGGGATTGGGGCTCAATGAGATAGGGGTCCATTGGGAGGGAGTGTGTGTGATGGGGTTGGGTGCCCATGGGGTAGGAGAATGTATGATGGGGCTGGGGATCAATGGGGAAGGACTGTGTGTGATGATGTTGGGGATCAATGGGGAAGGACTGTGTGTGATGGGGTTGGTTGTCCATGGAGAAGGGAAGTGTGAGATGAGGTTAGCGGTCCATTGGGAGGAGAGTGGTCCATGGGGAATGAAAGTGTATGATGGTATTGGAGATCAATGGGGAAGGAGTGTGTGTGAGATGGGGTTGGGTGTCCAGGGGGGTAGAGTGTGTGATGGGGTTGGGGGTCCGTGGGGAGGGAGAGTTTGAGAGTGGCTTGGCTGTCCATGCAGAGGGAAAGTTGGTGAGTGGGTTGGATGTCCACGGGGAGGGAGAGTTTGTGAGAGAAAAATAATGCAGAAAGAGAGTAGAGTGAAAATTGTTTGAAATCTATGATCAGAATCACCGCTTGTAATTTTATCAGGTCCCGACATCAGCCTTCTCTGCGCTGAAGAAAATAACCCAAGCCTATCCCCTGCCCCTCTTCGTATCTCAACTGCTCCATCCCAAGGTAATATCCTGCAGAATCTCCACTGCACCCACTCCAACGAAATCACATTCTTCCTATATTGAGGAGACCAGAACTGCACTCAGTATTGCAGCTGCAGCTGTACCAAAATTTTGTACAGTTATTTACCATTTAAGTCATACTCTGTTTTTTCATTCTTCCTGCCAATGTGAACAAGTTCATCTTTCCCATATTACACTTCATGAGTGAGATTTTGTCCATTCACTCAATCTATCTATAATCTGTCTGCAAGCTCCTAATGTTTTCTTTGCAACATACTTTCCTACCTGTCATTTGCAAAGTTAGCCACCAGCCTTCAGTCCCCTCATCTAATCATTGATTCCAATTGTAAAAGTTTGAGGGACCAATGCAGACCCCTGCCGGACTCTACTGGGACTCCAGCTTGGGTCACTATCTGTGTGGAGTCTGCAAGTTCTTCCCTGTGTTTGCTTGGATTTCCTCTGGGTGTTCCAGTTTCCTCCCAGTCTGAAAAATGTGTAGATTAGATGTGTTGACCATGATAAATTCTCCCTCAACATACCCGAATAGGTGCTGGAGTGTGGCGACTAGGGGATTTTCACGGTAACTTCATTGCAGTGTTAATATAAGCCTATTTGTAACACTGATAAATAAACTTAGACTTGTCAAATCAGACTTACGGAGCACCTTTACTGTAGAAAAAGATCCCACGGTACTGCACAGAAGTGGAATGAAACAGAAACTGGACTCTGAACCAAAGAAAATGATATTGGGAAGAATAACTAAAAGCTTGGTTAATGAGGTACGTTGTGAGAAGAAATTAAAGAGAGAAACAGAGATCCCAGTGGCTTCTGGTTGCATTCTGTAATATGGAGACATTGGATATTAAAGTTATTAATATCCAGTTAATGAATTGACATTGTTGGTAAAATCCAGACCAAGATTTATAGTGTATGGTGGCATTGGCCATCTCTATTTGATGGTCTCTTTGCTTTTATTATGCTTGGCCAATGTCATAAACACACTTATTTATTTAGCTAAAAGTGTATAATTTCTTTCCCAACTGAATTTATTCTTCTGTGTTTTACTTCAGCGTTGAGTGAGACCCAAGTCAGATACACACTGAGAAAACGTGCCCTGCTTTCCCCAGCACGTCTGTAAGCCATTAAGATGCCACCACCGTCAGACATCGTGAAGGTGGCCATTGAATGGCCTGGTGCTTTCCCGAAATTGATGGAGATTGACCAGGTAAGAACAGAGCAACAGATTTCAAAATACAAAATTGATGCAAACTTTCATGCTAAGCTGTTCACATTGGCTTGGATTCAGCTCATCAAAAGGTTGACTGGGCCAAATCTGGAGCATGAATAACAAGAACAAGTGGAGAGAATGGGCCATGTGCCCGTGATCAGAGCAGTATGGAACCTGCCACAAACTCAAGGTTGGCTGCCAGCCAAGGCTATAACTCTGTCAAAAGAACTGAGTAAACAAGCTGATGGTGACATCTCAAACTGGATCGGTGCCACAGATGTTCAGTGGTAGTTCTCTGTCTTCTATTCCCAGCTTGGTTGACTGAAATGGTGAGTGAGTGAGTGACTGGTGTCTATGCTCAACATTAACTAACAGGTTGAGATAGTCAGAGAGCCACTGGAGTCATTGGATTTAGATGATTGGTTGGGAAGAAAATGGCTGATAAAAATATATAAGGGACGGACAGTTTAATAAATTGTTGAAGCTCCATGAAATGTAATTTTTAAAAAATAATTTTCTGTTATTATTGCAGAAAAAGCCTTTGGCTTCGATTATACGGGAAGTCTGTGATGGGTAAGTGTTTCCTTGTATTCAAAATGTTTGGCTAGAGATTTCTGTCACAGCTTAACTATGATGAGAAAAAAGAACTTTTTATTTATTTATGGGATGTGAGCGTTGCTGTCTGGGCCAGCATTTATTGCCCATCCCTGAGGGCATTTAAGAGTCAATCACATTGCTCTGGATCCAGAGTCCCATGCAGGCCAGATCATGTAAGGAAGACAGATTTCCTTCTCTAAAGAAAATTAGTGAGCCAGATGGGGTTTTACGGCAATTGTTTCATGGTCATCATTAGACTTTTAATTCCAGATTTTGATTGAATTCACATTTAACCATCTGCCATAGTGAGATTTGAACTTGGGTCACCGCAACATTACCCTGGGTCTCTGAATTACTAGTCCAGCAACAATACCCCTGTGCCACTGTCTCCTACATATATGCTGTTATAACATAGGAAGTCACATGCTTAGAACTAAACCAGAGATATGCTAGCACAATTGTTTTCTTGACCTTTGCAGTTTTGGTTGTCATAGAGATTTGCAGTTATGATTTTCCTGTTTCATTATCTTGGTTACAATGAAGAAGAGTGGGAAATCCATAAGAGTTTTCTTTGCATTTGGCTGAACCACGTAACTGGCAGTGAATCTGGGAACAGATTGCTGGACTTGTTTGGGAGGAATTCTACCACCTCTCCTGCCATGGAATCAGAGCAGGCGGAGGTCCGACAATGGAAAATTCTGTTGAATTCGGGCAGGAATTTCCAGTCTCGCCCAAGTGAGGCCGTAAAATTCCACCCATCACCTTGGGAGGTGGAAAAAATATATACTTTCAAATGCAAGGAGATGAGAAACCAAGGATCATGAAGAAGGTTCAGAGAGAAGAGCCGGTGAACTATAAAACACACATTAATTAACTTTATTTCAGTGAGGCAAATTGACAGAAAGGGGATCAAGGAAAATTAGGACAAATTAGTTTTTAAATATGCAAAATCTATTTGATTTTGTATTTCTTGACAGAAATCATGTAGAGTCAGACGGTGAAAGGTATCTTTGCAACATTGGACATTTCTCCAAGTTAAAATATTTAAACTGTCGCAATCAGCCTCTACTACGGTCAATACCAGTTTCAGTTTTGGCAATCATTTCCTGTCAAAATATATTGAATTGCCAGTTCAAATCTACATGTTGCCAGAACTCAAAGTGATGCCAATCTTCATCTCCAGGGAATCTTTTATTGTGAAATCATTAATTTTCTCTCATTAAAAACGATCAGGGCTGAAATAGCCTGTTCCTTTGCTGTTCCCATCCTGCTTTTCTCGAATAGTACGAGGTGGTGAGGGTGGTTACACTTCTGCTCACCAAATCCACTGGGACCTTTCCAGAATTTTGGGTCTGATCTCAAACAGTACACAAAAGAGATAGCGAGTCTGGTGACGACAATAATCTCTCCCTCAATGTCAACAAAGTGAAGGAGATAGTCATCGACTTCAGGAAGCAGAGTGGAGGACTCTGTTTATGTCAATGAGGATGAAGTACGAGTAGTCAAGAACTTCAAGATTTTAGGTGTCCAGATTATCAACTAACTGTCTGCGACCCTCCATGCTGATACCATAGTCAAGAAAGCCCACCAATGCCTCTTAATTTTTCAGAGGCTAAGGAAATTTAGCATGTGTACCCGAACGGGTGCTGGAGTGTGGCGAATAGGGGATTTTCACAGTAGAAATAATCGGACATGTTTATTTTTATTTCTGTCATCAATTTGTGTGTTTTTGTTTTACGTGCATTCAGGTAAAGAACCTTCAATATTATTGTTCTAGTATTTTTCTTTGCCCTTGCCCTGATTCCTGGTGCACTCTTATATTCCAAAGCTCTGTTTTTTCCCTTGTCACCCACTGATTAGCATAATCCATGTCGCCACCCTGCACTGCTGCTTTGTCCTTTCTCTTTAACTTTCTAAATGGAATCCTTACTAAAGGAGAGAATAGAAGATGTAGAAATGAGAATACGTAGTCAGCATGGATTTCAAAGGGGAAAATCTTGCTGGATCAATCTTTATTGAATTTCTTTAGGGATGTTACAGAGAGAGCGGACAATAGTAATGCGGTGGTTGTAATTTATCTCAATTTTCAAAAGGCCTTTGACATGGTGACCTAAAATAAACTCATGAATAAGGTCAGAGAGCACAGAGGCAGGAGACAAGTGGCAGAATGGATTCAGGACAGAAAGCAGCATGTCAGAATAAAGTTATTCAAAGCAGCAGCAGGATCACTGTTGTGCACATTTCACATGAACATTTTGGACTTTGGAATCAACAACTTAATTTCTAAGTTTGGGGGCTGACACCAAATTACCCGAGAGAATCAATACTGCGGAGGACCGCAAAAGATTACAAGAGGACGTTAATAAACATGCAGTCCAGATGGGCAGCAGAAGAACAAGATCTCAGAATCTTAAGTGCATCAGTCAGTGAAAATTACACCACAGGTTAGCAACGCCACACAAAAAAAAGGAAACCGAACACCAGACTCTCTTTCCACAGAAACAGAGATGAAAAATAGGGATGTTATACTAAACCTATATTGAACGTTAGTTAAATCACACTTAAGAAGATTTGTGCAATTCTGTTTGCTACATTGCAGAAAAGAGGGGAGGCTGCAGTGAAGGTTTATAAGGATGGTATTGGAAATGCGTGGGTATACATGTCAGGAAAGGATTGACAGATTGGGTGTCTTTGCCTTTGGGGTCAGGGCAGGGAGCAGGGAGGGACAAGGTTGATGGTGAACTAATACAGGTTTTTAAAATTAGGAAATCTTTATCATAGAGTGAGAGAAAAAGTATTTCTTCTTGTAAAAAAGAGCCTAACTCGAGGGCATCAAGAAATCCACTACGGAATTTAAAAGAAACTTCTTCACTCAAAGAGTGGTGAGAATGTGGATCTGGTTAGCACAGGGAGTGGTTGAAGTGAATTGTATAGACGCATTTAAGTAGAGAGACAAGTGTACGAAGGAGAAGGGACTAGAAGGTAATGATGGTGGATTTAAATAGGAGGAGGTTTGAGTGGTTATAAACACCAACGTGGACTGGTTGGACTGAATGGCCTGTTACTGTGACATCTCTCCTATCTAAATTTCCCCTCATTTGAGCCCTCCCCCTGACTATTGAGCTCAAAGCCCTCCTTACAGCACCAGAACACTAGTCCCAATGCATAAACAGTGGATAATTCAGGAATCAGGGAGGTAAAGTTCAATGTAGGTGAGGCCTAGATGCTCTGAGTAAAATAGTTGTATGATTGTAACATTCATTTTATATATTGCTGCAGGACTGCAATCTGATCTGGTTATAATATTAACAGGAAATAATCTTACTTTTTTTCTTTTTAAATCAAGTTGGTCTCTGTCAGTCCCTGAAAACTTTGCTCTGCAGTATGCAGACGGCACAAACTTCTACATCACAGAGAAGGTAAGATTGGTGTATGTGTATATGTGTGTGTACACATGGGTATGTGTCTGCATGTCCGTGTGAGTGTCTGCATATGTGTACGTCTATGTTTCTGCGTGCATGTGCATGTGTATGTCGAATGCTTCATGTGCATCTGTGGATGCCTAGAAGAGCATTCTTAATTTATTTTTTTGAATTGAAAGGAATGATGCGAGGAACTAATAGGAGGTTGAAGAATTTCTAAGTAAAAATTATATTGTGTACTGTGACAGCATGAGATGCAGAGAGAGAGTGCAGAACCCCCAAGAGGTATGTGGGGCGTCTGGACAGAGGCAGACTTGGAGGATGTGCAAAGTCATAACGTAGACTTTGAACTTGTTGGTTGCAAATCTGTTTAGTGACTGGGACAAAACCCTGAATCAGGTTGTTCAGCCTTGGGTGGGGGGAGGGTTTCATGGAGTTGGGAAATGAATGAGTTACAGGATCTTAGTGAGATCTGTCACCCATTTACTGTGAATGACTGCTAAACCTAGTCTTTTGAGTTCGTTTAACAGCTGCGTTCACAGAATTGTGCGAATGTGACTCAACCAAATTTATTCCTGGAAAGATGAGGGACTGTGATTATACAAGGGCATTTTTAAATATTGGCTAACAATATTGTGTAGGGGCCACAAATGGTACACTTTGTTCTTGCCAGGCTGACTCAGATCCATTTATTGCACATTTACACACTTGTCCTTCACTGAAACCTGTCTTGGTTATTAGCTGCAGTCAGTGATGTCCTGGTGGGACTGATTCCTCTCCCTCTGTTTTCCACGATATTAACAAGAACAAGTTGCATTTGTACAACATTGGTAACAGAACAAAATGTCTCAAAGAACTTCACAGGAGCGTGTACTGACCAACATTTCACACTGAACTACCATATTAAGATAGAACATGAGGCAAAGATAGTAAGACTGTGTTACTCTTATACTCAAATTCTTTCCTAATAAAGGTTAAATAGCATTTGCCTTTCTAATTGCTTGCTGTACCTTTGTGTTAATTTATTGCAATTTATGTATTCTCCCTCTGAATATCAGCATTTCCCAATCAATCTCAATTTAAGAAACATTATGTCTTTCTATTTTTCCTAGCAGAGTGGGCATTTCAGCTACCATGTTCTTGCGCATGCACTTCACATGTCTACATATGTTTGTAGCCTCTTTATACCTTTGCATTTAACTTTGTATCATTAGCAAACTTGGATGTATTACATTTCCACCCGTCATTTAAGTAATTGATCTAGATTGTAAATAACCGAAAGCACCGAAAGAAGTCGCACAGCACCAGGTTAAAGTCCAACAAGTTTATTTGATAGCAGACGCCACTAGCTTTTGGAGCTTTGCCCCTTCGTCAGGTGAGTGGGGAGTTCTGATCACAAATGTATGAAGCATATAAAGGCATTTTCATATCATGCCCAAGCATACTTACCCACCAAATATTTATATATTATATAGAAGAGGGACAGCACAGTGATCAGCACTGCTGCCTCACGGCGCTAGGGACCCAGGTTCAAATCCTAGCTTCTTCATTTGTACGGAGTTTGCACATTCTCCCCATGTCTGTATGGGTTTCCTCCGGGTACTCTGGTTTCCTCGCACAAAGAACATGCTGGTGGACTGGCCGTGCTAAGTTGCTCCTTAGGGCCTAGTAGGGATCCTGTAATTCATGATGCCCCCCAGACATCTCAACACAGCCAAGTAAGTACTTATGAAGTGTAGTCAATGTTGTAATGTAGAAATCATTACAAACTTCCTAGAATTTTTCATTGGAGTATTCGTGTGCTAAGAGGCTTGTTAGACCCCAGTGTGGTTCTTTACTCCTCTTCTTGGTCCCACCCTTAGCTTTCTGCTCCAACTCTCCTGAATACCTCGATTGAACCCGCCTTCACCACACTTCCAGAGAGTGCATTCCACACCCGAAGCCCTCGTGGGAAAAAGGATTTCTTACATCACATTTGCTTCTTTTGAAAATTACTTTAATTTGTGCCATCTCATTCTTGATCCTTTAACCAGCAGGAATAATTTCTCCATTTCTACTCTGTCCGACCCTCTCATGATTTTTGAATATCTCTATCAAACCTGTAATTTTATAGTGAAAGTTCACTTTGGAGCATTGTCTGCACTGAAGGTAAATCTGACTGGAGGCTGCACTCTGCTGGTGAAAAAGGGAATTTCAGAAAATGTACTGAAGATATAAATTTAAAGTTCATTTATTAGTCATAAGTAAGGTTTACGTTAACACTACAGTGAATTTACAATGAAATTCCCCTAGTCACCACAGTCTGGTATCTGTTCAGTCCACCTAACCAGCATGTCTCTCAGACTGTGGGAGGAAACCGGAGCACTCAGAGGAAACCTTCACAGACATGGGGATAATGTGCAAACTCCCAAGCCAACAATCAAACCTGGATCCCTGGCGATGTGAGGCAGCAGTGCTAACCACTGTGCCACTATGCCAACCCCAAAGGTGAATGCACAGCCAGCAGGATTTGCATTAAATAATGAACAAAATACTTAATGAAGACTGTTGGGAATGTAATTATTCACATGCAGAAGTGTGAAATAGGGAACTGATGTTGTTCAGAAGCTCAAAATTTAAAACAAAACACATAGATTGTGTGGTGTCCTAATTAAGTGGTTACACCATTCTCAAAACTTTCAATAAAACCAAGGCATTACAGACAGCAGTTACAGAATGATGTAGAATTTACAGCATAGAACCTGTCTACTCAATCCAACTGGTCTGTGCCAGTGTAAATGCTACACACAGGCCTCTCCCATGTTACTTCACCTAAATCCATCTCCATATCCTTCTATTCATTTCTCCCTTATGTTTATCCAGCTTTTCTTAAATGGGTCTATGCCTTTTACCTCAGTGCCTCCTTGCAGTTGTGAGCCCTAGATTTCTCCCACTCTCTGACTATCTTCTATTTATATCCTTTATTTTATGAAAGCTTCAGAAAAATGTTTGTTTCTGTGGTGTTGTTCATGAAAGATTATGTTTGTCATTTCACAATATTTTGTAGCTCTTTTTTTCATCAGAGAGTGTTAAAGCTCCGAGTACTGATGGATCATCTCGAATCTACTCCACAGCCAGGGAACACCGATCTTTCATTCAGCCCACTTGGTCCATATTCCAAATGTTGACTGCCCTCTCAGGCAGATCCCAACAGCTCACCTGACCCATTCCCCTAAAGAGATACATAATAATACATAATAATAAGAACCATCTTTTCTTATCAAGTGCTTTCAGCAGAACCAGGAGCAGAGGGTCGAAGGGGGTGTCCCAAGATCTGGGATTAGATTGAGGAGATTTCTGATGGGGTCGTGAGACAGGGAGAAGTTTGGAATGGAATTCTGCCAGAATTCAAAGGCTTTACCATCGTTTTGGGGGCAAAGGGAATTAATTAAGGGATGTCCAAAAGGCCGGAGGAACAGAGAATTCACATTAAATTGGGTAAAGGACTGGGAGAGATTGTAGACATTGAGCTGGGAAGGAGTCATGGAGAAATTTAAAACTGGGGGCAGGATTTTAAATGAATCGTATTGGGAGGAGGGGGTCAGGTGGCAGAGTTTTGGCAATCTTGGAGTTTCTTAGGGTGAGTTTGGAGGCCTGGTGAAGCAGTCTTGGTGTCTTGAGTCTGGTGTCAAAGTGATTTGAGCTGTGTTGTGAAAGTAATGGTAAGGGGAATTGGAGAGGGAAGGAAGCAAGGTGGGAATCTCGGCCTAGGATTCCAAAAGGATGCTAAAGCCACAGGCATTTCCTTTGTGCGGGAGGTTGAATGAAATCATTGTTAGGGCCAAAGCCACCTTTTAATGTTTCCACTATGGAGCTAGAACATTATAGAACATGGAACGTTACAGTGCAGTACAGGCCCTTTGGCCCTCGATGTTGTGCTGACCAGTGGAAACAATCTAATGACCCTCTCACCTAAACTATTCCAATGTTTATCCATATGCCTATCCACTGACCATTTGAACGCCCTTAAAGTTGGTGAGTCCACAACTGCTGCAGGTAGGGCATTCCACGCCCTTACTACCGTCTGAGTAAAGAACTTACCTCTGATATCCGTCCTATAATTACCATCCCTTAATGTAAAGCTATGTCCCCTCGTGTTAGCCATTACCATCTGGGGAAAAAGACTCTCACTGTCTACCCTATCTAACCCTCTGATCATCTTGTATGCCTCAATTAGGTCACCTCTTAATCATCTTCTCTCTAATGAAAATAACCTTAAATCCCTCAGCTTTTCCTCATAAGACCTTCCCCCCCATACCAGGCAACATCCTGGTAAACCTCCTGTGTACCCTTTCCAATGCCTCTACGTCTTTCTTATAATGCGGCAACCAGAACTGTACGCAGTACTCCAAGTGCGGCCGCACCAGAGTTTTGTACAGTTGCGGCATGACCTCACAGCTCTGAAATTCAATCTCTCTATTTTAGATTGAAAATAACTAACAATACTGTACGCCTTCTTAACAACCTTATCAACCTGGGTGCCAACTTTCAGGGAGCTACGCGCATGTACACTGAGATCTCTCTGCTTGCCGACACTACCAAGAGTCCTTCCATTAGCCCTGTATTCTATACTCCTGTTACTCTTACCAAAGTGAAGGGTTGCATGCAATATGATTGTTAACTTAAATAATATTCATTATATGGTGGATGTCTTTGTTTTTTATTCATTATTGTATGATAGAACTTCAACTCTTCATTACATAAAGGCTGAAGGTTGCCACCTGGTGGTATAAATAGCGCTGTACACATATTTTGTTCCTTTAAGTACTTTAAGAATCTTTTATTATGTGACCATAGCAGCATGGATGTTTTGTATTATTCTTTGTTTCAACTTCAGAGTAGAAAGTTTAGATTGAGTCTCAATAGTTGCTCAATCACTGTTGTACCAATTGGTTTATTTCCTTATCATTAACATATATTTTTTATTTCACCTGTAAGAAATGCCTGCGAGTGGTGGAAGATCATTTTAGATACCCAGTGGCCCATAATTTTCCGGCTCCCCAGCATCGCGTTTGTGTGGGGGAGTACCCCAGTGAAATGCTGGGGAATCCCTCTGGGAAGTTCCCAGCTAACACTCCGACAATTGTCCAGAAGCGCTAAGCTCCCCTTCAGAACTTCAGATGGTTCGTCCAGTTTGACATCAGTAGTTCCTCTGAAAGAGGAGAAATAAAAGGACTTCCAATTTCTGTGTAACTGTTTTAAACACACAAACTGAGCCTTTAGCGGGCAGCCCCCACACGCTGGACTCCCTAACATCCCGCCTAATCAATCCTAGGGGATTCCCAATATCCCATCCCAATTTTTCCCCCCTCCTTCAATAGATTTCCCACTGCCCCACAATTTGTGGGTCCAATACTAAGTACAGCGCCCAAACCTGAGCCCATTCTCCCCAACCCACCTGACTGGACAAAACCCTCCTGACCTGCCAACTCCTATCCATTTACCTTTCCCCTGGCCTGTCAGATACACAGGGCCGTGTAAACCTACTGCCTTACAGCAACCAGAATGTTTGTGATCTCGGTCCCCTTTTTGACCATGAGCTGAGCTTCCTATTCCCATATTTGCTCTACTTCAGGGTTTCTCTAAGTGTTTCTCTAATGGTAGATTATCATATTGTTCTGTGTGAGACACTTCATTAGCAAGCATCACAGTTTGCTGCTATTGATTTACAGATTTATGTACTTTGATCTTAGTGTTTGTTCTTGGTGATGGTAATTATCAGTTAAGCTGAGCTGCCCCTAATCGTGAATAATTAGCAGTAAATCACTGATTAACAATGCAGACATGAGAAACAACTTTTCATGCAGTGAGTGGTTAGGATCTGGAGTGCACTTCCTGAGAGTGTGATGGAGGCAATTTCAATCGCGGTATTCACATTCAGTGCAGAAGGAGGCCATTTGGTCCACTGAATCTGCAGTGACTCTGACAGAGTGTCTTACCCAGACCCACTCCCTGTAAACCCCCCCCCCCGCAACATTTATTACGGCTAATCCATCTAACCCACACATCTTGGGACAATAAGGGGCCAATCCACCTAAACTGTACATCTTTGGAGCGTGGAAGGAATCCACAGGAATGTAAGAGGGAATTATATTATCTGAAAAGGAAGAGTGTGTACAGTTCCAGGGAGAAGTTGAGGGAACAACACCGCGTGAATTGCTCATTCAGAGAAGTGGCAGAAATACAATGGTCTAAACGTCGTCCTCCTGTACTGTAACAATTCTGTGATGCGGTGAACTGTTTCTACTAATTGTTGTAAGAAATCTGACAACCCCAGGTTACTGTGTTTACCCCAGTCCAACGCTGGCATCTCCATATCATGTCTACTAATTAGCATGGTTTTGGTCTGTTAATGCACTGAGTCATAGACTGTAAGCACTTCCTCTCACAGTGAGAAATTGCCATGATGCAGATAGGTATCCAATCCAAGAACATTAAAATTGATTGATGGGAAAAAGACAATCCAGTTGACCCTAAAATTATAGAGACAATGGTTAGAGCATAGGAGGAGGCCGTTGGCCCATCTTGTCCATGCCAGCTCTGTGCAACTGAACTAATTCCACCGGCCTGTCCTTTCCCAATAGCCCTGCTTTGAGGTTCTTTTTCAATTCTCTTTTGGAAGCCGTTATTGAATTTGCTTCTACCATCCTACCTGAAGGAGAACAAATATATGAGAGTCAGAGGCTCAGCTCATGGTCAAACAAGAGACCAAGGTCACAAGCGTTCTGGTTCAGCTTGACTCAGTGGAGGAACTTGGGGCAGCAGTAAGTGGAATGTGGAATCAGTGGTAATTCTGAACTGGTCTCAAACTTCCTAATTACTCACACAGAAGCCTCCCTTTACAAACAAACCCTTTGCTCCAGTTATCCTGAACAATGTGATCTAATCACTGGGTAAACAGGAGCTGTAGATTATGGTTGCTGAAAAGGAATTTCTCTGCAGTATTGGCTGAAAGACTGATGCTCTGAGAGATGGCACTGGAGTGGGGCAACTTGTGAACTATTCCCAGCATACTCTCGAATTCTATCTTTTACTCTCTCGTTTTATGCTTTTAAAACTGCACTCTAACTCTTTTAAACTTTCCAATAATGTTACACCCTAATTACGACTGTAATATGACATTCTGTGCTCTCTTCTTTCCTATGTACTCTGTGAACCATATGTTTTCTCTGTATAATGCATAAGACACAATATTTTTCACCATATCCCAATACGTATAACAAATCAATAAAATAACTAAGTAAAGAAGGTTTTCCTCATGTCATCAGTTTTTGGCCGTATTATTTTACAGCAGTAACGGAATTGTTGACCAATCATAGCAGGCAACCTTGACCAGTTAATCTGCATCTGATCCAGACAGAATCATAGAAACTCTACAGTGCAGAAAGGAGACATTTTGTCCATCGAGTCTACAACGACCACAATCCCACCCTGTCCTTACCCTCATATCCCTATATATTTTACCCACTAATCCCTCTAACCTTCGCATCTCAGGACACTAAGGGGCAATTCTAGCATGGCCAATCAACCTAATCCGCACACCTTTGGACTGTGAGAGGAAACCCACGCAGACACGCGGAGAATGTGCAAACTCCACACAGACAGTGACCCAAGCCAGGAATCGAACCCAGATCCGTGGAGCTGTGAAGCAGCAGTGTTAACCACTGTGCTATCTTGCCACCCTGGAGATGAGCAGAACCTCCAGTAGTGGAGAACATTGGAAGTTATAGTTTCCAGCATTTGGTTTGTGGCCCCATGATGATGCATGAGGTATAATGTTGATATTTCAGTTGCAGGGTTAATTGGTGGCTGGTGAATTGGTGTTTTGTCATTTGTTTTAGGTTTATTTATGAGTATCACAAGTAGGCTTACATTAACACTGCAATGAAGTTCCTGTAAAAAAAAAAAAATCCCCTAGTCAAGATACTGTCCGGATACACTGAGGGAGTATTTAGCATGGTTAATGCACGGAGCCAACACATCTTTCACACTGTGGGAGGAAACCCATGCAGACACGGAGAAAGTGCAAACTCTGCACAGGCAGTGACCTCAAGCTGGAACTGAACCTGGATCCCTGACACTGTGAGTGCTAACCACTGTGTCCATTAGCAAATGGCTTCTGTAGCGACTTCCCTGGAGAACCTTGGGATTGATGAACCTGATCCCTGGGTTGGTTTAGGTTTTCGATCCATTTTGATTGTGATTGAGAAGGGACCGTTTGCTGATGACAGATTGGCAGGCAGCGAAACAACGAACTGGACGTTTACTGAGTGAATTTTTTTGTGAAAACCTAACTCTATATAACTTTGCTTTCCCCTCCTTCCAGAATCGTAATGAAATAAAAAATGGAGCAATCCTTCGGTTGGCAGCATCTCCAGTAAGTGTCAACGTGACATTTGCATTTCTTGATTTTTTTGAGGCAAGTTTACAGGTGTTAGACTCTGTGGTGGCTCTGGGTTATGAAGAGTAAGTTGTCTTTGTGACAGTTTAGCTGGTGCTGCAGGCTGTCAGTATCTTGTGATAAAGGCACATGCAGTTCAGTTGGTAGATGCCTTATTCTTGAGTTTGAAGGTTGGGAGTTCAAGCCCTACTTTAGGGGCTGGAGAACTGACATAGGTTGACATTCCAGTGCAGTGCCAAGGGAGAGCTGCACTGTCTTTCACGTCAGACATTAATAAGGCTCCATCTGTCCTCCCAACACCCTGCCACACTATTTCAAGCAAGAGCAGGAAAATATCCCATATGCATTTTTTTCATGAGATGTGGGAATTGCTGGCTGGGCCAGCATTTATTGCCCATCGCCAGTTGTTGTTGAGGGGATATTTGAATCAACCACGTAGCTGTGGATCTGGAGTCACATGTAGGTCAGACTGGGTAAGGACATTACCCAAAGGACATTAGTGAACCAGATGGGTGATTATGACAATCAACAATGGTTTCCTGGTCATCAATAGATTTTTAATTACAAAATTTTATTGAATTCAAGTTTTACCATGTGCCGTGGTGGGATTTGAACACAAGTTCCCAGCCTAATGACCTGGATCTCTGGATTACTGGTCCAGTGACAATGCCACTATGCTACTGCCTCTCCTTAAACAACATCACTAAAAACAGATTATTTAGTTATTATCATATCATTTGTAAGATCTTGCTAAACTTGTCCTGTTTACCTCAACTGAGACTGTACTGCAAAAATACTTTGTTGTCTGCTTTGGGATGACCTAAGATTAGGAAAAGTTCTATGTAAATGCAAGTCGTTCTTCACTTGACAATGAAGTGAATTTGGGAGCAAGAAGAACTTAAATTTTTTAAAGTGTAAGTTTATTTATTAGTGTCATAAGTAGACTTAAATTAACACCGCAATGAAATTACTGTGAAAATCACTGACTCGTCATACTCATACAGTGAGGGAGAATTTAGCACGATCAATCTACCTAATCAGTACGTCTTTCAGACTGTGGGAGAAAATCAGAGCATCCAGATGAAACCTGCGCAGATACGATGAGAACATGCAAACTCCACATAGACAGTCACCCAAGCCAGGAATCGAACCCAGATCCCTGGCACTATGAGGCGGCAGTGCTAATCACCGTGCAGGGATTGACAGGAGTACGTGACAGCAGTAACTGTCTTTATAGAAACCCTTCAGCCTGTTGTATTCCAAGGGTCACGTTTTATTAAAAGGTGCAAGAACAAAACTTTAATAAAAGGGAAAGCCCAGTTGTATCTGTTTTTTTTTTCATTCTCCCCAAGGCTGAAATCTGGATTTCAGGAAATTATCTGTTAACTTCCACTGGGAGAGCAACTATCAGAACAATCTCTTGGAGTGGGGGACAGAGCAGGGAGGGGTTTTTTTGCCTATTTATGACAAACAAAACTTGTAGGCATGTGAGAGTTTCAGCTTAGCATCAGAATCCTACCCTGTCCGTCATGTTAGTTTTACAATGTATTACTTCCCATGAGCAATGCCTAAGCAAAGCCACTACTTCTAAATCTCAGCCTTGAAAGCCTTGTTGTTTTAATGCAGACCTGGAATTTATTACTCAATATCATGATTGTTCTCTTGTATTTCGTTCAATTATATTGTTCCATTTTTCTTCCGTCCCTGTCACTCAGTGGGTTAAGGCACCACATTGTTGATCTAAATTCCATGCCTGTGCCAAGTTAGCTGAAAGAAAGTGTTTTGATTTGTAGAGTGCTTCTGGCTATCTGACTGCACCCAGCAATTTATGAAGTGCAGTCACGGTTGTGCAGGTAATTTGTAGACAAGACCACACAATCTGAAAATGAGGTCAATGCCAAGTTACACCTGTGTTTTAATGATGTTGGTTAAGAATAAATGTTGACTAGGAGATGAGAAGGATATCCTCTGCATTACCTTATGCAGTGGGATCTTTTACATCTACCTGAGAGATCGGATGGAGCCTTCGGCTTCCCCAGAATTGCACTGGGAATGTCAGCCTATATTTATTGCCAAAGTCTGGGCCTCTACCATAAACACCTGGCTCCAAGGCGAGCATAACTGTCTGTCGAACCCTGACCAAACTGAGGATCATGGTGATTGGGGGAGATGGGGGAAGAGAGGGGAGAGGAACGATGGGGGAGGGGGGGAAGAGAGGGGAGGGGAATGGTGGGGGAGAGGAGAAGGAGAGGGGGGGATGGTGGGGGAAGGGGGAAGAGAGGGGAGAGGATGGTGGGGGAGTGGGGGGAAGCGAGGGGGGAGGAATGGTGGGGGGGGGGGAAGAGAGGGGAGGGGAATGGTGGGGGAGGGGGGACAGAGAAGGGAGGACAATGATGGGGGAAGGTGGAAGAGAGGGGAGAGGAATGGTGGGGGAGTGTGTGGGAGAGGCCATTTTGCATTCCTATCCCTATTGGACAGTCAGTGCCCATGCCAAATTACGGGGAGAATATCATCTCGGTTTCCCTTTCCCCGTTACCAATTGTATTGGTGAAGCCGAAATGGGCTTTGGCTCTAATACACCACTCGCTGTCGAATAATCAATACTTGAGTCGGGTACTTGGAGGCTGCCAATTTCCAAGGTTTCCTCATCTCATTTCAAATCTAGTTCACCTAGGAGAGAAGTAAAGAAAAATTGTGTTTTTATTTTGAATATGTTTTCTGGCATGTCCTTCTGTTTTATTTTTGGCATGTGCCTTTTTATCTAGACTCAAACTGCCCAGGGGCTGCACGAAAGGATTCAGTCTTCCAGCATGGACGCCAAGTTAGAAGCGTTGAAAGACTTGGCTAACCATTCCCGTGACATCACCTTTGCCCAGGAGTTCATTAACCTTGATGGTATCTCCCTCCTGACTCAGATGGTGGAAAGTGGATCTGAGTAAGTATCTGAGCATGGGTTTGAGATAGAATTAAAATAAGCATCCGGGTGGGAAGAACAATTAAGTGAACAAGTAACGGTTTATCATCCTGATGATCAGAGAGCCAGAGTTGGGATGGGGGAGAGGTGGGAAGAATTACTTTTCAGGAATTGCCTTGGGAATTAAGTTATTAAATCATGTCCCGCCCGCCATGGGAATCATAGTGGGCGGGATATGGACCATTGCAAAGATCTGTTGACCTCAGACGGGATTTTCTGGCCTTGGGATGAGCACAGCCAAAAACTCCCGCCTTCGGACTGAGGTTGTGCAATTTTGGATTTGCAGTCTGAAAGTGTTTTTTTTAATATTCATTCTCGTGTGCCTCTAGCAAGATCAAAATTTATTTTCCAGCCCTTGTTGCATTGGTACTGTTGCCATTGCCAGTTTGGACGATGGTTAGGAATCGTTCGAACTGACATGGCCAAGAGTCAGGTATAGGCTAGACTGGGGTAAAGGCTTAGGTTACCCAACAATTGATGTTTTTAAGGCAATCGCGCAGCCCTTTATTTTGGATTTCCAGATTCTGTAATGTTTTGCTTTATTGTCGCGAGTTTGAAAGCAGTTTAAGAATCTGGACTTGGAATACGTATTCAAAAAGCAAAAACATTGCAGAAGCTGGAAATCTAAAATAGTAAAAAAAAAAGAAAAAAATGCTAGAAATACGAGGCAGGCCTCATACCCGTGTTAATGTTTTAGGTTAGTGGCCTTGAACACTTCAAGCTTTCAGCTACCTTGGTAGGATTTGAACTCTTGCTCTCTGGATTATTATCCCAGTAGCATAATCGCTACATCGCTGGGTAGACCAGGTATTCTTCCAGTGGGCAGTCATGCATTTGCTGTGAAGAGTTAGTTACAGATGCCCTGGGCTGTGTCTGGACAGTCAGTCAGTGATTGTGTGTCAACAGCTCCTGCTGCTCAGTGTTAAGTCCACAGAACCTGAGTGGTGTTACCTGAGTGCCAAATAATTTTCACCAAATAGTTTTCCAGCCACGCAAAAGGTGATGATGACATGTTCAGACCTCCAGAGGAAAGAAAATCCGAAACAAATTCAAAACCCTTTTGGCTTTATTTTTTTGAAAACAACAATATTTAATTTAAAAATCTGAGTCTAAAGGATGACCAAAAGTGTTAGATACTCGACTGGCCGTGCAAACGTTTTTTTTGGTGGAGGTGGGTGGGTGCGGGGTGTACAGCGACGTGGTGGGGACTGGTTGTGAGCGAAATACTAAAAGGTTTTGTGCTGTGACTGAAACTCTCATTTATCTCACAAGGTCAAGTTTGCCACCCATTTACAATGGGAAGCGGCACTGGAAGCAAAGTGCAGGTCAGGGTATCAACTGCTGTGCTGTAACCCCGTCTCTGACTCGCGCTCCCTTTAGCTGCAGCACTCAGGAGAAAATATGGAGTCAGTCAGATATCCCTGTTAGTTTAATGCAACGCATATCAGCATTGTGGCGTGACAAGGCAGCCAGTACCAGCACAGGTTAATGATGCCATTTGCCAGATCAGTGCTAAATGTATGAGATTGATATGTGACCTTAGTTAGGGTACAGAGTTTGTGGTCTGCAATTTCCCACATTGGCAACAACACTATAATCATAACTGACATAGCGTCGCCAGTGGGTATCCATGATCAGATGTTAATTAATATCATACGTTATATTTGAGATAGAACTGGAGCCTATCCTCACACATTTAGATACAACTTTTATTTAGGGTTACAGGGATACATCTGACCCAGCAGCCAGAGTTTCAGCCTGTGTATATTTATAGGAGTGCAAGTGGGTCTCCAGTCAGTGAGCACAACCTGTCCACAATGAATATACAATAAATGCCGCAACACAAATAGAAAGCTGTTATCAGGTTGATTCATTACAACCCAAGCTGTGATCTGAGCAGCCTTGAGTGTTTGTTCTCAGAGGCCTTGGAATGCTTATGGAAGAGCTTCCGTCACCACAGAATGTGGATGGGTATAACCCTCAAAGGGTGGGAGGGAAAAAGTTTGATCATTGTGGCCCCTTGATACCGGTGTTCAGATTTTACAGTGGAATTGCGAGAAGTGAGCCGTCATCATGATCATCTAAACATGACCTGGACCTCCTTTGGGGCAAGAACTGTACTACACAGCAGTGAAAACACTGGGCAATTCCTGTATGGTTTTGTAAAAAAAAACATACACTTGTAGTTTCATCTGGAGGCAACTTGCTTCTTGCTGTCAGTTGGTCCCAGTCTGCCATTTTGTGTGCGTAGATTGGGGAGGTGTGGGCGGTTTCTGTGCATTGGAGACGTGCTCTTTTGACAAGAGAGCATGTGAAATGTGCAAATCTCTTTTGGTCAATTGATTTCAGTGTTTGGTCAACCGTTATTGTAAAGACCATAGAATAACCAAATCAATTTGGTACTGCTTATGGCAGAGAGGACAAGATAAATGCTTTAACTCCCCTCCCCAACTAAGTTTTGTGATACTGAGTTAATGCCAACGTTGCTAGAATCATTCAGCCTGGTTAAAGTTGGGATAGTAAAATACTGAGAACATGGTAATAATGGTTCGCAGTCAGCCATACTCAACTTTCTTTGATCTTGAGGCTCTCCCACCTCCTTTGTTGTTGAAATTTCATGGACCTCCTGTAACACAAGTATACATACAAAAGTTGATTATACAATGAAACCTAGATATTTATTGTTCTGCCTGCTGCCGGTGATGGGCAACAATTCTGACGAGGTAGCTTCATCAAGCACATGCGTATTTCGTGGTCAATATTAATTCTGGTTGAGTATTTTGTTTTTGTTGATGTCACTGCTGACCATCCAGCTTCTCATAAAGCAGCTTGTACTGTTGAGAAACCAGTGCTGTATTCATTGGAGAATTCCCACCCAGCGCCCTCGTGCTCTCCAATACTTAGCACCCTTATCCCATCGAAACCTTTTATGTCCGCACGTGCTGGTAATTCAAACAAAATAGCTGATTCCTGGCATTACAAAGCATGGGAGAGGAGATAGTGGAGAAGCACTAAGGAGAAAATGGTAATAGATGGGGGGGGTGATGACTTAATGGTCGTTTTGCTGGACTTTTAATCTTGAAAATGTTCAGGGGTTCGAATCCTGCTGCTGATGGAATTTGAATTCCAGAAAAAATATCTGGAATTAAGAATATACTGATGACCACGAAACCATTGTCAATTGTCGGAAAAACCCAACTGGTTCACTAATGTCCCTTAGGAAAGGAAATCTGCCATTCTCATTTGGTCTGGCCTCCATATAACAGCAGACCCACAGCAATATTGTTGACTCACAACTGCCCTCTAAGCAAGGGCAACTAGGAATGAGCAATAAATGATGTCAGCCAGCAAAGCCCATGTCCTATGAATGAATAAACAAAAAATAAAACATCGCTCAAAATAAGAATAGGCCCAGATCTTCTGGTCTGCTGTTAGTTAGAGACCAGAGCTATCCCGAACGTACAGATGGTATTATGTTTGGGTCTTATTAGAACGTAACACATAGAACATAAAACAGTACAGCACAGTACAGGCCCTTCAGCCCTCAATGTTGTGCCGAGTTATGTTGAAACTCAAGATCAAGCTATCCCACTCCCTATCATTCTGTTGTGTTCCATGTGCCTATCCAATAACTGCTTGAAAGTTCCTATAGTGTCTGATTCCACTATCACAGCAGGCAGTGCATTCCACACCCCAACCACTCTCTGAGTAAAGAATCTACTCAAATGTTCCTCTTATATCTCCCACCATGATCCTTATAGTTATGCCTCTTAGTAACTGCTACATTCACCCGAGGAAATAGTTTCCGAACATCCATTCTATCTATCCCCCTCATCATCATATAAATCTCTAAGTCGCTGCTCATTCTCCTCAGCTCTAAAGAGAAAAGCCCCTGTTCCCTCAACATTTTCTCATCAGACCTACCCTCCAAACCAGGCAGCATCCTGGTAAATCTCTCTGCACTCTCCCTAATGCTTCCACATCCTTCTTATTGTGACATGTTGTAATAAGAAGACCACAAGGAAGGCTTGCAGATCTTAAACAAAGGAGCAGTTTGTCTCTATATCTAGACTGACTCCCCAAGCTTCCAGGGTCACCTGACCCACACACCTAAAGGGGCAGCATGCCCTATGTACGTAACACATGGGACTGCTTGGAAGTCCCGATGTACGCACACCCTGGTACTTATGCAGGAGGTTTAATCTTCTGATTGCTTGCTTTGATCTGCTTGGATTGATTTGTGATTGGCCAAGTCCATGCACGGCTGGGCTGTCTGCCCTACATTTGCTCTGGTTTTTACACAGATTTACAGAAGAGCTTTTCATAGCTGATATAAAACCGGCAGAACTAGTTGAGTAGATGTTGTTAGGAGTTGCACTGTCGGTAGGGTCAGGCTGTGCAGTTTTAGAGATTGACAGTTTCAGGTAATCACAAACTCACAAGCTTTTCCCTCAGCCTCAATTGTTTAAAAAATTACAAATAATTTGAAGTAGAAATGTCAGGGAAGGGGATATTTAATTATAGATACTGACAATCACAATTTATGTTGTGAAGCATGGCTGGGAATGACAAAATTAACATGGGCTTTGGGATATTTGAATTCTTCCCAGATATGGCAATTATTGCCATAGAAAAGGGGTTTTCTCCTGCATTCTGCTGAGGTTTGCCTGTTTTTCTGAGATAGGGGCTTCAGGAAGCAGGCAGCATCAAAAGTCTGGCCTTAAATAAAAAAAATGCTGGCAGGTGAGCAGGTATTTTTCCTGTTATCAACTTCGCTCAGAACTGTTCTGACATGAATCGGAATATTTGGGCCTTCGTTATCAGATCTTCTACAAAGAAAAATACATCAAAAATCTTGTCGGCAGTTGAGCTTTTGTGTTGAAGTTTGTGAATGATTCGCTGGTCTGAGAGGTTAGAGGTTAGCCTCGAATGGTGTTGATGATGGTGGCTGTTGACCCAGTACTGAAAACCAAGCCAAGCCAGGGTCTAGATTGAGGGTGTTGGCAGAAATGACAGGCAGTGTGGGTGGACTTCTAGGAGCTGCAGGCCCCTGGTTAATAATCTGTAGTTGTATAAATCATTGGTGAAGTTACTGTTGAGAGTATTGTGTACAGTTTTGGGCACCCTGTTATGGGAAAGACATTGATAAACTGGAGAAGAGTTATGAGGGTGTTGCCAAGACCAGTAGGTCTGAGTTATAGGGAGAGGTTGGCCAGGCCAGGGTTTTATTCCTTGGAACGTAGGAGAATAAGTGGGGAGCCTTTTGAAAAAAGAAAATTTCGTCCCCACCAAGCCTGCACCAACCATGCCTCCCAACTGCACTAAACTCGCCACCCTATATCCCTCCATTCCCATCCTATTCATTTTTTTGTCAAGACGCCCCTTAAAAGTCACTATCGTATCTGCTTCCATTATCTCCATGATTGGACTTAATTTGAATTGGCTTTTATGATCGGAAATAAAATACTGCAAAAAAATGAAGAAAGGACATAGCTACTTTGGAAGCAGTGCAGTGAAGGCTCACTCAGCTGATTCCTGAGGTGAAGGAAATTTCTTCTGAGCAAAGGTTAGACAGCTTGGGCTGATACCTAGTAGAGTTTAAAGGAGTGGCAAGTGATCCTATTGAAACATTATAAGAATCTGAGGGGACTTGGCAAAATGGATGTTGAAAGAATACTTATTTCACCTTGTATTAGAGATCAGAAGTAGGGGACACAGCTTAAACATAAAGGGTTTCCTAATGAGGGATGACGATGAGAGCCAAGAGTATAAAGGAATAGACAGGAAAGTAGAGGCCTCAATCTGATTGAACGTCACCTTATCAAATGGTGGAACAGGCTTGAGGGGCTGAGTGGCCTACTCCTCATTGCTGTATTCGTATATCACTTAGTCCCTGTCCAGGTCTTCCCAAACCACACAAATGTATGTTGATGGAATGACTCATTTGTACCTTAGTATGCTCTTTCTGATAACTGTTGCAATTGTGACAAAGACTAGGTAACCAATATTGATGTTTGCACGTTGTCCTCATCCCTCTGTGGGTTTCCTCCAGATGTTCTGGTTTCCTCCAGCACTCCAAAGATGTGCAGGTTAGGTTGATTGGCTGTACTAAAGTATCCATTGGTATCCAAGGATGTATAGGTTGAGGGATTAATGGAGTAATACACGGATAGGGCCTGGATAGTGTGCAGTGTTGAAGAGCCAGTGCAGACTCGATGGGCCAAATGGTCTCCTACTGCACTGTAGGGGTTCTATGGATATTATAATCATTTTCAATTGGAAGATTACCAGATTGTGAAGCATTGGTGGCATTTTAACCCTAGGCTGGACCACATTCAATCTAATCATGGCCTGAGGTGTAGACATATGTACTGTCCAACAGGGGGCACTGAGTAGCATCAAGAGCAAAGAGCAAGGTTGCTTTGTCTCCTAAGGGTCTTGAGGTATTTTTGATGGCCCCAACATTTTCTCTCGTTAGTTTGATTGGAAATGTTGCTTCTCTTCAATTGGCTGGAAATAATTTTGTCTTTAAATTTTTTTTGTCTTGTGTTTGAGATGTAACTTCTTAAAAATAAATTCCATATTCTTCATAGTCACCTATTGAATCGTATATGTTTGACTTAGATCAGATTGGTGATGATGGCTTTATGGTAACTTCCGGGAATGTTGCTGTATGTTAACTTGTGGGGGAGGATGGATGGTGAATCCTGAAGAATGACTCAAATTGGACCCTGGTCAATGTTCTCTCTTTAGCAGAGCACGTCCCATCTACTTGATGTGGTATTTGAGATCAAATATTTGTTAAACAGCTCAGTCCGAAGACAGAGCCTGTTCAATTTGGGGTAAGATTTGCAGCAGATGATTCCAGGTCTGAGGCTGTTCTGGATTGATTATTAATGAAATTCTAATGATTCTGTCGACACAGCACTAGGTCATTGCTTCTTAAATCATTAAGTTCAGAAGGTCTGCATCCTGGCATGCAAGGTTTATGGGGTTTGATGAAGTTAGTTCCCTCCTGCCTTCCCTGAATGCATGTTTAAGTTGGATCTCGAATTGTGGTACTGACAGTTCAAGACATGTGTCCATCTTCCAGATGTAAATCTTAGGCAGCGAGCATAAATGGTATCATCGGCCATTGAGCCAATTCGTCTTCTCCCTTGAAGACCACATGCTGGTCTTTTAGCTGGAAGCAACCCTATCAGTTCACCTTCTCTGTATCATAGGGTACTGCATCCTAATGCTAAGATTCAGCAGATATCGAGGAGCAGACCTGGCTCCTTCCTGTTCCATTTTGTAAAGAATTACAGCAAGTAGATACATTAATCAGTTGAGTCAGTGAGGAGGAGTACATGACACTATGTATCTTAAAACTGATTTTTCAAAGGACAAAAAAATGAGTAAACACCTTTTAGTTATTATTCATTTCTGCACATAAATATTCAATTTGAATAATGAATGTTTGAATTATTAGGTTATATAAATTTTTGTGATTCAATGCTATGGATAAAATTGTATGTATGATTTTAGAATATGAGAATGTGAAAATTGGTACCAGTTAGAGTTGAGACAAATTGCATAGATGTTGTTAAGATGTATAGATGCCTTTAAGGGCAAGCTAGATGAACACATGAGGGAGAAAGTATTAGATAAAGTAATGTGGGAGAAGGCTTGTGTGAAGCATAAAAACTGACATTGACAACTTAAGCCAAATGGTCCGTTTGTGTGCTGTAAATTTGATGTAATTCCATATAAGGTTGGTGTGTAATTAACTATTGATAGGACATGTGAAATTCCTCATCTTAACGCATCAAAACATAATCGTGAGAAACCATCGGCAGCAATTTTACATCCAGTCCACCAGGTGTGTTGCAGTTCTTGGATTCCCACCAGCTTCACCCAAGGCTTTGCCATTGCCACAGGTTTCCCAGAAAACTTAACCCCTGACCAGTTACCATGTCTTCAAACTGAAAGTGAGAAAAATTAGTTAGAGGTTGTCCGGGTTAACCTCTCTGACAGTAACTGTCCTGATGAGGTGTGCTAAGGATGACAGTAGAACAAAACGTTGTGCTGGTAGAGTTTACAAAGAATTGTGACTGAGAGGAACTGCTTCCATTGGCAGGAGGGCTGATAATCAAAAGATTGACGATAATTGATGAAAAAAACTACAGGGAATTCAATGTTTTTGTATGAAATGAGTTAAGATCTGGAATGAGTTTCCTGAAAAGATGGTGAAAGCAGATTCAAAAGGGTATTCGAAGAGCTAAAATTGCAAGACTATGGGAAAAGAATAGGGGAGTGATTATGTTCTGGATAAACTCTGTTAAATAGCTGACAGATGGGCCAATTGGTGACTTTCTATGTTACATAATTTGATTACATGAAGTTGTGTGGATTTTGAATTGCTCTGGATTTGTATTTTATTCTCATTTTCATTCCAACTCCAGCTTTCCTTTGGATGAGGGAGTAGAGGGGGGAGGTAATTCAATCAGCAATGTTTACACATTTCAGCTGTATTACCTGATCAGATTTGTGGTTCCTTTTGCTGATATACATTGAAGACCCATTGTATCCTTCCCAATCACTGCCTCTGCCTAAGATCCTATGAGATTGGTTTGAGTGAGAATATTACTTCTGCACCAGTTGGATAGAAATAATGTTGATCTTAAATCACGACCCAACCCCCCCATCGCCGTGTTTCAAATGTAACTTCAACTCTTGAGCTTCCTGAAACCAGAATCTGAAGGTAGAAGCCAATATAGTGCCAGTCTATTTAAGTTGCTTCTTTTCGGAGAATTGTGTAATATGTGAAAGTTTTTAAATTTTTGCAGACGTTATCAGAAACTACAGAAGATAATGAAGCCCTGGTAAGAATCCAATTGGACCGTCATTTTGTGCATTCTCTCACTGCATGGTTGGAAATCAAGCCCTTACACTTTCAAATATTGCTTCCCTCTCTGATCTGTGTTGCCTCTCGCTCTGCGCAGTGCTTCGTGTGTTGCATGTAATAATGACCAGTTTGGTGATCTTTCCTCTTTTCACTAAAAAGCACCTTTTTTGCTGCACTCTGTTTTTTCTCCAGCTGGTTTGCGTTTCTAATGCAAGATGCCAGAATCAAATGATGATTGCGCATGTCCCCAAAGCATACTAACTAAAATAGTCAAGGCACTCGCTGACCAATAAATGCCACTTGCTTTGTCAAATCATTGAGCTATAAATTCTTGTAGCACCAATAAACATTTTGTACTAAGTGTGGCATTATGAATTACTAACTGCAAAAGAAAACACTCTATTGAATAGTGATTTTTGGGTAAAAGATTCAAATGTGAAGAGCTTTGCTTCTCTACCTGTCTATAGGTGAGTTTGAGTTCTACTTTGACTAGATTCAATAAGTCTTTTTGTGTAGAGAGATGAAGATACAAGCTTGTCTAGTGTCAGTCTACGTAGTCAACTCTGTTGCCTCACAGCGCCAGGGACCTGGGTTTGATTCTGGCCTTGGGTGACTGCTTGTGCGGAATTTGCATGTTCTCCATGTATCTACATGGCTTTCCTCTGAGTGCTCCAGTTTCTTCCCACAGTCCAGGTTAATGGGATTGGCCATGCTAAATTGCCTCTTAGTCTCTAAAGATGTGTAGTTTAGGTGGATTAGCCATGGTAAGTGTGTAGAATTACAGAGTCAGGGCAGGGGAAACATGCTCTTTCAGAGAGTCAGTGTAGACTTGATGGGCCAAATGGTCTCCTTTTGGACTGCAGAGATCCTATGGAACTTTTTTCCTTGCTGAACCAATAGATTTATTTCCTCTTTCATGATGGCGTTGTAAAAGGTCCTTTGTAAAGGTTGCTACTGTTGTTGCTTTTAATTAAGTTCTGGCCTTAACACTGATGTAAGCTGATCAATAAAGCATGTAGAGAAAACATAGATGGTGCTGAATTTTGAAGATCTTTTTAATGATTCTTAAAAAGCTGAACAGCTGCCAGTTAGTTATGGTAATCTTCAGCTGAAGTGAAAGGATTTCTGTGAGAACAGTGTTACATCTATCTACAAGAACTTTAATCATGTTTTGAATGAATTGCAGATCAGTGCAGAATGCCACTTCACGTGTACTTGTGGGATGATTTGCCAAGCATGTTTCTGCAGTGACTCTCCCTTTGAGGTACTACATCTGCCTGGATCAGTACAGCCCATTAAGCAATGAAACAATATTAACACTCTCATCAGTTTAAAAACAAAGTATAAAATTAATGCAGCGGCACAGTGGTTAGCACAGTTGCCTCACAACTTCAAGGACCCAGGTTCAATTCCAGCCTCAGGTCACTGTCTGTGTGGAGTTTGTATGTTCTGCACATGTCTGCATGGGTTTCCTCTGGGTACTTTGCTTTCCTCCTGCAGTCCAAAGATGTATGGGTTAGGTTGAATGGCCAGGCTAAATTGACCTTAGTATCAAATTAGCAGGGTAAATATGTGTGTTATGGAAATAGGGTCTGGGCGAGATTGTGTCTCGATTCAGTCTTGAGGGGCTGAATTGCCTCCTTCACTGTAGGGATCTTATGATTTACCTACATTTAAACAATCTCATGGGGCCTGGTTCAGAACTCAGTGCAATGTAAAGGCAAATACTGTGTTTCATAAGGTGGGTTGCCAGTTACTTGGAATGAGTGCGAAAATTCAGTGTGAATTCAGGATGAAGTCAGTGCAGGTATTATCGAGCTAAGGGGGTATAATCTATACTTTGTGCTGTTGGTCTTTATCAGTCTGAATTAATAATTCCACTGGGAGACTTTTTCGGAAAAGTAATTGTTTGTGAAAGTATGTGAGGAACAGTTCACATGACCTGCTGAAGTTGACATGGTCATCTTTTGTTATTTACACATTTTTAATAACAAACATGTATTTGTATAATTAGAATGCAAAATGTATTTCATGAATGAGAATCTTGCTATTGGATAGTCAGTTCATTTCAACCATGTCAGAATTTTCTCCCTCGCCCCCAAATCTAAGTTTCACTGAGGATTTTTGTATCTGACTCACTCCAATTAATTAAGGCAGAAAAAAACGAAGCGCAGGCACGGGAAATTTTTCCCTATTCACCCAAAGATTGCTTTACTCCAGTGAGTGGTGTTGTTGAAGGAATGTTGATATATTTCCAAGGCAGGGTGGTGCATGACTTGGGATGGGAATTTGCAGGTGACATGCTCCCATATGCCAGCTAGAGGTTTGGAGGTGCTATCAAAGAAGTCTTAGTGAATCGCTGCAATGTATTTCGTAGGTCGCTTGTTTTGCAGCCACAGTTCAGCGCCAGCCGATGGGGCGTTGATCAAATGGACTGCTTTGTCCTGGATGGTGTTGAACATCTTGAGTGTTGTTAGAGCTGCACTCATCAAGGCAAGTGGAGAATATTTCATACACTGCGGAGCCTAGTATGCAAGTGCAATATACAAGGCTTGAAGCATTTGCAGCCAGCTTCAAAAAGAAGTGCTGGATTGATGACCTTGAGCTTCTTTCAGAAGACCCCTGCATTACATTTCCCAATCTTTAACTATGGGTCAAATGGCCTTATTCTGCACTGTAGGAATTCTATGATTATTCCATGTTTAGAAACCACTAAAGGCACTGGATACTTCAGAGGATATGCATCCCAACAATATACTGGCAGTATTTCTGAAGACACATGTTCCACATCTAGCCTGTGCTCTTAGCCAAGCTGTTCTAGTACAGCTTATAACTCTGCCAAATTCCACTGCTGATGGTAAGAAAGAAACCAAATCTTCACATCATCCAAAACTGGGAATTTCTAGAAGCAATGCTTCATTTGAATTTTTTTGAGTGTTTTGTTTGTCTGGATAATGTCTTCAACCTTAGGATTGTTTATTATAGACTCAGTTATAAAAAATTAAAATTAACACCGACTTTGTTTATTTGTCCACCCAATTAGACATTGGAGTTCCTCCTGTTCGGGTTTAGAAGTTGCTGTATCTTTTCTGTGAAGCCCTATCCTGACTAATTGCAATGGGATTAATATTCTCTAAATAGAAATTGCTAATGTAAAGTGACATCTGCCCAATTTCCAATCCAATATATTTAAATTAAGTCTGATTATATAGAGACTCCTACACTACAGGAGAAGGCCATTCAGCCCATTGTGTCTGTACCAACCACAATCCCACTAGGCTCTATTTCCGTAACTTCACAATTTACTCTACTAATGCCCCAATACTAGCATCAATCAACCTAACCCGCTCATCTTTTGACTGTGGGAGGAAACCAGAGCAAACCCACACAGACACGGGGAGAAAGTGCAAGCTCCACACAGACAGTTACCCAAGGCTAAAATCGAACCTGGGACCTTAGTGCTGTGAGGCAGCAGTGCTAACCGTTGTGCCACTGTGCCGCCCTAGATTTCCAATCTTGAACTGTGTTCTAAGTCAATTAATGACAATCTTTTGAAATTCACTACTGCCACTCCACACACAAAAAAATTCATGCACATCATAGGTTTGCCCCCATAGTGTGATTAAAACACAGCTGGGTCTGTTTTTGGCTGGAGATCCTAAATTTAGTAAAACTGACATTACTGAGGAATTTGAACTCTGGAAGCATCATTTAAATAGTGAACACATTTAACTTCCAGAGTATCCCATTCACTTTTGGCATCTGCTTTGGATCTGGTCTGTTTGCAACAAAGCAGCTTTAATTTCAATTGATTTGCATTTCCAAGAACTCACTTCCAGCAGAACCAACACGATTCAAATTTGGTGGCCTTTAAGAGGTTAGTTGATAAGTATATGGAAGAGAAGGGAATGGTTTAGTTTGGAGGGGCATTGCTTTTTATATTGGTCAGCGCAACATCGAAGGCCGAAGGGCCTGTTCTGTGCTGTAATGTTCTATGTTCTATGATTTTCAAAATTACTTTTCCTACTGCAGGTAAACCCACAGTTGACACCACCCAATTTTTCTTCAAAATCTCATTCCGCTAACCTAGCTTTAGTTTCAAGTCCCATTAGGAAGCACCTTTTCTATGCATATCAATATAGAACAAAGAACAAAACAGCACAGGAAACAGGCCCTTCGGCCCAACGATCCCTCGCCGCCACCCCGATGTTCCCATCTCTACCCGCGATCCCTGTCCGTGTTTATAGATCTATGGATTAAAAACCAAATTTGAGACAATTTAGGGAGAATTTGTTTTGCCAATTAGCCTAAGAGCACATCTTTGGGATGTGGGAGGAAACCGGAGCACCCGGAGAAAACCCACGCAAGCACGGGGAGAATGCGCAAACTCCCACAGACACAGGCCCAAATCCATGTATCTGCACAGCACAGCGATACTCACTGAGCTGTCGTGTTGCCCATCAGAAGGTCCAGGTCAAGCATACACTGACAACGTGAAGCAGTAGGATACTCTCGAAAAAGATCCAAGAGCAGTCCTCTCACGACCCATCGCGTGTATGCTCCTCGTTAGACAACAAGGTGGACCAAAGCACCTGTAGGATAAAAACAAATACATCAATAATATATGTTGACTATCCCCTATCTGGTACTTCTGTGTACACCCAAAATTTTCTTCAGCTATGTAATTCTTGCTTTTACAAGTATTTTATTAATTTTTTGTACAATTTGCTCATAGCCACAAAGACTTCTTGATCACCTAAGCTTCTGCTCCTTGTAGCATTCCTGCTCTGTGCCATATGTCTTGAAGTTCCTCTATTCTGCTGTCTTGTTCTGGACTGTTACTGTCTGATCTCCCTCTCCTGCTAACACATCTTCATTCAGCAATCATGATCTTGTTCAAGGGGTGCATTCAGACCCAGACTTCATAGAATCAAAGAATCCCTACAATGCAGAAGGAGACCATTCGGCTCATCGAGCCTGCACCGACCACAATCCCACACAGGCCCTATAACCCCATTTATTTGCCCTGCTAATCCCCTTGACATTAAGATCAAGTTAGCATGGCCAATCAACATAATCCACATATCTTTGGAGTGCGGGAGGAAACTGGAGCACCTTGAGAAAACCTACTCAGATATGGGGAGAATGTGTAATCTCCACACAGAGAATTGAACCTGGATTCCTGGTGCTGTGAGGCCACAGTGCTAATCACTGTGCCACCGTGAACTCATGCTGTTTTATTCCCTTCTGTTATTGTACTTTGTGTTCCTAATCCATGGGCCTAACTCCCTGCCCCTTATCTCATATATTTAATCAACTTTTGTATTCTCTGGTGGCCTTCCGTGCTCTGTCTGTAATCATTGCCCCATTGAACAAGTATGTCACTTGAGTGCCAGCTTTTGGCAGTTGACCTCTGGGACAAATCATTTCATCTTGTTCGTCCAAATTACTATGTTCTTCAGCCACCCTTTCAGCGTCAGCAATTTGTCCCTTACAATCAAGTTCCTCATCATTTAATAAAACCCTTTCCGAATCTGCAAGTTTATCATCCTTGCCAACCAGCCTAGAGTGCACCCAAATAGTCTGGTTCCCATGCTGTAAGATGGCTTGTTTTTCATCTTTATCAATAATCTTTCCTAGGTCTTTTAACTTAAGTCCTTCTCTTTTATAGCATATCATGTCACGTTGGTTGAAAATAATTTGCAGTGACTTAAGATACATTGTATCTTAAGGCAGGTTGAATTTCTCTTAAAGTTCAGCTTCAAGGAATGCTGTTCAGCCTGCTTGCATTGCGATCAAAATGCTTTGAAAAAGTGGAACTAATGGCAGCTCTCTTCCAAACTGGGAGATGATCTCTCAGAACTTATAGAATTCTGAATAAACACCAACTGATGTGGATGATAGCTTCCCTTCTCCCTCACGACCATCTGCAGAGAGTTCTTGGCAAGGACAGTTCATGCTAGGGCAGATGTTAATTTATAAATTGGTTGATCTGCCAAAATTTTACAAAGCATCTCACTTATCACTGCACAATTGTTTTCGCACACCGTGTTCTAAAAGGGCTTTCTGCTGGTGGATTCACAACTATTATATTTGTGTTTGAACATATTGCCAAATTCATCATAAGCAAATTTACCCTCTGTTGGAAGTGAGGAATTTTGCCAGTGGCCCAGTCCAGTCCTATCCACTTTTCCATGATCTTATCCACATTTATTTTCTTTGCCATGTATTATTGTCAACTGGCTAAACCTCATGCCTATTCTATGAAATGTACAATAAAAGTGTTCTTTTCTTCATTCCCATGCCTTTTAATCTATAGCCACAACCTTGTCGAAATTCCTCATTAAGGGTAGACTTACTATGGGCTGAGATGGTGTCTTTCTGATGCTAATCTGATCTAGAAGACAGCACAGTAGTTAATACTGCTGTCTCATAGTGCCTAGGTCCTGGGTTCATTTCCAGCCTTGGGTGATTGCCTGTGTGCCATTTGCACATTCTTCCCATGTCTATGCGGGTTTCCTCCAGGTGCTCCGGTTCTTCCCACAATCCAAAGATGTGCAGGTTAGATGGATTGGCCATGCTAAATTGTCCCTTAGTGAACCAAGATGTGTGGGTTAGGATGCATTATTGGGGTGAATACATGGATATTTATTGCTCATCCCTGGTTGCCTTTGAGAAGGTGGTGGTGTGTTGCCTTTTTGAAATGCTGCAGTCTACATGCTGTGAGTTGACTCTCAATGCAGTTAGGGAGGGAGTACCAGAATTTTGACCCAGTGACTATGAAGGAACAGCAATATATTTCCAAGTCAGGATAGTGAATGGCTTATTGGGGAATGTGTGGGTAGTGGTGCTCCCATGTGTTTGCTGCCCTTGTCCTTCTAGATGAAAGTGGTTGTAGGTTTGGAAGGTGGTGTCTAAGGATCTTTGGTGAATTATTGCAATGAATCTTGTAGATAGGACACACTGCTGCTACTGAGCGTTGGTGGTGGAAGGAGTGGAATGTTTATACCTGTGGTGCCAACCAAGTGTGTGCTTTGTCCTGGATGGTGTCAAGCTTCTTGAATGTTGTTGGAGTTGCATCCATTCCAGGCAAGTGGGGAATATCCCATTACACTCCTGATTTGAGCCTTGTAGATGGTGGACAGGCTCTGGGGAGTCAGGAGGTGAGTTACTTGCTGTAGTATTTCTATCCTCAGACTTGCTCTTGTAGCCACTATGTTAATGTGGCGAGTCCAGTTGAGTTTCTGGTCAATGGTAACTCCAAGGATGTTGACAGTGAGGGGGCAACACTACTGAATGTCAAGAGATGGTTGTTAGAGTGTTTGTTATTGGTGATGCTCATTGCCAGGCATTTGTATGGTGTGAATGTCACTTGCCTGGATATTGTCCAGACCTTGTTGCATTTGAACATAAACCGTTTAGTATCTGAGAAGCCACGAATCATGCTGAACATTGTGCATTCATCGGTGAACATCCCCATTTCTGACCTTATGATTGAAGCAGCTCAAGATGATTGGGCTTAAGACACTACTCTGAGGGACTCCTGCAGGGATGTCCTGGAGCTGAGATGACTTATCCTCCAGAACCACAACCATCTTCATATATACCAGGTATGACTAACCTGTGGAGAGTTTGCCCCATGATAGCCTTGATTCCAGTTTGGCTAGGGCTGCTTGATGCTTCACTCGATTGAATGCGGCCTCGATGTCGAGGGCTGTCACTCTTTGGTGTAAACTTCAGCCATTGGTGTAAACTTCAGCCATTTAGCAACATTTTTTAACTTTGGGAAAAAGGATGCAATTTTAACACAAATAATATTTTGTTCTTCAAATCCCTATTCCCAGATACTAATAGCCTTCTTAGTAGATTCCAGCAGTGAAGGGTTTGCCGTATGAAGAGAGATTGAACAGTTTAGGCCTATATTCTCTAGAATTAGAAGAATGAGGGGAAATCAAATTGAAGTATTCAAGATGATAAAAGGTACGGATAAAGTAGACGTGGAATGATTGCTTCTGCTGGTGGGGTATTCTAGGATGAGAGGTCATAGTCTTAGGATAAGGTGTAGCAAATTTAAAACAGAGCTGAGGAGAAACATCTCCCAAAGGGCAATAAATTTGTGGAACTTGCTACACCAAAGTGCAGTGGATGTGGGAACAGAGTAAATTTAAGGAGGAGTTTGACAGATTTTTAATCAGTAATGGGGAGAAGGCAAGAAAATGGGAATGAGGAGCATATCAGCCATGATCAAATGGCAGAGCAGACTTGATGGGTCGAATTGCCTAATTCTGTTCCAATATCTTATGAACTTAGCAATTTTAAAATTAGGCTTTATTAAAGGAATACTATAGTGTCCAATATAAATTGGCACCATAAGCGCTGCTGGAAATGAATGTTTTCGGAGGAATTCTTTTAAGGGTCTCTGACATCTGTTCCAGCAGTGTATATCCGTCCACAAATTGGATACTTCTGTCACAGTCTAATGACTTTAATGCTAACATAAAAGCAAAATACTGCAGCACTGGAAAGTTGAGATAAAATCAGAATGCTGGAAAAGCTCAGCAGGTCTGGCAGTGTCTGTGGAGAGAGAAATTGAGTTACTGTTTCAAATCCGGATAACTCTTCAGCATTTTCTGCTTTTATGACTTAAGTGCCAGCACTGATTGGGGAATGGCTAGATAGAAGTTTTGTAATCTTGCAGTACACTGAATTCCGTTACATAATCCGGAAATCTTATTAAAATCTGGTCACGCTCCTAAACATTTAATAAGTCATCCTTTCGATGAATTTGTATCCATGTAATCCAATAACGTTTCCAAATCTTGCTCCACGTCCAAATGTACTGATTCTCAATTGCCAAAGTACTCTGCATCTTATTTTGCTTTCATATGGTAAGTGTCAAAGCTATTCCCTTTTGTTTTATCTTCAGCAAGTAAGTGAATCATATCCATATGGTTACTTGATTCTTCCATTGCCAATGGGGTCCACTCTCAGAAAATAGCAGCTGAACATTTTCATTCATCCATTTACCAGATTATGCCAAACTGCTGTTTCTGAATGTTAACTTCAAATGCAGTCTTTTGGCTGAAAAAAAGCTTAGCTTTCAATTCTTTATTTTCAGATAGTAATCATTCTCTACGACCATTATAAAACTCCTGTGGCTAGCTGGAAAGAAGCCAAGTCTTCACTTCTGCCACATTGCCAGGTTAAAGTTCAACAGATTTATTTGGAATCACGAGCTTTCGGAATGCTGTTTCTTCATTGGGTGATGAAGGAGCAGTGCTCCGAAAACTTACGATTACAAATAAACCTGTTGGACTTTAACATGGCATTCTGAGACTTCTTACTGTGCTCACTTCAGTCCAACGCCAGCATTTCCACCTCTTCCAGATAAAGACTTATTCTAATGCACAAAACTCCAGTCCCAGATTATCACCTGTTTCCCCTTTAGATGCACCCAGTGATGTGCTTAACCAATTAACCTCTAATTACTAACTTAATCACTTGCTGATGATTTTCCATTGTAACAGCATCTACCTGCCCAAGTATTCCTGATCACATAATAAAAGCAGGGCAAATCCAACGCAGCCTCTTTCTCCATAAACAAAGTGATAGAAGATGTCATCAGCAGTAATAACCTGCTCACATGCTCAGTTTAGATTCTGCCACAGCTGTTCACCCCCAATCTCATTGCAAACCTTTTCCAAATATCAACAAAAGAGCTGAATCAAGGGACGATATGAGAGTGATAGCTGTTGGCGTCAAGGTGGCATTTGACCAAGTGTAACATCAAGAAGCTTTACAAAACTGAAGTTATGGTAATCTGGAAAATCCCTCCTCTACCTGTCATTGATGGAAGGAGTGGATGTTGAAGGTGGTAGATGGGGTATCAATCAAATGGGCTGCTTTATCCTAGACAACGCTAAGCTTCTTGAATGCTGTTAGAGCTGCACTCATCCAGACAAGTAGAGAGTATTCCATTGCTCTCCTGGTTTGGACCTTTTGGATGGTGGACAGGGTCTGGGGATTCAGGGGATGAGTCAGTCACCCAGAATTTGAAGCTTTTAATCTGCTCTTGTAGCCACAGTATTTATACAGCTGGTCCAGTTCAGTTTCAAGTCAGTGGTAACCCCTCAGTACGTTGACAGAGGGAGATTCTGCGATAATAATCCCATTGATTGTTAAATGGCAATGATTAGATTCTCTGTTAGTAGAGAAGCCTTTGCCTGGCACTTGAGTGGCACGAATGATCCTTGTCACTTATCAGTCCAAAGCTGACTGTTGTCCAGGTTTTGCTGCACAAGGGCACAGGCTGTTTCAGTATCTCAGGAATCCTAAGTGGTACCAAACATTATGTAAACAATAGTGAAGAACCCCACTTCTGATCTTACAATGAAGGGAAGATGAAGCAGCTGAAGATGATTGGTCCCAGGACACTACCCTGTGGAACCACTGCAGCGATGTCCCAGGACTGAGATGGCTGAGGTCTAACAGCCATCTTTTCTTCTGTCAAGTATGACTCCCACCAACAGTAGATTTCACCCCTGATTCTCATTAACTTCAGTTTTGCTAGGGTTCCCTGATGCCCCTCTTGGTAAAATGTTGCTTTGATGTCAAAGACAGTCACTCTCACCTCACTCTTGGAGTTCAACTCTTCTCCCCATGTTTGGACCAAAGCTGTAATGAGGTCAGGAGTTGAGTGGTCTTGGTGGCACCCACATTGAGCATCAGTGAGTATGTTATTGCTGAGTAAGTACGACTTGCTTTCACTCTTGATGACTCTTTCCATCATGTTGCTTACGTTCGAGAGTAGATCGATGAGGTAGTAATTGGTTGGGTTGGATTTGTCCTGCTTTTGTGGACAGGACATATCTACCATACAATTTCCATATTGTTGGGCAGATGCCAGTGTTGTAGCTGCACTTGGAGCACATTGGCTCAGAGTATGGCTAGTCCTGGAGCAGAAGTCTTTAGTACTGTTGCTAGAATGTTTTCAGGATCCATAAAGTTTGCTAGTTATCCAGTACTTGATATCACTTGGAATGAATCCAATTGGCTAAAGACTGATATCTGTGATGCTGGAAATTCAGGAGGAATCTGATTGAGAACATCCACTCTCAACCTCTGGCTAAAGATTTTGCCATCTCACAGAATGTGATGGCAGCATAGTAAATGATGGGCGGAGGGGCAGTATGGGACAGCACAGGGAGCCACTTGGTGGAAGATCTGTTCAGGGTGACATTCTGGTATTTCGGGTAGGTGTAACGGGTAAGTCTCCTTCCACAGAAGGATACAGTAAGAAGTTGAACAACACCAGGTTAAAATCCAATAGATTTATTTGAAATCACGAGCTGTTGAAGTGCTGCTGCTTTATCATAACTCACCAAATGAAGGAGCACAGTGCTCCAAAAGCTCATGATTCCGAATAGACCTGTTGGAATTTAACTTGTATTGTGAAACTTCTTACTGTGCCCCACCCCAGTCCAATATTGGCATCTCCTCCTCATGTTCGGAGAAGAAACACTGAGCTCTTTCTCAGTGGTGGGGTCCTATGATGAAATAGTGGCATAGCTTTCCACTCTTGGTGAGGACAGAGATACTATATCTGAAAACAAGTGTCCACCTTTCTGGTTTCAGCATTGATGCCTGCATTGTCACTGATATGTCTTTGTGTTTGTATGTATGTGTCTTTGGCACATACATACATCTGGATTTTGATGCCTGGCATATCCATTGTCTAGGTTTGAAAATGGACATTTTGAGCATCGAACGTTGTGGGAGGCTATTGTTGAACATTGTATTCAATTGACCTAATAATGAAGGTAGATGCAGAATAACAGTTGTTCATTAGGTGTTGTTAAGCCTAAAGATTTTGCAACGTTTAATGATTATTTTAAGCTTGAGCAGCACTGTTAAATGTTGCTAACAAACTTCTGCTATTTCTGGAATCCTGCTTCAATATTGAGTACAAAAAGCTGGTCAGAACAGATTCTTCCTCTTCTGAAGCTTCGAAAACTGTTTTTATTTAGTTCAGGATGAAGTGTTTGACAGCCTTCTTCACAGAAAATTGCTGGGACTGTAGATTTTAGGACTGTATGTTGGTTTAGGATAGCAACAATCTCTCAATGGTGCCAGATTTTGGCAATTATCTCTGCCAAATGTGTTGGCAGAGTTTTGACAAGCCATATGCCTCCAAAATCATAAGGTATAAGAGCAGATTTAGGCCATTCAGCCATTTGGTCTGCTCTGCCATTCCATCAAGGCTGAAATGGTTTTCATCCCGATTCTGCTGCCTTCACCTCATAACCCTTGATCCCCTTATTGATCAAGAACCTCTCTATCTTTGTCTCAAAGACATTCAATGATCTGGCCTCTGTGGCAATGAGTCCCACAGTTTCACCACCCTGTGGCTGAAGAAATTCCTCCTCATCTCAGTTTTAAAGGAGCGCCCTTTCCCCTCTGAGGTTGTGCCCTTGAGTTTTAGTCTCTCCCATTCGTGGAAACGTCCTTTGCACATCAACTCTAGGCCTCTCAGCATTCTGTAAGTAAGGACGGTATGTTGACACAGTGGTTAACACTGTTGCCTCACGGTGCCAGAGACCTGGGTTCAGCTGGCCTCGGGTCACTTTTTTTGTAGAGTTTGCACGTTCTGTCTGTGGCTGCATGACTTTCGTTCATGTGTTCCCGATTCCTCCCACACTCCAAAACTATGCAGGTTAGGTGGCTATGTTGAATTGCTCCTTAATGTCTCGCGGTGTATAGATTAGATAGATTAATAAATAGCGAGGTTACATACAGGGTGGGTGCAGGGGGCTGGTAAGGTACTCTATCAGAGAGAGTAGGTGCAGACTAGATAGGCCAAATGGCTTCCATCTGCAATGTGGGGATTCTATGATTCGGGCCTCCAGAATTGTGGAGGAATTCTGTGTTTGTGCCACTGAAACTGGTGGCTTTCCCATGTTTGTCAGCACTGCATCCATCACTTTGGATGAGAAGAAACTCAAAAAAGATCATGGGTGCAGTGGCATTTTGCAGAGAGAGTTTATGCATTGGTTTTCAGAGGTAGGCATTGCGTCGCAAGCGCATCTGCACTGACCTGTGACAGCTCAGGAAAGGGCATTGTAATGGTGTCAAGTCAGTTGCAGAATTTCCAAATTCTGAGGAATTCAAGTTTGTAACGGTTGGTTGCTAGCGCGCTAATCTGCCTTTGTCTAGACAATCAATGAGTGCTGTTGCAGTATCCGGGCGTGAAGCAACGTTAAATTCCTGCAGTTTCTTGCTGTGCTGAGTCTGGGATGGCATTTAATCTTTTCTGTAGCGATGCAGGATGCTTCTGGTGACCCTTAAAGTAGTTGAGCAAAATGGTTGTATGTATTTCAGGCCTGCATTATTCTCTGGATGGTGTTCATGACATCGCTTGTAAGGTAGACCATGAAAAGTTATAACAACAATGACAACAGCTTAATTATGTAGCACCTTATAAGGCATTACAGTGTCCAATGGTACTTCATAGGAGCCTTATAATCAAAATATTGTGCTGAGTCACATATGGAGACATTGGTCATAGTTTTCCGGCAGTTCGCGTCCTGCAGTTACTTCAAGCAAGGATGGAAAATTTGGCACTCAACTAAATTTCCGTTCACTTGCAGTGGGACCAGAGAATTCTGCTGGCGTGAATGGCTGGAAAATTCTGGCCATTAGTTCTGGCAAATAAAAGCTTTGTAAAATAAATGGGATTTAAGGACTGCCACAGTGGTTAGCACTATTGCCTCACAATGCTGGGGACTCGGGTTTGATTTCCACTTGTGCCACTGTCTGTGTGGAGTTTGCACATTTTCTGCGTGGGTTTTCTCTGCATGTTCCGGTTTCCTCCTACAATCCTAAGATGTGCGAGTTAGTTGGATTGGCCATGCTAAATTGCCCCTGAAAGTCAGGGGGACTGACTAGGGTAAGTGCATGGGTTGTGGGGATAGGGCCTGGGTGGGATTGTGGTTGGTGCAGACTTGGTGGATTGAATGGCAGGCTTGTAAACATTCACAATGGTCAGTCTGTTCACTCTGATTGTAATGGAGAATGCTGAGCCGTCTGTTAGTGGGATCTTTTCAGCTTGGCCTGGATGTATGTGACCATATCATATTTTATTGTATGTTGGCATACTGTCATGTAGAATCCATGGATCTTCATTCAGTATGGGTTGGATATTTTCTTTGAAGAGCAGGAGCATCGATCATTTGTGTTCTTTGCTCCCTTGACCAGATCTCACACTTGGCTGTGAATAGACTTTCACTGTTGAGATGATAAATGTGGCGTGCTAGACCTATTATCCTGGTTGGTTGGTCCTGAAAGAAACCTTTTGTTGTCGAACTTGTTGCTTTTCAGACTATAAATTCCAGAGTTCACTCAGCTTCTTGATGACATTAACTGGCAAATTCTTGATGAATTAGCACATGCATGGACACCACATTTGTTAAGTTGTTTTTTGTACATAACCTAAAATAATGGCTTTCAATTAGATATGTAAGTACTGCTTTTTATTCGGTTAACTTGGGTAACTTTTAGATTACTCACCAGTTGAGCATCAGGTTCATGACTATGGTTGCTGTAATAGAATTACAAAGTACAGAAAGGGGCCATTTCATCCAGTATGGCTGTGCTGGCTCTTTGACAGAGTTATCCAATTCATCTCTATAGCAAATCAAGCTATTAAGTTGAATGATCAGCTATGATTGTAATAAATGACAAAGCAAGCTCGAGGGGCCAGATGGGGCCTCCGGCTCCTATCTTCTATGTCTCTTCCAATCTCACTCCACTGTTCTCTCCCTGTTGTCCTGAAAATTATTCCTTTTGAGTATACATCCAATGCCCTTTTAAAATTTGCTATAGAATCTGTTTCTACCGTCTTTTCAGGCAGTGCTTTATAGATCATTAGAACATGTATAAAATTGTTTCTCATCTTTTCTGTAACTTGTAATTATTGCAAATCCTCTGGCAGTTTTTCTATCTGTTCTATCTAACCTGTCACTGTTTTGAACATCTCTTTTAAATCTCTCCCCAACTTTCTCTGCTCAAAGAAGGGTTAAGAATATTTTGGTTTAGTTATTGTATTGTCCAACATTGGGAAAAGTCCACAGTTATTTTGTTGTTATTGCGGTTTGTTATTGCTGTTGTTCAGAGTCTGGCCCTGCAATGTTAGTGGGAGCAATGTGGTTAGGGAACAGGCAGAACTCATTAACATTCAGGATTAACCTTTCCCATTGGACACATGCTGTCTGGGCTCACATGCACAGAATGGTCACTGAAGCAAGATACTGGAGGGCCACTGAGACTGAGGGAATGGTATTTTGAACAAGGGTTTTTGCAGGGGCCTCAATGTAAAAAGTTATGGAAGGTCTGAAAAGCACAGTATGTGGTGCAGTTTGTGTATGAGGTCACCAATTTGAAAGGTGAGTTGAGCGCTTGTGCTAAGAAAATTTGAACGGTGAACAGGTAACGTGATGAGATGACGTTCTCCAAGTTTAAATTCAACACCTTGCTTGTGAACTTGTGGTGCAATACATGTGTGTTTACTGAAGGATTGGGCCTATTTTTTGAGAGTTATGGTTCGTGTTAAACACACAATTAATTTGGTGAGGAATGCAGTGCTCTGCAATTTGGAGAGAGTTTGTTTAAGCCCTAAATTCTGGTTCAGATACTTGATTCCAGGGCTGAAATCTTACCACCGTTCACGCTGACGGGATTTTCCCGTCCTGCCGCAGTGAATGGAGATTTGGCAGACTGCCAAATCTTCCGACTTCGCCGCAGCAGGAGGATGGCGTCAACGGCAGGTAAGATCGCGCCCAAAGTCTTTTGACAGGTGCAGTGCCAGGACATTCCAAAGGTATCCATCTTGGGATACTTAACCATGATTGGTTGGCCCATTCAAGTGGATGCTAAAAATCTCATGGTGTGATTTGAAGACGGTTAGCGCATTCTCCCAGCAACCTGGCTACTTTCACACACCGCCCCATTGCCTTGCTTTTTTTTAAAAAAGAGATTAACGAATCTTTCATCTTATCCCTCCCTGTGTTCAACGATAACTGCACTCCAAAATAAAAGTGCAGCCAAAATGTTTCACTTTGCTAAGATGCTGTCAATTTGAGTACTGTTGAGCATTTTATTGCTATATTGAGCAATATGTTTGAGCAATATTGCTATATTTTGTTCATTTCACTAGGATCAGTAATACATTGACTCAAATCGTTAGCACTGCTGTCTCACAGTGCCAGGGACCCAGTTTGATTCCCAGCTTGGGTCACTGTCTGTCTGGAGTTTGCCCATTCTTTCAGTGTCTGTGTGGGTTTCCTTCAGGTGCTCCAGTTTCCTCCCACAGTCCAAAGATGTGCAGCCTAGGCCATGCTAAAAAAGGTTGCCCCTTAGTATCAGGCGGCTGGCTAAGGTAAATGCATGGGGTTATGGGCATAGTGCCTGGGTGGGATTGTGTTCAGTGTAGATCCGACGGGCTAAATGGTGTTCTTCTGCATTGTAGCATTCTATGTTTCTATGAAATGATATGATGCTGACTGTCTTTGCTATGTAAAGAATAAAAACCAATTTACTGTTGAAAAACTCGTGCATGGAAATCCATCGTTAGTCCGTTTTGAATGTAAAGTTTGAATTAACAGTATCCAAGTTATCTGAGTGCATCTAGGTTGATGCAGGATAGTCTACACGCTCTCGCACCTATGTCTAGAAGCTACGCGTGAAACAGGAGGATACTATGGAGGTAGAGTCAGCCCACTGCTTAAAATCTGTCATTCCCAAAAAAAAGCTAACACTTTAACACCAGACAGAGTTACATTTCAAACTCCTGACGGTACACTTTGTGGCTCAGAACACAACATTTTGTTGTGTGAACTTGTTCCTCATTTTTAAATCTACAATCGCTACCCTAACATCTTACTAATAAAAAATTATTGATTATGTGACTGAGCTGTAATTCCTGACTGATATGCCTGCTGTGTATGTGGATGAAGCTGGTTACTTATCTAATCTGGGTGCTCTATAATCAGTGCATGGGAATTGCATGATAGTCTCTTGGCTGCCCTGCACTATTTCTACTAATACATCTTCCTTTCAGATTGTGGCGCTGCTGTTTACTGAGTTATTGGCATCATTTAATTAGTTCACTTTTTTTTTTGCAGCTACCCTTCTGCTCTTCGTGCTTTCTGACAACTACGGTACCCTATTGGGCATGTCATGGTACCAGTAGGGCTTTCTTTGTTTGATACCTTCTCCTAGTTTCCTGCTGGGCAAAAACAGCTTCGGAGAACATTCTCACTGCGCAAGTTCAGATGGTTGGAATTGACTTGTGTGTCATTTGTCCTTTCAGCTTTGGGGACATGTTGTCATTCACCTTGACTGCGTTCGTGGAGCTGATGGACCATGGGATTGTCTCTTGGGATACGTTCTCGGTGGCATTCATCAAAAAGGTACTGAGATAGCTGGTGTGATTCACATCAGTGAAGTAAGAGCAAAATGATGGAAGGGAAGGAGAGATTTGGCAAGGCTTTCAACCACTGGCATAGGAAACAGAGAAGCTGGTGTATGTCATTCAGCCCCACAAATCTTTCTCGCCATTTAGTGGTTAGCACTGCTATCTCACAGTGCCAATGACTGGGCTTCAATTCCAGGCTTGGGTCACTGTCTGTGCAGAGATTGCACATTCTCCTTGTGTCTGCGTGGGTTTCCTCTGGGTGCTCTGGTTTCCTCCCACAGTCTGAAAGATGTACTGGTTAGGTGCATTGGCCGTGCTAAATTCTCCCTCAGTGTACCCGAACAGGCTTTGGAGTGTGACGACTAGGGGATTTTCACAGTAACTTCATTGCAGTGTTCATGAAAGCCTACTTGTGACACTAATAAATAAATATTAAAATTTTTTTTAAAAAATACTTCAGTTGGATCAGGGCTGATCTGTGCCTTATTTCCATCCATAAGCTTTCAGCAGCTCAGTAAAATCACTCAAAGCTAGTGAACAGGTACATCAATAAAAGGTTAATGGAATGGTGGCCTTCACGTTAAGATGCTGAACCACAAAGTCATTGAAGTTGTGTTAGAAATATACATAGTTCTGATTGGACCCCATATAAAGTACTGCATTCATTTCAGGACATTACTCAGGGAGGGTATATTGGTCATGGAAAGGGAACAGTGCTGGTTTATGCACAGTAGTGTCCCTCAAACAGATAATGACCAAATTTCTCCTGCTCATTGCCACGGGATTTTTTCCAACCAATTGCGAGAGTCAACATAGCTCAGTTTGCTGCCTCCTTTGAAAGACATTGCAAGAACCTCTACCAGCTGAAGTGTTTCTAGCTTCATGGCTCCCAATGCTCTTCCCTCTTGTTTTTATACTGAGGTTGGATTCCCTCAGCTTAGCTCAGTTGGTAGACTCTCACTCTGAGTAGAAGGTTATGGGCTCAAGTCCAACTTCAAGAACTTGTGTGCATAGTCCTGGTTGATGCATCAATGCAGCACTGAAGAGGTGCTATGCTGTCTGGGATGCTAACTTTTGGATGACATGTTGAACCAAAGCACTGTCTGTTCCCTCAGGTGGACGATAGAGATCCCATGACACTACTGAGAAGAAAAGGAGGCAAGGCCTCCCCAGTTTCCTGGCTAACCTTTATCTCTCATTCAACCTCATAACTTAATAGTATCATGCCAGTAAGCAGATTACATGTGAGAAACTGGAACCTTGTTTATAAATTGACTTCCTATTTTGTTCTTGCAATCTTTGCAAATCAAAGCAATTTATTGTACTGCCTTCTGTCTAGTGAAGTTACACCTTTACTTTCTGCTCTGTGAAAGCATAAATAGCTAAAACTTCTCAACTCACTAATGAGTGGTTACACTTCAGAAAAACATTTCTAACTGGAGTAGTGGCTTCAGCTGAGTTATGTAGTCATTTGACCAAAATCAATGAGGTTGAGTTTAATTTATTAGTGTCATAAGTAGGCTTACATTAACACTGTAATGAAATTATTGTGAAAATCTGCTAGTGGCCTGTTTGGGTACACTGAGGGAAAATTTAGTATGGCCAATGCACCTAACCAGCACATCTTTTAGGTCATGGGAGAAAACTGGAGCATCAGAGGAAACGCATGCACACATGGGAAGAACGTGTAAACTTCACACAGACAGTGACCCAAGCTGGAAATTGAACCCAGGTCCCTGATGTTGTGAGGCAGCAATGCTTATCATTGTGTGAGATGAAAAAGTGAGAACAAAAGGAGTGATGTATGAACGTCAACAAAAATTTACAACGAAAATACTGTTTTAAATTTGTCAGTATTTTCCATTTTAGCAAACGTTTAAGGGAAAATTCCACAAACTCCAATTCCCTCTCCTGACCCTACATCCGAGCGCAGTTATTCACTGGAATCTGAGTCGGCCCACTAGGATCTCTCCCTGTGAAGCTGAATAATAACAGATAGTAGAGATGAAATGGTAACTATATAAGACCTATAGAGATCACTATAAGTTAGTGGAAAGCCAGTTAAAAAGGGAAATGGAACATTATATTTCAGCCCCTTTAATAAGAGACAAAGGAGTGGAATTTATGCTGCCGTGTTGTAAGAGACAATGTAGTGGCACAATGATGTCACTGCATCTCAGCGTCAGGGACTCAGGTTCGATTCCCGGCTTGTGTCACTGTCTGTGTGGAGTTTGCACATTCTCCCCGTCTCTGTATGGGTTTCCTCCAGGTACTCCGGTTTCTTTCCGCAGTCCAAAGGTTATGGGATAGGTGGATTGGCCACACTAAATTGCTCCTTAATGTTAGGGGGCCTAGCTAGGGTAAATGCATGGGGATAGGACCTGAGTGGGATTGTGGTATGTGTTGACTTGTTGGGCTGAACTGTAAGGATTCTATAAAGTTCTAGTTAGGCCTCTTTAATATATTATTAGGGACACAGTAACAGGCCGTTTAAATCATAACATGATTGGATAGATTTGGCTGGTTTTTTGAAAGGGAAATAAATCATGTTCAAAACATCTAGTTAGTTTTTTGAGATTATAAATAGCAGGAGAGATCAGGAATGTTGTAACATATTTGGACTTTCAAAAACCATTCAGTAAGGTGCAACCCAAGAGGTTGATACTCAAAATTCATGGAATTCGGGTTAATATGTTGGTGTCGATTTGTAACTGATTAATGGTCTGAAAATAGAATAGAACGAACAGGTCATTATGAGGTGGCCGGTTTCAACTGGTGGTTTTAACCTGGATTACTGCTTAGGCTCAGCTATTTACAATCTGTATCATTGACTTAACTGAGGTGACCAATTGTAATGTTTCCAACTTTACTCAAAGTACAAAGTTAGGTGAGAAAATAAGTTGTGAAAAGGACACAGAGAGGCCTCAAAGTGGCGTTGGGCAAATTGATGGGATTGAAGGCCGATGAATCCCCAGGGTCTGATAATTTGTATCCCATAGTATTAAAGGAAGTGGTCCTAGAAATAGTGGATGCTTTAGTGGTCATCTTCCAAGATTCTATAGGCTCTGGAATTGAAAGGTCGCTAATGTAACCTCACTATTTAAAAAGAGAAGTAGAGAGAAAACAGGGAATTATAGACCAGTCAGCCGGACTTCGGTAATAGGGAAAATTCTAGAGTCCATTATCAAAGATTTTATAGGAGAGCACTTGATAAACAATGGTAGAATCAGAGTCAGCATGAATTTACGAAAGAGGAAATCACGCTTGGCAAATGTACTTCAATTCTTTGAGGATGTGACTGGTAGACTTGATGAGGGGAAGTTGGATGTTGTCTACTTGGACTTTCAAAAGGATTTCAACAAAGTCCCATATAAGAGATTAGCGTGGAAAATTAAAGCACAGGGGACTGTATTGAGATGGATAGAAAACTGGTTGGCAGACAGAAAATGAAGAGTAGGAATAAATGAGTCATTTTCCAAATGGTAGGCAGCGACTAGTAGGGTCCTATAGGCATCAGTGCTAGGACTCTAGCTATTCATGATATGTATTAATGATTTAAATGAGGCAACTCAATGAAACATCTCCAAATTTGCAGATGACAAAAAGCTGGGTGGACGGGTAGGGGTGAGCTGTCAAGAGTGTGACTTGGACAAATTGAGTGAATGCATAAGTGCATGGCAGGTGCAATATAATGTGGATAAATTATCTGCTTTGTTAGAATAACTGGAAGACAGATTATTATCTGAATGGCAATAAATTAATGTGAGGGGGAATGTTTAATGAGACCTGGGTTTCCTTATGCACTGATTATTGAAGGTAAGCATGCAGGTACAGCAAGTGGTAAAGAAGATAAATGGTATATTGGCCTTCATAGCAAGAGGATTCAAGTACAGAACAGGCTTGCTGCAATTGTATAGGGCCTTGACAAAGCTGAACCTGGAATATTGTGTGTAGTTTTGTTCTTATCTGAGCAAGCTTGTTCTTGCTATAGAAGGGGTGCAGAAAAGATGTACCAGACTGATTCATGGGATGGGGGTCTGTTGTATGAGGAGAGATTGAGTCAGTTAGGATTATGTTTGTTGGAGTTTGAAGAATTGGGGGGGGGGGGGGGGGGGGGGGGGGAGTGATCTGAAGAAACCTATAAAATTCTAACAGAACTAGGCAGGGTAGATGCAGGAAAGATGTTCCTGATGATGGAGGTGTCCAGAACCAGGGCTCATAGTCTAAGCTATGGGCAATCCTTTTCGGACTGAGATGAAGAGAAATTCTTCACCTGGAGAATAGTAAGACTGTAGAATTTGCTACCACAGAAAGCAGTTGAGACCAAAACGTTGTATGTTTTCAAGAAAGTGTTAGATAAAGCTCTTGGGACAAATGGGATCAAAGGATATGGGAGGAATGTGGAATCAAGCTAATGAGTTGGATGATCAGCCATGATCATAATGAATGGTGGCAAGCTCAAAGGGCTGAGTGGCCTTCTCCTGCTTCTATTATCTGTGTTTTTAAATGAATCAGATGGGTGGGAAAGAACATGGCAGATTCAATATAGTACGATGAATTGTGTGCTTATGGTAGGAAAAATAGAAAGGTAACATGTTTGTTTGAATGCTGAGGGGCTGAAAAATGTTGGCATTCAAAGGGATTTTAGTGTTCAGTACACAAGTTTCAGAAAGTTAACAAGATTTAAGTTTATTTATTATTATCACAAGTAGGCTTACATCAACACTGCAATAATGTTATTGTGAAAATCCTGTGGGAGAGAAAAGGCACAGCAAGTGATCAGAAAAGCAAATGGTATGGTGGCCATCCTTAAAAAAGGATTGGAATAAGTGTCCAAAGATGTTCAGGCTAGGTGGATTGGCCACATTAAATTGCCCCTCAATTGTTGTCAGAGTTGTGCTCATCCAGACAAGTGGAGAGTACTGCATTACACTCCTGACTTGAGCCTTGTACATGGTGGGCAGGTTTGGAAGAGTGGCTCAGTCGCTGACTCTGTTGCTGCAGATTCACTAGTCTCTGACCTGACGTGGTAGTCACAGTATTTGTACAATGGCAAACCCTGGGAAGTTGATGTTAGAGGGATTTGACAAACGGCAATGTTTTTGCCACAAAAACAGAAATGCTGGAAAATCTCAGCAAGTCTAATGGCATCTGTGGAGAGAGAGTAGAGCCAGCACTTTGAGACTGGATGACCATTCGTCAGAGCTGAAGACAAGGAAATTCAGATGAGATAATGTTTTTGCCATGTTAATTGGGGCAGTACGGTGGCACATTGGTTAGCACTGCTGCCTCATAGCACTAAAGATCCGGGTTCAACTGTGTGTGTGGAGTTTGCACATTCTCCCTGTGTCTGTGTGGGTTTCCTCCGAATGCTCCAGTTTCCACCCACAGTCCGAAAGATGTGCGGGTTAGGTTGATTGGCCATGCTAAATTGTCCCTTAGTGTCAGGGAGATTAGGAGGGTAAATATGTGAGGTTATGGGGACAGGACCTGGGTGGGATTCTTTTGGTGCAGGCTTGATGGGCTAAATGGCCTCCTCCTTCACTTTAGATTCTATAAATGCCAGCCAGGACACCAGAGATGACTTTGAAATAGTGCCATGGGATCTTTTACATCCACCTGAAAGGACAGTTTAATGTTTTGTCCAAAAGATAGCACTTTTGACAGTACAGCACTCCCTCAATACTGCAATAACCTAGCAGCCTTGATTTTAATGCCAAGTTTTGGAGTGAGATTTAAAATCGGAACCTTGTGTCATGAAAGCAATCGTGGGCCAACTAAGCCACAGCTGACACTTAAATTCATGACACAGATCCTTTTAGATTTTTTGGATACTAAGGGATAGTGTGGTAAAGTGGAATTAGAATAAAAGATTATGTAAGATCTTATTGAATGGCAGAGCAGACCTGAAGTCCTCAATGATCTCCTCCAGCTATATTTTTGTTGTGAGGAAACATTTTGAAACCTAATAATGGTCTGGTTGAAATCGGTAATGAAGGATGTAGTGGCTGCATATACTGACGCTGCAAACATCATATAATGTGTTCCACTTGACAGGATGCTTTTCCTTATATTTGTTTATTTTATAATATGTTATTAACAACTAATATTCTATTCCCTCATTTCACCTCCTGCCATCAAAGAAAAAGTAAAATGAAGGAAAAAAAAAGCAGCATAAATCAGCAACTGGTCACCTATGTCTTGTGTGGTATAAGTTTGTTCAGCGCAGAGAGTGCTAATGAAATAGTATTAAACTGCTTTCAATACTTTCAGTATTGAAAATCCTACTTATTGATTGATACGCAATACACACACACACACACACACACACACACACACGTTTCTTGACACATACATGCACACATATCCTGTTTATTCACGCACACACACACACACACACACACACACACTTACATGCACATTCTGTTCATTAACAGACAGACATATGCACTCGTCCTGTTTATTGACTCAGACAGACAGACACACGTCCTGTTTATTCACACACACACACACATCCTATTTAATGATACAGGTGTGCACGCACACACACACACACAGGTTGATCGGTATCGTCTCTGCTCATTTATAGGTGAGATAGAAGCAGCTTCACAAAAGGTCTAGGTTCAGAGGTTACAATTCTAGAAAGGGGGTAAAGTTGTCTCCAATTATGGGCAGCAATGTTTTTGCAGAAATTGTAATTTCAGAATTTAAAACTTAGTGTTCCTTTTATGCATCTTTCAGATAGCGAGTTATGTGAACAAATCTGCAACGGATGTGTCTGTGTTGCAAAGGTCGCTCGCAATTTTGGAGTCTATGGTGTTGAACAGCTATGATCTCTACCAGAAGGTGGCACAAGAGATCACCATTGGCCAACTAATGCCACATTTACAAGGGTAAGTTCTCATCTGTCTTTAGCTAGAAGAAAACAGTTAAGATTTTGAGTCAGATTAGTATAATGAGCCTCGAGTAATTATGACAAAAGGATTTAAGTGCACTCAAGAAGATACAAAATGATTTACAAAATGAAACCAGAACTGACGAGATTCTAACCATCAGGAAAGCTTGAAGAAGAATGCTTATTAGTGACCTACTGGAGGGTAGTTTTGAAGGAATAGATGTAGAGATGTTTCTATTTATGGGGAGAGTCAAACTAATGATCTTACATATGAGTGTCGCTATTCAATCCAATAAGAAACCTGAATGTAGAACTCTATCACAAAGAGTAGTTAAGGTGAATAACAGGTATGTTTTTAAGGGCAGGCTAGATAATATGTGAGGGAGAAAGAAATAAAAAGAAATGCTGATGGTGTTAGATAAAGACAGGCAGGAGGAGGCTCAGCTGGAACCAGTCCAGTGAGGCAGTAATCCAATGATTTGGATGAAGGGGCCAAATGTATTGCAGTTAAATTTGCTGGTGACTCCAAGATAGGTGAGAAAATATGTTGTCCAGAGAGTCAGCAAAGGGATATAGGTACATTAAGCAAGCAGGCAAAATTTTAGCAGGAGTATATTGTGGGAAAATGTGAAATTGTCCACTTTGGCAGAAAGGATGGAAAAGCCGTACATTATTTAAAGATGGTAAAACTCAGTGGTATAGGGGGATCTGGGTGTCCTAGTGAATGAATCACAAAGTTAGAATGCAGCTACAACAAGTAATTTGGAAGAAAAATGGAATGTTGGTGTTTATTGCTAGAGGAATGGAATATAAAAGCAGGGCGGTTTTAGTGCAGCTATACAGGCTGTTAGTAGGACCACACCTGTAGATCTGTGTACACCTTTGGTCTCCTTATTTAAAAGTAGCTCTAATTACATTCAAAACAGTCCAAAGAAGGTCCACTCAACTTATTGCTGGGACGAAGAGGTTATTTTTATGAAGAAATGTTGGACCTATACCCACTGGAGTTTAGAAGAGTGAGAAGTAATGTTACGGAAACACATCAGATTATGGGGGGCGGGTTTGGCAGGGTAGTAACCCGGAGGATATTTCCGCTTGTGGGAGGGGCGAGCTGACGCAGTTTGAAAATAAGGGCCGGGATTCTCCCAAAAATATTCTAAGTTCCCAGTGTGTTGCAAAGTGGGAGTGAATTCCGCTGGGTTTTTTGTTGTGATTTCCAGAAAGAATCGCTGCCACTCTAGAAATCTGTGAGTGGGGACTATTGCTGATGGTCGGCCCTCAGTACGCCGCTGACGGGCCACTGCTTACGTGCCGATCTGTCACCATGGAGATCAGAGCATGTACAGGGGCCACCCACTGCCAGCCTCCAGATTGCTAGCCACCCCTGCGACCATGCACGTTGGTCTCCTGGGCTAGTCTCTATGTCTTCTCACCCACCCCCACATTCTGGCCAGTCCCAATCTCTCCTCTCCCCAACCCTGACAGCTAAGACCCCTTCCCTATCTGAATGGCCAGCCCAGATCACCCTTTTCCTTCCCCCCCCACTACTGATCCTGATCACAGAGTGGCAGTGGGTGCCACTGATTGCCTCCCTAAAAAAGGCCCTGCTGCTTTGGCATTGCCTGATGCCCAGTAGTAAGTGCCAGCTTGTCCCTTGGGCATTGCCAGAGTGCCAGGCTGGTAGTGCTGAGCTAGAACTGCCCAAGGGACTCCCCTCATATCCCTGAGCACCCTCGGGAGTCAGGGAGGGGGCCTCAATGGCCTCTGTTCCTTCCAACGGGATCGGGCCACCTGTTCCCTATTAGTGGGGAGCAGGAGTAAACCCCACTGGAGGTTTCGGGGAGGCACTAGCGGACCTGAAAATTTCAGTCCTGGGCCCGCTAATCGTATGGAAATCACGATTTCCCTATTGTAATTAGCTCCTAACTGCACTAAAAAGTTTGGTCCCGGAGACTTGCAGAGGCCAAGGCGCCCAACAGGAAGACTGTGAAACGGCCCCAGATGATGTTTCCTGGCCTGCTGCATTAATCGAGCAGCGCAACAGTCTGGGAGAATCGCCCCCAAGCATTTAAGATGGAGATGAGGTGAAATGTTTCTCGGAGTGTGGAATTCTCTTCCCAAGAAAGCAGTGGAGACTGGGTTATTGAACTTATTCAAAGCCTAGTTAGACAGGTTTTTGGTAGACAAGGGAATCAAGGGTCAAGATGGACAAATTGGAGTTGAGACCACCACAAGATTAGCCATGATCTATTGAATGGTGGAAGAGGCTAGAAGGGCTGAATGCCCTACTCCTGCTTAGAAGTCCTATGCCCCTTGGCCAGATACCCAAATTCTGTGCTGTAAATTCTGTATAAAGGAGGTGGTTATGTACTTGCATCTGTTTTTGTGAGATGACTCACTGGAATACTGTGTTTAATTTTGATTCCTGTACCTCATGGCAACCAGTATCCAGGATCCTTGAGCAGGCTGTTTCTTTTCTCGCTTCTCTAGGCTAAATGTTCACTGGTTGAAAGAATGTTCCATGTTCCCCAAGCAATTTGCATTTAACAAATGAGCTCAAGAGGAGAAGCTTGAAGGGAAATTTAGTGGAGGTTCAAAATTCTGATGGCTTTTAGTAGACTAGAGGCTATCAAAAATTGTCAGATGGGCAAGTCAACTGGAGAGTTTCAGACCCATCTTTTGGGTGAGTTTGAAAACTCAATCTTATGACATTCCCACTTTTTTGGACAGAAGTATGATTAAAATCAATGGGCGAGGGGGGTGTGGAGCCTAAGTTTTTTGGTGAAGTCAGCTGCAGACTGCTTGAGGTGCCATTGCGCAGGCACCCTGATTTTCCAGTTAGCAGAGAGATCTCCTGCCAGAAAGATTGCACCCTATATAGGCAGAAATTGCTTCCATTGACAGAAAGGTTGATAATTAGGACGCAGGATGCCAATTTAAGATAATTAGAAAATAAGACCCAAGTTGTTGTGATCCAGTTGAACTTGGATATATACTTATAAAGGGAAATGTGCAGGGTTATGTGGGAAGAGCAGAGGAATGGTATAATGTGGTTCATTCTTCCAAAGAGTTGGCACAGGCACATTGAGTTGGCTTCATCCTCGGTTCTGTGACTCATGCACCAGGTGTAGTTTTAGGAGGGTGAACGATTAGCCTGCTCCCAAGCCTAATGTTAATGCAACCAACGTGTGGCTTGCAAAAGGTACATATTTTGACTTTCTGTTCATTAGTTCCCCCAGGGACTTTTTTTTTAACAGCTGGCCTCCTCAGTGCTTTAGCTGTGACTGCGCATGTGCTGGAATGTAATATTTTAGACGCCCCTTCATATGAACAAGGGGTAGAAATTGATGGATATCTGGATATGCAAGGCATTCTCGACATAGAAGTTTAGGGAATGCTGTTTGTTGAAAACAAGATTCCTTCCTTCTAAGTTACAATTCCTGTTTGAATGACAATGATTCTCCTCTTGAATGAATTAAATGGGGAAACATGGGGAACCAAGGCTAAAATTTTACTTCTCCACGTTTCTATATAAGCAATTATGTTTGTCGCTATCCAGAGTACAAAAATATCAGTATATTTAAAATGGAGCTGTTCACTAAAGATCCCACAGCTGATGCCAGATGAGAAGCTTCTTGTTAGAGTGTTGAGACTCAAAATAATCAGGAAATATTTACAAATTAAGAAGGCACCCTGTCTGGGTGGAATTCATCCAAGGTTGCTGAGGGAAGTAATTTTGGAAATATCAGAACAACTGTCCACTGTCTGTCTATCTCTTTGGATATGAGAGTGTTTGTGTTCAGAATCATAGAATCCATACAGCACAGAAGGAGGCTGTCGAGGGCATCGTGTCTGCACTGACTCTTCAACACAGCATCCCGTCCAGGCCCTAACGCTGTAACTCTACATATTCACCCCACCAAACCTCCTAAAATACACGTTTTGGGACACTAAATGGCTATTTAATATGATAAATCAACCTAACTTGTACATGTTTAGACTGTGTGAAGAAACCAGAGCCCCCCGAGGAAAGCTGTGCAAATATGGGGAGAATGGCTGGAATTGAACCCAGGTTCCTGGCAGTATGAGGCAACAGTGCCAATGACTGCGCCACCATGTTGCCAGAGGGTGGTAGGTTGCAAATGTTATACTGGGGAATGCTAAAGAAAGATGTAACAGAAGTTTCAAATTCTGACAGATTAGGTAGGGAGGAATTGTTTCCAAGACAGAGTATTGATAATGGAGGATTCAGATTTCAGAAAATGGAGAGAGGCCAGTTCTAATCCACCAGCTTAATATTGATGATATGGGGATTTTTTTCGGTGTGTTAATTTTGATTAACACTGGGAAAAATATGGATGAATGAAAGCTAACATGTATTTGTTAAAGAAAAATGCTGCTTGACTAATGGATAGAACAATTCATATTGTGTACATGGACCTTTAAAAGCTATTTGATAAGGGACCACGTAATAGACTTGTTAGCAAAATGGAAACTCATAGAATTGAAGGGACAGAGGCTGTGTTGAAACAATGTTGGTTAAGAGACAGAAAGTAAGAGTGTAGTTGTAGTAACTTCAATCATGCCATTGAGCTTGGCTTATTGGAATGTGAGCTTCTGGATTAAAGAGTCACTTGATGGGCCAGTCAGGGAGTACTTTTCTTGTATTTAACTGGGAGTGCCAGTTCCTCTGGCACTCCTGAAGGTGGACTGCTGACTGATAGCATTCTGTTTACAGCTGTTGGAATTGTAAATAAAGGGATTTTGGTGAAGGCACTTCAGCCTCTGAAGATATGTTACGGTAGTGATAAATGTTTTTCAGACTGGAGAGGAATTGTGGTGCTGGAACCGCTGTTCTTTTTGATAGATATTAATTTTTGGGGACTTGCGTATACAGGGCAGATTTTCAAAGTTTGTATGTGGTACAGAATTTGGAATTTTTGTAAATAACAAAGAGAATAACAACATGCTTCAGGGGATGTAAACTAGTGAACTGGGCAGACACGCAGCAGATAGAGTTTAATGCAGAGATGTGTGAAGGGATAAATATTGGGAGGAGGAATAAGAAGTACAGTGTAGACTAAACTGCACAATTGTAAAGAAGAGCATGTGGGAGTGTCAATACACAAATTTTTGAAAGTGAAAAGTTTTGAACAAAAAATTACATGGTATCCTCAGCTTTATAAATAGAGGCACAGGGAGCAATAGCAAGGAAGTTGCATTGAACCTTCATAATCAGGGGTTAGGCTTCAGCTGGAGTTTTTGTCCAATGCAAAACATTGCAGGATGGATATCATGGCCTTGGAGAGGATGAAGAGGAGATTTCATAGAATTATTGAATGGTTACAACATAGAAGGAGGCTGTTTGTGTTGTATCCATCATATCCGTGCCCTGTTCCCCAGTTTTTTCCTCAATGGAAATTTATTGCAGTAGTACCAAAGTTCAGGGATCTAGCTGAGTGGAAAGATGAGAGAAGATGCACTGTTACTCCTTAAAATAAAAAAAGGAAAATTTGATCACGATTCAGAACTCTGAAATGTTTTGAGGCAGTTCACAAGGAGAAACTGTTTCTGGCAGAGCCGATAACTAGAGGACGCAGTTAAGGGAGCAACTGTTTTACACAGTGAGTTGTCATTGGGAATGCGCTGTTTGAATAGATGGTGAAAGCAGATGGAATCGTGATTTTTGAAAGGGAAGAAGAAACATACTGTCGGGGTGGGGTGGAGGGGGTGGAATTCAGGGCCTGGGGAGGGGGACTAATTGGATAGCTTTGTGAAAGTGCTAGCACACGTATGATAAGCTGAATGTGTTTTATGCTTCTGTGATCTTCTCACCAGATGGGTGATTTGATAATTGTTTTCCAAAATTACCTGTACTTAATCCAGGATGTGCTTTATATCAAATGCTCCTTAATATACTTGCTTTCTTAAAATCATGATGAGAATTGAATGAGTTACAAATTTCAGACTGAGTTAAATTAGTGTGTCAAATTTCAAGCTTTATATTATCTTTTTGTGTGTTCTAAGCATATTTTCACATACAGCTACAGCACTGTGCCCATGTATGTTGTTTAGTACTGCAATATTGTTCTTCCACCTTTTCATTTGATTTATTATTGTCACATATATTGGGGTACAGTGAAAAGTATCGTTTCTTGCGTGCTATTCGGATGAAACATATCGTTCATAGTGTACATAAGGGAGAAGGAAAAGAGAGGATGCAGAAATTCCATTAAGAATTCTACTTGAAGGGAAAAAAATAACATAGTGGAGACTTAGATGGTTAAGATGTTAAATGTTCCTTAAAGAAGCACTTCATACTTAAAGGAGAAATGGATTATGTGTTTACTGTGACCACAGTCGAGTGCTATTTGAAATAATATGTCACAAGTGTTGGTGTTGTGTGGCAGCACTGATTTGTGAACAAGAAGCATGCCTGATGTGTTTCCTACAGCTGGCTCACAGCCAGTAATTTGCTTTTTATCAGCAGTGCATGGTTGTAAATCTGATGTCTATGATTTAATTTTGTTGGTAGAATTGACCTTAAAGTCTTGTTCAAGATGTACAGAAAAAAACCCAGTGCGTTTCCAACTTAATGTTTTTGTTGTTATTTTGGTCACAAAAGGTCGGATCCTGACATTCAGACTTACACGATTGCTGTGATTAATGCACTCTTCCTTAAAGCACCTGATGACAAGAGACAGGTATTTATACAGACATGCTTTGATCTGATATCCACCAATTCGTCAGTTGTTAATTTGCTGCATTTATGATCTGTGTCAGGCACAGAGTTTTGAATGTGTGTGAGTGCATCTGTGTGTTACTCCTATCTGAGAATTGGACAATGTCTTTTCATTATCAGCTTTTTATTCTGCTTAAGGTGTATAAAGCGTGCAATTTTAATCATCCACTTTAATCTTGAAGATGAGCTCACACTATGCATATCTTGTTGGTATTTACCAATAGATTTCAGTGGTTTTGATTTCTATTTTTTTTTTGCAACTGCTAAATCTGTGTGGCCACTTGATCCATTGGATTTGATTGTGGTAAATATTCGGAACTGATATGGATAGATTCTGTCATGCAGAAGTATTAAGGATGACGGAATCAACGTGGGACTTATGATTCAGTGGCTGGTGGAATAGCTCTGAAGAGTTGAATGGCCTACTCCTGTTCCTGTTCACCCATATTCCACTTAGCCTTATTGGGTGCTTTATGACCAAGTTGCTATTGATGTTACCTTGTTCAGTTTCATGATGTCTGCCCCAATAAAACAGGAGATGATCTCATGGAACATCTCGTTTAGGGCTTGGCATTTCCCCTTTTTTTTCAAGCTCTATAATAAATAAACCTGCATAAATAATGATAAGAGAGTATAATGATGATTCAATCTTCAATGTCTTTGTTATTTCTGTCACTTGAATTGTAACTGGACAAAAATTCAATTTAATAATCCATTAAACACAAACTCTTCAGAGCAGTTTCAAAATTTGAATTTAGTTTAAGAATCCAAATTGCAAAGTAGCTGTGCTGCCTAACATCAGTGAAACATTGCTCAGCTTCAGTTTGAGGTTAGCTTCATTCAGAAATGGCCAGTTTTGATGGAAATATTTATAAGGAGGGAGAAGTGTGATTGTTTGGCAGCCATAGACCCTGATTTTTTTTTTTTAAGTTTTATTCATTCGTGGAGCCTGTTTTCCAATGGGAAGGTCATCATTTCTTGCCCATCCCCAGTTGTCCTAAGAGAGTGGTGGTGACCTCCCTCCTTGAGCCATTAGATGTGGTTTAATAGCTGATTAAGGGTAAACTTAATCAGAAAGCTGTCAGATTGCCATTTTTAAAAGAAAGATTCAATGATGATCTTTTGGGGAGGAAATGTGCCGACATTACCAGACCTGGCCTGACTGTGACTCCAGACCCAAGCCAGTATGTCACTTGGTTGTATTAAACCACATCTAATGGCTCAAGGAGGGAGGTCACCACCACTTTCTTAGGACAACTGGGGATGGGCAAGAAATGATGACCTTCCCATTGGAATACAGGCTCCATGAATGAATAAAACTTAAAAAAAAAATCAGGGTCTATGGCTGCCAAACAATCACACTTCTCCCTCCTTATAAATATTTCCATCAAAACTGGCCATTTCTGAATGAAGCTAACCTCACACTGAAGCTGAGCGATGTTTCACTGATGTTAGGCAGCACAGCTACTTTGCAATTTGGTGCGTTTTAATTTTCAGTTACTTTTTCATCTCAATCACAAATCTGCGTTTCTTCCTGAGCCGCCTTGGCAATGTTTTATCCGTTGACCTGTTCAAAGTTTAGAGAAAGGAGTTTTCTACCTTTGCTTAGCGAGAGCTGAGGAGTGCCAAGGCGAATGAGAATTTCAATGTTTAAAAGATTTTAGTTTATTTATTCATGTCACAAGTAGCCTTTGTTTTTATAGACTGAGGCAGCCTGTGGAAGATATTTCCAATACTGAGATAAGGGTTGACATATAGTTTGGATTTTAGTGTGTGTGTTTTCAGTTTATTTTCAAGATCCATTCAGTGCGCTCGTGCTGCAATGAAATAACTGCAAATCCCCTAATCGCCACTTTCTGATGCCTGTTCAGGTGTACTGAGAGAGAATTTAGCAGGGCCAATTGAGAGATCCTGTATGCACTTAGCCTTGTTTGCTTCAATTGATGCAAAGACTTCATTTGCCTCTGCAACTAACTCTGATAACTTGACTACATGTAGAATCAGAAGGCTAAAGGTTAGCTAAAAATTAACTGCGTTCTTGAAGGTTATACAATGCAGCCAAATGAGTTTTTCGTAACAGCAGCCGCAAGGAATGTTTTTATAGACTGAGGCACCCTGTGGAAAACATTTCTAATAATGAGATAAGGGTTGATATATAGTTTGGATTTTAGTGGGTGTGTTTTCAGTTTATTTTCGAGATCCATTCAGTGTGTTCAAGTTTGGTTCAGGGACTGGCAGTAAAAGTTGGTCTCCAAGTTTGCTTTTCTTTTTCTTTTTGCTGCTATCATGTTAATAATTCTTTTAAGAACTGTTCGATAAAAGAAAGTCATTTTAAAACTGAAATCAGTGCTGTCCCCTTGTCCATTCAAATGAATGAATGGACCTAATACCAGTATACCCAATCAGCACATCTTTTGGACTGTGGGAGGAAACTGGAGCATCCAGAGGAACCCATACAGATACGGGGACAACACATAGACTGCACCCAAGCTGGGAATTGAACCCAGGTCCATAGCGCTGTGAGGCAGCAGTGCTAACCACTGTGCCACCCTGTTTTTAGACACTGAAACAACAGCCTCTGAAATAAGAAGCACAACATTGAAACCTCCACTGTGCTTCCCTCCTTTGAGCAAAAGGGATGGGTTGCCCCCATCTCACTGTTGATACTTAAAGATACATCAGAATTAGAACTAGACTACTTTAGCCATTCTGCTTTGAATCTGTAACTTGACTTCTTGAGCTGATTTTTAGTGATCGAACTCTGCTTGTTGAAAAGTTGGCTGCACATTCTTACATGAGAGCAATAAGAAAGAAATGGATGAAACTTAAATATAAATAGAGGTAAAGGAGATAAAAAATCAATTGGGGAAAAACGTTTAGATTTAAAATTTGGGCAGAACAGGAATGGGCGACATGAAGGAATAGTTGAAGCAAAGAATGAAAGAACCAGGCACTTTGATGAATGGGGAGAAAAAGTTTCCACTGGCAGCATGGTACAGATTTAACATAATTGGCAAATTGACCAGAAGCGATATGATAATTTTTTTGGTGCAGCAATTTTGAAAACTGTCTGAAAGGTTACTGGAGCAGATTCAGGCATAACATTTGAAAGCGAATTGGATGAATACATGAGTGGGAAGATTAGCGGGGCTATTTGGCACACAAACATAGGGGAAATGTGTCGGTTCCACACAGACAGTGACCCAAGCCAGGAATCAAATCCAGGTCCATGGAGCTGTGGGGCAGCAGTGCTAACCACTGTGCCACCATGCTGCCCAGTTAAATTTATAGAGGGAAGTGAGAAGATTGATTTTTTTTCTTACATGTAATTTTAGTACCTTTTTGTAATTTTGAATTTGGTAATCAAAGGTTAATCTGAAGTAAGAAAGCAGCTATCCAATTTTAGATTCTAGATGTTTATTTGGTAAACACATTGGGAAGAATGGAATTTGGTGAGAATGACTAATGGGGTGAGAGCTGCAGTGGGCGTTTGGAGGGGGGGGCGTTTAAAGATAACGATATACTGTTGCTGCTCAACTGAGGTGGTGAAGTCAATGCACGTTTTAATGAAGAACAAATGGAATTGATTTTTGTAGTGAGCTGACCTGAGCTGCGGTAATATAGGGTTAAATGTACAGCTGGTGTTCTTTTCATAAGAAAAACTATGAATTATGTTCCAAATTTGGCTTAATCAGCTCTGCGTAAAATATGATTAAAGTGCTTTGTTTAGTACGAGGGATCTGTTCAACTTGTTATTAACCTGTTAATGTGCAAGTTGATGCATTGTTTAGCAGTATTCACATAATACCAGCTGAACTCTTGCATATCCTGGCTGTAATTTTCCGTCCGCTCATACTGGTGAAATTTTCTGGTCCCGCTGCAGTAAATGGGGATTTGGCTGAGCACCAAATTCTCCATCCTCATTGGGAGCAGCAGCGAGGCGTAAATAGCCAAAGAATCCCGGCCCTTGTTCTGTTTATAATAGCCAAGTTTATGAGCCTTTCCTGTACTGTAAAGCCTTACGTATGGAACTTCATTCAGTGCCTTCTGGAATCTAATGTGCTGTGTAGGGTAGGATTCCATGGCCTCCACGTGCCATCTTTTTTTTGGCACTCGGCCAGCAGTGGGATCTTCTATTCCAACAGATCTTAATGGAATTTGCCAATAACTTCATCCCATGCCATTGGGAAAACCCACGGCAGCAGTGCGCCCTCAGCGGAACTAGAAGATCCCACGGCTTGGACAGCTGGAATGTTCTGGCTATAATCTTTATAAACTAATTGATTTGATACCTCCAAATGTTCCTGTAAACATGACTTAATGTTTTCTAAATCCACACATGGCTATCCCTTTAGCATATTACAGTATCTGATGATTGATAATCATGTGACAAATGCCTCAGAATATTTTCACAGTCTCTTTTTTCGTTTTAATTTTTGTTTGTTCCCATTTTGTGATTTGACCTTGAATACACCCTAGGCTCGTGAGATGATTGCCTTTGCTGGCTATAAACATCCTATCCAAAATAATTTGGGATAGGTTGAATCCACTTCCAAACATCACACACCATAGATGCAAACATTGTCCACAATTCGCCATGAATTATGGTTAATTTGGTAATTCTTCTTAGAATCATAGAATTCTACAGTGCAGAAGGAGGCCATTTAGCCCAAGGAACCTGTAACCCACATATTTATACGCTAGTCCCCTTGACACTAATGGGCAATTTATCATGGCCAATTCACCTCATCTGCAGATCTTTGGACCTATGGGAGGAAACAGGAGCATCTGGAGGAAACCCACTCAGGCACAGGGAGAATGTGCAAACTCCACACAGACAGTCACATGAGGTCAAAATTGATCCTTGGTCTCTGGCACTGTGAGGCAGTGGTGCAAACCACTGTGTCTATAAACATAGAGTGGTGATAGGGATAGATTGGTGGTGGACTGTACTTTTCCTGGATGTAGGGCACTGATAAAAAAGGATAACTCATGCATCACTCTAAGGCAGCTATCAGCATACGCATGACTGTGAGTATTCTGGAGTACTTGAGTAACATCACCTTTGGTTTGCTATAGGCAAAATTCAAGGTATGGGGCCACTTAACTTGCCTGGTGCTACACTTCTTGCTGGGGCATCACAGCTTGCAATTCCCCTACACTTTAGCGCTGGAAAGCTGATCCATGTCTGAATCTCCGATAAAATACAAAGAAATCCTACAACATCCATTTAAAGTCCAAACAGGTTTATTTGTAGCAAACGCCGCAAATTTTCAGGACAGCTTTAAAAATTTAAAGCGTTTAAACATGCTTCAATCTGAATGTTTAATGCATTTTGTTTTAGAGCATTAGGGGCGGCACAGTGGTTAGCACTGCTATCTCACAAGTGCCAGGGACCCGGGTTTGATTCCTGGCTTGGGTCACTGCCTGTGCTGAGTCTGTACATTCTCTCCGTGTCTGCGTGGGTGCTCTGGTTTCCTCCCATATTCCAAAAGACGTGCTGATTAGATGCTTTGACCATGTTAAATTCTCTCTGTACTCGAGCAGGCACTGGAGTGTGGCAACTCGGGGATTTTCACAGTGATTTCGTTGCAGTGTTAATGTAAGCCTACTTGGGACACTAATAAATAAATTTGTTATCGAGAGAACAGATATTGACGTGTAGCCTCACTAACAGGCACCTTGATGTTGATAGTATTGTTCTGTAGCATTATCAGCACTTGCAATTCAAGGGATTTGCTTTACAGAATGTTTGTGAATGCAGGTCTTTACGGTAGTACTTAATGATGCATGGCTAAAGGCGATATGACTCTGCTCAACGAGGCATCTTAACACACAGCGATGCCTGTAATGAAGTAAACATAGCTGAATAATTTCACCACTGAATCTTGCTCAGCTTGATGCTAAATAATGCAAAATATGTGCACATTCTTTACCATAATATTCCCAGTCAAGTTCAGATAAAATCTCATAGGGTGTGGCTATGAAACCAAGGAAATTTTAAGAGGTTATCTCTTAGTTTGACTGTTTGTTCCCTGCCCTTTAAGGAGCACGTTCTGTCCCTTATCTTTGGGCCAGATTCTGGAATCTGGAAGTCTTCTGTTGCCTTTGCCTCTTTGCTTTGTTTGTGACCTTATGCACAGAGGCCATTGGCACCTAAGGGGGAGTTACCATCATCAACAGCTTACCCCCCCCTCCCCCCAAAGCCCCGCACCCTTATATACACACACACACACACACACACTGCTCCCATGGTCAAAGTTGGGTAGTAAAAATAATTAGAACAAAAGTTATGGTCTTTTTTTCCTCTGATGCTAGCTCACAAATTGCCAAGTTTTAGTGACTTCTGTTTGGCAAATTGCCATGCTGCGTTTTGAACCTACTAGGTTTCCTGTTCTACCAAGAGCTCATCTCCAATTGTTTTGGGCTGATGGATGTAATGTCTTACCCCTCGCTGCACCCCCCCCGCCCACCCCTCCCCAGCCGATACTGCTTGAAGGACGAGTCAGTAATATTTGACCTCATTGGAGGTTCCTGAGAGGAAGAGGATACTGTTCATCTCAAAGTCAAGGAGGGGTTCGTGGGTGAGATAAAATCCAGAGGTTGCTATTTTTGCGGTTCTGCTTTTTAATGCAGCTTCTAGCACTCTCGCTCTCCCTCACAGAATTAAATTAGTCTTATGATGCAGATGGAGGCACCATTGTCTGCGCTGGCGCTCCAAAATAGCATCATGGCTTGGTGCCATTCACCACACCCCTGCTCATTGTTTCTATTCAAGTAATTACCTCATCCCGTCTCGAATACCCTGATTGAACCTCCCTGCCCTACACTTCCAGGGAGAGCATTCCAAAACTGAACCACTCACCGTGTGAAAAATCACTTTAAATCTGTGCCTCTCATTCCTGATCCTTTTACGAATGGGAACAGTTCCTCCTCAGCTACTCTGCCCAGTCCCCTTTGTGATTTTGAACATTATCAAATCTCTTCTTAGCCGCCTTCTCTCCAAGAAGAATAGTTCTAACCTCTCCAATCTAATCTCATAATTGAAGTTTCTCATCCCTGGAACCATTCTTGTAAATCTCTTCTGCACTCACTACAATGTGTCTATATCCTTTCTACAATGACCCAGAACTGTACACAGTGTTCCAGCTGAGGTCTAATCAGTGCCTTGTATAACTCTCATGCTCCTGTATTGACCTCTTTTTATGTTTGGCAAAGAAAACATTCATTTCCCCTTCTCTTTCACATTAATTGCATCACAAAAAAATACACATTTTATTGAATTTTGTTACTTATTTCTCCTTCAACAATTCACTTTGATCCAGTCCAATTTCTGAGGAAGATGTGGGGCTGAAATCTGCAATGTTTCCCTTTCACGATACTGCTCGATCAGTAACTGATGAAATTTTAAATTTTGAGGCTATATTTTTCTGCTCCAAAGAGACTCATTAAATATGGACTCTTTTGCAAGTGACTGCATGCATTTTGCTCATCATTAATTATAAATTAGATCAGCTAATCAAAAACACTTCTCAAAGATAATGGATACCCACATGAGCTTGAAGATAAGGACTTCTCTTTTTAAAGCCATTATCAATAACTTTTTTTTCATTTCCCGCATTATGGTCGCAAGGTGGACAATAAAACTGCAGTTTCAAGCAAAGACACATAAGTTACCCTGAGCTTGCTAATGGTTAGTCATGTTGTGTGGTCTAGGAGTCCTGTGTAGGTCAGCATGATTCAACCTCCCTTCTGTTATGGCACTTAGTGGAGTATTTAAGATTTTTTTTAAGGATTTCAAATTTTATTTTGTGGTGCTAGCCCAGAATTGACAGCACTTATTACCATGCCAAGATTTCAACTCATAATCTCTGGTTAATTCAGCTACCCCTAAAAGGCACGGATTTCCTGCTTGCTTACCTCTCTGATTTCTTTTCCAAAAATAAAATGTTCATTATTTTTACCCTGGAAGTAGTAAAATTGGGAAGTTAAAAACATGTAAATGGGTTAAATTATGATTTAGTCCCAGAACGATGTAAATTATGGAAGAGCCATCTGCTTGGCTTGAAAGTTTGGAACTAAGGGAATGAGTACAGCGAACACACAGGCTGAAATTTTACTGTCTCACCCACCTGATGCTTGTAAGACTCTGCCTGAGGCTAACGGAGAAACGCCGTTCTGTGAACGTCGCCCACCCTGATTCCAGTAAAATTCCAGCAACTTTTTCCGACTGCGCTCATGTTCTCTGGTTCCTGCATATGATGAGGCATCAGGTTCACTGGGACGTGACTGTCCCATGATTTGCTGTCGCTGCTGCTGGTGACACTGGTGTTGCTGCCTCAATTCAGCAGGTTGATATACATGAGAATGGACAGGCAAAACCATTCTGCTCAGTGCACTCAAACTGCTGGTTGTACTTCACAATAGATGTGGGAATGGAATGAGCAAATTGTAAATGCAACTCCATCAATCCCTGTTTTGGCTCAGCCACCCCCCCACCAAGAAAAAAGTGCAGCGATTACAAGCCTTATCGCTGCTTATTTTTGTGGTTAAAAGATGATGCTTCCATTGCATCAGGAGAAAGACGCAGGCGAGTTTCACAAACGTTTGTGACTCAGTGCAGCTGAAGTCCCAGAACCTTCCGGGCTACAGTCCAGGGGCTGGAAAGTAGATATAGGCTTGGACACCTCTTTCAGCTGGCATGGACATGATGGGCAGAGCGATCACCTTCTGTGCTGTAAATCTACATTGTTCTAAAATGCCTGAACGAGAGGACTGGAAGTGACAGTATGTGAATTGCTGTTTGGGAGAGCCAGTCCATACACAATGAGTCAAATGTTCTTCTGGGCTGCAACAATTCCATGATTCTTTCATTGCCTTCCATTTTCCGCTTGGCTGAGTGAGGTATTTTTCTCCTTCAACACGGCAGTCTCCAACCTTGCAGATATTTCAATGGTGCCATCAAAAAGAAAAATGAACAGAGAAACATTGGGATTACTTCAGAACTTTGAAACAATTGGGGGACTTGGGTGGGAGCAGTGAGTACTTTGCACTGGATGTGAACTTGAGCTGTTTATGCCAAGTATAATCACAGCCTGTGAATACTGAGTATGTTGCTTCAGATAGAAACCAGAAGATACGTTAAGCAGTTGAAGAAAGTTGAGCCAAATGTACCAAAATATTTCAGAAACTTGACTTGAATAAATGTTTGCTCTGTACGATTTATAATTATACATTTACCAGCTGACCACCTCTGGCAATGCTCATGAACCACATTTAAAAAAAACTCTTCCTTTAGCAGTCATTGCTTGGGTCTAGTTGCTCAACTGGACTTCCAGTCTAAAGTTCAAATATCACACTTCACGTAAAACTAAACCTTTCAATGGGTGGCACAATGGTTAGCACTGCTGCCTCATAGCGCCATGAACCTGGGATCGATTTCCATCTTGGGTCACTGTGCGAAGTCTGCATATTCTCCCCGTGCCTGTGTCGGTTTCCTAAGTGCAAAAGACGTGCTGGTTAGGTGCATTGGCCATACTAAATTCTCCCTCTGTGTACCCGAACAGGTGCCGGAGTGTGGTGACTAGGGGATTTTCACAGTAAGTTCATTGCAGTGTTAATGTAAGCTTAGTTGTGACATTAATAAATAAACTGAGAAATCATAGATTCCCTACAGTACAGAAAGAGGCCATTCGGCCCATTGAGTCTGCACTGACCATAATTCCATTCAGACCCTACCCCCATATCTTCCCACTAATCCCTCTAACCTATACATCTTAGGACACTAATTTTAGAATGGCCAATCAACCTAACCCGCACATCTTTGGACTGTGGGAGAAATGCAGACACGAGGAGAATGTACAAACTTCACATAGATAGTGACCCAAACTGGAAATCAACCCAATGTCCCTGGAGCTATGAAGCAGCAGTGCTAACCACTATGCTACCGTGCTGCCCAAAGTTATGAGAAACTATTGACTTTCGCACTATTTTCTTCAATCATAGAATCATACAGTGCAGAAGGAGGCCGTTCAGGCCACTGAGTCTGTATTGACCACAACCCCATGCACTTGCTCTAACTAGTCCTCCTGACACTAAGAGGCAATTCAGCATGATAATCCACCTGACCTGCACAACGTTTGGACTCTGGAGGGAAACTGGAGCATCCTGAGGGAACCCATGCAGACACGGGGAGAATGTGCAAACTCCACACAGACAGTGACTTAAGCCAGGAATCAAACCCGGGTCCCTAGTTCAATGAAGCAGCAGTGCTAGCCATTGTGCCACATGTCACCCATCAATGTCTATGTGATGCAGATTTCTTTAGAAAAGCTACTTGTATTAATAAACTGTAGATTTACCACTTCCAGCTTTGTGAGGGGAAAAAGGAGTTAGATGTAGTTAGAGAAGGCTGTCTGCGTCAGTACACCTGTCATTTGGAGTATCACCGCTATTTTATCTCACTTATCCCGTGGTGTGTGTAGCCCTTACTTCGTGCTGATTCCCACAGTGAAGTGCAGCATTGAAAAATTTTTAAAAAAAACAAAGTGGCAAATTGATGTTTTTTTTATCGAGCACTGACTGGGGAAATTCCCTTGAGCATGGAGTAAAATCCCACCAGATCATCAAGACAGGAATACCTCATGTACACCTCATTATTCATGCAGTTTAGGGTAATTCAAAAATAGTTTTTTTTTCTTTTATAGTAAATATTGGCTGTTAAATTACATGAAGTTTTTAACTATGGTTTTTTTTATTTCACAGGAAATAGCAAGCATCTTGGCCCAGAAGCAGCTACGTTCCATTATTTTGAGTGTAAGTCTGGGGTTGGCTATTTGGAATAGTCAGTGCTTGTACCTGAACGATTTTATTGCATATTTATTTGGAAAACAGCAATGAGCATTTCTGTAGCTTTCGACATTGTGGAATGTCCAAAGATGCTTTTACGCAAGTGTAATCAGACAAAAATTGCGACAGAGTTAAAGAAGAAAAATCAAAGCAAAAATTTTAAGAGTATCTTAAAGGCAGCAAGAGAAAGTGTGACAGTTCTATGGAAGTTAGGGCGGAAAAGACTGTATGGCCATTGGTAGAGGGTGCAGAAGAAGCCAGAGTTGCAGAAACTTGCGTAAGGACACCAAGCTGAGCTGAAAGATTTTAGCTTTTGGAGGGGAGAAAGTCTAAGGGATTTTGGCCTTTAAATAAAACAGAATGGCTTCTTTTTTGTTCTGAATGGCCTGTGCAGTCCTTTGAGTACTGGTGGTTAAATCACTCAGCGAGTGAATGGTGCACACTCTTCAATTGGCAATTTGGTGTTGACCTTACGAACAAATGAATCAAACAAAAATCCACTCAGCCCATCGGGCTTACTCCACATCCATGGTACCTGGAACATGGAACTCGACACATCTTCTCTTCTGCCAAACTGCAACCCAGCCCACCTGCCCCCATCTTAATGGCAATTCGATCTCGTGAGAGAGACATGAAACCAGGCACAAAAGGGGAGAAAGTGTTTGCAAAATTTCTGTCTGACCCCCGAGATAATCAGGAGACTGCATTGACCATGTTTTTGTTACCTGTCAAATCTCTTGCCTATGTTATTGGAGCATAATAAGTTCTCACCTTTATTATAGAGACTGCCTATATTTCCCATGTGGAAGTACCAACCAAAATAACAGGGTTGGTTGGGGCAGCTAATGTAATGTTATTGTTTAGCTTTAGGAGGGAAAAAATTCTAAGAGATCCTTCTGGCCTTTAAATAAAGCACAGTAACTTCTTCTGGCAGTCAATGTATAGCTATTGTTTTCTATGTCTATCTGTAGGAGTATATAAGAGGCTTTGAGACCAGAAAGTGAATTTCAGACATGGGACACTTGATGGAGCAATATTAGGACAATATATTAAGCAATAAAAGTTAAACAGCCCAACATTTTGCTTTATTACCATTTGGCAAACTTAGTATCTGGTTTCTCATTTAAATATACATCCCAAGTCCTTCATCTGTGCGTTTCAAAGCAGATCCTTTGATCACAACTGAGAATATATTCCGGACACCTGTCCCTACTTCCCTTTGCTTTTCACACTATCAATTCACACCGTCAATTCCTGTCAAAGTGTGACCCCAATTTAACTTCAGTCACACAGGCAACAATTCAAGTCACACATCTAAAATTAATCCTTCATCCACCAGGAACCCATACAAGACACTCAGAAAGAATTCATAGCACCGAGCGTAAAACATATTAAAAAAAGGTACACATTTTCTACAAGAGGCACTTAAAACTGATTTCAGGAAGAGTTTAAAACCGCAATTAGATTCATGTTGACAGCCTAACGTGATATGAATTTTTGAAGCCATCTACAGAAAGGAGAAGGAATGAAGCTATGCTTAAACAAAAAGACAGGGTGAGTTTTTAAAAAAACTCCTTTGGCAAGTCTTTTTGGATTGAGCCAATGGTTATTTGAATTTGGTAAATCTGGCAACTGTTCAGGGAATTCAGATAGATTGAATTGCTGAAATCATTTAGAGTTGGCCATTAAGTGATGCATCATAATGGTCTAGTTTCTACAGGTAAGAAGACACCAAATAGAATAGAACACAATGCACGATATAGTTTATAATCATTTATTAATTTTGTTAGAGGAGCTTCTTTGATGTAGTTACAAGTGATATTACACAGTGTTTCTATATTGTGTCCTTCCAAATTCCCCGCTTTTCCTCATCCTGCCATTGCCACCTATGTTTTCAGCTGCCTTTACCTTTAGGTCTCCATCTCAATCCCCTTCTTTAAAACATACAGGTTTTGCTCAATGTTTCTATTAAGTAGCTCAGTATCAAATTTTGTTAACGTTCCCATGAAGCACTTTGGTATATTTTAGGAGATTAAAGCTGGAATTTTACAACTCCACCTGCCATGGAATCAGTGAGGGGCAGACTATGGAAACGTCCATTGACCTCGGGCAGGATTTTATGGTTTTGGGACGAGCAGGGCCATAAAATGCCACCCTAAAAGTGCGAGATGAATGTATAAACTGACTAATATTTTGTTCAATTGATTTGCTTGTTAAAGTCTAAACAAGATTTGAAGTTGTGATGCTCTGATAATTTCACAGAAACATGTGAAAGAGCAAAATAATGTTTGTCTGTGAAAGAGTTGAAGCAATTTACAAAAACCTTTTGCTCTTTATTATCTAGGGCTTATGATTGCAAAGTCTTTGAAACCCCAGAGGGTTAAGGGGATAGAATTCAAATTTAGTGGGGGTGTAGCTTTTGCAATTCCAAATAGGCTGTCCATTAAAATTATGCTCAATTTTCCTTGTCAGGGCTGGAGGAGATGGTCAGGTCTTGAAGTGGCTTAATCTTAAAGATGCCTCCTCATGTAGCTTAATATTTCTGCGTGGTAAGAAATGGATGGAATGCTATGAATTTTAAAATCAGGCTAGAGTGATAGTTGATGCACTACGCAAGGGTTCTCATTTGCCTCTCAGTATCGGCTTTTCATTTAATAGATGAATGCACTGCTTCACAGAGGAAAAGTGAGTTAATTTTGGAGCAATAATAAAGTACAAGTACCAATGTCCTTTGGGGAAGGTAATCCAACGCCCTTACCTGGTCTGGCCTACGTGTGACTCCAGACCCTCAACTGTCCTTGAGCAACTAAGGACGGGCAATAAATGCTGTGCAGCCAGAGACGGCCACGTTCTACGAGTGAATGAAAGAAAAATAGTCTTTTACAGATTGAGAGCTTTGATCTTTCCATTAATAGTCCGTGGCCCACAGTGATAATCTTTAGTAATAAAGGAGGCCTTTTTTTGGTCCTGTAGAAAATAGAACTGTGACTTAGTTTTCTATTTTCAACATTCTAAGCTAGCTTCAATAACCACACAATTACCCTTACATAGAATAGCAATCTATTGAAAGTCTCGTAGACATATACAGGATGTTGCTTGGACTGGCAGCCAAGAGACAGTTAAGAGATAGTGAGGCAGGATCCCAGTATTTTTTTTTTAACTGGATCAGTATCTCAACAGTTAAAAACATTTCAACCTCAAGCCAGATCAACTTCAATCACGTGCATGAGTCAAAGTTCTTCCTGTCTGTGGCCTTCACTATGACAACTCTACACAATCTCTTCGCTCCTCCAAACCTGGCCTCTTGAATTTTACTCACTCCAACATTGGTGACTCCTGTTTGCCATCAGCTGCCCAGGCCCCAGGTTTAGAATTTTTTTTTTCACTCCGTGGGATGCGGCTGGGCCAGCATCGGTTACCCATCTCAAGAGTCAACCACATTGCTGTTGGTCTGGACTCAAGCCAAACTGGGTAAGGACTGAACCAGATGAGTTTTTCCAATAATTGGTAATAGTTTCATCGTCATCAGTGGATTCTTAATTCCAGATTTTTTTTTAGTTGAATTCAAATTCCACCATCTGCCGTGGTGCAATTCGAACCCAGGTCCCCAGAATATTAGCTGAGTTTCTGAATTAATAGTCTAGTGATAATGCCAGTAGGCCATCGCCTCCCCAAATGTCTCCACCTCTCTTTAACACTTGTGAAACACCCGTGGGACATCATACCATGTTAAAGGTGTGATACAACAGTAAGCTGTTGTTCTAAACTCCAGAAATATCACACAAATGCTTTGACTAAGGCAGGCCTGTCCTGCTCACTTTACTAAAAGCAAAGTGCCATGAGTGCTGGAAATCTGAAATAAAACAGAAAATGCTGGAAGTACTCAGTTGGGCAGACACCAACCATGGGAAAGGAAGAACCATTAACGTTTCTGGGCTTTGACCTTTCTCATTTGAGTTATGTTTCATATTTGCACCTGCGAAACAGGGGATCTTTGCTCGGTCTGCCTTCATGCTGCATTATTGTGATGCCTTTCAAATTACAACCCCATGGATAAGAGAATGCATTGGTCTTTCTGCCCTGTGAGGGAGTCTGATGATGCCAGTGCTGGAGAATGTAAAGAAATCCTCCTTTAACAGTTCTATCAGCCTGTGCTGCCAGTTAATCCTGATCTTATAGCATTCAACTCAAAATATTTTGCCCACAAAGTTGTTGAAGATGCGATCTACTGGCAACAGCGCTGTGAAAGAAACAAAATGCCTGAGATCTGAGTGAAAATGGCTTCCTGCCCGAAGTGATTTAAGGGAATGGGAAGTTAACAGTGAAGGGACTGACAAAGAGGGTGAATCAAAGGTATGACTTCAATATCAGATCAGGTACAGAAACACTGACCAGGGATGGGGTGGGAGTGGAGAGATTGGATAATGAAAGATAAAAAAGAAACGTCACTTCACTCAGAGAGTTGTGAACCTGTGGAATTCTCTATCAGGAAGATTTTGGGTTCAGTTCATTAGATGTGTTCAAGAGGTGGCTCTTGTGGCTAAAGGGGTATGGAGAGGAAGTGAGATACTGAAAGTGCATGATCAACATGACTAGGGTGGCATGGTGGCACAGTGGTTAGCACTGCTGCCTCACTGCGCCAGGGACCTGGGTTCAATTCTGGCTTCGGCTATCTGTCCGTGTGGAGTTTGTGCATTTTCCCTGGGTCTGTGTGGTTTTCCTCCCATAGTCCAAAGATATGTGGGTTAGGTTGATTGACCATGATAAATTGATTCTAGTGTCAGGGGATTAGCATGCTAAATATGTGGAGTTTTGGGAATAAGGTATGGGTGAGATTGTGGTGGTTGGTGCGCCAAATGGCCTCTTTTAGCACTGCAAAGATTCTGTGATTCTAACCATGATCATTTGAATGATGCTGGATGGGCCAAATGGCCTACTCCTGCACCTATTTTATGTGTTTCGATGTCATTTAAAATTTAGCACTTTTAAAATCCCTGAGAAATTCAAAGTCTAGAGGAATGAGCCTCCACAATTGAAATAGTTAATTTTTAAGTGCCACAGAGACTTTTGGCAATGGTCAACACAGAAACTGAGCTCCAGGTCTTTGCCAGTGGCTCCTCTGAAACAGTTGAGAAAATTGGTCTTTCACCAAAGAGAACTGAGATCCTTTTCCAACCAGCTCCCACAGCACCTGCTCCCCATTGATTTAATTAATACTTAACACATAGTTAAATAGTATTTCAACTTGTAATCACTAGTCTTAAATATCTACAGGATTTGGATTGTATCTGCCGTGTAAATTCATGAAATGATATTCGTCACATGTCTACTGTTTGGTACACGGCAGGATTGTGAAGCTAATGAAAGAATGGCACATCTTGGACAATAGCGTTTGGAGATTCACACTTAACCTCCCTTCCCTTGTGCTTTTTGTATCATTTACCTGTAAATAACAAACAATAACATGGTTGGTAACCTTACCATGATTTTCATTACAAAACTTGCCGAAATAAAGATTTTCACCTCATCAGCTCACCTCAGCTTTATTTACTTGTCTTTCTCTAAAGTTATCTTTAAATAAAGAGAATGTTCAGTGCTTAAGAAGAAACCTGCACCAGAAAATTAAAATTAGGCAAATCACGATCTTTCAAAGTCCCTGACTTTCGCAGAATGTTTAGTCCTAAATTGTCCAATTTAGCACATCATTTGCTTTGCTATCTCTGGAGTTGAAAATCCCAAAATGCTCGTTCTCAGTCTCGCCTCATCTGGTTTTATTCACTTGATGAACGTATGTGCTCAATTTCGTTTTTGAACATTTCAAAATCAGAGAATGTCATGATCTTTTATTCTAAGAACACTGACCCACAGCCTGTAATAATTCCATGGCCTCATCCTGGGTCTGGACAGTCCACAGAGGTTATCGTAGAATCCCTACAATGCAGAAGGAGGCCATTGGGTCCGTTGAGTCTGCACCGACCACAATCCTACCCAAGCCCTATTCCCATAACCCCTGCATTTACCCTGCCAATCCCTTGATACTAAGGTCAATTTAACAAGACCAATCCACCTAACCTGCAAATCTTTATACTGTGGGAGAAAACCAGAGCACCCAGCGGAAACCCATGCAGACACGTGGAGAACGTGCAAACTCCACACACACACAACACACCACACACACACACACACACACACACACACACACACACACACACACCAACCCAAGTAGGGAATTGAACCCGGGTCCTGGTGCTGCGAGGCACCAGTGCTACTGTGCCATTGTGCCACCCCAGGTAGTTTTGGATTAGAATACCTGCATTTTCGAAGTGATTTTCTTGATTTCAGACTGTCCCAAAGGATGTTACAGCTAATGAAGTACTATTTACTTATCACTGACAATGCACCAGGTTTGAGTTGGTTTATGATGATGCAGAGAAAGCTTTAGTATTGGCACTAGTTGAATTTAGTACTGGAGAAATCAGCAAGATGTAGCAAAATAAATCATCCAGGGTTTCTGCTCCTGACCGCTATTTGTTGGTCTCAGCTGGACCGGGTTGTGATGCTTCCTCTGTGTGAACAATCTTCAAATGCTCACTGTCCAGGCTTGCACGTGAAGAACGCCCACTTGGTTAAAATGCCAGAAGGCAGATGGAGTCTATTGAACCAGAGTCAGTGAATCAGTGCACCCAAGAGAAAAGTGAAACAATATGTGCTGAAAATGAAATAGGTATATATATAAAAAAAAACACACAAAAATACAAACACAATATAATTTGTGCCCTGCATTAGCTAAAATGTTATTCTTTCTGCCCATATGCCATGCTCGTCAGGGGTAGTGTAGAAGAAGATGAATTACAAATGAACTGCTGTTTTCTATAATGGAAATTCTTTCTATGTAACAGCATGTTATTCGTGGAAATCGAAACATTCTGACTGAAATGGCCCACCAGCTGTACGTCCTTCAAGTGCTGACATTTAATCTCCTGGAAGACAGAATGATGACAAAAATGGATCCACAGGATCAAGTGAGTACTTTTTTTCTGCATTTACGTTAATAGCAGAGATCTGCAAGATGATTACAAGGCCCCAATACTGTTCCAATTAGTGCCAGCTACAGATGTGCTTGGAAGCTTTCTTGCACCAGCTGTTGTTTGCTGTTCAAGGTCTTGACTGACTTACTGTAACAAATGATTGTGAACTCAGCTAGCTCCCATAGTCTACAAATACAGGGATTAAAAAAACTCATCTTCGGTGCAGGCGTGGTGTTGAGAGGGCCACCATTTATTGCCCATCCCTCGATGTCCTGAGAAAGCAATGGGGTGGTGAACTGCCTTCTTTAACCTCTTTGTGGCTTGATAGGCTATTGAAATGGGCAGTTAAGAGTCAACCATGTTGGTTGTGGATCAGGAGTCACATTTAGGCCAGACTGGGTCAGAATAACAGGTGTCTGAAATAATTCCTCAGAGACCTGTGTCCTTCACCAAATTCTCTTTATTTACAAACTCACTTCTATCCCCAAAACGCTTTAGGTACAAAGTCAGAATCTGAAGCATCAGTAGCCCTGACACTCCTGTATATAATACTGTTATATACAGGTGAGGCTCCCTGATTGGGCAGGCAGTTATGACCCTCAGGAAGTTTGTATTTCAAAAGACCAATTTCATGGATCTTGTTGAAGTCGTTACAGTTTCCGCCTGTTGTAATTTATGAGCCGGTTGAGTATTTACAATGGCTTCACTTTTACTAATGCTTGTGCTCATTTCCAGATTTTACTTCTAATTCCAAGGTCTTGGGCCTCTGAATTGACATAACTGCTGCATTGCTGTATTGATGGTGGGACAGAACATAAAGGAATTAGTTTTTTCTGATCATTGATTGGGCAGTTTTGCAGAGAAATAGATAGTGTTGGAAAATGAGTTGAGTGGTAATGCATTCAGGGATTGGGCTGTGCAGGGAAATTTACCCTGCCAATCCCTTGACACTAAGGTCAATTTAACAAGACCAATCCACCTAACCTGCAAATCTTTGTACTATGGGAGAAAACCAGAGCACCCAGTGGAAACCCGTGGAGAACGTGCAAACTCCACACACACCACACACACACCACACACACACACAACACACACACAACACCACACACACACACACACCACACCACACACACACAAATAGGGAATTGAAATCTTGAGGAAAGGATAACTCATGTTGTTATACATGACCTGAGCACATTTATTGCTGTTTGATGAATCACATAGAATCTGTAGCATAGGAACAAGCGATTCTATCCTTTTGTTTTATACTGAAATTCATCCATCTTCCCTCCAATGCAACTTTCTAGTCTTTTCTCCCTAATGCGCTTATTCAGTTTTCCCTTTGGGCATCTATACTATGTATACTTGTTGGGGTCCTTTCAGCAATCCCATCAATCTACAATTGGATCAAACCCAGAAATTTTCCAACTTATCGCACCAGTTTACCACTGCACCCTATATAAATGTTGCCAGTTGAGATGAACAAAGCTAGCCTCATACAGTTCCAGCAAACCCACTCCAACACATCATTGTAGTTTTAGATTATTTCAAATAATAATCAAAGGGAGGAAGCTATGAAAGGAGGCTGCTATTTAGCATACAACATTCACACATGCCATTCTCATAGTCCTCAATCACTGAGTGCAGGCAAGGAAGGAGTTATTTTACTTGCTAGCTCTCAATTTCATAAGCACAAAATATACATTATTTCTCCCCTCAAGAAGGCAGTCAAGGTTTAATGCAACCACTATAATCAAGACAAACGGAATAAATTTATTCAAGCTGTACTTCAGTTTGTCAGTCTGAATAAAGACTTTAGTGCTGTAGAGTTCACTGAATAATCAAAACATGGAAATAATCCCTTGTGATGTTGCTGCATACCTTTGGCTATCATGCTGGGAAGCTGACGTGAGTTCAGCAGTGAAGAGGTATCTGAATACCTTAATTATTCGAGGAAAATGTTAGAGAAACGCATCCCCCAGTGACAGGGCAGAGTTAAGAGGGGAAGGTTGGGAAAAACTTCAGCTTTGGTAGGAGATGAGGAAGAGGAGTCTTCAATATCAAGGTGACTAAATCAGATGGATAGGATTGGAAAACATTGTTCCAAACTGAAACTTGACTGTAGGGCAAAGGGATGTACAAGCTAGAAAAATCTCAGAATTGACGTCAGGTTAACACTTCATACAAAGAGTGATGAATGTCCAGAATAATCTTTTGAAAGAAAACAGTTGCTGCGAGAGAGAAACTGTACTTTTTGAATGACCCAAAGACCCCTTTGACTTGGGCTTGTCTTTGTGAATAGTTTGGGTATTTTCTTTTTTGTCATGAACAAGTGTTCGGCCAGTTCTAAAGGTCTGATGTTGTCACTGCCTCTACATCCCCTTCACATTCCACACTAGGAAGGAGTGAATGATGAAGCTGTAATCTAATTGAGCACTCAGTGATTGAGGACTATGAGAATGGCATGTGTGAATGTTGTATGCTAAATAGCAGCCTCCTTTCATAGCTTCCTCCCTTTGATTATTATTTGAAATAATCTAAAACTACAGTGATATGTTGGAGTGAGTTTGCTGGAACTGTATGAGGCTAGCATTGTTCATCTCAACTGGCAACATTTATATAGGGTGCAGTGGTAAACTGGTGCGATAAGTTGGAAAGTTTTTGGGTTTGATCTGACTGTAGATTGATGGGATTGCTGAAAGGACCCCAACAAGAGGAATTAGCAGGGTAGGATTCTGGCAATAAAGCCAGTGTGCAATTGTTGTCGGTGTAAGCTTGATGGACTGAATGGCCTCCTTCTGCACTGTAGCGATTCTATGAAAATGATTGTTGGTAACCTCAATCCAGGTGGTCCTGTAGTACTAGTTTGCCACATCTCAACACCAAGCAGCCTGCAGTTGGCCTGTGCTACACAAGACTCATGAATCAGATTTAAATTTGACACATCCCAAAAATAGAATTATCACATGTTTGACACTGAAACCACCTAGCTTGATGACCATAAGAGACTAACCAAAATTTATATTTAAGTAAGTGTGTCAGATTGGTACCAGAGCTTGGCAATGTTGATGCACGGTTGATGCAAAACAGCTTTTGTTACACTGATTGACTTTCTGAACGTAATGATAGCTAATTCTAGGTGCTCTGAGAAGAGTAATGAAGGTCATGGTGAACCTGCTGGACTCGTGATGCAGAGATATACTTTGTGACTAATTGCGCAGGTAATCTTGAGCCCTGAAATTTGTTCAATTCTGTTTAACTGATGGTCTTCTTCTTGCTTCCTATTACAGTCCCAAAGGGATATCATATTTGAGCTGCGCAGGATTGCGTTTGACGCTGACTTGGAACCTACTAACAGCGGCAGTATTGAGAAGCGGAAGTCCATGTACACAAGAGATTATAAAAAGCTGGGCTTCATTGTGAGTATGCTCCTTTATTGAGAAAACCCTCCAAAAGGTAGAAACCATCAGGTTGCTTTAAGAGACCAAGATTTTTCGGAGCCATTTGTCCTCCATTTTGAACTTCTCTGTTCAGAGTTCTCTTCTTTCTGAAATTGGAATCCTGATTCTACAAATTGGGCAAGTTCCCAGTACTTGAAAGGGAATTGACTGGCAAACCCATTACATTTCTCCCCCACCCACCCTCACCCTGCTCCCCGTATGTTAATCCTGCAACTAGATAGATAGCCCCTTTTTTGCAAAATGTCAGATATATTGCCTATATTTATTTCCAGTTGCTTTTTTATCCCAATATCCATTATGTGTTGGGGAGGGTATCTGCTTGGCTGAAAATAGGCTTTGAAAGCTTGTTTCTCAGTCCAACAAAGTGTTTTAATTCTTCAGATTGACTTGGCTGTTTTATATATATAAATAAGCCAGTCATAGAATAGAAATATAGAGTCCCTGCAGTGTGGAAAGAGGTCATTTGGCCCATCGAACCTGCACCAACAAGAATCTTATCAAGGCCCTATCCTCAAAATCTTACTTGCTAATCCCCCTGATGCTCAGGGGCAATTTAGCATGGCCAAACAACTTAACTTGCACACCTATGACTGTGGGAGGAAATCGGAGCACCCGGAGGAAATCCATGCAGACATAGGGGGAGCATGCAAACTCTATACAGACAGTGACCTGAGGCCAGAATTGAACCTGGGTCCCTGGCGCTTTGAGGCTGCAATGCTAACCACTGTGCCACTGGTATCCCTCTTATACAAACCAGGAAAGTTTATAGCAGAATTAAAAACAGAAAGTGCTGGGAATACTCAGCAAGTGGTACAACATCTGGAGAGAGGAACAGGACTAATATTGGTCTTTTGCCTGACCTGGAGAAAGTTAAAGATTAACAGGCTTTAAGCAAGTAATAATGGAAGTACAGGTTGGAATATTTTCAGTATTCTAGCAATTTCAATTTAATTTCCATTATTGTTAACATTTGCTGTGCCACAGACCTTAAAGCAACTCTAGTTTATCTTCAAACCCATCACCCTTCTCCCCCCCCCCCCCCCCAGTTCTGGCAAACAGTTGTCAACCTGAAACATTGACTTTGTCTCTCTCTCTCTGCATAGATGCTGCCTGACCTTTTGAGTATTTCCAGCGTTCTCTGATTCTGTTGCAACTTTCCAGCATCCATAATATTTTGTCTCTGTACAAAGGTTGTACCAACTTGATTCATCCTATCTGTGATGCTGGCAGCACAGATTTGGCTGGATAAGATTGCTGGTCAGTGACATGGCAAGAGTAAATAATGCAAGTTAAATTGGAAGATTAAAATAAAATGTCCCAAGAGTAATCAGAGTCCAACTATCTGCACTCATGGGCTCTTGGATTCTTGGCAATTATCACCAAAGCTAAGGATGCCACATAATTCAGATCCATTTCCAAGAATAAATTAGATCTGGCTTTGTTTATTACTATGAGATAGCTTTTATCTAGCTTTTTGTATTTAATTTCTATGCTGGCTGTTTAATTTTTCTATATTATGTCTCAGCATTGGCTACATTAATTATTTGAACTATTTTGCATATTTTTTGATGATTCCTATCAGTTTAATTTCACTGTTGTGCAGCCCTGTTATTTTTCCACATGCACACTTTGATTTTGACTGCAGACCAAGGGCTCCCCACTGGTAATGCATTAATGTCCAGCTGCTTTTGTGACTTAGTTAGGGTTCTGAGAAGATTAATTTTGTACGAGACACAAACTGATGGGTATCCAGAATCGGCATGATGGCTATTGCCGAAGGGCACATCTTTCAGCGTCTCACTTGTAAGAAGAAACTAACAGTTTGTCAGTGTCATGCTGAGCGTAGCTGTCTGTTTCTTTTCTCGCAAAGCTTGTTTGTGGATGACCTACATTCCTTAGTCGCTTTTGTTACTTTATTCAGTTCTGAGTTTTAACTCCACCTATTCAAATATCAGATTAAAGAAAGGAACTTATAAAATTATCATTTTAAATTATATGGGGAGGCGATGGCCTTAGTGGTATTACCACTAGATTATTAATCCAGCAATCAGCTAAGATTCTGAAGACCTAGGCAAATGCTGGAACTTAAATTCAGTATAAAAAAAAACATGTGGAATTAAGAATCTACTGATGACCATGAGACCATTGCCAATTGTTGGGAAAACTCATCTGATTCACTAATGCCCATTAGAAAAGGAAATCTGCTGTCCTTACTTGGTCTGGACTACATGTGACTCCAGAGACACAGCAGTGGGCTTGAATCTCAACTGCTCCTGGGCAACAAGGGATGGGAATAAATGCTAGCCAGCCAATGACATCCACATCCCACACATGAATAAAAATAAATTATAATGCCCATAAAATCTGGTGGTAGAAATCAAGACATTTTAATTGTATAATTTCTTTTCCTCCTCACCTTTCTCTCCTTAATTGGATGACTCTTATTAGGGTGTTGTTCCATAGCTGTAGGGACCATTATAGAGTCTCAATCTAGTGGCCAATTCACTATTTGTGAACCTAAGCATTTGTATGGCAGGACAAGATGATTAAGACCAGTGGTGGGACCATTCTGAGTGTTCTAATGCCAAACAGTGTAGTAATGCAAAGCAATTTGGGCAGCATGGTAGAACAGTGGTTAGCACTGTTGCTTCACAGCTCCAGGGACCTAGGTTCAATTTTCAGCTTGGGTCACTATTTATGTGGAGTTTGCACGTTCTCCTCGTATCTGGGTGGGTTTCCTCTGGGTGTTTTGGTTTCCTCCCACAGTCCAAAGATATGCAGGTTAGGTTGATTGGCCATGCTAAAAATTGCCCCTTAGAGTTGTAAGATGCGTAAGTTAGAAGGACTAGTGGGTAAATATGTACGGATATAGGAGTAGGACCTGGGTGGGATTGTGGTCAGTGCAGATTTGATGGGCCGAATGGCCTCATTCTGCACTGTAGGATTTCTATGATCAATCTCTTCCTTACACAGATTTTCAACAAGGTCTAGCTATGACTGGAGCACTACATTCCGTACTCATTTTCTTCTGTATAACGGTATCCTTTGTCTTCATAGTGCGCAGGAAACAATGTTTATATGTTATTATATGTGACAATAATAAATCAAATCAAAGTCACCATGCTGCATTCATGCAGGGGATGAAGTGATCTCTTGATAAAGATAACAAGCATGGTGAGAGAAAAATTAGAAAAGGGACAAAAACTGTTGCTTAAACCTGAATGTAGCATAATTTCTGTTCCAATGCTGGATCCAAATTTTGCTGTTTGTGATGTTAGAATGGCATTCAGCTGAATAGAAGAAGAGATCATAGAAGGAGGCCATTCAGCCCATCTGGCCTGTACCAATAGCAATTCCACCCAGGCCCTATCCTCATAACCCCAACTACTTCCCCATCTAAATCCCCTGAGGAGCAATTTAGCATGGCCAATCCACCTAACTTGCACATCTTTGGAGTGTGGGAGGAAATCAAAATGTTCGGAGGAAACCCTCGCAAATGTAGGGAGGACATGCAAACTCCACTCTGAATTGAATCCGGGTCTCTGGCAATATGAGCCTGCAGTGCCAAACATTGTGCCACTGTGTCATTCACTGGAGTTGTCCATCAAGTTTTCTTTCCCTTCTTGGTAGAGATTTGCACTGAGTTAGTGGTATTTCGCTCCTGTGTCTGACTTCTCTGACCCGTGCTGCTCCTCAATTGATGTGACTCTGCATGGGATACATTATTTCCATCCAGCCCTGAGCCCCCTGACAGCCCTTGACCTCTTCAATTTTCAATCTACTAAGCCATTTCATTCTCCCCCATTGGCTTCCCTGTGCGCTCTACTTCCACTGGAATGTTGTCAGTTCTGGTCCTAACTGTTGCTTCGTAGTGAGCGCATTTCCTGCAATGATTTCCTCTTGTCCAGCATGGTCATTCCCTGCTAGTAGGGAGCCTCCGCTACCATCTGCATATATCAGTGTCTCGGCTTAATCCTTTGTCACTGGCCTGGTTTCCATGGCTACTGATGTGCTGTCTGAACCTATCAGGATAACCCAGAGCTCTCTTAGTTTAACAGTCGTGTAAAATTTTCCCTGCGGATCTTTAATGCATGTCTTCCCTAGATCTCTTTAAATTCTGAAACTCGATCTATAAGATGTTTAACCAGAAACTTTGATCTCTGTATGCAGTTGTGTAAAACCAATTGGAGATAATATTTGATAGGACATGCTTGACCTTTTCCAGGGAAGTGAACAAGGAATTGAAGTGCACATTTGACATTTCAAATTTTAGCTGTTGACATTTCATTGTTTTAATAAGAAGAGTTTTGAGAATTGCATCGTGACATTTTTCAAAATTTAGCTCAAATCTCAATGCTGGAAGGGAATGGAAACCTTAAGATAAATAATACAACTTATAGAAATAGTTTCCGGTTTTTAGAAATGGTCGCAGAGCTATTGACTAAATTCACATTTAGGTCATAAGGTATAGAAGCAGAATTAGACCATTCGGCCTGCTGAACCTTCTGCACCATTCAAACATGGCTGATAAATTCCTCAACCCCAATCTCCCACTTCTTCACTGTAACCTTTGATCCCCTTACTAATCAAGAACTTATCTATCTCTCTCTTCAATATACTCTGACCTTGTCTCCACAGTCTTCTGTGGCAATGAATTCTATAGATTTATCACCCGCTGGCTAAAGAAATTACTCTTTTGTCACTTTAATTTGTACTAAATTTGCAGTCGATGTAGAGTTTGCACATTCTCCTCATGTCTGCGTGAGTTTCCTCTGGGTGCTCCGGTTTCCTCCCACAGTCCAAAGATTTGCAAGTTAGGTTGTTTGGCCATGCTAAAATTGCCTTTGGTATCCTAAAATGTGTAGTTTAGAGGGATTAGCGAGTAACTATGTAGAGGCATGGGGTTTGTACTTGAGTGGGATTGTGGTCAGTGCAGACTTGATGGGCTGGTGGCCTCTTTCTGCACTGTAGGGTTTCTGTGGTTCTAAACACAAAGCACATGCTTTTTGTCATGGTTTTTAAATATTTCAAATTTCAGTCATTTTTATAAAGTGAAAATTCTCACTAAGTTAGAATTTACTGATTTGATTTCTTATTGTCACCTGCATTATTATCGAGTGAAAAGTGTTTTTTCTGGTGCTACACAGACAAAGTAACAGGAAGGTAAATGATGTTCACGATTAGTTATGCAGAAATGGCACAGCAACTTTAGGCAAGGGGCGTATATATGAAGTGGATATTTAAAGGTTATTGTTGGAGTTAATTAGCTTCACAATAATGGTATCGTGCTATCTGCCTCACCTGTGAAATGCACTGAACGTTATGAAATTGCTGTTTCTTCGCAATGTTGCGTTTTGTCCTTTCTGTCCAAGTACCCATTTCCACAATGTGGTACATTTTTATTGCGACCAATCAACTTCTCCAGTTCTGAAAATTAACTGTTGCAAAAGTCCTATCAGTTGTTGGCAGTTTTAAAAGGTCACCTTTAATTTATTTTAAAGTTTATTTTTCCTTGCTGTCCCTTTTCCTCTTAATCCAATCTTGTTTTCCCTCTATTACTTCTATTTCTGTACCTGAATTCCTCCAATCTAATCTACAGTTTCTTCTCATTGCTTGCAGTGTTATTTTCAGAATCCTTATGTCTGATGGTTATGGAAGTAAATGTTGCTTGTTGTGTTCACTCAGGTCCTGGTTGCCCTGTTACACTTGTTGGAAACTTAACAGCTCCTGCTTACTGTGATATGCCACGGGATATATTAAAACATCTTAATCATCATAGGCTGCCTTGTTACAGCAAATGATAACCCACAAGTGACTTTTTTGTCACCCCCTTATGATATTTTGCATTACCCTTCCTTAAATGTAGAACTCAGGTTATTTTATTTATTTTATGAATTTCTCCTTTGCTCTATTGCCTTTTCCAAAAGCCCTTGAGAATTACCAATAATGTTTGAATGTAGCTGTGATTCTAAGTTGAGACTTAAAGTTTATCTATTATTGTCACAAGTAGGCTTACTTTAACACTGCAATGAAGTTACTGTGAAAATCCCCTAGTCATCACACTCTGGCGGCTGTTCGCGTACACTGAGGGAGAATTTAGCATTGCCAGTTCAGCTAACCAACGTGTCTTTCGGACTGTGGGAGGAAACCAGAGCACCGGAGGAAACCCGTGTGGAAACGGGTGGGGGGGATCATGCAGACTCCGTACAGATGCCACCCGGTGACCCAAACTGGGAATCGAACCTGGGTCCCTGACACAGTGAGTCTGTCAGAGATGTACAAATACGGTTTGTTTGCTGTACTTATGGCTGCATAGACAAGAATGGATCTAGGTTTTGCCTTAGGTGTGGTGACCAAATGTTCCAAAAATATTAATACAAATATTCCAAAATATATATTAATATTCCAAAAATATTATCTGTATAATAATAGTTAATCAGTACAACATAACCTGTTCTTAGATCTATTATTCAGTGATAAAAAGTTGGTAGGCAGTGATAATAGTAGCCTCCAAACTTCTTGTATTTATAAACTTAGAAAACTTTGTTTCTGTGGATAAGCATTGGACAAAGGTATTCTTCTAAAATATTTTTTAAGAAGATGTTTGAAAGGGGGAAAATGAAGAGAAAATGTTTACACGTGCTGTTGATGAACTGAAGGTCACTGCCTGAAAAAGTTGCAGAAGCAGATTCAATATCAACTTTCAAAAGTTGGGCAGCACGGCGGCACAGTGGTTAGCACTGCTGCCTTACGATGCTATGGACCCGGGTTTAATTCCTGGCTTGGGTCACTGTCTATACAGAATTTGCATATTCTCCCATTTCTGTGTGGGTTTCTTCCAGGTGCTCCGGTTTCATCCGGAGCATGTCAAGTCATGCTAGTTAGATACGTTGACCATGCTAAATTCTCCCTCAGTGTACTCAAACAGGCACCAGAGAGTGGCGACAAGGGGATTTTCATAGTAACTTCATTGCAGTGTTAATGTAAGCCTAGATGTGACACTAATAAATAAACAAAACCAAAAAAACAAAAGGGAAGTGGATAAATACTTGAAGGACTCTAAGAAAAGAGCCAGCACAGGAATGATGCAACAAATCATAACTTTAAATTAAGAGGTGGTAGTTATAGGACGGATGTCAGAGGCAGGTTCTTTACACAGAGGGTGGTGAGGGCGTGGAATGCCCTGCCTGCATAAGTTGTGGACTCGCCTACTTTGGGGGGCATTCAGATGGTCGGTGGATAGGCATATGGATGATATTGGAATAGTTTAGGTTAGAGGGTCCACTGGCCGGCGCAACATCGAGGGCCGAAGGGCCTGTACTGCGCTATAATGCTCTATGTTCTAAATGGCCTTCTCCTATGCTGTCTGATTCTGTGCTTTATTTATGAATGTGATCCACCTGACTGTGTGATCAGAAGTTTATTTTACTTGCTCAGTTTTTGGTATGATTTCTGGTGGATAAGATTCAAATATTTTACGCATTGTGCTATTGATGAACTGAAGTGCATTATCTGAAAAGGTGCAAGCAGATTGTTTATGAGCTGGAGTTCTGTCTGTAAACTTTTCCTTTCTTCCCCCAATGTAGAATCATGTGAATCCAGCCATGGATTTTACTGAGACTCCACCGGGAATGTTGGCCCTTGACAACATGCTGTACTTTGCCCAGCACCACCAAGATGCCTACATCAGGGTAAGACCTATCATTTTAATGTTATTTGTGGGCAGACATCATGGATCTTTGCACTGCTGAGTGATGCCATGTATATGGATCTGGGATACAATAAACAGGAGGTTGTTTTAGCAGTACAGAGCTTTGGTTAGATCCTATCTTGAGGATGTCTTCAGTCTTGGTCACCATATGGACAATATATTGGTCTGGGAGGGGATGCAGCATAGGTTCACCAGAATAATATCAGTGAGGAAATTAAGTTACCGCAACTATAGCATTCAGCTCTGAAAGTAAGAATATGCAGACAAGGCCTTCATGAGACTAGTGATTGCTTATTCAGAGAAGTGACAAATCTCACCTTGTGTAGTTTCTTAAATGCTATGTTCCCTGCCGTGGCCAAAGGAATCAAAGATAAATATAAGAATTCATATCAAAAACAAGATATAGTGACATATTGTGCTAATGATGGATTAGAAGGGGACAGTTTTCTATTGAATAAGAAAGGGCAAGAAGCTGTGATTGGTGGACTGTGTATGTAAATTAAGGAGTAGGAAGTTACTCTTTTCTTATTTGCTATAATGAACTCTAACTGCAATACATCTGTATGAATCAAGCGAACATCTAGCTGTGTGTTCCACTGTATATGTGTTCTCCTCAAGCACAACTAATAAAGCTTGGAAGATTGAGTACTCTTAGTGCCACAGTGTTGATTGTACTCAAATCAACAACGCAGGAGATTGCAAAGCTAAATTACAATGTCTTGCATAAGCTTGACGTGTATTCCCTCACTAAGTGAATTCTAAATTGAGGTGTTCAGAATAAAAGAAGGATTAGATCAGATGGATGCAGAGAAATTATTTATTCCGATATGGTCATCAGCATTGAGAGGGCAGAATGTGAAATTTAGAAGCATGCCATTCATAAGCAGAAGCAGGAGAATGCTTTTTCCAAACAAACGGGGAGTGGTAATCTCAAATTCTCTCTAAAAGGCTGTGAATCCTGGGAGAATCAGTACTTTTTGAGGTGGATGGGTTTTGTTTGTTAGGTTATGGTGCTGAGGGTAATTAAAGGTGAAGTGCAAATCAGCTATGACCTGATTGAATGATGGAGCAAGCCCGAAGGATTCCTGTGCATAATTTGATAAATACTGGCTGGATTTCTGCAGTTCAGATGCATTGTATTTACATAATTTGTTTGCATATCAGAATTGGTATTCTCTGACTGCCATACCAGAGCTACTTCAGATTATTGTCCTCAACATAGATAAATCAAATTACATACTGCACAGAAATAAGCAATTTGGTGCATCTGCTCAATGCTGATGTTTATATTTTATACAAGATTCCTTTCACTCTACTTTGTCTGACCCTATTTACACAATCTTCTGTAAACCTTTAGGGTAACCTTTAGGGTGGCATAGTGGTTAGCACTGCTGCCTCACAGCACCAGGGACCCAGGTTCAATTCCAGCTTGGGTTATTGTTTGTGTGAACTTTGCATGTTCTTCCCGCATTTGCGTGGGTTTTCTTTGGATGCTCCGGTTTCCTCCCACGTTCCAAAAGATGTACAGGTTAGGTTAATTGGCCATGATGAATTGCCCGTAGTGTCAGGGGATTAGCAGCATAAATATTTAAGATTAAGGGGATAGGGCCTGATTGAATTATTGTTCCCCTCGCAGTCCAAAAACGTGCGAAGTAGGTGGATTGAGCCATGCTAAATTGCCCCTTGTTTTGGAAGGATTAGCAAGGTAACTATGTGGGGTTGTGGGGATAGGGTGGGATTGTTGCCACTGCAGGCTCGTGGACTGAATGGTCTCCTTCTGTATGTAGGGATTCGATAATTTCCCCCTTGGGTACTGATCTAGTTGATCCTTAATGCTATGCTAATCATCTCACCATTTCATATGGTGACAACCTCCACATTCCCGACTTAAAAGCAAAAACTGGAGCGGGAGAATCCATCAAAGAAAGTTGTGCAGTTTTGGTCTGAGGAATCAGATGATCTCCCAAGGGACTGCTTGGAGTCAGTGGATTGAATCAATATTTGAAAACTCTGCAAACAGCTGAATGAGTGCACCATTACAGTAACCGACTTCATTAGTAAGTGTGTAGAAGACTGTGTGCCAAAAAAGCAAATCTGTATGTTCCCCAAGCGGAAACAATGGATGAACAGGGATATTCACTACTTTCTGCAGTCCAGGTCTGAGGTGTTCAAGTCAGGTGACACTGACCTACACAAGAAAGCTAGATATGATCTAAACAGATCCATCAAAGATGTCAAAAAACAGTACTTGACCAAGTTAGAGTCCCAGGTTAGCCACACTGACCCTTGCAGACTGTGACAAGATCTGCAAAACATAACAGACTACAAGATGAAGGTATGTAAAATCATTGGCTTCAGCGCATCTCTCCCTGATGAGCTCAATGTATTCTATGCCCATTTTGAGCAGGCGGCCAGTGACAGCATGCCCTCCACCTTGGATAAACCTGTATTTGGAATCGTCATAACAGATGTCAGAGTAGTTGTTTTGAAGGTCAACCCATGGAAAGTGACTGGCCCGAATGGGATACCTCTAATTCTACATGGATCAGCTGGCAGGGTACTTGCAGATATCTTCAACCTTTCTTTACAACAATCTTCGGTCCCTATCTACCTCAAGATGACAACCATCATTCTAGTATCTGAGAAAAACCTAACAGCGTGTCTTAATAACTATCGGCCGGTGGCTCTGACCTCCATTATCATGAAGTACTTCGAAAGGTTAGTCACAGCATGCATCAATTCCAGCCTCTCTGATTACCTGGATCCACTACATTTGCCTGCCACTGCAACAGGTCCACAGCAGAGACCATTTCTCTGGCCCTACATTCAATCCTGGAACACCTAGATAACAAGGACACCTACGTCAGACTCCTATTTATTGACTACAGCTCAACCATCATCACCATTATTCCCACAAAACTCATCTCTAAACTCCGTGGCCTGGGCCTCAGCACCTCCTTTCGTGACTGGATCTTGAACTTCCTAATTCATAAGCCACAATCAGTAAGGATAGGTAATATTACTTCCTCCACGACTATCCTCAACACCGGTACCCCATAAGGGTGTGATCAGAGCCCCCTATTATATTCCTACACACCTATGATTGTGTGGCCAAATTCCCCCCCAATTCGATTTTCAAGTTTGCTGATGACACCATCGTATTGGGTCAGATCTCAAACAATGACAAGACAGAGTACAGGAATGAGATAGAGAATCTGGTGAACTAGCGCGGCAACAATGATCCCTCCCTCAATATCAACAAAACAAAGGAGATTGTCATTGACTTCAGGAAGCATAAAGGAGAACATGTCCCTGTCTACACTAATGGAGATGAAGTAGAAAGTGTCGAGAGCTTCAAGTTTCTAGGTGTCCAGATTATCAACAACCTGTCCTGGACCCTCATGCTGACATTATAGTCAAGAAAGCCCACCAACGCCTCTACTTTCTCAGAAGACGAAGGAAATTTGGCATGTCAGCTGTGACTCTCACCACCTTTTACAGATGCACCATAGAAAACATCCTTTCTGGTTGTATCACAGCTTGATATGGTTCCTCCTCTGCCCAAGACTGCAAGGAACTACAAAAGGTCGTGAATGTAGCCCAATCCATCATACAAACCACCTTCCCATCCACTGATTCTGCCTACACTTCCTGCTGCCTTGGTAAAGCAGCTGGCATAATTAAGGACCCCATGCACTCCGGACATTCACTGTTCCACCTTCTTCTTTCGGGGAAAAAGATACAAAAATCTGAGGTCACGTACCAGCTGACTCAAGAACAGTTTCTTCTCTGCTGCTGTCAGAATTGAATTAAGTTGATCTTTCTCTACACCCTAGCTATGACTGTAAGACCACATTCTGCACTCTCTCATTTCCTTTGCTATGAATGGTGTGTTTTGTCTGTATAGCATGCAAGAAAACAATACTTTTCACTCAATGTTAATACATGTGACAGTAATAAATCAAATCAGAGTTCTGACTGCTCTCACGGTAACAACATTTCTTCGGTACTCCTCGTTGAATTTATGGCAACTACCATATCTAATGACCCCTAATTTTGGACAATGCCTATCCCATAAGAAATACCTAATTTATGCTGTATCAAACCCCTTCACAATTTTACAGATCTGTAACAGTTTATTTCTCAGCTTCCCTGTGTTAATAATTTATAAGCTCTTCTCAAAATATGACTCATTGGTACTACAAATATTAAACATATTTTGGAATCCATTAGTGTCCTAATAACATCAGTAATTGTTAGGGCCATGTACTACCCTTAATGAGCGATCTATTTATTACATTATTGCACATGCCTTTTTTGTGTAAAAGAAAAGGTTAGCAGTTAGAAATTGACTACTGAGTGGGTGAGGGATTTGTCGTGATAGGTGGCAGGACAATGGAGAATGAGTGATAGCCAACAGCTACATGAAGGAAGGCACGCTGCAACAGTATTTAGCACTGCTGTCTCACAGTGCCAGGGAACCAGGTTCAATTCCTGGCTTGAGTCACTGTCTGTGTGGAGTTTGCACATTTTCCCTGCACCTGCATGGGCTTTCTCTGGGTGTATCCTCCCACAGTCCAGAGATGTGTGGATTAGGTGGATTGGCCATGCTAAATTATCCCTTAGTATCAGGGAGGACTAGCTAGGGTAAGTACATGGGGTTAGGGGAATAGGGCCTGGGTGGGATTGTGGTTGGTGCAAACTCGATGGGACAAATGGTCTCCTTCAGCATTGTAGGATTCCATTATTATGTGCAAACGTGTAGCCCATACATAGAGACTATTGGTTTGAGGTCTGCAGAGATAGAGGAGCTCCTTCAAGCCAAGTTGCCAGGGCTCATAGTTTTGTGTTAAAGTTTATTTATTTGTCACAAGTAAGACATACATTAACACTGCAGTGAAGTTATTGTGAAATTTCCCTAGTCGCCACATTCCGGTACCTGTTCGGGTCAATGCACCCTAACCAGCACATCTTTGGACAATGGGACAAAACTGGAGCACCCAGAGGAAACCCTTTGCAAACACAGAGAAAAGGTTCAAACTCCACACAGACAGTGACTCAAGCTGAGATTCGAACCCAGATTCTTGGCGCTATGAAGCAGCAGTGCTAACCGCTGTGCCACCGTGCTGTGTGTGCGTGTGCGTGCGTATGTATGTGTAATGGGTGACTTGCTTTGGCAATTTCATATCCGTGTGGGCTCAGTATTATCGCAGTTTGATATTGCACATATGAACTAGGTGACAGACTTGAAGTACTAAAGAAGGGCCTGTCTACGTGGAGATGGCATCATATTGCTCAGGCTCAGTTTTGGATTGGTTTGCTGCTATCTTTTTAATCATCATGCATGAAAAACAAGCTTCTAAACAAAACAAATGGCTCTATGTTATTGTGCTGAGTGCACAAGCTCATGAAATTTGGAGCATGAAATCAGGTTGCTGTGAGCATTGTTTCCATGTTAGCCTTCATTGTGTTCTGAATTTGTTGTTGCTTTTTGTAAAAATCATCTGAAGATGCCATAATCAATAAAGCGAGAGAAACTAAATTACAATTTAAATGCTTTGCTCAGAGACTGTTGCGAGGAATCCCACAGTTTCATGATGCCAATCATCCTTTATTATGTTGTGATTTTTAAAGGAAAATATACTATTTGAAGGCAATTAAATATTCAGAATTTGTATCTGCAAAAATCTCTAAATCTGTGGATGAAAAGGATAGGATTGGATGAGGTCCTTTGACGACTGCAGCTCCTTTCCATCAAATTAGCTTTCCTTCAGACTGCCCGAGGGTAATTTTCCACCGTACTTTGTCATTGGATGAGTTTCTCCACCATCAGCGCGCACTTGAAAAGTTAGCCTTGTTTGCCAATTTAAACCTGAAGAAAACTCTTTTCAACAACGCTTTTATAAATTCACTTAACAAGAGCATTTGTGATGCAACACACGTGCTCATTAAATAAATATAAAATTTACACATGAATAGTGAAGGTCAGAATGAATTGGTTTCTTTTGTTCTGTTTTACACTACCTAGCAATGAACAAAACAAGTCGACAGTAAAAATCCCTTTGACAGACACACGATAAGAATGTGACAAATAGGGTGCTGGCTCAATTCAAGTGGCTCCCAAGCCTGCTATGTCATTCAGTAAGAATGTGGGTGTCACCTCGACTCTGCTTCCTACCCTATTTCCATGTTCTTTGATTCCCTTAATCTCCAAAAATCAATCAGTTCCAGCCTTGAACATATTGAACCGCTGAGCCCTGGAGAATTCCAAAGATTCACAATCTTCCAAGTAAAGAAATTTCTCTGCAGCCCAGTCTTCGAATGTTGGTCCCTTATCCTTAGATTACAACCCCTAATATCAGAAGCTGCAGCCAGGAGAAGCAGCCTCGCAGCATCCACTCACCAAGAATTTTATATGTTTCACCAGATCACTTCTTATTCTTACAAATGCCAGACAATGTAGACCCGTTCTCCTCAATTTCTTCTCAAAGGGCAATGCTGTTTGGCTGACTAATATCCCCTTCTGGTCATTTCTGACTTGTACTTCTGCCTCCCCACTTGCCCTTTCCCAGCATACTTTGCTTCACGTGTATTTATTCCATCGAGGAAGTCACTTGAGTTTCACAGAGTGGATAAAATCCTCCTGCTCAGAATGCCAGAGTGAAATTGATGCCAGAATGAAATTAGGAATGAGTTTTTACAATAAGTTGATGGGTCATCAGCAGCCTGCATTAACTCTGGTCAAAGTGCTGTAATTCTAACTGATCCCATGTCATTCCAGCAGCCAGGCCTCATAGTCAAAAATTACTCAAGGCATTTTTTTTTTATTCATTCATGGAACATGGGCATCGCTGGTTGGCCAGTGTTTATTGCCCATCCTGAGTTGCCCTTGGAGGGTAATTGAGAATCAACCACATTGCTGTGGTTCTGGACTCACATGTAGGCCAGACCAGCTAAGGACAGCAAATTTCCTTAAGATATTAGTGTACAAGATGGGTTTTTCCAACAATCAACAATAGCTTCTTGGCCATCAATAGATTCTTAATTCCAGATATTTTTTATTGAATTAAAATTCCACCATCTTGCCATGGTGGGATTCGAACCCAGGTCCCCAGAACATTAGCTGAGTTTCTGGATTTATAGTCTAGTGATGATACCACTAGGCTATTCGCCTCTCCACACTGGAACCTTAGAAATTTTTTAGCTTTGCTGTTTCTTCAATTATTGCTGTACGTAACAAAAATTTAGTGCCCGGGCTTTTGCACCCAGGAAGCTCTGGACAGAGGTGCTTTCGGAAAAGGATGTTTCGTTCTTCAAGGATCACCATCCACAGTCAAGACTTTCAGCTTGTGCAAATAATCTGTGATCATCAGCAGTGCCACACTTTCATCGCCCTGCAGTGGTTAAATCTGCTGAACAACCAGAATATATTCTGCCCTTTTCATTTTGGTAAAAATTACATCGGATGTTTAGGGAGCTGGAAGAATATCACACTAATCCATAACAATAACTGTAGAAATCTGCTGCTGCTGGCGATATTTTTGATTCCCTTTATCCCTGATTGAAATACAAGACAAGGGAGTGATTTTGACAGCCACTCAAACCAAGTTCAAATCCAGAAAACCAGATTTTACTCATTTTTATATTTATCTAGAGTAAAAGGGATCAGACATCAGCCTCCTAAATCAACATACTGCAGTTTCAATAACTGTCTCAACGGCAGCAAGATGACACACTGGTTAGCACTGTTGCCTCATGGTGCCAGGGACTCGGGTTCAGTTCCCGGCTTGGATCATTGTCAGTGATCCGAGTCTGCACGTTCTTCCCGTGTCCGTGTGAGTTTTTCCTGGATGCTCTGGTTTCCCCTCTCAATCCAAAAGATGTGCTGGTTAGGTGCATTGGCCATGTTAAATTCTCCTTCAATGTATCTGAACAGGTGCTGGAGTGTGGTAACTTTCATTGCAGTATTCAGCCTGTATTAACTTTGTTGCAATGTTGATGTAAGTCTACTTCTGACACTAATAAATAAACTTTATATATGTTCAAGTAAATATACATAAGTCCATATCCCAGTTTCATTCAAAAAACCCACATTGTGTTGTGAATCATCACACATGTTTGTGAAAAGTATTTGCAAATTGGGTATCCCTACTGATCATTTCCATGGACATTAGCCAGCACACACCATTGGTCATGTAGACAGTTCATTAATCATATTTCATTATTTTATTGAGAGCTACCTGAATGTAATTTCAGAAGAGAAAAGGAAATAGTGGCTAACAATTGATCTTTTAATTGCCAACTTTAAAATGTCTCTTTCTAATTTGTGTTAACAACAATGGAGGAACACGTAGCTAGTAGCATTGTTCATGAGGACCGTTAATTATCCAAGTGACAAGATAGGCTTACTGTCTGTTTTAGTGAAAGAGGGAGCAAGTTACAGTCAATAAGAAGAAAGCACAGTTCCAGCTTTATCGCTGCTTGCAGAATTTGAATTGCATATTATTCATTGTAGATTCTTCTGACAGTTTTGTCATTGCAACTCCCAAGTTTCCCATTCCTTACAAAAGGAACATTGGTTATTGGCGCAGATTCAAGTCACTAGAATGTTGTGTTAATTGTACACAAATTGTGTTTTATTGAGTGAAGGAACTGGGCACTTATTGCAGTTTCACTTGAACACATATAAAGAGACAGTTATTGAAACTGCAGTATTCAGTTTTAGGAGGCTTAAGTTTGGACCTTTCACCCTGTTAATAAATGTAAAAATGAATAAAACTTGGCTTTTTGGATTCGAACTTGGTTTGAGTGGCTCCCAAAATCACTTCTTTGTCCTGTATTTCAAATGAGAATAAAGGGAAGCAAAAACTATCATCAGTAGCAGCAGATCTCTACAGTTATTATTCTGGATTAGCGTAACATTCTTCCAGCTCCCTAGACATTCAATGTAACTTTTAGCAAAATGAAAAGGGCACTATATATTCGGGTGGGTTTGGTCAGATGTAACTGCAGCAGAGGTCGCAGTATGTCATTGCCTCTGGACAGAGAATAAAGCAAGGAGAAAACGTTGAAACTTTTGATATTCAGACTGAATTTAGAAAATTGCCATTGAATTACTTTATAATGTCAGTAAGCAAGAACAATCCCGATCCATGTTCCTTGTGCACTTGTGCTGCCGACACCCCCTGGTCGCTGTGGCATTTTCAGTAATTAAAGATAAATTTCCTTAGACACTGTTGCTAACAACTTGGAAGAAAAATGAACAGGACATTAATTTGATGTATTTTTAAGATTAGTGTATCGATTCATAGATTGCTGCAACACTGAAGAAGCCTATTTAACCCATCATGTCTGTGATCGAGTTATTTAAGGGGTAAGCAGTGAATGCTGGCCTTGCCAGTGATATCCACACATCCATTGTAGAATCCCTACAATGCAGTAGGAAACCATTTGGCCCATCGAGTCTGCACCAACTCATCAACAGAGCATCTCTTACCCAAGCCCATCCCTGTGACCCCACATATTTACCCCATTAATCCACCCACCATCTTTGGACTGTAGGAGGAAACTGGTGCACCGAGAGGAAACCCACATAGACACAGGGAAAATGTGCAAACTCCACACAGTCACCCAAGGCTGGGATTGAATCTGGGTCCCTGGAGCTGTGAGATAGCAATGCTACTACTGTGCCACCGTGCAACCCTATAAACAATTAATCCAGTTAGTCTCCCTGCAGTATTCTTTGTATGTATTCCTGATGTATTTTCCCTCCATGTACTTAAGCCTTGAATTCGCTTCCATCATTCTTTCAAACATTGCATTCTAGATGAATCAACAGCAGCAGAACTGTACTCAATCACAACCCGTAACCTTATGGCCCAGCATTTTCCCCCACCCTACCATTACCATCAAGATGGAGCATAGCCCTGATCAATGAAGAGCACAGGAGCAACCACTAGGAGCAGCAGCAAGTATGCCTAAAAATGAGGCATCAACCTGGTGATAGTTCAAAAGTGGACCATTTGTGTGCCAACTAACAGATGCAGCATGTGATAGAGCCAAGCGATTCTACAGCCAACTGATCAGATAACATGGTGGCACAGTGGTTAGCACTGTTGCTTCATAGCACCAGGGACCCAGGTACACTTCCTGGCTTGGGTCACTGTCTGTGCGGAGTCTGCATATTCTCCCCGTGTCTGAGTTTCCTCCAGGTTCTCCAGTTTTCTCCCACAGTCCAAAGATGTGTCGGTTCGGTGCATTGGCTATGCCTAATTCTCCCTCACTGTATCCAAACAGGCGCTGGAATGTGCAACTAGGGGATTTTCACAGTAATTTAATCGCGGTGTGAATGTAAGCCTACTTGTAACTAACAGATAAACTAACTTTTAGCTTCATAGTCCTGCCAAATCCGGTATTGAATGGTAGTGGACAATTAAACAACTAACCAGAGGAAGAAGCTTCACAATTCTTAGTAACAGGGGAGGCCAGGACATCAATGCAAAATACAATGCTGAAGCATTTGCTACCATCTTCATCTAGAATTGCCAAGAGGATAATCCATCCAGGCCTCCTCTGAAGTTCTCTAGCATCACAGATGTTAGTCTTCAGTTAATCCAATTCACTTCAGATGACATCAATAAACGGCTGAAAATATGAGCTCCAGAACTGGCCGTTCCAACACAGCTAGAAATATTGACATCATCCAAGAAGCTGAAGACTTGCCCAGTGCAAAAAGGCAGGACAAATCCAAACTGGTCAATTACCACCCCATCAAATCACTCATGACTGTTATTAAAGTGATGAAAGGTGTTGTTGACATTGTTGTCAAACGACATGTACTCAGTAATAATCTGCTCATTGATGCTCAGTTTGAATTATACCAGACCACTCAACTGAATTGGACAGGTCATGTAAAAACTGTGACTACAAGAGCAAGTGAGCAGTTGGAAATTCTGCAGCGAATCTCTCATCTCCTGACTCCCCAAAACTGGTCCACCATCTCCCAAGAGATGTCTCTCTTAGGACAGAAGTCAGGAGTGTAATTTAATACTTTCTACTTTCCTGGGAAAGTGCCACACCAAAGAAACTTTTCGTAATGCAGGGCAAAGCAGCCTATTTGATTGGCATCCATCTACCAACATAACCATTCACTCCCTCCATTACCAATGCACAATGGCAGCAGTGTGTACAATACAAGATGCACTGGAGCCACTCAGCAAAGCGCCCTCGACACCACCTAATTTGATTCAATTTGATTTGATCTGATTTATTATTACCAGGTATTGAGATGCAGTGAAAAGTATTGTTTCTTATGTGCTATGCAGACAAAGCATAGTTTATAGAATATATAGGGGAGATGGAAAGGAGAGGGTGCAAAATGTAGTGTTAAAGTCAAAGCTAGGGTGTAGAGAAAGATCAGTTTAATATATGATAGGTCCATTCACAAGTCTGATGGCAGCAGGGAAGAAGCTGTTCTTGAGTTGGTTGGTTTGTGATCTCTCTTTCTTGATGGAAGAAAGAGGAAGAGAGTATGAGCGGCGTGCGTGGGATCCTTGATTATGCTGGCTGCTTTTCCGAGAAGTGTAGACGGAGTCAATGGGTGGGTTTGATTTGATTTATTATTGTCACATGTATTGATATACAGTGAAGAGTATTGCTTCTTCTGCACTATACAGACAAAACATATAGAGTACATAGGGGAGAAGGAAAGGAGAAGGTGCAGAATGTAGTGTTACAGTCATAGCTACGTTCCAAACTTGTAACCTCTATCACTCAAAAGAACAAGTGCAACAGATACCTGGTAATTCCACTACATTTAAGTTCATCTCTAAGCCACACACCATCCTGATTTGGAATTATTGTTGAATTCCTTCATTGTTGCTGGGTCAAAATCCTGAACTGCCTCTCTAACTGTGCTGAGTGGGTTTCTACACCACGTGGACTGCTGAAATTCAAAAATGTGAAGTTCCCGCCCCTCCCGCCCATCTCAAAGGCAATTAGTGATAGTCACAAATGCTGACTTAGTCAAAGATGCTCACATCCCATGAAAGAACTAAAAAAAATACTCTGTCAATGTCCAATTTGATTTTGAAGACCTTCAGCAAATCTCTCCTTCACATTTGCTGCTTGTGGAGGAACAACCCCATCTTTTCAAGTATTTCAATGTAACTGCTGCCTTCCAGTCAACATCTTCTGTACGATCTTTAACATCTTGACATCCTTCCTGAAAGCTTTTGTGCCCAGAATTGGACACACTATTCCAGCTGGATCTTAACCAGTGATTTATTTAGCAGTGTTCGTAAAGCCAAAGATCTCATATGTATAACATCCTGCCAATATCAAAAATGCAGCCATCAATGAATATATCTTTCTGGTCTTTCTTTCCTGCACCATCCCAATCTGTCTATGACCTTCCTGTGGCATTTAATCTCTTTCCTATTATTAATATGTGAATTATTGTGAAATATTGTGGGAAATTACAGGGATGGGGAATGTTGAGGAACTAAGCAGAATAGATGTGATTTGATTTATTATTGTCACATGCATTGGTATACAAGGAAAAGTATTTCTTGCATGCAATACAAACAAAGCATACCATATGTAAAATACGTAGGAAAGAAGAAAAGCAGAAGGTGCAGAATGTACTGTTGCAATTATAGATAAGGTGAAGAGAAAGATCAACTTAATTTAAAATAGATCCATTCAAAAGTTTAATGGCAGCAGAGAAAAAGCTATTCTTGGTTGGTAGGTAATCTCAGAATTTTGTATCTTTTTCCCAATGAAAGAAGATGAAAGAGAATATGTCTGGGATGCATGCAGTCCTTGATTATGCTGGTTGTTTTTCTGAGGCAGCAGGGGTCAGTGGATGGGAGGTTGATTTGTGTGATGGACTGGCTGTATTTGTAATCCTTTTAGTTTCTTGCAGTCTTGGTCAGAATAGGAGCTATATCAAACTGTGATACATCTGGAAAGAATGCTTTCTACAGTGCATCGGTAAAAGTTGGTGAGAATAGAAGGAAAGCTGGAGTGAAAAAGTGAACAGAAATGAGTGAGAAGTGAACAATGTGAAAGCAGTGAAGTGAGGAGGGAATGAAAATGAGGGTGAAGAAAAGCAGATTCATATCGAAAGCACAGCAACAAATTAACAGACTGAGCGACATTGTTTAAAAACTTCTGAAATAAAAAAAACTGACATGAGTAAAAATAACCATGCCGTAATCAGTAAACAAAAAAGCCCAAAATGTTCCACTGATGTTCTTTGCTCTTACCCGGTATGGTCTACATGGTTTCAGTCTGGATAGGAACATAGCTGACTTCTAACTGCCCTCTGAGGGTGAGAATTGAGTCATCCGCTAATGGTGCTACTACCTTCTCGGGGCAAATAGGGATTGACAGTAATGTCAGATATGCCAAATAATGCCCAGTTAAATAAATGTCAGGCACACCAATTGATGCCCAGTTCCCAAGAGTGAATCTATTATTAATAGAATTGAGATGGGGAGGAAAAGAGAGGGAGACTTTTTAGAGATGCTTAGGATGACCAGGTTCTTTGAAGATTGCAGTGGTCTCATCGGAGTGAGATAAAACACCATCAAACGTGAAGATCTTCACCGCATAACATTGATTGCACAAGCATCCAAGATATGGGAGGCACAACGGCACAGTGGTTTAGAACTGCTGCCTCACTGCACCAGACACTCGGGTTCAATTCTGGCTTTAGGTAGCTCTCTGTGTAGTGTATGCACATTCTCTCCATGTTTGTATGGGTTTCCTTCAGATGTTGCTGTTTCCGCTCACAGTCCAAATATGTGCAGATTAGGTGGATTGGTCATGCTGAATTGTCGCTTTGTGTAAGAGGGATTAGCAGTGTTGGGGATAGGGTTATGGGGATGGGGCCTGAGTGGGATTGTTATCTGTGCAGGCTCCATGGGCATCTTTCTGCACTCTAGGGATTTCATGACTTAATGATAATATTCAATGCCCTGGCAATTGGTTGTAATCAACTTGAGTTTCAGAAGGGTTGAGGGAAGTAGAGAGACTTTAGCAATGATGAGAATGTTAAATAGAAAAATACCAGCAAAAGATGTGCACTTGCTTTGTTGATTCTGAAAAATCTTTTGATCAGGTGAACTGGCTAAGGCTGCTGAATGTGCTGGGAGGTGATAAGAATTGACTAGAGAGATTAAAAAATTGATTATAGCCCTGTACATGGAGCAGATTGCTACAATCAGGATAGTATTTGATGGAAACTAAATTTGGTGTTTGGGGTGAAACAAGGTACTCTTCTATCACCATTGCTCTTTAACACCGGTGTGTAAGCCATCACAAAAGATGCACAAAATGAATTACAGAAAGGTGTTGATGCAGGAAGCCAGTTGGTCAAGATGGTGAGATTTGCAGATGATTGGGCCTTCATGTGCAGCATAGCAGAAGATCCTTTGATACTAATAGATAGAAAGAAAGAAGTGGCAAAAACTCACAGAATGAAAATTAATGTAAAGAAGCCAACATTTGTGAAGATTGGAAGCAATAATGTGGGAATGAGAGGTCGGGATAAATGGTCAACAGTTTAGGTTTCTTGTTAAAAGGCGGCCGTTGCCTTAAAAAAAATCAGAGCCAAAATAACAATCGGAAAGAACCCACTCACCAAGCACAAAGAATTGCTCAGCTTAAGAATGCAATCTTAAGAAAAGAAATATCAAGACTGTGGTTTGGAGTGCCTTGTTGCCTGGGGTTAAACATGGACCTTGGGAAAAACAGACAGCCAAAGATTAGAAAGTTGTGAAATGCGGCTGTGGAGAAGGATGGAGCAAGTCAGTTAGAGAGAAAAACAAGAATATTTGAGGAGGAAAGATCATTAGCAAATACCGTCAAAATAGGTGACAAGGCTGGATTGAATCATATTCAAATACATTGAGAAATGACTGAACAAAGTGACTGAAGAAAAATTAGAGGGATGCAGACCAGAAAGAGAAAAGGAATGATGACGATAGACAACTGGAGATTGAAATGGGAGGCAATTCCCAGGCAAATGAAGAGAAAAACACAAAACAATGTGAAGTAATAAACAAAGGACCTATTTTTAGGCAAATCACTGTTGCTTGTTGATAAGATAAAGGTGAAGTCACTATAGTCCCAGGTTACCATAGGTAGCTCCCCACTTTTGAGGGGGAGAACTGACTGGTGGTGATTTAACCTGAGGATCACCACACCTCAGGGGAGGAGCAAATTTAAGAAGATGGGCCTTCATGAATAACTTCAGTTGATACAGGACTGCTATGACAGTTGCTGCAAAGTGCAAGTCTCACTTTTGGATGTCTCTGTATGATTTATAGCTAAATAATTACTTGTGGAATTTAGGATGTGAAGCAGCCAAAGTGTAATCATGACCAGATAATCTGCTTTAGTGATGTTGGCTGAGGGGTAAATGCAGGCCAGGCACTAGAAAGAACTTCCCAGCCTTAGTGCTAAAGGGGCTTTTACGTCCACTTGGGAGGACAGATTCTGTTTAAGATTGTATTTTTACAACTCAGGCCCTCAGTGCTTAATCCTGCAGTGAGATATCAACTAAGATTACACGCTCAAGTATCTGAAAATGGGGTTGAACACACAGCCTTCTGGCTCAAAGGCAAGAGTGCTACCACTGAATCGTGGCTTTTGATTTGATTTGAATAGATTTATTATCATCGCATGTATTGGGAAACAGTGAAATGTATTGTTTCTTGCGTCCCACATAGTCAACATACTGTTCATAGAGTACATAGGCGAGGAGGAAAGGTGAGGGTGCAGAATATAGTGTTGTAGTCATAGCTAGGGCGTAGAGAAAGATCAGCTTATTATATGATAGGTCTATTCAAAAGTCTGATGGCAGCAAGGAACAAGATGTGCTCGAGTTGGTTACTACATGTTCTTAGGTTTTTGTATCTTTTTCCTGACAGAAGAAGGTGGAAGAAAGCGTGTCCAAGGTGCTTGGGGTCCTTGACTGACTGATTTTCTCAAGCAGCAGGGAGTGTAGACTGAGTTAAAGCATGGGAGACTGGTTTGCATGATGGACTGGTCAACGTTCACAATCTATTGTAGTTTCTTGTAGTCTTGGTCAGAGCAGGAGCCACACCAAGCTGTGATAGATCCGGAAAGGTTGCTTTCTGTTGTGCATCTGTAAAAGTTAGTGAGAGTCGTAGCGGACATGCTGAATTTCCTTAGCCTCCAGTAGAGGCATTGAGGCATTGGTAAGATCTCTATAGTGACAGTGTGGAGGAACCAAAACATGTTGTTGGTGATCTGAACATCTAGAAACTCGAAGCTGTCGACCATTTACTTCATCGCTGTTGATGTTGACAGTGCTTGAATTAGGTTGTGGGCTGCCCCCAGAGCCAGACCTGTGAGACTTTTCATTCCATGACAATTACTTGTAGCTGGATTCTGTTCTTATTGCCACACAGCTTAAAGAAGGAAGGAAGTTACATTTTCAAAGTGATGTAGAGTGGAATTATCAACAAAGGTGTGGAGCACAGTTGCAAGGCTACTAAATGCAAGGAAGCCTAAACAGCAGGAATGTGACACTGTGTGGCTCACCTGAATCAGAAACTGCGATTTTAATAGTGGCTTGAGTAATGAACATGCTAAAAGGAAATCGCTTCCAAGTTATTTGCTGCAGTTTTGCATTGATTCATATAGAACAATTGATGGTTGCTGTCATCTGTAACATTTATTCATTGTTAATTTAAATATATATTGAATATTCTAATACTCTTTGTTGGAGGATCTCACAAAGCTGACATGCCGTGGCTGATTACAGCAGAAATTGCAGTGCCTGGAATAGCAATACATTGTGTACAGGACAACCCAAGCACAGCAGCAGGGGGGTGGCAGTTGGGAGTGTGATTTCAAATTGAAATATTGCACCGACTTTCAGACATCAATCAACTCTGGGACTTGTCATGTTTTGTGACCTTGTGGAAACTAGGCATGGGATTGTACGCTTTCTTTAATCTTCTACTGATAGCTTGAGGGGTGCTTTCTGTTCTCTTTGGGTGGAAGGAGGAAGCCATGTCTGTCACTGTTCATAAATGAGATTTGATATTTCCAACCAAGCTTAAAGCAAACCAGAATGGCAGTCGCTGTACGTTACCTGCTTACATCTACATCCCATTCCAAGGCTTAAATCCCATTGACAGCAGCTATTTTATGACTCTTTGTCTAAACATGAAGGGATTTAGTGCCAGGGATGTATGTAATTGAAACAATTTGGTATTTGTTCAGCTGTAAAGTCTGATATTGAGCTGTGTGACTCTGTGTGTGTGTGAGTCTTTGAGAAGCTTTCAATGACTCCCTCCACTGTCCTCCGGATAAGGGAATTGCACAAATTAATGACCCTCAGAGAAAGAAATCTCCCTCTTGGTCTCCACCTTAAATGGAAGATCCTTTGTTTTTAAACCGTGTCACCTGGTCCTGCTCTCAGCTCAGCACAGCAATGATGTAGAGTGTAATACTGAGCAACGCATCCCCATTTCCTGACAGCCTTTTTCAGAGCACCATTACAGGAAGCTTACAGGGAGTGGCAAGAGGATCAGGGGATTAACAGGGTAAGTATGTGGAGTTACAGGAGTAGGGCCTAAGCAGGATTGTGGTCAGTACAGACTCAATGGGCTGAATGGCTTTCTTTTGTGTATTCGTATGGTCTGTTTCTCTTCTCTCTTACCACTCCTATTTGTGGGTACAAACCTTACACAGCGCATTCCCAATGTGGCAAAGCACGAGATTGGGATCTTAATACAATCATTTTTGTACTTCTGGCCAGCAATTGTTATCTTCTCTATCTGGAAACCCCTCATTATAATACAAAGAATCTTAATTATAATAATTATGTGGTAGGAGATGACAAGAGGGTTTACCTGCAATGTATGTGATTGTCACAAACTTAATACATGCCATTCCATGGCACCCCGGTTACAAGTCTGACATGCAATTGTGCGAATTATCCACTATCTCTGAAAAGGACTTTGTAAAGCCATCATGATGCCAACCTTTCTTTCTTGCCATCAAATATTGTAAACCTATTCTAACTAAAGCAATGGAACATTGTGTAAGTATCACTCTCATTGCAGGTGCAGTATCTCAAATCCAGCTAACTAAAAAACAAGGCTTGTGCAAAAACTGGATCTATTTATAAGCTGCCATGTGTCAATTTTAATTGTCATTACAGTGTAATAACTCACCAGGACAATTTATTTGTTGCTGCATTGGTATTGTCTCACACCAAACTTGTTAGTGGCTTTTCCTGCGCTTATGATGGTTCAAGGGGCATTTAACCCCACCCTGACCTGGCTTGGCCCAATCCATCCAATCTGTAATTTGAATCCAGTACAGTTTGCAAGTCAACCTCACTTAACCATATTATTTCATTTCAAATGGTATTTCTTCACCATTATGTATTTTTTTTTAAATGTTTTTAAAAAAAGGAACTTATTCACCAGGTTTAATGTGTCTCCTGTGGGGCAGAATGGTAGCACAGTGGTTAGCACTGCTGGCTCACAGCGCCAGGCAGCCAGGTTCGATTCCCAGCTTGGGTCAGTGTTTGTGTGGACTTTGCACATTCTCCCTGTGTCTGTGCTTGTTTCCTCTGAGAATTCCGGCTTCCAAAGTCCAAAGATGTGTGGGTTAGGTGGATTGGCCATAATAAATTTCCCCTTAGTGTCAGGTGGACTAGCTTGGGTAAATGCGTAGGGTTATGGGGATAGGGCTTGGATGGGATTGTGGTCAATGCAGATTTGAATGGCCTCCTTCTGCACTGTAAATTCTATGATTCTATTAATTGAATTAAAGTTCTGATTTGTTTTTCTCTCTGAAAACTGTTAAGATCTGAACTCTGGCACAGCTGCAGTCATGATGTAAAGAGCTGGCGTTGGGCTGGGGTAAACACATTAAGAAGTCAGTAAGAAACCTGGCGTTATCAGATTTCTTACAGCTGCAGTCCCCAGTATGCTACTTTTGAGACACAGTGCCTGTAATAATATTGGTGGAAATATATTGTGGGGAGTCCAGAACTGAAATCCACAGTTTGACGAAGGATCATCCTGACTTGAAACATTGACTCCATTCTGTCTTCACAGATGCTGTCGGACTTGTTGACATTTTCTGCTTTTGTTCCATAAATACAAGTTAGTTACCTATAAAGCAATAAGGAATGCTCGAGAAATCCCTTTGGATGAGTCTGTGAAATTTGCTACCACAGAAGTGGCTGAAGGAAATAGTGTTGATGCGTTCAAGGGAAAGCTGGATAAGTACATGAGAGAGAAAAGAATCAAAGGATATGTGGATGAGGAGAGAAGAAGTAAAAAGGAGAATGATCATATATATAAAGCACTAACACCAGCATTGACCAATTAAGCTGAATGCTAGTTTCTGTATTATAAAATGTTATCCAGTTTATGTCATTGACATCCATTCCAGCGCAGTGCTAACAGTACAAATAACCATAACTTTCTGACCCCTTCTGGGACTCTTTGTAGATCGTTCTGGAGAATAGCAGTCGAGAAGACAAGCATGAATGTCCGTTTGGTCGAAGTAGCATCGAGCTCACCAGAATGCTGTGCGAAATCCTGAAAGTGGGAGAACTTCGTAAGTTTTTATGTTGCAATTTTAAGCTGTCACATAGTTAGTTAAAATAAAGAGTCTCTGTTAGTACCAATTCTGCTTATGTTTTCTTTAAACATTTTAAAAATAAGTTTAAACTTAAATTTGTTGTCTTATTTCTGTCAATTTTTTGTATAGGGGAGATGCAAGCGTGGTTAGATTGCAAGACTTTGGCTTGTTCTTGCATTTGTGTGTCCTGAGGACAGTGTGGCAATTGGTACCAGTGCTACTACTTGGAGGAGCAACTTCTCCAACTATTTGTTCTTGTTGAAACATCCAGCCTGTGCTTTGCTCCTACAAAAACGACACCACTAGAATCACTGCAAAGGGGAGCTCGCATCTCATAGCTCCAGTGTGCATTTAGATACACACGTGCATGTGCTTACGTATATACACATTGCTGACGATGAGTGGATATCAACCTTCAGCCCTTCCTTTAATGAGCTGCTAAGCACAACATTGTGAGGCGGCTGTGCTGCTAGGAATGATGTCTCAACAGGAAAATTATGTCTTCATAATGTCCAGAATCTGTTTATTATTGTCGCCAAATCTGGTCTTGTTTAATCACTAATAGTACCCAACTCTCCAAAAACTTAACTATTCTGAGAGAAGCCAAGGAGTCTCTATTTAAAACGTCAAATATATGTTTTATCTGGTCTAATGCTGTGGGCACTTCCAGAGTGTCAACAGGTAATTAGATTTTTGTTTGCATGTTCACTTGACCTATTCATTCATTCATTCAGTGAGTTAAAATTTCAGAATAGGTGGAGGAAAGGGCCCAGGATATGTTTTATCTGGTATTGACCATTATTTTCACTTAATTTTTTAAGATTTTTGGAAATATAATTCATGCTTACTGGTGGTTGATGAGCAGTGTTTCTTGGCAACTTATAGTGCAGTTTGGAATGATTAAGTTTTGGAAATGTCAATAAGTTGCATTTTGTACAATGCCTTTTAAGATTGTAAAATGTCCCAGGCATTCCTGCTTCACAGAATGTTGCCTAGCAGAATTTGTCACAGAGTAGATATTATAGCAGTTGACCAAAAGCTTTGGAGAGAGGCTTAAGGAGCATCTTGAAGGAAGAAAGACAGATGAGAGTGAGAAGGGTTTAGGGGAGGAATTCTAGAACTTTAAGGCTATTGTAGCTGAATACCCAGTCACCAATAATCGTAGAATCACAGAATGTACAGCACGGAGACAGGGCCTTCGGCCCAAACTGGTCCATGTTGACCTGAAAGCCCATCTAAGCTAACCCCATTTGCCTGATTTGGCCCATATCCCTCTAAACCTTTCCTATCCATGTATCTATCCACTTCCTCCAGCAGCTCATTTCACATATGTACCACCCTCTGTGTAAAAAAAGTTACTCCTCAGGTTCCCATTAATTCTTTCCCCGCTTAATTTAAACTATGTGCTCTATTTCTCGATTCCCCAACCCTTGGGAAAAAGACTAAGTGCATTCATCCTATCCATGCCTCTCATGATCTTAAAGACCTCTATAAGATGACCTCTAAATCTCCTAACTCTGATAGAGTGAAGAAAATCAGAATTGCTAACACTGATAAAGGAGAACCTGTATTTCTTCTGAAATATGGTTAATGAGCTAATGCCTATTTCAACTTATATTAATTCTGTACCAAGTACTTTGAATATACAAAGCATGTGAAATATTAACAATGCGATTTGAGGCTAAGAACAGCCCACATAAACATAAAGAAGTCTGTTGTATTGTTATTATGGAGTTAAATGGGCCAGAAGTAAGATTAAAATAAGTGCGACACTTTGGAGAAAGATACAGAAACAGTTGAAGAGGAAGAGAGAGTAGGCAAGGGGATTTGTTTTAAATTGTTATCAGGTTTTGGAGAGACTAGAACAGTAGGATTAATTTTGGAAAGGTGTAGGGCAGCACAGAGTTAGTGGGACAATGGTATTAAATTTAGATTGGTGTAGGATAGTGGGGATAGAGTGGAACAATGGGATTAATTTTGGAATGATCACTGATTTCCCGGACGTATCCAGGCCAGCCCCTACAGTCCCAATCTGCTGATTTCCCAATGGTCAGTCCTCACCAGCTGCTTCTGTCCTCTTACCCATGATCCCTATATAGAGTAGCAACAGAACTCCCCATTCCCACCGACCTCCCTCCCCCCAATAGGTTCTGTCCCCTTGACACTGCCTGCTGCCTGATGGGCAATGCCAAGGTGCGCCCTGGGGCTAGGCTGACACTGCCACCCATCCCACCCTTTTACCCCTCACCTCCCGGGAGGTCTCCATTCACTCCAGCAGTGTTAGTCCGCCAACTCCCTCGTTAGTGGGGAGCCATTGTAAACTCTGCTGGAATGAACCTAGCTGGAAGTGAGAGGAATGGCGGTGATGGGGGGGGCGGTTTGGGGGAAGGTCTCGGCTCATGGGCACGCTAATCAGATGGAAATACAGATTTAAATATTTAAACAAACTGAAAACCGATTTCTGGCGTGGAACTGACGGTACTGGAAATCCAGGGTCCAGAGGCTGTGGCGCCCAGCGGGGAGCCTGCTAAATGGCATTGGCTGCTGCCTCCTTGCTGGGAGAATTAACCTTGTGTTTCTCACTCACTCCAAGGGTGCTTACACACACACTGCGAGAATGCTGTTGGTGTGTGGGGGTGAGGGTGAATGAGAACACTAAGATTGGGAGTGAGGCAGAAACACACATGCACGCACTCTCATATTCTCACACTCATACACACACACACTCTCTCAGACTCTCTCTCAACACACAGTCTCTCTCTCCTCTCTCACACACACACACCACACACACACACACAACACACACACAACACACACACACACACACACACACACACACCACACACACACACCCCCCAGATGTGCTGGAGCAAATACAAGCCTCCTATGCTGTAAACCTCTAGTGTCCTATGCCGGGCACCAGGGTTCAATTCTGGCTTCGAATCAATGTCTATGTGGTGTTTGCATGTTCTCCCCGTGCCTGCGTGTATTTCCTCTGGGTGCTCCAGTTTCCTGCCACAATCCAAAGATATGTAGGTGAGTAATTGACCATGGCAAAACTGCCCCTTAGTATCGTTAGATGGATCTACGAGTAAGATATTCTATCAGAGAGTCAGTGCAGAACTGATGGGCCAAATGGCCTCCTTCTGCACTTTAGGGATTTTATGAAATTCCATGACAGATGTGGGAAGCATTCTCCGATTTGTTTTGATGCGAAAGGGTTGATTGCAATTGTGTTCCAGGGGTAAATTACCAATTTGTCACCTCCAATTGGGATTGTCAAGAATTTGATGGATAATGCCTGATTCATCACACATCTTGTCTATAGTGACTAACTAGCTGAGAGACTCTGTAATGGATCAGTATAAGATGTGTTGGTTCAATCCAAATTGCCAATCGGAAGATTTGGAAGATGTTAAATTATTATTTTGCTGTAAATAAACTTACCAATTGAGAAACTTTGTGAATCTGCTATTGTGCTTTTGGGAGATTCTTTGATATTGACATTAGAATGAACAAAATATCTGGGAGATCTTCGGTATTTAAATATTGTTTGAAAAACAAAGAGAAAACTTATGTTCTATTTATCTTACTAATAATTAAAAAGAAATTAAATACAGTAACACCATCACATTATATTCAATATGTAGTACTCAATCTCCTGTGGTAGATAAGAGAAACAAAGTCAAGTGAGGACTTAAGGGGAGGCAGGGTTAAAGGCTGAGATAATTTGGTCAAAGTGGCAAAGGCAATTTTAAAGTCATTATTCTGTTCCTGTTCTTCAGCATTAGCCTCTGATTTGGCACATTACAGATTCAAATCCCAGTGAAGAGATTTGAGCATGTCATGTAGGCTGACGCTCACTGTAGCACTGCTGCACTGTTGGAGGTGCTATTCTTCAGGTGAGAATACCCACCTCTTCTCAGATGGGATGCAAAATATTCCTAGGCACAACTTGGAAGAAGAGCAGACGCTCAACATCGGGCCACTATTTATCCCTTACAGTGAAGCAAAAGTAAGTAAAGTGAAGTTTATTAGTCACAAGTAGTCTTCTTAGCAATAGATTCTACTATGAAGTTACCTTGAAAATCCCGTAGTTGCCAACTCTGGTGCCTGTTCGGTACACTGAAGGAGAATTTAGCCCCAATACACCTAACCAGCATGTCTTTTAGATTGTGGGAGGAAAAATGAGCATCCGAGGAAACCCACACAGACAATGTGCAGGCTCCACACAGACGGTGACCCAAACCAGGAATTGAACCTGGATCTCAGAGGTTGTGAGGCAGCAGTGCTAACCACTTCACCACCGTGCTACCCTGGGTAATCAGATATCAATATTGGATGATATGCACCTCACCAACAAGTCTTTCAGACTGTCGGAGGAAACCCATGGAGAACATGCAAACTCCACACAGATAGTGACCCAAGTTAGGAATCGAACCCAGGTCCCTGGCACTGTGCGGCAATAGTGGTAGCCACTGTACCACCATGCTGCCCCGGCCAACCAACCACAGCAGATGGTTTGGTCATTATCTTGTTGCTGTTGATAAGACAGAACTATGAGCAAAAGAATTCCTTATGTCACCAAAATAATAACATTTCCAATCTCTGTATTTTTTTTTAAAATTCATCCGTGGGTGTCGCTGGTGGGCCAGCATTTATTGCCCACTCCTAGTTGCGAGGGCAGTTGATAGTTAACCACATTGCTGTGGGTGTGGAGTCACGTATAGGCCAGACCAGATTTCCTTCCCTAAAGGACATTAGTGAACCAAATGGATTTTTCTGACAGTCGAGAATGGTTTCATGGTCATCAGTAGATTCTTAATTCCAAATATCTTTAGTGAATTCAAATGACAGGATTCAAACCCGAGTCCCCAGAACATTAATTGAGTTTCTGAATTAATAGTCTAGCGATACTCCCACTAGGCCATCATTTCCGCTGAAAAGTGTTGGAGAAGATCCTGCAGTTATGAACAACATTGTACAAATATGGATTCTTTCATTAGAAGTGGCTAATGCGTCTATAATTCTGCAAGATGGCTCTGGTACATCCTCCAGAGACAGTGTTATTGGAGAGAGTCAATATAAGTACTATTAAATCACGTAGTAAATCTGGATGTTATGAGTAGCTGACATTTAATATTGAATCTGAAGTGTTTTGGGAAAAAAATCTTTGGCGATAATGGAAAGACCCTAAAGAAATAGGGTGTTAATTGAAATCTATATGTGGTTTGAGGATTGAGGTGGTCATTCTAAAGAGATTAAATGCTGTAGACTAACCAGTGACAGTCCTGCACAATCTTGTCAAATGACAGACTTGGTGCAATGTGGGGATTTACCTGAAAGAACCTGCAGGTGGATTTGTCAGGGGGTTCATAGTTAATTTATTTGTTTTTCAGTCAACGGCTTACCCTGTCTTTCCAAAGAGCCTTTTTCTCTTTCAATAAGTAATTTGAAAATGTTCTCTGAGTCCAGAAGGATGTATAACAGTGCTGTGTAGGTGCAGAGGTATCATACTAGAGGCTTATTCTGCCAAAATGAGAAATGGACCATGTGACAGCTTTTAGGAACTTGTGTACGGAATGGATGTACATAAGCTGCAGATATCCTCAGCAGCAGTGAACATTGACCATTCTTCACAAAATGGAGCACCATCAACTGAATTTTGCTATTAGTTTGTGTAGTGTTTTGATGAAGTTTCAGATTTGGAAAAAAGCTGAACACACATCATTTTACCCTTCTGTCCAAGACCTTAGACTTTGATTTGAACTCCCCATCTCAATAAGGCTGGTTTTAAAACATGAGGATCTAGCAAATTGACCCCATGCTCACCCCTTCAAATTTAAACTGCAGGAATCATGGATGTGGCCCCACTAAAGAAGAGACAGGGCCCTCATTTGCATATCAAAGTCACTATTTACCAGATTCAAACAGTTTTTCTTGGGTGGAAGCTGCTGCTTCTTATGGTTAATAGCTCTTTTAGCCTGGCTTGGGGGGGCCAAAAGGATATGGTATGCAACTTTGGCATTGCCAGCCTCCCAATTGCCAATCCAGTCCCAATCTCCAGCCTTTTTCCACAACTCCCCCATCAGTCTCCCCCTCTCTACCCTCCTCCCAACCACCACCAGCCCCCTCTCCCACAATTATTCAGCTTCGTCCTGCTGCTGGCTTTTGGTCATTTGCCCAGTTTTCTGTTTGAGACATGGTTGGGGGCTTCAACTAGTGGCTACAGAGAGCAGAACAACCCAGTCTCTGGTTGTGAGGAAGAGTTTTAGTCCCCAGGGGTGAGGGGAACACTGACTGAGAGGCCAATGTATGGAATAATCCGGGCTGCAGCGACTGTTGTTGGCAGAATGCAATTAAGGATGCCACCTTCACTGAAATGTAGTTTCTCATTAGTTTTCCATATAATCTGAGTACATATCCTGATTTATTCATAAAATCTGCCTTTGCTTCAAGTGCTTTTTGCACCAGTCATGGACGTAAAGAAAAGAAGCGGAGCTGGTGAAGCATTAATCTTTAAATTGAAAGAAAGAATTGATTGGCTTTACTAAATCTTGTGTTTATCAAGGTTAAGGATAGCTATGTGTCAGAGTGGAATCCATTTTCAAATCTTTTATGATCTGGCTGTACCATCAAGCACTCCCAGGCCAAGTGTAGAGCAGCCAATTTCCCTCTCTCCTGCCCTAGAGTTTCTGCTGCAGTGTGCATCTTTACATTCGATATTTATTATCCTGGTGCTTTCCCCTGAAGAAATTAATGGAAGAAGGAAGATCTTGCATTGATGTAGTGTCTTCTCATGTCTTCAAGCCAAAATAAAGTGGCACGCTAGTGCTATTTTCATTTTGAAGTGTAGTCACGAATGGTGTGTTAACTAATTTGTGCACGGCAATATTCCACAAACAATAAATCAAATGGAGATCCACAGGAAGACAGTGGGATCCATGGCACTGGCTTTCATAACTCTTGTCTTTGCCAGGTTTCTGCTTGCTGAACATGACTATAATGTTATGCCTTAAGTATCCAGTCGGTTATTTGAATTTCCGTCTCATTTCCAAACAAGTTTAATACAAGACAAAATTTCAAATACACGGAAGAAGGATCTATTGCCTTCACCTATACAGCGAGCAGCAGTTAATTACTTCCTTGACGAGACTGTGATGAGTGCCTTTGAGCTATACGCTTCATTGCAAAACTCTTTCAGAAACCGTTAGTGTTACATTTTGCATTGATTCTCTGACAGAGAGGTGAGACTGCCTATGTTCTTGATGGATGAGATTGGTCTTGTTAAACAAATTGAAATCTTGCCGCTAAAGCATCGCTTTGAAATATAAAATAATGGTTTGATTTGTCAACATTTTATTCTTTACAAGTGCCTTCGGCGCAACCAGATATCACCTGGAAAAATCATTTCCAATCATTGTTCGCAATGTACAGAACAATATTTGAGTTGGGAAAGGTTCACAATTGTTAGTTTTAACTTTTACATTATAAAGACCTTAAAGATATTTAAGGCCATTAGTATTTCATTATTGATTCTGTGGATAATGCTGCATTGTATAGGTAGGTGCAGGAAGGATGTTCCCAATGGTGGGCATGCACAGAACCAGGGGTCAAAGTCTGAGGATACATTTAGGACTGGGATGTGGAGAAATATCTTGTCCCAGAGAGTGGTGAGTCTGGAATTCACTACCACAGAAAGTAGTTGAGGCCAAAACATTGAACGTTTTCAATAGTTAGATATAGCTCTTAAGGCGAAGGGATTCAAAGAATATGGAAGAAAGAATTGTGGTCAAGAAGGCGTATGGTGTACTGGCCTTCATTAATCGAGGAATGGAGTTTAGGAGTCAGGAGGTAATGATGCAGCTCTATAAGACTCTTGTCAGACCCCAGTTGGAGTATTGTGCACAGTTCTGGTCGCCTCATTACAGGAAGGATGTAGAGGCTATTGAGAGAGTTTAGAGGAGATTTACAAGGATGCTGCCTGGATTGGGAGGCAGGCCTTATGAAGATAGGTTGAGGGAGCTGGGACTCTTCTCACTGGAGAGACGTAGGTTGAGAGGCGACCTGATAGAGGTTTATAAAATGTTGAGAGGGATAGATAGGGTGGTCTCTCAGAGACTATTTCCCCAAGCGGAAATGGTCAATACGAGAGGGGACAGATTTAAGGTGCAGGGAAGCAAATACAAAGGAGATTTTTTTTTTAAGCAACACAGCACGGGAAACAGGCCCTTCGGCCCAACTAGCCCACGCCGCTGTCATACTATATAGTAGCAAATACATTATCCTATTTTAATATTCCTATATAATAATATATATACTATTCCTAATATGGAAAATTTTCACCATAGGGACAATTTGTTTCCCAATCAGCCTAAGAGCGAATTTTTGGGTTGTGGGAGGAAACCGGAGTGCCCGGAGAAAACCCACGCAACCACGGGGAGGACGCGCAAACTCCCGCAGACACCGGCCCAATTCCAAGTGTCTGCACAGCCACATCGATAGTCTCTGAGCTGTCATGGTGCCCTTCAGATGGTCCACATAAAACACTCATTTACGACATGAGGTACCAGGCAACCCATGAATCAACATCCAAGAGCTGTACCCGCACCACCTGCCAAATGCATGCTCAAAGTATGGACTGAATTACCTGTGGAAAAAAGCCGTAGTTAAACAGTCCTAATATATCCCTCTATCTGCATACCGCTCATGTCGCTGTCCAAAGAGACCCTTAAACAGCCCCAGCGTGCCTGCTCCCACCACCTTACTCGGCAGTGCATTCCACACCCCCACTACCCTTTGTGTGAAAAACTGCCCTCTAATATTCGTCCTATACATAGCCACCCTCACCCTATGGCCATGACCCCTCGTCCTATCCATTTCTAAAGGCGGAAAAAGTTTACCTCCATTTACTCTATCTATACCCCTTATAATCTTACACCTCTATGAGATCCCCTCTAAGCCGACGTCTTTCAAGGGAAAACAACCCCAGTCTATCTAATCGTTCCTCATAAGACAGTCCTTCCATACAAGGCAGCATCCTGGTAAACCTCCTCTGCACTCTCTCCAAGGACTCCACATCCTTCCGATAGTACGGAGACCAGAACTGGGCGCAGTATTCCAAGTGAGGCCTAACCAAAGTGGTATACAACTGCAACATCAAACTCCTACTCTTATATTCTATACCCTTTTCTATGAAAGCTAACATACTATACGCCTTCTTTGTCACCTTCTCCACCTGTGAGGACACCTTCAGAGACTTGTGAACCTGCACCCCCAAGTCCCTCTGCGTCTCTATTGTCCTTATAGTTTTACCTTTTATCCTATAATTCTCTTCTACATTTTTCCGGCCAAAATGCATCACCTCGCATTTTTCCGGATTAAATTCCATTTGCCATCTATCTGCCCCATCTACCAACCTGTCTATGTCCTGTTGTATTGCCTGACACTGCTCTTCTGTACCCGCCAATCCAAGCATCTTGGTGTCATCAGCAAATTTGCTGATCTCACCACCTACCCCTACTTCCAAGTCGTTTATGTAGACCACAAATAGAAGAGGACCTAGTACTGAGACTTGTGGCACTCCACTAGTGACAGGCTTCCAGCCGGAAAAAGAGCCTTCCACTACTACCCTCTGTCTCCTCCTCCCGAGCCAGTTCTCGACCCATCTACATACCCGACCCTGTATCCCATGCGCCTTCACCTTCTCTATCAGCCTAAATGTCAGGGGTAGGTTTTTCACTCAGAGGGTGGTGAGTGAATGGAACCGACTGCCGTCGGAGGTTGTTGAGGCAAACTCACTGGGGTCTTTTAAGAGACTTCTGGATGAGTATATTGAAAAGAATAGGATAGGGGGTTATAGATAGGTCTGTGGATTGGTAGATGTGATCGGCGCAACTCGTGGGCCGAAGGGCCTATTTGTGCTGTATTGTTCTATGTTCTAAAGGTGGGATCGGGCTCTTGAGTTGGAGGATCAGCCATGGTCATAATGAATGGCAGAGCAGGCTTACAGGGCCAAAAGACCTACACTTACTCCTATTTTCTCGGTTGTTCTGTTTAAAATGGATCAATCACTACGTCCTTTAAAACAGAGAGAAATGTTAAAACAAATATTTGCATTTGTGTGACATCCAAGTACACATCCCAACCATTCATTTTTTAATTACAGCGACTATTTGTAGGCAAATATGGTAGCCATTCTGCACCACAAATGTCCCAAAGATGGCTATAAAGAAAGAATTGTCTATTCATATAGAATCTTTCATGCCTTCAGGACTTTCTAAAGTGCTTTATAACCATTTAAATACTTCTCAAGCATTGTTACTGTTGTAATGCTGTCTCAAACAGCTATGAGATAATGGCCTGAGAATCTCAGTTTGTGATGTTGTTTCAGAAGTTGACTGGAAGGCCAGGACAACTCTCTCTCCTTTTCTTCTGGTAGTCTCATGATCTTTTGCACCCACCTGGCAGGACAGGCAGGCCCTCTGTTTATTTTTTCAGCTAAAAGACAGTACATCTGGCAGTGTAGCACTTGCTCAAATACTGCACTTAAAAAGTCAGCCTAAATTACATGCTGCCTGGAGTGGGACATGAACCCACAATCTTCTAAGGTGAGAACATAACCAGGACTGATATCATACATCAGTATTGATTTACTAAAGCTTTTATGATTTTGTTTTCCAATGCTTGACTTACCATTGAAGTTTACTTTCTTTTTGAAAGTTCAAAAAACATTAAATTAAGAGTTCCAGTCCTGGAATACAATTTGAACACTGGATTATATTTATCCCTCATCCAACATCATTTCTGCATAATCACATACCTGATTGCTGTCTGTGGGATCATGCTGTGCACAACTTGGTTGCTTGTATTTCCTACATTATGCTAACAACAACACTTCAAAAGCACTTAATTGGCTGTTGAGTGCTTTGGGACATACTGAGGATGCAAAAACAAGCCATTTAAATACAACTCGTTTCTTTTACCAACTGAGTCAAGATAACATCTTGTATTAAATAAATTTTAAAATTCTCCCATTTGCTGCTGCATATAAAATGTCACTTGTGTTATACATGAAGCATTGTTGCATTTATTTAAGTAACTGAATCCTTTGTTGATGGCCGGTATATCTACAGGGTAAACATACATAGAAAATAGAAGCAGGAATAGGCCCTTCGGCCTTTTGAGCTTGCTCTGCCATTCATTATGATCTTGGCTGATCATCAAATTCAATACCCTGATTCAGCCTCCGTTCCCGCCCCTCCCACCATTTCCTTTGATCCCTTTAGCCCCAAGAGTTATATCTAATTCCTTCCTGAAATCACACAAGGTATTGCCTCAACTAATTTGTGTGGTAGTGAGTTCCACACATTCACCACTCTTTGGGTGAAAAAGATTTTCTTCACCTCAATCCTCAAACTATGACCCCTAGTTCTGGACTTCCCCACCATCAGTAACATTCTTCCTGAATCTACCATGTCTAATCTTGTTAGAACTTTGTAAGTTTCTATGAGATCTCCTCTCAGTCTTTCCAGATCTCTCAACATCCCATAACGCAGCGACTCAATATTATAATCTCAATGACAGTCGCTTCCGATGCTTGGTGGAAATGTGGTGGGGTGGCACATTGGTTAGCACTGCTGCTTCACAGTGCCAGGGACCTGGGTTGAATTCCGCCCTCAGCTCATTGTCTGTGTCGAGTTTGCACATTCTCCCCATGTCTGCCTGGGTTTCCTACCATAGTCCAAAAATATGCAGGTTCGGTTGATTGGCCATGGTAAATTGCCCCTAGTGTCAGGGGACTAACAGAGCAAATTTGTGGGGTTACAGGAGTAGGTCCTGGGTGGGATTGTGACTGGTGCAGACTCAATGGGCCAATGGCCTCCTTCTGCACTCTGGGATTCTGTGTTTCTATGAATATGCTTTGATCTGAAAACTCTTGTTGGGATGTATTGCAGTCCAACAATTACCAAACTTGCTTGTTTATTATGTTCAAGAATAACTAGATAGAAACATATTAACAACATTCACAGAACTTCATCTTCTAAAAATTGACTGTGATTTTAGATCCTTGACCCTAGATAGAACCAACAGCAAAAGTTGGAGTAATATGAAGGCATTGTGAAAAAGATGTTCCAGATCTCAGTGATTGTTGTGGGTAACATGATTTCTTCCTTCCAGACAGACTCTGCCTACCAGTACTATATCGTTATCTAATAAATACCTATGCCTAGAAAAATAAGTTTCAATGGGATAAATGGTGTTTTGGTTATCTTTGACTTTTCTTATATTATCACTCAGCACAGGCCTGTATATGTTGGTTGAGGATTACCTGATAGCTAGTATTCAAAGTGTAACAAATGTTATATTTTCTATCTCCTTTTTTCCTTCCCCTCCCCCTCGCTTCCCTTCAAACCCCTTTCCCTCGCTCCCCTTCAAACCCCCTTCCCTCGCTCCCCTCCAAACCCCCTTCCCTCGCTTCCCTTCAAAACCCCCTTCCCTCGCTCCCCTCCCTTCCTCGCTCCCCTCCAAACCCCCTCCCTCGCTCCCCTTCAAACCCCTTCCCTCGCTCCCCTCAAACCCCCCTTCCCTCGCTCCCCTCCAAACCCCCCTTCCCTCGCTCCCCTCCAAACCCCCTTCCCTCGCTCCCCTCCAAACCCCCTCCCTCGCTCCCTCCAAACCCCCTTCCCTCGCTCCCCTCCAAACCCCCTTCCTCGCTCCCTCCAAACCCCCTTCCCTCGCTCCCCTCCAAACCCCCTTCCCTCGCTCCCCTCCAAACCCCCTTCCCTCGCTCCCCTCCAAACCCCCTTCCCTCGCTCCCCTCCAAACCCCTTCCCTCGCTCCCTCCAAACCCCCTTCCCTCGCTCCCCTCCAAACCCGCTCCCTCCAACCCCCTTCCTCGCTCCCCTCCAAACCCCCTTCCCTCGCTCCCCTCCAAACCCCTTCCCTCCCCTCCAAACCCCCTTCCCTCGCTCCCCTCCAAACCCCCTTCCCCCCGCTCCCCTCCAAACCCCTTCCCTCCTCCCCTCAAACCCCCTTCCCTCCCCTCCAAACTCGCTCCCTCCAAACCCCCTTCCCTCGCCCCCTCCAAACCCCCTTCCCTCGCTCCCCTCCAAACCCCTTCCCTCGCTCCCCTCCAAACCCCCTCCCTCGCTCCCCTCCAAACCCCCTCCCCTCGCTCCCCTCCAACCCCCCCTCGCCCCTCCAAACCCCCCCTCGCTCCCCTCCAAACCCCCTCCCCTCTTCTGTCCTCTCACCCTTCCCTCCCCACCCCACTGTTTCCCCAATGCTGGTTTTTTGCATAACCCTACAGCCAGTGACACCTGCAACGAATTTCACCCCATGTTTTTCACCCATGACCGATCATTTGAGGAGTTCTTCTGCATCTGTATCCAACTCTTAAATAAGACGTGGAAGGAAATGCGAGCAACATCTGAGGACTTCAACAAGGTCAGTGCTGCTGCGCTGTGTTGCAGAGCTGTGTTGGAAATGAAGATTATGATTTCTGGCTTATATCCCCGAGTGGAAGATAATCTACAGGTAGACATTGTGTAATGTCAGCAGAAACTTTGAGAAAATCAAGTCCTGACATTGCTAACATATGGTGAATTTCATTTGTAGCTTTAAAAAGAAACAGTAGCAAAGCCAGCTTCCTTTTGAATTTAATGAAGAACTTGAAATAACCATTCTGTCAAATGTTTCTGTGACATTACTACAATGTGTGACTGCTTTTGATATTCTACCCTACTTCAGCAACAGTTAATTTTCCAACAAAATCTTCTTTAAACTGAACCTTCAGCTTAACATCTAGTGCAAGTCCTCAGAGATTTGCAAGCATAATCTTCAGAAGCTTCTTCCCAGTCCTTCCAATTTTTGTGCATGTCAGAACCCGTCTTGATGTGAGGCTGACATCAGATAATCCTTTTTTACCATTATTCAAGCTGGTTAGAACTGTACGCAAGCGAGGAATTATATACAAGAAAAACATGAAACGTTGGAAATTCCCAGTGGGTCAGACAGCATCTGTGGAGAGAGTCATTTCGACTCAAGATGACCTGTGACAGATTATGCTGGTTTTGAGAGACAGTGCCTGTAATATCAGTGGATATGCATTGTGCGGTGTCCAGAACCAGAGTCCATAAATGTAATACAATCTGACAAAGGGTCATCCTGACTCAAAACGTTGACTCTATTCTTTAGAATAAAAGAAACTCTACATGCAGAAGGAGGCCATTCGGCCCATCGGGTCTGCACTGACCACAGGCCCACTTAGGCACTAATCCCATAACCCCATGCATTTAGTTAGAAGAAGAACTAGTATTCAAAGTTTAGCAAATGTTATATTTTCTGTCTCATTTTTTCCTTCCCCTCCCCCTCTCACTTCCCTCCAAACCCCTTCCCCTCATTTCCCTCCATCGTTGGCTCTATTCTTTAGAATCAAAGAATTCTACGTTGCAGAAGGAGGCCATTTGGCCCATCGGGTCTGCACTGACCACAAGCCTACGTAGACACTAATCCCATAACCCCATGCATTTACCCTAGCCCATCCCTCTGACACTAAGGGGCAATTTAGCATTGGCAATCCATTTAACCCACACATCTTTGGATTCTCTCTGTACAGATGCTGTTAGACCTGCTGAGATTTTCCAACGTTTTCTGTTTTTGTTTCAGATTCCAGCAATTTGCCTTTATCTAGGAGCTATATAGACTGGTAGCCTATTAATTCCCTGTTGTATCACAAGGCAGGGCATGGTACAATTGCTCAGTTTTACTGGCCATCTATTCCACAAGGTTTGCAGTGAAGCACCAAGGAGACCAAAATACATTTTGAATTGAATTCAGTTTTTAATAAATGAATGTAAAAACAAACCCATCACTCTTGGGGACAGCAAAAGTAAATTGGTGACATCCTAAATGTTTTCTCACTGCGCATTCTGTGCCAAAAGTGAGTTGAATATACTGGGTAACGTGGCAATTGATAATACCTAATGCATTAGCTGAAAAATAGAGTTCAGGAAAACAGGAATAAAACTTTCCAGAAGCTGGAATCAGTAAAAGGCAAGATTGATTTTACTCCTTCATGGGATGTGTGTGTCCTTGGCCAGATCAACATTTCTTGTCTGTCCCTAATTGCCCTTGGGAAGGTAGTTGTAAGCCACCTTGTGGAAAAGGGAGGGAGGTCCTTGATTCTTACCCAGCCACAGTGAAGGAATGATAACATGGTTCTAAGTCAGGATGTTGTGTGACTCAGAGAGGAACTTGCAGGTGGTGATGTTTCCATGCACCTGCTGCTCTTGTTCGACTCAACAGTGAAAATCTCATGTTTTCAAGGTGCTGACACAGGAGCCTTGGCAAGCTGCTGAGTGCATCCTGTGGATAATGCACAGTGCTGTCACAATGCACTGATGGAAGTCAATGTTTAAGATAGTGGCTGGACTATAGATCACACAGTCTGTTCTGTCCTGGATGGTATCGAGCTGCTGTTTTTGGTGCCACATCCCTCCATGCAAGCAGGTAGTCTTCCATAAGGAAAAGTTTCAGGGTTGAAAGGACTGGGGAGGTAGTTTATCATTGACAAGAAACTTATTTGGACCAGTCACTTAAATATGGTGGCTTCAATAATTGGCCAGAAGTTAGGCGTTCCACAACAAGTGACTCACTTTCTGATTCCTCAATGCCTGCACACCATCTGAATAATGCCCAAGTCAGGAGTGTGATGGAATACTCTTATTTTTCCAGAATGATGCAGCTTTCCAAGAGATAGTCAAGAAGCTAGAAGAAATTTCTCTTCACTTCAGTCCCAAAAATCCTAAATCCTCAAACTTTTATTTAAATCTTTAGTTTTGGACTCTCCCACCATCAGCTGCTCAATTTCCTTCTTGTCCACTTTAATCATCCTCCATCTAATGCCGTGCACTTAAGAAATATAGAACAGAGTATTTTCCAAAAACTAGGAACTGTGGACTAAGAAGAGATTTGGGGATTGAAGTACTAAATAAAAACTAATGAATAAATACAAAAAAAATGAATTAGCTAATATATCTCAAAGAAGGCTGGAATACTGGAATATTAAAGGATTATATTCGTTAGAGTTTAGAGGAGTGAGAGGGGATTGCATAGAAATTTATCAAGTTCCACCAGCATTAGACAGGGTAGATTCAGAAAAAATGTTCCTGATAGTGGGGGAGTTCAGAACTAGAGGTCATAGTTAGAGGATAAGGGTAGACCTTTTAAGACTGAAGTGAGGAGAAATTTCCTCATCCAGAGAATGCGAAACTGTGAAATTCACGACCACAGAAAATAGTTGACGCCAAAACGTTGTGTGATTTCAAGAAGAAATTGGGGCTAAAAGAATTGAGGGATATTGGGGAAGACAGGATCAGGATACTGAATTTAGTGATCAGACATGAGCAAAATGAATAGCAGAGCATGTTCAAAAGGGCCAAATGACCTACTCCTATTTTCTGTTTCAATATCACAGTTGTATAAAGCTCTGTTTCCACCGTGTAATTATGTATTCTTACTCCTCACTCTGGCGAAACTTTCTGTGGACAGGGTGCAAGAAAATAGATTAGCATCTAATGGATAATCCTCTAAAAGCCATAGTCTTTCACAACTTGGCTTTTCTATTTTATTAATGCACATTTGGCAAACAATCATTTGAACCTTCTGCTCTGAGTTTTTCTAAGCTGAGCATATACCTTTCTATGGGATCTTCCTCCTTTCTCTGCATCCTCATTGGGATGAGGGCCTGGAATCATCTTTCATTTTTGGAAATGAAACTGCGAATGAGGATCGAAGGTAGTTTTTATTTTAGTGTGTACAGTTTACATACTCGTACATAATGGGTAATCCTCATATCTGATCGATATTATTTATGTATGCCATGTCTAATTTACATTCCATTACCTTCGCTGCTTAATAATTTTGTATACATTTTTCATATTTTCATGCTGCTAGTCTTTTCCTTTCAAAAGCGTAATAACAGAATGATTAAAATGTGGCCCATAGTAAAAATTTGCATTTATATAGTACCATCAATACACAAAAAAAAAACGCCAAGGGGCTTCACAGAAATGAAAGAGAAAAAAATAATTTATCACCCTTTGTTGCTCGAATCTGGCATCTGATTATTGGTTTGTGGAAACCTTGGCAGAATCAGCCCTCCCATGAATGTCAAAGCTCTCCGAAAGATTGTTCCAGAGGAAACTATGTGACATTATTGAACTTTAACTTTAAAGAATTTACATATTAATGTGCAAAATTATTTTGATGGATAAAGGGAAAGGTCTTTTGGACAGAGTTCCTCAGCTCTAACATAGCCAGCCTTGATTTGTGAATTTGAAAAGGCCTCATCCTTTCCTGATCCAAAATGTATTTTAAGATCCTTGCTTTAGAAGACAAGCTGGCAAATTGCACAGGTCAGAGAGATAGTGGCAGCTGTTAAGATCATACGGCTTTGTGGCAGCTACAGTGATCATTGAATCCCTACAATGCAGAAGGTGGCCATTTGGCCCATTCAGCTTGCACCAATAACAATCCCATCCAGGCCCTATTCCCATGACTCCATGAATTTACCCTGCTAATCCCCCTGACATGAAGGGAGAATTTAGCGTGACCATTCAAACTAACTCACAGATCTTTAGAGTGTTGGAGGAAACCAGAGCACCCAAAAGAAACCCACACAGACACCGGGAGAATGTGCAAACTCTACACACTCCAGGCTGGAATTGAACCCAGGTCCCTGGAGCCATGAGGCAGCAGTGTTAGCCACTGTGCCACTATGCTAACTATTTAATGTCACCAAGTATGTACTTGGTGCACCACACTCACCAAGTATGCACTTAAATATTGCCTTAACATCTTAAAATGTTCCAAGATGCTTCACAAATAATACAAAACAAAATTTAACGCCAACCTATGTAAGGACATACTAGGACAGATGTACAACAATACTTGTCAAAAAGGTAGGTTTATCCAATGCCTTGAGGAAAGAGAAAGAGGTGGAGATCTTCAGTGAAGCAGTTCTTGAGCTGGGAAACTTACCTGAAAGCATGAATGTTAGGAGATCAACAAACTAAAATTTACTGAGTAACCCCAAGGAAGGAAAGGACGGACAAGATTTCACTTTTTATTTCAACAATCAAACCACATGCTCAACACTTGAAATGAAATCTTGCTGTAATTACTCTGCAAGTCTAGCTGCATCTGTGGAGAGAGAAGCTGAGTTAACGTTTCAAGTCTGAAATCTTTCATCACCAGAGGCAGCATGAGGAATAATATTTTCATGTAGCATACTGGAATGCAGTGTTTGAGAATGAGGGGGAAATAGAGTCAATCATGGCTTTCAACAGGGAGTCCTATAATCTGAAGAGGCAAAAGAATTGCAGGGCGTGGGAAAATTTGGACTGATGAATTGTTCCTGCAACGTGTTAGCATGGACAAAGCAGGCTGAATGGTCTCCCTTTGTAGTTCTATAATTCCAAGAAAAATAAACATGGGATAAAAGAGAATGCATTGAGGAACATGAAAGAAGAATTGAGAGAAACACAGCAATAGAATGAAAAAAGAAAAACATAAAAGAACCAATTTTTTTTGGAATGAAAGAGCAGACAAGAATGCTCATCTTTTGATCTCATGGTTGAAATAAGAGGAAAAACCCTTTGGATGTATGTCTTTCTCAGAGGCTATAAACATTCAGTCACTGTAATTGGACATTTGACTTATGGAGCTATCTTTATAGTAATGTCCCTGGGGTGAGGTGCTTAACATGCTTTTTCTCATCTTCAAAGACAGTATGGTTCTCGTGAAAATAGCCCTGTTCTCTTTGCTCCCGCAGCATTTGTATGAAGCAGTGAACTCCCCATTTGAAAGATGTGCAGTATTAGAACTTGTGCATGCAGATGTAGAAAGAAGTTGCCAGTCTGCAGGGCAGTAGTGAGGAGAGCAATTCAAATAATTCCCATATCTGTACCCGGCTTTGCCGGAACTCTTATGTTTGAATCCTTCAGTCGGTTTTTCTGCTTCTGCTACAGTGCCAGTTTCATCAAAGTCTCAAATGCCAACTTTTGTGACGCTGACAAAGGTAAGTATACCTTCTTGTCCTTCTTGATTTGTCTGTGACCTTAGATAGATTGGCCTCACCATTCTCCTCCGATGCCTCTCCAGTATAGATCTGAGTGGTACTCGAGTTGTCCAGTTCCATTCTTGTCTTTCTAATCATTGTCAGAGTATCACTGGCAATGGCCTTGCTTTCTGTTCCCACAGTGTTACCTCTAGTGTTCCCACAAGGATCTATATTTGCCCTCCCTCCTATTTGTCATCTATGTGCTGCCCTTTGACAAATTTATCCAAACTTGTACACTGATGACAACAATACCTTTGCTATCACTTCCCTAAATACCTCCACTATTGCTGAATTAGCAGACTGCTTGTTTAACAGCCAATACTGGATGAACAGAAATTTTCTTCAGCTAAATGTTGCAGTCCCTAGTACAAACTACATTCCTCTTGACCAAATCCATCATTCTTTCTGATAATACTGTGAGGCTGAACCACACTCTTTGCAGCCTTGGTATCATATTGGAGACTCACAAATCAGCTTTTGACTACATGTCCACACCATCACTCTGATTTTAAAGCCAGTGATGATGGTTTACCATAGTAACCCTTTATGCAACAGCAAGAATAACTCAGATTTATTTTTTGCCATTAGCATAGTATTGATCCCAAATTGCATTACAGAGATGAAATAGACATAGATATATCAAGTCTAAATGACACTTGCAACATTGACTCTTTTCTCACTCAACAGATGTTGCCGGATCCACTGAGTGTTTCTAGCGTTTTCTGTTTTTGTTTCAGATTCCAGCATCCACAGAATTTTGCTTTTATTTAAATAGATACAGGTGTTCAGGAAGTCAGAATGCATGGTTCAACAGATGATCATTGAGGTGGCTTTTTATGGTCAGGAGAGCTTTGTTATTCGTGGTATGTCTGTCCCTAATTACTTGAGGAGGTGGTAGTGAGTCATCGCTTTGTACTTCTGGAGACAGTGTGGACCACACACACCCACTATACTGTTGCATAATGGAGTTCCATAAAATCAAAGTGATTTAGGAGGAGAATTTCATGCTGTAAGACTGAGATGGCTGAAGGCTATGCCACTGATGGGGGTCTGAGAGGGGAGTGGGCTGAGTGGGGAGGGGGGATGCGGGGTCTGAGAGGTGAGGTGGGCCAAGTGGGAAGGATCGGATTGAGTCACCCTCATGCTTCCATGGTGCGTTGGCAGCAAATGACCCATTATTTGAATGGTGAGAGGGAGGATGCTCCTCTTTGCTTAGGGATTGGTGGTACTCGCTTTGGACCTTTGGGGCCCAAATGCCACACACTAGTCACTACCAAAACCCGCCCAGTCCATTTACTGCTGGAAAGATGGGTGAATGGAGTGGGATGAAGATGCTGCCAGAAATGGTCAAGTGGGAGAATTGCAACACCCGGTTCTCTGGGCCATCACGATTCCTGTCAGGAGCCAGTGAGACTGGAGGATTCCCCCCCAGTGTTACTGTTTGGGAGAGCTTGTTATGCACAAATTTCTTGCTGCATTTCCTACATTACAGCAGGAATATACTTCTTAATTATTTAACTGTCTGGTTAAAAAAAACTTTTGGACATTCTCAATTTGTGAAAGGCATCTATAAATGCAAATCATTTTATATATTCATGTGCTACATACTTGCTCCTATAGGATAAGCTTAATATATAATAGCCATGACACATGTATCAATCCTGACTGTAACAGATTAATACACCAATGGTGTGAGTCATGTTGCCACCCCAGGATATCAACATGATTGAAACTTAAAGAATTAAATGTGGGGAGAGATGGGTGCGGGCAGGCTGCTGGGGGGACAAAGAAGGAATAATTGATTAAAACTTAACTTTCATGCTGGACTGTGGAGGATGGAGTATTGTTTTTGTGTGGGTGTTAATTCAGTCAGAGTCATGGGTAAAACATATTTTGATCCATGAAAATCCTGTTGAATCCTTTCAGCCAACTTTGCTATTTATCTTTAGCACTGTGCAAAGAAAATGAATGGTGACATTACACAGTAATGCTCCCAAACCCTTTTGTATTTAGCTGCCTCTGTTGTGTTGTAATTGGCAAACATTATTGTTCAGTCATTTGTTTCTGAGTTTGGGAAGCTAAATATTTTTATTGGGTGGGGTCTTCAGGCCCCGCTTGCCCCAAAACCAGATATTATCACCTGAGGTCAATGGACCTTTGCATGGTCTTCCCCTTTCTCCCTGCCTGCTACAATTCCCATGGCAGGTCAGGAAAATTCCCCCCCTTATTTCCAATATTCTCCACTTATTGTTGGAATAGTAGAACTCTGCACCGAATCTGAATTGAGCCTAAATTAGTTAACACTATCCATCAAAGTGACATGGTGGGACAGTGGTTAGCACTGCTGCCTCACAGCACCAGGGATCTGGGTTCAATCCCAGCCTTGGTCACTGTCTGTCTGGAGTTTGCATGTTCTCCCTGTGACTGATGGGTTTCCTCAAGGTGCTCCTGTTTCCTCTCTCAGTTCAAAGATGTGCGGGTTAGGTTGATTGGCCATGCTAAATAGACCTTAGTATCGGGGGGGGGGGGGGGAAGGCAGTTAGCCAGGTAAATACACGGGGTGATGGGGATAGGGCCTGGATGGGATTGTGATAGATGCAGACTCCATGGGCTGAATGGCCTCTTGCATTGTAGAGATTCTATGAAAGCATTGAGCATGGATGGCATACACTGATGAGGTTGCAAGGATTGATTATGATGTTTGCCCCTGAGCTGAGGTTGATTATTGAAAATGCAACCAATGAGAGGTGATGCCACACGTGAAGGCCAGGCAGTAGTCATTGGGCAGAGTAATTTTTCATTCCCTCCAAGATAGTTTTTAACTCTGAATTGTTGCATTTGAGCAGCAAGTTGTACCACAAATGGGATGTTTTGTAAAGGGAGGGTCAGCATCAATTTCTACACTGATCATAGAATGTTCACAGCACGGGAGGAGACTATTCGGCCCATTGAATCTGCTACAAGACCCCACTTCCCTGCCTGTTTTCCGCCGTCTTGCATTTCCTGTTCTCTCTTCAGGACACATCCGATTCCTTGTTGAATGTTATGTGAAATCTGCCTCCACCACCCCTTCAGGCAGCATGTTCCACATTCTAATCACTCACATCAAAAAATTCTCACGGTCTTTTTCCAATCACCTTAAAACTGTGCCCTTTGGTTCTTAACTCTGCTGGCACAGGAAGCGATTTCTCTCCACCTATCCTGTCTAGACCATCACGGGCTGCATTTTCCCTGCCGACAGATTAGTAACTGAGGGCAAGAGGAGATAAGAGCAGGGGAGAGTGAAATAAAAATCAGGGAAGGATCACTCGACTGATTCCTGGCGTTGGTTGTGAGGATAGTTTGAGCAAGTTGGGCCTGTGCTCATTGATGCTTAGAAAATTGTGAGGCGATCTTATTGAAATATATAAAATTGTGAGGGTGTGTGACAGGTTAAATGCTGAGAGTATGTTCTCCTTCAGGGCGGAATGTGGAATGAGAGGACACAGTTTCAGAATAAGAGTCTTTCCTTTTTCCTCAAATGAAAAAGAGAAGTCTCTTCTCAAATTAATCTTTGGAATTCTTTTCCATAGACAGCATTGGAGACTCGGTCATTGAATATATTCAGGACAGAGACAGATTGCTGATCTTTGGGCATATCAAGGATTGGAGAGCTCTCCAATCCTTGATATGCCCAAAGCATTGCTATTGCTATGGTGCAATAGCAAAGTAGAGTTGAGGCAACGATTAGTTCAATATGATCTTATTGAGTGGCAGAGCAAGCTTGAGGGATCGAGTGGCCAAGTTTTGCTCCTACTTTGTATATCTTTTCAGTACTGTTAGAGAGGGAGTTTCAGGGTTTTAACTGAATGACAGTCAAGGAATGGTGATATAGTTCCAAGTCAGACTGTTGAATGACTTGTAGATGTTGGTGTTCCCGTGTTTGCTGCTGTTATCTTTCTACGTGGTAGATTTTGTAGGTTTTATGATCTGGTCATAGGTTAAAGTGATGGGGGATGTTAATCAATCAGGCTATTTTGTTCTGGATGTTGTTGAGTTTCCTGAATGTTGGCACTGGACTCATCCAGACAATCAGTGTATTCCATTACGCTATTGACTTGTAATTTGCAGATGGTGAGTAGACTGGCAGTCAGGAACTAAATTATTTACTGTAGAATTCCCAGCCTCTGATTACTCTTGAATGCACTATGTTGATAGTGTTGTTTCAGTTCTAGTCAATGGTGGATACTGATGGTGGGGGATTCAGCGATGGTTAGATTCTCTCTTATTGGAGGTGGCACTTTGTATGGTGTGAATTACTGGAATCAATTCTGAAAGACAGGATAAATGGTCACTGAGAAAAGACCAGATTAATCAGGGATGGTCAGCAGGGTATTTTTAGGTAACGGTTGTGATTTACTAATGCAATAAAATTGTTTGAGGGAGTAACAAGATAGTGTAGTAAATGTTTTGTACCTATATTGCTGCTGCCCTTTTTAATCCCTAGGGCTCTCAAAGTACAGATAAACTATTAGATTTCATTTGATGTATTATTGTCACGTGTATTGAGATATAGTGAAAAGTATTGTTTCTTGTGCACGATACTGACAAAACATACCATTCATAGAGTGCATAGGGGACAAAGAATGGAGTATGTGCAGAATGTAATGTTACAGACATAGCTAGGGTATAGAGAAAGATCAACTTAGTATATGGTAGATCCATTCAAAAGTCCTGAATGGCAGCAGGGAAAAAGCTGATCTTGAGTTGATTGATCTGAGACTTGTATCTTCTTCCGAATGGAAGAATGTGGAAGGGAGTATGCCTGGAGTGCATTTTATCAAATACTTCTTGGCAGTCCATTTCCACCACTTTAATCAAATTACCCTCATCAACCTTCCCTGCTATGTCATCAAAAACAGACTCAGTCAACCTTCAAGTTGAACACCTTGCTCCCCAGATGAATGTTGTCAATGCTGTATTTTGCCTCCGAGATTGCTGGATTTCATTTGAAACCAGTGCAACAGCTTGTCAACGTTTAGTTGTGAAAACAGTCTGATATTGGTAACCTGTTGATTGCCAGGGTTAGTTAAACCCCACTCAAAAGATGCAGCCATGCATGCCAACTTAAAAAGTAGCTTGATTTAGCTGTCCAATAATGATATTAAAATGTAATTTGAGAACCAGTCACCCTTCTTTTGTTGGCCTGGATTGAAATTCTGCTTTCTCTATGCAACTGAATTCATCTAAGGAGAGATCTGAAGTGAGGTGATGACAGGGATTATCAACAGAATTGTTGCTTTCAGAAAGCTGTGGCCACATCAGTTACAATAGACCATAGGGAGCTGAAGATCTTAGTTTGTGGGAGGTTTTCTTCATCTGTAGTTTCACATACTCGAGGCGTATGAAGGGCAAGTTCTTGAATGAATAGCTTCAGGGTCTGCCAGTGGGCTGTGTGATTTGAAGATGATATGGAAACAAAAATAATACTCTGCTTCTATTGGAGCTATAACATTAAACTTTCAGATTGCTAACCATCACAATGCTGCAATATTGTATTTAAATATTCACCTTTTTTTCAATTTGGATGATTATCAACTGTGACAGATGAACAAAAGAATTGTTGACGGCAATAAGGAAAGAGATCTTCACAATCTTTTTACCAGTCACACTTTCAGTTTTGAGGCAAAAGAAACATTTCATAAATTTTTTCTTCTGGAACTTGCTCTCCTTATAATCCACAGACTTAAAAGCTATGTTTGATGTTATCTAATCATTACATTTTTTAAATTAATTCTCAGAATAAGGCCATTGTTAGAATAGATGTGGAAATGCCAGTGTTGAACTGGAGTGGATTCAATAAAAAATCTCTGAACACCAGGTTAAAGTCCATCAGCTTTATCTGGAATTACGAGCTTTCAGAGCACTGCTTCTACATCAGGTGAGTAAAGGAGCAGTGCTCCGAAAGCTCGTAATTCCAAATAAACCTGTTGGACTTTAACCTGGTGTTGTGAGTTTCTTATTGTTAGCAAAGCCATCATTTATTGTAGATCACTAATTACCATGGAGAAGATAGCAGTGGATTACACTTTCGAAATGCAGATTTCAGTGCCCGTCTAGTGCTGTTAAGTAAAGAGTTTCAGGATTTTAAACCAACAAATAAGAACAAACAGCAATGCATGTCCACATCTGGATGGTGTGTGACCTCGAGGTGATGATGTTCCTGTAGATTTGACTTTTTTGTTCTGCACTTTCCAACTTAAATAATACCCTCCATCACAGGGTTTTGACTTTTCAATTAAGCATCTCAATTTAAAAGGTGTGTTAAAGCATTGGGGAGTGTTTGGTCCCAGCAAAAGTGTCATCTACCTTTCAGCTGATGGTAATTTCTATGGTTATAATATGAGATTGAAGTTCTTTTTTTTTATTTGTCCATTAACACATTAAGGCACACAAAGTATTACAATCCCAGTGGAGATCAATAACTTCTAAAAAGAGATGTGAATTTCTAGTGAACTCTAAGTTGCTTGGGTGTATGACCGTGCAGCAATTGGGAATCTGCATGAAGGAAACAGGCTACATACTAACAATAGGTACACAAAATAGGAAGATGTGTGGCAAACATAAAGGAACCACGCAGTGAAGAAATATTAGCGGGAATAATGCTTCCTACCTCTGTAACCTCTTCCATTCCTACAACTATGTTCCCCTAATGATGGTTCCCTGTGTATCTGTAATTTCCTTTGACCCAACATCTGGAACTATGTCTTCAGCTGAATTGTAGAATCCCTACAGTGCAGAAGGAGGCCATTTAGCCCATCAACTTTGCACTGACTCTCTGGCAGCGTGTCTTACCCAGGGCATCTCCATCGCCCCCCATTTTTCCCCTTAACCTCGCACATTCACCATGGCTAATCCATCTAACCTACACATCTTGGGACACTAAGGGACAATTTAACCCCTAAGCTGTGGAATGTCCTTCCTAAATCTTTCTGAATTTCTATCTCCCTCTTCCTAGAAGTGTTCTTTACAACCTATTTCTTTGTTAGTTCTGATATTTCATTTTGTGGCTATATGTCACATTTTACCAGGTAACGTATCGGAAGGCAACTTGGGACATTTCACTACATTGAAGGCACTACATCAATGCATGTTGTCACTATTGTGCTTTTTCCATTGCACCTATAACTGTTCCTTTGGATGCTATTGTTCTTATGCAAACTTCTGTGGTATCTGGGAACACAAACCACCCTTCTAAGTCACATCTCTTGGTGTGTGAGCTCCTACAGTGTGTTCAATTGATTGGCAAGGTGGAAAAAAAATCAGAGAAACTAGACTTATTGTGAGGGATAAACTTCCATTCGCTTAGCTCCTCAGGTTGTGGAAGATGCTATTGCAGACTAATGAAAAATCATATTTGGAATTCACCCAGAAACGTTCTGAGTGTCGAATTTGCATGAAAGCTGGAGTAATTCACGTTTTTTTCCACTGGGAGTTTGGAAAAGCATCCCCCCACTCTGAGCAATAAAGAGGCCATCAGCACAAATATTATTAAAAATTAGTGGATGTGGCCTATCCCCACTGGAAAGATGGTAGTATAGCACGAAGCAGGCCACTGCACAGCCTATCTATCAGCACTGTAGCCCCGCGTTACCAGTCTCCTAATTACCGACTAGCTCAATCGCTGGCCAGTCCCACAACCCTCGCTTTGCCGGCCCTACAGCCTCCCCACTGCTCAATCGCTGATTCCCCCCCGACCATTCCCAGGCTGGACCAAAGCCACCATCCCGGCCTGCCCCGATCACTGGCCTTGCTCCTTCCCCCATCGACCCTGCCTGTAGAGTCAGTGGGAACACCCCCCCCAACCTTCCACCATACACCAGGCCCTGTCCCATCATATCCCCTCTAGGCACTGCCCCGTGGCTGACAGGCAATGCCAAGGTGCCCTCTGGGCGGTGGCAGGGGGTCCAGGCTTGCTAAGCCAAGGTGCTAATGCTCAGGGGGCACCATTCCCTCTCTCTGGGTGTGTGGGGGGAGAAGAGGAGGTTGATTGCCCTCCCCTCCCCTCCCCTTTCACTCCAGCAGGGTTGGACCGCTAGCTTCCTGAACCACTGTAATCCCCTTGGAATAAACCAGTCTGGTGGGTGGGTGGGAAAGCAAAGAGATGCTACCGGGCCCGGAGACATCAGTCCCGGGCCTGCTAATTACTTTTAAATTGTATTAAAATGACCATGTAAGTGGTCTTTGCGCATCCCTGCCGATTTCCAACATGGAGCTGAAACTGCCGGTCACTGGGAGGTGCTATCGGGGAGGGAATGCATGCACGACCCCACCCCCAACCCCCTGAATCGGCTGGCGTGAGAATCTGTGGCCCGCTGCGCTAAACAATTAGCACAATGGGATGGGAGAATCGCGTCCCTGAATATATTGAGGGTCCGAATGGAATAGGTTCATCTTTATAGACACTACAAAGTGGGGAAGGGGAGCTGTTTCATGATCACTGTCTGCATTGATATTGGTGAGTGGAAAGGCTTCTGAAGGATTTGGTTTATATTCTAAAGAATAGTAATCCTCTGCATTGCAGCTTGCCAGTGACTGTGTAAAATATCTGTTTGCTCTTGTGATGTGTCTATAGCAGCTGTCTCACCAACATGATTAAACAAATAACTAAATAACAGGCTAATAACAGGTTCTATCACTGTGATTAATTTTCATTGCATCCCATGGATTGCTGTGCATGCCAATGAGTTTACATTTAGCTAATAAACTCCTGAGCAAGCTCCATCTCCTCCCAGTGTTTGATCTGTAGCCTATCCTGGAACCACAGTATCTCCATCCTGGGAATGGGTATTGAGGGTGTTCAGGAATGAATCAGCATAAAACCTACATCAATTAAAGAGAAATCTTGCGTTTTTCAGTGAAATCAGCCAACCTTCGATAGCCTGGAAGGAACCATTGGCAAGTGTGGCGTGTGTTTTCTGAGCAATTTGGGCCAAATTGTCTGTTTCTGGTGCTGAACATTCTATTTAATGCAACAAATATAAACCTCCTCACCTTCTGGATGCTGACAGCATTGTAACCTTCTCCAAGCTAGTTTAGACCATGCCAAGAACCTATTCTCGAGTGTCGCTCAACTGTTTGACAATTTAAACAGGAAGGACCACAGACGCTAGATTTGGTCTGACAGCTGCTTCATTGAGGATTACCATTCTGCCTACAATTGGCATCCTCTGATTAGGAAATGCTGAGTTCTTTTTCCTGTTAAAACATTCATTAGTTAAAACTGACAGGTTTTTTTTCCTGTTGACAGCAGACTGAGAACTTTTTAGAACTTATAAAAATAAGTTCCTCCTCTGGAGACTACTGCTTGATAATGTGACACGTCAAGACTGTATGTTTCATTGTTACATAGCACAGGAACAGACCTTTGAGCCCAACAAACCTTTGCCAGTATTAATCCCAGAACTTCTGGTATTACTGATAAAAGGCAACCTGCTGTGTTTTATACTTCCACGCTGTGCTATGAATGAGCAATGAAACCTAACCTTAAGCAGTTTACAAGATTGTTACTTAAAGTCCTTGTTGGCAACAAGGAGTTTGTTTTCCAGTGCATCTAGGAATCCTGTGGTCATTAATTCTCTGCTGGGAGTTGCAAGTGCTTTCTGATAAATGTGACTTCGGAAGCGCTTTGAGCAGGACTTGGATGATGTATCCACTGACGGTTCCAGCCATTATTTTTGTGAGATGTTTAACTAACTCTAAAGTCATAAATCTGTCGTTTTGTGGGCAGAAATATATTTTAGCTTATTTCCAGTGAAGTTCCATTTGCCTTCTTTTTATTAATGGCCTGCTTTGTTGAATTATTGCTTAGATTATGTTGGTAGATCATATTAAAGAGAATATACTGCGTCATTGAAAAATAAGGATGTGACAAACAGAGAGCAAATGACCAAGGACATCTCAGTAGGATTATATTAATCCCAATCAGGTAGAGATTAATCAGAGGATCCAATATGAGGTTAAATCACACTTCCTATCTGATTCATTTTACTATTTAGTGAGAAGTGCATTTAAGTTCAAAACACGCTCTTCACTTTATTTAATGATCCTGACAGGTGAGGAATCTTCGTTTTTGTCCGTTTTTTGTTTTGTTTTGTGGCAATTATGTTCAATAACAAAAGCTTCAGTGATATTTTGGCTTGTACCGGTACTGTCAGAATTCCTGAATGTTAGTTATCCTGTAACATGGATATGAATGTTTAACAAAAAAAACCAGTAGAACTCTTGCGGCATTGCGTTCCCAGACCTGGAGCATGATTCCTGATGTTTATTGGTGTCTTGCGGCGGCCTGAATGCGATGTTGATTCACACACATCATTTGATTAATGAAAACAAGATACAATGGCCAACATGAGACATCTTCCAAAAAACATAGGGACAAGAGTAGGCCATTCATCTTCTTAGGCCTGCTTCAGGCATGGGGCTGATCTGTTCCCACAACCTCTCTTCCCACTTAGTACCTTTGCTTAACAAAAACCTATCAATCTTAACTTTGAATGCACTGACTGTCCCAGCCTTTTGACAGACAGAATGATCCAAATTACTGCCATTCTGTGTGAAATTATGCTTCTTGATTTCACACCCAAATGGCCTAGTTCTAACTTTAAGAGTATGTGCCATTGTTCTTGATTCCCCAACTAAAGGAAATTGGTTCTCCATATCTAACTCATCAGATCACTTTAATGCTTTCAAAATCTCAATAAAATTATTCCTCAATCTCCTCTACTCAGAGGTTACAAACCGGGATTATAGAACCTATCTTCATCAGCGTTCAGATACTGAAAGATACAGGTGAAATATTTACAGTATTTCACAGTATGCACTTCACAGTATTCATATAAGGAGTAGTGATACAGTCAAAATATCTTTTCACTCATATTTTGTTACATATATATATACATATATATTTGTTGGCGTGCAGTTGATTAAAAAGTACTTTTATTCAATGTCTACCTCACCCCAAAAAAAATTTACTTGGCTATTGAAAACTTAAAATAAAGAAAAAATAAGTTCTCTCAATATGTTTGTAGTTAATGCTGAAGCTGTCATTCGTGTCATGCTTGATCAAAGAGGATTTTCCATCAACCTAGCCCCATTCAGAACAGATGGTCAGTTGCAAGAGCTCCGGTCTGGACTAGCTCCAGCTGGAACTAGAGCTCAGGCCCTACATCAGGATATCTTATTAACATCACCCTTCCATCTTGTCACAAACATCAGTTCGTCTCCATCATGCTAAGAGTACTTTCTCCCAAAGAGTTTTGATTTGATTAAAAATAAAATGAAAATCTTTTCTCTTAGATCCAATTACATTTTATAGTTGCAATTGTGCTTTGAAGCCAGTGGCGATGTGGTGTGCATTTCCACGGTGCTTTCTGGGATTTTACAATTCAACTGTATGAGTGTAAGTCCCATGGTGCATCCCTTCCTCTCCCACACATTGAGCTAAGTCACCCCTGTCCAGATGAAGAATCTAAGATCTGGAAACAGGGTGAAATTTGCAATCCAAGCAACAAAAAAAAAAGGAAGGCCCATTTGAGAGCTTTTCTGAAACGAGTTTAACTGAGTCTATGGAGAAACAGCAAAGTCAATGAAAGGACCAAAAACAGTTTGAGGAAATTGATTGACAAATATCATAAAATTGATCAATGAACAGGAATGGGCAGCACAGTGGTTAGCACTGCTGCCTCAACACCAGGGAAACAGGTTCAATTCCAGCGTTGGGTGACTGTGTGGAATCTGTACTTTCTCCCTGTTTCTGTGTGGGTTTCCTCCGGCTGCTCCGGTTTCCTCCCATATCCTTCAGAGATGTGTGCGTTAGGTTGATTGACAATGTTAAATTGCCCTGAAAGTGTCAGAAAGATTAGCAGGTTAAATACACGGTGTTATGGGGATAGGGCCTGGGTGGGCTTGTTGCCAGTGCAGACACATTGGGCCAACCGGCCTCCTTCTGCACTGTAGGGATTCTATGATACTAAAAACTATTGGAGGAAAGAATGAATACTTGACTGTTATAAGTTTTCTTTTTTTCTGATTGTTATTAATTCTTACCCGATAAGTGAATGACACACGCTTTGATTGGTTCATATTTTGTCACTGGTATTAATTATTTTAAATATTTAATTGATTGCAGTCTAATCAGCATGGTTTGATTGGCTTGCATTGGCTGAGCAAATTAGCCTGGTTAACAGAGCCAATTTGAATTGATTACAGCTGTGTCATAAACGAGAGCACTGCTTTAGCCTGTGATTCAATGCACATACTCTAGATATAGACTTTAAGTTTAATACATTTACCATGTTCAAAGTCAGCAAGTGAAAAATTTGATTTATTGTTTAACAGAAGTAGTGTGTTGCTGACTTATCATAAAGCTGTCCTTTCTATCAGTAGACTTATAAACCTTTTGAGAATTTAATGGAAATATTTTAGAAATATATTTTAAAAGAGTAAAATGCAACACATAGTACTATGCGTCACATTTATAGGAAGATATAGACAGAATCACAGAATATTTACAGTGCAGAAGGAGGCCATTCAGCCCATTGAGTCTGCACTAGCTCTCTGAAACTGAATTCTGTCTCGTCCCACTTCCCTGCACATCCTCTCTTCAAATAGAAATCCAATTCCCTTTTGAATATCTGAATCGAACCTGCCTCAACCACCCTCTCAGGAAGTTGGTTCCAGACTCTAACTATCCTCTAGATTTAAAAAAATATTTCTTTTGTCAATTATTTTGAATCTGTGCCCTCCAGTTCTTGATGCTGTCATGAGAGGGAAGAGTTTCCTCAACATTTAGCCTGTCCATACTCCTCAGGTTCATGAAAACTTCTAGTAAGTCTCCCCCTCAGCCTTCTTTTCTCCAAGGAAAGATAAGCCCAACCTCTCCAATCTATCCTCATAGCTACAGTTCTTCATTCCTGAATCATTCTTTTGAATCCCCTCTGTACTCTCTCAAATACTCTCACATTCTTTCCTCAATGAATGGTGCCCAGAACCGGATGCAGTACTCCAAATGAGGCCTTACTAGTGTCTTATGCAAGTTCAATGTGATCTCCTTACTCTTGTACTTAATGCCCCTATTAATAAAACCTAAGATCCCTTTCTCAACATGTCCTGCCATCTTTGATGACTGATATACATATACACTGAGGTCTCTCTCTTTTGCACCTCCTTTAGAATTGCTTCCTTTGTTTTATGCAGTCTTTCCATATTTTTCCTGCTGAAATGAATTATCTCACACTTAGTGCAATGAACCTAATCTGCCTTCTGCTGTTGTGGGACTTGAACCAGGTGCCCAAACTAGTACCTTGGGTGTCTGGGTTACTAGTCCAGTGACAGTTTCACTATGCCACCACCTCCTCACATTTTCTAACATTAGCGATCTGTTTGAGTTGCTGTCATGTTTGACACACTGCCATCTGGCAGTTGAGTTTAAAAAAGAGGCTTAACGTTAAAAATACACAATGCTGTGCAAACAGGAAGGCATACAGAAGCAGCGTACTTTTGTATGTTGTATGTGGAAACTTGAAATCAGAAAGAAAATGCCAGAACTACTCAAGGAGCATCTGTGGAGAGAGAAAGACAGAGTTACTATTTCAGGTTGATGGTGTTTTCATCAAAATTGGGAAAAGTTAGCAATGCTATAAATTTTAAACAAATGAAGGGGGAGCGTGAAGAGGGGCAAAGAACAAAAGAGAACATCTGTGAAAGGTAGGGGAGATTAAATGACAAAAGTAGTAAGTGATGCAAGGCTAAAGGGAGCAGTAATGGAACAAAGAGCCAAAGATGTGTTTAGAGGAGATGTGAATGACAGAATGATTTACAACTGCTATGTGAAAGCAAAAAAAAAGAGAAAAACAAGAGAATAAAACCAGTAAAGAAGAAGGAAGGAAATAGGGAACAACAGTCATGATCTGAAACTGTGAACGATGGTCAGAAGGCTGTAACGTTTCAATCTGAAAGGTTAGATGCTGTCCCTTAAGCTTACGTTGAGTTTCATTGGAACGTTAGAGAAGACTCAGGATAGAGAAAGCAGCTTGGAAATAATGTGAAAACTGGAATTACAAGCAATTCCAATAATTGTACATTGAGGAAAAATGAGCTTTAAGCTAGCCTATACGTTAAAACAGCTTTTGGCAAAGCAAAGTCACAGATAACACTGAGTGAACTGATTCATATTCTCTTACAATGATCCCCTAATCTGTCCCCAGTTGGGGACAGCTGTGCTTAATTACCAATTTGAAACATGCATTTGATTACATTACAGATTCAACATTAACGACAAGGAACTCAGGATCGTGCTTGTTCCCCAAAGCAGTCACCTAGCCTGTGTTTAGTTGTCCCGATGTAGAGCAGACAGTACAGCACTGTCAACAAATACACTATTCTAAATTGAAAGAGTACATCTATATTGCAGTTTCATCAAGAAGTGTTGGGGGCTTGGATGGTGAGGATGGGGCAAAGGTAAAGGTGTTGCATCTCCTATGTTTACATGTGTCAAGAAGCAAAGATAGTCTTGAGTGATAGATGTTGTTAGTGTTGATTATTAAAAATAGAGTATAGATTTAAGTAGGTTGAATTTAGTGTTTCTGTGTAAGGAAAGGTAAAACTGTAGTTAGATTCATGTTAGACAAAGCTGTTTGTATGCATGAGATACTCTACTGCTCTCCTTTGGAAAAAGTACCTCGTGCCCCATTATTTCCAGCTGAAAAGAGGAGTGAGAGCCTGGTTTAATGTCCATCCAAAAGACCTTTGGTTGCTCAGTACAGCACTGAAGTACGGCTTAGGTTTATACATTCAAGCTTCCCAAGTGGGTTGTGAACTCACCGGTATTTGACTCACAGACCAGAATACCACAATTGACATCTAAAGAAAGACAGAAGGGAGTGATTTAGCCACCAAAGCAAATTGAGGCCACCATAATACCATTTTTGGGAAATCTACAAGATTGATGCCTTCAGTTTAATCCACAACTCTATACATGAAATGATGGTGTTTACATCCCTCCCTGTATCACACACTGGAGTGGCACAGTGGTTAGCACTGCTGTCTCACAGCACCAGGAACTTGGTTTCAGTTCTGGCTTCAGGTGACTGTCTGTGTGGAGTCTGCACGTTTCCTCTGGGTGCTCCAGTTTCCTCCCACAGTCCAAAAGATGTGCAGTTAGATGGATTGGCCATGCCAAATTGCCCCTCAATATTAGGGGACTAGTAGGGTAAAGATGTTACAGGGTGCGATTGTGTTGGTGCAGACTCGATGGGCCAAATGACTTCTTTCTGCACTGTAGGGATTCTATGAACATATTCTTAAGTGGGAAAGCATTAAATTTAGCATTGAGCATGAAAACTGTGTTGGAGTTTGTTTTATTTAAGAATGAAGTGAGGGCTTGTTTCATCTGATGCAATAATTATTGGCCCAACTAGTTTGCATAGGAGTAAGATGGAGCTTGACCATGGGGCTCGGTAGGCCCAGTCAATGTGAAGTCTACATTCTGCCAGTTCTGATATAAGGCCCCTGGATGTTGTCAAGATATTTGAATCTTGTTCTCTCTGATCCACATTATTTACAAATATATGGACTTATAACATTTGTAGTAGTGGGCTACCTGCAACATTTCAAACAGTTGCGGCTGTAAACTCTATTGAAATCTAATTCCAATTCTCATCAGTATTCACCAGCCAGTCTTGCCCTTTAGCATTAATTGACTGAGCATTAATTAGCATCCCCAGAAGAAGTAAAAGAAATGCTGTACTGTTCTACCTTAGCAATGATTTTATTTAAAAAGCACATCGTTATGAAGGAAACCAAAGAGATTTTGGTGGATAAAATTCGGAGACAGTGCAGGGCCACAGCACAACTTGTGGTTTGTTGTTATTTCCAAATGATTTTCAGATGGTTAGCATGATAGTACACAATAATTCAATAGAACACAAGAAGGAAGATCTGAGGAGCAATCTTATCGACACGTCATGCTGATCGATCGGCATGAAGAGCTAGTAAGGTATGGCAAGAGCTAAAAAACTAGTTCTATGTCCAGTTTCTCACCTCTTGCAATATTACCCGGCTGTGCTTTGCTGACATACTTAGCCTCATGCCCAGAAGGGACATGAGGCTGATTTAAATATTTATAGCTTCATTCAAATATTATTAATGAGCCCAGGATGCAGTGGTCCAGGCTCACTTGCATTAACAACCTTGCTAGTAGAAGTTCTCATCAGTGAGGATCATGTATAGTTCCAACAACGGGGACCTTTTATCATGGTCTCACCAGTGGGACTGGAGGCCATTGAGATCCCCAAAGTAGTCTAAGCAAGGCTGGGTAGTGCCAGCCTGGCATGGCTTACTGGGCACCAGGCAGTGCCAAAGAGGTGGGGCTTAAGGGAAGGGAATGAAGCCTGAAGGGGGCAGGGCCATGATGGGGTGGCAGGAAAATGAACTCAGTATTGGGGATCAGCTGGGCAGTGACTGGAGATCGATGGGAGCAAGTCGGCAGTCATCCCCAGCGCTTGGCTGGAGGATCAGGATGGGTAGGAGATCTTCCAGTGCAGTGTGTACACTTGTGTACAGTGCACTGGGAGATCTGAGCCCATGCACAATTGTGCCCCTGCAGCTGAACAGCCAGCTTCTTCGCATGGATAGACTTTATCACTTGCCCTACTGGCAAGAATCACATTTTGTCACTTTTTTTCTAAGTGCCATATAATTGCATCTGGGTGCTCACTCAAAAAACAGACATGATTCTTTCCCATTTTCACTTTTGTTCGGCACTTAGAATATTTTCTGTAAGATCACCTGCCCCTAGTATTTGTATTCTGTAGTCCAGGACTTACACTCTCTAAAAGCAAGATAATATACCAGTGCACAGAAACACTATTAAAACATGCAAAAATCTCAGATAATTGGGTTTTCAAATCTGCTACATGTTTGTTTGCTCATTTCCCAGAGGATCTCATTTCTGTTGCTTTTTAAAAGAAACTGACAGCGTTCCATTTCCCAGATCTTTGACAGCTGCTCTAATTTAACCACTCTGTTCCCAATTTTGCAAATGATCGTTTCAAGGCTTTATGTTTAGAAGTAAGTCAAACCATGTCACATCATCAGGAAACTTATTTATTGTGAGAAACTATCAAAAAAAATGTCGCTGAGAACTCAGAAAATGCTTCGCTGTTACTTTAACATTTCTGCTAAACATTTTGATTAGTTAAATTGTGATTGAACTTTATCTGTATCAGAACTAATTGCACAACTTAAGCCTTCAAGTCTTTATTATCCAGGAAGACATTATTATTTCTCATTATCCCTTTCGCACACTCGTGATCTGATCTTGCAGATCTGATCCAGGCAGTGCCGTGAAGTCCTTGTGTGCTCAGTTTAGCTATCGGTCAAATGAATTCCCACAGCAGCCATGTGTTGACTAGTATAGTGGAACTGATCAGGAAAGAATTTGAGAATTGTAAACCAGTGAAATGACAAGCATGGTATTTAATTGTATTTAAATGGTATTTAAAGAATGAGCTGAGGTTTTGAGCTGCATTAACAGAGGGCTCTACAGTCCCAATTCAGAATTGTTGTAGGTTGCCATCTAAGGAAGTAGGATGAACTTATCTATTTTGCCCTTTGCATTTTGGGTCACCCAATTGGGTGTTATAATCAGAACAGAAAATGCTGGAAAAGCTCAGCAGACCTGGCAGTATCTGCAGAGAGAGAGAAACAGAGCTCAGGTTTCGACAGTGACTGTTTAATTTTGATAGTTTCCTGAGAATGGCTGTGGCCCCTTGGGCTGGAGACCTTCTCTCTGTTTTTGATACTTATGCTTTTGCTCTTGTCACTTACGAGCGGAAAGGTTTGGAGGCCTGTGAGTTTAATGGTGATGTCACAGATATGATATATAAATCTGTTGTCCACAGATTCATGCCTTGGAGTAAATCAAGGATCCAACCACCAGAGGGACTTGTCAGACTCTTCTGAATTATGAGTAAAATGCTCTTTATGGAGATTGATGGTGCAGTCTGTAACATCCCTTAAGCATCTGTTCAATATGCAAAATGCTAGCTGGATTTTATAACACTTCAAAATGTTCAGAATTAAAAGCTTACAGTTATGTAGATTAAGGAAGTTAAAAAAAGAAAATGTGTTTTCATCAAGTTCCTTTTTATGTTGCATTTCAAGGTATTGAAACAAAAAAATAGTCTATGAAATCGACCAGTTTCATGGAGCATCACTTAAAAAGATTAAAAATGCTGCAATTTATTTGAAACATTAAATTGGATTATTTGTAGTTGCAGAATTTGCAGAAGTTGCCTTTGATTTCAGTATTAACATTTAAGAATAAAGGACCTGCATTTATATAGTGGCTTCTGTTACCTCGGGCCAAGAATCTAAAATCTAAAAATCTGTAATCTAAAAATGCAGCCAATTTGTACATCTTGAGATCCCTCAAACAGCAGTGAGATAAGTCACCAGATAATCTATTTTTGTATTATTTATTGAGGGATAAGTATTAGCCAGGAGAGAACTTGCCAACTATTCTTTGAATTATATATCACAGGATCTTTTACGGCCATCTGACATTTTAATGTCTCATTTGAAGCTCTGTACTCCGAAGTGCATTTCTCCTTTGGTACTGCACTGGGAGTGTCAGCTTACATTTTGTTCTTAAGTCTCTAGAATGGCACTTGAGCATACAACCTTCTGGCTGCAATGGAAGCGTGCTCAGAGACTGTGTTTCATTATACAAGGGGAAGGCTATAAAATACTTAATGATGGTGATCGCAATATCTTCTGCTTTATTTCCACCTCGGTCTTTGGTGGAGCAGCTCATAAAAATATGATTATACTGAAGGTGACTTGCCTCTAATAGGATTCAGTTCAAAATAGGAAAAGGGAAGTCTGATCCCCTCTCCCCATAGTCATTCCTGACTTTGGATATCAACCACTGGGGCAAATATACCACCAGCCTGCTGTTTAAATGCTGACTGTAAAAACCATTGTGCATCTATGAGTTTCAGTCCTACTGTGCTGTCTGTGTAGAGTTTGCACATTCTTCCTGTGGTCTGTATGAGTTTCCTCAGGATGCTCCGGTTTCCTCCCACAGTCCAAAGATGTGCGGATTAAGTTGATTGGCTATGCTCAATTGACTCTACTGTCATGGAATTAGCAGGGTAAGTATGTAGAATCCATACAGTGCAGAAGGAGGTCATTCGGCCCATCGAGTCTACACCGACCACAGCCCTGCCCAGGCCCTATTTCTGCAACCCCACATATTTACCCTGCTAATCCCCTGGCATTGGGTCAGTTTAGTATGGTCAATGCACTTCTTTAGACTGTGGGAAGAAACTGGAGCATCCTGTGGAAACCCACGCTGACATGGGGAAAACGTGCTAACTTCACACAAACAGTGACCCAAGTCGGGAATTGAACCAGGATCCTTGGTACTGTGAGGTAACAGTGCCACCGTGCTGCCCATATGCGGTTATGGGAATGGGGACTGGGGCTTGGGGCTTGGGTGAGATTGTGGTCAGTGTAGACTCAATGGGCTGAATGGCCTCCTTCTGCTCTTTGGAGATTCTATGAAGCTGGTGGTGTGAAACTCCCAAAACCCTTAACACCATTGGAAAGCAAAATGTAATCAAAGAGATGGCAGATAAATGTATTTTAACTGATCATGGCATGTTGTCTGAAAAATCAGACAGTAAAAAATAATATGTTGCATATTCTGTAACACTGAGAGCCCAGAGCTTGATCATTTCAGTAAATCATGTTGTGAGGCTGTCAAATTGAAGGGACTGTTCGCAGGGAATAGATTGCAGTCTTTTTGCTCTTTGTGCTGAGGGAGATTTGGACTGGAGGGTAAGCACGGGAAGAATGTTCTTGCTTGAAGGTGGAGGCAAAAAGACAGAAAGGAATTCTGTCAGCCTCCGGGTTAAAATTAAGAACGAGCATGGAAAGATGGGCCGGCTTTTAATGAGGCTGGCAGCAGATGTTCACTACAGATCTTGACTTGTTGCCGGAGTCTGTTTCCATGGTAATGGGAAATGATAATTACTGAGCCGAGCTCTTTCTCTCTCTCTCTCTCTCTTTCTGTGCTCCATGACACTTTGGTGATTTTAATGAATTTAATCTCTCTCTCCGCTTAATTGTCGTGCTCCTATATCTCCTGCCTGACAGACTGTTGTACATAAGATCAGGCTGTTAGTGCGCGCACAATGCTTGTACTGCCCAGGGATGCTGGAGAAGTGGGCAGGCACCTCGGCATCTTTAGCCTTCTCCCACGATTGGACGTTTGCACAGCAGCAGCAGCCAATCCGCGTGTCGACAGGTAGAGATTACTCTATAAACACAGGCAAAAGCCCTTCACTCCTCTCCACATTTGGAGCTCTGCTGCCTGGAACTGATACCAGCTCATCTCCCCTTGACAGATTGAAGGTGTTTTGTTTGAAAATATTTTGCATTCACAGAGCTCCAGTGGGAGAGCCGTTCTGTTGCTGGTGTCTGCTGATAATACAGGAACAGACTTGTTCTCCCATCACCCGCCCATCCCCTGTAACCCCCTACCTACAACCTCTGGGTTCTCTATTGAGCTCCGCAAATATAGGTTTCCAACCTGCCACTATGGATCAGCAGCATCTGTGTGAGTAGTCCTTATAGTTCTCGACACTTTTCTCTGCACAGCTATTTACTGCATGTATTTTTTTAAATTTTGCTTTAATTTGCATGTGAATTCTTCTGATTTGTGCAGAGGCAGGGCTGTTACTCTTGAAATTTGCAAGTTTTCCCAGCTCTCTTTCTCACTTGCTATCAGATATTTTATTTTCCCGTTGGATTTCTACCTCCTCCTTCCTTCCTTCCCCCCACACACACACACACACACACACACTGTAAGCTTAAAGGTTTGATATCCTGATAATTGAAATGATAACAATCGTGACTTTGCAATTCTTCTATCTCAATGCCCAGTGGGATAGGGACTGCTGTTTAAATTACACCATATTAATGCTTAATAATCAGTGAGGGGAAATATTTCCAACAATAAAAATGAGTGGAATGTAGAGGATCACTGACAGTAACAGAGGACTAAAGTAATTATATACCTTGACTTTAAAGACCTCATCCTTGGTAAGATATTCATCCATGCAAGCGAAGTCTGTTTCTTCATTAGCGGGTAATATTTACATGCAGTAATTCAGTCCTGGGCACCAGTCTGCCAGTGAATACTCATTAGAAAAGCGAAGGTGGTCAGCAATTTAATTTTCTTTTGGGCAACAGAATTGTCTGAAGTGACTTTAAGTTATTTTATCAGATGTATGTTTGAGGCTTTTTGGATTCGGACACAGAAACCCTAGAGAATATATATCACTTGTTCTGTAGGATCTTCCTTTATTGTCCAGAATTCCTGAAATGTGGGATCCAATGTGCACTCAGTGTTGGCAGATGTGAGTGATGTACAAAAGTTGCTTTCCAATTTTTCAGCATCCTGTCCACCAAGTTCTGGCCCTGAAATGCAGTCCTGTTATTAATGCAAACACAATAAGCAGGGCTGTGTAAATACTGATTAACCCATATTCGAGGTCAATAGAGGAATAGTTCTCTCTGTCTCGCTGGATCCCCAATGAGCAAACCTGGCTGAAAGGTGCACAAGTTAAATTGTGCAATAGCTTCACCTTTAACAAAAGTATTCCATTTAGCATGACCTTGGCTCGCCTCCGTTTTGTTTTAGGCTAAGTGTCTCAAAACAATCTCGAGGTAAGGACAATGCCAGTGCTGAAAAAGAGGGGATAATGGTCATTTGCTACGTGTGTTATTGGCTGTTATATAATTCGAAAGGCTGTTTCATGGAGCACAGGAATGAAATGCAGATCTCGACTGAATTCTATGAATTAATGGTCCACCTACCAGTTTATGATTACATGGCAAAAGGAAGTGATTTTGCAATGAAGAGTCTTTGACATTTCACGATGCTACTCTGAGGCTAGCTGTTGGCAAAAGTGACTCTGGGAGAGTCTTTTTCCAGTTCTTTGCCCTCTTGTCTTTTCCGCAAAGAGGCTTGAGAATCTGAAAAGTGATATGGGAGCTAACAATATTAACATCTGCAGGATGTTGGAAGGACTCAAGAAGTGTTACCAGAGATGATTGTAAATCAAGCCTGTTACAAATCTGTGTCTGTTGTTGTTGCTTTCCCTGATTCATTGGTACTTGCCACTCAGTAAACACTTCAAAAGTATTTCAATACCTATGAAATGCTTTGGGACATTCTGATATTGTAAAATGTGGTATGTTAATCATAGAATCCTACAGTGCAGAAGGGGGCCATCCAGCCCATCGAGTCTGCACTGACCACAATTTCAACTCAGCCCTATCTCCATAACCCATGCATTTACTGTGGCTAATCCCCTTGGCACTAAGGGGAAATTTAGCATGGCCAGTCCACAGAACCCAAACATCTTTGAACTATGGGAAGAAACCAGAGCATTTGGAGGAGACTCACGCAGACATGGGGAGAATGTACAAACTTTACACAGACAGTGACGCAAACCAGGAATCAAAGCTAGGTGTCTGGTGCTGTGAGGCGTCAGTGCTAACCACTGTGTCTCCGCTATTGTTAATTTATTGTTAATTTAAGTTCTTTACAGGCCTCAGGATATCCTAAAGTGTTTTGCAGCCAACGACATTGTTAAGACTGTGTGCAATTTGTGTATAGCAAGATTCCATAACCAGCAAGAAAGCCGCAGCAATGAAAGGCCAAATAATCTGGTCTAATTTTGGCCATCTTGTGCACCCACTTCTCTTCTTTCATCTCATCTGAGAGATGGCTCCGGTGACAACGTGCCACTTTCTCAGTACCCAGTCTAGATTGAATGCTCACTTGGTGGCATGGAACTTGAATCCATTACCTTTTGACTCAAGCGTCAAGAGTGCAAGCAATTGATCGGAAACCATCCCAACCATATGTTAATGGGGCTAGAAACAGAAAATGCTAGAAAATCTCAGCAGGTCTGACAACATCTGTGGAGAGAGAGCCAACGTTTCAAGTTTGGATAATTCCAGATGTTGGACTCTATTCTCTCTTCATAGATGCTCTCAGACCTGCCTAAGTTTCCCAGAATTTTCTGGGTTTTTTTGTTTCAGATTTCGACATCCGCAGTAATTTGCTTTTGTGTCAATGGGGCTATTTGCTGAAGAGTAAAGAGTCTGCCAAGGGCCTCTTTTTTTCAAAATTCATTCATGGGATATGAGCATCGCTGGCTGGGCTAGCATTTATTGCCCATCCCTGATTGCCTTTGGAGGACAGTCGAGAGCCAACCACATTGCTGTGGGTCTAGAGTCACGTGTGGGCCAGACCAGGCAAGGATGGCAGATTTCTTTCCCTAAAGGACATTAGTGAACCAGCTAAGTTTTTCCATCAACCAACAGTGGTTTCATGGTCATCAATAGATTCTTAATTCCAGATACTTTTTATTTGAATTAAAATTCCACGATCTGTTGTGGTGTGGATTTGAACCTGGGTCCTCAGAACATTTGCTGGACTAATAGTTTAGCGATAATGCCAGTCGGAATTAAGGAACTAGGCCTTGTGCCCATTACCTACAGCTTGAGTTTATCAAATACCCAATTTGTAGTTTCTTGTAAATCATTAACTGTCTTAACCTGTGACTCATGCCTTCCAGCTTAAAACCAGGTAATTAATCAACAATAAGACCACGACTGCTTCAGCAATGTAAACGCTGTTAAAAAATAATCTAAGTAAATGTAAGAAGTGCTGAATTCTCCCCCTTTGTTTAATAAAGCTAATGACAGTGTGTTTGTAACCTAGAAACAAAACTGCCAATCTGAAGGCTTTGTGCGTCGTCCACCAGAGGTTTCTTGACCATTAATTTTTATTAGTTATTTTGATGGAGGATGCAGTGATACAGAAACTGCTTGTGTGATTTACTTCCTATTGGAAGAAAAGGCACAGATTATCTGATACTCTGCCCATTGGAGTAGATGATCTTGTGGTCTAACATGCTTTATGATTTTGAATACTGTACGCTCACTGATTACTTTAGGGACCCTAAGCTTCTAGGTATAGCTGACGGCGGAAAATCATTCAGTTTTGGGGTGCCCTCAGTCAGAAAACCATTATTCCTGCCTGAGCGTAGATGGTGAACACTGGAGTGCCATTCAGTAATTGGTGGCTTCATAGCCAGTACTGTTGCAGAATCCCCACAGTGCAGAAGGAAGTCATTCAGTCTATCAAGTCTGGACTGACTCTCCAACAGAACATCTTATCCAGGCCCTATAACCCAATGCATTTACCTTGCTAATCCCCTTAACCATCACACCTTGGGACACTAGGGGGTAATTTAGCATGGTCAGTCCATTTAAACTGCTCATCTTTGGAATGGAGAAAAACTGGAGCACCTGGAGGAAATTCATGCAGACACAGAGAATTTGCAAGCTCCCCACAGACAGTCACCCAAGCCTGGAATTGAACTCAGCTCCTCAGTCGTAATAACCACTATGCCACCTTACCGTCCAAATCTCAACTCGTGCAATTTCTGGCAGGAATCTTTGCACGCCAATCAGCAATGGAAACATGATCCTCCTACATCCCCCAAACAAGGGCCCCTGGAGCCTATTGCACTGCTTTGGTTAATGCCCCCGCAAAGACTCAGAACCAACTGGGATAAATAAAGTTTGTGATGAGTTTATTCATTTCAGTTGAATTGGTCAGTAGTGAACATTCATTCAGCTGCTCCAGTATGATTGAGTGGCTAGCAAATGATACTTTTGCACTAGTGTTTGAATCCAGCCTGAACTCAGAGAGAAAAATTCTCCACCCACCACTGTGTGAAAGCTTATTCAAACAGGATGTCGTTGAGACAGTTTGAATCATAGAATCCCTACAGTGCGGCAGGAGGCCATTCAGCCCTCGAGACTGTACTGATAGCAATCCTACCCAAGACCTATATATCTCAGTAACTCCATATATTTATCCTGCTAATCCCCCTGACATTAAGGGCAATTTAGCATAGCCAGTCAACCTAAACTGCACATCTTTGGACTGTGGGAGGAAACCGTAACACCCGGAGGAAAGCCATGCAGACACAGGGAGAACATGCAGATTCCACACAGCAAGGTCGGCCCCAAGGTCGGATTTGAAGTTTCAACTCTGGTTTTGTTATTAGAATACTGTTTTAATTCAATTAAACTCTAAACCACTCCTCTAAACCATTGGAAATTCCAACTTTTTGAGCTATGGAATTCCCTCCTTAAATCCGTCTGTCTCACCACCTGTCTTTCCTTATTTAAGACACTTTTTAAAACCAACATTTCTGGTGAGACAACAAACTGATGCTCTCATCTATCTTCTAGAGTGGACATAAAAGGCCCTGGCAGTCTTCAGGCTAATACTTACTCATTCCATGTCTATCTTATCATTTAATTTGTTGCTATTTCTGGGATCTTGCTAAGCACAAATTGGCTGCTGCGTTCACCATAAAGAACTGTGACTACATTTCAGAAATACTTCATTGGCTCCAAAGTCTTTTGCAATGTCTTGAGATTGTGAAAGATACTTATATAAATGAAAATCTTCTTAAAATTTGTTTTCTTCCTTTTACAGCTTTGACCATACTTTTAGTCACCTGTCCTCACTTCTTTCTTTGGCTGTTATAATTTTCATCAGCTTACACTCTTGTGAAATGCCTTGGGATATTATACTATGCTAAAGCTGTTAAAAGTGCAAGTATTAGCTGTGTATTGAACAATTCACATCCTCCTTGCCACATTTGTATGATATCCCTACAATGTCGCTCTTTTATGTAGGATGCTTTTGACGTATTACCATTCTGTTACTTGACACACATTCTCTGGTAAATAACTGAACATGCGGTGTCTATTTTCCAAGAAGCTGTGCACTGCTGATTCTGAGTGTTCTCAGCATTCAGGAGTATTACGCGACTGTACTGCTAGTGGCTGCTGATTTATTTGGAGCAGTGACCATTTATAAAGACACTCAGATTGATGAGTAGTCCAACACATTATTCTTCCACACCTGGGACCCATATTTGAATCCAGCTTGAAGTAATGAGCCAAAAGTATCGATTCTTCACCATCAATATCACCCAAATGTGGGAAGCCTCATCTAATTTCTAGCAGGCATCTCATTACTGGGCATAACTTAACACCAAAGAGGGATCATTAGACAATCCAAAGCACTTACACACAATAGAAAATGTTTTTTTAAAATTGGGTCAAAGGACACTGTTGATTCCATGTATAGCTGTGCTGACCCTGATCTGGGAGTGTGATTGTATCTGAGCTCTGCAGTATTACCACATCTGGTAACGAACAGTCAAACAATGAAGAGGCTCCATAAATATCCCTGTATCCAATGACTGGGGTTTCTAGCGCATCAGTGCAAAAAACAAAGTTGAAGTACTTGCAGCCATCTTCAGCCAGAAGCTGTAATGAATCATCTTGGTCTCATCCTAAAGTCTCTAGCATCACAGATACCAGTCTTCAGCCAATTCAGTTCACTCCACCTGACATTGAGAATTAGCTGAAGGCACTAGATATTGTAGAAGCTGTGGGCCGTTGACCACATCCAGGAAATAGCACTTACGATTTGTGCTCCAGAGCTAGTCGTGCCCCCTAATCAAGTTGTCCCAGTGCGGATGCAACGTGGAAAACTGTCCAGGTCGTCTTCTGCACAAAAAGCAGAACAAGTACAACCTGACCAATAAATGCCCCATTGGCCTCTTGATCGTCAGCTAAGTAAGAATTCAGAATGCTACCAAGTGGAAGTTACCTGCTCAGTTTGAGTACCACCAGGGTTACTCAGCTCCAGTCTTCATTAGTCTTTTTTCTTAAATAAACTTTAGTTTTTTGAAAACATTAATTAATAGTCACAAGTAGGCTTACGTTAATACTGCAATGGAGTTACTGTGAAATTCCCCTAGTCACCACACTCTGGCGCTCGGTCAGGTCAGTGCAGTTAACCAACATGTCTTTGAGACTGTGGGAAGAAACCAGCGCACCCAGAGGAAACCCACGTAGACACGAGGAGAACATGCAAATTCTGCAAGATAAGAACCCATCTCCCTAGCACTGTGAAGCAGCAATGCTAATGCTGTGCCACCTTGCTGCCCATTTATTGAGAGTTTTCCATTTTACCACAAGATGCAACAACTCCCTAAAATCTAATACAGTACAGGGTGACCATTATTCCAAACCTACATATAGAAAAGATTCATACACGTGGTTCAGATTATCAGTCATTGGAATAATTGAAGTTGTCATCTCCTTTTGTATGGGTAAAGAAAGGATAGAGTAGTGGATATCAGGATAAAGCCATGACACCATGCTGCATGCCTTCCTCCAAAGAATTACAAAGACAGAGCTACAGAATATACTGAATCCCTTTTGGGGTAAATGCATCCGAAGAGCCCCAAGCAATGAAAGGTACCCCAGAAAAAGAGGAACATTAGAATACCACCATCATTACAAGGTGTGGCAATGTACGGAGCCAGTAAACCAAGGATTCTTATACTGTGCCAACACTTGCAATACAACAGACTTTGCTTTTCTCTAGCTACATCAGAGGAAAATGTAAACCATTTTCTACCAATGAAATCCTGACTATAGAGAGAAGAAAAGTGGACAAGATATCCATTAGCACGATACAATCCTCCTCTTTCGGGCAAGATAAGGGAATAGCTGTAGAATTTAAATATAATGAATCACAGCCTACATCAATAGCTCACCTACCCAGATAAAGAAAGGAGACTCCAGAGTGAGAGGAATGTTGGGATGAGGTATCAAATGTGGTCTAGCAGTGTACACTTCCACAAAAAAGGATACCAGGAACAGAACAGCATAACCTCATTAGAAACAGGATACTGTCCCCCCTCTCCCCCGCCAAGGGCAGATATCAGATAGTTTGAATACTCTCCATTTGCCTGGCTGATTGCAGCTCCAGCAACATTCAAGAAGCTCAACACCATCCAGGATAAAGCAGCCTGTTTGGTGCCCATTCCACGCCTAAACATTCACTTCCTCCACCACCAAGTACAGTGGCAGCATTGTGTACCATCTATAAAATGCAGTGCAGCAACTCCCCAGTGCTCCTCTGATAGCACCTTCTAATCCAGAATCTCTACCATCTCAAAAGAACAAGCAGATGCATGGGAGTGCCACCATCTGCAAGTTACCTTCCACAAGACATAGGAGCAGAATTAGACCGCTCAGCCTGTCGAATCTGCTCCACCATTCAATCATGACTGATATTTTTCTCATCCCCATTCTCCTGCCATTTCCCCGTAACCCCTGATCCCCTTATCAATCAAGAACTTATCTATCTCTTTCTTAAAGACACTCAATGATCTGGTGTCCACAGTCTTCTGCAGCGAAGAGTTCCACAGATCCACCATTTTCTGGCTGAAGAAATTTTTCCTCACCTCTGTTTTAAAAGAACATCCCTTTAGCCTGAGGTTGTGCCCTCTGGTTCTGGTTTTTCCTACTAATGGAAACACTCTCTTCATATCCATCCTATCCACTCTTCCAAACAACACACCATCCTAACTTAGAAATTTATCACTTGTTTTACTGTCACTGAATCAAAATCATGGAAATCACATCCTAACAGCACTCTGGGTGTACTTACACAATATGGACTGCAGGGATTCAAGATGGCAGCTCATTACCATTTTCTGAAGGACAAATAAGGATGGGCAATAAATGTTGGCCTAGTTGCTAGTGCCCACATCTTTTAAATAAATAAAACAAAATTGACCTTAAGAGTGCCGACAGAGCTTGAATTTAAAGTTTCAAACAAAGATGGCACCTTCGCCAGTGCAGTACTCAATGAATCCTGCATCATACTGGAGTTTCAATGTGTTCAAATCTCAGGAGCCATTATGATGAACCAGAGTTCATATCTTTTGTTGGCCAGGAACTGGAGAAGATTCAGAGTTCACTAGTTAAAATTTTAATAGATTTGGAAATTTGAGGAATATGGAATGAGCGCTATAATCTAATAAAAAAAATGGTGCAGCAGACTCAAGGAGCTGGATGGCCAGCTGCTGATCTGATAATCTACAATTGTATTTTTTCTGATTATTGTTTTTCATAGAATTTCATAGCTTCATAGAATTCCTGCAGTGCCAAAGGAGACCATTTGGCCCCTCGAGCCTGCACTGACAACAATCCTACCCAGGCCCTATCCCTGTAATCCCACACATTTACCCTGCTATTTTCTCCTGACACTAAGGGTCTATTTATCATGGCTAATCAATGTAAGGCGTACATCTTTGAACTATGAGTGGAAAGTGGGAGGAAACCCATACAGACGCAGGAAAACACGTAAACACCACACACTGACCTGAGGCTGGAATCGAACCCCAGATCTCTGGTGCTTTGAGGCACTAATGCTAACCCCAGTGCCATCTTAAGCCTTCAGATATATTTATTTCTCTAACCCTGTACCTTTGCATCATGTAAGAATTTAGCAATACCAATTTTGCATCATGTCAAGATTCTCCAAATGATGGCCATTATTAAAGGGTCACCAGTTTAAGGAGAGATGGAGGCACAGTGATATTGTCACTGGACTAATTACCCAGAGTCCCACCACAGCTGTTGGTGAAATTTAAATTCAATAAAAAATCTGGAATTCAAAGTCTAGTGTTGACTGTGAAGCCATTGTTGTAAAAACCTATCTAGTTCACTAATGTTCTTTAGAGAAGGAAATCTGCCATTCTTAGCTGGTCTGGTCTCCATGTGACTCCAGATCTACAGCAATGTTGTTAACTCTCAAATGCCCTTTAAAATGAATGGCAATTAGGGATGGGCAATAAATGCTGGTCCAATCAGCAATGCCCACATCCAATATATGTTTTTTTTATTCTTCCTTGAAAACTGGGCCTTAGTTCTTTGGGACTCACGCACTCAAGTGTATTTTAGTGTTACTATTGACATAATGTCCAGCTTTTACTGATAGATTTTTGTGAACATTACTCAGTTACCTAGGTTATTTTGTTTTATTTTCCCAGACGCTCGACCACAGAACTTGCTCGAGACTTTGAGAATGATTTCCTGTGGCACATATATCGTTCCGCATGAGAGTTTCCATGTATGTTGCTTTGAGGCTTTTGGTGTTCAGATAATAGCTTCAAATGCAAGTAGAATTGCACATGACAGCCTGTTATTTTTTATTAAACGCAAAACTTCAGAGGGAATATCGTCTCTGGCATGGTGTTTTGCGTATTTGCTTAATTACTATTTGAGTTTTATATTCCTGTAGCCTGATTCTCTGCTCATTTGGCTAAACCATTTACAGTTCTGCTATTTCTTCCTTGCTGCTAAGGATTGCCAGTAGTATGTCAGCAGACTTTTTTAGAAACCCCACCCAAAACATCCTTCTCTTCTGAGTAATTCATTCAACAGTTTATAGGATAGGCTATGCACCAGAACCACATCTTCTATTAAATAAATTGCCTGTAATTCTCAACATCAAAATGTTATATGGCTTTAGTGACCTAAGCTAATTCATTTTTAATGGACTCAGATAAAGGGCAAACGCCATACATGTAAACCAGTAACAGCGTTGAAAATAGTTGTGGGTGGGTAGAGCGGGGAAAGAAGATAAATAACCAGATATCAGACAGGAACAGAAATGGGATGCAACTGAGAAAACTTCCCACTGATAACATGGAGGCACGAGTGGAAATATAATTTACAAAATTACAGAATTGCTTCATAATTTCTTCAAACCGTAGTTGTATTTTGAGGCATTGGAATCACTTTCTTCTCTCTGAGAAGTCAAGACTTTGTCATGTCTTTTCAATGCGAATTCTCTTTCCACACCTAGTCATGGTCTAACATAAGAACTGGGAGTAGGAGTAGGTCATCTGACCTCTCGAGCCTGCTCCGCCATTCAATAAGATCGTGGCTGATCTTTTCATGGACTCAACTTCACTTACGTGCCTGATCACCATAACCCTTAATTCCTTTACTGTTCAAAAATTTATCTATCCTTGTCTTAAAAACATTCAACAAGGCAGCCGCAACTGCTTAAAAGCAAATTATTGCAGATGCTGGAATCTGAAACCAAAAGAGAAAATGCTAGAAAATCTCAGCAGGTCTGGCAGCATCTGTAAGGAGAGAAAAGAGCTGACGTTTCAAGTCCAGACGACTCTTTGTCAAGCTTTGACAAGGAATTGGAATCACTTTGTCAAAAAATAACAAAGTCAAAGTTTTGACAAAGAATCATCTGGACTCGAAACGTTAACTCTTTTCTCCCCTTATAAACGCTGTTAGACTTGCTGAGATGTTACAGCATTTTCTCTTTTAAACTCAACTGCTTTACTGGGCAGGGAATTCCACAGATTCACAACTCTTTGGGTGAAGAAGTTCCTCCTCAACTCAGACATAGATCATAGAATCCATTAGTGCAGATAGAGGCCATTCGGCCCATTGAGTTTGCACCAACCACAATCCTAAACAGGGCCTATCCCCATATACTTTCCTACTAATCCCTCTAACCTATGCATCCTGGGACACTAAGGGGCAATTTAGAATGGCCAGTCAACCTAGCCAGCGCATCTTTGGATTGTGGGAGGAAACCAGAACACCCAGAGGAAGCCCATGCATACACAGGAAGAATGTGCAAATTCCACACAGACAGTGACCCAAATTGGGATTTGAACCCAGGTCCCTGGAGTTGTGAAGCAGCACTGCTAATCACTGTCCCATCGTGCCAGTCCTAAATCTGCTCCCCCTTATTTTGAGGCCATGGCCCCTAGTTCTAGTTTCACCTGTCAATGGAAATAACCATTCTGCTTCTTTCTTATCTATTCCCTTCATAATCTTGTGTTTCTATAAGACCTCCCCTCATTCATCTGAATTCCAATGAGAATAGTCCCAGACTATTCACTCTGTCCTCATAAGCCAACGCTTTCAACTCCAGGGTCAACCTAGTGAATCTCCTCTGCACCTCCTCCAGTGCCAATGTATCCTTTCTCAAGTAATGAGCCCAGAACCGTACACAGTACTCCAGGTGTGACCAGCACCTTATACAGCTCCCTGTTTTTTTAAACTCTGTCTCTCTAGCAATGAAGGATGAAATTCCATTTGCCTTCTTAATTATCTGCTGCACCTGCAAACCAACTTTTTGTGATTCATGCACAAGGACACCCAGGTTCCTCTGCAGAGCAGCATGTTGCAATTTTTTTCCCCTTTAAATAATAGTCCATTTTGCTACTGTTCCTATCAAAATGAACGTTGCTAAATGGACATTTACCAACATTGTACTCCATCTGTCAGACTCTTGCCCATTCACTCAGACTATCAATATTCCTTTGCAGACTTTTGGTGTCCTCTGCACATTTTGCTCTGCAGACTTTTGCCTGTTTGCATAGCTCGTTCTCTCTGGAACAGGTTGTTAGTCTGTTGCCAGAGGCTTATAGTTTGAGGGGGCGGCATCCACATCAAACATGGGTGACCAGGAATCTCTCCTGCTCTTACTGCCAGCCATTGGTGTGTTTGGAAGGATTTGCCAGGTTGATACTGAACCTGTTAGGCTGTGCAATGAATGCACCTTCCTTGGCCATCAAGTCCTGGGGTGGAACTCAAAACCAGAGCTTCTGGCTCAGCTGTCAGGATTTTATCTGTTGCAGCACAAGGCCACCTGAATGTGATGCTTGCACTAACATACCCCTCCCCGATGAGTTCAACACATTCTATGCACATTTTGAGCAAGAGATCAGTGAGAGGTCAGCCTTCTATCCCAGAAGCCTTGATCAAACTGGTATCCGAGCTCGCCATCTCAGATATCAGATCAGCCTTCTCAAAAGTGAATCCACAGAAAGCGACTGGGATATCTGGCCAAGCACTCAGATCCTGCACGGACCAGCTGATGGGTGTATTCACACACATCTTAACCTTAACAATCATCCCTGTACCAAAAGAAAGCCACACAGCATGCCTTCATGACTATTACCTGATGGTTCTGACATCCATCATTATGAAGTGCTTAGAAAGTTAGTCTTGGCATAACTCAATTCTGGCCTTCCAGTTTGTCTGGATCCTCTGCAGTTCACCTATTGCCATAACAGGTCCACAGCAGATACCATGTCCCTGGCCTTACACCCACCCAGGGAACACATAGCCAATAAAGGCAGCTATGTCAGACTCCCGATTGTTGACTATAGCTAAGTCTTCAGCACCATTATTCCTAGAAAAACTCATCTCCAAACTCCATGGCCTGGGATTTGGCTTTTCCCTTTGCGACTGGATCCTAGACTTCCTAACCCAAAGACTGCAATCGATAAGAATAGGCAACATCATCACGATCATCCTCAACACTGGTGCCCCACAAGGCTTTATTCTCAGCACTTACTATACTTCTTATACAGTAATGACTGTGTGGCCAAATTCCCTTCTAACTTGAATTTCAAATTTTATTGATGATACCACCGTAGTATGTCACATCTCAAACAATGATGAGATGGAATACAGGAAAGAAACAGAGAATCTGGTGGACTAATATGATGACAATAATCTCTCCCTCAATGTCATCGACTTCAGGAAGTATGATTGAGGACATGCCCTTATCTACATCAATGGGGCTGAAGTGGAAATAGTCACAAGCTTCAAGTTTCTAGGTCTTCAGATCACCAACAAGTTGTCTTAATCCCTCCATGTTGACACTATAGTTAAAAAAGGCCCACCAAAGTTTCTACTTTCTCAGGAGACTAAGGGAATTTAGCATGTTCCCTACAATCCTCACCAATTTTTAAAGATGCACCATAGAAAATATTCTTTCTGGTTATATCACAGCTTGGTATGGCTCATATTCTGCCCAAGACCACAAGAAACTATAAAAAAATTGTAAACAAAGTCCAGTCCATCATGCAACCAGCTTCCATCCATTGAATTTGTCTATGTTTCCCACTGCCTCGGTAAAGCAGCCAGCATAATTAAAAAGATACAGAAATCTGAGGTCACATACCACCCGATTCAAGAACAGCTTCTTCCCTGCTGCCATCAGACTTTTGAATGAACCTATCTTACATTAAGTTGATCTTTCTCTACACCCTAGCTATGACTGTTACACTACATTCTGCACCCTCTCCTTTCCTTCTGTATGAACAGTATGCTTTAGAAACAATACTTTTCACTTTATACTAATATTTACTACACTAATAAACCAAACCAAAAACTCATGTTTGTACTGAGAGCAAAATAAATGATGTAAATCTTTGTTATTTAGCAGGCATGGTATATAAACATGAGCTTTTATCTCTTGTCTTTCAAATAGTTATCAGTTAAAACCCAGGAAGCAATTTACGTATATATGTGTTCCAGGTTTGACATCAAGCCTCCTTGTCACTGTCGAGCAGGTCAGCCTTGTCCTGAACCTGTGAAGTCCAGGCTGTGAAGCAGGCAGCTGGGTTGCAAGGTTAAAATCATCAGCTGCTGAGTATAGATTTGCTGCCTCATGGCTGAGCTTTGAAGGATTGAATGATTACACTGGTAATTACATGAAGCAGTCTGTGAATTGTTGTGCGCAAAGTAGGTGCTAAATTTCCATGAATGCTGCAGTATTACATTGGAGTCTTAGTAGATGCATAATGTGTTGGCCAAGGTACATTACGATTCGTACCTCCTAGCACTTGCTGAGCCAAAGCATTCACATAGCTGTGGGTGAATGATAAGTTTGTCCAGACTCCAGGTATTAAATACTAATCTCCTGGACACAGCTGCAAGCAACCCAGAGAAAAAAAATTGGCTTCAGTGAGGTGGCTTCCTGGTGATCACATTTGCTCCTGGTTCTTTACGCTGAAATGTGGCTGCACTGTTCTTGCCCAATCCTTCGACTCAGGCTGGGGACACGAGGCCTTGTGTCAATGGCCGCTGAGTCCAAGATAAGAAAGACAAATTTTCTTTTTTTAACAGCACTTGCTGCCACAAAGCAGAAAGGTTTAAAGGTCCAGCCACTTTTGAGAAGCCAAATGTAAGGTATGTATATAAGTGGGCAGATCTTGGGAAGGGGCTGGTAGAGGCTGGTTAGCGGGGGAGGTGGTCAATTGGAGAGGAGGGTGGCTGGATGCAATGAGTAGTTACAATGTTATTAAGAAGGTAGTGTGGGGTGGAGAGTCGGGGGAGGGCTAGGGGGAGAGTTGGGGGTGGTGAAGAGGAGTGAGGGGATTGGGCAGGTTGATCAATGGAGAGTGTAGTTGGTAGGGAGAGAGTAAGTCGGGATGGATAGAGTAGTGAGGGGATTGGGGAGGCTAGTCGATGGAAAGTGTAGTCAGTGGAGAGGGAGGAAGTTGAGATGGGGAGAGTAGTGGGGAGGGTTGGGGAGGAAGGTGGTCAGAGGTAGGGAGGGTTGAAGGGGAGAGCGGAGAGAGTTCTCCTTGGCACATGTTCGGGGCATCCTCCCCCTAGACTTAATGGCTCAGAGCTCCGGTGCTACAGGCCTAACCTGGGATACCGATAGAGAAAAGTTTATTTTTCTTTGCCTTTCAATACTTTGTTAGCTTTTAAAATATTGCTGGGCTGAGGTGGGAGATCATGTACAAAGTTAACCAGGTTTAATAGTTTAAATGACTGGGCAGAATCACCACTAGTGGGAAGCTGGGTGAAGACCAGGGCTTGACCTTCTGACCCATTGAGCTTGTGTACTGCGCAGAATCAGAAACGGACCGTGAAATGTGCTTCCAGCTGCCATTAACCCCAGAACATGATGTGCGCCTAATTAATGGGCATTCAATGGGAAATGTGGGCTGAGAAAGGCTCAGTGTTGTCGGGAGGATGGGAAGGGGATGGGTGCTAGGAAAAGGGAGGATGCAGGGCAACACTTCTGTTGGGCTCCCTCAATGCCGCCAGCTGCCATGGCGCTGTCTCAGGGAGCTGCAGACCTCTATAAATTAAAAGTGATGTAAAAATGCAGTCTGTGTCAGTGCAGCACAGCCAAACATCTGACAGCAGTACTCAATCCCCAGACATAATTCTTTTTATTAAATTGTATCCCAGACATTTCACTCTGAATTAACATTGAAGTAAAAATGTAAAGGCCGCCTGGCCAATTGACCCATCTGCCAGTTATAGAAGTGGACGGGCCACATAAAATCAATTTTATTTGACTCCTTAATGGGCTTAATTGCCCACTTAATTGTCCTCAGGCACACTTTGGACTCCCAAGCGCACCTACCAAGTGAAGTGTCATGCTAGTGTACAATGTCGGGATGTGACCCAATGCCTTTTTGTGCAATATCACACACTGTTAGGTGAGGGTGAGTGCCTGTTTAAACCTTGCAAGATTCTGACCCAAGGGAAGATTGCAATCAGAGAATGGTGGGGAGCAGATGAACGGCATTGGAAATAGTTTCATTTTAACTTTTCATTAGTTTTGCAATCAGTATTAAAATTCAGACCACTGCAGGGTAAATGGCAATGGGCATAATTATCTTTGGAAGATATTAAATTGTCATGGCAGGTTGCAAGTACGCATATTCACACCTAGAATTCTAGAATTTTAAAACTCTCAGTTATGCCATTTCCTATTAACCTGACATTTCAGGAAATGAATTATTTTAAAACTCCATTTACAAATTATCAGACTTCTCTAATATAATTTTGTTTCTAGATTAAACAGGGAGGATTAAAAAAAATAAATTAAGGAATTCTTGACAGTTGCATCAAAAATCATATTCTGTTTAATGGGAGAAGTTGAATTGGTGTTTGGGACGATGGGTTCTGAATAGTATGAGGGATTAAAATGATGCATTGATCCTCTGCATTGTAGATTGGATTGGGACACTGAATTCAATTTAGGGGGTTAGATAGCATTCTGAAAGTAGAAGGGCAAAATTGGTACACTAAAGTTATGTATAGTAGAAAGGATTGGCTTGATACTTTGCAGTATAGTAGAATGAATTAGATTGACATACTGGGATTCTTTATGATTCTTGGAATTGGCTTGGTGTGCGGGTACTCTGGTTTTTGGAGGCAGTGTGGGATTATGCTTTTTTTAGCATGTTTAATGAGTTTCAGTGGGAGCTAAGTAACTCAGTCCATTTGTTCCTTCAGTAAAATTAACGCTTAACATTTTTTTTAATTTAACGTTTGCGAAGTGGATGTCTCTGGTTAAACCAATATTCATTGTTCACCTCTAGTTGCCCTTCAGAAGTTGGCGATAAGCTGCCTTCTTGAACTGCTTCAGTCCCTGAGATGGAGGTAAACCCACAATGCTGTTAGGGAGGAAGTTCCATCATTTTGACCCAATGAAAGTGAAGAATATATTTCCAAGTTGAGCTGGCATGTGACTTGGATGGGTTCCTCTTGGTGGCGATATTCCTAAGTATCTACTGCCCTTGCCCTAGTTGGGAGCGGTTGTGGGTTTGGAAGGTGCTGCCTTGTAAACAGTGCACACTATTGCCACTGTTGTCTATCGAAGGTGGAGGGAGTGAATGTTTGTGGGAGGGGTAGTAATCAAGTGGCTTGAATTGGGTAGTATCAGCCAGTCAGATTTTTGCTCATTTATATCCATGCCGTTGATGCATTTCTAGGGAGAGGTGATGGCCTAGTGGTATTATCACTAGACTATTAATCCAGAAACTCAGTTAATGTTCTTAGGACCTCGATTTGGTGGTGGTGATGGAGTTTGAATTCAATAAAATATATCTGGAATTAAGAATCTACTGAAGACCACAAAACTATTGTCAATTGTTGGAAAAACCTATCAGGTACACTAAAGACTTTAGGAAAGAAAATAGAACATAGAACATTACAGCGCAGTACAGGCTCTTTGGCCTTTGATGTTGCACTAATCTGTGAAATCAATCTAAAGCCCATCTAACCTACACTATTCCAAATTCATCCATATGTTTACCCAATGACCATTTAAATGCACTCAGTGTTAGCGAATCCACTACTGTTGCAGGCAGGACATTCTACACTCTTACTATTCTCTGAGTAAAGAACCTACATCTGTCCTATATCTATCACCCTCAATTTAAAACTATGTCCCCTCGTGCTAGCCATCTCCATCCAAGGAAAAAGATTCACACTGTCCACCCTATTTAATCCTCTGATCATTTTATATGCTTCTATTAAGTCATCTCTTAACCTTCTTCTCGCTAACGAAAACAGCCTCACGTGCCTCAGCCTTTTCTCATAAGACGATCCCATCATACCAGGCAACATCCTGGTAAATCTCTTCTGCACCCTTTCCAATGCTTCCACATCCTTCCTATAATGCAGCGACCAAAACTGTATGCAATATCCTGGTAAATCTCCTCTGCGACCAGAACTGTATGCAATACTCCAAGTGCGGCCAACCAGAGTTTTATACAGCTGTAACATGACCTCATGGTTCCAAAACTCAATCCCTCTACCAATAAAAGCTAATATACCGTATGCCTTCTTAATAACCCTATCAACGTGGGTGCCAAATCTGCCTTCCTCACCTGGTATGGCCTACACGTGACTCCAGAGCCACAGCTATATGGTTGACTCTTAACTGTCCTCTGAAATTGCCTAACAAGATACTCGGTTCAAGGTCAACTAGAGATGGGCAATAAATGCTGGCCAGTCAGTCACAGTAAGAAGCCTCACAACACCATTTACCTGGTGTTGTCGAACGAAGTCCGACAGGTTTATTTGATAGCACAAGCTTTCAGAGTGTTGCTCTTTCTTCAGGTGAGTGAAGAATTGTATTCACAAATTGGGTAAGTATAGAAGCAAACTCAATTTATATGATAATGGTTGGAATGTGAGTTTTGGTATCTTGTCTGAACACAACTCCTCGCTCACTTGAAGAAGGAGTGACACTCCAAAAGCTTGTGCTACCAAATAAACCTGTTGGACTTTAACCTTTGAGTTTTGAGTTTTGAGACTTCTTACTGTGATTACCCAGTACGACACTGGCATCTCCACATCAGTCAGTGACTACCGGAGCCAGTGGATGGGTCATCTGCTATGGGTTTCAGTTAACTGAAATGTCAGAGAATGTGAGCCAAGTGCTAAGATTTAAATTTCAACACAGCAGGTTCTTGACAATTCAATTGGAATGGTTCCATTATTAATTTTTAATCTTGTGATGATGCAAAGTTAAACCAGAACATTTCTTGCTGGAGACAAGAATAAGATTTTATTAATAACCAACTTTCATCACCATTTAAATACATGCTGAAAATAAACAACAAACAGCATGAATCTAATTAGATTCACACTATTTGCTACGCTCATCAGATACAAACAAATATGTGTAATTATAGCTTTCAGATATCTAACGGACTCGGCACAAGTTATAAACAAGTAGCTATTGACTGCACTGAGGTGTAGCCTTGAATAATGAATTGTTCTTTTATTTAAACTTGTAAATGTTGCATACATTGGAACAACACAAATAAACTTTTACCAACCTCTCAAATTCCTTCAAAATGATATGTAAGGAATTTCTTTATATTTATTCATTCATGGGACATGATTTTGGAATGGCCAGATATATTTTGGATGAAAAGTACACTAATTCTCCAGATGCCAAGTTTCCTGTGAAATGGCAGCACCTGAGGTGCTACATTACTGCAAGTTCAGCAATAAATTAGATCTGTAATCTTTGACATTTTAGGTAATTGAAACCTATTAGCAGGTGACCCATCCACTGGTTCTGATAACATGAATAATGCTGCAATTGCATTGGAGGTGGTGTGATAATCCATAGAATCCCTACAGGACAGAAGCAGGCCATTCAGTCCATCAAGTCTGCACCCATTTTCCAAAAGCATCTTACCCATATCCATCCCCATCCTATCCCTGTAATCCCACCCATTTACCATGACTAATCCACCAAACCTGCACATCGCTGGACTGAGAAAGGCAACTGGAGCATCCGGAGGAAACAAACACAAACATGGGGAGAACGTGTAAACTCTACATAGACAGACACCCAAGATGGAATTGAACCCAGGCCCCTAGTGCTGTGAGGCAGCAGTACTAACCACCATGCCACCCATCTCTGATTACCATCTGCTGACCCATGCTGGGGCTCTCTTTGTCTGGCTCACTATCTCTATCTCTCACTTGCTGTTTATTTTTCTCTCGCTTTGTTTCTCTTTCAACCTTGCTTTCACTCGTTTTGCCTCCCTTTCCCTCTCACTCACTCTGCCTCCCTTTCACTTGCTTTGCCTCTCCCTTGCTCGCTCCATCTCCCCCTCGCTTGCTCCGCAACCCCCCCACACTTGCTCTGCTCCCCCCTCACTCGCTCTGCCTCCCTCTCGCTCTGCCTCTTCACCTCCCTCTTGCTCTGCCTCTTCACCTCCCTCTTGCTCTGCCTCTCCACCTCCCTCACTCTGCTTCTCTGTCTCCCTCTCTCGCTCTGCCTCTCTCTCACTCTGCTGCCTGCTTGACCTCCCTCTCGCTCTGCCTCTCTCTCCCTGTTCAGTCTCTCTCTCTTGCTCGCTTTGCCCGTCTCTCTCGCTTGGTCCGCCCATCTCTCTCGCTCGCTCCGCCCGTCTCTCTCGCTCTGCCTGTCTCTGACTCGCTCCGCCCGTCTCTCTCGCTCGCTCCGCCCGTCTCTCTCTTAGTCACTCTGCCTTTTCTCAACATGTTCCTTGCTGTGAGCATTTAATTGAAGCCCAGCTGTGATGCGCATTGATGGTTAACAATCCTGTCAACATCCACACTGGAAGAAACATTTTTCAAAAGACTGGCATCAGCAGCCAACTCAAATATTAGCTCAGGGCACATGAGCATTAATATTGTAAATGATGTAAAATTTAAATTATACATTCATTTAACAAACCACAGCACAGAGAGTTCTTGGTATTTAATGCCCGTGGCAGCCTTTATAAATATAGCTTCCTATTTTCTTCATAAAAAATGATTTTTCAAATTTAGGATAATCTCTGTTCTCACAGTGTCATCCTCATAGTGGTTGATTTGAGAGATCTGATTGTTCTGGGCGTGCTGCACAAATGATCTAACAGCGAAATGTCAACTGAATTCTCTTCCTTTCTCTCCCACCCCAGCCCCAGGTAACAGTAAAAGCATTGTGTACATTCTGCATGTATGTGGATGTGGCAAATGTCAAAGAAAGACTTGAATTTATGCACAGCCTTTCGCAGATGATACACAAAATGACCTTTTATGGTTTGATAGCAAAGAAGGAATGCGGGTAGATAGCTGTGGCAGGTTAGTTGGGCAGATAAGGGGCAAATGGAATGCAATCGGGAGAAGCGTTAAGAAATGCATTTGGGGAGGGCAAATAAGAATACACAATGAATGATAAGATCCTGAGCAATGTATATGAGCAAAGTGATCTAGGAGGGCATGTCTACAGAAGTTAGCAATGCAGTTAGATAAAGTGGTTAAGATGGCATACTGAAACATAGGCTAAAAATCTCTAGTCTTACCCATCCCAGTACTAGCAAGAACGGAGAATTTGGCGCTCAGCCAAATCTCCATTCACTGCAGCAAGACTGGAGAATCCCAACTGCAAGCTCAGTCAGAGAATTCCAGCCAGAGACTATAAGGACAAGGAAGGTTCTGCTGGAACTGCATTAAACACCAATTAGACTACAACTACAGCACTGCAAAGAGTTCTGGTCACTACATTGCAAGAAGGATATTGCTGAAAGAAAGAGACATTTCGTTGAAGTATTTTGTCTTGTACTCATCAGAACATTAGCAAGAATACCAATGTGAGGGGGGGAACAACAAATTTGTACTTATGAGAAGAGAGTGTTGGTTGTACACATTGTGCATGTTTCTGTTAAACAAAGTTAGTGACAGTAATTCACTGGTTCATGCCTCAGGGCAGTGCCTTGACCAATCAGAATCAAGCTGCCTGGTTTAAATTTCAAACAATACTTGGCAGTTAACTGTCAGTTACCATCAAGTGGTGCATTCTCCATGGCAATGCCTCTTCCAATCACTTACCAACCAATCAGCGCTCTCTTCTCGTACAGTATAAATCTGTTCTTTTCCCTTAAATTGGTTATTTTTGCAAATGTCTTGACGAGTGCCTGATGAAAAGTTCCAATAAAATGTCAAGAAGGAAATGATTGTACAAAGAAAGGACAGAGGAGTTTTATAAGGATGTTGTGAAGAATGGAGAATTTATTCCATGAGGCAAGATTAGAAAGATTGAGTTGTTTTCTTTGAAGATACTGGGAAGTGCTTGGTGGGAGTTGTATTGAATTATAAAGTGCCTAGAGATAGAGTGGATGGAATGAGCCAGTTTCCCATTAAATATTGATTGAAAGTAATTGGTAAATGGATTACAGGGGAATTGTGAAAATTTTGTTCACACTGAGAGTCTGCAGATCACTGCCTGAAAGAGTGGTAGAGGCATAAATCCTCATCATTTTTAAAAAGCATATGCGAAAGTCATGCTGGAGCATATACACCTTTGAACAAAGAGCTGGAAAGGAGAGTAGGCTGGATAACTTTCTTCTGACTGATAGAAACCTGATGGATTTAATAGTCTCCTGTAAATGTTTCTGTGTTTCACTAAAGCACTTTATGGCCAGCCTGATAGTTTTGAGGTATAGTTACTGCTGTAATGTAAGAAATACAACAGGAAGTATAGGAAACAATTTTTAAGGGCAGCACAGTGACACAGTGGATAGCACTTTGTCTCACAGCTTCAAGGATCTGGGTTGAATTCCCGACTTGGGTCACTGTCTGTGTGGATTTTGCATATTCCATCCATGTTTGTGTGGGTTTCCTCTGGGTGCTCCGGTCTCCTCCCACAGTCCAAAGGTGTGCAGGTTAGGTGCATTGGCCTGTAGTATCCCGAGATGCATAGGTTAAATGGATTGGCGGGATGAATATGTGGGACACGGGATTAAGGCTTAGGTGGGACTGTTGCTGATGCAAACTTGGTGGGCTGACTGACATCCTTCTGCATGATTTTACAATTTACAACCTGCGCATGGCTAATGGCAACAAATTCCAATGTCATTATGACCAGATAATGTGTGGCGATTTTTGGGAATGAACCTGTTGTCCATCGAGAGAGCAGAGGTGGCCTACTTAATGATCCATCTGAAAGAGGGCACCTCAGGGAGTATCGCACTCCATTAGTACTACACTCAAGTATTGGCTGGGATTTTGTGAAGTCTCTGGAGAGAGACTTGAACCCACAATCTTCTGACCTCAAGGTGAAAATATGACCACTGCACTTGGCTGACACTTAGTCCTGCTGTTGGTCTTGGTTGCAGCTAATCCAAATGTTGCTTGAGCAATTTTGTTCTTCAGCAGTCTCCTCGCTAGAAGCCATATCAGGGTTATAGACAACATGTAAACAAACACATTAAGCAGAATCTTGAAGTTACAGAATTAAATGTCAACTGGCATCACTTCGAGTGATTTTGCAGATAAATGTTTTTTTTACTCTGCAGTGACAGCTCCTTGCAGAATTCATATGTATAGAAAAGTCTGATGGATAGAATCAATCATAAAATGCAGTAGTCAAATGCTGTTTTGCTAAGGTATTCATGATTCAATGTAATAAAAGAAAAAACAATTAAAACTTTCACTGCCATTTGGCTAACTGCACAAATCTCAGGTGAATTACTAAGACATCAATATTAAACTCTCTTCACCCCTCCTTAACATTGGGAGATTGGGATTAAATGGTGAAATGTGTGCAATGGGATTCCAACTTGACCTGCATGGAAGTCCAAGCTTGTTTTGTAGCAGTGGCTATTACAATTGGGTGCATGATTTAGAATTCACTGTTGCTGTGATGGTTCCACAGAGCAGTTGTCTCTTATGGCTCGCTTTGTGGGCCAGAAGAAGCAAGAGTGCCCCCACCCCACCCCATTCTCTCCCCTTGGGGAAACCAAGACCTCCCCTTGTATCAATCTTTAACCATTCTCTCCGATTCTTGGATTTATGAGCTACAATCCTTCTTGAAACCTCTGTGCTTCTCAACCTCTCTCCCCTTTTAAGACACTCCTTAAACCCGTCTCTTTGATGAAGCATGTAGTCAGCCCTCCTAATGTCTCCTTCAATGGCAATGTGTTTCCGTTTGCTGATTTTCTCATTGGAAGCAGCTTGGGATGATTTACAACATTAAAAGTCCTCCCCACCCCCCATTTATCCTCCTGCAGGAAGGAAATGAATCCAGTTTGTTTATTAGTGTCACAAATAGGCTTACGTTAACACTGCAGTGAAGTTACTGTGAAAATCCACTGTTTGCCACACTCCGAAGCCTGTTCTGGTACACTGAGAGAGAATTTAGCATGCCCAATGTACCTAACCAGCATGTCTTTCGGAATGTGGGAGGGGACTGGAGCACCCGGAGGAAACCCATGTACACATGAGGAGAACATGCAGACTCCACATGGACAGTTGACCCAAGCTGGGAATTGAACTGGGTCCCTGGCACTGTGAAGTAGCAGTGCTAACCACCATACCACTGTGCTACACAAAAATTGATGATTAAATCCCGCTGTTAAATATGGCAAAACCACTATGAACCCTGCCTGACTAGGTTCTTTGGTCACTTTCAGACCTTCCCAACACCCAGCAAATATTGCTTGAAGTGATTGGTGGCACAAACAGTCTAGACAAATGGGAGTCATTAACTCGCACACCCAACATCTCTGTGCTCACTGATCAGAGTTGACTCTGGTCAGCAATGCTTTGATTCCCTACAGATTACACAATAGAATACCTATAGTGCAGAACGAGCCAGTTCGGCCCATTGAGTCTGCATCAACTCTCCGAAACAGCATCTTACCCAGGCCCTCCCACCTCTTATCCCCTTACCGTGGCTAATCAACCTAACCCGCACATCTCTGGACTGTGAAAGGAAACCCAAGCACCCAGAAGAAACCCAAGGCCACAGACAAACTCTACATAGACAGTTACCCAAGGCCAGAATTGAACCTGGATGCCTTGGCGCTGTGAGGCAGCAGAACCAACCATTGTGCCACCATGTAGCCCACAATTAAATTAAAAATTGAGTTTCTTTTTAAAAACCTCAGTGTTTCTAATGGTCTGACTGTGACAGTACAAAGGTCCAGGCTGACATAAATTTACATTTATGAATCGTTGCACTATGCTGTGACAAACTTGACCATAAGATGGGTACTGTATTTTAGACCAGATATTAATCATTGTGCAGTTCCAGCATTAGCAAACAAGCACTGGGGGAGAATTGGAGCCTTTATCTTTTTGAGACTAATTAAAAGCAGGGGACAGATGCTGCCAAGCCCTTGCCATTTTTCCCTGAGAATGGATTGATGCAGTTCTTAACCCACGCAATATTTGTCTGTGATTCCAAACAAAAGCCCTCCCCTTCCATCTCCCCAGGGCAAACTCACTCTAATTCCCCATGAACTATGGTCCAAAATACGGAGCAGCTGGGTTTCAGATCTCCATTCAAATGGAATTGCTTCAATTATAGTCTGTTCCTCTGCATTCAACATCACGTAATGTTCAAAACAAGACATTTGAAGTATGCAATTTAACCAAAAAATTGTGGGGAGCTTATTGCTGAACAGATACTTCAAATTAAAAGTAGACTGCATTTTTATTTCATTAGAAAATTGCCCTCAGCAAGGCTCACAAACCAATAATGTACTTTTAAAATATTTTAAATCAGGAATTTTGAGATTGTCGACAGAACAGCTACTTGTTTTGAATCTACTGGCAGACATTTATTTTAACATTTACTTTAGTATATCATCCAATATCGACATCTGATTACCAAGGGTGTCAGGGTGGCACAGTGCCGGGGCTGGACCCGAGTTTGATTCCTGGCTTGGGCCGCTATCTGTGCGGAGTCTGCATGTTGCCTGTGTGGGTTTCCTTCCACAGTCCCAAAGACGTGCTAGTTAGATGCACTGGCAACTTCATTATTTAAACCATTGGATTACACTAAATAATATCACTTGGTTAGTCTCACTGACTTCTTTCTGATCGCAACCCATGTTGGGAATTAGCAATGAAGTGAAAGAAAACTTTTACGTTTCAGGTAGGTAAAATGACTGCTGTTGTCAGGGAAAAACGAGTAGAAACTGAAGGTTGAAAGGCTGCTGAATCTGAGAGATTGCTTGTATGTCTCCCACATAGCTGAGGGTACTATATTGTAACATCCATTGAGCAATATTAAATGTGTGAAATGTTCAACAATCTACAGATGGCTACAGGAAGGCTGAGTATTGAGTAATCAGCAACAGAACAACAGGCAAACAGAAGTAGCTCTGATAAGTTTTACATTTCAAATTTAAGTTCATTTAGTAGCGTCACAAGTAGGCTTACATTAATTCTGCAATGAAGTTACTGTGAAAATCCTCTAGTCATTATACTCCAGTGCCTGTTCGGGTACACTGAGGGAGAATATAGCATGGCCAATACACCTAACCAGTATGTCTTTCGGACTGTGGGAGGAAACCAGAGCATACGGAGGAAATCCACGCAGAAACAGGGAGAGCGTGGAGACTCCGCACAGTGACCCAAGCCGGGAATTGAACTTGGGCCCCTGTTGCTGTGAGGCAGCAGTGCTAACCACTGTGCAACAGAGTGCCTGGCAAGTGCACAATCTGAACTCAGTTGTTCCATTCCCATTTGGGAAACTCTAAACCTTTGCTGTTGTGATTATTGATGCTGTCTGACCTCATGAACAATCTGTAGCTGGTGTTGAGTTTGGGTGAGGGATGATCAAAGTGACCATGAATATGTTAACAAGTCTAACTACTTTATGCATTAGTGCACGATACCATCTGTGCTCGTTTGAATAAATGCTGGAGAGGAATTAGAACAAAGGAGAGCACATTTTGTTTATACAGAATGGAAGACCTTCCTTGTGTTTATGAATGATTCATGTGCTGGGCTACATCTGCATCAGGCAGGAGCAGAGTAATGGTTGATCCAGAAAGCTCAAAAGATGCACTCTACATTATTCTTCCATACTCTGTTCTTAAAACTTGTGTGAATTTCCAAGTCTCATTTTCATCCTATGCCTCATTACATCCATCCCAATTAGTGAATTATTAGAGGTGATTAGAACACAAGAAGTCAGTAACTGCAAACTGAATACTTTACTTTGTGTTAAAACAAAAACTGGTTCCTTTGCATCACGTTTAGAAAGAAATCATGTGAGATTTTGTTCCCTTTGTTTCTTTTCAGAGTTTGGTGGCATTAGGAACTGAATTATAGTCAGCATGGCTGTAACTCCCGTATTAACCTGGTGCACACTAAAAATGAGACTACTGTCTCATTGAGTGAATATTCTGATTATTACAATCTGAATATCCTGTGTGGAATTAAGAGGTTCAATCCTTTATCTATTCCAAAGTTGACTCTTTTAACATGACGGCCACATGGTAGGTGTTGCAATCGGACAGAGAGAGGGAGTAAAATTGGCCATTTGGTAATTCCATTGGCTGAATATGACCCAATAATAGGAACACATATACGGATATCACCAGTAACCAATATTCACATACAGCAGTGATTCTCAATGTGTGGTCTACGCAAGTCCTCCAGTGACCCAGGAGCTCCTCCAAGATGCAAGTCTCTAACATACAATGTCATAATCGAGGCCATACAAAAGAAGAGACCAGAATCCTCAGCTACACCACCTCCCCTTCACTCACAAGACACAATCAGTTTGGCTTACACATGCCAGTTGTCGTAAGTTTGAGCAACAGCAGTGTAGCTTTATTCGTTAGATTAACGTTAAGGTTGCATCCGTACAACTGCAAAATCAGATTTTTAGCACTAGTGGGGCTGAAGATGAAGTAGAGGAACTGGCTGAACATGGACCCCAATGCGAAACTGAATCTTTTCAAGCTTGGAATCAGATATTAGCTCATCAGAAGCAATGCCATGCTTCCCAATAATACTGATGGGGTTTCTTCCTGAGGTAGAAGCAGGAGTGGATAGGGTAGGCCTGTTAGGTGGTCCACTAGGACCTATGCTTCGGACAAAAGGTTGCAGGCCACTGACAGTGCCTTTCACTCAGCACAATATCCAGCGTGGAAAGAATTAAACAGGTGTTGAGCTGAGCGGCATCTGCTAAGTTGGTGATGCCTTTGACTCTGAGTCACAAAGCCATGGGTTCAAGTCCCACTTGAACACAAGAATCATTTCAATAGGAAGAAGGGCCGGGGCGAATGGAAACTTGGTCCAAGAGAAAGGTTTTCTTTTAAAGAAAGGGAGAAACATGAATATGGGCAAGTGATTCAGGGAGAACGCTCTGCAGAATTAGATCAATGTCAGTGAAGACTGTGCCACTATTTTTAAGGCTATGAAAAGTGCGTTTCAGAAATGGTTAAAGTTGGTCATGGAACATCTAGGGAATTGGTAGGCACTGGTAATACAGAATGGTAGAGTTATGCACTTGTAGAGGTAAGATTTTAAAATGAGAATGTGGAGTTTAAATTCAGTCGGTTGAACACGAGGATTGGTTTATAACTTCATTCTCTGGATTTCAAGTTCTTTTTAAAATTTGTTCTTAGAGTTTTGGCATTGCTGATAAAGCCAGAAATTGCTGCCCATCCCTATTGCCCTGAGTGGAGAAAACAGTGGCGAGTTTACTTGAACAGCTGTGGCCTCGTGTGGCGAGGGTGCTGTGGGTAGGGAGTACCAGGATTGTAACCCAGAGACAGTGAAAGAATGGTAACATATGTCCACACAAGGGTGACTTTTGAGTGGAACTTGGATTTGATAATATTCCCGTATACTTACTACAATTGTCCCCCTTGGTGGTGGAAGTCGCAGGTTTGAGAAGCATTACTGAAGAAGCATATGAAAGTCAGCAATGACATGGTATTGGGCCATTGAGGTTCCTGGCCTGTTTTCCTGTATTGCCTTGGCCAGACCACTGGCTGTCCAACTGGTGGGTGCCCCGCTTAGCACACCAACTGATAAATTCCAGCTATAGTTTGCAAATTCCACCCACTATAACTGTTGAGGACTGCACAGTGATCTGATGTAGAGTGGGGGTGGCACAGTGGTTAGCACTGCTGCCTCACAGCGCCAGGGACCCAATTCTGATCTCGGGACACTGTCTGTGTGGAGCTTGTATGTTCTCCCCCTGTCTGTAGGTTTGCTCTGATTTCCTCCTACAGTCTAAATGACGTGAGGTTGATTGGTCGTGCTAAAATGCCCTTTAGTGTCAGGGAGACTGGAAGAGTAAATATGTGAAGTTGCAAGGATAGGCTGGGTGGCATTGTTATTGGTGCAGTCTCAATGGGTTGAATGGCCTTCACAGTAGGGATTCTATGAATCACACCTCTAGTTTTGGTGCTATATAAATGCCAGTTGATGTTGTAATGAGTCCTGTAATTTCATTCACTTTTGCCCACAACCTAAACAAAATGTCTTTATTGCTGGGTGATTTTGTTTTCTATTGGCCTCTGGGTTTCATTGAAATTCAAAATTAACAAATAACAAATAACCAAGGCAGCTGTGGTCCTGTTTATAAATAAACATTTCATTCTAATCCTGATTGAAGGGCTGAGATAGCAATGAACTTTTAAACATATTCCCCTCACGCAAAATATGGCAAAGAATAGTGCGAGCAAATGACTTGGGACTTCTCACTCGGTTGGATATATTGGTTGTCAGGTGGAATATTACCAAGACAATGATATTATTCAATGGCAGTGCTGTGTCCAAGGCCTGATTGATGACCAATAAATGGGGACATCTTTCACCAGCTGAGTCTCAGTAACCTTCCCGTACACATTGTATTTGTTTCAACCTCTGCCAGGCTCCTTGCTGTCTGCTTTAGATCCAAGTTCAAAGAAGTGTTAGCTGTAGAATCATAGAACCCTACAGTGCAGAAAGGGGCCCTTTGGCCCATTGAGTCGTACAGAACACAATCCCACCCAGGCCCTACCTCTTTATCCCTACATGTTGTACCCACTAATCTCTCTAACCTATACATCCCTGGATCCTAAGGGGCAATTTCTTAGCATGGTCAATCAACCTAACCTGCACATCTTTGGTCTGTGGGAGGAAACTGGAATACCCAGAGGAAACCCATGCAAACATGAGGAGAATGTGCAAACTCCATACAGACAGTGACCCAAGCTGGGAATTGAACCCAGGACCCTGGAGCTGTGAAGCAGCAGTGCTAATGACTGTGCTACTGTGCCACCCATCCCTATTGCCCTGAGTGGAGAAGACAGTGGTAAGTTTATTTGAACAGCTGTGGGTGTGGAGAAACGCTCAGTAAATAATGCTACAAATTGCAGTAGTTCAATAGTCGTGCTGTCACCTCCTGAGTCGGAAGATTATGGGTTCCATTAACAAAGCTATCCTGTGCATGTGAATAATGCAAGACATTCTCAGCACAGAGTGCAAGGAACAACCATTTATCTGCAAATCATCTTAAATTATTCTGGTTCCTATTTAGAGATGAAATGGAGATGCCAGCATTGGACTGGGGTAAAAACAGAAAGAAGTCTCACAACATCAACTTAAAGTCCAACAGGTTTATTTGTAGCAAACGTCACAAGCCTTTGGAATAGTTCAGTTCAACTCCCACCCACCTGAAGAAGGGACAGCCTGTTCCGAAAGCTTGTGGCGTTTGCTACAAATAAATTCTGTTTGGACTTTAAACTGGTGTTGTGGGACTTCTTTTCTGTTTTATCCCAGTCCAATGCCGGCATCTCCACATCAACCTACACAGACATAGGGAGAATATGTAAACTTCACACAGACAGTAATCCCAGGCTGGAATTGAACCCAGCTCTCTGACGCTGTGAGGCAGTAATGCTAACCAGCGTGCCATTGTACTACCTCCAATTAGAGTTCACTGCAAACATGGGAATGCTTTTGATGGTCCACATTTTTGGAACTAGCTCTTGTTTCTTTCTATCTTTGTTTCACCTTTCTGTCAGGGAATCCTGCAATGACTTCAATCAGGCCATTGAGGTTGGCCTATTGGAATATGAACTCCTTAATTAAGGATCCAGTTGATGGGTCAATCAGGGAGTTTTTGTCTTGAACTTAACTGGGAGTTCCTCTGACACTTCCGGAGGTAGACTGCTAACTGCTAGCACTCTGTGTACTGCTGTTAGAATTTGTAAATGAAAGGATTTTGGTGAAGGGACTTATTATAAGACCAAAGCTTGAAACCGCTTTCCCAATTTAATTTTACACTAAAGTCACATTATAAATGTTCTCAAAAATGAATGGAATAAGGAAGAAAGATTATTTTACTGCTAGACAGTGCTAACTACTTGTTAAAAATCACATCCAAGAGTCTCTGTAGGATTCAGTAGGACTTGCCTCAGGCTAGGTGGGAAATCCTGCAGTTACGGTTCGATGAGCTCAGTGAGATGGAAACATCCGTCATCGGTCCCCAGGGAGATATTCAAGCAATAAAAGGATACGTCAATTCTCTTCCAAAAAGACATTTCATCACAGAATGGAAATGAAGCAGGGAATCAACTTTGATCTGGAAACCATGGTAACTTGAGTTAAAGGAGCAGATTATAAACACAGCAAAGTAGACTGCAAGAAAATCTTGGAAAATTGACAACTGAATGCCCAACTAATAGGAAACCCCCAAAGGTGATGAGGACTGCAAGCTGAATTTAAGTTACAAAATAAAGAACCCTTCAATGTTAGGTCTGTGCACTTTTTACAAAAAAATTTGGATGTCTTCAAATTCAGATGTGAGGATTTCACAAGATGCTTGCGGGTAGTGTGTTTGCCATGTGTAGTGATGTGACTGAAACATTCAGAAAGGGTATCCAGGCAATTTTAACCTTATCCACTTGGCGCAGAGTTACGAGTTACTTAGCTGCCCTGGAGCCACCAAGATCCCTGCTGGCTGCAACTTTTAATCTGCTTCCCTGAGCAACTGCCAAGGATGCCTACTCAAAGCTGTCGTTGAAGTCACTGGGACTCGGCAGGGTATGACCTGGGATTGAAACTGCAGACGCGGCTGAAAATTAGAAACAGTTCTCATCCTTTGTTGGGTCAGGGAAAGCACTGCTTGGAGCCTAAGCCACTGCTCCAGACTCTTCCCTTCCCCAAGTGTATCATGCCTTCTTCATTTGAGCAGGAGATCCTCGAGACTGTGCAGTTTAATGCCACCACGCAGCTGTTCCAGGTGGGAAATGAAATGTGTTGATAAGGCCCAGAAGTCAGAATAGACCTGCCATAACTTCTGCAGCAGAGGGCAAGTTTCAAAGCCACTTTACCATCAATTGATGGCAATGGAGGTCTTATCCAGTGTCACCATTTTGAGTTTGTATGACCCTTCAGCATTCTGAAGAAGTCATATAGACTCAAAACATTAACTCTATTTCTCTCTCCATAGATGTTGCCTGAGTTCTCCCAACTTTTTCTGTTTTTATATCGGTTTTCCAGCATCAACAGTATTTTGCGTTTGTCCTAGTTTATGCAACCTGTTCTCATAATTTAAATGTTTCAAGCCCAATATCATTCTGGTGATTGACACCAATTATGCTATGTCAATCTGTGAGAACAGAGAGCGGTAGTGATCCATAGAACATAGAACAATACAGCACAGAACAGGCCCTTCGGCCTTCGATGTTGTGCCGACCAAAATAAAAAGCAATGCCCCTCCAAACTAAACCATTCCCTTCTCTTCCATATACTTATCAATTAACCTCTTAAACGCCACCAAACTTGGCGCATCTACAACAGCTGCAGGCAGGGCATTCCACTCCCTAATCACTCTTTGAGTAAAGAACCTACCTCTGATATCCATCCTATAACTCATACCCCTTAATTTAAAGCTGTGTCCCCTCGTGCTAGCTTTCTCCATCCTAGAAAAAAGGCTATCACTGTCCAAAATCCCTTCACACACAAAAGATTTCTAACTGCTGACTGAAGTAGGGTATTCCATATGTAGATGACATGAATTAAATTAATGTGTGTGCACATTTATCTATAACTGGATAACAACAGCACTCAATTTTGTAAATTGAACTGTTCCAAATCGAAAATGCGACAGACTCCCTGTTCTTTCAGAACCACCAGATGAAGTTTGAGCCTGTGGACTAACCAGAATTTGTATTTCTTTATTTTGTCTTTCCCTGCAGGTGATGCAAGTTGTAAAGGAGCAGATTATGAGAGCACTGACTACCAAGCCTAACTCACTGGACCAGTTCAAGAGCAAATTGCAGAACCTGAGCTACACTGAGATCCTGAAAATCCGGCAGTCTGAGAGGATGAACCAGGAGGACTTCCAGTCCCGTCCGATTCTGTACGCACCTCAACACTTCCCATTCTTTATCTTCTCAATGTGGGTCATTTCAAACATTTAGCAGTGATGGGGAGGCCATAGCCTAGTGCTATTATTGCTGGACTATTAATAAAGAAAATCAGCCAATGTTCTGGGGACCCAGGTTTGAATCCTACCATGGCAGTTGGTAAAACTTTATTTCAATTAAAAAATATCTAAAGTTATGAATCTAACTGATGACCATGAAACCATTGATGATTATTGGGAAAACCCATTTGGTACACTAATTCCCCAGGCGGGGGGAGGAAATCTGGTGTCCTAACATGTCTAACCTAGTTATGACATTATACTCTGTGTCCGGGTCTATCCTTCTGTGTCCATCCTCTACAAGGCCAAAGGCTGCCATCTCCCACAAGAACAAAGAAAAATATAGCACAGATTTAGGCTCTTCGACCCTCCAAGTCTGTGGCAATCATGATGCCCTAACTAAAAAAAAACTTTCTGGCCTTACTCGGTCTGTATCCCACTATTCCTTCCCTATTCCTGTACCCTTCCAGATGCCTCTTAAATATTGCTAACATGCCTCCTTCCACTACATCCTCTGACAATGCATTCCAGGACATGTGACTCCAAAGTTATAGCAATGTGGTTGATTTTCAACTGCCCTTTGGCAACTACGGATGGGCAATAATGCTGGCCAGCCACTGACGCCCATATCCCATGATTGAATAAAAAAAGACCATATATATTGTATATAAGGACAATTTTCAGACGTTTAGTTTGTGTTTCTCGGGTTTGGAAAGTTGAGGAGTGAGTTAATTGAGTTTTTCAATTTAATAAGTAGATTCGCTAGGCAAATGAGCAGGATAAGAATATATAGAAAAATATACTGAATATGCTGAAAAAGAATATATAGGAAAGCTATTTCCTCTGGTCGGGGAATGCAGAACAAAGAGGCACAATTTTAAAACGAGTGCTAGACCATTCAGAGTGAAACCAGAAAGCATTTTTGCTTGTTTGTAGAGGAGTAAAAATATGGAACATTCTTTATCAAAGAGGTAAAAATCAATTGAAATTTTCAAGACATCGAAAGGTTTTTGTTAGTGAAGGATATGGAGCTTCAGCTGGCAAATGGAGTTGAGGTGCTATTTGATCATGATATAATAGGATGGTGGGCTAGGCTTAAGGAGCTGAATGGCCTACTCTTGTTCCTATTCATTATAGGAAAAAAACCTTTAATTTTTGAACAGTTCTGGAGTTACGAGTTACATTGGGGACAGACAGGGCAGTCGAATTGTGACCACAATCAGATCAACCGAGATATTATTGAATGGCGGAGCAGGCTTATGGGGCTGAATAACCTCCTGCTGCTTTTAATTCATGTGCTCTCCTCTTAACGTGTTCACTCAGGCACATATGTACACCTATTGAAACATCATCTAAATAACCAAATCCCCTGTGACCCCATGCTACAGGCTATTGGAAAATGAAGAGCATCGCAACAGAATCTCATCCTCATCCCCTTATCTAAATATTCCCATTTTCCAGAGTGGATCACTGGATCCAATCAGGAGCAACAACCCCAGTTGGTCATTTTTTCCCCCTGGAATAATTCTAGATTGCAGAAACCAGCCAAGTATAAATAATGATATCATTGTAGCCTTTAGATTAATGTCAACAAACAGTTATTGTAACTGCTAGCACAGATTTCCCTTATCTCTCACTGACACAGCCTATTTATAAGAACTTTATTTTCTTATTGTCTCTCACTGACAGGGAGGCTGTTTCTTTTTTTAAAAGGAAAAAGGATTTACATGATTTCACATGTTAAAGTTCTACAGACCTTCTCCACCCTTCAAGAGAAGTTATTTCTCCAACATTTTGTAATACCCACACAATAGGGGGCATCTTAACAGAATTTGGCAAGGCGTCAGATTCACACAAATAATTGATGTGTAACTTTCCAATTGCACAAACCAGTTTTTGCTCCAGTCTTTAAAGATGAAAATGGTTTAAGCCGTCATTCTGCTAGGGTGGGGACTCTGAGCACACGACAATAGGTTCCATCTTTAAAGGGTACTCCATTCAGAAATAAAAAAACTTTCCCATCCCAGCCCGACCAGTGACAGCTCCCTTCTCCATTTCCCCCCCATCCATTCACACATAAATGAACCCCCTAGGATACCCATTAGAATCCAGCGATTATGGGCATGAACCGAATTATGTCACCAGAAAGGGGTGGGGAGAATTGGAAATTACGGTCTTGCCAACGAGATTTACAATTTCTAATTATCCAGATTTTGCACCCTTGCTGGTGATTCCAGTCACAGAGAGTCTGAGCTCGAGATACCACCCTACCTGTTGATTCAGAAAATTGAGAAAACCCAAACTCAGTGCTGAGTTCAAGAGCCCTGCTGAGTTAGGGTCTCTTGTGTGAATCACATCATGCCGCCTTTTCTCTGCTGAGGATGTGGCCATTGCTGGCAAGGTCAACAATTATTGCCCATCTCTAATTGTCTTTGAAAAAGAGTTGCTAAGCTGCATTCTTGAATTGCTGCAGTCCATGAGATGTAGGTACACCCACAGTGTGGTTTTGGGAGAGAGGTTCAGGATTTTGACCTAGTGACAGTGGAGGAATGATGATGTATTATCCAAGACAGAATGGTGAGTGACTTGGGAGAGAATTTCCAGGTGATGTTCTTGTAGATAATAGTAATTGTGTGTTTGGAAGGTGCTATTGTAGGAGCCTTGATGAGTTCCTGCAGTGTATTTTTTAAATGGTGCACACTGCTACCAGTATCCGCTAATGGAGGAAGGAGTGAAGTTTTGTGGAAGGGGAACCAATCAAGTGAGTTGCTTTGCCTTGGATACTGTTAAGCTTCTTGAGTTTTGTTGGAGCTGCTCTCACCCACGTGCCCATCACAGTTCTGTCTTCTGCTGTGTAGATTATGGATAGGTTCTCTGGGGAGTCAGGAGGTGAGTTGCCTCCTGACTCCCCAAGAACGGGTCCTATCCTTTGACCTATTCTTAAAAACATAGAAACTAAAAGTAGGAGTAGGCCATTGGGTCCTGCCAGCCTAATCTGCCATTCATTTTGATCATGGTGATCATTGAATTCAATATTCTGATATTGAATGATACCCCCTTTCCCCACCATGTCTTTTGATCCCTTCAACCTCTAGAGCTCTATTTAATTTCTTCTTGAAATCAGACATTTTGGCTTCAGCTACATTCTGTGGTAGTGAATTCCACACATTCACCAAACTCTGGGTGAAATAAATTCTTCTCACCTCAGGACTAAAACGTTTATCCCTTATCCTCAAACTATGACCCCTAGTTATGGACTCCCCCACCATTGGGAACATTCTTTCTGAATCTTCTCTGTCTGAACTTGTTAGAATTTTATAAGGTTCTATGAGATCCCTTCTCATACTTCTAAACTCCAGTGAATTTAATTCTAACCACTTTTGTCTGACCTCATATGACAGACCTGTCATCCCAGGAATCAGCCTGGTAAACCTTTGCTGTATTCCCTGCATAGCAGGGCCAACCTTCCTCAGATAGTACTCCAGGTGTGGCCTGACCTATGCCCTATACAATTGCAGCAAAATATCCCTACCCCTACACTCAAGCTCTCTTGCTGTGAAGACCAGCATACCATTTGCTTTCTTTACTGCCTGCTGTACCTGCACTCCTACATTCAGCGACTGATGCACAAGGATACCAAGGTCTCATCAAGCATCCACCTCTCTCAATTTACACCCATTCAATAATAATTTGAATGTAAACCCATTCAAGTAGCAGTCTTGTACTCACAATATTTATATGGTTAGTCCAGTTCAGTTTCTGATCAATGATAACCCCTAGGATGTTGATACTGGAGGATTCTGCAATGGTTACTCCATTGATTGCCAAGGAGTGATGATCTGAATCTTCCTTGTAAGAGACAGTCAGTACCCGACACATGTGTGGTGCACATGTTACTTGTCATTTGTCTACCCAAATCTTGGTATTGTGCATTTAGACATGGACGGCTTCAACTCCTTTGGAAAGTGGGGGAAAGGGGAGGAATTTTTTTCTCCCTTATGACACTTTGGAAAGTCAAAAATCCAGATCATTGTGGGCATCCACTGTAAATAGTGAACCAGATGTAAGATTGCATTCCGGGTTTTCCACACAAGAAGTTTTAAATTTTGACCGGTTAAATAAATGTTGATAGTCCGTTGGTTTTTTAATTTCCGGAATTCGAAATTTTAATCTCGAAACAAGTCTTTACCTGCTAATAGCTCATGAGAGACTAGCAGCTCTCCCACAAAGCAGATGACAAAATTATTATAAAAGGGGAGGAGAGAAAACAATCAAAATGTTGCATAAAATGGATTCACTCATTACAAAGTAAACCTGTTCTTGTTATAACTGATATTTGTAAATATGTTCAAATTATTATGTAATTGGTTTCCACGTTCAGACTGTGAAGGTATCAGGATTTATTGCTAGACGTGAATCTATGTTCTAGTTTGCACAGATTACCGTGTGGTAATAAACGTCAGATTGAAACACGGATTCTCATCGATTAAGGTTTTAAAAGGGATACAAGTGGGATAATTGTAAGTAATTCCCTGAGGACTCTGTTTGATTAATACATTGAACAGTTATATTTAGGGTAATTAAGTGCTCATCCAGAATTATAATCCTTTCCTAAGATTAGCTTTGCAATCTTTTATTTTTCCCAAGTTTTGCTAAGGTGTGTCCGAGCTTACTCTTTAAGGAATGTCAGTGAGGGGAGAATTAAACAGTTTTTCTTTAAATGTGCAGTTCCAATATGAATGAATCCCAGATCAGGTACAGTACATAGCCTCATACAGAGTAGATTGTTCCAACTACGTACGCAGATGGGTTAACAAAAATCAGTGATATAATTTGCCAAAGTGCCTTTCTATTACAAGGCCTCAAATAGGGCGGCACTGTGTTGCAATGATTAACGCTGCTGCCTCATAGTGCCAGGTCCCAGGTTCAACTCCTGCCTTGGCTCACTGTGTGGAGTCTATACACTCTCGCTTTGCCTGTGTGTGTTTCCTCTGGGTGCTCCAGTTTACTCGCACAACCGATAGACCTATTGGTTAGATGCATTGGCCATGCTAAATTCTCCCTCCGTGTCTCCAAACAGGTGCCAGAGTGTGACATCTCGGGGATTTCACAGTAACTTCATTGCAGTGTGAATGTAAGCCTGCTTGTGGCACTAATAAATAAACTTAAACTTAAACCTTCAAATAGTCTCCTACCCTGAAAGATCCCATACCCCGATACAAATTCTCCAAATAATTCCCACTTCAAGAGCAGGGCTTAGTTTTATGACGGTTAATCTTTCTGCCTGCAGAGAACTCAGAGAGAAGATTCAACCTGAAATCCTGGAGCTGGTCAAACAGCAGCGGCTGAACCGGCTTTGCGAAGGAACCTGCTTCAGGAAGATCAGCAGCCGCCGGCGACAAGGTACTGAGCGCACAGATTCACTCAAACCCTCAACCCTAGCAGGCGAATCACTTTTAATTATAGAGACATATTGGAAATGTGAAGCCTGTCTATTGGCATCACAATTAAATAGATCATTCCTCATGTCAAGTGTCAGAGTAGTTGAGCTGTCAATAGATGATGGAATGTTTTGAGTCATTATTAATTCATACATTTTCAATAAGATCCTTCTGTGTTATGCAACATAGAACGATATGCACTGCCTTAGTTTTCAGCACTATATCATTTTTAATTTGTTCTCAGGCAATGGGTGACTTTGGCAAGGTCAGTATTTATTGCCCATTCCTCATTTCTCTGAGAAGCTGTTAGGGTTTGAGGGTGGAGGTGAGGAGGAGATGGAGGGGGGGTGGGGTTGGGGATGGGGTGGAGTGGGGGTTGCGGGAAGAGGGTGAGGGGATTTGGGGTAGGTGGTGGGGGGGGGGTTTTGGTGGTGGGGAGAGCACTGCAGAGTTTATGATGATAGTACTGCCTCAGTGAGGCTAATTTGAGAGTGATGCTGTTTCCAACATTAAATGTTTATAGGCAGTCAAAATGCTTGTGAACAGACCACATTCGCTTTTATTGCACACCTATTAAACTTTGATTTTGTAGAAATTGTAGAAGCATTTCATAGAATTCCTACGGTGCTGAAAGAGGCTATTTGACCCATTGGGTCTGCATTAACTCTCCGAAACAGCATCCCACCACCCCCCCGCTGCCTTACCCTGTAACCCTGTGCATTTGGCAAGGTAAATGCACTTAAACCTACAAATCTTTAGACACTAAGGGGTAATTTAGCATGACCAATCACATAACCTGCTCACCTTTGATGGTGGAAGGAAACTGGAGCACCTGGAGAAAACCCACGCAGACACGGAGAGAATGTGCAAACTCCACATGGACAATCACCCGAGGCCGGAATCAAACCCAGCTCCCAGATACTGTGAGGCAGCAGTGCTAACCATTATGCCATGCCATATCTCCCGAAGGCAAGGGCTGCTGGTCAGTTCTTTAAAAGCAAAGGTACATTAATTCAATAGCAACAGGCCAAGAACAAGGTGCACGTGTGTAGTATCTTTAACAAAATGGAATGTCCCAAGCTCCTTTTGGAGGTATATTCAAACTAAAAACCAAAATTTCTTCCAGGAGGGGTGGGGAGGGGGAGGGGGGAGTGAAGGGAGGGAAGCAGATCAGATGGCTCCCTAGTGGGGGCTGGGGGGGTGGGGGGGAGTGGTGGGAGATGGGTCAGTTGGCTCTTTGGTGGGGCAGAGGGAGGGAGGTGGGTCAGTTGGCTCCCTGGTGGAGTGGGGGAGGAGGCAGATTGCTCTCTAGTGGGGAGGGCAGTGGAGCACAAGGGTCCTCTGTCACTCTGTGTGCGATCAGTAGGGGGGGGAAGGGGGACAGGAGTGACCCAAACCAGGAATTGAGCCTCAGTCCCTGATGCTATGAGGTAGCAATGCTAACTACTGTGCCACCGTGCCACCCCTTTGGATCCAGTGTTTGAAGGTGAGAATCAAAATCATCGGTGATATGTTGCAAGTCAGTGAGTTCCAGTTTCCAATAAACTTCAGAACTTTCTTTGAGCAGTGAGGAATTCTTGGTGCATTTGTTGACAATTCTACATTCTCCTCTTGGTTTTACTGGGTCTTGCATCGAGAAAATACAATAAAAAGCTGATGTCATCAGCAAAACAGAACAAATTTGCTCACTTTTATTTTACTCATACTAAAATTGGAATATATAGGTTATCCTTCCATCCTACAGAAGGAGATCATTCAGCTCATCAAGTCTACACCAACTCTCTGAAGAGCATTTTACTCAAGCTTACCTCCTGCCCTATCTCCATAACCCCATGTATTTACTCTGCTAATTACCCTAACCCATATATCTTTGGATACTAAGGGGCAATTTAGCATGGTCAATCCACCTAACCTGCACATCTTTGGACTGTGGGAGGAAACCGAAGCATCCAGAGGAAACCACATAGACATGGGGAATATGTGCAAACTCCACAAAAACAGTCACGCAAAGCTGGAATTAAACCATGTCCCTGGCGCTGTGAGGCAGCAGTGCTAACCACTGTGCCATCCTTCACGTTTATGACAAGATAGATGGAAGCCACACAGTCTCTTTCTCATGATCAGTTCAGACTTTGCATTGTATTTATACTATATCTCTGTATTGAAAGGTCATGGGACATTTTATTACATTGAAGGTCCCATACAAGTGCCAGTTTTAGTTTTATTTTGATTGTAAACGATATACATGGTTCAATATACGTGTTATAGACTGATATGGAAATGCCAGCGTTGGACTGAGGTAAAATACAGAGAAATCCTACAACACGAGTTTAAAGTCCAAACAGGTTTATGTATAGCAAACGCTGCAGGCTGTCCCGAAAGCTTTCATCATGTTATAGACTGACAGGGTAGTAACTTTCCAGAGTGGCTTTTGGCTGACTTCAACGTCTGAGTGAGTGATACCAGTCTTTGGATGGATTGCTCTAGCTCTCCCTTATTTTTCATGCACCAATTCCAGAGTGAAATGAGGTCCACAGATGGTTGGGCTGACATATTCTCCCCTTAGGCAGTGCCAGGTGGCAAGGGTATTCCAATGAAAAGGGGAAATCAGATTCCCTTAGTTTCTGTTGTTTCAGCCTCAATACATCCGTCATTAATTTGACCAGGACCAAAGTGGTATCTGTATCAGTTCTGCTTTGTTAAAAATGATCTGCTTTGCATAGATTTTAAAATCAAAGCAATGTATTTGTAAATCTTTGTTGGAAATGACAGCATGATTCATTTTACAGACAAATTCTGGTATTGCCGTCTTTCACCCAACCACAAAGTCCTGCACTACGGAGACCAGGAGGAGAGCCCTCAGGGCGAGGTGCCACATGAATCTTTGCAGGATAAGTGTAAGTGCTGCCTGTACCAGAATGACCGTAACTATTTACACAGCGCCTTACAGATTGCATGCTCTTCAATCCATGCAGTATTCTTTCTGTAGACAATGCTGTCAGGGCTGAATGTTCTTTCACTAGATGATTGCATTACAGCACAGAAATAATCTGGCAGCACAAGGAATCTCCTCCCCCAATCCTCCAGTATTTGTGAAGTATGGGGACACTGCATTAACATAGCAGTGTAGCAATATGATTGACCTTGTGTCACAGAACTGATGTTACACATGAATTAATGTACAATTGAATCAAACTTCTAAAAATTAGGTGTACATGACCAGTTTCTGAAACATGTGTAAACTGCTTTTAATGGCAAATTTAATCCATTGTTTATTTTTCTAGAGCAACTTTGATCAGGGAAAATCTAAGAATATAAGAACATAAGAATTAGGAGCAGGAATAGGCCATCTGGCCTCTCGAGCCTACTCGACCAATCAATAAGATCAATAAAAGTGCATGATCTTTTCGTGGACTCAGCTCCACTCACCCGCCTGCTCACTGTATTCCTTAATTCCTTTACTATTCAAATATTTATCTGTCTTTGCCTTAAAAACATTCAGTGAGGTAGCCTCAGCCGCTTCACTGGGCAGGGAATTCCACAGATTCACAACCCTTTGGGTAAAGAAATCATATGTAAAAGAATCTACTACACACTTTTATTCATAGCACTAACATCTTTACCACTTTAAATTATAGACTGTGCACACTTAGTTGAAAGTTTAAAGTTTATTTATTAGTGTCACAAGTGTGCGTACATTAACACTAATGATGTTACTGTGAAAATTCCCTAGTTGCTACACTTCGGCAGCTGTTTGGGTACACTGAGGGAGAATTTAGCATGGCCAATGTACTTAACCAGCACATCTTTCAGAAACCGCCAGGTACACTTAATTGGTGAGGCTAAGAACATTCATGAAAGGGAGAAAATTTACCTTATCCTTTTTAAACTGCTTTATTGTCACAAATTTTGACTCAAAAGCTAATGCTTAGAACAATACTTCTCTGTTACAATATTTTACTGTAACTATGCGCATAGGATTAGATAAAGTAAGGTGGAAAGAGGCTTGAGTGGAGCATGAACTCCCACACAGACCTGTTCAGTCAAATAGCCTGTTGGTGTGCTGTAAATGTTAGATAATTTAAATGTATCATGGTGACAGGAGCAGCAACTATGTATTGAGAGTTTTTTCTGTTTTTTTTAACAGTACCGGTGGCTGATATTAAAGCTATTGTAACTGGAAAAGATTGTCCACACATGAAGGAAAAGGGTGCACTTAAACAAAATAAGGTAACTATTCGCTGTGAATGTCCAAACAATTTCTCCTTAATGCCAAGATAGACTTTTTGAACTGTGGTAGTATTAAATAAAGTTAAGAAAATACGTGTGGATTAGAACAGGAAAGTGAATATATTTCTTTTGAATGAGATATTAAACTAAGGCCTCACTCGCCCTCCCAGGGAGGTATAAAAAATCCTACTCTGCTATTTGATAAAGAGCAGGTGAGTTCTGGGATTTCTTGGCCAGCATTTATTTCCTTAGCTAAGATCCAAAACACTTTGGGCTGTAACTTTCAAATTCCAGGGTGTGGTACGGGGGGGGTACTCCAGACTTGCACTGGGGAATTCCCTTCACAGTTCCCAGGTAATGTTTGCACAGCAGTTGCCCGGATGTGCAGATTTCCCTTCTGTAATTGCTCTGATGTGGGAAGCAGCTGAAAATGTGATTTAAATCACAACCTTCAGATCGTTTCAACTGTGTTACATCAATGTTTACTCAGAGAAAATTAAGACTAAAACCGCTTCTATTTTCTGGATAACTATTGTACAGGCCAGGGGGGCTGACATCACAACCACATCTACTTTTCCCCACAGTCTTACCCTACCCATCCAAAACCCAAATGGTCTTCCCTGCCACCACATGGGACTCCCAAAATCCCCAACAGGAATTCCCCAATCCATGACATTCTCAAAACCCCATGTGGAGTCCTCTATCCATTTCCCCACCAGGGTCAATTGTCAACCCCCCCACCCTCAACCCCCCACCCCACTCCATTGCTGAGACCCAACAACCTCTCAATACATTAAAGGACAACAGAAACCAGTCCCACAATAAATATTTTAATTTCCAAATACAAATCTGAAGCTTGACTATTGCCTGACCTCTCCCAATCTCTGATTTCTACCAATTTCTTCCTGACCTCTATTTCTCCAATATCTGATCATCCTGACCACTCCCCTAACCTCTAAGCCACCCGCCTGTCTCTGATCCCTTTGACCATACATCCCCTATTAACTGTTAATATATAGTTGTTAATGGGATTTCAGTGTGAGCACATTAACAGCTGTTTCCTACTTTACAACTGTTACCAGACTTCAAAAGTGTTTAACTTCAAAGTTCCCATTTTAGAAGTCAAGGTGTGGTCAAAGGTGCTATATAAATGCAAGCCTTTCTTTCCTTAGTTTTTGGCTTCCAGTGCATCCAACAGAGGAAGGCCTATCTGCTCTGATGAAGAGTCATCCAGACTCAAATGCTGGCTCTATTCTCTTTCCACAGATGTTGTCAGATTTGCTGAGATTTTTCTGTTTTTGTTTCGGATTCCAGCATCCACAGTATTTTGCCTTTAACTTATCTTTCTCTTGTTCTCTCAAACCTGAAGATGGTACATTTTGTTTTCCTGTCTAAGTGGTTACAACTCCTGATGTAGTGATTGATTACTTAGGGATATTCGACATAGAATAAGGCCATTCTGCTCAGCCACTCTGTGCTGGCATTGCATGCCCCATTCAAACCTCTTCCAATTTTTCCTCATCTCAATTATGCCTACTCATCAAATGTATCTTAACTTCTCCATGATAGCATGTCTACTGTTAATGTCAATTTCCCCCTGAAGTAGGGAATTTCCACATTTTGGATAAAGAGATTTCTTCTGAAGTCCTAATGGATTTCTCGGTGACTATCTGATCAGTGAGATTCTATTTTCAATGACACGCTGGAATTTATACAGATGCTTCGTGAACCTTTTTCTCTTATTCAATGCATGCCATAGATCAGTGGCTTGGTACTGCATTATTTTACATTCTTTCATAAAAATATTTCACAAACTAAAGAGGAAGAAGGGAGTGGGAAGATGTTTTGCCCAACACTTTTTGATTTGTTTTGTCCTTGGGTTTCTGATGGCAGATTTACATAGATTGATGCACTGCGGCTTTGCCCATGAGAACCTATGGCAGCACAAGAGCAGTAGAAACAAGGTAGAACTTACTGCTCCTCTGCTAAGTGCATATAATTAGGCTTCTGTGCTCATTTGTAGAGATCGAAGAAGAATTACGTGCAAAAATTATGTTGAGTGGCATCCTTATTTATCTGACTATCATTCCCAGTATCTCTGTATTGGAATTCCTTCATTGCAGTCATCCTAGTGAAATGAAAATAATTGACTTAGACTGCAGCAATTTATCCAGCAATTTTGAGCAGAACACAGGCGCACAGCTCAAGTTATCCAAAATTAAGTCCAAATGCATTGTTAAAGAAGCGATAATTTGCTTTTAAACAACATCTTTCAGAATCTCAGATCATCCAAGGTGTCTACAGTCAGTAAAGTATAGCAACCAAATACATTTGCACATATAGTGATGTGTTCATGAGGAGATCATTTGTTTTAGTGATGTGTATTGTGTGCTATCTATTGGTCAGCACACCAGAAAGAAGGCCATTTCCCTTCGAAATACTATCACGGGATATTTTACTTCTGTGTGGAAGGTTCGATAGGACTTCAGTTTAATGTCTCGTTCAAAATTATTCTGTTCTGGACTGGCATTCTCATCCTAGGTTATGTGCTCGTTGTCTCAGCAGTGGGATTTGAAGCCACCACTTGCTGAGTCCAAGGACAGTGCTGTAATTAAGTCACCATTCAATATAAAGGTCTGCACGCCACCACGAAAGGAAGTCCACATATGTAAATTGAGGAACCTGATCACATCAAACGCAGATGATGTTTGCTGACGATTCTTTCAGCTGGGAAACAAGACCCTCCTTTATATCAGCTGACTCAAGAACGGGTCTGCAATTGAATTGTACCGCCATATTTCTTAATTTTGGGGAAACCTTAATGTTACATGCTAGGCAGCAAACTTACGGAATTGGGTGGAACGCTGATTTTATATACTTATAAAATCATAGAACCCCTACAGAAGAAGGTCAGTTAGCCCATTGAATCTGCACTGACAACAATCCCATCCAGGCTCTTTGCCCACATATTTACCCTGCTAATCCCCCTGACATTAAGAAGCATTTTAGCATAGCCAATCAACCTAATCCATACACCTTTGGACTGTGGGAGGAAACTGGAGCACCTGGAGGAAACCCACACAGACACGGGGAGAATGTGCAGTCTCCACGCATCACTCAAGGCTAGAATTGGTCCCTGCTGCTGTAAGGCAGCAGCGCTAACCATGTGCTACTGTGCCACCCTAATACTTTCCAACCAATATTTATTTCAATGGGGTGTAAAATCAGGCAGCTTGTAAAATCAGCATTGTGCCTGTTAAAATGAAGGAGAATAGATAGCACCATTTTTGTTTCAGCTGACACTGATGTAGGAAGGGGAGAAAAGACTTTGAAAACAGAGGAGGAAAACAACTGCGAACATTCTGTTCCATCATATTTTGAGTAAAATAATGTGTTACTAAACCAAACCCCTACATTCTTCTTTCCTGCTACGTTCCAGAATTTTAGTTAATTCCTTACCTTGAATTAGATAGTGAGGAATGTCCATGGTAACAGTAATAGTGATCCAGTGGTCTGGATTGAATCCCATGCACGGGTCTGTGCTATCTGTATCTTCTGTCACCCGCATTCCTTCATTATAACTCCCTGGCTGTTAAATAAAGGAAGAAATGTACTCACTTGATTCAGTGTGAAAGCTGCCGTGTTGGATTCTTCCTCCAAAGGTGATGAATCCCAAACTGAGATTGTGCTGTCACGCTGAGTGCAAACAGGGGGATTGGAATGGAACTCCTTTGAATGTGTAGAGAATGCACATGAACAGCCACAGCTTAGAGAACAACACCTCTTGAATACTAAAGAGATGAAAGGATGTTGCAACTTATTGAGACCAATGCTCGTTGACAGGATTCATTTGAAAGGTGAAGCGAGAATTGGATACAGTATAGCACTATAGTAAATCTAGAGACCATCCAGACTAACCATCCAGAAATTAAAATTCCTTTCGGGCAATTTGAGAATTTGGATGTAAAATATTTGTATCGGTCAAAGTGATCAGAAAGCTGTTAGCCTGTAGAAGCCCAACCATTTCACTGATGTCCTTTGGGGAAAGAATCCTGCCTCCATGTGATTCCTGTCACACACCAATGTGGGTACCTCTTAAACTGCCCTCTGAGGTGGCCGAGGAACCTACTTAGTCAGGCCAACTAAGGAGGGACAATAAAGGCAGCCGAGTGGTGGGCACATTCCAAAGTTAATTAAGGGGAGAGAATTATAGCAAATACACCAAGGCAGATAAAGTCTCTGTTACGAATGGTGGAATGACTGGAAACAAATGCATAGAAGTCCCAAATAAGCAGACCAGTGGGTTTGGGGGAGGTAATACAGATTTGGTCTCTGTTTGGTCAACTGATTTTTCCCCCAGTTCATTCTTTTCCCTCAATAGCTCTTGTTTCTTTTTGATTTTTGTGCTCATTCCGGAATTTTACGTGGCTGCAGCTGGTTATAGAGCTGGTGGGTAGAAGGTGGGTGTTGTTTCATTGCAACACTCCAGTCATCATGCAAATAAGGCAGGTTGAATAGAACAGCTGGTCTTTTCCTTCTTATCATTCTTGTCCTTTTGTATAAGACATGGAGATACTCAAAGGTGAAGAAGTATGGAGATCCAGGGAGTCCTCACGGGTGAGGTAGGGGTGGTGGTGAGTGAGACTAAATGCAGGCCAGGAGATTGGCTATTGAGTTTCTGACAAGTTAGGATTTTGTTCGGTGTAAGGGGCAAAATAAACAAAACATTATCCCGGGAGTTGCAGACCTGTTAAGTGTGATTGATATGACAGCTGTATCTCACTGCTAATGGTTTTCTCCCCAGTGCATACATAGTGCTAGGATAGAGGTAATCTACGTAATGAAGATGGGGTGGGGGGGGGCGGCGGTGGGGGGGGGGGTGCAGAATGGCACAGTGGTTGGGATGCTACATGGTTAGCACTGTTGCTTCACAGCACCAGGAACCCGAGTTCAATACTGGCCTCGGGCGACTGTGTGGAGTTCACACATTCTCTTCATGGGCTCTTCATGGGTTTCCTCCGGGTGCTCTGGTTTCCTCCCACGCACCAAAGATCTGCAATTTAGGTTGATTGGCCATGCTAAATTGCCCCTTAGTGTCAGAGGGACTAACAGGGGAAGTATATAGGGCTACAGGGACAGGGCATAGGTGGGATTCTTGTCAGTGCAAGCTCAATGTACGGAATGACTTCTTTCTCACTGTAGGGTTCTATGATATACTTCTATCCTATTTGCAGAGATAATAGGAAGTGCAAGAAAGGATTAAAGAAGGTAGAATTTTTATACACTTCTTTTCATCAAGAGATAACTACAATTGGCCACAAATGATTCTCCTTAAATCACTTACAAAAATAACAAGTTTAAAGCAGTCACTTTGAAGATTCTATATATTAAAAATAACTTTTGCTGGAGTTGAGCATCAAACTCGAAGAGGAGGGCAGGAGGAGGGTGGTGGGTGATAGGGCGTGATGGAAAGGATCCATCTGATTTCAATCAAACCTCTTCACTATTGAAATATTGGTGCTGACAACAACTGACTGAGGCAGTAATCACTTCTAACATTGACTCATCAGCAAAAACAAAAGAAACTCGCCACTTCTCCAAACCAATATAACACATCTGAACACGTTAAAATAAGCACAGGAGACCAGCTCCATTCAACTGCTGGTAAAAGATGTGTAGGTCCGCTTTGTATATTTGTAACATTGTATATTGGCAATATTACGGTTGGATAGAGCTGCATCCAAAGTGCTGCCCACTCCGTGCCCATTGCAACCTCTCTGACCCCAGCCTGTTTTCAATCTCTTCACTGCATTTAAGTGCTCCCCGAGAGGTTTGATGGGCTACAAGCGAGACCGCAGGATGGTTATCACTTAAATAACACATGGATCTGTGAGAAAATTAGTATTGTATTAATGTGGCCACTCACTTCAGCATTTCTGGTCAGCATGCACAATATGTTTAAAATGCTGCTAAGTAATTTTGGTATTTATTCTCTAAGCGAGGAATTTTTTTTTGATTGCCTCAACTTATCTTGACATCAAAAAAGAAAGCAGTTTTGGTGGTTGTACATGGAAACATAGAAACTGGAAGCATGATTAGGCCTCTTGGCCTTTCGAGCATCCTCCACCATTCATTATGATCATGACTGATCATTAAATTCAATTTCCTCATCCCTCCCTTCCCCTCATATCCCTTGATCCCTTTAGCCCCAAGAGCTGGATCTAATTTCTTCTACGTGGAATCGTCGAGCAGAAGTTCCGCACGCATGAGGATGGTCTCAACTGGGATCATGGTTTCATGTCACATTACATGTAATTCCCACCATTTGGCCTGGGCTTGCAAAATCCTACCAACTGTCTTGGCTTGGGACAATTCACATCTCTTTAACCTGTGATTATCCCTCTCTCCACTCACATTGCCTGTAAAGATTTGACTACCTGTAAAGATTTACATTCCAACCATTATCTTGCAGTTGAGTCTCTGTCTACATATGCCGTGTTTATGAACCCACCTCTCCACTCACCTGATGAAGGAGCAGCGCTCCAAAAGCTCGTGATACCAAATAAATCTGTTGGACTTTAACCTGATGTAGTGAGACTTCTTACTATACCCACCCCAGTCTAACGCTGGCATCACCATGTCATTATTTCTTCTTGAAATCAGACAACCTTTTGGCCTCAACCATTTTCTGTGGTAATGAATTCCACACAATCATCATCTTCTGGATGAAGAAATTTCTCCTCAGCTCAGTTCCCTTATCCTCAAACTATGACTGCGAGTTCTGGACTCCTCCACCATTTGGAACATTTTTTCTGAATCTACCCTGCTATGAGATCCCCTCTTACTTTTCTAAATTCCAGTGAATATAAGCCTAACCGACTTGTTTTTTCCTCAAATGACAGACCTGCCATCCTAGAAATAGCAAGGACATCCTTCCTCAGATAAAGATAGCAAAACTGAACATAGTATTTCAGGTGTGATCTCATCAATGCCCTATATAATTGCAGCAAAACATTCCAACTCCTATACTCAAATCCTGTCGCTATGAAAGGCAACATACCGTTTGCCTTTTCTCATTCATTTCTGGGATATGGGCATCTCTAACAAGGCCAACATTTATCACCTAACCTGAGAATCCATCAAGGCTGAACATAAGAAATAGGAGCAGGAGTAGGCCATACAGCCCCTCGAGACTGCCCCGCCATTCAATAAGATCATGGCTGATCTGCAGTGGTTCAGTACCACTTTCCCGCTTTTTCCCCGTAACCCTTGATTCCCTCAGGCTGCCTACATTCACCTCTGTAGTGTTACCTATGTCCACTATCGCTTCAATTGGCTGCTGAAGTTCACTGATGCTTTTGTTAACTCTAGACTCGTCATTCCACAAAACATTCTCCTTTAAATTAAGTCTATCCGAGCACGCACCAAGTTCCATTCATTAATTTGCTTCTGGTTTGCCAATACATCAAATTTAGAGTTTTCATCCTTGTTTCCAAGTGTGTCCAAGGCCTTCTGCAGCTCTCTGCAACCCTCTAAGCTCTTTGTCTCCTCCAGTTCTGACCTTTAGTGCATTTCATTGTTCTACAATACATAGCTCTGTAATTTCCTCTCTAAACATCTCTGTGATTCCAGCTCTCTCTCTTTCCCTTCCTTAGAGATGTTTTTTAAATCTTAGCTTTTTGATAAAGCTTCTGTGAAGCAGCATTGGAACATTTAATTGTGATTCAGTCGCTGAGGAAAAGCAAGTTGTTGTTGTTGAATTTGACATTCACAAAACACATTTTGTGAAGCACCAGTGATTTGGACATGAGCTGATGTGATAGGATGACTTCTTCCCTTGGACATAATGCCCTTTATCTGACTGATTGTTCTGGTCTCCACAGGAGGTGTTAGAGCTCGCCTTCTCTATATTGTACGACCCAGATGATTCTTTGAATTTCATTGCTCCTGACAAGCATGAAGTAAGTGCAACACCTCCCTTCCATTAATGTTATTTTTAAAGTGCTTTGTCAATGCTTTTATACTTGATGCGGAAACTGTTGCAAGCTTTGAAGCATTGTCCATTAATATATTATTTAATGGGACTTTACAAAAAAAATGAGAGTTTTTGAGTGAGAAACTGGCAATGACAATTTCTTTAAAGTGCAATAAAATAAAGTCAATGCTTTTTAGAGTTATTGTGTTCAGTATTTTCCTTTTAGACATTATTTATAAATAAGATAATTGTTATTTTAGTACATTTGTTTCATATTCTTTTTTGATATGTTTATTGAAAATGTTCATATATTTTACATAGCAAACAAACACAGATATACACAGTGCTCTCATGTCATCCCAACGTGAGATTGTAATTTATATCAATGTCAGGCACTGTTGTTATTGAGTAGGTTATGCTAAAAGAAAACCAACAAAAAGGCAATCCAGACCTTGATAATTCACAATACTAGCTTCTGTATTGCTATCCTCATTTGTGCTTCTTGTCAATATTCAACCCTTGTCTGCATGGGAGACCAGATGTGTTAAGAATGGCCTTCTCAATTGAAAAGAATATCTTTCCCTTTTCCTCATTTAACAGTTTTCCCTCCAGGTCTACTTTGGCTAGTGCCCTCCACATTAGGGTAAATCATAGTTAAAACACATGCCATAACTCTAAGTAGCACTGCTCGGCAATCACTCAAAGTCTTGTCATGATCCTGCTGAAGGCATGGATTAATCCTATGCAGCATGCAAAGTGCCAGACCTTGCAAACATTGAAAACTCAAGTTATTAAGTTTGAGAGTGAATCTCTCTCATCTAAAACATGAATTTTAAAAGCCATAGGCATGGAGGAGCAGCTGGCTAAGTTAATTAGGTGAATAGAATGAAAGGGAAATATTTATAGGATCAAGAGAAACCAGTGTGTAACATTTGAAAAAATAATTCAAAATGTTCAACAATAATACATTCCATTAAAAAACAAAAACTCAGTGTAATGATTCAGGAAGCCCAACTGGAAAGGAACATAGTTTATTCCAGAATGCAAAGTGGTGTACCCAACCTGAATCTGTGACTGGGACTACAGTTCAGCAGGCCCAGTCCTGGGCCTCCCTTATAAAAGGCTCAGTTAATGAGTTCCAGCTGGGCTTGGAAGATTTAGAGATAATGTATTAGAACATACGGAGAATTGGTTAATGGATTAGAAACATGAATAGGGATAAATGGGGCATTTTCAGGTTATCAGGTTGATAGGGGGTCAGTCATTTAAGGTTGAAATGAGGAGACATTTCTTCAGTCAGACAGTTGTGCATCTTTGGAATTCTCTACCCCAGAGGATTGAGTGCAGATGCTCCATCACTGAGTATATTCATATGGATAGATTATTGGTCTCTCACTGAAACAAAGAAATAGGGGCAGTGGCCAGGAAATTGAGGTTGAGGTAGAAAATCAGCTGTGGTGATATAAAATGGTGGTGCGACCTATATCTGCTACTCATTTCTCATGCAGCAAAGTTCAACCAGTGACCAAGGCAAGTCTTAGGGCTGTCTTAGGGCTGAACAGCTTTTTCCCGAGGTGTAAAGAGGGATGTAAACTGATTAGGTGTAAGAGCAATAGGCCCAATGTAAAAATTACCTGGGGAATCACAAGAGAAGCATTTTTTTATATTATTCATTCATGGGACATGGCCAATATTTATTGCCCATCCTTAGTCTCCCTGAATTGAGTGTCTCACTTGGCCATTTCAGAGGGCAATTGAGAGTCAATCTCATTGCTGTGGCTCTGGAATCAGATATAGCCTAGACCAGCTAAGGACAGCAGATTCCCTTCCCTAAAATATGTTAGTGAACCAAATGAGTTTTTCCAACAATTGGCAATTGTTACACAGTGATCAGTGGATTCTTAATTCCAGATATCTTTTATTGAATCCAAATTCCACCATCTGCTGTGATGGGATTTGAACACGGATCCGAGAACATTAGCTGAGCTTCTAGATTAATAGTCTAGCAATAATACCATTAGGCCATCACCTCCCCATTATTGTACACAAGGCATGTTAAATATTGCTTTGCAATTAGGGTCTGTTTAGGATTCTCTAACTTGTCTGGTCCTTCGCAATGCCTTGTGAAAGGTGTATGTCTACTTTACAAGAACCTTGACCATAGTTTACCTTATAAGCAGTTTTTTTTGCATAAACTAAACGGCACATACATTATCTTTATGCATTTATTTAAACATCTGAGCTCCGATGCCTAAAATCAATGCAATTCAACATAGCAAATGGCAGGACATTAATTTTAAATAACCAAGCTTAACACTGCAGCAAAACAGAAACAGCAGGTTATAGAGTGAAATAGATCTACAGTCACAATTTTCCTTTGAATAGATCAAGCTGTTGAGTAGGGTATGTTGCATTGGGAATAATGCTCATCTTCAATTGAATTCAGAAGAACAGTATCATAAGGACACTTCTGCGTTTCAAAGCACACCTGCAACATGATGCGATTAACTCTGAAATCCTTTTTCATGTCTCTTGATTTTTGTTTTTGTTAAAACACAGTCTTTAGTCAGCGAGCGCGAATGATATCATGGGATACTGAATTTAGCAGTGCGAGAAAGCCAAGCTAGCCCCCATAGATGTGTCACGAACTCAGAATGTATTAGTAATCTCAGCATGTCATTTGCAAGTGTTAGTTCACCTCCCTCATACTATCAGCCTCCCAGATACCAGTATCCGTACAGATATCATTATCATTTAAAATATTGTTAATATCCCAAACAAAGGAGGTGCCGACAGATGTTGAAGTTTCATTTCACAAGTAGTGCAATACATGGAAAGTCATTTTAACCCCCATAATGATGGATTGCTATTGAGTGGGAAGTAAAACTTTTTATAAATCTCAAACCCACTCCACCCTAACTCCAACAATCCACTTCTTTTTTTCGTAGAATCCCTACAGTGCATGCCATTTGGCCCTTCGAGCTGGCACTGACAACAATCCCACCCAGCCCCTTTTATGTATTTACCCTACCAATCTCCCTAATCTACACATCTTGTGACACTAAAGGGCAATTTAGCATAGCCAATCAAACTAACGCGCACATCTTTGTGACTGTGAGAGGAAAGGAGGGCACTCAGTGGAAACCCATGCAGACATGGGAAGAACATGCACACTCCATATAAACAGTCACCCGAGGCCAGAATTGAACCCTGGTGCTGTGAGGCAGCAGTGCTAATCACGGTGCCACTGTGCTACCCGATAATTTATTAATTGGAGGTTGGACAGAGGTTGGGCAGTGAAATAGGATTACACTGGAGATATGGCCCCCACCAAAACTGAAAATCCCACCCATCATCATTAATAAATCCAATAAAAAATTCAGGACAAACATCTTCACCTAGCATAATTTAAAATGGAACTCGCTACCACATGGAGTGGTTGAGAAGAATAGCTTAGAATCTAAGCCTTAAGAAGAAACTAGGTAAATAGTTGAGAGAGGAAGAAATAAAAAGACATGTAAATAAAGTGAGGTGAAGGAGAATGGTGAGGGGAGGCTCATGTGGAGCACAAATACCAGCACAGACCAGTTGAGCTAAATGGTCTGCCTCTGTGCTGTAAATTCTTTGTAAACTTTTTTTGTAGTTATCTGAATTCCCCTGATATGAAGATGCCAGCATTGGACTGGGGTGGGCACAGTAAGAAGTCTTACAACACCAGGTTAAAGTCTAACAGGTTTATTTGGGATCACAAGCTTTTGGATCACTGCTCCTTCATCAGGTGAGTGATGAAAGAACAGTGCTCCAAAAGCTCATGATTCCAAATAAACTTGTTGAACTTTAACCTGGTGTTATGAGACTTCTTACTGTTTCCCTGAATGATACAGCACTTTTAATAAAGAATGACACTTTATTAATCAGCAAAAGCTAAAATTTGAAATACTGAATAACTCTTCTGCACAGTCAATGGAGGTGTTTAGAATTGTATTGTATTGTGAATACTCAGTGACGCCAGCTAATGATTTAATGAATGCAAAAAGTGAGGTAAGGTAGCAATCTTGTGAATTGGGTAACTGTCTTAGCGTAGATTCTTAGAGCCTCTGACAGATTCATATGAACGGTCAGCAAAGAAAAAGCAGAAAGCTTAAACCAATGAATCTGGGTTGTTGAATGGTCTCAAGAGCGTCCCTCCCTTTCTCTTTTCTAGTACTGTGTGTGGACAGATGGGCTGAACGCTCTGCTCGGGAAGGAGATGATAAGCGAGCTGACCAAGAATGACCTCGACACACTCCTCAGCATGGAGATGAAGCTTCGCCTTCTTGACCTAGAGAATATTCAAATTCCAGAAGCCCCACCTCCCATTCCCAAAGAGCCAAGTAACTACGACTTTGTTTATGACTGTAACTAAATGGAATAAAGCTGAGAATAAACCGGAAGCAGCAGTAACTCAAGCTGCCTGCTTCCCTTCTTGTTCTCTGTATCTGCTGCCAATGTACCTTCCTGCTACTCTCTGGCCTCTACTAATCTTTACTAGACCAAATTGTTTTCTGATTTCTTGGGCATTACTTTATTACTTTGTGAAAAAACGTCTTGTGTGTCCATATCATTGAAAGCAATGTTGTGGCCACAATGTTTACCTCTACTGGGAGCTGGACCATTTCTTCGACTTCTCATGGTTGATATGACTGGTCAGAAATCATGGCTGGAATTCTCCGGCTGTTCACACCAGTGGGATTCTCCGATCCTGCCAGGAGCATACCCCTGCCGGTTGGTTTCCTGCTGGCATGGGGGCCCGTCAATGGGAATTCCCATTGATCTGCCACTAGCAAACAATGCACCACCTCCCCCATGTATGTGTGTGTGTGTGTGTGTGTGTATGTCTGTGTGCATGCGTGTGTGCATGTGTGTATACACATGCACGTGTGTCAAATTAATGATTAGAAAATTAGATTTTGTCAATTCAAGAAACCAGAAATCAATTTGTTCTTGAGCTATTAATATCTCAAATTGCATTCCCTTTAAGGTCTGACCCTCCAGCCACATACTTTGCTCAATAGATAAAGCATACATCATGATGCCAGTAATCTCAAAACTCATCAATGTATCTCATACTTAAGAGGAAAGAATGCATCTCTATCAAACTAAACATATGGTCATAGCTTTGACTCTATGTAGAGTAAGATGCCTATATTGCATTAGTGGTGATTTGTGAGATATACCAAACAGTCAGTATTATGTCAATGTTATATCATTATGATGTTAGAGAAGAATTTACCAGGAAACATTTTATATATGTAAAAAAAAGTTTTACCATTTTTGGCTTCTTACGTATATATTTAATGGAATATGCACGTCTGTGTGTTGTGAAAATGTTCCTTTATAACATTGAAGTATCTTGAGTAAATGTCCTTGAAATTATGCAGTTTACAATAAAATAAGATTTATTACCAGAGCATGGATTTATTCTCTCTTGTCACAAGAAGGTTTGAATTTACAAGGATATTACTTGTACAGCAGTTTGTTGTTTTGGAAATACAAGGTAGATTTTATATTTCGGGTTGAGAGATTTTTTTTCCCAATCAGAATCACATCAGGCCCCACAGGATTTTTCGTCCATCTATTTTAATTTATTATATCTACTTTCAGTGGTTAAAATGGTATGTTGTTGTCTGGTTTCTACACACCATCAGTGGTAAAATCATCAGCCATCCATTTTTCAGGAAGCCCCAAAATGCCAGATAAAAAACACATGCTGCCAGCCATAGTGGATAGAGATAAGTGAATGAAGGGTCTTGTACCCATGTCAGAGGCTGATATTGGGCTTTTGAATATACGAATAAGGAATTTGATGCCTGCAAGATTAGTTTGCCCTGAGATAGCCATTGCCATCACAGGCAGTACACAAGGACACCTATCCCACAGAGTGGTACATAAACAAAGACAAGTTATTTGTCTCTGAACGTGAAACTGCAGAAGACAAAAAAGTTCCAACTGATCCCACGTGAAACAACCCTTTTGACTACTGCTACTACCTTCTCCCCTTCTTTACCCCATAAGTTCCAAGATTCCTGCAATTTTTCCTTTATGCATGAAATTCCCTTCTGAAAGTATACATTGATTCTGCTTTATTTACTCTGTTTTTACTGGTAATGCTTTAGAAATCACAATAACTAAGGATTGTCAGAGGATACAGCAAGATATAGATAGATTGGAGACATGGGCACGAAAATGGCTGATGGATTTAATCCAGACAAATGCAAGGTGATACATTCTGAAGGATCAAATTTAGGTATGAATTATACTGCAAATAGCAGAACCCTTAGAAACATTAACATACAGAGGGATCTGGGCATGCAGATCAACAGTTCCCTAAACATGATAATACAAGTGGCCAAGATGATTAAGAAGGCATATGACATGCTTGCCTTCATCAGCGGAGGTATTGAGTACAGGAGTTAGGAAATCATGTTGCAGCTATATAAAACCTTGGTTAGGCCGCATTTGGAGTATTGTATGCAGTCTGGTCACTGTATGATCAGAATGTTGCGGAAGCTTTGGAGAGAGTGCAAAGAAGGTTCATCAGGATGTGTTGGCTATGAGGAGAGGTTGAATAAACTAGCATTGTTTTCACTGGAAAGATAATTCTGAGGGGTGTCCTGATAGAGGTCTACAAAATTATGAGAGGCAGGGTGGATAGTCAGAGGCTTTTTCCAAGGGTGAAAATGTCAGTTACAAAATGGCAAGGTTCAAGGTGAGAGGGAGAAGTTTAAGAGAGATGTGCAGGGGAAATCTTTCACACAGAGAATTGTCAGTGCCTGGAATGCATTGTCAGAGGATGTAGTGGAAGGAGACATGTTAGCAATATTTAAGAGGCATCTGGAAGGGTACAGGAATAGGGAAGGAATAGTGGGATACGGACCGAGTAAGGCCAGAAAGTTTTTTTTTAGTTAGGGAATCATGATTGCCACAGACTTGGAGGGTTGAAGAGCCTAAATCTGTGCTGTATTTTTCTTTGTTCTTTGTTCTTGTGGGAGATGGCAGCCTTTGGCCTTGCAGAGGATGGACACAGAAGGATAGACCCAGACACAGAGTATAATGTCATAACTAGGTTAAGGGTTATGGGTCTTAAAGAAAATGAAAGATTTCAAACTAACAACAGATTTATTGAAGGGAATGTTCTCTGTACTGCACAGAGGAAAAACTGGAAGTAAAATAGCAGCATGTGCAACATCCTAATGACATCATCATCAAATCATATGATCAGCTCTTAAAGCAATCTGCAACTATTTAAATATACAACAGCCATCCCCCTTCTGTGGTCATGATAACAAATTACTACAATGTTACAATAACAGACTGGACACAGTATCATTAATCATTATGCAGAGTCAATGAGAAAGTCGATTAAGAGGACATCTGTTCCTCTTTGTTTGTATATGACATTCTGGAATTTGGCTGTTTTTTACCCTAGAAGTATGATTTCAAACTTCAGTAGACACTTCTAGAACATAGAACATAGAACAGGCCCTTCGGCCTTCGATGTTGTGCCGACCAAAATAAAAAGCAATGCCCCTCCAAACTAAACCATTCCCTTCTCTTCCATATACTTATCAATTAACCTCTTAAACGCCACCAAACTTGGCGCATCTACAACAGCTGCAGGCAGGGCATTCCACTCCCTAATCACTCTTTGAGTAAAGAACCTACCTCTGATATCCGTCCTATAACTCATACCCCTTAATTTAAAGCTGTGTCCCCTCGTGCTAGCTTTCTCCATCCTAGGAAAAAGGCTATCACTGTCCACCCTATCTAAACCTCTAATCATCTTATATGCTTCAATAAGATCCCCTCTTAGCCGCCTCCTTTCTAACGAAAACAACCTCAAATCCTTCAACCTCTCTTCATAGGACCTGCCCTCCATACCAGGCAACATCCTGGTAAACCTCCTCTGTACCCTCTCCAATGCCTCCACATCTTTCTTATAATGTGGGGACCAGAACTGCACACAATACTCCAAGTGCGGCCGCACTAGAGTTTTGTACAGTTGCAACATGATGCTGCGGCTCCTAAATTCAATCCCCCTACCAATAAAAGCTAAGACTCCATATGCCTTCTTAACAACTTTATCCACTTGACTGCCTACTTTCAGGGATCTATTGACACATACACCAAGATCCTTCTGTTCCTCAACACTATTAAGAGCCCTACCATTAGCCCTATACTCTACACATTTATTGTTCCTGCCAAAGTGCATTACCTCACACTTTTCCACATTAAACTCCATTTGCCACCTCTCGGCCCAGCTCTGCAACTTGTCCAAGTCACTCTGTAAACTAAAACACCCCTCTTCACTATCTACCACACCGCCAACTTTAGTATCATCTGCAAATTTACTGATCCATCCCTCAATACCCTCATCCAGATCATTTATAAAAATTACAAACAGCAGGGGCCCCAAAACAGACCCCTGAGGCACACCACTCGTCACCGAACTCCACGATGAATATCTCCCATCAACCACCACCCTCTGTCTTCTATCTGCCAGCCAATTCCTAATCCAATTAGCTAAATCACCCTCTATTCCACACATCTGCATTTTCTGTAGAAGTCTTCCATGGGCCACCTTATCAAAAGCCTTACTAAAGTCCATATATACTACATCAACCGCCTTACCCCCATCCACCTCTCTGGTCACTTTCTCAAAAAACTCAATGAGGTTAGTAAGGCATGACCTACCCTTCACGAAACCATGCTGACTATCCCCAATCAATTCATTTCTCTCTAAATAACTATAAATCCTATCCCTAATAATTCTCTCCAATACCTTGCCCACAACAGAAGTAAGACTCACTGGCCTATAATTCCCTGGAAGGTCTCTCTTCCCCTTCTTAAACAATGGGACCACATTCGCTATCCTCCAGTCCTCCGGAACCACACCCGTAACCAACGAGGACCTGAAGATCAGAGCCAGAGGCTCTGCAATCTCCTCTCTTGCCTCCCAGAGAATCCTAGGGTAAATCCCGTCCGGCCCAGGGGACTTATCCAACTTCAAACCCTCGAGAATTTCTAACACATCCTCCCTATCTACTACAATACTCCCCAATTTGCAACCCTGTACCTCAGTGCTCTCCACAGCTACATTTCCAGCACTCTGCGTGAATACCGAAGAGAAATATTTATTCAGTGCCTCACCAATCTCTTCAGGCTCCACGCACAACTTCCCACTGCTGTCTATGACTGGCCCTAATCTTGCCCTAACCAATCTTCTATTCTTAACATATCGAAAGAAAGCTTTAGGATTCTCCTTAATCCTATCAGCCAACATCTTCTCGTGTCCCCTCTTAGCTCTCCTCAATTCACTTTTTACCTCCTTCCTGGCTAATCTATAGCTATCCATTGCACTAACTGAGCCTTCAAGCCTCATCCTGACATAAGCCTCCTTTTTCTTCTTAACCAGCAAATCAACTTTTTTCGTACACCAAGGCTCTCTTACTCGTCCATTTCCTCCCTGCCTGACAGGGACATACTTATCAAGGACTCGCAGCAGCTGCTCCTTGAATAAGCACCACATTCCAGATGTTCCCAGTCCCTGTAGTTTCCTAGTCCAATCTATGCACCCTAATTCTCTCCTGATGGCCTCATAATTACCCTTCCCCCAGCTATAACTACTGCCCCCAGCTTCATGCCTATCCCTGTCCATCACTAAGGTGAACGTAACCGAATTGTGGTCACTATCACCAAAATGTTCACTAACTTCCAAGCCTAACACCTGGTCTGGCTCATTGCCCAGCACCAAATCCAATGTAGCCTCACCTCTAGTTGGCCTATCTACATACTGAGTCAAAAAACCTTCCTGCACACTCTGTACGAAAACTGACCCCTCTAACGAGCTAGAGCTATAGCTATTCCAATCAATATTAGCAAAGTTAAAGTCCCCCATCACAATTACCCTACTACTTTCACTCCTAATCAGAATTGACTTCGCAATCCTTTCCTCAACCTCTCTAGAACTATTAGGAGGTCTGTAAAAGACTCCCAACAGGGTGACCTCTCCTCTCCTGTTTCTAATCTCAGCCCATACTACCTCAACAGACAAGTCCTCATCAAACTTCTTTTCTATCACCGTGATACAGTCTTTGACCAATAACGCCACTCCTCCCCCCCTTCTACCTCCTTCTCTACTCCGACTAAAGCATTTGTACCCCGGAACCTGCAACATCCATTCCTGTCCCTGCTCTACCCAAGTCTCTGAAATGGCCACAACATCGAAGTTCCAGGTACTGGTCCAAGCTGCAAGTTCCTCCCCCTTATTGCGAATACTCCTTGCATTAAAGTATACGCATCTCAAACCATGCCCCACCCCACCCGTACGCCGCTGTGTTTTACAACTCTCCTCTATAACCCCCTTACTCTCATCCCTCTCGGCACCCCAACTACTTAGGATCCCACCCCCCCCCCGAATCAGTTTAAAGCCCCCATCATAGCCTTAGCAAATTTTCCCCCCAAGATATTAGTCCCCCTCTGGTTCAGGTGTAGACCATCTCTCTTGAAGAGGTCCCACCTATCCCAGAATGAGTCCCAATTGTTAAGGAACCTGAACCCCTCCCTCCTGCACCATCCACGCAGCCATGAGTTCAAACTATCCCTTTCTCTGTTCATCTCTAAACTATCTCTTGGCACAGGCAAGAGTCCAGAGATAACCACTCTGCCTGTTATGGACCTAAGCTTCCACCCTAACTCCATAAATTTCTGTTTAATATCCCCTTCCCTTGTCCTACCTACATCATGTGTCCCCACATGAACAATGACTTGGGGCTGACTCCCCTCACCCTTAAGAATCTTAAAAACCCGATCTGCAACATCCTGGACCCCAGCCCCTGGGAGGCAACACACCAGCCCTGAGTCCTGTTTATTACTATTTACCCTCCTATCTGTCCCTCTAACTATGGAGTCTCCTATAACTAGGCCTAATCTCTTATTCCCCCCACCCACCTGAGCATTCTCAGCAGGCTCACCCCCAGAGACCTGCTCCCTTTGGTCAGCTCCAGTTGATTCTTCCTCAACTGTAGCCTCCAAGACAGAAAATTTATTTTGGAGGGGAACAGCCCCAGGGGATTGTCTCCCCGATTGCTTCTTACAATCGGGGAGATTAGTTCTCTTGGAACTAATTCTGCATTATTCTCACATGATATAGTAGTAAAGGCATCATTGTCAGGCAACTCAGATTCAACTAAGGCTTCTGTAGTAGTATTCACAACACTAAAGACCAAGAAGTTGGTACTTCTGGAGATGATTCTGAGAAATCATTTAGAAATGACAACATTTGGTTAGCATGGCATTGGCAAATGCATTCTCTTGAATGATGTAATAAATTGGATTTGTTTTTGCTAAAACTATGGCTGTACCTATTTCTCACTTATGGCATAATTACATGTTAAACACTCAATCTTCTTGATGAAACAATTGTTGTTTTGCCCTTACTTCTCATTTCCTAGTAAGTATCCAGCTAAGTAAGTCAGAACTGTCCAAAGTCTCTGATCTTAACTCACAGTTAGAGACTTGTTCAGAATGTCCCAGGAAATAGGAGAATTGTCCATCAGAAGTTCAAACTTTCTAGGTAATGCCCACAAAGTCAGTGCATTGGGACTTTCAAGGTGTCCCAACTGTACATTTAGGGGTATGTTCAGTATCCAGCAACCTGGAGATGTGAAGATCTGGATCATAAGGTTCAGAGTGTTTGCTCCAGTAGGACTGACATTCATCTGGAATATTATTACATACTTGGAGCATCTTTCATAGAATCATAGAATAGAATCCCTACAGTGCAAATGAGTTCATTCAACCCATCAAGTTTGCACTGACCCTCCAATAGAGCATTGGATAAAAGAAAATTACTGTGGATGCTGGAATCTGAAACCAAAAGAGAAAATGCTGGAAAATCTCAGCAGGTTTGGCAGCTTCTGTAAGGAGAGAAAAGAGCTGACATTTTGAGTCCAGATGATCTTTTGTCAAAGCTGGACTTGAAACTTTGACAAAGGATCATCTGGACTTGAAACATCAGCTCTTTTCTCTCCTTACAGATACAAACCTGCTGAGATTTTCCAGCACTTTCTCTTTTGGCTCCATTAAAGCATCTTTCCCAGATCCGATCCCCCAATTGCATATTTTTACTTTGCTAACCCTCCACTAACTTACACAACTTGGGACACTAAGGATAATTTAGCGTGGCCAATCAACCTAACCTACACATCTTTGGACTGCGGGAGGAAACCGGAGCACCTGGAGGAAACCCATGCAGACATGGGAAAAATGTGCAAACTCCACAAAGACAGTGGCCTGAGACTGGAATTGAACTTGGGTTCTGGTGCTGTGAGCCAGCAGTGCTATCCACTGTGCCACTATGCCACTCCACGGCTGCATTACAATCATTATTACACAAGCAAATATAGCATCCATTTTCATGCAATAGGATCCCATAAATTGAAATGGCATAAATGATCAGTTCTTGACAGAATTGACAGTGGGATGAACATCAGTTGGGAAACTGGGAGACCTCACTGCTCCTCTTCAAATAGAACAAGAGAATCTTTTATATTTATCCAAATACCACAGGTGAAACTTCAGTTCAACATTTCACCCTTAAAGACTGCCATTCCACAAGAGAAATAGAGCAGTTCCTTAGCATGACCGAAGTGATTCAGGTGTTGGAGAAACCATTAAGTGCTAAAAGCATTTGGTCTTTTAATAATACATTTTTGATTCATTCCTTGGCATCATGAAAGAATATATTAAAAAAGACACTTAAAAAGAGGTTTCAAAAATACCTTACACTTTTAAAAACTGCTCATCCATTAATAGCTTAATCTAGAGTGACAAAATCAAACCCCCTGCTGCACCATTAATAGATAAAAAAAACCTTTGAAGGTGTAGTGAACATGTTTGAGGAAAATCCCATTAACTTATGATTTGCAATGTATGATTCTGTGAATAAACTGCCTCTCTCTCTTTTCAATTTCCCTGGAGTGGTTATTTATAATGAAAAAATGATAGTGTGCTCAACTCTACTTAGAAGTTCTTAAAAGCAAAGTTATTTAAGACGTTGCGAGATTTGTGCCCCTGAGTTTCTGGCCTGAATCACCAGCAATAGAGACTATGCAAGCTTGGAGCAGACATGGGAAAAGGAACCATCAGTGATCTGACATTTTGAAGCAAGTGTTCTTGAGATGTAGGCAGCCAAGCAGGCATTTATTGCCCATCCCTATTTGTCTTCGAGAAAGTAACTATTGTTACAGCTGAGTGATTTGTGAGGCAATTTAGACTTAACCACCCCGGTATGGGGCTTGATAAAGAAGAAAACATTAGTTACATTTTCGTTCAATCTCACAACTTCATGATCATCTTTACCGAATTCAAAATGAATGTGAATTCTCTGGATTATTAGTCCAGTAACATAGCTACTACAACACTGTACACCCCTCTTTTCAATAGCATATTAGTCACATGGTTGGAAAATGATTTAAGTTGTTTAAAGGTTTAGATGCATTTCCTTGTTACAATGTGGCTGACATAGCCTTTTGTTACCATTATTTGATACTGCATCTTGTTAATTTTAACTGTTGTTTTTGAAAGATGTCCTTATTGTCACCAGACCATTTTTCACTATTGTTGAGGAAACGAAGAGGGGGAGAGACGTGGGGTCAGACAGTGAACCAAATGTCAAATCTTATGTACATATTGTGTTAGAAAATCCTGAAATCAGTTTCTTGGCTTGTAGGACCCAAATCACCCAAAAGCCGGCTGATAGCATCAAAGAGTGTAATTGCGCATGCACAGATCTCTGCTCTGAGAGCAGCAGAGAGAAAGCTGTCGCTGTCCTTGCTGCTGTAGCCAGCTAACCTTCATGGCCTAAACCTAACAACGCACCTCCGAGAAGGTTTAATTTTAAACTTGAAGTACTAGGGAATCAGGAGCTAATGCAGGTCAGTGAGGCCATGAATGATTGGTGTGTAGGCTTGATTCAATATCGTGTATGAACAGATGAGTTTTGGGTGAGCTAAAATATAAAGCTTATGAATGATGAGAGGCCAGGTAGGAGATCATTGAGTTAATTAAATCTGAAAGTAATGAAAGGCATGGAGAATGATTTTAACAGAAGTTGGACAGAGATTGGGCTGAGAGGAGCAATGTTACAGAGGCTTAAGGAGGAGGTTGGAAGGATTTGGAAACTCAACTCAGACTCAAAAAAGATAGCATGGGCTAGATTTTAGTCCTGCGGTCAAAGACTTGATGCTGGACACATTTCTGTGTCCTGATGCCTGATGAAAATAATCATGGGTCGGCCAATTAGGGATCTGAGAAAATGGTCACCATCAAGTTAAGGACAATGGGGTACCCCTGAGGCTGGAGGGTGAAGAGAAGGCCATTCAGTCCTTAGAGATTGACAGCCCCACACTCCATATTGGCAGTCACTGATACCCTTCAAGATGTAAATGCTCTCTGATGACTTTTTTTTTAAATTAAAGTTTTTAAAATTACAACAGAGCACAGCTATCGGACTGTTGTTATGGCAGAGAAATCTCTCCACGGGGTGATCTCTGGCTGCAACTGTGGCACTTGCACCATTGTGGCCACAGAACAGTGTTAAAAATGGTGGTTGGAACGCCGCACCCTTACCCACACTCTTACGTCTGCCACCAGGAGGCCATTTCCATCCTTGAATAGTAGTTTGACCTCAGCAAGGGGCACATTTGCCCCCTGGAGAATTCCCATCGGCACCCATAGTGTCTTCTTAATAGGCCCTTAATGATTGCTATTTAGTATGATTTCAACTGTGGCTAGGTAGCTGTCTCTATCCTGAAGGGCCAGAGTTGGGAACATGTCACCAAGCCAATACACCATCCAGTGATGGGAAATTGTGGCCCATCTAGATCTACAACTCTTTGAAAATTAGAACCCATACTTGTGAACAATCTGGATAAGCCTGAGACAGAGGCAGGAAGCGCAGATTCTTAATTCAAATCAGTCATTTCCACCTTTGCAAGTTCGCAACGCACGCTCCTGACTCCATTGAGATGAGCTGGTTAGGTGCATTGGCTATGCTAAATTCTCCCTCAGTTACCCCAACAGGTGCTAGAGTATGGTGACTAGGGGATTTTCACAATAACTTCATTACAATGTTAAAGTAAGCATATTTGTGATACTAATAAACTAACTTTAAAAACTTTAGCTAATGTAACAGTTGCTACACTTCTAGCCAGAATCTCTGCCTGCTCCCTGCTGGTCATGTTGGAGCCCATATAAAGCCCAAATAAGAGATGACCAAATGACTAGATCTATGATATCTTTGCTTTTAAATGCACTTTTTAATCTTCCTTCTCTAAATTACTGGATAATGATTTACACTCACTCGGTAATTGGGGAAAAAAATTCATCTGAAATTTAACACTGTTAGATGAAATGATAAAAATGATTTATTGCCTGAAAACTTGATATTGGAGATGTGCCCAGTGCATGGAACAGAAGTTGTTAGATGCCTGGAGTTTTCCAGTTATATGTGGTAACAAGCGAACATTTGGTGTGGGTGGAGAATTTTACTCCAGCTTAACTATTAGGAAAATTAATTTTCATCAGCATTTCATCACCATAAATTACATGCTCCTAAATTATCCTGTACTATATACACAAATAAGTAATTTCCATAATGCAAACTTCCAATAATGTATGATCCAAGGGACTGGATAAGGCCCTTTGGTTTATCCAGTCTGCCCCACACAACTGTGTTGCAGTGTGCAACACAATACATATGTTTCCCAACCCACTTGAAACAGAATTAGGCTATTTAGTTCCTCAAACCTGTCCTGCTAGTGTAAATGTCAGGATTTCAGGAACATATTCTTGTTGTGATACGTGTACCACAGGAGGGGGAATTCCTGTCCATAGCACATTCTGCTGAAATTTAGCATAATTTCTCAGTTGGGTGGGACAGGACTTTTCCTGTTAGTCGTGGCTCATATGTTCATATCATAATACTAATAAGAAAAAGACTCCAAATGTATCCTGCCACAAGTTACTATTACATTGTACCTCTATTCACTGGTCTAATTTCACAAAGCCAATCACTGACATCACATGGCTATTGATTAGTTACTCGAATATATGACCATTCACTAATGACTGTATTTTCACTCAGCTACTAACTGATTACTCAAATATGTGCATGGTGGCGCAGTGTTTAGCACTGCTATCACTCAGTGCTAGGGACCCAGTTTCGATTCCGCCAGTGGTCACTGTCTGTGCAGAGTCTGCACATTCTTCTCGTGTCTGCATGGATTTCCTCTGGGCACTCCGGTTTCCTTCCACTGTCCAAAAGACTTGCTGGTGCATGCTCAATTCTCTTTCACTGTACCCAAACAGACGCCAGAGTATGGCAACTAGAGGATTTTCACCGTAACATCATTGCAGTGTTAATGTAATCCAACTTGTGACATAAATAAACTAAACTAAACGATCACTTGACCATTCATTATCACTTGATCACTCCCTAATTACTCTAATTTCACACAGTCACTCACTGATTACTCTAATACCACAAAGACAATCACTAATTCCATACAGCCATTCATTGATATCACATAGCCATTCAGCAGTTATTAACATCACAGCACTAGACCTTTAACAGACAACTTGGTCATTCAACAAGAAAAAGAAATTTCAGATATTCCTGTCTTTTCAATTGTCTATTTCTCTCTTATTGTCTAATTTGAAGGCTTGCAAGCTAAATTAAACATATACAAACAGCATATTGTAGATACAATAGTCAAGCAATTAATAATGTATAACATTTGCTGTTGACAGCAAGCTGCAGTAACAATGAGGTAAGATATAATATTACTTAGACCATAATAAATCTTAGCTTTTTAAAGAACGTTTCTATCCACTTATCGACTATCTTTCTAACCAGCTTTCAAAACTAGCTGGCAGCTCCAAGTTGACAATTTAAAATTTTGATTTGATCCGCAGACCAAAGCTGAAAAATGACAACATTAATAATGGTAATGTTGAAAGTCCTTAAGTGGATAGTACAGTTTCCAGTGGGTTCCTGGAATGCCTGATGGCTTTATTTGAAGGCACACTCACTAAAGTAAGCAAGAACAAAGCTCAGAATTGACATTGTTGTCTCATTGAGAGTCAGCTGGGGCTCAGTTTTAGTCCTTTTACATCTCTGTGAAGAAGCTGCGAGTTTGAGTCTCACTGCAGGGATCTGAGCACAAGATCTATAGTGACACTCCCATGCTAGTGCTGAGGAAGAGCTGCACTGCTAGGAGTGCAGTCTTCTGAGTGAGATATTAAACCGAGGCCTTGTTTACTCTCTGAGGTGATTATAAATGGTCCCCATGAAGCTAGGTATTCTTAGTTACTGTGCTCATTAAAGCGCAGGGCTGAGTGCTAAATATTCCTGGATAACTGGGTTTTAAGGAATGACAGGAGGGAAAGAAAGAAGAAGGGATAACTATTGATTAAGGAGAATATTAAACAAAGAGAGGTTGCCATAGAAGGATCGAAACAGAATCCATTTGTTTAAGAAAGTATCATTAGATTACAAGATCATCCCCAACATATGGGCTAGATGTTGAGGGAAATTAGAGAGATGGAAGAATTATAGAATATGATAATGGGGGACTTGAATTATTCCATTCCAGGCTGATAGTGTAGAGGGGCTGACTCTTCTTCAGAACTGAACTTGGACAGCTTTGAGATTGGATGAGTCAGTGCTGCAGGAGATATGAACACACAAACATTGTTTCCAGAGAAGAAGTTGGAGGGGAGAATCATTACAAAAAACTTGAAGGTAAAAGGGATTTTTACCTTACATTTTTTGGAGATTTTCTTTTCAAACTGGGAATGTAAAACAGGAAGTGGGCCCAGTGACCCCTGGGAAAGTTTTTTTTCCCTTTAAAAGGAGCTTGCCTTAAAGGGTTCAACTTCATTGTTTCCAGAGGAGAAGTTGGAGTGCAGTCTCGTTACAAAAAGCTTGAAGGTAAAAGGGATTTTTACCTTTATTTTTGGAGGTTTTTTTTAAACTGGGAGTGTAAAACAGGAAGTAGGCCCCAGTGCCCCTGGGAAGGTTCTTCTTCTGCAATAAATATGAACGCAGAACATTAGGTTATTATAAGGAGAGGAAATGGAAAAGTGAAAGGACAGGCAGAGCAGGGTTCCCCTGTGGCCTTAACTCTCTACAACAGGTATACTGAATTAGATACTGTTCTGGGGAATGCTTTACCTGGGACAAGCTATGACAGCCGGAACTCTGATACTGAATCCAGTTCTGCAGTGCAAAAGGGTGGGAGAAAGAAGAGGTGAGCAGTACTGATAGGGGACTCAATGGTCAGAAGCACGGACAGGAGGTTCTGTGGTCGGGATAGAGATTCCTGCATGATTTGTTGCCTTCTGGGTGCCAAGGCAGGGATGTCTCTAATCACGTGCACAGCGTTCTAAAGTGGGAAGGTGATCAACTAGATGTCGTGGTCTACGTCGGTACCAATGATGTAGGTAGGAAAAGTGAGGATGTCCTAAAGAGAAAGTATATAGACTGCTTGGAAGAAAGTTAAAAAGCAGGACTGCAAAGGTAGTAATCTCAGGATTGCTACCTGTACCACATGTCAGTGAGGTTAAGAGTAGGATGCTTGGGAGGTTGAACATGTGGCTGAGGAATTGGTGGAGGGGGCAGGGTTTCCGATTCTTGGATCATTGGGACCTCTTCTGGGGCAGGTGGGACCTGAACAAGAGAGACGGATTATACCTAAATGACAAGGGGACCAATATACTTGCAGGGAGGTTTGCTAGTGTTATTGGGGAGCATTTAAACTAGATTTTCAGGGAGATAGGAACCAGAATTCCAGAGCAGATAGTGGAGCAGGGGTAAAAAAGCAAGTTAGTTCAAGCAAAATCACAAATGGAGTGTGCTGGAAATAATCTATTGAGATGTATCTATTTCAATGCCAGGAGTATTGTGGGGAAGTCAGATGAGCTGAAGGCGTGGATTGACATGTGGAAATATGACATTATAGCCATTACTGAAACTTGGCTACAGGAGGGGCAGGACTGGCAGCTCAATATTCCAGGATTCCAATGTTTCAGGTGTGATACAGGCAGAAGATGAAAGGTGGGTGGGGGGGGCATTGTTGATCAGGAAAATGTTACAGTGGTACTCAGGCAAGATAGATTAGGGAGCTTGTCTATAGAGGCCCTATGGATAGAGCTGACAAACAGGAAAGGAATGACCACATTAATGGGGCTGTATTATAGGCCACACAAAAGTCAGCGAGAATTGGAGGAGCAAATCAGCAGAGAGATAGCTGACAACAGCAAGAAACAAAAAGTTGTGATAGTAGGGGATTTTAATTTTCCACATAGATTGGGACTTGCATACTGTTAAAGGTTTAGATGAGGTAGAGTTTGTAAAATGTTTTCAGGAGAATTTTCTACATCGGTACGTAGAGGTGCCAACTAGAGAGGATGCGATACTGGATCTCCTATTGGGAAATGAGTTAGGGCAGGTGATGGATGTGAGTGTGAGCGAACACTTTGGATCCAGTGATCATGATGCCATTAGTTTCAACCTGATCATGGATAAGGACATATCTGGTCCTCGGGTTGAAGTTCTGAATTGGAAAAAGGCCAAATTTGATGAAATGAGAAGGGATCTGGGAAGTGTGGATTGCCCAGGCTGTTCTCTGGTAAGGATGTAAATGGAAAGTGGGAGTCCTTCAAAGGAGAAATTTTGAGAGTGCAGAGTTTGTATATTCTTATCAGGATTAAAGGCAAAGTAAATAGGGATAAGGAACCTTGGTTCTCGAGGGAGACTGTAACACTGATTAAGAGGAAGAGAGATGTATGAAATGTACAGTCAGCAAGGAACAGATCAGATGCTTGAGATGTATAAAAAAATGCAAGAAGCTATTTAAGAGGGAAATCAAGAAGGCTGAAAGAAAGCATGAGGTTGCTTTAGCAGACACAGTGAAGGAAAATCCAAACAGCTTCTGTAGGTATGTTAGGAGCAAAAGGATAGTGAGGGATAAAATTGGTCTTCTTGAAGACCAGGCTGTATGGAATCAAAAGAGATGGGGGAGATACTAAATGAGTTTTTTTGCATCCATATTTACTGAGGAAACGGTCGTGGAGTCTACGGAAATTGGGCAAACAGGTAGGGAAGTCATGGAATCTTTACAGATTAAAGAGGAGGAGGTGCTGGCTGTCTTGAGGCAAATCAGAGTGGATAAATCCCCAGAACTGGACAGGGTATTCCCACAGATCTTGAGGAAGGCTTGTGTTGAACTTGTAGGGGCCCTGGCAGACATATTTAAAATGTCAATATTCAAGGGGGAGGTGCCAGATGATTGGAGGGTGGCTCATGTTGTTTTGTTTTTTAAAAAAAGTTCCAAAAGAAATCCAGGAAATTACAGGCCAGCAAGTTTGACGTCAGTGGTTGGCAAGTTATTGGAAGGTGTGATAAGGGATAAGATCTACAAATATTTGGATAGACAGGAACTTATTACGGAGAGTCAACAATGCTTTGTGTGTTGTAGGTCATGTTTGATCAATCTATTAGAGTTTTTCAAGGAGGTCACTAGGAAAGTGGATGAAGGGAAGATGGTGGATGTTGTCTACCTGGATTTCAGCAAAGCCTTTGACAGGGTCCATCATGGGAGGTTAGTTAGGAAGGTTCAGCCGCTAAATATAGATGGGGAGGTTGTAAATTGGATTAGATACTGGCTCGATGGAAGAAGCCAGAGAGTGGTTGTAAAGGATTGCTTCTCTGACTGGAGGCCTGAGATTAGTGGAATGTCACAGGGATCGGTATCGGGTCCATTGTTATTTGCCATCTATTTCAATGATTTGGATAACAATGTGGTAAATTGGATCAGTAAATTTGCTGATGTTACAAAGGTTGGAGGTGTAGTGGACAGTGATGAAGATTTTCAAAGCTTGCAGAGGGACTTGGACTAACTAGAAAAATGGGCTGAGAAATGGCAAACGGAATTTAATGCAGACAAGTGTGAGGTATTGCACTTTGGAAGGACAAACCAAAGTAGAATGTACAAGCTAAATGGTAGGACTCTGAAGAGTGCAGTTGAACAGAGAGATCTGGGAACACAGACATAGAATTCCCTAAAAAAGACCTCACAGGCGGATAGGGTCGTAAAGAGTGCTTTTGGTACATTGGCCTTTATAAATCGGAGTATTGAGTATAAAAGTTGGAGTGTTATGGTAAGATTACATAAGGCATTGGTGAGGCCGAATTTAGAGTATTGTGTACAGTTTTGGTCACCTAGTTACAGGAAGGATGTAAATAAGGTTGAAAGAGTGCAGAAAAGGTTCACAAGGATGTTGCCGGGATTTGAGAAGTTGAGTTACAAAGAGAGATGGAATAGGTTAGGACTTTATTTCCTGGAGTGAAGAAGAATGAGGGGAGATTTGATAGAGGTATATAAGATTTTGATGGTTATAGATAAAGTGATTGCCAGCAGGCTTTTTCCACTGAGGCTAGGGGAGAAAAAAAACAGAGGGTATGGGTTAAGGGTGAAAGGAGAAAAATTTAAAGAGAATATTAGAGAGGACTTCTTCACACAGAGAGTGATGGGAGTGTGGAATGAGCTGCCAGATAAAGTGGTAAATGTGGGGTCACTTTTAACATTTAAGGAAAACTTGGACGGGTTCATGGATGAGAGGGATGTGGAGGGATACTGTCCAAGTGCAGATCAGTGGAATTAGGCAAAAAATGGTTCGGCACAGACAAGAAGGGCCAAAAGGCCTGTTTCTGAGCTGTAATTTTCTATGGCTCTATGGTTCATACGAATTACAGACAAGAATAGGCCATTAGGTTCCTCGAGACTGCTCCTTCATTCACTGAGATCATGGCCAATCTGATTGTAACTTCACATTCCGATCTATCCTGGATAATCTGCCACCCCTTTGCTTATCAAGAATCCATCCAGCTCTGCCTTAAAAATATTGGAAGACCTGCTTTCACTGCCTTTGGAAGAAGAAAATTCCAAAGGTGCACAACTCTCTGAGAGAAGATAAATTTCTTTATCTCTTTGTGTGTGTACTTGTGGCAGTGAGTTCAAGGAATATTGTATGTCTTAGTGATGCCTATAATCCTGGGTGGATTTAAGACATGAAGGATAGATCTTAGGCTGAAATCCAATGGGGAAGGACAGAGCTGGAGACTATCACTGGGTAAGTACGTGTGTCTTTGAAAACGAGTTTTGGTAAAATGCCTTGAGGGAAATGGAAGGCAATGAAAGCAGAACATCTTAAAGTTAGGCATATCTGGAAGAGAAGTGGCAGTGAATTAAACATGAAAATAAATGTTGTGGATGCTGGAGATCTGAAATAAAATCAGAAAGTGTTAGAAAAACTTAATGGGTGCAATCTCACTGGCTTTTCACGCCACACTTGCACTGCAGCGAAGTCGGAGAATTTGTCACCAAGCTAAATCTCTGCTCACTGCAGCAGATGGGAAAATCCCACCGGCAATAACATTGCGGCCAACAGACTTGGCAGCATCTGTGGAGAGAGGGACAGAGTTAATGTTCTGAGTCCAATATAATGCTTCTTTGAAACTTTTGCATCCACTAATAGGTGAGTTAGTAACCAAAAACAAAAGCAGATATGAATTGGCCAGCAAAGGAAACAAGGAGGTGAAGAGAATTTGTTTTTATAAAGCAATTTGGCTTGATCTGTAACACATCACCTGAAAGGGCAATAGGAACTGATCCAACAGGAACTTTCAAAAGGAAATTGGATAAGCACTTGAAGAGAAAATATTCTAGAGCTATGTGGAAGAGTGGGCGGATGAGATTATTGGAGCTGATGCAGGTACAATAGACCAACTAGCCTCCAGTGTGCTGCAAGGTTCTGTGATTCTAATTTTGAGTGCTGTGTCAATGTAGAATCAGCCCATTCTGTGAGACAAATAACTTGTCTGCCCTGGTGTAGATGCTTATTTATCATAGTTATAAAGGGCTTTTAGTGGTATGTCATATTTCTATGGTCATTATCACAAGTATACACTTGCTGTATTGAATTAATCACAGTTATAATTCAGTAACACAGAACGGTCAAAACATTACTTAGACTAATTAGCATCCAGATAAGCTAACCCCACCTCAATCTCATGAATATGCATGAATTCTTTTTCACTTTAATAACCGTGCAAATGGACAAGGGTGGGCCCAGCTGCCTGACCTCTGTGTGACCCCAGCATTTCTTTTGGCTTGCATATTAGTTGAGTTTACTGGTGCTTTCCAACAGGAGGGGACAAAGATGGAGCAGAATAAAGCAATCTGAAAGCAGCATGTGTGACAAGAACAACTGTGTGTGTCCCTGATTTAATTTCACTTTGTTGTGTGCCTCAGCTTAAAATCAATTTATGTAGGTACATGAAAGAGAAAGGAATGGACAGATGTCTATTAGTGCGAGATGAATTAAGATGAGTGGAAGCTTGTGTGAAGGATTAACGCTGGTGTAGTATTGTTGGGTTGAATGATCTGTTTCTGTGTTTAGTAGTTTCAAAGTTTTTGGGAGACAGTGGGCTGGATTCTCCTCTAAAGCTGTATCATTGCTGGGTGTCAGTCAGCAAAAGACTTACAATTACTGCCTGTCAGTATTAAGCCCTAATCTATTTTTCAGGTGGTTATCAATGATATGAGAGTTGGTTCTCATTTAGATACAAGTGCTGCAGAAGGAACAAGCTGCTTTGACCGAAAGAATTTCTCTGCTGTTATAGAAGGGAATCTTTAAAAAAGAAGTCTGCAGAAAATGTTTAATCAATTGTATTAAAATAAAATAAACCACTACAGGAATAAAGTGCTTTACTTTATCAAAACCCTTCAAGATTTTGAAGCTCTGTGATGCTTGTCCCTTTTCATGGCAGCTTCAATGTCACAGCTGGCCGCAGGTTCTCATCCTAGCAAGTAAATGATAAGTGCAAGGAAGGAGATTGACCAGGTGAGAGTTGGAATAGTCAAGTCATAGGATCCATAGAGTCCCTACAGTGCAGAAAGAGGCCATTCAGTGTATTGAGACTGCATTGACCACAGTCCCACTCAGCCCCTAATCCCATTACCATGTATTTACCCAGCTAGTAGCTCTGGCAGTAAGGGACAATTTAGCATGGCCAATCAACCTAATCCGCACATGTTGGATTTGGGAGGAAACTGAAACTCCCAGAGGAAACACATATTGACATGGGGAAAATTGTGCAAACTCAACACAGATAGTGACCCAAGCCGGGAATTGGACCTGAATTCTTAGTGCTGTGAGGCAGCAGTGCTAACCACTGTGCCACCATGCCGCCCGAGACATAACACAATCATCGATGAAGATTTCAGCAGCTATTGAGCTGAGGCAGGGACTGACAAAGCTGCTTATGGGGATGGAATTAGGTGGCATTGGTGATAGAATAAGTAAGGGATCAGAAGCCTAACTCTGGTCAGTGAAGGCACTAAGGTCATAAACAATTTGTTTCCGTTTGAGTGAGCCAGTATTAGGGGACTAAAGAGAAATGGCTTTGACACCCAGAGAATGGAGCCTGTGGCATTGACTGAAGACAATCTTCGCAGTTTTCCCAGTATTTACAAGGGGAAAACTTCTCTTCAGTCAATATAGATGTTGGACAAGTAGGGCTACAAATCAAAAAGAACAGAGCTCAAAAGAAGTGCTGACAAAATAAGCTGGGTGTCAATGGCCTTATGCTACTGAACCTTATGTAATGTTTTCAGATGATGGCAGTGAGGTTATAGCATGTAGATCTGGAATAGAAGGGGGAAGCAAGGATAGATTGTTGGGAGATCTTCGATCGTAACCAGGAGGAAAAGACATTGTCAGTGATTTGCTGGCTGTCACTGCATTGATAAGAATGGAAAGATACAAGAGGAAGAAAGGCATTGTAGAAGGATGGGTTGACCAAACCTATGAAAACCAAGCCAGGAAGTATGAGGAGGAATAGTTTACAATGGACACAGACATATGAGACGTGGTACTGATTTTTATATAGACTTTTTCAGTGCAGTAACCTAACTGGAATGGTTCAAACATGGAGTTGAAGGAAAGACTGCAACTCCATGTTTGTGGGTGGCACAGTGGTTAGCACACTGCCTCACACCATTGGGGATCTGGGTTTAATTCTGCCCTCAGGTTACTGTCTGTCTGGTGTTTGCATGTTCTCCTTGTATCTGTATCGGTTCCCTCCAGGTGCTGCAGTTCAAAGATGTGCAAGTTAGGTGAACTGGCCATGCCAAATTACCCCTTAGTGTTAGGGAGACCAACTACGGTAAATACATTGGATTATGGGCTAGGATCTTGGTAGGATTGCGGTTGGTACATACTCGGTGGGCCAAATAGCCTCCTTCTGTACTATAGGATTCTGTGAAGACTGGCACAGATTTGCTGAGCAATTGGATAGTTATGGGCAGCATGGTGGCACAATGATTAACACTGCTGCTTCACAGCACCAAGGACCTGGGTTCAGTTCCAGTCTTGGGTGACTGTCTGTGTGGAGTTTGCATATTGTCCCCCGCCTGTGTTTCCTCCAGGTGCTCCGGTTTCCTCTCACAGTGCGTAGATGTGCAGGTTAAGTGGTTTGGTCATATTAAATAGCCATGTATTGTCTAAAGATGTGTAGATTAGGGGGATTAATGGGTAAATGCATGGGGTTACAGGAATGGCGGGGTGCATCTGGGTAAGAATGGTCTTTCAGAGAGTCATTGCAGACTCAATGCGTTAAATGGCCTCCTTCTGCACTGTAGGATTCTATGATTTATGAATGTTGGAGAGGAAGGTAGGAGATTGCTACACTGAATTGGAAGCTTTGGTGCAAACTCAAGTCTCCAGAGTAGGATTTGTACTCACAACCTATCACCTCTGGAGGCAAGAGTGCTACCACTGAATGCTAAGAACTTATCTGAGCTCATATTAACCTGAAATCAGACCAGGGGAGCAAAGACATGGTCTGCTCAAGCTGAAACCGTTATCACTGAGCATAGTTGCAAGAAGATTTACATCTTTTTTGCTGGGAAGCCTGATTTCCACGCTCTTTTCTGGAATATAGCCATTTTTCACTATTCTTTGATGTTGGGTTTCATCACAGTGGCTGGTTAAGAACCTGGGCCACAATTCTCCCATTGTGACCCACAACTTTTCTGTCAGGTTGCGGTGGGAGCGTGCACCTCCGGCCTTGAACAGGGATTTGCGCATGCGCTGGGAATGCATGTGCATGTCCCAGAGTCGGCAAATAATTGCCAGTCAGATCATGCTTGAAAACGGCAAGAAGACAAGTAAGTCTTTTAAATCTGTTTTATTTCTGTTTTAAATATGTATGAGTTAATTATCAGGATCTTTCAGGTCCTGGTTAAATCTCCCACTCCGCCAGGAGTACTTCATTCCAACAGGGTTTAGAATAGCTCCCCACATTCGGGAAACTAGCAGAAGACACCGCCAAAATGAAAGGGGGGGGGCAATTGGGCTCCCCCAAGGGGAGCTGGGACTGGTGCCTTCTGAGCATGGGCACCCTGGCAGTGCCAGTCTGTGCCCCTTGGCACAGACCAAGGGGCAAGTTCCCATCTCAGGAAGCACCTGGGCATTGCCCATCAGGCAGTGGGCAGTGCCAAGAGGGAGAGGGGTCCACTATGGGCAGGGCCTAGGGGCCAATTGGTAGATGTAGGGAGTCCCACTGCCACTCTGCATTGGGATTGGTCTGGGCTAAAGGGAGAGCAGCAGTTGAAGCAGGCTGGAGGATTTCCTACCTTCCGTGGACCCTGACTCCAGGGACGTCGGAGGTGGGGTGGGGGGGATCGCCACTGTTGGAGGGTGGGATTTGGACATTGGGGCAGTCTAGGATTGGGGGGGGGTCAGGGAATTACTGTGGGGGCCACAATCGGGCCGTGCAGGGGGTGGGATAGTGGGTCTGGATGGGCAGCACTGTGACAATCCTGGACAAGTGAGAAATAGAGCTGGCCAGCAAATGGGAGGTTGACAGTTTAGGGCCACTGAGCATGTGCAGAGCTCTAGAACTGTCAGACTCTGGTGCAAATTACCCCATCTCCCTGGGTTTTTAATGAGATTCCAGACAGGGACCTCTTCAGTGCACAAGAGTGGGAAGATTCAGGTCTAAAGCTAAACTGACAGAACAGTCAGGATTTAGAACAGATCTCCCACGAATACACACTTCTGGGAGAATCACGTCCTAATTTCTGGCTCAGTTAAAACAAGCTTGTCTGCAAATCAGTAAGTTTTGTTCAGCAATGTGCTGGAGAGGCACTTCAGTGTAGCACTGAAAACTGCTTCTCACTCCCTTCAAGATTACCTCACATCTTCCCTCTGTACCCCGAGCAAGAATCATTCCCTCCTTCCTCCCATCCTGCAATCTACCACTCAGCGTGTGAGTTGATGATTTCCACTCCTTCCAGAATGAGTGTCTCTCTGGCACCTGCAACTTGCCAGCACAAGAACCCAAAATGTTTAGGCCTTCTAGTGTGAACTGCAGTCAGAAGGCAAAGTTCACTCCAATTGTCGTTTTTCTTCTAGAGTCCATTATGTTGATGCATTTGATGCGTTCTCGAATGATAGGTATCATCAGAGTAGTCTGCAAGCTACTAGTACTGTGGGGTGGATAAAAGAACAACAAACAAGGTGGCCACTTGACCTATCTACATTGCTTTGCATGGCTGGAAGACAATGATTTTAGTCCAGTGAATGATTGAGACCAATTAAATAATCAAGTGCCATTTGAGGCAATATTGACACCAGGATGTCAAAATAAAGAAGTGGTTTCAATGGGAATGAATGTCACTTAACTATTAAGTGATTTGGTTAATTGGACAGGTTAATTAATTTATTTACGTCTGTGTAAAATGTTAATTTAGAAGATTGAAAAAAAGCTATTCAGGACAATGTGAGCTTGTCATCACCTTTATCTCAGTAAGTACATTGAAAACACCATGTGCTGAGCTTTGTCCTGTTTAATATAGTGGAGTGGCATGGTAGCACAGTGGTTAACACTGCTGCCTCAGTGTTAGGGACCCAGGTTCAAATCTCAGCGAAGGTCATTGGCTGTGCAGATTCTGTAAACTCTCCCCACATCTATGTGGGTTTCCTCCAGATACTCCAATTTCTTTGCGCAGTCTAGTGTTAGGTGCATTGGTCATGCTAAATTCTCCTTCAGTGAACCTGAACAGGCACCAGAGTGTGGTGACTAGGGGATTTTCACAGTAACATCATTGCAGTGTTAATGTAAGCCCACTTGTGACTCTAATAAATAATCTCCTATAACATAATTTTTTGTGTATATGCTTGACCAATTAATGCTATAATAATGGTGCTTGTGTTTCATAATTAGTTATTCCTTTACAGGAGGAAACTCCCCAGCTTTATCTTTGCTTTGTTCTGCTTCTTTATTTTGCTACACCTGCCCTGATTTGGACCGATTTGGATCCAAAATTGGCCCCAATCTAACCTTCATTACACAATATCACCTATGACAGATAATGCTAAAGTCGTGAAAGTGCAAAGCAAAATTGCTCTGAGGCATGGTTCCATGGTAACACTGATTCACACACATTGCACCTTAAAGAATCAAATCACCCCCCGTTGTGGCTGATTATATATTCCTCCCCTGCAGGATACACTGCAGTCAGTGCATGCTATTCACAGGCTAGCAATTCCTGCCATGATTTACTACTCCTAAAAGCATCATGTTATTGACATAAATTCCTATAGGTACAATAGAGAAATTCCTGGTGGTCTTTATTCAGAGTGCAGGGAGAATGTGAACTTCACTTGCATATGCAGAATTTGGGCAAATATCATAGATGTATTTAGGATGAAGCTAGGTAGATACAAGCAGGAAAAAGAAATTGATGGATTGGTTTAGATGATTGGGGAAACTCATGTGGAGCATAAATGCCAGCATAAATCCTCTGGACTGAGTAATTATTTCTGTGTTATAGTTTTATATAATTCTGTAGATGATATAAAGATTTCAGCAGTGGATTGTTGTGTTGTGATCCCAGTTGTTGCTACTAGAGACCAGCTTGATAGGTTCTAACTTTTATTTTTTTGTTTAAATACATGAATAAACAGAGTTAAGGGACCTGCCAAGGAACTTTTAACAAAAACAATTAAATCTTTATTAAACGAAACATTAGCTATGGTATTCTACTCCTTTACAGCTCCAACTATACCTTTACAGATATATAAGATTTATAAGGATAATACATGTTATAAAATCTATCTTATACCCTAATGATCACAAGAGGTACAAAGTCCACATAAACCAATAGGCAAACTGTAGTCAGGCATTCTGCTCTCTGAAAACAATTGGCAGATATCACCCCAAAACAATTGTTATAGCTTTCTCATTAATTCCCCACCTCCCTCAATTTGTCATATTCTGAGTCAAAAATGTCTACTTGAACTCTGTTTTCCACGTACAGTTTCTAATTCCACTCTTGAAGAACACATTTTGGAATCTTCTCTCAAACGGTGTTTTCTCTGGGATGTCTTCATTAAGGATCCACCTGCAGCATTTCAACCTCTCCTCTCACTGTTCTTCTGCCCAGAATTGCCATCTGCACTCAAGCCTCATCTTCCACAGACTCTCTCTGGTGCTCAGCCATGCAACCAGAACATCAGTGCTTCATAAGCCTGCAAGAAGGAATCCCCAAACTTCCAGTTATCTTGGGTGTCTGACTTTTCATATGCTAAATCTAAGTCTGGTTCCTGCAGCTATTGCTTTAAATTGGAGTCCTTTCTCTACTCTTTACTTTAACTTCACTGAATAAGATTTTGTTCAGATTCTTGTTCTTTTTCCTTTTCTTATCTATCTTCCTGGAACTCTCTTTTGTCCCATTCCTTCTTTCTCTTGGGATCTGCCCTCTGTTGTCCCTCTTCATGTCATTGTTCTGGTAGTTTGTGTAAGCATTGCTATCTTCTGGGTTATCTGGTTTCAATTGATTCAATTATTCTTATTGTCTCAGTGTGGCCCCATGGTTGCTGATCAACAGACCAATATTCCTTTGAACTGTTTGTTTTAATATTATAAAACGCTCATTAAATGCAGACATTTGAACCAAACCGAATTATTAAAACTAAAGTAAAATACTGCAGATGCTGAAGTTATTAACTCTTCCTGAATGCACAAATAATCTAAAATCAAGCTAACTTAAAAGTATACTATATTTCTAATATCCTCAAAAATAAATATAAATTTCTTAAAATTATCCTTTTTCTTAACAAAGCACTACAGTAAAATCCATTCAAAGCACCCTTTGATGCTAAAATGGCTGTGGAGCTCTCAAATTTCTGATTTAAAAAAAAATCAGGTATTCATGGATTAGATTTATTTCTCTGAACAGATGGGTTTGCAAGGATTATTTTATAATGTCTTGTACTGTCATTTATTCTAACAAAGCAGAATAAAGCTCACTATTGCATAAATGTACAGAAAGTGGGGCACAGTGCATTAGTAGTTAATTCTCATCCTTAATGATCTGCACTCTGTAGTTCATGTATTGACAAGACAATGCAACGTACGATATGCCATGTAGTATTTGAGCAATATAAATGTTTATGGATAATAAGAGCACTTGAGTAAGGATGAGCAAACCACTATCAATTTGTTACAGAAAATTTCAGCACAAGAACAGACCATTTAGCCAATCAGATCTGCTGGTATTTTTCTCTCCATGAGCCATTTGGTCCAACTTGCTCATTGTGCCCTTTAACTCGGATGCGACCCCTTCTATTTTTATTTAAAATAACATCTGGACTTTGCTTCAATAAACGTTTGTGATAGGTATTTCACCTTGCAGATAAGGACACTTATACTAATTCTTCTGTCAAGTTTCAATGAATTCTTAGTCAAGCAATGGCTTCTAGAAAACTCTTCGTTTTTTTTGTGTACGCAATGGAATATTTTCTTTATTCTTTCATGAGATTGGGCATCACTTGCCATGGCCAGCATTTGTTACCCATCTCTAACTTCCCTTGAATTGATTGGCTTGCAAGGCCATTTCAGATGGCCTTATAGAGTCAACCACATTGATGTGGGTTTGGAATCACGTGTAGGCCAGACCAGATTAAGATTGGCTGATTCCTTTCCCTAAAGGACATTAGTGATTCATATGGGTCTTATAGCAATAATTCCATGGTCATCATTAATTTTGTGATTAGACTTTTAATTTTTTTGTGCAATTTTAATTCAATAATCTGTCATGGCAGGATTTAAACCCAGTTCCACTGAGCATTACCACAGCTCTCTGGATTTCTAGTTCATGACAATACCATTATGTTACTGCCTTCTTTAAATCTATACAGGCAGAAAATCCATTGCAATGAGCAGAGCTTCCAATCCCATATGCTCTCTATATTCAAGATTGCCAACTTCCACTTATGTAACATTGCTCATCTCCACTCCAGACTCAGTTCACCTGCTGCCAAAACCTTCATCCATATTACCTCATGACCTGGCAATGATAATACATTCTTCTTTGCATCCTCTGTAAACTTTAGCTCATTCAAAACTCTTCTGCTTATATCCTAACTTGCACCAAATCCCATCTCTTGTGCTCACTGGCCCACACTGGCTCCAAGTACCTCTATTTTATAATTCACATTCTTTTTTTCCAAATCCCTCCATTTGGGTCATTGTTTTTCAGACGGAACATTAAACTGAGGCCTGACCTGTATTCTGAAGTCAACATTTAAGAGCCCATGGCCCTATCCTAAGAAGATTCTAGGCTTTCACGTGATATTCTGGCTTATATTTATTCTTCAAGCAACATCATGAAAAATATGTCCTTCTTGTTGAACCTTACTGTACACAAATTGTTTGCTGTATTTCCTGTATTGGAACGATGTTCAAACATATTTCACTGGCTGTGTAACATTTTGGAATATTCTGAAAAGTGTTATAGAAATACAACTTCTTTTATCCTCATTACTTCCAACTTTTAACCATTTGAGAAACAACCTGTATTTTCTGTTCTTAAAAAAAATACAATGGTACATACAGCTTGGCAGGCCATAAAAACATATATAGAAAATAAATCAGGAGTAGAAGAGTTGTTCCTTCGAGCCTGCTCTGCCATTCCTTATGATTATGATTGATCATCAAATATAATTCCCTGATCCCATCTGCCCCCACCCACCAATATCCCTTGATCCCTTTAGTCTCAAGAACTATATCTAATTCCTTCTTGAAATCACACAATGTTTTGGCCCCAGCTATTTTCTGTGGTAGTGAATTCCAAAGATTCACCACTGTCTGCGTGAAGAAGTATCTTCTCACCTCAGTTCTAAAAGATTTACCCTTTATCCTCAAACGATGACCCACATTTCTGGTCTCCCCTACCATCAGGAACATTCTTTCTGAATCTACCCTGTCTAGTCCAGTTAGGATTTTATAAGTTTCTCACTCTTCTGAACTCCAATGAATAAAATCCTAACCGACTTAGTCGCTTCTCATTTAACAGTCCTGCCATCCCTTGAATCAGCCTGGCAAACCTTTGCCGTACTCCCTCTAAAACAAAAATATCTTTCCTCAGATACGGACATTAAAACAGCACACAATACTCCACGTGTGGCCTTTACCAATGCCCTATACAATTGCATGAAACATCTCTTATTCAAATCCTCTTGCTATGAAGGCCAATATACTATTTGCCTTCTTTATTGTCTGCTCTGTCTGCATGCTTATTTCCAGCGAGTGATGCACAAGGACACCAAGGTCTTGCTGAGTATTTATATCTGGTGAGTATCCAAATATCTCACTGACAGTGTCGTTCTTTGAAATATTGATTATATTCATGCCCCTTCTCTTTTCCCAGAGCCTTACAATTTTTTTTACTTCAAGTGTATCTAAAATGGTTGAAGAATCAATTTGATGAAAAGCCACATGATATTTCATCAGAAACTCGTTGGAAAGAAACACTATGAAACAGTTGGTTTATTTTTCAGAACCATTTATTGATTGAATTAAATGTACTTTTGATGACTCTCTACATTTGTTTACTTCCATATAATCATTTAACTTTGAAATAAATTTGATTATTAATGTTAGCCATTCAATTAAAATGATGATCTTACAGTTTTAATTAAAGCACAATATTTTACTACCCTTACCATCCCTGTATCCTCGTGTACCATCAATGCGCACAGGAATTGGCAGACAGTCTCAGTGCAACACTATTGTTCTTGGGCACAGTGCTGTCTGCATCTTCTGGTGACTAAGTGGATATAAAATGTTAAATGGCAAGCAGAGAGTCATTCTGTTACTCTAGCCAACATTTTTCCTTCAACCAATGCTAACAAAAGTAAAGGAATATGATTTATCTGTTGTGGGATTTTGTTTGTGAATTGGCTGCCACGTTTATCTATATAACAATGACCATACTCCAAAAGTAATTGATTGGTTTTAAAATATTTGGGGACATTCTAAAGCAGTGATAAATGCCAAGATTTTTCTGTTTTCTTTGTCAGGCTTCTGCCTCTTCATAGTCTAATGGAAGTCAAAATAACCCTTTAACTATCTTCACGATCGTGTCCAATTAAAACCAAATTAGTCTTAAAAGCAGTTCCTAAAGCCGACGCAATTACTTAAATCTCAGAGAATAAAACAGGGGCTGTTCAGGGAATTGAATTTCAGTCTCTCCTGACTAGAGCTTTATATTCTATAGCTCGCAAATGCACAAATATTAATGAACTTGATTTAATTATATACTGTTATTCAGAGGTCAGGTAAGGTAACCAGTTGTGTGTGCATCGATTCGGGAAGAAACCATTAATGATAATTAAAATCAATCTTTAAATCAAGCATTTTGGATCTCCTTGGCCTACAGGCAAGTAATTTGTTCCAGAAATATTTTTCGCACAACAGTTAGATCATAGATCAGTTAATCATTTGTTAAAATTGTAGCCCTTGAGCAGAATCATATTAAGTGCAGTCCTGCACATCAGCTTAATCAAGAGTGCTGATGTCTTTAAAGTTTTGTCACACTACTCCACTCGGAACTGATGCATGAATTGTAGGAAAGGACTATATTTGTCTTCTTCAGGGGTAGAGAGAGTTTATCTTTTCCTGCTTTCTCATAATGGAGTGAAATTTACAGCCCCTGCCACAGTACCTTTGAAGGTGAGGACACTGGGAGTGGGATGGGCGGACATAAAATAAAGCACACCACCTTACCACCCATCCTGAGATACCCCCATATTATAAGAGCTGAGTTACAAAGCCCACCCACACTTAGGTCTATTGTGCCCCTTAAGTTGACATTTAACTGCCTGGATTCCTAGCTCTATTCATCCATAAAGGCTTCATTCTGAGGGGAATTTTCCCCTCCTGCCTGCCACAGAAAGTGTAGCGAGTGGACAAATCGGGTGGGATTTTCCAATTTTGGGGTGAGTGTGGCCGGAAAATCCCGCCAACTGTCTCTGCTGCAATTATTTGGTTTGCAGAAGAAGGCAGACATCCCCTCAGTGTTAGCAATGTGGGCTGCTGTCCAGCAAGAAGTAGAGTGCTTCCTTTTGGGGATCTCTTATTTCCAATGGGGAAAACACTCCCTCTGAAGGTGGTGCTACTTCTTCCTCTCTCCAGCACTGTTTAATCTGATCCCTCACCCACATCCCCTCTCCCCACTCTGAGATTCCTACTCTATTCATTCAAAACCCTCGGATTCACCTGAAGTCTGGGAGATATCTTCGCTTCTTTGTGGGGACTGGTTGTAATCCCAGCAGTGGCCATTACTATCTTCTGGTGCTGCTGGACAGAACTGCCGGCTGATCAGATTGGTCAGCTCTCTAAGGTGTGACTTCATGCCTCTGGGGTACCTGCAGTGTATTATCCCAAAGCAGCAGTCAGGTTATAAATTAGTGAGGTACTGATTGGGAAAGTGGTCAATCTATCTCCGGTAATATCCATCCATTGTCTCAATGAGTCCTGTTTGAGTAATCAATATACTCTATTGCAAACATAATCCTAAACCCAGCATATAAACCACATCCCATTTAATTGAAATGTGTAAGTTTTCTCACGCAAGCACCATTTTTTTCCAACTTCATCCTTGAGATATGAACGTTGCAGACTTTAATAATCCATCCATAGTTATCCTCCAGAGCTGATGATGGGTCTTCTTCTCAAACTGTTGCAGTCTGGTAGAACTGAATGACAAATCCTGAGTTGAAATCCCAATTTAGCTGTTTGTGATTTTTCTTTCATTTTAGCTTAAAGAAAGTGCTAAAATATGCCAGACTGGCAGCAAGTCTCATCAGGATAACATAGTTGGAGGCTTGTGGAGGCAGTAGGAACTAAGTGTCTGGGATGACATCATTGGAATGTATAGAACAAGGAACAACACAGCACGGGAAACAGGTCCTTCAGCCCAACGAGACCATGCCGCCATTTTAATAATGTGAGTATGTGAGGGTGAGTTGGGAATATCTGGTTATTAGGCAGGAGCTGTCTTGCCAGATACTGCCAAAGGGTAAGTAATGTGTGGGAGGTTGGGAGAGGTGTGCATTGAACAGTGTGAAAGATTGGAGTGGTGTTCTGGAAATGTTATGTGAAGATGTATTTACTGACCCTGGCCACCCATGTGCAGTCATTAAACTTCTTACGGCTCTGCCATCAAGATCTCAGCGTCAGAATCCAGGAACTGATCCACTGAGGCAGCTGCTCCCAATACTTTTGAAGGTGATCCCTGAGGACATTCAAGTGTCACTTATCTGTGATCCTCAGCGCAACATCTGTGATCCTCTCTCTGCAGTGATATTCCATTTACCTTCTTTACAGTGAAATTAATAATATTCAGCAGTGAGTCCTTCCAGGGAAGGTAATGGCTTTGTGGCATTATTACTACACTAATCCAGAAACTCAGCTAATGTTCTGGAGACCTGGATTTGAATCCCATCATGACAGATGGTGGAGTTTGAATTCAATTAAAAAAAATCTGGAATTAAGAATCTACTGTTGGCCATGAAACCATTGTCAATTGTTGAAAAACCCATTTGGCTCACTAATGTCCTTTAGGGAAGAAAATCTGCTGTTCTTACCTGGTCTGGCCTACATGTGGTTCCACAGCCTCAGCAATGTGATTGCCTCTCAACTGCCCTGTAAAATGGCCCAGCAAACTATTCAGTTCAAGGACAACTAGGGATAATGAATGCTGGCCAGCCAGTGAAGTCCATGTCCTAAGAATGAATTAAAAAAGAGTTTTTTTCATTTAAGATGGTAAGACAGCCTTTAAGAATGGCACCAAATATTAATGACAGGTGTTATTTGGCTTTCTCCTGATTCCTGAGGTAGCCAGTAACACATTGACACATGTTAGAACAAAGTAAATGAGGTGGCACTGCCAAATTTGTATCTTGTCTGCTTCTACCTCAATGGGTACAGGCAGAGTCCAAGATGCCAGGGCCCAGAATACAACATGGACTGACATGTAACCTTTGTCACCTCATTTTAAGTTCTGTCAGAATCTAAATCATTTTTTTAGGATCTAACTTGTATAGGAAAATGGTATAATTTATCACATTTTATTCTTAAAAGTTAACTACAGGTAAAAATAAGTGGGAAAAATATTTAATTTTTGACGTGAGAATAATTTATTCCAAAAACTCAATGGGTGGTGTTATACAGCATTGCTCAACCTGAGACCAGAAAATCCTGAATGAGATCAATGGACCTTCCCAATGTCTGCCCCTCGCTTGCTCCAATATAGTGGCAGGTAAGGCAGTAAAATTCCAGAAAATAATTGGCAACTTTTCTGTCTATTTTATTTTGTTTGATGTTTGCAGCCCAATTGTATAAAGGTTCCATAAAGCATATGATCATGGGCCTGTGTGCACAGTAAGTGCATATCATGGGTGGGATTCTTCAGCTGTGCTCGCCCCAAAACCAGAGAATCCACCTGAGTTGATAGGCCCCTCCACCTGCCCACTATGATTTCCGTGGTGTGCGGACAGGAGAATTCCTCCCTCCCATGTGTTGGTTCTTGAGTGACCTTTTAGTAAGACTTTGACATTTATTTGTTTAAAATTTAAAGTTTATTAATTAGTGTCAGAAGGAGGTTTTCATTAACAGTGCAATGAAGTTACTGTGAAAATCCCCTAGTCACCACACCCTGGCATCTGTTTGGGTACACTGAGGAAAAATTTAGCATGGCTAATGCACCTAATCAGCATGTCTTTCAGAAGATGGGAGGAAACCAGAGCACCCAGAGGAAACCCACGCAGACATGGGGAGAACATACAGACTCCACACATAGTGGCCCAAGCCGAGAATTGAACCAAATGAGACAGCAGTGCTAACCAAACTTTGAATTTGGCTAATTGCAATAAGGATTGATTTAAATTATTAATATGAACCCAGATTAAGAATTAGTATCTTAGATCCCAAATCATAAAACTGGGAAATAACTCCTAGGCATCTATTTTCCATTACTTCCCTTTTCTGTGCTCTCCTGCAGTGTTGTGTTAATTACTTTAATTTCCATGTAGATGGAAAGAGCAGCTCACGTCAGACAGAATGTGACCTGAGCTCCAAGGATAGAAACCTTTGAACCAGTGAAAAGAGGCCATTCAACCCATCATGTCTGCACTAGCTAAAAATGAAAGAAGAAATTAGCTGCCCACAGGAAGTTGCTGTTTCCAGCGCCGGAACAGTATCCTTGCAGGTCACAGCTCTTTACATGCAGATCCAAGTACCTTTTTAAATGAGTTGACTATATCTACCTCCACCACCAAAGCAGGCAGCAAACTCCAAACCAGCCGCCATCCTCTAAGTGAGTAAATTCCAGCTGTGTCCTAACCAGCATTTTATGCAGTTTCAGCGCTACATCCCTGCTCTATATCTTGTCCTGTACAGAAGAGAATTCCACTTTGTTATCACCTTATCCACCTGTCCTGCACCCCCCTCAAGGACCTGTACGTATGTACTTTAAGTGCTAAAAGCTTGCTGGTGGGATGTTGTGGCCTTGCTGACTGCGCACCCCCGACACTGGTTTCCTGTAGCAGGGGTACACCGTTGGCAGGATCATAAGGCTCTGTCACCAGTGAGCGGTACACCATCTCCCATTGCCATGAAACACACGGTGGAGGGGGGAGGAAAATCTAATCCAATGACTCTCACTTCCTCCACCACTTTCAATATCCTCCTGTTAATTGGGCATTCCCTTGCTTTGTTTTCCCTCTTTGCATGCATTACCTCACACTTCTCTGAACTGAATTCCATTTGTCACTTTCCCACCCATTCAACAAAGCTATTGATGTCATTTTGGTCACAACAGTGGTCCTTTTTACAAACACTGCACTGCCAATTCTTGTGTCATCTGCAAACTCCCCAATTATACCACACACATTTAAGTCCAGATCATTAATATACCCAACAAAAGCAGGAGGCCCAACACTAAGCCCTGGGTAACAGCACTGGAAATCACTTTCCATCAGCCATTACCCTTTGTTTCCTTTGTCACTGAGTCAATTTTGGATCCAACTCACTAAATTCTCTTGTATCCCATGGGCTTTTATTTTTTTGACCAGTCTGCCATGTGAGACCTTGTCAAATGCCTTATTATAATTCATGAAGACAGCATCTACTGCCTTCCCCTCATTAATCCTCCTTGCCACTTCCTCAAAAATTTCAATTCAATTAGTTAGGCATGGCTTTCCCCTAACAAAACTATGTTGACTTTCCCTGAATAATTCATTCTCTTCTAAGTGATACTTCATCCTGATTCTCAGAATTGATTTCAGTAATTTGTCCACCACAAAAGTCAAACTGAGCAGCCTATAATTATTTGCCCTAGCTTTCACACCATTTTAAAATAATGATTTGCAAACCTCCAATCCAATGGTACCTTACCTCTATCTAATGAGGATTGGAAAATGATCCTGAGCCCCTACTGGTTTCCTGTAGCAGCTGGGATACAATTCACCTGGCCTTGGTGATTTATCCATCTTCAAGGATGGCAGTCTCTCTAGTATTCCCTTACTCATTATGCTTATTGTATCTAATATTTCACATTACTCTTCTTTAGCTAGTGTGCAAGATGAGAGCTGAGCTCAGCTCAACCAGGAGCATATCAGCCTCAGCATCCTCACTGTAGACTGGCTGTCTCTGCATATGCATGAAATAGACAACACAGACAAAAGGTGGATGTTTAAACATATCTATTAACAGTATACAGCTGAATGTCCTTGCAAACAGCACCAAAACTGTAATAAAGACATGATTAAATAACCATTGTCTAAACAGAAATTCCATCCATCTACCACTAAAGATTATAACATTACCAGTGGGACATGATTAAACAGCTATTGTCCCTGGCCTACTTCCTTATATCATATGTAAATAATTTACCGGTATGCAAGATTAAAAACAATTATCTTCACTAGAAATTATAAGATACTCCCTATAAATAAGGCTGACAATTGAGCAGAGCAGAATTCTTTAGTTCTCCTCTCCTTATCGATAAGAAGGTAATAAAGGATCCATCACATGCAAACTTTGTGTCCAAATATCTTTTTAACCTCAACGGTAGAAAGTCTGCATCACCCCTCTCCTTAGTGAAGACAGAGACAAAGTACTCATTGAGAACCCTGCCAACATCATCAGCATCAATGTGCAAGTTACTATGTATATCTATGATAGACCCTATCCTTTCCATAGTTATTCCCTTGCGTTTAATCTACTGGTAAAACATCTTTAGGTTTCTTTGCCAGTTCTGACCTTATGATAGAAGGAAGGTCAGTAATAAAGCACTGAAAGAGTTTGGGTCTAGGGCACTCCCCTGAGGAACTCCTGCAGAAATGTCCTATGGCTGAGATCATTGAACTCCAATGGCCATCTCACTTTTAGGTATTCCTAGTGCTGCTCCTGGCATGCCCTCCTGCACTCTTCATTGAACCAGGGTTGACTGTCTGGCTTAGTGGTATGGTAGAGTAGGGGATGTGCAGAGCCATGAGGTTGCTGGGTCTGCAAGTGCTGACATTAACCTCCCCTTTAAGCTCATTGAATTTTTATGTCCACGGACCTCTCTGGACATCTGTTCTCGTTCCTTTCTCAGGTGTCCTGTAATGCACAACATCTCTCTCTCTCTTCCTTTCACCCTCCATCACTAAGCCTCCTTTCGACCTCCATCACTGAGCCTGAGAACCTACCCTCTGGCCTGTTGTTCAACTGCATCTTCCATTGGAGTTTCCCTGATATTGTTCCAGCAGTGGCTGTATCCTGATTGTGGCTCCCTTAAAGAGGGACAGGTTGTCTTTAAGAAGTCCAGGACGTGCGCACACACGCACATGCACACACACACACACAAAACTGGACTCCAGGCAGAATGTGCAGCCAGTCAGAAGTGAGATTGATGCTGGGCTACATGTTACCATCATCTTGATGAGTTGGCAGTGCAAAGCTTGGATGTTGACTGATTTCACAGGACCAGGCATAATGCAATCATCATCATAATCTTCAGGCCTGAAAATAGGCCTTACTGAATATTTCCCCCTTTATCTGTTTATATTCACATTGCTGCTGTGGGGTGTTATTGTGAGCAAGTTTGTTTGGCCACAAAACACTTGCTGAGATGCCCTGAGGTTGTGAAAGGTGCCCTACGAAAGCAATTTAATTGTCTTATTTTCTTGCTTTCACTTTCTTTCTTTCCACTCGAAGCATCTATCATTTCCTTTCCGAACTGATGCCATGCCTTGTCTCTCGCTCTGGCATAGCATGGCAGTGGCAGCTTTGATCATTCAAGCGAAAATTCGTGACAGAACAGATTTTCATTTGATGAGTTGCCACCTGTACTGCATGACACAAAAAGTAATCAGGAGGTGAAGATATTTGTGCTGTTGTGAAATCAGGCAGGCCGTCCAACACCGGGGCTTCTAATGGCATAACGCCACTAATAAAAGCAGCTCTCTGTGATTGATTACTATGGTGTGTAAGGGATGGAGCTTGCTCTGACTAACCTCAAGGGAAATTACATTTAGATGCACGTCATTAAAGAGAAAGGACATTTTCAGTGGAACAGCACTGCCCTGTAGAAACTTACAATAACAATTCGTGTTTATGTAACATCTTAAATGCAGTAATAATGTAATAAGGCTGTGAAGGATCATATTCTGCTTTGATCAGTCTCCTGTTAATAAACCCTGCCCAATCAGAAGGTCAGGTGACCAGCTTTTCAACTCTCATTTTGTTCTTTTGCTAAACAATGAAATTTCACCCCCAGAATGCTCACCAAATTGAAATCCATTAGGAAAAGCATGGACTGAGAAAAGGCTAAACCCTGTTTTCTCCAGAGGCATGGAAATCATAGAATCCCAATAGTGCAGAATGAGGCCATTGAGTCTGCACTGACAACAATCCTATCCAGGCCCTATCGCCCAATCTCATATTTATCCTGCTAATACCCCTGACACTAAGACCCCGATTTTACCAGCATGGCCACCTGAAGCTTGTAAAATCGCGCCCTAGGCCAATGGGGAATGCTGTTCTGCGAACCTTGCTTGTCCTTATTTTCAGGGCAGACGTGCCTGTAAAATCAGGGCCTAAGAGTCAATTTAGCAAATACACCTAACCCACACATCTTTGGAGTGTGGGAGGAAACCAGAGCACCCGGACAAAACTCACTCAGATATGGAGAGAACATGCAAACTCCACACTGTCAGTAATCTGAGGACAGAATCGAACCTGAGACCCTGACACTGTGAGGCAGTACTGCTAACCACTGTGCCATCCACTGTGATGCCAAAATCCACCTCTTCATGGGCTCATATCTTAGTTTACTGAATCTCCAGAGAGCACACTTGGCCTAGTTTTGCCCAGGCCAACAAGCTGGAATATTATTCCCCAAAGACAGTGAGTGGGAGCTCAGGTTTAAGCTCCCGGGTGGTAGTGTTTCAGGTTTGAAATAAAGTGAGGGAACCAAAGCTGAAGTTAAGTTAGCAATCATTTAGATCGGCACTTGATAGAAAATCAGAACCCGAGGGCTACCTGAGGGCTAATCATATGGGTCAACTCCAGTTTTGGATAGAGATACACCTTTCATTTCAAGAACTGATGCACACTGACCACCATCCCTTACTTGAAATGATCTTTCTGACGAAAGGTATCAGTGATCATGAAATCCAGAAATCTCAGACGGTACATCTCCCCACCACTGGAAGGACATGTAGTGACCAATGGCATTCTAGAGGAAAATATAAAGAAATAACTTAAATATGGAAGTCTTCACATTGTCAGTGTTATATAATGCTTATGTAACAAATAACAGTGCTGAAAATGGGCTGGATGTGTGCAGAGGAATACACGAATGTGAAAAATTCATTGATGAACAATGATATGTTGAACTCAATAGGTCCGACTGATGAAGGATGGAACAGGCCAGCATAAGTTTCAGGGGAATGGGTAGCACAGTGGCACATTGGTTAGCACTGTTACCTCACAGCGACAGGGACCTGGGTTCAATTCCGGCCTTGGGTCACTGTGTGGAGTTTGTACATTTTCCCACTGTGTGTGAGTGAGATTCGTCCAGTTTCCTCCCATAGTCCAAAGCTGTGCAGGTTAGGAGGATTGACCATGCTAAATTGCTCAAGATGTGTAAGTTAGGGGGATTAGTGAGGTAATGCTTGTGGATTGCCAGGATAGGGCATGAATAAGATGCTCTGATGGAGAGTCAGGGCAGTCTTGATGGGCTGAATGGTCTCCTGCATTTTAGGGATTCTATGATTCTTTGAAATGAGGAGGAGATGGAATGTAGTGTGAGTGGCAACAGTAAAGAGTATAGAAAGAAAATATGTGAGTGACAGTGGGAAAATGCCAAGAACAGAAATATTGAATAGGCGCATCTACCGAATAACACTAAAGATGGTAAAAAGGTACAACAGGAGATTTCATGCCAAAGCCCCTTTGGGCATTTGGTGTGATTATCTATGTCCTCCTCTGAGTCTACAAACTCCCTTCAAATTTACATCCCTCGAATTCTGACCTGTAGTTTATTTCCCTTTCTTTCACTTAACTATAATCAACAATTCTTTGAATTGTATAGGCCCCCAAGTCAGGATTTCCCTCCATAGATAAGTTCTGGTTGGCACTTGGAGCCTTGACAGTCACATTGGATCCATACACAGTGCAACAGACTCTTGGGCAACTTGGCAACTAGTAAATGTGCTTTGCCTTTTGCAGTTGGTCCCCCCTCGCAGGCATGGCATTGTTCACTTGTTGTTTTCCAGGGAAGTACTGTGGACTGACTTATCTGATACAAGTGTCTAATGAAGAGGTGGAGAGATGTTCATAAGAACCTTTTATTAGTAAGCTGGCTAGCAGCAGAATGCATAGCTCAGTTGGTGCCTCCAGAGAAGATTTTTACTGTTATCCTCAGGATGGAGTGACACCTTTTATAAAAATGGATCCTTGTGAATTGAAGACGGGAAATGTGGCACATAAGGCATTAATTTATTTTAGGAGAGATGGCATGTAGCAGTGAAAAACTTCTCCAAGGACTGCGTGGGCCATCGTGGTAATGTAAATGGAAGTTACGTGTGCCTGAAAAGCAGCACCAAAAGACTCAGCACATCCTGATGTCGAAAATCTTGCATGTTATGAAGAATGCAAATATACAAGGCGCAGCTCATAATCTCCTCCGACCTTTCCCCAAATTTGCTTTGAGCACTTTTATTTATCAGACTTGTTGCTTTAGTGGGGCAGGAGGTCATATGACGAAATTCCCAGGTAAACATCCAGCAAGAGACTGGCTACTCTACTGGGAGAGTGGCTGCTTTTCACTCAGACTGTTCGCCTTGGCTGCTTGAAACCGTTGTGGGTGTACAACAGAACAGGCTGGAGCCCCGCTGTGTTTTTGTTCCATATTCTTAATTCTGCATTTTTATCAAAAGAAAAGCAGTCTGACCCTTCCTCACGTGTAGTTTCTGCATGAAACAAAGAATAATTATTGCTGTTTTAACAGGGAAAAGAGATTGTGATGGAGGTAAAGTTGTTCACATACAGAGGAAACAAAACAGATGGAACCACATTGATTGCTATTTTGCCCATTATTCAGTTGAATTGATTCAAGGAACTGCATTTGAACAAAGCACATAATGGGCATAATTTATGCCTGTTTTGCATCCTTGTCTGGCATTATGGAGTTAAAAGAATAATTGAGAGTAGGTTAGAAGTTGCTGTAATGGAAAGAAATGGTGGATAGGAAAGGGTAAAGCCTGTCTTTTCAGTTATCTTCTCGAGCAGAAGGTCCTCAATACCCGCTCGACGACAATTACATTCCACCATCCAACACTGGGCAAATGATGTTCTGTAAATTTAATCCCAAACTTGACAGAGGGGAATGAGAAAAAGTGACACTGAGCGAAAGCACGATTCCTCTTTTTCTCTACGGGTCAAGTGACAAGTGATTGCAGATAATGTTACCTCTACTTTCTTCTGTAGCACAACAGATTGCAAATACTATAGCTGAAGAACTGTTTAAACAGGATAATGAGTGAGATAGTATACCCTGAAAGAATGCTTTAGTAGATGAAAACATTCATAACACATTGAGCCTTTGCAATCACATAAAAATGAACGAGTTCGGATAAATTTTAAGATTTAATATCATCAATGATATATCATTATTGTGTCCATAGACTTTGCAGGAAGCAATCAGAATGGCAAGTATAAGGCAATATCAAATTATTTTTATAGCTCAAAGTCCCCTATTTCAAACGATTTCTATTTTCAGACACTAGCTATAGATAGTTTTGCTTTGTTCCACTAAATGGGCACATTCAGGGTGATTCACTGGTGTTTGAATGCTCTGTAATAGGAATGAATGCTGCATAATTTGATCCATTCCGTTTTCATACATGGTTCCTGATGATGCATTTATTCGAAATCAACCACGTGATTGCAAATTGTAATTTTGCCTTTGTTCTCTTTCGGATGTCACTGCCGATTTCAATTTGCTAAACAGACAGGGAATAGAGTAAAACAAATGGACAGCCCTTCAATGATGAAGTAGCTGAATGTTTCAGGGCGAGATTGCTAGCCAAATATAACGTAGGCAGAAAAACAGTCAGACAAAGCACATTTTGGGCTCTGCATGTTTGGCCTAAGCTAAAAATGATTTTGACTTGTCTCTAATTGTTTGCAAGTTGTGAGTTTACGTCAATAATTAGTTCAGATTCACAATTTACAGATACAACAAGCAACTGAGTAAATAGAAAATTGTTGGGCTATGTGCAGCAGTGATTTCATTAAAGGGTGCAGCTGATGCTTTGTACAACCAGAGCTAGGATCAATATTATCTTTTCTTTTAATGATTTGAGATGAACATCTTAAATCACCTACTTTTATTTTGACTGTATTATGAGGGGAATATATTATATGCGTGAGGCTGCCAGGGTTACTGATATCAACCTGCCAGTACTGCAACTTGTGACGCATAACACAACAAACAGTTTCACACCATTGCTGCATTATATAACAAGGAAAGCATTTTCTTTAGTCTACTCATTATGTAATAAATGTATAAAATAATGTGCTTTACTTAACATTAATTGCTACAAGGAGTTGTGTTCGATTCCCAGCTTCGGTCACTGTCTGTGACGAGTTTGCACATTCTCCATGTGTCTGCATGGGTTTCCTCCAGATACTCTGGTTTCCTTCCACAGTCCAAAAGATGAGTTGATTAGGTGCGTTGGCCATAGTAAATTCCCTCTCAGTGTACTCAAACAAGCACCAGAGTGTAGGCGATGTCGGGATTTTCACAGTAACTTCACTGCAGTGTTAATGTAAACCTACTGGTGACACTAATAAATTTAAATAAATGTCTTTTTGCCAGTTTTATTTCTCAGCTGACAGTACATATATTTAACAATTAAGTGGACCAAAGCAGCACAGTAACAGACTAGTTAGCAATGTGCCTTACAGCGCCAGGGATCTGGGTTTGATTACCGGCTTGAGCCACTGTCTGTGTGGAGTTTGCACATTCTCCCTGTGTCTGCGTGCATTTCCTCCAGGTATTCTGATTTCCTCACATAGTCCAAAGGTGTAGGGATTAGCTGGATTGGCCATTCTAAATTGCCCCTTAGCGTCAGGAGGACATTTAAGGTAAATATGTCGAGTTATGCCTGGATGGGATTGTGGTCAGTACGAATTCGATGGGCCAAGTGGCCTCCTTCTGCACTGTCAAGATTCAATAATTTGATGAAAGCAGATCTAAAGCACTCAGTTGAGTTGTCCTGTGTGTGGGTATTTATATAGTACCTTTTGCAATCTCAGGATGTCCTAAAGTAATTTAAAAGACAGTTAAGTTTTTTGTCACTTCTAGAAAACAGCAGCCAATTTGCATACAACAAAGTCACCTTCCAAACAGTACCATGGGGTCTTTCATATCTATCTGAGGCAGAGTGACCAACTCTTCTGGAATAAAATAAGTTCAACCATGGGACCTGGGCTATATCTGATTTGATTTGATCTGATTTATTATTGTCATTAGTATTGTTATACAGTATAACTTCTTGCATGGTATACAGACAAAGCATACCATACATAGAGAAGGGAAAAAAAGGATACAGAATGCAGTGTTACAGTCATAGCTGGAGGAGTAGAGAAAGGTCAACTTAATATAAGGTATGTTCATTCTAAAGTCTGATGGCTGCAAGGAAGAAACTACTCTTGAGTCAGTTGGTATATGACCTCAGACTTTTGTGTCTTTTTCCTGACGAAAGAAGGTGGAAGAGAGTACGAATAGGGTGCATGGGGTCTTTAATTATGCTGGCTGCTTTTCTGAGGCAGCAGGAAGTGTAAACAGAGTCAATAGATGGGAGGCTGTTTGTGTGATGGACTGGGCTTTGTTCATGACCCTTTGCAGTTTCTTGGATAGGAGACATACTAAACTATGATACAACCAGAAATAATGCGTTCTCTGGTGCATCTGTAAAAGTTGTAGTGGACATACCAAATTTCTTCAGCCTCCTGAGAAAGTAGAGGTGTTGGTTGACTTTGTTAGCTATTGTGTCAGTGTGGAGGGACTTGGAGACGTTGTTTGTGATCTGGACACCTGGAAGCTTGAAGCTCTCGGCTATTTCCACTTCATCCCTGTTGCTGTAGACTGGGGCATGTCCTCCACTACACTCCCTGAAGTCAATGACTATTTCCTTCATTTTAATGAAATTGAGGGAGAGATTATTGTTGCCACACCAGTTCACCAGATTCTCTATTTCCTGTATTTTGCTTCATCCTTGTTTGAGTTCCAACCCACTATGGTGGTATCATCAGCAAACTTGAAAATCAAGTTGAAGGGGAATTTGGCTGCACAGTCATATGGATATAAGGAGTATAGTAAAGGGCTTGTGGGGCATCAGTATTGAGGATAATCATGGAAGAAGTGTTGTTGCCTATCCTTGCTGATTGCAGTCTGTAGATTAGGGAGTTTGTGAGATGGGGACCATGAGAGCAAGATGTGGAGTTGGTAGCTCTTGAGGAGTGGTCTTGAGCCAATAGTAGCAAGGGATGGTTTAACTAAAACTCATCTTGTTGAGTTACAACATTATGATCTGTCAGCTAGCCAACTCACTCACTAGCAGTCCCATTAGAATCATTCAAATTCACTCCGGATACTTAGAGGTTCATTCTCCCACAGGCTGTCCTAAAAATATAGGAAGAAAGCTTTCCTTAAGGAACACAGAGCAGGCAAAAGAAGAGATAATCCTTCAAAGTGCTGCATATCGGCATCCTAAGCCAAGGGTCTTAGTTTAATATCTCATCTCAAAAATGATTACCAGGATTTTGACTCTACTGTTAGGAAATCAATATAGGAATTGCTCCTGGGTCCTACCCTTGTCTTGAGTTCAAAAGGGATGGGGGACTCGGTGCGGGGAGTGGGGTCTCAGTGTTGGGGGCGGGCTCGGTGAGGGAGGAGCCTTGGTGCGGTGGTGGGCTCAATGCGGGGAGGCTCAGTGAGGGGGTTCTCAGTGCAAGAGGACTTTAGTGCGGGGGGGGGTCTTAGTGTAGGGGTGCTCAGTGAGGGGGGAGCTTGGTGCACTGAGGGCTCAGTTCAGGGGGGTGCTCAATACAGGGAGAGCGGGGGGGGGGGATGCTCAGTGCTGGGGCGGGGTCAACATATAATCACAACCTGTGTTTATTTGCAGAGTGCTGTTAATTGACAAAAGAGTGGGTTGGGTGCAGAATGGAGGTGGGAATGTTAAAGTATGGGTTCTATTCATAGGCATGCTGGCTGCCATTACTGAGGCAACCATTTGAATGAGAAAAAAGCAAGAATAAAGGAGACGTGAGCGGGGTGGGGGATGGGGGGGGGGTGGCACTGGGGAAGAGCAGCCTTTTACTTCTCAGATGTTGGATTCAAATATTGAAATCAATACTTACGAAATGTTGTCTATGCCTTGAAGAATGATACGTTTTGTGCCATGATTTGTAAATCATATTTCACAGTGATCATTAATCCTTTCACACTGGTCACAATAGATTGCTGAGTGTCACCGGGATGCTTGTTTTTCAATCACTCACAAGTACGTTATCCTCTGGCTTTTGTGATGTAACTCTGCACTTTGTGTTTTGTCCTGTTTTATTTCTGTTTGATCTTTCCCATGATGATCATGTTCACGTGCATGTTGACATTAGTTCCACGGGATAGCCCAGGCAAATGTGTGTGCAAAGATGAGTAGAGCTGGAGACCTTTCACTAGTTAAGTGAGGAATTGCTCTATAATTGCAAAGGAAGCAGTTCAATTCTTGCTTCCATGAGTTGTGTTCAGCTGTAACTGCACGCGTCACTTCTTAACAACCTAGAAGGAAATAACAGCAAAATAGGGAAATAAGAATTCTGGTTGAGACTTGTACACCGTAAAATGAACACCAGTGACAGCTGTGAAGTAAGAATACTGGTCCAAACTGGGAATATTCATAATTCTCTTGACTTCTCCATTAGTTCTTGGTCAATGAGAAGCGATTTTTTTTGATGGTTGAAGCCCAGGCAGTTTGTGAATTTACCCAATTTACAGTTGAATGGAGGAGTCCACTGTCCCTCTCACTGTCTGGGGAATTCCAAACAAAGTGATCAAGCTTTGGGATCACTTTATTCTACGATTGGGAATCTGCCATAGTCTTCAGTGACAACAAGCAGTAGGAATACCATTAAAACAACACTATCACAGAATTATTACGGTGCAGAAGGAGACCATTTGGCCCATCTTGTCTGTACAAGCTCTTCAAACGAGCATCGCAACTTAGTGCCAACCCCGCCAGCCTTTTCCCCATATCCCCGCTCATTATTTCCATTCAAGCCTTCATCTAATGCCGTCGTAAATGCCTCGATTGAGCCTACCTCCACCACACTTCCAGGTGGAGCATTCCAGACGAACCATTTATGTGAACAACAATTTCTTACATGACATTTGATTCTTTTGCAAATCCTGTCCTTGATGTTTTTATTGTGAAAGCAGTGGACCCGATTCTCCCATCCCGGCAGCACATTTTTTAGCGCATTGGGATGGGAGAATCGCGTGTCAGCCACTTTGAGGGATTTGTGCATGCATTCCTGATGCATGCATGCCTCCCACAGTTGGAGAACAGGCGCAGTGATCAGGCCGCAGGGGTGTTGTAGGAGCAGCACTGCGGGGGTCCCAGACTGGCCAGCAATCATACAGGCCAACAATTGGGAGACTGACAGCTTGAAGCCACTGCAGAATTCTGGAGCTGTCAGACTCTGGTGTGAATAGCCTCCCCACCATCTCCCCTCCTCCCCGAGCTTTTAATAAGACTCATGATTGTGACGTCTGCATTGCACAGAGTAGGAATGATTTGGGTCTAAAGTTGAACTGAGAAAACAGTCATGATTTACAGCAGTTTTCTTGCCAATTCAGCATTTTTGGGAGAATTGCCCTCAGTTTCTTTCTATGCACTCATGATTTTGAACATCTCATGATTTTGAACATCTCTATCAAATCTCTTCTTAACCTTCTCCACTCCAAAGAGTACAGTGCCAATCTCTCCCATCTGTCCTCACAATTAAAGTTTCTAATCCCTGGGACCATTCTTGTAAATCTTTTCTGTACTCTCTCCAATGCATTCACATCCTGCCTATAGTGTGGCAAACTCAGTAAAGTTTTACAACACCAATTTTAAATCCAACCAATTTATTTGATAGTAAATCCGCGAGCTTTCGACTTTACAGCCTTCAGGCTGTAAAGTCGAAAGCTCGCGGATTTACTATCAAATAAATTGGTTGGATTTAAAATTGGTGTTGTAAAACTTTACTGAGTTTACCCCAGTCCAACGCCGGCATCTCTACATCATGACTACTATAGTGTGGCACCCAGAACAGTACACAATATTCCAGCTGAAATCTAACTAGTGTCTTGTATAAGTTCAGCATAACTTCCATGCCCTCTATGTCCCTATTAATAAAGTTTAGAATGTTTCATTAACTATTCTGTTCACCTGTTCTGTTACCTTTAGTGCCTTATGCATGTATACAATCAGATTCCTCTGTTCCTGCACCCCTTTAAGGATTTTACCCCTTATTTTATTGTGTCTTCAAGATGTTCCTAGTAAAATGCATCACCTCACACTGCTCCGAATTGAACTTTATCTACCACCTATCTACCCAATGCACCAACTTGTCTATGCCCTTTTGAATTTCAGCATTATCCTCTTCACAATCTACAATGCTGCCAAGTTTGGTGTCATCCACAAAATTTTAAATTGTTTCCTGCACATCAAGACCTAGATTACTAATGTATATCAGGAAAAACGAGGATCCTAATACCAACCCCACTCCACTGTAAATCGTCCTCCAGCACAAAAAATATCCATTGGTCGTTATTCTCTGCTCCCTGTTATGCAGCCAATTTTTTACCTGTGTTGCTTTTATTCCATGGGCTAAAGCTTTCCTTATAGGTCTGTTGAAGACTTCATTAAATGCCTTCTGAAAGTCCATGTACACCACATCAACAGCATTATCCTCATTAACCCTTTCTGGTGCCTCCTCAGAAGATTTCAGCACATTAATTAGTTCGATGCATGGTCATGGCTTGATTTTAACAATTCCATGGTGGCCTCCTTGTGCTATTCCTACAACGCGTTCCCTCAATGTTTGCAGAATGACATTACTGTTGCCATGAAAAGAAATCAGAAATTGTTTTAGCATGAGCTCATTTCAAGCATTGTGAAGATCTTGTAGTACGTGAGTGATTTTGTTTGTAGATGTTCACTCAAAAGCATCATTTAGGCTTTGTGATTCCATAGCTGTCATACATAGTTGCAATGCCTCTTCTTGTTGTGTTGATGGCGCCTATGTTAGTAGCTTTGGCACTGTATTTAGACTTATGTATTTCAGATGTTGTTCAGCAACCTTTTCTCCATGGCTAAGTGGGCCTGATGGTCAGCAAACGATGGCATGAAAGATGGTCCATTAGTTTGAGTTTGCTTAACTCACACTCAATGTGAAAGTCTTGTAATTTGATTAACGCTCTGGGTGGTTTGCAACGTGGATAATTGAATAAGCTTACTACTGATTGGTTATTACTGTAAATTAGCTCTCATAGGGCTCCAATAATTTACAATCTAGATCCCTGATTTGGATATGCAGACCATATATAATAATTCCAAGTTTACTAACTAGGTGGGAATGTGAATTGTGAAGAGAATGCAAAGAAGATTCAATGGCATTGAGACTGATGGAGTGAGTTGTCAAGGACATAACAGATGGAATATAATGTAGACAGATGTGAAGTTATCCACTTTGGTAGGAAAAGCAGAAATGCAGACCATTTTTTAAGGCTTGAGAGATTGGGAAGTGTTCATGTCCAAAGGAACCCGGGTGGCATTGCATATGAATTGCTAAAAGTTAATATGCAGATATAGCAAGCAATGAAGAAGGCAAATGGTGTGTTGGTCTTTATTGCAAGGGATTTAAGTATAGAGTAAAGATGCCTTGCTGCAATTGCATAGAGCCTTGGTGAGACCTCATGCATGAATACTGTGCATAGTTTTAGTCTCCTTACCTGAGGAAGGATATACTTTTCATAGGCAGAGTGCGAAGTAGATTCACCAAACTGATCCCTGGGATGGTGAGACTCTCCTACGAAGAAAGATTGAAAAAACTGGGTTTGTATTCTCTAGGGTTTAGAAGAATAAGAATTCACATTATTGAAACATACAAAATTTTTATAGGGTTTAATAGAGTAGATGCAGGAAGGATGTTTCCCTTGGCTGGGAGCGGGGTCTAGAACCAAGGACGCAGTCTCAGAATAAGAGGTAGACCGTCTAGATTGTGATAAGAAGAGATTTTTTCACTCTGAGGTGGATGAATCTTTGGAATTTGGTACCTCAGGGAGCTATGAAGGCTCAATCATTGAGTATATTCAGGACAGAGGACAATAGATTTAAAAACATGAAGGGATACAGGGATAATGCGGGAAAATGGGAATAGATCAGTCATGATCTAATTGAATGATGGAACAGGCTCTGGTGCTGAATGGCCCATTCTTTCCTCGATTTCTTATCTGTGAAATTTTCTCCAATATTAGCAAAGGTCAATGTCAGGCAGGAAAGGTGGCATCGAGCCTGTCAACAGTGATGGTGGCTTTTTATGCTTGTGCCAAATTTGCATGCACAAATTTCACTCTGTATCGCTGGTAGAAGCGATTTACATCTGCAATCATCTGCACCGCCATCACCTCAGCGCCTCAATAATCAGGGTGCCACATTTAAAGGCCTCTCCAGAGTGCACCAGTCATACTTTGCAGGCAGCCGAGAAGTGATGGCTTCCAGGAAATCATCTCCCAAGTTCCTGGATGCCTCCTTGGATGACTTTTTGACACAATGAGAACCCACCGTGACGACATTTACTCCCACTCAGGGTAGATGCCTAGTGGCAAGGTGACGAACCCTTGCAGGGAGGGCAGTGGCAGCATCATGAGTTCCAGTGCTCTGCGGGAAAGGTCAGCTATTGAGTGTGGGAAGAGGATGAATGATCTTCTCCATTCTGCCAAGGTCTTTTCATCACTCTGGGCTCATGCAGCCATGACACATTCGCAGGGATCTCACTTACTGCCAGCCTAAGGAACAACACCACTCACTTTTCCCCACGCAACTTCTTCACCTCCGTGTGGATCGTGTTTTCATTCTGTCTGTGACTCCATTCAGTCTCCGTACATACTTATTATCTGCCTTATCATTTGCATCAGTGGGACTAGGCAAAAAAATGGATCGGTGCAGATAAGGGCCAAAAGGCCTGTTTCTGAAATGTATTTTTCTATGGTTCTATGTTCTGCCTCCAATCGCTCCATCTGTCTCCATGCTGGGCAAGATGGCAAACAACAAGAGGGAGAGATGCTGGAAAGTGGGGAGATGTTGGAGCTGAAGGCCCACATGGACTTCAAGTAATGAACGCTTCAGCCAGCCGGGAAGGACATCAACTGCTGCTGTGTTGATGGTGAGGCTGGTGGCAATAAACCAAATGAGGATTCAGCATTGTAGTATCCATCAGATAACAGTGCTGGAGTCACGTCTCCTGTTTCTAAAGGCCCCCTCATGTACTAATGACCTTCCCTTTTCTTTGTATGACCTCAGAGGTCCACCAGCTAGGTCCTGGATAACAGCTCAGGAAGCAGCACTGACAAAGGTTTTTCACAGTGCTCAATGGAAGACCCATCACTCAACTCACCCGCATCCTCCAGTAACACAAAGACATGCACCTTAAGGTTATTTAGTTTCTGAGCAGCCTCGGGGGTCACAATAAGCTGAGCACATCATACTCTCAGATCCACAGCAGGTTCAAGTACAGACTTCTCAAGATGCTGACACTTAGAGGATTGCTGGAGGCTACAAGTGCACTGAGTCCCAGAGAGATGACAAACTCCTGGACTTGGTCACGTCTCATTTGCTGGAGCTGTAAAATCAAGCTCGGTGAGATCAGGATGGGATGTCTGTTACACCCCTGGGATTGAGAGGCTGAATGCAGGAGTCCATTCGCCCTCTGTCTGAGGTGATTGCACTAATGACTAATGAATGCACAACTGACAGGTTGGAGGCCGCTGTTGAGACCTTGGTCCAAGACTTCGGTGCCGCACTGCTGAGGCCCGTGCATCATGGCACCCATGACTGCCAATGCCCAAGGACACTGGGCTTTCGAACTCACTCCAGCTGCCTGTCCATGACGAGGAGGAAGTCAGGGGCCCTCTGGCACCCATAAAGAGGAGGATCAGTGAGTGCACCCAGGTAAATCTGGGAGTGTCCCGCCCATCCAAATTTTCACTTTCTGTAACTGCATTGGCTACAGCTTCGTAGATATATTAAGGTGGCACTCGTCACACAGCAGAACCCCAAAGTCAGGCCAGGGACCTCCTGGTCGCTGCCCTCCAGCAGACGCCCACTAAGGTCATCACAGTCAACAGGGTGTAGCGATCAGCAGGCTGCTTCTGCCTCCTGTATAGATGTTGGGGATGTACATGGATGTAGGAGCAGGGGAAGGAAAGTTAAAAAGTTGTAGTTGTACGGCGTGGGTGCAGGTGTTAATCATTTGTACATAACATTCACCTCTTTAAATAAACTCTCATTAATTGCACCCTTTCTATGCTTCTTTGTTCTGATGATCATGTTTCTGTAATTCTGAAATAAAAACCTGATCCCTACGCAAGATAAAGACAGGGTGCTCAGGGATCAGCGCTTCCTTTGTGCTTTGAGCAAGATTTTCCACAAATTGACAGCTTCCCTTCACAGTGACTGAACACATCAGTCATGCCTGTATCTTGTGGGGAATGAGGATGTCTTCCACAGTGCATGGGACATTCCAGTCGTTTTCCATGTGTGCTCTCTGCACCTTTGAGCTATGCCTGGTGTTGTGAGACTTCTGACTCTGAAAGATGTCAGGGAGCTGAGAGAGTGATTGCGAATGTAAGAGTTGTGCATAATCCCTGGGAATTGAACAGACACCCTGGAGAATTTGTTAGATACAGTCAAAGAACAACTGAACATTCAATGAATTAAAACCCTTGTGGTTCATATAGTTGACAGTTTGCTGTCACTGAGGTCTAGGTGCCACTTGAGTCAGTCAATACCACCCTGCATCTGTGGAAAACCAGAGATATACATAAATCCCATTATACTTGCATTCTAATTCACCCGATCCTGGTTGAAATGGACGTCATATTGGGTGCCCTCACAGAGATTCACCCATGACCTCCTGAATGCACTTGTGTGCAGAGGCTTGTGAACCCTCATAGGGGTCACCAGTGAAGCTCTGGAAGGATCCACTGATATAAAAATTGAGTTTGAAGTCAGTTTCAGTGACGATGCCAGTGGATGCTCTCCAAGCCCCTGTGGTACCAAATCCTGCAGCAGGTAGCAATTGTAACTAGTAAGTCCCCTGGACATGTGTAGTCTTCAGTGACACTTGTTTTCGGACTTTTCCAGTTATGTTAGGTGCCATTTGCAGAGCCAGAATCTAGCAAGATGCTTCTGAATAATAGTTCCCTGTGGTTCATTCTCTGTGCACAGAACAGGCCCTGCACCCCTTTTCTTGACATTTCTGCTCCTGCCTTTGACAAGCGAGGAGCCACCATTGACATCTTCCTATTCTCCTTTCCTGCCTGTAAGTGAGAAGAATAACAATGAGATGATTGGACCCCATGTTTCGTACTTTCTCACTGCAGTATCAAAGGGAGAGATTTGATGATCAGCATTTATCTCCTAAGGACCACTCTCTGCCCGTTCATCATCTGAAGTGGCCTTTCAAAACCCACTGACCAATGTCCTGGTCACAACATAGATGTCCATTCCTTAGTTTGCATACTGGTTAAGCAAGACGCTACCCCCACCAGCACCATCCCACATCAACGACAGGTGGTGACAGCATTGGCCGCTTTACTGTATTTGTCTCAAGCGTAAGCATCTTCCTAAGCTACACTCCAAGCTCTTATGTTCAACTTGGTTTATGGGGGGGGGGGGGGGGCACCTCAATAGGCACTGCAGCAAGGAACCAAGAATTAGGAGCACTCTTTTCTCAGCCAGTGTACCATTTCTAACGATATAGAAATATTGGGAAATGGTACAGGCACATCATGGCAGCCATTAATTTTGGAAGTCCACGCAACAAGGGTTAAATGCTGAGCAATAATCAGTGGCATTTACACATATGTGCTGCCTTCCAAATGCAACATTTGAAGTTTTCATCCTCTTCATCATCCTTGTGAAGTTCTTCAAAAGAATCAGAAAGAAGCAGAATCAGAACTGCAAACATTGTTAAAAGGTGGATTCCTTTAGATTCCCTCTGCTGATAGCTGTGTGCTTGTAGTCTTCAGAGGGCAAAGTCCACATTGCAATTTTCAATACACTACAGATTTCAGTGTTCTTTTTATTCTCTGATGTTGTGCTAAATTATTAAGTTTTCAGGTTTTCTTTTACTCCCCTTTTTAAGTTTGACTTGGATATATGTTGCCATTTCTCTATCATTGTCGTGTAAAATTCTGGGATATTCTACCTAATGGCGTTCTAGGAGTACTTTCACCATGCGGTTTACGCAAAAGGTCCACCACTGTCATTGTTGGCATCTTAGGAAGGAAATAACTTCCAGCCTTTCCAGCATAGCCACATTCCAAGAACAGTCTTTATCCTTCAATCAAATTCACTGAAGCAGATTGCCTAGATATTATCTCAGTGTTCTTTGTGGGAGATTGTTGTTTGCAAAATGAGGTCTGTGGGGCAGTAGGAGTTATAAAATGTTGTAGGGAAGGTGCACATGACACATCAGCCAATCATTTTCTGCCCATTCCTTTTTTGTATTTATTGGTATTACGTCAACTAATTTTGAGCAAGACCTCTCAAGGAGGTTTCCTTCATGTTTCAGAAATTGTTGAATATGTTTTGCTCCTTGGTTGTTGACCAACATTCCTTTGAGTATGCCTGCTCTCATTTCTTCCTCTTCAGATAAGACAAGTATGCTTTCATTAGCAGATCAGCTGAAATGGGGATCGGAAGTACTTCCAGCAATATGGAAGGTGAACTTATAGGAAAACAAGATTTAGGATGGAATTTTCTGACCATACTTGCCCCAAAACAGGAAAATACCAGCCAAGGTCAACAGACCTTCCCATGGTCCTCGCCTGCTATGATTCCCGTGATGGGCATAACAGGAAAATCCACTCCTCAGACTCTAAGCCGGCACTAGGGTAATGCAAAACGCTGCACCAGCAAATGGTGGTACACTAGCAATTCAGTATCTGACTTGTGTAGTGTCATTGCTAACTGCAGCCTTACGGTTTCAGGGTTATGCTGAGCAGAATGTGAATATTTCCTCACATAAGGCCAATAGAGAACTTCCAATTTAAGTTGACAGACACACTCAGACTGCCTTGTATGAGTGGAACACAGAAATATCTTAAACCATCAGAAACTAGGCATAGGTATTCATATCAATTTCCCAGTAAATTTATATAGAAGACAGATAAAATTGAATAGTGATGACTGTAGGGTGGAAATGGCTGTTAACATTTCTATTGTATCTATATTTTATCCGTGCATATCAAATAACTCTGTTATTTTTAACAACATCATTAATTTAAGGCCGGGTAGGAAGTCTTAAATTCTTCCTTATTTAAGAATAAGGAAGAATGCTGGCCAAGTTTTTGTACAATAATATCGCTGATGGTTAATTCAATCCATAATACTGCAAAATAGTGTTTTACGTGAAGCCAATAGTTCAGAGGCAACTCTGTCTAAAGATATTTTGGAAAGCCGCCATTTCTCCTTCATTTTTAATAATGTCCCTATTGTGGCTCAGCCAGATCCCCAAGTCAGGAGGTTGTGAATTCAAGGTTCCACTCTGAGGATCTGAGCAAAAACTCTAAGTTGACATTCCAGGGCCTACTGGATTTAGGCACCATCTTTTGGATGAGATGATAAGGCAAAGCCCAGCGTGCCCTCTCAGGTGGATATAGAGCATCCCAGAGCACAAATCAAAAAAGAGCTGGGAGTTCAATCCAGTGTCCTGACTATTAATAACCCCTAAACAACATCATTTCCAAGAGCAATAGTAGCTACACTTCAAAAGTACCTAATTAGCTGTAAAAGGCTTTGCACTAAGCGGAAGTTGTGAAAGGTGTTCCCTGGGAAGTGTGTAAATAGATGATGATATTGATGTACTTGTTTTTATCCTACAGGTGCTTTGGTCCACCTTGTTGTCTAACAAGGGGCATACACGCGATGGGTCGTGTGAGGGCTGCTCTTGGATTTTTTTCGAGAGTATTCTAGTGCTTCATGTCGTTAGTGTACGCTTGACCTGGACCATTTGATGCACAACACGACAGCTCAGTGATTATCGCTGTGCTGTGCAGATACATGGATTTCGGCCTGTGTCTGTGGGAGTTTGCGCATTCTCCCCATGCTTGCATGGGTTTTCTCCGGGTTCTCTGGTTTCCTCCCACATCCCAAAAATGTGCTGTTAGGCTAATTGGCAAAACAAATTCTCCCTAAATTGTCTCAAATTTGGTTTTTAATCCATAGATCTATAAACATAGACAGGGATCACGGGTAGCGGTGGGAACATTGGGATGGCAGCGCGGGCTCGTTGGGCTGAAGGGCCTGTTTCCCGTGCTGTTTTGTTCTTTGTTATATAAGTGCAAAACTACTTTTTCCCTTTCTGGAACAAAATCTTATATGATGTCTATACTTGCTCAAAGTCAGGTTACACTCAGTAGGATTTCAGAAACTATGAACATTTTTTGTTATCAGAAGAGCAAAATGAACCACAGTTCTTAAAGAATAAGTGAGTAAATACTTGTTGGGAAAGGGAAGGGGGGGGGTGGTTGCTGAGGAGATCTTACCCACTCGTCCTACTAATTGATCTACGTGGTGAGCTACTAAGATCAGATGAGGGGCAGAAAATTGGGCTCGTACCTGGTTCCTCGCCTTTCGTGATGTTACCGGCCCCATTCTGCTGGCAAAATCCCAGATGTAAGACTGATTTAAATATTCATTTGTCAATTTTAATCTTATTAGTGAGTCCCAAAAAAAAAAATGGATGCGATTCTCTCCCTTTTTCAGGTTTGTTCAGCACTCAAAATTTTTTGGTAAAGTTGTAATCCACCTCCCAGAAATGATTTTATTCCTTACTCTCTGTTGGAAGCTTGTACATTTGGCCAGTGATAAGTTAAGCTGTGAAAACTGGAGACAGCACGTTTACACGAATGATGATAATTAAGCAAAATCAAAGAATGAACTTGCATCCACAAAGCAGCTTATCAATTCTCTAAGAAAGCTCCAAGCGACTTCACAAACTTCACAATCTAGGTTATGTGAGAAAACACAAGTGCTATTTTATGCTTAGCAAGATCTCAAAAGTAGGTGATGTCCAGTCAATTGTTTGAAGAGAGGAATATTGACTAAGACATTAGCAGAATTCCTTCAATAATGCCATGGGATCTTTCATGCCTAGTTGAAACCTCAGAATGGGTAGATGTGACCATCCTCAGTTGGATTTCAAATTGAAAGGACGACTCTTATTCCAGAGTCCAAGGATGCTTCCTCATCCTAGGTCTCAAAGGCAACTTGTATTTATACAGTAAGATGTCTCAAGGTACTTCGCAGAAATGTTATCAGACAAACTTTGACATTGCAATAAAAACAACAAATATTGGAAATATTCAGCAGATCAGAGTAGAATCCATGCAAAGAAAGACAGAGTTTCAGATCAATTATCTCTCATCAGAAACTTTGCCTCATTGTTTGGAGCCATGCTTCGGTTATGTCACTCCTAAGCTATGGAATTCCCATTAGCCATTCTCTGCTAGTCCTGTTTAGAAGTTGCCAATGGTGGAGCAAAGGAACTCAGGGGTATGTAGAGGGGCTAGAATTGGAAGAATGTAGAGTTCTCAGAGGATCATAGAGCTGAAGGAATTTACACGGATTATGCTCAAAACCATAGAATCATTGAATTCTTACAGTGCACAAAGGAGGCCATTCAGCTCATAGAGTCTTCACTGACCACAATCCCACCCAAGCCCTATCCTTGAAATCCCACATATTTACCCTAGCTATTCCCCCTGACACTAAAGGACAATTTAGTATAGCCAATCAACCTAACCTGAATATCTTTGGACTGTGGGAGAAAACTGGAGCACCCGAAGAAAACTCACAGTCACGGGGAGAGCACGCAAATTCCACTCAGACTGTGACCCAAGGTTGGAATCAAACTCGAGTTCCTGGCTACAGTGGTTAGCATTGCTGTCTCACAGTGTCACCATGCTACCCTTGAAGGAATTTAAATCCACAATCTATTTCTGAGGCAACTATTTGAGGGTTCCATTAATGAAGCATTATGCCTTCCCAAAAAGAAACTGGTGGTTGCTTAAGATTGCTATTGGAATGATTCACAGTCTGATGTAAATGTAGAAAATACTGAAAACAATTTCAGCATCTGATTTTGGTTGTTGAATTCATCTAAATTACATTTCAGGTGGAAATACTTTCATTAGGCTAGCAGTGTATTTTCTTTAGAAAAAGTCCACCATGTGAATTATAAACTATTCCCTTAGTTTATAACTTGAATAACTTGCACCATATTCTTCCATTCTATTTTTTTTGTGTGTGTACCATAGTGAAAGATTCCACTGTGATTGCTTAAATAAACAATCATCTTCCATTGTTTAAACCCACAAACTACGAACTGATGGCCACTTAAACTATCCACATAATCAGGGGTTGAATACACACACTCAAAAGCTGACTAATTATAGATGTTTGAGAAGGGAACAATGATTCTCTTTCTTTCTGTACATAACATTAGGAAGATGATTACTCTTAAACATGAACACCTATATTGAGAGGTTCCATTGTACTTTATCAGCAGATACCAGAGCTGGATTCATAATTAGGGCTACAATGTCATTGTTTAATCTCTAAATCAGGCTCACATCTAGTTAATTTGCATCTGCTAAATACTGGCATGATATAATATTTATATAAGACAATATTGTTTATGTGATCTGACCATGAATCATTCCCTGGAAGACTTCCTTTTCACTTAGGTAATGTAAAAAGTAATACAGTTACAGAATCATGCAATCAGTCCCACTTTTCTAATCTTTCCACAAAGTACTTACTTTTTAAGTACAGGTCCAATTTTGTTTTGTAACTTAAAGTTTCACTTTCCCCTCAGGCAAAGAATTCCAGAACACAAAGGCCAGGGCTCTCCAGCCGTTCGCGCTGATGGGATTCTCCAGTCCCATCGGTAGCACACACCCACTCATGGGTTTCCCATCAGCATGGGACGATGTCAGTGGGAATTCCCATTGATAGCAGTGGGACCAGAGAATCCCACTTCCAGCAAACAACACACCACCTGACCCCAACACCAACTCCCACTGACAGTGGGAGACCAGAGAATTTCCCCCAACAAATTGCTAATGTATAAATTATACATTAGGTATAATGTAAGAGTAAACTACCCAGGAACATTTAAAAAGATTGTAAGTGTTTTCATAGGTACATAAAAAGAAGAGTAGCTAACATAAACATTGATCTTGTAAAAGATAGCAACAAAAGAAATTTACCTTATCGAAACATATAATATAATATAACATATAAGATGATTAGAGGTTTAGATAGGGTGGACAGTGATAGCCTTTTTCCTAGGATGGAGAAAGCTAGCACGAGGGGACACAGCTTTAAATTAAGGGGTGATAGTTATAGGACGGATATCAGAGGTAGGTTCTTTACCCAAAGGGTGGTTCGGGAGTGGAATGCCCTGCCTGCAGCAGTTGTAGATGCGCCAAGTTTGGTGGCGTTTAAGAGGTTAGTTGATAAGTATATGGAAGAGAAGGGAATGGTTTAGTTTGGAGGGGCATTGCTTTTTATATTGGTCGGCGCAACATCGAAGGCCGAAGGGCCTGTTCTGTGCTGTAATGTTCTACCTATCTATCTATCTAAATTGTCATGGGGAACGAGGGAGCGTCAGAGGCTTTTGTTATTGTTCAGGTTGGAAACGCCAAAGTATTTTATGAAGCCTGCCTGAATCATAAATTTTGCAATTTGAATTTGGTGGATAAGCATGATATGTTCCACTTCAGATGGTGATTCTAAAGACCCATTAGGGAGCTTTTATCAAACAAAGTGTATTTAAGAATATAGTTAACACATATGGATCAAACATTAGCAATAACTTTGATCAATTACAAGCAAAAACAACCACAATAATGAATAACCCAATATATATTCGGATAGTCCAGTCAAAACCAATATCCAATAAATAAAAGCCTTGAAACAGATTTATCACTGCACAGGTTAAAGCTCATGTGATGGTGAAATCCAGTTCCCTGGGTTGAATGCTGATTTCAAATAATCTTGAAAACTCAGAGCAGTTTGTAGTCAGATCGGCTCCCCAAAACTCCAAAGCATAGATTCTTTATTGCAGCAAGCCTTTCTTTCAGCTAGCTGGCAAAATTTCCAAAGCAAGACGGAGAGAGAAAGAGACTTCTTTTTCAGCTTACTTTTTCAGTCTTCAGCACTGCAGCCAAAATGAAACTGAAAACTGAAAAACTGACCTGCACACACATACTTAACTTGTCACAGTTTAATACTTATCTTTATCAATTACTCTTTTTTTAAAAAGCAATTATCAAATTATTTCTTTGATATTGGGTGTGATTGGCTGCTCACACCAGCAGATCTTCCAGACTCGCCATGGATTTCCCAGCAGTTTGGAGTGGATTCAGTGTGAAATTCCATTGGCAGCAATAAGACCAGGAGATCCCACCACCAGCCAATAGTGTCTGGACTACATCCTGCTGTCGAGAAACACGCCACGGAGAGGCCAGAGACCTAGCCCATTGTTTAATGATGTGCTTATCATGTCCCACTCCTCAGTATTAAAGACACTTCAGGGACCAAAAGCTAACAAATCTCTAAGACCTGACAGCCTATATCCTAAGGTACAAAAAAGGGATATCTTCAGAGATAGTGTATGCACTGGTTATAATTTTTTCAAAATTTCCTAGATCTTAGAACAGCCCTAGGATACTGGAAGTTAGCAGATATAACATCACGATTCACAAGAGAGAGAGAAAGGGGAAATAAAGGCCAGTTAGCCTGGCATTAATAATTGGGGAAAATGCTGGAATCTATCATTAAGGAAGACTTATCAATGTATTTAGAAATCATGATACGATTACAGATGGTTTACAAAAGGAAATTTCTGTTTGACAAATTTATTAGATATTTTGAGGGTGTAATTAGTAGGTTAGATAAGGGGAGCCTTACTCTTGAATTCCCAAAAGGCATTTGATAAAGTGCCACATGAATGATTAACATAAAAATAAAAACTCATGGTATTGGGGGTAATATATTAACATGGGAGGAGCATTGGTTAATGGACAGAAAGCAAATGAAGTAAATGAATAAATGAAGCATTTTCAAGTTGGTGGGCTACAATCAAAGTAAAATTTATTTATTAATGTTACAAATAGGCTTACATAAATGAAGTTACTGTGAAAATCTCCTAGCTGCTACACACTCTGGTGTCTGTTTGGGTACACTGAAGGAGTATTTTGCATGGCCAATATATCTAACCAGCATGTCTGTTGGATTGTGGGAGGAAACTGGAGCTTCCAGAGAAAACCCACACAGACACAGGGAAAACATGTAGATTCTGCACAAACAGTGACCCAAGCTGGGAATAGAACCCAGGTCCTTGGCGCTGTGAGGTAGCAGTGCTGACCACTGTACCACCGAGTTGTCCCAGGAGCGCCACAGGGACTTCAGCTATTTGCTACCTGTATTATGAACAGTTGAAATGATCAAGATTATTGTATCCAAGTCTGCTAACAATAAAAAGCTACTTGGGAATATAAACTTGCCATTCATGCCACTCTCCTGCTACAGCGCAATTGGAGAATTTAGCATCCAGCCAAATCTCCATTCACTGCAGCGGGATGGGAAAATCCTGTCGCCATGAATGGTGATAAGATTCCAGCCAAAGAAACTGCAAACTGCTTAAGCAAGTGGGCAACATATTCCATCTCTGAACGCAATCATGGTCGATGTAGATAGAATTTTAATCTGACATAATTAATGGATATGGGGAATGAATGAAAAAAAGGAGTTGAACCTGAAGATCAGCCATTATCATATTGATTGACCAAAAAGCTTCAGACCCAACTGGTGTCCTTCTGCACCAGTTTCTTAGGTTCTTTTTCTCAAAAGAAAGCAATCATCTCTTCTCTCTCCAAAAGAACTGAAAAGTTTCTCCATTGATACCATCTCCTCTATGCCTTGTCATCCCCTTTGTTTCATAATTGGATCTAAAACTTTAGCTAACCAGTAGTTTATGAAGGTTTGGTATTATTTAGATGAAGATTGTTTAGGCAGTTGGAGTCCAATAACATTGATTTGCATATTCAGTATCCCATCAGATACATGTAGATAAGCCATTTGGCCATCTCTATTTCTATCAGGAGTGTAGGCTCTCATCTTCAACTATTGGTTACCCACGTATCAGTTAAGAAATGAGCTCGGGTTAGTTGAAGACTGCTTTCCCCTCAGCTATTTTCAGTTGTGCATTTGAGGGTGACCGGAGGATCTACAAACCTTCAATATACAAATATTTCCATTCAAGCTACCTCTGCTCACATAACAGCTCCAGCAGTGCATGAGCAACAACTCGTATCAGAACCTTTCTTCCTAATTGTGGTATGTACATAAGTGGCACAGCCTACATATTATTTTAAGCGCAGTTGGATTGACTTAGACTTTCTGATCTGATTCACAATGGATTTCTTTGGAGTCACTTGCTGGCCGTTTACACTGGCAAGATTCTCTGGTCCCACTGCAGTAAATGGAAGCAATGATGTGGAGATGTCAGCATTGAACTGGGGTGAGCACAGTAAGAAGTCACACAACACCAAGTTAAAGTCCAACAGGTTTATTTGCTATCACGGGCTTGATGAAGGAGCGACATTCCGAAAGCTCATGATATCAAATAAGCCTGTTGGACTTTAACCTGGTATTGGGAGACTTCTTGCAGTAAATAGAGATTTGGCTAAATGCCAAATACTCCATTCTTGTTTGTGGCAGTGGTGGGCCAGTGAATTCCAGCCACTAATCCCTGTAATCAAAATGTATGGTTCGCTTTGCACCTGCAAAACTTACTTTCATCAAGTACCTTAGCCAATGAGATACTTGTTTTCAAGGGATAGTCACTGCATAGCAAGTTTCCCCAAACAATAATGGTAATCAGAGAATTTATTCCGAATTTTGATCTGACAAAGCATCATCCAGACTCGAAACATTGGCTCTATTCTCTCTCCACAGATGCTGTCAGACTTGCTGAGATTTTCCAGCATTTTGTTCCTACTATTGGTTGAGTGATAAACTTCAATAGGAACACCCAAAAGAACTCTATTATTTCTCTTTGAAATTGTACCATGGAGTCTTCTATCTCCTTCTGAGAAATCAGACATGACCTTGGTTTAACTTCTGTTCTGAAATTTGGCACAGCATTCGCTCAGCGCTGCACCCTGATAAATTAGCCTAGATATCCAGATCTCTAGAGGCGCAAACTTCTGACTAGAGGCAAGAGAGAAATACCATTAATGACCTAAAAATAAAGAATAGATTCAGAATGAAAGAGTCTTTTACTGAAACCAGAAACACCTCTAGCTACAGTGTTAGAATAAAAAGAAATAAAAGAAGCCTCTCCTTTTGAGAGCATTCTTCTCCATTCTATCTGTTCTCCACTCCCTCCTGAAGTAAGGAGAGACTGAAAGGAATGCTGAGAATATCACTAAGGAAAGAGCACACTAGTTTACACTAGCCAAAATAAAATGATTCCCTCGAGACTGTGGAATGTGACCCAGATCAAACAGTGCAGATGACACCAAAGGAGGAGGCAGCTCTTTGCTCTGGAAGCAACTTTTAACAGTGGAACAACATTCAAATATCTAAACCATTACAGGATTGCAATGCTATCTCGCAACTTTCCCTTCTTATCCCATGTTCAGCAGTCACATTAAAAAAACCACCCTAACATTATATTACAGTGATTAGCACTGCCTCCTTACAGCACCAGCGACCGGGGTTCAATTCCTGGCCTGTACAGAGTCTGCACATTCTCTCCATATCTGTGTGTGTTTCTCCGGGTGCTCTGTTTCCTCTCACACTCCAAAAGACATGCTAGTTAGGTACATTGGCCATGCTAAATTCTCCCTCAGTGTACCTGAACAGGTGCCAGAGCGTGGTGACCAGGAGATTTTCACAGCAACTTCATTGCATTGTTAATGTAATTATGACGCTAATAAATTATCTTAAAACCTAAACTTGCATGCATGTAAGGAATATATAGACTAGATAGTGACTGGCTAGATACTTTCAGTTACAGATAGTTTGTGCATAGTGAATCTTTATACTGGTTTGAAGTAATTACTAAAAGCCTTAGTAAATGCCATTGTATGACTTGGAAATGGATATTGTACCATTTCCCCTTAAGCATTATGTAACCATTTGCATCTCCTCCAGACACATCTTTTGTTTCTGTACTTAGCTTATTATATCATTTTGTCTTGCATCATCTTCTCTCTTGCCCTTTGATGGTTCCTGCCCTGCACTCCATTACAGACTTTTCTCTTTTGTTCTCTCCCTGCCCCTCTCCCCCTCACCTTAACCCCAGCTCTTTTCACTTAAAAGCCACTCATCTCAAGCATCTTCCAGTTCTGATTAAAAATCAGTGACCTGAAACATTAATTCTGTTTCACTCATCTGATCTGCTGAGTGTTTCCAGCTTGTTGTAGGTTTACTTGTGAACGTGTTCAGAAATGTTTGGGAGTTTCAAAAATAATTTGCTTCTGAATGGGTGTCACTTTTCAGTAAGAGCCTTTCCCTCCTGATTTGAGCAGTACGTCTCCTCCCGAACATTGACTACTGCGGGTAGTGGCGATCTGAGGACTGTCAGGGAGAGAAGGTTAGAAAGTCCAAGACAATGGTCTGATTTTCAAATTTAAGAAATGGGTGACGTTGTGGGGGTTGGGATCAACCTAGACCCACCTTCAATCTGCCCAATTCTGGTTTTAACTGAAAATGGCAGTCGGGTGCTGCGGGCTGTATTGTGATTCCAGTTTCCAATTCTAACTGATTTGGGTTTCCTGAATTTTGGTAACTCTGCAGTTTCCTCAAGACAAGGACATGGATTCAGGACGGAGACGCTTTCACGCCTTTCCTGGCTGCAGGAGCCCATCTGAGCAATTTGTGCAAATGGACAAACCCACCCCCTCCTGCCGAACTCTCTCAATAGGGTCTCCCCTCCAAGGCCTCCAATCCCACAACCAGTCTTCAAGACTCAGTACAACCACAAGACCTTCAACCACCTCCCCCCATCCTAATTTCCACCCTCATCTCCCCCACCACGAGGCTGTCATTCATTACCCTAAACCTCTAAAGTTCGATCCTCCCTCAGTGCTCCTACCCCATGAGTATCAGATTGCCTCCCTCCACAAAGGACGTGCATTCCCTCATCCCTCAGGCCTCCAGTCAACTCAACCAACATCCCCTTCACTATTTCCCAAGATCAATCATCCCAATTCTTTCAACCCCAGTGGATTTCCCCACCTTTCTTTCTCAATTTACTCTCCTGTTCCCCCTATTAGCCACCCGTCCCCACTACAATGAACCCTCTTCTCCCCTTCTGCTCCTGTAAAATATCCACCCACCCTCTTGCCCACCCCCTACACCCCATCCCATCCACAATCCCTACCCTGCTAAAAATCCAGCCTATAAATTAGGTTGCCTCAGGGCTGGAAATTGGAAATTGACAACACAGCTCCTCTGCAGAATTGAAACTTGTGCAGAGGAACCCTAAATAGTGAATTCCCTGCAATAAGCTCATCTCAAAGTAGAAATATCATGAAGAACTAAGAGCTCACAATCCAGAAGAAGATTTTGAGCTCCTTTCAACAAGTATACCATGAGGAAGTAAGAGGGGACGCTCTTATGCACCTGCAAGGCATGAAGGGATATTGATCAAACCTCTTCTCTTTTCTTGGGTAGCTCTTCTTTCTAAACTAGTAAAAAAATGATGATTCCCTGTCCAAGAACCATTCAATGTATACTAAGTGTTAATTAGCAATATAAGAACAGCTAGATGAAAAATGGCATGATCCATTTGGTTTGCCTTCTCCCGCCTGGTAGTTGTACAGTGAAATGATGGAGATGTGAGAGGTTTACCTACAAAAGGATATAGTAACATTGGAGGCAGTCCAAAGGAGATTCGCCAGGCTTGTGAAAGGACCGTCCTTCTAAATAGTCTGTGTCTGTATCCCTTGGAGTTTAGAAGAATGAGGGCGAAGATACTGAAACATACAAGATCCTGAGGGGGCTTAACAAGGTAGATGGTGAAACGTTTTCACGAGTGGGAGAGTTTCAAACAAGGGAACCTAGCTACAAGATAAATGCCTGGTCATTTAGAACTAAAATGCGTAGAAATTTCTTTTTGCAGAGGGGGGTGAATCTCTGGAATTCTCTGCCCCAAAGGTTGGTGGAGGTTGGATTATTGGAGTATTTAAAGTAGAGATGGATAAATATTTGATAGATCAAGGAATAAAAGGCTAAGGGGAAATGGCGCAGAAAAGGAATTGAGGCCAATATAGATCAGCTACAATCAGATTGAATGGTGAGGCAGCTTGAAGGGTTTGGTGGCCTTCCCCTGCCTCTATTTCTTGTGTTCTTGAGAATAACAACCAGTCCATAGCCCAGCACAGACCCAGGAGTAATATTACAAAACCCCAGTAATGAGAAACTTTTGTCACCAATTGTCCAAATTCACCTGTTACCCTAAAGAGCGTTATATTTACCACGTGTCATGGGTCATATTTTTGTCTCTCAGTGGAAAAATGAATCTGATCATAAAATGTCTCATAACCTGAGCTGCTGAACCGAAGTTTGATTTTGGTGGAAGAACAATATTCTTGTGCTTTCTAGTGGATATAGTGATACTAGGTAAGTGGCAATGGAAGATACATTGGTGGGGAGAAATGGAGGAGGCATGAGAGATCTGATGCGACATGCAGAAATAGAGAGGGGGTCTGGGACGGCATAGGGGAATCTGAAGGGCACAGAGGATGGATAAATGGTAGAAGGATGCGGGATGAGATTTAGGGAGCCTTTAAATGATTTTAATAACTGGGTTGCAGAGTCTGAGAATGGCAATGGCATGTCATCAGTTTGCCTCTGCACTGACAAACATTTCTCTCTCCACTGTGGGTCACAACTGCACTATGACCCAATCTCTACTTAAGAAAACAAAGTCACATATGGATCAGATGCACAGTCTGGAAGTCCAAGAGTGAATGAGTTGGTTTTTCATAGCATCATAGAATCCCTACAGTATATTCAGCCCATCAAGTCTGCCCTCAGTCTTTGTAAAAGCATCTCACCCAGGACCACACCCCCGAAAAATCTCAGAAACCCCATACATTTACCTCACTAATCCCCCTAAACTACTCATTTTTGGACACCAAGGGACAATTTGGTATGGCCAATCTACCCAATCACCATGTCTTTGGATTGTGAGAGGAAACCAAAGCATCTGGAGGAAACCCATGCTGAGAAAGTGCAAACTCCATACAGACAGTGGGCCAAATCTGAGAATGGAACCCGGATCCCTGGCACTGTGAGAGGGCAAAGGTAACCATAGTGGCACCATGCCATCCCGAACCTATATAAAAATCCACACCATGTCTCAAATTACTTGCATACTTAAACACAGACTCTGGGGAAAATTACAACAGAAATTCCTGGCTTTATCTCTATAAGACATTTAGTAACGAGCAGTGATTATAGGTTAGCTGGCAGATTAATGCATGGGCAGGCCCAGATTTTTTTTGTGTCCCTTTCTGTGCCTGTCTATGACTTGCAGATTTTATTATTCTGTCACTTGGCCGTTGTCATCGTTCATTTTTACGAGCAGACAGTTTCAGAAAATAGATTATTTTTTCACCCGACAGTCCAATTGACAAAAAGAAAGTAGGATATAATGCACTTCTCAGCATCTCAGACGATTCATTAACTTTGTGAATTCTTGAATAACAACTGGATTTTCCAAAATGACTGCCCAGGCTGAGCTAATCATGCGAGTTAATAAAAAAAAACACACACAAAGTAACCTAAGGTGGACTGCTTAGAAAATTAGGCAACAAGCAATTTAACAAGGAAACGTACTGAGAGGAGATGTGGCATTTACAGCTGGTCAAATAGATGAAATTCATTGTCTGGAATAATGTAATCTAAAGAATAAAGATCCCCTGTGCACGGCTCACGATGAAGTTTGCCTCATGATTATACAACATGTCAATTTAAGTCAGCTCAGTTAAGCAGGAAATGATCCATTTGAGATATATCTGACTGGCTTCTCGGCAGTCATTACTGTAGAGTGCAGTGTGTTTGTGAATATAGTGTGGGCTCTTACAGATTCTGTGTGTAGTCTTGCTCAGGCGGAGAATGGATCAGGAATGCTCCACTTGCGGCACTCTCAATTTTCCAGCAAACTGGGAACATTGTGGATCAGGAGGACTAACTGTGCACGACAGCATCCAGCCTCCTGCAGGGCGAAAATTCATCTTTGGTGATGGTGCAAAGTGTACGAACATCCAGAGTGTGAAACAGGCAACACTTTCACTCCCTGTTTAGCGCCAAGACTAGCACACTTAAATCCAGGAGCAGCATCTGTGGAAATATGTCTCAATGTGACAAGCATTATGATTACTTAGAGGGTGTCAACTTTAAAAAGAGAGTTAAATTCCCAGCAAATGGCTGAAAGGATTATGTGAGATTTCAACTTTTAAGACCTTTGCCGCAACAAATAAACTAAAAGAAGCATCACGTGAAAATGATTTAGTAGTCAATTATGGTGGTTGTATCTTTACGGATCAGTCCACAGAGTAAAGGTCACATGACCCAAGGAGTCCATCAGGGAGCAGGAGTGGGGGATGAGTCTGATAAGGTGGCCTTCTCTACTTAGAGCCATCAAGGCTACAAGCCTCAGTATAGTTTTGACGTGTAAATAAATGAGTTGTAGTTTCCCTACATTGGTGAATGAGTATCTAACAGCACAGCTAACAACTGTGCCTTCATGCTTGGAGCATTAAAGGCAATTTACCATGGCCAAACCACCTAACCTGCACATCTTTGGAGTGTGGGAAGTCATGGAGGAAACCCATGTAGTCATGGAGAGAACATACAAATTCCCAAGCTCGGAATTGAATCCATGTCTCTGACGCTGTGAGACAGCAGTGCCAACAACTGTACCATTACGTGTCTGAAGCTTAACTTCACAGTTCCCAACCCAGAACCAGATTACAGTTATAATAATTACAGCATACGAATGAAAGACTTCTCTGCACCATTACACTTCTTTCACTGCCCTCCTGATATTTATGAATCTTTCCTTTCATTTAGCTCATGAAATTTAGATTTGATTTAAAGTAAATTGTTCATTTTTTTTGTCCGTTGACTTCAGCTGCAGAAGGCTGTCTAAATTCATTACGGTTATTAACATGACTTTTAATCAGCAAACATAGACCTTTCTCTCCTCTTTGTTTGCCTTTTGTAATCACTATTTAGAAGGCTGCAGACCTCTAGGGTAATGCAAAGCATAAATGAATAATCCCTTGCCACTCCTCCTGACATTCTTCGCATACTGAAATTTTAGCTAAAATTAATGAAGAAAATAATGTTAGTTCCCACAAGCCCAACATCATTATTTCTAGATTCTTGACTGACGGGCCGGGGGTGATATTTGTCCTCAGCAAAAGCATGAGCCATCAGTCTCAATGGAAATCATCGCTACCCTAAACGTAGAGCCCACATTGATTATAGGAGGAAGAATAATATAAAGTTTATTTATTAGTCATAAGTAGGTTTACTTTAACACTGCAACAAAGTCACTGCAAAAATCCCCTGGTCGCCACACTCCAGCGCCTGTTCAGGTACACTGAGGGAGAATTTAACGCAGCCAATGCATCCAAGCAGCATGTCTTTTGGATTGTGGGAGGAAACTCATGCAGACACGGGGAGAAAGTGGAAACCTCACACAGACAGTGACCCAAGCCGGGAATCGAACCCAGCTCACTGGCTGAACAGGTGTTGCTGGTAAGTTGGTGCTGGGCTTATATTGTGCTGTTGAGATTCATGCACGATCCTGCGATGCAGCAGTGCTAACCTTTGTCCCACTGTGTCCCCCCCCTCCCCCCCAGATGTTAAAATGGTGTGAAGATTGTAGAAGAGAATGAGATAGAATGATGTAAGAACTAGAGACAGATTAATCATATAAAGGAATCGTTCACATAAAATGTTGTACCTTAAAAAAAATCACAGGCTTGGAAATGAGGAATGATTGCCCGAGTCTAAGATATTTAAAAACCAACCAGTTGGAAAAAAATGTGTTTCAAATTTAATTTTGTTGAGATTGTGGCCTATTTGTTGAACTTGCCATTCTCTCACATATTGATCAATTGTACGCCACAAGCTTCATTGTGATAATCATCATTTATGGGTGACACAGTGGTTGGCACTGCTGCCTCACAGCATCAGGATTCAATTCTGGCCTGGGTCACTGTCTGTGGGGAATGCCCGTTCTCCCAGTGTCTGTGTGGGTTTCCATTGGGAACTCTGGTTTCCTCCCACAGTCCAAAGATGTGTGAGTTAGGTGGATTGGCCATGCTAAATTGATCCTTAGTGTCAGGGAGATTTGTAGGATTACGGGGATAGGGCCTGAGTGGGATTGTTGTTAGTGAGGGGTTTTCAATGTGGGGATTCGATTCTGTTCTATGTTTGCTATTGCTAATTAGATCCCAGATAATAGTCCCCTGCCTGCCCCACCCTTTCCCCGGCTCTGCTTACTTACACGTTGCTTGACACTCCCATTCTTCATCTCTGTGGGTCTTAGACACAGCATTATCAGCTACCTTCACAAAGGCAGCAACAAGAGCTCTACAAATTGCGAAACAAATTAAATTTAGAAAACAAAATAGGAGGTGGGACTTCACAGTTTCAGGGCGAGCAAGGCGATAAAGTCAATGGACCTTCCCATTGTCCACCTCTAGCCCACTCCAACTGCCATGGGGGCAGGACAATAAAATTCTGGCTAGGATGTTTGTTTGTGGAAAGGGTGAGGTCCAGTGAAGCTTGAGGAGACCATTCAGTGCGTAGGCCATAGGAAAGAAAGAGTCCTGAAGATAAGCCCACCAAAAGGGGAAAAGCACATCAACCGCCATCTTGAAATATCTTTGAATCCATGTTGCTGCCCACATTTATAACACAATTCAGTCTTTATCATTTCAATAGATTATCATTCAGAATTATGTTCTGTCCTGAAATCTTCCAGAGAGCAAGGCCTCAAACCTTAGAAACCATGGAAGACTAATATGTCACTTGAACAACATACTTGCATATGATTCTGTGAGAAAAGTGTATGACCACTGAGTTAGAACAGCGCTGGGAGTCTTAATGCAGGCTTAACATTTAATGAGAAATGTGAGTTTGACAAACATAGGGTAACTTTTCTCAGTCACTTGATACAACTGAATGGAATCACAGCCGATATACAACAAGCAAAGGTAGTCAGAGAATTCCCATTACCTAGGAACATTACTGACTTTCAAAAATTCCTCTCGATGGCTAATCAAATTTGACAGAGGTCAATGAGCCTTTTGAAACAAGCTGTTGAGACAGGTTCAACATTGGTTCCAGAACGTGGGCCAGCAGAATATGTTTGAAAAGGTGAAACAATTCTTTACCTCACATCTGAAATTTTGGCATATTATGACTAAGGTCACTAACTGTAGTAGCATCAGATTATCAACAGGTTTGGGAGTAGAATGATTTCAAATGCATGGTGATGGTAAATGTAGACCAGTTTACAATGTCTCAATGTCATGAACAGAAAAAACACTGATATATCACAATTGAAATAGAAGCAACATTGCCTTTTCTGTGTCTCACTTCAGAAGTAGCTCCTCCAAGGCTAGTTACAATAGCAGATTTCTTTGTTAATACCTCAAAGCCAAATAAATGTGGGCAACATGGTGGCACAGTGGTTGGCACTACTGCCTCACAGAGTCAGGGACCCGGGTTCAATTCCAGCTTTGGGTCACTGTCTGTGTGAAGTTTGCGCATTCTCCCCATGTCTGCATGGATTTCCTCCAAGTGCTCCTGTTTCATCCCACAGTCCAAAGATGTGTGGGTTAAGTTGATTGATCATTCTAAATTGACCCTAATAACAGGGGAATAGCAAGGTAAATATGTGGAGTTGTGGGAATGGGACCTCAGTGGGATTATGGTCGGTGCAGACTCGATGGGCTGAATGTCATTCTTTTACACCATAGGGATTCTATGAAATGATAGCAACGTGGGTGTACAAAAACATCTATGTAATGGAATTGCAGTTCAGAAGTGAAACAGACTGTAAGCCATTAGTTAATCTTATGGATCTGAATTAAACTGCAAAGATGCTGCCAGAATCCAATGTTTAGATTACAATTAATGAGCTATGACTCCATAACAGAGGAAGTATCAAATGATAACATATTGTCGTAAATACCATCAGAAGAAGCCATCAAGAGGATTTACTCTTTATAGAGGATGTGGAAGTATTCACATCCCTAATTGCTCAGCACTTACCAGCTACGGCAAGAAAAGTTGCAGTAAATGAAACAAGTAGAATAGTAACATGACACATGTCTCAACAGAGGGGAATAATATCTGGAAGGACAGCTAAACTACAACTCTAATAATCCAGTAGTATTTCAATAATTTGAATAGTGCAAGCATCTCACAGGCATTCACAATTATCAACCCTCACCAAGAGGATAGGCATACTGAGAACATTTTGGCTTTCAGCACTTCCACCATTTTTAGCGCAATAGAGAAAGTCTCCATCATGGCAAAAAATCTGAACCAGAGCATTGTGAGGCTGGCGAAGATAACAAGAGATCGGAAGGAGCAAGGCCATGGAGGAATTTGAAAACAAGGATAAGAATTTTAAAATGGGGACATTGTTTGACCAGGAGTTAATGTGGGCCAGCGAGTACAGGCGAGATAGGGTAATGGAGCAGGCTGTGAACTAAAACACAGGCAGCAGAGTTTGGATGAATATCGGAGACTAGCTAGGAGTGCACTGCAACTGTCACATCCAGAGATAACAAAGGCATGAATGAAAGTTTCAGCAGCTTAAACTGAGATGGAAGTAAAGTTGGGCGATGATACAGAAGTGGAAATTGGCAATCTTACTGATGGCACCGATAAGGTGTGTGTGTGTGTGTGTGTGTGTGTGGGTGTGTGGGTGTGTATGTGTGTGTGGGTGTGTGTGTGTGTGTGTGGGTGTGTGTGTGTTATTTTGTGTGTGTTGGGGTGTGTGTTGTGTGTGTGTGTGTGTGTGTGTGGGTGTGTGTGTGTGTGTGTGTGTGTGTGTGTGGGTGTGTGTGTGGGTGTGTGTGTGTATGTGTGTGGGTGTTGGGTGGGGGGGGGTGTTGCTGAAATCCAGCACAATGGTTAGACATTTAATTTAAAAATCTCTATTTTAATTGGCTGTTTGTCTCAGATTTAGTATAATTACCCATTTCATGTTTTGTCATGTTTTGTTAAATTAATTAATTCTACTTCTTTTGCCAAAATTTCTCACAAAAGTTTAAACAGTGAAGAAAGGTGCTGAATATTGAGAAGCAACAAGTGGCATATAATTCAGAGAAGAAAAGAAAACATAGAAACTAGAAGCAAGGGTAGGCCATTTGGAATTAAATATCCTGATCCCCCATATTTATAGGAACATAGAAACTGGAAATCATCTTGCAAAAAAAATAGGCTACCATTTCTCAATGGATGGATATTGTTATATGCTGCTGATTTGCATGTCTGCTATCTTCATTGTAGCAATGTAACCAATTGCTGCAAAATTGTGTTTCAAATGTACGTTATCTTATATAAAGCAACCCTGACAAATGCTGCTCCTGGTAACTGAAGCAGGCAACTATTTGGTGTTCCATAGATTAACTTAAGGCAAAATTCTGATTGGTTTCCTGTCATTATAGTGGTTGCTCTTGCAGACACCTTTAACAAATGTAACAATGTTATATCCAGATAATATAATACCAAGGAGTATGGTGCAGCCCTTAGCTCTATGCCTTTCCTATCATTCTTTTATATTCATCCTTTTCAAATATTTATGCAATTCTCTTTTAAATGATTTTAGTTTCAATATCAATAGCCAATTTTGTTGAAGCATTACACATTCAAATTATCAGGAGGCTTAGGAAATTTGGCATGCCCGCTACAATTCTCACTAATTTTTGCAAATGCACTATAAAAAGCATCCTTTCCAGAAATATCACCGCTTAATATGACTCCTGTTCTGACCAAAACTGCAAGGAACTACAAAGGGTTGTGAATGAAGCCCATTCCATCACAGCCTCCCATCCATTGACTCTGTCTACATTTCCCACTGCCCTGGAAAAGCAGCCAGCATAATCAAGGACACCATGCGCCCCAAATGTATTCTCTTCCACCTTCTTCCATCAGGAGCAAAACAAAAATCTGAAGTCATATACCAACTGACACAAGAACAGCTTCATCCCTGCTGCTGTCAGACTTTTGAATGGACCTACCTCTTATTAAGTTGATCTTTCTCTATACCCTAGCTATGACTGTAACACTACATTCTGCATTCTCGCGTTTCCTTCTCTATGAACAGTATGCTTTGTCTGATGAGCACACAAGAAACAATACTTTTCACTGCATGCCAATACATATGACAATAATAAACAAATCAAATCAAATCAATAACACACTCTGTGGAGTGGGGTGGGGGAGGGAGTGGAATTATTCTAACTTTCTGCTTAATTTTTCTGATGGTCCCTAATTGATGCCCTTTTGCTTGCTGACTCCCTATCCAATGGAAACAATGGTTCATTTTTTTGTCTCTTACCTTCATAAATGTTTTGTCATTTTGATTCTGCTTTTTCTTTTCTGTTCTGATGAAAACAATGAGCCAATTCTTTGACATTCCATGTCTATAACAGTCCATGCCTGCCATCATTCTGTTGAATCATTGCTGTGGCTCTTCCTATATTTGGAGAGTCCCGAGCTGAGGACTACGGCCAAAACAATGTCTTTGCACAAATTCAATGTTATTGCTGCGATTTTATAATTGATATACTTGCGTCCAGATCTCACATTTGGTTTCTTATAATCCTTTGACCTGCACTTCACTCTTAAATACTCATAGGCTGAATTTTCAGTTCACCTACACCCTTCACTACCCCCCTCCACATTAACTGAGCTAGTAATGTCCTGAAAATCAATAAGAAGTCCCACAACGGCAGACTAAAGTCCAATAGAGTTATTTGAAATCCCGATCTTTTGGACCGTTGGTATCTCCACATCGTGCCCTGAAAATGGCAGGCAAAGAGCGACACTCCCATTCCTGTTGCTACATGATCACAAAGTCCACCAGCCAGCTGCCAAGGTCTGCTCAAAGGTAGGGTGGGGGGAGAAAACCCACCCTCATATATATCTTGACACCTAAATCTCTCTCTCTCCTGCTAGCTGTCAAATGCCTTACCAATTATGCTGTACTGTTCCTTATCCCAAAAGTCCTCTCTCTTGATCCACAGCCTTGTATGTATGGTGTTGTAAGGATTCCCGTCTCTACCGCTCTCTCGGGCAGAGAGTTCCAGATACCTACTATCCTTTTGATGAAAACATTCTTTCTCAAATCCCTACCACTTCTCCCGCTTTTTATCTTAAATCTGTCATATTTCTCTGTTTTCTCACTCCACTAACCTGTCTGGGTCATCTCACGCTCTCAATCACAATTCGCCATGGCCCAGATTTGATATAATTGGCAAATTAGCATATCATTGCTCTTCGTGATTGAGTTCTGTCCCCACTGAACAGAATTTAATGCTCTCCCTGGTGTATTTGGTGCATTTAAATAGGTGGGAAGATGGAGGCTGCTGCCTTCTAACCTCTGCCCCGATTAAATTGTGGCAGGAAACTTGTAGACGAACATCTTGCACCACGGATAATTAAGGTCCTTAAATGGCCAATTAATTCTCACTTAATGTCCTTATTCCATCGCCATTGTTATTTAGCCTAGCTTCATACAGCACAGAAAGAAGCCCTATGGCCACCATGTCTTCGCCAGCCATCAATTACCTACCTATTCTTTTCCCATTTTCAAGCATTTGGTCAATAGTCTTGCTTTAAAGTGTTTGTGTAAATGCATCTTAAATGTTGTAAAGGTTTCCACCTCTACAACCCTTTCAGGCAGTGAGTTCCAGATTCCCAGCCCCCTGGGTGAAAAAGCTTTTCCTCAAATCCTCATTAATTTCCCTTACCTTAAATCAGCACTCCCTGGAGATTGATCCCCTCTACTAAGGATTCTTCCTATCTATGTCCTTTATAATTTTGTACACCTCAATCAGGTCCACCCTCAGTCTTTTCTGCTCCAAGGAAAATAACCCTTTCCTAACCAGCCTCTCTTCAGAGCTGAAATACTCCAGCCCAGCAACATGGTAGTGAATCTCCTCTACACCCTTGCTAATGCAATCACATCCTCCTTATAGTGCAGCAGCCAGAGCTGTTTACATTACTCTAACAGAGGTGGATGAGGTCTTCCCATTTTGGAATTAGCTGAAAAGCAAATACTATTAGGGTTTCTTGTGGGATGCCTGCGTTGGTTTGGGATGGGTCCTCATTCCAAGGCACTCGATACCAGATCAAGAGACCTGGCATTCGGAAGTGGGGCACCTTCTGAGAGCCAGTCTTTCTTCTTGCTGCTAAAACTCCTTCCCCTCATGATTCCCTCTCCTGCTGTCACTCACTCGTGGTCTACTTTCCCCGCTGATCCTGGGCCTCCAAAGGGTGCATTACCAACAGCAGCCATCATCTGTTTGGTGGCACTGCTGAGCAATGAAGAGCTTTTGCCCTCTGATGGGCTGGCAGCTTTTGATAGGCAGGACTTTCATCCTCAAGGTCCTTGATCCCATTTGCTACCTCTCAGTTAAATGTCTTCTAGAAACAAAGTAACACATGGTTCCTTGTCACTTCTCCAGCTGGTGGACGAGAACTCCATTGCTTATATTAAATTCTATCCTTCATATCTTTGTATGTGTCCTACATTCTGGGTCATCTTTTCCAGTCAAATGTCCCATGGCCAGTATAGATTTGGCCACAGATACTGAAAAGATGCAGGGGAACAAGCATTTTGTTATCTGCAAAAGGAACTCCAACCACTAAGACTAAGTGAATCAGGTGCCATGTGGTTCATAAATACTGGGAAGACGCGTCTGACTTCAGATGCAACAAACTGTAGCAGTGGCATAGCAGAACCAGAAGACTATCAAAGGTCACAGACCTTGTTTAATGGGACATGATTGACTAAAACATATACTACTAAACTGGTTGGAAATATTAAACCTGAGGAATGGAGGTTTTCAGGAGTGGCTTTATAAATGCTCAGAGATTTTCAGAGATGAATTAGGATGTGTATGGGGAGTTCAATCTATCTGATTAAGAGGTTTTGGGTCCACCTGGTACCTTATGCCCTTTATAAGGGGGAGGAGATTGAGCTTAAGAAGCTGGAATATTTGGTCAGTATAATCCTCATAAAATTCGCTGAATAGACTGCACTCATAGTCCCCATTTTCAAACTGGATCGGACAGTCAGGTTTTGCAAGGATTCCAAATTAACTGTCAATAAAGGTAAACTAGCAATTCATATCAGCATTGAAGATCTTTATGCTAAAGCAGCTGGAGATTTAAAATGCACAAAATTGGACCTCAGTCATTTCTTTCAGCAGCTGGTAGACTAGCAAAAGTTGGTGACAATCAACACACACAAGGGATTGTATCAAGTATACCAGATTACTTTTTGGAATCTCATCAGTCTGTGCCATTTACCAGCGTACAATGGAGAGCCTTTTTCAAGGCATCCCCAATGTAGTGATTTATCTGAATGATATTGTAATCACTTGAAGAACACAGATCCAATTTAAAAGATGTGTTGAAATGTTTTACAGAAGCAGGGGTTAGGCTGAAGAGGGAAAAAAACATTCATTTCAACCAGAAGAAGTTACCTACTTAGCATTCAGTGTCAATTCAAAAGGTCTGCATTCATTGGAGAAAAGGTAAAAGCCATCAAGGTGGTCCCACAGCCAAAAAATGTATTTGAGTGAAATCATTTTTTGGACATGGTCATCTACTATGACAGTTTTTTAAAAAATGTTTCCATTAGCTTTATTTTACCAACTGTTAAATAGACATCAAAGATGGAAATAGGAAGAACAGAAGGGAGCTTTCGCAAACGTCAAATGGGCCCTGCAGTCATCTGCCTTGTTGGTGCATTTTGACTCAAACAAACACTGTAATTGTAACCCAGGATGCTTCACCGTATGTAGCGGGAGCTGTTTTGTCCCACCGGATGCCTGATGGTGCAGAAAGACTCATTGCCTTCGCTTGAAGAACATTGTCCAACACAGAGAGAAGGTGCTCCCAAATAGACAAAGAAAGATTGGCTATCATCTACACAGTCAAAAAGAACCATCAGAATATTTATAACCGATTTTTTTACCATAGTCTCAGACCACAAACCATTGTTAGGTCTTTTCAGAGAAGATAATGGGTGGCACAATGGCACACTGGTTAGCACTGCTGCCTCACAGTGTCAGGGACCTGGGTTCAATTCCCAGCTTGGGTCTCTGTATGGAGTTTGCACATTCTCCCAATGTCTGCATGGGTTCCTCCCAGTGCTCAGGTTTCATCCCACAGTCCAAAGATGTGTAGGTTAAGTGGATTGGTCATGATAAAATGCTTCTTTGTGTCAGGGAGATTAGCAGGGTAAATATGTGGGATTGTAAGGAAGGGGCTTGGGCGGGATTGTGGTCAGTGCAGGCTCGATAAGCCGAGTGGCCTCCTTCTGCATTTTATGATTCTATGATAAGCCAGTGCCAGAAATTGCTTCTGCAAGGTTGAAGAGATGAGCTGTTTTGTTAATTTTTTATGGTTGTGCCTCTCAACATAGCCCAGGTGTGCAGACATCACATGCAGATGAACTGAATCCATAAACATTACCACAAACAGTGGCATCACCAAAAGTTCCTCAAGAGATTATATTGACTCTGCATTTGGTAAACACCTTGCCATTTTTGCCAATAAACATTACATTGTGGAGAGAAAGAAACTCTGTATTGGCAAAGATAAAGAAGATGTCATGCTGGGGTGGCAGTATGAGAAGTCAGACTTGTTAAAACCCTAGCAGAGTAGAAAGTTGGAAATGACCTGTGAAGACAGGGTATTACTGTTGGGGTGCAGAGTTATAATCCACTCCAGTGGAGATAACTCATGTTACAAGAATTGCATAACTCTCACCTCAAAGTAGAATGAAGGCCCTGGTCAGGAGTTATGAGTGGTCGCCGGACATTGTAAAACTCAGCGGGCTTATCACCACCAGTGAATTGGAATACTTGGGAGTGGCCAGGCCTTTCCATGGGCAAGGTTACACATAGATTTTGCTGGTCCTTTTATAGGTCATATGTTTCTTATGCCAGTGGGCGCACAGTCCAAGTGATTGGATGTGCAAGTGATGAAGTAAATAACAGCCATGGCCAAATTTGGCAGTGAGGGTTGGGGCTAGGCAAGCCTCCCAGAAGATAAATCATGATCCAGGAAGAAAAACCAGAGTGTTTAGTTGGAGGAGGATGCTACTTTGGCTAGAGAATTTGCAGCAAGCTCAGCATGGGCAGCTGGTAAAACTGTGGAGGGAACAGAACCAGTGTACAATGTTGTGGAGGTACAAAGCTGCAGGCTGAGGAAACATGTGGATCACCTGAGGAGGAGGGCAGTAATGGAGTTAGCAGGTATCCATGTGATCTCTGCAGTTAGTTCGAGGCTGTCAAGTCTGGCTACTAGAATTTGGCTACTGGAGAATGGGGCTCTGGACAAGTTGGGCCGAGGGACCTGTTTCCGTGCTGTAAACCTTTGCGACTCTATTACTCATAGATGAGAAGACAGTGTAGCCTGAAGCTGCAGAAGAGCCACTGGATCCAGGATTAATGAGCCTGCCATTCTCATCTGTCTCATCTTGCCCTTTAAATGCAGACAGGCCTGTCATTGAACTGAGCTTCTCTAACAGAGCCAGAGAGCCATTTGAACTTTTGGAGAGATTTCCATAAGCTTTTTCTGCATTCTGCATATATAAGAGCCTGTGATTACTTATTAATGTTGTTCTTTGCTTCTCTTTAGGAATATTTTGGATTTTGGGGGGAAATGAGAGTAGTGACGTAGCTCTTGAAGAGGTTCAGGTGACTGGGAGGATCCCGTGGATTGATCCGGAGCGAAGCTGAGCCAATTGGCAGGAGGGCACAGACTATGGGAGAGGAGGGACTGGCAGCTGGAGCCCGGGAATCCAGGAAAGCAGTCACACTCGTAATTTAGTCTTACCTTATGTTACATGTAAATAAATACTCTACTGGCAATAAAGCCTTTTTAGTTAATGCTGCATCCAGTCGCCCTCGATTTATTGCAAAAATTTACATATGAGACTTAAGGGAAAAAATTGTATACACTAGACTGGTGCCGGGGATGAGGGACATCAATTAAAGAGTCTGAAGAAGATGGGATTGTTCTTTTTAGTGTAGATGGGGGATTTGATTGGGGTACTCAAAGTCATGGAGGGAATTGATAGAGTAAAATAAGGATAACTTTCCAGTGCTACAGGTTCCAATTTATGACAATTTTCAAAAAATCTTAAGAAATGATAAATAGGAATGTTTTTCTGTGGTGAGTTGTAATAATCTTGAATGCACCATGAAAGTAGATTCAGTAATAACTTTTAGCAGGGAATTAGTTAAGTAATTGAGAAGGAGAGAGGGCTATGGAGAAAAGAATAGGGAAGTGGCACTAATTGGATTCAAAACACAGAATAGCCGAATGGTGTCCTTACGTGGTCTAACATTTGATTCAATTCCTGATTCATAAAGCAGGTAACTGCCTACTCAGGATGATATTGATGAATTCTCTTGACGGTCTGATTTGCAGAGACATTTGCAGTAATATATTTCTAACGACTACATCTCCTCCGTACAGCTGATGCAAATGAGCTGCAACTTCGAAATAAAGTTTGATTTACAGCTTTGGTAAGAGAGATTTGGGAGACACAGGCAGTCAATTCCACGTTTCTTCATCTGGGAGGCGTTCTTTGGAAAATTACCATAAAGCCTTTTTCTCTCATCAATAATTCAACACCCCAATCCTTTTAATTTTTTGCCTCGAGAAGCAGAACCGTGCGTGAGTTTGTGATTTATCTCGATGCTCTGTGCAGCATGTATTGACTGCCAAGTGCATTTTTTTTGTTCATTTGATTGCACGTTCCTTTGCCTGATGCAGTTCTTGTCGTTTATCAAGTGTCTCACTGGGACCGTGAGAGGAAGGGAAATAAAAGCAGAAAGTGCTGGAATTACACAGACGGCCTGACAACCTCCAGAAAGAGAAAAAAAATGGTTAGTATGTCAACTGCTAATCAGCACAGTTCTGGTATCCCATCAGTTAATTAAATCCTTTTTTTTTGATGCGCTGTTGGAGCTGCTGTGTACTTACTGCTGTTATTCCATATTCCCAATACTGTACAGATTCCCTTTTATTGACAAGACTGATGCTTAATCTCTTTCTGGTCAAACTAGGCTTCTTTCCACTGCTGTTAAAATATATGTGACTCAAGTAGTATCCTTTCAGTTAAGAAATCCAGGAATGACAAAGGGATTCTGTGGGGAAATGCAAAATGAACAGGCACAAGTCAGAATTTCCTGCCTGTTCTCGCCCCACAATTGCTGCAAGTGAGGACGGGGAATTTGGCACTCGGCTAAATCGTTGTGGGACCAGAGACCCCGCTGGCGAGAACGGCCAGCAAGTCCCTGACGTAATCTTTAAGTTAGAAATGGCAATTCAGATGTGAAGTCACAAAGCACAAAGGCTAGTAGAAATCTGGAAGTCCCTTTACAGAATGGCTGGATGCTGGATCCGTCAAGACTAAGTTTGTTAGATTGTTGTCAAGTAGGAGTGTCGGTACATACGGAGCAATGGCGGGAATTGGAATTGAATTACAGATTAGAATCATCTGATAGGATGAAGAGGCTTGAGGGGCCCTTATGTTGTTACATGCAACTGGTGACGTGATGTTAGAAGGTATTTGTTAGTGTCAATTTGATAAAGTTGGTAATCTGTTAACAGCACACTGATGTTAGAGGGCAGAAATTATTTCCTCCAATAATGTCACGTAATTTGAATAGGCTTGAATTTCTATAATAAAAACATAAAATTACAGGAAAAGACCCATCAGGTCAGACAGCACCCATGGAAGGAGAAACAGGGTTCAGAATCTCCCATTCTGAAGTCTAACTTCAATGGTGGGATTGGATGTCAGAGTGTTTTCCACTGGGGTGGTTGGACAGCTGACTCGTGTGATCTTATGCTGCACGCAAACAGGGCACAGAAAATCTCGTGACAGGGATGAGCAGGAAACTGTCCTTCCTGCCAACACCTCATGGGTCAAAGCTCCACAAGCCATAAAGATTTAAAGTTTTTAAAGTTTAAAGTTGATTTAATAGTGTCACAAGTTGGTTTACAGTAACACTGTGATGAAGTTACTGTGAAAAGCCCCTAGTTGCCACATTCTGGCGCTTATTCGGGTACACTGACGGACAATTTAGCAAGGCCCAATGCACTTAACCAGCATTTCTCTCAGAGGAAACCAGAGCACCCGGAGGAAACCCAAGCAGATAGAGAGGTGGAGAATGTGCAAACTCTGCACGTATAGTAACTCAAGTCAGGAATGGAACCTGGATCCCTGGCACCTGTGAGGCCACAGTGCTAGCCACGTGTCACCCCTAAAGTTTAAAGGACAGCCAGCCAGTCTCCCTCCCTCTGCCACCCACCTCCACTTCCCTTAGCCTGCCTATCAGGTCCAGCCTTTGCTCAATCATTCCAACTTACCACCTCCCTAACCCCACCCATTTTCAGCTTTTGCACAACTTGTGCTCCTGGCACCCGACATGAGACAAGTTATGGGCGGTGCTAATCAACATGAAAGCAGTGTGCACTCACCTCAAAGTCGTGGAAGAAGCTAAGCTTGCCAAGTTAAATCGGAATGAATGGGATCAGGGCTTTTATACAGTTGTAAAAGTGAACATTGTCATTTTGCACTTAATTTGGAAAGGTACTTAATTCTGATAAAATGACCTTTAAAACTGCATGCATGCATACCAATGCATGCAAAAGTTCATTGTTCATTGACCTGCCTTTAAGTTGTCTTTTTATTTCCAAAGAACAGAATTCCTATGGTTCATTTTTTCATTGGGAATCTGCCTTTTGGCCTCCTGTCAAGTTAAGACCACCCCCCCTACTCACCAAGCTTCCTGCTACCAGTTGGACCGGAAGATTTTGTCCAGAGTTAATGTTTCAGGTAGATTGGCTTTCATCAAAACTCATCCTCTGTGCTGGGTTCTTGGCTCTTGGTCCTTCATGTCATTTCTTCACTGAGATGGATTAATTGGCCCCAATATTAGGTGAGGGGGAGGTGTGGTGGGATCAGTATTGCTGGAAAGAGCCAGTTTCCACCAGCTTCCTTTCCTGTTTACCATTTTTGGACTCCGTTTCCCAGGTTAATCTGCCAGTTTGAGAGGTTAGCTGGTTGGTGGGCAGGTACATCTATATCACCAGGCCTGGGAATGGCAGAGATGGAAGGGAAGGAGGGTGAGAAGGAGAGATCAGGGCAAAGAGCACAGACTATGAGAGAAAGGGAGAAGAGTGCAAGAGGGCCTATGATAGACATGGTAGGATGACAGTAGCCCAAAGAGAACAATGGAATGGCATAGCATGGCACTTAGTTTATTGCTGATGGTTGGAGAAGTTAACAGGTTGGGAATTCTTAAGATAAATGCAAATTACTGTGGAATGTGGTCTCCGAAACAAAAACAGAAAATGCTGGAGAATCTCAGCAGGTCTGACAGCATCTGTGAAGAGAGAAGAACGTTAATGTTTTGAGATTGGATAATCCTTCACAGAGCTGAAGGCAATAAAAAATAAAAGGAGAGTTATGTTGTTACGTTAAGGACTGGGGGTAGGGGGATCTGAGTGGCTTGGATAGGGAGCCAGCAGTTGGTGGAGATGGGAGAGATTGATAAAAAAGTCATAGGCAAAAAGACAAAAAGATCTTAAATGGTGGTGATTACGACTACGAAGGGTGTTAATAGTGACCATTAAGAGATCAGAATGTGTAAATGGCAGAACAAAGGTAAAGCAGAGTGTCAAAGGACAACCTGAAGCAGATGGGCAAGCATTCTTGATTCCAGCAACAAATAGTGCTGAAAAAGCACATAACTGTTCATGCAACAATCCTCACTTTCCTTCAACAGATGGGTTTTCTACCTGGTCAGCATCAAAGGGGAGAAACAAATGGAGGCATGCAGCCTCATTAAATCATTTTAATAAGTAGTCCACTTCCTGAGACTGGATCGATTACCCAACGTATTGGCCTGCCTCTCTTTCAATCTGAATGAACGAAATCAAAGTTTCCCAGGCAAAAGGGTTCAGGTTTGTTTCCATTTTTGCTCATCATCTGACACAAATGCACCCATCTTTTACGATGAACATTTTCTCCCCATTGTTTTGGTCCATTGTTGCATTTCCTTCTCTGATGTATCTATTATTTTTCGCCACCTACACACCCAAAACTAATCCTTATCTTGGGTGGCATGGTGGCACAGTGGTTGGCTCCTCACAGCGCCAGGGATTCGGATGCAATTCCGACCTTGGATGATTGCCTGTGTGGAGTTTGCAAGTTCTCTGTGCGTCTGCACAGGTTACCTTTGGGTGCTCCGGTTTCCTCCCACAGACCAGCGATATTCAGGATAGGTTGGTTGGCATGGTAAATTGTTCCTTAATGTCCCGAGATGTTTAGGTTAAGGGGATTGACAGGGTAAATATGTGGGGTTAGAGGGATAGGGTTTGATGCAGTTATTTTTCACCAACCACACACCCCAAATTAATCCTTATCTTGGGCAGCACGGTGGCACAGTGGTTAGAACTACTGCCTTACAGTGCCAGGGACCCAGGTTCAATTTTTGCCCCAGGTAACTGTCTGTGTAGAGTTTGCATGCTCTCCCTGTATCTGTGTGGGTTTCTCCCAGAGGGCAGTGAATCTTACCCTACATGTGATCTTCTCCCAGATGGTAGTGAATCTTTGGCGTTCTCTGCCCGTTGAAGCAGAAAAGACTATCTCGTTACATGCATTTAAGTCACAGATAGATAGATTTTTGACCAATAAGGAAATTAAGGGTTATGGGGAATAGGCGGGTAAGTGGAATCTAAACCACTATCAAATCATCCATGAGCTTATTGAATGGCGGGGCAGGCTCAAGGGGCTAGACAGCCTACTCCTGCTCCTGTTTCTTATGTTCTTATGTTCCTCTGGGTGCTCTGGTTTCCTCCCATAATCCAAAAATATGCAGTTTGGGCTGATTGACCATGCTAAATTGCCTCTTAGTATCCCAAGATTGTGTAGGAAAGGAGGATTAGCGGGATGTGGGTTATGGGGATAGGGAAGGGGGTGGATCTGGGTCGGATTCTCTGTTGGAGAGTTGGGACTGTAATTGTTTATGATTTACATAGATGATTTGAAGTTGGGGACCAAGTGTAGTGTGTCAAAATTCGCTGATGACACTAAGATGAGTGGCAGAGCAAAATGTACAGAGGATGCTAAAAGTCTGGTCTGAGTGAGTGAGTGAGAGTCTGGCAGATGGAGTACAATGTTGGTAAATGTGAGATAATCCAGTTTGGTAGGAATAACAGCAAAATGGACTATTATTTAAATGGCAAAAAATTGCAACATGCTGCTGTGCAGAGAGACCTGAGGTTCCTTGTGCAGGAATCTCAAAGAGTTGGTTTGCAGATGCAGCAGGTAGTTAAGAAGGCAAATGGAATTTTGTTCTTCATTGCTAGAGAGATGGAGTTTAAAAACAGCGAGGTTATGTTGCAGCTGTATAAGGTGCTGGTGAGGCCAAACTTGGAGTCCTGTGTATAGTTTTGGTCTCCTTACTTGAGAAAGGATATACTGGCACTGGAAGGGGTGCAGAGGAGATTCACTAGGTTGATTCCAGAGTTGAGAGGGTTGGTTTATGAGGTCAGACTGAGCAGACTGGGGTATACTCAATGGAATTCAGAATAATGAGGGGAGATCTTATACAGTCATATAAGATTATGAAGGGAATAGATAAAAGCAGGCAAGTTGTTTCCACTGGATAAAATTAGAACCAGTGGGGCATAGCCTCAAAATAATGCGAAGCAGATTTAGGACTGAGTTGATGAGGAACTTCTTCACACAAAGGATTGTGAATCTGTGGAATTCCCTACCCCAGTGAAGCACTTGAGGCTACCTCACTGAATCTTTTTAAGGCAAGGATAGATACATTTTTGAACAGTAAAGGAATTAAGGATTATGGTGAGCAGAAGGGGAGAAGAGTGTAAGAGGATAAGTGAAGCTGAGTTCACAAAAAGATCAGCCATGATCTTACTGAATGGCGGAGCAGGCTCAAGGGGCCAAATGGCCTACTCCTTTTCCTAGTTTTTATGTTCTTATGTATAGACTGGATAGGCCAAATGGCTTCCTTCTGCATTGTAGGGATTTAATGACTACCTTGAACACATTTAAAAAATAGCAAACATGGAATAACTTAGTGCAAAAAAATGTGTAATGTTGAAAAATATGTACATTTGAAATGTGGCTTTCAATAAATTTGACTATTTGTACCTTATTGTTATTTTCAATCTTAAACGAAAATTTTCTTTGGAGCTAAAAGATGATGAACAGCAATACAGAAAGGGCAGCACGATGGCACAGTGATTAGCACTATTGCTTCACAGCACCAGGACCCCAGGTTCCATTCTCAGCTTGGGTCGCTGTCTATACAGAGTCTGCACACGCTCCCTGTGTCTGCATTGATTTCCTCCGAGTGCTCTTGTTTCCTCCCACAGTCTGTAAGCCAATCTGGTTAGGTGGATCAGCCATGCTAAATTCTCCCTCAGTGTACCAGAACAAGGGCCAGAATGTGGCCACTAGGGGATTTTCACAGTAACTTCATTGCAGTGTTAATGTAAGCCTATTGTGACACGAATAAATAAACTTTAAAATAATACTTGATGAAGCCCCAGCACTGTTACCCTGTACAGAATTCATTGATGAAATATAAAGGTCTGAAACCACCGAGAAAACACTGACAAACTGGGTTTCTCCACAGCTCTTCATTGCGTGATTGTTCGCAATCAGCGGAGGGATTGTACTTATCAGCATGTTTTTACAATTTTCTACAATAGCTCCCCATTAATTCTATTTCTTTATATAGAATTGGGGAAGATTGACATTGAAACAGCGAAACAAGAAATGTATGCATCTACAGAATTCAGAACAATTTTGCTGAGTACAATAATTTTCTGCTTCCTTTTTTCGTATTACTGATTTTATTGAAGTATTCATCTCATCAATTCATATTTCACATTCATTCCATGCAGCCAGTTTTCCTCACATCATGCAATGAATTTCAGAAAAATGGGTCATGAGTTTTGCTCAAAATGATTTAAATTAATTTTCTAAATGCGCTGCCTTTGTATTTCACAGAAAAAAAGCCCCGTCTGCCTCTCTTTCAAAGTAAAGAATATTTTTCCTCTCGATCATGTGGAGCTGAGACCCAGTCTGGGTTCACCGAACTTTTGAATGACTGCACCATTACCCCACCTGAACACACTCACTTCCATTCAACACCGACCACCCGACTGCAATCTGGTCCTCTAGAAGAAATTCATTATCGCTTCTCAGCCTCTTGGTTAAGGTCAAGTGTGGTATGAACATGCTGTGCTTGGTTGAAGTCATTAGGTTACAGTTCAGCTTCATCTGAAGCAATTTTTAAAAGCAGCATCTCGGCCTTTAGGCTAAGATACAAATGAGATCGAGCCTTGGAGGAGGAGCTATGCCTACTCCAATCAGTTTGGATCATGTGGATCAACCCCAAAACAGGAGTGAGAGCCCTGATTTGTCAGCTTGGATCAGGAATGTCGCAACTTTTTGAGACTCTGAATTGGACTTGATTGGATTGAATTGGAATAAAAGAAAAAAGTTCTGTGAGAACACAAAAGTAGGAAATTCCATATTTAAAAAAAGCCAATTTTCAATAATGGAGGCATCTTTGACAAGGGTACCATTTATTGCCTATTCCTATTTGCGTTGGTGCAGCTTAGTTGCTTTCTATAGGCCATTTTCAAGGGTGGTTAAGAATAATGTGTGATTGGGCCTTCCACTTAGGCTGCACCAAGTAACAACACACAATTCTTTCCCTCAAGGACACTTGTAACTCAATTAAATTTTCACAATAACCTGACAGATTTATGCTCACATTTATTCCTGCCAGCTTTTTGTTTATTTATTTCCAGATTTTGTGAATCACATTCTTAAATTGTTGTGGTGGGATTTGAACATATTCTCTGGATTATCAGCTCTGTTTTTATGCTGTTTTCTTTCCTTCACTTATCGGTGGAAGAAATGTCACCTCCTCAATACAGGATGAGACTGAAAAACAAATGTCTCCATGGAGCATAGGCTGGTCATTTTGACCTTAAACCTGGGACATTGCTATTTGCGTCCATAGTTCAGCAACGTCCAGACCCATGAGAACCTGGATTTCTCTTTTCAATGTCTCAATGGAAAAAGGATATATGTAATTCTTGATTAGGGTCTCCAGTAAGGAACATTATTATTTGAGGGAACTGCTGATGAGGCAATCATGATTTCCAGTTTTAAGGCAAAATTTTTTGACATGTATTCCAAGTGCTACCTCTGGTGAGAAAATTAAGAACATAAGAACATAAGAAATAGGAGCAGGAGTAGGCTATCCAGCCCCGCCATTCAATAAGATCATGGCTGATCCACTGTTCAGTACCACTTTCCCGCTTTCTCCCTGTAACCCTTAATTCCCTTGTCAATCAAAAACCTATCTACTCTTGACTTTAAATATATTCAGTGAGGAAGCCTCCATCACTTCCGCAGGCAGACAATTCCAAAGATTCATCACCCTTTGAGTGAAGAAATTCCTCCTCAACTCTGATCTGAACCACAGCCCCCCCCTAATTTTGAGGCTGTGCCCTCTAGTCCTGCTATCTCTGCTAAGCGGGAAGAGTCTCTCAACCTCTACCCTATCCATCCCCTTCATTATCTTATATGCCTCCATAAGATCCCCTCTCAGCCTTCTAAATTCCAAGGAGTACAAACCTAGCCTATTTAGTCTTTCCTCATAATCCAACGCCCTCATCTCCGGTATCAGCCTAGTGAACCTTCCCTGCACCCCCTCCAAGGCCAATATAACCTTCCTCAAATGCGGTGACCAAAACTGCACACAGTACTCCAACTGCGGCCTCACCAGTACCCTGTACAGCTGCAAAAGTACCTCCCTACTTTTATATTCTATCCCCCTAGCTATAAAGGCCAACATTGCATTCGCCTTCTTGATCACCTGCTGCACCTACAGACTGTGTTTTTGCGATTTGTGCACAAGGACCCCCAGGTCCCTCTGCACCGTCACATGCTGCAGCTTTTCGCCATTTAAATAATAATCCTTCCTACCGTTATTCGTACTAAAGTAGATAACCTCACACTTGCTAACATTATACTCCATCTGCCAGGTTCTCGCCCATTCACTCAACCTATCCAGACCCCTCTGCAGGCTTTCCACACCCTCCACGCAATTTGCTTTTCCACTCATCTTCGTGTCATCAGCAAACTTCGTCACTCTGCACTCAGCCCCTTCCTCCAGATCATCTATGTAAATGGTAAATAGTTGAAACCCCAGCACCGATTCCTGGGGCACTCCACTAGTCACCAGCTGCCAATCAGAATAGCACCCATTAATACCTACTCTCTGCTTCCTATTAGACAGCCAATCCTGTATCCAGTCTAATACATAGACTACGGGGACACAGCTTTAAATTAAGGGGTGATAGTTGTAGGACGGATATCAGAGGTAGGTTCTTTACCCAAAGGGTGGTTCGGGAGTGGAATGCCCTGCCTGCAGCAGTTGTAGATGCGCCAAGTTTGGTGGCGTTTAAGAGGTTAGTTGATAAGTATATGGAAGAGAAGGGAATGGTTTAGTTTGGAGGGGCATTGCTTTTTATATTGGTCGGCGCAACATCGAAGGCCGAAGGGCCTGTTCTGTGCTGTAATGTTCTATGTTCTATGTTCTAATACCCTACCCCCAACTCCCTGCACTCTAACCTTCTGCAGCAATCTTTTGTGAGGCACTTTATCAAATGCTTTTTCCCCTCTATTTACCGCACCAGTCACTTCCTCATAGAACTCCAATAAATTCGTCAAGCACAACTTCCCCTTAACGAATCTGTGCTGCGTCTGCCTGATCAAACAGTTCGTATCTAGGTGCCTCGTTATTTCTGCTTTGATGACAGGTTCAAGCATTTTTCCAACTACAGATGCTAAACTAATCAGCCTATAATTCCCTGCCTTCTACCTGCTACCTTTTTTAAACAGTGGTATAACATTAGCCAATTTCCAATCTTCCAGCATTTTCCCGGAGTCCAGAAAATTCTGAAAGATAATTACTATGTCATCCGCTATCACCTCTGCCATTTCCTTGAGAACCCTGGGATGCATTCCATCCGGTCCTGGGGACTTATCTACCCTCAGCCCCATTAGCCTATCAAGCACCACCTCTCTAGTGACTATAATCTCATCAAGGACCTCATCTCCTACCATCCTTCTATCCTTAATTTCAGGCAAGCTATTTACGTCCTCCTCCGTAAAAACTGACACAAAAAACTCATTCAAGGTCTCCGCCATATCCCTGTCATCTACCACCAAATCCCTCCTCTCATCCTCCAAGGGTCCAACATTAACTCTGGCCATCCTCCTATTCTTTATATATTTATAAAAACTTTTACTATCATTTTTGATATTTCGAGTTAGTTTAGCCTCACATTCTATCTTTCCTTTTTTAATCATCTTAGTCATTCTTTGCTGTTGTTTAAAACTTTCCCAATCCTCTGATTGCCCACTATTTTTAGCCGCTCTGAACGCCTCAACTTTTGATTTAATACTCTCCTTACTTTCCCTTGGGAAGCACGGCTGATTTTCCCTTCTCCTACAGTCCTTCTTTACCATTCGAATATATTTCTGCTGAGTACTGAAAAAGATCTCTTTAAAAATCCTCCACTGTTCCTCAGCTGTCCTACCAACCAATGCACTCCTCCAATCTACGGTCGCCAATTCCTCTCTCACCCTATCATAGTCCCCTCTATTCAAACATAGTACACAGGTCTGGGACACTACACCTCATCCTCCATCTGCATCATAAATTCTACCATACAATGATCACTCGTCCCTAGGAGATCCCTCACATGAATATCCCTAATCCTACCTGCACAGATCTGAGCTCAAAAAATACTTGCCTACCTGAGCATATGGGGAAACATCCCTCTCCACGTGCACTGGGACACCTCTCCCTGCATGAATAAGAGAAACCTCTCCCACACACACAAGCTCCAGGACAATGCTCCCCCCTTCCCCAACACAGAAAACAGGGCCACTCAAACATAACAGGAACTCCCAACTGGAGCTCCTCAAAGGGATCCCATTGGCACTGCCTCCTGGCATTGCCCCTGGACAATACAATGGGGCTGTGCCAAGGCATTGCCCGGATATTTCCCTCTCCCTCACATGAGCTATAATTACCTATACACCCCCAGCGGGTGGGTCCTCCATCATTGCTTCAAGTTTTTAAATACCTGATGTAAACTTCGCTGATGTGATGTCACATCACTTCAGCGGTGGGGGGAGTGGGAGGTGGTCTAAATGTGGGTGGAACATATGGCTGGGAAGCTCATTAATTATATTAAAATTTATTGAAATGAGCTTCCCACCTATTATTTCACCAACGAGGGATGAAGAAAATGGAGAAAGAGATCTTGTTGATGGGAATCTCATTTTCTGATTCTCACAAGATTTTGCATCAATATCACCATTTGTATTTGTGGTAAACACAAATGCAAAATCATCCCCTTGATTTTTAAATTGATGAGAAGAAAAAGATGATTGATTAACTAATTAATTGCATTTGAACAATCTCAATCTTAGGATGCCCCAAGGCACTTAACAACCAAAGGAGTTCTTTTGAAGAGAATTATGTTGTAATCACTGTTGTAATCAGGAAACAAGGAAGACAATTTGTATAAAGCACACATCCACAAACAACAGTGTGATAATGACCATTTAATCTTGCTTTAATGATGTTGTTGGTTGTGGAATAATTATTGGCCAGCACACTGGGAAGGATTCACATGAGATCTTTTGCATCCACTTGAAGTGGCAAATATGGTCTCAGTTTCACATTTTAGTTACTAAACAACACCTCTGACAGTGCTGCATCACTGAGTCAGTCTAGGTTTTGTTTTCAAGTCACTGTCATGAGACTTGAACACATGGAGCCCAATTTTACATCGCGTTGCACCTGAAAACTTGGTAAAGTGGGGAGTGAGGTAAGTAGCGTGATCTGCACCTGTTTCTGCGCTGGCTCCCTCTTTACCAAGACCCAAAAATTGCCACAATCAGGATTGCGCCTGAAACGGACATAATAGCCGAATTTGCAAGCATGTAAATTGACTTAATGGGCTGCATGCCCAACTTGACCGGCACTCCTCTCCTTTACAACCATGTTCACCCATTCAGAATCGGCACAAAACACAAATGCTCCATAAAAGTCTGATTTGGGCGCTCCAGTTATTGAGGAGGTAGGTGCCTAGTGTCTGATAGCTCTCTGCTTGAGATTGGTGGTGGGTGGGAGGCGAGGAGATCCGCTGCCACTCTGACTGAGATCGGTTCAGGGGAAGGGGAGATCCATTGCCACTCTGCCTGAGATTGGTGCAGGGGAAGGGGGATCCACTGCCACTCCGCCTGAGATTGGTGCACGGGAAGGGGAGATCCGCTGCCCCTCTGCCTGAGATTGGTGAAGGGGAAGGGAGGATCATTGCCATTCTGCCCGAGATTAGTGGGACCTATGATCAGTCTGAGTGGTGGAGAGGGTTTGGGGGGGGGGGGGGGGGTGGTCAGGAGATCAGAATTGTTGAAGGGTGGGGGTAATGTCTGTGGGGCCCAGAGGGAGGGATGTGGCAGGGGAGCCATATTCTATCAGTTCTTTTTCTGCACATGCACAGCTGGAGGCGCTGATCGGAGCTGAAGGATTTCGGGCACATGAAGCCCCACCCACAGGCTTGTGCAGCATGATTCAGAATCATTGATATTCTTTCATTTAGAGCGCATGTGGAGCTGCCTGAAAATGGGTCTAAAGTCAGGTCTGAAACACGCCCAGTTTCAAATCCGCCTAGCACTCACAACAGTAAAATAGGAACCATGACCTTCTGACTTAGAAAGCGGAATTTCCCATCCAGCCTGCCCACAGGAATCATAGCAAGCAGGACAGGACCATGCAAATGTCTGGTGACCTCGAGTGGGATTTTCTGTTCTTGGGACAAGCGCGGCCAGAAAATCCCAGATAGTCTGACAGCGACAATAAAAAAATTAAATCAATTGATTGAGGACTGCACTGGTCCTCAATTTGATTGAGCATTATTCAACTTGAAATTCATGAGATCCTGTTTAGTCTTTATTAGCTGGTACACGGACAACAAATTTCAATCTTATTCAGTTAATGAACTAACAATGATTTAATTTTCCATAGATATTACCCCACCTGCTGTACAACATCTTAATTCATGCTGGAACACCATTCTGCAGATCTAGCAGTTCCCAATTGTTGCTTGCCCAAGTTACCATTCTTCACAGCTCTTTGACCATGGGGACTATCAAAGCTTTACCAGATTCTCTGCTCAGTTGATGCCCACAACCCACACATGGGTTGATACATGGTGATAGCTGTAAGGGTCTCAGCTGAATATATTTTTGAACGTATCTCACTACGTATCTTTCAAAATGGAACCAACCAAATTCCCAAGCCAGGGATGATAAGGCTATTGAGCCCATTTTGAGGCAATTAACACCAAGCAAGGACACTGCAAATTGAATCCTTGGTATCCACTGAAGACCTGTTGCAGGCAACAAAGCTGCAGGTTATGCTGGGTGACCTGTGTATCAAAAAGAATAAGTTTGAAATAGTGACCTCGACGTTACTTTAGTTCCTCGTCTTAAGTGGTATCAGAGGCCAGAATAACAACTTGCATTTAACATAGTAAAGCATCACAAGGTACAGCACAAGAGCATTGTTAGACAAAATTTGCTACAAAACCAAATAGTCAAGGAAGTAGGTTTTAAAGCGCATCTTAAAAGAAGGATAGAGAAGTAGAGAGGCGAAGAGGTGTTCCTGAGAGAATTATGACCCCCCCTGACATTCAAAGGCACGACTCTTAGTAACCATGACTAAAAGACAGTCATTAACTCATTCCTGTCCTGTGAGTACATGACTAGAAGCATAATCACTACCAGCAGGATCTGTATAAGAAGAAGAAACAAAGGCACATCAGCAACAGTAACCCGGGATCAACCTTTGTAGGAAAAGCAGCAAGACCCTGAGTCTGTGAACCTGAGACATTGGAACAAAATCCATCAGCAAAGAACCTAATCAGTTCACCTCATCAGTATATCTAAATCTAAGGTATGTGTTTAAATACTTTTGCGAAGGGTTGATACGTTTTGAATACTTTTGAATAGGTCAGAGATTAGATACTTTGTATGTAACAATGTTTGATGTATTGTGTAAAGGAGATTTATTGTACAATAATTTGAGTGTCTTTGTCCAGGATGTCAGTTGATCCAAGTTTGTGGGCAATAAGTTTATCCTGGGAATCACTGAATTCTAATGCATTTCTTTTACAATTCTGTAATCACATGTTGGAGGCAGAGAAGCTAATGGAGGATAAAATCTGTAAAACAGGTTAGCTAACTAATCACGAGTGATGTTAAAATTGCCTCCATTGGGAATTATCTTTCCTAGTCAAAAAAAGGATCAGAATCAACTGTGATGCTGCTATCGTGGCTAAATACTGCATCAAGGCTCATTATCAATTCTTACACATGAATAATGCCCATTTATGCCCCATAGCAACATTACTACAACCCTAGGAAGGGGAGAACTTGATATAGGTCAGCAAAATAACAAAGAGAAGTGTTGACAATCTAATACGTTTCATGCAAACATGGGAGGATATCAGGTTGTTTTAGTATCAAATGTTTTTGGCAGACCTGCCATCTAAATATTAGCTGCGGTGCCTCAGGCATCATGCTAATACTGTCTCAACACTATATTTCATACAAGGTCAGAAAACACATGTAGTGAACAAGTGTATGTATGCATGTTTTTGTGTGTATGTTTGTCTGTCTGTGCAAATGCATGTCTGTGTGCGCATTTGTATTTTAAAGGGTTAATCAGAATGCCACCACATATTTTTATTGATACAAACCACATTGATGGGGTGAACTGCAGAAAATAACTTTGCCAAAGAATAACATCATTGGAATTCAGCTCAGGATGTGGCAAATAATCTCAGTCATCTTTACATTTTAATGGTACTTCTAAAAAAATAAATTGCAGGGTTAGCACAGAAGAAGCAGGCACCATGCTGATTCCAAGAGACATATTCACCCTGGAGGTTGATGACTTACAAGACAGCTTTTTACATATTTAATCTACCGATTGTGCTTCCAAAAACTTCCATACTCTTCATCTGATGTCCCTGATTCACATCAGGGATGCTGAAGATATTTTGTGTCTTAACTTCAGCCATTGTATACTTTTTCATATAAAGTCATAGTCTTTTTAAAAAAAAATACAAGGATTGATTATTCACTTTGTGGCATTTGGATTGAAAAAACAATTTTTGGGACGCTGAATGTTTTATCAAGCCCACTTCAACCATCGTGCGTGTATTCACCGAACCAGTGAAGTCTCAACTTTTCAATTCTAATCCTTGTATTCAACTCTCGTCTCTTTTTATCTCTCCAACCCTAAAGCCTCAGAGAACTGTGTCAGTGATTAGCATAGTGATTAGCACTGCTGCCTCACAGCTCCAAGGCTCAATCCTGGCCTCAGGTGACCATCCGTTAGAGTTTGCATGTTCGCCCCGTGTCTGTGTGAGTTTCCTCCAGGTGCTCTGGTTTTCTATCACAGTCCAAAGCTGTGCAAGAGTGGGACAACGGACTATGCTAAGATTGTCTCTTAATGTCCCAAGATGTGTAGGTTAGGGGGATTAGTGGCTTAAATATGTGGAGTTATGGAGATATGATCTGAGTAAAGATGCTTGAATGGAGAATGTCAGTACAGAGCTATGGGCCGAATGACCTGCTTCTGTACTATAGGGGATCTGTAATAACTCTGCATCCCTCCAATTTTGCTTTCTGCCTCATCCCCAATTTTCTTTGGTTTACCATTGCTGTTTATGCCATCACCTGTCTTGGTCCTAGGCTCTGAATTTCTTCCTCAAACCTTACAATCTTTTCCTTCACTCCTTAACTCAACAAGTCAGAATTTTGCCACCTCGCCCACTACAGGAATTGAACCAGGAGTGACGGAAGATCCATTGACTTCAGGCAGGATTTTACAGTTTCAGGACAAATGAGGCCATAAAATCCCACCTGTAGACCAAGCATCTGAATGATCCTAGTATTTCTTTATATGAGTTAGTGTCAGATTGTGTCTCATTACCCAGCTGTGAATCTCCTTGGGACATTTTACCATGTTAAAAGTGCAATACAAATGCAAGTTGTTTCTGTTATGCAAAAACACATCAATGATGTGCCTTCCTGATATTTTCACTTCTTGCTGACTGAATTTCAAAAATATATTATCTGAGTAATTGGCTCATCTCAGAGTGCCTCATGAACACATACCTACATTCGTGTGGTTTACAAATTAGCTTGGCCTTGTAAATCCTTCAGTCACCTGCAGTAATTCAGATAAGAGTTGGACAGGATCAGCCTGTAAACAGTGAAGCATATGTTTCAGTGGATTGGAGAAGGGGCAAGGCAAATATTCCCAGTGGAATGAAGCATTCCCAACCTCCAGATAATCACAAACTGGTTTCACTTTGGCAATATCCAGACTACAAAAAGCAGCCTTGTTCCCTGAAGAAAAAGTTAAACCATCATCACGCCTTTAATAAGAGGGCTGACTGGGCCATAACAAGAATTTAGGATGGTGGGAGCCACTAAAATGTAAAGATGAGCTGAGAGTATTTTCCATATTCAGAGTTGAATTTCGATGATGTTATCCTTCAGCTAAATTGTTAGCTGCAGTTCACAACGTCAATGTGGTTTGAGCCAATAATCATTTGGTACATACACACACATACATAGATACATAGGCACACACACACATAGACACATATACACATACATACACACATACATGCACACACTTGTTCAGTATATTTTCATTCTGATCTAGTATGAAGGAAAGTACTGATCAGTAAGGAGAGGGCTGAGTACAGTTGACAATTACCTAGTGCTGGTATGTTCTAAATGAATAGTTTTTGGCCACAATTTAGGCATCTTTCCACTGATCCCTGAAGCTTTGACATGTTCATCTGGGAAGGCACTTGCAGATCTTTTGGGCCCTTATTTTCTATAAATGTTCTAATAGCTGTGGAGTATTCCATTTCAACGGTGTAAGGAATAGAGAAGGTTTCGTTGAAAAAAACAATTCAAATATAAAGACAATTGTAAGCTACAGGTATAAATCTTCAACAATAATAAGCCTTGATTCAATGGTGGAACCCTCACTCCCACTAAGAAGATTCTGTGTAATGGAGACTGGAGGACATAACCCAGGCTAACCCTTCATGCAATACAAAGAGAGTGCTGCACTGCCAGAAATAGCTTATTTCAGACAAGGCATGTAAACTGAGACTCCTCTAAGAGGATGCGAAATATTCCATAGAAAAATATTCCAAGAGAAGTAGGGCATCCTACCCATTGTCCTGATGAATACTTATTCCCCAAAAAATTGGATTTTACGACCCTACTAGAAGCAGACAAGTCATTGTCACTTTGCTGTTTGTGGCACCTTCCTTTGCAAAAAAATGGCTCCTAAAATTTCTACATTATTACAGTGACTTAGCTTCAAATGTAACTAGTTGGATACAAAGTGCCCTTGTGTGAAAGGTATTGTAAAAACTGAAGCCTTTATTATAGCAAAAACACTGCCATCAAAGCCACTGGGAAGGAAATGGTGTGAAATGGGCTGCCAATTCTTTTTTTATTATTCATTTGTGGGGCATGGGTTTTACTTGCTGGCCAGCATTTATTGCCCATCCTTAGTTGCCCTTGAAATGATTAGCTTGCTAAGCCATTGCAGAGAGCAATTGAGAGTCAGTCACGCTGCTTTGCTGTGTCCCTGGAGTCACATGTGGACCAAACCAAGGAAGGATGGCAGAATCCATTCCCTAAGGGACATTAGTGAACCAAATGGGTTTTTCTGACACTCAACAATGGTTTCATAGTCATCAGTAGATTCTTAATTCCAGATTTACTTAACAGAATTCAAATTCCACCATCTGATGTGATGGGATTCGAACCCAAAACATTAGTTGAGTTTCTGGATTAATGGTATTAGCAATAATACCATTAGGCCATTGCCTCCCCCTATTCTCAATCAGCCTGCTTTGCATTCTGGTATTGTACAATGTAGCTCTCCGCTGATGGTAAAATGCTGCCCTTTGCATACAGATGCTCAGCTAATTGCCATGCTAGGGTTGTTATTTGCTCCAGTTATCCATGGGTGATCCGTTGTTCATTGATTTCTTTCTGTCTGTCACTTTAACCCTCAGGATCATTTTATGAGTTTCGGTTCTCCTTATTGAGCTGCCTGGCCTCTTCCCTGTTGCTAAATAATCTAATATCTTATTTAAAAATATATTCTAGTCTATAGCATGCAGTAACATGGAGGACATTCATATGCACAAAGAAAGTTGTAAACCTTGACCTGTCTTTGTATCAGAAGTCAGTCTTTGAAACCCATCTATATCAAATGGGAAGATTCTAAAGTCTCCTGCTTCAAGTATTGATTCTGAGAAAAAAGCTGTTCATTTCAACAACCAACCCTGTGTATTTGAATTTGTGGCCTAAATTATTGATTTCAGACTAAAATGCACCAACTAAAACATAGCCAAGGGGATTTGAAACGTTACCCATTGATTATAGCCAAGTGTTCACTGAACTAATGCTGATGGAAGAATCAAAAAACAAAAGTGAGATTAAAAGATTGACAGTAATCCTCCAGGTGCCTTCACATAAGACAGTTCTCAGTCCAGCAGAGGCTCCCCTGTGTAAACTAGATACAGTGAAAATGTAAACACCCTTGTTACAGAACAGCATTAGAGAGAACTGATATCCTGTTGGCCTCCCTTTACTGTCCCTAATCAATATGTTGCATTTAAAATGGAAGGAGTAATCTCTTAACTCCTGAGTGCGTGGATGATTTGATTAACTAGCAGCATGCACACACACACACACACAAAGACAAACACATAGAGACACACACACACATACACACAAACACACACACACTTACAGACATACACACACACAGGCACACACATACAAAGACAAACACATAGAGACACACACACATACACACATACACACACAGACACACATTGACACACAATTACAGACATACACACACACAGGCACACACACACGCACAGACACACACACATATAAAGACAAACACATAGAGACACACACGCACACACACACACACACACACACACATACACACACACAAAACACGCACACCTTTTTGAGGAAAATACAGTTTGTACTTTTTATAAATAATAATCATCTTGGAAAACACATATCATAGGCCTGATGAAGAGGTTTTCACTCCTGAAGCATGGTTAGATGAGTTCAATAGCTCAAGTGGTAAACCAGACTCACTGATATTAGTTGCCTGTGGTCTTGTTACCAGGACGTTGGTTTTGCTGTGTTGACGGACTTGAAGAGGAGCCAGTTTGGAGGCTTTACAATGTTATAGTCTCCAGTTCCTAAGACCTAGGTATTACTGTGCTTTCCGCTGTTGCTTTTGTATCCCACCACCAGTGTCCACTAGCGTCTCTCCTTATTACATTATTTTGACTAAATGAGAAACAAATGAGTAAATTAACTAAGTTATCAGGTATTGCTAAAAAAGAGAGAGCTAGGTCGGAATTTTCCAGCTGTTCATGCCAGTGGGGTTCCCAGCAGCGTGGGGTGCAGTCAATGGGAACTCGTGTTGACAGTAGCAGAAGATCCATCATAGAGAATGGAGTGCCACCTTTTGCCATGGGAAACATGTGGCAAGAATATCAGAAACTTCCCTCGACGATGTCTAAGCTTTTTGCCTTGCACTCATCAGAACAGATCACAAGATTACCAACAGAAAAGGGAGCAACAATTCACGCTGCTTAAGAAAGGAATGCTGATTTGTTGGCTAGTGAGCTTAGGAAGATTAGAGATAATAGGCAAACATATACGTGGACCCAGAAACTAGACCCAAATACTTAAGTGACAACCAGTTCCCTATATCCTATGTGCCAAAGTAGGGGCCAACTTGCAATACCTAGAGGAATTTGGCATGATATGCTCAGTACCATTTGCTGAATGGGCTACACCCATAGTTCCAGTTTTGAAACCTGACAATTTGGTCCTGCTGTATGGGGACTATAAGTTGATGGTCAACAGAGCCTCCCACTTAGACAGATACCTTATGCCATGCAAAGAAAACTTGTATGATGTCCATGGGGAAATCATTGATTGATCTCCCTGTGGAGCTCATTGTGTAGTCATTGCCTGAGCTTTTTTACAAGGCAGACACAGGACTGTGCCTGCTGAACTATGTGTTAACACCATAGCACTGGTTTCACTTTACATTCTGTAATAAACTATATTTCTTTTCAGTTGGGCTTCCTTACACTTAACCACAGCTTCGATTATCACTGTCCTGGGCCTGCTAATCACACTGAAATTCAAATTTCAATATGATAATCACCTCCGCACTAACTTCTGGCATGGAATTGATTGCGCTAAAAAAAAAGTGCCTCGGAGATTGAAAGCACCCCTCCCCCAATGCCCCCAGCGCTGTTGTCTCCCGGCACGTGCGTTGTTTGAGCAACATGGTGGGCTGAGAGAATTGTGGCCACGGTGTCAGAAATGGAGCTGCTAAAAGCTGCTAAGATAACACTGACAATGAAAAGCAAAAGGTATGCAGTGAATAACTGGGCGAGTCAAACATTCTCATCTGTTAATTTTCATCTCCTGAATGAAAGGAATCAGAACTGATAGCTTTTCGATTTGCAGTGGCAAAACTGAGAGATTGTAGTTAACAAGCTGGAGTCAGTATGAGTAGCAACACTTTTATCGCTGTTGGGAAGAGACAGTATTTCACACTAAATCTCTCCAAAGAACAAAAAAAAAGCCAAGTGACAGAATTCTTGAAAGTCTTGAAGGCATGTTGTGAACTGCAAGTGAACATAACTTATGAACGCTCTGTGTACAACCTCAAGGTAAAAAAGAATATATCGATCAGTATGTGACTGCTGCAAAACAGCTTACAGGATCCTGTGAATTCAGGCAACTAAAGGATGATCTCATTAAAGCTAGGATTGTCTTAGGCATGAGAGATCCTGCAGTGGCAACACGTTTATTGAGAGAGGAGAAATTGACTCTCAAGAAAGTGATAGAACCATTCAGAAGCACTGAGATTATAAAGCATCATCTAAACCATGATGGAATTCTCCCCAAAAAAATTCGAAGTGTTCAATTTGTATGAAAACTGGGGTAAATCATGTTGGTTTCTTTCAGTGGGAGTTCACAATAGAATCTCCCACACTCTGTTCAATGCAAAGGCCACCAGTGTGGATATCCCGGAGGCAAGACCTATTACCTTCCAGGGAAATGAGACTAGTGGAGCCTCTGCACATACGCAACGATCCCAAACGGTCAGCCTCCCATTTGCTGGCCAGCCCGGGAATCCCACAGCGCTACTCCCCCTACCGATCCTGACCAACCCCGATCTCTCTCTATTACCCACCCTTCCCACACAGTGCAAACACCCCCGCAGATTCCCCCACCCAGCAGACCACCCTCCCCCCAAAATCCTTCTCCCCAGCTGATCCCTTCCCTCAGCCCACCCTGATCCCTCTTGCCCCCATCGATCCCAATGTAGACTGGCAGCGGGACACTCCCACACTCACCAATTTCCCCTAGGCCCTGCCCCCAGCCGGCAAAGCCCCATATGCCCTACTCCCTTGGCACTGCCAGCTGCCTGATGGACAGTGCCAAGGTGCTCCCTGGACATTGGCATTATGCCCCTTGGGCCCTGAATGCTCCCCTTCACTGCAGTCCACTAGCTCCCCAGTGGTGAGCTACTGTAAACCCCTCTGGAGTAAAATACGCTAGTGGGAGGCACTAGTGGGCTCAGAGAATTCAATCCCAGGCCAGATAATTACATTAAAATTAGATGTAAATAGGGAGTTAAATTACCTACCTGTCTTCCCGCCAGTTTCCAGCACAGATCTGATGGCGCTGGAAATCTGGCACTGCGAGACACACATATGGTGAAAACACATGTGTGAATCCCACATGCTCCCGGCCGCAAGACTCCCTCACCCTGCTGAGCCAGAAGATTGGCACAGTGAGGTGGGAGAATCTCTCTCACCATATGTCTGGCAGAACAGACCAGGAGCTGTACTATGCTGATAGACATAACAGCCTAATGAGCAGAACAATTGTGGACAAAAAGCAGGATGTAAATTCTACAGGGAGCATCACACATCACATAAAGGAAAAGAAAACTGGTCCAAAGTGGAAGAGAAATGTTTTAACTGCAAGGAGCCAAATTATTTTGCACAGAAATGTTGGTTAGAAAGAAACAAAACAAGCCAATACAACTGGCTACTGGAGAGACAGCAGTGGAAGAGTTTGATGAATCACTCACATTACACCATACAGCAGTCAGCCCTATCAGGTCTTATAGGTGATAAATGGTTTGTGGCTATTAGAATGATGACTGCAGAGGGAGAGAATCAAGTGAACCTGACACTGGTGCACCATGCAACATTATGACCTTCATAGATATGTGCAAAGTGGCTCAACGTAGCCATCCAAAAGTGGAGCCTTCAAAAGTAACACTGAAGCTATAAATGGCACTATATTCATGCCAAGAGGACAAATTATTTTGAGATACCAATGCAACGGCAAGCATAGAGATCTGGAGTTCTGTCATAGACCAAATGCAGAAGCCACTCATCGCAACTGACAATGCTTGGACAGGTAACCCTAAATGGATAGGCACATGAGCAGACTGGAGATGGAGGGATACAAAAGACTGTTCTAGTTGAAGATCAAGAGCCTCAGGACGTTCCTGGGAATTAATAGGTACCTATCGGCCGTCCAACAAACTTTAAGGCTCATCTTGTCACTTACACTGGGGATCTTTCATTTAAGGTCTGTATAATCTGTTGTATGTCTATTGATGTTTATTGATGTCTCCTTTTTATATCCACAGGCAATTCAGTCCACCTTGTTGGCCAACAAGGAGCATACACATGGTGGGTCATGCAAAGGTTGCTCTTGGGTGTTGCTTTGAGAGTCACCTAGTGCTTCATGTCCGTTAGTGTACGCTTAATCTGGACCAATTGACGAGCAACACAACAACTCAGTGACTATCACTGTCTGCTATGCAGTTACAACGACCTGGGTCGGATCTCCAGCTTGGATCAATGTCTGCAGGAGTTTGCACATTCTCCCTGTGCCTGCATGGGTTTTCTCCAGGTGCTCCAGTTTCCTTCCACATCCCAAAAATGTGCTTTTTAAGCTGATCGGTGTCAATAAATTGTCTCTGAATTGGATCTCCCTCAATCTGGTGCACCCCCTTTATTGTGAAGTCCACTAGAGGTAAACAAAAACATCGACATCGACGAAAGACTTGATTAAGGCACTCACTGAGTGTTAAAATGGGCGGCGCGGGCTTGTAGGGTCAAAGGGCATGTTTCCTATGCTGTGCTGTTCTTTGTTCTTTGTGCTAAAAGGTGTTTACAATGTGTCACAACACAATATACCATCGAGCATTGAACAGATTCTGATGTGTTTGGTGGGGTTTAGGTGTTTTCCTGGTAAAAACCAACCCAAAGTAGATGAGAGTCCAAGACAAGTTCAGCATCTGCTGAGAAGAGTTCCAGCTGCCCTTAAGTTCAACTTCAATAACAAAACAGAAAAACTAAAAGAGAAGGGAATAACAAAAAAAAGTGATACACCCCATTGACTGGATTAGCAATACAGTAGCAATGAAACAGTATGGAAAGCTAAGAGTATGCTTAGATCCAAATGATCTAAATATAATGCTGAAGAGATCTCATTACGCCAGGCCAACCATTTTGCCACAGCTTGCCAAGGCAAAAATCTTTACTATGATAAAAGCAGATTACCGCAGATGCTGGAATCTGAAACAAAACCTGTAAATGCTGGAAAATCTCAGCAGGTCTGACAGCATCTGTGGACAGCGAATATAGCCAATGTTTCAAGTCAGGTTACTACCCTAGACGTGAAGGAAGGTTATTGGTAAGTGCTGTTGGACGAAAGCAGCAACTTTGTAACTACATTCTGGATATCGTCCAGGAGATACAGTGGCCCAAATGCCTTGCCACTAACCTGACCCACCAACGTGAGAGTACAAAGAACAAAGAACAACACAGTTGTACAGAGAGTATCTGAGATGAGTTGCGAGGTGGAGACTGACGCAAAACTAGTACTGGCCTCGGAGCCCCATTATCACCTTCCTCTGAAGGGTCTTTCGGGCTGTCATAAGAAGGGTGGTGGGAGCAGCAGATGGAGCTGCAATTCCAGATGATCCAGGAGCATCTGGGTCCCTTCCTGCAACACAGGACACAAGGTTAAGTGCAATGGAAGGAGAGGAATCTGGGATGCATGCAAATGACTTGAGATATCTCCAGCAAGTGGAGGACACAGAGGTGCTCACTTCTATGCTCCAGCCTAACCATGCTGTCACTAATGGTCCACATATCCCCCTCTCGCGCAAGCTCCCGTGCCCACTCCTCAAAGGGGATGAAGACCTGAATCTTGGACATATCACCCCCTGTCTTTGCCCTCTCCCAGTGATTATTGGCATTCTTCTCCTATGGGGACAGAAGAAGCCATGTAAAATCAGATGGCAGGAATATTGGGGGATATTGGGGGTGCCCTCAGAGGGCAAGGGTTATGAGAGTCTTGGCAGAAGGGGATTGGAGGGAGATGCTAGGCGGTCAGGAGTTGGAAGCATGCAGGGTGCTGGAGTGGGGGAAATCTGGGGATCATTTTGGAGATAGATCAGGCTTAACACAACTTTGCTGGTTGGGTTAGCTCATTCAATTTCTTCTACCATTGCTTTCCGGTCCTCCTGGCCAGTGCCCTGGCATTAACACATGCTGCCATCATATCCCAGACTGGATGTCATCCCTTTCCCTGGAGCAGCATCCTGCTGGGCAAAAGAAGGTCTCCAGCCTTGGGTGACTGTCTGTATGGAATTTGCATGTTCTCCCTGTACCTGCATGGGTTTTCTTTGAGTGCTCCAATTTCCTCCCAGACTTCAAGCAAGTTAGGTGTATTGGCCATTTCACATTGCCCCTTAGTGTCAAAGACATGTAGGTTAAGTGGATTAGTCGTTGTAAATGTGGGGGTTACAGGGAATGGATAGGGGGGTGTTGGGCCTCGATAAGATGCTCTTTCAATGAGACTATGCAGACTTAATGGGCCGAATGGCCTCCTTCTGTTCTACAGAGATTCCATGGCCTTACAACTGCGAATTAGACCGGCTGATTTCAGTGACGACCAGTGAATTTCTAGAATGCCTGAAAGTACACTTCACTCATTACAGCATTCCAGATTTTGTGATGAGTGACAAGGGCCTTCAGTTCACGAATGAACAATTCATCCCCTTCACAAAAGCTTGGGAAATTCAACATTACATCTCCACACTATTTCCATTTGAATGGAGAGACTGAGGTGGTAATAAAAATAACCAAAGAAATCATTAAGAAATCAAGAAACATATCGACTGAAGGCATAGAAAGTAGCCCAGTCCAAAATTAATGTCACGCTTCTCCCAAGCTATTCCAATGGCAAAAAAGTTAGTGAAAACTGAAGTAGTAACAGACGGGAAACAAAAAACAAAGATAGAGCAGCAGAAAGCCAAAGTTTATTTTGACAAGTCAGGGTACAAACCTTCAATGTTCTCAAGTAGAGTCAACACACATGGCAATTTGAGACATACATAGAGCAATTATTACCCTGATTGTAAAGAATGGATGTGAAAGACCAAATATAACAATGCAACTACAGGCCCATAGAAACAACTCAAAAAGCTGTTCCAATGCTGCAGGCAGCCAATAAGGAAAGTTGGCTCTCACCAGCTGCACACAGTACAGAACAACCATCACTCCCAGATGTCCACCTATCCCCAACAACAGAAATGGAACAACAGCTACCATTCACAACAACAAGTTCCATAGCAATAGCATTCCCCAGAGAGGGAACATCACCCAAACAGCCAATGACACCATGCACGCATACCAATTTAATAACTAGGTGTAACGCATGTGCACAACTGATGAAAATAATGAACTATTTGGTAATGCATTAGAATAGTTGTACAGTGGGTAACTTGGGTAACTCACAGATACACATGGTGCACGCACTCTTGTCTTTGTTCATTATGGGAAGGAAATGTTTTGGATTTAGAAATGCTATTACTTACTAAAGATCCTATGTGGCTTGCTGACATTATATGACCTTGACCACAAGGGACAGGCTGTATGCAGCTACGTCAGATTTAGTTCAGATTAAGACATTGTACTAGGTACATTGTAGTATTTGAGCATATAACAATCATTGTCAAGAACAAAGAACAAAGAACAAAACAGCACGGGAAATAGGATCTTCGGCCCAACGAACCTGCGCCGCCATCCAATGTTCCCACCTCAACCCGTGATCTCTGTCTATGTTTATAGATCTATGGATTAAAAACCAAATTTGAGACAATTTAGGGAGAATTTGTTTTGCCAATTAGCCTAAGAGCACATCTTTGGGACGTGGGAGGAAACTGGAGCACCCGGAGAAAACCCACGCAAACACAGGGAGAATGCACAAACTCCCGCAGACACAGGCCCAAATCCATGTATCTGCACAGCACAGCGATAGTCACTGAGCTGTTGTGTTGCTCATCAAATGGTCCAGGTCAAGCGTACACTAATGACGTGAAGCACTAGAATACTCTCGAAAAATCCAAGAGCAGCGCTGTCACGACCCATCGCGTGTATGCCCCTTGTTAGACAATAAGGTGGACCAAAGCACCTGTAGGATAAAAACAAGTACATCAATATCATCATCTATTTACACACTTCCCAGGGACTCCCAAGGCTCATGATCCCTATTTTAAATCAGTTTTCTATAGCCCTCCATTCCCATTCTGTTCATGTGCCCATCTAAGTATTTCTTAAATAACTCCAGAGTGCCTGCTTCCACCACTTTACTTGGCAGCGCATTCCATATCCCCACCACCCTCTGTGTGAAAGAACTCCCTCTAACATCCAAATTATACCTTACCCCCCTCACCCTAAGCCCGTGACCCCTCATGATATCTGATTCCATCCTAGGAAAAAACTTAACCCTGTTTACTCTATCTATACCCCTCATAATTTTGTACACCTCTATTAGATCTCTCTAAGTCTACGTCTTTCTAAGGAAAACAGCCCCAATTTGCCTAACCTCTCTTTGTAACTCAGACTTTCCATACCAGGCAGCATCCTGGTAACCTCCTCTGCACTGTCTCCAGAATCTCCACGTCCTTCTGGTAGTAAGGCAACCAGAACTGGACGCAGTATTCCAAATGAGGTCTAACCAACGTTTTATACAACTGCAACATTAAAGGCCAGCTCTTGTACTCTATACCCCTTCCTATAAAGGCTAACATACCATATACTTTCTTCACAACCTTCTCCACCTGCTCTGCCACCTTCAGAGACTTGTTCACCTGCACCCCCAGGTCCCTCTGCGTTTCTATACTCTTAATAGGTCTACCCTTTATCATATACCTTCCCCCTACATTCTTTCTCCCGAAATGCATCACCTCACATTTATCAGGATTGAATTCCATCTGCCATCTGTCTGCCCAAGCTACCAGCCTATCTATGTCCTGCTGCATCGCTGACAATGCTCCTCACTATCCGCAAGTCCAGCCATCTTTGTATCGTCTGCAAACTTGCTGATCACTCCACCTACTCCCTCTTCCAAGTCATTTATATATATTACAAATAGAAGAGGTCCCAGTACCGAGCCCTGCGGCACACCACTAGTGACCGACCTCCAGCTAGAAAACACCCTTCCACTATTACTCTCTGTCTCCTATTACTAAGCCAGTTACTTATCCATCTAGCTACCTGTCCTTGTATCCCATGAGCCTTGACCTTTTCAACTAACCTCCCATGAGGGACTTTGTCAAATGCCTTACTGAAATCCATATAGATGACATCAACAGCTCGCCCTTCGTCGACCGTTTTCGTGTCCATTTTAGAAAGAAAAGTCAATTTCTGATTGTGATTGCACACTGAATGCAATGCCTTCACTGGGCATGACATCTCCTGAGAAATCAGGGAGAAGATCTTCAGTCCATATCGTGAAATTACTTGAGGCACAGGGAAGGCTTTGGTAAGTGGAATGGTGAGTGAGAACATCTTCTTTCTCACCTAGCGGAAAATTCAGCAAGAATGAAAATAAAACTGAGCTAGGGAATATTGTACACAATAACCTGCTTCTTATATTTCCAAACAGCAAGCTGTTTTTAAGGAGTATGTAAGTACTGTTAGGGACCAGATCAGAAACTCTAAGTTACGTTATGAAGTTAGGCTAGATCCCAACCGTTTTTGATTTTGGCATTAGTATGATTTATATCCTGTTGTATCTTTCAACAATCCTCCTCACCATCAGCTAGTCCCCCAATGTTTGTGTTATCTGCAAATTTACTAATCAGACCACCTACATTTCCCTCCAAATCATTTATATATATTACAAACAACAAAGGCCCCAGCACTGATCTTTGTGGAACACGGCTTGTCACAGACTTCCAGTTAGAAAAGTACCCTTCCACTGCTACTCTCTGTTTGCTATGCAAAAGCCAGTTTTGTATCCATCTTATTAACTCACCTCAGATCCCATATGACTTCACCTTCTGTATCAGCCTGTTATGAGGAACCTTATCGAAAGATTTACTAAAGTCCATGTATACAACGTCCTCTGCTCTGCCCTGCCCTGGCTAATTTTTCTTGTCACTTCCACAAAGAACTTAATAAATTTTTGAGACATGGCTTTCCCTTCACAAAATCATGCTGCCTATTGCTAATGTGCCTATTCTCTTCCAGATGTGAGTACATCCTGTGCCTAAGAATCATCTCCAATAATTTCCCACCACTGATATAAGGCTACACACAGAGGCCTGTAACTTCCCCCCCCCAAAAAAATAAAAATTGTCTATTCTGCCCTTTTTAAACAGAGGAACAATGTTAGTTAATCTCTAATCATCTGGTATCTCACCTGTGACTAAAGAGGATACAAAGATTTTGGTCAACACCTCAGCAATTATTTCCCTCACCTCTCAGTGTTCCTGGGATAAACCCTATTTGGCACTGGAAATTTGTCCACCTTAATGCTTTTTCAAAATCTCCAATACCTCCTCCCTTTTTAAGTCAACATGTCCTAGATTGTCAACATCCTCCTTTCTATATTTATCATCCACCACATCCTTCTTCTTTGTGAAAACTGATGCAAAATACTTGTTAAAGACCTCATTCACTTCATCTGGCTCCACACACAAATTCCCTCCGTTGTTCTTGAGTGGGTCCATCCTTTCCTTAGTTGCCCTCTTCCTCCTTATATACGCATAAAAAGCCCAGGGATTCTCCTTAATCCTGCCTGCCAGACATTTCATGATCCTTTTTTGCCCTCCGAAGTCCCTTTTAAGCTCTCTCCTGCTATCTTTGTATTTCTCAAGACTCTTATCATTTTTTCAATTTCTTGAAATTTATATATGCCTCCTTCTTGTTTTTCACTAAATTCACAATTTCTCTTGTCATCCAGGATTCCCAAATCTTGCCATCTTCATCTTTCATTTTTACAGCAGTATACTGGTTCTGAATTGTTAACAACTGACTATTAAAAGACTCCCACATATCGGATGTGGATTTACTCTCAAACTGCTGCGCCCAGTCTACATTCCCCAGCTCCTGCCTAATCCTGAGGAAATTATTGGAATTGAGGGCTGACAAGACCCTAGATCCTGATGCATTTTATCCTATCATCTTAAGAAAAGTGCCTCATGGAATGGTTGGTGCATTGGTTTTAATTTTCCAAAACTCAGCTCCTGTCCGGCTATTGCCTAGGTAATATCCTGACACCCTGGACACTGCTTGGGCACCTCCTGGACAATGTTGAGGTACCAGAATAGTGCCAGGGTGCTAGGGTAATATCAGAGCAATGACTGGATTGGGTGCCCAAGAGGTTCCAGGGTTAATTTGTTTGATTGCAGTGTACTGGGATGACCTTTAAGAATGGTGCCCTGGATCTTTGAGTTTTCAGTTGCTGGTAGATGGGTGAATCAGAAGCCACCCCACCAGTGATACATTCCTTGAAGTTTATTTTCTAAGTCTTGGACTGTGGTGGAGTAATCTCCCATGGCTATTGGCTCCACTTTTCCTACCCAATGTCAGAACATCAGATGATGTGGTGGCACAGTGGTCAGCACTACTGCCTCATGGCACCTGGGACCCAGGTTCAATTCCAGCCGCAGATGGCTATGTGTGTGGAGTTTGCACATTCTCTCCTGAATTTTCTCAGGGTGCTCCCATTCCCTCCCACACTCCAAAGATGTGTGAGTTAGGTTGATTGGCCATGCTAACTTGCTCCTTAGTGTCAGGGGGATTAATTACAGGATAGAGCCTGCGTAAGATTTGATGGGCTAAATGGCCTCCTTCTGCACTGTATGCATTCTATCATCAGCCTTTGCCGAAGTCAGGGAAAATCTTATCTGGTTGAGTTGATTTATTGATTGTCACATGTATTAGCATAGAGTGAAAAGTATTGTTTCTTGCAGGCTATACAGACAAAGATTACTGTTCATAGAGAAGAAAACAAGGGAGTGCAGAATATAGTGTTACAGTCATAGCTGGGGTGTAGAGAAAGATCAACTTAATGCAAGGTAAGTCCATTCAAAAGTCTGACAGTAGCAGGGAAAAAGCTATTCTCGAGTCGTTTGATATGTGCCCTCAGACTTTTGTACCTTTTTTCTCACTGAAGAAGTTGGAACAGAGAACGTCTGTGAATCATTGGGTCTTCAATTACGCTGGTTGCTTTGCTGAGGCAGCAGGAAATGTAGACAGAGTCAATGGATGGGAGGCTGGTTTGCATGGTGGATTGGGCTACATTCACGTTTCTTTAAACAAAACAATCCAAGGCATTACCTCAATGAATTAAAGTCAGGATTAGTGTTCTACATTGCATATGACACATCATTGTGGCCACCCAGAGACCACTTGTGCCACTCACATTGCAAATAAAGGCCTCTTCCCTTTACCATTGGAGGGTGGCAGGTGGCAGTGGCAAGTACAACCTCCACCACAGGGGGAGATAACCTGGTGAACTCGCAGGGTGGAATGTTACTAACATGTCTGCCCAAGTTTCGCATGATCCCACCCAAGACCAACGGAGAATGCCTTTCTCTAAGCCAAGCCCGCCCCCGGAATTGGGGCTGGCATGCTGGTAAAATTCCAGCCATAGATCCCCCACACCCCAAGGGTGGGGGCCCTCCTAAAATGGCACTCTGCAGGAGGTCCCCTGGTGGCGATGACATCCCACATACTTGGTCCCAAAACTTGTGAGGTGTCCTGGAATTCTAACATGTTGCAGGAATTAGGAATAACAAATCTTCCAATGGGCTTGAACTGTCCATTCATAATTTAATAAAATCCTTATTCTCTCTTTTAGAACCTAGTTAGTACCATGTTTAACTGATTAATCTTAATGAATGCCTCGATACTTTCCGTATATTAATATTCTTACTCACTCACTTGTTGTCTTACGCAATTACAGCTTCTAATTTCTCAACTCTAATTTAAGTGAATACATTAGTTTAGAGAGAAAAAGAGAAGTACCTCACCAATCACTTACTGCTTTCATGTGGTGTCACACTTATTTTATGAATTTTTAAAATGTAATCACTCTGACTCCCTTTGATAGAACAGCATAGATCCCAATTTGATGTTTGTTGAAGTGGGTGTGATGCTGCATGAAGTGATTAAGGGGATACAATCCAGGACATCTTTTCATGTGGCAATAGGTCACATTGGCAGGTAGGCTCAGGATGGTGCACAACATCTGCAGAATCATAGAATCCCAACAGTGCAAATGGAGGCCATTCAGTCCATCAAATTTGCACCGAACACAATCCTACTCAGGTCCAATTTTTGTAATGCCACATACTTACCCTGCTAATCCCCTAAGGAGCAATTTAGCATGGCCAATCAACATAACCTGCATCTTTGGACATCAGGAGGAAACCAGAGCACCCGGAGGAAACCCATGCAGACATGGGGAATATGTGCAAACTCCACAGAGACAATCACCTAAGGCTGGAATTGAACCGGGGTACCCGATCCTATAAGGCAGCAGTGCTAACCACTGTGCCACTGTACCACAGGAGGAAATGGCAATTCTTTGAATGGGCTTGAGCTGCTCATTCATAATGTAATAAAATCTTTATTTTCTCTTTTAGAACCTAGTTAGTACTATGTTTAACTGATTAATCTTAATGAATACCTCTAAACTTGCTGTGTATTAATATTCTTGCTCACTTACTTGTTGTCTTACTTACACAATTACAGCTTTTTTTTTCACACAAAGGGTAGTGGGGGTGTGGAATGCACTGCTGAGTAAGGTGGTGGGAGCAGGCACGCTAGGGTTGTTTAAGGGTCTCTTGGACAGCCACATGAGCGGTCTGCAGATAGAGGGATATAGGAGGACTGTTTAATACTTTATTTGTTTCCACAGGCTGTTCGGTCCACCTTGTTGACCAACAAGGTGCATGCATTCGGCAGGTCGTGCGAGGGCTGCTCCTGGATGTCACTTCAGGAGTAGCCTAGTGCTTCACGTCGTTAGTGTATGCTTAAACTGGACCATCAGATGGGCAACATGACAGCTCAGAGACTATCACTGTTGTTGTGCAGACACATGGATTTGGGCCTGTGTCTGCGGGAGTTTGCGCGTTCTCCCCGTGGTTGCGTGGGTTTTCTCCGGGTGCTCCGGTTTCCTCCCACATCCCAAAAATGTGCTCTTAGGCTGACTGGGTAACAAATTGGTCCCTATATTGGTCTCTATATGTCATTAAGACGTTAGGACGGCGGCGCGGGCTCGTTGGGCCGAAGGGCCTGTTTCCCGTGCTGTGTTGTTCTTTGTTCTTTGTTGTTCTTTGTTCTAATTTCTCAACTTTAATTTAAATAAATGCATTAGTTTAGAGAGAAAAAGAGAAGGATTGTAATCGGTGCGGACTTGATGGGCTAAATGGTCTAATCACTGTGCCACTGTGCCACAGGAGGAGATGGCATATTGGTGATTGTGAGGTTACTGAATAGCACCATGCAACTGGTGTGGAATTATGTGCTATAAGTAAGGGCTTTTCAGCTTTCCCCATTAATAACAACAGATTGCACATCCAAAGCATTATTTCATTGTACATCAGACATCCTTCAGCAGGGCCTACATACCCTTCAAGCTGCAATTTACAATGGAAACCTCACGACATCTAAATCTTGCAGACCACAATATGGTCATTCTCCGAAATCAAGGAAAGGCTTTAAGTTGGTCATATGACAGATAAGACAAATAGGAATAGGAACAGCACTGAGCCAAGGTGGCAGATCTCTTGTGATTTCAAAAGTAACAGCATTGTTCCAAAAGGATGCTGGCATAGTAAGTGCCAAAACTGCTCAAAGTGGCAATTTTTATGGCTTGAGAGCAGGAACTAGATTTTCTGCAGGGCCAAGAGCAGCAGCGACAACATGGTGAGTGGGCGTGATGCCAAAAGTGGAGCAGCTAGAATAATGGGTAGAAGCAATAGCAGCAACTTGCACTTATATATTGCCTTTAATGTAATAATGTGATATAATAAAACATTGAAGTGATTTACAGTAAAATTATGGAAGAAAATTTGATACTAAGCCACATATGAAGATACAAGGGCAGCTGGCCAAAAGCTTGGTCAAAGTGATAGAAACATAGAATTCATAGGTTTTAATCATTTTACTGAATGAAAGGGAGATGGAGAGATTCAGGGAGAGAATTGCAGAGGTTAGGCTTTGGCAGCTGAAGGTTACAGTGATTCAAATTGGGATTGATCAAGAGGCAAGAATAGCAATGAGTAGAGTCCCGGGGTAGGGGTTGTAGAGTTGGGGCAGATTGCAGAAATAGGGAGGGGTGAGATAACAAAGGCAAAACAAGGATAAGAATTTTAAAACCAAAGTAGTATCAAGAGGAGAGCAGTGAGTAACTGAGTGAGAATTATACCAAGAGAAGAGCGTTCACTGAAAGCGGGAGCAAAGCCAAAAGTGAAAAAGAACAATAAAACTCAGAAATGAAGAGTGTGACAATACTTGCCGGCATACATGATGATGTAAAGTGAGCAAAGGTTAACATGGGCTGTGAGAGGGGCACCATCCACAGTGTGATGCATGCAGGTCACATAGTAAGAGATACTTAGAGAACAATCTAGAAAGAATATTCCACAAGCAGCTAGCCTGCATGGTGGAGCATCATCATCCATGAACTTACTTGCAATTGTGAACAGTTGAAGTCTACCAATAAATGTGTTTATGTTTAATCACCTCACCTCATCAAAGAGAAACCAACACTGCAGCATAAAGAAAACCTGCCAACGGTACTGCTGTGGGCTTCCTGGTGGCATGGGGTGCAATCAATGAGAAATAGCATTGACAGTGGTGGGGCTAGAAGATCCTGCCACTGGCGAAGGGCATATCATCTCCCGCTACAAGAAGCATGCTGCAGGAAGGTATTACACCCCCTGGTATTGGAATGGGATTTGGTAATCATATCACAGTGATCACAGTGATGGTCAATGGCAATGTGAAAGAAGGCAACTCGATGTAGGAACGCAGAGCACTACTTCAAGATACGGAAAACTGAAGCCTATCTCAAGAGACCTGCGCCTAAGAAAAAAATTGCCAATCTCTGAGTAACGTACTCACAAAATCTGGACAATTACAAGATGGGTGAGCAAAATAGAGAACATGGCAAGTCCCTTGGGCCAGAATCCACAAGGACAGTAAGCAAAATACAGAAAAGTAGCTATACTGAGCTTATAGAATAGGGAGCAGTCCCAGGAGACTCAGTAGATCATAGAAGCTTCAGAAAAACCTGTTTAAAAAAAGCAGGCAAAGAAATAAAATGAAAATGAAAAGGCTGGCAGAGTTAAACGGAGAAGCCTTGTAGCATTAAAAAATAACCATGCAGACCTAACAGTTACAAGTTGGTTTTGGTTTTTTTTACAGGAACTAAAGGAACAAGTGTTGCGGTTAAGTTGTTCCTTAACCAACTTGGTTAAGCTTAAAAAAAAATTAGCACTAGAAAGTAGTGTTGCAGCTTTAAGTTAACAAACAAAACATAAATGGCCTGGAATACTCTGTACCTGCATTGACACATTTGTTGTAAAATACACCCACAAAGGGAAGCACATTTTTATTGTGGAGTCCAAGAGATGTAGGCAAAAGTCATAGATAGAAGAAGGATTGGAATGACACGCTCACTGAATGTTAAAATGGCGGCATGGCCTTGTTGGGCCGAAGGGCCTGTTTCCTGTGCTGTGTTGTTCTTTGTTCTTTGTAATTGTATCCGTGCAACTACAGCCTGTGTGGGGGGTAAAAGATTACTACATACTATAAAGAGATAACAAAATTTAAAGTGTCAACCACAAAACAAACAGCTTTAGACAGGAAAACTAAAAGAGAACCCAGTAGAGGGTATCTCAAAAAGGTCCATAGGCAACAAAGAACTTAAAGAGTTGGCAACAAAGAACCTTGTGTAGAGGCATTGGAAGGAGGGCAATGAAATACCGCAGATGGCGAATGACAAAACTTCCCAAAATGAGAGAAACAAATAATTCCAGAGCAGGGAACCAAATAGCTTCCAAAAGAAATGGGAACTTATTGAGTGTAAGGAGGAATTGGCAATGGAAGAGATGGAAAGATTTAAACAAAAAAAAAATCAGCAAAAAGAATTAAAGCTCGAGAGGAGACATTAAAACAAGATGAGATGGCTGACGAAAAGATCGAAGACAAAAAGAAAGTTGCAAAAATTTATAAAATGGAATTAAGAAGAAATTAATGAAGACAAAGGAGAATTAACATTCAGTAACAATGGGCGGCACATTGGCACAGTGGTTAGCACTGCTGCCTCACAGCGCCAGGGATCCAGATTCAATTCTAGCCTTGGGTCCAGTCCGTGTGGAGTTTGCATATTCTCCCCATGCTTGCGTGGGTTTTCTCCAGGTGCTCCGGCTGCCTCCCACTGTCCAAAGATGTGCAGAATAGGTAGATTGGCTATGCTAAATATTCCCTAGTCAGGGGGCTAGCAGGGTCAGCAGGAGTTATGGAGGATAGGGCCTGGATAGGATTGTGGTCAGTGTAAGCTCGATGGGTTGAATGGCCTCCTTCTGCACTATAGGGATTATATATGATTACATCATTATAGAGAAATCTGAACTCCAAGCAATTAGAAAATAAGAACAAACCGAGTGCAGAACTGAATAAGGAGAAGACATTTATAGAAAGAAACTAAGCAGTTCAGTGCTTATAAATCTGAAATAGAACAATTGAATTTGAAGCTGTTGAGGATCAACAAGCAATCGAAAGAAACTATTTGGAGCCTTCAGAAGAAAGTTGAAGAGGGGAAGACTGACAATGAAAAATTAACTGAAGAGGAAAAGCTTTGAAATTGATTGGTGAAGCAGTAATTCAGACACAGAACAAAACTGAGATTATTTGCCAGAACAAGATTGCTGAAATAGTCACACTAATGGAAAAACACAAGTCCAATGTGATGAAATGGTTGATGAAAAATGCTGAAATGCTGGAGAGAAAAAGAATTAAATGTCAACTGACCTAAGAAAAGTCTTTGGAGATTGAGTTATTATCTGTCACAGTTGAGCTCCCAGTTATAAAACAACTTAAGAAAGTAACTGAGGAATAGGAAAGAATTTTTGAAAAAAAAAGGCATGTCAGAGGCGGCACAATGGCACAGTGGTTAGCACTGCTGCCTCACAGCGCCAGGGAGCCAGTTCGATTCCTGGCTTGGGTCACTGTGTGTGCAGAGTTTGCACATTCTCCCCATGTCTGCGTGGGTTTCCTTCAGGTGCTCTGGTTTCCGCCCATATTCTGAAAGACATGCTGGTTAGGTGCATTGGCCCAAGCAGGCATCAGACTGTGGTGACTAGATGAATTTCTCAGTAACTTCGTTACAGTGTTAACATGACCCTACTTGTGACTAACAAATAAACTTGACTGATGATGTGTGCTTGAATGCAAAGATGCTTGGCAGAGCAAGGATTATCATGGGACTGGAAAGTGGCACTGCCCATGGTATGATGCAGCAGTCACAAAGTAAGAGTCTCTTAGAGAACAATCTAAAAGCAACACTCTGTAAGCAAAAGCCAGCATGGTGGTGCATTATTGTCCATTTCCAGAAGAATGTGGAAGCTTTAGAGAGGGTGCAAAAAAGGTTCGCCAGGATGTTGTGTGGTTTTGAGGGCATTGGCTTTGAGGAGAGGTTGAATAAATTAGAATTGTTTTCACGGGAAAGATGGAAGCTGAGGAGAGACCTGATAGAGGTCTACAAAATTATGAGAAGCATAGACAAGGTGGATAGTCAGAGGCTTTTCCCCAGAGTGGTGTCAATTACAAGGGGGCACAGGTACAAGATGAGAGGGGGAAAGTTTAAGGGAGAGGTGCAGGGGAAGTTTATCATGCAGAGTGGTGGGTATCTGAAACGCACTGTCAGAGGAGGTGGAGGAAGCAGACACATTAGCAACATTTAAGAGGCATTTGCATGGGCACATAAATAAGGGAATAGAAGGATACGTTCAGGGTAAGGGCAGAGGTTTTTTTATACTGTAGCTAGGGCCTCATAATTGCCATGAGCTAGGAGGGCCAAAGGACCTGTTCCTGCACAGTATTTTGCTTTGTTGTTTCTTTGTTCAATGACCATACTTGGAAATGTAAATAGCTAAAGGACCAATAAAGGTGCCTAAGTTTAACCATAAAAGTCTCAAGGTCTCATCAATGATAAACCATCACAGCAGAATAAAATATCCATATTGTGACAAAGGGTACTGGTCAAACTTGTCCAAACTTGTCTCATATGCCTTAAAATGGAACTCCAACATTTCTGGTGTCAGCAACACCAACTTTTATTGAGATTTGACCATCTTGAACTGTTTTTTTTCAAGTGAAAAACACAACACTATTTTCTTTTAACTACTATAATCCACTTGCCTAGTAGTATTTAATAAATCTGTTAGGAGGTTATGGTAAAAACATGGCCTTGTGCAGTGTCATTCTGCTGCCTTCAATAAATATGAAGGATTGTAGGCATGGACAGAATACAACCAATAACTGAAAAATTATCTGTCACTATGGGCACCATCCAAGTTTTACCTTAATACCAGAACGTAAGGTTACAGGGATACAGACGCCATATAAATATCAAATCCAAAATATCTAGGAGCAAGAAGACAAAAAAGAAACAGAAAAGTATCACCATCTTGACTTGAAAATTTGTTAGGGGCTGTTCACCCTTCTGAGGTTGGGAAAGACCTGTCTTCTGTTGTTCTGGAGAGATAGATTGCGACATAAAAGCTATCAGAACATCTTGTCATTCACATTGTACAAAGGGCAAATATCTGCATTAAGAAGGCAGCTATGGTTTGGCAGCTAAGAGCTGCTGACAGGAGGCAATTTTGAATGTTCCATGTCAATTATATTTCTAAAATTAGTATAGACGGCATTGACTTGGAGGTTATCTTGTCCCTTACTTTTTGTGCTGTGCTTCAGGTCAGATTGCTGATTCCACAATGTACTCGTGCCATTTTTACTACCATTCAGCAGTATGAAAGGTCCTATAATGAACCTGGGCATTGATTCGATTAACCTGACAGCCACATATACATTGTAGATTCATAACTTCGAACTGACTTGCCTTAGTAGAAAAACAGGTGGCACAGGAAAGGAGGAACGTAAAACAATCACATTCACTAGATAAAAAGAACATGGAGAGCTAATGAGACTAAAGGTTGACAAGTCTCCTGACCTGGTGCCAACCCCCCCCCCCCCCCCCCCCCCCCCCCCCCCCCCCCCCCCCCCCCGCACCCCACCCAGGGGCTTAATGGAAGATCCTTGCAGACCCTGTCTGCAGAAATAGTGGATGCATTGATTGCAATTCTTCAACATTCCCTAGATTCTAGAAAGGTCTCAGTAGACAGGAAAACCACAAATATAATGCCTCTGTTCAAGAGAGACAGGAAACTGAAAGCAGGAAAATATTGGCCAGTAATCTGTCATTGGGAAAATGCTAAAATGTTAACATTATTGAGAAGGCAGAACAGGATATTTAAAAATCATAATAATAACAGGCAAAGTCACTGGTTTTTTGAAAGGGAAATCATGTTTGACAAACTTGTTAGAGTTCTTTGAAGATGGATCAAGCTAGAATCTGTGATTCTAAGCAGAGTGGATAAAGGAGAACAGGTAGATGTAGTGTATTTGGATTTCCCAAAATGATTTGGTTATGTCACTAGGTTGATTCCAGAGCTGAAAGGGTTGGCTTAGGAGGAGAGACTGAGTAGACCTAGGCTATATTCAATGGAATTCAGAAGAATGAGGGGAGATCTTATAGAAACATGTAAAATTATGAAGGAAATAGATGAGATAGAAGCAGGGAGGCTGTTTCCACTGGCGGATGAAATTAGAACTACGGACCATGGCCTCAAAATAAGGGGAAGCAGATTTAGGACTGAGTTGAGGGGGAACTTCTTCACCCAAAGAATTATGAATCTGTGGAATTCCCTGCCAAATGAAGCAGTTGCGGCTACGTCATTGAATGTTTTTAAGGCAAAGATAGATAAATTTTTGAACAGTAAAGGAATTAAGGGTTATGGTGATCAGGTGGGTAAGTGGAGCTGAGGCCACGAAAAGATCAGCCATGATCTTATTGAATGGCGGAGCAGGCTCGAGGGGCCAGATGGCCTACTCCAGCTCCTTGTTCTTATGTTCTTAGTGCCACATAATAGGTTACTGAAGAAGAGAAGAGCTCATGATATTTGGAAGGAATGTGTTAGCAGAGATAGAGAATTGGCTAACTAGTAGAAGACAAATGTGGGATAAATTGGTCATTTGCAGGTTTGAAGATTATAATAGTGGAGGGAAGGGACAGAGAGATTGCTATTAGAGAATCAATTAGTTATGATCTTGGATGAACGATCCAATGTAATCACTACTCTAGCTAAATTTGCTCGTTATGCAAAAACAGGCAGGAAAACAAGTTGTGAGGAGGATACAAAGAATCTGCAAAGATATATTGATGGGCGAAGTGAATGAGTAAAATTTAGCAGATGAAATATAATGTGGAAAAATGTGAGGTTATCATCTTTGGTAGGAAGAATGGAAAAGTAAAACATTATTTAGATAGAAAGAGTCTGGAGAATTCTGCATTACAGAGCAATCTGGGTTCCTTGCACACAAATCACAAGAAATTATCATGCAGGCTCAGCAAATAAACAGAAAGGCAAAGGAGGATGGAATATAAAAAAGTAGGAAAGCTGTTTTCACAAAGGTACATGATATTGGTGAGACTCTACGTGGAATGTTGCCTATGTTTCTGATCTTCTTATTTAAGGAAGGATATACTGGCATTGGAAGCAGTTTGGAAAAGATTCATGAGGCTGATCCTTGCCATGAGGGCTTACCTTATGAAGAAAATCTGATCCAGTTGGGCGTGTACACGCTGGAGCTCTGAGGAATAAGAGGTGTCTTTTTTGAAACATATGCAAACAAAAATTTCTGAAAGGCTTAACAGGTTGGATACTGAGAGGGTGTTTCACCTCTTGGGGAAATCCAAAACTGGGGGAGGGGCAGTGGGGCACAGTATAGAAGTCTCCCATTTAATACAAGGGGGAGAGGAACTTCTTCTGTCAGAGAGTCTTTAGTCTTCCCTTCCAGAGAGAGAAATGGAGGCTGAGTCATTGACTATATTCAAGGTTAAGTTCGATTTTTATCCTACAAGGAAATTGAGGATTACGGGGAATTAGGCAGGAAAGTAGGATTGAAACCACGATCAGAACAGGCATGATTTTATTGAATGGCAGAGCAGACATTATTGGCCAAATGGCCTACTTTTTTTCCAATTTCTTATGATCTCAGTCTTAAGTACCATCTGCAGATTAGCAGTATTATATAGGCATGTAACAAGGCAGAATGCGAATGAGGGATGCACTTATTGTACTGAAACTAACATTGCAAGGTAGTAAGCATTCATATATGCAATCTGTTTATTTTTGGGAGGAGGGAAGGGACAGAGAAAAATGAGAATGATGATTAAAAAGGAGCAGTTCATCTTGATTTGGACAGAAATGCTTTTACAAGCCGTTCAGTTTCATTAAACAAAAAGCGTGAAATCTTAAAAGCAAAATTCCATGGATGCTGGAAATCTGAAATGAACACAGAAGTAGTGGAAATATTCAGCAGGTATAGCAGCTTCTGTTGGGGGGAGGGTGTGTATAGAGAAACAAGAGTGAACATTTTGAGTCAAATGTTGAGTGAACATTTTGAGCCCTTTCAAAGCAAAATTTTCCTCTTTTAAAATGTTTAAAGTAACATTGAAACTGCTGCCCTGTGGGATCAGCACTGACATATTTGCTTTTGATTCTTAGTGCTTAATAGTGGATTGCCTCAGGTACCGGGTTTCCAATACTGACAGCTATGTATAATTTTCACAAATAGTCAGGACTGTACTGAATATTACATCAGCATTTTGAATCAAACTTTTCAACTTGCAGACACTCACTACGTTGCCCCGGACAACATTCCTCTCTCTGTCAACAGCACTCAAAGATGTAAACCTTTCAATCATCTTGCCTGCTGCTTGAGAAGATTGGTAGATGTATTTGCTGACATAATGGTCAGCACTAAAGAGAATAAAATTAAATCCAGCGGGTTGAAAACATAAAGCAGAAAATGCTAATAAATATTTTACAGGACCTGGCACCTCGGGGCACAGTGCGGGGTGGAGTGGGGGGGGGGGTGTGGTGTGGGTGGGATGGTGGTGGTGGTCACTACAACTCAGTGGCTGTGCTGGGCTTCTGTGATCACTTCTCCCTCAGCTGCTAGAGATGCAGCAACAGAGGCAGGAAATGCGGGAGGGACTGACAGGAACACTGGACCAATTGTTGGGAGGAGACCCAAAGCTTTCAGGCAGACCAGCTATTGCCTATCTTGTGTGGTTCCCAGATGGTGAGGTGCATAAAATTGGGAGTGAAAACTTGTCCGAAAAACAGATTAGCAACTCTCCCGTTTTCACGCTGGCCGGATACTTAGTAAAAAATCTCGTAAAATTCTACCTGTTGGATGTAAATACTGACAAGTTGACAAAGCATTATGAATAGATCGTGCTTTCTATATTTATTCTGTGCTTGTATTGCACGTTACTCAGCTGCCATGCTGGGTTCTTTTGTACTGTAAACAATGTGTGTTTGCAATCTTTGAAAGACCAGCTGTTTCTTTCAAACAGCAAACAGAGCCTCAATGCCACAAAAGAACTCATAAATTGGCCGCAAACAAACCATTTCCATAGCCACCAATAATATGGTAGAGAATCTGCTTCTTCTGCATGGTGCTAATGTACTCGCTGAGTGGGATTTTACACTCTGTGCACAGTGCTGTCTTGGGTGAGAAAGCTGGTGTGTAGCCCTCCGGCTGCACTGCCCAGTTTGCTCTCCAGATTCTCTGGTACTCTGTGCACAGGAAATCTGAAGGTGTTGTTTTTGCCGTCACGCTAGTGGGCTGAGGCCTGTTAGAACCAGCAATGCCAGCTCCACAGAAATTAGGGCACCCTAATTAAAGACCTTGGTCAGCATTGAATACTCCTTCCCTCCCTGCCTAAAACCCATGGATAGGAGAAACCACCCCCCAACAAGCACCAAGATAATCACCACCTTATGGATAAAGGGACCTTCATCCCTACAAATACTGGAATGTTGATGCAATACTCCTTTCCCCCCCCTGCCAAATCCATGGATAGGAGCAACCCCCCCCCCCACACCCCCAGCAAGCATCAGGGCAAATCCCCCTTCCTCCCACTATCCCACCCAATGGATCTCCCCAGAGGGCAGTGCTGGGCATGTCACTCCCCCCCCCCCCCCCCCCAGGAGATACACTTACCCAGCAGGCTTCTCACAAATGCTTCACATTTTTAAAGGCATTAAAGCGGCTAGAAATATGATACATAAACACGCCTCCACACCCGGTGTGCTGAACGCTGCTTTCCCTACCAAAGGAAAATTTCATCCTACAAGTTGACAAGCGTGCATGTCTACAATTTATGAAACAGCAGGGAGATACCAGGCAGCGGGGAGATACCAGGCAATGGATAGACACCAGGCAGGGAGGAGATACCAGGCAGCGGGGGGGTTGGGACACCAGGCAGCAGGGAGATATCAGGCAGCGGGGAGAGACCAGGGAGCGGGGAGAGACCAGATAGCTGAGAGATACCTGTAGCAGGGAGACACCAGGCAGCGGGGAGATATCAGGCAGCGGGGAAAGACCAGGGAGTGGGGAGACACCGAGCAGCGGGGACGCACCGGGCAATGGGAAGACACCGGGCAGCGGGGACGCACCGGGCAGCGAGGAGACACCGGGCAATGGGAAGACACCGGGCAGCGAGGAGACACCGGGCAATGGGAAGACACCAGGCAGCTGGGAGATACCAGGCAGCGGGGGGTTGGGACACCAGAGGATTGGGAGCAGGCAAAATTTGCAGCCATGAACAGCAGATGCTGGAATTGTAAACTTATTTTTTCGACTTATGTGAAAGATTTATTACTTTCATCTTGTGGCAACAAACCATACCCTCATTAAGAATGTCCAGTGTTGTCAGCCTCTTCTGGTTCTTTCTACTCACTGTTGACAGCGCTGCTGCCTCCCAAGAATCATTTGGACATTTGCATCTTGCACATCGCTCCACCAGAGCATGCTCCAAACATGGAAGCGTTGATACCAGCATCAAGGACTGAACAACAAGACTTAAAAAGGGGTGGCACATTGGTTAGCACTGCTGCCAGACAGTGCCAGGGACCTGGGTTCAATTCCCAGCTTGGGTCACTGTCTGCGCGGAGTCTACATATTCTCCCCGTGTCTATGGGTTTCCTCCGGGTGCTCCGGTTGTCTCCTACAATCAAAAGACATGCTGGTTCAGCTAAATTCTCCCTCAGTACACCTGAACCCGCCAAAATGTGGCGATTACAGGATTTTCACAGTAACATCATTGCAGCGTTAATGTAAGCCTACTTGTGACACTTATAAATATACTTTAAAAACAAAGAGCTAGGAAATGGAATCATTGACAGTCACAATTATTGAAAAACCACCAGGATTTATCCCTCCAACAAAATGCTCCTTCCAGTGCACAGTGTACACCACAACTAATCACATTATGACAAAGTCGCACGTTTGTTAACTTTATGTAATATAGGTTGGCATTTGAGATTTCATATTTGCTTGATTTAATTTGTTTTAGTTTTGTGAAGAATATGCTCCAAAGAATGATATAAAGTTTAAAGTTTATTTATAAGTGTCACATGTATGCTTATGTTAACACTACAATGAAGTTACTGTGAAAATCCGCTTGTCACCATACTCTGGTGCCAGTTCTGGTATATTGTGGGAGAATCTAGCATGGCCAATGAACCTAATCAGCATGTCTTTCAAATTGTGGGAGGTAACCGAAGTACCTGGAGGAAGCCCATGCAGACATGAGTAGAATGTACAAATTCTGCACAGTGTCCCAAGCTGGGAGTCAAATCCGGGTCCTTGATGCTGAGAGGCAGCAGTGCTGACCACTGTGCTGCTCCATAAAATCTTCAAAGGCGAGCATTATAGTAAAAATATATATATTTTCTCAGAAGAGAGAACTATAAACAATGCAAAAAAGGCTTGAAACTGAGGATGAACACAACACTGTAAATCTTCTGAGGGAGAAATTCCTCCAGTTATTCACGAGTAACATTCTTTCCCCAGTCAGCAGTAACTAAAGAAAAACTAATGGCTTTGATTTTGAAGAAATGGAAGAGCTAGACAGGCAGGGAGGGCTCAAAACAAATAAATCTGCTGAGTTTACGTGGTATTCATTCCAAAGTGCTGATGGAGATGAGTAAAGTAATTGGCGAAATATTGACAATCAGCGTGAAGGAGTCCCTGGCCACCAGAGAGGTGCCAGCAGATTGCAATCGGCAAATGCGGAGCCCATATTCGAAAAGGGGAATAAAAAAAAGACAGAGGCAATTACAGAACTATTTGTCGCGCTTTGTGAAAAATAATGGAATTGTTCACCGGGGAACATCTGAAGGTTGCGTGCAAAATTATGTCATAAGCAGAAGTCAGCATGGGTTCAGAAAGAGATTACCAATTTTCTCATCTGCTTTGATCAAAATGACACTTCAAAGGAGTGTGGTAATCATTACATGATTTCCAAAAAGTACGTGATCAAGTTCCACACAAAGCAACCAACTTGAAGGATATTGTAGGAATGAGTAAAAACAAGGGGAGAAAATAATGATTATTTATTAGAGGTGTTTTGTGGGAATTACAGGATGAGGGTATGTGCTGACTTCCCCAGGTCTGTGTTAGCACTCCGACTATTTCAAATTCACGTGACATAGATTCACAACTTCAATGTCAAATAATCGAATTTTCAGATGAAACCAATCTGGAGGGCCCATGAAATTAAATGAGACAGTTCACGAATCATAGAATAAATTGGACAAAAGTATGAAAGGGAACAGAAAAATAGCACATGACACTCAATGCTGACACCTGTAAAGTATAGGAAAGGAGAATTCATGAATGTTATTGAAATAGCTAAAGGATGCAGCATCTGTAGCAAGTTTCAGATCTGTGACCTTACAATGTTAGAAATGTGACAATTGTGAAACTTCCTCCATTTTCCCTCGGACCATGGCCACCCTGCTAAACATCAGCCATTGTTTCCAGATGGTTACTTACTTTCTTCTGGTGATATCCTTTCCACGCTTCCCAGCTCACTGTCCCCCAGTCACATAGAGCTCACTTCTACCTTCTTCCCAACATCCATTTACAGGACAGTCTTGGTGGACGTATCATTGAAGCCTGTTTCTGCCCCACTGAACAGATCCCTTCTTACTTTGGTTCTTCTTTGCCTCCCCTTGTCCAATTTCTCCCTATCAGTACCTGATGCCCTCCCGTCGTTATAGAAGTCCCCAATTTCCTCGTGCTGTATCTTCATCATATATGTTCAACATCTCCACGCCTCCACCCCCACCAGGAGGGCATGAGGACTCTCCGCTTCTTCCTTAAACAAAGGCTCCAGCAGTTGCCTTTGACCACTATCCTTATCTGCCTGGCTGAATTTGTTCTCTCTTTGAACAATTTCTGCTTTAACTCCAATTCTTCAGTTTGACTTCTGAATTAAGCAGATACGGTACGTCCAATGTGATCATTGCAAATCTGGTTTCCTCACCTGTTCCTCTCATTTTTATTTAACTACCCCCCATTTGACTGAGGGGGGTATAATAAAGGTTAGAGTGACCACCTCAGCCTGAACCAATGCTGCCCTGGTAAAGCTGAACAGTTAGAACATAGAACATGGAACAATACAGCACAAACAGGCCCTTCGGCCCACGAGTTGCGCCGATCACATCTTTGTATGCTGAAAGAGCATTAATTTTGCTTAGCGTAAACCCAAAAAAAGATTGCCTGTATATTTAAAATTGAGATATATTAGCAACCAAAATATATGAAGAGTTACAAAGGGCTCAGTGTCTAATAGGTTGGAGCAGAACTACCTTTATGGAATACTGACTTCTATTTTGATATCATGGAAGATGCTTGACCTGATACTGAATAAACATTATCCCTGGTTTACTCAGAATCCTCCACAGAATAGAGCATATCAGCAAGACAATACACACACACTGATCTGAAACTCATTGACTAATTGAATGTTTTTTTCTTTATTCACACAATGTCACAGATGGAAGTCAATGTTTCATTCACTGGTAGGGTCACCTGATTCCTGTTATTGAGCTTTCAGATTAATATTTGCTGTGATATTAAAGAATCACATTAAATTGAATAATTCACACCTTCACTGTACTATTGTTGATGTTAAGTAGGTTTTTGCACAAAACGTATTAGTCAGGCTGCATTATCTCAATCTTGGAGGGAAGTCTAACAACACCAGGTTTAAGTCCAACCAATTTATTTGTTAGTATCTCATAAGCTTTCAGGGTTTGTCACTTCATCAGGTGAATGGAGAGTTCTGGCCTCAGACAAGAGCATATAACAGCACAGTTTACAATTTACTGATTAGAATGCGAGTCTTTACAACTAACCTGCTATTCAAGTCTTAAAGATGCTGACAATGTGAGTGGAAAGAGCATAATGCACAGGTTAAAGAGTTGTATATTGTCTCCAGACAGTACAGTAAGTGAGGTTTTGCAAACCTAGCCTGGGTTTGCAAAACCTCACTTACTGTACCGTCTGGAGACAATGCAATTTCTTTCACCTGTGCATAATGCTCTTTCCATTCACATTGTCAACATCTTTAAGACTTGAATAGCAGGTTATTTGTAAAGACTCACATTCTAGTCAGTAATCTGTAAACTGTCTGTGCTGTTATATGCTCTGTCTGAGGTCAGAACTCTCCATTCACCTGACGAAGGGACAAACCCCGAAAGCTTGTGAGTTTACTATCAAATAAATTGGTTGGACTTAAACCTGGTGTTGTCAGACTTCTTACTGTGTTTACCCCATCTCCATATCATGACCACTTTCTCAATCTTGCCAGGAGAGGTTATGCAATATTTTTATATTACATCAACTATTGAGTTCCAATGTAGGAAGCATATATGGAGAAAAGAGATAATTATTACTGAGAAATTATATCATTTTAATGAGAATTTTCACAGTGGGTTTTACAGTGGGTTTTAATTGAAAGTGCATTTGTCCTCTGAGTGTTCTGGTTTCCTCCCACAGTCCGAAATACATGCTGATTAGGTGTATTGGCCATGATAAATTCTCCCTCAGTGTACCCAAACAGGCACCAGAACGTGGTTACTAAGAGATTTTCACAGTAACTTTGTTGTAATGTAAGTGTATTTGTGACACTAATAAACAAATAAATACATTTTAAACATTAACTTTAAAGGTTAGGATAGATTGAGCTTTTCTGTTTTAACATAGAATTGATGCTTCCCCTGATATAATTTTCAATTTCCTTCCTCTCCACTCAACAGATAAGTGTACCAACCTTCCATCTTCGTCTAAGAAATTATACAGACTGTTAAATTCTTCCTCTGTACTTGCTAGGTAAATATAACTGCCATTTTTCATCTAAGGAATCATCCAGACGGACTGTTAAAACCATGGCCAGCTCAGAGCCTAAGGAAAAAAATGGCAAGCTTATCCAAAGCAGAATAATTTATTTTCTTGTTCTTAGTCTGCTTTGAATCTAAACAAGCTCCCTGCAGTACTTTCTTCGTTAAGAAGAGCATTGCACTTTCGACTTGGTTTTTCATTGAGGTAGGTAATTTCTGTCCATACGGAGACATGTTCAGCCTGTCCTAACTAGTTTTACTTCTTCCTTTCTGGCAAGGTTTCACTTAAACCAATGTCTCAAGAGGTTAAAGAATGATTTTGTTATTCGTGATGTAGCTTGTTACTTTTCCAAATTTGAATTTGCAGTGCAACACATTGGCCAAATCCTGCTGAAGATGGAAATCTCATGACATATGCCATGAGTTGGATTCTTTCTTGCAACCTTCAATCTGAAATATTTCTCACCGCAACTTGCTGGAAGTTCACACTGATAATAGTGTGGCCAGGGAAACAGGGTGTGATAAATTAAGGGTAACTCGATGAGGCTTCAGAACACAAAGGTTTTATTGCTAAAGGAATGAGTAACGGTACATACAAACAGGATCTGACAGAATAACTATGCAACTGTACACTAATCTTCCCTGACTCCCACTACCTGTTCTTTCCCAACCCGGGATGCATTACCCAGCATTTTATTGGCTCAGCTTTCTGCCTTGACACTCCATTGGGTCTGGCCTGACCATGTCATCTGCAGGGCACACCCCCCCCTTAAAGAGGCCACGCTACCACATTCCTTCCCCCACCTGAAGTCACCTGAAGAGAAAACATAAAAATCATTATCACAAACATCAAATTACAAAAAAATCAAGGGAAAAGCCTAATGACAACTTTAATCAATCCAATGACTTCTGAATTCTTGTAGTACATCACCTAGGTTCTTATGGAAATGACAAATCAGGTCGGGCTGAGGCAAAAGGCAAACTCATCAACCCTGGGTCTAAATCATCCTCAGTAGCTGCTGTATTCTCCTTAGTGCAACAATCGGGTGTCCTTGGGCCACGTCCATGACTAGAATCCGTTCTCACAATCTAGGTTGGGCCTACCTGTATTGCTGGAGTCACCTGTTGATCCCTTGTATCAGGCACTGCTCTCCTCCTCAGGTAATCCAATGCTTCTTGACATGACTTCCTTGCATTGCTACAATATATGAGACCAGCCCTATCCTTTCCACAATCCTCCTAGACACCCATGCTAGTCCAGCTGTCAAATGTCTGACCATGACTAAATACTCATCTTGGAAGATTCAGTCACTCTTCTTTGAGTTGTGTTTGTCTTTCTGAGAGGCTTGCCTAGCCTCAGCCTCCTCACCAAATTTGGAAATGTCATATCCAAATGTATCCTTAAATGACATCCGATTATCAACTCAGCTGGTGTGACCCCGTGGTGTCATGTTGTATGATAACGAAAAGCTGGTAACCCTTACAGGAAGAGGCCTATTGACTTGATTCTTCATTGAGGCCTTGAACATTTGCACAACACGTTCCGCTAATCCGTTTGATTTTGGATGGTAAGGGGATGACCGAATATGGTGAATGCCATTTGATTTTACAAATTCTGGAACTCATCCACTGTAAAGGATGCACCATTGTAAGATACTAAGAACCTCAGGGATACCATAAATAGCAAAGATTTTCTGAGTTTGTCAGTGGTGTCAACAGTCCTCATAGACTTCTTCTATGGCAGACATCCTGCCACTTTGAGTGTGCGTCCATTACAATCAGAAACATCTGGCCCATAAAGGGTCCTGCAAAGCTGATATGTATTCTTGCCCATGGTCTCTCTGGCCATGCTAGTGGGTATAGGTTAGGTGGCAACAGCAGGGCCTGTTGAACCCGACATTATCGATGGCCAGCCACCACATACAATTTCTGGCTAGCGATTTCATTCTGCTTTAACTTGGATATGAATCACGCAGTTCTTGCAATAATAGCTGCCTTCCTTGAGGCAGGACTTTAACCCTAGCCCCACAACAACGTACCGTCTTCACTTGTTGTCTCCATCCTCCTTTGTTAGTAGAGTGTTAATAAATCTGCCTTCTCATATCACTATCCTCACAACAGCATTTTTTTTAACTTTTAATAATATTGGGTCTCTTTACAATCAAAAAACTTTATAGCCTGGAAAGAGGTCCTTCGGCCCATCATGTCCACACCGGCCATCATGTACCTTTCTATTTTAATCCCATAGTATATGCTATGGGCCACACCTTTCTGTCCACCGCTTTATGTACACCACTGAGACTGGCAAGGAGTCTAACATGCGTAGTGCCAGCACTATCTCAAGCAGAAGTGGCAGTGATGCCACTGACTGTGGCAGGGGCAACCTGCAGAGCATGTATATCTACATCAGATGTACAGGTTAGGCAGATTGGCCATGGTATGTTGCTCCTTGTGTCAGAAGGATTAGCAGAATAAATGCATGGGGTTATGCTTGGGGATAGGGCCTGGGTGAGATTGTGGTCAATGCAGACACGATGGGCCCAAAGGCCTCCTTTTGTAGGATTCTATGATTCTAAATCTGTATCCCTGGATGATGCCGAAAATTATAATTGTATGTAGCCAGTAAGACAGCCACCTCTGTACTCTCGCTGAAGAACTGGTTAACCATCTCTGAATAAGATCAGCAATGGTTTGTGGTCTAAAACTATTATAAAATGGCAACCATAGATGTACTGAAGAAACTTTTAACTCTTAAAGTGTTCCTTTTCAATTCAGGGATATTTATTTTCCTTCTCAGACAATGTCCTTGAGGTAAAGGCAATTGGCCTTTCTACTCCGTTAGGCCTTCTGTGGAACAAACTACTCTCAAAACTGCTCCCTCTCCATTCGGTGATGCATCACAGGTCACTAATAATGTCTTGGTTGGATTGTAGTGCAACAATAATGTCAATGACTACAGAACCTGTTTGATTTTTATGACTGCCTCTTTCTGCTTTTTTCCCCACCCACATCATCGATGTTTTAACAATTTGTGGAGTGGAGCCGAGGTAGTAGATATATTTTGTAGAAACTAACCATAATAGTTCACCATTCCAAGAAATGACTTTGTTTAGTGGAACCTCTTTTACGGCTTTTAGTTTTTTTTCCAAAGGGTACGAAACTTTTGCGTCCACCCTAAAATAGGTAACTTTGTCTGTTTGAAAAGTACATTTCTCTGTTTCAGCCACACCCTGCTTCTTTAAGTCTGCTGATGGCAGCAGGGAAGAAGTTGTTGGGGTTGGTACGTGACCTCAAACTTTTGTATCTTCTCCTGACAGAAGAAGCTGGAAGAGAATATGTCCAGGTTGCATGGGATCCTTGATTACGCTGGCTGCTTTTCCGGGGCAGTGTAGACAGAATCAATGGATAGGAGGCTGGTCTCATCAGCCTGCATTATTTTCCAATGAACAATGGAAAATCTATTACAAAAGATCCCAAATGGAGTGGTTTATCTTTAAGTCTCCTCTAAGTTTGCCCTGTGTTCTTCCGTTATGGCTCCTGTAATTAAAATGCCATCAAGATAAACCACTCTTCCTTCCTCATTATAAGTAATGACTTTGTTAGTCATTATCTGTGATTCGGTAGATTTGATGGTGCATTTTGAAATTATTTCCACTGCTTTTGCAGGTAAAATAAAGCATATGTCAAAACACAAAGGTAGTTGTCCTTTATAATCATTCATTAGATATTAAATATTTTACATGGAGATTTGTGGATTAGCTTTCATATTAAATTATATAATAAGAATATTCTTGTGTGGCAAATGTATTAAAGAACAGGCTTATCTAACTTTCTCTTTTGAGAGGCAGATGTACACATTGATTGTGACGGCTGTAAAATATACATAAAGCTATGTAATTTGGAATGATCAATTAATATAAATGATCAATGATGAGAAACTATTATGATCAAAATGGTAGGTCGACTGCATGAAAGCTTCAGAACATATCTTGCCTCTTTTCCGTATCCGTTTGTATTTATTAGTGCAAGGGATATTGATGGAACACCCTTCAGCTTTGACATCCAACCTTGTCATTAAGCATTCACATCTCGTACACAGGACAGATTAGATACAAGGTCATCCTCTCAAAGCTCTACTCCAGCAGTAATTAACAACAAGCAGCAAGTCATTACAGTTTTGCGATTATTCTTTATACTTGGAGTGCTTTGAGATGTTTAAGAAGCACTCTGAGGTGCTATGTAAATGTGGGATTTTTCAAAAAAATTCCAAGTCCTAGCCTCAGAAATAGATCTGTCTTCTACCAAATCAGTGTGGACTTTATTCATGTATTAATTAGTGTAACAAATAGGTTCACATTAATACTGCAGTAAAGTTATTATGAAAATGTCCTAGTCGTCACACTTTGGTGCCCTTTTGGGTACACTGAGGAGAATTTAGCGTGGCAAATACACCTAACCAGTACATCTTACAGACAATGGAAGGAAACCAGAGCACTCAAAGGAAACCAACACAGAGAGGACATGCAAACTCTGCACAGTTAGTGACCCAAACCGAGAATCAAACCCAAGTCCCTGGCACTGTGAAGCAGCAGGCAACTATGCCACTGTGCCACCTATTTATCTCTTCTGAGCAAAGTAGTCCAATTAGTGCAGCAGTTTATCTTCTTGGCCCAAGCCCTGTTCCGTAAATGTGATCAATTAAATCTCATTTAGGTTGTGAAGCAAATTACAATTTATTCTCCAGGAATCAATCAATACTACTTTTAATTTACTGTTTTCGAGCAGCACTTTCACAAATTTCTTTTCAAGTTTTGCACTGGAGAAGTGAAATGGCTCCACCTTTTGTTTCCACACCCTGCCTTGCAGATGATTGATTACGGGTATTGTCACGCAGATCTGCTAGTTATTATATATAATCACTTTATACACACTATAAAATGATTCTGCCATGAAGTGGCTCATTGAAATGCCAGTACTAAACCCACAAGTAGTTTTGCTGAGCATGCCAATGCCACTATCATTGGCATTTCAATTCAATTTGCAACGCTGAGCAGGTAATATTATGTTTCCATGTATACGGGTGCACAGTGCAGTGGGGGATGTCAACATTAACAGGGGTCAGCTTTCCTGTCATTTCTGATTGGCCCTTGATTGTTTTCCAAACACTGGAAACATGATAAAAGGAAATTTTGTAATCTGGCTATTAAACATTTCTGAATTCTGAGCAATGCCTTCTCATAATTCCATACAATGTAGTCTGGGTGCCCAGGAGTACATTCTGGACACCTCAGACAGCATTCCTGGAAAATAAATTGTAATTTGCTGCACAATTTGAATGAGATTTAATTGACCAGATTTACAGAAGAGGGCTTCTGCCAAGAAGATAAAGTGGTGCACTAATTAGGCTATTTTGCTCAGAAGAAATAGAAATTCCTCACCGAATTGGTAGTTGACGGATTCATTTCTGAGGCTGGAACTCAGATAAAGCTCAGAAAAAACTCACAAAGATATAATGCCTCAATGTGCTTCTTGGAAACATCTCGACACACTTTATGTATAGAGAATTATACAATCTGGAGCTGCCTCTGTCTGCATTGCACATTCAAGGCCCCATTCCTTAATCGACTATATATGCATACACATGGAAAAAGAACATTATTTATACAAAGAGAACAAAGAACAAAGAAAATTATAGCACAGGAACAGGCCATTTGATCCTCCAAGCCTGCACCCACCATGTTGCCCGACTGAACTAAAACCCCCTATGCTACTGGGGACCATGTCCCTTATTCCCATCTCAATCATGTATTTGTCAAGACACCCCTTAAATATCACTGCCGTATCTGCTTCCACTACCTCCCCTGGCAATGAGTTCCAGGCACCTACCACTCTCTGGGTAAAAAATTTGTCTTGTACATCTCTTCTAAAATTTGCTCTAGTGGATGGTGTTACCTAGGAACCTTGTTGAGTTCTTGCAATGCATTCTGTAGACAGTACTCACGATTCTATTGTTCATCAATGGTGAAGAGATTGAATGTTTGCAGAAGGGGTGGCAATAAAGCAGGTAACACTGGATGGTATCAAGCTTCTTGAGTGTTTTTGGAGCTGCACTTATCCAGGCCAATGCAGAGTATTCTATCACACTCCTGACCTGTGCCTTGTAGATAGTGGACAAGCTTTAGGAAGTTAGGAGGTATGTTACTCAACATAGGACTTCTAACCTTTGATCTGCTCTAGTAGCCACAGAATTTATATACGCCTAGTCTAGTTCAGTTACTGGTCAATGTGAACTGCAAGATATTGAAAATGGGGGATTCAGCAATGGTAATGCCATTGAATGTCCAAGGGCAATGGTTAGATCCCCTCTTGTTGGAGATGGTCACTGGCATTTGTGTGGCATGAATATTATTTGCCGCTTGTCAGCTCAAGCGTGGACATGGACTGCTTCAGTAAATGAGACATTGCAAATTGTGCTGAACATTGTTCAGTCATCAGTGATCATCTTCACTTCTGACCTTACGATGGAAGGGAGATTATTGATGAAGCGACTGACGTGATTGGGCCTAGGACACTACCTTGAGGAACTCCTGCAGTGATGACCGGGAGTCGAGATGATTGACCAATCACCATAACCATCTTCCTTTGTGTCAGGTATGACTCCAACAAACAGAGGGTTTTCCCCTGATTCTCATTGACTCCAGTCTTACCAATGGTCTTCGATGCCACACTTGATATCAAGTGCAGTCACTCTCACCTGAGGCATTCAGCTCTTTGTCCGTGCTTGAACCAAGTCTGTAATGAGATCAAGAATGAGTGACTCTGGTGGATACCAAACTGAGCAAGTGAACAGGTTATTGCTGAGTAAATGCTAATTGATAGAGCATTTAACCATTTTACTTATGGAATAGTTTAGACTGATGGGGTGGCAATTGACCAAAGAACAAAGAACAGTACAGCACAGGAAACCCTTCAAGCCTGTGTCGCTCATTCATCCAACTAGACCATTCGTTTGTATCCCTCCATTCCCAGTCTGCTTGTGTGACTATCCAGGTTGGATTTATCCTGTTTCTTGTGTATAGGACATGGGAAATTTTCCATATTGCCAGTAGCTGTACTGGAACAGTTTGGCAAGGGATGCAACATGTACTGGAACACAAATTCTTCAGTATTATTGCTGGGATATTGTTAGGGTCCACAGCCTTTGCAGCATCCAATGCCTTCAGCCATTTCTTGATATCATGTGGGTGAACTGAATTGGCTGAAGACTGACATCTATAATGTCGGGGACATTTGACGTCGTCTGGGCTATTATCGTAAGGTACGGGTGCTTTAATATGATTATATCAGGCTGTTGCTTGACTTGTCTGAGACAGCTCTCCCAATTTTGGCACAAGCCCTCAGATGTAAGAATTTTGCAGATTCAACTGGGCTGTGTGTGCCTTTAATGTATCCAGTGCCTAGGCTGATGCCAGGTGGTCCATCATCTAATTTAAAATTACCAATGTGTCTATTGACACATATGTCAACATCCCAGAAGGCATTCAATCTCATTATTGTTCTTTGTCTTGGTGTGCTCTTTTATTCCATTGATGGCTTTTTGAGTGAAGATTCATTAGTGAATGTTCAGGAGTTTTTGATCTGCACTTTTACCCAGAAATCATAGAAAATCTCCAATACAGAAGGCCATTCAGCCCATCAAGTCTGCACTTACCACGATCTCACCCAGGCCCTACCTCTGTAACCCCCCTCTTATTCACCCTGCTAGTCCCCCTGCTACTAAAGGTCAATTTAGCATGACCAATCAATCCAACCCACACGTTTAGAATGTGGGAGGAAATCCATGCAGACAGGAGGAGAATGTGCAAACTCCACATAGAGTCCTAACCTTTTACAGAGACAGCATTCTAAAAGCTTGTAAGATACTGTCCGTGACTGTGGGGTTTCTTGTGCCACAGTGTTCCTTGCACTGTAGTGCCTTTTACATTTTGTTACTTAATGAGCCAAACCATTATAATAAAGGCAAAATACTGTGGATGCTAGAATCTAAATCAAAAACAGAAAATGCTGCAGAAACTCAGCAGGAGTGGCAGCATCTGTGGAGAGGGAATAGAGCCAACATTGAGAGTTAGGATGACCTTTCATTAGAGCTTAAGGAAAAAAAATCGGACAAAATTTATACTATGAGAATGAGAGCGGTGGGGGAGAAAGTTGGAGGAGGTGGGGTTGGGGCATTGACAAAAAGACAAAGGGAATGTAAATGGTGAACAAAGAACAAGACAGAACGGGAAACAAGCCCTTCAGCTCAACGAGCCCATGCCACCATTTTAACATTATGTGTGTCTTCCTCTACCTATGACCTTTGTCCACACCTATTGGGGAAGATTGAGGGAATCTAGGGACAATCGTTACACCAATCAACCTAACTGCATGTTTTTGGGGTGTGGGAGGAAACTGGAGTACCTGAAGAAAACCCATGCAATCACGCGGAGTATGTGCAAACTCCCACTGATACCAGCCCAAAAATCAATGTATCTGCACAGCAAACGAAGAGTCACTGAACGGTCACGTTGCCGTCAGATGGTCCAGTTTAAGCATATACTAACGACGTGAAGCACTAGGCAACTCTCGAAACAATATCCTCGCATGACCTACCGCATGTATGCCCCTTGTTGGTCAACAAGGCAGACCGAATCACCAGTGAAAAGAAAAAACATCAATAGACATGCAAAAACTTAGACATTTACCAAATCCCCAGATGAAATAAGACAAGTTAGCCATGAAATATGTTGGAAGGTCCACAGGAATCAAATGACACAGGGACATTCCAAGGCTTGTAACCTTTATTTGGAAAAGTCTCCCGTATCCCCCCATCTCTAGTCCGCTTACGTGCCTATCTAAGCAAGCCTTAAACAACCCTAGCTTGCCTGCCTCCACCACCTTATTTGGCAGTGCATTCCAAACTCCCACCACCGTGTGTGAGAAAAACCTCCTTCTAACATCTGAGTTATGCCTTGCCCCCTCACCCTAAACCCGTGGCCCCTCATAATTATTGTATCCAACCTAGGAAGAAGCTTATCACTGTTCACTTTACCTATACCCTTCATAATCTTATACACTTCTATTAGATCTTACCTCATTCTCTGCTTTTCTAAGAACACCCCTAGTTTGTCCAATCTTTCCTCGTAGCTCAGCCCTTCCATACCAGGCAACATCCTAGTAAATCACCTCTGCACTCTCTCCAGAGTCTCCCTGTCCTTCCGATAGTAAGGCAACCAGAACTGGATGCAGTACTCCAAATGTGGGCAAGCCAAAGTTCTATATAACTCAACATTAGACGCTAGCTTTTATACTCTATACCCCTCCCTATAAAGGCAAGCATAGGCCTTCTTCTTCACCCTCTCCACCTGTACCGCCACCTTCAAGGACTTGTGTACTTGCACCCCCAGGTCCCTCTGCATTTCTATACTCATAATAGACCTACCATTTATCATGCAACTCCCCCCTACATTATTTCTTCCAAAATGCATCACCTCACATTTATCTGGATTAAATTCCATCTGCCATTTCTCTGCCCAATATACCAGCCTATCTATATCCCACTGCATTGCCTGACACTTCTCCTCACTATCAGCAAGTCCAGCCATCTTCGTATCATCTGCAAACTTGCTGATCACACCACTTACTCCCTCTTCCAAGTCATTTATGTGTATTACAAATGACAAAGATCCCAGTACTGAGCCCTACAGCACACCACTAGTTACAGACCTCCAGCTAGAAAAGGACCCTTCCACTACTACTCTCTGTTTCCTATTACCAAGCCAATTTTCAATCCTTCTAGACACCTGTCCTTGTATCCAATGAGTCTTAACTTTTTCCAACAACCTATCATGAGGGACTTTATCAAACGTCTTACTGAAATCCATTTCGATGACATCCACAGCTTGTCCTTCGTCAACCGTTTTTGTCACCTCAAAAAATTCTACCAGATTCGTGAGGCACGACCTCCCCTTTACAAAGCCATGCTGCCTATCACTAGTCAAATTGCCACACTCCAAACGCTTGTACATCCTATCCCTAAGAATCCTTTCCAACAACTTCCCTACCACTGGCATCAAACTCACCGGCCCATAATCACCGGGATTATCCCTACTACCCTTTTTAAACAACGGTACCACATTCACTATCCTCCAGTCCTCTGGGATCTCACCTATGTCCAAAGAAGAGGCAAAGATTTCGGTCAGAGGCCCAGCAATTTCATCCCTCGTCTCCCTAAGCAGCCTAGGATAAATGCCGTTAGGTCTCGGAGATTTATCAGTTTTAATACTACCTAAAAATCCTAACACTTCCTCCCTCGTAATAGATATTTCTTCTAACGGGTTTTCAACTCCCTCCAAGACAGTACCGGACAACAGATCCCTCTCCTTCATGAATACTGATGCAAAGTATTCAAGACCTTCCCCATTCCCTTAGACTCTAGGCATAATTCCTCTCCATTATCTCTAAGAAGACCAATTTTTCCTGTAACCATGGTCTGCCAAGACCATTTCATGCCCCCTTTTCGCCTAACTCCCCATTTGAGCTCTCTCCTACTGTCTCTATATTGCTCCAATGCTCTCTCCATTCCTAGTTGCTTAGACCTAACACACGCCTCTCTTTTCCTCCTGACCAAGTCCTCAATCTCCCTAGTTATCCACGGCTCCCTGATCCTACCTTTCCCATCCTTCTCTTAACTGGCATGTCTTTCCTGCAACCTTTTCAGCTGTCCCTTAAAAGACTCCCACATGCCGAACATGGACTTACCCTCAAACAACCTTCCCCAATCAGTATCTATAAGTTTCTGATGATAAAGATTCTTATGGGCATAAAATTACTAATGAGATGTAAGATTCAGCCTGAAATCACGCCTATGCTGTCAGTGAGAATGACTGATTTTCCTCACCAGAACCAACACTATCAGTTTTTTAATAAGATTTCATCCTGCATGTTCAACAATGTCGTATTAAGGAAATTCATATGTTCTTTGCACATAGGATCCCATTTGTGAGATATATAACCTATTTTTTGAAAAATCATGTGCTTCAGGTTTTCGTGAATTAGAAAGCAGCATAATAATTCTTCGCATTGCCCCTTGGAGATTCCCTGGTTCTATTTAAATCATTAACTGTAGTTTTCATTGGGTTGACAATAGGAAGACCAGGTTTCCTGCCATCCCAAAACATATATACTTGGTCAATGTATCCCAAGACCCTACAGCAAACAGTTCCATCTGAGATCGTTGCAGCTGCATCAGAAGAAATTTTTTGAAATTTGCTGTCCATTCTTGGTCCACTATTGATTAATATATCAATAATAATCTTCAGTTAACTTGTATGGGAAACATCTGGAATTTTTATCAGACCACTCAAAACAGGGCAAGAGCTAAAGGTCTGGTAGGAGAATCAAAATTAACCAGTCACTGTAAGATTCTGCCAGGATGTGAGGCTGGAAAGTTCCACCTTTTCTTACCTTAACTAGCAAGAACATGCCCAACATACATAGTCAGTCCACATAATCCAATTTCTCAGCTGTTCTGGTTCTCCTCTTCAGTATTGCTTTGGTATAGTGGTTATCAGAATTGGTATACTATTTTAAAAGAATGTTGTAACAATTTATAAAGTGGCAGGATAACCTCACTAATTTGGCATAGTATCGATTTTTTTTGTTAATACACTTCAACATTTGGTTTGTTTAACTCAGTACTGAGTTGAAATAGCTTGAATATGTCAATCAGCACCATCACATCTTTCTTCTTGAAATCTCTGGACGCCTTGCAGTTAAAAGCTATGACACGTTACTCCAGGTCAGCAATATGAAAAGCAACTTAACCTGGGCTTTTGGGATGAACTCAGTAAAGTTTGACAACATCAATTTTAAATCCAACCGATTTATTTGATAGTAAATCAGTGAGCTTTCGGCCTTTGTGGCCTTTGTCAGGCAAATGAGATGTTCTGGTCTCCAAAAGCACACATATCAGCCAGATGACCCATAACACAAAAACTACCAATGAGCTGAAAATCAATTTACTGCACTTGGGCAATTTGCTTCAACGTAGGATGTTCAAGCACATTGATTACATTAGCAGGGAAGAATGTACTACTTTTACATAGTCACCAAAGCATTCCCAAAAATCTTTAAAAGAAATTACTTTTTTGCAATTTTAACATTAGGGAGTAATTAGATGCAAGATATAAAAAAATGTGACTGATGCATGCAAGACATACTTTGTTTGAAATCCATTTTCAAAAGAAATTGAATTTAACGTCAGTTTAATACATTTCCATCCCTTATAACTTAGGTCATCCATAACAATTTGCACCAAATCCTATTTGCTCATCATCCCGGTGTTCACTAACCTATACTAGCTCCTGGTTAAGCAACACTGATTTTAAAATTCTCATCCTAGTTTTCAAATCCCTCTACAAGGCCAACTCTCCCCAACTTTTTCATTTTCTCTTCTACAACTTCTAAGATATTGATACTCCTCGAAGAGTGGCCTCTCGAAGGCTTACCACTTGTCAGCTATGCCTTCAGTTACCAAGACCCTATCTCCCTAATCCCCTCTTCTTTAAAACTCTCCTTAAAACATAGCTCTTTCATCAAGCCTTCAGCCATCATCCTAGTAGCTCATCTGGCTCAGAATCAAATAAAATTTGATAGTGATTCCAAAGCATTTTGTGTTTTTACCTGATTGTTCAAGATTTATTAAGCATAGATTAATATTTAACCTTCATGAGCATAATATCTTCCAAGATGGTTGTGTATTTTGAAGCAGTTTATTTTTAAACAATGTGCAAAACATGACCTTGTAAAAATACAATGAAACATTAACATATGGAACAAGATAAAACAGTTAATTGAAGATAGATAGGACAGACATGAAGAAAAACAATGTTAACCTACTAGAAATAGAAATCATATAATTTTGTATTTAATATTTCACAAGTTTGTTAGTGTGATATTACTGTACTTATTTAATATACATTTAACAGTAGTATAAACTATAGCTAGGGCAATAAGTATGATGTGAATCTTTTCTAATGTATTCTATGATCATGAATTTGGGCTTAAAAGTCATTGTATGCCAATTGTCAGCATAATCCAAAAATCTCTTCAAATTCTTACAACTGGAATTCACATATTAAATGTGAAATGGAAGAAAAATTTAGGGCTGAACATATTTTAAGTAGGATTATTAAATAATTCACAATGATGGTCACAAAAATACAAAGTACAATAGTTGAGGTTTAACAAATCTCAAAAAGGTCCTTATAAATCCTTGACCGTGTAGAATCTCAAGATGCTGTTTGCTAAAATTAAATATCACAGTCTGCAAGCATCAAGCAGGTAATATATAGCAGCATAATTCAAAATATATGTTTGAAAATATTGCATAGTGTGTTCTAGTACCTCAAAAAACTCCAGTGCTTCAAACTACAGAAAAACAACTGTTTGCATATTTCATTTCATATTGACATTTTCTGGAATCAGTCCACGAGCTAGGCCAACAATCTTAGTATTCATGGTGTGAAAGCTGAACAGATCGGCTAATGTGCAGAAATCCTATTGAGAGGGCTCAGTACAATCCTACTCACTTGTAATTCAGTTGCCCTTGTGTGCAAACTCTGCTAATTGTTGGTTGAACTACTAAATGGAAATTGATTCCTATGGTGGAGGTGATGAACTGAAGCCTTATCCCAGCCTTAAAAAAAGTAGTGATGTTGGCTAACATGGAGAAACATAATTAGTAGCTATGTCATTATCCTGGACTCAGTCAGCTCTCCTCATGGCTGAAAACAACACAATTAATATATTTTATAGGTCTGGTTTATAACATGAGCTCCTCTTATTTGCAAGTAGTTGCTATCTGCAGTTCCTTAATTACCTAAAAGTGACATATTATAAATAAAATCCCAACCATGAAAGTTACAGTTGTTCTTACACATGATCAGGTGCTGAGTTTTGAGGCATCTTTTCAATTGCAAAAGTACATCTGTAGTTCAAAAAGCTGTTAACGCAAAGCTGTTTTCTATAAAACATTATTATATAATCACGGTCCTCCAAAATGATTCATCCTCCCTCTTTCACCTAATAATGTTAAATTTGGACCAATCAAGCATCATCTTTTCTGCTTTTTAAACATTTTCTTCAGCCACTGTTGTACATTGATTATTGCCAGTGTACTGACTGTTCAGGAACATTTAATGTACAAAATGCCACAAGTTCCCGTACTTGTTCAACGCTCATAATGTTTCAGTCTCAGTTAAGGAACTTAATTGGTAAATTAAAACTAGTTAATAATGGCGTTCAATCTCCTTCACTAAGACATGAGGCCTGTAGCAGGCATCCGGTTGCCAAGTCCGCAAATCAACTAGAGCCCGATTCAGCTTCTGCATCCAGAGGTTGCGTTCATCCTTGGTATCAGCAGACAGCCAGTTCCTGGAATTCGTGGGGAAAGGGGATGAAATTATTAAGTTGAAGGATAAAAGAGTTTAAGAAAAGACTTAAAACTGCGAATCATTGTTCAATTCTTATATTATCATTCAAACAAGTTTATATCCAATCACTTTTAATCTTGGTTTTGTTAGTTTTCCTTTACTCATGCCATTTGCAGTGCCTTCTTTACTTTCAGCTACAAAGAACTCATGGTTTTCAATTCTGACATAGAGAAAATGTTTAACCAACCAGATACATAGCAAATTGATGAGTAATGTGCTTTATCAACTCTCCAATATAAACAGAGAGCAGAACTCTAACAGAGAACAATTACATTATGCTAGTAAAGTTGTCTTCTGTTATTTAAATAAAATAGTTGGAAATTAACAACGGCAATCAATGTGATATTGAATTTTTAAAAATAAACTTGATCCAAGCTGACCTGAAGTTTTCTCATTTGAAAATGCAAACCAATACTTCAAAGCAAACCAGCCTCCCGTCCATTAACTCTGTCTATATTTCCCACTGCCTCAGAAAAGCAGCCATCATCATAAACACCCAACTCACCTCGAACACTCTCTCTTCCATCTCTGTCAGGAAAAAGATTAAAAGTCTGTACCAACTGACTCAAGAACAGTTTCTTCCCTGCTGCCATCAGGGTGGCACAGTGGTTAGATTCAATTCCCGGCTGTGTGGAGTTTGCACATTCTCCTTCTGTCTTTGTGGGTTTCCTCTGGGTACTCCGGTTTCCTCCCAGAATCCAAAAGATGTGCAGGTTAGGTTGATCGGCTATGCTAAAAAATTGCCCCTTAGAGAGTCCTGAGATGCATAGGTTAGAGGGGTTAACGGGTAAATATGTAGGGATATGGGGGTAGGGCCTGGTGGAATTGTGGTCGGTGCAAACTCAATGGACCAAATGGCCTCTTCTGCACTATAGGGTATCACCCCAATCCATTTGCATCAAATTTCTTTGACTGTGGTTTCCAATGGGCTCGCTAAGTTATGTGTATGTGGGTTTTGTCAAATACATACTTGTTGGATAGACAATACTATCAGAACTGTATTCATTGATGTTCTCTCTTCTTTTCTTGCTCTCCAGTAGAAGAAAGTGAAGGAATAGTAGGAGGAGACTGGGTTATCCTAGTTTATACTGAGCAAGTGAAAGGATCTTATTAAAATTGAATTTTATTTTGGACAATTAGGCATAATTTTTATTGCCTTCTCCTGTGGGATACCTCATGGTAAACAGCAGCATGATTGATATTAGAAGTTGACTGTTTGAAACTTACAAGTGTACACCCACTGTCCAATCACTCAATGATAAAACATTTCTGAGAGAATTCCTCAAGCAATCCAGGTTGGATTGTGACCTCAAGAAAAGTTAGTAACAGGACAGGAATAGGCAGTTCAGCACTTCTAAAACTGCTCTGCCATTCAATTAGATTGTGGCTGATTTATCTCAATTCTACTTATCCATATTAGTTCCAGGTCATTTGATACACTTGCCTAATAAAAATCTGATTACAAAATTGAAAGCTGCAATTGTATCAGAACTCAGTCTTTTGGGAGGAAAAATCCCCAGATTTCTGCAATCTGGATGGAATTTTAGTGGCACGTCCACCCAAGGCTCATATGATCCCGTCTGAGGTCAATGGAGAATGCTATTCTCTGAGTCTTGCTCACCCCCGGAACTGGAGTGGGCATCTAATAAAATTCTGGCCCTTATGTGACAAAGTCCATTTGGATCATCCACCTTAATTGGCCTAACTCTAATTTTATGATTATGTCACATTGTTCTACAGTTCCTACCCGATCAAATTTTGAAAAATATTTTTTCAATCAAATCATTCTTCATTTTTAATGTCAAGGGAATACAAACCAAGTTTATGTAATCAGCCCTCATAATTTAATCTTTTGGGTCTAGGTAACATTACAAAGCGTAGCACTGAATTTCATGTTGAACTCTGCCCATCAGAAGTAGTTGGCCCTTTTGCTTACTTGGTGACACAAAGAGTGTTCTTGCACTGACTGACTAGAGTCTCTCTGTCATCTTCTCGTTGAGGCCTTACAGTGATGAGTTCCAAAGTGTGAGGTCGAGCACAAAACTCACGGTTAGCTGGTTCTATTTTTCTGCTCGTACAATTAGCTAAGTTCACACGGCCAAGAGGATTCTGAAGGTAAATAAAAACACTTGTTTAATCATACCTGCATATACACACATTAGTGCTAAATAAATCTCAAAACCAAATTAACAAGTAGTCTCAGTAAGCATCTGAAAAAAATTATTGTAAAAACCTATCTGGTTCACTTAGGAAAGGATCTATATGTGATTCTTGACCCACAGCAATTCACCCTTAACTTTTAAGCCAACTTTAACTCTTAAAGCCAAGCAATAAGAGAAATAAATGATAGGCTTGCCTGCATCTCATGAAAGAATTTTAAAAAATGCATCTAAATTAATCCAAAAAAAAATTAGCACACAGATTAACAAATTGCAATTACGAATTTGCAAATTTGAAATGGTGAAAAACAAATAGAAATATTCTTGAGAAAAAGAATGATAAGAAGTTCAGAGATTATATCTAACAGTGATGTGTGGGAATGCAGAACATAAATCAGCAGCCACATGAAGAAAGTAATTTTCTAAGAAAATGATGTAAACTTCTCAGATTGACTGACTTTAGATTCCTACTTATTTGATTCAATGTTTCTTAATATTATCTCTGCACTTCTTTATGTTACCCATCAAAGGTTAAACCGCATGGAAACAGGGAGTTGAAAAATCACAAGGTAAAACTTTTCAGTGAATCACAAAATGGTTGTAATAGAGACAGCCATCTGTATCTGTGCCAACACTATTTTTCTGATTTCAATTTCATGGGCAGACACACAAAGCAGGATTCAAGTAATGATGTAAATAGTTTCTGAATTTTACAGGATTTGAGGAAATAGCAGATATAAGGAAAGCTACGGGGACAAACAGATTTCAGGAGGCCAAGATATTAGCCCCCTCACTTCCATTCATTATTTAATAAAAAAAGAGTACCTCTCCCCTGGATAACATCCAACATCAGAAACTGTAAGTGGTGCATAAGCATTTACAAGTCAGGTATTTGAACACAACAAAATGTATGTGTTGCAAAAAACTTATTTAAAATTATTTGGAAATGAATACAAATTGCATTGATGACTTGTTTTGATTGTTCCAGACAAATGTGAGATAATGCATTTTGGAAAGTCTAATACAGACAGGAAATATGCAGTAAATGGCAGGATTGATAGGCAAAGGTGTCTGGGTGTACAGGTATGCAGGTCACTGAAAGTGGCAATGCAGGTGGAGAAGACAGCCAAGAAGACATACGGCATGCTTACCTTTATCGGCTGGGATATTGAGTTTAAAAATTGGCAAGTCATACTGCAGCTCTATGGAATCTTACTTAGGCTGCAGTTGGAATATAGTGTTTAATTATGGTCGCTACACTACCAGAAGGATGTGGAGGCTTTGAAGGGGGTACAGAAAAGATTTTCGAGGATGTTGCCTGGTATGGAGGGCATTAGCTATGAGGAAAGATTGAAGAAACTTGGTTTGTTCTCACTGGAACAACCAAGGTTGAGGGACGACCTGAAAGGAATTTAGAAGATTATGAAAGATATGGACAGAGTGAATAGTCAGAAGCTTTTTCCCCAGGGTGGAAGAGTCAACTATTAGGTGTACAGGTTTAAGGTGTGAGGAGCAAGGTTCAAAAGAGATGTACGAGCGCTTTTTTTTTCACAGAGTGTAGTGGTGTCTGGAACTTGTTGCCAGGGGACGTAGTGGAAACAGATACAGTAGTGACTTTTAAGAGCGTCTTGACAAATACATGACTAAGATTGGAATACAGAGATATGGTCCTCAGAAGGGTAGAGGGTTTTAGTCAAGTCAGACAGCATGCACAGTGCAGGCTTGAAGGGCCTGTTCGTGTGCTGTAATTTTCTTTGTTCTTTTCTAACACTGCGATGATACTTCTTGCATGACTACAAACCTTGCATTTTTCATCATCTGGATAGGTCCAATATGAGATGCAGTTCCCTGACAAGACACACCAACGTCGGTGCCAAGCTCCAAAACCACTAACATCATCAAACATGGTCTGCAAGGAAAGAAGTATGTTGAATTAATCATGACCCATTAACATTGGATCAGCTGTGAATTTTGAGTGAGTGGTGAGTCTACAGCTAGATTAATGAAGTTGGATTGCTAATCTGGGAAGGTAGGGCAAAATGTTCCACCCGGCCCACAAACAGCACATTAAAGGCATTTACCTCTTCCATGAAGCAATCCTTGCCTCCCCTTTAATTGCCAGATTACCAAAGGCCTAAAAAATCCAGCTAGGCGACGTTAAATGTGGAAGATGACTAAATCAAAAGCATGCCAGATTCATTATAATATTTAAAATGACATCCCACTATCTCCAAGTTAAAAGTGTAAGCAGCCAAGTTGAAGTCAGGTTCAGGATTTTGAAAATTTTGCCCAAATCACCAGTTTTTTGGGCAATTCCCTCCATGGTTTTTAATACATTCAATAATGTTTAAAGCCTAATTCTGACCCTTTTATCCTCTTCCTACAATTAAAAAAAATTGCATCATTGCAAATATAAAGGAGAAAAACAATGTTTTCAAATTGTGTTTACTCAACCATCTTTAGACCATGTTTTTATATTGAGCAGGAGAAATGTAGCTATATGGGTGATGTGATTTATATACTCAAACTCAAGCAGCCCATTACTCAAATATAATGGACACCCAAGTCAATTCCTGGCTATGTAGAAAAGAATATAATCAGGTATTGGCTGCACTAAACTGAAAGCAATATAAACGTGGTTGAGAATATTAGTAGATTGTGGTGTAAATTATCTCTGACGTCAGCCATCAAGATAACAACCCAAATTTAGTTTAAGGGTTCCCATTACTCTTCAATCAGATCATGTAATATTCCACTAGATGGTGCTATTAGATTAAAGTATTAAGAACTCCTGACAGTCTGAATACGAGAGACAACATTATAAAATCCATGATAGATAATTCAATGTTGCTGTACAAAAGACTTTACTCAAATTCTGTCCGCTGAGTTGGACCTGGTATTCAATTATCACAGAACTCTAAAAATCACTTGACCAATATTTGTCAGTCTAGCTCACCAGTGGCACACTTTCTTCAGAGTCAGAAGGTGCAAACATTTAGATCAGCAGCACATATTTGGATGCTTTGAATAATGTTGGGATTTGGTTAAGGTCAAGAGTTGGATCAAGCCCAAAATAGGGTGCAATGTCTTGGATTTTGTTTGTCCCTTTTGTGGGATCATGAATTGGATTCAATTTGAATCTGAATTTGGTTTTTGGAGCAAGCAAGACGATGATTTAGGTCTGCCTGGTCCACTCTAAACATTAACTTTGGTTACTGTTCAGGTTAGAAATTGCAGATAAAGCCCGCCTGAATCATAAGCTTTATATCTTGAATTTGGCTGGGATCAGCAAGATATGTTCCACTTCAGATGTGATTCAAAACACCACTGGGCTTTGAGAAACAAAGTTCATTTAATATAGTTAACACGTATGGAAAGAAAATTAGGAATAACTTCTAACAATTACAAACAAAAACAAAATAACCACAATATTGTATAACCCTTAATGAATATATATAAGCTGTCCCAATCAAACCAACCTCCATAAACAATCTTTTAAACCCGTTCAACACAGCATAGACTAAGACTTACATAATGCTGGGATTAAGGCCATTAGTTGAATTCTGCAGTCAAATGCTTTCAAAATTCAGAAAAGTTTCCCAAAACATCAAAAAGATTTTGATCCAGCCCCAACAGCATCAGATTTTCTTTCAACTGAACAGCGGAATTTCCCAAAACCAGGAACAGAGTCACTGCTTTCAGTCTGATGTCCATTTCCTTCTAAAACCCAAGTTTAACTGCAGCCATATGCAACATGTAACCTTAAACCCCCTCCGAAAAAGAAACTGTCCAAAAACACATGACTGTCCTCCTAACAATGCAGGGTCGTAAAATTAATCTCAGAGTAAACACAAACAAGCCTACTAAAGCCACTTAAGTTGCAATAAAAGGAAAACCAACAAATTTGAGGCATCCTTTATCCATTCTGAAGCAAATGCTAGGACAGATAATACATGCAAATAAGGGGCCAAAACTTGATTCTCTGCTAGCATTATGGTTCCCCTTGAAACAGTCAGTGTCAATGCTCATCACCTCTGGGAAAATTAACACTAAACTACATACAAGTAAAAACAAATAAGTACTTGCCATATTTTTTCCCAGTACCTATTTCATTCCCATCTCCAAAATCCCAGCCAGAGCAGCCGGCCATTTCCTCTCTGACAGCCATTTTTGCTACCAAATAAATCTGTTGGACTTTAACCTGATGTTGTGGAACTTCTTACTGTATTTACCCTAGTCCAACACCTACAGCTCCACATCTCCACAACAGTACTCCAGGGCCTATATTTCATTGAATACTGATCAAACTCTGGGACCCACATATTCCTCCTCTAGATCATAGGAACTGGGTACATAAATAGGCAAATTCAGTCCTCTCAGCCACTCCGCCATTCAATCAGATCATGGTTGATCGCTCCTTGGTCTCAAATCCAACTCCCTATCTGTTCCCCATATCCCCTTATCGTTTCTTTAAACATTAGAAATATATTTATCTTCTTCTTGAAACTATTCAATGATTCACACCTCACCACGCTGGCAAGTTTCACAAATTCTTCACCCTCTGTGAGAAGTAGTTCCTCCTCATCTCAGTTCTAAATCTACCACCTCACAACTTTACATAACTTCTTGTTCGTGATTGCTCCACAAGAGAAAGCATTTGGTTTACATTTACTTTATTAAATCGCTTTTAGAGTTTTATATACCTCAATCAGATCCCCTCATCTTTTAAACTCCAGCGAGTATAAACCCAAACTGTTTAATCTCTCTTCATATATCAACCCTTTCATCCCCAAATTAATCTGGCAAACCTCCTCTGAACCGTCTTCAATGCCACCATATCCTTCCTCAAATAAGGAGACATGGACACACTACTCCAGATGTGGTCTCACCAACATCCTATATAAATGCAACAACATTTCTCTACACTTATACTCCATTCACTTGTTTACATGAAATTTGAAGCATTACTGTCATAGATGATGAGGTCAGAGTCTCAAAATCTGGGGCTTTGCAGGCCTCCCATTTGAAAATCCTAATTAACTCTAAACTAATGGAGGTAAAGCACGCCAAAACCGAATTATTAAGCCAGAGGATCACAGGCCCCAACCCAACACCAAAGACATGAGCGCATAATCTGGGGCCCTACTAGAACACTGTTAGTGGTCTGATCTTTAGGATGAAACATTAAAATAAAAACCCCATCTGCCTTCTCAGATGGATGTGAAAACTCATAAGATCCACTAGAAAGAACAGTGTGTGCCTCTCTGGCGTAATATGCAATATTTATTCCTCAAGCAATAACAAATAGATAAACTCATGGGTCATTTATCCTATTGTTGATGTGACTATACTTCAAAATAATTAAGACGTTATTTAGTTCTAACACAAGTGAGTTATAGATCAGATTTTTGAATAGTCACCTTAAAGACACACCCTTTGTTTGGAAATTATAATTTTATCCTGTCTACTGTAGAATGCAATGTATAATATAATTCAGTCATTGTCAGGCAGATTCCAGATATCAGAGTACTCTATATTGGACACTATGACTGAGGAAGATAAAATTCCTGAGAGTATGGTGAGATAGTAGAATGCTCGAAGTGGAGTTGGAGTTGGCTTTATGAAGACTCCTTATAATTGCAGAATATTGGATAAATACAGGTATTCTTGACTAGCATAGAATAAAGCTTTATACTATAATAAGTGGATTAGTTGCTTTAAGAATCTTATGTTTATTTTCCTCTTGGAAGTAATAAAAATTCCTAAATTCATAAGGAAGGGATCAAAGTCATGATTACAACTTCAAGATCAAAGTAGAAATGTTCAACAAATCTGGCACAGCATGGGCACAGTCACAGTGGCAGACACCCTTCCTGGCCAGATCATGCAGCAAGGCTGCCCTTCACCCACTCAACTCAACCACTGCACAACTCAACCACTGCACAACTCAACCACTGCACAACTCAACCACTGCACAACTCAACCACTGCACAACTCAACCACTACCAGCATATGAACAGAGCTGAGAGGTTCTTCCGCCATTGCTGTGGCTTCAGGGTCACTTTGTAGTCATCTGGTACACATCCACAGAGGGAGAAGCCATTCTACGCCTAGAAATATGACAACCATTTCCAAAACTCCTACTATTTGGCCACCCATCACCAGTACGCATATCAGTAACAGCAAGGAGTTTTAGCCTCCAACCTCCACAAGGCAATATGCTTCAGCAAGCCTCACATTCAGTTTCCTCTCCAATCAGCTCTCTGTACTCTGGAGAAGAGTGGAGGCAAGCATGCTATTTCTTTGGAATTAGACATATGCACTCAGTCTTCACATGACCCACTTGGAGGTGCAGAAAGAATATAATGCACAAACAAAACACTGATTGACTGTTAAACAGTTGTGATGGCCGGATGATGTGAAAACTTATTTAAGCACAAGCTTATCTTTTCTTCCTTTTCAAATGAATTGTTAATTCTTCAAAACAAGGATAATTAACAGTGATTGTTTCTAATTATGACCAAAGGAAACTTACCAAAAATCCACGTTCTTCAACTGTGGAACCAACCTGACACTGCAGCTTTACATAAATGTGACCTTCGAGAGGAGACAAGAAGGGAACCTGTAAAGAATCAAACTATATATTACATTTGACCAGTGCTTTTAATCAGTGTTGCTAACACACAAGATATAAGCTTGTTATCTTGTTTTGCACAGTAAAATTGTGACCAGACTACCTGGTTATAACATTAAGTGTAATGAAAATCTCAATAATCAGGGATATTTAACACTGTTTAATGAATATCAGCTTCTTGAGGATGCTAATAGCCACTGACTGACACTAAAATATTTGCGTAGTGCAGTGAGAGTCACGTGATGTTACAAAGACATCACAAAGAACAGTGTAAAGGCATTATTCATCCTATTGTTATTATGCTGAACATACTGATGCTCACAAGTCAGGCAAGGCTAGAGCTAGTTACAGAATTGCAACAATTGATTTTAGACATCCAGCTGCAGCATAATCATACCAAATCTTCTATGTCTGATCATAAGTTAACACAGCTGCATCATTTTATTTATCTCAAGCTTCTATTTTGAGAGTTCATGTTACACATTGCTTAACTTTGCTATTCAGACTGTAGTGTACATCTTGGCATTGTAGAGATTTTTTTAAGTGCTTAAAAAAATCAAAACTACACGAAAAAAATGTCTAATTTTCTGGCTGAATAAAAAACATAAATTATTTCCATGCTAAATTGTAACAAAGTGGAAAGTCCTACAATTTCAGCCAAATAAAATCTAAGAAGGAGTCAATAATTTACATTGAGTCAGTTAGGTCAGATGAAACAAAGATTTGTAGCTTTATCAGCAGTAAATTTTCACCAATTTGTTATCATGAATTCTGCTTTAATGCTTCAATACAGTGGGTCACTAATGATCCCTTCATTTTGCACTCAGCGAAAAGAGTAAATACACTATCAAGCAAACATAGATGAGCATAAGAGCTGCTATTGTGCATACTGAAGCACTTCATTTGAACACGCAAGTAACAAATCTGCTGTGAAAATAAACAAAAGTGTTACAGAAACGAGAAAGCACCATAAAAATGCTTCTCCACTCTCCTCCGTTGAGTGGAAGATATAATAACCTGGAAATATGTACCAAGCAATTCAAGAATAGATTTTCCGGCTGTAATCAGACTTTCGAATGGATCTCTCAGATATTCAATGATCTTCTCTGCACCTTTGCTGTAGCTATAACATTACATTCTGCACTCTGTTCTATTACCCTGATATACTCATGTATGTATAGTTTGTATGGATAGCATAGAAAACAGTACTTTTCACTGCATCTCGGTACACGAGACAATAAATCTAAATGAAACCTGAGGATTGGGAACAGTTTAAAATTCAGTAAAGGCCATCCAAAGGATTGTTTAATGGGAAAATAGAGTATGAAAGTAAGTTAGTGGGGAACATAAAACAGACTGTAAAAGTTTCTATAGGTATATAGAGAGGAAAAAACTAATAAAAATATAGTCAAAGAAAGGAATTCATAACGGGAACAAAGAAATGGCTGAAGAACTTTATTTGTACTTTGCTTCTATTGTGACATGAATAATGTACCAATGTTCTGAGAAATACAAGTTTTAGTGAGGAATTGAAGGAAATCAGTATTAGAAAAGTTTTTAGGGGGAAACTAATGGGATTTAAGGCAAATAAACAAGGGTCTGATAAATTTCATTCCCGAGTACTTACGGAAGTGGCTCTAGAAATAGTAGATTATTGGTGCTCATTTTCCAAAATTCTTTGAACTCGTACAGATTGGAGGGCAGCTAATCTAAATCCGTTATTCAAAAATGGACATAGAGAGAAAACAGGGAACTATAGACGAGTTCTGTGAAGCCCAGGTAGAGTGGACATGGACAGGATGTTTCCATTAGTAAAAAAAACTAGAACCAGAGGGCACAATTTCAGGCTAAAAGGACGATTCTTTAGAACAGAGATGAAGAGGAATTTCTTTAACTTGAGAATGAGGAATTTGTGGAACTCGTTGCTGCAGAAGACTGTGGAGACCAGATCATTGAGTGTCTTTAAGACAGATGGATAGATTCTTGACAAGGGGCCAGGAGTTGAGGGAAAAGGCAGGAGAATAGGGATAAGAAAAAAAAACAGCCATGACTGAATGGCACAGCCGATTCAATGAGCCAAGTGGATTACTCTGCTCCTATGTCTTATGGTCTTACATGCCTAAATTAGGTACTAGAGAAGTTGCAACAGTCCATCTTCAAGGATTTTGTAACACAGCATTTGGAAAACTGTAAGTATTATCAGACAAAGTCAGCATAGATTCATGACAGGGAAATTAAATCGGGTGGATTATATTCCTTGTAGTTTAGAAGACTGAAAGGTTTCATAGCAACTTCGAAAATTTTAACAGGACTAGACAGGGTGGATTCAGAAGGAATGGTCAAAGAACAAAGAAAATTACGGTACAGGAACTGGCCTTCGGCCCCCAAACCTGCACCGACCATGCTAACTGACTGAACGAAAACCCCCTTTTCTTCTGGGGACCATATCCCTCTATTCTCATCCTATTCATATATTGTCAAGATGCCTCCTTAAAAATCACTATCATATCTGCTTCCACTACCTCCCCTGGCAATGAGTTCCACCCTCTGTGTAAAAGAAAATGCCTCATACATCATCTTTAAATCTTGCCCCCCGCACTTTAAACTTGTGCTCCCAGTAATTGATTCTTCCACCCTCAAGAAAAAGCTTCTGACCAATTGTTTTCATCTCTCAAATGAGCCATCCAGAGGCAGTCAAGAGGCCAATGACCCTTCAATACACTGGAACAGGCAACAATGGAAGATGCGCCCACAGTACACATTCTTTCAGCACCAAGCATTAGCACAGATTCAAGCACATCAGTGGACAACTGTGTGTAGGCTCAGTTAGTAGTGCACAATGGTGGGGGCACATCAAGCTCACTGGAGCAAATAGTAGAGGCAGGGATCACTGCTGGAGACCAGGACCACAGCTGTTGAGTTGTCAATCGGACGAGAAATGCTGTATGTGAAGTGGAATGCACAAGGAGATCCTCAAAGGTGTGCATGCCTTAGTCCTTGCTGAGCATGAGTGTACAAGTTCTGCTGATGGTCTACATGACTAATTATGGTAATCTGGAGCTAAGGCAGATAAGTAGGGCCTGAGGTATATATCATCAAAAACAATAACTGATTATTTAAGTTTGAATATAATTTTTCAGGTCCAGCTATTATCTGATTTACATCATACAACAATCAAACAGAATGTTAGATTAAAATTACTATATGAACCAGACACTGATGTTGGAACTTAATATAATAACAATTGCTTTATGTTGAAAATGCATCCTTGAGACTTGTCTAGAAGGCAATAGCAAAGCATTAGTGTGTGAGGAAGGTCATCCAAAAGCAAGAAGTTATTTTCTTAGGTTTATACTACAGCTTGACTACCTAAACATGGCTTGATCTTACTGCTGACTCCAGAGGATGGGAATTGGATATTTGGAAGGTGAATAGGCTAAGTATATCTTGGTAGGAGTGCAATATGACCCCATGCAAATAATGCTGGTGACAGAATTGCAATGTAGAAATCTTGTGACTGGTAATATCAATATAAATGAATTTCAATTCAAAAATCATTTAAATTAAAGAAAAAATATACATTTGTAAGTAATATCGGTGTGTAACTTGTCTTGGTTATGCAATTTTAATTAAACATACAAATTATGTAATTAACACCATATCAAATATTCCTTGCAATTATGAGCAATTCAGGTTTGATGCTTTTAACTTTAATTTTAAAAATAGAATAGATGCAAGGAATATTGATATTTCCAGTCACAAGATTTCTACATTGCAATTCTGCCATCAGCATTACTTGAATAGGATCATATTGTACTCTTGTCAAGACATACTTGGTCTATCCACCTTCCAACATCCAATTTCAAGTAAACTTACAAGACTATTTTAATTTCAAATTAAGTCTTAGAATTAAATATTAGGAGAATCAATAGGCAAAAAACCATCAATGATGTGTATAGTTGAAGCATTTTCACAGACTATCACATAGCATTTTAAACAAGGGAAATGCATGAATTGCTAAAACTGCACAAGATCAGGTTAAGATTAAAGTGACCAAAGCAGCACTCTAGTTTGCTAACCTTATCTAGTTGGAATTTTGTGTTTCCTACTGAAGAGAGTGAGAACTTGTGGGATCCAACCATGGTGAAATTACTTGTGCGCACTGCATTGGGGCCTCCAGGACTTGTTAAAGCTACAAATGAAAACAGAACATTGAGAAAAATTGACATAAATTTCAGTAAACTTTGGAAAATTAATACTAAAGGACACAGGTCAGGGCTAATTAAACTCTATCAAGTAGGAGGAGTCCTGCTCCTCTTGGTTCCAAACAAATTGAAACTTAACTCTTTGACTCAAAAGGTTACATCCACAATTAATTGAAGTAGCTGCCCAACAACAACTGAATATTGTCCACAACCCAATACTGTATTGGGTATGACAGGCATAGCCCTGTGAAATTGGTTAGTTTTTTGTGAAACAGGTGCAACATTGATGAATTCAACTCTAACATCAAACACATCTCTACTGATGTTAAAACAACATGTTCATGACTTTCCAAGCTTTATTCAACACAGTAGCTCCAAGTACATCAAAAGCTTGTTACTAATACAGGTCTATTAAGACTTAAGAGTGAGGCTTGCATTGGCAGTGTAATCAATAAAATTCAAATGCACATTCATAGTCAATTTTGTATGTGGAAGTACGCCAAAAAAGGTTAATTTCCACAAAAAAGTATAAATTTAGTATCAATTATTTACAAACATATATATATTTATGAATCCAGTGTCAAATTCTAACGCAGCAGCCTACAAGTGAAAATGACTTGAAACCATAAAACCATGAAACCATATATGAATCACTTTAAAAAAAATCCACCCAAAGGTCAGATTTAAAAATAATACTGTTGACTAAAGAGTAAAGGAACTGTTCAGTTTCAACTTAAAGCCATTTCAAATTTCAACCACCATGACAGCAGGTTATCCTTAAATAAATGCTGGCAAAGCTCTAAGATGGGAAAAAGGCAAAATTATTTAGTGATATGGGCCCCTCCACCCTGCTGTGACCAAAATTAATGCTATATTTCCCCCACCCCCCTTATCATTATCGCTGGCATCTGGACATCCCAATGGGCCTCCCTCATGATGCCCCCCTCCCTCCACTGTTTATGCCTCATCTATCATAGAACATTCCCCTCAAGCCTCATACCCTGGCACACTGTCAGATGGGCACTGCCAGGTGAACACTGTCAGATGAGCACTGCAAAGCCAGGTGCTGACTACCCAGGGGCTTCAATACACCTGAGCCCTCTGGGATGGCCATCAAGTCTTGTCTCTGCTACTGGAGATCAGTAGCAATTCTCTTCAGACTTGTACCACTCCCAAAGGCTGGAAAATCCTAGGAGCTGGGAGAATTTGGCTTTGAATGGGCTAAACATATTTAAACACTTTACATATGTAATCAGCTTCACACCCACCGATCTGATTTGCGGTATTAAAAGGGACCAGAATGATTGTAAACCATTTGATGCTGGGCACGAAACTGTTTTTAGGCCTGCACTTGAACATGTACCAGGTGTGGTGAGGCTGAGAAATCGCCCCAATGAGTGCAAACTGAAAATGTGTGTGCTTTTCCCCAGAGAAACAGCCAGATTTTCTGATAGTCAAAAAAAGCAGCGTTTTGCACCTTCAGTCTTGACAGGTGGGGCCTAAAGTCTGGATCCACAATCAAATTAAAATTAAAGACTTATCTCCACTACTCTCATCAGGATCCCCAATCCTCAACTGCAGAGTGCAACTTCCCTCCAAACATTTAATAAATGGGTCACCCTTACCCTTCCCCCCTGCCCCCCAAGGCCACCCGGTCATCACAGGAATCAGGGTGCCCTGGACAATCCCACCTGTAACATCAGATCCCCCTGCCCCTTCCCACATAATGGGAAACCCCGAGTGGGATTTCCAACAGGTCCTATATCTTAGCCAGCTCTCAGGCCTCACCCCTCGGCAGTGGCAACTTGCCACTGCCAGGATACCTGGAGCAGTTCTGCATCAAAGCCCTGCCACGTCAGTGGCCACCCAGGAGCTACACTGGCCTCCACAATTCTGGCGTGGTCACCTCAACTGCTGGAAAGCAGTAGTGATAACTCCTTTAGCCTGCAAGAGTTTACAGACGTAAATGGGACTTGCAGTTGCAACAAACAAGCCCTGAAGATTCTTTCCCCATACAAGTTACACTGGCTAATATTAAAATATAATCCAACTTACCTGGTGTATGCAAGTTGCTTCTCTGTTAGCAATGAAAAAGAGACATGAAGAATTAATATAAAATTTTATTCACAAAATCATGTTCAGAAAAATATGAAATCAACAAATCCAGTGCTGTCTAGGTTTTAATTAAATTAGAATTCAACTGCATAAAATAAAACCTTTTATTTAGAAAGAGAAATATTCAGAGTCTCTGATTTCCATTTTAGCTCTCCTCAAACCTTGTTCTATTTAAAATGTGTTCTTTCGGTGGTCAAGTACGGATTAGTGAGCGCTGGCAGAGGAGTAATCTTTTAGATGAAATGTTATCATATTGTGTTTATGGGAGCACATGGTATGTAAATTGGCTGCTATTTCCTACATTACAACAGTGACTGTTGCATCAAAATTGCCACAAATGCTTTGGAATGTCACAATAGGCACCAAATAAAAGTCTCTCTAAGACATTTCTCCTTTAAATAATTCCATCAACATAACTTCAGATGAACTGGTCACTTATATCATTGCTCTTTATGGAACACTGTTGCTATACTTGCCCATATAAAAGAGTAGAATATGAAGGGATTAAAAATGATCAGGACATCAGGTGAAGAGATTAGAAATGAGGTAACTGCATTTAAATAAAAGTGAAATATTAAATAAACTAATCAAAAACTTCAAAAGGATAAAACTTCTGATCCAGATGGATTACATTGTGCACTTAAACAAAATTTAAGGAATAGAATGTAGAACCATTTCTATACATTTCTAATAGTGTGTTAGAGAAAGGTGTACTGATAGAAGACTGAAATAATTATTACGCATAAATTTAAGCGTGAAGATAGAATATGTCCAAGGGAACTATGGGCCAATTAGGTACACAGCAATGCCGGGGAAAATAATGGAATTCCCAAGGAGAATAGAATATTTAAAAACTAGAAGTATGTTACTGAATAGTTAGCATGATTGTTGAAGAGATCAAGGAAGTTATTTACCTGGATTAATTTATTTAGATTTTTAGGTAGACATTATTATTAATAATAATAATAATAATAATAATAATAATAATAGACTAATGGATAAGGTCAAATAATGCAGAGTTAGGTTGTTGAATGCTTACTAGATAGTTTCATGATAGAAAGCAGGGAGTAGGGATAAAGGATAGTTATCCAGAGCTGTAGTTGGAATGCAGTGCTCCACAAAGATCGCTGCTGGAATCACTATTTTCACAAATTACGTTTTAATTTAAACTTTGGAACCAGAAACTAAATTGCTAAATTGGCAGATGACACCAAATTTGGGAGGGAGAAGATATTCAGTAAGAAACATGACAACAAATTACAGTTGATATTAACAATATCCATGTTGAAATTCCTTTACTGATTAGAAATGAGATATTCCATTTTGGGTAGAAAAATTAGGAAAACGTACATTACTTAGAAAATAAGAGCAGAATTTTCCATTAATAAGATTAAGTACAGCTTTTGGTTTTGGCATTCCACCTTGCTGGCCGGAAGGGTGGGAACTCATGTCCGATTCAACACTTTGACACTCATTAATTATGCACAGGCAAGTATCGGTCCAAAACAGCTGGCCTTTCGGAAACTGAATTGTCCCACCAGCTGATGGGTTTGAAGGTCTGGGTGCCATATTTAAAAACTTCTCCAACATTTACATCTCACTCTCTACAGCTGCCACTCTTCACAGACGTCTGGTAACCAGAAGAATAAGGACCTTGCTTTACCTACTAGGCCTTGAAGGTTTTGATCAGAGTAGTGTAAGTGCATAGACAAGTCCCAAATCCCAGGGATAGATCCAAGTGCACCAATCTTATGTCTCTGGCCTGGGAGGCTAAGGCAGAACAGGTTAGTGTGGCTGATAACGGTGCCCTAAGCACTAACCAGTTCAGGGAGAGGTTGAATTACCTCATCCGCTCTGTCACGATAAGTCATCTTTCAGCTTGTTCCAATAGCAAACTCTCATCATGGCATCTTGCACTCAAATGGCTACTTTCTTCATGGATCTCACACAACCATTAGCAGAAGACATATCAAAACTTTCTGATGGAGACTTTCACATCACCACCATCCCACATACCATGTAGCTCACACGCCATCCTCTGGCTCTTCTGTACAGGACTCATCACACACAGTGTACATGCATCTTACTCAATCTCTGCTTCATATCTTCTCATCACAGAGCTTTCCTTCTACTTCATAGAGGTGAAATTGGAACACAGAAAGGGGAAGAGCATAGACCAGAAGAGGAATGGCAGACACCATTGAGACAACAGCAGAGCCAGCTCTGGTGGAGAGAGATCACTTGTTTGGGGAAGAGGAGATTGGCCACTCCCAGCAACCTAATATGGATCACAATTCCATTACCTCATTATCTTAGGGAGGCACAGTGTTAGCACTGTTGCCTCACAGGGTCAAGGACCTGGTTCAATTTCAGCCTTGGGTGACTGTCTGTGTGGTGTTCGCACATGGGTTCCTTCCAGTTAGTCCTCTGGTTTCTTCCCACAATATCATGCTAAACTGAGCCTTATTGTTGGGGGATTAGCAGGGTAAATATGTGGAGTTACGGGAATAGGGCACGGAAAGGATTGCAGTTGGTACAGACTTGATGGGCCAAATGGCATCCTTCTGTACTGTAGGGATTCCATTCTATTCCAGAGATGTGCAGGTTGGGTGGATTGGCATGTTAAATGCAAAGGGTTACAGGAAGAGGACAGAGGGGAGACCTTCAGTCCGTTGCTCTTCCGGAGAGTCAGAGCAGACTCGATGGGTAATTGGCCAATTCCTGCACTGTAAAAGTTCTAATCTATTCTAAATCTTGAATTACAATTACAATAAGCCACATGTAATCTTACATTTCTCATCAACTAAAATGCTATTCTCTAGGCACAAACACTTTGACCCCACAAGGCAGCCAAGCAACAGTCTGAGCACCACTTGACCACATCCGAAATAGTTCTGGAAGAACAGTCAGTGCTCACCTGCACTCTTCATCAGTGCACAGAAACCCAGCTTGATGAGGTACAACTCTAGATTAGGCCCAGGTTCACTTCCTGGAGAAGAGTACACTTGCATGCCCCTCAACAGTCAGAGGCAGGGACAATCCAGATCTCTGGCATTCGGAGGGCTGATGGAAACCAGGCAGCCACTCAGTCAGACGATGGCTTTCTGAAAGTAGCGGGTAACTCAATGCTGCGAATGCAACGACAAGTGGAGGAACATCAGGCAGTTTTGACAGCCACTCAGCAGATTAGAGTGAAAGATGGAAGAGTCCATTCACATTCAGTTTGATATTGTTGCTCCAACATACGAATGTTTCGAAATCACTGTTGGAAAATTAATGGCCACCATGGAGACCTTGGTGCAAATCCAGCAGGTCCTGCTAGATTTACTTGGTTCTGCACGCCATGACCACCATCAGATTATAGGTGACATTGATGCGGGGTGCTTTGGCCTCCGTCTAGGTACACCATCTGCTACTAGTGCACCTAAGAAAGGATGAGTGTCAACCAAACACTCCAGAAACCACTACAGGACACATCAAGCATGTATACCTGCTTAAATTTCCCTCTGTATATGTCCCCTCGCACTCCAGCTGGTCTACCCAAAGTGTGGTCAGAATATGGAATTTGTTATCACATGGTGGTTGAAGCAAATAGAATAAACGCCCTAAGGGAATACCAATAAGTACATGAGGGAGAAGGGAACAGGGGGGTTATGTTGATGAATTTTTATGAAGAAAGATGGAGGAAGCTCAGGTAGAACATAAGCGTAAGCTTGCATGGCCTGTCTCTGTGCTGTATATCTTATGTAAATCACTAATTGTCTAAATGCAGGAACATGTATCAATTGCTAGTATGTGATATGATCTACATTCCATGATTGCAGCATGGCTAACAAAATATTCAATGCCTAATATGGCAAAGATATAAATTCAGTGATAAAATTATTCCATTCACTACTTTCTTACACAAGATGATCACAGTCTCACTGGAAGGCATAAAATTCTAACTAATGCACACTATTAGTAGCAAACTATTTAAATGCAATATTCAATACTGTATGGTAATATAACTTACTGTGATTGAAGTCAACAGCCTCTTTGGAGTAATTGCCTGAAAATAAAGATAATCTTTTAATTTTTGAAACAGGTAATTAGTATTAAAATTACCCTTCTGGTATCTGCATGCAACCAGAATATCACCCAAGATGTGCAACAATGTGGAAATTTGTTATTAGTTCAAAAGTTATTAAACTGTTATATGCCATCTTTCAATAGTGGCAGAAGGAAGTAATAGACTTTCTTATAGTGAGCAATATCGCACAATTAGAGGTTAAACAAAACCTAGGTGCAGAATCCATACAGAAGTGCAGGTTTCCCTTTTCATAGGAGACTAATCTGTTTATGGAACTGCCTTCTGGTCATGCACACAGAACAAAAATATTTGAATTATAATAAGACATACTCTATCAGTTATAACAGCTTTGTTCAATTCAGCTCTGCTTTTATTATAAAAATTTTCCTTTACAATGCAAGTTTCACTACAAGCAAGATTTTCAGTACTGCCAGTTGCAATTTCCAATTGGCTTTCCTCACTTATGACCTTACAGCCAAAAAGGACAACCACTACCTAGCTGAGTGGCCAAAGTCCTATTTCCTCTGTTACAGCAGCATTTATTCAGTCTTGATTTGAAAAGAAATTATTGTGATTAATCTCAACCAAAAATGGTTAATCTAGTTAATCTTGGTTTTAAAAAATAGAAAATGCAGAAGACACTTAGCAGATATAAAATACTGTGGAAAAGAGAGAAATAGAAGATAATGTTTTGGGTCAATGACTTTTCATCAGAACCAGAAAAAAGTCAGAAATGTTACAGGTTTTAAGAAGATACAAAGGCAGAGACAGGTTGGGAGAGGGACAAGAATAAAAATAAAGGTCTGTAATAGAGTTGAAAGCCAAAGAGTTTACATAAAGTAACTAAAACATGGATTTAGTAGCACTGTATATAGGAGAACGGAATCATCAGCAACAATTGCTGTCCAAAAGCAAAAATACAAAGGAAAAGAAACATTGATGAAGAAAGTTGTGACCTGAAATCATTGAACTCAATGCTGCGATATGCAAGTTGCTTAAGCAAAAGATGAGGTGCTGTTCCTTGAGCTTATATTGAGCTTCACTAGAATAGGATAGAAGGCAGAAGCTAGAGAGATCAAAGCAGTGAATTCAAATGACAAACTAAAAATTCCAGGTAATGCTTGCCAACTGAACAGAAGTGTTGAGTGCACAAGTTGGAAAATTTTTGTTCAGTCAGCAAGCATAACCTGGAACTTCAGAGGAGAGGAGGTCACATTGTCTATTGCCACCTCCTCTGTACTTGCTTCAATTCCATTATACTACAGATTTCTTCCAGGTCTGATGAAAGATCATTGACTTAAAAATTAACTCCATTTCTCTCTCCACAGATAATCAGACCCTGAATATTTCCAGTGTCTGCATTATTTTCTTGATTTTAATTGCATTTAATGCTGCACATTTACAAGCCAGTGTAAGTATTAATTTCTCAATGCCATGTTAGCAATTTTGCTATCTATTTTGACCTGTTTACCAATGTCAGCTTTGTCTTTACTACTGCCATGATTTGTCTGCATACATCTAGACCTGACAACAGCCAGGGTTGGCCTAAGTAGTACCCAGGCAATGATCACTGCCAACAAGAGAATTGATCAAAACTTAACTGGAAAAGCCGTATCAATAATGGGGCTTCAAACACAGGTCGGAGGCTGGAAATTTAGTGCGAGTATCTAGCCTGACTCACTGAAGCCTGACTAATATTGACACAGCATACATCAGGGGAATACTCGACACTTGTCTGGATGAATGCGAAAGCTCAACACCATTTGAGTGAAAGCAGCTAGTTTAGTCAACATCCTCCACTCCTTTCACTATAGGCACACAGTGACCAGTGTACCAGTTACAAGATGAATTGCAGCAATTCATCAAACCTTCTTCCAAAGCAACAACCTCTACCACCTGAAAAGGACACATGCAACAGACGCATTAGAACTCCATCGCCTGTAAGTTTCCTTAGAAGCTGCACACTACGTAGCCTCAAAAGTTCCTCACTTTTGCTGAGCCAGAAATGTAGAATGCCCCCTTTAACAGCATTGCTACGGTTCAAGGCAGTGACTCACTACCACCTTTGAGGGCAATTAGGGACTGACAAGATGTTGACGTTGCCAGCAATGTTCACATTCCATAAGTGAATTTAAAAAAAAAGACAAAGGTTGGTTAAAGCTGGATGAACTAGTTCAAAGTGTATCATGTTTATAAATGTTAACATTAATATTATAATAGAGATAGTAAGAGGTACTCAAATATCTCTTACTTTTCAAGTCAATCATAACCTCCAAAGTTGCTTCCTAAAACTTTTAAAGTAACTGAGTGGCTGACATCTGACTTGAACCTTGAACTCTGTTTCCAAATAGCTCAGGTACTTCTATTCTTAGCCAGTGGCTATCTTCTCAATTATTCCTCCAGCTGCTTTTCCTCTGAATTTGTTCCTCTAGTTATTTCATTCATGCATACACAATGTTTCATTCTCTCATAAGTTTTTCCTTCAACCATTTTATTCTCATCCAGTTCTGTTCTCTCCTCTTGGATTTTCCCTTCCGGTCCTGGTCACTTACTACTCCATCTTAGAGTCATTGAGGTTTACAGCATGGAAATGGACCCTTCAGCCCAACTTGTCCATGTTATCCTTTTTTTTAAACCAGTAAGCTACTCCCCATTGTCTGTATTTGGTCCATATCTTTTCCATATAACTTCTTTGAAACATCAAAAGAACTAATGGTTAAAAAAAACATGTTAATTGCAAAAGTTAAATGTTGTTAGTTCTAATATATTAATAGTACATTGCACCTTTGATTTTGAAAGAAAGTTGATTAATTTAAAATTCAAAATACAGATCTCCCCAAATCCCACTGAAAGCAAATGTACAAAACAGAGCGTAGCTCCAGAAGGCCAATAGCAATCTGGTATTTCAACCAGATAGTTATTTGCAGTTATCTACCACCACAACCACCCACCACCACCCTCTGGCCTCCTCCATGGTCCTGAACATACTTGGCTCTGGGGGATTTTCTACTGTACCCCTCCCCCTCCATAGCATTCAGAACGTTACATTTCAGAATGTTTGACTCCCTGGGGTTTTAAACTATTTTCTTGCCTTTTTTGCTCACCTACCAAAAGCAAGAAAACATAATTATGAGATAGTACTATCCTAGTTGCCACATAGAAAATTTGTTGACACTAATGTAGAAAACATCGTGAGGCTCCAAACAGATAACAATGAGACATTAGAGAGGGTGACCAAATCTACAATCTCAACATGGTTTTTAAGACACATCTTAAAATGTAGTGAGGGAGAGAGAAAGATAAAGGAAAAGAACAAGAAAATGCATAAAAGATTAGTGTCAAGAGAAAAGTGGTGGTTGTCACAAATGTGAGAATGAGAGAGATGGGGATGTGTGTTTGGGGGTGTGGGGGGTGTCAGTTAACAATTTAGAAAAGAAAAATGATGAAAATGAGAAATATGAGCAATTGGAAAACCAGGAATCAATGTAGATCTTTGAGCACAGGAGCAGTGAATGAGCAAAAGCAGATGCAAAGTTTAGATGATTTAAAATTTTTGGAAGGATGGCAGACGTACTGGAGGTAACACAGCAGGATTTAAGCATCAAATGGCTTGAGATAGAAACACTGGCAGGTAATGTTACAGAAGGGAAAATAGGCTATTTTGTGATGGAAAGGATATGAAGTCAGAAACTTGATTTGGGGTCAAAGTTGGAGTCTAATTGAACTCAAAGTAATAACTGCAGAGAGGAAATCAGCAGCAACAGAACCAATACAGAAGCTGAAATGATATCTTTAGCCTTCCACTATCTAGGGACACAGGACCAAGAGCAGGCCATTCGGCCCAACAAGCCTACTCCCACCATTCAATTAGATCACTGAGCATCTACTTCAACACCACTTTCCAACATTATCCCCATATCCCTTGGCATCATTAGTATCCAGAAATCTGTTTATTTCTTTCTTGAAAATGCTCGATAACTGAGCTTTCATAGCCATCTAGGTTAGAGAATTCCAAAAATTCACCAAATCTCTAAAGAAATTTGTCACCTTAAATGCTTTGCCCCTTATTCTGAGACCATGTTCCTTGGTTCTAGAATCAGCAGCCAGGGGAAACATTCTATCTACATTTAATCTTTCAAGTCCTGCATGCGTTTTTAAGTTTCAGTGAGATCACATTTCATTCTTTGAAACTGTCAAGAATGCAGACCAGTTTCCTCAATCTCTCCTCAAGAAATCCCAGGACTAGTCTGGTGAACCTCTGATGCAGCCCTGTATGGCAAATATGTCCTTTCTTATTTTAACTGGAGGAAATTTGCATTCTTGGACACATACACCTCCATTAAGGACGGTCACCTCAGCACTTTGCTGTACAGCAAGCCCATAAATAACCTCACGAGGCTCCACTTCTCTAGCTTCCACTCTAAACACGTTAAAGAACCTATCCCCTATGGACAAGCCCTTCACATGCACAGAATCTGCTCAGATGAGGAGGATCACAAACAATACCTCCAGACTTGAAAGATGCCCTCATAAGAACAGGATATGGTGTTTGACTCATCATCGACAATTCCAATGCACCATAGTGAAAAACTGCACCGACCTTCTCAGAAGATAAACACGGGAAATGGTGGACAGAGTATCCTTCATCATCCAGTACTTCGCTGGAGTATAGAAGCTACGACATCTTCTCTGGAGCCTTCAACATATCATTGAAGACAACAAACATTGAGCCAAGGCCATCGTCACATCTTCACTTCTTGCCTTCAAACAACCGCACAACCTCAAACAGACCATTATCTGCAGCAAACTATGCAGCCTTCAAGAGAACAGTAACCACAACACCACACAACCCTGCCACAGCAACCTCTGCAAGATATGTCGGATCATCGACACAGATGCCATCATCTCACTTGAGAAGACCATCCCCCAGGTACATGGTACATACTCTTGCAACTTGGCCTAGGTTGTCTACCTGATACACGGCAGAAAAAGATGTCCTGAGGCATGGTACACTGGGGAGACCATGCAGACACTACGACAATGGATAATGAACACCACTCAACAATCACCAGGCGAGACTGTTCTCTTCCTGTTGAGAAACACTATAGCGGTCATGGGCATTAGGCCTCCGATCTACGGGTAAGCATTCTCCAAGGCAGCCTTCACGACCCACAACAACACAAAGTCACTGAGCAGAGACTAAAAGCCAAATTCCGCACATGAAAACAGCCTCAACTGGGGTCTTGGGTTCTTGTCACTCTGTCACCCCCACAACTTGCCTGGACTTGCAAAATCTCACTGTCTTGTTTGGAGACAATACACATCTCTTTAACCTGTGTTTAATGCTCTCTCCACTCACATTGTCTGACTTAATTAGCTGTAAAGAATTGCATTTCAGTCATTATTCTGTAAATTGCATCTATGTCTTTATATACCCGGTTTGTGATTAGAACTCCCACTCCCACTTGATGAAGTGGCAACTCTGAAAGATAGTGGCTTTTGCTACCAAATAAACCTCTTGGACTTTAACCTAACATTGAGACTTCTTACTGTGTTTACAAAATTACAGCCACATATTTCCTTTTAATCAGCAACAGCCTACTATGATACAATTAAAACCAGGCAGATGTGCAACCAACCATCCTTGTGCATAGCACTTAAGCAAGCCAATTTGAAAATGATTTTTAGAAAACCTTAGTTAATAATAGTTCAGCTGGAAAATGTTGGTAATCAATTAGTAGAATTTTTTAAACTGCCTATGGCATCAGTCTCAGCTGATCCAAGCCATGTTCTCAACCAACACCCTCACTTGCTCATATTGCAACATATCAGTGAACCTGATTGCGCTCTTTCTTGCCTATGTTCAACATGTATCCCAGGGTTACTAAAGCCAGTTTACAAAATTCACAACTACACATCTTTGATCTTAATACTTTGAGATCAATCTAAGATATGTTATTGCTAAGTAAAATAACTCTGCTATGAATACTCAAGCAAAGTAAGGAAAAAAAGTCAGGAAGCTTTGGCCAATCAGTTTGATACTAAACACGGTTGATTACTTCTTTTGGCTTGCTCTCACCTCCCATAATCATAAACAGAGGGCAATTTAAAAAAGACAAAGAGGCAATATTCACTTTGTAATAAATCAAATACATTTACAGCTCTTGTACAGAATTAATCAATTATGTGCCAACAGAAATGCACTCATTCATTACTCCACATGATATGCATGTCTGGTAAAAATGCAAAACATTTTCAAATGTAGGCCAGTCAGAAGTTAAGGAACATCAGGGTTGAGGTTTTATTATTGATGTATGAGCAAAGATGATGAATATTGTTGTACTGAAAATGTGAATCATACCAAAGAGCAAATCAGTTCTCGAAAGTAATGAAATACTCCCAGATGAAGTGCAGACATTTTGCAAAGAAACTATAAAAAGAGAACATGTTTAGCCACCTGGCTCTTCTTAGTAAACATAAAAAAATGTAAAACAACTAGTGCTAGTGAAGCTTCAGAGCTGACAATCTGGTTTCAAGAATATTTCAAATGTTGACAGAACATTTTATAAGAAAATACAGCAGGAGTAATAAGCCGACATTAAAAAATCAGAATGTGTTTTACTGCAGAAATACGCAGTAGATTTTGCTGCAATAACCTTTAATTAATGTTTTAACAACATCTTAAATTTTTCCTCACTGCAAAATGTTGTGTGCTCACAATAGGTCTGTACAAGCTAATCATTTAAACTTACTTTAAGTGTTAGATTAATTTCTTGGAATGTTGGGAAAAAAGATGACTCCCTTACATTATACACCAAACCAAACTCTTGAACCTTTCAAGTTATTTTGTGCCTTTACATTATGATAAGTCTTAAAATTGTGGTTTGACCTTTTTTTACAGTTAGTTACGCAAAGTAGCTTTATATTTAATCCCTCCTCATTAGGCAACTGCTGATGGATTATAAAATCATTCAGAGAAACAATTTCAAGCAGAGCTTCTTTACCTTAGACTTGTTAGATTTCTTCTTCTTGTCTGTGGTGCTACCCTCCTGATTTTGTGCCTAAAAATAAGAATGACAATTTTAATGAGATATCAGTCAAAAGACAGATCGTACTAGTGGAATAATTTTATTGCATACTTACTAAACTATAAACTTCTACTTCAATTTCAAAGTCATTCGAGACATCCTGCCTAGAATTAAAAAAAACTATTTAAGCATACTTTGCTAAGCAAAGAGGCAAAGTAAGTGTCCAACTTTTGCAAACAGAGAAATGTGCAACTGATAAAACTATAGCACTGCAATAAAGTACTGAAGGATTAGCCTCAAATAAGAGGTTCTTAAATGGTGCTACTTTTGATGAGGCACCAATGATGTCATTCTGAGCTACAGCTTCAAGTTTCAAAGGGTTTCACACTCAGCCGGTTCCTCAAGCAGAATTCCGCTCTTCAACAGCCTCACAGACTTAGGGCAAGGGACTGTAAAATGCTCTGGGCTTACCACTGACTTGTCTACCATTTTACAATGGGGCAGATGAGACCTGGACCAACCCACCCCTTCCCCAATTTAGGCACTCAAAATGACAAATTATTGGCCATTTAAGGGCTACTTCTTTCTAATCTCAGTTTTGAGACTGGCAGGAGTAGTTGAGAGGTAGGGGTATGGCCTTCAGATCACCTTGCTCGAGCCTTGGGCAGAAAGCAGAATATGCTATACTCAAGGACAGCTTTTTCACATTGGGTGCCATGCTGGGACAACAGACCTGCTGTCCAATAAGATTGAGACTTCAGCCTGAGTGAGAAGTGCAAGTTCCATCTTCAGCCAAAATGGCTGCAGGGCTGCTGTGATCGGTGGGCAATGTGTTCCTTGCTGGCTCCCCAGGTGGCAGACAGGAAACTCAATTATCGAAAAAGTCCCGCCCATCCTCTTTGCTTTTAGTCCACAAGCATGAAAAATCCAATCTCAGTTGTTTGTTGTAATAGTAACACACATTTTAATAAAAACTACATTGTTCTTACTTGCACTTAAGACGGTCATGATGTCTAGTCTGGTTGTGTAATTTGCGCCAAATGTCTCTAGTCTAGTATGACCTCAGCCATGGTATTGAGTGTCAGTAACTTACTTTTTGGACCAGCTGCAGATCATCTGGAGAACCCTCGTCCACAAACTATTTGTGAGAACCACTGCTCCAGGTGAAGTGCTCAAAGTCTGGAGCAGAGCTTAAACCCATGACACATTTGTTCCACTGATTTCCCAATCCCTATCAATATGGACTAACAATTAATTTCTTCATCAAAACAATTAGAACATGTGATTATAGGATGAAAACAAATAAGAGTACTATTGTTTGACAATTAACCAAATAAAATATAAAATGGAACAATGGATTTAACAGTGTTCCTTTGCTCAAAAAAAAATCTAATTTTGGATTGGTAATTTTAATCAAAGATGCGTGCTGTGCTAGGTAGACTGCCTGAATGCAAATAGGTTGCTAACACAATGTGTGAAATAGTTGGAGTCAGGCTGCAAAAAAAGTTAAAAATGGACTTATGGATATTGTTCCACATTTATTACTTACAGTGTAAATTTTGTGGGGAAGCTAATAGCATCTCCACTAAGTTCATTTTGAGTGGAGGCAAGAGGCGTGGCTACCATATTTAAAGCTCCTGCTTTAATCAGTATAAAGAAATAATAGCTGGTAGCATCTGTAAAAAACCAATAATGCAATGAGCCAAATATGTAATTAAATAAAGATATTTTACATATAAAAACAGTTTTAGAGGACCATGTTCAATCTTGTACATTTGCTGTATCATGTTTTAAACCAAGTATCACACTTTTTAAATCAAACTACAGATCTATCTGCAATTAAAGTTTATCAAATTTATAGATCATTACTATGTGGATCAATGCCATGGACAAACAAGCAATTATTTATTACTATCTTCATAAGCTTGTTCAATAAAGTTTGTTGGTTTTCCTGGCTCTATATTTTCAATTTTAAGTTTACATTATTTTTTTCCCCACTTTAGTTACCCATTTTGTGAGCCGCTGAGCAGATGAAGTCAGCCTTTAAAGGAAGGCGAATTTCTGAAAGTGTAATACAGCCCCTTGATGGAGCAAATTCGCTAGCTGCTTTCTCCATATGGTCTCCTCTTTTGATGACTGGCACTCCATCATTCTTTAGTTTGTTCAGTTCACTAAGAAGTGCCAACCGCTTTTCACCTAAAAGCAAAAATAAAACAAAAGATAGAGGTCTACGGATCAATATGTGCATATTATTCTTTAAACTGTACAATTGTGTTTTATATTCCAATGTCATGCTTATTTTATTCAGCATTCCAGTCTGACTGAGTTTTAAACTGAGTTTGCTATAATGCATCCCAAAGGAATATGTACATTTGGCTTAGGGAAAATGACTAATATACTGGTAATTTGTATTCAAGCATCACCCACTGGTTCACTTGGATATAAACGCAGGTTGAGATGCATCATCAGCCTAAGAAATGATATTTTGATTTAGTTAAGTTTCCTTTGACGTTTGTTTTAGTTTACAATGCCCAACCAGGGAATATCATCCCTGTTCACTGTTGATTCATCTTGACCATTTGACCCAGGATAATCACCTCTCACTTGAGAAGGTGAGAGGGCATGGGATCCAAGGGGCTTTGGCCTTGTGGATCCAGAATTGGCTTGCCTGCAGAAGGTTGTGGATGGCTCTTTTTCTGCATGGAGGTCAGTCACCAGTGGAGTGCCCCAGGGATCTGTTCTAGGACCCTTGCTGTTTGTCATTTTCATAAATGACCTGGATGAGGAAGTGGAGGGATGGGTGAGTAAGTTCGCTGATGACACGAAGGTCGGTGGTGTTGTGGATTGTCTGGAGGGATGTCAAAAGTTGCAGCAGGACATCGACAGGATGCAAGACTGGGCGGAGAAGTGGCAGATGGACTTCAACGCGGATAAATGTGTTGTGGTCCATTTTGGTAGATCCAACGGGATGAATGAGTACACTATCAAAGGTAGGAGTCTTAGCTGTGTGGAAGAGCAGAGGGATCTTGGGGTCCAGGTCCGTAAGACTCTCAAATCGGCCTCCCAGGTGGAGGATGTGGTTAAGAAACCTTATGGTGTACTGGCCTTCATTCATCAAGGGATTGAGTTCCGGAGTCAGGAGGTAATGCTGCAGCTTTATAGGACCCTTGTCAGACCACACTTGGAGTACTGTGCACAGTTCTGGTCGCCTCACTATAGGAAGGACGTGGAAGCTACTGAAAGGGTGCAGAGGAGATTTACAAGGATGTTGCCTGGATTGGGAGGCATGCCTTATGAAGACAGGTTGAGGGAGCTGGGACTGTTCTCCCTGGAGAGACGAAGGTTGAGAGGCGACCTGATAGAGGTTTACAAGATGTTGAGAGGATTAAATAGGGTGGACTCTCAGAGACTATTTCCCAGGGCTGAAATGGTCGTGATGAGAGGGCACAGATTTAAGGTGCAGGGAAGCAAGTACAGAGGGGATGCTAGGGGAAAGTTTTTCACTCAGAGGGTCGTGAGTGAATGGAATCGGCTGCCGTCGGCGGTGGTCGAGGTGACCTCGCTGGGGTCTTTTAAAAGACTTCTGGATGAGTATATGGGATCCAGTGGGATTGGGGGTTATAGATAGGTCTATGGCTGGGTAGGTTTTGATGTGTTCGGCACAACTTGTGGGCCAAAGGGCCTGTTTGTGCTGTAGTGTTCTATGTTCTATATAATGCAGATTGTACACAATTTTATGGAAGGAATGAACCTAGTGGGCATTTTGTTGACCAGTTGAGAATTTGTTGCTTATTATATTGAAAAACAAGTGTGATCAGCCTCAAATCCACTATTTAACTAAACCACAGATTGGTCTGACCACATTATTCTAATAGATATGATCAAAATTAAAGTAATTAACTTTGCTATTTCAAAGGTGAATTGATGATTCAGGGCTGAGCAGATAACATCATAACTAATTAGAAATATTCAAATACTTAATTTTAAAAATTCCTAATTTCAAAACAGCAGACATGAACAAAGCACAATTGTTTGGTCAGAAATTAGTTTTCACACATTTACCATTTAAACATTTGTTGGCCTTTCCAAACACCACAGCATTAACAGTTTTACTTGAGAAAATTGTCACAAATGATATTGCATCTTAGCTTTTCTTACTGGCAATCAGTAGCAGTCTCTCAGCTTCAGCTTCCTGCTGAGATCCTTTCCCATGATCTTCATCTGTACAGCAGTTTAAAGCCTGACTTGCCTGGTGGATAACACTCTGCTGTATATTTATCTCATTGTTCAGATTCTTTGAATGATAAAGTGAAACCAATTAACACACGAGAAAGACAAAACAAATCTATCAAATTGGAGGATTTTACTGTTCAAACTGACAGAGAATCTGCTTTCTCTCCAGATCCCCAACCCTCCCCAAAAAAAACAGAATCCAAAGAAAATGTTCCATGCAATCCAAAACCAAGTTCAGCTTGTGCTTCTGACAAATACAAATGAGACTCAATTTTTTTCCTTGTCCCTGAATCTTAATGCTTTTAATTCAAAATGCATAATTGCGAAGGCAATCAAGTTGATGTAATGTCCAGCATGTTATAGTCTTCTTACACTGAAGACATTACCTTCATCTTCTGTTTAATGGTAACTGAGCTTAGAGTTGCACTATTTTTTTCCTCAAGTCTTTGAGAAACATCCTCTTTACGGACAATGACTTGTTTCACTGAAGGTCGCTCCGTATTCTTAATTCTTTGAGACCTATAGGCATCAATGCTATGAAAAGAAAGGGGATGTGGGGAGTGGGGAGAGAAAAAAAAAAAATCAAAATTACAACACAAGATTGATTAAAATTAAATTCTGAAGGTGCTTTTTCTGTCTTAATAGCCAATTCGACTTTACAATCCTACTGGTTCAAAATCTATCCCTATACAAAGCAGATAGCTGAATAAATTTAATTAAACACTTACAAATTTCACTAGGACAATTTGATTGCGCAAAATTATTCTAGTTTCCTATTTGACACAACCTCTACCCAAAGATGTACTTTTTGCTACTCCAAAGACTGTCTAAATAAGATAAATTTAAGTTCACTATGTACAAGGAAAATTTTAAAAATACTTGATAGGAGGAAGGTGCCGGATAATAAAAGTACTTCTAAGCATTCTACTCTTAGATAGAATTCAAAATGGATTAGTAAAATCTGACATTTTGTTTGCACAGAATTCCTCCCAGAGCCCATAAACAGATTTTAATTGCTAATGTCAGGGCTAGGCTGCAGTGGGGACAGGAATGGTGATGGTGGAGGCAGTAGGTCAGCTTGGGCTTGGGCGAAGATAAGTGGCATATCAGATCCACAACCCAGGATAATCAATTCTACATGCAACCTGGTGGATTTGCAGGCAAGTAGAGAAACACCCATGGAATTGTTGACTGTGCAATTTCAATATTAAATCCCCCAATCTCTGCAGAACATAGGGGATGGATGCAGAGATTCAGCTAAAAGCAGACAAAATCTTTTAAACTTGGCCCACTAGGAAAGAATCAGCTCTCTCGGCATATGTAATCCCCACATTGGCTCAGGGACGTTTATGCTTTCGTTGCAGCTACATTTGCAGCCGCCTAGACAAAATCTCCATTCCAGTTGGCCATGCATTGCCAGCAGCTATCAATATAGGCCACCTCGTCATCCCATCTTCAGTTTGCTGTCTTGCTCTGGGGAAAGCAGTGTGTTAAGAATGTGAGAAATACTTTGCATGGTAAGGAGAGAAAGACAACATTTTAAACGGTAACCGCAAGTCATTGCTATGTTAGATACTAAGTTAGTGTCAATACTGGATATTCAAATGAGCATGATAAAAGATGCATGGAGATAGAAAAATGAGTGGAATTATAAGGTGCATTGTGGAAGGAATATTGTGCAGGAGAATGCTGGGAAAGTCAGAGTGCAGGGCTTGGCACCTGAAAGTGTTGTGCCACTTATCTTTCCTACCAATCCAGAGTCTTATCCCTCTGGTGGCAACATATACATGTTTAAGGCATCAAATTTCTGCTGTTCACTTCCTTGACCAATTGTATCCACTTTTGCTTGGTTTGAGAGGCTGACCTCTCCTCATGCTTGTCAAGAATCACTTCAGTTCCTCAGATCTCAAAGCTGCATCTCCAGGAAAGAGGTGGAGTCTATGGGGGCAAGCTTCCTAGGTGTGCATTCCAATTCTGTGATTGCTGAAGCCTCAGCAATCAATGTTCACTCCAACCATTCTGATCCCTGCTAGGGTACCTTTAACTAGAAATCCCTCCACTGAAAATTCAGCGTGTCATCCTGTCTGCTCTATCTGGTCGGAAAATTGGAAAGAAGTTTCTAATACCATGGCTGAGTTAAAGAGACACAGCAAAGCCCACTTCAATGACAAAACAGTTTCCAGAGTTGCTACCCGCCCTAACTTTTGGAAGACTGCATTTAGTTCTGGTCGCCACATTACCAGAAGGATGTGGAGGCTTTGGAGAGACTACAGAAAACATTTACAAGGATGTTGCTGGTATGGAGGGTCTTAGCTATGAGGAGAGATTGGGCAAACTGGGGTTGTTCTCCCTGGAAAGTCAGAGGATGAGGGGTGATCTAACAGAAGTGTATTAAATTGTGAAGGGCATAGATAAGGTGAACAGTGGGAAACTTTTCTCTCAGGTCGGAGGTGATGAACACAAGGAGTCACAAATTCAAGGTTAAGGGGGCAAGGTTCAACACAGATGTCAGGGGACGTATTTTACACAGAAAGTGGTGGAGACTCGGAATGTGCTGCCAAGCAAGATGGTTGAGGCAGACACGCTGGGATCGTTTAAAACTTATCTAGATAGCCACATGAACAGACTGGGAATAGAGAGATACAAACAAATGGTCTAGTTGGGCGCATGAGTGGCGTAGGCTTCAAAGGCCAAAGGGCCTGTTCCTGTGCTGTACTGTTTTTTGTTGGTTCTTTGTTCTAACATGCTGCACGAGGTTCTGATTGAATAAAATTCTATCTCAAGTTTTTCCCTCAGCAGAGGGAAGAAATGGTGATTAAAAAAAATCAAGTTATGCCAAAAATACAAATAAATGCAAAAATTCAAATATATTATTATACACTTAAAGACAGATGTCAGAGCCGCAAATCAGATGGGGAAAAACTCCAACAAATAAAAGGTTCAAATGAAACTTAAGTAGTTTTAAAAAACTGTTGTCCACTTTCTTTTCCAAGCATCCTGAAATACAATTATAGCACCTTTGTATTACCTATATAACAAGCTGTGGTCGCCCGTTGAACATTCCACACTGTCAGCAGACTCCATTCTGGACATGCGTCCTTGTTGAAATTTGCCCTTCTTTGTTTTGTCTGAAGTAATATTATCCTGTGTTTCAGGATTCATTGCAATATTTGTACAATTAAGTTTCTGTATAAGAATGATAAAATAAACAATTTCCTTTTGAAAAAGTTTAATTGTCTTGAACCAAATAGATTCCTTAAAATATTGCTTAATTCAATAATTGCATTTTTTGTTAAATCTGATACTATTATGGAATCTTACTTCAAGAACAAATTAGCCCATCTGTTCAAAATATGCAAGCAAAGGTGATGTGCTGCCATAATCTAATATACAACAACAGTTGGGAATATGAAGTTTTATGCTTTGCATCCTCCAGATTATAGATAAGTTTTGTTTTAGCATTTCCCAAAATGCTAAATACATTGCACCACATAAACATTAAATGGTTGCCTTTTCCAAGTGTATCTTATAGAATCTACTATTATTAAAGTGATTGTTTAACCACTCTTATACTGATGGAGGAAGTTTCTACATAAAAACTTGAGTTGGTAAGATAAAAAGAGCAAGAATGAGGTGGGAAGGTAAAGTGAAACAAAGAGAAAAGGCCAGAAAATCAATGATTTATTGAAATTTAGTCAGTAATCATGTAGGCAAACAAATAGCCAATTTATGCTCATCAGGACCCAAATAATGCATTAAATAACCACATAATCTGTGATTATTTAGGTTGGTAAATAAACGTTGGCCAGTACACCCTGACCGTCCCTCTCTTTGAACATGTTGCTAGATCTTTTATATCCTAAGCGATCAGATGGGGACCTCTCAAATACAAGACAGCATCACTGACGATACAGCATTGAATTGTCAAACTAGATTACATATTTATATCACTAATGGTTGGTGGCGGGGTGGGATTGTACCTCAAACTTTTGACTTAAGCAAATGTGCTGCCACAAAAACAAAGCTAGCATTAAGGTAATTAAAATATAACTTTTTGGTATTATGAAAGTTAGAGAATTGGGAAATTTTCTTTGGAACAAAGGTGGTTAAAGAAGCAACCTAATAAAAGTTGCTCAAAGTGTTTATGACATTTTGTTAAAAATACAACAGAAAACATGATTTATACTTGTTGACACTTAGTAGCTGCACAGCATGAATTTAAGAATTATTTCCAAAACATGGAGAGGTTAGAATTTTTTTAAACTTTAAAATGCAGGAGCCTGTTAGAATTTGGAATTTCCTCCCAAAAATTGCGGTGGAAGCATGATAGCTTTCTGAAAAATTATACAAAACTGCAGAGCAAGAGAGATCTGGCACGACCAAGTGCCAAACAGACTTTTTTTTTTGTATTGTACATTTCTTAGATTCACAGACAATTTAGTTTGAAACTGGCCAGCACAAGGATAGTTGGAGTGAGAATGTCTTACCAAATGCAAGTGTCATTCTGGTGCACTCATACACATATTTCTAGAGCTGGCAACAAGGTACATTAAAGGGCTGGAGCAGATAAGTGGTGGTGGGGAGTGTGCAATTAAACAGCTTCGAGTGCTCTCATGCAGAAATTAAGGGGATGAATTTAAAAAAAAATTTAAGTCCAGGATGAGTGTGAAAACAGGAGAGTTTTTGATCAGTTTTTGGGCAAGTCCAAATTTGCTATCATAAAAACCCTCAAAAACAATTTCTTGCCTGTAAGGGGGCCAAGTGGCGGGTGGGCGGCACTTAAATCACCTGAACATTGGCAGAGGGTGCAATTGTGCACGTGTGGATCTTCATTGAGCCTCTGCAGCTCTCAGCCAGCCTCAAACACAGCAAACCCCAGCTACCTTCGGGGCCTGTGGCCTATTGCGACCACATCCCACACCAAATCAACCCCCCCTCCCACCACATCAAAAATCGACCCCCCTCTCCTTTCCCCCACTCCAACTGTTTGCAATGCAGAGTACAGTGGCAGTGGGCTCCCCTCCCCCCCCTGAAGGTCAGTTTAGCACTGCCCAAGGGGCAATACCCCATCCCATACTTCGATCTCCCTCAGTGGACCTCACTCTATCGGACACTGGAGATAAGTGAGAAATCAGTTCTGATCCTGATTTCTCGGCTTGCCTCACCCACTGGGACGTGATGGTAAGACTGTCCCCTAAATGTCCAAAATGGTAATGTATCTGTTTGTAGCATTAACTGCCCGTAACCTGATGAGCATACAAAGTGACAAAAAAAAAAAGGAAGAAAAATAATTCAGATGTATAAAAAAAAAACAGAACTCTCTCACCTCTGGATTGGTGACAGCACCAACTGTTTCTGCCAATGGAGCAAGTAATGACATTGAAGATATGTTCAGTTCATCATTTTTCTCTTCCATTTCACTTCCTGTTTCCTTGCTGCACAACTTTCTCTCATTCAACTCCTCATCTGCATATTCTTCTTCTTCCAGTACCCCATCAAACAAGTCATCAATGACCTCAGAACTATTAATTTCTTCGTCATTGTCAACATTCATCTCAATTACATGCACAGTTTCAACTTTATCTGACAGGAAAAAATTAATACAAATGAAATTGTATTTCACAAGAATTCACAACAAGAAACATAGATTAATATACATTGCAACCCAATGTAGAGTAAAGCTCCTTCTATCCTGCTCCAAAAAAAAAATGCTTCAACCAGAATCAGAAGAGTATCATTTCCAGACAAGTACATATGTACCTCTTATACTAGGCAACCTATTGGAGTGGATTGCTAGTGCAGGTCATGCCTCGGACAACAAATTGTGTAGTGTTAAATTTTATAACCAGACAGGAGAGAATTTCTTGTCCTATCGCCCTGATTTAAATCAAACTTACATCTATAAATGAAATTGATGGTAGGCCAACCTATCTCCCATCCAAGTTTTGAACAATGATTGCCCCAACACAAACATGTATTAAGTAGGCATTCACAGTTAAGTAATGCTGTTTGTTATGCAAGAAAGTGATCAAAAAGCCTAATGCCTCAGTTTTATAATATATTTTAGGAATTTGTAAAATATAAATGGAACCTTCACTACATTTACTTTCACATTTTCCTAAAAACTATCTGTAGTACAATATATGTAATCTAATACATAACCACAATATCTTTAAAAATAGTAAAACTCTACATTCCACTTAAAAAGTACAATATCAATAAACATTTTGACATCCAAGATATATCAGGACAATTTTTAAAAAGTATTTGGTGAAAGAGATGGAGAGATTAGTGGGGGGGAATTCCAATACTTACAACCAAAGCAATTGGAAACCTGGAATCCGAGCAAATATAAATTGGGGATGCACAAAATGTTGGAATTGAAAGGACTGGAAATAAAAATAATGATTTAAAACGGAGGTGAGGTTCAATGAAGAATCAGCAAAGGTCAGCAGACATGATGGGTGAACAAGATTTGACGCAAGTTGATATAAGCAACTGAGTTTTAGATGAGCACAAGTTTATGGAGTGTGGAAGATGCAGGCCAGTAAGCAGAACATTCAAATAGTCAAATCCAGATGCTACAAAAACATGAATTAATATTTCAATAACAAATCAGCTAAGTCCAGGTACAGAAATGCAAGTAAGTGGTCAAAGTGATAGAGTTTAAATGTGGCAGGTGACAGTGTTCCCATGTTTCTGTTGTTCTTGTCCTTTGGTAGTACAGGCATTGGGTTTAAATGATTTTGACAAAGGACCCATTTTGTGTTACTAAATGCATCTTGTAGATGATACACACTGTTGCCACTGTGCGCTCATGGGTGACGGAATTAATATTTTAAAGGTGGTGGATAAGGTGCTGATCAATCTGGCCACTTTGCTCTGTATGCTTCAAGTTTGTGTTAAGCTGTACTTCTAGGCACATCACATTCCTGACTTGTGCTTTGTAGATCGATGGTGAAGAGGTTTTGGGAATCAGGCAGCAAGACTCCCAAAGTTACTTGCCAGATTCCCCAGCTTCTGATCTGCTCTTCTATTTGATATTGATTGGGCTGGTCAATTTTGAACTTGAAGATGCTGATGGTGTGGTTTTGAGTAATGGGCATAGCTGTTAAACATCTCGGGGTGGGGGCCAAGGTCAGAATCTGCACTTCTAGATGAAGTTGGTTGAATGAGAGTGATCGCCATCACCAACCCACATCAATTCCCATCAATTTCAATTTTGCTAGAGCTTCCTGACATCAAGAGCAGACATTCTCATCTCACCTTTAAATTTCTGCTTTTTCCACATTTACACCAAGGCCATAATGAGGTCTGGAGCCCTGGTTGAACCCAAATTGAGCATTGGTGTGCAGTTATTGTTGAGCAAGTGTCATTTTAACACTGTCAACAATACCTTCCATACCTGCTGTCGATTAAAAGTAGACTAATGGGACAGAAATTTGCTGGATCTGTCTTGCTTATTGTGGATGGATTTGTCTTCCTTTTCGTACACAAGACATATTTGGAAAATTTCCCACATTGCGCTTTCCTGTATTCTAACTGTGTTGAAGTTTAGTCAAGGATGCAGCGAGTTCTCGATTACAATTCTTCACTGATACAACTGGGATGTTATCAGAATCTATCATATTTGTATATCTAATGCCTTCAGTCATTTCTTGATATCACTTGGAGTGATTATAATTGACTGAAGACTGGCAATTATGATGGCGAGGAGCTCAGGAGGAAATAAGATAGATCACGTACTTGATATTTCTGGCTAAAGATGCCTCCAAATGTTTCAGCACTGCCCTTTACACTAATGTGTTGGGTTCCCTACCATGGAAGATGGGAGCCTTTATGGATCCTACTCTTCCAGTTAGTTGTTTATATGTACAAAACTCTGTGCGGCTACACTTGCAGTATTGCGTACAGTTCTGGTCACCACATTATAGGATGGATGTGGAAACATTGGAGACGGTGCAAAGGAGATTTACCAGGATGTTGCCTGGTATGATGGCAAAGTCTTATGAGGAAAGACTGAGGGACTTGAGGCTGTTTTTGTCAGAGAGAAGGTTAAGACGTGACTTAATAGAGGCGTAAAAGATGATCAGAGGATTAGATAGGGTGGACAGTGAGAGCCTTTTTTCTCAGATAGAGATGGCTAGCACGAGGGGACATAACTTTAAATTGAAGGGTAATAGATATAGGACAGATGCCAGAGGTAGGTTCTTTACTCAAAGAGTAGTAAGGGCGTGGACAGTACTGGACTCTCCAACATTAAGGGCATTTAAATGGTCATTGGATATCCATATGTTATGATATATCCACAACATACATCCACATGTTATGGCATAGCCTTAAAATACAGAGGAGTCAATTTAGAGTAGAGTTGAGAAATAACTTCTCCCAGAGGGTAGTGAATCTTTGGAATTCTCTGCCCAATGAAGCAGTAGAGGCTAGTGTAGGGTAACAAAGTTTGCAGGTGACACAAAGGTGAGTGGGAAAGCAAATTGTGTGGAGGACACAAAGTCTGCAGAGAGATTTGGATAGGCTAAGTGAGTGGGTAAAGATCTGGCAGATGGAATATAAAGTTGTAAGTGTGAGGTTATCCACTTGGAAGGAGTAATAGTAAAATGGACTATTATTTAAATGATGAAAAATTACAACATGCTACTATGCAGAGGGATCTGGGGATCCTTGTGTATGAATCACAAAAACAAGTGCAGCAGGTAATCAGGAAGGCAAATGGAATGCTGGCCTTTATCGCGAGAGGGATGGAATGTAAAAACAGGGAGGTCATGCTGCAAGTGTACAAGGTACTGGTGAGGCTGCACCTACAGTACTGTGTACAATTTTGGTCCCCTTATTTAAGAAAGGGGATATTAGCTTTGGATGGCATACAGAGAAAGTTCACCAGATTGATTCCAGAGATGAGGGGGTTAGCTTATGAGGAAAGATTGAGTAGACTGGGCCTGTACTCATTCGAGTTTAGAACGTTGAGGGGAGATCTTAGAGACATGTAAGATAATGAAGGAGCTAGACAGGTAGAAGTAGTGAGGTTATTTCCACTTGCAATGGAAACAAGAACTGGGGCATAGCCTCAAAATACAGGGCAGTCAATTTAGAACAGAATTGAGGAGGAACTTCTTCTCCCAGAGGGTAGTGAATCTTTGGGATTCTCTGCCCAATGAAGCCACAGAGGCTACTGTAATAGTCACAGATAGATAGATTTTTAACCAATAAGGGAATTAAGGATTATGGGGAGCAGTTGGGGGGGTAAGTGGAACTGAACCCACTATCAGATCAGCCATGATCTTATTGAAAGGTGGAGCAGGCTCGAAGGGCTAGAAGGCCTTCTCCTGCTCCTATTTCTTATGTCTTTATGAATAGTGTTGGCTAGATGGGCTTTAGATTGGTTTCACAGGTCGGTGCAACATTGAGGCTGAAGGGCCTATACCGCGCTGTAGTACAAACAAAGAACAAAACAGCATAGGAAAAGGTCCTTTGGCCCTTCAAGCCTGTGCCATTTTGGGTGGGCTCTCAATTACATCAAATTTATTTTTGGAAAATGGGAACGGGCAAGAAAATCAGCACTATTTCAGCTAGTCGCATAGTGACTGGTTTTATGATATTTTGCCACCACAAACCAGGTGTGATGAGGTCATAAAATTCCACCGAATATTTCCAGAAAATTAAAGGTTGTGGATAGTAAAGACATAATCCTAATTCAATTAATCAGCTGAATTGTTATATGGGTAAACCTCCCACATCATTGTGCAGACTCAGAAAAAGAACTACGCCAACAATTAGCCCATGTTCTGATATTAGTCAGTCAAGAACACAAGCAAAGTCCATTAAAACATATCCTGGTTCTCTCTCACATCACAGCATCATTCCGTAGTTTGAATACATCTGATTTTAGCTCTACGGTCACAACTCTCAAATTAGTTTGAATATTCAAGCCTGAATGAAGAAACATCAGTCACCTGTTTACCTAGCTTAAAAGTCTGGATTGATCTTAAGCATAAAATTTAAGGGATTGATTAGGATTTCCTTTTAGGCAATAGCATACTCCAGCATGTCTAATTTTCTTCCTGACTCAAGACTACCAGTGTTTTCTGGCCAGAAACAAATTGAGTAATTAAGGTTCGTTTCTACTCAAGTGTGTCAGCTGTGGCTCAGGAGTAACATTCTTACCTAAAACAGAAATGATTTGTTCAATTCCCAATCAGGGGTTTGAGTACAAAATTCAGGCTGACAATCTTATGCAGCAATGCAAACAAAGATGTGCTGTTGGCATTTTGTGGTCTCTATTTAACTTCTCAGCTGGGATAGGAGCAAAGTGGATAGCCTCTCAGGTAGACATATAAGTTCCATGGAACTACAGTAATGCCTTCACTTACGAGTTTAATTCGTTCTGTGACCGAGCTCGTAACTCAATTTGCTCGTATATCAAATTAAATTTCCCCATTAAAATGAATTGAAATGCTATTAATCCGTTCCAGCCCCCCAAAAGCCACACCAATTTTTTTTGTTACGTGTTTTTAAATAAGAAAAATGTACTTTATAAATAACAAATAATATATAAAAAAATAGTAATACATAATAAAAGAGAATGTAAAGAAATAAACTGGTTTTATTAAGTGTATTTACCTTGAAGATCAGACGAAGATGCTGGCGGAGGTGGAGGAGATTGGCGGAGGAGGTTGGGGGAGTTTTTCATTTCGTGCTCTATTTATTGCTAAATTTAACTTTTCTTTAAGTATATCACTCTGAAAACCCCAGAGCCTTTAAGTATCTTATGAGACTTAAAGGCTCTGGGGTTTTCAGAGTGATATATGAGTAGCAGCTTAATCTTGCAGTCACCACTCGCAATCGCGCACGTGAACTGAACGCTCGCTGGGCTACCTAGTGGTGGGTGGCGTAAGCTCGCTCGCTCGTAACTCAGATCTCGGCTCGCTTCACAAAGCAAAAAATCAACCGAACGACGGCTCGTATCTCAGAAAATTCGTAAGTTGGGTCACTCGTAAGTCAAGGTTTCACTGTATTTTGAAGAGCAGCAGAGGAGTTCTGGTGTCCTAGCCAATGGTTATCCTTTGACCAATCTAAAACAACTAAACTGATCATTATCTCATCGCCATTTGTGGGACTTTTAGTGCAAAAGTCAGCTACTACATTTCTGACAATATCACAGTAATGACATTTCTGAAGTATTTCAGTCCACAGAACATTTTGAGACACTGAAATTTTGAAAGGCACTATATATAAATAATTTTCTTTCCTTATCATTCCACTGTTAAAGGACTTATTCTGGCAATATTTTTATAATTTTCAGACAATCCAAGTTATTTATTGACAATGCACCATCAAATTTAGTTTAGTACAACTGAGGCTTCTAGAAACTGTTGTCACACAAAATTCCTGAAGGCATTTTTAGTATTCAACATGCAAAAACACTACCACTTCAGACAAAAATTATAGCTTCTTACCAGTACTTCTTTCATCATCACCCCCCTTTTCTTCATTTGCGACATCCTCAGTGACGTTCAGTCTTTCGGAGACAAAGGTAACTTTTTTGAAAGGACTTAATCGGGTAGGACAACTTGGAACTTCCTTCATGTTTTGTTCAACAGAAGCAACTATTAAAATTAAATAAATATATATTGAAATCCTAACAAAAATGAAAGATCAGAAGCTTGTTGGATTATCAATTGGTAACATTCTACAAAGATTCAACTATTATAGTTAACAAGCTCTACTGATTTTTCTACTCTATTCCCTTCCCTTGGTATCTGACATCATTGCAGATAATGGGTAAAAGAAATTAATGAGTTGTCAAACCTGAAATGCACTGCCTGAAAAGGTAATGGAAGCAGATTCTATAGTAACTTTCAAATGGGATTTAAATAAATATATGGGGAAAAATAAATGACAGAATATGGGAAAAAGGAGGAAAATGGGACTAATTGGATAGTTCCCTCAAAGAGTGGCATAGAAACGAAAGAGCAAATAGTCTTCTTCTGTGCTGTTTGATTCTATGGCTGGGATTTTCCCAGGTCGCTGCACAGCTCGAGTGGCACAATAGGCCAGGAGACAGCACCGGGGTGAGAGGAATTTGGGCTGGCATCTGGCTGATCATGAGTCTCCCAATCACCCCCGCTGCGAAAGAATTCCCCACAATGGAACTGCTCCCAATCATAGAAGGTAGGAGGCCACTAATCAGGGAGTCAATGCGTATGTGCCAATCGCCATAGAATGAGGTCCTGATCCACTCCCCACTTTCCAGCATCAATCATTCCAAGGCAGTCTGTATTACTCAGAGTGTTGGAGATTTATTCAGGCAAGTACACTGAAAAAACAAGTAGGAAGTTCTCCCATTTTCCCATCTGTTGGGCACTTTGTATTTTTTGGGAGAATCCCAGCCTCTTTCTTTGCCAATGATGCTTTGGCAAGTATAAAGTCTTAATTCATATCCATACAAAGAAGCATCAACTCTCCCAAAGATTTGGAAGTGGATGTATGCATGTGATCAAGTGTGCCTGTAACATTGTGGGAACATATGTATATTTCATCTTTCTTTGAAAAAACAAAATCAATTCCGTTTTCCCGTAACTGACAGGTGTCTAGGTACAAGTGCATCAACTTTGCATTTGTTTTCTGTATAGACTACAACTAGTGATTTGGAACTTGAGAAATTTCTTAAAAAGCATACTTAAACAGGACCTTCCAGTCCATATAGTTTAATCTTGAACAGCAAATAAACATTTTTCAGCTCAGTAAGTAGAAAGAAATATAAAGATATCATACTTCAGCAACTCAATATTCAATTATAAAATAAAAGCAGTAGCTGCAACTAGATGCCATTTTCTATTAATATTTTATGTAAGTCTAAAACTAATTAATTAAAGTTTCCAAATCTCCAACTGAAAAATGAATCAAGAATGGACATGTTGGAATAACCCTTGGAACAAAGGTTGGAATGCAAAGGAATGTATCTGAAATGCATTGATAATTGATTGAAGCCAAGGAAGTAAAAGGTGATTAAACATCCATCACATGAAAGCGATTAAATAGTGGGTTTCCTTAGTGATCAGTATTGGAGCCCTTGCTATTAAAATATACACGTGATTTGGAAGCAAATGCAAAAACAAAATCCTATGTTTGCATATAGGACCAAACCAGAATGAACTTCAAACAACAAGGAGCAGGTTGGGCAAATACAGAAATCTGGGTAATTTAGACCTGTGCTACAAGCAAATTATTTCAATGCAGCAAAATACAATCAATATGATAGGAAAGGCAACAATATAGTGGCAGTATAAGCTAAATGGTATGCTCCTACACAACATGGCTAAAAACAGATTTGAAGATCCTGACGAACAGACTTTTGAAGACATGCTGTTAGAAAGAAAACAAACAGGAACCTATGCTGCATTCTGTGAAGAATAGAATACAAACTGCAAGAAAAGAATGAGGTTACATGGGATGTATCATGAGAAATGAGTACAATTCTGCACAGTATCTTGAGAAAAAAGCATCCAGACATTGAGAGTGTGTAACAAGAATAATAAAATTCTGATGAACAGTATTAATCACCATTTGGAATGGCATGGATTAATCAAGGCTAGTCAGCATGGATTTAAGAAAAGATTACATTGAATCATGTTTTCAATATGTAACAAGCAAGGCCAATGAGGGTAGCATGTCAGTTTGTAGTCACATCGATTGTGAGGGCCTGGACATAGTGGAATGGAAGGATTTACTTCCCAGGACCTAGGTTCAATTCCTGGCTTGGGTCACTGTGCAGACTCCATGCAGACATTCTCCCTATGTTTGCGTCAGTTTCCTCCAGGTGCTCCAATTTCTTCCCACAGTCCGAAAGATGTGTTGGTTAAGTGCACTGGCCATGCTAAATTCTCCCTCGGTGTGCGTGAACAGTCACCAGAGTATGGTGACTAGAGGATCTTCACAGTAATTTCATTGCAGCACTAATGTAAGTCTATTTGTGAAACTAATAAATAAATTTTAAACATTAGCAGAAATGTCAATAACAGAGGTATAGATTTAAAATAACTGATAGAAGGATTAGAGGATAGTTGAGAATTATTTCAGTCCTGCTACCTGAAAGTGTGCTGGAGGAAGAAATGTCTTAAAGTATAAAAGCAAATCATGGCGGATGGAATCTGAAAACCAAAAGAGAAAATGCTGGAAAATTTCAGCAGGTCTGGCAGCATCTGCAACGAGAGAAAAGAGCTGACTTTGAGTTCAGATGAGCCTTTGTCAAAGCTTAGATCTGATAGAAGTCTACAAGATTATACGGGACATGGACAGAATGAATAGTCAGAAGTTTTTTCTCAGGGTGGAAGAATCAATTGCTGGGGAATATAGTTTAAGGTGCAAGGGGCAAGTTTTAAAAGACAGATTTTTTACAAGGCAGATTTTTTATAGAGAATGGGGTGGGTGCCTGGACATCAGTGCCAGGGGAGATAGTGAAAACAGATACAGTAATGACGTTTAAGGGGCATCTTGACAAGTTTGTGAATGAGATGGGAATAGAGGGATATAGTCTCCAGAAGCGTAGGAGGGTTTTAGTTATGTCAGGCAGCATGGTCAGTACAGGCTTGGAGGGCCAAAGGGCCTGTTCCTGTGCTGTAATTTTCTTTGTGCTTTGAAACGTCTCTTTTCTCTTCTTACAGATACTAACAATAAACCTGCTGAGATTTTCCATGTCCTTAAAGTATTTGGGTGGGTGGCACAGTGGTTAGCACTGCTGCCTTACAGATCCAGGAATTCGGGTTCGATTCCCAGCTCAGGTTACTGTCTATGCAGAGTTAGCACGTGCTCCGTGTCTGCGTGTTTCCTCTGGGTGCTCTGGTTTCCTCCCAGTCTGAAAGACAACTTGGTTAGATGCATTGACCTGAAGAGGTGCAAGAGTGCGGCGACCAGGGGAATTTCACAGTAACTTCATTGCAGTGTTAATGTAAGCCTTACTTGTGACTAAAACTCTCTTCCTTCTTTATATGCACTAGGAAATGCTGTAAGACCATAGTTGAAAGCTAGGAAATTTGAATAGCTGACACAGACACAGTAGACCTCTTCCTGTACAGTAAATTTATATAATTCCATACAAAATAGTAGGGGAGGGGGCCAGGAAAGGTACTCAGTCCGAGTGTCGGTACAGATTTGATGAGCCGAATGGCCTTTTCTGCACTGTAGGGATTCTAAGATGAGAAGTGTCAGGCGTGCCAGTTACAAAAGATGCTGGGAAAACCAAAAAAGAGAAGTTCATTCATGAAATAACTGAAAATTTTCAAGATCCTACACAGTATAGGCATGATAAATGACATTAAGTTTAACACAATCATAGATTCTGCAGGAGTAGGTTCTACAGGAGTAGATATCCTCAAACTTAGAAGGATAACAAGACATTCTTTTGAAGGGAATGGAAATCATCAAGGGATTTGATACTCGCAATGTAGTGGCCAGATGGGCCACAATAGTCTCTTTTTTTCCCCATCTTAAAACTACCACAATCATTAAGTTTTGTTTTTCCATTGATTTTGTAGCCTTGTGTTTTACTATAAATCCTGGGGTAAGAGGCCATGGTGGAGCATTAGTTTCTCATGACTATTAGTTTCACAAAAAGTTTCTAGGAGAAATTAAAAACATAGTAAATAAACTTATTTTTTGAATAAGGTCGTTGTACCTGCATTCCTTGAGCTAGATGAAGGTTCAAGTGCCTCTGTTAGTGCAGATTTCAGCGGCAATTTTGTATTTGATTGCAATGTTGCTGGAGCTGGGCACTTGGGAACATTCATCTGGTATCTTTGAACTTTGGGACTCCTCTGTTCAGAGATCCTATGGTCAGGATCACTAGAATCCTATTTTGGAAGTTGAAAAAAAAGAGAGGTGATCAGTTAGTTTCTTTGTCCATTCTCTGTACAATAAAGATTTGGAAGATGAATATGAGAAATAATGGAATACAAAATTATTTCAATTCTTTGAAGTAAATGACAGCTTTTCAAAACCTTCAATATGGTGAGCAAACAAACAGTCAAATATGAAATGACCTCCTGGTCTATTCGGTCTGTGTGCATAACGATGATGTCTTGTGCATCACAATACATACATCTCCAATCAACCCAAAACCATTAAATATAGTGAATTGTTATGCTGGAAAAAAAAATTGAATTACAATATTCATGGTGACTGTTTTACTACTACACTACAAAGTTCTGGCTACAACAGATGGATGGTGGTGTTGTGCTAATGACACTGGATCAGCAAATCAAGGTCTAATAACCTATGGATTAGAATCCTACCACAGCAGCTGATGAAATTTGAATACAATATTAATAAATTCAATTGATTCATAGAAATTGATTGAAAGCTAGTCACAGTAAAGGTACACAAAACATGGTGATTTATTTCAAAAACAGATGGGTTTGTAAACTTACTTTAGGGAAGGAAATATATTGTCCTAAGCTGGTCTGGCCAACATATGATTTAAGAGTCAACCATATTGTTGTGAGCCTTAACTGCCCTCTAAAATGGTCACTCAGTTTATGGGCAATTAAGGATGGGCAACAAATGATGGCCTTGCCAGTGATGCCCAGATCTTATGAAAAATTACCTCCCTAAACCTCAGCACCTTCCCATTCAAGTCACTTCTCAGAACCTACCATTTTTTAATCACATGTTCATCATCAGTCAAGTTTGTGTGTTTGGAAGTGTGAATTGTATGATACTAAAGCTATTACAAAAATTCAAGTTATAATTGTTCTTGTTAAAACGAAGTTTAAGAAGTCTTCAGTACTGATTTAAATAGAGGCTTGATTTTGGATTTGAACATTTTACATGTATACAAAAAATTCTTGAGAATTCCTTTAACTATCCACCACATCACCACATTAAAAGAAAGCATTCAGCAGAGCTTGGTTTCAAATTCTTGAATGTGATAAACAACTAAATACTTTATGTAAAAGTGCCTCAGTTAAACTTAGACTGGATTATTTAAAAATTAGCTCCTCTTGATATCTTACAAACTTTTCCTACTAACTTCAAGAATTTGGAGGTTATGAGGTGTAGTTTTCCTTTTCTAGGAAAAGCAAAAAGAACAAGATTCAGAACATTTCTCATCAATGTTCAAGTTCCTAGTCGCTAGTTTACATGAAAGTTCAGTTTAATAAAAAAATACGTACCTCTGACAGCTTGGAGAAATGGCTTTCCTTTTTTTTCTCAGCACTCCACAAGTTGCCCTTCTGTAAACGATTACGAATATTAGCCAATTCTTTCTCACGCTCCTGAAACACAATTACAACATCAAAACTTTGAAAAAGGGGTCATTCTGGTTTGACAAGAGACATATTTAAAATGCTGTTAATAAAAGTGACCGAATAATACTCCAAGTTATGAAGATTGAAACACCATTTATGTTGTCAGAATTCAAAGAACAACCCAGGCCCCCTGGAAAGTTGGGGGTAAGGGGGTATGCCCCTTAGGCTGTGCCAGCTTGGTATGCTGGCACTGGCCATGAGGTAGGGCAATGGGAGAGAGGGCAGGACTGCTACCACTCTGCAACTGTAGCTTTGGAGGAGGGAGGGAGGAGCACAATCAGAACTGACCAGTGGGATTGGGTGGTGGGATGGGATGGGGGGGTTGGAAGACACAATGCATAGCATTGGTGGCCTGGGAGGCCAGTAATCAGGCTGGCCAGCAATCTGGAGGCCAGCAATGTGGTGGTGAGAAACCTTCTTGTTGCTATAATCAAACTGGAGTTAAAAAGCATGTGGTACCTAATCTGAGTAAACCGCAAACTCAACAACAAAGATTTAACTGACTATTCATGTTGAATTGAATGACATGCACTTGTTAAAGATAAAGATCGGATTCTGTGGTTGTTACAATGATGTTTTAAAGTAACAAACAAAAATAGAATAGGCAAATGGTCTAAAATATTGTCTTTTAGTCGCCGGGACCGGATGGGATGTACCCCAGGTTATTGTGGGAGGTGAGGGAAGTGGTTGCAGAGCCCCTGGCGATGATCTTTGCGTTGTCCATGGAAACGGGAGAGGTTCCGGAGGATTGCGGATGTGCTTCCTATCTTTAAGAAAGGGAACAGGGATAGTCCAGGAAATTACCGACCGGTGAGTTTGACTTCAGTGGTTGGTAAGCTGATGGAGAGGCTTCTGAGGGATAAGATATATGAACATTTGGAGAAGTTTGGACTGATTAGAAATAGTCAGCATGGTTTTGTCAAGGGCAGGTCATGCCTTACGAGCCTAGTTGAGTTCTTCGAAAATGTGACTGAACACATTGATGAAGGAAGAGAGGGAGATGTAGTGTACATGGACTTTAGTAAGGCGTTTGATAAGGTCCCACGTGCAAGGCTTCTGGAGAAGGTGAGAGGGCATGGGATCCAAGGGGCTTTAGCCTCGTGGATCCAGAACTGGCTTGCCTGCAGAAGGCAGAGAGTGGTCGTCGATGGGTCTTGTTCTGCATGGAGGTCGGTAACCAGAGGAATGCCCCAGGGACCCCTGTTGTTTGTCATTTTCATTAATGACCTGGATGAGGAAGTGGAGGGATGGGTTAGTAAGTTCGCCGACGATACAAAGATCGGTGGTGTTGTGGATGGTCTGGAGGGATGCCAAAAGTTGCAGCAGGACGTAGACAGGATGCAAGACTGGGCAGAGAAGTGGCAGATGGACTTCAACACAGATAAATGTGTAATGGTCCATTTTGGCAGGAATAATGGGATGAAAGAGTACAATATAAGGGGTATGAGTCTTAGCTGTGTTGTAGAGCAGAAGGATCTTGGGGTCCGGGTCCATAGGACTCTTAAATCGGCCTCGCAGGTAGAGGAAGTGGTCAAGAAGGCGTACGGTGTATTGGCCTTCATTAATCGAGGAATAGAGTTTAGGAGTCAGGAGGTAATGATGCAGCTCTATAAGACTCTTGTCAGACCCCAGTTGGAGTATTGTGCGCAGTTCTGGTCGCCTCATTATAGGAAGGATGTAGAAGCTATTGAGAGAGTTCAGAGGAGATTTATAAGGATGCTGCCTGGATTGGGAGGCAGGCCTTATGAAGATAGGTTGAGGGAGCTGGGACTCTTCTCACTGGAGAGATGTAGGTTGAAAGGCGATCTGATAGAGGTTTATAAAATGTTGAGAGGGATAGATAGGATGGACTCTCAGAGACTATTTCCCTGAGCTGAAATGGTCACTACGAGAGGATACAGATTTAAGGTGCAGGGAAGCAAATACAAAGGAGATGTCAGGGGTAAGTTTTTCACTCAGAGGGTGGTGAGTGAATGGAACCGACTGCCGTCGGAGGTTGTTGAGGCAAATTCACTGGGGTCTTTTAAGAGACTTCTGGATGAGTATATGGAAAAGAATAGGATAGGGGGTTATAGATAGGTCTGTGGATTGGTAGATGTGATCGGCGCAACTCGTGGACCGAAGGGCCTGTTTGTGCTGTATTGTTCTATGTTCTATGTTAAACACTGCATGCATTCATCTTGCATTGGAAATGGGAATAAAAAGGTACACCAATCATACATGCCAATTTCATTATTTCTCTTTTAGCATCCACCTAGTATGGCACTATTAAACTTGTAAACATTGAAACTGAATTTCTAAAATATTCAAAATACACATACAGTAACTAGGCTACCACTACAGGAAAATAGCACACAATTAGAAACAAGGAAGAAAGGGGAAAAATGAGATCTAAATAATTTAAATTTTTGGTTTTAAATACTGGTTTGGATAAGACGTGACGATGCTGACAATACATAAAACTTATTGCAACTTTTTTTAAACACATTTCATTAAGTTCAAAACAATACACAATAATGATGCCATTCATAATCATGATTTTGTTTCAAAATAAATCAAAATGTAATTGTGCAAATAAACTGGACTACTGTCTACATACTTAATGCAATTTACGTACAGAGGGACATTCTAGATTAATGAAACAAGTATATAGTGACTCAGTTGGCATCTTATGCAACAAGGAGATATTTGGAACTCTCCTACAGGAAAGGAAGCATAGGGCAAAATTACTTAAATAGTTTTCCTGTGTTTGCCTGATGACAAATTGCTATGGGGTGGAATGAGGTTGGGAGAATAAAGTGTGAGTTGCAGGAAATGGGATGATGAAATCACTGCAGTTAACATAATAATGATTATGATCCTGTATTGAGAAAAGAGCAGTTGCTACAAAGCATCCCCCAATACTCTAACCTCAAAGAGTTTCTGGTCTTCATTCACTATCAAACTCAAACTACTTCAGCGATGTTCCATATTAACTCTACCTATGCACGTAATTGTTACCCTAACACTTTCAATTTTAAATCTGAACAACTTTCTATCATCTCCTATGTACTTTCCATTTCTGGGTTACTATCAGATTTTTATGTATCCTGATTATTATATAACCCAGCTTATTTATATTCAAAATTCATCTGCATGCCCATTTTGTCTGCTACTTCTTTCTTTACCCATTTCTAGACACCACCCTAGCCTCCGTCATCTCACTCCTCTCAGAAATCCTGCCCTCCTAACTCCCAATACGAGTCCTCAAGTGAGCCTTGACCTTCGTGCTCTACTGTCATCCCAAACTTCACTCTCTTACATAGTTCACTGCTTCCCTCTGTGCATTTCCTGACATCCTGAGGGCACACAGTACGAACAGCACCTAAATTTCCCCATTCTACTCTCTCATTGAACATTGGCAAAATAGGAGGCATGCTGTTGCAATCTCTTTCCAGACTAACTCACCCCTCTCACTGTTAACCCCCAAACTTCACCAGTGGATCAGTTCTCACTGCCTCTACTTCCTTTCAGCAAGTATGATAAAATTATCTCACCAAGATATCTGCTTTTCTCCCTCAGTCTTTATAAGGAGCAACTTCTCATTATCAATGATTTCAACCTCAAATTGGACTTATGCTCTCTCTTCAGAGTTCACTGCCCTCTTAGCTTCCCTTCATCTCTTTCTCCCTGTAAACTCCCTAACCTATATTCACAACCCTTCCTCGACCTTCCTATTTCATATATGGCTTTGCTATACTCAACATACCAAATGTGTTTGGGAATCCCTTGCGTCACTTTCCATCCAGTCTTCCTTTCACCTCAAAACCTTATCTAGACTTCCATATCTAGACTTTAAAAGAAAACTACACTCCCCTTCCTCCCGCAACCCCCAATATAACTATGACTGCAATTTCCAAGCTCCGACTGCCAAGTGGTTATCCTCTGTTCAACATATTTCTGCAGCTATTGATTTGCAAAAACACATCCTCACCTGATGCCCATCCCCAATAAAACCATTGTATTCTCTCATCCAGGCTGTTCCCCGGTAGAGCCCTCACCCTGGCTCCTTTAATTTCAGCAAAGAGTTGAAAGGATTTGGTAAACAAATGGCCCAGCCATTCACTGCCAGATTTAGATGGACAACATAAAGTACTATGGGTCCTGTTCTTGGCCAGTAAAACCATTTGACATTCCAAGGTGAGCCTGAAATACAAGGAATACAATTCTTCCTAATTACAAACCTCTACAAAACATCTTTCCTCTACTCTCATCTCTAATGAAAGGCTGGCAGAGATTAGACTTCTTTGAAAGATTGAAAGGTTGTCTAGGTGCATCTCTCTCTTCCAAGGACACAAACTCTAAATTCTCCATGCCCTAGGCCTGAACTCATACTCTTCTCTACTTTCACTTCCATCTCTCTTTATAGCTTCTCTGTGCTGATTTTGTCCGTGAGATCCACTCCCTGCTCTCTCTCAACCGTAGTGCTGCTAAACTGCTGACGACTCGATTTCCCTTTCCTGGCCCACATGTTAGTTGATATTGTTATACAAGTGCTGGTTCTTTCTCCACAAGTTGGCCATCATTAATGTTCTCCTCATTAAAAACAATCCTTGGTTCAACATCCTACAAACTACTATCTCACCCCTTTCCTCTCAAGTCCTCAAATATGTTGGCATATCTCAAATCTGCGCCCGTCTTTTCCAGAAGTCCATGTTTCAATCCATCCAATCAAATTTCTGTTCTCACCACAGTATCAATTTGGTTCTTATCCAAGTCACAAATAACATCCTATTCAACTGAGACAAAAGTAAATGTTCTCTCTTTGTGGGCCTATCTTCATCCTTTGCTACAGATGACCACACTATCTCCCTTCAACACTTTTCCACAAGCATCCGCAATTGGTTGAACTGCACTTGATCGTTTTCACTCATGTATCAAATTTGACCAGAATATCACTTGCAATGATTTTTCTTCCTGCTCCCATCCCATTGCTTCTGGTTTTCCTCAAAGATCCCTCCTTGGCCCCTTCTGGTTTCTTATCCTAGGCAACATAGTCGATAAACAAATTTAGTTTTCAAATTGAATGCACAGAAAACTCAGTTCCATTACCTCTTAACTCCTCCATTGTCACTAAATTATCAGATTGCTTATCTAACATCCAGCACTGAATGAGCAGAAATTTCCTCCAATTAGATTATTAAGAAGGTTGAAATCACTGGTCTTTGGTAATTATTCCAAAGTTCATTCTCTAGCTGAAAACTCCATCCCTCTAACTGGATTAAACCAGTCAGTTTGCAACCTTGGTGTCATATTTTACCCCAAATGAGCTTCTAACAGCTTATCAGCACCATCACCAACATTGCCTCCTAAATTTGCTCTTGCCTTACTTAGTTTTGGCTGTTGCTAAAATTACCATTCGTGTCTTCATGTATTTGTTATCTGTACGCTTGATTATTCCAACATATTGCTAGCTGGTCTCTGATATTCTACCCACCACAAACCTAAAGTTATCTAAAACTTTTCTGCACGTAACACAGTCCGCACTAAGCCACAATCACTATCACTCGCATGTTAACTGAACTACAATGGCTCCTGCTGAAGCAATGCTTTGAATTTAAAATTTCCATCCTTTTTCTCCAAATCACTCCAGTCTTGCACTTCCTCATCTCTATTCATCAGCTGCAATTCTCAGAGATGTCTGTACTCAGCTAATTCTGATCTCGAGCGTTCCCTATTTTAATTGCTCCAGCATTGATGATCGTGCTTGAATTGCCTAGGCCATAAGCCTCTCCACCTCTCATTCTTCCTTTAAGATACTCCTTACCCTTCTCTTTGACTAAGGCTCTGCACTGCACTGGGAAGAGTATGGGCGTTTTATTCTGTTAAATCACAATATTTACATTAATTGTTGTGTTCTGTTCAAATTCTGTTACAAATTTCTGAAGTCACATGATTGGTTCAAGTCCCACCCCAGAGATCTGTTCACATAATCCAGGCCAACACTTCAGTATAGCAGTGAGGGAGTGTTTCACTATCAGGGATGCTGTTTTCAGGTCAGACATTACACAAGGCCCGATTTGCTCCCCTCAGGTTGAAAATAACAAGCCCCTGGGTACTATTTTGAAGAAATAGGGAAGCTTTTTGATACGTACTACATAGCATTTATCCTTCAATTAATTATGTGATAATGAATAATGATGCTGTTTGTGGGATCCTACTTAATAACAGTGGCGACAATTGAAAAATACTTAACTGGCTGTAAGGTGCTTTGGGATGTCACAAGAATGTGAAAGATACTATACAAATGCAAGCTTTTCTTTCTTAGAAGCTGCAGAGATACGTAGGCAGCAATCTGACCGGCCTGCCTCAGCAATTGATGGGAAAGATGAGCTGGTGAGCTGGTAGGATTGTTGGGGAGGGGGGAGGGGGAGTGGGAGGAGTGTTGTTGTTTCGCGATTGTGTTCTCTACTGTGAACAGCCAGTTTTCCAGTGACCCCGTCCCTTCCCCCTCCTGGCAGGAAAACAGATAGTGCAAAATGCACCAGGTGGTGTAAGATTTCATTTTTGGCTTTGCCGAAAAAAACCCATCTGAAACTATCCCGTTTTCACACTCATTCACCACTTCGAATTGTTTGATAAGATCAATCCCGTAGTGTTTATCTAAATGTTCAGATTTAATCCTGGAGTAAAGCTCAAGCTCAAACCTGTTTAATTTGCTGAGTTAGATTTGCTGTAGCGGAAGGTTCCTGCTGTTTAAAAAGTCGCTCCTGAATTGCTTTTGTGTTGGGTGTAACATTGGTAGCTTTCTGTCCAGGAGTGGATGGGGCAGGACTTGATACAACGTGCTGTTGGCAACGTTCACCAAAACGTTCCAGGAAAGATTTGACCCCTGTACCACCTGTAATACATTTGGGATTAATACAATTAAATAAGTCTTCAATTTATCAGTAAATAAAATGAGAATTTAATTCTATTTCCTGATGTGTAATTTTCCAAATGTTTGTCTTGTCCCCATGCTTTGCTTCTAATGTAATAGCAATTTTTACTAGAAACCCTTCAACATCAAATACAGGATTCAAGTTAATGATTTTTAAAAATAATTGTGGTTAAATAGCATGCATTTTCTTAAGTGATTCTTTATATTTTAGCAATTTGTAGAATCAATCCTGAACTAAGCGGAACCATATAAAAAGAGAACTTCATTTAAATTGAGCATTGTTGTTTTCATTCCTGAATGGTCTGTTTTGCACAGACTATGTTTTAGATTGGAACATCTCAGGTGCGATCTCCAGTTGCGCTGAGAAAAATTCTCAACAGGTGACAAATTGGGGCATTCTAACTGAGAAATGAGAAAACAATGCTTGAAGATCAGGTAAAGTACAACAAACAAACAATAATATCAGAAAACCTATTTTAAATACCCAACACCAAGAAAGTCAAAATATTAGACTTCTAATTTTGGATGTCTTTGCATTAGGCTTGGTAACTTTGCTCCTACAACATAAAACTATTTCAAAGACAGCTCACCTGGAGTAGTTTGATTATCTCTAGGTTGAATCTGGGATACTGTCTCTTTGGTATGTTGATCTCCAGAATGGGTCTGATGCTGGGCACCTGCTCCTTTCAATGGTAGTGATTTGGCTTCAGTTTTCTTTGGGATAGGCTGGAGTTTTTCCTGGGCAAGTGTCCTTTCAGATAATGATGACTTGTGCTCTTCAGTTTTCTTTGGACTGAGTACTTTGGGCAAATAAACCGCTTCCTGACAAAATATGTTAGCCAATATAAATGAGACCAAAAGAATTATGTATACCTACAAATACAAGACTGCAAAGCTGTCTGAATTTTTCCTCAAATCTGAAAGATGTATCTTGTTGCTGCACCCAAATTATGTTAACCGGTTGTTTTTTTACTTAACAAAGTTTCTCTGGACTTCTGCTATAATCAATCTCTGAATTTGGTACATTTAGCCAAAAAAGCCACTAATTTTCATTCTGTTATAAAAGAACTGGTGCTTTGCAGTGGAGCTGACAGAGGCATCACTAATGGCCTACTTTACCACTCTAATGTATTAAATCAGATGCACATTGGGCACAAACATCTCCAAGTTATGATGCCGTTTAATGTTATAGTAGAATTCACCCGTGGCCAATTTACCAGTCGCCATGCAATTTAGTTTTGATTTAATACATTATGAAATCTGAACATGGGCGCTGCAAATGTATTTTTCCTAGTTAAATGTAAAAAGCTCAGAACATCACTCTTAATCACTATCCAATGCTTGTCAGCACTTGATAAGCATAAATCCAAATTCAACTGTAGTGAGTAACACAATTCCACTCTTCTAAACTCAAATACTCAGCCAAGTTCACTTGCTACACTCATTTGAAAAGACAACTATTTGAGACAATGAACTTGAAGGCAGTCAGTACCAACAAACTGTTCTTTTGAAGAGTAATTGACTTGAAATGCTAAGTCTGTTTCTGCCCATAAATGCTGCCTGACCAGTGGTGTACTTCCAGTATTTTTTGATACAAACAAAACTATATCCATTAGACCATAAATAGAAATGGGAGTAGGCTGTTTGGCTCTTTGAGCCTGCTCCACATTCAATAGATTCACATCTGATCCAATATTCCTCACGTCCATTTTCCCGCCCATTCCCTGTAACCGTTATTCCCTGACTGATCAAAAATCTATCTCAGCATTAAACATCCACAAAAGGCCCAGTTTTGCTATCGCATTGCGCCTGTTTTCGGGCACGAAAACTTGGTAAAGTCAGGCGTGAGGTGAGTAGCGCTATCCATGCCTACCTTGGTGGCAGTTCCCCCCTTACCAAGGCCCAAAAACGTCCATAATTGGGACAACACATGGAATGGGCGCAACAGTCATTTAAATTGACTTAATGGGCTACATGCCCAACCTTACCGGCACTTCCTCTTTTACCACCCTGTTTGCCCATCCAGAATTGGCGCGAAACAGATATGCTCCACAAAAGTCCGATTTGGGTGCTCCAGTTAGTGAGGAGGTAGGTGCCTAGCATCCGATGGCTCTGTTTGAGATCGGTTGGCGAGGGGAGTCTGCTGCCACTTTGCCTGAGATTAGTAGGGGAGGGAAAGGGGTGATCTGGGTGGGGGAGATGTGGGAAGTAAGGGTAGCAGTAATGTTGGGACAGTGGGGTAATGTCTGTGGGGGCCAGGGAGGGATATGGCAGGGGAGCAGCATTCTATCATGTTTTTTGCACACATGCGCAATTGGAGGTACCAATAGGAGCTGCAGGATTTCAGGTCTGTTAAGCTTGTGCAGCGTGATTCGAAAATCGCTGATATTTTTGCGGGCACAGTGCGAATAAGGTCGGCTGACAACAGGTCTAAGATCTGAAACGCTTCCAGTTTCAAATCCGTCCAGCACTCAGAATCAAAATGGTAAAATAGGGCTCAAAGACTCAAAATCTTCAGAAAAGAAATTCTCTCATGTCAGTTTTAAATTGGTGCCCCTTTATTCTGAGAACATGACATCTGGTCCTAGACTCTCCTACAAGCAGAAACATCCTCTCAGCATTTGCCCTGTCAAACCTCTTAATCCTATATGTTTGAATGAGATCACCTCTCATTTCTTCTGAATTCCAATGAGTAGAGTCCCAGACTGTTTAACCTTTCTTCATAAGACAATTTATCCATACCTGGGATCAACCTAGTGAACCTTCTCTGAACTGCACCTAATGAAATATCTTTCCATAACTAAAGAGGAAAAAAAAAAATCTGTTCACAGTACTCTAGTTGTGGTCTCAACAGTATGTTGCGCATTTGCAGCAAGACTCCCTATTCCAACTCCCTTGAAACAAGGGCTAACATTCCAGACAATCTGTTGCACTTATTCCTAACTTTGTGTTTTGTGCACAAGTAATCCCAACCCCATTTGCATTTCTGCAGTCCCTCCATTTACGTAATACCCTGTTTTTTTTGTTCTCCCTGCAAAATGAACAACTTCACATTTTCCCATACTATACCAATTTGCCAACTTCTTCCCCACTTATTTAACCTATTGAAATCTCTTTGTAAACTCTGTATCCCTCTCTCAACTCTCCTTTCCATCTATTTTTGTGTCGTCTGCAAATTTGGCTACAGTACATTAACTTCCTTCCTCCAAATCATTGATATGTATTGTAAACAGTCGACGCCAGCACCAATTCCCCACTGGTTACAACAAGCCGACCTAAAAAAGAACCCCTATCTTACTTGCTGTTTCCTGTCCATTAGTCAATTCTCCATCCATGCTAATATATATTACATGCAATACCATGGCTTCATATCTCATAACTGAATCTTTGGTGAGGCAAAGTTAGTAAGCATGAAATGTTTCTTCTCCAAGATAATAACAGGTCACCTGTTTTATTCAGCAAAAACAATACAAAACATTTCTCATAAAGGCATTAGCTAACAAATTTATATCCTCTCAAAGGTACAACAAAGTTCTTGGATTCATCACGACAACAGTTAAAAGCAAATTCCACAAGATTACCAAATTAAATTAGACTACAAAAAAAGTAAAACAATGAGGTACTAAGAATCACACTTGACTACGAATATTTTTGTTTTTTTTATACCTTCACCTACCTCTGAGACAGTAAAGGCTGTTTTCTTAACTGTACTTTCCACAAGTCTTTGAGGGCTTGTTACAGCTTGTTGTTTAACACTACTCCTATCGTCTGTAGTTGCAGCTCTGTTTGCTGTAGAAGAAACTGATAAACAAGCAGTACCAGGCTGTCCTGGTGGTTTGTTTTGTTTTATAGTTGGGTGGCTCAAGTCATCATCCCAGGAGCTAATTGTTGCGGCAAGGTTCGCAAAGCGTTTTCTTCTTTCAACTGGAGTTTTAGATTCGGCAGTACTCACTATCTGCTGAGGTGGTGATGAAGCTGGTTTCCATGAGTGTAAAGATGATACAGATAAATCAATTTCATTACCTGCTTAAGAAGATGCAAACGATGAGAAATTACTTGGAGCTTCAAATTCAATTTTATAATAGATGTAATTATGGAACATGTTATTCTGAACAGTTTATCTAAAAATCATTATTACAATTAGCTTTTAGTAAGTGTTAAATAAAATAGTTTAACTTTGAAGGCTTGGTCTTAAACATTGTCATCTCACCTTATGTTAAACGGTTATGCTTAAAAGACTAGATTTTCAAACATATTTTCAGAAATGTTGTATGAATCAGCATACCACCAGCATTTAAAATGCTATTCAATGAAAAGTCAAGCCTTCTAGATCAGGAAGTATTTGCAATTTAAAGTAATTTATTTAGTTCCACCGAGACCAGTCATTTTCAAGTCTCCAATGTACAAGCCTCTCTATTTTCAGATGGAAATATTCTCAGTAATTACTCTTTCCTTTAACATTACAGTGGCAGCATCACCCGGGAATTCTGCCCTCCTCAAACCAGCATTTGATTATTAATTAATTCACACATCATGAAGCCAAAAGATCCCCCATTTCAGAAATACCATCACTGAAAGCCAATAGTCTCATATTATTGCAATAAACTCAATTCTACATTTGTATTTCATCCCATTAAAACAATTAATAAAAAATTAAGAATAAAGCAAATAGATAAATCTACCACTTGTTCAAAATGCTGGACATATGCAAGTAAAACTCACCCTTGATGGTTAGTTTCAAAAGGCCAATTTTCTGATTAAAATCAAATTTTTGATATTTTCTAAGCCACCAAAGTAACTAACAAGGCAGGACAGCCAAGGGGAGCTACATTATTACCAAAGTACACAATCTCATTGACAGTGAATCAAAGGTGAAGAATACACTGTAGAATCACTGTGGCTATTATGTGCATGCCTCAGGTATATATAAGAGTTTCTACCTACATCAAATATCCCGTTTACAAATTCTCAATGGACTTTTGTAGGTAATCAACTTTCTCAATGAAAGTATAAAACACATAACAAAATACTACTTTAAAGTGCACCCTATCCACTGATCTGCTATACATTGATAAATTTTGGGAAAATTCCACTCAGTGTCAGGTTCAGACTGAAAACTGGCATGCATCTTCTCTAGATGCATAGCTGAGTTTTCATTGTAGATTCTCTGGCACTCGGTGCACGTACTCACTTGTGCACCCCTGGTAAGGTCCTCATGACTGGTTTTTGTTTTTGAAAACCAGGAGTAACTTGTACCAAGTAATGTTGTGCCAGTCAGATGGGATGATATATTGGGGTGAAAGTAGCTGCGCTAAACTTGTTAATATTTAAATATATTACAAATGCTAATCAGTCTCACGACCTTTCTGGGCATGAACCTGATCACATCATGGGTGGATAGGGGGTGTGTTGATGGTGGTGGTGTGGATGAGGAGGATAGATGGGTGGACGGATGGATGGATGGAATTGGCCTTCTGTGAAATCTACCAACTATTACAGGGTTTGTACCTATGGCTAACACAGCTGCTAAATAGTGGCCATTTTTCCCTGATAGTTCATTACCTAATATTTAAAACAAAACCCGAGACCTCCAGTCCAATAACATCAATACCAATGATGCAAACCAGATTGTCATGCACTGACATCCATATGCATTTCCAAAGTTCCACCACAAAACATATTCTTCAAACACCGAATCCATTCAAACATGACCATTCTCTCTACACTGTCAGCTTTGGTTCCACAATTGCAGCTGCTCTGCCTTGACTGCCTAACATGAAGTCATGGGCAATACAAAACTTCAACAGAACACTGGAAAGCCCAATGCCATCTTGTTTGGCTATCACCAAAAACTCTTAATTCTTGACCACAACAACTCAATGGTGGCTCAAGCCATGTGGCGAGGCAATCTTTGACTTGAATGGATCTCTAAACTCCATATCAATCTTACTTCCACCCTGAAACATCACCCATGCCCATCTATGTCACAATCCTCCATGGCTGATCTGTTCTTTGCTCCCAAATCAATGGCCTTATAAGCTTCAATCTTACATAAAATCAAATACAACCAGGATTTTATTTCCCACAACTAAATTCTACTGCAGGTTACATACTATCTCTTCATTATAATTGGGTCAAAATCCTGAAACCACCTCTGTAACCACACTGTGCGAGTACCTTCTCCACTTCAGTGGTTCAAGGCAGCAGTTCACTATCAGCTTCTCGTGGTCAAATAGGAGACGGACAATACACTTACTATACCCGTCCATAGCCCAAGAATTAGCAAAAAAATGATTATGGATGAAGTGCCACTTAGCCATCATTCATCCTCACCAACTCCTTATGACAATGACATGTGCAACTGACCCCAGTGCAATGACTTCAAAATTCTAATTAGTCTACAAATTTCTCTCTATACCCCCAATTTCATCAATCTGTTATCTCCCCACCAGCTGTGACCAACTATCCTTTTAACTCTAGCTTGTGCAGTAAATGTCTTTACACTCTGCCAGATGCCAAAGCCATCACCGTTTTGCTCTGAAATAGCCCCTTAAACCTTTGACCTTTTTATATATTCACTCATTCATCTTCAAAGGTATACTTAAAACTTACTGCTTAATCTGCATCTTAATGTTTCTCCAAATAACATTCTTTCTTCAGGTCAGGATTGGATTCCCATCCTTTGGATGTTTTGTGATATTAAGTACTAAATGCAAATTATTACTGCTGCTGCTGCAAAAAGACAACTAAACTTTATATTGGGTGATGAGACCATTTACTATAGCATCTGAAGTATTTAGAAAAACAAAAACTGTTGGATGTGATTTCCTGATAGTTGTTTAGCTGAACAACTGAGTGTACTAATAGCTACACTAACAACCAATTTAAAATAATCAGATTAACTTGTAATGTGCTCACTTATACTTGCTAAAGGTGACATACATTCATCTGCAGCAACTTGTTCTCTGCAAATAAAGGAAATGTGTTCAAACCATTTTTTTTTAAATTGCCCTGGGGCCCAGCTAGCCTATAGTTCCTTGTTGCTTTCTCTGTGACAATGCCTTGTCCAGAGTCAACCATGTTTTTCCTATAGAATAAACTGTTGTGATTGTTTGAAATATAACATTCTTGCATCTGTCCTGATTAGTTCAAGCCGAAAAGCTTTGCCAACATGTCTTTCTTTTCTGCAATATTTAAATATTTAGCTCTTAATAATCATAATCGAACAGAAGTAACAGTTTTAATGGGTTTATCTCCGAGTTTCTGCTACTAATTTTGCCATCAGTCATTATCAAACTATCTTCACAGCCTTAAAAAAAAAGAGAATTTTGCACATGGTATTATGATTCAATATGGGGCACAAATACTGTTCCAAGGGATAAAATTAATCCTTCAGTCAGGAACTGAAACCCAGAGAAAAGCTTCACCAGGCTATTGTTGCATATCCTCGCTTGGTCCTCAAGTCACAGCTAAGCAATGATCTTTCATTCTACATTTGCTCTCTTGCACGTTAGAAATCTTCCTAACATTGTCCTTGCTTACTCTTGTACTTTGAATACAATTCTTTTTGCATTTTCTTCCCACTCACTTGCTGTAATCTTTCAATGTTCAATTTTGACCATTCTGCTACCTTGGTGCTTGCAGTAGTGATAGAACACAGTGCCCTCTAGTGTTGAAAATTATTCAATACTACCTTTGAAAAAAGGGTGGATCATGTTATCATCATGCTGACTTTCAATTTAAAAATTTGTTAAACTACTTCCGTTTTGAAGTAATTCATCATTTAACTTTACTAGTCAACTTTCTCAATCAGTCACATGGCTTTGCTCATATCATAAATACCCTTATTTCCGCCACAAGTTTTCTTATGTTATTTTTTGAGAATAGGCTGTGTATTTGAATCAATAAACCATATCATAATTAAGATCAATATGTGGCTTCCAGTTAGAAGGCTACAAGTTCAAGCCCAACATCAAAGTCTTGAATGCTTCCAAGTCTTGGGCATGTCAGTGCAAAATGGAGAATGTGCTGTGCTATAGGAGATGCTTATTTTCTTGTATGAGACTTTAAACAAGAAGTGGATCTAAAAGATATCATGAGACTAGGGCAGGGGAGCTCTCCTGGCATTCTGGCCACCATCTAAGCCGCAACCAATAACTAGGGATTTAATTTGTCTATGGGACTTTGATATGTGTAAATTACATCTTATTATCTACTTTATAAAGGGACTAAACTTCAGATACTCCTCCCTGTTTGTAAAACACTTTGTAATATTCCGGGATCATGAAAAGTACACTATATTAATGCATTTTTCTTCATTGAACACAGGATCAGTTCACACCAACTGGAATGTCCTTTAATAATATATAGAATTGAGACATCAAAATCCAAAGATGTGTGGGTTAGGTTGATTGGCCATGCTAAAAATTGCCTTTAGTGTCCTAAGATGCGTAGGTTAGAGGGATTAGTGGGTAAATGTGTAGGGATATGGGGGTAGGGCCTGGGTGGGATTGTGGTCAGTATGGACACAATGGGCCAAATGGCCTCTTTCTGTACTGTAGGGTTTCTATGATTTCTTCTATTTCTATGATTACTTCCTCTTCAATTCCATTAACAGACCACTAATTTTCAATATCAGCCTCTGGATTACTATTGTTGTTGTTTTGTTGTTGTTTGTCCACTGTCTTCGATACCATTCATTGACGACGACGACGATGACGATGATGGTGTCGAGACTAGCACTTGATTTGGATTAAAGTGATGGAGAGTTATGCAGCGTCAGCCTCACTCTATTCCCAATTCCCATCTGAATCCAGTGACAAGAGTCAAGATGGCTAGAGATGGGGACTAGGCGCAGTGGATGACTAGGACGTCTTCTGTATCTTGTCCTGCTCTTTGTGTTCCACTATGCTTGCAGAGACCGCCTTCTTGACCGTTGGACTTTCCATTGGTCTAATCCGCTCAATCTGCCGGAGTCTGTCTTCATATACTTGGATAGACATCTCCCTATCTCACTGAGGTTGAGACCTGTCAACTACCCTTACCTGGTTTCGCTGGCTTGTCAAAGCTATTGCTCGGGGTGTGGCTGCTGTTGCGTGCAAACAGCTACAGGGAGCCACAGGTGAGAGCTGAGTGCCAGGTGGGGAGCAAGGGGGGACAAACTACCCTGAAAAAGATGCGAATTGTTCCCCTGCCAGAGGTACTACCCCTCCCTAAAAAGGATAGAGTTTCAAAGACAAGTCATGGTCATTACTTTAAATTACCTTACAGTATTGGATATTTGAATGCTCAGGATTTTCTTCTTCAGTAGAAAACAAAAGCCGTATCATATATCATAATACAATTATTTATCATGGCACTGCAAGCCTTGCTGCTGGCCAATCTGAACTCCAGTCTCTTGCATTTTTCCGATTTTCATTGCTCCAGTCTTCGTACTCTGCCTTCCAGCTGTCAAGGTCTTAAGCCCTGGCGTCCTCCTCTAAAACAGTCCTTAAAACCAATGGGTGGAATCTTGTGGAAGCAATGGGGATCTCAACCACCGATTAGAGAGCCTTGTCTCACCTCTTTTAGGGAAGATCCACCATATCTTGTTCCACTTGGGCACTTGACAGGCCAGACAAATCTTCCACTATGATCAAGGCCCCCACAGTAAAGGTTCTGCTAATGGCCAATTAGAAATCCGTCATTAGCCAAAGCCTAGGATTACTACTGGATCCCAGGCCAGAAGTGAGTGATGGTAGAAGGAGCTCAATTGTATGTTGAATTCTTCAGTGAAAGAGTGCTTTTTGAACAGCTGCTTTCCTCCTCTCATCCCACACTTAATGGGAGTAGAAGTAAGAAGATAGTAGGTTCCTCACCCTTCTGCATGATTAATGTCTCCTCCCTCTCTTCGGCAACCACCCTCCACCCCAACCAATATGCAATGAGCAGAAGATTCCACCCTAGATCTTTGAAAAGATTATTGACGATCCCTCCCATTATCTCCTTATGTTGCTCAACATCAAATTTTGTTTAATAATCATGTGATGCACCTCAAGACAATTTGCTATGTTAAACCGTGATATAAAATGCAAGCTGTTGTTAAAGCATTCAGAAACTGTCAAATGGTCCCCATAGTCGAGCAACTTGGAATGAAATGTCACTTTAAAACAGAAAACAAGAAATAAATTTCATTGCAATATACAATCATTTTCTAACACATTAGTGCATACCATCAGAGTCCCACTGGCGACGTTGTTCTACCAGTGTTTGCATACGACTCTTCACAGAGCTCATTAGGTGTGTGTTTTGACTCATCCTTTGCTCTTCCTGAGTTCCAATTAATCCAATAGATTGAGTTGGAGGAGATTGTGTGTCAGGAGTAAAAGCAGGAATTAATGGCTCTTTGTTCTCTGCCCCAGTGACTGGAGGTTCCATTTTATCTGAACAGCGTCTTTTGGATGGAGAAGGCTTGTTTGAAATTTTCACTATATAAAAGGAAAACAGATTTTTAGTGCAGTTGCAAAATAATGTAGAGTAAGCATTACACTCAAGAATATATACAATAAATTGATGGGTTTCAGAAGAGGAAATGCAATATATTTCAGTACAACAAAATTGGAGGGATTTGAAATGACTGTTTTTCATGCAGTCTTGGAACATTTTTGTCATTGTATCCTTGTTCTTCGAGATGCTCTCCCAAACCACCATACTGTACTGCTTTTGCCAATTTCTCCTAAGAACTCTGCCTCCCTCTGAGGGTGCTGTCCAACTTTATTATATTAACAATGCAGCACCATTTTTTCCTAAATATAATTTCTATAATTAGAAGCATTAGTCAAAAGAAATTAATATCTTAATTCAGAAATTATAAATGCTGGCAATAGTGAGTATTACGAAGTATGTGCTTTTCCCATCTGAGAACCTCTCCCTGCATCAACAAAAAACTTTGGTTCACTCCCCCTCTTCAGTCTTCTAAGTTTGAGAAGCTTTCAAAAAGGTAACTTGAGCTAAGCAATTCATATCCTTCATATTAGCATATAGCTTTAATCATACCTACCTATCCCAATCCCATCTCCCTCAACTAATCTGCTTTCACCCATCCATCCAATTTAAATCATTAAAAGGTAGTCAATTTCTGATTCAATCATTGACCTTGGAAATGAATTACACATCCTGATAATTCTTGGTTGAGAAAAAAAGGTTTCTTCTACCTTCTGTTCTAAATCTTACATTGATGTATACGACCCTTTGACCTTAACCACTCAATTATTGGAAAAAATTTGCTCCTTTCTATTCTGTCCTACCTCTATTATTTTTAAATAGTTCCATCACATTGCTCTTTTTTAACAAGAACACAAAGATTCTATTGCAATTTTTCGGGCCTTTCCTCACATTTATATTTCTATATACAAAACAACAGCTGTGTGAATATATCTGTACTATACCCTCTTTAATGAGTAGCCATTAAACTTAAATCTACTTTGTGACTAAGTACACATTCTACCATGTAGCAGTGCACTCCAATGAGTTATGTGTTGTGATGCTCAATCACATCAGTTTGCACTTACAAATGAGAAAGACAAATATACCATTCAGTCAATTGGCTCAGGACTCAAGAGACACAATTTCAACTAGAAAGATACATCTGTATGGATTTTCAATAGGGTGCTTTGTTCAATTCAGAGCCCACTTGGGAGATTTAATGGCAAAATTATGTTGGGGGGCAGGGGGGTGTTCTTTTAGATCAAACTATGAAAACAAACTCAAATTACATTAGAATAAAGTAAAAGGGGCAGCTCCCCAAAAGGAAGGGGAACAGCCTGAACAAAAACACAAGTACAAAGGAAACTTAAGACACGTCAAATCAAAATGTGATTGTCGAGGTCTATAACGCACCTCAGCTGCTGCGGTACCCTGCGGGCATGAAAGGCAACAACTGTGCCCACAGACACTGCATGTTCCCTCTCCAGGGACATCAGGCCACGAAAGTAGCCGCGGTAGAGGGGCAGACAGTCAGGATGGACAGTCCACCCCCGATCGCCTGCTGCCTGGACCTATTGATGGCATGTCCCACCAGACTCAGGAGCAGGTTACCAAGGAGATTGGCATCCCGACCTTCCCTTCTCCGCACCAGATGTCCATAGATCAGGAATGTGAAGTGCAAACAAAACATCAATAAAAGTGTTTGAGAAAATCAAAAAGGGTGTGCAATCTATAACATGAAACATAGACATGCTCCACCTGAGTCCAATACAAATTAGAAACAGCAATGGCCTAACACTGACCTCTAAGATTTCCAGGCACTCTTCTCCTCCAACAACTCCAATAGCAAATTGATCTTTACTTGTCAATGATTTCTTAATGGACATGAGAAGTCTTTCGTAGGAAGGATCAAGGAAATCCCTATAGCTTTCTATAGGTATGTCAGGTATAAAAGAATGACTAGAGTAAGATTAGGGCCAGTCAAGGACAGTAGTGGGAATTTGTGTGTGGAGTCCGAAGAGATAGGAGAAGCGCTAAATGAATATTTTTTGTCAGTATTCACGCAGGAAAAAGACAGTGCTGTAGAGGAGAACACTGACATACAGGCTATTAGGCTAGATGGGATTGAGGTTTATAAGGAGGAGAAGTTGGCAAATCTGGAAAGTATGAAAATAGATAAGACTCCTGGGCCGGATGGGATTTCTCCTAGGATTTCCATGGACGTTAAGAGGAGATTGCAGAGCCTTTAGCTTTGATCTTTATGTCGTCATTGTCTACAGGAATTGTGCCTGGAGACTGGAAGATAGTAAATGTTGTCCCCTTGTTCAAGAAGGGGAGTAGAGACAACCCTAGTAATTATAGACCAGTGAGCCTTATGTCTGTTGTGGGCAAAGTTTTGAAAAGGATTATGAGAAATAGGATTTATATTCATCTAAAAAAGGAATAATTTGATTAGGAATAGTCAACACGGTTTTGTGAAGGGTAGGTCATGCCTCACAAACCTTATTGAGTTCTTTGAGGTGACCAAAGAGATGGATGAGGTGTATATGGATTTCAGTTAAGCCTTTGATGAGATTCCCCACGATAAGCTACTGCAGAAAATATGGTGGAATTCAGGGGTGATTTAGCCCTGAAACTGGATCAGAAATTGGCTAGCTGCAAGAAGACAGAGGATGGCTGTTGATGGGAAATGTTCATCCTGGAGTTCAGTTACTAGTGGTGTCCCACAAGGATCTATTTTGGGGCCACTTCTGTTTGTCATTTTTATAAATGACCTGGATGTGGGCGCAGAAGGATGTGTCAGTAAATTTGTGGATGACACTAAAGTCGGTGAAGTTGTGGACAGTGCAGAAGGATATTGCAGGTTACAGAGAGACATTGATAAGCTGCAGAGCTGGACTGAGAGATGGCAAATGGAGTTTAATGTGGAAAAGTATGAGGTGATTCACTTTGGAAAGAGTAACAGGCATACAGAGTATTGGGCTGATGGTGAGATACTTGGTAGTGTAAATGAGCAGAGATCTCGGCGTCCACATGCATAGATCTCTGAAACCCAGGTAGGGTTGTCAAGAAGGCGTACAGTGTGTTAGCTTTTATTGGTAGAGGGATTGAGCTTTGGAGCCGTGAGATCATGTTGCAGTTGTACAAAACTCTGGTGCGGTGCACTTGGAGTATTGCATACAGTTCTGGCCGCCGCATTATAGGATGGATGTGGAAGCATTGGAAAGGATGCAGAGATTTACTAGGATGTTGCCTTGGTATGGTGGGATGATCTTATGAGGAAAGGCTGAGGGACTTGAGACTGTTTTCGTTAGAGAGAAAGTAAAGAAGTGACTTAATAGAGGCATACAAGATAATCAGAGGATTAGATAGGGTGGACAGTGAGAGTCTTTTTCCTCAGATAGTGATGGCTAGCACAAGGGGACATAGCTTTAAATTGAGGGGTGATAGACATAGGACAGATGTCAGAGGTAGGTTCTTTATTCAGAGAGTAGTAAAGGCATGGAATGTCCTCTTACAACAACAGTGGACTCACCCACATTAAGTGCATTTAAATGGTCACTGGATAAACATATACATGATATTGGAATAGTGTAGTTAGATGCGTTTTAGATTGGTTTTACATGTCGGTATAATATCGAGGGCTGAAGGGCCTGTACTGCGCTGTAATGTTCTAATCACATGCATAGTTTATCCTAACTAAGCACAGCATTGGCCTTCCATATAGAACTTTGACAAATACTTTGACATTCAAGTACAACACGCTATTATGTTTCCCCAGGTCACAATAATGTCATTTCCTCAAAGTCATCATGAAGCTCGGTCAGGCAGGATCACTTTATTCTGAACTCACTTTGACTACTATCAATCAAGTTAGTCATGTGTTGACAATTTTATGATTCATGACGTGAAATTGTAGTATAATTAACATATCTTTGGTTGATTTATCATCCTTTTTCTATAGATACCATATTGATCCATTTTCAATGACCTCCTCAATGGCCATTCCTCAGTCTCTTTTAGCAATCTGGGGTAAATACCATCTATCCCTAAGAGTTTGGGCATGTTTTAGCTCTTTTAACCTGTCTCAGGCTTTCTTCTCATTTGTATCAACATCATTTTGGGACAGTATGTTGTTATATACTCCCTTTGTGAATGTTCATCATCTTACACTCTGTATCAAGCTTGTGTACTCGTTTCACTACCTTCAATGACCCTCAGACATATTTTTACATACATCGGAGAACACCACACACTTTCTCCTTGTAAGGTCTATATTGGTTTTCTCACTAAACCACTTTTGATTTGCTTATTAGTTCATTTAAAAGCAGCAAGGTTTTAAGGAATGATTTTAAGTACATATTTATGTTGCATGCTCAACATCGTATTTTAAGGCGCCCCACTTATTTCCTGTGAAGCATCGTTAAAAAGTCTCCCCCTATCAAGTGGCTAATGTTTCACTTTGGATGCAACTGGGAAATTGTGGTCTACATGTATTAATTGGGTTATATTTTATGTTTTCCCAAAAAGTAATTTATATAACTACCACAATTGGGCAGCTTAATATAATGTAATGATTGCTGCTCTGCTTTACTATTTAAAGTATTCCATGATATATTTAAGAGTGGTAATCTGATACAATAAATTTTATCAGGAAATAAGTTTATCATAAAAATAAACGTTTTTAGACCTGATTCAACATCAATGAAAATGCTTAAAAACTACATAATCATTTACAAATCTCCTTGGTGTACATATCAAAGATTTACAATGGATTTGAAATGTAAAAGTTTTTTTTAAAAAGTGGCTCCTTGTGTCTGTGCATTGAAGAAAATGAATACAGTTTGAGAAACCTTTCTTAGCCAGCAAAAATGCACAATGATGATGTAGAGGAATGGCCTGATCCATTAAAACTATGAACAGCATAATAACAAAAACTTGAGTACAAGTTTTTATTGGTCAAACTACGTGTTTTATAACTTTATACCCTCCTCTATAAACAAGTCTGAACCCCACTTCATGTTGAGTTCACCATTCTTCACATTCAGATATAACTGAGTATACTACTTGCACCATTCTCTATATTTTCTGAGTCATTCAGATATATTAGATGGTGATGACCAATATATCAAGACAAATTCCTTAAATCAAGCCATTTTTCAGAATTTTAACCAATGGTGTGTATATATTGTTGTAGAGAACATCTTTAAATTTTATGTTTAAAATTCTAGATGTATGGCTAGCAAAGAGTTCACAGATGTTCTCTACATGGGACACATAGCGCATCAAGAACAACTTTTTCCCTGCTGCCATCAGACTTTTGAATGGACCTACCATATATTCAGCTAATCTTTATACCCTAGCTATGATTGTAATACTATATTCTGCACTCTTTCCTTCCCTTCTCCCCATGTCCTCTATGAATGGTATGTTTTGTCTGTATAGTGCAGAAGAAACAATACTTTTCACTGTATCCCTATGTGACAATAATAAATCAAATAATAATACTACTTCTTCTTCATGAAAAAAATTACCATTGCCACTTACTTGTGGACGACAGGACATCTTTGCCCAGAATCAAGCACACAGTAAGAAATCACTTACCTTCCTCAGTAACTTCTAGTGGTTGATTGCTAGCCTCAGTCAAAGGTTCCCTCGATCTTTTTGCAATTTGTCGAGCAGCTGCTGTGGGCCTCTCAGCCATCTTCTTCTGTAGATTCTCACGTCGAGCCCGAGTACGTTCAAGTAGTTTCTAGAATAGGTAACAATTCAGTATATTGTCCACAGCCTTGTATGAAAATGACAGATTACATAATGCAAACACGAAGCAAATTGCATCACATCATTCAATTAAAACAATAAGCTTTATTGTTTTAATTGAATGAAAGACAAATGGAGGACAAAAAAACTATTTGATTGCCAAAGCCAAGATGTAATTGGCTGAAGCACAGATATTTGGTTTGAAAAAAAACCCATCAGGTTCATCACAAATTAAAGTATAAAATTACTTATGGTATGAGGAGTCAAGCCTACATAACTCCTTTCAGCTTAATTAGAACTAGAATATTTTAAAAAATGACAAATGTCACTGTTGTGTTGATTTTATATGCAGTGTAAATGGGTGCAAAATCTGACAGGAAATGTTTTCAAGAAGTAACTGTTTCCTCTCTCCACATACAGCGCCTGGCATTGAATATTTCCATTATTGTCTGTTTTTATTTCAGACTTTCAACAGTCACAGTATTTTGTTTCTAAAATATTAAATTGCATTGGCTTCAATGTCTGTCTGTCTGTCTTGTAGCAGGCTGGCACCAAAACATTCAAAAGGCTATGTGGCATCACTGGGTATGTACATGCTCTAATGAAAGGTATCATTCAGTACATTCAGATCCTGCCTGATCTATCCAGCATTCGTTTTTCATAAAAACGATGCTTAACAAATGCAGTTATTTATTTACAATACCCTGCTTCATCAAATGTTTTATATAGAACTTTAAAATTCTGTTAGAGCACTTAGAGCATAATCTGCAACAAAGAAGTGAGAAGAATTCCGGCATCAAAATCAAAAATGCTGAAAAATAATCAGCAAGGAATCCCTTACAATTTGCATTTCACAAATCATGGCAATTAGTAGTTAAATGGGATATAATTCCAATAAAAACAGGACAAAAGCAATGTGCCAATGACACAGTGGGAGGAATTTTACTTGAGACCAGAAAATCCCACCTGAAGCCAACAGACATTTCCACCTCTCACATGTTTTGATTCCGTGGTGGGCATGGCAGTAGAATTCCAGCAAATAAATAAAGACAGTATTTTAGCATCCTCTGGTATTCTCCATCCAAAGGGCTGTTGATGCTCAATGAGCATACTCGAAATACAAATTTTTCAATAAAAAATTAATAATAGGTATAAGACAGAAAAGTGGACTTGAAGCACAAGATCACCCAAGTTTTTACTGAATGATGGAGCAGGGTTGAAGCCCTGATTGACTCACTCCAGCTTTTATTTCTTGTGCTCTTATGTTATCACAACCAGGAAGTGACAGTTGTAACAGTGGACGCGAATGGAATTAGAGAAGCAAGATTGCATTTATTGCCAATATGTTATACTCTCTAACAACATTTTTTTTCAGTAACTGGAAAAAGCTGTCATTCATGAAGGCTAGTGACTTGGTACAAAAAATGTAAGAGAATCATGCTAATTCAGATCATAATCATACCAGTCATCATTGTTCATAAAATTCACAGGATGCCAAACAATAACTCAAATGTTATTTGCAGGCCAGTCTTCTCTGACCACGGACTCCATTCCAGCGCCCAGCTAAATAAATTTGAGCTTATGTTTCAGTATCCTATCCAGATCATTATTTCAGGTGACAGTGAAATATGCCTCTGGCTTGAGACCTGAAATTGCCTTTCACCAAGTCTGTACATATAGTCTTCAGGTCCCAAAACAGTGGTTTAATTTGAAATAATGTTCTAAATTATCTTAAAACTCAAAATGATTTGCCTCACCATCTCCTTTCAAAGCTGAAGCTGACACCTAATCTTTTTCTTACATTTCAATTCTACAATATGGAGAATCAGCTTTAAGGCTCTCTTAGCACCAGTGTTAATTGCTGAGCACCTTAGCAATTATAAGAACAGCAAAAATAAAAACAGAAATGCTGAAATAACTCAGCAAGTCTGGCAGCACACAAGGAGAGAGAAACAGTGGAGGCTTTTATTGAACACTGGCAAAGAAACACACTAATGAAGAGTAGAAGTGATATGAGGAAAAAACCTTAGAGTTCAAAAGACCCCTTGTCACTATGCATTCCTTCCCATTTTGTTTTCCTCACTATCAATACTCCCAGAGACCCTTGATCATCACTGCGGAAAGGATAGAAAACCTGGTACCCAACTTTAATTTAATCTGAAGCTTAATTTTCAATTATGTTAGTTGAAGATTGGTTTAAATTTTAACCTAGAAGTGAATTACATTTAAGGTGTATTGCTTTATCTTCCATCTTCACTAAATTGCATCAGATTTATGTTTTAAATATAGGGCAGCAATTCTTATAAATATCCAAGTTGGGCCACACATACAGGTAGCTACACTAAGCATTTCTGTGAAGTCAAAGCTGATATTTGAAACTTTCCAACTGTACAATTTGGCACACACCACTTTTCAATGATTCAGGAGAAACCAAACAATCAGCTGCATTTACAGAATGTGTACTTGTCAAAACACACATCAGATCTTTCAGCCTGCACTTCATAAAATATTTCTGTTGAAACAGCTGGATCTCATTCATCAAGAATGTAAGTTTGGCATGTGATTCAAAATTCAAATCCTATTGGATTAACTGACATACTGTACCACAAATTCAAACTGGGCTAGGTGAAACACAAGATTGAAATGTTCCATTTGCTGCAGTATTTTTCAATCCTTAACAATCTGAAATGTATATTGGTCTTTAGATGCAATTCACAATTACATATTTCATTAAAAACACTTACTGGAAACAGAAAATGACTTGAAGCAAAGTTACTATTAGTTTATCAAAAAATAGTTAAAGCAAAACCAGGAAAGAGAGAATATTAAAATACAAGAATAAATACATTATTAACATTAGAACCAATACACAACTAAACCATATTCACTGCAAGCTCAAATTCTGACAGTGCTATCATCTCAGTTGGTGTGACAAAACAATAGTTACAACTTGTCAAAATCAATATCATTCAGCTAATGAGAAACATTAAACCTACTAAATGTCCCTCCATTTACTGACACTAGAAATTACATGAATGTTAGACGAAGAGAGATCAGCTTCAGTTAGTATTCATTCAAAGGAATAGCCCGTATAAGCCTACAGAGGAAAATTTGCTTGAGCAATGAGCACCAATTGAACCACATGCACTTCAGATCGGAGAAATGGGAATGGAGAATTTTAACAGCAGCAGTCAAATCATTACTAGATTTGGGCACTGAAAATAAAATTAAACCTGTTCATGGTTTTCCATAAAGCTTATTAAAGCATAGTATGTGTTTCCCATATAAAAACACTAGCAATCGTCAGGTTTGAGACACAGTATTGTATTCACAAAAGCTCTTATCAAATGTTTCTCAAAACTTATCTACTTAACAGAAAGTATATCTGCTCGCTGCATCTGGACAGTGAACCTATCAGGAAACAGCAAATTTGCAGTGTTGGCCAAATGCAGGGTCAGAGGAAACAGCAAAGGGTGGAAATGAAACGAAACACAGACATGTTTTAGAATGCATAACATTCAGTTAAGTCTTTTCTGAACTGAAACAAAGAACTAGGGCCAGAGTTTCTTGGTCGTTAGAATCAATGTTGGATAAAAATATGGAATAGAGGCAGGAAGATGATAAAATAATAATGGTCTATAGGAGTTGATGATACATAAAATTCCAAAACAAGTATTACAATATATTTTTTGTCCACAGTACAGACTAAAGTATTTATTTTTATGCAGTTTGTACACAGAAGCATACATACATTACTTAATTCAAATCTGTGTGTTTAGGAATTCAGTAATGTAAAAGCAAGTGTTTAAAATGCTAATATATTTGCTCAAAAAAGTTAGCAACTAGAGTTTTGTCTCTCCTAAAATGGGTTACATCTGTGGACATATTTTGAGCTATTTAACAGAGGCATATATGGTGGGAATACTTGAGTAAAAGAGTGATTTTTCTTTATTAACCATTGGTACCAACAAAAAACTAATGTGAAAAGTATAAGCTTAAAGTTGAAGTTGTCTTGATCAGCCTTCACCCTAATATGATAAATTGCTTGTTTTGTTTTCCGTTTATACCACACATGGTTTGATTAGTATGTTGAAACAAAACATTTAATCTTTTACAGAATACTCTACATCCAATAATAAAAATATAGCAGCAGTTGCATACTCAAAACATAAACAAATCAACAGATGTCCTAATGCAATATCTCACAACAGTAAGTACACTTTATGTTTATTCTTAAAAGCTTACTTTTATTGTAGAAATTGCTACTTAGTATATTTCTGTTATGGGCTAACATAACAGACTCAGCCCAGCTGTGATACACAATCTCGAATTTTGGACCTTTTTACAAACTCTAAATTACAATGTGATGTTTGCATTCTTCAGCACATCTTGACCCATTGCCATCAAACTTTTATATTTAGCTTTACTTTAGATTTTGCTGGAATATACAGCAGACCAAAGTTGAAAGAGTTTAAGAGGAATAGCATTTAAGAATTGCCAATCATTGTACTAACTAACAGTAATCATAGTAAAGTAAAAGAAACAACACAAACTGAAAATACAATTACGTAAATACAAGCAGCAAAATAGTTGATGTTTTGTTTTTTTTAAGTTATTTATTAGTCACAAGTAGGCTTACATTAACACCACAGTGAAGCTACTGTGAAAATCCTCTAGTCGCACAATCTGGTGCTGTTCAGGTACACTGAGGGAGAATTCAGTATGGCCAATTCACCTAATCAGTACATCTTTCGGTCTGTGGGAGGAAACCAGAGCAGCTGGAGGAAACCCACACATACACTGGGAGTATACGCAGGGAGATTCAAGCAGAGAATCAAACCAGATCCTCGGTGCTGTGAGGCTGCAGTGCTAATCACTGTGCCACTATGCAGCCAATTGTTTGGTCAATGATCTGGAATAATATAGCCAAAATAATACCAACACTGAGTACAGTTTATTTTCCAAATCCATGATGAGTTGTATACTCTTATAGAACCTCTATTTTATTTGTAATTATTCTGGTGCAGGCGACACACCTAGAAGTAAGCTATCAGAATGACAGTCAAATAAACCACTTATGTTCAAACTGGTTCTGCATGCCTACAGCAAGAATGTGTTAGTGAGTCAGTCAGTCAAATATGGTAATGCAAAAGGCCCCACCAATATTTTTCAGATTTACACTTTTGGACAAGATCCCAGTTTTATGGGAGACTGGATACACAACAGAAATTTCAGTTTGAGCCCAAGTGTGAAATAAATTGTGATCCAACTAACATGCTGTGTCCATGTAAGGAAATTATGAAAATCTCATGTCACTGTTGACTGTATAGCATATTAGCCAGTCATTTGCCAAGTCAGAAATTAGTATATTCTCTCCCCAGATCAGATGCTACATGCTCTATTAAGTCTGAAACAATTTAATATTTTTCTATTATAAAATAGAATATTGTTTTTGCATCCTAATTGCAAAACATAACATATTTCATGCAGTAATCCATTCTTAATGATCTCATCTCAACTGACCATGACCCCCAGCCCTCTATGAATGGCAGGCACATATTTAGTGATGGAACTTAGTGAAAAGCATGGCTGTTTCACAGTGCCAGGGACCTGGGTTTGATTCCCAGTTTGGGTCACTGTCTGTGTAAAGTCTGCATGTTCTCCTTGTGTCTGAGTAGATTTCCTCCAGATGCTTTCACAGTCCAAAAGACATGCTGGATAGGTGCATTGTCCTTGCTAAATTCTCCTTCAGTGTACCCAAACAGGCACCAGAGCGTGGGGTGATGAAGGGATTTTCACAGTAACTTCACTGCAGTATTAATGTAAGCCTACTTGTGATACTAACAAATAAATATTAAACATATCAGCATATGAACTCAAAGAGCATTTCAGATAATGAATGAACAGAAAAAAATGCTATAAATCTGAACGAATAAAGAAAATGCTAGCATCTGGTAGATTAATCAGCATTTGCAATAAAAAAAGTACATTCAGGTGCTCAGTTCTGATTAACAGGTACATCTGAAGCATTAAAAAAAAACCCAGTGATTTCAGTTTACACATTTTGGAAAATGTTCTGCTCCCCTACATGTTGGGGTTATTGTCATACATTGGAAAACTCTGCTCTCCTAAATTTTGAGGTGATGTGGAGGTGCTAGTATTGGACTGGGCTGAGCACAGCAAGAAGTCTCACAACACTAGATTAAAGTCCAACAAATGTATTTGGTAGCACCAGCTTTCACAGCGCTGTTCACCTGATGAAGGGGCAGCACTCCAAAAACTGGTAATGCCAAATAAACCCATTAGACTCTAACCTGGTGTTGTGAGATTTCTTATTATGCCTACATTTTGGAGTAATGATGCATTGGAAAACTCTCTGCTCCTCTACAGCTTCGGGTAATACTGAAGCAGCACCAAGCAATCATCACAACCTTCTGTATACCAAATACTGAAAATGTAGAGACAAACTGCAAGGCCCATCATTCTGGATGTCTCCCAGAACAAGGGAGTGGATTGGGGAAGAAAGTTGAAGCTAAATCCACTCAAAATACTCTGCATTTAACACAATACCTCACTAACCATAGCTACTAGTATAGTGCGAGTTAAGGAAAAATCGTTCGATTAAAAAAGGTACGAATTACTTCTTGGGGGGGGGGGGGGGGAAGGGGTGGATTCCTAAGCTATATGATTTCGGGACATTAAATTTCGTCCCCTACAAACCTGTCCCGCGTTATGAACAGAGTTTTCGGAAGGAAAGCGTCCTTTGATCGGAGGGTTAAGTGAGAGTGCAGGAGCTTCTGACATGAAGCTGCGAAGTGTCAAACAGATATCATTGGGATCGCTGCCGGCGAGTGTCAGTTAAAGGCAGCTCACAGAGGTTAGCCCAGAATCAGCCGCCACCGTCGTCGTCGCCACTTTACCTCAGTGAAGGGATCCATGTCGCCGTCAGCCCGTGTGCAGTGAGCACTCTTGCTGCTGCTGCTGCCTCCACAATTCCGCGAGGTGCGCCAAGACCGTTCAAAATTTCAAATCCGGCGCCGCCAACGGTGCAAGCTGATCTCGCGAGACTCCGGGGGGGGAGGGCGGGACGCGGCCGGCGGGCAACGGTCGTTGTTGACGTCACCTGATGGACAACAATGCCAAGACGCAGGCGCCACGTCACCGCCTTCCTGATATACAGCCCCCTTCCCCCCTCACCTCACAACCAAACGAAAAGCCGGGAACGGGCGTTGTCCTTTAACTGGGTTCAACCAGTTCAGGGGATTGCTGGAATAGGGAATGAAAGGGAGAGAGGGGAATGCTGGAAAAGATCAGCAGGTGTGGCAGCATTTGTAAAGAGAGAGAGACAACAGAGTTAATATTCCCAGCCGGCATGATCCTTCTTCAGATCTAAGGAAAGGAAATAATGTCAAAGGTAGATGCTAGAATCTGAAAGAAAAAACAAAGTGCTGGAAAAGCTCAGGTTTGGCAGCATCTGTACGGAAAGAAAACAGAGTTAATGTTTCCAGCCCGCACGATTGTTCTGAACTGAAGAGGGAAATAATGTGAAAGGCAAAATACTGCAGATGCTGCCCTCAAACAAAAACAGAAAGTGCTGGAAAATCTTAGCAGGTCTGACAGCATCTGGAAGGAGAGAAAAACAACTGACATTTAAGAGTCCTTTATCATTCTTTGATAAAGATCTTTATTCTTTATCAAAGCTAAAAGACATAGAAATGGGAGGCATTTTTACTGCAGAGTGAGGGAATAGAAGATGAGTCATAGCCACAGAAACCAAGAGCCAAGACCGTTAATAGCAGTTCATAGAGAGAATAAAGGGTGTGAATGGCTAAATAGCAGAGAAGCTAAAATGAGAGGGTAAATTGTGACAGATGTAAAATTCAGAAAAGGGAAGATGAAGTAGGGGAAACAGTGGGGTAGGGAAGAGGAAAGATAAAGAGGGGGAAAAAGTTAGAGAACAATAAAAAAAAATGAAAATAAAGGGGTTGAAGTGGGGGTAAAGCAAATCATCTGAAACTGTTGAATTTGATATTGAGACTGGGTACTGTGTAGCCAGAAAATGAAGTGCAGGGGCTGCTGGAACAGGGAACAGAAGGCAGGGAAGTGCTGGAAAAGGTCAGCAAGTCTGGCAGCATCTGTACAGGGAGAAAATAGAGTTAATGATTCCAGCCTGCATGATTGTTCTTCAGAATTAAAGAAGGAAAGAATATAAAAAACAAAAACTGCAGGTGCTGGAATCTGAAACAAAAACTGAAAATGCTGGAAAATTTCAGGTCTGACAGCATCTATAGAGAGAGAATAGAGCCAATCTTTCAAAGAGCTCCATCAGAGGGAAACGTGTTAAGTTTATACTGAATAAGGAGAGGAGGTGGTGGTCAGCTGGAACAGAATAGAAGTCAATGATTAGTAGGAACTGGGAGATGTGTGGCAAAACTTAAGACCAGTGACGGTGGCCCGTAGAGGGAGGGAGGATTTTTGCAGAGGAACAAAAAATGTTTGGGATATTAAAAAAAGGTTAAGATGGGTAGAAAACTCACAGTCTATGTTGAGTCCTGAGGGCTGTGACTAACTGGAAGATGAGATGCTGCTCCTTCACTTTGCATTGTGTTTCATGGAACATCGCAGCATGACAAGAGATATGAGAACAAGCTGCTGAATTAAAATGACAATGAAAAGCAGCAATCGTAATCAAGGACTCTATGCACTCTGGACATTCTTTCTTCCACCTTTTTCCCCCAGGAAAAGTATACACAAGTCTGAGGATATGTACCAATCGAACAGCTTCTTCCCTGCTGCTATTAGATTTTGAGTGGACCTATCTCATACCAAGTTGATCTTTCTTTACACCCTAGCTATGACTGTAACACTGCATTCTACATTGTCTCCTTTCCTTTTCTATGTACAGTATGCTTGGCCTGAATACTGTGCAAGAAATAATACTTTTCACTGTGTACTAACTCGTGACAATAATAAATGGAAAAAAAATCCTTTGGTTTCTGCTTGCAGTTTTCTCAATTCTGATCCCTTCCTAAAGGTATTTTGCTTTTGCAGAGAAACTGTAACTTGCACTTGGAGGTTGTTGGACAGAATTCTTGTTTTTTTCCCAATTATTATTTGGTATAAGTTAACTGTACCCACCTGTACCTTGATTGTTTATATATGACTTGTCCTTTGGTAAATGGCCAGACATTGCTGGTGAGCCTTGTCAGGCTATGTAATCCATTCTAAGTATCTTGGTTTTTATATTTATATATCTTTCATATTTATATCATTTGTAAAGAGCTAGCAACAAATTATGTGGAAGTACATCCAAGGTTCCACATTTACTGATACACGACAGATAGGTGCCCAGGAGAGGAGAAAAATCAACTTGAATTAGTTCTTATATGAATTCAAAATGAAATGGTTTCCACCATAGCAATGAACATGTAGATAAGCCCATTATGAATTGGAAAGCTTCTGATGTCATCATTGACCCATTTAAGAAGTTCGCATAATCACAGAATTGTTATTGGCACAAAATGAGGCCATTCAGCCCATTGTGTCTGCACTGGCTCTCCAAATGAGCATTATGACTCAGTGTCATTACGTAACCTTTTCACCGTAAGCCTGCACATTTTTTTATTCAGGTAATCATCCAATGCCATCTTGAATGCCTCAGTTGAAGCTGCCTCCACTGCACTGCATTCCGTACAAATTAGGAGCAGGAGGAGGCCACTTGAACTTCCTCTGTCATTCAATTAAGATCATGACTGATCAGCTTGTAACTTCAACCCCATACTTCTGCCTACCTTCACTAATCTTCACTCCCTTGTTAATCATGAATCTAGCGTTGCCCTAAAAACATTTCAAAGACTCTGCTTCCACTGTCTTTTGAGGAAGAGTGTTCCAGGTAGGACCGGTCACTTTGGAAGAAAAAAATCCTCATTTCTGTCTTAAATGAGTAACCTCTTATTCTTAAACATTAACCATAGCTCTAGATTCCCTGACACGAGGAAACATCTGTTCCACATCTACCCTGTCAACAACCCTCAGGATCTTAAAGGTTTCAATCAAGTTGCCTCTTACTCTTCCAGATTCATATCAACCTCACTGTGAAAAAGTTCTTTCTCACATTACATTTGCAAAATAAGCAAATCACTCTAAATCAGCCCTCACATTCTTGATCCTTCTACAAGAAGAACAGTTTCTGCTTACCTATTCTACCCAGGCCTCATGATTTTGAACACTACTGTCAAATCTCCTCTTGATCTTCTCTCCAAGCAGAACAGTTCCAACATCCCTATCTGTTTTCATAACTGAAGTTTCTCATCTCAGGAACAATTTTTGTAAACCTGTTTTACGCTCCACTGAGTGTGGTGCCAGAACTGTACATAGTGTTCCTTCATCAGGTGTGTGGAAGGTTCTGATCAGAGAAGGGCATATAAAGTACACAGTTTATAGAATACTGATTAGAATGCAATTCTTTACAGCTAACCTGCATGTTATAACCTGACTTTATATGCCCTTCTCTGATCAGAACCTCCACACACCTGACGAAGGAACCATTTCCGAAAGCTTGTGGAATTACTATCAAATAAACTGGTTGGACTTTAACCTGGTGTTGTGAGACTTCTTGCTGTGTTTACCCCAGTCCAAAGCTGGCATCTCTATGTCATGACTATTATTAAAACCCAGCATACTATTTGCTTTATTAACTGCTCTCTTTAACTGATCTTCAATGATTTATGCACATAGTCCCTCTGCTTAAAAGTGCAGACTGAATTCAAAGCATTTTTTTAAACAAAATACTTCATGGTCAGCCTATTATGGACAGAAGGAAAAGGCATAAATTTGTTAAATAGTTGGGAGATGAGTGAGGATGACTGTAAAAGTTCAGACAAAACTTCAAAAAGTTCAGTGCTGATCTCCAACAGTTGTCAAATCATTGGATCATACCGATATGAATTTCAAAACTTGAGACAGGAAGCATGTGATCCTGTTTACAATTCCTTAAGAAGTTTGAAAAATGCAACCAGTAAATGTAACTTAAAGGAAATGGATAAAAGAGCTGATAGATCAGTACAAAAAGAACTGATTGGAAAGGATAAGCACACAATGTGGCAGGCTGTAGACACTCTGAGAGAAATGAAACTACTAGCAGACAGATGAAGATGCTGATTCTCCAAATGGCAAGCCTTTGATTAAATCAAGAGAAAGGCAGCAGGGTTGATGCTGTGAATCAGCAACAAAATAATACACATTAGACAAAGGGCAATATGCGCAGGATCTGTGGATTATCACACAGGTTTACAGGCAGAAAGAAATGTCCCACGTAAGGGCTGGACAGTGATTAACACTGCTGCCCCACTGCCGCCAGGGACCTGGGTTCAATTCTCAGCTTGTTTCACTGTGTGGATCTTGCGCATTTTCCGTGTGTCTCTGGGTGCTCTGGTTTACTTCCATAGTCTAAAGATGTGTGGGTTAGGTGGATTGGCCTTACTAAAATTGCCTCTTAGTGCCAGGGGGACTAGCTAAGGTAAATACATGGTGTTATGGGGATATAGCCTAGATGGGATTATAGTTGGTGTAGACTCAGTCCGCTGAATGCCCCCCTTCTGCACTGTATGATTCTACGCCATCCACGATGTGGATCAATCTACAAATGGAAAGTCCAATAACTAGGAAAGAATGTACAGAACAAGGAAAGAAAATGGAAAATAACTTATGAGAAACAGTGCAACAGGGAGATGAAAAGGAAAAAAAATCCATAACTTGGCAAATGATGTGAGTTTGAGAACAGAGTGGACATAGGAACCATAAAACTGGAAAAAATGGCTGAATGCAATAGTTCATGGAAAAAAGACATTCATACAACCATTCAAGTCAGGTAGAAAGTGAAAAATGAGCCCATAATCCACAAATATGAAGCTGAAGATTGATACTGCAAAACAGAGTAAGATCGTAGAAACCCTACAATGCAGAAGGAGGCCATTTGGCCCTTCAAGTCAGTACAAACCACAATCTCTCCCAGTCCCTGTCCCAGAGCCTCATGTATTTACCCTGCTAGTGCCGCTGACACTAAGTGGCAATTTAGCATGGCCAATCAACCTAAACCATGCATCTTTGGATTGTGGGAGAAAAGCAGGGCACCCAGAGGAAACCCATGCAGACACAGGGAGAATGTGCAAACTCCACATAGACAGCGCTGAAGCGGAATCGAACCCAGATCCCTAGCACTGTGAGGTAGTAGTGCTAAGCTCTGTGCCACCGTGTCATCCATATCTCCCTGCTTTGACTAAACCAAAAGATCTTTCCTGAAAAATTGAAAGAAAATGAAAGAAAAATGCTCTGAAACATCATGCTGATAATATAAGGGAGAAATTGAGATTTTACAGCTAGGTACAATCTTATTTAGAGGGACACACAAAAAAAAAGGTGTTGACTACATGTTGTACATCACCGAAACAGATGGTCCTGCTATCTTAGAATTGAGGAGTTGTGAGAAGTTGCAGCTTATCTCAGTAAAGCGTGAAATGAATCAGCTGTCACAGAAGATTGAGGGGAGTACACTGTCTGATCAGAATCAACAAAGTAATTGCCAGAGTTACAAATTAGATAAATTTTACAATTATGAGAGATCACATGCAAAGTAAAAGAATGGGTTGAAATTAGATATTGAAATTCTCAATATGAATATTGAAAGGCAAGAAAAGCTCTTGATATAAAAAGGAGAGTTGATTCAGGAAGTTTAGACAGTGAGCTGATAAAGGCAGATGAGCTGGAATGATTGGGCATGAAGGTCTGTTAATGAGATTATGATGAATGCAAAAGCATGTAAAATGACCTCTTGGCTGGTTTGAATGCGCAGCTAATAGCATTGATTTTCTTACTATGGTAAAGTGAGAACAGGTGCCAAAACAGGCATCATCTATCTAGACTCTTCCCGTCCATTTTACAACATTTTTGCACCCAAAAATGGGTGCAACAAAGTCATAAAATCCTGCCCTTAGAATGTTTTCGGGAGAATCCCACCCATAGTTTTACAAAAAGAGATTACGTTTGACAAGTTTATTAAACTTTTTTGAGGATGTAACAAGCAGAGTAGATAAAGAGGAATGATTAGATGTCAAATCCAGCAGTCCAAAAACCAGATTTGTCCAAAAGCTAAATAGTTCTTTTAATATTCCTTGCACAAATTTTTGTTGATTACAATAAAATAAACTTACTTGGACAATTCCAACAACCCATTGTATTAGTGTAGAATAGCTTTGCTGCTTCACATGCTGTTGTATTCCATGCTTCAAATGATCATTAACCCCACCCAATCTTGCTTGAGTTGAACCACGAACAACCCAAACCACCAACCCAAAATCCAGCAATTTCCAAAATCCAGTACAGCCTCTTTCCCAAGGTTGTTGGATTTGAGGTACTGCATTTATACCTGGATTTCCAAAAGGCATTCAATAAGAATGCACGTGTTAATGGCAACTGATAGTTAACTGCCAAGCATTGTTTAAAACTTAAGCTTGGCAGCTTAATTTTAACTGGTCAAGACATTGCCCTATGGGGTGAACCAACAAATGGTTATCACTTATTTTGTTTATCTGAAACAGCTAAATGTGTATACATGTTATTCCTGTCTATAAATAACAGGATTCTGAGAATTAATATATGCAGCATCCAGTACATATAAATGTGCCACACTATGAGCCTAACTGACATTCTTAAATTGTTTCCAGCATAATTTTTAACACTGAGGAATATTTTGCAAAAGTGGCCCAATCGCAAAATCACTTCACTGTTTTGCAAGTATGGGCTGGTTGACTATGGTCTATATTTTGCCTGTTGTGAATAACGAAAGGGACATCCAAAATGTTAATAAACTAGAAGAGGACTTATGGAGTTGAGTGAAATTTATTAGCATGAAAGGAGGATTGGTTAACATACAGGAAGCAGAGAATAAGGATAGATAAGGCATTTTCAAGTTGGCCAGCTGTAACTAAAGAGTGCAACAAGGATCAGGATTGTGGTATCAGCTATTTATAACCTACATTAATAACTTAGACCACGGGTAATGTATTTAGGTTTGTTGCCCATAAAAACCTAGAATGTAAAGAAGCTTAGAGAAACACAGAAGAGGTTGCAAAAGTGAGACAGACAGGTAAAATGAATAAGCAATGAGATGACACATGGAGTATAATTTGGAAAAGCATTACATTATTCACTTTCATAGAAAGAGCAAAACAGCAGATATTTTTTAAAAGATGTGAAACTAGTATATGTGATGTCCAAAGAGTCTTCCAAGGATCATAGAAACTTAGCAAGCAACTACAGCAAGCAATTAGGAAAGCAAACGGCATGCAGGCCTTAATTGAAAGGGGATTTGAGCACAAGGATAAGAACATTTTGCTATAGTTGTACAGTGCTTTGGTGAGATAACACTGGAAGCGCAGTATGCCATTCAGGTCCCCATATTTACATCTCCCCAAGATGTACTTACATTTTTAAATTGCTACTTAATATTAAGATATTATGATTCATGATATTGGTTCCAAGAATGAAAGGGTTGTCCTATGATTATAGGTTACTTAAATTGGCTCCATACTCACTGGAATTTAAAAGAATGAGTGATTTCAATGAAATATAAGATTCTGAAATGGCTGGACAAGACAGACATGATTATTTCCTCTGGTCGGGGAATCTAAAACAAAAGGTCATAAATCAGGATCGAGGATGATCATTTAGAATAAAGTCAAGGAGAAATGATAGTTGTGAATCTTCGTAATTCTCTATCCTGAGATTGTTGTGGATGCTCCATGATTTAGCATGTTTAAGATGTGGACGGACAGATCTTTGGTCTCTCAGGGAATCAAGGGGTATCGAGAACAGGCAATAAACATAATCATATTGAATGGTGGAGGAAGCTCAATAGTCTGTATGGTTAACTCAAGCTACAGTTTCTTATTATGTTCTTATATTCTTAATTGTCATGGTTCACATGTTAATTGTCAATCAAGTGACATACTGAAGGTTAATTGACTGGCATTTATGGAACATTCCTATTATTCAGATTTTTTTTCTAACATCTCAATGGGCCTTTGAATTTGAGGTTTGAAGAATGAGGTGTATTATACTTAGCTTAGGGTTTTGCATAAATAACAATTTCTGTAGCTTCCATTGCAAAATTAGTAATCAGACTTGTTTGCAGTGATAATATTCTGTTCTAAAGTTTTACTAGTTCCTGGACATATGTAGTAAATCACATAATATTGCAGAGATTTTTGGTTCACTGAAATTGTTTTTAGCCTAAACAGGACAACTTGGAAAACTTGCTTGGAATTCATAGCTATTTTTAACAATGTTAAAAACAATATAATCAGGCTGGTGCACTCAGAACTAATCAACTTTCAGCTGCTGCCCAATTCACGTAGAACACATTCTGTGCATATGGTTAGTTTATATGAGAGGTTAATTTGAGAGTAAAATTTGGAGTTGAAGTTCTAAAGTTCAAGTTATAAAAAGTCAGAATGCCAGTTTTTATAAAATGAAATAAAGAAGCCAGATCATCAACAGATGTTATGTTCATTGTTTAATGCACTTCAAAAACATTAATTTAATGAATTTTATCAATTTTCTACATTTCTTTAATTGATGTTGTTTTAAAACAAAATTACATCACTGTTGTCAAATTGCACAAAGTGAGGAGATCTGCAGATGGCTCAGCTAATTTAAGGGAATTAGTGCACTAGTGTACTGAGCCAAGTGTACTGTGTGCAAATGTATACAATGCATTTCCTCTTGAAGTGGCAGTTCAACAAATACTCTGCCTTAACGAACTTTAGGTTATGGGGTGGAGAGTTTTTAAGAGTAACCAAAAGCATTCCAAAATTCCCTAGATTCGGAAAAGTTTACTTTAGATTGGAAAGTAATGTAATTCCTTTATTCAAAAAGGGAGGGAGATAGCAAGCAGGAATCTAGAGTCCCTGAAGTTCAGAAGAGGCCATTCAGCCCATCAAATCTACACCAAGTCTGTGTCAGAATATTTTACCTAAGCCTTCTCCCCTGCCCTATCACCATAACCCCACACATTTCTCATGGCTAATCCATCCAGCCTATACATCTTGGGCCACTAAGGGACAATTTAGCAAGGCCAATCCACCTAACCTGCATATCTTTGGACTGTGGGGGGAAAAGGGAATCCATGCAGTCAAGGGAGAAAATGCAAACTCCACACAGTCAATTTGTCTTTTGAGGAAAGGTTGGATAAGTGAGGCTTATATCCACTGGAGTTTATAAACGTAAGAGACAACTTGATTAAAATATATAAGATCACAAGGGATCTTGCAGAATCAAAAAGGAGAGCATGTTTCTTCTTATGGGAGAATATAGTACTCAGGCCACTTTTTAAAAGTAAAGGTCATCTATTTATCTATTTAAGACAGAGAACATGATTTATTGCACAACACACTGCATGTTTTGCTGTGGTGGGAGGTAGCCCACCATTGGCTGTTGACAAGATCTTCTGGTTCCATTATTGTTAACAAGATTTCCCACTGAATGCACTCCTCTCTGCTGTGAAACACAAAGGGGTGTGCCATTGAAGGAATTGGAAGATCCCACTGGTGTTAACGGCTGGAAAGATCTGGCCAGAGATGAGAATTTTTTCTCTGAGGGTTGAGAGTCTTTGGAACTCTTTGGTAGGGAGAACATAGAACATAGAACATAGAACATTACAGCACAGTACAGGCCCTTCGGCCCTCGATGTTGTGCCAGCCAGTGGACCCTCTAACCTAAACTATTCCAATATCATCCATATGCCTATCCACCGAACATTTGAATGCCCCCAAAGTAGGCGAGTCCACAACTGAAAGGGGAGGAACGTACTTGTGAACATAGCACTAAAAGCCCCTCTCTGAACGGGAATTTGTGAAAAGTAAATTTTAAGATAGTTTTTGGAGTTGCAATGGTCAGTTAAAAAGAAATTGATCCAAATGTCATTTATTCTTGAACTGCTTGAAATGTTGCATCTGCCAACATTTCACTTAGCATATACTGGCTAGTGGCAGACAATGTTTACTGGAGATATTTGAAACATCTTGACTCATTACAGACAAATAGCATTCCTGTATAATTTGTTCAGCTTGTTTATTGATCTTCAGATATATCTCTCTGTCTTCCTGTGTGAGGAAATTATTCTACACTTAGCTGTGATTGGCTGAGCAAGAAACTCAAAATGAACTGAATAACTGATATTTCATTAAAATTGCTCAATTGCTTCAATCAGTGCAGCTTTGTTTTTAAACTAGTGAAGTTGGTACAGTACAGGATTAAAAAAGATCCTCTTTAAAAAAGAGATTATCAATCTTGAGTTTATTTCTAAATGTTTAAAAAAGTAAAAACTTGATTTTAAACTCGACCAGTTTAAACAGAATTTCATCGCTCATTTGTATTCCAACATGATACAGTCTTTGATCAGATGCGAAGCAGAATCAGAGACACACAAAAAGGATTTCTTGCAATTGCCAGAACAAATAAGTTCATGTTTATGCATTAAAAAATTACAGCCAAGACTGTCAATGCCACTTGCTGCTGTTGGATGCCCTCTCAGTTTTAAAATGAGGAGTACTTAGGTCCATGAATAACAATCAGATTTATTAACTCCTCTTTTGCTGGTTTCTGATAGGGAACACACCAAATGGGAATACAAACAGGAAAGTAATGCCAGAAAACCAATATACTGCCACTACCTAGGACACCATCTAGGATGAAGCAGCCCATTTGATTGACACCACATCCACAAACATCCACTCCTTCCGCCACCGACACTCAGTGCAGTAGTGTGTACTATCTTCAAGATGCATTGCAGAAACTCTCCGTTTCCTTCAGCAGCAAATTCCAAATGTATAACCACTTCCATCTAGAAGAACAAGGATAACAGATACATGGAACATCATCAACTGCAGGTTTTTCTCAAGCCACTCACCATCCTGACTTGGAAATATATCACTGTTCCTTCGTAGTCGCTGGGTCAAAATCCTGGAAATTCCTCCCTAATGGCATTGTGGGTCAACCCACAGCACATGGACTGCAGCATTTCAAGAAGGCAGCTCACGACCATCTTCTCAAGGGCAACCAAGGATGGGCGATAAATGCTGACCAGCCAGCGATGTCCATGGTCCACATTTGAATAAAAAATAATCTATTCCTGTTGCACAATTTGAAGTTCAGGAAGAGCGCCTTGTTTTCGTACATATACTGATACCTAGTTCTATCTCACGACTATTTCTCGAGTACTTCACTGTTGCTAAATTAACAGGTTATCTGATATTCAGTCCTGCAGTGGTAGAAATTTCCTTCAATTAAATATTGGGAAGACTGAAGCCAGTGTTTTCAATCCCCACAATAAACTCTGTTCCTTAGAACATAGAACATAGAACATAGAACACTACAGCACAAACAGGCCCTTCGGCCCACAAGTTGTGCCGAACACATCAAAACCTACCCAGCCATAGACCTATCTATAACCCCCAATCCCATTGGATCCCATATATTCATCCAGAAGTCTTTTAAAAGACCCCAGCGAGTTCGCCTTGACCACCACCGACGGCAGCCGATTCCATTCACTCACCACCCTCTGAGTGAAAACTTTCCCCTAGCATCCCCTCTGTACTTGCTTCCCTGCACCTTAAATCTGTGCCCTCTCGTCGCGACCATTTCAGCCCTGGGAAATAGTCTGTGAGAGTCCACCCTATCTATTCCTCTCAACATCTTGTAAACCTCTATCAAGTCGCCTCTCAACCTTCGTCTCTCCAGGGAGAACAGTCCCAGCTCCCTCAACCTGCCTTCATAAGGCATGCCTCCCAATCCAGGCAACATCCTTGTAAATCTCCTCTGCACCCTTTCAATAGCTTCCACGTCCTTCCTATAGTGAGGCGACCAGAACTGCGCACAGTACTCCAAGTGTGGTCTGACAAGGTCCTATAAAGCTGCAGCATTACCTCCTGACTCCTGAATTCAATCCCTCGATGAATGAAGGCCAGTACACCGTAAGCTTTCTTAACCACATCCTCCACCTGGGAGGCCGATTTGAGAGTCTTATGGACCCGGACCCCAAGATCCCTCTGCTCCTCCACACAGCTAAGACTCCTACCTTTGATAGTGTACTCATTCATCCCGTTGGATCTGCCAAAATGGATCACAACACATTTATCCGCGTTGAAGTCCATCTGCCACTTCTCCGCCCAGTCTTGCATTCTGTCGATGTCATGCTGCAACTTCTGACATCCCTCCAGACCATCCACAACACCACCGACCTTCGTGTCATCGGCGAACTTACTCACCCATCCCTCCACTTCCTCATCCAGGTCATTTATGAAAATGACAACAGCAAGGGTCCTAGAACAGATCCCTGGGGCACTCCACTGGTGACCGACCTCCATGCAGAAAAAGAGCCATCCACAACCACCCTCTGCCTTCTGCAGGCAAGCCAGTTCTGGATCCACAAGGCCAAAAGCCCCTTGGATCCCATGGCCTCTCACCTTCTCAAGAAGTCTTGCATGTGGGACCTTGTCAAATGCCTTGCTGAAGTCCATGATGCCTTGCTGAAGTCCATAAAGGTACTGACCCCATCGTTCCCCCGGAAGTGTTTGAGACTAAAACAAACTGTTTGCAATTTTGGTGTCACATTTTAACTTCTGATCACATATTCATGCCTAAAAATGCCTATTTTCACTTCTGTAATATTGTCTGATTTCACTCATCTTAGCTGTTGAATTCTCGTTCATGTCATTATTACCTTTGGACTTCCAATATTATCCTGGCCAGCTTCCTTCATTCTACCCTCCATAAACTTTAGATCATCCCAAACTCTACTGCCTCTATCATAACTCACACCAAATGAGACTTGCTTATCTTTTTAAAGGTGTAATGTAAATATAAATTGCTGTTGTTATTGTAACATAGCCAACATTCCTGTCTCGGCTCGCACAACCAACAATAGATTAAATAGTCATTAATCTCATTTGTTGTTTGTGGAACTTACTCGGCAAAAATGATTATATTTAACTGATAATACTAATCACCTTCTTTTAAATTATCCGCAATGTGAAGCATTTGAGATGTTTGATGAGGTACTGCATAAATCAAAATATTTCTCTCACAAATTTCCATTTAGACATATCAGCTTCTGAACATTGTACATTCCAACTTCATATCTAATGTTGCTCTTCTGTTAAGAATCCAGTTAACAGTCTCTTATGATTAATTATTTTTTTTCTGAAATTTAAAGCATACTAATACACAGATCTTCTAAATAGCAGCAAATAAATGACAGCAATAGAGATCAAAGCCCAGAGATACTTCAGAGTCTGGAAAAGATTTAATAAAGCTCTTTGATGTACATTAACTGGGCCCAGGCGTGGAACTAATATATATTTTTTGTGAAGAAATTATATACATGAAACACACAAAAATGTGAAGAAATTATGTACATGGAACACACAAAAATACAAGAAATGGTTTCAAAAACAATGCAATTAGTTTAGTTTGGAATAAATGTGAGAACTTTAAATACCATAAAGATCAAATGGATAGCAACTAACATGGATTCAAAAAGGGAAGTTCTTACCGAGCTCCCAAACCAACTGTGGATAGCTCTATGACATGATGTACTTTGATTTCCAAAAAGTATTCAAGAAAATTTCACATCAAAAGCTCTTAGCAGACTTCAAAGCTGTAGGGATTCAGGGTGGGAATGCACTATGAATTGACTGAAAGGATAATGAGAGTTGGTATTCCAAGGAGTGATTGCAGAGTGGGGAGTTGCGTAACCAAAGAATCAGTATTGCAACTATTATGGCTTCACGTTTTTAAATTACTTTCATTCAGAAATTATTTCAAATGGTCAAATGTTGTCAAGAATCAGTTGATTCTGAACAGGAAGATTAAGAAATGCAGAACAAATCAGACAAGATAAGTAAGTAAGTAAAATAATTGGAGTTAATTTGATTTTGTCAATTATGTAGTACTGTACATGGAAGAAAAAATGTACAACATTGTTACTTTATGAATGGTTTTGGAACAGCTTAGGATGATATTGAAAGAGACTTCAGATTCTCAGCAGACTTGACAGTCATATGTCCAACAAAAGAAGAGCAACAATATAAAGCCTATGGAATATTAAGTTGTATAGTCAAAACATTGTAGTGCTCATTAGAGAAAGCCATGATAAAATTATAGTTTTTGGCCAAATCATATTTTGGGTATTGTTATCAAAAAGTACAAAAATACTGGTGTGACTTTGGAGAAGGATTTCAAAATAAATAGATATTAAATGTCTGAGTTGTGAGAATCAACTGGAGATTGAGCTCTCATACAAAAAAGGGGGTGATTTATAAACTTTGCTTGTACTTTGTGTTCCATTCAAAAATAACTGATGCACAAGGAACCCACAGAATGTCTAAATTCAAGCGCAAAGTGAGATGGAGCCACACTCAAGTTTGGTTTCCAAACTATTTTTGGTTATTGAAGGACACCTTTTCAAATTAGTTGTCATAGACTCTCATTTTAATTATAATACAATATAAATACTTAGAGACTGGGGCTAAATTGAGGCCCATAAATTTTGAGGTCTATTACTTACCAGGAGATACTCAGCAGCTGCAGTCACACGTTACACATACAAGCCTGAAAAAATGAGAAAAGGAGAATCAAACTGAAGCATCACAGGAAGGCCATGAGTAGAATGGCTGGTATGTTTTGTAGCATTGTTTCCCCTTCTCCAAAGTTAGTGAGCTCCATGACAGTGCTGTGGATCAGATTGGTAACAACAGCACGAAATTCGATCCCAGTTTCAGCTGGATGCCTCTCTGCCTTACCCATGGTGAAGGTTGTGGCACTGTAGGTCAGACCTGTGAACCTACCTTTGGACTGGGAATTCAAGGAGTAATAGTGTGAAGGGGAGATGGTGGGACGGTTTCCAATGCAACATAAGAGGAAACATTTCTAAATGTGGTTCTTGGATAAGTGATGAATCAAGTGTCAGTAGGGAAACAAATAAAATCATAGAATCCCTATGGTATAGAAAGAAGCCATTTGGCCCATTAAGTTTGCAGTGACTCTCCACATCATATCCATGTCCTAAACTCTGGCCAATCTCAGTAATATCATGCATTTACCATATATAATCCACATAACCTACACATCTTTGTACACAAAGGGGTAATTTAGCATGGCCAATCCACCTAACCTACATAACTTTGGACAGTGAGAAGGGCACTGAAGTACCCATATAGACACAGGGAGAACGTGGAAACTCCATACAGACAGTCACCAAGGCCAGAATCGAACACGGGTCTCTGATGCTGTAAGGCAGCAATGCTAACCACTGTGCCACCATGCCACCCATGGGAGAGTAATCATTGCATTATAAGGTTTAGGATGGCTGTAGAAAAGAACAAGTAATAATTCAGTGTAAGAATAGTTATCTTGGGGAAATTGGACTTCAGTGGATTTGACCTAGAGAAATTGGCATCAAAGGTTGGCAGACAAATCTGTAACTGAGCAATGGGCTGCCTTTAAAGAGAAAGATCCAGCAAAATCAATGTATATTCCCACAAAGGGAAAAGGTAGGGCAAACAAATCCAGACTCTCTCAAAATGGATGTAAACCCTGCCCTCTAGAAAAGAGAATGCATGGCCTGTCTCATGGCATGATGAGATGCAAATGAGCAATATCACCCAGGTTTTCAAATAAACCCTGAAACAACTAGAATGTATTAAAATTCAGGGCAGTGGTGATCTTGACAACTGTTGGCTCAGGGCTTTGGCTTCCATGGGGCAACAATGCATCAGATCATTTTAGACCAGAGCACAAATGTCTAAGACCAACTGCTCAGAAAGGCACAACTTCTTGCAGTACTGCATTTCTATTTGCAGGATCTAATTCTTATTAGGTACATCTGGTTTCTTTGGTAGTGATTTATTCCCCCTGCTTCTCTAGCCTCCTCTTGACCAGAAGGACAGATGCATCCACTAAATCTTTTCCTCACTATGTTAAACTAGCCTACTCCCATCTGAATTCCAACATCAACCACTGGTTGGTTCACCAAAGCTTCCTCTACTCATCTGTTTTGCACAAGAGATTGCAGCACCATCACTTCTTTCTCAAGAGTCCAGCCACTCACTGTTCACAGATACAAGTCTCTCAGCACCATTGATCATTCTGTGCCACTGGTTGACCAGCTGAGTTTATGGCTCATTTCTCTCAATTGTTGACCTTAAGCATTCATGACTCCTATTAGCTCTTGTGTTTATGACAACTGCTTTCTAATGTGTCTCAGACCTTTCATTTTATCTCTTCCTTTGATTCAAGAATCTCAAGCTGTTTCTGTAAAGGCTGTTAATTTGCTTTTAAAAATCCAGGCCTGGAATAACTAGGACTCTTCATTTTTTTCCATTTGTGACACTTTTATTTCAGTTAAAAATATAGAAAATTTATATCACAAGACACTGGATAACAACAATTTACAACACTGACTGACAAAGGGGAAGAAAATGTTTGCTACATTTTTGTGGAGATAATACTGGTCAGTCAAGTATTTATACTGTTAAGTGCCAAACTGAATTTTTACAACGTAGTAATTTACTGCAAGCATTACAGTCTGCAGTAGTTCCTCAAACGAGAACTCTATACACTTCAAATTGTGAAAGATGCCGGAGTAACTTCCCAGTCTAAAGCCCGCAAGGGAAAGCTCGGCAAAGTCGAGCTGAAGTCTTCACCACTATTCCCTTACAGCTCACTGCCCCCTCCCCAATCCCATCCCAGAAGGCTCAGGGGGTCACCTCTAATGGTTTTTTCCCTCCCCTCCCCAGTGTCCATGACCAATGTTTTATTCCCAGCTCACAGGCAGGTGTGCAGGCATGGGTTCTTCCATGGCAGCCCTCTCTCTGCATCCGACAGGACAGGCCCTGGACATTGTCACAGCGCTGAAAGATCTTCCAGGCCATGTGAACCTTCTCCGCTTGTGCCGAGTGCATCCTTGGCCCCACTTCAGCACTGGTTTGCAGGTTCTGCACCAAAAGTTGTGGGCACAACACAGATTCAGTCCACAGTCTGAAGACCTGAGACACTCATCACTTTCTTGACTTTTAACAGAATGGGACCTTGCTGGGAATGTTGTCCTCCATCATTAGTATAAAGAAAACTAATGTTGGATCTTATAGAAGTGTTAAAAATAAGAGGTATTTTATTATAGTTAACAACATGTAGTTCCTGAGTGGTAAGACCACATTTGCAGGACATAAATTAAAGGTCATCACCAAAAGAATAAAGAGTGAAGGGTATGAAACACCTGGCCAGCATCAGTGGTGGAAGCAGAATCAATATGAGCTTCTGAAAATGGCAGAATAAAATTTGAAAACAGAGAATTTGAAAGGCCAAAGGAATATGCCAAAGCTGTCCATTTTGTAGAGCCCAACACAAGTGTAATGACCCAAGTGGTGTTCTTCTAATAAATTCTAATACTAGCATATCTGGAAATCTGCTCAAATTTTATTCTTGTAATGTGAAATGAAAAATCTTACTCGTTGAATTATTGCCACTTTATGCCACATAATTGTATAATTTAAAGACTCCTCCCACATCTTTCAAACAATTTGGTGTTTGTTTCAAATCCCATGGAAGGATGCAGAATAAAATTCTCATGTTGCTTTCAGTGCAAAATAGAACTGAAGGTTGCTCAAATCATGGTGAGGTTGGAAGATGTGTTGCAATAGTTGCATTTTATTTAATTATATCAAAAAAATCTTCTCTTTCTAATTCTCATTTGTTTCAGGATTTGGGTCCCTGCAATTTCAAAAGATTTTCCAATCCTGGTTGTTAACCCCGTATAATTGTAACTATTCCCTCCAGCTCCTTCTATTTATCTATCATCACTTTAGCAAATTCAATATTTAAATATGTATTTTTATGATTATTCTTTTGCCCATCTGCAGTGTAGCCTTGATGTAGTTTATTACATATTGTGCATGATCATTTATTTTCCCATTTGTTCACTTTGAAGTATTCCCTCTGTTAACCATCACAAGTGTTTTCATTAATTTAATACAATGTTGCCCACATCAAAGGCTCTCTCATTACATCAATTAATAGACATGTACTTAGAAGCAAAGAAACATCAAAGGCCGCTCCAAGAATTGATAATCCTAGAGGCAAAACAGTTCAACACACAATCTTGAAATTTTAAGTGGTAAGGTCTATATTTGTCTTTTTCTTTCTCAATTTAGTTTCTTTACAATAGGCCAATTTAATTATCTCTCTCAGTTTTTATTGACAGATTACTTATAGTTATTCCATTTTCACCGCATTTTTTTGGATTATTTGCGCTACTTTGAGTGTCTTGCTGCTTCCAGTGTTGTAGATTATTTATAATTATACATTGTTCTTTTGAACTACAACAGTTTACATTATTATTTCCTTTCCTTGGGCCATCTGCCTATTAGAAACTGTTGTGGTTTTTTTTATCTATTCTTTGCTTGCTGCTTCACTATTGGTCTGTTCAATGACACAGAATGCTTACACTTTTCCTCTCTCTTGTAAGCCTATTTTATCACAAATTCCCTTTAACCTTCAGACTGCTGGGATTTCAACATTATGTATTAACACCTGAACATTGTTGTTATGATTGAAGATGTTCCTCAAATAATTAATTTCTTTAAATTAGATTACCTAAATCATCAAATCCTGGATTTACTCTGACATCTTTTGGGAATTTGCATTCTGTTTTTATTGTTTGCTCATTCTTTGAATGAAGGTGTCAATGACAAGATCAGCATTTAATGCCCATCTCTAGTTTACCATGAGAAGATTGCAGTGAACCACCTTCTTGAACTGCTACAGCCTATGTGGTGAAGGTACTCCCACAGTGGCATTAGGTAGGGAGTTCCAGGATTTTGATCCCAGCAACATTGAAGGAATGGCAACCCATGTCCAATTTAGGATGGTACAGGTGATGCTGTGAAAGAAGCCTTAGTGGTTACCGCAGTGCATCTTCATAATGCACGCTGCAAGCAGGTGTACTAGCGCTAGAAGGAGTCAATGTTTAAGTTGGGGGATCGGGATGCCAATTAAACTGTTCTATCTTGGATGATGTCAAGTTTTTAAAAATGTTTTTCGAGCTGCATTCATCCAAACAAGTGAAAAGTATTTCATCATACAGCTGATTTCTGACTTGTAGCTAACGGAACATTTTTGGGGAGTCAGGAGGTAAGACACTTGTTACAGAATATCCAGTCTCTGACCTGCATTGTAAGCCATTGTATTTATGTGGCTGGTTCAGTTAAATTTCTGTTCAACGATGACAGCTCAGATGTTGGGGGATTTGATGATCATTATGCTATTGAATGTCACTGTAGGAGATTGCCCTGAGGAGCTTGTGCAGCAATGTTCTGGGCTTAAACGATGGCCTCCAACAACCACAACCATCTTCCTTTAAGTTAGGTATCATTCCAGCTAGTAGAAAATTTCCTCTCAAGGCTAAGACTTCTTGATGCCATATTCAGTCAATTGCTGGCCTAGCACCTTTAATCTGTTTTGTCATTCGTACATTACACCCTATCACAGACCTGCAAATCCTACCATTCTTTGCCTTTGTACTTGCTTAAAACCTGTCATATCTTTGAACATTTTTCCAGTTCTGATGAAATGTTAACTATTTTAATTTCATATTTCCAACATCTGTAATAATTTGCTTTTGGAATCTCTTGTACTGATAGTGGTTGAAGAATAAACGTTGGTCAGGCTTTCGGGAGGCATCTCTTGCTTTTCTTCTATAAATGCCATGAAAACTTTTACGGCCACTAAAAAGAATAAATGCAGCATTGGGTTAAAGTTTCATCCAAAATATGGTACTTTTCAACAGGACAACACTCCTTCAGTATTGTTCATAAATGCCAACCTAGATAATAAACTCAAGACTTCCTAAATTCATGACCTTTTAGCTGATTTTGAACTCCATTTCTTTAACAATTAGGACTAATCACCACAAGTTTCATGATTCAAATGTACAACTGATGATGAAAGAAACCGATTCTTACATTCCTAATAATTACTCACAATTCTCTTGATTTGGACTTTTCTGTTACTGGAGATTTAAATATGTAAAAAAACCTGTGTCGACATGAAGTGTATTTTTTAAAATCTGCAAACCACTGGATTTATATGCATTAGCAACACTGATTTGATTTGATTTATTATTGTCACATGTATTAACATACAGTGAAAAGTATTGTTTCCTGCACACAATACGGAACATACTGTTCATAGAGAAGGATACTAGAGAGTACAGAATGCAGTGTTAGTCATAGCTAAGATGCAGAAAATAATCAACTTAATGCAAGGTAAATCCATTGAAAAGTTTGACAGCAGCAGAGAAGAAGCTGTTCTTGAGTTGGTTGGTATGTGCCCTCAGATTTTTGTATCTTTTTCCCAATGAAAGAAAGTGGAAGAGAAAATATCTGGGGTCCGTGGGGTCTTTTGTTACACTGGCTACTTTACCGAGGCAGCGAGAAGTGTAGACAGAGTCAATGGATGGGAGGCTGGTTTGAGTGATGGATTGAGTTACATTCATGACCTTTTATAGTTTCTTGCAATCTTGGGCAGAGCAGGAGCCATTCCAAGCTATAATACAATTGTAATACAATCAGAAAGATGCTATCTGTGGTGCATCTGTAAAAGTTGGTGAGAGCCGTAGCTGACATGTCAATTTTCCTTAGTCTTCTGAGAAAGTCGTGGATTTTCTTAACTATAGTGTCCACATGGAGGGACCAGGACAGGTTGTTGATGATCTGAACTAAAAACTTGAAGCTCTCGATTCTTTCTACTTCATCCCTGTTGATGTAGACAGGGGCATATTCTTCTTTACGCTTCCTGAAGCTGATAACAATCTCCTTCATTTTGTTGATGTTGAGGGGGAGATTATTGTTGCTGCACTAGTTCACCAGATTCTCTATCTCATTCCTGTACTCTGTCTCATCATTATTTGAAATCAACAGTGACTGTGTTTTGAATACCTCTGTAAAGAGCTTTTTCTCCGAATATTTGCCTGGAAGATTACACTAGACATATATTCAAATAAACAAATTCTACTCAAAAGTAGTTTTAAATAGAATTTTCTTTAATTTATGTCCTCTTAATTATCTAGGTTAGATTGAAATAATATAGGTTTTACTGTATTCAAGCTATGTATTCTTCTGTACACCTTGGGCAGATTTGTCTTGTTAGCCCTCTGGACTTCAAAACCTAATTATCCTCATAGCTTATTCATTAAATCTCCTCTCGCTCTTCTCTGTACTTTCTCCAATGAAGGTCTTGTGGTCTTCAGGTCCAATGCAATTTGAATGTGTTAAAATTGTGACTGCATTCCTGTGAAACGTTTAAAATAATTTCTTTTGGCAGCAAAAATATCCAAATATCCATTGTTTGAATTGAGAGGTCATAAGCTGCACTCCCTTTTTCATTATGTGAAAAACCTTTTATTAATGTTTTGTTTGCACTTCGGTCCCGTGCTCTAGATTTAAGGGCATCTGGTGTGGAGGTGAGTAGGAATGGGTAAGGCCGAGGACCTCCCCCCCCCCCAAGTCTTGGCAAAGCTTGCCATAAATCGGTCAAGACAGGCGACCGAGGGAGTCATCCAATCCGACTATTTGCAGCAACATTCGCAGCTGGGTGTTCCTGGAAAGGGAGCAATGCAATGTCCATGGGTGCTGTTGAGGTCTTCTGCGCTCATTGGCCCTTCTGCAGGGACTGGAGTGTATTATTGACCCCTTTAATCACATTCCGTTTAGTTTATTTATTAGTGTCACAAATAGGTTTGCATTTAACATTGCATTGAAGGCACTGTGAAAAATCAGTGTGGACTTTATTTATGTATTTATTCGTGTCATGAGTAGGCTTACATTAACATTGTAATGAAGGTACTGTGAAAATCCCCTCATCGTATACTCTGGCGTCTGCTCGGGTACTCTAAGGGAGAATTTAGCATGGTCAGTGCATCAGACCGGCACATCTTTTGGACTGTGGGAGGAAAGCGAAGCACTCAGATGAAACCCACGCAGAAATGGGGAAAACAAGCAGACTGCACAATGTCCCGCACTTGGAATCGAACTCGTGTCACTGGTGTTGTGAGGCAGCAAAGCTAACCACTGTTCCCCCCCTACATTTCCTTTACACTTTGTTTTTGTTTCTGGGGTCCCTCTTTTTTTGTTAGGGGACTGCCACTTTTCCTTTGTCCCTCAAATTTGTTTAATTTAGTTTATTTGATTTGCCAGAAAGATTGGCAGAGTGCCCACCACTCCTGAGCTGATTGACATGTCATGCATTTCAAACAGTTTCCATGTCACCCTCCCCTGAGTTTGGGGCTCAGTGTGTAACAATTATTATTGGCCCGCAGAAGAAAAGTCCACTCGGTTCCCAAGTGACCGACGTCACAAAGCACCGAATTATGACGCGGCAAGGGTTACCTTGGGAACAGCGGCCGGGTCTGGAAAGCGGAATGTGGGAATGACAGGAGCCGACAGCGCAATGTCCATGGAGGGGCTGGAGACTGCGGCAGCTCTGCGGAACTGAGAGGGGGATGCAGGAGCTGTCTGGGTACCAGACTGCAAGGTCTAAACTCAAGTTTTAAATTTGCAAGCCATCCGTGCGAATTGCCAGTCCCGCCAGTCTTCACTGGCAATCCGCGAGGAGACGGGAAAGGACACTGTCGCCAGCGGGTACATGATTTGGTATTGATGTCCTTCCCTCCCTGTCGGTGGAAGGAAGAGACTTAAAGCGGGGGGGCTCAGTCGCTGCGTCTGGCGGTTTCACCTCGCCATCGCCAGCCACCGGAGGTTGCCAGGGATGCTGGAATCAATCCGAGTAACCGGTACGTGTCACTTCCTGTACTGCGGGGGAATGGAGCAAAACAATTGTTACTAGTGAGAGACAGAGAGGTTTCCGTGAGCTGAGAGATTTGCTCTGTTCGTTGAGGGGAAGATCTGAATTCATATTCGTCGCATTGCAGTTACCGCTGATGTGATGGGTCAGTGTTTTCTCACTGATTTCATTCATTTCTATTTGTGAGAATGTTCTCCTTGCTTAATTTTTTAAGTAGTCAGCATTTGTTTACTTAAATGGTTTATTTTTCGTTTTTATAAAAAAGATGAACTGTGTGTTCTTCTGCGTTTGCTGCTGGAAGATTTCTGCCACTCACGCCGCCACCTGATTCAAACACAATAGGCAGTTTATTGTGTTGGAAAATAATAACGTGGGTTGAGTGTTTGACAATTGATATTTTAATAAATCGCAGTCATTTCTGGCACAGAAGTGGCCATTCTGCCTATCAAGTGTAAACCCTGCAGAATAACCCAGTTAGTCCCACTCCCCTGCTTGGTCCCTGTATTCTTCAAGCAACCAAACAATTCCCTTTTAGAATCATTGCTCGTTTCCGCTTCCACCTCTTTGGTGGACAGATACTTCCAGATCATTACCACTTCATTTTCCCCATATTTCTCCTGCATCTCTTGCCCAAAACCTTAAACCTATGTCTGCTCATCCTTATGTCATCAGTTTTTTTCTCATCTTTCTCATCTACACCTGTCATATTCTTGTATACCTCTATCAAATCTCCCCTCTTCAACCTAACCTTGTAAACTAAGCCCACCTCCAATCCCTGGGGCCATTCTAGTAAATCATCTCTGCACCTGTCAAAGACCATCACATCTTCCCTAAAGTATGGTGACCCGAGCCAGATTTAATATATAAACAAAGATTGGTTTAAGTTTTTCAGTTGTTTATTAGTTTCACAAGTAGGCTTACCTGAACACTGTAATGAAGTTACTGATTTGATTTATTATTGTTACATGTATTAGAGTACAATGAAAAGTATTGCTTCTTGCATGCTATACAGACAAGACATACTGTTCATAGAGAAAATAAGGAGAGAATGCAGAATGTAGTGTTACAGTTACTGTAAGGATCCCACTGTTGCCACACTCCGCCTGTTCAGGTACACTGAGGGAGAATTTAGCATGGCCAGTGCAACTGACCAGCATGTCCTTGAAACTGTGGGAGGAAAACAGAGCACTCGGAGGAAACCACGCAGATATGGCGAGAACATGCAGATTCCGCACAGATAGTAACCCACGTCAGGAATTGAACCCAGGTCTCTGTGAACCCAGGCGCTGTGAGGCAACAGAGTGAATACATAACTTGTTGGAATACTGAACCAAACAGACAGGATAACTTGTCAGTACTGAGTTGGCTAATCTCAGCTGCCTTGGTGGAATTGAAGAAATGAATTTATATACCCATTCCTGTCACTGTTCAGTGATCACTACCAGAGTCACACATGTGACTGTGTCAGGTAGAGATGATCCTGTTCGGTTATGACGTTCCCTCTCTTTTACTGAAGCAATCGCCATCTATTAACACATAAAGAATGGCCAGGCTGTCCAAGGGTTACCAGTGCCTTTGGAGTTGTAGCCGCATCTGCGGAAGGGAGCTCCATCAATCTCTCAATCTCTCTGTAACCTCTGGGCTGTTGTCTGAAGAGTATACCAACAGTACTGACCAATTCTAACACCAAACTGAGAAATCATGGTGCTAATTACCTAAATATTTCTGCCTCCCTAATCAAACTGCCTGTAGGCCTGCTTCCATCAATGGACCTTCGGCCTCCTAAATTAAACCAGTTTTCCGATTACCTGGGAGATATTGAACTCAGCTTTTACCCCAGCCTTTCACAAGTCCTGGATGATCCTGTTGGCTCTGTCTGGTGATCTCCTGACTGCAATCACCACTGGCTCAAAATAACAAATAGTGAGTGAGCAATTCAGGCGCATTAATGAAATACTGTCTCATTTGTTCACATAATTTGCTGTGCTTGGTGTGGTAAGTTTCAGTTTGTATTATCATTCCACCTCTGTAACTCTGTCCTTACTGTCTTTGTGACACAGGTGAAAGATAAAGAGCACAAGAGGTGAGAACCCTCAACATTTAAGAATCATCCAGACTTGAAACGGTATAGCATACAAAGCTATAGATCAAGTGCTGGGATATGGGATTAGAATAGATAGGTGCTTGATGGCTGGTGCAGGCATAATGGACCAAGGGTCCATTTTTGTGCTGCAAAACTATGACATTCTTTTTTCTTCTTTGGTAGGTAGAACAGAATACCTCTTTGACAGAGTGCTTCCTGTTTTCAGGGAATTTGGAGAATGAGGAAATTTCATGGGTTGACCTTTTTCTAAAATCTAGTCCAGTTCTCAGCATGTAATTTTCATCTTAGGTATTAGACAGTGGTAAGCAATTTGCCTGCTGTGGCAAATGTTCAGTTAATCGGATGATTGGCTTTTAAGTTATGAAACTAAACAGAAAACATCCTGATCTGTTAATGTGTAATGAGACAGAATTAATTAATGACCTCATAGTAAAGGAACTTTTACACAATAATAATGTTGGAATTTCACATCTAGTTTGAGTGTGAAAGACTTGTGCAAGAAACTAGTATCCTAGATTGAAATAAAAACAATAAAGTTAGCTAAAGTAGATTGGGAAATTACATTACAAGGTAAGATGATGGAGAAGAAGCAGTGGCAGATATGTATGGAGATTTTTCATAACTCAAAGATGTATTCCATTGAGAAAGAAATCATCTGTGAGAAAGATGAATCATTCATGGTTGACTGAGAGAGTTAAAGATGGTAACAAATTCAAAGAAAACATGTACAATCTGTGAAGATTTGTGGTAGGCCAGAGGTTTGGGAAAATGTTAGAAACCAGTCAAGTATGACTAAAAAACAAATAAAGAGAGAAATTTTAATATGAATAAGCAAAAATATTAACACCAACAGTAAGAGCTTCAATAAGTGTATAAAAAGGATAAAAGTAAATGTTGATTCCTTAGAGGATCAGACAGCAGAATTATTAATGGGAAAGAAGGAAATGGCAGAGACTTTGAACAATTATTCTGTATTGTTTTCATGATAAACATTAAAAGCATAAGAGCAATAGAAAATCAAGAGAGAAAATCAAGGGACAAAAGAAAGAGGAACTTAAAACAGTCACTATCACTGGAGAAAAGGCACTAAGAAAACTAAGGGACTGAAGATTGAAAGTCTCCATAAAAGGTTACTACACAAGATAAAAGTTCATGATGTTGGGAATAATATATAGCACAAGATTGGTTTAATAACCATAAGGGAGTTGACAGAGTAATGATAATATAATGACTAGTAATCCAGAAACCCAGGCTAATGCTCTGGGGACACGGGTTTAAATCCCGCAAAGCAGCTGGTAGAAATTTGAATTCAATTAATAAAAATATGGAATTAAAAGCTCAGTAATATTGACCATGAAATAGTCATCAATTGTCATCAAAAGTGGTCAGTTTCTCTCATTGCCCCAATTTCCTTTAGGGAAGAAAACCTGCTGTCTTTGTCTGATCTGATCATCATGTGATTCTAGACGCACAGAGTACTCTCTAAAATGGTCTGGCCATTGGTTTTAACCAATTGGCCTTGGTTAAAAGGCCAATTAGGGATGCTGGTCTTGATGGTGATGTCATATCACGGGAAAAAAAAATTAAAAAACTGAAAACAGATAAAAAAGATCATTGTCAGGTTGGAAAAATATAACTAGTGGGATGCCACAGGGGTCAGTAATAGGGCTCAACTACTTGCAATCTTTATTAAGATGTATGTGTGTGCTGCAGCTAAATATGCTAATGATATTAAAGATATCAAAGAAAAAAAATTTTGAAGTGGACATAATTTGCAGCAATAGAATAAAGTAGGATAAGTAAGTGGGCTATAATTTGGCAGATGAAGAAAAATGTGAGATTGTCTCCTATAGCGGGATGAACAGAAAAGCAGAATGTTTAAATGGAGAAAGACTGCAGAATGCTACAGTTAAGAAGGGCCTTGGTGTCCTTAGACATGAATACACAACACAGGTACAGCAAGTAATTCGGAAGGTATTGGCTTTTATTGTGAGGAGGATGGAGTTTAAAAGTAGAAAAATTTTAATCTTGTCACAGCAGTACAGGGCTTGGTGAGACATACCTAGAATGCCAAACAGTTTTCTTTATTTAAGATACTAGATACTTCCATAGGAGGAAGTTCAAAGAAGGTTGATTCCTGGGATGAAAAGATTGTCTTACAGGGAAAGGTTAAGCAGATTATTCTATGTTTATTGTAATTTAGAAAAATAAGGTGTGTTTATTGAAACATATCCCTGTTGTATGTAAAATATAAATAAATGATTTGGAGGAGAATGTAAGTGGTTTGATTAATAAATTTACAGGCAACACAGATTGAGAAAGCTGCAGATAGCGAGGAAGATTGCCAGAGGATACAGCAGGATATAGAACGTAGGCAGAAAAATGTCAGATGAAATTTAATGTGGACAAATGTGTGGTGATGCATTTTGGAAGTTCTAATATAGGAGGAAAGTTTACAGTAAATGGCAGAACCCTTAGAAGTACTAACAGAGTGATCCCTTAAAGTGGCAATACAAGTGGATGAAGTGGTCAAGAAGGCATAAGACATGCTTGCCTTAATCAGTGGGGACACAGAGTATAAAAACTGGCAAGTCATGTTGCAGCTTCAGTTAGACCACATTTGAAATACTGCATACAGTCCTGGTTGCCATACTACCAGAAGGATGTAGAGGCTTTGGAGATGGTACAAAAACATTTTACCAGGATATTACCTGGTTTGGAGGGTATTAGTTACGAAGAGAAATTGGACAAACTTGGTTTGTTTTCTTTTGAACATCAGAGGCTGAGGGCAAACTGATAGAAGTTTACAAGATTGTGACAGGCATAGATAGAATGGATGGTCGAAATCATTTTTCCAGAGTTGAATGTCAATTACTAGAGGACTTGGGTTTAAGGTAAAAGGGGAAAGTTTAAAGGAGATATGAGAGGCAAGTTCTTTTTGCAGAGAGTGGTAAGTGCCTGAAGTGTGCTGCCAGAGATAGTGATAGAAGCAGATATAATAGCAAGTTTAAGAGGCATCTTGATAGATACATGAGTTGGCAAGGAATAGAGGGATAAGAACCTCGTAGAGACAAAAGATGCATAGAAAAGCATCAGGTGCCGGTGCAAGCTTGGTGGGCTGAAGAGCCTGTTCCTGTGCTATATTGTCCTTATATACAAGATGCTGAGGAAACATGATATGGTAGATACTGAGAGAATATTTCCCCTCTTGGAGAAACCACTGCACAGTTTCAGAATAAGGCGTCCCCCAATTCAGACATGAGAAGGAATTTCTTCTCTCAAAGGATCTTTATTTTTTGCATTCCTCTAATCCAGCATCAGTGGAGACTGTCTATATACTTAAGATATTCAAGGCTGCATTCAGAAAAAATTTTGGTCTACAAATGAGTCAAGGCTTATGGAGGGCTGCATTTTGGAAAATGGAGTTAAGGCCATGATCAGATCAGCTGTGAATCTGAATGGCATAGCAGTCAAGGGGCCAAATGGTGTGCTCCTGCTCCTGTTTATGTTTCTGCTAGTATAAATAAAGACCGGTTTTGCTTATGTATGGAGTCATAGAGTAGCATAAACTGTTAAAGTATTCATAGGGAATTTGGTGAGCAAAGGAATTAAGACTTGATTATTTTCCAAATTTATATTTCACTGGTTGCTCAGTTAATTAGGTGGCTAGTTAGAATTAGTTACCAGAAGCAGACTCAGGCCTTTGGGATTTCTGCTGGTACACATAGAGGACAGTTCTATTTACATCGTATATAGCCTGAAGTCCAGCTTGACTGAATATTACTTTTTAAATTATTTATTTATGGGATATGGGCACCAGCATTTATTGCCCATTCCCAACTATTCTCCATTTCAGAGTCAACCAAATGGCTGTGGAGTCACATGTAGGTCAGACCAAGAAAGGATAGCAGATTTCCTTCCTCTGATAGGTTTTTTTTTCAGAATTTTATTGTATTCAAATTTATCATCTGCCATGGAGAGATTTGAATATATGTCCTGAGATCTTGCTTTAGATTGCTAGGCCAGTGACAGTACCACTAGGCCACTACCTCCTGAGTACTTCAACAGAATACTTAATTTGAATCTTGTAAGCAAGAGAATGTGGCAAAATGAGGGAAGAGATGCTCTTTCGGTCTTGTGTATAACAAAGAGTGGTCAGAGCGAGGCAGGAGAGCTAAATTTCAGGGGCATTAATTAGGTAATAGGAAAGTGATTAGTTAGTGAGCTTGAAATGTCTTTATTTCCTTAAACTGGGCAGGAATTTAGATAAGATAAATATAATTAATGGAATAAAATAATATTAATATAATATATGGCAGAGCAGGAATTTTACTTGGACTGTAGAATGCAGATATTTGTAGGCGATGACACTGTCCTAACAAACAAATCACTGGAAATATTAGAGAAACCTCCCCAAGCCTAGTTGTGAAGATAAACTAGGATGCTTTTGGTAGAAACTGTTTATTGCAAAGCTTACTTCTTCACTAACAGAATCCCTCCATTAGCATGATTTCTCCTGCTGTTTGCATTGTTTATAAGATTCAGGTCTTCACACATACTCCTGAATTCATCATTAGAAAATTCTTCTCCATTGTACATTAAGAATTTAAGTGGGGCTCCCAGCCCTCACTTATCATCTTTTCTAAACATTACCAATGATAATCTAGTCACTTAAGTGTACATCCCAAATTTTGAGGTCAATCACTATAAATGGTCACATTAGTGACTCCTGTACATTTTTACAAATATCACATTTTTCACTAATTTTCTCACCAAGTCTAATGTATTTCTCATTCAGTCTCCCAAAATCCCTGACTAGAACTTTCAACCTATGGCCAGAGGGATGGAAAAATTGTCAATGTAGTTTGGTAATAATTTGCTTCTTCATCTAAATTTGTAACCCCAGCTGCTATTAACAGTTATAACATTCTGTCTAGGCTTTAAAGGAATGCAATAATGTCCAGAGGTCACAGAGGACTGGAGAATAGCTAATGTTGTACCGTTGTTTAAAAAGGGTAGTAGGGATAACCCTGGAAACTATAGGCCGGTAAGTTTGACGTCAGTGGTAGGGAAGCTGTTGGAGGGGATTCTTAGAGATAGGATGTATAGGCACTTAGAGCGTTGCGATCTGATTAGGGATACGCAGCATGGATTTGTTAAGGGGAGGTCGTGCCTTACAAATCTGGTAGAATTTTTTGAGGAGGTGACGAAAACAGTGGACGAAGGGCGAGCCGTTGATGTTGTCTATATGGATTTTAGTAAGACGTTTGACAAAGTCCCTCATGGGAGGTTAGTTGAGAACGTCAAGGCTAATGGGATACAAGGACAGGTAGCTAGATGGATAAGTAACTGGCTTGATAATAGGAGACAGAGAGTAATAGTGGAAGGGTGTTTTTCTAGCTGGAGATTGGTCACTAGTGGTGTGCTGCAGGGCTCGGTACGGGGACCTCTTCTATTTGTAATACATGTAAATGACTTGGAAGAGGGAGTAAGCGGAGTGATCAGCAAGTTTGCAGACGATACAAAGATGGCTGGACTTTCAGACAGTGAGGAGCATTGTCAGGCGATGCAGCAGGATATAGATAGGCTGGTAGCTTGGGCAGACAGATGGCAGATGGAATTCAATCCTGATAAATGTGAGGTGATGCATTTCAGGAAAAAGAATGTAGGGGGGAGGTATATGATAAAGGGTAGACCTATTAAGAGTATAGAAATGCAGAGGGACCTGAGGGTGCAGGTGAACAAGCCTCTGAAGGTGGCAGAGCAAGTGGAGAAGGTTGTGAAGAAAGCAAATGGTATGCTAGCCTTTATAGGAAGGGGTATAGAGTACAAGAGCTGGCCTTTAATGTTGCAGTTGTATAAAACGTTGGTTAGACCTCATTTGGAATACTGCGTCCAGTTCTGGTCGCCTTACTACCGGAAGGACGTGGAGACTCTGGAGAGAGTGCAGAGGAGGTTTACCAGGATGCTGCCTGGTATGGAAGGTCTGAGTTACGAGGAGAGGTTAGGCAAATTGGGACTGTTTTCCTTCGAAAGACGTAGACTTAGAGGAGATCTAATAGAGGTGAAGGAGATTATGAGGGGTATAGATAGAGTAAACAGGCTTAGGCTTTTTCCTAGGATGGACTCTCACGAGGGGTCACAAGCTTAGGGTGAGGGGGTTACGGTATAATTTGGATGCTAGAGGGAGTTTTTTCACACAGAGGGTGGGGGGTATGGGAATGCGCTGCCAAGTAAAGTGGTGGAGGCAGGTACTCTGGAGTTATTTAAGAAATACTTAGATGGGCACATGAACAGAATGGGAATGGAGGGGTATAGAAAACTGATTTAAAATAGGGATCATGAGCCTTGGGAGTTCCTGGGAAGTGTGTAAATAGATGATGATATTGATGTACTTGTTTTTATCCTACAGGTGCTTTGGTCCACCTTGTTGTCTAATGAGGGGCATACACACGATGGGTCGTGAGAGGGCTGCTCTTGGATTTTTTTCGAGAGTATCCTAGTGCTTCATGTCGTTAGTGTACACTTGACCTGGACCATTTGATGGGCAACACGACAGCTCAGTGACTATCGCTGTGCTGTGCAGATACATGGATTTGGGCCTGTGTCTGTGGGAGTTTGCGCATTCTCCCCGTGCTTGCGTGGGTTTTCTCCGGGTGCTCCGGTTTCCTCCCACATCCCAAAGATGTGCTCTTTGGCTAATTGGCAAAACAAATTCTCCCTAAATTGTCTCAAATTTGGTTTTTAATCCATAGATCTATAAACATGGACAGGGATCGCGGGTAGAGGTGGGAACATCGGGGTGGGGCTCGTTGGGCCGAAGGGCCTGTTTCCCGTGCTGTTTTGTTCTTTGTTCTTTGCAAATCTGCTGATCCAAAAACAATTGCTTTATCATAGTCCATGTCCAACTTCATCTGAGCCTTTTTCATTGAAGGCTTAGTTAACCGTCGAGGTATTTCACTCAGTACCACATCAGTAGTAAAAGTGATTTACTTCTAGGATTATACATAGAATTGTTGTTATTATTATTTTAGTCATTTCAATATGTTACCATCACAGAACCAGAAACCATTAGAACTGTCATATTATTTGACCTTACTGCAGTCTTCCTTGTCTAAAGAATGCGTGTAACATTTTAGTCTGTCCACTCCACGTACATCCACAATTTATAATTATGTAACTGAACAAACCTGCAACAAGTATACTCACTGCCAGAATGAATCTTCCAACGGCCAGTACAATTCCTTCTGACTAGTTAATATTCATTCTCCTTATTTTCCATACCATCCGTTTCATGTGTTGTCCCAAAAGCCCAGTTTTTCATTTTTGGGCAATTTTATGCATAATGGTACTTCTTGTGAAGTACCCATCTTCTTATGAAGTTCACCATCCCTTGGTTAAACCTGGGCTTCGTCCTCCATCCATAATTGGCCAACTCCCACCTTGTTGTAACTCCCAGAAGGATTTTGTCCATATATCTGAGATTTGTAATGCAGCTTTCATACATATGAGTATTCAAATAGTCTCGAAATGCTGTTGTCATTGTATCCTGCATCTTTGGTGTTACTGCTGAAGAACCCATTTGTGCCATAAAAGCAGTTGGTAATGAATGCATTCCCAGAATTTTTTTGAAGGCCTTTGACATTTGATCTATAAACGTTTCTTTCTCTTTGAATCTTACTCTGGTTAAAACCAAGAACCTATCCATGTTTGTCTGGACATTAGACTAGCACAATCTAATAATTTTAAACTCAAATGTTGTTTTAGGAACTTCCAAGTGACATGATGTAATCTGATATGGTCAGTCAAACTCTATGGTGTATTATTCAATGGAGAAAACTTATCAAAGTTCAACCAAACCTCAGAGGCATTCAATAAATGTGTGCCCAAGCCTTTGTCATTGTTTATTTCCTGAATGTCTAGTTCAGAGAACACTTTGCACTGAATCTTGTTTCTGGCAGAAAGCAAAAAGCATCAACTCTTGCTTTGCTTTCAGTCAAAACATCCCTTGTCTTCATTTTTCCATTAATCAGAAGATGCAAGGCCACAAAGCAGTGGTGGGAAATCATACCCTACCACCTTTTACATCTTTCTTCACAGATTCTTCAATTCCAGTCTTCCTCAAAAAAGTTAACTCCAATTCTAACCTTTCCTCTGGAGTCTTCAATCTTCATTTTCAGGCAACCATCCTCTGCCAAAATTAGAAGAACTCCCATCAGCCTGGCTGTGAAGAAGATACAGAGACCAAACTGTTTTTGGTAAATACTTTATTAGAGAGCTTATTTCTCCACTCCAGTACAATCTTTTCATCAGGGCTGGCTGACTCTTCATATATACAACTGAGTATAATTAATTAATCAATATCCAATACCAATTAACCTTATTAGTTTAAGGTACTAGGTATTTAACATCCAATATCAGGATCCATTAGATACTAAGAGATGTCTCCATCTTGAATCTCTCCTGCTCAGAGTCATTGAGCTGGTGCGTGTATTGTAGAGTCTCATTAAGGAGGAGGAGGAATTTCTGGACAGTTTTATCCAGAATATGGTCACAAACTGGAGGAAAGCACATGTTCAGGAAAGGGAGTTGGTGATTGGTCAGGAATCCAATAGTGAGGATTTCGGAGAGTTTGAGAAGGTTGCCTTGTCCTGTCCAAAAGTAGAAGGTAGTCGCTACCTGTAAGGATAAGAAGAAAGATGCAGAGAGGATTGTCACAATGCAGACCAGGGCATTATAGCTCAGAAGGCTGTCCATTCGTGGGGAATGTGCAGAATAGAAAAATGGCAGTAATAAGGGACTCTATAATTAGGGGAATAGATTGTATTTGCTTCAGATAAGAACAGGAATCTCAAAGGATGTGTTGCCTACCTTATGCTAGGATAAGAGATATCTCACGACACCTGGAATGGCACTCTGAAAAGGACGGGATAAATCTAATTGTTGTGTCCATGTTCGAACAAGTAGTATAGATAAGAATTGGAAGGAAGCTCTTTTGAAAGAGAATCAGGAGTTATATTAAAAAGTAGGACCTTGAGTGCAATAATCTCTGGATTATTGCTCAAGCCACATATAAACTGGCATCGGAGATGGATCAGGAGATTTAACATATGACTAAATGGCAGGTATGGGAGAAAGTGGTTCCTTTTTATGAGTCACTGGCTTCAGGTCTGGGACAGAAAGGAGTTGTACCAATATGATGAGTCTATCTGTTCCTGGATGGCAAATTGTCATTGCTGAAAGAGTAGGTAGGGAGTTAGCAAACATTTTAAACTGGTAAAAGGGGCTGGGAGAAAGGGTCTACAAGAAATGGAAGCAGCGTAAGTATAAATAAGACAGAGTAGGAAAACATAAATAAGGAAAGACATTGATGACAAGGGAATAGATTGTGTTAAGGAAAAGAATTGGAAAAGATAGTTAAACATTTTTACATTACAGCGCAGAACAGGCCCTTCGGCCCTAATAATGATAGGAAATCCTATTAAAAATAGGTGAAAATGTCTGCAGAACAATTCAGTGTCCATAAATAAACAGAGGAACTGCAGAAAAAAAATTCTAAGTGCCGAACAAGCTTGAAGATGGGAGAGAATTGTGTCCATTTTTGGGGTGAGCTCCCAGATGCTAACTTATGGCACTTAGAAAGAAAAATGAGGCAAAATGTGAATTTTGCCAGTAGAGGGAGTAAACAGAGTCAATGCATGCCTGGAAGCCTGCTAGAGGTTCTATTGCACATTGCCCTGATCTCCCATTATATTTTGTACAAATGTATACAGTGCACTAGATGTCTTTCACTCTTTCCCAATGCCTACACCTCCCCAATCATGCCCACACCCCTTCTCCAATCGTAACCCTCGTACCCTTATCCGATTGACTGGCATGACAATCTGCTAAAATCACTCCTTAATTCAAATCAATTTATTATGTTATTATGGTTGAAAGGGAGAAATTGGCATTGTCCTGCATTCCCATTTCTAGTTGCATTCTTGTCAACTGATTATTGAGGTGTTTGCTCTGGTAGTTGGAAAGGGCTCATATGGAAGTGGCCCATAAATGATGGATAATTCATGCAAAGTTAAAATGAATCTTCCTGTTTTTAACCCTTGCAGAAAAGCTTCGTTGGCCAGAGTTGGAGCTAGCCAAGAAATCAGTTCTACTGAATCCCACAGAAAGAAATGACACGAGCCAAGCAGATCACCCGCAACTCTCTGTCGGCATTTTGAAGGAAATATTTACAGCAAGCAATGGTTACAATGTCTTATTGCCATCTAAGGGAGAGAAGAAACGTTTATCCTCCAACCATCACAAAAAGCATCGAAAATCTGCCAAGCCATCGGCTGTGATGAGGTATAAGGAACGCCGAACCCCCAGCTCCTCTATGCCACTGGTTGACAAGGAGTGGTGTCTTGGAAGCGGGCACACTGCGTTGCTCATGGGCAGCTTAGTTACTGGTGGTTCCAAATTTCCACTGGGCATATCTGTGGTAGGAAGCGGAATCGGTCTGTCCCAAAGACCGAAAGGTAAGATAAAAAGGCTTTATTTTTCAAGCCTGCAGAGGTCCAGTGTGCCAGTTGGTCAAGGGAAAGACAGTGAAGTCGCCACTCGTAAACTCTGCATCCTGACGGCCGTTAAACCGTCAAATGTGGAGAAGGAGAAGGTCAAGTTCTTCAAGTCCGAGTTCACCTACAACCCACAGTTTGAATATGCTAATCCTGCTTTGCCCAATGTGCTAGCAAGACACAGTATCGCCTCAGAGAAGTTTCTGCTACAGGTACAGTCATATTGCATTCAGCTGGTAATAAAGCTGTACTTTAACGATAGAAAGAAGTAGATCTTCTCATTATGTGTGTTTGTCTCTATTAAATCTGATTGCATAGTTTTAGCATTATTGGAATTTTGTTTTTATTATGTTCTAATGAACAAATGCGCAAATCCTTATCCATGTCTGTCCCTGTTAAGCTACATTGAATCAGAGTGTTTGGGAAGAATGGTTAAAGCTATGATTTCAAGGGACCTTGTACCTATCTCATGCAAGGAGAGGATTTGCACTCTGATTGCATTTATAAAGCATTTTTATATAGTATCTCAAAGAGCTTTACAAGCAATAAGTTCTTTTGAAATGTGATCACTGTTGCAATGAAGGGAACATGGCAGGTAATGTGTACATATCAAGGAGCTTGGTTTAACATAATCTGCAACAAATGCAGCACTTCCGCAGTACTGGGCTGGAGCGTCAATTTAGATGGTGTGCCCAAATATCTGGAGTGGGACTTGAACTCATGGTTTTCTGACCTTTTGTATTTTATATCTATTTTCAAAGTAGCAGACACAGAAAGCATCTCCACAATAATAGAGAAGCACAGGAGCAAAAGGGAGATGTGAACTTAAAACAACTTTATCAATAGGGAAAAATAAACTAATGGGACCTAAAGGCTGATGGATTGCTTCCTAGGAACATAAAGAAGTGGCTGCAGAGATAGTCGATGCATAGATTGTTAATTTCCAAAATTCCTTAAATTCTGGTGAGGATCCTGCAGATTGGAAAGTTACAAATGTAACTCCACTATTCAAAAAAGGGGACAAAGGAAATTAATTATATGCCAATTAATTTAACATTTGTCATTGGAAAAAAAGCTTGAATCCATTATAAAGGAGATAGTAACTGAATGTTTAACAAATAATACCAGCAGGATGGGTAAAGGGGAACCAATTGAAATACAAGAAAACAAACCTTGAATGGGAAGCACTTTCTCATGAAGATATTGATGAACAAGTGTTCTTCAGTTTTCACATTACTCAGCTAGACCACGTTCTATATTGAGAAAATGTGACTCTGCATTTTAGATTTCACACTGCCTGTTTGCATTTTTGGTTTGAATTAACAAGTTTTTTTCAATTTGCAGCTGGAATATCAAGCAATAACATGCATTTACATTCTTTCCTTTCATGTAGTAAAATATGCTAAGGCAATTCCAGTATTATCAAAATAAAGTCTGATATGGAGCCATGTAAGGAGATATTAGGATAGGTGACCCAAAGCTTGGCCACCTGCAGTATGGGAAACATGTGGGCAGCACATTGTGACAGCTGAACATGTGCAGCCTTTTAGAGAACAGAATGCTGAGAGGAGATTTGATAGAAGTGTTTGTAATCATGAGGGATAAAGGTAGAGTATAAAGTGAGGAACATTTCCCACTCACAGATGGATTGAGAACAGAGGACACCAAGATGAGGTAAATGGCAAAGCAAAATCAATGATGACAGGAGGAAAAATTTTTAATGCAGTGAGTAGTTAGGATCTGGAATGCACAGCCTGAGAGTTTGATATAGGCAGGTTCAATCATGGCTTTCAAAATCAAATTGATAAGTACTTGAAGAGAGTTAATTTCTAGGACTACAGTAAAAGGATAAGAGTGGGGCTAGCTGAGTAGCTCTTGCAAAGAGTTGGTATGGACACTGATGAACTCTTTTTGCACTGTAACCATTCTGTGACTGAGGTAGTGAAGGAATGAGTTGGAGAAATAACAACAATGAAACTAGACAATGAATGAATACTAATGACAATACAGTGAATCATGTACAGTATTATCCAAACTATTGTTGATTGTGTACCAAATTTGTTGAGAGTAAATATTTCATGAGGTGTTAGCAATTCCCATCTTGGACTTGATAGCCAAGGATGATGCATTCATAACAACAGCCAACAGATTGAGTATCAGACTGCAAACTCCTTCCAATAGATACCAATGGCAGACAGTAAGAATGGGAGAGATTGCTGGTGAGCTATGCTTGATGCAGTGTGTGCCTCCTCAAGCTATAAGACTCTGGCAATAGTTTAGAACCCTGTTGCAGGAAAATTAGCTATGGAAATAAATAAACATCTGCCATATGCACTACTAACTAAATGGGATGAGAAACATCAATAACTCGTGATTCCCAAGATTGAAAATAAGATTAACCTTTTCTCTGTCTAACAATCCCATTATTACAGGTGCTCTGTGACCTGTAACAAAAATATGGTCAGAAAATTCAAATAAATAATATTCCTGTTTTCCTAATCATCACTAGATGGTGCTATTGTTATTTCTAATAATATTCTCTCAAATTTCATAGAATAAAATCATTGAATCCCTACAGTAGAAGGAGACCATTTGGCCCATCAAGCCTGCATCGACGACAATCCCATCCGAGCTCTATCACTGTAACCCTCCACATATTTACCCTGCTAATCCCCCTTACACTAAAGGACAATTTATGTATGGCCAAACCATGTAACCTGCACCTCTTTGGACTGTGGGAGGAAACCGGAGCACTTGTAGGAAAATCTTGCAGACACAGGAGAACATGCACACGGACAGTGATCCGAGGCCAGAATTGAACTCGAGTCCCTGGCATTGTGAGGCAGCAGTGCTAACCACACTGCCACCGTGCCATCCAATTCTAATTGCCTCAGTGCTGTGGAAAAAAAACTGCAGGATTTTTAATTGAAACCAGGAGATTGAAAATTGTGAAGACAATATTCCAATATTGCAGCAATGTAATCACCAGAGCTATTTTCCCAAATGGGTGAATCTATATCAAAAATCAAAATTTGTTCAAAGTGCCAGCAAATTACAACCAAAAAAACCTTAAAAAGTACAAATCAAAGACATTCTTTTGCTATTATGTTTTTCTCCAGTGATAGGTTAGCTTGACCACTGTATTAAAAATGAAATTAAATAGCTGTCAGTCTAGAGAATCTGACAATTAAAGATACTTACTCAAATTGTCCTTGGAATTTAACTTGTCCTGTAGGCAGAGACGCATAGATTAAGCAGCTGAACAAGACCAAGGATGAGCTGGGTAGACAATGATGGAATTTTACACCACCTTCCCTCGCTGCTCTGTTGTGGAAGAGAGAGGATATGAATAAAATCTAGTAGGTTGGCAGGGGCTGCCATTCGCATTGCATTCCCACGTTGGCTGGTATTTTACCAGTGACAGGGAAGGTGGTGAGCAGCCTGCCTGTCCAGCAGGTCAATTGAGACCACCAAATGGACATGTAGAGGCCTCCTCCCACCACTGCAACAACCAGGTATACCCCAATGATCTGCTTGTGGGATTGGGAATGAGGGGATGCTCTCTCCAGCTCAGAGAGGCAGTGATCCACAAAAGAGCCCCCTCCCCCACTCTGCTCCCAGTGGCAGCACAAAAGCCCCCCTCCTATTTTGAACCCAGTGGCCCAGATGGAAAGATGCACCTCAGCTTTTGTGAATGACCCTCCCACTATCCCCCCTCCAACCTTGCCATAACTTGCCGGGGTGACTTAGGGTGATCCCTGATTTCCCCTCGCAAATCTTCCAGGTCTCCATTAATGCTTCTGGTGCAGAGCTCACAGCAGTTCCCAGAACTGGCTTCCACTTCTAGTGGCAATGCTGGGACTGAAGGATTACTGGCCCTGTCGTTGGCTGTACATTCTTGGAGGTAGGACATGCTGACTCAGAGTGACAGAAGCCACAAATTGAGGTATTCAGTTACCTCAGCCATGTTAAACAGAGACCTCCAGATTGGCAGAAGTGCGTTCACTTCTTTCCAGCTGCGGATTAGGGCTGCTGCCTCCAAACTAAATCCAAACTACTGTTACAAAGAGGGATGCAGGTGATTAAAGGGAAGACTGGCTAGTCCTCATCTGCCAGTGGTGGCGAGAATTAGTTCAATCTCATCAGCGTTGTTAAGCTGGTAATCGCAAATTTATTAATATTTTCCTATTTATCATTTCCTTAACCTGTGGCCTTACAGGATTGAACAACTCTACCATCACTATTCTGCTCAGACTATGAACACCACAATATCAGATCATCCTCATAATTTTCATCCACATTCAATTATTTCAATTAATTAAAACCATGTCTATTTTATGCAGACAGCTAAAAAGACAGTCTGGTCAATATGTGATATCAACACTATGGTGTTAGTTCTGGCTTCTGGTAATCTTGAACAAAGGCTCAATAGCTGCCATCCCGGGCATGAATAGCGCAAGCATTAGAATGGATCCGAGACTGCTTTAGCTGCAGCATTTTCATTGTTTCAAACTGCAGCAAGTCTGTCAACCTCTTAAAAAGCTTAAGTCTTAAATACTACTTGTTCTCATTGTGATAGGTGTTACAGAAATAGTATTTTGACAGCTTCGCAATGATCGTATAAAATTTTGGTTCTCAAAACCTCCTCTTTTTGAATAAAACTCAACCCCGACTCACAAATAGTTTTTGGAGATGGGCAGTGCCAGCAGAGTAGGGCTGTACTAATTATTTAAGATACTGTGGTTGCCTTGACAACTGAATGGTTTAAGATTCAACTATATAGTGTGTGACTTGACTTGTGCACAGGCCAAACCAGATGGGACTGGTAGGCTTGCTTTGCCTGAAGGACATGTCAAATTACTACCCAACGATTTTATGGTATTTTGCCTCTGCTAGCACCAGTTCACAAATGACCAGAATTTGGTTTTGTTATTTGGATGCTGGGATTTAAAATAATGATCACTACTTGTTTGCTAATCCCGTGGTTTAACCACAATACTATTACCTCCTGTCTATGTTATCTAATGAGAAGTTATTACCTAAATATAGCATTTTTTCATATCCATCACCAATCTGTATGAGTCCTGTTTGCTTAGGGTTCACAACACAATGAGATGGAGCCAAAATGGAATCCAGAAAGTTTGTTATAGGAAAGGTTTGCTTACTCATCATCCCTCCCACTCCCCATTCCGTCATTCTTGCACTGTCTTACTGGTCCCCATGAATAAATATTAAAATTCTTGATGTCTATACAATCTTCTGTGTTTCGCCCCATCTTTTTTCTGAAATCTCCATTGGCCCTGTGTCCCATCTCCATTTGTCAGACTCCTATTTGTTGATCAATCCTTTCCTGAACATTGGCAAACTAACTATTCTTTGGAATTTTCTCTCTATTTTCTCCTCTCTCCACATTAAAGAAAACTCAAGACACATTTCTGACTGAACTTTTGCTCATCTCACCTAACGTTAACTGTCTTGACTCCTTGTCTATTTTTTATAGAAAAATTTGGCGTACTCCTTTATGTTAAAGGTGCTGTATCACTATAAATTGCTCCTGTGGTATGGTGCTGAGAGGAAGAGAATATCATTCAGAACTCTTAAAATAATGACCTGTCTTTTTGAAAATTGCTGGAATTTTGCCTTACATTTGAGTTTATTTAGCTTCTCTGAACAGTCAGATTCCCCCTTCCCTTTCAGTGGATAGTTTGAAAGGAAAGACCAACCCTACACGACATTTCTGTAGTGTTCCCTGTAAGTGGCGCATAGCCTCACAGGCTCCTCACAAACTGTCTCACTTACAACATCATGCTAAAGAGTTAAAAGATATGAGCTGAAATGAACAGGCCAACATGGTGCAAAAGATTAGAAAGAACATTACTGACATCCCCATTCTCCTCTGATCATTCTAAACATACCATCAAGTTTTGGAATTGAATTAAGTTCGAGTCTAGATTCCTACTCCATCTGAATGAATTTGGATGGTTTGGGGTGAAGAATGGATGGGTAACTTGCTAAGATATTTCCTGCCATCAGCAATAACTGTTGAGTTAGTTGTTGGAGGTATATTTAATAATGACTGCAGTCTATAAATTGCATTGTAACTTGCATCAAAAAATTAAAGTATAGACTAAATAATTTAGTGGAAAGCATGTAAACTTCTTCCCTGCTACCAAGAGACTTTTAAATGAATTTATTTTGCATTAAGTTAATCTTTCTTTATATCCTAGCTATGATTGTAACACTACATTCTGTACTCACTCATTTCTTTCTCTTTGAAAAGTATAATCTGTCTGTATAGCACGCAAGAAACAATACTTTTTACTTATGCTGATACATATGACAATAATAAATCAAGTCAATTCAAAAAATCAAATCAAAAGTAAACATGTAACTTTCATGTAACACCAGAAATTGACAAATTTGGCAAGTAACCGAGAAATGGACAGTATATTGAGGGAAGGACAATGTCAAATTAAAATTACATTAAGATTATAATATAAACAGTGCACCATTTTGATATGCTGGCACTGAAGGATATTTAATCATTGAAGTACATCATTGAGAATGGTGTTATGATCTCAAGTGAGACCATTAACTGAATAAAAATGAACTCCCATGTATTAATTGAAAGAATTATACTACAAAGTTTTACATTTGAAACAAAAATCATTTGTGCAAGATTTAAACAAAGCAATTACTACTAACTTGACACTATATATTTCACATTCACTTGCTCCTTCTACTTGAGAATTTGAATGGGATGTTCCTTTTTCTACTTTTGTTTCCACACAAGAGTTCCCCTATAGATTACAGGATCTTGAGGGTTTCTTCACTTCTACTGAAACCAAACCATGGTGTGCCACAGCTCTCGTGAATTAATTCTCCTCAATTTTCCTGTTATTCTCCAAGGTGTGAGATATCTTCAGGATCCATTGTTTGTCTTCTTCATCCACTTCATTGCCCTTCTGCCTGCCATTGTGAGCCTTTGCCCACCCCACTCCTTGCATACCCTCCATTCACATGTCCCGAGTGTTTTCCTTCCTTCGCTCCACTTCTTGCACAACCCTCCTTCCACATTGCCCTCTCTTGTCTTCGGGGGATCATCCTATTCTTTCTCCACTGTCAGAGCTGCAGAATTTCTCCAGCATTTTCTACTTCCATTTCAGATTCCAGCATTTTGTCTTTCTTTACAAGACAAAAAAAAAATGTTCTTTCTGCTTCTAGGGGAAAGGTCCTGATGTGAACATAGGTAACTATTTGCAAGTGTAAGTGTGAACCTGACTGATTATTGGTTTTGAATTGACTTTATTATGACATGGTTTGAACCATCAACTTTATTTTAAAGTTTTTGATCTATGCTTTGCTTGTTTCCTAATTTGTTATGTATGAGAAAGCTTGAGTTAAAAATTTCTGAAACTGCACAAAATGATTTCTTTCTCATATTTCATTTTGCAGGCCAACAATTAGAAGACTGGTTTTGTTTTTCAGAAGGAGATGAAAACCAGTTTATTGCATATCTGGTTCCACTTCTACAAACGTACTTCAAATCATTTTCTTTTTCCAATAGGCAATCAAGATAATGAAAATGGCTCTGGAGAAGTATGGCAGCTATGAGAAGTTTGAACAAGTAACAGGGGGAAGTCTTCTCACCAAGAGTCGTATCTGGTTCTACGTGAAGAAGTACATGGAGAGAGAGGACTGCCTTGGTGATGTAAGCTGTAGTAGAAAGAGCAGTACCACACATTTATATAGTTGTGCATTGCTACTTTGTGTGACTGTTTTTGTTTCTACAGTTTAAAGACTATAAACTAAAAACAGTATTGTGGAAGGATAAACAGTCAAGTCTTGTGTCTGGATGACATCTGTAACAGAAATCTAGTATTACTGTAGCTACATTGTCAAATACGCTGATAAAAACTCTGTGCCACATTTATAACACATTAAATTAGAGCTAAAATAGAGGTCTATCATTTGTGTACTTCTGAAATGATCCATGGATATTGCAGCAGTGTGTGTAATGCTAACAGTTTTCAGTTATGTCAATTTTGCCAAAAGATCAACGATGTGAAATGATAACTTTGCTTTTCTCTCCTGAGAAGATGCCAGGCCTGCAGGTTATTTCCAGTATTTTTCTTTACCTTCAGTAATTACTTAGTTCTACATCTGTTTTAAACTAATAGACTAGGCTAAACTTTCATCAGTCTGATTATGTCTTCACCTGAGATACACATTCAGCAATTTCAAGAAAAACTGGGGGGGCTAGAATTGGGAAGGAATCACTCACCAGAATATGAACCATATCTGATATTTCTTTTTGGTTCCCTACTCCTGGGTTGTAGATATTAGCAGTATCAGCAGCTGCCAACATTAGCCCTCGGAACATATGACCTTGAACCCTCTGGTAAATATGTATTAATTTCTTACTAAAGGAAACCTAGTTGCTCCAGTTTCCAGAATTTCAGCAGCGGGTGGTTCCATGACATTGTTCCCACTGGCCAGAATGGATTGAACTTGCACCCAATTCCACCTTTGGAGCTTCATTCATTAAGCACGAGTGGATATCTCTCCAAATCCCCCACAGGTTGATGTGGCAGGTTGCCTCCATTGACTGGGTCTCCCCTCCTCATCCTCTTGCTTATGCGCAGACGTACCTTGGCCATATCCTGCACCTCCTTCTAGATCAGTAGCCCGTTTTACTGGTTCTCTTACACTGTCTCATACCCCTCCCAAACTGAAGTGATCGTATTTTTGTTTTTGCACATGTTCTCGGACCTCAACATACTGCTGCTAGATCTGCACTTCAGAACTAAGATTTGCGTGCCTCCAGTTTACCTGGAGTTTCAGGATGTGCAGGTAGAACGAACCCTTTTTTCTCCAGCCTTCCCCAGTAATAGTGAATCCCATCATCGTTGTGATGAACATTCTGATCCTTTTCCCAAGCCCTTTACCCATGTTCCTCATGGACCTCTACTCACCCCATTTGGAGGATGTGTGCATAATGACATGCAGAGGAAACCCTCCCTCTCCAGTGACCCCCAGACACCCACCACCCCTGCCATTCTGGAGTCTGTCTGCAACCCTTTCCAGTAAACAATATGATACCCCTTTGATTGTTAGCTTTACATGTACCATTGTTAGGGTGCAAGATTGTTCATCAATCTCCTTCACCTTCTTGTCCCTGTACCTTCCCTTGCTGTTCCCACCTCTCCTTTGCACAGCCTTTCCTCCCCATTTCCTCCCTTGTGCTCATCAACCCTACTCTCTTCTCTTACCTCACCCCAGTTCAACTTCAGTTGATCAAAGAGAATGCATGAGCTCTGTAGCACTGTGCTGTATATACAGACAATAATGCCAGGCATCGGGACAGAAGACCCCTATAGATCATAACACCCAGTGCAGCACTAGTTTAAGTCAGTCCAAACAATGGACCCTGTGAGTCTCACAGTACAGATGGAGAATTTAGCATGGCCAATGCACCTAACCAGCACATCTTTCAGACTGTGAGAGGAGAGCATCCAGAGGAAACCCACACATGCAAAGGGAGAACATACAGACTCCTAAATTGGGAATTGAACCTGGGTCCAGGGTGCTGTGAGGCACCAATGCTAATCATTGTGAGACCACATGGTGGATAAGTTATGTCATGGGCAAACTGAAGTCTTCCTTATGCATGCCATTCTTTTTTAAATGGGTTTGAGGCTGATATAATTTCCCGCTGGTATGGTGTAAGATTGGAAGGCATGGCGAGATTCCAGCAAGCAGCTGTTTTAACGAATGTTCATGAGATGCAAATGAATACAAATGGTGTTCACACCACTAGCGGCAGGCAAACTGATTTGCTGTTAACCCACCACTGGGAGAATTGCAGTGGGTTTTGACACTGATGGGTTTCTGATTTTCTGGCTCCTGCTATGACCTGCCACCAAGTCCACTACAGACAGGATGGGAGAAGCCTGCCTTAGGATTTTAAGGGTGTTTTTCATCTGTTGGTGCTGTTTCATTAAATTTAGGTGAAGGATTTCCATGTATTTTTACAATTAGTATTTTCTGTTAAGTTACTGCAGGCTGTCACTGTTCTGTAAATCTTCAAAGTACATTTCATTTTTTTTAACTTTGCAGATTGCAGTCCATTTAACAGACGATCTGCTTTCTCGTGCCTCTATGACGATAGTGAATGGACGTCCGACTCTGACCATCAATGTTTCTACTGCTCGAGAGTACTGGCTAGAGGGGATGCTGAGACATGAAATAGGTGTGAGAATCCATATTAATATTTCATAGCTGAGCCTCAGAAAATAGAAGAGACAGTGCTGAAATCAATAGGGCAACAACTAACCTATTTGCTAATCAGAGCACTTGTTCCTATTTTAAAATCAATGTCCATTCAACAGGTAAGGAGTTAGTATGTAACCAATAATACTCAACAAAATCCTTAAATATATTCCCCTCTCAGTTTCGCCATGATGTTTATTTATAGACATATCTAGAATGTTGTGGTTAAGTAATTTGTACTGTACTTGGAAGGACCTCGTAGACTGGAATCATCCAATACATCAAGCAGTCATTATTTAGTCAAGTACAGTGGCCATTTTGTCCCATGATCTGCAGCTTGAATCCACTACTGTTAAGCCCAGAGCCAACAATGCAATCAACTGAGTCAAGCCTCCATATCCCTGGATACTTCTATTCCAGATTGACTGACCCAAATGGGGTGAATGTGTATACTGGAGTACAATACGATGATTCCACCTTCTTTCCAGTTAAAACAATTCTGTACATTAATGATTCTATTCACTGTATCTGGTTATAACACCCAAATAGTCATCTTTCATGTAAGAATATGAAGAATGTGTGTTACTGGCTTTTGAACTGTGGGTGGGTTGATGGGCCACCAATCCAAAGCCATCTCATCTGATGCATGCAGACACATTTTTTTACCAATTGTGTCACTGGATAATGATCAGCAACAGGAGTCTTTCACTGTTATCTTTCAGCTCTTCAGCACAGAGATATGGAGGCTTGACTCAGTTGGTTGCATTGCTGGCTCTGGGCTTAACAGTAGTAGATTCAAGCTGCAGATCAAAGTTTGATTCTCCAATACAATATTTTGAATGTTGCATTGTTGGTGGTTTGAATCAGATGTTAAATCAAGCCCTTTTGCTTATTTAGTGAGATCCTTTCACACTAGTTGTAGAAAACTGAAGTTAGCATTGGTGTTTTTGAGCAGATTCGATTATTCATCTCTTTGCTGTTCATGGGACAAAATGGCCACTGTACTTGATTAAATAATGACTGCTTTAATGTGAGTATGCTTTGGGACATTTAAGAAGAGCTTAGGTGCTATATAAATGCAATTTTAAGTCCTTCAACAAATGTCCTGTCAAAGAGTATCTTTGGAAAGGAAGGAAAATTGAATGAGACTAAACAGACATTTTCACATCTTCCTGTGTCTAACCACAGGGGCCACTGCCAAAGATCTTCTTCCACTCACAGTAGTAAGTGGAAGTCCAGGTATACTTTATGTTAAAGGCGGCATGTTTAAATAAATAAAATCCAATGCTAGGGAAAAAACCCACAATCATTTAATTAAATCTGAAATATTAACTGCTTTTACACTTGAAGGGAAGCAAATTTCATGTTGTTTCATTTGGGTGGATTGATAAAATATGTCTGTCTTGATTGAGAATTTTCTTTATAGCGAGTCTTGTGTCATTAATACTGACTTCCTTGTGTAGGTACCCATTACCTTCGAGGTTTAAACAACAATCTACAGCCCTGGTGTAACTGGAATGGTCGTAAAAAATATGGGCTTAAACCAATCAACCCAACAGAAGAGGGACTGGCCAGCATCCACAGTGTGCTGTTCCACAAGGACCCTTTCCTCTGGAGAGCAGCCCTGCTCTATTACACAGTTTACCAGGCCAGCCACATGTCCTTTAGGGAACTCTTCCAGGATATTGGGAAATTTGTGGAAAATCCAAACACTCGGTGGGATTACTGTGTGCGAGCCAAACGTGGTCAGATCGACACATCCCAACCAGGTAGCAACTTGTTTTAGTTCAATATATGATTTAGCGAATATAAGTGTAGAGTAGGATCTTAAAATTTTTGTTGCTGGAACTTTGAATGATTGTGATCATGTTACTCTGCTGCATCTTCCTTTTTTCAGAAAGTCCAAAGATGATTTTAATGCAGATAATTATATAGAAATTATAGCACAGAAACAGGTCATTAGTCTCAACTGGTCTATGTGGGTATTTACTCCTCACTTGAGCTCATTTCTTCAATTTCTATCAGTATATTCTTCTAATCCTTTCTCCCTCATGTATTTATCTAGCTTCCCCTTATGTTTACTATAAATAATGAAGATTATCTTAAACAACATGACTTTTCCATTGAGTAACTGAACCATACAAATTTGATCCCTGGTCGGCTGAAATTTGTTGGTCTCCAGTGGCAACAGTAATATTGAGAGAATTGTTCTCCATTACTGTAATAACTTGGAAAGAGTGGTGACCACCAAGTGGAATAACTAAAGAATGACATTAACAGGAATAACTATATACAGAGAGTGAGAAAGATGTGACTGATTACTTTGACTCCAGTCTGTAGAGGGGAGAGCCCACAGCCACAGGATTTGCACTTCAGCCTGATTGACCGAATGGGTCAAATGACCCTCCATGCCCTTGGTATTGTATGAAGTAGAGTCATAGAAACCATAAATGCAGTAGGAGGCCATTTGGCCCATCGAGCCTGCACTGACCACAATCTAGCCCAGGTCCTATCCCCGTAATTCCACATATTTATCCCGCTAATCTCTTTAATCTACACTAAGGGCTAACTTAGCATAGTCAATGCACCTAACCTGCACATCTTTGGACTGTGGGAAGAAACTGAAGCACCTGGAGGAAACCAATGCAGACACAGGGAGAACGTGCAAACTCTACATAGACAGTAACCCAAACTGGGAAAAGAACCCAGGTCCATGGAGCTGTGAGGCAGCAGTGTTAACCAGTGTGTCACCGTACTGCCCCAAAGTTCAAGGCAAAATACTGAATAAGCATCTAGATCATTTGAGAAGGAGGGAGACACAGAGAACCAGTGGGCCAGTCCACTCCAAGTATGTCCACCAGAGATGATGTTGCACTTGAAAGCAGTAGCATATAACGGCAATTTAGTTCTTTCTTACAACTGTTCATGTTTTCTTTGTCTATCACCTTGATTATATCTTTATCACTTTTCGCCTCTCTTTCTTGTATATCTGTGCTTATCTTTGTTCTCCTATGTCTAAACTTTCCTCTGCCTTAACATTTCGAACTCTGTGTCTGAGCTTTGTTTACTTGACTATGAACAATGGGTGGAACCTTCCTGTGTGTGCCTGGAAGGTTCCTTTCACCAGATTCCTGTTTATCAAATGCTGCTGTAAACCCAGTCAAGATGACATTAACATTGGTGGAGTGGGAAATCCTAAGGTGGGGGGGGATAATAAAGCAGGGAAACCCGCTAAGTATATAAAATATAAGTATATAAAATATACGTAATGGAGTTCCAGGCCTGTCACAGCGAGAACCCCATCACATTATTGGCAAGTAAGTGGGGACAATCAGAATGGAAAATCACAGTGGTGTAAAAGCTGTTTGGGGACGCCTGTTGGTATTCCCATGTGCCAAAAACAGGAATGGAAAAATTACCTCCCACCAGTCTTCATTCTATCTCATGTGTGTAGTTCTCTTTTGTAATTTTGTGTGTGAATTGGCTACACAATTTTGCCACATTACAACAGTGGTTACTTTTTAGAAGTATTTAATAGTTGTAGAGTGATTTAGAAAAGCCTGCGGTGATGAAAAATGCTTTTTCATTTATCTGTGAAACCTCCTTTCAGAAGAAATGTCTCCGTGATTGAAACTTTTCTCTTATTCTGTGCCTTACCTCATTCTTTATCTTTGTCTTTTGTCTCAACTGCAGTTTCCATTTTCCTTCATCCTTGTTTTTCCAGACGCACTTTTGCCCTACATCCCTTCCATCCTTTTCCATCCCTATCTTCCAATCCATCTCCCCCATTCTTCCCCCGCTCCCACTCTTACCCCTTTCCTACTCTTCCCTCTCCCATTTACCTTCCCACATTTTTTTGCCCCCCGTTCTCCTTTCCATCCCTTCTTATTTCCTTCCTTCTCTCTCTTTCCTTCCTCCCTTTCACCGAACTCAACTATCTTGTTTCTTTATCCTTCTTCCTCCCAGATTGATGTAGGAATACCACACAAAAATTATTACTAAGGATAGAAAAATTACTTAGCAAATATTTCTGATTTGTCTTATTTAGGCTGTTTTAGCAAAGACCAAGTCTATCTGGATGGCATCCTTAAAATTCTGAGACACAGGGATAACATTGACTTCCAGCTTTTAACAGCATTGGGGAAGGTACAGTTGACAGCCTGATTTTCCATTTTGTGCTTTTCATATCAGCAGTAATAATACTGCAAATTCTCAGTTGTTATATATGTAAATAAACTGTTAATTGGTCAAATAATTAATGCAATCTTGCTGTGGTGAGGCCATCGTGGACTCTGTCTTAGATGTCCATCGTGCTTTGTCCTCTTAATTTCGCCTTTACTAAGCTTAAATTCACAAAATAGCAGTGAGTTCTGGAACATAAAACAGGACAGTAAAATTAACAAATTTCAAATCCATCTTCATTGGATTGGATGTAAGTTGCCTTGTTTAGAACTGAAGGACAGTATAGTTTAATTTTGGCCTTCAAAAGAAAACTTTATTAAAGACATGATCATCACTAATGACAATTTCAGATTTTATTTAGACATTTGGAGGATCAGAGCAGGGCAAGAGTCCAACAATAGAAATGTCTGTTGACCTCGGGCGGAAATTTTCAGTCTCTCCTGAGTGAGCCTGTAAAATCCCACCCTTGATGTTCATGCAGCTGTATTTTTGTTCATTCTTGATGACTGTGCTGTGGAAAACCATACACAAGGAGCATTATCCAAAATAATCATCTGTTAAATTTCTAAACATCAAATTTAAGTTAGCATTTCTGTGCAATGTTGAATTTACAACTAAGTATGTAAATTGACAAGCTTATTAATTTGCAGCAGATTAGGCTTTCTGAATAGCTTACTGTGAGTACCTTCAATAAAATCAGTTTGATCAAACCCAATCCAGTCCTTTTGGGTTACAGAGCCATACGTAAAGCTGTACCTAATTGGCATTCTCATTTGAAGAGGCCCCCACATAACAGAATCAAGAAATTGTACCCTGGTCAGTCAAAGTTGTTTCAAATTGTGCCTGAGGCACATTGGTAAGAGCAGAAGGAATAGTATTCTGTGCATCTGACCTGGAATTAATTCATTCTGCTTCTTGATGCCCAGTGTGGAAAGTCATCATTCCTCAAATTCACCAGAGAACAAATATGGGTTACATTGTTGTATTGAGCAATACTAGAATACTGAGTAAATAAATATTTGACCCAATATTTTTTAGGAAATGTATCAAAGAACACAAATTGTACCCATGTTTATTTTCATTTTAAATCTGCAAATTGGGCATAATGAGCCTGAATGAAATTGTAGTGTCAGATTCATAAATATATAGGATGAGAAGGTTTTTCAGGCCATCAGCTTCGTTCCTTCCAAACAGTGTGCACTCTTTGGATTTTATCCAATGCATTTATCTTCAATCCGAAACACTGCCAGCCAGCAGGTCAGTCCCATAAATGAGACCTCTATAGTAGCCCCCTCCTGTCCCCATCCTGACCCCATCCCCATCCACCCAGTAACCAATTTACAGAATTTCCACAGTACCATTTAACCCATCAAGTCTGCATTGATTCTCTGACAGAGTAAGTTAACCAGGCCCTCTCCTCCATCCTTTCCCTGTAACCCCATACATTTGCCATCTAACCTACAGATCTTGGGAGCAATTTAGCATGGCTTCTCCACCTAACCTGCATATCTTTGGACTATGGGAGGAAACCTCAAATATCTATTCACTTCTCATTTAAATTTTTCCACACTATCTGCCTGTGCTGTCTCTATGGATAGACCTGGTCCATATGCTTATTAACTTCTTCATTAAGTAGTTAAGTTCAAGCTATGTTGAGACTTTCCTTTCTTAAAGTTTGAGCCTGCATTCACAACTTCAAAGCTTGTAGCAATCTGCCATGGAAATATTGAGGGGCATTCATAAGATTTAAGAAAAGAAAAAAAATCTGGAATTATAAGTCTAATAATGATTACAAAACCATTGCCGATTGTCTTAAAAACTTATCTGATTCATTAATGTCCTTTCTGGAAGGAAATCTGTCATCCTCACCAGGTCTGGCCTACGTGTGATTCCAGACCCAAAACAATGTGGTTGGCTCTGAAATGCCTTGACAACCACTCAGATCAAAGGCAATTAGGATTGGGGAACAAATGCTGCCTTTGACTATGACCCCTACATCCCATGAAAGAATGAAAGAGAGTTTTCTGGGTCAAATGAAAACAAGAAGATGAGGAGGACATTCTCAAGGAGAAATTTGAAAAAAGGGATGAAAATTTTAAAATCAAATTGATGCAGTTCAGTGAGGACAGGGGCGATGGATGAAGGAGACAAGGGCAGAGGCAGCTGATTTTTGGATGTTTTTTAGGGGTAGTATATGAAAGGTTAGCCAGGAGAGGCTTGGAATAGTCAAATCTAGAAGTAAAAAAGGGTGATGGATGTTTAAAAAACTGAAAGTTGTAGTTCTTGCTGATGGTGCAGAAGCGTAGTGGAAAGTTCATCTCCAGGTCAGATCTGAGGCCAAGACTGCAACAGGCTTGTTGAGCCTCAAACAAAGAAATGGAATCATAGCTTGGAACAGATTTTGTAATGAGGACTGAAGGCAGTGGTTTTTTTCAGTATTTAATTGGGCAGAATTTCTACTCATTCATTGCTGATAAGCAGTCTGGTAATTTAGTGATGTTGGAAGTGACAGTGAAGTAGAGCTGGGTGACAACAACCTGAAGACTAGAGGGCATGCTCAAGGACCTCTTCTGCCATTGCGTGTATTAATGGTGCTTTGCTCATTGGCAGAGGGACTGAGGAACTGCTGCCTACACACAGAATACTCTGAGGGGCAGAAGACAGCTGCTTTTCCTGCCTTGCAAAATACACTTTTACTCCCGGCTGCCTTGAGAAAATAAACACTTGGTGGTGACTCCAGGCCCCTCTCACCTTGCCAATGTTATAGACTGACCTCATGGTTAAGATGCATAACTGGTCTACTGGCCATTCATGAAGGTTGCTGATCTCTTGGTGGAGGTAGCCATGTGTGTATCCATCAGAGACATGAGGCCCGATTTAAACAGGTGGGAAAACGTGGTAAAGTCAGATGTGAGGCCATTAAGGCGATCCACATCCCCATCTGCGCAGATGACTGCTTTACTGAGACCCGGGAATGGCCGTGATCCGATTTGCATCCAAAGCGGGTGCAATGGCGATTTAAATGCAATGGCATGCATTTCAATTGAATTAATGAACTGCCTGCCAAACTTTATCAGCATTTCCCCCTTTACCATCGCATTCCGGAATCGCACTGAAATGGACATGCTGAATAAAAGTCTGGTTCGGGCACTCCAGTTGCTAAAGAGGCGAGCTCAGAGGTTCCAATAGCTCTCTGACTCAGATCAGTGATTGGGTGGGTGGGGGAGGGGGGGGGGGGGGGGGGGGGGGAAGGCGGGTCAGATCATTCTCTGGTGAGGGGAAGAAGGGCCCAATCATTGTCTGGTTTGTGGGGTGGGGGGTGGTAGAGGACAGTAGATGTACCTTGCTGGGGGGTGGAGGTGAAACCTGATCATTGTCTAAAGAAGAGGGGTGCGAAGCCAGATCATTCTCTGGGGGCAGGAGGAAGCAAAATCGTTTTCTGAGGGGTGGGGGTGTTGCAATAAGGCCACATCATTCTCTGGGTGGGGTATAGTGGGGAGAGTGAGGCCAAATGGATCTCTGGCTGGGGATGGGGGCAGGCAGAGGGATCTGCTGCCACTCTGTGGGCGATCGGTGTGGGGGAAGAGAGCAGGAGGTTGCAATCGGTCCGGGTAGCGGGAGTGGGTGAATAAGAGGAATAGTGATGTCTGTGGGAGCCATCGCTCCCGTTTTTTTCTCCCGGGCCGCTTTCTGTGGCCCGGAAGCGATCTGACTTGGGCACACTTTTTTAAATGTTTTCCTCATTGTGCAATTCCTCATTTCAGAACTCCGATTGTTTTGGGCGAACTTAGCTCCGTCCACAGTGCAGTTCAGACCCGCGATTTCTTTTCGGGCTGAGTGCGTGTGGGTATGCCTGAGAGCAAATTTCCGAGCCAGATCTGAATTGCAATCAGATTCAGCATTTAGAATGAAAATGGTAAAATCAGGCCCATGATAGCACCTGTGGCATGGATGAGTTCTTCCATCCTTCGCACAGGGGGTATGCATAGCTTCTGAAAGCAGGACCCAGATGTTCCCTCACCTCTTGCTATACTTAAGATTGCAGTTGATGAAGCCAGATCACAGATTGAAATCCATTTCAGTTGCTTGCAATCTTTTTGTTTGTATGGCAGAAATAAGGAGGGAAAGCTGAACTTAAAAGCACAGAACTCCAGTAATTTTTTAAAAAAATTTAAGTATTGTTTATTAAAAGAAAAGCTGACTTAAACACACTAGAAAAAAATACAGTTAGAAAACATCAGAAAACATCTTACAAAACAACCTTCAAAAACAAGTACCAACACACTGATTAACTCTTAATTGAAAAATCCAGGAAGTGTGACTCAGACCAATAAATAGCCTTTCACTGCGAACAAAAGTACAGTCTACAACTTCCAGAACAGAACTGATGTGCTTTCCAAAGGCAGATTCAAACAAAGCTGCTTCAAAGGACAAAATATTCTCCTGAATTTCGAGTGAAATGCATTCATCACAAAGGAGCTGGTCTTTAGTGAAACATAATTTTTCTCCCTTTTGATCTTTGTTCTCCATTGTCTTCATAAATCCCTTTGAACTCAGGTTCCCCAAATATTAAAATGTTTCATGTTCCTATGTTACCTGTATTATGGACCAATAACATTTAAAATGTCTGCCCTGTTTATTCATGAATCTCCTGTAGGATGCAAATGTTCCTTGCTACATTTGAACCTCTTTTGCAATGCCATAGCTACATATCAATTTCAACAGGTAACCCCCAAAAGTAAACTTTAAATCTAACATTTAGTTATAACTTAAAACTCACCACAAGGCCTTACTACTAATGCAAAGGGAACAGCCTTACTCGCTCACCCCTCTGATTCAGACAATCTGACTCCAAAACCCTTTCCTTGTTTAACTCTGGACACACATACAGATTGCTTTCCTTATCTACACAGAATATATACATAACACAAAAGATAGAAAGATATACACATCATAACATTATAGCTACAGGAGGCACCATATTCCTGATGATTCCTCCAGCACATCCATGGTTGAGAAATTTCTATTGTTAGGTGGATTTCTGACATTCAGAGTTTGGGAATTGTATTTAGAAGCCAAATTTGAGAGAAATCACCAAAGGAACTATGGATAAATAGTATCCTGCACTCTTCACTTTAACTATTTTGAATGATCACCAGTGAATCACCTTGTCAGAAAAAATATCCAGACTTTTTGCCTTTGGTCACTAATTATCAGCTCTGTTTTGGAGCTCAGCATGGACCTAGCCTTCCAGCATTCTCCAGTGATCAGTGGCCTTGGTTGTCACGGTCCCCATCAGGGTGAAGATGTGGTTAAATAAATTAGTAATTGAAACATGAGTGGGAATTTTCTGGCTCCTCCCACTGACAGGACCTTCTGGTCCTGCTGAAGTCAATGGGCATTTGATTGACTTGCTGCATTTGCCAACAGGAAACTTAGCGCGGCAGGGCCGGAAAGTTTTGACTCTGGTGAACAGAGGGACAAAGATGGTTGGAATTATGTAAGTGTATTGGTAAGTGAATTTGGGGATTGTATTTTCCAGGGACATGTAGAGAAGGAAGTAGGCTTGAAATTTGGGGGGGTTGTAGATGCCAAGTGAAAAAGAAAGGATCAGAGATAATCTTATCTATGACTAATATGTTGGGAGTAATGAAATCATTTGAGATGTCAAAATCTAGAAGATGGTCATGAATATTGATTGGGGAGTTTAACTGAAGGAAAGGTTAAGGAGAATAAAGGGAAAGTGAGGTCAGGAGAGACAGCACAGTTGAAATCACCAAAGATAAGAACTTGCTCAGTGTGGAGGCTGGGGAAGGAAAGCAGTGAAGTGTAGGACATTTGGCATTCTATTCCAATTGTCTTGTAATAAGCTGCCATCTCTTAAAGAGAGACTCTCAGTGAATCTCCTATCAGGACAATCATTTATTTCTTTGTATTTAATTAGGTCTGCATTGGACTAGATTGAAAAACTGACACCAGTTTGTGATTGGCAATATAACACTGAACCATATCCTGGAGCATTCATTTGAAATGACCTCCATCACTCCAGGAGAAAAGAAGTGTATTACTATTACCAATATTAAAAAGTGAATTGTGTTTTCATTCTCTCTTCGCTGCAGGTATCTTATGAAGATGTGGACCGGCTAAAGGTTATTGCCATATTGCAAAATGCACAAATACCTCACTTCATGCGAGATCAGGGTCGGTATCTGGAGCAACTGGACAAGATCATGGAAGTGAATGGGTTGATAGACTGCGAACTCCAGGTTTTGGTTTGAAAGGAATTGTAACCTCTGTAGATTGACCCAGTTACTAAGATTTCTAAGCTATTGCTATATCTATATGAAGCAGAAATACTATTATCATTCAGAGTTGGAAACATGTTTAACAGGCAATTTGTATTTGGTTCTATCCAGTATTTGTAGTTAATAAATCACCCAAAGACAGCAAGTAATTTCTAACTGAGGGTTGAAGTATTGAATATAGATTACGTAAATATATTTTATTATGTTTATGGTATTGAGATGAAAACTGAATACTTTTTGTTTAAAAAAAGAAAAAAAAGAAAAAAAAATGGAGAGTAAGGAATTGCCTGGAAAACATTTATTGGTGCAGCTAAGAATGTAAGAGTAAAATGCAATGAATAAAGAATTCCAACAGGAATGACAGACCAAAATAATAATCAGAGCTGTGGTCATCAGCATAGATAACATTTGCCTGAATGTTTTGTAGCATTACTTAACATGTATAACATTTCACCTCTGGCTGTGATGATGGATGCGCCAACTTACCTCTAGAAGGAGGTTGTGTTGAACTGGCTTATGCTAATTATGAACATCAGCATTACACAGAATTTCTGCTCAAGAAATTAATGAAGAAAGTTCACAACAAAAATGTTACACGTTAAAGTTGTCACATTAACAATAATCTCTGTGTATTCATGTCATGAACATTGTTTAATCATGTAAAGCTCTGGAATTGTTAAAGATGTAATTGTGTCAATTTCCTCCTCTTGTTCTCCAAATTGATGTCTCTTTTCTGACCTACAGATAGACTGCTATTTGGGACATTGAAAAAGAAAGTTGCCTTCCATATCTAGCCATTATGGAGAATGTACAGCACAAAGACCATTTGGCTCAACTGATCCAAGTCTGTCTTTATGCTCCAGACAAGCTATCTCTCAACCTTCCTCTCTCAGCCCTATTGGCATATTCTTCTACATCTTTCCATGTATACTTATCCAGCTTGCCCCTCAATGCACTTATTGCCATTCATCTGAAGTACTCATTGTGGAAAGGAGATCTACATTCAACTGCTCGGAGAAAGAAGTTTCTCTAGCATTCCACGTTGGATTCATTAGTGTCTATTATAATTATGGCTCCCTAGAATCTTACACCAGAATCCTGGGGGAGTCCCAAATCAGCTTTTACACTGGTGGGATTTCTTGGATCAACTGTCCCCACTGTAACCCACCCCCTCCCCCCACATCAATGGCATAATAGGGATCCCAATTTTGAAAGGCAGGATCCCCATTTGAATGGATTTACAAATCATTATCAGGTCTTTATGCCTGAGAGCTCCCCGCATTGGTCTGTCAATTTATGCAAATGTGAATTATAACAAGCCTCCCATGATGTATATCTGGCGAGCAGAACCTGTGGGAGGCCCATAGGTGTGTACAACCCCAAGGGGGGAAGAGGATCAGGCCCAGACAATACTGGGAGTGAGGCTGGTGTTTGACAGGGTCCTTTTTTTAATTGGGGCACCGTTTCTCCAAACTTTTAAAAAACCTAAGTTGCTGGCATGGGGTCACGGTCCGGCCTGCAGGTGTGACGTCTTGGGACTTGCGCCATAACTGTTTTTTGCCTAAGTGGCCAGAAGTATGGTGGAGGAAACCATTTTTGGGTCTGGGATCTTCCATTCTGTTTTTCTTGCCCATTACACCACCCTGCAGAAAAATGAGAAAATTCCACTCATTCTCTCTACAACTAAAGGTTAATGGGTGGAAAATGTTCCTTTAAAGAAGCTGAACTGCACTAGATTGCCACTTTTTGGAAGCAGAAATGATGCATTTTGGCTGTTAGGAACTTACCACCTTTTATTTGGCAGTGGAGTATGGAAGGAGGAAAAATGGAAGAGAGGAAATTTGACATGAGAATTTTATGTAATGTCTGTGCTTGCCAAAAATTGAGAATAGAATTTCATACTCCAGTCTCATAATTTACACCAGAGCATAAATAGTCAGTGGGAAATTATCAAAGAGTTGAATTCCAGAAGTGAAGTGAGAGTGACTGCTCTTGACATCAAGGCAGCATTTGACCAAGTGTGTCATCAAGGAACCTGAGCACAACTGAAATCAAAAAGTATCAGGGATGTAACTTCCTTTGGTAGGAGTCATATCTGGCACAAAGGAAGATGGATGTGCTGTTCAGAGATCAACACTTCCAGTTTCAGCATATCAGTGCAACATTTCCTTTGGATAGTATCCTAGCCCCAACTATCTTCAGCTGTTTCATCAGTGAACTTACTTCCACCATAAGTGGTGATGTTCGCTGAAGATTACACAATGTTCAGCACCAATCACGATTCCTTAGCTATTCAATCAGTCCATGTCCAAATGCAACAAGTCCTGGACAACATTCAGACTTGAGCTGATAAATGAATAGTAACATAAAAATGCCAGGCAATGACCATCTCCAACAAGAGAGAATCTAACCATCTTCCTTTGACATTCAATGGCATCATCATCACAGAATCCCCCATAATCAATATCCTGGAAGTTATCATTGATCAGAAATTGACTAGCCATATAAATACTGTGGCTATAAGTCAGGTCAGAAGCTAGAATTCTGCAGAGAATAACTCACTTCCTGACTCTTCAAAGTCTGTCCACCATCTGCAAGGCATACATCAGGAGTGTAATGAAATGCTACCCACAGTGGCAGCAGTATGTACCATCTTACAAGATGTACTGCAAGACTCACCAAGACAGCACATGACTGCTACCATTCAGAAGGAAAAGGGCAGTAGATACATAGGTATACCATGACTTACAAGTTCTCCTCCAGGGCTGAGAAGAACAGTAAGTCTTTGAAAGGATGCAATTATTAACAGAAATTTGAATGCAAAACAAAATATGGATAAACTTAGCAATGATTCTGCTAAGAATACATTTGTGTGAGAAGTTAAGAGTCGTGTTCACCTAAAAAATTTGTAACAAAATCTTTTGTAGCTTGAGTAAAATGAGACTGATTCACTCTAGCCTTAAACTTACCCATATGTATCCGTTACAAAGGGTAATGTTGTTTTGAAAGAATTCTCAAAAGAACCATGAATCCCTATTATGTTTAACTGATAGGAAAATTGTGTGTAGAAAGAATGAATTGTCGGAGTTCTATTAATGACAAAGGCTTGACTTATGCTCAGTTTAGTACTCTCATCAAGCAAGGCTAGATAGATGTGTACTTAGCATTACAGAAATAAGGTTAGATTGAGAATCCAGGCCTTCTTTGAGTAGGTGATGAATAACTTGCATCTCTGGGATTGGCTGCATCCCTTGCCATATTGTGAGGGTAGCAAAACAAAAGAACTTTTATCCAGGATAGGCTGAGGCTATGAGCGTTGGAATGTTAGATGATTTTGGCTTATTTATGAAGGTGGGATCCACAATCTGCAGATTGGGCAGAGTCCACTATCCTGACTCGAAAATATCTCGCTATTCTTTCACTGTCGCACAGTCAAGGTCCAGGAACTCCCTTTCGAGCAGCATAATAGGTGTACCTATATCACAGAGATTGCAATGGTTCAAGAAGGCAATTCACCACTATCTTCCCGAGGGCACTTGGGATGGATAAGAGATACTGGCTTGGCCAGCGATGCTGACATCCCAGAAATGATTTTTTAAAAAAGGTAATGAAATTCTGTTTTCTGAACTGGGCTCTACCTTATTTAAGGAATAAATGAGTTCCAGTGCTATATTGCTTGTAAGTGGAATGTTGTGTGCTATCAAGTTTCTGATCTCTTTGCCTAGTCTGAATTATGGATACTACCCACATTAATAAGCCAAACACAGTACACATTCCAATGCTGAAAGCCCAGTCTTGCTATCCCGGGTAACGAGTTCTTTCATCTTGCTATCCTCACACTTGGCAGATGAAAGCCAGGGCTCTGGAGAGGAATGCAGCCAGTCCCAGAGATGCCAGTTATTCAACAATGCGTCGTAGGTCTGGATTCTTGTTCTAACCCTGTTTCTATAATGCTATCTGGATCTCTGTCCAGGGTTGCATGATGAGGGTATTAAACTGAGATGTAGGTCAAGCTTCTATCATCAAGGAAGCTCCTATGATTCATCATTTCTACACGCAGGAAGAATTCATGTTTTCCCTATCAGTTAACCACTGAAGCATTTTTTAAAGAATTCTTTTGAAATGACAATGCCTTCAATAATTGATACATATGGCTGAGTCTAAGGTTGAATTAAATCAGTCTCATTTTATTTAAGATACAATAGATTTTGTTAGTTTTTTTTAGGTAAGTCTGCCTCATACTTTCTCACACCAATGCATCTGTAGCAGAATCAATGAATAGATTTATCCGCGTTTTGTTTTTCCTTCAGATTTTCCTTAATAACTTTAATCATTTGAGATACTTATTTCTCTTCTCCCATCCCTGCTGAGCTTCTACCACATCCCATCTCTACTCCCCCCACCAACAACGACTGTGATTCCTGTGAATTGGGGGGAGTGGGGAGAATTATTTTCCTCAATCTTTTTGGCCACATTTACCTCCCCATACTCTTGCTTGACATTTATATAATTGTTTGGGTTAGCTGAACCTACTTTGATGGACAGATCTGCTTTGACTCTTGGGGAACACAAGTTATTGTCCACCTTTTCCACATTCCCCAGTTGTGTACTTTGAATATATATCTTTGTTATTTTTGTTTTGATCCACACTGAATGTAATCCTCATATCAATTCAAAAGTGATGTTGGCTCTAAATTCTGTAGTTTCTTAATGTTTTCTTAATGCTGAAGAACAGTTCATTTGTTTAATGTTAATTTTTTTCTACTCAGTGGTGAACAAGTTTCTCATTGCTGGAAAATGCTGCATTTAATTAGTTTGTTGGTTTTACAATGCCTTAGCACGTTTGTTGCACTAATTTCGATAATCACCTTTGTAAAATGGAGAACGCATAGTACTGTTTTTTTTAAATATTATCCTGATCTAGGTGAGGTTCTGGCCGCATTTTGTGTATCTATGTTTAAGCCATCCATGTTGAAAGCTCCAGCTCAATGTATTCTCCACAAGATACTGGGCAGTCTGTGGGAATGAACTCATGAGACATTCACGGGAATTTATTAGTGAACCATTTTATCAGGAGTATTTCAGTTTTACTTCACACTGCGGCAATGTTAACTGTTCCAAAACTGCTGGTGTTCGTTTAGATGAGTGCAAAATTAAATACTCTGTAATTAAGGAAGGGGGAACTAAGGAAGGGGGAAAAGAATAACTTCAAATGGCAGGTATGCATCCCTTGCTACGTCCAGATGATGTCACCTGTATTATTGTGATGATAGATTTACAAAAGATAGTGCATGTGATTTGTTTATTGTTGATGAATTCTGTCAGCTTTTTCCCATTAAGTCACCTATTTGTGCTTGCCGTTTTGTGTCTGTGGAGTCGAAGTATTTGTAATCTGTTTGTTCCATGAATTCTGAGCACTTTCAGCCACTATATATCAGTCATCAAGTATGAACTGTTCCATTGAAGAATAAAGTAAATTATTTAAATGTAAAGTGCTGCAATGTGATCTTTTCCTGTTTCAATGAATGGTAAACTCAGTTCACCAGGTAAAATAATAGGTTGAATAAAACTAACCTGTTACAGATTTCCAGAAGGCATTTGATAGTAGGTCCGGAATCAGGGTTAGGTATTCATACGTTTTATTGCTGGGGAAAGGATGGACACAGATGAAAGCTTTGAGTAGGATACCAGGGAGGGTTCAAGATCAAAGTGGGCATTTTGACTGGCATGGATTTGGGCATGTGGGGGAGGAAGTATGTCAATGGAAATGGTGCTAAGGTCCAGGGTAACAGGGAGAGTTTCAAGAGTCAGAAGGAAAGTGAACATTTTTGTTGGGTGGGTCAAAGGAAATGTGAAAGTAATAGGGGGAGGATGGAATCTTCAGCCGCGAGTCTGAAATGTTACATATACCATAGTTAGGGTCTTTTGTAAAATGCAGCTCTGTGAATGGAATCTCAATTGAAATGGGAGGAAAATTGTCCTTGGTAGATGGAGTTCTTGTTGTACACAATTGGCTGATTAAAGGGACTTGCTGACCACTAATTTAGTAGATGAGAACCATGAATGAGCTTGCTTTCATTTCCATATGCTTTTTTAACACAGTGCTGCCACTGCATTAGCTGTGGGTATCATTTACTAAGATTCCTGTAATATTGGGAGCAAGGGGAGAAAAGAAGGCTGATTTGATGTGGCCATTCGAGGAAGGTTTTATCAAAGAAAGGCATTGGCATGTCAATGCATCCAGAGGACAAAAACAAACTACCTGAAAATGCCAGAGATGTCTCAGGAAACAGTAACCAAGATACGTTAGATTGCACATCAAGACCTGCACCACATGAATTTGTTGGGAACTTCATTTTATTGACCCTCAGTTACAGCTATGCTCAATTTCTAAATCAACGATAGCATCAGGACAATATATATGGTATCTTGTCAGACGTCCATCACTTTCCTCAGTGTAGACCTAGCCCTGCCTTGCTGAGATTACCATAAACCTGTATCCTCCACCACCCAGATAGAATGGGGAGCAAAGCTTTGATACGCATTCTTGCCATTGAATGCTGATACTAAGGCTATCTTTGAGGCAGTAACTGCTTATCTTGCCTAATTATTGCGATCCAGCAACATCTTTAAAGTGCGTGTAATTGACTGTGCGTTTCTTAATTATTCCACTAACACTAACCTGGGCCAATTGTGTTGATAGAGCAGAGAAGGGAAGGCAGTTAAACCAATCTTTTAAGCCGTGTTGCACAAAATGATCATCACAAAAGTGGAAAAGTTCATATTTTGTCACATTATGCATCATTTACCAAGTTTTTGTCCATTTGCTTAACCAATCCATGTCCCTCTACAACTCCTCAGCTGAGATTTTCCACTCCATTCCTAAATCCCATGGCAGGGGTAGCAAATCAGAGGAACTCCAGCCACAGAGCTCAGTGGGTAAACCTGCTGAATTGCAGCAGGTTTTGCTAATTATACAGCCACAAGTTTCCCATAGAATCACAGAGTGGGACAGGCAGGAGGTTGCACACTATGCCCTCAAATCTGGGCACCATCTTTATAAGGCACCCAGACAGCTACTCATTCATATTGCCAGATGTTTGGAACTACACATGGCTGCCAGGAAACAGCAAGCACCAGCCCCAAAATTCAGCAATGCTGCACTGGACACATTGCTTCAAGCTGTCAAGAATAGGAGGGACATTCTTTTTCTAAGGAGATACACCCACCTCAACAAACTTGGATGGGAAACTTGGATTGAACTCCATGCAGTGGAGTCTGACCTGCAGTGCAGGAAAAGAATGAATGGCACCACTAGTGATACCTCTAGTTCGCATACTCACCTTTCTGAATGGGAACTGAGCCATTAACCTCGATATCAAGACCGCTATCTGTGCTGTCCATGTATAAAAGCCCTTCGCATGGCGCCCGTGGTTCACATGGGCGCTTGAAGTTTTAGGCGGGAAGCGTGGGGCCGCGCGAGGCCGGGGGGAGGGGGGGCGGCGCGAGAGCCGGGGGAGGCGCGAGGCCCGGGGGGGAGGGGGGGAGGCGCGAGCCGGGGGGGAGGGGGGCGAGGGGGGGGCGCGGGAGGAGGCGTGGGGGGGAGGGGGGGGGCGCGCGCGAGGCCGGGGGGAGGGGGGGCGGCGCGAGGAGGCCGGGGGGGGGGCGGGGCGGCGCGAGGCCGGGGGGGGCGGGGCGGCGCGAGGCCGGGGGGGGCGGGCGGCGCGAGCAGCATGAGGTTGGCGATCATCGTCAGTGTGGCCTGGATCAGTGAGTATGAGAGGGAGAGAAAGATGGGACTTGCCTGAACTTTCGGCCCTAGCGCAATGATTTCTGTTTGGGCTGCTGTCATCAGTTTAGCAGCAAAATTGGGAGCTGTGGCCATGGCTGGGACTGCATCCATCAGAACGCCCACTGCACCATCCTCACAACAATCTGTGGAATCTGAGGGAACAGGGGCCAGTCAGCTGGCACTGGCTGTGGCAGGGGTACAGGCTGGTGAGAAGGGTGTTACTGGACAGCAGCTATTGCTCCAGAGGGTTCATTCAGATAACACTAATAAAAGAGTTCCCACCTTCCACACATACCACTGCCAAATCCTCCCAACTTGAAAAGGCTCCCAGGGTTATTGTGCAGCATCCCTATGTGATGTTTGTGTCCAAAATTAATACTTCTGTAAAAGGACATTTTAGTTAAAAGTATATGCTATACAAAACCTCCCAGTAGTATGAGCTAGAGATAGAGAATACAGAAACAGCAACAAAAAGTAGCAACCTTAAGATCAAAAGACGTAAGCCCTGGAATGTAAGTGGGCATGGTGTAAAGAATGGGTGGGGGAGGGGCAGGGTGGTGTTTGGCATTGAACCATGTATAGAAATTTAAAAAATAAAAGGGGGTTTAAGATTGAGGGGAAAGGTCAAATTGAGTGCTGGAGGCTGCAACATGCCCACTGGAAGATTATACTATTCCTCCAGCTTGCGCCGGACTTCACTGGAACATTGCAACAGCCAAAGATGGACATGCAGGTACAAGGGCAAGGTGATGAGTTAAAATGGCATGCAACAGGAAGATTGTGAGTCATGCCTGTAGACTGAGCAAAGATGTTCCACAAAGCAGTCAACCAGTCTATTTATCCTCCCATATGTATTGGAAACTGCACTGGAGCTGCGAATATAATAAACCAAATTGGAGGTAGTGCACATGAAATGCTGCTTAATCTAAAAGTTTTTGGTGCTTGAACAGTGAGGAGGGAGAAGGTAAAGGAGAATGTTTTGCATCTTCTGAGATTGCAGTGGAAACTGTCATGTGAAGGGGATGGGGAATTGGATGTAATGGAGGAGTGGACTAGGGAGTTAGATATTGCATTGCTATGGAATGCTGAGGGGGTGAGTATTGAGAGGACAGTGCATCATGGTAGCATTGTGCTGCAGCTGATGGAAATGGAAGAAGATAAACATTTTAATGTGGAGACTAGTGAGGTGAAAAGTAAGGTCAATGGGGACCCTATCGTGGTTTTGGGAGGGAGGAAAAGAGGTGAGGTCAGATATGTGGGAGATAGATTGAAACTGATTGAGTGTCATGTTAAAGGAAGGTGAGAGTGAAGCTTTGGTTATGAAAAAAAACAGATGTTAGAAGAACCATTTTCAAAGGTGACATCATCAGAACAGAGATGGAGAAACTCAGAGAATGGAATAGACTCTGACTGGGCAGAATTTGAGGATCTGTAGTCAAGGTAGCTGTGGGAATTAGGTTGTAAGCAACGTTGATGACCAGTCAATCACTGGCAATGGGGAAAGAGAGGTCAAGGAAGGGAAGAAGTGTTAGAGATGGACCATGTGAACGTGAGAAAAAGGTGGAAGTTGGAAGTAAAATTGATTATTTTTCCCATGCCTACTGCTCTGTCAGCCGCCCATACTTTGGCAAATCAGACCACAAAGCTGTGTTCCTGCTCCCAGCTTACAAGCAGAAACTGAAGTGGGAGAATCCTTCAAAGAGTCGTGCAATGTTGGTCTGAGGAATTGAATGATCTCCTATGAGGCTGCTTGGAGTCAGTGCACTGGTCAGTTTTTAAAAACACTGTGACCAGCCTGAACAAGTACGTCATTACAGTAACTGACTTCCTTAGTAAGCGTGTAGAAGACTGTGTGCCAAAGAAGCAATCCCCAACCGGAAACAATAGATGAACAGGAATATTCATTGCTTGCTGAAGTCCAGGTCTGAGGTGGTCAAGTCAGGTGACACTGACCTATACAAGAAAGACAGATATGATCTAAGGAGATCCATCAAAGATGCCAAAAGACAGTATTGGACTAAGCTACAGTCCCAGGCAAGTTACACTGACACCTGCTGACTATAACAGGCTATAAAGTGAAGGCATGTGAAATTGCCGGCTCCAGCACAACTCTCCCTGATGAGCTCAATGCATTCTATGCTCATTTTGAGCAAGAAATCAGTAACAGCATGCCCTCCACCCTGGAAGCCCTGGATGAATATGTATCTGGGGTCACCACTGTAGATGTCAGAACAGTTTTCTTGAAGAATAATCCAGGGAAAGCAAATGGCATGGATGGGGTACCCAAATGTGCACTCAGATCCTGCATAGATCAGCTGGCAAAGGTATTCACAGACATCTTCAACCTCTCTTTACAACAATCTGAGGTCTCTATCTGCTTCAAGAAGATGACCATCATCCAGTACCTAAGAAAAACCAAGCAGCATGCCTTATTGACTATTGGTTGGTGGCTTTGACGTTCATCATTATGAAGTGCTTCGAAAGGTTAGTCATGGCATGAATCAATTCCAACCATCTGGATTACCTGCATCCAATACAGTTTGCCTACCACCTTTTCCCTAGTCCTGCACTCAACCCTGGAACATCAAGGTAACAAGGACATCTATGTCAGATTCCTATTGACTACAGTTCAGCCTTCAACACTACTATTCCCATGAAACTCATCTCCAAACTCTGTGGCCTAGGCCTCGGCACCTCCCTCTGTGACTGGATCCTCAACTTCCTAACTCACAGATCACAATCAATAAGGATAGGCAATGACATCTGCACAATCATCCTCCACACAGGTGCCCCACAAAGCTGTGTTCTCAGTCCCCTATTATACTCCTTATATACCTATGATTGTGGCCAAATTTCCATCCAATTCATTTTTCAAGTTTGCTGACGACATCAACGTAGTGGGTCAGATCTCAAACAATGATGAGACAGAGTACAGGAATGAGTTACAAAAACTGGTGATCTGATGCAGCAACAATAATCTCTCCCTCAATATTAACAAAACAAAGGAGATCATCATCGACTTCAGAAAGCATAAAAAAGAACATGCCCTGTCTATGTCAATGGGGACGAAGTAGAAAGGGTCGAGAGCTTCAAGTTTTTCAGTGTCCAGACCATCAACAACCTGTCCCGGTCCCCCCATGCCAACACTACAAAGAACAAAACAGCACGGGAAACAGGCCCTTTGGCCCAACGAGCCCGCACCGCCACCCCAATGTTCCCACCTCTACCCATGATCCCTGTCAATGTTTATAGATCTATGGATTAAAAACCAAACTTGAGATAATTTAGGGAGAATTTGTTTTGCCAATTAGCCTAAGAGCACATCTTTGGGATGTGGGAGGAAACCGAAGCACCCGGAGAAAACCCACGCAAGCACGGAGAGAATGCGCAAACTCCCACAGACACAGGCCCAAATCCATGTATCTGCACAGTACAGCGATAGTCACTGAGCTATCGTGTTGCCCATCAAATGGTCCAGGTCAAGCGTACACTAACGACGTGAAGCACTAGGATACTCTCAAAAAAAATCCTCTCACGACCTATCATGTGTATGCCCTTTGTTAGACAACAAGGTGGACCAAAGCATCTGCAGGATAAAAACAAGTACATCAATATCATCATCTATTTACACACTTCCCAGGAACTCCCAAGGCTCATGATCCCTATTTTAAATCAGTTTTCTATACCCCTCCATTCCCATTCTGTTCATGTGCCCATCTAAGTATTTCTTAAAGAACTCCAGAGTACCTGCCTCCACCACTTTACTTGGCAGCGCATTCCATACCCCCACCACCCTCTGTGTGAAAAAACTCCCTCTAGCATCCAAATTATACCTTACCCCCCTCACCCTAAGCCCGTGACCCCTCGTGCTATTTGAGTCCATCCTAGGAAAAAGCTTAACCCTGTTTATTCTATCTATACCCCTCATAATCTTGTACACCTCTATTAGATCTCCTCTAAGTCTACATCTTTCTAAGGAAAACAGTCCCAATTTGCCTAACCTCTCCTCATAACTCAGACCTTCCATACCAGGCAGCATCCTGGTTAACTTCCTCTGCACTCTCTCCAGAGTCTCCACGTCCTTCCGGTAGTAAGGCGACCAGAACTGGACGCAGTATTCCAAATGAGGTCTAACCAACGTTTTGTACAACTGCAACATTAAAGGCCAGCTCTTGTACTCTATACCCCTTCCTATAAAGGCTAGCACACTATATGCTTTCTTCACAACCTTCTCCACTTGCTCTGCCACCTTCAGAGACTTGTTCACCTGCACTCCCAGGTCACTCTGCATTTCTATACTCCTAATAGGTCTGCCCTTTATCATATACCTCCCCTCTACATTCTTTCTCCCGAAATGCATCACCTCGAATTTATTAGGATTGAATTCCATCTGCCATCTATCTGCCCAAGCTACCAGCCTATCTATGTCCTGCTGCATTGCCTGACAATGCTCCTCACTATCTGCAAGTCCAACCATCTTTGTATCGTCTGCAAACTTCTGATCACTCCACTTACTCCCTCTTCCAAGTCATTTATATAAATGCCTCTATTTTTTTAGATGACTAAGGAACTTTGGCATGTCAGCTACGACTCTCACCCACTTTTACAGATGCACCATAGAAAGCATTCTTTCTTGTTGTATCACAGCTTGGTGTGGCTCCTGCTCTGCCCAAGACTGCAAGGAACTACAAAAGGTTGTGAATGTAGCCCAATCCATCATGCAAACCATCCTCCCATCCATTCACTCTATCTAGACTTCCTGCTGCCTTAACAAAGCAGCCCATGCACCCTGAACATTTTTTCTTCCATCTTCTTCCTTCGGGAAAAAGATACAAAAGTCTTAAGTCATATACCAACCAACTTAAGAACAGCTTCTTTCCTTGCTGTCAGACGTTTGAATGGACTTGCTTTGCATTAAGTTGATCATTTTCTGCACCCTAGCTATGACTGTAACACTACATTCTACACTGTTTTGTTTCCATCTGTATGAACTGTATGTTTTGTCTGTAGAGCATGTAAGAAACAATACTTGTCACTGTATATAATACATGTGACAATAATAAATCAAATCAAAATCAATTCAGGTCCAGACAACAGTACGAAATAGCAACAATACAATAATTGATATAATGGAATAAGAGTTGTGGGAACAGGACTAAGTAGGACTGGAAAAGGGACCTTCCTGTTTTGGCAGGCAGTTCAGTTCAGAAACTGCTTGTGTGTTTGTGCTGATATTAATTGTTTAGAAGTGATAAAGCACTTAATCCCAAGAAACAATGAGGTTACTTGTGGTAGAAGTAATGTGCTGTGATTGGCTAACTAAGTGGCAAAATTTGCTTTTGGTTTGGAAGGCCATTTTCTACCTTCAATGCTGGTAAAATGCCATGGCAGTGCAAAGTATTCCTGTCTTCACAGTGCTATATTCAGAACACACAGATGGCAGGCCAGTCCATAAAGGACTAAGAATGTAAGGAGAAGAGAGGAAGGATGAAGGAGTAAAGATGGATGGAGATTGAAAGAGATGAAAAGAGTGTGAAAAGAGAGGGAGGGAATAGAAGAGAGGGAGGGAATAGAAGAAGGGAGAGTGAGAGGATGTTGGATTGGCTATGAGATGATGTAGGGAGTGAGGGAGAGAATGGAAGGGGAAGAGACAGAGAAGCAGAATGACAGAGGAGAAAAGAGCCTTTGAGAAGAGAGGTGTGTAACCATTTGAAGGGATAAAATGAGTATGAAGGAGTATGGAAAAAGGGAGAGGAATGTGAGAACCGTGTAAGTAGAAAGATGAGAGAGAGAAGGGGAGGGAATATGAAATACCAAAGTGATGGAATGTGGGATTGGAGTGAGATGGAGGGATAGTACAGGCTTCGTAAATGTGATGTGAGATGAGGGACGTAAGATATAGGAGTGTCGGGGAGAAGTTTGAGAAGTAGGAATTAAGAGAGGGAGTTAAAAGGAAGAAAGGGGGAAAGAGAAAGGGAGTGATAAAACAGTGGAGGACACCAAGAAAAAGGAAAGTGTGAGGGGGGAGAGAGGAGGAAATCATGAGATCCACAGAAGTGATTTTGAAGATGGAACCAAGAAATGACTAAGTTTTAATGGGCTGACACATTCCTACCTCCAGGTGATCTTGCCAGAGGCAAACGAACAATAGAAGTGGCTACCTGACGACATGCCACTGCTGGACATAGAAGGCTGATTAGGGGAATGGAGAAGACAGACTCCTGACTGATCTTGGCAATATTGGAGCTGTTTCCTGCTGGGTGGTGAGCTTAATATTTCCTCGGACGCTCCCTCCCTGAAGCAGACTAGGTGGCTATTCGAGCTGCAGGCTCATTTCCCTGTTGATGAGACTGTGGGTATAAAAACTACACCTGCAGCACACTGGCTTCTCATGTATTTTCTGTGATTCTACGGATGCTTCTGTGGATGTCACCATTTTAAAATACCCTCACATTCCCATACGTGAGCAGTGCTCACCTCACGAATTACTGTTCGTGAAAGAATGTTCCAAGCTTCTACATCCTTTTGTGTGTAGAAATGTTTTCTCATTCACTATGGAAAGATCTGATTGTCATTTTTCAACTATTTGCCCTAGTTCTTGACTGCTCAATATCTATCTGTAATATCTCTGTTCTTGTTAACATTTTGAAAGCTTCAATTGAATCACCTCTTTTGAAATTCCAGAGAATACAGCCCTTGCTTATGCAATATCTTCCCTTATGGTAAACCTACACCACTCCCTCCAAAGCATGCATAGCTCACAGTTCTTTAGCTGTGTAGTTGAAGGGTGATTATTACCCTTTTAAACTCTAATCCTCTAAATATAAAGACTAGCATTGCCTTTTGTTAATTTTCCATATGTTTATGACATCAGAATGATCTGACTACCCAGAATTACATGCCTTTTTTAAACCTCCACTGTTTCATACTAATCACGATTTAGAATGTATGTTGTTCTGTTCTTTTTTGATCCAAAGTGGATGAACTCATATTAACCTACCTTGAAATCAGTGCCTCAGTTTTGTTCATTCATATAAGCCATCAATATTTCTTTCTAATTTTATACTTCCATTTGGATTGCTTATAACGTTAGATATCTTTTTAGGCTTTCTATCTCATCATTCAAGTTATTAATAAATATAGTGACTAGTTGAGGCCAAAAAACACAGGTCCTAATGACCTCCTTCCAATTAAAGTGCCTGCTAATTATTCCTAAACTGTATTTCTTTTCATTCAGCCAATTTCCAAAAAGATCAATAATTACATTTCATTCCTCAAGCTTCAATTTTAGCAAGCAGTCTCTTTTGAGGGGTTTTATCAAATGTCTTCTGGAGATGCATATAAATGATTTCCATAGACATTTTCCTGTTTCTTGCTCAAATTCAATCAGATTGATTGAATCCCCCTCACTTTACAAATCAATTGTTAACTTTTTTGATCAGCTGAAACTTTTCAAGTGGTTTTGTCATCCTTCATTATGGATTTCAGTAATTTCCCAACAACTGATGTTAGGCTAACTCGCCTATACTTCCCTGGCTTCCCACTGTCAGTTTTCTCAATTAGTGGAGTGATATATCCAGTTCACCAAGCTGAAAGAATGGTTCCCTACTGGGACAAACTTCATAAGATTATAGTGAGAACATCTGGAAGTTCTCACTTGATGATACTGTGTTTTTAAGAAATGCATTTTTCTCATAGTTCTAAGCTGAATGTATTTACTAGTCCCTTCCATTCTATTTTGTCTGGCTCCAATAACTATTATTATTGCAGCAATTAAGATTATTGATCTTAATTGATGCAGTGTTTGTTTGGTTTGCACGGTTCTGTTATTCAGAGACATTATGGATAACTTAGGAGTAAACAGTGTAAATCAACTGCCTACTATCCAGAATTACAGGAGGCATTAGAGTAGTGGCATCAAAATTTGTGTTAGAGCTTGTTGCCAAGAGTATCTGGAAGATTGGGCTAAAGGAATTCCATTTGTATTTTTTGCAATCACAGTTGCACCTAATGAATCAACTAAATTTATTCCATTTGAATTAATTTTTAGTCATGAGGTGAAAGGACCATTTAAATTGATCAGAGAGAAATTGGTGAGTCAGCATTCTGAAACTACATTATTGAACTATGTGTTAAATAGAGATTAAATAGAGTGGGTAAGTTCGCTAGGCAGCATTTAAAAGTGGCACAGCATGTGATGAAACAGATAAGAAATCAAAAATTAGTAGTTTTACTAGTGGTGTTAAAATATTAGTATTACTATCAGGGTAGGTGAACCTTTGAAAGGTTCACCTAATAAGTGGGCCTTATCAAATTGAAAGGAAATTGAGTAAGGTGAATTATTTTATAAGAATGCCAGATAGAAGAAGACTGTCATGTAAATTTACTGAAATGGTATTTTGATAGGAACCAAAGCAGAAAGTGGATGTGTTAGTTATAACTGAGAGTGAAAAACTATATCCAGATGTTTCTGAATTTGACATTTCTCAAATTTGATCGGATAATGAGGAAGTTATCAGAAATGATTGAGTTACCTACTGGAGAAAAATCAAGATGACCTGAAAGAGTTATTAAAATTACATGGAGATACGTGTAGGAATAAACTGGAAAGTACTAAAATAATAATTGTAAAAAAAGCAGTTTCAACTAAGCAAATTCTTGCAGACTTAATCCGCTCAAGTTGACACAGGTTCAGAAGAAGAAGCTGATATTTGCTCAGTCTGAGATGCACCAGCTGGAAGTCTTGAAGAAACATGTAAAACTGGTGAAGATGGAGAAGGAGAACCAGTTACTGGACAATAATGTGAATGAAAGTGAGCAAGTGCGGAGACAGATGTAAAAACATTGATTTGGAACCTGTTCCTGAGTTGTTGAAATTGCCTGAATATAAATTGCAGGATTGTCAAAAACAGCTTATCATCTATGCGAAGAAAAATGTAGACGAATTAATAATCATGTATAATCTCAAAATGGAGATTGAGGAGCAGAAGTATTATATGGACAAAAAGAAAAGACAACAGGGTGAGGTGAGACTGTTTGCTGAAATTACCATCATTCAAAATGAATGCTGGGATGATGAATCTATACAGTTTACACAGATGTGAATACCCAGTGAAACTGTACTGTTCATAGCTGGCATTTGAGTAAGATTTGATAGTTTTTGCAGCGGTGTAATTGCCATGGTGAGAGACAGCAGAAAGTGAAAGAAGAACTGTGTGTGAAGTCAAGAGGGAGTGAGGGACTGAAGATGTTTAGGCATTGAACGTATTCTAGTAAGAGATCACTGGTTAGTGTTGAAAGGTGAAATTGAAGTCAAAGGTCAGCTGTGAGAAGGCCAGAGCAGACTTGATGAATCAACTGGCCTACTTTTACTTCTATTTGTTATGGTGTTATGAAACAATAGAGAGTGAAAGAAAGATTTGATTTGATTTATTATTTTCACTTCTTAGTATACAGTGGAAAGTATTGTTTCTAACATGCTATAAGGACAAAACATATTGTTCATAGAGAAGGAAGAAGTACAGAATGTAGAGTCACAGGAATATAGAGAAAGAGCGATGTGTCACTGCCAAACTGAGGTGGCATTGGTAGTTTTGTTGTATAATTGTCCTTTGCTATGCAAACATATTATGTGACCTCCTATTCTTGGGAATACAGTGTGTGGGGAGCTGTGCACTCTGCACTGAGGGATTGCTGTGGGAGTGGGATGAATCGTGGTGGCAATTGATCAAGGAGGGTGGGGGGCCTTCGGTGGCAATCAGTTGAGGTTGGCAATCAATCTTCAGGAGTGGAGGAACGAACAAAGGTGTGATTAACCAGGGGGAGATAGGGGAGAATGGAGCAAGTGGATATCTGTTAGTAAGTTAGAACATTGGGAGATCCTATTTAGAGTCTGTCCACTCCCCCACAGGCATGAATCCCACTTTGCCTCATTTTTTCCTCTTAGTGGCATAAGATTTGAATTTTTATGTCACCAAGAAACAAGTCTGAATTGCTCCCGTACTCATGCTGGTTTGGCACTTAGAGGTTTTTGGTAAGATCAGCCTCAAAATCATATATTTTTGTCTCCTCTACTTATATCCTAAAATGCTTGTTTTTTTAAAAATTATATTAATGTATACATGTAACAAAATATTCTGCCTAAATTCACTGAAGAATTCAATTTTTTTTCAGTTGATTTGCAGACTTCAACATCATCACTTGAATCATACTACTATCTTACTACCAGCTATTCTTCTATTTGGCTAAGTGGATACAAAGATGGACCACTTTCAGATTTACAGAATGTTGTTTGGGTAGCTGTTTTCCATAGTGGTAACATTACAATACTGTCTCATGATGTTAAATTAGCGCAGATCAAACTGCATCCATTTTATGGACACCGCCTAAATTACAATCGATTTAACACATCTCTTGAGTTCTTAAATTTGGATGTGGCTGACAGTGGACTTTATGAGATATGCATACAGCGTCAAAACCAAACAGACTTACAATATTTGTACAGTTATATCCTGGAAATTCAAGGTAAGGACAATTGATTTTTGTTAATATGTAGGAAACAACTTCATGTCTCTCCATGTTTGACTTTTGTTATAAACTCAGTTTGACTTTGTTTCTTTGCCTCACCCCCTACGGACCTATTTATTCATAGATTTGTCTTTTCATGATCCCTCCATTGATTTACACTTGAAAACTTAACTAAAGACAGTTCTGTTTCTTGTCTGCTATCCAGTTTTCTATGCATCTCAATATGTTACTCCCAATTCCATGTGTTTTAATTTTACAAGCTGATCTCTTAGATGGGATTTGCTGAAAGCCTTCTGAAAATACAAATAAACCGCATCCACTGGCTCCCCCTTATCAACTCTACTGTTACATCCTGGGAGAATTCCAGTAGATTTGTCAAGCATGATTTCCCTTTTGTATATCAATGCTACTTCTGCGTGATTCTGTCACTGTTTTCTAAGCGCTCTGTTATAAAATGCTTTTTAATAGAGTGACTCTTCCCTGCTACTGATGCCAGACTGATTGGTTTATAATTCACTGTTTTCTCTACCTTTTTTAAATAGTGGGATTTCATTAGCTCCCTTCGAATCTGTATGAACTGTTTTAGAGTTTAAAGAATCTTGGAAGATGACTACCAATACATTCACTATTTCTTGGGTCACTTCCTTAGATACTCTAAAATGTAGAATATCAAATCTTGGGGAATTACCAGTCTTCAATCCCATCAATTTCCCCAACACCATTTCTCTACTAATACTTACTTCTTTTAATTCCTCCCTCTCATAAAGCCTGTGTTGCCCAACGTTTCTGGTACATTATTAAAGTTTTGACGCATAAGAAGATCTCATTGTGGACATGGTGGCCAGTAATGGCATGGTCCCCATTTGTGAATATGAATAGCTGTTACTCGGTGATTGTGATGTGGAATTGCCAACATTGGACTGGGGAAAGCACAGTAAGTATGTCACAACACTAGATTAAAGTCCAACCGGTTTATTTGGTAGCACGAGCTTTCGGAGAATTGCCCCTTCATTACGATTCTAAACAAATACCCATTCTCCTGCTAGCCTAGTAGTCTTCTTTATAATTTGTAGCTATGCAAAAAGGATGAATGGTTTTACATATTCAAACGAACTGGCCATGAAGAACAAAGGTAATTAAGAGGAAGCATTTCCTATAATGGAATGTTTTCAATTCCTGTGGAAGGACTCTTTGTTCCCCCTAATAGCTGGCACTCTATTTTCACTAAGTGGGAGAATTGAGGTACGTTCTCTATATAGGTTGAAGTTAAAACATAGTGAGTGATTCTTCATTACAGTCTTCCTATTCTTCTGCCATTGCACGGCCAGGTTACAGATTATCAGTCTTGGGGAAATGGTGATCTAATGGTATTGTCACTGGATTAGTAATCCAGAGAGCCAAGTTATTGCTATCGGGACCCGGATTCACATCCCACTGCAGCAGATATTGGAATGTAATTTCAGTGAAAACCTGGAATTAAAAGTCTAATAATGACCACTAGACTATTGTTGACTGTCAGAAAAATCCATCTAGTTCACTAATGTGAATTCATGTCAGCCTTTTTCAATGCATTCCTGCTGGAGTATGTAGCCACTCAACAGCAGCAAGCTGTAATTACATAAGTTAACAGCAACAAAATGTTTGCATTGTGTCTGCATCAGAAGTAATGGGTACAGGTAAATTGCATATCACAATCCCTGAATGTGTTTTTCAGATTTAGTGAAATAGTGTTCTATATGTTTATGAAATGTTTGAGGACTCAATGTTACCTGTCAATCTTTTCTCTGAACTTTGCTTTTAACTACTGTATTAATGTTTTTAATTCTGTCTTGTATCTTTCAAATCTTCCTGGTCATTAATTGTAACTTGCTCCTGACATTTGTCATCATGTGAGTTAAAGACAAAGATAAATTCAGTTGTTACTTTCATGTGAATTTTCTCTTTTAACAGAAATTTTGCCAGATCCAGTGATAATTCCACATACTGCCACTGAACTGAATGTTGCTTATTTGAATTGTTTTGTGAAATACGGGCAAGCAGAAGTAGTCTGGTGGCTTAAAGAAGGTCAACAACTTCAAAATGATGAAATTTACCAACTGTCAAATCACAATGAAACACTGATGATTAATGTTCTACTATTAGTGCATTGTGAGATATATACTTGTGTGATCAGAAACAAAGTCAGCCAGAAAGAAAGCTCCCATTTCTTTATTATTGATGGTATGTTTTATAATGGTCTTGATTCACATTTTTTTGTTTGTTGTACGTGGCTTGTTCATTTCAAACTGTCATAATATTAAGTATTTTTTGAATAATGGTGCATATGTGAGATATCTTTAAAGAGTCAACTTGTGAATAGTTCATGCAGGCAGTACCTTGGGTTGCTGTGTGGTAATGCACATGCACAGTTTAGACAGAACATTGATTATCTGATAGGGATTTTGTGATATCTAAATAGGTCTTTGGTCTTTTGGTCTTTTATCCACAAATTAATTAGCTTTTGTCTCTATGTTAAAACCAAGATATTTATAATAAATCAAGGGAGACTCAATGTAGCTCAATGTAGCTCAGTAACAAAGGATATATTGCCAACAAGAAATAGTTATTTAGATCAAAATGTCAAACAGAATTAACTATGTGTCTATATGTCATTCCAAACAATGACAAGACAGAGTACAGGAATGAGATAGAGAATCTGGCAAACTGGTGCGGAAACAATAATCCCTCCCTCAATGTCAACAAAATGAAGGAGGTTGTCATCAATTTCAGGAAGCGTAAAGGAGAACATGCCTCTCCATATCTATGGAGATGAAGTAGAAAGAGTTGAGAGCTTAAAGTTTTTAGGTGTGCAGATCATCAATAACCTGTTCTGGTCCCCCCATGCCGACACTATAGTTAAGAAAGCTCACCAGCGTCTTTATTTTCTCAGAAGATTAAGAAAATTTGGTACGTCAGCTACGACTCTCACCAACTTTTACAGATGCACATAGAAAGCATTCTTTCTGGTTGTATCAATCTTCGTATGGCTCATGCTCTGCCCAAGATTGTGAGGAACAGCCAAATGATCATGCAAACAAGCCTCCCATTCATTGACTCTAACTACACTTCCTGCTGCCTTGGCAAAGAAGCCAGCGTAATTAAAGACCCCATATACCCTGACTTCTCTTCCACCTTCTTCCTTCGGAAAAAAGATACAAAAATCTGAGATCATGTACCAATCGACTCAAGAACTGCTTCTTCCCTGCTGCTGTCAGACTTTTGAATGGACTTACCTTGCCTTACTCTACAGTCTAACTATGACTGTAACACTACATTCTACACTTGCTTGTTTCCTTCTCTATGAACAGTATGCTTTGTTGTATGGCGCGCAAGAAACAATTCTTAATGTATTTTAATACGTAATACAATAATAAATCAAATCCCAGTCTCCAAATGAACATCCCCTCCCAATCTAGATACCATTCCAAGAAATAACTTTAATACAATTTTTGGTTGTGGAACCTGCTTAATGGCATGACTTGAAAATGTATTTGCCCTTTTCAACTTGATACTCAAAGAACAAAAAAAATTACAGCACAGGAACAGGTTCTTAGGCCCTCTAAGCTTGCACCGATCACGTCTCCCAACTGAACTAAAATCTCCTATCCTTCCACGGATCATATCCTTCTATTCCCATTCTATTCATGTATTTGTCAAGACACCCCTTAAAAGTCACCATCATTTCTGCTTTCACTACCTCCTTCGACAGCAAGTTCCAGGCACCCACCACCTTCTGTGTAAAAAAACTTGCCTTACACATCTCCTTCAAACCTTGCTCCTTAAACCTAAGACCCCTAGTAACTGACTCTTCCACCCTGGGAAAAAGCTTCTGACTATTCACTCTGTTCATGCCCGTAATAATCTTGTACACTTCTATCAGGTCGTCCCTCAACCTCTGTTGTTCCAGTGAGAACAAACCAAGTGTCTCCAACCTCTCCTCATAGCTAATGCTCTCCATACCAGGCAACATTCTGGTAAATTTTTTCTGCACCCTCTCCAAAGCTGCTACATCCTTCTGATAGTGTGGCAACCAGAATTGAACACTATATTACAAGTGTAGCCTCACTTAGGTTCTATAAAGCTGCAACATCACTTGCCAATTTTGCAACTTGATGCCCTACCCAATGATAAGAAAAATGTCATTTGCCTCTTTGATTACCTGCTCCACCTTCAGTGATCTGTGTACCTGTACACCCAGATCCTTCTATCAATACTCTTAAGGGTTCTGCCATTTATTGTATATTTCCTATCTGTATTAGACCTTCCAAAATGCATTACCTCACATTTGTCCGGATTAAACTCCATCTGCCATCTCTCTGCCCAAGTCTCTAACCAATTTATGTCCAACTGTATCCTCTGATGGTCCTCATCACTATCTGCAAATCCATCAACCTTTGTGTCAGCCACAAACTTACTAATCAAACCAGTTACATTTTCTTCCAAATCATTTATATATATTCAAACAGCAAAGGTCCCAGCACTGCCCCCTGAAGAATGCTACTTGTCACAGCCTTCCATTCAGAAATGCACCCTTCCACTGCTATCCTCTGTCTTCTATGATCAAACTAGTTCTGTATTCACCTTGCTAGCTCACCTCTGATGCCATGTGATTTCACATCCTGCACCAGTGTGTGATTAGGGATCTTGTCAAAGGCCTTATGAAGTCCATGTAGACAATATCCACTCCCTATCTTCATCAAATATCTTTGTCTCTTCCTCGAAAAACTCGATCAAGTTAGTAAGGCATGACTTCCCCTTCACAAAACCATGCTGCCACTCATTGAAACGTCCACTTTATTCCGAAGTGGGAGTAAATCCTCTCCAAGAATCCAGTCCAATAATTTCCCTACCACTGACTGTTCTTGCTACCCTTCTTATACAAAGGAAGAACACTCTCTATTCTCCAATCCTCTAGGACTTCCCCTGAAGCCAATGAGGACAGAAAAATTTTTCTCAAGGCTCCAGCAGTTTCTTGCATCGCTTTCAGTTTTCTGGAATATATCTCATCAGGCCCTAGAACTTGTTTACCTTAATGTTTCTTAAGAACCTCAGTAACTCCTCCTTCTTCATCTCAACATGACTCAAACTATCTACACACCCTTTTCCAGCCTCATCATCCACCAAGTCCTTCTCTTTGGTGAATATTGACACAGAGTATTAATTTAATACCTCGCCTATTTCCTCTGGTTCCACACATAGATTCCCTCCCCTGTCCTTGAGTGGGCAAGTCCATGGCTACCCTCTAGCTCTTTATATATGAATAAAAGGCCTTGGGATTTTCCTCAAAATTCCTTGGGATTTTCACCTGTGTTGTTCAGATGAGGCTTCTGTAATTAGGATGTTGTTGAGATAACCACTACATTCAGATGCCTTGTAATAAACTTATCATCCTACATTGGAAAATGGCATAGGCTGATGACACTCCAAAAGGTAATGTGTACACTGGTATGAACCCTTGAGTGTTGACAGTAATCAATCTGAATCCTCATCTGGTTCCAGTTGCTGATGGTGTGACAGAAATCTAATCTGGTGTATTTAAAACTTCCAGTTAGTTTGATGTAGAGGTCATAGGGTATCTGTCTATTTGAGCTCCTCTATTGAATGTTAATTTATAATCCCCACAATTCTTACAGTATGGTCTGGTTTTAGTCAGGGACTATGGGTGCTACCCATTCTGGTATCTGAATCTTCCATCTTTGAGCTTGACTTCAACTTTATGGTAAAAAGCACTGGATGACCCAGAAAATTCTAGGTGTTGCCTCTCTATTCAGATAAATTTTGGCTTTAGCTCCCCTTATAATTCCTAGTTCATTTTGGAAGACCTTGGAATATTTACACAGCAGTTCCTGAAAACCTCCACCTCACAGATTTAATATCTCTAACCAATTCAATTTAATTTACTTGAGCCAATCACATCCCATTGAACTAGGTTGATAAGCCTTAATTACTGCAACAAATAACAGTGCCGTCTGATTCTTGTAGACATAGTGACTGTTGCTGCCCCTGAAGTCTGGAATGTTGACAATATAGCTCCAGATTTGATCAGTTTCAATGGTTGGTGACCTTTTTGAAGGTAATAAAATGCTTGCTCCTTTGTGATTGCAGCCGTAGTCTCTGAGTCAACTTCCAGTTTAAGAGGTCTGCCATAAACCATCAAGGCTATCTTTTATAGGAGGCAGTTTACTCAGTTGGACATGGTTAAGAGTAAATTATTCAGTCCATTATTGGACTCATCCATTTTTTTCAAAGGAGTTAAACTAACTTGTAGGTTTTTTTGCACATTCTGTTCTGACTGCTTTACTCTGCACCACACTTGTAAATGACCCAATGACCCTTTTTGTTGCACCTGAAACACACAATTTCTTCTACAGCCTGTTTCTTGGGAATGTTCTCCCCTACACCAAAACAACCTTCTGTCCTTGATGCTAGATTCTTTTTATAGAACTCTTCTGCATCTGCATTCAGGGCACTGTTCAAATTAGCCATTTCCCACAGCCAGTGGTTTACTTCATTTAGCATGCCTTATAACTTGCTTACATCCTGTTCTGCACAGTTGCGTAATCCAGCTCCACAGTGTTTTTCAATTTGGTCTGAACCAGTAACTTTTTTTGTATGATTAGGCTGTTTATACCACAGACCAAATGATCCCTTAACATTTCTCCTAAAGCTGTGCCAAATTCACAATGCTCTGCTGATCCTCTCAATCTGCCCACAAAGCCTGAGACTGACTCTCCTGGCTCCTGCATGAAATTTGTACTTCAGCAGAATGATGGAGGGTTGGAGATTTTTAACCAACTTCACTAATTGTTCAAAAGATGTGCAGGTGATCTTATTATTTTGCCCACCGGCTGATAGGTGTGACGAGCCAGTAGGATCATGAGAGAGCCGAGAAATCAGATTCTTATCCGATTTCTCACCTCTTGTAATCCTACCAGCACTGGATATCTGTTGCGATCATCCTTGTACCCTAAAAGGGTGCAAGGCTGATTATATTATCTAAATATATTTAAATTCTAATTTTAATAGAATTAGCAAACTTGGGATGGAATTGACCAGGCTCACTTGCCTTTGTGGTCATGCTGGGGAAGATTCTCTCCGGCTAGGATCGCGTATGGCCCCATCAACAGGGGACCAGACATAACCTCACCATTAGACCCGGATGCCAATGAGGCTGCCCTCATCCCTGTCCCCCTTCCTCCTGTCAGGTTAGAAGTATGATGCCCCAGAGGCACTGCCAGCCTGACATTCTGGCAGTGACCACCAGGAATTAGGCAGTGCCAAAGGGATGGGGCTTGAGTGGGGGTTGTGATCATTCTGGGCAGTAGGGATGGGGGTGGAACTGAATATAACTAGCAGAAGCAATGACAGATTTTTGTGCTCTCAGAGCACAAAAATTTGCACATATGCAGTTGTACCCTCTGCTGCTACTAGAGCCAACTTCCAAGCAATTTAGGTCCTGCCCACTTCTACTAGCAAATTTCAAGTTTGTCAAGATTCATTTGCCAGAGGTCAAGGTAAGATTTAATTTTTAAGTCATCCAAAGAAATAGCATGAATTTCTTCTGTTTATAAACTCATTAGACCCTTAGGATGTTTTTTGGTAAGATCGCTCCCTTCTGGAGCATCAGGCAAAAAACTTCTTATTAAGGTCTATTTCCATGGGCCACAGAGTACGAACAGAATAATCTTTCACCTTTTTCTTCAGCTGGTACTTCGTTTGCTATAAAGAAATGACATTCTTTTAATATACTGCTCCTAGGTTCTACTTGTGTTAAATGGTTCTACTTTCCCACTCAAAGGCATTTACTAACATGTGACTGTACCTTACTTCTTTGTATTTTCAGCACCCCAATTTCCCCCCCCCCCCCCGAGCTTTGTGCTGCAATCCCCAAGGATTTCAAAAGTGTTTCTTCATCACAAGTGTAATAAATCAAGGGTGACTCGATGAAACTTAATTAACAAGATTTTATTGCCAACAAATAAATAAGTATTTATATGAATAGGGTCTGACAGAATAATTGTGTGACTGTACAACACTCCTGCCTGAACCCAACAGTGATCCTCCCCAACCCAAGATACTCATCTTTGCAGTCCATTGGCTCAGCTTCTGTTTCAACACTGCATGGGTCTGGCCTGATCATGTGGCCCTCAGGGAAAGCCTTCTTAAAGGGTCATGCAATCACAATAATCTAAGTAAAAAAGGGGAAGCCAAACTTTGGAAATGCAACTGATCTACCCTGAAGAAGAATGCATCAGCCATTAGTCTCACTTTGCCAGTTACCTTAAATCTTAAATGTTCTCATGAAAATTCTATTCTGACCATTCATATAATTATGTTAAATAATATTGTTTGGTGATTTACAATCATGCTTCATCTTGTTGGGCTTTTGCTCTTTTCAGTCTGGCATCTGTAAAAGCAGGAAAACATGCATGGAACAGTGGGTTTCTCTTACATCCCTAAGTCTTGCTATTATTTAAGTAGATCAACATACAAACAAAAGAACAATCATTCAAATTTGAGCAGAAGTAGGACATTCGATCCCTCCAATATGTTCTGCCATTCATTAAGGTAATGGCTCAAATGTTTTTAATTTCACATTCCTATGTATTCCAGTAATCTTTGACTCCCTTGCCTAACAAACTGTCTACCTCCACCTTAAGAATATTCAATAACCTCCCCCCCACTGTCTTCTGAGGCAGAGTTCCAAAGTCAGACAGCCCTCTGAGAGGAAACATTTCTCTTCACCTCTATCCTAAAAGGGCAACCCCTAATTTTAAAACAGTGGCCCCTGGTTGTATACTTGCTTGCAAGAGGAAACATCCTTTCCATGTCCACCTTGGTAAGACTGGAATCTTATCCACTTCAGTGAAATTGTTGCTGACTCTTCTAAGCTCCAGTGGAAACAAGCCCAATCTGTACAACCTGTTCTCAAGAGAACTTGATCATTCCAGGCATCTAGTAAACCTCTGAACTGCCTCCAATGCATTTATATCCTTTGTTAAATATATAGATTAATATATATAATATATAAATATGTGGTGTGATGGCACAGTGGTTAACATTGCTGCCTCACAGTGCCAAGAACCTGGGTTCGATTTCCAGCTTGGGTCATGGTCTGTGTGGAGTTTGCACATTCTGTGCCTGCATGCATTTACTCTAGATGCTCTAGTTTCCTTCTACAGTAGGAAAGACATGCTGGGCTATGTAAATTCACTCTCAGTGTACCCGAACAGGTACCAGAGTGTGGCAACTGCAGGATTTTCATAGTAACTTCATTGTAGTGTTAATGTGAGCCTACTTGTGACAATTAATAAATAAACATTAATAAAAAAACTACACATAGTATTTAAGATGTGGATTCATAAATATGCTGCATAACTGAAGCATATCCTCACATGTATGTTTCAAATCCTTTTATAATACAAGATAGCATTCCACCAGCTATCTTGTTACTTGCTGTACTTGCAGACTAACTGTGACTCATGCATTAGAATGCCTAGATCCCTCTACATCTCTGAATTCAACAGTTATTCTCAGAAGAATTTTTATTCTTTCTGCCAAAGTAAAAATCTTCACATTTTCCCACACTATATTCTATATGCAAGATTTTTGTCCACTCAACCTATCAATATCATCTGTAACTTTCTTAAGTCCTCTTTACAACATTTTTTCTATTTATCTTTGCGTCGTGTACAAATTTAGCAGCCATGCCTTCTCTCCCCTCGTTTAAACCATTGATATAAATTGTAGATCCTAGTGAAGAAACATACATGACTTATTGCTTGCAGAAAGAGCCCATTTATGCCTACCCTCTGTTTCCTGTTGGCTAGCCAATCATCTGAGTTTGCTGATGTATTACCCCACACACTATGAGCTTTTATTTTTTGCAATAATCTTTATAAATGCCACCTGGAAATCCAAGTATATTATGTCTACAAGCTTTCTTTTAGCCACAGTGCATCTTATTCCTTCAAATAGCTCCAATAAATTAAACACGATTTCTTTTTTCCAAAGCCATGCTGATCTTCCCAATTACCTTGAGTTTTTTTAAATGCCCAGAACCTTTCCAGAATCTAGTAAATTTTGGAAAGTTAACACTAACACATCTACTGCCTCATTTGTCACTTCTTTTACGATCCTAGAATGAAGTCTATCAGGACTTGAAGACCTGCAGCTCCCATCAGTTTGCTCAGTAAGGTTTCCCTAGTAATTGTAATTTCACTCTCTCCCACTTCCTGATTTATAGCCACTTTGGAATGTTTTCGGTATTCTGTTTAATGAAGACAGAGGCAATATTTATTCAGTTCCTCCTCCATTTCCTTAATATCTACTACTAATTCCCAGTTGATATTCTCTAAAGGACCAATGCACAGTTTCCTTACTCCTTTCTCTTTTAAATATCTGTAGAAATTGTTTTTACGTTTCTTGCTAGCTTCTTATACTCTAATTTCTCTCCTGATTAGCTTTTTAATCATTCTCTGCTGTTCTTTATATTCTGTTACTTCTTGGATATATGGTCAACTGATGTTAGTGACAGAGATACTCAAACTCTCATACAACAATCTCCTTTATTTCCTCTTTTGGTGATTTATTTGGTAGATGATACTTGACACACTTGTGGTTCATAGAGAATTGGACGTGTGAATTATGAGTGACTGCTAACAATTATGATGGCAGCGGCTTTGGAGGAATTGCCAAGAATGAAACAGAAGCCAGTATTTTCTGACCCTGCCTGTCTACCGTTGGGATCTTCTGGCCCTGCCAAAAATCAACGGGCTTTTGGCTAGCCTGTCACCTCCCCACAGTGGGTCCTGCTATGGTGGGTTTAAAAAATCCCAGCCAGTGTGAAAAGAAGAGCCCAAAAACAAAGTTACCCTCCATATGAAATATGAATACCCTGGCTGGAGAAATTGGGTGGGATTCTCTGGTCCTTCTGAAAGCAATCCCAGTGGCATATTTCCCATCAGCAATCTACGCCAAATGTTTGTAGATAATGGGAGAATCCAATGGCAAGCTGCTTCCACCAGCAGAAAAAACTGTTTTTTCTGCTGGAGCAGGGGAATGTGGTGAGTGGAAAATCCTGTTTATTATTTCTGTGAGGGGTGAGATGGCATTGACGGGAGGAATAGGGATGGCATATAAGAGAAAGAATATGATGGAATGGTATGAGGAATGATAAACAGGTAAATAAAAGAGCAAGGAAAATATTTTTAGCAGCAATGTTGAAGAGGAATCTCAGTTACATTGGGTTCTAATATATTTCCATGATTTGTATTCAAATAAATTGCCATTGGTTTTCTGTTTCAGGTTGGCTGTTAATCCGCAAGTTCTCCTTCATGGCATCTATCTTGGCTCTGGTTAGCACGACAACATCCTTTGCTGCAAACAGTTTCATTGTCTTTTTTGCCTTGAGGACTTACAGAAGTAACAAATGCATTTTCTACTCATTCTACTATTTCACAAGTTTGTGCATCTCAAAACTTCCTCAGATTCCTTAACATATTGATATTCTGTTTGTGTTTCTAGTTCACAAGCGACACATGGAGCTCACTGCTCTTTTTATGATCTTTCAAATGTTGGCCTTTATCTTTCTCTTGGTTGCAGCCCTATTCTGCATTTCTGATCCAGGTAAGTAATTTTCTTTGTATTTAATGTCACAGAGCCATGTTTCTTCACCACTCATCAGATATAAACATGGGGGTTGGGAGAATCCTCTGATTTTTTTGTAATGTATCAGTTTCAGCGAGAAAATGGAGAAAATCTTGCCAATGTTGTTAGTGAGAAAAATCACTCTATTTTCAGCCACTTTTTAAAAAAATGTTTGCGAGCTGCACATAGCAGCCTGACTCTGCTGCGGCATCATTTGAATGCAGCAGTCGGGGGCAGGGAGAGAGGAGAGGTGCAGCACATCTTTTAAATGCCTTTGCAACATTCCGCAACACTTATTCCAAGTCCAGTCAGGTGAATGGCAGCCAAGAAAATAGCTCACGATTCTCTGAGGGAATCCTGATCAAGATGCTGGAACAGCAGGCGCATGACATCCTGTACCCTTACATGAGCAGATGATCTGCCAGCAAGGTTACCAACCCTGCGTATGGCCAGTGGTAGATCTACCAACATTCGCCCTGTTATTCCCTGCCCCCACTCCCTTATCCCCCCAGTGGATTCTTGCATCTCTGCTCCCAGTCACCTACAATGGTAGGTATCGTTACCATCAGAACTGGCAAGAGTCCTGCCTAGAATCTCCCCATCTATCTCATTGCAGGAGAAGCTCAAGCACAACCAGTGTGAGTGGGCATAGCCTGCCAGAGTGATGCCTGAGTTGAAGACCCTCACTCCATTTGTGGAAAGAAATGGCCAGAGATGAGCAGGACCGCACTCTTGCTGAGGGCGAAATGGGAGCCAGAGAATAAAAATGAGACATATCCAGTCTTATGTGAATTCAGTTCCTACTTTCTTTATGTCCTTGTCATCTCACTTCCCCTGCAGATAAGTGTGTCCATCAGTGGAGCCCATCCCGTCACCCTCTGAGCACAACGAACTTGAGTAGCTCCAAAGAAAAGATCTCAATAAATGGCACTGAAGAAGTATCACAGCTGTCACCCACACCCTCCACCAACGCATGCAGATACTCACATCTTAGAGGAAACAACAAGTAAGCAAGTTTCTTGATTACTCACTGATGATCCACAGCAGGTGGAGGCAAAGTCACCCCGGAGATCTGCTCTTAGAGGGATGCTGGAGCTGGGACTCTGGGCTCAGTTAATACTCAGCTGCTGGAACTGTCAAGGCAGAGTTGTGAGTATCAAGAGGGAGAACAGCATCCCTCCTCCAAATTCAGGCCAACTAGATAGTCCATGGGGTTCACGATGGTGAGGTCCCCAGTGATCGTGGTGTCCACAGGTTCACAGTACAGGAAGTGCACTCCATGGTGGGATGTCCACTCCAATGGTTCATGTTTTGCATTCCAGGGCAGTGGGCATGAGCTGCATGTGTAGGCAAAAGTATCAGCACCAAATGATGACAGTGCTTCTGGATCTTGCCTCTATACCATGGAATTTATACCAGCATAATAAATAGATGGGGAAAGGAGTATGTCAAGATCTCTTGGGAAAAGATTCTCCTCTCTGGGTGGCCATGCAAACAATCTTTGATTGAGGAGAAGGTGAAGAGCCCATGCTATCTAACCAGCTTCAAGAGAAGGCCCCATCTCAGGTCAGTGGTTCAGGGGAGCCTGGGCAACACATAGTGGATGAGGAGATGAGACCCCATTCCATGGAGGGAACTCACACGACCAAGGATCCATTGAAGAAGAGTTGCCTATGTGGAAATAAATGAAAAACAGTGCCTGTGTTTGTCAAGAAATGTGGTGAATCATATCTGCCACATTCCATGGGAGGATCTAATGGCCCAGCTAATACCAGTGAACCCTAAAGTCACTGCCGAGCAATTTCTTTGGTCTATGGATCGATCCAGAGATCCACTGGGGGCATCTTATAGTCCACAGGACATAAATATACCAAGAACGTGACAGGGCTCCTTTACAGAAAGGCTCATCATTATGTGAACTTCACTTGGAAATTAGAGGTATCTAATCAAACCATGGCATTCTGAAGATGCACTTCCAATGTTGGGACCACTCAGTAAAGGTTTTGCACTGGTCTGCACAGAGAATGTCCTGCACTATCTTGGTCTGTTGCACTCTTGACAACTTAGCGCTTCAGAGACAGAAGTCTCTTGCCAGAGGGAGACATGAATAGGCTGAGATCTTTAGCAAATCAAGATCAGGGAGGATAGGAACCTGAATTGATAGATAAGGGTTGCTTTGTCAATGGCATTGACGAAGTATAAAGTGGTTGATGTGCCTATATCACACTGATAGATGCATGATTCTAGGAAGATTAAGTACAGGTAATGGGACACAGCCACATACCTTCTGTCTCTTAGGTCCACGATGTAGAGATGCTGGCGTTAGACTGGGGTAAACTCAGTAAAGTTTCACAACACCAATTTTAAATCCAACCAATTTATTTGATAGTAAATTTGCGAGCTTTCGACACTATGGCCTTCGTCAGGCAAATGGTCATGCCAGTGCACTTTACAACCATTGCCATCACGAGCAAGCCTTGACATTCGGACTTGCATCTTCAACTCCCATGATTCACTTGGCCCCCATCCTTGGAAAATCAGCAGTGAACATTTTATCAAAGCACTCTGTGAAGTCACTGCCTACAGAAAGTGTAGTGACCCTGTCTACCTCAACAGTGACAAAGTGGAAATGGTGGAGAGCTTCAAGTTTCCAGGTGACCAGATCACCAACAAACTGTCCTGGCCCGTTCATGCTGACGCTGTAGTTAAAAAAGCCCATCAACACCCCTAGTTTCTCAGGAGGCTAAGGAAATTCAGCATATCTGCTATAACACTCACCAATTTTTACAGATGCAACATTGAAAGCATTCTTTCTGATGTATCGCAGCATGGTTTGATTGCTATTCTGACCAAGACCAAAAAAAATCTATAAAGAATGTGAATATAGCCCTGACCATCCCACAAGCTAGCCTCCCATCCATTAATTCTGACTATATTTCCCGCTGCCTCTGAAAAGCAGCCAGCATAATAAACACTCCTTGCACCTCGGACATATTGTCTTCCACCTTTTTCTATCAGGAAAAAGATTCAAAAGTCTGTACCAACTGACTCAAGGACAGTTTTTTCCCTGCTGCCATCAGTGTGATGTGATAGCACAGTGGTTAGCACTGCTGCTTCACAGCTCCGGGACCTTGGTTCAATTCCCGGCTGTGTAGAATTTGCACATTCTCCCCATGTCTATGTAGGTTTCCTCCGGGTGCTCCTGTTTTCTCCCACAGATCAAAAGATGTGCAGATTAGGTTGATTAGCCATGCTAAAAAATTGCCCCTTAGAGTCCTGAGATGCGTAGGTTAGAGGGATTAGTGGGTAAATATGTAGGGAAAAGGGGGTAGGGCCTGGGTGGAATTGTGGTCAGTACAGACTCAATGAGCCAGATGGTCTCTTTCTGTGCTGTAGGGTTTCTGTGATTCTCTGATTAGATTTTTGAATGAACCTACCATATATTAAGTTGATCTTTCTCCACACATAGCTATGACTATAACACTATATTCTGCACCCTCTCCTCCCCTATGTACTCAATGAATGTGTTTTGTCTAAATAGCTCGCAACAAACAATGTACTTTTCACCATATCATAATACATGTGACAATAATAAATCAAACCAAAGTGACAGTCACCAGGATAGCACAGATCCTGTAGTATTTGGGCCCTTCAAAGGGAGTACATCAGAAGGGTCATGTCACCCAGTTGCTCAATAGAGAACGAGTGCAGCCAGATTGATTCTTGAGTTGAGAGTGAACACATCAATTATAATACTCATATTGCTGTAAATGGTAATAAACCCATTGTTGTTTGTTAGCTAACTGGTGGTTGCCAGTTATTGGATTTATCACAATGGCAACCAAACAAACAGCAACTTGGATTGCAACAAAAAATTTAAAGGAAAGTTGATTTGCAAGAGTTGCAGAACAAGTTCAATCGAATCCAGCTGCAAAAGAGGAAAAAGTAGACATACCTCATTTCAGAAAATTAGAAACATTCAATGCTCTTACTGACTAGTATATTATTGCATCATTTGGAATTTCTTTTCTGTGCTAATGGAATAGCAGGGAAGGATGAGAAGAAAATTATATTGCTGGTTGCTTGTGGGACCCAGTCATATAATTTGACCTGAAGTTTAACAATCTGGGATGCTCCCGACATGAAAACATTTGCAGAAAGCTCATTGAGCTAACAAAAAGTATTACCACTCTGAGCCCTCAGGAATATTACAAAGATACAAATTTAACTTTATGGGGAGAGCTCCAAGGGAGACCATTGCAACCTTTCTGGCAATGGAGCTTTGCGATTTTGGGTCAGTGTTGAATGGCATGTTAAGGAACCAGTTGGAATGTGCTGTAAACAATGCACCTGTACAGAGAAAATTGTAAGCTGAATCAGAGATATCATTTAAAAAGATACTGGAAATGGTTTCAGTGATGGAGAGTGCCAAGAAGGACACTTGGGAGCTGCAAATTATACAGAGTGACCAGATCCACCAGTTAGGGCAGGAATCTGCGAGTCGCAGTAGTGCCTGGAATGAAAGCAGAACATCTGGAAAAGTCACAAAGTGTAGAGAAGATTTAAACGATAGGCTTGGAATAATAAGAGTGCTATTGGTGTGGGGTAAATCATTCCCCAGAAATATGTATATTTAGAGAAACAGAATTATGTGTGGAAGAAAATGACAATTGAAGCACAAATGTAAAACAAGTAGGGCTGGCTCAGTTCTGGCAGAGTAAATAATCTAGCCCTAGTGCATAAATCGCAGATTGCCCAGCAAGTGAACAGAACATTTTGTCGTTAAAGCGAACAAGGTAGCCCCCATCATAGTGTTGTTAGTGAATAGTTATTGGGAATGGAAGTAGACATGAGGAGGTCAGCAACTGTCGTAAGTGAGCAGATGTATTGGTATCTGAAGGGGTCCAACCCCCGAGTCTGAGGAACACTGATTATATATACTGGAAAGGCCATCAAAATAGTAAAGATGAGTGTGACTCCATTGAGTTATAAATAGCAATTTGCACAGCTACCACTGCTATTGGTGTTGGACGAAGGTCCAAGTTAATGGGGCATGATTAGCTCCAAGAGATCAAGTCGAACTGTCTGAATATTTTAAAATAAAATATGGGAGCTTGCACAAGGCATCAGAAAGTACCAGGATGTGTGCCAGGAGGAACTTCGAACAGTCAAAGGATTGCAAGCAAAAATCCCTGTGGATCTGGAAGCAATCCTGAAATTTTATAAAGCAATACCTGAGCCTTATGCATTGGTAAGAACATAAGAGACATAAGAACCAGGAACAAAAGTAGGCCATTTGGTCCCTTGAGCTTGCTCTGCCATTCAATAAGATCATGGCTGATCTTTTTGTGGACTCAGCTCCACTTATCCACCCGTTCGCCGTAACCCTTAATTTCTTTCCCGTTCAAATACATCTTTGCCTTAAAAACATTCAATGAAATAGCCTCAATTGCTTCACTGGACAGGGAATTCACAACCCTTTGAGTGAAGAGTTCCCTCTCAATTCAGTTCCCTAAATATGTCCCCCCCTACTTATTTTCAGGCTATACCCCCTAATTCTGATTTCACCCAGCAGTGGAAACAACCTCCCTGCTTCTATCTTATCTATTCCCTTCATAATCTTATATGTTCCGATGAAGATACACTCATTCTTCTAAATTCCAATGAGTCCCAGTCTAGTCAGTCTCTTCTCATAAGCCAACCCTCTCAATTCCACAATCAACCTAGTGAAATCTTGTCTGCACCCCCTCCAGTGCCAGTATGTCCTTTCCCAAGCAAGGAGACCAAAACTGTACATAGAACTCCAGATGTGGCCTCAAGAGCACCTTATGCAGTTGCAACATAACCTTCCTATTTTTAAACTCCATCCCTGTAGCAATGAAGGACAAAATTCCATTTGCCTTCTTAATTACCTGCTGAACCCGCAAACCAGCTTTTTGTGATTCATGCACCAGGAAACCCAAGTCCCACTACACAGCAACATGCTGCAATTTTTTGACCATTTAAATAATAGTCCATTTTGCTGTTATTCCTACCAAAATGGATGCCTCACATTGACTAGCATTGTACTCATTGTCTGCCAGACCCTTGCCCACTCACTTAAACTATCTGTATCTCTTTGCAGATATTCAGTGTTCTCTGCATACTTTACCAATCATTTGTAACATTCCAGTTGCGATGGCAGCAGCAGCTGGTCCACTATCTTAGGTGATAGCCTTCAATCAGACTATGTTCCTCGAGATAATCCATGTCCAGCAATGTGACAATGCATTCTGAGTAACTTTGACAATGCAATTGATGAATTGCAGCCAGAGAGGTTCGGGAGGCCTCAGTCCATTTAAAGAAGAGCTCTCTAACACATTCTACACAATCCAATTGGTACCCAGCACTGTTTCTCAGGGATGGTGACCCTTTCATTTTTTCTTACATTACTATCAATATGGACTACCAAAGGATGACAATATTCAGACAATTCCATGTCAGCCTTTAACATGCCTCCTCTTTAACACAGTCCTGGTGCTCTCATGGGTAGTACTAGCCTGGTGAATTGAAAGATTTGTGACACCATAAAGACCTCAAGTTCACACATTGGATGAAATCTGTCCAAAAAGTGGCAGATATCAGTTTTAGCAGACAATGGTACTAGTGTGTTTTTGAGCTGAATCTTATGGTTTCTTTGTATTAATTTCTATTTCTATGAGTTTCACGCCGCTTGAGTTGCATGTACCCTCTGATTCACCTTCCGTGCAATGACTTAACTACTGCAAACAATGATCAGGTTCTATATAAACAGCTCCCCAGCACTTGTTCCACAACAACTGCAGGGCATGGCAGCCAAAAAGGCAACGCCATGCTTTATCATCAGACTGATCAAGAGAATGACGCAAAGGTGGGAAACCATGTACCCATGCTCCAGGCCACGGCTGTCCAACAGGCTGAGCATCCCCACTTGGAACCCAGTGGTAGCCCTGATCAGTATAAGTGCTGGAAGATGAATGATCTTTGCTCAGCCAGGCTAAGTAAACCTCTCCCAGCCTCTCACTGGACCTGTTCACACATCCCTCAAACTCCAACCCATTCTCGTACTCAGCAACCTTGGCCTCTGTCAATATCAGGCACCAGGCCCCCTCCTCCCTCCTACAATCACCATGTTGCCCCACTAGCTGCCATGCTTCGCACATTCCAGCTCCCATGCCTGCCACACCTCATTATCATCTTAAATATCTACATTCCCAACTATGCTCTCCATTTTCATGTCATCCCTGGATGAGCTAGAGTACAACTGGAATCAGTGGGCACAGCCAGCTAGAGTCATGCCCGAGTTGTAAACCAGGCACCTGAGCTGACTGGGGAAGAAATAGAGCATGCTCGCACTGCTAATCAAGTGAGGGCATCAAAGAAATATGAAGATCTTCAATGAAAATGCTGCATTCCTTAAGTCTCAAGTGAATAAACAACATTCCCTCCGTCTCATGTAATGCAGTGATGCTACGTGCCTTCTCTTGCAGGCTGAATGCCAGAACAGGCCAAATTATCCTTGCACCCTCTGGAAATACTGAACTCAAGCAGTGGAGCAGGGGACTTCTCTGAACTCACCATGGATGATGTGTCATGCTATCACCTACACCCAGCACCAGCACAGATACTCACACCTCAATGGGTCCAATAAGTAGGCAGGCTACTGAACCGCTTACTGATGAGCACCTCACAGCTGATGAACTACAGTAGGCAGAGGCAGGCACGTCCCAGGGACTGGCACTCAGTGAGATGCTGGGGCCGAGGACTCTGCTGAGTCCCGGGCTCATGATGTGCCCCTGGGCCCAATCATTCCATGCGTTACTGGAGCTCTGCAAAAGCAGAGTCACGAGTCTCAGGAAGGTATGACAGCAGCCCTCCTCCTACTGCAAAACTGATTAGAGGAGTCCCATCTCCATCCATCTGAGGACATGGTGCCTTCACTGCATCCAATCCTGAGGCCAATACTGTGAGATTGGCATCTGCAGTGGGCACTTCAGTGCAAAACTCAATGTCACAAGATGTCTACATGTAATTCCCCTGGGACGATGTCCTGTTGGGGTGAAGAGGGTGTCTCGTCTTGCATCCACTGAGTCCAGCAACCTGCTAGGAAAATTTGGGAGTGCCTTTCTTGAATGCCATTTTTTCCTGCATGGCGCAGGTACTGACGGGAATACATGAGTGTCTGTTTCAGAGGATGGCAGGGCTTCTGGAACTCACTCTGGCTGTCCCTCCATCCCATAGAGGAGGATAGGGGCCTGTGGGAACCAGTAGGGAAGATCATCAGTTGGAATACAGCCCAGGGCTTTCCAACCAGGGGATCCTGGGCACCTCCAGCCCATCTGACACCCCTCACTGCGAATTGCAGGTTTTCAGCCTCTTACAGTAAGCACAATTCGGTTACGTTCACCTTAGTGATGGATAGGGATAGGCATGAAGCTGGGGACAGTAGTTATAGATGGGGGAATGGTAATTATGAGGCCATAAGAAGAGAATTAGGGTGCATAGGTTGGAGGAGTAAACTACAGGGACTGGGAACATCTGAAATGTGGAGCTTATTCAAGGAGCAGCTGCTGCGGGTCCTTGATAAGTATGTCCCTGTCAGGCAAGGAGGAAATGGTCGAGTAAGGGAACCGTGGTGTACTAAAAAAGTTAATTCGCTGTTAAAAGGAAAAAGGAGGCTTATGTCAGGATGAGGCTTGAAGGCTCAGTTAGTGCAATGGATAGCTATAGATTAGCCAGGAGGGAGCTAAAGAGTGAGTTGAGGAGAACTAAGAGGGGACATGAGAAGACTTTGGCTGATAGGATTAAGGAGAATCCTAAAGCTTTCTTTAGTTATGTTAAGAATAGAAGATTGGTTAGGGCAAGATTAGGGCCAGTCATAGACAGCAGTGGGAAGTTGTACGTGGAGCCTGAAAAGATTGGAGAGGCACTGAACAAATATTTCTCTTTGGTATTCATGCAGGGAGATGTAAATGTAGTTGTGGAGAACACTGAGGTACAGGGTTGCAAACTGGAAAGTGTTGAAGTAGATAGGGAGGATGTGCTAGATATTCTTGAAGGTTTGAAGTTAGATAAGTCCCCTGGGCTGGACGGGATTTACCCTAGGATTCTCTGGGAGGCAAGAGAGGCGATTGCAGAGCCTCTGGCTCTGATCTTCAGGTCGTCGTTGGTTACGGGTATGGTTCCGGAGGACTGGAGGATAGCGAATGTGGTCCCATTGTTCAAGAAGGGGAAGAAAGACCTTCCAGGGAATTATAGGCCAGTGAGTCTTACTTCTGTTGTGGGCAAAGTATTGGAGAGAATTATTAGGGATAAGATTTATAGTTATTTAGAGAGAAATGAATTGATTGGGGATAGTCAGCATGGTTTTGTGAAGGTAGGTCGTGCCTTACTAACCTCATTGAGTTTTTTGAAAAAGTGACCAAAGAGGTGGATGGGGGTAAGGCAGTTGATGTGGTATATATGAACTTTAGTAAGGCGTTTGATAAGGTGGCCCATGGAAGACTTCTGCAGAAAATGCAGATGTATGGGATAGAGGATGATTTAGCTAATTGGATTAGGAATTGGCTAGCAGATAGAAGACAGAGGGTGGTGGTTGAGGGAAATTTTTCATCATGGAGTTCGGTTACAAGTGGTGTACCTCAGGGATCTGTTTTGGGGCCCCTGCTGTTTGTAATTTTTATAAATGATCTGGATGAGGCTATTGAAGGATGGATTAGTAAATTTGCAGATGACACTAAAGTCGGTGGAGTGGTAGATAGTGAAGAGGGGTGTTATAGTTTACAGAGTGACTTGGACAAGTGCAGAGCTGGTCCGAGAGGTGGCAAATGGAGTTTAATGTGGAAAAGTGTGAGGTAATGCACTTTGGCAGGAACAATAAATGTGTAGAGTATAGGGCTAATGGTAGGGCTCTTAATATTGTTGAGGAACAGAAGGATCTTGGTGTATGTGTCAATAGATCCCTGAAAGTAGGCAGTCAAGTGGATAAAGTTGTTAAGAAGGCATATGGAGTCTTAGCTTTTATTGGTAGGGGGATTGAATTTAGGAGCCGCAGCATCATGTTCCAACTGTACAAAACTCTAGTGCGGCCGCACTTGGAGTATTGTGTGCAGTTCTGTCCCCACATTATAAGAAAGATGTGGAGGCATTGGAGAGGGTACAGAGGAGGTTTACCAGGATGTTGCCTGGTATGGAGGGCAGGTCTTATGAAGAGAGGCTGAGGGATTTGAGGTTGTTTTCGTTAGAAAGAGGCGGCTAAGAGGGGACCTTATCGAAACATATAAGATGATTAGAGGTTTAGATAGGGTGGACAGTGATAGCCTTTTTCCTAGGAGGGAGAAAGCTAGCACGAGGGGGCACAGCTTTAAATTAAGGGGTGATAGTTATAGGACGGATATCAGAGGTAGGTTCTTTACCCAGAGGGTGGTTAGGGAGTGGAATGCCCTGCCTGCGGCAGTGGTAGATGCGCCAAGTTTGGTGGCGTTTAAGAGGTTAGTTGATAAGTTTATGGAAGAGAAGGGAATGATTTAGTTTGGAGGGTCATTGCTTTTTTTTTCATAATTGGTTGGCGCAACATCGAAGGCCGAAGGGCCTGTTCTGCGCTGTTATGTTCTATGTTCTATACAGTGAGCAATCCAACAACTGCGCTCTCTAAAAGCAGGTCTGGACCCTTAAAGTACTGGTCTCCCAAGGAATGTCTGCCAAAGTTATCTCAGGCCAAAAGATTTGGAAGTCAGCAGATTACCCCAACCTTGGCTGTGCATCCTGGTAGAGACCTGAATGTAGTTTGAAAGTAAGGAAGGTTAAAAAACCATAGCACTTAGGGGCATGGGTGTTTACAGCTATTGTAGCATTTTATACTAAATGTTTGTCAATAATTTCACTGATCCTCCTAACTCAATTTGTATGGCAATAAAGCATTGACCTAATGTTTGTGTTGAGCATAACTTCAAATAATTGTGAAGTTGTGCATTGATTGTTGTTAAAAAAGTCACATAAATCTCATTAGTAAAAGCAGGAAATTGCAAATGTTATTCTGTGGTATATGTTTTATTTGAACGTATATTTTTTATAATGGTAATGTTGTACAAAGAGAACATTCAAATTTGAGCAAAGAAATTACTTGAACACATTTCACATCTTTAGGATCTGCCAAACATTTTAGAGCCAAGTGATTACTTAGGTAGTTTAGTTTTTTGTTTTGTAGTCAGATACAGCACCCAATTAATTTGATCTACATTGAAAAAACACATTGGGCCTTAACTTAACACTTCATTTGAAAGTCAGTGGAGTATTCAAGAAGTGTCAGATTAAACTATCATCCTTACTTATATGCTCAAGTCCTGGATTGTGTCTTGAATTGCCAAAAATCTGACTCTAAAACATGTTGAGATTTACAGTTAAACTTGAACATTGGTTTTCTTCAGGTAAATATCTGAATTAAATAATCTTCCATACAGCATCTATTAAATATATTCTAATTTCACAAATTCTTTATTTTGTCCATTTCCCAGTTTACCCCATAGCATACAGAATTATTGAAGGCTTTGGATTTCTCGTTATTTCAGGAGCAATCATTTGTGTTCTTTTCCTTTATCTCCAACCAGAAAGTCTGTTGAGCAGATCATTTCTGATGATGAAGAGTAAGTTTGTGCAGTTATATTTTGTTTGTAATTATTTTTCTTTATATTCTCTCTCTCTCCAATTAATAAGTAATTTGTTCTATTCCTGAAATACTTGTGAGACCAGAATTTGGCATTGACCACGGATACTCCCTGTTTGTGAAGCACCAGACATCAGTTTTAAAGTGTCTAAAGAGTGCTGCTATTCAGCTGGCAGATTTAGGATTTAATGATACTATTGTTCTAAAGCTGTCCCCTAAAATGAACCATTGGCTTTGCCTGGCTCTGGCGATCATTATTGATTGACAAGGGAATTAAGGGTTACAGTGAGAAAGTGGGAAAGTGGTACTGAACCACTACAGATCAGCCATGATCTTATTGAATGATGGGGCAGGCTTGAGGGGCTGGATGGCCTACTCCTGCTCCTATTTCTTATGTTCTTATGATCAGGTAAGCATAGATTCTTGAAGGATGATACAATACTAACTTTTGGTTGCTTGATACTTTTGGAAATTTGATTTAAGCATTACTTTGCGGTATTTAGTGGGACTCCACATAACTTAATTCTGCTAGGAAGATCAAAGGAAATATCATGGGTAATTCTGTTGACTATTTAGATGGAGTTCATTGCTACAGCCATTTAATTGAAAATTAGACATGTAGCAGGAAGAGAGAGTGTGATTGTAGATGCTTTATCACCACTTTGATGAACGGAAAAGGAATATTTAATCTTGGAAGAAAAGGACTGAACTAGACTATACTATTATGTTTGCGTGCTTAGATGTCATAAAATCCATGTGTGTATATATATATTAAAAAACGAGCATTAATAGTGTGAAATCTAGAGGTTTTGAAAAATGAAGCCATCTTTTAATCTTGTTTTAATCTTGGGAAGTGTGATGATATTATGCCTTTCAGAAATATATGTAGATCATATTTCTTGTAAAGGGTGTGTTTAGATTTCAAATCTGTTTTGCAGGGGACCGATTTTCTAGGAAATCTTCTAAGTTGGTAGATGGGAGAACAGATAAGTGCACAAAGTATCTGTTTAAACAGAGCCAATGCCTCTGTGTCTACTTAGGTTTCCTCTGGGTTTTTACAGTAGAATTTGATTAGGTTGATTGATGGACAGAGTCAGGTTTTTAATGGGGGGGGGGCAGTATAAGCTTGCAAGAAAACACAGTTTGTCTTTCATTTTTAAAACAAGTAGTTACTACTGGTTTCCGTAAGAAGAAGGATGTATCTCTTGGTCTGTCTGTCTAGAGGTTGTCACAGCTTCAAAACTGAGGATAAACTAAGTGCAGGCAAGTAGATTTGTGTTCTACGAGTTGACTTTAAAGAGGGGTTTAAGTCTATAAGAGGCATGTTGCATGAATTGGAACTCATAGAGATAGGTGAGCAGTTAAGAATTGTATCTTGTCAAGTTTAATTATTATTCAATTGTTAAATGTTAAGCTAATTAATTTGTGATAGTTAAACTGTGTTGTAACTCGAAGTGGGAAAAGATGCAAGATGAAAAGCTCACTGAGTTACTGAGGATTTCATTAGCTCTCACTGTTGGCCTAACTTGAATGACCTATATGAGGAGCTAAGTTTAGATACATAGATGACCTTCCACTGCTGGAGAGAAGTCAAAGACAGAGGCATTAAGGCTTTGAAGAGCTAAGTATTTTAATTTGATGAACTCTGACAGTGAAATATCAATTAAACTCTAACTACCGTATTCAACTTCACCTGTGTCCAGTCTGTACACCCAACACTGTTTAATCTTACATGGCTGCTATTACATCTAGGTGGGTCCCCAGGATGCACATCAGAGGTGGAAGAGGCATGCAGCTTCCATACCTTGTAGCCAGGGATGTACTTGACTGGCATCCTCTGGATATTGAAGAAATCAGCAGACTTTTGGGTGTCATTAGTATTGCCATGTCAGCCAGTTTTGCCCTCTGCCTGAGATATGACGGTGTCAGGAAGAAGGGATTCAGAATGTCTGGAGTCTGCCAGAGCCTACATAATGGAAGGCCATGAGATAGGTTCTACCCTCTTCCCTTTGAGTGCTGTGGGCCACTAGATGACTCCATGGGACAGATTGGCAGCTGGACTGAGCTCCAATGAACTCTACATTACCTGGCGCTGCCAGTCCAGGTGGCCTGCCATTATCTATATCATGTTGTCAAAGCCCGTAGTAATGGACCTCTGTATTTTTGACCATGCTCTTGAAGCCTTTAGTCATGGTTCTCAGAGACTGAACCATACCTTGGACTCTCCACCACTTACAACTCTGACGACCTGCTTCAGACTTTCCACTCGGTCATCGCTGTTACAGTATTGGCCTGGGTGCCACACAATGCCAGCAACGTATCCTATGACTGAAGGCTTTGGGATTCCTCCGATTGGCCTTGCAGTTGCAAGAATGCTGGTGACAAACCCTCGTGGATTTCCCAGCTCTGCCTTTGTATCTCTAACAGCAGAAACTGGGCACAGCTGAGTCCTGGTATCCAGCTGGCCTCCCACTGCCTAGTCTTTGGGATGTTCCTATCTCCCCCTAATGTTCATCAGAAACAATGTGGTGCTCACTGATAGTGTACCAGAAGCCTGTCTGCTAAGTTCGCCCACAGAAGTTCTTGTCTCTATGATAGTGTATGGTGCGGTAATGGACCTTCATCATGTCCTCTTAAAGGAAGTCACAAGGAACACAACAGTTTGTAACAGCAACCCATCTCATCACTTTATTCCAGGAAGAACACACCTTTTCATATTGAGCCAATAAGGCAGATCAATTCTTCCAGGTTATTTACATCTTTGAATGAACGCACACACAGTCTTAATATGACTTTTGAAGTTTATTGATCAGCAAGACATCTTCCAATTAGGATTCCCATTGATGAATGTGTGATTCCATTTACTATAGTCAGGGAATAATCTACAAACATTCAGTACACTGTCTCAGAGTTGTCTGAAAACAATCAACTAATTTGTCCTTTCTGTCATGCCAGTTCTTTTCGCCCTCAGATAATGGAACTCACAAACATTTCCAAAATGTTTTCAGCTTCCAACATCAAACTCTTTTCAAGTTTTCAAGATAACTTAGTTCTCTGTTTATTTATTATAAAAGATTTAATCACTCTCAGTGAAACATTTTGGCCATAAGGCAATGTCTTCTGAGTAAGTTTCTTCCCTCATTTTAGCTGCAGAAGAATAAGCTTGAGCAGTATCATGTAGTTCCGTTCCCATTTCAGAGTTCAATTCTTCTTCAACTTTGTCAGGCGAAATGGTATGTCTTGAGATTGGCATGTTGCTATTACCAGATAATTCTTTCATACTTTTGATGGATGAGTCTGAATAAGCAGTTTGTGCACTGCTCAATATTTCAAACTTTCTAAAGTAAGTTAACAAACTCTCATTTTGCCTAGCTTCATCCCCTTGCCTCCAATTTTCTGCACTTCTTAATGCCAGATTGATAGTTTCGCTTCATATTGACTGACCTTGTTAGATTTTAGCAAATTAATTTTTGGAAAGAGCAGGCATTTTGTGCCCTCCTCACTCTGGGACTCTGGTTGTCCTTGCTCATTTGACAACCTTACTATTCCGATGGCTCAATGGCTGTTTGGCTGTTGTATGGCCTCAACCTCACCCTTGGTTGTCCAGCCCTGGCTAAAATTCAGTTGCCCCTGTTCACTCAATGACCTTACTGCTCTATTCTGGCTGCCTACCTAGCTATCTGGCCTCCTTACTTTGAGCTCGTCACTCTGACCAGCTCTCCTCACCCTGCTGTTCCCCTCGACAATTGCCTGTGCTTCCTCCACCTCACCTCTGCTCAAAATCCACCTTGGTAAATATGCTCGCTCAATCACTGGCTGTCATGCCTGCTGCCTGGCTGTCCTCTAGCCCTCTTGACATGGCTGCTCGCCTGGTTGAGTCTTCCCACTCCTTCCCTCAAGAATCACTAGCATGTTTTTGGCCCTCACACCTCACCACCGCTTGATGACAATCTCAGGAAATGTGCTGGCTCACTCACTGACTACTTCAACTGCTGCCTGGTTTCATCTTGTCTTTACCCTTCGTTCGTTGCTCACCAACCCCCAGCCTTGCTGCTGGTCTTGTGGAATCATTCCACTGCTCCCCTTGACGACCACTGGCACCTCTTTTTCAATCCTTGCACCTGAGGCAAGCTCACTGTTGACTCAGGATATTCTGTCCTCCTTAAGAATCCTGGCTCTGGTCAGAAATTGCTTTTTGTATATTAGAGTTGCCCTACCACCTTTCTCAGCTCTGGTGTGGGGGTTGAGAGTCACCCTGCTGCTCCCCACGAATACTCAAGCCAGTGACTGCCTTCGCAAGCTTGTAAGATAAGCTTATGACATTACTGTTGGCTCAGGATGACTGCCTGTCTATCTGGCCTCAGCCCTGTTTAAAAACTGCTGTTTTAAAAAAATATGCTTTTCCCTCCAAGGTCACCAAGCTCTCAACAATCTTGCACACTGTTTTCCCACTCTAAGGGGACTTCTTATGTTGCTCTACATTGGTTGTTGATAGGTTCAAGAAATACAAATGAGCCTACGAGCAAGTTCAGAGCTCTCAGGCTTTGATTGGTGTCCAAACCTGACAGCCAGCACGCTGTACTGTCTACCTTCCCCTCCCCACCTCCCCACCCTGCCTCAGCCATTCATCAAGACTCTGTGACTGGGCACAAAATGTTTCATTGCAAGTCTGTCTCTGCTCTCCACACTATGTCTGCACGACTGCAGCACACTGAAACAACAATCTCAGCATCAGCCACGAATGTGGTAAGGAGCTGTACTTGGTTGATGCCCAATCCAGAGCCTACTTACTGTTGATCAGAAACATCAAGGTATATTTTGAAATTGGACAGATTCTATTGACAGGCTAGAAAGCTTTTATCAAAACAAACTTTATTTAACAATACAATTTAACTATAAGGAATGAAGTAGTTTAACATTTTCCAATTGAAGCACTTAAACACAATAAGATGCAATTTTTAACTGCTAACCCAAGTCTATTAGTTCAAATTTAAGACTTAAACTTCTCTTCAAAATCACTTAGCAAACAATACAGGCTTATATGCTGGTATGTGGGCTATCAGTCTTCAAGCTTTTGAACACTTCTGTGTCTCTATCTTCTGACACTCAGCCCTCAGCCTTGCCACTAGTCTGGACGAGTCATCCCACAGCTCCCCTTGATGACCAAATGCGCCTCCTCCTTAGCCCTTGCACCAGAGGCAAGCTCTCTGAAGCTTCTTTCAGAATCAAGCAGACACTTAATTGTTTTTCTCTATAAACTTAGTTCTATTGATTCACATGACTCTGTCTCTTGTTAATCAACTTAATTAAACCCTACTCTGAAATCCTGGGACAAAAATCTAACATAAAAAAAACTGCATTAGCTTAGATTAAAACAAACACTCCATTATATAGGATCAGTTATTCTCCTGTATTCTCAGCATGGGCTGTCCAGTTTGCAGACAGATTGGCACCAGGTAAACAGCTAAATTTTAAATATATCCCTCACAAGAAACAGGATATAACTACATTTCTTAAAGGCATGATATCATCACATTATCCATTGCAAACCAGGTAGATCGTGAGGAATGCACAGATATCATGAGTAGTAGTGGGTAGAAGTGGGAACATCGGGGTGGCAGCGCGGGCTCGTTAGGCCGAAGGGCCTGTTTCCCGTCCTGTTTTGTTCTTTGTTCTTTGAGAAGGTGCTGTCCTCTTGCTGAATTCAGGAAATCAAGATTATTTATAGGTGGACACTACATAGACAATTGCACAGTATTGTCAAGAAGTCTGGTCAGATTCCTCAAATGCATTTCCCCATGAGCTTTGCACATTTTTGCCAGAGATTAACTAACCATACAGGATAGCCAGCAATTCTTTATTCCTACTTCTCTTCAGAAATATTATACCCAACAACTTCACCAAGGACACCCCGGGTTGGAAGCAACCAGATACAGGACCAAGAAGTCATTGTTCTGGCCCTGCATGTATGCAGACATGGAAAAGGAATTTTTCAGATGAGCATCGTACAATGTACTCAAGCCATATCATATACTTGCATGTCCTTAGGCCTCCCTTAACTGTTCACAGCAGGAATGGTAAACAACAATTTGTCTTAGTTCATTTGACCATCTGCGAAACATGACAAATAACACAGTCATCATCAAGTTCAAAAAACACTTTGTCACACAGGATATCCTGCAGAAACTCATGATGGACAACACTTGCCAATTTGCTTTCATTGAATTTTGTAACTTTTTACATGCTGACTATCCTTGATCAAAACATAGCTCTCTAAGTGGCAATTAATCTTCTCTTTCAGACTTCAGTAGTTTCCCTTTTGTGCTAATGTGCTCGATTCCTCCATCATTGACATTGGAGAAATTTGTGGAGTCTCCTCCAGTGAATTATTTGATTGTCCAACACCAATCTTGGCTGGTTATGGCAGGAACTGCAGAGCTTAGGTGGGATCTGATGGTTGTTGAATTGCTTAGCTCTCTCTATTACTTGTTGCTTATGCTGTTTGGCATGCAATTATTTCTGCCTTTTAAATTGACCAGGTTGACAACTCATTTTTAGGAATGCCTGATGTCCTTTCTTTAGTGTTCACTGAACAAAGGTTTATCCCGTTTGCTGTGGAAATGGTCAAATGGGGAATATGCTGGGTTATATGGTTCCAGAATATAGTCGAGTATAAATCTGCTGCTGCTGATGGCCCACAGCATCTCATGGATGCCCAGCTTTGAGTTGCTTGATCTGTTCAAAGACTATTCCATTAGAATAGTGGTAGGACCATGCAACACAATGGAGGCTATCCTCAGTGTGAAATTGGGACTTTGCACAGGACTGTGCAATAGTCACTCCTATTCATACTATCATCTGCAGCAGGCAGTTTGATGAGAATGTGATCAAGTCAAGGGGGAGGCATTGGTCTAGTGTTATTGTCATCCAGAAACTCACCTAATGTTCTGGGGATCCGGATCTGAATCCTGCCATAACAGGTGGTGGAATCTGAATTCATAAAAAATATCTAGAATTAAGAATCTACTGATGACCATGAAACCATTGTCAACTGTCAGAAAAACTCATCTTGTTCACTAATGTCCTTTAGGGAAGGAGATCTACCATCCTTAACTTGGTTTGGCCTACATATAACACCAGAACCACAGGTAATGCGGTTGACTCTTAACTGCCCTCTGAACAAGAGCAACTGGGGATGGACAATAAGTGCTGGCCAGTTAGCAACACCCAACACAAATGAATAAAAATAAATATGTTTTTCCCTCTTGTTGGTTCACTTACCACCTGCTGCAGCCCTATTTTAGCAGTAATGTCCTTTAGGACCCAGTTTATGATGGTACTAAGAAGCCACTCAGTGTTGGGCATTGAAGTTCCCCATCCAAAGTATATTCTGTGCCTTGCCACCAAGCGATGTTCAATATAGAGGAATTCTGATTCATCAGCTGAGGGGGAATCAACAGGATGTTTCCTTGTTCATGTTGATCTGGCGTCATGAGACTTCATGGGGTCTAGAGTTGATGTTTCTGACTCCCACAGCAACTCCTTCCTGACTGTATACTTTCTGCTGCCACCTCTGCTGGATCTCTTCTACCAATAGGGCAGTATTACCCAGGAATAGTAATAGTGGTGTCTGGGACATTATCTGTAAGATATGATTCTGTAAATATGACTAGTCCATGAGACAGCTCTCCCAATTTTGACATAAGCCCCCAATTGTTTGTAAGAAGGATTTTGCAGAGTCAGCAGGACTGAACTTGCCATTGTTGTTTCCACTGTTTAGTTTGATGCCAGGGGGAAGGGGGTCCATCTGTTTATTTGTGTTTTCTTTGCAGTGTTTGAATAAAACATAGCAGCTTGCTAGGCCAATTCAAATGGCATTTAAGAGTCAACCACATTTTTGTGGGTCTAGAGTCATATTAGATCAGACCAAGTAAGAATGGTAGGTTTTCTTCCTTAAAGAGCATGAGTGATGGTTTTTTATGACAATTGAAAATGGTTTCATGGTCATCATTAGACTCTCAAATCCAGATTTTTTAATTCAATTTAAATTCCACCATCTACTGTTGTGGGATTCAAACGCAAGTGTCCAGAGCATTATACTGGGTCTCTGGATTATTAGTCCAGTGACAACACCACTACTTCAGTGCCTCTCCCAGTGCTGTGAGAGATAAGTCCAAATCCTGTAGTCATTTGTCTTCCTGCCAAGGCCTTCATGGCATGAGTAAACGTTACCCTATTGGAGCACATATTAGCTTGGATATCTCCCTCACAATAGGTGCATGTTTATAATAGTTTCTGTAGCCGTGACTTGCTCCAACATTCATGACTACCTCTCTCTCAATGCCACAGAGAGTGGTACTGAACTCATCGGTCACGGCCATACAGATATGAGGGAATATGCAGAGCCTCTACATAATTGATGGTCCACTATTATTCTTACCTTTGTGTTTGCATCTTTGAAATCACTGTCTATTCACTCAAGAGGTAGATTGACTTTTCCTGAACTTCTCTGACAAATATTGAACTCTTCTCCCAATGGATGTACTGGCTTTCTTGTGTACCAGGACTATCTCAGTGAGCGTTTCTCATTGAAACTGTTCATTTTATTCCAAGTGCTGCAGGGCCAATGAGTGATAACGATTGACTGACTGACTGTGCGGGGAATTTCTATGAATGTGTCTCAGTGATTGCATTCTGGAAATTCTTCTTCAGAATCATATTTCTGTGAATTTTGTATTCCTATTTCTGCAGAGCTAAAAATAGCAAAGACCTCCTGAATGAAGGACACATAAGGAGGAATATGAAAGGTTTAGGGAAAGCTTGTCCCTTCACTTAGACTCTCATTATCTAATACTGACTCAAATCTGTCTGTTTATGTAAAATTGAAGCAAGTGTGCAAGTAGGAAATCTTTCCTCCTTAGTCCAACATTTTCTCTGGTTTCTAATGAACACTTCCATTACTTTGCTGCCTTCAAGTAGCTTTGTTTCTTCTTTGGTGCTGAACACTTGTTTCAGCTCTGAATATTGAATTCACAGTGAGGCTGGGAAATGGTTGGTGATTGTTGAAGAATTCAAATTGAGAAACTCAATAAAATGGGCTACATTTTCCCAATAGCCTGTGTTTGTGCTCCAGTCTGTGTACCACAGTAACTAATGGCACCAACATTTTATCCCTTCTCTTTAATATCAGTGAAAACTATGCTAAAATGATGAAAGGGAACAGTCAATTCCCCAGGAATTTTGGCATTTTCGAGTACTAAACTGAAATTGCAAGTAAATTGCCCTGATCAAGACAGTCATCAGCTTATGTATGTACTCTGCAGACTATATGGATGAAATTTTCTTGTCACGACTGCCACAGGAATCATAACGACAAGACAGGAACCATACAAAGGTCCATTGACCTTAGGCACGATTTTCCAGACTTGGGGCAAGTGGGCTGGAAAGTTCCAGCTTTTATGTGTGGAGTTTGCACATTCTCCCTATGTCTGCATTGGCTTCCACTGAATGCTTTGGATTTCTCCCACAGTCCAAAGATGTGTAAACTAGGTGGATTAGCCATGCAAATGCTCTGGGTTAAGGTGGGAAGGATGAGTGTGGATAAGTTACTCTTTTAGAGTCAGTGCAGACTTGATGGGCCAAATTGCCTCCTTCAACATTGTAGGGATTCTATGGTGCTATCTCTGTATTAAATCTTCAATTTGATTTACAGATCATCGTATATATTTCTTGGCATATGGAAGCTTTTCTGTGATCATTTCAGCTATACCAATTTATAGAGGACATGCAAACAGTGAGTATTGATAATGTGAACAGCAACAATATTGGGGTTGGTCTTTGAGTCTTTTCAATTCTTTCATGGGATGTGGGTGTCATTGTCAAGGCCATCATTTGTTGGCTATCCCTAATTGTCCTTGAACTGAATTCTTATTAGGCTACTGCAAGGACTCAACCACAATGCTGTATCTGTAGACCAGATTGGGCAAGGATGACCAATTTCCTTCCCTATAGGACATCAGCAAATCAAATTAGCTTTTACCACAAATAAAAATACTGATAGTGGCCATGGTCACCATTACCAGCTTGACATTTCACATTTATTAACTGAAACTAAACTCTACTTTGTTGCCACTTGAACTAATATCCTCACAGCATTAGGCTGATCTTCTAGTTCAGTAACAGTACCACCATCACACTGGTATATCAATAGGAGCTTCAAATGAAGTCTTTTACTTCATTTTTCCAGGCAGTCTCCATTGCATTCAGTGCAGGACAAACATATTGATATGAGAGCAAGATGCTGAGTTAAAATGGCATGTGCCCTGAAAATTGGGATCATGCTTGCAGAATGGAAGTATTCAGCAAAGCAGTCACCCAGTCTTCACTTAGTTTCTCCAATGTAGAGGAGACTGCATTGGAAATAGCGCATACAGTAGAACAAATTGGAGGAGGTGCAAGTGAAATGCTGATCACCTGGAAATGATGTTTGGACTCTTGGATAGTGAGGAGAGAGGAGTTAAAGGGGCAGGTGTTGGACATCCTGCAATTGCATTGGAAGTTATTTTGGGAAGGGGTGGAGGAGTGGGCGTGATAGCAGAATGGACCAGGGTGTAGCAAATGGAATGATCCCTGCAGAATTCCACAAGGAAGATGTGTTTAATGGTGGCATCATGCTGGATTTGGCAGAAATGTGGAAGGTGATCCAATAAATGTGGAGGTTGGTGAGATGGAAAGTGAGATCAAAGTGATCCATGACATGGTTCTGGGAGGGAAGGGAAGATGAATACTCTCTGTGGAATTTACTCTTTGGAGATTTACACAAAATAAATTTAAATATGCTCAGCTCATTTGATGCCTGCTTCTCCCAGCTCCCGGGACTTTCCAACCTTCGGGCATAGCGCAAGATCGACGAGAATCATCACTGGTCTCCACCAGTGGAGACCAGGCGCGAGGCAATATTAGGTGTGGGGGGTGGGGCGGGGGTTTGGAGGCCATTGAAGTCCTCAGGTGGTCAATACAGTGCCTATCTGGCACTCCGGTACTGCCCATCTGGCACACTGGTAATGCCAGCTGGGCACTACAAGTGTGCGGGGCAGTGCCAAAGGGGTGGGGTTTGAGAGGGATTAGGGCCTGAGTGGGGACTGTTATGGAAAGGACTATGCAGGACGAGCTAAACAGGAAGAGCTGTGATGGCAGGATATGCAGGGGGGGGGTTGCGGTTCATGTAGGGGTGGAGCATGAAGTGGGGCCATGTCAAGGATATGATGCTGGATTCTTTGGGAGGACCTCAGTGCCCTGATGTTGACGATCTGTGTTGGGGAGAGGATGAGGAAGCATGCCACTGATGAGGAGGGGGTCCTGATGAGGATGGAGAGAGTCTCCCAGTGCACTGCAAGATTGAGGCGCTCTTTCAAAACAGCACCCAAGCACTTTACAGCCAGGCACGCCGCGTGTTTAGGTCCTGCTCCTCCCAGAACAGGCATGCAACTCACCATTCTCCCAAAACAAAGACAAAACATGAAATGATTGTGGTGTGGAGCACACAAGACAGATCAGCACTAAACGCTCTATTACTCTCACCATTATGACACTTAGGTTACTATCTTATGACCTCATCCTGCCTGTTGATTGGCATGTAATGGTGGTAAGATTTCATGCGAAGTGAAAAATCAGAAACATGCTTGGTGTTATGCAGTTTCCCATTTTACCAGCCACTTTTTCCAGACATGGAAAAATGAGTGCAGCAAACATTAACGTGCATTTAAATGGATTTCAAAATCATTACTGAGCGTTGCACAATCATTTTCCCCCTTACGTATGTTCACCATCTTTGTCGGTGAGACGTCACAATGGCAAGAATCATAGCTGCTCTACATAAGTGTAGTTCAGGTGCAGCAGTGACGAAGGTGAGCGAAGACATGAATATGATTGAGCACCAGCCTCTGGGGTGCAGGATGTGGTCTCGTGGTGCAGGGTGGGTTGGTGGGGATGCATTAGTGCAGGAGTTTCGGGGGGTCATGTTGATAATGGGATCCTGCAGTCAAGGATCACCACTGTTCAGGGCTCATGTTGCACGCATTCCTCTGGCCCACTCAATGACTCCTGAGGAATTCTATATGAGATAGTCTCCCAAACCCACTGATGTTGCTATGGTTACCCTGCCATCTGTCTGCTGGACAGACTGTGTGGTTTCTGCTGACATTCCATCCCAGGCCCCACTAACAGTAACAGGAACGCAGTCTGACAGCTCCGCTCCAATCAAGGGAGTTCTGCAGGTGTTAACACAGCTCCTTATATTGAATGGACTCTGCAGTGCTGCCTTTGATGCAAACCCATCTCATGATAGTCATGAAGGTGCTTCTCCAATGTCTGTCTAACTGCAAGCCATTCCTGAAAGTCACTCTACCCAATGCCTAGGTGGATGCACTATGCAAGGGACAGGGGGAACACCCGCTCCTGGCGGCAGTGAGGCTCATGGCAGCCCTAAACCTTTCCATGCTACCAGCTGGGGCCTCTGTGGGATTTCTCAGTCCTCAGTCCACAAGTGTGTCTGCGAGGTGGTGGAAGTTCTGTTCACCCAGGCAGGCTAGTACATCAGTTTTAACATAGGCCAGGCCCAGCAGGAAACCCAGACTGCAGGTTTCGCCACTATCGCTGGGATGCCACACTTGCAAGGGACATGCATCATCCTGCGGTCTCCAAGCTGTCAGGTACCACTGTTCATGAACAGAAAGGAGTTCCACCCTCCTTGAACATGGAGATTGTGTGCTTTCACAAAACACTAAGAAAAATGCATCCCAATGAGAGGAAAAACTCTAAGGGGAGGAAGAACCTACCAGGGATAATGTTATATATTTAATTGGTTGCATGATTGCTATAAAAGCAGCTCAAATGATCTAAAGATGTTGTATTGGGGTGTTTGAGAGGCTTTTAGTTTCAGTCTATATTCTGTACAGACAAAAACTCCTGAGATAAACGTTTATATGCAAACCATGTCAATTTTCTTTTTGTTTAAAACCCACAATCCCTAACATAGTTAGGACATTACAAAAATAAATTCGGCCATGAATCAGGATTTTATTTTGTTGAGAACATTGAGAAAAGATCTTAAGATAGAAGAAAAAAAACATGTTCAAATATTTGAAGGCTGGAGAAAAGCAACAAGTAGATTGAAGACTGAAGTAGTAGTGCAGGAAGACAAAGGAAGAATAAATGGTTTTAAAAGCAGGTTTTTTTTGCTTTGATCAGAGAAGGATGAGAATCCAGGCAGTATCTGGCATATTTGAAAAGATGGGATACTGTGCTGTATGGCTGAGGCCATTTGAGATAAAAAATACACAGTTAATGGTTTCCTTCTTTCCAGGGAAGACAGTGAAATAAAAAAATAGACTGAGCAATCTCAAGTTGCGACTGCCTGCAGGAGAAATGATGCGTTAGTTAAGATCCATGGTCCTTTCAACGAAGAAAATTAATCATGGAGTTCCTAAGCAGAACATTTTCTGTACTTTGTACTAGCAAATAAAATTTCAGTTAAGTTTCCTGTAACAGCTTTTGTCAGGACAATAAGAGCTTAAACCTTCAGATTGCTCCACAGCTTATTTCATCCAGAAAATCAGGGAACCAAAACTTACAGTGACTTGACAAAGATGTCTGAGCAACATTATTCAACAAAGCCATTGATCATCATGGAATAGTTCAGGTTCCACCGAAGGAATCAAACGAAAAGCAAAAACATTGTTCAGTCTGTGGCAACTTTAAAAAAAAAGCTTGGTGAATTTGGTCAGTCATTAGAAGATACACTTTGAGATCATCTAGTTTGTGGTGTCCAAAAATGAGGCTATCCAAAGAAGTTTGTTTACTGAACATGTTTGACTTTAAAGACAGCAATTGAAGTTGCAATGCTGATGGAACTGGCTGCTAAAGCGGCTTCACAATTTGGTGCAGGAATGAAGATCTACAAGTTGGGAACTGCACGTAAGAAATCAAAAAAGCAACAAACATGTCACAGATGTAACAAGATGGGTCATTCAGCAAATGAATGTTGGAAGAAAGATAGTTAATGCAAGAGATGTGGTAAAATGGGTCACATTGCAAAACCTTATTCGGCTAGTCTAGGTTCCTTGAGAAGAATATTCAGAAGAAGAATGTGGGTACCTTCAAGAAAACAAGTTGCATTCTACAAGAACAATTTGCAACATAGAAGAAAAGAATTCTGAGTGTGAAAAAGAGAATATCCAAAAATATGTTGAAGAGTTCCAACTAAATATTTAGTCATATAGGTTCAATCGCATATGTTCTGGATAATTCCAAAGTGAATAATCTATTAGGATGAAGATTGATTCTGATGCTGCTGTATCTTTAATTACTGAGACTATGGGGGCGATTCTTCCCAAAAAATTCTAAGTGCTGAATTCACGTAAAAACTGGAGTAAACCCCGCTGTTTTTTTTTAATGTGAGTTTCAAAATAAATCCCCTACACTCTATGCACTGCAGAGTGCACTAGCATGAATCTTGCAAAAAAACCAGGGGACATAGCCCATTCCCACTGGAGAGGCTGGCAGCATAGTGCTGAGTGGGCCACTCTGCATGTATTATTTACTACATGTGAGGCAGTCGTAGAACTGGACAACAGAATGTGAGAAAGCACACAAGGTTGTCAAAGTTGCTTTGCAGAAGTCTTAAGTATTGGTTCATTTCAATCTGAAGCTAACATTACTGCTTTCTTGTGATGTTTCACCTTGGAGCAGGGGGCAGTAATCTCAGATATTATGCTTTTAGGGAAAGAACGACCAATAGCTTCTACTCTGCATACTCTAACTGGTTCTGAATCAAATAATTTTCTGCTGGAAAAAGAAGCATTGAGTATAATTTTTGGTGTACAAAGATTTCATTGTTATTTACATAGTCATCATTTCACATTATTGATTGACCATCAACCATTGGCTATTATTTTGGGGTTGTGTAAAGCTATGAAGGAATTAGGACATAGTTATTTTTCGTGGCGAGTCTGGATGCTCAGATTGAAGAAAAAGTGGGACAGTGTCATGAACACCTGTGCATGAATCCAGGCTTGGGCTGACAAGTGGCAAGTAACATTTGTGCCACACAAATGCTAAGTAATGACTATCATCAATAAGAGACCTCTAACAACAGCACCTTGATATTCAGTAGTGTTATCATCTCTGGATCCCTCACCATCAATCTGCTTAGTGTTACCATTGACCAGAAACTCGACTGGACAACCATATAATCACAGTGGCTACAAAAGTAGGTCAGAGACTAGGAATTCTGTGGCAAGCAACTCCCCTCCTGTGTCCCCAAAGTCTGTACACCATCTATAAGGCACAAGTCCACATTTGCGTGGATGGGTGCTACTCCAACAATGTTCATAAAGTTGACACCATCCAGTACAAAGCAGCCCGTTTGATTGGCACCATATCAATAAACATGCACTCCTTCCACCACCAATGTTCAGTAGCAGCAGAATATACTATCTATAAGACGTACTGTAACAATTCACCAAAGATCTTTAGACAGCACCTCCCAAACCCATGACCACTTCCATCTAGGATAATGGCAGCAGATACATGGGAACACCACCACCTGCAGGTTCCCCTCCAAGCCATCTTGACTTGAAAATATATTGCCGCTCCTTCGCAGCTGCTGGGTCAAAATCCTGGAATTCCCTACCTGTGGTCAATCCACAGCACATGGACTACATCAATTCAAGAAGGCAGTTCATCACCACCTTCTCAAGTGCAACTAGGTATGGGCAATAAATGCTGGCAACCAGCAATGCTCATGTCTCATGAATGAATAAAAAAAGTGGAAACCTGAGAAGATGGCAAAGGTTAGCTGAGGGGATAGATTCAGAATGTAGCAAAGATGAGACTAAAAAAAATCAAGAGGAAGAATAAACCATGAGGGAAAGCTAGCGACCCAAGGACAATAAAAGCTTCATTAAGTACATTAAAAGGAAGAGAGAAGTAAAAGAAAGCATTGACCTCTTAGAGAATGAACGTGGGGAGGGTTCTGGGATATAAAGAAATGGCAGACGAGTTAAAATAGGTATTTTACATCGGTACTGTGGAGAGGAATTAAATACAGTCACTACCACCAGAGAATTATTTTTAGGGAAACTAGTGGGGGTTCAAGTCTGATAAATCCCCAGTCCTGATGGTTTGTATCTGGAATTTTAAAGGAAACAGCTACAGAGACGTGGATGTGTTAAATCATAATTTTTCAACAATCCTTGCATTCTGGAACTGTGCCAAAGGATTGGAAAACTGTCAACATGGTATCATTGTTTAAAAATGGAAGGAGGAAATATACAGGGAACCACAGGCCAGTTAACCTAACTTAAGTTATTGGAAAAATATTAGAATCAATTATTAAGGAAAGAATGCATTTTGAAATCTAACCAAGCACAGTCAGCATGGCTTCATGAAAAGGAAATCATGTCTGACAAATTTACTAGAGTTCCTTCAGGAATAAATACAGGAGAACAGTCAATATTGTACAATTGGATTTTCAAAAGGCATTGGATAAAGTGCTACTTAAGATTGGCGGTCATGGTGTTGGAAGTAATATTCTGGCACAGATAGAGGATTGGCTAACTAAAAGGAAGCAGCCACTAGCAATAAAGGGATCTTTCTCATGTTACAGAATATAGACTCTTACAGTAGAAAGGAGGCCCTTCAGCCCACCACAGCGACACCAACATAACTACTCTAAATCTACACGAATCCCATTTTCCAGCACTTGGTGCATTAGCCTTGAATGTTATGACATTTTAAATGCTTATCTACATATATTTTAAAGGTTCTAAGGTTTCCCATCTCTAATACTCTACCAGGCAGCAACCTTCTAGACTCCCACCACTCACGGGGTGAAAAATATTTTCCTCAAATCCTCTCTAAACCTCCTGCCCCACCTTATGACTCCTCATTATTGATCCTTTGACAAAGGGAATAGCTGCTTCCTATCCATACCCCTCTTAATAGTATGTACTTCAGTCAGGTCTCCTTTCAGTCTTCTCTGCTCTAAAGAGAACAATACAAGCCTATTTAGCCTCTCCTCATAGTTCATATGCAGTATCCCAAGCAGCATTCTGGTGAATCGCCTCTGCACACTCTCCAGTGTAATCATATCCTTTCTATTGTGAGGTGACCAGAACTGCACACAGTACTCAGCTGTGGCCTAACCAAAATTTTGTACAGCTCCAATATAACCTCCCTGCTCTTATAAACTGTGCCATGACTGATAAAGGCAAGTGTCCTTAGTGCCTTCTTAATTACCCTATTAACCTGTCTTACCGTCTTTAGGGATCTTTGGACAAGCACTCCAAGATCTCTTTGTTCCTCTGAGCTTCCTAGTGACCTAGCATTCATTGAGTATTCTCTTGTTACTCCTTTCAAAGAGCATTGCCTTTCACTTTTCAGGATTAAATTTCATTTGCCATTGACCTACGCATCTGACCAACCCATCTATATTTTCCTGCAACCTAAAATCTTCTTCCTCACTATTAACCACCCTGCCAATCTTCCTGTCATCCACAAACTTACTTATCATCCCTCATATTTTCATCCCTATTGTTCATATATATAACTAACAATAACAGTCCTAGCACTGATCCATGTGGTACACCACTGGGATGTTGGAGGGCAGTACATGGATCTTAAATGAACATCCACTTATTCTGCAACTATGACCTCTGGTTCTACATCATGAGTGGAAACATCCTCCCAACATTTAACCTGTCTAACCCTAAGATTCTTAAATGTTTCAATCAACTCATCTCTCATTCTTCTGAACTCCAAGGACCCAACCACTGCAATTCTTCACAATATATATTGATTATCTGAAGAAAGGAATAGAATATACTGTGGTCAAATTTGTGGATGATATGAAGGTGGGAGAGAAGGGAGGATATAAATAGTTTACAGAGAGAAAGTGACAGATTAAATGAATGGCAAATGGAATTCAACATGGAAGTATAAGATTGTTCATTCTGGTGAAAGTATGAGAAGGTGGATTATTATCATTTAAATGGAATGAGACTACAGAAAACTGTAGCACAAAAGAGCATGAAGTTCTTGCTCATGAAACCCAGAAATCTAGTATACAGGTGCAGAAGATAATAGAAAAGACAAATGGAATCCTGGCTTTTACTTCAATACCAATGTAAAGAGGTGTTGCTGCAACTGTACAAGGTGCTAATAACACCGTATTTCAAATATTGCGTACAATTTCAATCCTATTATTTAAGGAAAAATATATTATCATTGGAGGCAGTACCTAGCAAGTTTACAAGGATGATCCCAGTCAGGGAGATATTGACATATGAGGAAAGATTAAACAGATTGGGTCCTTGGAGTTCAGAAGAATGAGAGATTATTTGATTGAAACATTTAAGAATTTTAGGGTAAATATTGGGAGGATGTTTCCATTCATGATGTAAGACCAGAAGTCATAGGTGCAGGATAAGTGGGTGTTCATTTAAGATGGATGTGAAGAAGAATTTTTTCTCTCAAATTGTGACTAATCTTTGAAAGTATTTACCCCAGGAAGCTGTGGAGGCCAAGGTTTTTAATCAGTAGGGGCATTAAGGGTAATGAAGAGAAGGCAGAAAAATGGACTTAGTGAGTGTTAAGTCAACCATGATCTTATTAAATGGCAGAGCAGGCTCGAAGGACTGAATGGCCACTCTAGTTCCTATTTCTTATGATCTGGTGGTACCCACCGCCAGGATTCAGTAAAAATCATTTGATTTCTATCCTATGACTACAAGAAAAATGTGTATAAAGGTTCACCATAACTGTTGCTTTTGTAATCTCTGCCTCTTATTTATAAAGCTTATCAAACCCTTTTTGCTTCCTTCTATGATTTTTTTTCACAAAAATCTCCCTTCATTCCCTTTTGAATGTATCCTTTATTTTATATTGATTTATCCTTTATTTTATATTCATTTTCCTTCTCTTTCTACAAAATTATAACTTTACATTAGGTCTTGGTCTAATGTTATTGTCGCTGCACTATTAATCCAGAAACTTAGCTAATGTTCAAACCTCACCACGGCAGATGGTGGAATTTGAATTCAATAATAAAAAATATGGATGATCGGGAAACCACCTGGTTCACTAATGTTCATTTAGGGAAGGAAATCTGCTGTCCTTACTCGGTTTGGCCTACATGTGACTCCAGAGTCACAGCAATGTGGTTGACTCTCAACTGCCCTTGGACAACTAGGGATGAGCAATAAATGCTGGCCAGTCAGCAACACCCATGCCTCACAAATGAATAAAAAAAACACTGATTTGCATTAAATTTCCTATGCCACTGTCCACCTATTTCATTAGCCTGTGTTCTCTGGATGTCTATCTCTATCCCTCTTAAAATTCACCACTTTATTAAGGTTTGCATCATCTGCAAATTTTGAAATTGTGCCGTGCACAATTATAATATACCAAGTGGCCTTTACTGATTCCCAGGGAATTCTACACCATGCCTTTCTCCAGAATGATAAACATCTATTCCCCCCTATTATCTGTTTACTGTTGCTCAGCTAACTTTGTATCCATGCTGCCATACTCACTGTTTTTTATTGGTTTCAACTTTGCCAACAAGCTTAATATTTACCAAATGCCTTTTGGAAGTCCATCTCCAGCATATCAATTGCACTAAACTTATCAACTCTTTTTTTTTCACTGCCCAGCCATTACCCCAACCACTTAGGCTACTAGTTTGTAGCTGCTAGATTTATCCTTAGACCCATTACTGAGCAAGGCATAACATTTGCTGTTCATCAATCTCCTGGAACTAGCCCCATATCCAGGAAAGATTCAAAGATTATGGCAGTATATCCAAAATTTTGCACTTACTTCACATGACATCCTCTGAAGCATTTCATTCAATCCTGATGTCTTATCAACTTTAAATAAAGTTCAGCCTTTCCTCCTCTTCATCAATTTTTAGCTGCTGCGTTTCTCAAGTACTTCTGATTTGATATTTATGCAGTGATTAAATAGATGTTTTGGCAATCCAGGTAAGGAATTATAAAGAGGTGACAGGATGACATGATGGTTGGCACTGCTTGTCACAGCGCCAGGGACCCAGGTTCGATTCCCAGCTAGAGTTCCCATGTCTGCCTGGGTTTCCTCCAGATGCCCTGGTTCCCTCCCACAGTCCAAAATATATGCCAGTTAGGTGTGTTGGCCATGCTAAATTCTCCCTCAATGTACCTGAACAGACACTGGAGTGTGGTGAATCAAGGATTTTCATAATAAACTCAATGAAGTGTTAATGTAAACCTATGTGTGACCCTAAAAAATAAACTTAAACTTAAAGAAAATTCATTCACTGCTAAAAGCTAAAGGAGTATACTTAGAGCTGAGTAGACAATTTCACGTTTGTTTCCAAATGAAAACTCCTGCTGCCGGGATAGTGCAAGATCCAGAAGTGACAGAGACATTACAATAATATGTGGACTACTTCAACATCATCCCACTTTGACAGTAATTTGACTTCAACCGTTAAAATACCTGAACATAGCTTAAATTCTTTATAGCATATAAATGCAGCCTAAGATTATTTTGTTTCAGGATGATGCACTTATAGAATTTACCTTCAAAGATCTGTTGAGGTTTTAAGTCAAACTTGAGTTTTCCAAGGTGATATGATTATTAAAGCTACCCAGCTATGCAAGTCTTCATTTTTTGAATTTTCTTGTGAATATTCAAAATAAGAGATCAAGTTGTCCCAAATTGATCATTGTGCTTCCTGGTGGCAAAATAAATAAATAATTGGTACTTGGTTTTCAAGATAGTGGGAAGATCAGAAGGGATGGAGACAATGAACTGATTTCTGAATTATCTCAACACAACTATCAAATCCTGACAGTATTTTGCACTCTACCATTGAAAAGCATTAATTTCACTCAAATTCTTTGGAGCATAAAAGGAACCAACTGTTTCATATGATGAAAAAGCCTTGGAACATTAAGTTTGAAACCTGATAAGCAAATGCTTTTCTGCTTTGGTTCAAAATTGACAGAAAATATATTTGAAATGTAGTTCACATAAAGTCTTGCAACATTAGAAGAAAATGCTGACTAAGAATTACGTCAGAAATTAAGCTTTATGAATGTTAAATACCTTCTAACATACAAAACAATTTTTTCACAGAGCAAATGCTTCATCTTTTGCTTTATCAACACTAAGTTGTTAAATGGGATATACTATTCTGAAATTTGCTTAGATTTCTCCAAAATAAATTGATTTGTTCATTTCTCTCCCTTTGTCTTAGTTATGTATGTCCATGTATTCTTTTGTCATGGGACACAAGTTTGTAATGCCAGTTCAATTTCAAGTTAAAAACCAAGCCTGGTCAGGTATTGGTTGTTGACTGAATGCTGTGGTTTTATGGTAACATTCTCGCCTCTGAGTTAAAAGGTTACATTAATTCCAGTAATTATACATCAATTTCCAAGACAAAGCAATCTGCTTGATTGTCACCTAATTCAGAAACATTCACTCCTTCCATCATTGATGCCTAGGAACAACTGTATGCACTAGATACTCATCAAGGCTCCTGAGGCAGTGCCTACAAAATCCACAGTTACCATCTTGAACAAGCGCATCTAACGTATGGCCCACAAGCAAGATGTGTTCCGCAAAGCCCTTCTAGTTGGCCCCTGAAAGCAGTTTTCAAAATTCCTATTAACCAGCTGAGTTTCAATGCAAGATTCTGCTTGTAGCTACTCTATATGTGAATATGGGGGTATGGCCAGTAAATTCGCTGATGACACAAAATTGGTGGTGTGATAAATAGCGATGAGGAAAACCTTACATTACAGAACGTAGACAGGCTGGTCAGATGGTCAGAAAGGTGGCAAATGGAAAGTAACTCTATAAAAGTGGGAGGTGATTCATTTTGGGAGGACTAACAAGACAATTGCTGGACCTCTGACGCAAATCTTTGTCTCTTCTTTGGACACAGGTGAGGTCCCAGAGGACTGGAGAATAGCTAATGTTTGTACTGTTGTTTAAAAAGGGTAGTAAGGCTAACCCTGGAAATTATAGGCCAGTGAGTTTGACGTCAGTAGTGGGAAAGCTGTTGGAGGGGATTCTTAGAGATAGGATGTATAGGCACTTAGAGCGTTGTGATCTGATTAGGGATACACAGCATAGCTTTGTTAAAGGGAGGTCGTGCCTTACGAATCTGGTAGAATTTTTTGAGGAGGTGACGAAAACAGTCAATGAAGCCGTTGATGTCATCTATATGGATTTCAGTAAGATGTTTGACAAAGTCCCTCATGGGAGGTTAGTTGAAAAGATCAAGGCTAATGGGATACAAGGACAGGTAGCTAGATGGATAAGTAACTGGCTTGATAATAGGAGACAGACAGTAATAGTGGAAGGGTGTTTTTCTAGTTGGAGGTCGGTCACTAGTGGTGTGCCGCAGGGCTCGGTATTGGGACCTCTTCTATTTGTAATATATATAACTGACTTGGAAGAGGGAGTAAATGGAGTGATCAGCAAGTTTGCAGATGATACAAAGATGGCTGGACTTGCGGATAGTGAGGAGCATTGTCAGGCGATACAACAGGACATAGGTTGGTAGCTTGGGCAGATAGATGGCAGATGGAATTCAATCCTGATAAATGTGAGGTGATGCACTGCGGGAGAAAGAATGTAGAGGGGAGATATATGATAAAGGGTAGATCTATTAAGAGTATAGAAATGCAGAGGGACCTGGGGGTGCAGGTGCACAAGTCTCTGAAGATGGCAGAGCAGGTGGAGAAGGTTGTGAAGAAAGCATATGGTATGCAACCGTTTATAGGAAGGGGTATAGAGTACAAGAACTGGTGTTTCATGTTGCAGTTGTATAAAACGTTGGTTAGACCTCATTTGGAATACTGTATCCAGTTCTGGTCACCTTACTATCAGAAGGACGTGGAGACTCTGGAGAGAGTGCAGAGGAGGTTCACCAGGATGCTGCCTGGTATGGAAGGTCTGAGTTACGAGGAGAGGTTGGGCAAATTGGGGCTGTTTTCCTTAGAAAGACATAGACTTAGAGAAGATCTAATAGAGGTGTACAAGATTATGAGGGGTATAGATAGAGTAAACAGGGTTAAGCTTTTTCCTAGGATGGACTCAAATAGCAGGAGGGGTCACAGGCTTAGGGTGAGGGGGATAAGGTACAATGTAGATGCTAGAGGGAGTTTTTTCACACAGAGGGTGGAGTAAAGTGGTGGAGGCAGGTACTCTGGAGTTATTTAAGAAATACTTAGATGGACACATGAACAGAATGGGAATGGAGGGATATAGAAAACTGATTTAAAATAGGGATCATGAGCCTTGGGAGTCCCTGGGAATTGTGTAAATAGATGATGATATTGATGTACTTGTTTTTATCCTTTGCTTTGGTCCACCTTGTTGTCTAACACGGGACATACACGCGATGGCTCGTGAGAGGGCTGCTCTTGGATCTTTTTCGAGAGTATCGTAGTGCTTCACGTTGTTAGTGTACGCTTGACCTGGACCATTTAATGGGCAACACAACAGCTCAGTGACTATCGCTGTGCTGTGCAGATACATGGATTTGGGCCTGTGTCTGCGGGAGTTTGCGCATTCTTCCTGTGCTTGCGTGGGTTTTCTCCGGGCGCTCTGGTTTCCTCCCACATCCCAAAGATGTGTTCTTAGGTTAATTGGCAAAACAAATTCTCCCTAAATTGTCTCAAATTTGGTTTTTAATCCATAGATCTACAAACATGAACAGTGATCGCGTGTAGAGGTGGGAACATCGGGGTGGTGGCGTGGGCTCGTTGGGCCGAAGGGCCTGTTTCCTGTGCTGTTTTGTTCTTTGTTCTCTTTGTTCTTTAAAGTTTGCATTATGAGCTAACTAGGAAACTTGAGAGGTGATTTTCTGACCCCGTTCGATACAGGGACAAATCCAATTGTTGCCAGAAACTCTTCTAAGAGGCACCAGAGAGATCATCAGAATGCAATCGTCTCCCCCACCCCTTCCCCCCCACCATTGATATCGTCAGGTTCACATCTAATGAGGGTGTAAACCTGGCATGAACATGTTTGCCATTTATTTATATATTCAAAATCGGCTGAACGCCATATCTTCCGGGAAGGCAATCTGTTCCTACCCCATGCTGGTGGGAATCACTACTGATCTCCAAAAATAATGACCAAATGTAATAACCACACCAATGGTTTTGAGATCATCACAGCCCCTGGACGGTCAGGGACTGGCATGGGTAGTTCCCTGATACAGTCCCCTAGCACTCTGGAACCATCTTCTCTGCACACACAACCCCCCAACTCCCTCCAAGTGAAATTGACATTTCTTGGGGGTCTGATCGTGGGAGCTGAGTGGGGTTTTGGGTTGGGTCACCCTCATGTGTGCATGCTGTGTGGAGAGGTGAACCATGATTTGAGTTGGGGAAGGACCCCTTCTTTTCTGAATAGTTGGTGGTGTTTCCCTGAACCTTTGAGGTCCAGCACACCATGTCCCTGCTTGTGGTTAGCAACAGTAAAGATTGCCCAGTGCCAATACCACTCTGGAGCTGGTTGAATTTCAGGGGTCTGCTGAACAGGCCATCAAACCTGTTAATGGCATTCAAATTAGTAGGCTTGCATGAATATCGGGTTGCTGCCTACTCTGTGAGGGAACCCAATTGGGATCTGGTGGCACAGGTCATGTGAATTCTGATTATTCCCCATTTTAGGCCGATATCTCATTCACTGGATTCCTGCTGGCCATCTGAAGTCAGTCAGTTGACCCCATTATATTTCAATAATAGTGTCTATGATCATTTCTATTGTCATCAATTAATGTCCCAGAGTGTGTGATGCATCATGTAAATTATGACCAATTAACACACTGACTGGAATTTCCCATCCCACTCGCCACAGGAATCATAGCAGTGGAGGAGAGAGGGAAGGCCATGCAAAGTTCCATTAACCTCTGAGGGGTGGGATTTTCTGGTTTTTGGGGTGAATGTAACCAGAAAATCCCACCCACGATGTCTAAGGGCAACTTATTTGTTAGTTTCTTCAATAAATTTATTTTTTGTAGTAATAACTGCTTTAACTTGTTACTGAATTTTAATTCAAAATATTAACAAATTAATTCTTTATCTACAGTTACAGAATGCCAGTTTCCTGTGAAACATATTTCAGGAACAATTGCAGTTATAGTGACTGTTTATGTGTTTATTAAGGGGCTATCATTTATTGCCTTCGTGAAATACAGTAAGTGCTGAATTTTGATACATCAATATTAGAATGATAAATTGTATTGAATATATTAATTATTTTATTACTTTGACTGTTCTATTCAAGTTGTACACTCTTCCCATAGTCCTGATATATCATTAATTTTAAATATTGTCAGTGCAAAATTGAATCATGCATACCCCATCCATTAAACCTCCAGTCATTAAATACATGCCCATTAGTCCTCCATCAATAACATTTCCATCCCTTCACTCATCATTACATATTTGCCCATAATACTTCCATGAATAAACATCCATTCACTATCCTCCAAGTTAACCTTCATAATTAATTCTCCCACCATTAAATCTCCATCAGTAAAACTTCACCCATTAAATCTTTACCTATTAAACATCCGTCAATCGAAGCTTCATCCATGAAACATTTATTTCGTACCTATCAATATAACTTCCATCTTTCAAACAATATTAAACTTTTACCTCTTAATCTTCCATGATTAGCATTATAAGAATTAACATTTCTTCAATAAACTTTTGTCTGTTATCCTTCCAGTTAATACTTCATAGTTAATTGACTATTAAAACACCATCTATAAATCTCCATCAATTGAATTTTAACTATTTAACATCCATCACTCAAATCTTTCTTCCTGAAACCACTGTCATTAAACCTTTTCTATTAATTAAAGGAACAAAAGAACTGGGAGCAATTCAGCCCCTTGAGGCTACTCCACTCTTAAATACAATTACAGTTGGTCTCATCTCAGCCTTATCTCCATCTTCCTGTCTGCTCCCCATTACCTTTCATCTGCTGCTAATTTAAAAATCTGTCATTTCCTGAAATTTATTTAGTGTTTCAGCGTCCACAGCACTCGGCGTACAGAATTCCACAGTGTCATGATCCTTTGAGTAAAATAATTCCTCCTCATTTGTTTAAATCTGTTACGCTGTAGCAGAGGCAGACTTACACAGCACTGCACCACAGGGACCCAGCCAGTGGAGGGCCCACACTGAGAGGTAGCTGTGGGGAGCACCAGTCTAAGCCTGATAGTGCTAAATTTGTTGACAAGCTCAAAAAATTCAAAAGAATCAGCAGGCAATGCAGAACCACATGGAGCTCTGATGGAGAATCCTCTTACCCCAGAAAAACACTATCTGAGATGTTGCAAGTTGGTGGTGACTTGAGAGCAGTTCACATGGATCTCCTGATTGCTTCTTTATTAAAAGAAAGTTCAGACCAGACAACCAGGTTTTTGACATTTCAGCCCAGCAACTTGAGGCAACAGTAAAGTTGCCAACTAGTGGGGCAACTTGACTACAGGACAGGGATAAGAGTGAGAATGCTGGGCGGCGACCAAAACAGCGAGAGCTAGGGGTCTGACTCAGGGCAAGAACAGAGGCCAGGGCAAGCTGCATAAAGCCAACAGCAACAGCTAATCAGGAGCATACACAGCTCAAAGCCTGACCATCCAAATGAGAGATGAGCAGTCAGGAGGTATCATTGCTTTTGGGCCTCCTGGCTAGGACAGAGGAGGGCAGTGGGCAACAAACTAACCAAAGAAAGTCAAGCCAGTGCAGACTAGTTAAAACTGGAAACAGCCAGGCAGTGAGCCAGGAATACACTTTATCACCAAGGCCTGAGCGAGAGGCTAGCACCGAGCAATCGGGAAGTGTGAGAGCCTGGCTGACAACAGCATGGTTTTCGGGGAGCAGTAGGGTGACTTGACTAGAAGCCATGGCCGAGTGAGGGCTGGACAATTGAACTAGCAAGGGCGAGAGCAGAAACCAGGTCAGATAGCTAGCAGCAGCAGCCAGTGATTCACCAGCACACCCACGAGCTTAGGTCTTCGAGGTGAGCAGCTGCAAGGCCGACTTGACCCCAAGACAAGGACAGAGAAGGGCTGGGCAGGTGAAGGCAAGGCAAGGCCATAACATAGCTAGGCAGCTTGAGCCAGCAGTGAGGTGAAGTCATTGAGGTGAGCAGGGACAATTTGACTCCCATGGCTGAGGAGGGCAAAGAAGCTTGCTCTTTTAGGAAATTCATATTCAATGAGATCAAGTAGGATCAGTAAATAAGAAGCAACACTATCAATCTAGCAGTCAAAAACGCAGAAGCTGAAGCAAGAAGATGAAGCTCAGCAAAAAGAGTTTGCATTTACTTTAAAACATTTTAAATTGTTCTAAATATTGAGGAGTGCCCAAACTGCACATTCATCTTCAACAACAATGGGCAGAATTTTCTCAGAAAAAATTCTTAAGTGTTGAAAAAATGGAAGGTTTTCTCACCTGTCTTTCCAGCGAGGTAAGTTACGTGAGTTTGTGGCATTCTGTGCAATACTGAGGCTGTGATCCGATTCCCACCAGTAGGAGTAGTGAGTGAAGCCTACTCATGCCAGGAAGCTAGCAATAGAGTAGTAGGGGCACTATTAAACATGAGTCCTGATCTCCCAGTATACTGTGTATAAATATATACAATATACTGAGAGATATATCAAGCTCCCATCCATGAATATTGACCCCTACCCCACCACGGACATCACCACCACCTCGCCAAGACGTTGCTCTTCACCCCACTATGGACATCATTCTTCTACAGACCCTCCCTCCAGTCGCCACCCGCATAGAAATCCCTGCCAGGAACACCATCTAATTGCCATCCTACCAATAGTTGACCCTGTAATCACTGGTCCCAACCCCTGATCACCGGCTCCAACCTCCGATCGCTGCCACCCCCGAATCAGCCCCCACACCCCAATGCAGAGCTCCCCCTTTCTTCCCCGCCTATCAACCAGCCTTCCTTGCATCCTCCCATCTGTTTCTGCTCTTGTCAAACCCTATTGTTAGGCCCCTCAGTGAGTAGCGTCAGGGTACCTTGTGGGCAAAGTGTACTGAGAGATCAGAATGCATGTGTAATAGTGCCTCTAGCATTCTGTGCCTTTCCTGGACATGATGCTGATTATACCAGCAGAGCAGCACCGTCAATATCAGAAGGGGCGAGAAATTGGGAATGAGTCCTATTTTTCACCTCTCGCTCATATTTCCCACCCTGCTACGCTACTCCAATCGTGCAGCAGGGCTGAAAACTCTTGCCCAACATCCATCAAACGTTTTGGTGACGTGTAAGATGCTTTGATGTGCCGATTTCTAGGGACAATACATTGTCTGAAAAACTTGAAGAACTGGACTCTGAAATGTGAATGGAACAAAAGATACTGCTCAAGCTCATTCTTCTCCAGTTGAGGTGAAGGAAGAAGCCTACCTGAAGATATTGCCTCATGGCCAAAATCTGTTCTACTGGGTACGATTGAATATTTTATAATGTATTGATCAGGGAACATTGATAATATTGAAAATTTGAGGAAAGAGTTTGAGGTTCAAAGCTGAAATCAGTTTAGAAGTCTTCATGAATCCTATTTTCTGAGGGTGAAGAGAAATGGCATAACAGAAAGGAAAAATTGGTTGATTTTCTCAGAAACCTCTAAGGAAGTCTACTGTTATGTATGCAATTTATTCCCTGACCTGAGTAAGAGAACCTTGAATTTAATCTTCATTGTAGCAGCTGAATCATGTGAGCCAGCTGTACATTTTTCTGATTTTGTTCAAAAATTATATGCCTTTTATTTAGTTTTCACACATTGGTGAAATATACTGTAATCATATTTGAAGTAGGCACATGGAAAACATTTGACGTTCAAAATAATTTGTGACACCAGGTGATCCGCTTGTGCAGATACTGTTTTGGCTTGGAAACCGGACTTCATCGATATAAAGGAATGCTTATCAATCTTAGCCACATCAAATTCAGAGAAACTATGTGTGAAAGCTGCTGCAAATTCCTTAGTATTTGAAAAGTATGATATTGCAGTTTTACTTTGTGGAACCATTTACTTCAAATAATTAATGGCAACAGCAAATTGCTGGAAAATGTTAATATAACATTTACTGAATACGTCATAATTGTTAGCCTCAATTAGAAATTTTGTCATGGGAGTTCAAAGTGACTATATCTTAGCAGAAGCAAAGCATAACATTAACAAAGAATACAGGTTCCCCTGATGATGAGAAGACAGAGAAAGTTTTTTTTTGAAGAAACTAAAGACATACAAATTATTTTAAAAGTGAAAGAGAAGATCATCATTGAGACTGTCAATGTTATTTGTGACACAATAATGGTGCAATTACAGAAGTGAATTTCTGAAGAAAACTGGTGAATTATTTTGCATATTTTGGCAGTTTTGGCTGTGAATGCTGAGAACCACTGCAGTAAGAGATAAAATGAATTTTATTAGGAGGATACAAACACAAATCTTTTAAGATAACGTGAAACAATTAATTCATTTCAATATATATCAGCAGCTGGTTTGTACAGTCTACTACCTGATGGTTTGCATTCAAATATGGAAACCATTCTGAAAATGTTTTTTAAAATGCTTCCAATGGACATTCTGTGTACTGAAGAGAGTGAAAAATTATCTGTGAAATACAATGAGTCAGGAACATCTGATAAGTTCAGCAATACTGATGACTGAAAATGCATTTTCACATAATGTTACCTACCATAATGTTATTCCTAATTTTGTGAAGAAAAAGTGAAGGAAAAATCTATCTAAATTGCCATGGATTACAAACAACTGACAAAACAAGAAAATTTCAAAAATTTGTCTTTGTACCATGTTCTTCATTTCTCTCTCATTGCTCATTGGCTAGTTTTATGTTTGCTCATCTCAAGAAGCTTACCCCAGTCCAATGCCAGCATCTCCATATCACATCTCAAGAAACCACAGACCGTAACACTAACCTACCCATCATGCTGACAACAGTTAGGCTTGGATTTCAATTCATCAATTGCAGACTTGTTTTTGTAAGTCATGTTCTCCAGTCTAATTTCTGTTCTTCAGAAGAGAACATTTATTGGTCTGATATAATGTTGGTGGTCATATGTAGACAGTTATAACTGGTGATTAACCACCATCCCTCTCAAAGACTCATAATACTAGCTTTTAAAAAGTGTCTTCTGGACAAGTAACAGAATCCTGCCAGATAGTTGCCAGCAAAGCCACTGATATGAGACTTGGACTGGGCACTCCACTTCACCAGAGTATTTTTTCCAGCATTGGACATTTTCTGACCCATTCTATCTTGCTCTTGGCTACGCCATGCTAAGGTCATATCATTGGCTGATTTCTCTATCCCATTGCTCATCAGCCAGTTCCATATTTGCTCACTTCAAGGCACACACATCACAATATTGACCATCTCTACCATCATGCTGACAGCAGGCAGGCCTGGATTTCAATTTGTCAATTGTTTTTATAAGTGAAAAAGCACTGAAGTAATTAAGCAGAGATATGTGTACTTTTTGGGGATTTTTAACTTGCATTATGGATCTCAATTCATCCATTATAGACTTGTTTCAATAAGTTAAAAACACTAAAGCAATGATTTGTGCATTTTGGGGTTTTTGTAGCTTGTATTGTGGATTTCAATTAATCAAATACAATCTTATTCTCATATAAGTGTTCAAAAGCACTAAGCAGCTAAGCAGTGATTTGTGTTTTTTGGTGTTTTTGTGGTATGGATTGTGTATTTCAATTAATCAATTATCGTTGTGGTCTCAATTCATCAAAAGTAGGTTTGTTTTCATAAATTAAAAACCACTAAAGCCGTTAATCAGTAATTTGTGTATTTTTCTGTCTTTTTGCAACTTCTATTGTGTGAGCTGAGGGTGGGTGGGGTCAGGAGGGCATTGACATTATTGGGGATCAGGTTTGAGTGCATTTGGGATAGGGTTTGATGTAATTTCAGCTGGGACTTGATGTCACTGGTGAATGGGATACCATGTCACAAAGAGATGGAATGTGATGTCATGGAGGGCCCTGCAAAGAGAAAGACTGTATGGCCCCTAAAAATGTAAGTCTGCCCCTGCTTCTTAGCCTAAAACTATGGCCTCTTAATCTAAAATGTCCAACAATGGAAAACATCGCTCTACATCTACCTTGTCAATCCCTTTTAGCATCTTATATACCTTAATCAGATCTCCTCCTATACTTCTAAACTCCAGCATATATCGGTCTAAACTGTTCAATCTCTCTTCACAAGACATGTTCTTCATCCCTGAAATCAATCCAGTGAACTTTCTTTGAACCACCTCTAATGCATTTACATCCTTCCTCAAGTAAAGAGATCAGAAATGTGCATTGTACTCTTGATGCAGTGTCCTGAATGCCCTATATAGTGGCAACAGTAACTCCCTACTTTTATACTCCATTCTATTAGCAATGGATGCCAAAATTCTGTTCGCTCTCCTTACATGCTAATTTTCTGCGATTCGTGCATGAGAACCGTCAGATCATTTGCATCAAATTATTTTGAAGTTTCTCTCCATTTAGATAATTAACTTGCCATTTAATTCCTTCGCCCAAAATAGGTAACCTCACACTTATCCATGTTATATTACTCCCAACCCCTATGAATTTTATCCTCTGTGGGGCACCTTATCAAATGCCTTCTGGAAGTCCATCTATTGGACATCCATTACCCACTTTGCTTGTTACATCCTCAAAGATCTCTAGCAAATTAGTCAAACGTGATCTACCCTTCATAAAACCATGCTGATGCTGATGCGTTTAGACTTTCCAGGAGTCCCGTTACTACTTCCTTAATAATAAATCCAACAAACTCCCAATGACAGATGTTAAACTAACTGGTCTAGAGTTTCCCACTTTCTAAATTTCTCTTTTTTTGAACGGGGTGTTACATTTACATTTTATAATCAATGCCTCCACTATCTCTGCTTTGTTTAAGACAATAGGATGTAGGCCATCAGGCTCTGGGGATTTGTAGTGAGTGCAGAATATAGTGTTACAGTCATAGCTGGGTATAGACAAAGATCAATCTAAGGTAGGTCCATTGAAAAGGATGAAGCTGTTTTTGAGTTGGTTGCTCAGTGATCTCAGACTTTTGTATCTTTATTCCAATGGAAGAAGATGAAAGAGAGTATGTCTGGGTTGTGTGGAGTCTTTGATTATACTGGCTGCTTTGCTGAGGCAGCAGGAAGTGTAGACAACGGGCCTGATTTTACCATTTGATTCTAAGTACTGAATCTAGACACAATGCAGAACTGACTTGGAAAACTGTTCCTAGGGACCCCTATATGCAGTTAACCTGAAAAAAAAATTGAGTCTGAATCGTGCTGTGGTTGGGTCTTATTGCGCCTGAAGCACTGCTGCATGTGCAGTGAGAAAAAATTTGAAAAACGCGCTCCAGTCATGTCACTCCCAGGCTGCAAGAAGCAGATAAAATTGCCTGGGAGCAAAAAGTGGGAGTGATGGCCACCATAGACATTGTCCCACCCCCACAACATAATTGTTCCCCCTTATCCATCCCTCCCCTTTCCCCACCACTGATTGTGACCCTCTGCCCCCTTTCCCCACCACTGACTGCCTGCAGAGTAGCAGCAGACCCTCCCTACTCCACTCCTCCCCCAACAGACATCCATTTGGTCTACCTGTGTAAGTTCTATAATTCATTTTTAATAAGCTTTAATTACATATTTAAACTGTTGCATAATGAATTTCTAGCTATGCTAAAGAGCAGTGATACATGGTTTGGAATAAAATACCAATTGGTCCAACATTTTTCACCTTAAAAACATAATTTTACTATTCTTTGGAGATTTTAATGATAAATACAGAGGAAAATGATGTAATAGAACAATGAGAAATGATTTGGCCACCACATTTTCTTAGAGCTCCTGCACCTCAAAATTTCCCATTTCACCATTAGTAAGCGGGGTGGGGGGAACGGGAAGCAAGTGTGAGGGAGTGAGGTAGAGGGAAGAGAGAGTGTGTGCAAGGGGTGGGGAGGATGACTGTGTGTGAGGGGTGGGAAGAAGGCCAATGGCTGGTGGAAATAATTTTTCCCCATGTCATTGAGGATTATGGAAATAGGGCCTGAGTGAGATTGTGATGAGTACAGACTTGATGAGCCAAATGACCTCCTTCTGTACTGTGGGATTCTATAATCATGCTTCCTAAAGTATTTATGACAAGATTATTAATTAATCCCATCTGATTATACAATAACCAAATCCAGAACAGCTTGCTCCTTGAGTGGTTGAAGAACATATTGTTCCAAGAAACAATCTCGAATACGCTATGAACTGTCTTTCAAAGCCACCCTTACCAATTTGATTAATCTCATTCAAATATGTATTAAATTAACCATGATTATTGTCATACCTTTCCTACAAGCCCTGATTATTTATTGGTTTATACTGTCTTACTGTGGAACTACTATTAGGAAACTATAGATTACTCCCACCAGGGACTTATTTCTGTCCACTTCCAGTGCCAATATCATTTCCCACTTCTTTTACTATCAAAGCTACCCAACTGCTTTTCTTTCCTATCTATCCTTCTGAAAGACCAAGTATCCTTAGATATTCAACTCCCAGACCTGGTCTCCTTGTAACCATTTTTCAGTAATTGCCACCAAATCATACTCCTTTGTCTCTTTTTGCACAGTTAACGCATTAATTTTATTCTGAATGCTACGCATAATTCAGATACAAAATCTTTCAAGTATGTCCTATTATCAATTTTCCCTAGTCTTATATGATTCCATGATATACAGTCAGAAATAGAGTTAAGTCCTGAAATACTCCTTCAGGATTCAAATGAAAATTGCTGTCCATCAGGCCTACAGAAGATACCTAACACATAGCAATGTAGTTTTCATACCAAATCTCTTTGAATAGTAAAAATGGATCAACCGAGGCATGATAAAAACACATCCTGCTCCAGAAAACCTTTCAAAATCCTCCTCGTTAACATGGACTTGTGATAAAATTGGGAGAGTGCTCCCATAGATTAGTCATGTGACTGCTAGATGAAACCAAAGTTGCAGAATGATATAATTCATTGAATATTCCAGACACCTCAATCCAACATTTCCTCTATCCCATTGGTAGGGCAATCCAATGAAAGATACAATGGATAAATAGAAAAACTCATTGTTGCTCCATCTCATTGAAAATGCATTGCAGCTTGCCCCATGCCCAGTTAGTCACAGTGACACAACTCACCCTGCACTGAGGCCAACTCAGCTTTGGCAGAAAACACACCTGAATATACTTCTCCATATAGATCCATGCCACCTCTGCATGTACTCTTGCTGACTGCAGAAGATCACTGAACTTCTTGTGGCAACAAAGCCTCAGCAACGCAACACTTTGTGTCCAATGACTTGGATGATGATCTCTCCCCAAGCCTTTTTGGTCAAGTGGGGTGGCCCTCTCTAAAGATGTGCAGGTTAGGTTGATTGGCCATGCTAAATTGACCCTTAGTGTTAGGAGATTAGCAACGTAAATACATATGGTTATGAGATAAGGCCTGGGTTGGATTGTTGTTGGTGCTGGCTCAGTGGGCCGAATAGCCTCCTTCTGTGTTGTAAGGATTCTATGATTCTCTTTTTGCCACTGGGCATTATGATTTGCTGCCTGGCACTCATCTGAGAAATGGGGCAAAGTACCCACTTGACTTACCCTCCCGCCTCTCATGGCCACCAGAAACTGAGACCATTGCTGGATGACAGGCTAGTCATTTTAATGGTTTCAGACAGCTCCTGTAACCTCCTCCAACAACTCCTGATAGCCTTCAGAGAGCTGATTTTTAAAGGCCCTGCCAGGTTCCTATTGAACTGAGCGCCAACATAATCCCAACCCCATACATTGAGAAGTCAACCAGCCATGAAGTCACGTTTCATTCTAGATGAACCTCAGTTGCCTAGCCAGTGTAATGTTGTGTGAACAATGCGATCTTGGTTGGGAATGGGTTTTATATCCGCTTTTTCCGCATGGGCTTTGGGACCCCCTATGCCCCCACCGCCGCCCAAGGGTAAAATCCAGGCCAATATTCTATCATCTTTCAACCTTTCCTGGCAGATAACTGAAAGTGAAAACAACAGGGTAATGGATAATCAAACTGATTGTTGATAAATAGACAATACGCATCCTTCTCCATTACAATTTTTGGTCCACTGATTTATTTTTTCTATTTGAACCTTAGGTTAGAACATTTAGAGATTACGGGCAGAATTTACCATCCTGCTTGCCAGGGGACATGGACCATGCAAAAGGTGGGATTTTCCAGTCTTAGGACGAGCGTAGCTGGAGAATCCTGCCCTATGGCTAGAATTCTCCAGTTGCGCACATCATGCTACCTCTGCAGCAAGAAAGAGAATTTGGCACTCAGGCAAATCTCCATTCACTGCAATGGGACTGAAGGATCCCAACCAAGAGCAAGTTTGGAGAATTCCACCCTACGTAAGATTTAGAGTTTAACTATAACACTGGCAAATTCTCCAATAGTGACATCTCTTTAAGAAACCAGGTCTTTGCCATATCAATCATGAAATCAGCCTTAAAACACAACAATCTAATCAGGCCAGGTGCTAATGATTTGCTGCCTCATCAAACACATTAATTAATGAATTTTGCTTTCTATTTACAGTGATGACATGGTCTAGATTTCGAAAACTTTCTGGGTTATCAAGACGAAAAATTAAATCTTAAGCTCCGTAAACCGTTGAGAGGTAAAATACAATATAAATGACAGCACATTTCTTCCCATGGATTGAGAATTCATGGGCATTGAATCCATCTTATCATGTCAGCTCTACTTAGGAGGGGTTATCCATGAATTATTCCAAGCTCCAACATGTGGAAGCTCATGGACACTTATCTTATCCAGGGCAAGAAGTGTCTGCAGCTGGAGGATGTTCAGCTCAGAGTCATTATGCTGAAGACTAAGCTGAAGATACTGCAACTCATCAGAAAGGGAGAGAGTTATCTGGACACTTGGGTTTCAGGATGCAGTCACATCACTTCGGATAGAATCTTCTGGTTTGGAAAGTGGTCAGGGACAGGAGAGGATAACTAAAGCACAGAGAGTGTTCTGTAAGGGGGGTATGTAGCTTACAAAGCAAAAGATTATTGCAGCATTACAAGATAGATATTTAGGTAATGATATCCAGAGTGTGACAGGAAGGGACAGAGCGTACGAATATAAAAACAGCTGCAAATAGGGTCAAAAAAAGGAAAGAGGATAACAAGGCAAAATTAATGGCTATTTACTTAAATACATGTAGTAGGTATTCAGCACAAAATAAATGCATTAACAGCACAAATTAAGGTAACTATGATCTTGTAGCCATTATACGGACATGATTACAAGGTGATCAAACCTGGGAACTTAAAATTCAAGGGTATGTGACTTTTCGTAAGGACTGGCAGGAAGGAAAGAATGGTGAGGTAGCTTTGTTAGTATGAGATGGAATAAGTATGATTGCAAGAAACCAGCTTGGATCAGAAGATATAGAAGTGATCGGCAGCCTAGGCCAGAGAGTGGGTTGCAGGAGTGGCCCTCCATCATCTCATGAGATTGAAATTGGGAATCTTCAGAATACAACTCTTCAATAAGGTTAAATACATTTAATACACACCAAATATTTTAGAACAAGTTGTAGAAAAATCTCAATAATTTATATGTTAATAGAATTGTCATCAAGTTTAAGTGGAAAAACAAAATAAAAATTTATGCTTGACTGGATATAGAGGGAGCACATGGCTTTCATGGTGCCCTTGCTCTATGTATCCCTTCAATAGGAACAAAGCTACACAAATGGAAATCAGCAGAGTATGACAATTCTGTGCATCAGCAACAGTCAACCAAATGTCTTGTGTGCTGCATATGACCCCGGGCCACAGGCTGACAACCACTGATGTGGAATTCATATGGGTGGAAGTAAGATATAACAAGAGGAAGAAGGCACTGGTGAGAGTAGTCCATACCTCTCTCCCTCACAAAGCACAGTAGCAATACTGTATATAAGAACACAAAAAACAGCAGCAGGAGGCCACCAGGCTTTTCAAGCCTGCCCCACCATTCAATACAATCATAGCTGATCTATGCCGGCACAGAATATAGCATTCAGTTTGACAGTAAGAAACCTGGGTCAGAAACAACTGTGCTAAACTTAAACAAGGGCAGCGTTGGCTGGAATGGACTGGGAAAGAAGTTTAGCAGAAAAGATAGCTGATCAGCAAAAGTGGCTTTTATGAAAATAGTTCATGACTCACAACAAAGATATATCCCAGTGAAGAAGGATAAATCAACTATGGTAAACCAAGGAAGTTAAGAATAGCATTAAACTGAAAAAAAATGTATTGCACATTAATGGTAAGCCAGAGGATCGGGAAAGTTTTAAAACCAACAAAAGATGACCAAAAGATAAACAAAGAGGGAGAAGATAACCTATGAAGTTAAACTAGCAAGCAAATTAAAAATGGACATCAAGAGCTTCTCTAAATGTATTAAAAAAAAGGCCAAAATGAATATAGGCCCCTTAGAGAATGAGACTGGAGAAATAATAATGGGAACCAGAAAATGGCAGAGGAGTTAAACAAGTACATCAGTCTTCACAGTGAAAGACACTAATAACTTTCCAAAAATACTAAATAATCAAAGGACACAAGGGAGGGGGGTTAGAAAATAAATACAATAGCTTTCATTAAAGAAAAATGTCAAAAAAACAAATGGTGCTAAAGGTGGATAAATCCTCTACACCTGATGGATTGTATCCCAGGATATTAAAATAAGTAACTTTAGAGATGGTGAATGCAGTGGTAGTGCATAGATAGTAATCTTTCAAGGATTCTTAAATTCTGGAAAGGTTCCAAAGAATTGCAAAACTGCCAATGTAATACTATTATTCAAAAAAGGGAGGGACACAAAAATTAGGTAACTATGGATTGGTTATGTTAACATATACTATTGGGAAAATGATTGAGTCCATTATAAATGACATTCCAATAAAGCATTTAGAAATACACAATATAATCGAAGTCTGCATGGCTTCATGAAAGGAATATTATGCCGGATAATTTTATTAGAATTGAAGTGGTAATGAGTAAGATAGACAAAAGAGAACCAGTAGGTGTTGGATTTCCAAAAAGGCATTCCATAAAATACTGCACAATAGTCTGTAGCTAGATGGATAAGTAACTGGCTTGGTAATAGGAGACAGACAGTAATAGTGGAACGGTGTTTTTCTAGCTGGAGGCTGGTCACTAGTGGTGTGCCGCAAGGCTCGGTACTGGGACCTCTTCTATTTGTAATATATATAAATGACTTGGAAGAGGGAGTAAGTGGAGTGATCAGCAAGTTTGCAGAAGATACAAAGATGGCTGAACTTGCGGATAGTGAGGAGCATTGTCAGGCAATGCAGCAGGACATAGATAGGCTGGTAGCTTGGGCAGACAGATGGCAGATGGAATTCAATTCTGATAAATGTGAGGTGATGCATTTCAGGAGAAAGAATGTAGGGGGGAGGTATATGATAAAGGGTAGACCTATTAAGAGTATAGAAATGCAGAGGGACCTGGGGTGCAGGTGAACAAATCTCTGAAGGTGGCAGAGCAAGTGGAGAAGGTTGTGAAGAAAGCATATGGTATGCTAGTCTTTATAGGAAGGGGTATAGAGTACAAGAGCTGGCCTTTAATGTTGAAATTCTTACAATGTTGGTTAGTTGGTTAGACCTCATTTGGAATACTGTGTCTAGTTCTAGTCGCCGTACTACCGGAAGGACATGGAGACTCTGGAGAGAGTGCAGAGGAGATTTACCAGGATTCTGCCTGGTATGGAAGGTCTGAGTTATGAGGAGAGGTTAGGCAAATTGGGACCGTTTTCCTTAGAAAGACGTAGACTTAGAGGAGATCTAATAGAGGTGTACAAGATTACAAGGGGTATAGATAAACAGGGTTAAGCTTTTTCCTAGGATGGACTCGAATAGCACGAGGGGTCACAGGCTCAGCGTGAGGGGGGTAAGGTATAATTTGGATGCTAGAGGGAGTTTTTTCACACAGAGGGTGTTGGGGGTATGGAATGCGCTGCCAAGTAAAGTGGTGGAGGCAGGTACTCTGGAGTTATTTAAGAAATACTTAGATGGGCACATGAACAGAATGGGAATGGAGGAATGTAGAAAACTGATTTAAAATAGGGATCATGAGCCTTGGGAGTCCCTGGGAAGTGTGTAAATAGATGATGATATTGATGTGCTTGTTTTTATCCTACAGGTGCTTTGGTCCACCTTGTCTAACAAGGGGCATACACGCGATGGGTCGTGAGAGGGCTGCTCTTGGATTTTTTTTTCGAGAGTATCCTCGTGCTTCACGTTGTTAGTGTACGCTTGACCTGGACCATTTGATGGGCAACACAACAGCTCAGTGACTATCGCTGTGCTGTGCAGATACATGGATTAGGGCCTGCGTCTGTGGGAGTTTGCGCATTCTCCCCGTGCTTGCGTGGGTTTTCTCCGGGTGTTCCGGTTTCCTCCCACATCCCAAAGATGTGCTCTTAGGCTAATTGGCAAAAAAAATTCTCCCTAACTTGTCTCAAATTTGGTTTTTAATCCATAGATCTATAAACATGGACAGGGATCGCGGGTAGAGGTGGGAACATCGGGGTGGCGGCGCAGGCTCGTTGGGGTGAAGGACCTGTTTCCCATGCTGTTTTGTTCTTTTGTACTTAGTAGGAGTCCATGGTGTTAGAGGATTGGTTAATTGATAAAAGACAGAGAGATTACAACTCGTGAAGTGTCACAGGGATTAGCACTAGGATTACAATTTTTTTACAATATCAATGACTTGGATGAAGGAAGTGAATATATTATTGCCAAGCTTATGGATGAGACAAAAGTAAATGGGCAGGCAAGTGATGAGGATGACACAAAGGGCCGATTTTACCATTTTCATTCTAAGTGCTGAATCTGGGCACAATTCAGATCCGACTTGGAAATCTTCTTCAGGTGCCGCCATACACTCTTAGCCTGAAAAAAAATCACGGGTTTGAATTGCACTGTGGGTGGGACTTAGCACGCCCAAAACAATCAGAGTTCTGCACTGCCTATGCGCAGTGAGGAAAATATTTGAAAACTGCGCTGCTGTCACATCGCTCCCGGGCTGCAAAAAGTGGATAAAGCGACCTGGGAGCAATGGCCCCTACAGACATCACCTCCATCCCTACAAGATAACTGTCCCCCTTATCCACCAACCCCTCTACTACCCAGACCAACTGTGACCCTCTGCCCACTTTCCCCCCCAACATTGATCGCCCACAGAATGGCAGCAGGCCTGCCTGTCTCTCCCCCGCCCCACTGCCACCAGAAATCCATCTGGCCTCCCTCCTGGTATATTTCACATACTCATAGTCGAGTACTTTGACAGTTTCACTAATTAAATGCATGTGCACTATTATAGCTGCGGAATCCCTTCTCCCTGCTGCCTGTACTTACAAAATCCACCTTAGGTACATAAGTAGGTATTTACTGAAGTTGTGTAATGAAACATATAGATGCATGCACAAATAACTCAATTCAACAACTTTTGACATTGTGTTTAGCAACGGCCAACTTGCAGTAAATTCTAAGAACTGCATTTTCAAGTTTAGAAGATAACTTGGGAAATGGTAATAAGATAATTTCTACTTCTTCTAAATTTGCTAGTGTCGGGGGAAAAAAAATAACATTCATGACAAGTGAAATGTAATCTAAGTAGCATTTATAACAGGAATGATAAATGATCAGACCCGACACCAAAAGAAAGTTCGGGCCTCCCCTACCCCACCAGACAATGATCGGATCTCCCCCAACCAAGAGAGATACATCTGACTCGCCTCCTCCTCCTCACGTCCCCCCCCCCAACCCTGACCAGAGAATGATCTGAACCACCTCCCTCCTCCCACCACTGATCTGAGTCAGAGTGCCGTTGAAAGTTTTGAACTTACCTCTTTCAGCAGGTGGAACGCCCGAAATAGACCTTTGCCGAGCAGGTCTATTTCGCGCCAAATCTGGATGCACAAATGCGATGGTAAAGGGGGAAATACTGATAAAGTTGGGTGGGCAGTTAATTAATTCAATTTAAATGCATACAAATGCATTTAAATCACCGTTGCACCCGTGATTCGATTGCAGCCATTTTCCGGCTGTAGTAAAATGGCAATCTGCGCAGAAGCGGGTGTGGATTGCGTTAATGACCTCATGCCCAACTTTACTATGTTTCAATAGTAAAATTGAACCCAAACAGTCTACAGCAATCATGGGCTACTTGTGGCCTAGGGGCCAATAAACAAAGAACAAAGAACAAAGAGCAACACAGCATGGGAAACAGGCCCTTCGACCCAACGAGCCCACGCCGCCGTCCTAACATCTTAATGACATATCCTTGACTTTAGGCTATGCCTATTGTTGAAGATTCCCATATAGGGACCAACATAGGGACAATTTGTTACCCAATCAGCCTAAGAGCACATTTTTGGGATGTGGGAGGAAACCGGAGCACCCGGAGGAAACCCACGCAACCACGGGGAGAACGCGCAAACTCCTGCAGACACAGGCCCAAATCCATCTATCAGCACAGCAACAGCGATAGTCTCTGAGCTGTCATGTTGCCCATCAGATGGTCCAGTTTAAGCATACACTGATGACGTGAAGCACTAGGCAACTCCTGAAGCAACCTCCAAGAGCAGCTCTCGCACGACATGCCGCCTGCATGCCCCTTGTTGGTCAACAAGGTGGACCGAATTGCCTGCGGAAACAAATAAGACTTAATTAAACATGCTAAAAAAAAACTAAGACATTCCCGAGACGAAACTAAAAGATAGTCTACTACTATTTGGTCCTCCCGATATTCAAACAGTCCTGCTATATCCCTCTATCTGCAGACCGCTCATGTGGCTGTCCAAGAGACCTTAAACAACCCTAGCGTGCCTGCTCCCACCACCTTACTCGGCAGTGCATTCCACACCCCCACTACCCTTTGTGTGAAAAACTGGCCTCTAATATTTGTCTTATACATAGTCCCGCTCACCCTGAGCCCGTGACCCCTCGTTCTATCCATTTCTAATGGTGGAAAAAGCTTACCACTATTTACTCTATCTATACCCCTCATAATCTTATATACCTCTAAAAGATCCCCTCTCAGCCGATGTCTTTCAAGGGAAAACAACCCCAGTGTTTTCAATCTTTCCTCGTAAGACAGCCCTTCCATACCATGCAGCATCCTGGTAATTCTCCTCTGCACTCTCTCCAGGGCCTCGACATCCTTCCTGTAGTATGGCGACCAGAACTGGACGCAGTACTCCAGATGAGGCCTAACCAACGTTCTATACACCTGCAACATTAGACTCCTACTCTTGTATTCTATACCCCTTCCTATGAAGGCTAACATACCATACGCTGTCTTTATCACATTCTCCACCTGTACTGACACCTTCAGAGACTTGTGAACCTGCACCCCCAGGTCTCTCTGCGTCTCTATACTCCGGATAGTTTTATCTTTTATCCTATACCTCCCCTCTACATTATTCCGGCCAAAATGCATCACCTCGCATTTATCCGGATTAAATTCCATTTGCCATCTATCTGCCCAATCTCCCAGCCTATCTATGTCATGTTGTATTGCCAGGCACTGCTCCTCAGTACCCGCCAATCCAATCATCTTAGTGTCATCAGCAAATTTGCTGATCACACTACCTACCCCCTCTTCCAAGTCATTTATATACACCACAAATAGAAAGGGTCCTAGTACAGAGCCCTGTGGCACACCACTAGTGACAGACCTCCAGTTGGAAAAAGAGCCTTCCACTACTACCCGCTGTCTCCTCCTCTCAAGCCAGTTCTCAACCCATCTACATACCTGGCCCTGTATACCATGCGCCTTCACCTTTTCTATCAGCCTACCATGAGGAACCTTGTCAAACGCTTACTGAGATCCATGTAGACGACATCAATGGCTTGTCCTTCATCAAACGTTTTTGTCACCTCTTCAAAAAATTCCACTAGATTCGTAAGGCACGACCTCCCCTTAACGAAGCCATGCTGCGTATCCCTGATCAGATCACAGAGCTCCAGATGCTTATACATCCTGTCCCTGAGAATCCTCTCCATTAGCTTACCTATAACTGAAGTCAAGCTCACCGGCCTATAGTTCCCTGGGTTATCCCTCTGACCCTTTTTAAACAACAGTACTACATTTGCAATCCTCCAGTCCTCTGGGACCTCCCCTGTGTCCAAAGAAGAGACAAAGATTTGCGTCAGAGGCCCAGCAAGGTCATCTCTCACCTCCCTTAGCAGCCTGGGATAAATACCATCAGGCCCTGGAGCTTTATAAGTCTTTATGCTACCTAAAAGCCCCAACTCTTCGTCCCTCATAATTATTATTTCCTTTAACGGGTCCTCAAATTCCTCAAAACCGGCATCAGACATCAGGCCCCTCTTCCGCGTGAATACCGATGCAAAGTATTCATTAAGGTCTCCCCCATTCCCTCAGGCTCTAAGCATAGTACCCCTTCTCTGTCCCTGAGAGGTCCAATCTTCCCTCTAACCATCCTTTTGCTCCTTACATAGGAGTAAAATGCCTTAGGATTTTCCTTAATCCTACCTGCCAAAGCCATTTCGTGGCCCCTTTTTGCCTTTCTGACACCCCTTTTAAGATCCTGTCTACACTCTCTATATTTTTCCAGCTCTGCCTCTGTCCCCAGTTCCCTGGATCTAACGTATGCCTCCCGCTTCTTCCTGACCAAGTCCTCAACATCCCTAGTAACCCACAGTTCTCTAATCCTACCTTTCCCATCCTTCCTCCTTACCGGCACGTGTCTTTCCTGCAAAAATTTTAGTTTTCCCTTGAAAGACTCCCACATGTGCAGTGTCGACCTACCCTCGAACAGCTTATCCCAGTCAGTATGCCTAAGATTCTGCCTAATCTGGCTATATCTAGCTCTCCCCCAGTTTAACACCCTCCCTTTAGGGCAGGCTTCATCTTTTTCCATTAATACCCTAAAGCAGACAGAGTTGTGGTCACTATTAGACACATGCTCTCCTACTACAACGTCAACCACGTGCCCTGGCTCATTCCCCAGAACCAGATCCAGTATAGCCCCCTCTCTAGTCGGGCTATCCACATACTGCTCCAAGGACCCTTCTAAAACCACTGTACAAATTCCTCCCCGTCCGCACCTTCCGCTCTGGGCACCTTCCAATCTACCCCAGGGAAATTGAAATCTCCCATTACAACTACCCTATTCTTCCTACACTTATCTAAAATTTCCTTACATATCCCTTCTTCCACGGCCCACGGACTGTTGGGCGGTCTGTAGTACACACCCAACATAGTAACCTCTCCCTTCCTATTCCTCAACTCCACCCATAGCCACTCAATTCCTAACTCAGCCATACCACCCTCCTTCTGCACTGCTATGATGTGATCCTTAACTAATAACGCCACTCCCCCTCCTCTCCTCAAACCACCTCTATCATGCCTAAAACACTTATACCCCAGAATATTCAATTGCCAATGTGGTCTACTAGAGTTCAAAATGTGGCCCACCAGACATTTTGTTGACTGTTGTCCATGCACGAGGTTGCTACATTCCGATGATTTTCATCCACATGGCTTTTTGCTCTCAGTATGACTGAGGAGATACCCACATAAAGCAAGGGCACAAGAAATAAGATATATGCTGAGTGCACACAACATTAACTGTGAGAGCTGTCTACTCCCTCTGCATCCAATACTTATTTTGTTTTACCACTTAAGGTTGAAGACAGTTCCACTAATATAGAACCATAGAATCTCTACAGTGTAGAAGAAGGCCATTCAGCCCATCAAATCTGTATGGACTCTGACAAAGCATCTAACCCAGACTCTATCCCCATAACACCACGTATTAGCCCTGCTAATTCTCTAGCCTACAATCTTTGGATAATAAGAGGCAATTTACCATGGCCAACCACCTAACTTGCACATCTTGGAACTGTGGAAAGAAACTGGAGCATAAGGAGGAAACCCCCCCTCCCCAGCCCACGCAGACACACAGAGAACATGCAAACTCCACACAGACGTCATAAAGGCTGGAATTGAACCCGGTCCCTCGCGCTGTGAGGCGCTGTGCAGCAGCAATGCCACCATGCAAATATGAATGATTAAACATTTTCTATAACTTGTTATGAAACATTTGGCATGTATAAAATGTATTCAACCTTTTTTAAAGATCTTAATTAATGAACATAGCCAATTTCAATCTTGTGTCCCACAAAGATGAAGGAGGGCCGTTTACCCATCCTACTCTCTGGCTTAGATTGCCCATCAATGATCTACAAAGGGATAGAGACAAGTTAGGTGAGGAGACAAAAATTTAGTAGATGGAATAAAATGTAGGAAAATGTGAAGTTATGCACTTTACGAGGAAGAATAAAGCAGCTGAATATTATTAAAATGAAGGAAGCCTGCAGAAAGCTGCAGCACAAGGATTCAGGGTCCTATGCAAAAATATCAAAGAGCAAGCGTGCAAGTTCAGCAGGTAATAGGGAAGGCAAATAGAATGTTGGCCTTTATTGCAAAGGGAATTGAGTATGAAAATTGCTAACTTTAAACAAACCACAAGTGTAATAATCTTGCCAAGGCCTGTCCTCTGTCACTAATTACCTTTTATTTTCACTGATATCTGAGCTCTGTTTAATGGTTACAGAATGCAAATCACTGCCGGCCTAAGTGGAGCCAGCAAGTTTTAAACCTCCCCATCCCTATTGGACAGGCCTTCATTCACCTGACAGGAAAGTGGTTAAGTTCATACAATGTATCTCCAATCATCAGGAATGCGTGCTGACCATACCAGAGCTCCACATTACCCAGTGAAGTCCATATGCACTCATACCCACAGCCTATCAGGCCACTCCCATGGATGTAGGGAGGCTGAGGGGAGAGTTTCTTATTCTCTTCATGTGACTCAAAACTGTCTAACCATGTTGGTAATATCTGTGTCAAAGCTGGGCCAACACTTGTAGCTCCTAGCTAGTATTTTCATCTTTGAAATCCCAGAGTGACTATGGTGTAATTCCGTAAGTATCGGATGCCGCACTGGATGAGGGGCAACTGCACGGAAACCCCAAAGAATGATGCCATCCTCAACATTAAGCTAGTCTTTCTTCCTCCAGTAATGTTTTATTTCATCTGAGGGTTGCCCTCTGAATTCCCCACATAGTGTTATGTACTTTCATTTAGACAGGACTAGGTCCTTTTGCATTCAGTCCTTGATTGCCTCGCAGATAACTCACAAGGTGTCCAACAAAATGAGGGTATTAACAACCTCTTCCACAGCCAGTGATGAAGTCTGAACAACAGCAGATAACTCAGTGCATTGGCATTAGCTATCCAGGTCCTGGGATGCTGCTTTAGGAAGTATTCATAAACCGCCAGTATCAAGGCCCAAGACTGTTGCCTTCTCTTCTTTAAAAAGTCCAGCAATGGTTTATGATCAGTCACTATCAGAAAGCACTTACCGTAGACATATTGATGGAACCTTTTAATGCCAAACAACTGCCAATTGCTCTTTCTCAATCCGGGAGTATCTCCAATCAGTGTCCAAGAGTGTCCTAAATGAGTATGAAATAGGCTTCTCATACTCATCTTCATCATCTTATTAAGGTCAATTTTCCATCACCAATTACCCTTTTACTGACAGCAATATCTGAGTACCATTCAATGGCTACAGAGTGCAAATCAGACCCGAGTCCATCGACTGCCTGGTTTTAAACCTCCTGCTGCTCCTTCTCTATTGGGCAGGCTCCATTTGCCTCTTAGGGGACCTCATATTGAATGAGGCCCGTGGAGAGATTTATTGTTGATCTCCTGGACTATACCAAACAGTTTTGGTCTCCTTATCTCAGGAAAGATATACGGGCATTGGAGGCAGTCCAGAGAAGGTGCACTAGGTTGATCCTGGGTAGAGGGATTTTCTTAAGAGGTTGAGTAGGTTGGGCCTGTACTCAGAGTTTAGAAGAATGATAGGTGGCCTGATGAGACATTTAGCATTCACAGGGGGACTTGATGGGGTTTATGCTGAATGGTTGTTTCCCCTTATGGGCAAGTGTAGAACCAGAGGGCATATCCCAAAGTAAAGAGTTACTAATTTAAGACAGAAATGAGGAGGAATTTCTTCTCTCAGAGGGTAGTATATCTGTCAGGTTCTTTACTGCAGAAGATTATAGAGGCTGGATTGTTAAGTATATTAAAAGTTGAGATAGACAGATTTTTAATTAGTAAGGGAATCAAAGTTTATGGAGTTAAGGCAGGAAGGTGGAGTTGAGAATTATCATATCAGATCACTTATGATCTCATTTAATGGCAGAACAAATTTTTGCAATATGGCCTATTTCTGCTTCCATGTCTTATAATAATCAGAAATAAGAAACCTGGCCAATTTGTGCTTTCAGTAATCCCTACTCCAAAGAAAATTCTCTTTTATTTCACTTGTGATCATTGCTGTCTTCTAGAGTTTTGAACCAACTGATCAAAAATCTATACCTGTAGAGTTCCTGTTTGCCTGATGTGGTGCAAACTATGACTGGAACTTTATCGCCTTGAAGGCTCACAGAACAGACTTCTCTGTTGGCCTCGGGTGGGATTTTATGAGCCTCACTCAAGCGAGGCTGTAAAATCCCGGCCTACATCTCCATTGGGGCACAAATCCTGAGGACTGAAACACAAGTTGTGGAACCAAGAGTTAGTTAATACCCTTCAGTTTGCACTGGGATACTGTTAGGGTTTCACCAATTTAACAGCACAAAATCCACCAATTAAATCATTGCCTGTTGAGCTAGCATCATCTTGTCAGTTCATCCTGTGGGTTTTTTGAAGCCAAGAGGGAAGAATCCAAGTCACAAATGAAAGACTTACCTGTGCACATTCTTTACGTGAATCAAATTTATTCATCATACAAAGAGCTTAGACTCCACAACCTGAGTGATTCAAATATTAGATTACTAAAGAGGGATGACAAAGCAACACTAAATTATTACTTAGAGGGATATTTCAGAATAAAGATAGACTTGGACCTGGATTATGCAGGCATCACCCCAGGAGATACAGATCCACAAAGCAATGTGTGAGCTATGACATATGTATATTACCAAGGTTCCTCAGATGCCTTTAATTTTGCAGCACAGAAAAGACCATTTGGCCCCTGTGCATTTGCTAGTTTTCTACAGTATTCACGCGGTTCTGTTTCCTGCCCTTGTCCCACCATACCATTTTCTTTTGTAGACGTTTATCTACTTACCTTTAAAATCTGTCATGATTTCTGTTTTCCTCATTGTTTCTGGTCAGGAAATTGTAATCTCTTTATTCCGTTAATGAAAATCTTCAATTTATCCTATCCAGCTTTTGACACATTGACCGATGGAAATTGGAAACCAGTCCATCCAATCTACCATAAAAGAGCGATCACTAAGGAGTTGTCAATCTGTTTAACAAGTTAATGAAATTTACAGCACCTTTGTTCAGCTTAGAAACAATCTCCCTACAAAATATTTCAATCATTGAGCTTTTTCACCATGCAGATCACCTTCCCTGATGTGTTTGCTCTTCCTGTGAATATTAAGCAAGATTTAGTACTATATGAGCATATCCTTTTACCTTGCAAATCTGAATAGTTTACTCATTTTAATTTGGGACTGGTGATTATACCATTGGACAAACACTTAATCAGTTTGTGCAACATTTCTCTGTCTGTTATTTTAGCAGAGATGATAATTTGTTTTAAATAAACTGGAACACATCTGCATTCAAATAGACTTTTGGTAACACCAGAACTCATTGCTGGAAATACTCAGATCATGTAGCATCTTTGGAGACAGTTAATATTTCAGGTCAGTGAGCTATTAGTGAATCTGTTAGCCCTATTTATTTTTCCATAGTTGTGACTTGCTGAGTATTTCCAGTAATTTCTGGCTCTGATGAAGGGTCATCCAGACTTGAAATGTTGGCTCTCTTTCCACAGATGCTGTGGATCCGCTGAGATTTTCCAGCATGTTCTCTTTTTGTTTCAGATTCCAGCTTCCATAGTATTTTTCCAGCATTTTATGTTTGTTTCAGATTTCAAACATTTGAAGTACTTTGCTTTTGAACTAAAAGTTATTCCAAGGCCATGATTGTTTCTCACATTGAGCTTATATTTAAGACATTGATGTAATCAAAACCAACCAATAATGTTTATCTTTTCGTTATGATTAAGAGCAACTTATAAACCAGCTTTCAAAGGCATTTATTTAAATTAAATGTGGCATAGTGAATCAGGTACATTGGGCAGCTTCAACCCGTGATCAAAGACAAATAACACGTTGGGCTTTCAAATGCAAAGACAGTACAGATAGAACAAAAACCAGAGGCACTGCATATGCCACAGCAGTGTGAGCACATCAGGCAAAGCTGCAAATCTGAGGTAAATAAGTATGCTAGGTATAGGCAACAGGGCCAGTCCATTCCACCAAGTAAAAGCAACACAGCATTAGTAACCCATCAGAGCACCAGGGCGATATTGGCAATTATGCTGTCCTAAACACACCACTGGAATCTTAAGTAGTTACACAAAGCTCCATGCAGATACAGAACTCACCATTCAATCAAACAATAGAACCTTCAGAGACTGAAAACCGATCGTTATATATTTGTAGATCTCTCTCTATTTGTAAATAGTCAAACTCTCTTAGGCTGTTTATCTGCCAAAGATTTAATGCACATACAGCCTCGGAAGGGAGTAAGCTGCCAAGTGTTGGTACTGGTCTCCACCTTGCTGTCTCACATAGAGGGTGGAATTATATGGCTTGTCCAAAACTGTAATATCCCACCTGAGGTCAACAGAGCTTCCCATGATCCACCACTCACCTGCTCCAATTCCCTCAGTGGGTGGGCCGGCAAAATTCCGGCCAGAGAGTTTGTTGAAATAGATAGTCTACAGCCCTATTTAAAACGAAACTGGGTGGATTCACCCAGTCACCGTGCACCAACACTATTCGTTGACTGCTCAAATCTCAATCAGTCAAGCCAATGGTACATACTTATTTTCATCTACATCTGTTTCAACTTGAAATTGTTTGAAAGTAATTCAAATGGTCTTAAAAGTGCCCAAAACTTTATTTAATAGATCACCTTTTATAAATGTCTCAATGCCTGCGCGGTGAAGAGAGTTATCTAATATATACTGTTGGACTTTCAATAGATTATTTGCAGTACATTACAGTCCTTGTTATTTGGGGTACATTACAGCCCCTAAGATTTGTTCGTTATAGCATTTATTACATTTTGTACATTACAGCATTTGTTAAGTCTGGTACTTGATGACGTATGTGTGATTTCTTACATTTGTTACGTCCAGTATTTCACAATATTGTTCTATGTAGTACTATGGTTTTTATTACATGCCCTATTTCTTGGTACTTGTTAATGTATGGAACAATGTTGCATGCAGCAAGTTGCAAAATTAAATAACTGGCAAATTATACAGCTTGGTAGTTGAGTTAAATGTTCAATTCAATAAAATGGAATGAATGCTGAAGGGGATTAAATAGAATACAAGAAAGGATGGATGAACAAAGAACAAAACAGCCTGGGAAACAGGCCCTTCAGCCCATCGAGCCCATGCCACCACCTCGATATTCCCATTTCTACCCATGACCCCTGTCATCCCTGTCTATGTTTATAGATCTATGCATTAGAACCAAATTTGAGACAATTTATGTAGAATTTGTTCTGCCAATCAGCCTAAGAGCACATCTTTGGGATGTGGGAAGAAACTGGAGCACCCGGAGAAAACCCACGCAAGCATGGGGAGAATGCGCAAACTCCCACAGACACAGGCCCAAATCCATGTATCTGCACAGCAATAGTCACTGAGCTGTCATGTTGCCCATCAACTGGTCCAGGTCAAGCGTACACTAACAACGTGAAGCACAAGGATACTCTCAAAATCCAACAGCAGCCCTCTCACGACCCATCACGTGTATGCCCCTTGTTAGATAAGGCGGACCGAAATATCTGTAGGATAAAACAAATACATCAATGTCATCGACAATTTACACACTTCCCAGGGAACTCCCAAGGCTCATGATGCCTATTTTAAATCAGTTTTCTATATCCCTCCATTCTCATTCTGTTCATGTGCCCATCTAAGTATCTCTTAAATAACTCCAGTGTGCCTGCCTCCACCACCTTACTTGGCAGCGTGTTGCATACCCCCACCACCCTCTGTGTGAAAAAAACTCCCTCTAGCATCCAAATTATGCCTTATCCCCCTCACCCTAAGCCCATGACCCCTCGTGCTATTTGAGTCCATCCTCGGAAAAAACTTAACCCTGTTTAGTCTATCTATACCCCTCATAATCTTGTACACCTCTATTAGATCTCCTCTAAGTCTATGTCTTTCTAAGGAAAACAGCCCCAATTTGCAGGGTGATAAAAGGATTGTGGCCTCAATGTAAGTTTTGAGGGGATAAGCAGGTCACTGCTGAATCATTAGATTATCCCATTGGAGCAGACGTTATTATGGCTGTCCAAAGTTCCTATCTCCCTCTCTAAGACTGTCTGAGACTCCTAGCTCTTGCTTCTATAGATTGTTTGAAGTTCCAATCATTCCTCTCAAGGATTATCTGGAACTCCTGTCTCGTTTCCTGAAACTGTCTCATGTTAGATAAATACCAAAGTCTCGTTGTGAAAAATACATTTTGAGACTAGGATGCTTTTGGTAGAGATTATTGAAGTAATTACTTTTCCACTCTAGCACACACACACTCTCAGTGCTGGCTGATTCTTCTTTATATACATGTCTGAGCATAATCAACTCATCACTACCCAGCACCTGTTAATCTTAACCTGTAAGTACTAGATATTTAACATCTATCTACAGAATATATGAGATACCAAATCCAGATTATCTGAATTTCCTGCCTCCTTACTGCAATGACTTTTTGGTAGTCCTTTATCCACTCCCAGGTATGAGGTTTGAACTCTACACCCTCTTGCATAGAGGTAAGCATGCCACAGACTGAAGCAAAAGGATGACACCTCATAGAAACAGTTAAAGATTTTTGAAGCTGTTTACATAAGAAAGAATTCCAGAAATACAAAGATCCTGTGATCCAATTAGCTACAGTTCCTATCTTTTAAATATGCTTCACTGATATTTCTGGGCTATTCCTATGATGTTTTGCAGATATTTTTACCATTAAGTTGAGCTTGTGTTAAATCGGCTTCAGGGTCCTAATATCATCAAAGTCAGGAATAGCAGAAATGGATTCTTGCAAAGTTCCAGTGATAAAGGAAGTAATGTTAGAGGTCTCTGTTCACGAGACAGGGTGCACTGGGGTGTAAATACCCAAATCACAATGAAACAAAATCAACCCAGGCAATGTCCTGTGTACACATGTTCCTGATATGCACTCCCATCACGCAGAGTTGAATGCCAGAAATTGGGGTTCAGTTTACATCAGTTGGCTGACGGCTGGTTTGTGATACAGAGTGATGCTAACAGCATAGGTTCAATTCCTGTTACTGGCTGAGGTTACTCATAAACATCCCACTTTCTAAACCTTGCCCCTCGTCTGAGGAGTAGTGATCCTCAGGTTAAATCATCACTAGTCATCTCTCCCTTTCAAACGGAGAGCAGCTTGTGGTCATCTGTGACTATGAATAAAACTCAGAATTATCCCTCTGGTCCCAAATATTCCTGGATTGGTTTGCAGAGAATATTTATTGCAGAGTGGTCTATAAAAGATGGTGGTCTATAAAATCAGTAGTGAGGATAGAGTTATAGCAATACAAAATAGTACAGTAATAAATAAAGCATCACATTAACACATATAGGAAAACTTACAGTAATAAAAATAGGATAGGATTACAGTAACAAGTAAGGGTTCTAGTAGTAGCATTAGAACTAACAGGGAGAGAAATGCAATACCATGATAGAGAAGGATTGCATAGAAACAGCACCTGTGACATAATAAAATGTACCAACATGCTTCACAAGTGTTATCAAGCAGTTTGTTTTTTATTTGTTCACTTATGGGATGTGGGCATTGTTGGCTAGACCAGCATTTATTATCAATCCCTAGTCACCCTTCAGAAAATGGTGGTGTGCTGCCTTTTTGAACTACTGCAGTCCCTGATGTGTAGGTATACCCACAGTGCCATTAGGAAGGGAATTCCAGCATTTTAACCCAGCAACCGTGAAGGAACAGTAATAACTTTCCAAGTCAGGATGGTGAATGACTTGGAGGGAAACCTCCAGGTGGTGGTGTTTGCAGGTATTTGCTGCTCTTGTCCTTCTAAACGGTAATGGTTGTGGGTTAGAAAGTGCTTCCTATTGTACCTTAGTGAGTTCCTACAGTACATCATGTGGATAATACAGATGGCTGCCAATGTTCGTCGGTGGTAGAGCGATTGAATGTTTGTAAAATAGGTAGCAATCAGATGGCCTAAAATAGGTAGCAATCAGATAGGTAGCAATCAGATAGCAATCTGGTTGGTGTCAAGCTTCTTTAGTGTTGTTGGAGTGGCACTCATCCAGGCAAGATACATAAGCAGATAAACATACATAGAAACATACATTGAAATAGAAGTGGGAGTAGGCCATTTGGCCTTTTGAGCTTGCTCCTATTCCAATTTCAATATCCTGATCCCACCTTCTCAAAAGCTGTATCTAATTCCTTCTTGGAATCATACAATATTTTGGCTTCAGCTACTTTCTATGGGAGAGAATTCTGCACTTTCACCACTCTCTTCTCACCTCAGTTCTAAAAGGTTTATCGTAATCTTCAAACTATGACCTGTAGTTCTGGACTCCCCTCACCACGAGGAACGTTCTTTCTGAATCTATGCTGTCTAATCCTGTTAGAATTTTATAAGTTTCTATCTAAGAAATCTTCTCTCACTCTTCTAAACTCTATGACTTAGAGTCTCTTCACAGACCATCCCAGGTAAACATTTGCTGTACTCCCTCTATAGAAAGACCTCCTTCTTCAGAAAAGGACACCAAAATGGCACACACTACTCCAGGTGTGGCCTCACCAATGTCATATACAATTTCAGTAAAACATCCCTACTCCTACATACAAATCTTCTTGCTATGAAGGCCAACACAGCATTTGCCTTCTTTACTGCCTACTGTACTCGCGCACTTACTTTCGACAACTGAAACTCATGGACACCAAGATTTCATTGAGTATCCGCCTCTCTCAATTTACACCCATTCAAATAATAATTTGTACCAATTTTTGCTACCAAAATGGATAATTTGTCCACATAATGCTGCATCTGCCATACATATGCCCACCCACTCAGCCTGTCCAAATCACACTGAAGCATCTCAGCATTCTCCTCACAGCTCGCCCTTTCACCCAACTTTGTATCATCTGCAAATTCAGTTCCCTCTTCTAAATCATTAATATATAATGCGAACAGTTGGGGTCCTAACACAAATCCCTATGGTACCTCAATAGTCACTGACTGCCAATCGAATAAAGATCCATTATTCCAACTCTTTGCTACCTGTCTGCTAACCAGTTTTCGATCCATTTCAAGACACTACCCGACAATCCTATGCACTTTAACTTTACATAGTAATCTGCTATGTGAGATTTTCTAGAAGACCTTCTGAAAGTCTAAATAAGCCACATCCACCAGCTCTTCCTGGTCAACTTTAGTAGTTACTTCCCCAAAGAATTCCAATAGATTTGTTAAGCATGATTTCCCTTTCAAAAATCCATGCTGATTTTGTCTGATTATATAATTGCTTTCCAAATGCTGTGCTAAAAAAATTCTTGATAATGAAGTCTTGCAACTTGTCTACTGCCAACATTAGGGAATTATAGACCAATAAGCATGTTTTCTCTCTATCATCCTTTTTGAATTGAGGGTTTACATTAGCTACCCTCCAATCTGTACATTGGGAAATTCATCCACTGCCGAGTCCAAAAAAGCTTGGAAAATGACCACCAATACTTTTCCTATTTCTAGACCCACTTCCTTAAATACTCTGAGATGAAGGCCCTGAAGATTTATTCTCCTTCAATTACATTAATTTCCCCAAAACCATTTCTCTATTAATACTGATTTCCTTCAGCTCCTCATTAAAACTTGTGTTTCTTTCATCATTTGGTACGTTATCTATGGATTTCTTTGCAAAGATAGAAGCAAAGTACAAATTCAGTTTCTGAGCCATTTATTTGTTTCACATTATGAATTAGAGTGGAAAACTAAATCTTAATCAAAAGAGATAGATTTTACTGAGCACCTTAGAGGAGAGAAAGGTGGAAAGGTTTACGGAGGTAAATTCAGAGCTTTGGACCTTTGGAGCTGAAAATACCATTGGCAATGGTAAAGCAATTAACATCAAAGATGCTTAAGAAGCATCCTGAAATATGAAGGGGCATGGCCATGCATGTATTTTAAAACAAAGCTGAGAATATTAACACTCCAATCTTAATTGACTGGGAACTAATATCAGTTACTGAGCACAGTGATGATGGGTGAACAGGACTTGGTGCATGCTAGGGTATGGGTAGCAAAGTTTTGGACAATCTCACAATTACAAACAGTGTAAGATAGAAGGCCAATAATGACTGTGTTAGAATAGTCATGTTTATATGTAATAAAGTCATGGATAACGTTTCAGCATTGGGTGAGCTGAGGTAGGGATAGAGTTAGATGATGGTACCAGGGTGGGTGTATGTGCTCTTGCTAATGGAGCAAATGTGGTCAGTAGCATGTCTCAGTCCAATATGACACCAAAGTTCCAAAAAATCTCAATCAATGGCCAGGAAAGAGATTGGAGATTATTACCAGGTAATAGATTTGTGAGGAAGCAAAGGTAATAGCCAGATTTTTACTGGTCCCATCAAGATAAGATTGGATGCAAATGGATATATGCAAGAATCAGCTCCTTGCATATTCTCACTGCTAATCAATTTCAGCAGAGACAGACAATGGGTAAATCAGTGGCTGACAGGTTGGCAATAGATTCTTCATTAAGGTCATTAAACAACCAACTGTCAGGCATTTTCCTACTTCCTGTTTTTTTCAGTGGTGCATATGATGGATGGATGCTCTCAAGTCTTGTCTACTCAGATAGGGTGAGATCTAGGGGGCAATTTAATTATGGAAGTAACTGGCAGCTATACTATGAATCACTCTGTTTCTTCAAGAAGCAATATTCTGAAGTTTGGAGCCACTGTAGAAGGTGGGATCAAATTCAAATGAAAATAATGGAAGGTTATTTTGCAAGTCCACAGCAGCCACTGGAAGAAGAACAAGGATCTTGAGAGCTTATTGAAGTGGTTATCTTGTTATGGGTCAATACTTTTTGGTCCTCCATGTCTCCCTCTGCCAAAACACCTTCGTCTATTTTGTGAGTCTATGCAGGGCACAGCAGACAACACTGATCGGGGATACATTCTGTGGAGAATATTGGAATGCTTGGATGGTACAAACATCTAAATCTCATCTTTAGGAAGCCTAGTCAATAGTGGCCCTTGTGGGGACCTTGGCAACACTGTACCTTTCCTCAATGTGACTTTGCAAATGGTGAACTGGTGTCATCAACCTGATCTTCTGGGGATATTCAGTGAGTCAGTCTTGCAATCTATGAGATACTTCAAATATTTTGGTTAAGAATTTGGGCAGCATTAAAGTTCGTTGGAAAGTTCATGGTAGGGTGGTCCGACAGCACAGTGGTTAGCACTGCTGCTTCACAGCTCCAGGAACCTGGGTTTGATTCCTGCTCAGGTCATTGTCTGTGTGGAGTTTGCATATTCTCCTTGTGTCTGCGTGGGTTTCTTCTGGGTATTCCAGTTTCCTCCTACACAGCAAAAATGTGCAGGTTAGGTTGATTGGCTATGCTAAAATAATTAGTGTCCTGAGATATGTAGATTAGAGGGATTAGTAGGTAAAATATGAAGGGATATGGGGGTAGGGCCTGGGTAGGATTGTATTTGGTGAAGACTCGATGGGCCAAAGAGCCTCTTTCTGCAATGTAGGATTCTATGATTAAGTCTCACATAGACCTGCAGGATTTGTCAGGTATTATTACACATCATCTGAACATCCAAAGAGTGAAAACTTTTCCTATTGCTGAATATAGCTGGCCAATGCAAGAGAGCTCTCAATACCAAATGTGTGCAGTCAGGAATCCTATGTTTATTGCAAAACCCAATGTTCTGGCTGCCAAGTGCTTGAGATCCAAGTGAAACATAAAATCATGTGATCAAATGGCAGTGATCCATCCAGTCAGCATACTCTTTGAAGCATCTCCTCCATTCCTGATCCTTTAGATCTACCTTCTCGCTGTAGATTCCTGAATTGTAAGCAGCTACTGCCTTGCCTATGATTGCCCCTTCACTGACACTTACGTGGAGATTTAAGCTGTTGAGGTAATTGAATTATCAATGATGATGGACAAGTGAGAGGAGATTCATGACTTCCCGGAACGTGAGAGGGCACAGGGACTCTCAGAGACAAAGAAGCATTGAATATCATACCATCCTCTTCCTGTCAAGTAGCCACATTCCATGTAGCGGGACTTGTGAATTCAAAAATGAATGGGAATCCACAATTGCACACCATCACCCGCCACGTCCAACCAGAATATTGACTTGACAGTCCAGGTTTGTTTCCATTGGCAATATGCAGCCAACCCGACTGAGGGACACTTGTGGCTTCTTATCTGACCTGTGGTGGGTATCTATAAGGTAGAAATGTTACATCTGTTAAGGCATTGTGGCTTGATCTTAAAATGCTGAAGTGAAGCCATTGTCTTAAGATTAATGTCATTAAAAGATACGTGCCTTTCTTAGAAGTTTAGCAGAGATGAAAGAACCACCAATGAGAGAAAAAAAAGTGATCACAAAATGCTTTCTGGTTTTGCTAGAAGCTTTGCAGGCAAGAACAACTGTTTTAGAAAGAAACTGTATTAGAAAACATTTCTGCTTTCTAGGCAGGGAGAATGAACTGATTGTTTCAACAACTAAGTCTTTGATCTGCCTTGGAGCTGACAGTCAAAAATGCTTTTAGCACCTAATGGACTATCCATAAGCTCAGTGTCAGAGCTGCTGAGATTTTCCAGCATTTTCTGTTTTTGTTTCAGATTCCAGCATCCTGCAGTATTTTCCCTTTATTATCTAATCTCTGTTTGATTTCCTTTAACTAAATAGAGCAAAAGGTGATGATATAAACAGACCCTAATAGATTAAGTGAAATTACAACCTCCTGTCAATCAAGACAGATCAAACAGCTCAGACCAAGGGCAATCCCAACTTTTGAATGGAATGCTGTTATAACTTTGAAGGGTTCCAGATGTTCAGAGAACATGGATTACTATGTGAACTGGGGACTTCAAAGCTCTTACATAAAACAAACAGCAATCTACAAAATTACCAATAAAGTGATTATGAAACGAAATTATCATTTTAAGAGTGATTTGCAACTTTTCTTTCCAGCAAAATGGAGAATTCCAGTCATACAACCCCCATCCTATGGGACAGGAACCCAGGGCAATCCCTTTCCACCAGAATAAACCACCCCACTCCTCTCCCCAAGATCCTTTTAAGGACCCACCCTTTACATCCCGGAAGAAAGTTAAAGGTACTTATTTCTTCACATTCTCTCTGGCTAAGAACATGATCTCACCTGGCACAGTGGGCTAGGAGACTTGCAACAAGTTTGATGCCTGGCAAGAATCCCAATTTGGCCTTCACACCTAATTCAATGAGCTATCATGAATCCTACCCTTGACTATCAAACCCAGAGTATCGCCCTCATTTTGCGCAGTTTTGGTCTCCTTATCTCAGGAACCATGTTCTTTCCATGTACAGAGCATAGCGAAGGTCTATCTTTGCAATCTATCTTTGCACAATTATATATTTTTTCTTCAAGTTTGTTGCTATCTTTGACCTTTCTATTTAACCATAGAGGGTGAGTCCACCCCTTAAATGTATTTTTATTCAGTGGAGTGTATTTATTCTGTGCATTTTGAAATATCACCAAATGTTTGCATCTCTATTTACCTATATTTTAACCTAATTTGCCAATTCACTTTAGACAATTCTGCTTTCATGTCCTCATAATTGCCTCTATTCAAGTTTAATATTTGACCCTCTCTTTTCTCCTTCAAACTGGATGTAAAATTCAATCATATCACAGTCACTATTACCTAGGGCTGTCTTCACTGTGAGATCATTAATTACTTCTCAATTACTGCACAATACCAGGTTGAGTATAATTTGTTCTCTGGTTGGCTGGAGAGCATGCTGCTCTAAGAAACTATCCCAGAAACATTCTCTGACCTCCCCAGTTTTGCCCATCTCACTTTTCCAGTCTATAGGTATATCTACACCTCCTACAATTATCGATGCACATTTCTCAATTCATCTATTTTGTTTTGGATGTTATGTATATTATAAAATACAGAGCTTTTAGTTTTATCCTTTTATTCTTTTCATAATTTCATTTCATCTCTTGATTTACAGTTAGATTTGCATTCTCAATGCTTTCCCGTTAGGGTCCGTTTTACATTTCCAGGAATAACACTCTTCTTTTGTTTGTCTCGCTCTTTAATTTACCATATAGTCCCAGATTTAATTCCTTGCCCCTATTATTTATAGAATATAATTCAAGGTCTCCCAAATAATAAAGATGTCATGAGTTTAAAGTTTTCTAAAGTTTATTTATATATGCCATGAGTAAGCTTACATTAACACTGCAATGAAGTTATTGTGAAAATCCCCTAATTGGCACCTGTTCAGGTACATTGAGGGAGAATTTAGCACAGCCAATGCACCTAATCAGCACGTCTTTCAGACAGTGGGAGGAAACTGGAGCACATGGAGGAAATCCACACATGCATAGGAAGAACATGCAGATTCCGCATAGTGAACCAAGATAGGAATCGAATCTGGATCCCTGGCGCTGTGAGGAAGCAGTATTAACCACTGCATCACTGTGGAACAGAATGCAAAGAGTATGTTAACAGTTACAGTAAATAAATAAAGATTAGAACAGGTTCTGAAAGTTAGCACTCAGCCTCTGCAAAGGAGGAGTTAGTATGCCACAAGTAACACTACTGCCTTTGTCAGCAGGTTTGATAACATTGTTGGAATTAAAGCTGAAAGAGTGAAGGACAACAAGAACTTGCTTGTCACTTTAATTCATCACCATGCTCTCACTTTTACATTTCTGGTCTTGGCCTCCTGCAATGAAGCTCAATGCAAGCTTCAAGAACAGCACCTCCTTTGCAATTAGATACTTTACAACCTTCTGGATTTAACATCTGGCAAAATCTTCCAGCTCTTCACACTGGCAAAACTTCAGGTCCTGCCCATGGTGCACCATTTCCGCAGGTTTCCTGGCAGCGAAGGGTGGGTGAAATAAATGGGAAATCCCATTGATAGCACCAGGATCAGAAGATCCTGCTGCTAGCCAACAGTGCGGCACCTCTTGATGCCAAGAAACAGTCTACAGGGAGGCCAGAGAATCTTGCTAATTGAGTTCAATAACTTCAGACCATAAATTCTGTCATCCACGTTGATTTTTACCCTCAGGTGTAGGTCTCTATCTCACTTTCATGATTTTGCTTTCAAACAGAGATACTCTATTCTGTCATTAACACTCATTCTGGAATAATGCTTTGTCATTGCAACTATTATCACTCCCTTTGCCTTTCGTTCAATCTTATTTTAGTTATCCTGTTCTACCTCTCCTTTCCCTCTTTCAACAGCATAACGCCCATCGACTTTCTACCTACCCTAGAATTATGCGGGATATATAGGGTAGACAGGAAATATTTGTTTCCCCAAATTGGGGTATCAATTACCAGGGATGTACACTTAAACTGAATGATAGAGGGACATGAGGAAATCTTTTTTTACCCAAAGGGTAAAGGAATTCACTGCCTTAATTGGTGGTATAGGCTGAAACACTCAACTCATTTAAAAATTAAATGAAGTGTTGTATCTTACAAAACTACAGAATGGGGGCTGGAATGTGGGATTAAAATGAGCCATGATTTATTTTCTCTCTTTATTGGTCAGCGTAGACATGGTAGGCTGAATGGTCTCTTTCTATATTAGAACTTTTCTGTGGGTGAGATTTAGCAGGTCCATTTACAAATGTAATGGCTGTTAAATTCTGAGAGGGCCATAACGAGCTTTGCACCAGCAAGGTCTCAGTTTGAGATCTTTCCGCATCTCCTCCCACAATGATGTATTACATATAGATTAACATATATTTGCTGGTGATGCTGTAATGTCTACCCGCACCTTATCCTGCTAGCCAGTCAGTGTGATATCATGGCAGTGTGAATCACTATGGTTTTCAAAAATGACAGCCAATTGTGACAAAGCTGGGGCTGCTGAGGTGAATATAGGCCTGGGTAGTGATGGACATGGCCAAGCAGTGTCATGATGGGCACAATGGACTGAATGCCCTCTTTTTGCACTGTAACTTTTCTATGGCCAGGATTTTACAAATCCTGTTATGGCCATTAGATCTCTCAATGAGATTTGCACTCTGGAGACAAGGCCACTGAATGAATTGAAGGTTGAGTTAGATGATATTTGACAGAGAAAGGAGCCAAGTCGTTGTAGTGAGTAGGGGTTGTAAACAGAAATGTGAAACTGAGACAACAATGAGATCAGCAATAGTCTTGTCAAATAGTGGAGCTGGTTTGTATGGCCGAATGGCCTACTCATGCTCCTAAATTCAACAAGTATAACCCTATTGAAGATGGTTCAGAATTCGTTTTGATTTGAAGGAATGTTCACTTAGTGCCTAAATTCAGTGAGGAAGAGCTGAATGTGTTATTTGAGAAAATTACCTAAGCTGCAATGGCCTAAAGGTTATTGGACTACTCAACCGCAGAGTGCATTCATGTGAAAAGCTTTGGGGGAAGAGGAGGTGGGTGGATTTACTGACCTAGTCAGACAGCAGGCTAGAATCCCAATGCCCTGCTGAATGGGACATCAGTCAAAAATTGGGATTCCCAACAGGCACGAAGCTTGTCAGCATTCACCCGGTCTGTCCCAGTGGCCCCGATCAGGTTCCTGCCATAAAGGCCACAACCAATAATTATGCAAATGCCTTCATTTCAATCCCATTAGCGAGACTGAATTTAGATGCAGCAGCCAAGTGACATTCATTCACCTTCTAAAATCACACTGCTAAAAGTCACAAGGTGTTGCTTCAGGAAAGCAGGGCGGAAAGGCATCCAAGGGGGTGTTAGGAAGTAAATGGTCATTTTCTGGTCTTGTTTGGGAGGCATGTCCATCTCAACAGAGCAAATGGGGTTAAGTTGGAGGGAAGAGAATGACCTTAGGGGAATCCATCTTGGATGGGGAAACCTTGTCTGACTGTTTCCATTTACTCTTTGAAGTGTTGTAGCTAACTCCACCTACGACAATTTCAGGCAACTGAATGTCAAAAGTGTTGTTTTCTCTTTGCGTCCTATCTCAGCTCTGACCTTATGGCTCCATGAAAACTATGCACCAAAGACATCTGGGCTCCTGCATACTTATATCTGATAACCATTCTCAGTCTGGCACAGTCCTGTCCTCATGCAGAAACCCCCAATTCTGTCCTTACTCCCTTCACACATAGCAAATGCCACTGACCGAGGGCCCCTCTCCCTTCAAATCCTACATGAGTAAGATTTGAAGGGACCCTTCATTCACAGTGCCACACTTGATGAGGGGAATCAGAAAAGATAGTGCACATAAGAACCAGGTGCCCCAGTAGCAGCTGAACAAATGCTGCCACGTAGCGCATATAACAGAAACAGCCTCATCACTGAGATACAAAGGTGATGCTCCATTTCAGTCATCCAGGACCTGGATGTCCTGAATACCCGGGTATCACATTACATTTGCTTCAACCTGGACCAGGCCCATCAGGATGCCTGTGTTGCATAATTCAAATCACCGGATTGCCCCAGGTTCAGCGGATGATTGATGGCACGTCATCTTATGAATACTGTTTCATCATATTGTGCCCCACATCAACAGGAAGGGATTTCCACTCCCTAAATATCCAGCTGGTGTGCGATCACCAGTTGAATATCATGCAAATCTATGCACATTATCCTGGGAGCGTCCACAACGCTTACATTCTGATAAACTCCAAAGTACCACTAACAAAGTTTAGCTGCTGAGGTCATGGCTAGTGACACCTGTGTGGAGGCCCCAGGCCTAGGTGGAGAACTGTTGTAATGAACACACACTCTGCCATCAGGAATGTTATTGCAGTGCACAGGACTTCTCAAAATGTAGTTCAGGTGTCTGGACTGGTCTGACAGGGTTCTGCAATATAGCACAGAGATGGTCCCAAAGATCATGCTCACTTGTTCTGTGCTTCACAATTTGGAACAGCTCTGGGATGAAATGGTGAAGGAGCTGAACACAGGGTCTCCAAGGAGATGGATCAGGAAGATGACAAGGAGGCACCAAAGGAGGACTCATGGGACACTGGACAGGTGGTGGCCAGAGTGCTACAGGCCAGAAGATCAGGAAAGCACTCACTGCCTCCAGATTCGTCTATATCCAGCAGCTCATCCTGATCATTCTTCTTACCTTCAGATGTTTCATGGGTTTCACACTCCCCTTATTTCCTCTAAAGACTTGTGTTTCCCTCACCCATTGCTCTCCAGCCTTGTCCCCAAATCCTTTGTTCCTCATGCCTTGCTTTCCAGATTTGTCTCCTTTGATGATACTGTGACTTTAAGGAATATATTTGGGTCATGTTTCTTGTGCAGAATCTGTTTTAGCAGTTTATAATGGGTGTCATTTTGTCTGCATCTGGCAGTATAATTGATCGTAATTGCTAAAATGTTTGTTTTAATCTGGGATAATGCAATGTTGTTATTTTAGTGTTTTCCTCTGGAATTTTTCAGAGTGGAGCTTCATTGGATCGATTGGCAGGTAAGGTCATATGACTAGGCAGGACTAGGCTCACATAGCGAATCATGTCAATGCTGCTTGGAAGCTGAAGACAGAAGTAGATCTTTCTCTTTCAAGTCTGGAGACTGAGATCTGCCAAAAACTATGCCGCTTTCTGTGAAGATCTGTTGTTTGAAGGTAGATGTTTCTTTGAAAACTGCTGTATGCGATCACAAGGCAGGTGTCATTCTATATCTATCCAGAGGGGTTAAAAGACTGGAAATCTAGCATCCACATAAGCATATTTGTTTTTTTGTGCTGATTGGTTCTGAAGTATGAGGATAATGCTTAAATTGGAACTATAGGGCTGGATAGTTGTTGAAAATTATGCTTTATCATTTTTGAGTATTTTAATTGGTAAAGTTATGCTACTTCTTTTTGTTACATTGTAATTGTATTCTTAAATAAAGTTTGTTTCAATAAGAACTTCCTAGTGTGCTAATCTAACCATACCTGGAGCGAAATACTTAATGCTCATTATACTGCCAAAATCAAAAAGGTTGGGGTCTATGCAACTTCATAATACACCCTGAAATTTCTAATCTGGTCCCTAACACTCCTATCCCTTGCCCTCCACACTTGCCAGCCCACCCTCTACCCTACACCTTTGTCTCCTTACCACTTGGTATACTTCAGCACTGCTTCACCCTTTGAATGTCACTCGACATTACTTGGGCCTCTTGCCCCAGACTTTCTATTGTGGCTGCCACCCTTGCAGTTTTGACCTGGGTTGCAATGCATTGCTGGTACCATCACTTTTTTAAGAAGGCTTCTGGACTCCTCATGATCGCCTTGCAGTTGCAGGAAGGTTCAGAACACCTTTTCCTGAAAAGCTTGGCTTTGTTTCTGCATCTATAGCAGTGCATCTTCAGCAGAGGATCAACATCTGTTTTAGGATCAGCTTCTTCCTTGAAGCCAGTAGTCCTCGAATGCCAATTTGGTTGGAAGTTCTCACCTCCATCTGATGTGCAGCTCTTATCCTGTGCTGTCAAAGTAGCTGGAAATGAGAACAGAAAAGGAATCTTGGAATCAGTTTCTGTTTGCCAATCGTATTGTTGCCTTTGTTCCAACTTGGATGGAGGCATAAAAATTTGAAGAGAATTGGAAAACTGTAGCCAGAGATTCTACTAATTCTTTCTTTATTTACTTCCTTCAGAAACTAAGCATGTTTCCTATCCTGATAAAATGTTTTATTTTAATTCAAATTCTACCAATCTTTTAAGTAGCTTTTTTTAAATGTTTATTTTATTGTCCATTTTTATCCTTTTCTATCTCATCCACAGAAAACATAATGAAATCTTCTCCTTTAGTGAAAACAAGTGCTAAATTATCTGATTTGCTTTCACAAGGTGATTTCTATGGCCATTAATTGGCACTGCACTTCTTTTGACTACGTTTTTTCAATTTATAGATCTTCCTTCAACTGAGCAGTTATAGAGCTTTACAACACAGAAAGAGGCACTTTGGCCCATTTCTGCACCAACCATCAACCACCTATCTATTCTAATCCCATTTTCCAACACTTGGTCTGCAGCCTTGTATGCTGTGAAATTTCAAGTGTTCATCTAAATGTTTCTTAAATGTTGTAAGGGTTGCTACCTTTACCACCCTTCCAGGCAGAGTTCCAGATTTCAATTACTCTCAAATCCTCTCTAAATCTCCTACCTCTTACCTTAATCAATGCCCCTTGGTTATCGTCAATCAGCCCCCCCCCCCCCCCCCCACCCCCCCACCCCACTCAGCTTTCTCTGCTCTAAGGAAGCCTAACCAGCTTCTAGCTTCTCTTCATAACCAAAATGTTCCAGCCCGGCAATATCCTGATGAATCTCTTTATCCTTTCCTGTGCAATCCTTCCTGTAGTGTGGTGACAGACCAGTACTCCAGCTGTGCCCTAATGAGTGTTTTATATAGCTCCATCATTACTTCCCTGCCCTTTCAGCGAACAAAGGCAAGTATTCCATATTCCTTCTTAACCATCTTATCTATCTGTCTTACTACCTTCAGGGATCTTTGGATATGTCCCCCAAGATCACTCTGGTCATTAGTACTTCCTAAATGAATAATGTTCGTTGTGTTCGCCTTTACTTTGTTAGTCCTCCCAGGGTTAAACTTCATTTGCCAGCCCTTATATTATGATGTGAATGTGACAGCGCCTGTCCTCTTCACCTGGCCCTAGCGAGTTCACAGCCTCCAAAGTGTCCAACCTTGCTGTTGGTTCAGGCTGCCTGCCTAGCTCTCTGACCTCAGCTGTGATTAAGGAACTTAGATTGCTGCTATTTTAGGAAATATTGTTTGAGCCCCTCATTTCTGTTGCTCTCTCCTAAGTCACCAAACTCTCAATGGTCTTTGTTTTAAGGTCCCTTCTCTAAACTGCAAGAATTAGTGAGTTTAGTACAATATTGCAGCAATTTTCTTTCCTATCTGGACTGAATTTTTCAGAATATTGACTATTAGCAAGAGATATTTACAGTGCATATAAATTGTGAGACAACAGAAATCATTAAAGTGAGTTGAAGCAGTAGTGTCCAGTCACAATTCAGATTGTCCCTGTCAGTTCTTATAAAATACTATAAAAGTGCAAATAAAATGCCTGTCAGTTAAATATTTTGAGCAACTTGCTGACCAGGTGTGCTGTGTGAGATACATGGAATCCATAAACTAAGAGACAGGGATAGACTTACAATGGAATACATTATGCTTCGGCATAGGAAAAGAGATCATTGGGAATGGGAGAACATGATGGTTGCTGGCTTTGGGGCAACGGAGCCTGAGATGTCTGAATTTGCTGATAAGCTCATTTTTAGCCTTTTAGCAATAAATGCAAAATATCTTTGGGCTCTAATTGATGGAAAACCCTGACAGCAGGAAGATCAGTGAGAGTTTGGTGACTTAGGAAGAGAGGGCAGCAGTAATGAGGATCTCTATCAATATTTCTTGAAATAGTAGCAACCCAGGTTCTTTAACCAGGGTTGAGAAATTCAGAAAGTCAGACAGGCAGCCTGAGCCAACAGCAAAGTTGGGTACTTACTTTGGAGAAGTGTGAGCTTACCAGGGCCAGGTGAAGAGGGGAGGTGCTGGCTGTCAGTTGTTGAGTAGAGAAACAGGGTAACTCATCACCTGCTTCCTAGGATGGAACAGGGTGAATGGGCAACTTAAGTATAAAAAAAAGCCAATTTCTGACCAGGGATAGTGAAATGGAGTGCTCTTACTGGAGGAAAGTGCTGAGGTATGTTGTTCCCAGTCAAATTCTGTCTTCCTTGGATCTTTTTTTCAGAGGGTATGATGAGTCATCTGTGCCAAGTTGAAGAGGTAATTTTTAAGCCTGCCTTGAATTTGATGAGCTTCTCAAAGAGCATTTGAAAAGCTACCAATATTGTGGCTCAGGGAGGACTAACTTTTTAAATGCACAGAATCTACAATGATTTCATCATTGTAATAGCAGTGGCTCAGAAACCAGTTCATTACTCAAGTAAAAGAGGCCAAATACTATTCCATAATAGTTGATCAACACTAAATGTGATTCATGTGTACCAATTAATATTCATTTTAAGGTATGTGACCAGCAAAGGTGAAGTTGTAGAGCAATTCATTTAGTTACAATCCCACATTTCTGAGTGCCTGGAAACAACTGTTTTGGAAATCATTGTAAATTAAGTCTTGGACATAAAAATTTGTCATCAGCAGAACTTTGATAATGCCACAAATATAGCAGGAAAATACTCAGATCTACAAGCAAGATTGAACAATGCAAGTCTCTGCGCATTACTCATTCCATGTTCCAATTATTCCTTGAATTTAATCTGCAATGCAGCAGCTTAATTATGTGAGGCAGCCTTATTTTTTTTGACTATTGAAAACTTGTATGCCTTTTTTTCCAGATTCCATGTATTGGTGGAATATGCTACAGCCATGTTTGGAGCAGGCACATGGAAAACATTTGATTGTCAAAAGAATTTGTGACACCAGGTGGTCCAGTCATGTAGATACTATTTTGGCTTTGAAACTTAACTTTGTCAAATATAAAGGAATGCTAATCAGACATAACCTTATCAAATTTAGAGAAACCACGTGTGAAAGCTGAAAGAAAATACTTAGCAGAGATGTTTGACAGGTATAATATTGCAGTTTTTACGGTCTTGTGGAATGTTTACATTAAAGAATCAATGCTGACAGCAAGATATTGCAAAATATTTTTACAACTTTACTGAATTGTTCAATTGTTAACCTCAATTAGAAGTTTTGTTATGTAAGTTCAAGATGACTATATCTTAAATGGGTGCAGAGGTGTTAAAATTAACAAGGAATATAGGTGCCCCTGATGATGAGAAGCATACAAGATGCAGGAAGTTATTTTTTGATGAAACCAGGGACAAATAAATCATTTTAAAAGGGAAAGAGAAGATCACTGTTCAAACTGTCAGTTATTTTTACACAATGATGGTGTGATTGCAGAGTAGGGATTAATCTCTGAAGAAAACAATTTAAAAATGTTCTGTATTTTTCAACAGATTCGAATGAGATTGCTAAAAGCCGCTACAATGAGAAAGTAGCTGAATTCGTTCTGGAGGACATAGACATAAATCATTTTGAAGATGAAGTGAAACAATTCAATTCATTGCTAATGTTGAGCTCTTGTATTTTGACATCCACAGTTGATTGCCACACACTTGAATGTGATGGTTTCCATGCAAACTTTCTAAACTTAGAAACCATTTTGAAAATGCTGGTCAGAAATGCTTCGAGTGAATGTTCTTTCTTTGTATTGAAAAGAGTTAAAAATTATCTCTGAAGGTTAATGAGCCAGGAACATTTGATAAGTTCAGCAATATTAATGATTAAAAATGCATCTTTACAATATTTTACCTACAATAATGTTATTCCTGATTTTGTGAATGCAAGACAAAAGTTATTTAAATTGTCATAAATTTGTAAAAAATGATGTAGCAAGAAAATTTTAAAAATATGCCCCTCTTCTATTTTCTCTTGTTTATGTTCTATTTTTCAAAGGGGATTACTATTTCCTTGTCTGATAACATGATTGTTATGTAACAAATATGGTGTGTAACCATCATTCCCCATTGTTCTCAATATTGTCTCTTTTGGACAAAGAATGGAATCCTACCAGACTAGAACATAGAACATTACAGCACAGAACAGGCCCTCCGGCCTTCGATGTTGCGCCCACTGATATTGGCCTTGAATTCATGGGACTCCACTTGATTGGAATATTGTCTAGCTCATTCTATCCTACACTGTCCTATACTATGCTGCAATCATATCACTGGGTAATTTTTCCATCTTATTGCACTTTGGCCAGTTCCTTGTTTGCTCACCTCAAGACAGTTTGCAATATGCATCATCACTATCATTATGCTGACATCAGGTAGGCTTGGATTTCAATGTATCAGTTACAGGCTTGTTTTCCTAAGTTAAAACGTACTAAAGCAGTTAAGCAGTAATTTGTATTTTGCAGCTTGCATTGTGGATTTGCATTTGAATTCATCAGCTACAGTCTTTGAAGCAGTGATTTGTGTACTTGTACTTTTTTGTTCCTGTGCTTGGCATTGTGGGTGTGAATTAATCAATTATAGCCTTGTTTTCATAAAGGCTGAAAGCAGTACTGAAGCAGTGATTTTTTTTGCAGTTTTTTATGTTGTTGCGCCTTGTGTGAGCTGTGCGTGAGAGCGGATGTGGTTATGAGAGCAATTATGTAATTGCTGTCATGAGGTTTGATGAACGGCATGGTTACATAGTGGCTAGTACCGCTGTCTCACAATACCAGGGACCTAGGTTCGATTTCTGGCTTGGATTACTATCTGTGTGGAATCTGTATATTCTCCCCACGTCAGCGCTGGTTTCCTCTGGATGCTCCGGTTTCCTCCCACAGTCCGAAAGACTATGTTGTTTGCGTTGACTATGCTAAATTCTCCCTCAGTGTGTGCTGGAGTTGGCGAGGGGATGGTGATGGCATGGAGGCAGAGTGTGGGCCTCTGCTAAGAACATATGTAGAGTACAGAGTATAGGGCTAATGGTAGGATTCTTAATAGTGTTGAAGAACAGAGGGATCTTGGTGTATATGTGCATAGATCCCTAAAAGTTGGCAATCAAGTCGATAAGGTTGTTAAGAAGGCATACGGAGTCTTAGCTTTTATTGGTAGGTGGATTGAATTTCGGAGCCGCAACGTCATGTTGCAACTGTACAAAACTCTAGTGCGGCCGCACTTGGAGTATTGTATGCAGTTCTGGTCCCCACATTATAATAAAGATGTGGAGGCATTGGAGAGGGTACAGAGGAGGTTTACCAGGATGTTGCCTGGTATGGAGGGCATGTCTTATGAGGAGAGGCTGAGGGATTTGAGGTTGTTTTCGTTAGAAAGGAGGCGGCTAAGAGGAGACCTTATTGAAACATATAAGATGATTAGACGTTTAGATAGGGTGGACAGTGATAGCCTTTTTCCTAGGATGGAGAAAGCTAGCATGAGGGGACATAGCTTTAAATTAAGGGGTGGTAGTTATAGGATGGATGTCAGAGGTAGGTTCTTTACCCAGAGAGTGTTAAGGGTATGGAATGCCCTGCCTGCTGCAGTTGTAGATGCGCCAAGTTTGGTGGCATTTAAGAGATTAGTAGATAATTTTATGGACGAAAAGGGAATGGTTTAGGTTAGAGGGTCATTGCTTTTTCTTAATTGGTCAGCGCAACATCGAAGGCCGAAGGGCCTGTTCTGCGCTGTAATGTCCTATGTTCTATATTGCAATAATCAGGTTAGAAAACAAAATGAGTAAAATACTGTCTGCAAATGCTGGAATCTGAAACAGAGAATGGATCAAAATCTCAGCAAGTCTGACCACTTCTGTAGGGTGAGAAAGAGAGTTAATGTTATATGTCATTTGGCTCTTTATTAGAACTAAGAGAAAGGACATATCTGTCAGATTATACTGTAGCTGGAGTTGGTTATATGTTAGATGACCAAGATGAGGGGGAATGAGTGTTTTTGCATTGAGACAAAAATATATGGGATATTAAAAAGTCAAAATGAAAGGTCAGTTTAAAATTGTTAAACTGAATATGGAATCCTGAATAACATGTCAATTGATACAATGAGTTGGTGTTGTATTGGATAAACACGTGTCCATGTCATTGGATTTCTGCATGTACATGCATGGGCCAAAGCACATGAGCAGATAGGTATCCATTTGGCATACTATGTTTCTAGTAAGATTTTGTGATAATCTTTTATACTACAAAATGAACCATTCTGATACATTGATAAATTTGATTTCGTTTCCTGAAAAAGGAGATAGGAGTGGGTCATTTCACCCTGCATCTTGATTTGATGGTGACTGGTTTAAGTGTCAACTCCACAATCTCACCTCAGAAAGAAAATCCATCAGTCACAGTCTCGAGTGCCCCAATTACTTCAGCATTCGTAGTACTTTCGAATGAAAAGCTCGAAATCAATTTCCTCCCTTACCAGTCGAGGCCCAGCTGAAGCCACTTGTTTATCGCCATCGGTCATAACCCGCGGCCGCGCCTCACTCTGGTCGCCATGGCGACAGCACTGAGAGCAGCGAGGGCCGCTCGGCTCGAGCGTGCGCGTGCACCGCCGCGCCCACACCAGGGGCAGCCCCGGGCAACCGGGTCAATCACAGCAAGAGGGTCGACACGTAACCCATAACTCCGCCCTTGCACTGGGCCACGCCGGCCACGCCCCCTTGGGGCTGGAGCGTGCGGGGGTTTGGGCGGGAAATTTCGTCAGCGCGCGGCTTTCGGAAAGGCGGAGAGTTTCAGGGGAGCAGCCATGTGGCGGGAAATGTTGGTGTGCGTGACTTGGATCAGTGATGGTGAGAGTGGGGAATTTGGAAAGGAAGGAACGTAGGAGAGAGGGAAGGAAGGGGAGAGAAAGAGGAGATGGAAGGGACACAAAGAAATAAAGAGGTGAAACAACAGAAAAGAGAAATAGAAGGTGAGGGGGGGAGAGAGAGGGTGGTTTGGGGAATAGATGGGAGCAGGATTGGGGACAGGAAGGCAGAGGGAATGGTGTTCTGACTGGACATTGCTGGGCAACCCTCAGTCACCATGGACTCTTAGAATGGAACTACAACTGGCAAAGAGTCAGAGGAGCTGGTGCTCTTGTCCAGAGTTCCATGAAAAGAGTCCACAGAAATCGCAGCTACCTATTCTGTCATACTGAGGTGAACTCTCACTTCCCTGCTCAACAACGAAGGGTGGCACATTGACGACTCTGCCTTCTTCCATAGGGACTTGTAGGTTCTGGAGCAACCTCAGTAATGTATCATTGTGTTTCTGGAGTTGCCTTGCCATGAGAGTTACCGAGCTCAGTGAATGAGGCAGTGCACTTAGTTCTGAGTTGTAGTGCACGTGCTCTGCAAGGATTCTTCCATGATAGGCAGCATCGTATGCAGCCTTTCGTGGCTCTCTGCCACACCTCCTTTGTGCATAACAGTCAACATCTAACATTTGCTGTCATATGGATGACTCCAGATACTCATCGTCTCCTTTGGACTCAACATGGTCCTCATCTCCAGCAGTCCTCTGATTGTTCAGTGCACCAGCACTCTCTACCTCTGTTATCTGCCCTTGCAAGGATGAAGTGCCCTCACTGCTGCTCCCTGACAACTCTTCTTACATGGTCAAGGCCACCAGCATGTCATCACTGGTGCTGTGAAATGGTGTGCATTATTGCATAGCAAGTGGATCACCTGAGGGATGAATCATATCACACAAGTTAACATCTCATCACACGCTTACCATTGTGATTGACTTTAATTGGACTGAAGTTGCTCAGTGGCTAGTGTATAAATAAAGTTGTTCTGATGGATCAAACCCTCAGTCTTCCTGAATGCATTGCACCTCAACTCACTGGGCTTTTATCTTTCTCTTGCTTCCTACAATCTAACAATCTGCCATTTCTCTTGCCTCCAGCTCCAAGATTCCCAACTTATGGCTGGTGAGGATCGTCAGGTTGCCCACCGCTCCCCATCCCCATCACTAATGACAGATCGCTCTTGATTGTTATGGTTCTGATTCTCCTGTAAGTCAGTGCAGAGCTTCATTGAGCATTGAAACCTTCACCCTGAATGCTATACCACACTGTCCCTAGAGCAAAACATCCCTGAGAGATTTGAGAATGTTGCCAACTCTTTCAATACCTAAACCTTTGCTGGACTGAAGGCTACTAATTCAACTCTCCAGCCTTGGAATGTGGAGAGTCATGTGCAATCCGAGACTAGATGTAACTCTTGCACTTGATCCCAACAATGGATGGCCACCCCTCAGTGCCCCATTTAGCACAATGCCCACTTAGTGGTCACCCAAGCCAGGGTCACTGACCTCTGCCTTCGTGGGAATGGTTTACTCCATCCCTTGGGCATCTGGATAGCTTTCCTTTACGTTACTTCCTCCACCTGATATGAAATAGGGCATTAACTGACTGCTTGAATTCTTCTCTTGCTGATGCCATTCTTTTGACAAGGATTATCCTGCAGCCTGTGAATGTAGCTTTTGAAAGTTCATTGGACAAGCACATGTCCAGCCCTGTTCAGCATATGTGGAAATTATATCGTGAGTTGCCATTGGGTGGGACTGGGACTGGCAGCAGCTTCTGGTTCTGATGTCAATCACATGCCACTGCTAAGTTCCACCCTAGTTGATTACCCATGTGTCATGTGAATTTCTGCACATACATTATCTAATTCTGACACCATCTGCTTAGCTTAGGGCATGTACTCATATAGATGGTTTATTTAAAAGTAAGTTGAAGTCCAATCTTTTTTTTTCTGTTACTCTGTCCAATCCTGAAATACTCTGCCTTAATTATTCTGTTTATTGCATCCACGGAATAGGATATTTGACTGCAACTAACTGAAATGTTTTTTGAACCAAAATGATCTAATGTTTTCTGTAGTTTATTTACAGACTTCAGCACTTGTGTTAGAATCAAAGTACCATGATGTTTCCAGATTATCGTCTCTGTTATTGCATGGGTACAATGAATCGGCTTCAGACCTAAAAGCAATAGAGTGGACCTTTACTGCCCGTACTTTAGACATAGATCTTGTACAACATAACTTTGATGTCGATGATTTAACAATTCAGAAGTTTTATGACTACAAAGTGAAGTACAATGAAACAGACACATCTATTGAATTGTTGAATTTGGATTTGACCAACACTGGTCTTTATCAGTTATTTCTACAATACAAATGGAACATGAATCAAAGTAATATTATCCAACATTTTGTGCAAGTTCATGGTAAGTGTTACTAATTTCTGTCCTAGCATATTTGGAAAATAGCTTACTATCATTCCATTTTTGTAATTTATAAACACTTTTGTCTACCTGCATCTTTATCTGTCTTGCTCTGTTAACCTGTTTCCTCACTGATCACCGTACATCATTTTACTATAATTAAATAAGGTTATATCTCCATATTAACGAACTTCTTCAGAAGTTCTGTAAATACCTCAAGAATGCAATCAGATGACTTTGAAAATCATCTGCACTCTTAAGTACCAATATGTTTCCCACAATTTGAGTGACCTTCTGAATACTTGAAATTTAACTACGTTCACTGCATTTCTCAGATGTGCAGGAGATGGCTGTGAGATGCTTGGTGAAGTGTCTAGAATGCAACAGTTTTTAAAATAGTACATTTCCCATAAGTCTACCAAAGAAACCAGAGATGTGATAATTGCCCCGTCACAGAACGAAGCTTAGAGTTACTGCTGGAGGGCTACAGAGAGTGGCCATTAAGGATTTTGAAAAACTTTCCAAACAATCAGTGCACACAAGCATTGCACAAGTTGGGTTAAAAAAGTAAATACAGTTTTCCACAGCACATTAAACTAGAATGTTTTCACTTTAAACTAGAAAGGTTGGGGAGAGGGAATCGAGATGAGGTGACTGGGAGCAAGGAGGTTAGCTCCCAAGTAGAGAAGGATTATAGACAGTATGAGGGGGAGGTTAGACAGGTGATGGAGAAGGGAAGCGCCCAGACTGAAGGTCTGAGGTGTGTCTATTTTAATGCCAGGAGTGTAGTGAATAAAGTGGATGAGCTGAGGGCCAGGATTGCTGCTTGGAAATGTGATGTGGTGGCCATTACAGAGACTTGGATGTCTCAGGGACAGGACTGGGTACTTCAGGTGCCAGGATTTAGATGCTTCAGGTAGGACAGAGAGGGAGGTAGAAGAGGTGGGGGAGTGGCACTGTTGATCAGGGACAGTGTCACAGCCGTAGAGAAGGAGGATGCCGTGGAGGGACTGTCTACGGAGTCTCTGTGGGTGGAAGTTAGGAACAGCAAGGGGTCGAAAACTTTGCTAAATGTTTTTTATAGGCTGCCCAATAGTGACAGGGATGTTGAGGTGCAGATAGGGAAACAGATCCTAGAGAGATGTAGAAATAACAAAATTGTCGTGATGGGAGACTTTAATTTCCCAAACATCGACTGGAATGTCCCCAGGGTAAGGGGTTCAGATGGTGAGGAGTTTGTTAGGTGTATTCAGGAGGGTTTCCTGACACAGCACGTGGATAAGCCTACGAGAGGAGAGACTGTACTTGACCTGGTGCTGGCTAATGAACAGGACAGGTGTCGGATCTCTCGGTAGGAGAGCATCTCGGGAATGGTGATCATAATTCTATCTCCTTCACGATAGCATTGGAAAGAGATAGGATCAGGCAGGATAGGAAAGTGTTTACCTGGAGTAGGGGGAAATATGAAATCATTAGGCAGGAAATTGGAAGAGTAAACTGGAAGGAGGTGTTCTTGGGGAAAAGTACTGAAGGAAGGTGGCTGATTTTCAAGGAATGTTTGTCTGGAGCTCTGCACGACAATGTTCAGGTGAGACAAGGAGGTTTTGGTAGGACAAGAGAACCGTGGTGCACAAAGGTTGTGATGAACCTAGTTAGGAAGAAAAGAAAGTTGTACAGTAGGTTCAGGGAGCTAGAGGATGTTAAGGATCTAGAGGCATATAAGACTTGTAGAAGGCAGTTTAAAAAGGAAATTAGAAGAGCCAGAAGGGGTCACGAGAGGGCTTTGGCGGATAGGATTAAGGAGAATCTCAAGGCATTCTATAAATATGTGAAGAGTAAAAGGATGAGAAGAGAAGGGATAGGACCTATAAAAGGTGAAGAAGGAAAAGTCTGTGTGGAACCAGAAGAAATGGCAGAGGTGCTTAACAAGTACTTTGCCTCAGTATTCAGTGGAGAGTGATCTGGGGGGTTGTACTACAGGAATGCAGCAAACTGAAAAGATTGAGTATGTGGACATTAAGAAAGAGGAGGTGTTGGAACTGTTAAATTCCATCAAGGTAGATAAGTCGCCGGGTCCAGATGGGATGTACCCCAGGTTATTGTGGGAGGTGAGGGAAGTGATTGCAGAGCCCCTGGCGATGATCTTTGTGTCATCGATGGAGATGGGGGAGGTTCCGAAAGATTGGAGGATTGCAGATGTGGTGCCTATTTTCAAGAAGGGGAATAGGGATAGCCCAGGCAATTACCGACCAGTGAGTCTGACCTCAGTGGTCGGTAAGTTGATGGAGAGGATTCTGAGAGATAGGATTTATGAGCATTTAGAGAAATTCAATATGATCAGGAATAGTCAACACGGCTTTGTTAAGGGCAGATCGTGCCTTACGAGCCTAGTTGAATTCTTCGAACACATTGACGAAGGAAGAGCAGTGGACGTGGTTTACATGGATTTCAGCAAGGCGTTTGATAAGGTCCCCCATGCAAGACTTCTTGAGAAGGTGAGAGGGCATGGGATCCAAGGGGCTTTGGCCTTGTGGATCCAGAACTGGCTTGCCTGCGGAAGGCAGAGGGTGGTTGTGGATGGCTCTTTTTCTGCATGGAGGTCGGTCACCAGTGGAGTGCTCCAGGGATCTGTTCTAGGACTCTTGCTGTTTGTCATTTTCATAAATGACCTGGATGAGGAAGTGGAGGGATGGGTTAGTAAGTTCGCCGATGATACGAAGGTTGGTGGTGTTGTGGATAGTCTGGAGGGATGTCTGAAGTTGCAGCGAGACATAGATAGGATGCAAGACTGGGCGGAGAAGTGGCAGATGGACTTCAACGCGGATAAATGTGTGGTGGTCCATTTTGGCAGGACCAATGGGATGAAGCAATATAATATCAAGGGTAGGAGTCTTGGCAGTGTTGAGGAGCAGAAGGATCTTGGGGTCCGGGTCCATAGGTCTCTTAAATCTGCCCCGCAAGTGGAGGATGTGGTCAAGAAGGCATATGGTGTACTGGCCTTCATTAATAGAGGAATTGAGTTTAGGAATTGGGAGGTAATGCTGCAACTTTATAAGACCCTTGTCAGACCCCACTTGGAGTATTGTGTGCAGTTCTGGTCGCCTCACTATAGGAAGGATGTGGAAGCTATTGAGAGGGTGCAGAGGAGATTTACAAGGATGTTGCCTGGACTGGGGGGCATGCCTTATGAAGATAGGTTGAGAGAGCTAGGTCTCCTCCCTGTAGAGACTAAGGTTGAGAGGCGACCTGATAGAGGTTTATAAGATGTTGAGAGGAATAGATAGGGTGGATTCTCGGAGGCTATTTCCCAGGGCTGAAATGGTTGCTATGAGAGGACACAGGTTTAAGGTGCTGGGGGGCAAGTACAGAGGAGATGTTAGAGGTAAGTTTTTCACTCAGAGGGTGGTGAGTGAATGGAATCGGTTGCCGTCAGTGGTGGTAGAGGCGAACTCGCTGGGGTCTTTTAAGAGACTTCTGGATGAGTACATGGGATTTAATGGGATTGGGAGTTACAGATAGTTCTATAGCCTAGTAAGTATAGATATGATCGGCACAACTTGTGGGCCGAAGTGCCTGTTTGTGCTATAGTGTTCTATGTTCTATGCTCACATGAGAAAACAGATCCCTTAAATTGAAGAAGGCCAGGATGAAGTTGGCTGACAGGATGTTTAATCCAAAGAAGGAGTTTCAATCATGCATGCACCAGGAATTCATTCCTTGTCTACTAATAATCTCTATCTATCATGACACTAACATTCATATGATTCACTTCACCCTCACACTGTTGTAAATTGCACACCTGTGTCTCATAATTTGTATGCCCTGCCATCTTTTCAACTAAGACTGCCACATCACTTAAATTGTTTACATTATGCTCTGAGACACTTTCTCCAGTCTTTCAGGACACGATAGCACACAACTGCAGACAACAGGAATTAACTGGTGGAAAGGCGGGTGGTGGGCAGCATATTCTTACAAATTCTGAACCATTTGGAATAAGTGCTGCTGGTCATCAGGAAATAGCTGAGGCCATGGCTGCAAACAGGTTAAATTCATTGAGGTTATATCACTCCCGTACCGAATCATCACATCTCACTTTTTTCTTATCCTAAACATTCTTCTGTCAGAGAAACTGGAATTGGTATGTGTGTATGTGTACTTCCTTCTTCCTCTGCTCCTCAAAGCAAGCCAATATGGTCCTTTATCATTTCAGATAATCTTCACAGATGGTTGTAGAAGAGCAGGAAGGCAACAAAAATGAAGATATGCTGTCACCTGATTTCACACGTGCAGTCACGAGCAGGCAATTTAGAGGATTGCTTGGCGGTATAACTTAACAATTGCTAGCTCTTCAGCTGGTGAGGTTGCAGAGGACTTGGATGATGACTGATGGGTCAGGCTCCAGAGGAAGGCTGATGTGTATGCATAATGAAATACTTGGTGCATTAAAAAGACTAGTTGCTAGTTTTCTGGCAATATCAAGGAGCACAGAGGAGTCCAGCTTCTACTAGGCTCAGGATTTTATACAGATTAAAGAACGTTCTTCCTGCATGGAACTGGTGGCTAACTGCATCAACACACTTGTGGGCTCAACCTGAATGCAGCATTTGATGGCTGACGTATCAGTTTCTAATGTGATACAAACAGCTACTCAATATCTGAATATTGTTATGATCCTAGCTGATCAAATCAGATTTCAGGATGGAATCAGCTTGATGGATCCTACCTATTTTTTTTTGTTTATATACATGGCCACTGAACAGTCACAGTAATTGCCGGTAAACATTCACCAAAACAAGAAAATATTTATTAAACAAAAAAAAACTATTTTACTATTTAATAGTCTTTCACGCCAACTATACCTATACATAGGTAATGCAAGTTACAAAATCTAATACTGTAATTATAGAAATCCTCACAATGCAGAAAGAGACCATTCGGCCTTCTGCGCCTGAACCAACAACAATCCCACCTAAGTTCTATCCCCGCAATTCTCACTTATTTAGGCTGCTAATCCCCCTGCCATTAAAGGCAGTTTAGCATGGCCAACCAACCTAAGCCACACATCTTTGGAGTACGGGAGGAAATCCATGCAGATACAGGGAGAGTGTGTAAATTTCACACAGTCACCCAAGGCTGGAATTGAACCTGGGTCCTTGGCACTGTGAGGCAATAGTGCTAACCGCTATGCCACCATGCCTTAATGTTCTAAGTATACAGTCCATGTAAACCAATAGATGAACTGTGGTCAAATCCACCACACCCTCATATCAAATGACATGCCATCCAGTGTAGATGCTATGGATTTCCCATGAACTCTTTTCAGATGTTTGCCACACTATACCAACTGCATCACTGAACTCCATCTTTCCCATGAAGGTTTCTAATTATCCCTCTCAAATTATTCACTTTTGAGTGATCAATCTTTGTGCCTACTTGGATCTTGGGCTTTTCACAACCCAATGTTATTCCAGGTCTGCACCTTGCAGCTGTGACTTTTAATGTGGAGTTTCTGCTCCTTGCTCTGAACTTCATTTAACAGGACCATTTCCAGATTTCTGTTCTTTTCCTTTGAGTAGAAAGTCTCGGAACTTCTGCTCCTCTCCCTGTTTTTGTGACCTTTCAGTTCCTTAGTTTGGGACTGCTCTTTGCAGTGTTGCTTTTTCTGTGTCTCTCTGGATAATGACATTTCCTTCTGGGTCACCTGACCATCTCTTCCATGCTGTTTTACTTTTATCTTCATTTACCCCCTTGTATAGATGCAGAGCTGGTTTTAAATCCTGAAGAAAAGACCAAACTATGCATGTGCACAGGGCTGGTTCCCACCCTGACAACAAGAATATGTCACAACTGTGCATGTGTGGCCATTTCCTGCAGGCACATTGTGCAGAACCTAAAGGCCATTAAAAGGAATGATTTGTGCATGTGTGGCCTTTTCAGGACTAGCACATGCATAGAGTTGCTGAAACCTACTGGGACTTGTAGTTCCCAGTCTGAGGCCTGATGTCCATTTTCTAAAAAGTAATTAAGCTTTTCTTCTGTGGTCTGTGACAATGTCTTGCTAGAAATTTAGACTGCTGCGGATCTCTAACAGAGAGACTCCTACATTTTCACAACATCCATCACTGTCCTTTAGCAGAATACATTGCTGAGTTGTCATCCCAGAAGGATCTCTCTATGAAGCCCAATCCTATCAACTTTCAAGATGAAATCATTTGTGCTTACACCATGACATTCCAGCATGATCCTTCCTCTTGTTCGTCAGCCAGCGCAGGCTGCTGTCAACTGTGCTAATGTGGTGCCGCCCAGAGCTGTCTGAAGTTAACCTCCAAGGCTATTTGCCATTCACTTCACTGAAAATCAGCAGCCTTCCACCAGAGAGGAACGGCCTTGTAGAAACGCTTGGATAAGCAATGGTACATGAAAGGCATTGTAAAAATGAACAAGGGCAATTAGCTTATTTTTACATTCACTAATGTGGCATTGAATTTAAAATTTGATTTGGAGTCTGCATTTTAATACATTGTGGACAGAACAGAGGAAGGAAAGCACAAAACAATAAGTGCAAAAAAAGACTGAAATATTTACAACTATTTTCAGCCATAAGTGTACGATTTATCTCCACCTCCTGAAATCTCCATAATCATATGTGCCAGACAGCTAATTTTAATCATTCCATGTGATATCAAGAAGTATAGAGTCCACTAGACATAGCAAAGGCTTTAAAAGCATCTCTGCTGTGGTGATGAAGACTTATGCTCCAGAAGTATCTTCGCCTCTGGCCAAGATATTGCTCTATATCCACAACACTGGCATCCCCCAACAATGTGAAAAATTGTCTGGATATATTCCGTCACAAAAAGCACAACACATTCAGTCCAGCAATTTGTTATTTTCCTGATTCCTGAGAGTGGACTAATATGAAGTAAGCTGTGCTACAGGTAACAAATAATCTGCTGATTAGTTGTCAGCTTTTGTTCTATTAGTACCCTGCTTCTGTCTTCTTTAATACTTGGTTCAAATGCAGAGCAAAGAGCTAAATTCTGGAGATGATCTTAAGGCAGCATTTGACCATGTGTGGCATCAAGCAGCCCCACTAATGATTATCATAAAAGCCAATCTGACTCACTAATGGTGGTTAGGAAAGGAAATTAGGCCATCTTTACCTGGTCTGGCTGACATGTGACTCCAGACCCACAGTAATGCATTTGACCCTTAGCTGTCCTCTGAAGCAGGTCTGGCAAGCTAGTCAATTCAAGGGCAGTTACAGATGGTTTACTAATGTGAGAGGCGAGACTTCAATAAAGACTATGCGATTCACCGAGGAACAGAGAACGCCGGACCTGTGCGGGATAAATTGTGATATCACAGGAAAACAGTAATTTTATTGGCTGGTGTGTAACTACTAATTTGAATTGCTTATTCTAAATTGCTTTCAAATTAAAGGGTAATAGGGGAAAATATTTTAGTGATTAAACAGATAAAAACCTGTTGAACATTTTGATTTTTAAAAAACCCAATTAAATACTAATTAAAATAGGGGTGGAAAGCCAGTCGATGAGTTATAACTGTACGATGTCGGAGCTGGTGGACACTGTTTTGTAATGAACACATCTGTAGTATTTGATGCCTGAGGAACTGTAGTTCAGAGTTGATGAACTGGAGTTCGAGCTTGAGATGCTGCAACACATCAGGGAGGGGGAGATGCACCTGGGTGCTGTGTTTCAGGAGGCAGTTAACACCCCTCAGACTGACTACTTTGAATTTTGCCAGTGGTCAGGGACAGGAGGGTGTGACTGTGTGTGAGGCAGGTAGAGGGATCCAAGGGACAGCACTGCAGGAGCCTCAGCCCTTTTCCAACAGGTATGAGATTTTTGTTCCTTGTGTGAATATGAGAGAGGACTGGAGGAGGAATGAGCAAACTGACCAAAGCACTGTGGTTCAGGGTACCGTTCATGTGGCCAGAGAGAAGAGAAATGTTGTACTTAGGGGTAGTATAATCAGAAGAATAAATTCTGTCCTCTGTAGCCAAGACTCAGAGTGTCGAAGGCTGTATTGCTTGTCCAGTGCTAGGTTCAGGACATCTGCTTTGGGCTGGAGCTGAACTTGCAGTAGGAGCGGGAGGATCCAGTGGTCATAGTTGCTGTAGGCACCAACGGCATAGATAGAATGAGGAAGGAGGTTGTGGATAGGCAGTTTGAGGAGTTTGGCATTAAAGAACAGGATCTTAAAAGTTATAATCTTTGGATTATTACCTGAGCCATGCACAAATTGGCAGAGATTACCTAAAATCTGAGAGATGAATGCATAGCTGCAAGACTGGTATGGGAGAAGTAGATATCAATTTGTATGACATTGGTCATCAGTACTGTGGAAAGTGGGGGCTGTACTATTGTACATCTGAACCATGCTGCAACTTGTGTTCTTGAGTGCTCTAAATTCAAGAGTGGGGGTGAGGTTTCAGTTGTTTGGAAATTGGGAACTCGAAGTTAAAGATCAATCAGGTTAGTGGTTAATTTGAGTGTAAATAGGAAACTAAGGTAGGGACAGATTATACGAACACTATATTACAGCAAGGACTCGTACAAGAACCCTAACTTGGTGGGGACAGTGGGGGTGGGGGTGGTTTGGTGGCTGGTGATGGTGTTGGTGGGGAAGGGGGGGGTGGTTACAACAATGAGAAGTTTAAAAAATGGGGTATGTGAGGGAACGATGGCACAGAATAGTTAGATGGAAGTTGACTGTCATAGTTTGACAGGCCAGGACAGGAAACATAAACAAAAATATGCAACATAGAGCAAAACCAGAGTTGTAAACTATTATAAAAAATCAAAGCGAAATGTACTTTATCTGAATGTTCAGAGCACTTGCAACAAAATGGATGAGTATGATGTATTAGCTATTAAAGAAATGTGCTTGCATGACTTCCTGTAATTATGTATTCAACATTTCGGAGTATCCAACATTCCAAAAAAAAAACAGGCCACAGAGGAAAGGATGTGGCATTGCGTTGTTAATCAGGAAAGGTTTCAGAGCAGTGCTGAGTCATGATATCAATGATGTGGAGGTGCTGGCATTGGACTAGGATGGGCACAGCAATAAGTCACACAGTATTAGGTCAAATTTTGACAGGTTTATTTGATAGCACAACTTTCTGAGCAAATAAGCCTGTTGGACTTTTAACTTGTGAGGCTTCTTGCCATGATATAAAGGCAGCGGATGGAAATGTAAAATTGATTTGGGCTGAAATCACGAATAGCAGGAGAAGGAAGACAAAAGTGGGAGTAGTCTATAGATGTCCAAAACATGACCTCTCAAGAAGTCAGCACATAAGTGGGGAAATATCAAGGACATGTCTGAAGGGAACTGCATTTATCATTGGAGATTTTCATCTGCACAATGACTGGACAAACCAAACCAGCAATGGTAGTGTAGAAGAAGAATGTATCAGGGATTGCTTTTTAGAGCAGTACATTATGGAACCTACCCGGGAAAGGCTATTTTATATTTAATGTAATGAAAAAGGATTATTCAGGGATCTTGTTAAGAATCCCTTCTGGGTTACTGGGCTTGAAGGGTCCAGTAGTCTTTTCTGGCTTCTATTTCTTATATTCTAATGTGCTTTCTCTAGCCCACTCATGATTTTGAACATCTCTATCAAATCTCCTCTTCAGCTGCCTTCTCTCCAAGGGAACAGCCTCTCCAATCCATCCTCTTAACTGAAGTTTCTCACCCCTGGAACCATTCTTGTAAATCTTTATGGCACTTTCTCGAATCATGGAATCCCTACAGTACAGAAGGAGGCCATTCGGCTCACCAAACCTGCACTGACAACAATCCCATCTCGACTCTATCCCTGTAACCCCATGTATTTACCCTGCTAATCCACCTGACATTAAGGGGCAATTTAGCATGGCCAATCTACCTAAGCCTCACATCTTTTGACATAATTTCCAAAGCAAATTTTTAAATCCAGCCATTATTATAATGAAACTAACTTCAGCTAATTTCACCTTTGTACATTCAGTTGGTGTATGTATTCCCAGTGCTACTGCCTGTCATAATACTCCTTTGGAAGGCTATTGATTTTCAATGAGGGAGATTATAAGTTATCTTGATGGCTTGACTTCACATTGCTGTACTTTGGTATGGTCTGCAGCAGTCTGGACTGACAGGCAGACAAGCAATTGCATTCGTGGAAGCTGTTTGTTTATTATTATTGCTGCTCTTAAGTTAGATACTTCAGCAACTCTAATAATGTGTTGGAGGAAAAGTTGCTGGAGTGCCAAAAAAAATGCAAGATTATTTGAATGTGAGTGAGCAGCTACAGCTATGGTGACAACATTTTGAGCTTGCATGGCTGCGTGCAGACTTTCAATATTTTCTGCTCCTGCAACAGAAATTAAGATAGTGACCATCATTTTGTGCCTCGTAGTTACTCCTCAAGTGTCTTAAGTAGTGGAAGTTGGATGGGCTCCAGCTCTACATGAACTGTGTCAAGTTACTGCTGGATTCTTTCATGCTGCTTGCCTTAAAGGTTGGGTTTCTGGCACACGTGCCCAAGGAACCAATCATTTCATTGTATACCCACTGGCATACTTTGCAGCCAAAGTCCTCGTCTAAGTTCTCCATTCAGAACCACTGTGTTGGCATGTGTTTTAACCAGGCCCCCTGTCCTATCTGGTGTCCTACCACATACAGATCATCTGCATGCAGCAATTATTTAAAATAACAGGTAGCATGATGTTTGTATGTTTCTGCATTGGAAATAATGGGCACAAGTTAATTGCAGAAAACTGCATCCATTCCATGACTTGTATGTTAATATAATGATATTATAGTATTCTGTGCATTGATCCTTTCTTGTAACAATTCTTTGCATCTGGTATTAACTTTTTCAGTTTCTTTCTGCACTTTCTATTTTTTTGGTTATAAACTGAATCTTAAGCATTATATTTGTCATCATGCTATTTGAAGATGAACGTACCTTGTTCAATTATTGTCATGTAATTTTTGTCTGTTTTCAGATCTTTTGGGACAGCCAGTGATAATTGCAAACTATATCCTTGAACAGAATGTTGTTTATCTTGAATGTGTTTTGGAAAATGAAGATATAATTGCAATTTGGTGGCTTTATAATGGTCACCCACTTCAAAGCCATAGAACTTACAAACTGTCCAATGACAACAGAACACTGATTGTAAAACCATCAACGAGCTGTGAGGTATACACTTGTGTGATTGCGAACATGATCACCCAGAAACAGTCCTCACATTTAATTGTAGACGGTATGTTTTATAATGGACCATTCTTGATCTCTCAACTTTTTTCTCCTGTGCATTGAGTTCAGACCAAGGTGTAGTACGTTTAAGTTTTTTGTCAGTGTGGCCAGGTGCATGCAAGAATTCTTTGAAGGCATAAGTTGTGAGTAACTGTGTAGAGGGAACAGTGTTGATGTGGTGAGGATTTCATGGCCAGTACATGTCAAGGTTTGTTATATTCCCACTGGGTTTAATATCTCATTTTTCATAGACTTTTAATCTTTGTCTCGATTTAAAGGCAGCACACCTGAAACAATGAGCCGAATAATATGGAAGTTGGGGAAGGTGGCAGGACAGCAAGCAACCGCAGAAACCACATGCCAATATGCTCCCACCACACAATTATGAAATCCTGCAGGGTGGACTAATCAGAGCTATGTGGGACTTCTGACCCTCAGTGGGAGGAAGTCTCATCTTCTCAAGCTGACAACCAGCCCCATCAGCCTCAGCAGTGCTTGGAAGGTGTTAGTGGCAACTGTTGGGACTTCAAAATAAGAAGATGAATTCTTTGGAGCAGGAAAGTCTGCAGTCTTGGGCTGGAAGTGATTTAGTGGGTTACAGAGAGGGGTTGGGGAATGAAGGAAAGTGGTTTAAGTGAGAGTGCGGGTAGGAATGGGAAAGTTTAAACTAAGGGAGTATGTTGTCCTGCAGTTGGCACAAGAAAGCCCTTGAAGATTGGCTTACTCACTCCTTCCTTCCCACCCTTTAAGCACCTAAAATAAAAAAAAATTGTATTTCTTGCTCCCAGCCTGCTGCCTATGCTAAACATTTTATGGCATGGATAGTGTCCTGTCAGAATCAATGGCTTGACACTTGACATTTAGTTCTTTAAATATGGTGAGTGAGTGAGCTGCCTATTACAACATTCCACCCCTCCTCTCAATAATACAGCAGTAAGCTTGGGAAAGTGGTCGGATGGGCACCCATCCCCCTCGCCCCACCCACCCACCACCATTTAAGTGCTCCTCCCCATGTGAAATATGGTTGCTAGAAGAGCATAAAATTCAACCCTGAGTGAAGGCTATTGTGATTAGCCTCCTGAAGGGAGATGCAGCGTTAATCTCTTGTTTTATATGTTAGCTGAGCTTGTAAACATTAACTACCTCTATTGCTCCAATTTAGCAGCATCTTCCATAGACATAAATCCCTTCCTTAGAACCATTTAGCATAGAAACCAAAGATGTTTATATACTCCTTTAGTTCAAACTTTCCCATTCCTACCCGCACACACAGTCAAACCATCTTCCCTCACTCCCCAACCCCTCTCCGTAACCTATTAAATCAATTTCAGTCCAAGGCTGAAATCACTGTGACAGTTGTGCTGCTGCGACAATCACCATAATTTACTTTTAACACTTAACCATGAACAGCACCGTTTCATTGGGATCCATGTCTGTGTAAACTGCACAGCTTCATTATCCCAGTAATTTATTTCAAATGATGTGCAATTTCAGCAAACGTCTTAATTCACACCATTGTCTTTTTCTTTCATTTGCAATAGTCTAATACTTCTGCTCCTCAGTCTTCATCTTGAGATCACACGACTGTTGATTCATCTACATTTTTCTTCGCATAGATGATAAACTGTTTCTGACAATCCTGCAATTTATATTCAGTAATTTCAACAACTCAGGAGCAGATTTCAATTCAGTCAATTTTCTTGCATCTGTTTCCACACCTGCTCATTTTCTTTATTCTTATCATTGTCCAGAAACTGGTTCTCCTTCTCTGCCTTCACCAGTTTAACATGTTTAATCAAGACTTTTGGCTATGCACCTCAGACTGAATAAACATCAGCTTTTCTTTCTAAATCTGTGCCGACTTGAAAGGATTAAGCCAACGTGGATGTTACTCAATTGGAACAACATTTTCCACACTATCTCATTCACAATAATTTTAGTACTTCCTAGTGTATCCCCACATATCTCTCTGTGTAGTTTTAATATCTCTTTCAGATCATTTAGATTTTTCTCTGGAAGGTAACTCAATAATTTATTTCAATTTCTGATAACTTCCTCATTATCCAATTTGATTTGAGGAATGTCAAATTCAGAATCATCTGGATTTGGTTTTTCATTCTGAGTTGCAGCCACTAACAGCTTTCTTTGCACTTTCTCCATCAAAATATCGTTTAAGCATATTCACATGACACATTCCTTGAGTTTTCCTTCTATCTGGTGTTCTTGTGAAATAATTCACCTCACTCAATTTTCTTTCAATTTGATAAGGTCCACGAAACCATGCTTTTAAAGGTTCACCTACTATTGGCAATAATACTAATACTTTATCCCCACCAGCAAAACTACAACTTTTTGATTTCATATCCACTGTGTTTCATTGCATGCTGTGCCACTTTTTAAATGCTGCTTAGCCAATTCATCTACTTTATTCAATCTTTCCCTAAAGTTTGACACATAGGGCTCAATTTTAGCATCAAGTTGCACCTGTTTTTGGGCACGAAAACTTGGTAAAGTCAGACACTTGCATACATTTTTATTGACTTAATAGGCTGCGCACCCAAACTTATCAGCACTTACACCTTTACCATTGCGTTTGCTTATCCGGATTTGGCACGAAACAGATATGCTCGGCAAAGCTCCAATTCGGGCGCTCCAGCTTCTGAGATAAGTTCTGAGTTTCCAGTGGCGCTCCGACTCAGATCGATGGGTGAGGGGGAGTGGTGGGAGGGAGATGAGTCAGATGACTCTTAAGTGGGAATAAAACAAGGATGGCTCGCCGGTGGGAGGGAAAGGAAGACGTGTCAAGTGGCTTGGGGAAGGAGGAAGGGATGCAGATTGGATATCTCTGGTAGGAGTGGGGGGGAGAGGAGAGAGGCAAGTCAGGTGACTCCTGGTGGGAAGGAGAAAGGAGGTAGGTCAGATGGTTCTGTGGTTTGTGGGGGAGGTGGGTCAGATTGCTCTCTGACTCAGACCGGGGGGAAGGGGAGCACCATTGCCACTCTTCACGCGATCACTGGAAGGGAAGGGCAGTGCACTGCCACTCTATGATCGGTAGCGGGAAGGGGTCTGCGATTATTCTCGGGGAGTGGGGAGATAAGGGGATCCGTTATGTTGTGGGGATGGGACAGTATCCATGGGAGCTAGGATGAAGCATTATCTGGCCAGGGAGTGTTGTGGCAGGAGTTTTTTTTTACTGTGCATGAGCAGATCAGGAGGCGCCGATCAGAGCTACGGTGTTTCAGATGGAATAAGCTCTCCCCACAGGCTTCTGCAGCATGATTCAGAATCGCTGCTGTTTTCTCAGGCAAAGTGCCTGTGGGGGATCCCTGAGAATGGGTTTAAAAGTTGGGTCTGAAACATTCCCAGTTCCAAGTCTGCCCAGCACTTCAAATGGTAAAATAGGGCTCATAGTCCAATAACAGTCTCAGAATGCTGATTCATTAATTTTTCTTTGATTAGTTTTAGTCATCCTCTTATGACTAAAAATGAATTCAAATTGACTAAATTTAGGTGCATCCCTGATAGAGGGAAAAAAAATACAAATGGAATTCCTTGATCCCAATCCTCCAGATAATCTTGACTATAAGTCCTCAACTTTGTTTTTAAAGTTTAATTCCAGTGTTCTATTGTTCTCTACAATTCTGGATGGTGTGCAGTTAATTTAAATTGTTTTATTCCTAAGCTATCCATTTACTCTTGAAAAACTTTGTATCTCTATGGATAGTCCACATCTGGGGAAAAAATTAAGTAACTCCTCCACATTCTTTTTAGCTGTAATACTGTGTAATGGCTTCTGGAAATCTAGTAAACACATCCATTATGGTCAATGAATATCGATTCCCACTTTCATTTTAGGGAGGGAAATACTAGAATGAGATTAAGGGTACTCGTCTTATCACCACTTGAGGTTTGCTATTACCTGACGTCTGACATGTTTGGCAAAATTTAGTCACATCTTTATGAAGTCCAGGCCAATAAAAGTGTTTCAGTATTAATTTGTATTTTCCTTATTCCCAAGTGACCTATTGGTAGATACCTCATGGGCTATTGCAATACCTCCTTTCAATAACCCATTGGTAATAACAACTTGATGAACTTCTGCCTAATTTTTATCCATCTGAATATGTAAATGTATCCACTTCCCCATTAAAACATAACTTTTAAGGCACTAACATTCCGGTATACATTCAGATTCTTCTTCCATGCTCTCTGATACAACTGCTCTATCTCCATATTCTTCTGAACTAAAAATATCCACTTCATCTTCCACCTATCCTAGTCCTTTCTCAACCATCTGATTAAAAAGGATTCTGATAATAGAAATTCAATTTTTTTATCTTTTCTCTGATTCTCTTCTTAACTAATGACTTTGTGACATTGTTACCACACAATCAGGAAAAATGCCAGGATATGTTTCCTTTAATGCCTTAATGGTTTGATTTTCCACTGGCTTTTCAACCACAGTAGGCACTGTTTCCTACTTGTCATCCAGCTACATTACTAAGATAAACAAGATATACAACCCAAGATATACTGTATTCCTGGACAAAATAATTTCTCTACAAGTAAATTCTTTAAAGGGATCTGGTACATTCTATAGCACCTTTTTAGTTTCAACTGGGGTTTCCTTTGCCACTTTAACAAACCCCACTGGCTGTTTTATCACAAAATGCTTCGCAATGTTTATCTTACACCAAAATTGTGATTTTTCTGTATCTTTATTATAGTGAAAACATCTGAGGCTTTTTAACTTTCCACCCTCATGTGTTTCCTTATTAAACCTGAGGTGCAATGTCTTTACTGTCTCCCAAGATTGTCTTTGCTTTTATCACCTGAGCATTTCTCTTTCTCCAGTTTCTATCCTCCACAGGCTAAAACTGATGTTGGAAACCAAATTTCAGTTTATGAACTAATTCATAATCATCTGCTATTTCTGCTGCTAATCTTGCAGTTTTAACTGTCTGCTCTTCCACATGAGTTCTTACAACTTAAAGAAGTGAATTTTTAAACTCCTCCAACGTAACTGTCTCCCCAAGGGTGACATATATCTGGTCTATTTTCAATGCACTTATCCGCCTGTCAAAATTACTTTGATCCTTTTAAATTCTATGTATATTTGACCAGATTCTTTTCTTTGATTCCTTAATTGTTGTCTATACGTTTCTGGCGCTAGTTCATATGAACTTAAGATGGCTTTTTTCACTTATCATAATCCCTAGATACTTCGTCCGATAGTGAAACTAATACCTCATTAGCTTTACCTATCAATTTTGTTTGAATCAATGATATCCACATGGTCTATGCTCATTTCATTTCATTTGTTTAGCTGCTTTCTCAAATGAAATGAAAAAGGCTTCCACATCTTTCTCATTAAACATTAACAATGCTTGCACAAATTTAAACAGACTTTCCCACTAAGCCTTTGATTGATAGGTTGACTCATTATCCTCACCACTACACTCATAATTTACTTTATCTCCACCATTAAGTAGACATTCGCTTTTTAGTTCCACTTTCCAAAGTTCAAATCCTCTTTTTCTTTTTAGTTATGCCAGTACTTTTTTTCCTTTTGTCTGCAAGGGCTATTCTTTCCCATTCTTTTTTCCTCAGCTCTTAATCACCATTCAGTCTATTTCATTTCCTTTTCACGTTCAAACTGTTTTGATTCTTTTGCTCTCTTTTCCACTCTCTCTTGCTTTTGTTACTCTTTCCCTTTCTTTTGCCTCTAATTCAAGCTGCTTCATTTGTAATTGAATTGCAGCCATTCCCAATTATTCCTACTGTTTCTCTGGCAATTTTAAATGCTGAACTATCACTGCAATTATCTCTGTTTCCTTGCCCAATCAGGTAACATCAACTGCAGCTTGTTTGTCACTTCCAAAAGTTTTGCTTTAATCATCTTTTATAAACCACCCTGAGTGACTTCTTCCATATCCAGGAAATGTTTAGCCACTGAAAGAGCTGTTATACCACAGGTACTCCCTACTTAAACCAACCAAGTGCAACACTTGAAAGAGAACACAAATATACTCACCACTCACTGTCTTTGAGTCCAATGATCCCAAACTAAACAAAGAATACAGATTTTAATCTCTCAAAGAGCACCCAGTTTGTTAAGAACCATATCAGGAACTCCAAGACATTTTATGAAGTTAGCCTAGACCCAACTTTTGCATTTGATTTTGGCATAAGGGTGAGCAAGGTATTACATTCATGATTCAAGAGACCCACTAGGAAGCTTTTATCAAAACAAACTTTATTTAAGAACAGAATATAAAGAGAGTTGGCATCACTTTTACAATTAAAATGGTTAAACATGACAAAATATATTAACAGTTAGCTAAACCTATTGTTCTAATTTAGCAGTATCTCCATAGACTTGAATCCTTTCTTAATCAGTTAGCACAGAAACCAAAGATACTTATGTAGGTACTTGATTTCCAGCATTTTGACACTTTGAGAGTGATCCAGATAGACACCTGTCTTCTAATTCTCATTTAACAACTTCCAGAGAAAGCTCCAACCACAAGTGGTAAATCTCAGAGAAAAAGGCTTGTTTCTTGGCAGATTCCAGCTTCCACTTCAGAGAGAACAAGAGATACAGAGAAGGCAACTTCTCTCTAAAAATCTAAAAAGCAGACTGCCTTGAATTTTCTGTGAAAGCCCAGCAATACCTAATCAAGTTACCTCTCAATCAACCCAAATGAAGCACTCTGCAATATCACAGGGGAAAATACAAAACTACAGAACCCTGCATTAATTCAGATCAAAACAAACTATTAGTTAGAATCAATTATGTTGTTGCAGTAACAATATAGTGCTGTTGGATTCAGATAAATATATCTGAATAGACTAGTAAACACATTCACCACCGAAACATACTAAAATACGTTTCTTAAAGGCACATCATCACATGACACACTGCCCAAACCGACACACTGCCCAAACCAACACACTGTAATTCATTCTAAAATTGGAATACTCCCTTCTTCCTAAACCTAAACATTGCAGAATGTTTACATGTATTTAGTCCATAGAGAAGGAACACATTTCTAATAGCAGTGTTTGCTAACTTCATATTATGTTGAATTATGATCTATATTTGTGATTTATATGAAAATGGATTGATAATGATTGATTTCCTGTTTTAGAATGGTTGCAACTGCATGAAATCTCTTTCATAGTATCTGTCCTGGCTATGATGAGCACTGTTATGTCCTTGGCTGCAGGCAGTTTCATAATCTTCTTTGCCTTGAGAAAATACAGAAGTAAGAAATGCACTTTGTGTTATAAACATTCTGACTCTTTAACGCATTGATATTCTGTGAAATGAATCTTCCATCCATCTGTTTGTGTTTCTAGTTCATAAGCAACACATGGAACTCACTGCTGTTTTCATATTCTTCCAAATGCATGCCCTTATGTTACTGTTGATGTCGGCTCTGTTCTGTACCATTGATCCAGGTAAGTATTTTGTCTCAGAATCCTACAGTCAGAAGGAGGATATTTAAAGTCATAGAAGTTTATAGCATGGAAACAGGCCCCTCAGTCCAACTTGTCCATTCCACCCTTTTTCCTTAAACCCCTTAAGCTAATCCCAGTTACCCACATTTGGCCCACATCCCTCTATACCTGTCTTACCCATGTAACTATCTAAAGGCTTTTTAAAAGACAAAATTGTACCGTCTCTACTACCTCTGGCAAGTTGGTCCAGAAACTCACCACCCTCTGAAAAAATTTGCCCCTCCGAACACTTTTGTATCTCTTGCTCCTCACCTTAAACCTATTCCCTACAGTTTTAGGCTCCCCTATGTTTGGGAAAAGGAATTGACTACTTAACTAGTCTGTACTCCTTATTATTTTATAGATCTCTCTAAGATCATCCCTCAGCCTCCCATGCTCCAGAGAAAAAAGTCCCATCTATCCAGCTTCTCCTTATAACTTAAACAATCAAGCCGGTAGCATGCTAGTAAATCTTTTCTGCACTCTTTCTAGTTTAATAGTATCCTTTCTATAATAGAATGACCAGAACTGCACACAGTATTCCAAGTGTGGCCTTACCAAAGTCTTGTACAATTTCAACAAGATATTCCAATTCCTGTAATCAGTGTTCTGACCGATGAAGCCAAGCATGCCAAATGACTTTTTTACTTCTCTGTCCACCTGTGACTCCACTTTCAAGGAGCTATGAACATATACCGCTAGATCTTTTTGTTCTGTAACTCTCCCCAGTGTGTCCTACCATTAACTAAATCCTGCCCTGGTTTAATTTACCAAAATGCATCACTTCGCATTTGTCTAATTTAAAAACTTCATCTGCCATTCATCAGTCTACTGGCCCAATTGATCAAGATCCCGTTGCAATTGGAGATAACGTTCTTCACTGTTCACTATGCCACCAATCTTGGTGTCATCTGAAAACTTACTGACCATGTCCCCTATATTCTCATCCAAAGCATTAATATAAAATGACAAATGACAATGAGCCCAGCACTGATCCCTGAGACACACTGCTGGTCACAGGCCTTCAGTTGGAAAAATCACTCTCTACAATCAATTGTCCAGAAGCCAATTTTGTATCCATTTAGCTACCTCTACCTGATCCTGTTGGCCTATCAAGTCTGCACCAATTACAATCCCGTCAGGCCCCATCCTCATAACTCTATATATTTACCCTAGGTAGTCGCCCTGACACTGAGGAGCAATTCAGCAATCCACCAAACCCACACATCTTTGGACTATGGGAGGAAATTGGAGCACCCGGAGGAAACCCATGCAGACAGGGGAGAACATGCAGATTCAGCACAAACAGTGACTCAAGCTGGAAATCAAACCTGGGTTCTTGGTGCTGTGAGGCAGCAGCGCTAACCACCATACTGCCCCACTCCAGTCACTGCACAAATTTTCCTCAATGCAAATCTTTTGTAACAGTGGCATTCTAATAAAGAAAGCACTTTAAATTACATAACATCTTTCGCATGTGTGTCAGGATGTGTCAAAGTATTTTAGAGCAAATTGGTTACTTTTCTCATGTACTTACTATTGTTATGTAGTCAGATTCAGTGCTTAATACGTTGGATCTCTTAGATCCATCTGAAGAGACAAATGATGCCTCAAAGTAACACCACATCTGAAAGTCAGTGTAGCTCAGTTATGTATTTAAAGTCTATAGTAAACCCACAAAACTTGAAACAATTCGAGGCTTACTGTTAATCTTGATAAAGGCCAGGATTTTTTAGCCTCATCATGGCAAGTTCCATTGGGTGATTCTCCAGCCCAGCAAAAGCTGTTGAATTTCGTTGGCACTGGATGATCCTGCCAAAGGGTGGGGCTGAAAAATCTCACCCTGAGTTTTCTTGAAATTATACAGTCTGCTTCATTTCATACACTCTATTTTGTCCTTTTGCAGGGTACTCTTTACCATACAGAATTGTTGAAGGAATCCAAATTTTGCTTGTTTTAGCAACAATCTTTTATATCCTCTACTTTTATCTGCAACCTGAAACTGCACTCAAAGTATCATTTTTGGCTAAATCCAGTAAGTGTGAACGATAATACTTCATTTGTAATTATTTTTTCCGATATTCCCTTTCTCTTTCCAACTTGGCTGAGTATTTTGTTTCAGAAATTATAGTGGAACCAGAACTTGGTATTGATACTGGATCCCACTTTGCATTCTGAAGAATGTTACTCGAAGTAGAGATTGGTCTGAAAGTACCTGTCCTGGAAAAGATGTAGCTATTCAAATAGGCAGATTCAAGACTGAGTGACATCACCTGTCCTGAGACTGTCCACTATGAGGAATGTTTGTGTGGAACCACTGGATTTGTCTGGTCCTACTGACCAGGGTGGGTTAGATTCTTAAAGGGTGAAAGAATCCTCTTGGTTATACATACACTTTGTGTGTAAATTTGATTCATGTTTGAAATTTAAGCATCCCAAGCTTTATTTTAGAGCATTTTATGGGAATATGTACACAATATTTAATTCCAGTGGAAAGATAATCAAAGGCTGAAACAGGAGGAATTCTATTGTGTAGCATCTGTACATTAAAATAACAAAGATGATGAACAAGTACAAAAGACAGGTTGATCAGTCATATCCAGTAACAAACCAGATCCTCAAATATTAGATTATACGTTTCCAATCAGTTCCTTAATCTTAGGTTTAACTTTGCTCACTCCTACAGGACAAATTTTCCAATTACATAAAAAGGTTCCATTTAGGTCAGCAATCTAGTCTCATGCTCCAAAGTTTAATAGGCAAGATATAAGCTCATACATATTAGCACTAAAAGCAAATTTTTTAATGGACAGAAAGCCAAAGAGTGGTCAAAATGAGACATTGCTAGATTGGGACTAGTGGAGTCTTACATGGATCAGTGCTGGGGCTCAGATATTTACAACCTAGATGAATGATTTAAGAGAAGGAGCGTAATGTATCTAGGTTTGTTGACAATACAAAGTTAGGTTGATATGTAAGCTGTGAAGGGGACATAAAGAGACATAGATAGATATCTCACTGAGCGCAATCTTCCAAAAAAAATTCTGGATGGGAATTTGAGAATTCAGTTTCATAGAATCACAGAAACTCTACAGCGCAGAAAAAGGCCATTTGCCCCATTGAATCTGCACCCATCGAATCTCCCACCCAGGCCCTATCCCCATATCCCTATATATTTACCCACTAATCCCTATAATCTAACCTAGCCATCTCAGGACACAAAGGGGCAATTTTAGCGTGGTGAATCAACCTAACCTGCACATCTTTGGATTGTGGGAGGAAACTGGAGCACCTGGAGGAAACCCATGCAGATATACGGAGAACGTGCAAACTCTCACAGACAGTGACCCAAGCCGGGAACCGAACCCAGGTCCCTCGATCTGTAAAGCAACAGTGCTAACCACTGCTACTGTGCTGCCCCTTGCTGACACTGGTGTGTCTCACAGTCAGTGGTTGAACAGGATGGGACGGCTAAATCCATGACACCCGAAAGACTGCTGTGCTCCCTAGGTCCTGGCCCTCCAGAGTCTCCTACCAAAGGCACAAAAGGCCACAGGATGCAGAACACAGTGGATACTGTAGTTAGTGATACGGTAGTTTGCAATGTACAGGATCACGATTAAAGGACATTACACTATGACTTGTCTTCAGAGTCTCAGACGCCATCTATATCCATAAAGGCATAGATAGAGAGTCATACAGTGTGGGAAAGGCCCTGTAGTCCATCAAGTTTGCAACAATAACTACCACCAAAGTCACATTAATATTTTTTCCAGCACCTGTGTCAAACCCCGAAATGCCAATGATTCCAAGTGCTCATCCAAATACTTGAAAGTTTGTAAATTGATGCAGCTCAGTCATGTTCCCCCTCAGCCTTCTCTGCTCTACACACAACACTCCAAGTCCATCCTGTTTCCTGTAGCTTGAATGGTTCATCCCAGGCAACTACTGGTGACCTTCTCAGAATGTTATACTGTTCCCTGAAATAACCTCATAGGATTGAGTCTTTGTGCGCACTTTAGATGCTTCCATGGGACACTAGGTTTCCTGGGTAGAGATATGTGACCAGAATCTTTTGTCCTATACACCAGAATAGGCAGTTCTGCACCTGCATTTCAGTTGCATGCTATCTTCATTCTCTCTTGCGTTTTTAAGAATTTTTAATAGGTGATGGCAAAGGTTGTTTTAACCTGCTCCCAAACATAAGTTCTGCTGGTGATATTAAGCTATGTCTAAAGGTACTGTCCTCAATTATATCATGGCAGTATAGTTTTATTTCCCTGAGCCCCATGATTAGTGGCTTAATGTGGACCAATGGTTTGGGCAAGGCTATTTAAATCTGGAATAGTGCGACAAATTGTTATGCAGGGATAGAGAAAGTAAGCAGTCAAATTAATAGGAATTCCAGGTTGTCCTGGTACCAAATTGAAATTGGGAGGTAAATTATCCTGGATAAAACAGCCCTCATTTTGTATATATACTGCCCATATATCTGTGTTGTCTTCAAATTTAATTCACAGAGCATTCTAAATTTTACCTGGTGTATGGCATCTCCAGTATGATGTTGTCAGCTGTACCAATTAATAGAGGACAGGAAAACAGTGAGTATTAATGATAATGTAAACAGCAACATTAGTGATTTCTGTGCACTGGGGAGTTCCAAACGGGTCTGAACTGCCTACCACAAGATAAGCAAATTACATGTAGCACCTCCTTTTTTCTTTTCCCTCAGAGTATTAAAGGATCCACTTAGTTCAATCTTCCTCTTGATTAATAGGGGACCTTTAAATCTATGTCCAGTTGGTTCAAATGGAATTTTCAGTCATAGAATCCTACAGGGCAGAAGGCAGCGATTCAGCCTATCGATACTGCACTAATCACATCCCACCAAGCTCTATCCCCATAACCCCGTGCCTTTCCCTAGTTAGTCCCCCAACACAAGGGAGAATTTAGCACGGCCAATCCACCTAAGCCGCGCATCTTTGGACTGTGGGAGGAAACCGGAGCACCCAAAGGAAACCCATGCAGACACCGAGAACATGCACAGACAGTGACCCAAACTGGGAATGGAACCCGACTCCCTGGCGCTGTGAGGCAGCAGTGCTAACCATGGTGTCACCCTACCCCCCTCCCCTCCCCAGATTCAGTTAGGACCTCGGTCGGTTTCCAACTTGGTTCATGTGGGACCTTCAGTTTGTCTTCCTGTTGTCATTGAGGTTTACAGCATGGAAACAGGCCCTTTGGTTTAATTTGTCCATGCTGCTGTTTTTTAAGCCCCTAAGATTAACCCAATTGCCTGCATTTGACCCATAGCCCTCTATACTCATGTAACTATCTAAATGCTTTTTAAAAGATAAAATTGTACCCGCCTCTACTATTACCTCTGGCAGCTTGTTCCAGATACTCACCACCCTCCGTATGAAAAAATTGCCCCTCTGAACACTTCTGTATCTCTCCCCTCTCACATTAAAACATCATGACAGAAGCTTCAGCCCCACCATGCTTCTTTCCAGTGTAATGCTTCATATCGCCTCCCCGGCTTTCTTTTTTATACCTCCCAATCCTAGGACAAACTCCCCGTGACCAACTTGCTCCATATGATTTCTGTCCTTTGCATGTATTTTGGGTGGAGAATGGGAAGCGATTTAAGCTACTCACTGCAGAGCTCTGGAGAACCAAGATAATTAATGTGGACCAAATAAGTGTTATCTATGGCCATTATGTACTCCATTAAAGTACCATAGTGTGCCATGCATCATATAAATTACATGCCAATTATGGTTATATTGACCAAAGGCAGAATGAAATATCTGTTCAAAGTCAATATATTTATTTGTTTCGCCAGTATATTTCTTTTTATATTAATTAGGTTTGATACTAAATTTTAGTAAAAAAATAAAATGCTGAACTTCAATACTTGTAAAACAGTATTCATTCTTTAACTACAGTTGCAGAATGCTGGACTTCTAAGGATTACTTATCAGGAACTATTGCAACTGCAGTGCTGATTTATATATTCATAGTAGGGATACCATTTGTCATCTTTGTGAAGTACAGTAAGTGCTGAATCTGTTGATACACTATCAATAATAGAATGGGAAATTATACTGAATATATGAACTACTTTGTCATGGTTAAAGAGTTTTATGCAATTTGTACATTCCTCTCATTTCTCCATATATAAATTTAATTTAAATGTTGTCAGTGACAAATTGATTCACGCATTCTTCCTTATCCATTAAATCATCATATGTGAAACCTTTACTCTGAGAGTATCCATGGATAATACTGCAATTCTTTAAGCTACAGCATTTAATATTTGCCCCATTAAGCTTCCATCTATAAACTTCAATCATTAATTTCAGTCAGTCTAACCTCCATCCTTAATCTTCCTAGTTAAATCTTCATATTTACTTCTCTAACTATAAAACTGCCATCAATAAATATCTATTAAATAATGGCCTGTTAATGACTTTACCTTTATCAATCAAATTTCCATCAGTAATGTACAGTTGCAGTAGCACAGTGGATATGCTATGTATGGCAATCCAGAAGCCTAGAGTAATGACGACGGTCAGTTAAATAAATAAATAAACAAATATGAACTGGCTGTTGTAAAAACCATCTAGTTCACTAATACTCTAGCAGGAAAGAAATCTGTTGTCCTTATCTAGTTTGACTTGTGACTCCAGTTCCCTAGCAACATGGTGTTTGTCTCAAATCTCTATGAAAAACATAATAAAACCAGATGCAGTATCGAGAATCAAACATGGAATGAAGACATACCTAGCATAATTAACACTGCAAAAGCCCTCCTCACTAACAGTGAATACATGAGACAAAATTGGACAGATCTCTCGCAGACGAATCAAGTCCAGCAATAGTTTGTGGTTATATGATGGAACTTAACGTTTGGCTGATAGCCCTGCTCCCAAGATAAAATTCAGAAGGGAAGCCTGTGTTCAGTCTGCAACCAGTTAACTGATGTTGGGCTGCAGAGTTTAAGGCAGAATTTCCATCTGTATCCAGAAGAATGGCTACGGTTGGGACTGCAGGTAGACATTGAAGAAGGGGACACAAGGTAGGTCTGGGATTTAGCACAAGATTGGCAGCCCATGACAAGAGACTGAGGGGTCAGGACCATGACAGCAGGTTGGAGGCTTGGGGGAAACATAGAAAGTAGCTTGGAGGTGGTTCTCCTTTGTGATTACGTCCCCAAATAGGAGGCACAACATTACGATCATTGACCAGAATCCTTTTGTTTGTTAAAAATTGATAAAGTTTTTATTAATGGCGACAACATTTGAATTAAAGATACTTGCATAAAGGATAAAGCCAAAAGGACTCCATGAGTTTTGAGCAAACAAGAAAAAACATTACTATACAATGTTAGAAAAATGAAGTTCACAGTGTTGATTTTGTCCTCTAACATTCACAGTAATAATGAGATAATTGTGAATTAAGAGACGAAATGTGATAGAACAGACTGCACAATTTTTTTTTCCACTGTTGAACTTCAAGTCAAAATTCCCTCTAACTGCTGAAACTTGTTAGCAGTTAGCAGTTAGCAGTCAAGTCCAATGACTTACACAGCTCAAGGTTTAATCTCATTTCTTGATACACTGTTCTCCTCGTTTTCTGAGTCTGCATTGACGCAATTTCAACTCTCTAATACTGGCTAGCAGCAATGGGCTGGCATTATCCCTGGATCTCACTAAACCATGATCTCCCTGGCTATGCCAACCTATAAAAATGGCTCCCTGTCCTGAACTCTAACTCTTTCTAATATAGAGCCAATAACATTCTGCTACTTTTCCAGCTCCCCAAGATGTTTCCCGAGCTCCAGTCACACAGAGCCTACCAGCAGCAGCATTTTTTCAGTACAACTGTTGCCTCTACTACAAAACATTCACTCACCCTATCCCACAGCAAACACAAACACATTGAAACTCTAGAACCTTCTGAAGCTCCACCCATCTCCACATGGCAACAAAACTGCATTTCTTTGCAATCACCTTAGGTCAGAGGCAAGTTCACCATCACGACCTGCCAGCTGATAGACAGGTAAGATAGATAGTAAGATCATGGGAGAGCCAAGAAATCAGTTTCACGCCAGATTTCTCATTTCGTGAACTTATCAGCACTGGATATCCAACAAAGTCAGCCTTGTGCCTATTTCCGATGCGGGGCTGAATATTTTATTTAAATTAAATTTAAAAATGTTCATTTATTGATTTAAATGAGCCCAGGATATCATCATCTGGGCTCACTTGCCTCCGTGGCCTCACCAAGAGAGCTTCTCTTGGGCTATCACATATGGTCACCAGCAATGGAAACCAGTCATGATAGTTTTGCTAGGAGAATTGGAGGCCATTGAGACCCCCCCCGGCAAGATTTGAGATGGGGTAAGGGGGGGTGGGTGCATAACACCCTCTGTTGGGACCATACACCATTTCTGATGCAAACACATCGGTGGGCTTTAAATCAGCAGCGGGAAGCATGGCACTTACGAATAAGGAGCTGGAGGAGGTAGGGAGTGCCCAGGGTGCCAGCTATCAGAACTGCTGGAGACCAGTATGAGACTATGGACAGAATGTTATGGCATCACTTATTCCAAAACTGTAAAATCCTGCCTGATGTCAACTCTGCGCCCACTATGATTCCTGTGGCAGGGTAGGATCGTATGATTCCAGCCTATGAGTCTGAGATAGATGATGCTTGTTTAGTTCGTCCATCTAGTAGCAGCGTTGGATGTCCAGCAGGATGCACAGGAAGATCTGGCGAAGGAGATCCCAGAGAATTTACATGCAATAGTGTCTCTCGCTGAGGGTAGCATTGAGCACACAGCCTCTCCATTGAAAATGGCAACTAGTCCTTCTGCTAGGTGCCTATCCATCAGTGATGAGCAGGGAGGTCCATGTTGGCAGACAAGCTGCCTGTTTTCTCTCTGTTCCTCTCTTGATGCTCTGGGCAAGAGAGACAGCTTCTCCATCCCTCTGCCAGTGACAGCACCATCCGCTGAGGCCGACAACTGAGTGCCTGTCATTGGGGGCAGGCTCCCAGCTGGTGCCTGCTCAGAGCAGAGTCCATTAAAGGATAACTGCCACAATGAGGGTGACATGATAGCACAGTCAAATCTGAACAAAGCAGCATGGGAAACAGGCCCTTTGGCCCAAACAGCCTGTGCCAGCACCCTGATGTTCCCACCTTTACCCGTGATCCCTGTCTATGTTTATAGATCTATGGACTGAAACCAAATTTGAGACAATTTAGGAAGAATTTGTTTTGCTAGTCAGCCTAAGAGCATATTTTTGGGATGTGGGAGGAAACCGGAGCACCTGGAGAAAACCCACGCAAGCATGGGGAAAATGCGCAAACTCCCACAGACACCGGCCCAAATCCATGTATTTCAACAGCACAGTGATAGTCACTGGGCTGTCGTGTTGCCCATCAAATGGTCCAGGTCAAGCATACACTAACGACGTGAAGCACTAGGATACTCTCAAAAAATCCAAAAGCAGCCCTCTCATGACCCATCGCATATATGCCCCTTGTTAGACAACAAGGTGGACCAAAGCACCTATAGGATAAAAACAAGTACATCAATATCATTGTCTATTTACACACTTCCCAGGGACTCCCAAGGCTCATGATCCCAACTTAAATCTGTTTTCTATATCCCTCCATTCCCATTCTGTTCATATGCCCATCTAAGTATCTCTTAAATAACTCAAGAGTATCTGCCTCCACCACTTTACTTGGCAGCGCATTCCATACCCCCACCACCCTCTGTGAAAAAACTCCCTCTAGCATCCAAATTATACCTTACCCCCTCACCCTAAGCCCGTGACCCCTCGTGCTATTTGAGTCCATCCTAGGAAAAAGCTTAACCCTGTTTACTCTATCTATACCCTCATAATCTTGTACACCTCTATTAGATCTCCTCTAAGTCTACGTCTTTCTAAGGAAAACAGCCCCAATTTGCCTAATCTCTCCTCGTAACTCAGACCTTCCATACCAGGCAGCATCCTGGTAAACCTCCTCTGCACTCTCTCCAGAGTCTCCACGTCCTTCCGGTAGTAAGGCGACCAGAACTGGCCGCAGTATTCCAAATGAGGTCTAACCAGCGTTTTATACAACTGCAACATTAAAGGCCAGCTCTTGTACTCTATACCCTTTCCTATAAAGGCTAGCATACTATATGCTTTCTTCACAACCTTCTCCACTTGCTCTGCCACCTTCAGAGACTTGTTCACCTGCACCCCCAGGTCCCTCTGCGTTTCTAAACTCTTAATAGGTCTACCCTTTATCATATACCTCCCCCCTGTATTCTTTCTCCCGATTTACTTTTCCTTCTGGGTTTTTCTGTTGTATAATTAGATATTGGCCAATACACTCTCAAGCATAAAATACTCAAGCAGCATACTGAAGGGTGAATATCAAAGACAGCCCTAACTATGGCTACCAATAGGTAATAGGCAAAAGTCTTTGCAGTGAAGCTTTGGAAACAGGGCAGAGTGGGGGAGAAAAGAAAGATGCAATGCAACTTTATTTGGACAGGGAACTTTTATCTGTTGAAATCACTGGGCTATAGCCAGTACCTTCTCTTTTGTGGCTACTGGCTGCCGAGTTCCACATTCTCTCCTCTGATGCATCTACCTCGCTGCTTCTCCAGGTTTTCACTAATCAACTGCTGAACTTATGGGTAAACTCCTATGTCAGAAATGTCTGAAATTATTCGTCATTATTTGTAATATACAGAGGAGCTTCATGGTGCAGTGGCACTGTGGTTACTATTACTGCAGCACCAGGGACCCAGGTTGAATTCCGGTCCTGGGCCACTGTGTGAAGTTTGCACATTCTCCCCGTGGTGCTCCAGTTTCCTACCACAGGTCAAAGATGTGTGGCTAGGTGGATTAGCCATGGTAAACGTATGGAGCAGATTCGAAGGGCCAAGTGACCTACTCCCGTGCTTCATTCTTACTTTATAAGGGCTTTGTGTTAATGGGAAGATGGAAGGAAGTGCTTCAAAATACAATCTTACACCACTTTGTGCAACTCTATTTTTTGCCTCTCAAGAGATCTTACTGGGTCACCCTGCCCATCAATGAGAAGGTAAGATTGCCCCCATAATCTTACTACTACACTTTGGAAGAATTGATTTCCAATATTATTGTTTGAAATTGTAGTGCACAGAGCAGTATAGTTTTACACTTTTAGGATATTTGGCATCTACTAGTATAATTAGTGATAGTGTATCCACAGAATCACAGAATACTATAGTGCAGAAGAGGCCCTTCAGCCCATCATGCCAAAATGCCCTAACCTGCCCATCTAATCCCACTTGCCAGCACATGGGCCATAGCCTTGAAATGTTATGGCGTGCCAAGTACTCATCCAGCCCACCTTTCACTGGCCCAAGGCACTCTGGTTGTGGAGGGGGAACGAGACAGCCTGGTGTCCCAATAAGTCTGAAAGTGGGCACCCCTACCCATTGTATGGAGAACGGGTCATGAGAAGACAAGAAGGTGATGGGCCAGCGATCTGTCACACCCTACATGCACCCACTGCCACCCTCCCGTCCCTGCCTCCCTCCAAAAATAGGCCTGGCTGAGGGAGGGGCAAAACACTTTAAACTGTAATATAAGGACAAATTCAGTATTCCCAACTTTCAGCTATACTTCAATGATGTGTCAGGGTATCTCCAACTTCCCCTTTCATTAGGTGCAGCTCAATGCCTGGAGAAGGAATGTTGACTTTATTGGAGATTCTCAGATATTATAATGCAAAATTGTAGTTTTTGATTTCTATTGTATTGCAATGGGCCAACAGGTGGTTCTGTTACTTGTAATCTTGTAACAGCAATAGTTCCAAAGCAATGAAGCACAGCATGTTCTTCACAGTGTAACTCTCAATCTCTTCATCAAATTATTAGTCATCTATTCTCCAATTGGTAATTTCTCCCATGTAGTCCCTCTAATTTCTTCTTATCTCTTTGAGAATAATCTTACTTAAAAATGCAAAACCTTGGATCGTTAGAGTTCACCAGCCATGCTTGAATGGTAAAGGTGTGAGCTGAACACTTATTCTTCAGTTTCAAGTGATATCCTTTGGGACTCAAGGGGTAATTGTAAAGACTTTTTTTCCAAGCAATTGCATAGGTCAGGTATAATGGAACATAAGTTAAATGTGATCAGTGGAAAGAGCATCTAGATGGACTAAATGTAATGCTCTTTTCATGTTTGAACGCTAATAGCGATATTCAGTCGGGAATAGAATCCATAACCATACTAAATGCGACAGATACACCAATTCAAGCTACAAGTTCATCAAAACCACTGTCAAAGTTGGTGCAATCAACTAGAAAATGAAATCTACCTTCAAAGGCATTTTAATCAAGCAAGTTTCCTTAGGAGAAAAAACAGTAAATATGTGCAGTCGGCTGCTTATGTGGAACACAACATGTAGTGAAGTATCAGAAGGTCTAATACACAGTTTGCATCATGCACATTACCCAAGTTCACTATCAGATTAATCTGAGTAACATTTTCAATGGCTTTTGTTGCCAGGCAATGACCGAGAGAAGCTATAAATGCAAAACTAATTTTTAAAAATATCTATCTCTGACGTCATCATTAAAACATTTTAAACAATGAGCTGACAGAAACACCATAGGTTAGTTTTGTAGTATATCCCCATCCCTCCCTCCCCGCCCCCCAGACAGGTCTACTTTTGGCGATGTAGTGGGTGAGGAGGACATGTAAAACATGACAGGTCGCCAGCCCATCGACCTCCGGCCTACACACGACCATTCCCCATAAAGAGGGTGGGGTGTTCATTCGGGGGTGTTCACTCTTTAGCCCATTGAGACCCCAAATTATCCCACCCCACCTCCACAGCCAGAACACCCTGTCCAGTGGAAGGTGGGCAAGAAAGGAGCATCTACCTTTGCACCATTTAAAGTGAAGAAGTGGGAAGAAAGAAATTATCTCCTTTGTTCCCAAGACAGCGAACCACTTTTTTGCCCCCTCCAATGCTGCTGACAGAGAGGGTCAGCATCAAGATATAGCATTTGTAAGTGTAAGTTTAAGGCACTATGAACACAAGAATGGGTTTTCATATGTGATTTTCATTTGCTTTGTCACTAGTGTCCTATTTTTGTATAACTGGCAGCCATATTATGTTTGACTTGTGCATTGCATTGCTGTAAAAAAAAAGGTTAAAATTTTGTTTCAATGCCCTGAGTTTTCTTTGCGCTTTCCCTAAGCGCAGACTTCATCTTTGCTTTATGATAGACAGCAAGGGAAACATACATTGTGTGACATCATTGAGGTTATATAATTGTCAGAAGTGTCTGTGAAGGAAATGAATGCCTTTGCACTCAGATGGAAGGCTGGTCTTGGCAGTCCAGCTTAAGGAATATTGAATTAAGGCCTCTTTTGTGTTCCTGCCTCCCTGAAGGCTCCTCATATCTTGCTCCTTATCCTTACCCTATGCCTGCCAGAGCTCATTATCAGATCCATCTTCAGAGTCTACATTTGAACCATGTGAAGCTTCCTCAGTATTCTCATCCTCAAGTGGACTCTGGCTTCTTTGGTGCCAAATTGTGCAGATCATAGGAGACCACGTGTTAAGCAACACTCACTGTATTTGCAGGCTTCTCCACAACAATTCAGGCAGGGGGGACTTCAGTTTCAGTAGCCTTGTTATCTTCTCAGCTACCCCTTTATGGAGACATGTCACTGATGCGTATCTCTTCCAACTCTGAAACGGCATTATGAGCCATCTTTTTAACTGGTGCACTTTGCTGTCCAGCTAAGCTGGAGCCACAAACAGCTATGGCAACTGGCAGTGTCACAATGAATGCATCATAGGAGCTGCCTGGGTACCTTGTACAGAATTGGAGAATCTGGATCCTATGTTTGAATATTACCTGCACGTTAATAGAAGTACCCAGTACCTGTATGACTTGCACAAAAGCACTTGGCTAACTTGTTGGAATCTTGATGGCTATGAGTTTGGTCTATGGCTCCCTGGATGCAAGGGAAGTTGGACAATGCCTGGACACTCTAGCGACCAGATAGTGGCATCTTCTATGATGTTGGCCACCTTGCTCTTCCTGCTGACACTGGACCCCTGTGCTTGCACCTCATTCTACAGGTCACTCCTTCTGATCCTGCCTATGGACACCAGGCTTCTTTGCTCTTGAGCTCCGTCTTCCTTCAGAGGAGGTGCCCCAGCAGAGTACACAAACCCCATTTGTTGAAATGCAGATGGTACTGCCCTGTTCCCTGGAGACTTATGGGCAGAAATGCTCCAATGGCGTTGACAAAAAAAGATCCTCCAAGGCAAAGCAAAACTAAGGAAATTTCAAGCTTAGAGCTATAGCAAACACTCATTCAAACTCCTAACAACTGAACTTCTAACAACTCACAGAGTCAATCCTCCAACCACTTTTTAATCCTACCCCTGGATGAGAAGTGTAGATACAGAATGATGGCCTGTCTGTTGCCTTTGCACTGACCAAAAACAAAACCATATGGACAACTTAAAATAAAATCAAGATCGCTCTCAATTGCGTAAAGCAGCTGATTAATTGTTGATAGGTGAGCTGCTGACTCCTGTGCACACTCACCAACTGCAATATCACGAGGTGGGTGATGACATTGGAATGCAAGCCTGATGACTTCTCAGGCTTGAAGAAGTGATCAAGCCTGTAACACGTAAAATTCTAGCCATAGAAATTTATAGCACAGAAGGAGTCAATTCAGCCCATTGAATGTCTGCTGGCTTTTTGAATGCACAATCATATTTAATCTTAAACCTGTGATTTTTATCTGCAATCCTGTAAATACGTCCATCCCATACACGTAGGCAACTGCCTTTTAAAATCTATTCACAGATTCAGTTTTTCCACCACCTTTTCAAATAGAGTATTCTAGAACCTGACAACCCCGAGGAAAACATTTCTCCATCTCCACTCTAGATAATGATTTTGAATCTATTTTTCTCCATCTACCCAAATAAGACCTCTCAAGATCATACAGCCCCACTGTCTAATCATCATTAAATTTCCTTCCATCATTAAATTTTTTCTATCAATTAAAATTGAGGATAATGAGATGATGGATAATCAAACATATAGTAAACTAACAATCAGTATCTCGTATACAAGTCTTCCCTCTTCACTAATATTTGTGTCTTCCAATTTATTCTTCCCATTGAGCAAGAAAGGTGGAGAGATCAGTAATTGTTGCGAGCCAATGAACTGCCTTCAATTTTCCAGCCAGTTTTTATGTCTTGTATGACACTGCCGATGAAGTGATTAGCCCCTTAGTTAAAACTGTCTACACCCAGGGCTGGATCTCCAACATCCAGATGACCAAGTGGGGATCCCATTTCTGCTCTTGTTGGCAGTGCACCTAACAGTACAACATTCCAGAGACCTTCTACTTGGCTGTTTCCACATTTGCTGTCCATATTGGGGATCCTGATGCTGTAGGCCCAGAGGGCAGCAGGGAGACTTGCCAAAGAGCCAGGTTCTGCTGAATTGATCAGTGATCACAAGGATCCTCAACATTGAGATGGTGATCTCCACATCAATGAAAGAGCTGCTTTGACAGAGGCAAAATGTTAGTGAGGCCGTTCCGGTTCCCTTCATCTTAGTTACTGTCGGCCTGAAGCTGGCAGTTAATCATTAATTGTCCCTAAAACTCATCAGTCCCCTCAGTGTGGTTACAAATGGTGTGCTGCCCTCATCACGAAACCTTTGTCATAGTGAAAACAGCTCTCTGAGACCTGGTTGTAAGTAGTTCAGATAAAAATACTAATTGTTTGTACATTAAGTAATGCCTCAAATATTTTACCCACAGTGTTGTCGTGGAGTCAATTTCGAAGACTCTCTAGAATGTCATCAAAATGAAGGTTTCTACAATTCAAGTTCTGTATGCTGTTGAGGTATAATTCTAGTATGTAAACAGCTTTTGCCTGTCCTAGAATTGAGAATACAAAGACACTGATTCTGCCCTCAGATCATATCACCTTATTTTATAGAGTCACTGGAAGCAATCAGAAATAACGAACCTGGCCAACTTTTATTTCCAGCCATTACTTTCCAAAGGCAGCTCCCCCCTCGTCCCTTTTATTTCATTGACAAAGTTGTCAGATGAACACTGAAACAGTGTTCTGGAATTTCTGAACTTATAGACTAAAAATTTACACCTGTGGAGCTTGCTTATCATAGGTGTAGACTCTAATCTACACAAGGACAAAAAAACAGGAGGGCCAAAATACAGGTTGCAGAGCCAAAAATTAGGCATTACCCCACATAGTGCGCAGAGATCTTCTGGAGTTTCACCAGCTTAAGAGCACTAAAACAACTAGTGTAGATCACTGTTTGTCCAATGAGCCACCACCCTATCAGTTTAGACATTAGGTTGCAAGCCATTTGTAGCCAAGAGAAAAGAATCTAAGCCATAAGATAAATTTACCCCTGCAAGTTTCATTAGTGAGTCAAACTTGGATCCCAGACATCTGTGGGCCTGACTAATTCAGGTATTGGATTACTACAAAATAATGAATTAGCAACACTGAACCACACAGTTTGTGCCAAGAAAACTATTTTAGAATAGCATTAGAGTTGAACTGGGATCATCCAGGCATTTACATATTTTTTGACCCCCCATGAGACATATATCCAGTGAGCCAAGGTGTGAATTATGGAAAACATTTTTACTGGTATGTATGCAATAGATACCACAATTCCTTATTGAATCCTTTGATTTTACAGACAAAGGAAGCTATTTGTTTCACCGTGCCTGTGCTAGATTTCTGACTCAGCTATAAATTTAGTCTCATTTCTCTACCCTTTCCCCACTTGCCCTTTTTTTTCATTTGCAGAAATGTCACCACATTCACTTTTAGAAAGTATTAATTCTGATTTCTTTTGCTGTTTCTGGTCAGACAATTCTAAACTTGTCTGTTTTTTTCCTGAAGGTCTTCAACCTGTTCAAAGTATAGAAATTGGTAACCAGTCCAACTTGTGGAAATAAAAGCTATTTCATCCATGTCTACACCAACAGAATGATTGCCAGGAATCTGTCAGTCAGTTTAACAAGTTGATGAAATTAGAGAACCTTGGTTCAGCTTTGAAACCAATTCTTGCACATGAAGATGTACTGAATTATCCAGCCACAACTTTAACCACTTTGTCTCCTCTCCATTGGATCATCCCCTCTGATCTGTTATGTATCCTGGACATGAAAATCCTGACAAAACTAGGCCCGTCCTTTCCAATGGATTCTTTAGTAGTTTGCGCATTATCTGCGTGATCGAAGATAGCGATGACGTTTGCTCCCCCTGTGAATGTGCTAGAACCACATCATTTAAACCAGTTTGTAAAATGTTTGTTATTTTAGCATTGGTTATAATTAGTCTCAAATAAATTGAACAATATCCATGTTCAAATAGACCTAAAAGAAATATGTGCTTGTAATAGCAAAATCACTGTAGGAAATACTCAGCAAGCCAGGCAATATCTTTGGAGAAAGAAACAGTTAACAAACTTTAGGTTATAATGTTGTTGCAGTGAAATATACTTGATGTTTGTCTTTCCATTGTTATTAAGAACAAATCATACAAACCAGTTTTCAGTGTTATGTATTTTAAGTAAAAGTGGCACGTCAAGTGCATTGGGCAGCTTTAGTCTGTACAGGATAATGCTGTGATTAAAGGATGTACAAACAAGGCAAGAGTCAAAGGTATGGTAGGTACCACAGCATTGTGGGCATATCAGCTACAACTGGGATGCTGAGGAGAACAAACAAGCCAGGTACCACAGAGGGCAGAGCCAGTTCACAGCACTCAGTATGAACAACCCAGCACCGACTACCCATCAGAGCAGCTGGAAGATATTGGCAGCTCCACTGCCTGTGATTGTACAAAGTTCTACGCAGTTACAGAACCCACTGTAGGATGACCCAATACACTGTGCAGCAACTGAAGTATATTTGCTTTTAATATAATTAGAGCTCTCTCTATTTGCAAACAGATCCAACATCTTATTTTTATCTGAGGAGTAAACTGCCAAGTTGGCGCTAGAAGCTTACATGCTGCCTCATGTCAGGGTCTGCTGAAATAATGAACCCATGCCCCGATTTAAACCAAACTAAGCTGGTTTTTCCAGTTACTTCATATCAATGGCACTAACTAACTTTTCACCAAAATACAGCCTTTATTATGTGTGATATATTGCAACTGTAACACTTATGGTATATTATCATTTATTAAATGTGATATATTTCAACACTGGCATATGATGCATTACAACCATTATGTATGGTATGTTACAATCTTATTAGGTATGATATTGCACAGTATTTGTTGTGTGTACTATCCAGAAATAATTATGTTTTATATTACAGCTCCTTTGAGTCACGTTACTGTACTTAAGTAGCATTTTGCAGTACTTATGTGCTTTTTAATCACTGAATTTATGTATTGTATATTACTGCACTTAGTATTTGTGATCCATTAAAGCATTGTTGTAAAAGGCAAATTGCAACATGGTGGGTGAGGTTTTCTACTCATGTCAAAGTCAAAGGACTTTTGAATGGCTTACCTTATCATCCAGTTCCACCCTCAGTGACAGGGTGATAAAATTCAGCCCCATAAATTTGCAATCTTAAGGTGGCAAAGAAGTTGAATATTGCTGAAAAGAGAGACATGTTGCCATCTTTTAGCCACCAGCATAAATACAAAGAATGTAAAGCATTGCAACCAGGCCCTCCACTCTGCCCCTCTGCATCAAGCTTTCATGGTGAAGATATGGCTAGGCTTTTATTTACAAAATTGTTGATGATATCAGTCTTATGGCCTGTAGAACTACACACCTATCCCAGCATGTGGTTATGGAGAATCCATTACAAGGTTTCTCAAACACTTAGGTGAAAGCGACAGGGTTAGAGTGCTCCATTTCAAAGATGCATTTGAGTGTGGGATGGAATTAGATTGCAAGAGTTGCTAACCTCATTCAATATAGTGGTATGCCCTGATATAAAGATACGGAAAAAATGCTGTGATGGTTTCCTTTAGTGGCAGGTAAGGCTCATGATGACAACGAAACCCCTTGTCAATTGTTGCAAAAGCCTATTTAGTTCACTAAGATCCTTTAGCGAAGGAAATTTGCCACCATAAGACATTGAATGCTCCACCATTCAGATTGTGACCGAGCTGATATGATAATCCTCAACTCTGCTTTTCTGCCTTATCCCCATAATCCTTGATTTCCCCTATTGATTAAAAACCTATCTCATGCTCACCATCTGGCCTACATGTGGCACCAAACCCACAGCAATATGACTCATAAGTACCCTCTGAAATGGCCTAGCAAGCTGCTCAGTTCAAGGGTAATTAGGGGTGGGCAATAAATGTTGGCCCAGCCAATGACATCTGCATCCTGTGAAATAGTTGATGGAACCAGTAACATTGAATTCTGGAGCTGCAAAGCTCAGTCTTTCCATCTATCTTGCAAAAACACAAAGGGACTGTTCCAATGTAATATGTAGCCCTTTCTATATTATTTCAACAGCAACTACTTTATTGTCATCTATAAGATGAGCCTCATTCGCCTGACGAAGGCCACAAAGGCCAAAAGCTCACAGATTTACTATCAAATAAATCAGTTGGATTTAAAATTGGTGTTGCCAGACTTCACCGAGTTTACCCCAGTCCAACGCCGGCATCTCTACATCATCTATAAGATGATTCATCTTTGTATGCCTGGGGTGGAATGGTGGCTAAGTGCTTCGCATTACTGCCTCACAGTGCAAGGGACCCAGGTTCAATTCCCAGCTTGGGTCACTATCTGTGCAGAGTCTGCACATTCTCTCATGTTTGTGTGGATTTCTTCCAGGTGCTATGGTTTCCTCCCACAGTCTAAAAGATGCACTGGTTAAATGCATCGGCCATGCTAAATTCTCCCTCAGTGTACCCAAACAGGCGGTGGAGTGTGGTGACTATTGGATTTTCACAGTAACTTCATTGCAATGTTAACATCAGCACACTTGTGACAATAAACAAACATAAACATAACACTAAATTCTTTGTGGATCTCAACCCTATTGGGGAAGTGAATTGCCCAGCATTTGCTCAGCATGCCATCTTCTGTGCAGGTATATTAATGGACTTTGAGTTGTCTTTGAATTTGTAAAACAATTCTTTCCACGACGGTTGTTGCCCTATAAATCTTGCTGTCCTTTTACTGTATGAGTGAAAAGAGCAAAGTTGCTACAACCCTGCATTTGAGTGTGTGCAAATAAATGAATCCCCTGAGTTCATCTATCTCAAGTTTGCTGTGGGATTATTAATAAAAAAATTAGATCGCACTGAACTTGACAGGAAATATGCCACTGCTATAAAGGGGGAAGTAACTCAAAACACCTTTCTGTTTACAGAGAGTTGATGACAGGAGAAATCAGGACCGTTTGAATTAAACCTTCCTATCCTTAAGATAAAGTATTGCTTTCAAGATGTTGATCATGTGTAAATTTTGTGAAGGTAAAGGAATCCTTCACCATGTACATGGAAAACTTATTAAGATCTGACTGTAGTAACTCACTAAAACATTTGGCTTACTCATGCTGCGCAGAACCTGTCATTAATAGGGTATAATGCAACATTGCTTTTTGTGTGTTGTCAGCACCCACGTTTGAACATAGTGTGGCTATGAGGTTTAGATGATATGCTCACAATATTTGAATCTTCAGCTGTGTAACGTACTGCATAATTACAAACCTTAAATGTGCTTAATTACAAGCTGAAATTGACTTGAGGTGGAACAATCCAATATGCTTCCTTTCCTCAAGATGTCATTCTAAGAAATTGCTAATGGATTCTTCACTACTCTCTACTTCAAGCCTACCTTTGCCAGCCAATTCATATAGCTTAATGGCTGTATGGCAATTTTGTAAATAGGTTTCTTGTCATTTGCTCACCTAACAAGACTGATGCAGAAATAGATTTCATCAAAGCAATTTCACAGGACAACAGGAAATTTGCTCTATATTGCACAAGTTTGCAAATGGGCCAAAGGCCACCATTCTTGAATCTGAAAAATGCCTGGTGTACCTCAAATTACCCTAGAAAGACAAAGTATCTAAAGTTTTGAACAGGTTAAGCAGTAGTTACATGAATGGTATTTTTGACTGACAAGAATCTAATCTGTTCAGAGATGTCCTGTCTACCACACAATTGAGCAGTGGCATGCATAAATTTCAGTGCCAGTTAGATGCCAGATACAACTGTATATCACAATGATTGATGATTTAATGAAACAGCAAAATCCTTCGCTTATTTGTAATAGATACAGTGCAGATGATGCTTAATCAGCTCACTCTTGCAGAATCCAAAACAGAATACCTACTATCAGATGTGATTTTGTGATTGGGCAGCGTTCACAGATACACTAACAATTTAAGATAGTTTAAGATAATTTGTCAACCTCATAAGTGGCTCATAGCACTTGCTTAAAGTAACATACGTTCAAATGTATAGAGATTTGTTCTCAACAACCAAAAGGAATATCTTCAAGCCTTGTACCTTTTGTGAATTACCTAGGAACTTGGGGAGGTGGGGGGGGGGGCTTCAGTTTCATGTTGCTTTCACCATAGCGACACCTCAGCCAAATCAGAAATATTTTCTCCTGCAGTATAAATTGCTGTGAATATTTTAAATTTAGCAGTTTGTTATTTTTTCCTGGTGAATGCAAAACAAAAACCTTCAGCAACATGTCTATCTTTTTGGCAATAACATATTTCTTCCACTGTGAGATTATAATACAATTTAGTTTCTGACTGGGTTAAATGTTCGATAATGTTGAATGGGAAGAGTGAGATAGGATGGAGTGAGTGATTAAGGAAGTGAGAAAGAAAATGAGAACCAAATGATTATTAATGTGAGTGTGGCTGAGTGTAAATTTGAAGGAAGGAGCAGGTCATCAGACTCTACTGGGACTGTGCAGTGCTTCTTCCCTCCCCTCCTTGAGGCTTTCTGGAATTCTTATCTCCTGTCCCCATGGACTATCTGGAGCTCCTATCCACTTCCTTGGAACTATCTAGAACTTCTCTTTCCTGGACAATCTGCAGTTCCTGTCTTCAAGGATTATTTGAAGCTCATATTCACCTTTTCTGGGACTATCTAGAACTTCCATCTCCAGGTGTGTCTAAAGTTCCTGTGTCATCTTGCTAAGTCCTTGGTGCATCTCTCCCTCTCCAAGGACTGTCTGCAGTGGGTTTGAACTCCACTTTCTGGCTCAGAGAGAAGGATATCACAGACCAAGTCAAAGGCTGATACTATATTTATAGTTTAAGCTTTCTGAAGGTGATTATGCAAGAGAAGGCCAAGAAGAAATTATTAATCTGTAAATTCTTCTACAATTAAATATCACAAAGGCCCTAGCTACAAACTGTTGTCTTTTTAGATAGCACTTCAATTATGTCTGTCAATTTTTTTCTGACATCTTTGGCATTGAGTGAGATATGTTGAAACAGCTTCAAAGTCCTAATTGCATCAAAGCCAGTTGTTTCCGGGAACTACAGAAGAGCATTTTTGTAGAGTTGCAGTTGGTTGATTTATGTAATGAGTAATAATGGATGTCTATCTTCATGGGACAGTTCTCTAGGCTCATGCTTAAACAACAATGGAAGAAAAATCAATTCAGGCAGTGGCTTCTACATACTCACAGATAACACATGCTCCCATCAGGTAAAGCTCAGTGCCAGGATCAAAACAATCCTCTGATCCTGAATTTTCCTGGACTGATTCACAGAACGTTTCTGTTGTGTTTTAGTCTCTAAAAATCAAGGAGAAAAACTAGGAAAACAACAATGATGCTAAGAAATAAATAGTTGTGATAGTTTGTCTTACTTCTCCACATCTGCCCATAAATTGAGGTGTTATTTTTCAAGTCAGCTACAAACAACAAACATATTATTCACATTCGAACTGGGGAAGCCTCAGCAACATGTCTATCTTTTTAATAATAAGAACAAACAAAGAACGTAATAATAGAACAAAGAAAGAACAAAAAAATTACAGCACTGGAACAGGCCCTTCAGCTTTCTAAGCCTGCACTGACTATGCTGCCCAACTGAACAACAACCCCTTATACTTCCAGGGACCGTATCTCTCTATTCCCATCCTATTCATGCCTTTGTCCAGATGCTCCTTAAAACTTACTATTACATCTGCTTCCACTACCTTCCCCAGCAGTGCGTTCTAGGAACCCACCACCCTCTATGTAAAAAAAATTGCCTCGTACATCTCCTTTAAACCTTGCCCCTTGCACCTTAAAACTATGCACCCTAATAATTGACTCTTCCACCCTTGGAAAAAGCTTCTGACTATCCAGAGTAGTGGGGGGAAGGAATAGAAGAACAGAAGATTTACAGCTAAAGACATTAACAGTAAAATTATCACAAAAATTAATATCAGTTCACATCTGTCCAGACTCCAAGAAATCAAGTCCAGAGGATGTTTCATTCGTGCCAGAGTTCAGCCCAGATTAGTTCCCGGTTGGAAACAACAACACAAAGTCCTTGGAATGAATGATGCTGCAGCAAAATTATGGGCTTCCCATTCTTGGACTGTTAGATTTTAGAAATGATGGCCAGGTGCTTGATTCGCCAGGCTGCTGGAGCTCTTTCCATTTGGCGTTAAAACAGCAATCTGATGTTTTCTCGTCTCACAAAAGGAATAAAGAGATATAAAAATTGTTACACGTTACGTCACCTTACTTGACAATGATGTAAAGAGGGCTGTTTGTCTATTCAGAATTGGTTTTTGATTTCAGGACTGATAGCGTCCAACTCATTGAAAGAGTTACATCCATATTGAGGTTCTTGTGTTGGGAAGCAGACCCTTTGATTCCACTAGAGAGATAAGCTTATAAAAACATAAGTGATGTGTGTTGTGCCCTCAAGGATCCCCTTCTCAAATAGACCTAGATAGTTCCAACTGGGAGTCTGGTCTGTTAACAACTTTGCTGACATAATGACATTCAATCTGAAAGTCCCCTGGTTTACAATTCATGATGAGAGAAGGAACTTGTTCTTGTTACTCTTATTGGCAGCTTCCAGTGCTTGTCATCTTCTGTTGAATTTGTGAATATGGAAAATGTTGCTTACCATAGCTACAAATTAGCATCCAGAAATGGGACTTTCACAAATAAAATGCTGTATTGGCAATTTACACATCCATCTCCATGGAGGCTGCAAAATTTATTTAAGGTTGCAGCTTTAAGAGATGAGGGCTTTACTAAGCTTATAGAACGAGTCAGTGATTAGTTTGTAGGAAGTTCAGAAGGACACCACCACAACCAAAAAGTAACTCTATCTATGGCCAGAGATTTAACAATGTTGTGGCTACAGACCTTAAGATCTTGGATAAAGCAAACAATACAATTATTTTGCATTCTGTAGATTTAGTCAATCAACAGTTATATGCAGTAAAGAAAAGAGTAAATCTGGATCAGATCATAGAAAAATGCACAGGACAGGAATAGGGCCACCAGCAAAGTTCCTTACAGACAATGGAGGGAGGGGGTATTTTTAGTAACCATGAGTTTAAGGATTTGTATGAAAACATTATCATAGTCACAAATACAGCTCTGGAAAGCCCATTTATTAATGATGTATGTGAGGAATCATGTACTAGTAAATGACATGCTCTGAAAAATTTTGATGGATAGACCAAATTGCAAGTTAAATCCATCTTAGCATAGGTGGTACATGCAAACAATTCATTGCATATGGCTGGGGGCTATAATCTGTATCAATTAGTATTTGGTAGAAATTCTAATATTCTGTCCATTTTGAATTGCCAGCCTCCAGCTGGGGAAGAGACTACAATAAGCTCTGCCTTTGCTGAGTATTTAAATGCATTGCATACAAATAGAGCATATCTGGAAACAGAAGTTCCAAAGAAGGTATATAGTTTTAAGGCTCAGTATACAGCCATTAGAAGCTTTTTCAGCAAGGAGACATAGTTAACTATAAGAGAGACAATTTTAGTGAATGGAAAGGCTCAGGAAGGTTATAGACATAGATGGTAAAGTGATTATTTTGCAACATGGTAATCAGAACTACTGAAAGAACATCCCACAACTGAAGAGAAAGATCAAGCAGTAGTAGTTCAGAACGAGATATCAGGCAGGATAAGGGACGTTGCTTGACAAGGTTTGGAAATGTGGGTAAGACTACAAATGCTACTAGGAATAGAAGTTCACATGTTCATGAGATTTTGGTGGCCGCCAATAAATTAGATGAAAAAGTTATAAAATATGCTAAACAGCAAGAACAGCATATTTGCACTGAATTCAGGGTATACAAGGAGGAACCAGATAGGGAACAAAGAGCTCTATCTCACAGATGGACTTGCACAGCAGAAGTGCTTCCTCATGGAACTTGTAAGGTAAAGGCCAGCTTTGTGGAAAGGGGATTCAAAGAAAATTTAGGAGTCTAGGAGGTAAGGGTGGATTCATCTATGGCAAGAAAGGTCATTTTAAAGATTTTCTTGGCTCGTGGCTTCAAAGGCATGGGAATGCAAATCTATAGATATAAAAGCTGTCTTTTTGCAGGAGCCATGATGTACAGATGCCAGCGTTGGATTGGGGTGGTAAGAACTCAGTAAGAATTTAGCAACACCAATTTATAATCCAACCGATTTATTTGATAGTAAAAAAGCGAGCTTTCGACCCCTGTGTTTTCTTCAGGCAAATGCAGTGTTCTGGTCTGCAATAGCACACATCAGCACAGACATTTGCCTGAAGAAAACACAGGGGTCGAAAGCTCGCTTTTTTACTATCAAATAAATCGGTTGGATTATAAATTGGTGTTGCTAAATTCTTACTGAGTTTTTGCAGGAGCATCAGCTTCTGAGACATTTTTCTCTGTCCTCCCAAAGAGGCAGCTAACACAGAAGGGCTACTCTGCAGTTAAATATATGTGTATATGGGCTAAATGAGGTACTAGAATATGGTATTTTTGGTAAGGTCAGTTTTGTTAAAGTTAGACTGTTGCAAGTTAAAAGCAGATTTTGCGATGTTTTACTGGCACTAAAGGTAATCTTTTTGGTATCTTATGATGTGTCAATTTTTTTTTGTAGGGTGGTGGTAATGATTTCAAAGCTATTGTAATCTCTGGACTGAGGAAAAAATTTGGAAGTCAGGCTTCAGGGGCTTTTAAATAATATTGTGCTGGAAATTGGACAGACCGAGTCGGGTGTCACTTTACATCAGCAATCTTATTGGAGAGTACCAGCTCAATAGCAATTATTTGCGGTAGGACTTCGCAGGATGTGATTATTTCTTAGATAGAAGAAGAGGAACACTGAAGTTTGACTGAGCAACTAAATTGGCTTGGCAAACAGACCAGATTGATTGCTAGTTTTGATATCCTAAAGTGGAGTACAAAAATGAATGATTCTACATTGGAAGACTTAATGAGAGCAAACAAAACGCTAGCCAAACTAAAAATGCATGACTATGTTTTGAGGTCCCCGCTTTTGGGTAATCTTGGGAACCTGAAACATATGAAATCATAGTAATACATCCTATGCCAATTTGTGTGATGGGTTTTCAAGCATGAGAGATTCTATAATCTCTCTTTTGGAGGAAAATGGTAAATGTCCTCTTGTTTGGGAAGCAAAGAAAATAAGGAAATAGTAAAAAGCACCTTGGCCGCCAAGACACTAAGCCTTGTAGAAGCAGTGGATATGGCTTTTTTCATTTCAGATATTAACAGAAATTTTAGGATTAAGGAATTTGGGTAAAATACTGAGTGTCACATTGTCAAGTTCCTTTGGGGAAAATGTGTACTCCTCAGTGAATGAGAAAGAGTTGAGGGTGGACATAGCCGGCTTAAAGCAAATATTAAACAAAGGGGAAATATCAAAAATTAAATGGATTGACAGTAAAACCATCAGATAATTGATAGCTACAATGAAAGGGCCAGTTTGTAGAAACTTTTGGACATTATTAAGGAAGAATCATCTGTTTGTGACTGTATGATTTCATTTTTTATTCCTGTAGAGATATCTTTAAAAAAAATTAGAAGGGGGAAAATAATATTTTATGGAAATTATATTCAAATTTTATTTTCTTTAAGGAAGGGGAGACTGTTAGGAATGGGTTAATGGGTTAACAGATTTTCCAACTGAATACTAATTTGATGTAAATTATCCAATAGTCATTGATATATAGAGGTTACAGATGGCACTGGGCTAGGAGAGAACTGTATGTGGATTTGAATCGAGGAAATAAAGTTAGTTTATGAAGAAGCAGAATGCGTGTCTCTTTTGCTGAAATGCAGCTGAGAAATTTAAACATGCATCACTCCCTTGCATGCTTAACCTTTGTTTCTTCAGTACCCATCAGATAGAAGTATTCCTGAACACTCATTACACTTTCAAAAGACTATAATTCTGCAGCTACTGATGTGCTCCACTGCACCTTTATTTCTACCTTTGATGCCCTTGTCACCAATGGATGGAAGAGTGGCACAGTGGTTAGCATTACAGCCTCTATACCAGGGACCTAGGGTTCAATTCTCAACTTTAGTTATGGTCTGTATGAAGTTTACATGTTCTCCCCATGTTTGTGTGGGTTTCCTCTGGGTGCTCCAGTTTCCTCCCACAGTCCAAAGATGTGTGGGTTAGGTGGATTGGCCATACAAAATTCATCCTTCATGTAGGGGAATTTGCAGGGTAAATATGTGGGGTTAAGAAATGAATGGCCATCTTCTCTACTGAAGGTTCTATGAAACTATTACTCATATGAATAAATAAAAGAACAGAAGTAGGCCATTCAGTCCCTCAAATTTGTTCCATCATTCAATAAGATCATGGTTGATCTGTTTGCTTTGAGTTCCAGATTCTCTATCTAGCCCAGGTTTGGATCGAGTATCCTCTTTCCCTCTCTCTAGTTTTATTTTTCACTTTCTGTAATGTTAATTTTAAGTTTTATTCAATAAAAAAATTCAGCATCATATTAGTGCTGTCTACATCTGTTCTGAGGAATGAATGGATTCTACAATGTGGTGAAACATATGACCTTTCTCCAACCAGAATCCTACAGTGCAAGAGCTAGTTAACCCATTGAGTCTGCACTAACCACAATCCCATCCAGGCACAATCCTCATAACCCTGTGCATTTACCACAGCTACTCCCCCTGATACTAAGGAGCAATTTTAGCAAAACCAGTCCATCTAATCCATGCATCTTTAGACTGTGGGAGGAATCTGATGCACCAAAAGGAAACCCACATTGGCATAGAGAGAATGCACATACTTCAGAAAGATAGTGATCCAAGCCAGGAATTGAACTTGCCTCAACCAATGTTGCTTCATCGTTATCCAGCTGCAAGACTCTGCACTCATCTGGTTTTATTTTCACTTATTTAATAGTAGTGAGGATACCACTTGGGAATAGAATGCATTCCATATTGTCCTCTTTCAAGGTCAAACCAAATAGACAACTTCAATTAGGACTACGTAATAGGGGCAGCTCCCCGAAAGAAAGTGGCACAGCCTGAACAAAAACAAAAGTACAAAGGAAACTTAAGATACTTTATGTTTCTACCTGGTTGCCTCCTATTTCTCATCTACATCTTTCTATATCATGAATTTTCTGCCCCAACTTAATTGGGGCCAGTTTTCCTCCTGTTGGGAATCCAACAGGTCCTGCTGCCCAATTTTCCAAACTCCTCATGACCACCATGGCCTGTTATAACAGGCTCCAATCAATTCCATTCAATATTCTAGTTGAGGCTGATGTCCCAATTAATCATAAACTCTGACCATAATTCATCTCCAAAGCCTATCCACCATAGGCAGGGATTTATAAAATCCATACAGTGCACAAGAAAGCCAGTCGGACTATCAAGTCTGTACTGAATCTCCAAAGTATCCCACCGAGGCCCTACAACTTTACTCTGCTAATCCCCCTAACCTACACACCATGCAACACTAAGGGACAGTTTAGCATAGCCGATGCATCTAACCCGCACATTGGAAGGCAATTGGAGCACTTAGAGGAAACCTACTGACATGGGGAGAATACGCAAATTCCACAAACTGTCACCCAAGTTCAGAATTGAATCCATTACTTAGCGTTGAAGCAAGATGAAGGCATGTAAAATCGTTGCACCAGTGCACCCCTCCCTGACGAGCTCAATGCATACTATGCCCGTTTTCAAAAAGAGGTCAGTAAGAGCATACCCTCCACTCCAAAAGCCTCAGATGAAACTCTATCTTGAGGTTACCACTGCAGATATCAAAACAGCCTTCTCGAAGATCAACCCACGGTAAGCAACTGGCCCAGATGAACATTCAGATACTGCATGGATCAGCTGCTGGGGGTATTCGCAGGCATCTTCAACTTCTTTGAATAACAATCCAAGAACCCTAACTGCTTCGAGATGACCATCATCCCGGTAACAAAGAAAAGCCAAACAGCATGCCTTAATGACTATTGTCAGATGTCTGACATCCATCATTGGGGTGCTTCGAAAGGTTAGTCATGGCACAAATCAATCCAGCCTCCTGGATCCACTACAATTTACTGCAATAGGTCCACAGTAGACGTCATCTCCCTGGCCCTGCACTCAACTCTGGCACATCCATATAACAAAGCCACCCACATTAGATTCCTATTTACAGTGAACTCAGCCTTCAACGCCATTATTCTGATGAAACTTATGCACAAACTCTAAAACCTGGGGCTCAACTCCTTCCTCTGTGACTGGATCCTGAACTTCCAACTTCCTAATCCATAGGCCTCAATCAATAATGTTAGACAACATCAGTTCCTCCACGATTATTCCCAACACTGGTGCTCCACAATGTTGTGTCCTCAGCCCCCCACTATACTCCTTTTACATCTATGACCATGTGGCCAAATTCCCCTCTAACTCAATTTTCAGGTTTGCTGATGACATCACCATGGTAGGTCATATCTCAAACAATGACAAGATAGAGTACAGGAATGAGAATCTGGTGAACTCGTGTGATGACAATCTCTGCTTCAATGTCAACAAAACAAAGGAGTGTAGAATATAACCGTATCTCTTTCAATGTGGACAAAGTAGAAACGGTTGACAGCTTCAAGTTTTTAGGTGTCCAGATCACCAACAACCTGTCCTAGTAATCCCATGCCATACAATGGTTAAGAAAGCTCACCAACACCTCTACTTTCTCAGAAGATTAAAGAAATTTGGCACATCAGCTACTACTTTCACCAACTTTCACAGATGTACCATAGATTCTTTCTGATTATATCACTGCCTGGTATGGCTCCTGTCTCTGCCAAAGACTATGACACTATAAAGGGTCATGAATGAAGCCCAGATCATTCTGCAAACCAGCCTCTCATCCATTGACTCTGTTTATGTTTCCTGCTGCCTTGGAAAAGCAGATAGCATAATTAAGGACCTGACACACCCCAGACATGAATCTTTTCAACTAGGAAAAAGATACAAAAGTCTGGGGTCACGTCCGAATTGACTCAAAAAGAGCTCCTTCCCTGCTGCCATTAGACCTTTGAACGGAGCTATCTTGCATTAAGTTGATCTTTCTCTACACCCTAGCTATGATTGTAACACTACATTCTGCATTCTCTCCTCTCCTTCTCTATCAACGGCATGCTCCGTCTGTGTAGCGAAAGAGACAACACCTTTCACTGTATACGAACCACGTCAGGTCAGCATCTCTAAAGCCAAGTCAGGAATGCGACGGAACATTGAAGAAGCTTGACGTGACCCAAATGCAAGTCACGTGCTCCCGAGGTCCCGCCCCGTTCCTGCACGGGACAAGACTTTTTCCCAAGACTCCGCCCCCTTCGTTACGACAGGCCCAGCAACGCCCATTGTGACGCGTTGAGCGCTCATTGGCTCCACCCCACCGGCCAAGGCCCCGCCCTCTCCACGCGACAACCAATCACAATGCGAGCTTCGATCCCCCCCCCCCCCGCCAGCCCCGCCTCTACCAGTGTCCCGCCTCGCCCGGTGGCCCGGATGGGAGTGCGCGGGGGTTTTTGGCGGGAAAGGCGTCGGGTGCAGCATGAGGTTCGCAAGCATCCTCAGCGTGTCTTGGATCAGTGAGTATGAGAGGGGATGGCAGCTGGGAGGAAGTGGGGTTGGGGGAAAGAGAGAAAGAAACGGAGGAAATGTCAAAGCACAAAAGAATGGGCTGAATTCAGTCGGTGCAGCAGATGCCCTGATGGTGGGCCCCATAAGCCACAGCTATACACCTTTACCAGCCTGTGCCACCTTCTTACCAGCCTGTGCCCCTACCACTCCCTCAGACCCCACACATTGTTGTGAGGATGGTGCAGTGGGTTCAGATGGATGCAGTCCCAGCCATGGCCACATCTCCCAGTTTTGCTGCTAAGCTGATGGCCCGACAGTGGGGAATCTCTCATCCTTTAAAAGGACAGCAGCCCAAACAGGAATCACTGCGGAGGGGTTTGCTCTGTGCAAGTGTGATTCAGCTACAGCAGTGACAATGATGAGTGAGAAGGTCAACATCAATTTGCAGGGATTCAGTCACGGCCATGATGCGGGGTGGGGATGCTCGTATGAGTGCAATAGTTGGGTTGCTTGTGCCAATCCGGTGGTCCTGTGGTTGAGGATTGCTGCTGGTTGGGGCTCATATTGTGTGCATTCCTTCTGTCCACTGGATGACTCCTGAAGGGTTGCATATGAGGTCAAACTCCCAACCAGCTGATGTTGCCATGGTTACTTTGCCATCTGTCTGCTGAATAGACTCTGGTTTCTGCAGACATTCCATCCCAGGTCCCACGATCAGTAACAAGAACCTAGTCTGACAGTTGCTGCTCTAATCAAGGGAGCTTTGTAGATGTTAACGCACTCCTCGTACTGCATGGACTCTGCAATGCTGTCCTCAATGGAAATCCATCCCGTGTTAGTCACGAGGTTGCTTCTCCTTGAACTGCAGCTATTCCTGGAAGCCACTGCACCAGAGATCATGGATGTGCATCCCATGTCTATGATTCAAGTGTTTCGGGAGGTGTCTCAGGCTCTGGCGGGAGCTGGGATGCCATGCCAGGCTGGGTGACATTTTGGGTCTCACAACACCAGGTGAAGTCCAATAGGTTTATTTGGTAGCATACACCCTAGCTTTCAGGGCTGTACCCTTTTGTCAGTGATTCGGGAGTTCTGATCACAAACAGGGCATATAAAGACACACACTCAGTTTACAGAATACTGACTAGAAAGCGAGTGTTTATAACTAATCAAGTCTTAAAGGTACAGACTGTGTGAGTGGAGATAGCATTAAGTATAAGTTAAAGAGATGTGTATTGCCTCCATACAGGACAGTAAGTGAGATTTTGCAAGCCCAGGCAAGTGATGGAGATTACAAATAGTGTGACATGAGCCCAAGATCTTGGTTGAGGCCATCCTCATTTGTGCGGAACTTTGCACAAATTGAGACTCACCTGATGAAGGGGTAATACTCCAAAAGCCCGTGCTACCAAATAAACCTGTTGGACTTTAACCTGGTGTTGTGAGACTATCTAATGTTTAGACTATTTGTTCTAATTCTTGAATCTCCAATATCTATCTGTTCTATTTCTCTCTGTTCTTGTTAATATTTTGAAAACTCCTCAAGTCACCCCTTTGCTTTTGAAATTCTAGAAAATACAGATATGGTTTGTACAGCATCTTTCCTTGTACGTCAAGTATCATTCCGGTAAAATTACCTGGCGCTACCTCTAAGCCTGCACAGTTCACTGCACACCCAGCTGTGGTCTAACAAAAGATTTAGTTAGCTGAAGCTTAATTCAAAGAACAGTACAGCACAAGAAACATGCCCTTTGGCCCTACAAGCCTGTGCCGCCCATTTTAACACTCAGTGAGTCCTTATTCGAGTCTTTTGTCGAACATCGACGTTTTTGGCTACCTCTAGTGGACTCTATAATAAAGGTGTGCAAATTTAGGGAATTATATGTGCGCCAAATTAAAGGAGATCCAATTCGGGGACAATTTATTGATACCAATCAGCCTAAAAAGCATGTTTTTGGGATGTGGGAGGAAACTGGAGCACCTGGAGAAAACACACACGAGCACAGGGAGAATGTGCAAACTCCCACAGACAAATATAAGGGCTAGCATTCCATTAGACTTTATTTATTCTCTGTACCTGTGTATGACATCTTCATAATCTGTGTACCCGAAACACCAAGCCTTTTTGAACTGTTGTTGTCTCTAGTGATTTTTAGGAAGTTCAGTGTTATATTTTTAGGTCCAATTTGGATGACCTCACACTAATCCATTCATGTAGTTCACCAATATCTCCTTCCAACTTTAAGCTTCCATCTGCATTGCTTTCAATGGTAGGTATTTTTATTGTAGGCAAACTTGAATGTATGGCTTTCTGTCCTTTCACTCAAGGTGTTAATACAGTGAATGGTCAAAGCAAAAGAACACAAGTCCTTGTCACTGCCTTCCTATTAGAATGCTCATTAATACCTAAACTGCATGTTTTATCACTCAACCAGTGTCCAAAACAGGTCAGTAATTTAATTTCTTTAATTTCTCGAGTTTCAACTTTAGCTAGCAACCTCTTTATCAGGTGCCTTCTGGAAGTTCTTATAAATGACTTACATTGACATGTTCCCTCTCCTGCTCAGATTCAATCAGGTTTGTTGAGGTTGACTTCCATTTTAAAAATCCATGTTAATTCTCTGATCAGCTGAAAGATTTCAAATGTGTAGTCACTCTAAGATCATAATAAACCCGTAAAAATTAGGAACAAAAGAAAACCATTCGGCCCCTAGAGCCTGCTCCACCATTTAATGGGACCATGACTGATCCAACATTCCTCACGTCCACATTTTTCAGCTTTCCCTATAACCTTTGATTCCCTGACTGATCAAAAATATATCTATCTCAAACTTAAATATGCACAAACTCTCTGTGGCAAGGAGTTCCAAAGACTCTCAACCCTCAGAGAAAAAATTCCTCCTCATATTGGTCTTAAATCAGCACCCTTTATTATGTGCTCTGGTTCTAGACTCTCATGGGGGAAATCATCCTCTCAAAATTTACTCTATCAAGCCCCATAAGAATCCTTTACGTTTGAATGAGATCACCTCTCATTCTTCTGAATTCCAATGAGTAGAGTCCCAACCTGTTCAACCTTTGTTCTTAAGACAACTTATCCATACCAGGGATCAACCAAGTAAACCTTCTCTGAACTGTCTCCAATGAAATAATATCTTTCCTTAAATAAGGGGACCAAAACTCACAGTACTCCAGTTGTGGTCTCACCATTGCCTTGTAGAGTTCCAGCAAGATTTCCCTACTCTTCCACTCCAATCCCTCTGAAATAAGGGCCAACTTTCATTAGCCTTCCTGATTACCTGCTGCATCTCTGTTAGCTTTATGAGTTTTGTGTACAAGTACCCACAAGTCCATTTGCGTTGCAAATTTCTTTGTATTTAAATAATATTTTGTTCTTCTGTTCTCCCTTCCAGAATGAACAACTTTACATTTTCTCACATTATACTCCATTTGTGAACATTTTGCTTACTTAGTTATAGATGGTTTGCAAACTCTTTGCAAACTGTTTGTATCCCTCTTGTAACCTTCTTTTCCACCTATTTTTGTGTTGTTGTGCCTGTTGCACAGTCTTGTTTTACTCTTATACAATAGACAAAGTATTGTGAGTAGACTTCTTGTTATACGATAGTATTTGTTTAAAACACACCATCAGTAATCACCCACCCAACCAACAATAAGCTACCTTACAGAAAATACTAAAATTCAAGTCCAGTACCAGACCTTGACTTAACTTTGTATGACTGGCAAGTACCCAAGCAGATATTGGCCTTTGTTTGTGCACTGGTCTCTGTAGTCTCCTGCGTATCTGGTCCTTTGGACTGGTCTGCCACTCCAGTTCTGATCTTTCTTCCTTCTCAGGTGTGGTGGCTCTCCTTATGCTGGTCATTGCTGGCGATGGTCACCATCATTGTAACTCGTTCATGAGGTCAGAGAGAGAGAAATTCTTGGTTGCGCGGCACCTTTTACACCCTGTTGAGTTTAGCACCCCTTTTGGCCATTGCCAGTCAATCAATCAATAAAGTCCAATCGAGTGCTGCTACATCAATCTCTGGGTGTGTCTGTAGGTGTTGAGGGCAAGTAGGACACACACCTCCCTCTCAAATAAGGGGTTATGGCACTCCTATGTCTGGTAAATTTTGACCAGAAAGTCCCCTTTCTCCTGGAGATGGCCTACATCTGTGTATTCAGTTGTCTGAGCTGCAGCCTGTTTATCTCTGTCTCTTAAGCTGCAGCCTGCTGTTTTAGTTCTTGTCCAATTGTTCCAGAGTGCTTTATAAATCGCCATTTTAGGTAGATCGTTTGGCCACAGTGTTGTCCGAAAATTTGGCTACAACACATTTGCTTCCTTTCTTAAGCCATAAATATACATTATAAACATTTGCGGCCCCACCTCCACTGATCCTTGTGGAACCAAATTAGAGTTACAAGTTGCCAACCTGTAAAAAGATCTCTTAATTCCACTTGTTATTTCCTGCCCATTAGCCAATTCTGTAACATGCCAATATATTATCTCCAACACCATAAATTCTTGTGACTTAATCTTTTGTGAGGTAACTTGTCGACCTTCTGGAAGTCTAACTGTAATATATCTACTGGCTCTCCTCTATCCACTCTGGTTGAGACTTCCTCAGAAAAAACTGGGTCTGTTTGATTAAGTTATGATTTTCCACATGTGCTGCTATTAGTTCCTAAACAATTATTTACAACATTTTTTCAACAATAGATGTTAGGCTAATCAGCCTATCATTACTTGTTTGTTTGCCTCCCTCCCTTTTTGAATATCGGTGTCATATTAGTAGTTTCCCAAATCTATGAACTTCTCCAGAATCCAAGTATATTTGGAAAATGACAACTAATGCATTCACTGCCTGTTTAGCTACTTCTTTTAGGACCAAGCCATCAGGACCTATTTATCTTCAACTGCATTAGTTTATCTAATACTGACTTTGTAATGATGGTACTTAATCCGACCCTGTATACTTTAGTATTAATGAGATGTTTGAAGTGTCTTACACCATAAAGACTGATGCAAAATATCTGTTTAACTCCTCTGCCATTTCCTTGTTCCCCATAACTATTTCTCCTGGTTCATGTTCTAAAGAGCTTATATTCTTTTTGACCTCTCTCTTCCTTTTTATCTATTTAAGGAAGCATTTATTGTCATTTTTATATTCCTTGCAAGTTTGATCTTGAGGTTTATTTGCTCTCTATTATCTTTTCAGTCCTACTTTGATGGAATCTGAATTTATCCCAGCCATGGCACGGACTTGGATGGCTGAAGGGCTTGTAGCAGTACTGTACTATTTCTTTCTTCAGTGCTATCACTGACTTTTGCCTGTTTATATGCTTTTTTTTTCCCCATCTTAATATTCTCCTTAACTTCCTTGATTAACTATGGTTGTTTTATCCCTCTCTTAGAATCTTTCCTCCTGACAAGGATATATTTTTGCTGCAAGTCATAAATTATCTACTTAAACGTCTGCAGCTGTTTTCTTCCTGTCTTTCCTATTAATCTATGTGGGTGAGCACATTATATGGTTTTCTATTTGTGTGTGGATACAGTGTGATTACGCAAGTATAGATGTTACATTGGTTCCCATTCTCAGGTGAGTATTATATGTACTTGTCCACACTGTGGATGGTTCTGTAATGTGACTTCCTGCAGAATGTATATGGGATGGAATTTAGTGTAACTGGATTCTGCCCCATGTTCTATGCCTACCTGCCTAGATTGGTGTAATTACACAGATCTTTTTTGCCACTTCTACCCATACCATGAAAAGCTCTGTTTTACTTACTATTTTCAATATGTTAATGTTACAAGATGTTTTGACTAAATTCACTGAAGTATTTCAATGTTTTTTTGCAGTTCATTTACAGACTTCAATATCCGCACTTGAAAAACACTACTACCTTAGGGGAAAAGGAGAAAATGTCATGCTAAGTGGATATAAAGGTGCATCCATTTTCGATCTAGAAGAAATTCTTTGGCAGTTTACTTGCCGTGGCTATGTTTCTAAACCTGTGTACCATCTACCATTGTTGGACGTGCTTAGGATAGATATATTTTATGAACACCGAATTCATTATGATGTCACAAATGCATCTCTTACATTGTTTAAACTGAGTGAGGCTGACAGTGGAGTTTATGACTTTCACATGACACCTCAACACAGTGTGTCACGTCTCTCAGACCAACATATCCTGGAAGTTCAAGGTAAGGACTGTTTAAGACTTTTGGTTGCAGTTCAGTAAAGGAAGCCTCACTCACTCACTCACACTCCATATACAATTCTCAAACACCCAATACCCACCTGTAATCCCTTTATATATCAATGACTTCGATTGAATAATTGACATGAAATGAAGACGTAATTGGAAGATCTGTTAACCCATTCCTAACAGGCATAAGTGACTAAGGAACAGTTTCCTGTCCCTCTGTGCTCGTTGTCACTTCAGTTTATTTCCATTTCATCCTGTATGAATTGTTTAGTCATTGGTCACCAAAGATTGGTTACAATCTTTGAATAAGTTTACACTTCAATAACAATTAACTTGCTTAAAGGTTTTTCAAATATTACAGAACTAACAAGGGATTGTATTTGAAAATCATCTGCATGCTAAGTTCCAGTATGAACTTCTGAGTGATTTCTATAATTTAAATTACGCGCTGTGCATTTCCCAGATATACAGATATCCATTCCATGATGTTGATGAGCAGTCAGGAATGCAGCATCTCAAAGAGTCAATGTATGTTTTTCCTTAAGGGGTGACTGTTGTGCCACAGTAGGATATATTTTTGCTTCAAGTCATGAATTATCTACTTAAATGTCTGCAGCTGCTTTCTTCCTGTCTTTCCCACTCATCTATGTGGGTGAGTACATTACATGGTTTTCTTTTTATGTGTGAATACAGTGTGATTACGCAAGTGTAGATGTTACATTGGTTCCCATTCTCAGATGAGTACAATATGTTACTATATAGTTATGACGGCGGTGCGGGCTCGTTGGGCCGAAGGGCCTGTTTCCCGTGCTGTGTTGCTCTAAAAAAAAATGTACCTGTCCACACTCTGGATGGTTCTGTAATGTGACTTCCTGCAGAATGCATTCACATGATGAAACCTGGTGGTGCTGCTGGAGGATTGCAGCAGTTATAACTTTGAGGAAACTTTCCAAACCATCAGTGCACAGTGAGTGTTGCAGAAGGAGGCCAAGAGAATTAATTCAATTTCCCATTCCATTAATTGTAATAACAAGGTGAGGAATTAAATCCTTGTTGTAAGAAGAGTGCCAAGATGGGGGAGATTCAAAGCATATCCCATCCAAGGAAAGAAGTGCTTGTATTGTGTATGCACCAGGAATTCATTCCAAAGCAGACATTCATGTCAATAATTCAGTTTGAGGGCACTGGGCCTAATGCCATAGAAGGTGGAGGAGACCATTTTTGCCCATTGAGCCTGCTCTGTCATTTAATTAAATTATCATTGATTATGTGTCTTAGTGCCACTTTTGCACACTATTCCTGCACTTCTTGATGTCACTGGTATCCAGGATTGGTTCTGCCTTGAACATGCTAAAACATTGATATTCTACACCTCTCTGGAGTAGAAAATTCTAAAAATTCGCCAAACTCTGAATGAAGAAATTTCTCTTCATCTCATGTCCTAAATGGCCTGCTCTTATTCTGAGACCATATCCCTTGGTGAGACTCACCAGCCAGGAGTATCATTCTATCTACACCCATTGTGTCACGAGTGTTGACGAACAGAGGGATCTAGGTGTATATGTGCATAGATCCCTGAAAGTTGGCAATCAAGTCAAGTTTGTTAAGAAGGCATATGGAGTCTTGCATTTTATTGGTAGGGGGATTGAATTTTGGAGCCGCAATGTCATGTTGCAACTGTACAAAACTCTGGTGCGGCCGCACTTGGAGTATTGTGTACAGTTTTGGTCGCCACATTATAAGAAAGATGTGGAAATGTTGGAGAGGGTGCAGAGGAGGTTTACCAAGATGTTGCCTGGTATGGAGGGAACGTCTTATGAGGAGAGGCTGAGGGATTTGAGGTTGTGTTCATTAGAAAGAAGGCGGCTAAGAGGAGACCTTATTGAAACATACAAGATGATCAGAGGTTTAGATAGGGTGGACAGTAATAACCTTTTTCCTCGGATGGAGAAAGCTAGCTCGAGGGGACATAGCTTTAAATTAAGAGGTGGTAGTTATAGGATGGATGTCAGAGGTAGGTTCTTTACCCAGAGGGTGGTAAGGGTATGGAATGCCCTGCCTGCTGCAGTTGTAGATGTGCCAAGTTTGGGGGCGTTTAAGAGGTCAGTGGATAGGTTTATGGATGAAAAGGGAATGATTTAGGTTAGAGGGTCATTGCTTTTTCTTAATTGGTCGGCGCAACCTCGAGGGCCGAAGGGCCTGTTCTGCGCTGTAATGTTCTATGTTCTAATTCTGTAGGTTTCAATGAAATCACCTCTTACTCTTAAACACTAGAGATTTGCTCAATCTCTCCTAATGAGATGATCCCACCATCCCAGGTGAATTTGGTGAACATCCATTGCACTCTTGCTATGACTATATTTACAAAACTCCAGCTGCACTGAATTTTTGTATGAGGAAAAAACTCCCACAATATACTTGAATTGTGGAAGTCAGGGAAGAGATGGCCAAGCAGGTCCAATAATGACATGCCTACAACTGCACAGATATCTCTCAAAACCTGTGTACTTCTGTGGAATCCTTAATTTTCCTCTGGGACCAGCACAATACAGCTAAATTTTAAACAACCTAATCTTCCTGTGAACCTTTCACTGATGGGGGTTGGAACTGAAACATGTCTCCCATATTCATTTGTATACTGTGTGTTTTGTGCATTTGTTATTTTGCGTGAATACATAGGGCCATTTTTATTGCTCTGGAAATCTTTTTTATATGTTTAAGGAAGCACTTATTGTCAGTTTTTATATTTCTTGCAAGTTTGGTCTTGCAGTTTATTTTCTGTCTCTAATCTTTTTAGTCCTTTTCTGGATTCTGAATTTATCCCAGTCTTTGGCGCTATCACTGACTTTTACCTCGTCTAATGTTTTATTTTCATTTTAGTATTCTCCTTAAGTTTCTTGATTAGCTGCGGTTGGTTTTTTTTCCCTCTCTTTGAGTCTTTCCTCCTGACAGGGATCTATTTTTGCTGCGAGTCATGAATTATCTATTTAAATGTCTGCCCCTGCTTGCTTTCTGTCTTTCCTGTTAATCTATCCACCCAGTTCGCTTTGGCTAACTCTATCTTCATTTCATTGTACTTTCCTTTATTTAAGATAAACACAGTTGTTTCCAACCCAAGCTTCTCACTCTTCAAATGAATATTAAATTCTATCATATTATGATCCACTATATCTTAGGGGATCTTTTACTCAGTTATTAAACCTGCTTCATTACTCATTACCAAATCCAAGATAGTTTGTTCTCTGGCTCCATAGCATTTACTCTCAGAAACTATCCCTATTGCACTCCATGAATTTGGTGTTGTAGCTACCCCTTTCCAACTTGATTAAGTCCAATCAACATGAAGATTAAAGTCACCCATAATTATTGCTCTATATTTTTACGTGTTCCTATTATTTGTTGATTTATACCTTATCTGCAATGTGGCTGCTGTTTGAGGGCCTATGCACTACTCCTACCTATGTTTCCTTTCATTTGTTTTTTTTTTCAGTATCCACCCAAGTGAACACTACATTATCCAAGTCTTAATCGTCCCTCACAACTGACCTCGCTTCATCTCTTAACAACGCCACCGCTTTTCCCCTCCTTCCTGCCTTTCCAAAAGGTCAAATTTCCCTGGATAATTTTCTAGTTTTGATCTCCTTTGAACTATTTCTCCATCATGGCTATGAGCAATGCGCTCTGCAAGGCTGTGTCTTCAGCTCCTTACTATATTCCTTAAACACCGATGACTTTGCAGCCAAGTTCTGCTCCAACTCCATTTTCACGTTTGCTGATTTCACTACAGTAGTGGGTTGGATCTCAAACGAAGACGAGATGAAGTACAGGAAGGAGTTAGGTAGTCTGGTGAAATGTGCAACTATAATAATCGTTCCCTCAATGTCAGTAAAATAAAGGAGACAGTCGTTGACCCCAGAAAGTAGAGTGAAAAACAAGCCCCTCTCTACATAACAGTGGTGAAGTGGAAATAGTCAAGAACTTTAGGTTTCTAGTTGTCCAGATCACCAACAACCTGTCCTAATCTCTCCATGCTAATGCTATAATAATTGCCAATGCCTCTACTTTCTCAGCAAGTTTAGAAAATTTGGCATGTCTACTACAATTCTCCATATAGATGCACCATAGGAAGCACCCTTTCTGGATATATCACAGTTTGGTATGGCTCCTGCTGTGACCAAGACTGCAAAAACTACAGTGTAGTGTAAAAAGCTCAGTCCATCACACAAACCACCTTCCTCCCATCCTTGATTCTCCGCACTTCCTGCTGCTTTGGAAAAGCAGCCAACATAATCAAGGACCCCATGTACTCCAGACATAGTCCCTCCTATCACATTCCATCAGGAAAAAGATACAAAAATTTGAGATCACATACCAGCCAACTTGAGAACAACTTCTTCCCTGCTGCCATCAGACCCCTGTAAGGACATACTATAAAATTGATCTCTCTCTACACCTTAACTGTGAATGTAACACTATATTCTGCGCACTCTCTTCCGTATGTACTCTATGAACAGTTTGTTTTGTCAGTAAAGCGTGCAAGAAGCAATACTTTTCGCTGTATTCCAGTACATATGAAAATAATAAATCAGATATCAAATGTTTTATTTAACTTGATTTGTGCCAGTTCTACTTATTCAGAATGCTTTGTGCATTAAGATACAAAACCTTTATGCCTACTTTTTTGCTATTTTTAATCATCAGAACTTTTCTCTGTATTGTGGCTCTATTTGCCTCTTGCCCTTGATTACCCCGTGTATTATTTTTGCATTTTACTCCCCTTGTTTCCCTTTGTCACCCTGCTTAGGCTTCCAACCCCCTGTCATTCTAGTTTAAATCCTCCCCAATCACACTAGCAAATATTTCACCATTGTATTCCAGTCCTCGTCTTTAATTAAGGACTTCAGTAATTTCCCAGCAAAGATATTAGGCTAACTGGCCTATATTCCCTAGCTTCCTACTGTCACCTTTCTCAATAAGTAGAGTGATATGTTCAATTTTCCAAGCTAATGGAATGTTCTTAATTGATGAGAACTTTGTACAGTTGTAGTGATGACATCTGGAATGTTCTCATCTACTTTAAAATCCTGAGATGGAAACCATCTGGTTCTAGAAATGTAAAAGTACAAACTATGTATCTAAAAGGGAAGATATTAAGTAAAATGAATGTTGCTTTTCTGGTGTGTGACAAAGGAGAATTAATAGTGGATGAAAAGGAAATGGCAGATGAAATTGTATGTTTTTTTTACTACATAAGATACAAGAAGAAAACACTCCACTAATAGTTGTAACTCAGACACTGGAAGAGAGAGAAGAATTTGGTGAGATTACAATACTCGGGAAGCGGTACTGAGGAAACTGATGGGGTTACAGGATGACAAATCTCCATGTCCTGATGGACGTATTGGAAAGTTTTAAGTGAGATGGCTAATGTGGTGGTAGATGCACTTATGTTAAATTCTGGAAAAGCTCCATCAGATTTGAAAGTAGCAAATGTGACCTCTCTATTCAAGAAAGGAGGGAGGCAGAAAAGTGAAAACATTAGGCCAATTAGATTGTGGAAGGCTCTAGAATTGATCCAGGAGGTTTTAGCTGGATACTTAGAAAAGTCAAGGTAATGAGTAAGAGTTAGCATGATTTTGAGAAAGAGAAATCACGTTTAACCACTTAAACATGACATTGGTGTGACATTGATACGCAGAGGATATAGCAGACGTGATGCATTTGGATTTCCAGAAGACATTTAATAAGATGCCACCTCAAAAATTATTGTGGAAAATAAAAGCACATTGTGTAGAGGATAGTTTATTAACATAGATGATTGGCTGGTTGGCAAGGAACAGAATATACGTGAATGGTGCTTTTTCTGATTGGCGGGATGTGATGAGTGGAGTACTGCAGGGATCTTTCCTGATGCCTCAAAATTTTACAATTTATATAATTGACTTTGAAGAAGGCAGCAAAGGGATGGTAGATAAATTTGAAGATGACACAAAGATAGGGAAGAAAGATTTATGAAGAGGACATAAGGAGATTGCAGATGGATATAATAGCCCATGCGAGTGGGCAAAATTCCGGTAATGGAGTGAAATGTAGGAAAATGCAAAGTTCGCTTTGGCAGGAAGAATGAAAAAGCAGACCATTAATTAAATAGAGAATGGCTACAGAATTCAGGAGTGCAGAGGGATTTATATGTTCCAGTGCATGAGTCTCAAAAAGTTAATATGCAATAACAGTAAATAGTTCAGGTTAGTGGAATGCAATCTGTTATTATGGAAGGAATTGAACATAAAAGTAAGGATGTTATTCTTCAGGTTTGCAAGGAATTGGTAATACCACATTTTGAATACGATGTGAAGTTTTAGTCTCCTTATTTAATAATGGACGTAAATATATTGGAGGCATTTCAGAGGAGGTTCACTAGATTGATAGCTTGATTGAGTGGGTTGTCTTTTGTGCAAAGGTTGGACAGATTGGGCTTTTTCCCATTGGCATTTAGAAGTGTTGCGGGGGAGGGGTGTGATTTGCCTGAAGTATAAAAGATCCTGAATGGTCTTGACAAGGAGGATGTAGAAATAATGTTTCTTGTGTGTAAGCCCAAAACTAGAGGGCACTGTTTTAAAATTTGGAATTACTTGTTTAGGATAAAAATTAGGAGAATGTTTTTCTGAGGATTGAGTGACTTTGCACTTCTCTGCCCTAGAAAGTGGTGGAGGCAGGGTCACTGAATATCTTTAAGGCTAATGCAGATTGTTCCCTTGCCTAACAAGAATCTAAGTGAAGTGTAAGTGGGGGAATGTGGAATTCAGACGACAACCAGATCAACCATGATCTCACTGAATGTGGAGCAGGCCTGAGGGACTGGATGTGTTATTTCCTTTGTTCATATAATTTATCATCCTTTAGTGAAACTCGTTAGTATAATTTTTTCTTTACAAAATCACAGAATTTTGTTTAGTGCTATAAGAGGCATGCACTGTTACTTTAAATAAGCAATTTGTGCAATTCTGTTCTCTGGCATTTGGTCCTTTTCAAATAAAGGTCTAATTTCTTTTGAATGTCTCACTTAAATTTGCCTCCACCATACTCAGGCAATGCATTCCAAATCTTAAACATTCACTGTATGAAAAAATATTTTCTCATGTTGCATTTGCAAAACTTAACTCTGTTTTCGCATTCTTGATCCTTTCATGAGTGGGAACAGTTTCTTCCTATGTATTCCGTCCAGATTCCTCATGGTTTTCCATACCTCTCTCAAATTTCTACTCAGCATTTCTTTCCTTCAAGGAAAACAGCCCCAACTTTTCCAATCCTTCTCATAACTGGTATTCCTTATCCCGAACCATGAATCTTTTCTGCACTCTCTCCAATGCCATCACATCTTTCCAGAAATGCAGTGTCCAGAATAGGAGACAATGCTCCAGCTGAGAGTGAACTAGGTTACATATCTTAATGTAACTCCCTTGCTCTTCTACTCTATGCCCCTCTAAATAAAACCTGAAGTACTGTATACTTTTTCCCACCCTGTTCTGTCACCTTCAGGCTTGTGCACATTGATGCCCAGATCTCTCTGATGCTTTTGTTATATATTCTCTCTCCATGTTCTTCCAACCAAAATGAGTCATTTCACATATCTCTGCATGGAACTTCTCCCTGTTTTTCAAGTTTTGTATCAGCGCTAACTTTAAAACTGTGTCCTGAGCATTGAGGTTAGGCTATTAATATTAGTCAGGAAGAGAAGATCAGTGAACATTACCAATGCTGATAATGCTTTACCAACATAATAAAACTAATCAAAAAGTTAATTCACAAGGTTAGATCACATGGGATTAGCTTCGATAGGTGACTGGCTGATGGACAGAAGACTGAGATGGGATAAATGTTTTTTTTTCTGGATGGGAAGAAGTAACTAGTTGGATGCCACAGTTTCAGTCCTTGGGCCCCATCTATTTACAGTCTATATTAATGATTTGGATAGAGGGATAGAAGGCTTTATAGCCAAATTTACAGATTTCACAAAAATAGGCGGGATAATAAATTGAAATGAGGAAATAAGAACCTTATAAATGGATACAAATAAGTTAGGAGAGTGGGCCAAAATGTAGCAGGTGGAGTTTAGTGTGGATAAGTGTGAAATCATACAATTTGATTGCAAAAGTGAAAAACGACTTATTATCCAAATGGGGAGAGACTTCAGGGTGCTCCGGTGCAGAGGGATCTGGATATCCTCATTCGTATGTCATAGAAAATTGGCATACAGGTACAGCAGATAATAAAGAAAGCAAATGAAATGTTGGCATTTATAGCTAGAGGATTAGAATATAAAGGTAAGAAAGTACTGTTGCAAATATACAAGGCATTGATGAGGCTGCATCTGGAATATTGTGCACAATTTTGGTCCCCACATTTGAGGAAAAATATAGTGGCATTGGAGGCAGTTCAGAGGTTATTCACTATATGAAGGGTTTGTCGTATGCAGAGATTGAGCAGTTTAGACCCGTACTCTCTGGAATTTAGAAGAATAGGAAAAATTGAGGTATACAAGATAATAAAAGATATGGATAAAGTAGATGTGTAGCGGATGGTTTCACTTATGGGACATACAAGGACAACAGAAAGTTCTGGGTCCTGTTGGTGGACGGACCAAAGATGTTCTGCAATCTGCATGTGGTCTCTTCAGTGTAGAGTAGATCGCAATGGGAGCAGCAAATGCAGTAGACTAGATCGCAGGAGGTGCACTGGAAGCGCTGCTCCAGCAAAACGTTTGTTTGGACTCTTGGATGGGAAGCAGGGAGGAGATAAAAGGGCAGAATACAACAGTCTGAGGAACCCCCCCCCCCACCTCCAAACTAGAGAATGATTTGGCCTCACATCCCTCCTCCCCACCAAGGAAATGATCTGGCCTCATTCCACACCTATTCCCCAAGAGGTACATTTGACCTGCCTCCTTCCTCTCTTTTCCACCTCCCACCAGAGAATGTCCTGATCCTCCTCTCTTTCACACCACTCCTCCTTCTTGTCCTCCTCCTCCCCCCTCCCCCACTGCAACCCCCCCGGTCCCCAGAAAATAATCTGACATGCCTCCTTAATCACTGATCTGAGTCAGAAAGCTGTTGGAAGTCCTGAACGCACCTCTTCAGCAGTTGGAGCACCCGAAACAGACTTTTATTCAGTATGTTCATTTCAGTGCAATCCCAGATTGGTGAACGCAGTTGTAAAGGGGAAAATGCTGATAAAGGGTTGGACAGGCAGTTCAATAATTCAATTGAAATGCATGCAAATGCATTTAAATCACCTTTGTATCCGTTTCGGGCGTGAATCGAATTGCAGCTATTCCCAGATTTCAGTAAAGTGGCTATCTGTGCAGATGCAGGCGCGGATCGTGTTAATGGCTTCACACCCGACTTTACCACATTTTCATCCCGTTTTTGAACGCGACACAATAGTAAAATCAGGTCCTTTGTATCATCGTCACCACTTGCCTTCCTGCCTATTTTTTTGTCATCCACAAACTTGACAATAATACATTCACTTCCATTGTCCAAATCATTAATATATATTGTAATTAATTATGATCCAGCACTCATCCCTGTAACATTCCACTTGTTACACAGATTGCCACCCTGAAATGCATCTCTTATTCTAGCTGTCTGTCTTTATCAGTTAGCCAATCTTCTATCCATGCAAATATAGTACCCCAACACCATGAGTTCTTATCTTATTAAGTAGCCATTTATGTGGTCCCATATCAAACATTTTTTGGAACTCTGAGTCTGTCAAATATATTGGTTTCCCTGTGTCCTGTTCATTGCCACCTCGAAGAATTCTAATTAATTTTTCAGGCATGATTTCTCTTTCATGAAACCATGCCGACTCTGCTTCATTATGTTATGTATTTCTAAATGCTGTGCTATTATATAAGGAAAAAGCTGAAACAAATTATTAAAGAGGTTATAACAGTGCAGTTAAAAATCTATTTGCAACCAGGCAGAGTCAACATGGTTTTGTGGAAATGAAGTTGTGATTGATAGTCTATTAAGAGTTCTTTGAAGAAGTAACAAACAATATGAACCTGTGTATGAAGTGCACTGAGATTTCCAGAAGGCATTTGACAAAATACCTCATCAAAGGTTACTACATTAAACAAGAGCTTGTGATGTAGGGCATAACATATTAGCTTGGAAAGTGGATTGGTTAACTAAAAGGAAACAGAAAGGCATAAATATGTCATTTCTGGGTTTGCGAGATATAATGGGTGGAATACCACAAGGATTAGTGCTGGGATATAAGTTATTTAGTGACTTGGATGATGGAATCAAAAGTATATGCAGTAACTTGGCTCTACGAGTTATTAACAAACAAAGATTATTTAACAGTAACAACTATTTACAGCGTAAAACAGATTCAATGCTTACAGTCATGACTCCAGAAACTAACTGCTGAAACCTAGAGAAGATATGATTTGATTTATTACTGTCACATGTATTGATAAACAGTGAAAAGTATTATTTCTTCCATGTTATAAAGACAAAGCATACTGTACTTAAGAAGGAAAGGAGAGAGTACAAAATTTAGTGTTATAGTCATAGCTAGGGTATAGAGAAAGATCAGCTTAGTACAAGGTAGATCCATTCTGATGCAGAAAGAAAGAAGCTGTTCTTGAATCGGATCATATGTGTCGTCAGACTTTTGTATTTTTTTCTGATGGAAGAACATGGATCAAAGTATATCCGGGGTGGGTGGGGTCCTTGATTCTGCTGACTGCTTTTCAGGGGCAGTGGGAAGTGAAAGATGGGAGGCTGGTTGGTGAAACGCACTGGGCAGACATCACATGTTAGCAATAAACTTCTTAGGCAGGTCAAAATGAACCAAAAGGCAAGATGAATGCAGTGATCACTTAACTTTATTAAATGCTTCTCTCTGGGCCCGATTTTTACCATTTTCATTCTAAGTGCCAAGCCTGGGTATAGTACAGATCCGACTTAGAAATCTCTTTTCAGGTGCCCCCGTACCCTCTCAGCCATCTCCGGTCCGATTCGCACTGTGGGCAGGGCTTAGCGCTGCCTGAAAATCGGAGCTCTGAACTGCATATGCGCAGTTAGGAAAAAAATTGGAAAAAACACACCCATATCAGATCGCTCCCGAGCTGCAGAAGATGGAGTAAGTGGCCCAGGAGCAAAAAGGAGCGAGGCTGTATTTCGAAGGGGTGGGGGGAGGAGGGAGGCAGGTAAGATGGATCCCTGTGGGCAGTGGGGGAGGGGGCAGGGGTGGCGAACGGTCTGTATAGTGGGGGGGGTAAATAAGTGGGGCAGGTATCCGTATGGGTGTGTGTATCCCTTATACACCCCCCCCACCCTACTACCCACACACATCACTGCCCTGCTTGTTCACCCTTCCACGACGCAGATTCATTGCCATCCCTACCCCCCACCGATCGCTCACAGAATGGCAGAGGATCCGTCTGCCTCCCACCAGCAAAAATCCACCCATCCCGCCGCCAATCCATCTGCCCCGCCCTGCCGCCGCTGATCCGAGTCAGAGAGCCGTTGAAAACAATGAAGGTGCTCTTCAGAGTCTGGAGCACCCTACTCAGGCTTTTATTTAGTAGGCCTGTTACCATATGGTTCCAAATTGGCAAACATGGTGATAAAGGGAGAAGTGTTGATAGAGTTGGGTGGGCAGTTCATTAATTCAATTTAAATGCATTTAAATGGTCGTTGCACCCAATTTGGGTGCAGAACAGATCCCCACCATTCACGCGTCTGGGTAAAGTCATGATCTGCTCAAACTCGGGTGCAGATCATGATAAAGGCCTCACACCTGACTTTACCACGATTTCGTGCTTGAAAATGGGCGCAATGGTTGTTAAAATCGGTAATGCTTTCTAACATCATTTCTGGTGTTTCTTCAATAGAACGTGCAAACGAGCCAATAATGCTGACATAGTTGACAAGAGCTGACTATTATGTTTAACCATCCCCAAGAATGATTTAAGCTCTTAAGGTGTTCCTAGGCGCCAGCATTTCTTTTATCGCCTGTACTTTGTCATCAAAGTGATGCAATCCCTGGGCAACAACACACTAGCCCAGGTAAGCTACTTCACTGGCCTAGAAAGTGCACTCTTCATTTTTTTTCAGGTGAATTCCTGCATCCCGAAATCTTCTCAGTACCTCTTCTAGATTTGCCAAATGTTAATCTTCAGTTGTACCAGCTATCAGTGTATCATTCAAATATACAATGATATGTGGCAAGTCCTGTGTTAGCTCTCCCAGGTTGTTTGAAGATGCACATATTGATCCCAAAGGACAAGTGTGCATACTGACATCCTTTGAGTGTTAATGGTCACATAGCCTCTGGAAGCATCATCCAGTTCCAGTTGTTGATATGAATGACTCATCTAATTTGATATGTGTTTGTCTCTAACCAGTCTTGCATTATAATTCCTTTATTTTAGGGATAGGGTATTTGTCCAGTTTACCTGCCTGATTTACTGTTAGTTTATAATCTCCACAGACATGCACTGTTTTATCTGATTTTACCACAAGCACTATGGGGGCTGCTCATTCCACAAACCGAACCAATTGGATGATACCAAGTTCTTCCAATCTTTTTAGCTTATTCGCAACTTTCTCCAACAAAGCATAACAAGCCCAGACAAGTTGAAATGAAGATCTAACTACATTTCAGATTGGTCAACCAGGATCATGTGACCCTTTCAAACGATCATCCCTTAAAGGAACCAGATGCACAGTATGGTTGCTAAATTTGCTGATAACAAAAAGATAGTAAGAAGTCTCTCAACACCAGATTAAAGCCCAACAGGTTTATTTGGTAGCACGAGCTTTCGTAGCGTTGATCCTTTTTCAGATGAGTGAAGAGGACATCAATCAGCAAAGGGATATACGTAGGATTAGTGAATGAGCAAAAAATTGACAAACTCAGTGGAAAAATGCAAACTTGTCTATTTGGTAGAAAGAGTAAAAAAAATTATTTGAATGTGTGCTCAGTGAACATATTTACAGAAAGTGTTACTGGCTGCAGGAGCTTGAGCTTCAGACTTGAGTGTTGCTGGAGTTATTGGCGTGCATCATGAGACAGAGAACCATGTGGATAGCATGTTTAGAGAGGTGGTTATACCTCAGTTTAAGAGCATACAGGCTTTGTGGCTCCAGGCAGTACTGCACCAGTCCCCTGAGCCTATCTTGCTATGATGCCGGCTTTGGACTGGAGTAAACACAGTAAGAAGTCTGACAACACCAAGTTTCTGAGCAGAGACTGATAGCCAAGTTCCGCACACATGAGGACAGTCTCAACAGGGATCTTGAGTTCATGTCATACTATCTGTAACCCCCATGACTTGCCTGGGTTTGCTAAACCTCACTTACTGTACTGTCTGGAGACAATACACATCTCTTTAACCTGGGCTTAATGCTCCTTCCACTCACATTGTTGGCCTCTTTAAGACTTGAATAAGGTGTAAAGACTTGCATTCTAATCAGTAATCTGTAAACTGTCTGTGCTGTTATATACTTTGTCTGAGGCCAGAACACTCGATTCACCTGACGAAGAGGCAAACCCTGAAAGCTTGCGAGGTTGGACTTAAACCTGGTGTTGTCAGACTTCTTCCTACATGCTAGTCAGTTTTTCATTTTGAATATTGTTGAAGGCAATTCTTCCTTGTCTTCTTCAACCACCGTAGGACCTGTGATTGAATTACATCGCTATTAGAGAGGGAGTTTCAGTATTTTGATCCAGCAATAGTGAAGAAACAGCAACATATATCCATGTTAGGCTCCAAGGGGACTTCAAGATGTGGTGATTGCGTGTGTCTGCTTCCCCTCCCTTTCTAGATGGTCAGGTCATGAGTTTAGAAGACACTGCTTAAGGAGCCTTCGTAAGTTGCTGCAGTGCGTCTTGTAGATGGTGCACACTGCTCCCATTGTTTGTCTGTGATGGTGGGAGTGAAAATTTCTGGATATGCTACTGAACAAATAGGTGCTTTGTCCTGGATGGTGTTCAGTGTCTTGAAAGTTGTTGGAGCTGTATTCCATAGAAGTACAGAGAAGTTACGAAACAGGAGGAGGCAGTTAGGTTTGTGCTGGCCAAAAATGAGATCAGCTGTTCATTTTAATCCTATTTTTCAGCACCAGGCCCATAGCCTTGCACATTACAGCACTTTTGATCCAAATCCAGATACCTTTTTAAGTATCTTTTTAAGTGAGTTGAGCTTTCACTACCAACCAAGACAGCAAATTCCAGACTCCCACTACCTCTGGGTGAAAGAGCTTTTCTTGATTTCCCCTTCCAATCCCTCTGCCAATCATCTTAAAGCTATGCCCTCAGTTAATTGACCCCTCAGCTAGAGAACGCAGATCTTTCCTGTGTAGGCCCCTCAAAATTTTGTACACTTCAATTAAGTCATCTCTTAGCCTTTTCAAATCAAAGGAAAACAACCCTGGACTGTCCAATCTCTCCTCATAGCTACAATTTTCAAGCCCTGGCAAAATTCTTGTAAATCTCCTGTGCACTGTCTCCAGGACCATTATTCTTCCTCTAATGTGCATACAAAATTCCATCTATGGGCTAACCAGCACTTTATACAGTCCTATCCTTACATCCTTTATTTTGTATTGATTACCCCACCCAATGAAGGAAAGCATTCCATGTGTTTTTTTGATATGGAGATGCCAGTGTTGGACTGGGGTGAGTGCAGTAAGAAGTCTCACAGCACCAGGTTAAAGTACAACAGACTTATTTGGAATCACAAGTTCTCAGAGCACTGTCGCTTCATCAGGTGGTAATGTCTGTGTCGGATGCGCAATCTTCTTGAAGATCATCTCCACTTTTGAGCTGGCGGTTTGTGGTGTCCATGGTGGCCATAATGTGGAGACTGGCATTGGACTGGAGTGGGCATTAAGAAGTCTCACAACACCAGGTTAAAGTCCAACTCCAGGTTGGTGGTGGAAGCTCAACTCACTTAAAAGGTACCTGGATTTGGATCAAAAGTGCTGTAATGTGCAAGGCTATGGGCCTGGTGCTGAAAAATAGGATTAAAATGAACAGCTGATCTCATTTTTGGCCAGCACAAACCTAACGGCCTCCTCCTGTTTCATAACTTCTCTGTACTTCTATGGAATACAGCTCAAACAACTTTCAAAACGCTGAACACCATCCAGGACAAAGCAGCCCATTTGTTCGGTAGCATATCCAGACAAGCTTAACTCCAGGTGTTTTCCTGACCACTTTGTCAACTTCAAAGATCTGTGGGTGTGCATTCCTTCTTCAACCCCTCTCAATATCTTTGTTTGTTTAATTTCCCCTTCTTTTCTTTGCTCTCCTGAAATGCATTACCTCACACTTTACCGGATTGAATTCCATTTGCCACTTCTCTGCCCACTCAACAAAACCATTGATGTAATTCTGGAGTTGACAGCTTTCCTCCTCAGTGACAACACACGGCGAATTTTTGTGTCATCTGCACATTTTCAAAACACACCACCCACATTTAAGTCTAAATCTATGATGTGTTCAACAAAAGGCGAGGGCCCCAATACTGAGCCCTGTGAAACAACACTGGAAACTTCACAGAAACATTACCCTTTGTTTATTGTCACTGAGATAATTTTGGATTCAACCTGCCATTTTCTTTATATCCTATGAAAAATTACTTCGGGACTTTGTCAAATATCTTACTGAAATTCATGTAGACAACATCCAGTGCACTCTATTCTGCTTGTTACTTCCTCAAAAAATTATCTTTAAGACATGATCTTCTCCTACCAAAGCAAAGCTGGCCGTCCTTGATCAATCATTATCTTTCTAAGGGACCAAAAGGTGGGTCTGAGTGGGAGAGTCTGAAGGGGTGAGAGCAGTCCTTCTAAGGTGGGAGGGGGGAGAAATGGCATACTGTAGGAATCTGAAGGGATGTCAGATCCATTATAAGGTTTGACACATTATGTACGTGGGTTGGAGGAGGAGGTTCTCCTTTTTTTGAGGGTTTGGTGGTGCTCCCCTGGCCACAAAGGGAGCAGTGTCACCAGTTCTTTTTCTGTGGAAAGTGGGGCATATCTTTAACCGCAGAGATCAGAGCACCCTTTAAAAAGGGCGTCTTGATCTCTGAAAAGCAGACTGGCCAGCAGGTTTCTCAGGATGCATAAATTTGCATCCATCAGGTGAGAGAATCCCACCTGATAGGTGCTCCCAACACCAATGGGAAACATTCTGGTTTTCCTGCCAGCCTGGGCACTTAGTTCTGATTTGGGAGAATTGCAGCCCACCTGAGAGTACTGTGTACAGTTTTGGTCACCTTATTTAATTTTGCATCAGAAGCACTTAGATGTTGTGGTGAGATATGTCATTTGATAATTTATTCACTAGCCTTAACTACTTGTGAGCTCATTGAACTTCTTGAGGTGCTGCTTCCAGATCAGTGGGGTTAGATTGTCATCATTGAACGGCTTCACTATCTATTATCTCTGTCTTTGCTTAGTTTGTTCAGGGGGCCCCTGGTTGATAGGTGACATTTCTCCTGCTCTCCATCTCCTGTATCGTTACCCCCAATGCAGCACCAGAGTGTCTAATACATATGTTCTCCGTCATATTGTAGCATACTTGGTTCGTTCTCAAGTCAGACTTCCAGAACCTGCAGTGAAAATGCATCAATTATCCTTTAAGAGGAGCAGACTGATTGGTGAATTCATGCCAGCCTGTTCCAATTATGCATGTCTGCTGAACTACGAAACCATTCAACAGCAGTTTGCTTGCTGTCTGCTTCAGAAGCAATGGGTAGAGGTCAGCTGCACATATCACAATCCCTGCACTTGCTTTCCAGGTTTACCAAAATTGTCCTGTGTCTTTTATAAAATGTTTTAGGACTCCATTTTAAGTTACAGGTCAATCCTTTTTTCTTTCCTTTTTTTCTTTTTCTTTAACTTTTTCTTTTTTTAAAATATATTTTTATTGAAGGTTTTATCACTGTCAAACAAATTCATATAGGAAAAGACAGAAAAAAGATACCAACCCAGTTAGTTTGGGTTTTTTTTTTGTATCCAGTGTTTCACATACATAAGTGATTGAAGTATGGGGAATAACAGAATACAGCCACAGTTGGCTCAGTGGTGCACAACCAACCTCACAGGATTACAGTGACAGAGTCTCAGAACCCGATGGAACATCTCCTCAGAATACACTAAACAGTGTAGTGCCCGTCACATTAAGAGTCCCATATCTTATGGAATGTATTAATTTAGTTCAAAGTAAATAAGAATTTCATTGGTCCTGAATTGGAAGGGTTTTATCACTAATCCCTAAGCAAAGGATATTTTTCCATGCTGCAAATGTTAAGATATTATACAGCCTTTCCCCATTCACTTCATTAATCTTGTTTGGGAGACCACTATCAGGTGCAAGAGATTAAATTCTAAGACCATATCAAAGATCCCCCAAGCTCTTTAAAAGCATTTAACCAGTAGTCTTTAATCTTGACACAGGTCCAAAACCAATGTAGGGGTTTTCCCCATGTCCACCATGCACTTCTGGCACAATGGAGATCTGGTGGGTCAAATCTGTGTCACAAGCTTGGAATAATATACAGTTAGTGTAATACCTTAAGTTGAATTTCTTGTGTTCTATGAACAAATTGAAATTTTCTTAGCACATTCCTAGATATCACCATATATCTCTTTATTTATATTTACTGTGAAGTCTCTCTTCAGACTTAAGCATGTCCGCTGTATTTTCACAAGACCTAGAGAATGGAGTGCAGTAAAATTTCATATGATCCTATATTACAGAAGGAGGTCATTCAGCTCAGCAAATCTGTCCTAAACATCTACTATCCCCAAAACCCCATGCATTTACTCTAGCTAACCCCGCCGATGTTAAGGGGTAATTTAGCATGGCCAATCCACTTAACCCTCACATCTTTGGATTGTGGGAGAAAACCACAACCTGGAGAAAACAGGGAGAATGTGCAAACTCCACAGAGACAGCAACCCAAGCCGGGAATCGAACTCGGGTATCTGGCACTGTGAGGTGGCAGTGCTAACCACTGTGCCACTGTACCAAACTAACTAAATACCTGGATTCTGCAAATAACAGGATTTTTTTCCACTGGGGAAATCTTGGCATCAAAAATAAAAGTTTCTATTTAAGGATAAACTCCCTAAGCTGCAAGTAACTAAAAGTAGGTATTTTGGAATATCAAACTGTTGACATAGATGCTCAAAAGATAACAGGATAGTATTGTCAAACGTGTCCCTTAGTCTACAGAAACCTTTAAGACTCCAGATATTGAAATTGTGGTCCATAAGACTTGGTGAGAAATATGGATTAGCCTGAATGGGAGAAAAATCAGAAATTAGATTTCCCCTCCAACTTGTGCACTGTGCTCCAAGACTGACATGTCAATAGCTGAAGGATTTTCACACCCACCTAACACCTCCATGGGATCTCTAAGAAATGAAGGTGAATGCAAGGACTGCAAGACTGATCAGATTCAAAATCAAGCCATACAAAGGAAGGATCTTCCTTAACCCCTTCATATATCAAGCTAAGGTGGGAGCTAACTTTGACACCCCTTGCTCTCCTTTAGAACCAGGCTACTACAGCTTAGCTAATTTTAAACCAGGTTTCTTGTTCCAAACAAATGTACAGAACAATCCATAAATTCCTTTAAGTGACTTAGTTCCTAATTTCATTACAGCCTTGGTTCAAACATGGAAGAAAGAGCTGAATTCCAGAGGGGAGATGAGAGTGTAATCAAAGCCACATTTGACCAAGTGTAGCATCAAGGAGCCCTAGCAAAATTGGAATCATTGGGTATCAGGGAACAAGCTCAGCTGATTGGAATGATACCTGACACATAGGAAGATGGTTGTGGATGGAGGGTCAGCCATCTCAGCTCCAAGATATCTCTGCAGAAATCCCTCAGTGTTCTAAACCCAACCTTCTTCAGCTACTTCATCAATGATCTTCCCTATATCATAAGATCAGAAGTAGGAATATAGCTGATAATTGAACAATATTCAGCACCATTTGCAGCTCAGATATTGAAGTAGTCCATGTTCTAACGAAACAAGATAATATCCAGGCTTGAGCTGACAAGTGGCAAGTAATATTCACACCACACAAATGCCAGGCAATGGCCATTGCCACTAAGAGACACTCTAACCATCAACCCTTGATAGTGTTACCATCACTGAATCCTATTTTCCTTGGGGTTATTGATCAGAAACTCAACTGGACTCGCCGCATAAAAACAGTGGCTACAAGAGCAGGTCAGAGGTTAGGAATACTGTTGGGAGTAACTCTCCTCCTGACTCTCCAAAACCTGTCCACCTCTCCTTTGTACAAGCCGGAGTGTGATGGGATACTCCTCACTTACCTGGGTGGATGTAGCTTCAACAACACTCAAAAAGCTTGACATCATCGGGGACAAAACAGCCCATTTGAGTAGCACTACATCCACTTCCTCCCCACTGATGCCCAATAGAAACAGTGTGTACTACCAACAAGATGCAATGCAGCAATTTATCAAAGATTCTTAAGTGGCATCTTCCAAACCCAAGACTACTTGCAGCTATAATAACAAGGGTAGCAGATACATCAGAACACAATCATCTGCAAGTTCCCCTCCAATCCACTCAACATCCTGACTTGGATATATATTACCAATCTTTCATAGTCATTAAGTCAGAACCCTGGAATTCCTTTTCTAGTGACTTTGTGCGTCAACCCACACCACCACCTGCTCAAGGACAACTAGGAATGGGCAATAAATGCTGGCCAGTAAATAACACCCATATCCCATAAATTAATTTTTAAAAAATGAATTTAACAAAAAAAAGCAGCTAGCAGGATTGGTAGTGTTTGCAGATGATACAAGTACCCGAGTATTAACTTTTCCAATTCATTCCTGTACTCTCCAAATCATACTCCTGACATTTGTTTTGTGATTTAAAGACAAATACAAGTTCAGTTACTCCTTTCATGCGATTTTTCTTTTTTAACAGACACTTTGGCACAGCCATTGATAGTTCAAGATAACAGTCTGGAAGTGGGAGTTATTTATCTTAATTGCCTTGTGAAATATGGAAAAGCAGAGTATATCTGGTGGCTTGAAAATGGTCACCCACTTCAAGATGATGAAACTCACAAACTGGCAAATAGGAATGGAACATTGGTGATTGACAGTCACCTACTGGCGTATTGTGAAACATATACATGTGTGATCAGAAACAGGCTCAGCCAGAAAGAGACCACCTACTTTCTTGTTGCTGATGGTATGTTTTACAATAATTCATATTTTCTATGCGTATTTGTGTGTTGTGCATGCTATGTTTATTTAATGTGGAATTGTTAATATTTTTGAAAAATGGTGCACATGCAAGAGACAGCTCTCTCTCTTGCTGTGTGGCAATGCACATATACAGCCTAGAGAGAACATTGGTTACATGATGGGGATTTTGAGACCAGTGGACTATCGTGTGTTGTGATATTCTAACGAAATTAAGTTGGTCTTATGTCCATGGATTAGTTATCTCTCTCTCGATATTAAAGCCAGGATTTTTTTAACGAGAAAGATGGAAGCCGGTGGTAGTGTAGCAGAGCGCAATTCCCAGGTGAGTTTGAGAGGTCAAGTGAGAGTTCAAGAGTGCAATTGAATGTGAGTCTTAACTTGTGTTCTGTGGTGATGGAGCATGAGTTCAAGCTTGCGTTGCAGCAGTTGGAAAATGGCGGTTGAATGATCCTCAGGATTCAAAGTAAGGAGGCCTTCATTGTCCTACTTTGTAGGTGAGTTGTTTCTAATAAGCAATTTAACTCTTTCACCTGCTGACTAATTGTAGATTGACAATGAGATAAATCAGGGCTATAGTTGCCAACTCTCGGAATCTAGGAGTGGAGAATGTCTGCCAATAATATTTTTGGGAAAATTGATCTTTCTGACCTAGAAACTGAACACTGGATTCAGTATATTGAAAGACTGTTATTTCTTCTCTGCTAAATCAAATTATAGGAGATGAGCAAAAGGTCAAAACCCTTATCAGACCCCACTTGCAGTATTGTGTGCAGTTCTGGTCGCCTCACTATAGAAAGGATGTGGAAGCTATTGAGAGGGTGCAGAGGAGATTTACAAGGATGTTGCCTGGATTGGGGGGCATGCCTTATGAAGATAGGTTGAGAGAGCTAAGTCTCTTCTCCCTGGAGAGATAAAGGTTGAGAGGTGACCTGATGGAGGTTTTTAAGATGTTGAGAGAAATAGATAGAGTGGATTCTCGGAGGCTATTTCCCAGGGCTGAAATTATAGAAATGGTCGCTACGAGAGGACACAGGTTTAAGGTGCTGGGGAGCAAGTACAGAGGAGATGTTAGAGGTAAGTTTTTCACTCAGAGGGTGTTGAGTGAATGGAGTCAGTTGCCGTCGGTGGTGGTAGAGGCGAACTTGCTGGGGTCTTTTAAGAGACTTCTGGATGAGTACATGGGATGTAATGGGATTGGGAGTTACAGATAGGTTTATGGCATTGTAAGTATAGATATGATTGGCACAACTTGTGGGCCGAAGGGCGTGTTTGTGCTGTAGTGTTCTATGTTCTATGTCATTCTGCTTACGGTATGTGGACCTCAGATTAATATTCTTATTAAAAATTCAGCATCCCAGAAATGCCAGATGCTAGTTAGCCTTCTTGGCTAATTAGCGTTACCAGAGGTCTCCACAGCTAATTTACCCCCGCTTCCCGCCCACAGGACAAATTGATGCTCTCGCTTCCCCTGCGTATGGGTTGTCTGATCCCCCACCCCCACATGGGCCGACTTCACCCAAAATATCCCAGCACACAGACCAGCTAATTGCCAGGGGCAGAGTGGCAGCAATCCATCCCATCCCCAAACATTGTTGCAGCGTGGCAGCAGTCCTTCCCATTCAGCCTGTGGCCCCTCAAGCCCCACGCTTTTGTCGCTGCCCAGTGGATATTACCAGTGTTCCAGATTGGCAGTGCCAGGGTGCCTAGTGGGTAATGCCAGGGAATCAGGCTGGCACTACCAAAAGACACCCCCCCACCTCCAACCTCTGGTGGAGGGGACGGGTGGGGGGGCGGTGGGAATGCTACATCAATGGCTCTAGTCCTATTGGCAAGGCCATTATACCTGTCCCAGTTGAAGTGGACCATGTGTGCTCGTTGCTGGGCAAAACCTTCACTGGCAGGCCTGCAAAGAAAAGTGAGCTCAGATGATTCCGTCTCGGACTCGCTTCTAATATATAAATGTTATTTTAAATAGGATTTAAATATTGAGATTAACCTCGTGTCCTTTTCGGGCGTGAGGCTGATCTTGCCGGATATCCAATGCCAGTAAGATCACGAGAAGCGAGAAATTGGAGCAGACCTGATTTTCTCAGCTCACTTGCGATCTTACCGGTTTACCTCGCCCATCAGCAGGTCAAGAGGGTTGGATTGCAGCCTAGGGAGGCAATCTTAACATCACATCCCTCCAGCTGATGGGCGATTCTGAGAGCACTGAGCGGCAGTAGAATGCGAGTCTCAACCTGGTCTCTATATCAGAGAGACCAACGTAGACTGGATGGGCCTTGCTGAGCAGCTTCAGTCTGTGTATAGATTCCTGATCTTTCTGTTCTTTGCCATTTTAACGAACGATTCTGCTCCCATGTCCACGTTATTCTTGATCTGCTGCAGTGTCGTAAGAAGTCTCACAATACCGGGTTCAAGTCCAACAGGTTTATTTGGTAGTAAATGCCACTAGCTTTTGAGGTTTGCCCCTTCGTTAAGGGACAAACCCTGAATGCTAATGGCATTTACTACCAAATAAACCTGTTGGACTTGAACCTGGTGTTGTGAGACTTATTCCTATGTTTACCTCAGTCCAACACCAGCATCTCCACATCACTGCTGCAACGTTCCACTGAAGCTCAATGCAAACTGGAGGAACAGCATCTCCTCTTCCCACTAGGCACGTTACAGCCTTCTGGTCTCAACATTGAATTCAACAACTTCAGATAATTAGTTCTACCCACCTTGACCCCTTTATTTTCATTTTATTTAATTTTTAACTGTTCTCTACCTTTATTGTCTTTTTTTATTACACCCTCCCTCTTTCCCCCTATTTTAACACTCTTTTCTTTACCTTTTATCCCCCTTTGCTTCCCCTTTTCTGCTCCTTTTCTAAATTTTACTTCTCTTCCACCCATCTTCCCCTTCCCCTATATCTTCATCTATCACAGTTTACCCTCTGATTTCAGCTTCTCTGCCATCTGGCCACTCACACTTCCTTCTCACTGTGGACTGACATTAGCAGCCTTTCCCCTTGTTTTGTGGCTATAATGCATCTTTCATTCCCTTACCCTGCAGTATAAATATCTTCCACTTCCTCGGCTCTGAGCTTTGACAAAGGGTCATCTAGACTTGAAACACCAACTCTTTTATCTCTTTACAGATGCTGCCGGACCTGCTGAGATTTTCCAGCATTTTCTCATTTGGTTTCAGATTCCAGGATCCGCAATAATTTACTTTTATCTCTGTCAGACCTGTCAGGCCTCTGCTGCTTGCCATTGCACATGTGCAGCTACAGATGCACATGCACAATGTGCCCTCTGCTGCCATAGCAGGCTTGTTGGTGATTTAAACCCCACCCCCTCCCCCCTACAGGCAAGGAATGGTTTCTGCTGATTTTTCATGCAGTGAGAGTGTACAATAGCAGCTTTCGACTCGCTTAAAATACGGGTGAAAAACTCTCATTTCCCACCTGTCCTGGACTTGGAGGGGGCGGGATATCTTAACAAAAAAATTCTAAGTCTGTTGACCAGTCATAACCATGGTAAAGAGTCATGGTAAAGACCATCTGTCACCTTACAACATTTTAAGTTTAATTCTTCTATAAGGAACCCAGGCGAGATGAATGCAACATGTATGAGAAGGCCATGCGAATTGGGACAAGTGCTAAGTGACAATGCTGAGGGACAGATTAGTTTGCACCATAAATAATTAAAAAATACAAAGAAAGCTAATGGCGGAGATAAGATTTCCTTAGAGAAAGCTATGGAAATAGTTCAGGCCGTCGAGAGGGTGGGGAGAGGTGCCCTCAGGTTACAGTTCACGCACACAGGAGAGATGAATCTGCTATAGCACTAAACTTTGGCAAGTTGGGAGGGCAGATTTGAGTTCGCAGAAGAGACAGAGCCAAAATTCAATGACCAAGGCAGGGAACGAAAGAACAAGAAAATGGATCAACAGGAAAATGTAAACCCAAGTTCCTATTTTAGCTACAATCGGAGAGGCCACGTCTGAATTAAGTGCTGAGCCAAACAGAATACACTGGCTTTAACGGAAAAAAAATCTGGGACTGGATTTTCCGATCTTGGGGCGAGCAATGATACTGAACTGACTCAAAGAGTAAGAAGGTCTTCTTTGTCCTACCTTGTTTTATGATTTACTTCTAATATACAATTTAGTTACTTTCACATGCCAAATACTTCTAGAGTCTCGCAATTATTACAAAGCCAAACTGATTGGAAATGCAACTGACCTACCCTTAAAAGGGATACATTTGCCATTAAACTCTTTTGTCTGTTACATTCGATCTTAAAACAATTGGAAGACTACTCTGAAAATTCTATTCTGATCACTTATGCATATTATGTTGAATAATCTGCTTTGGTGATTTACAATCTTAATCTAGCTGAACTTTACAACCTGACATCTCTAAAGACAGGAAAAGCAGGGTAGACAGTATATAACCATCTGAACATAAGAAGTTAAGATAATATAAGTAGGCTGCTCAGCCCCTTGAGCCTGCTGTGCATTCAATACGATCAAAGGTGATTTAATCTCTCATCTCAGCCTTATGTCCACCTTCCTACATGCCCCCCCTGCCAACCTTCCTTTCTGCTTTTAATTAAAAACTTATCTATCTTCTCAACTTTTTTTTAGTGTAGCTGTGTTTACTGCACCCTGGGATAGAGAATACCACAGATCTATGATCCTTTGTGTGAAATAATTCCTCCTCATTTTGTTTTAAATCTACCATCCCTTGGCTTACAATAATGGCCTCTCATTCTAGAATGTCCAACAAGGAAAAGCATTAGTTCTACAACTTTCTTGTCAATCCCCTTAAAGATCTTATACACATCAGTTAGATCTCTCATTTTTCTAAATTGCTATGACTATAGGCCTAAACTGCTCAATCTCTATTCTTAAGAGAATTCCTTCATCCCTGGAATCGATCTAGTGAATCGTCTCTGAATTACCTTTTCATGCATTTAATTACTTCCTCAAGTAAGAAGATCAAAATTGTGTGCAATACTCCAGATACAGTCTCCCCAATGCCCTATACAGTTGCAACAGCACTTCACTACCTTTATACCCTGTTCCATTAACAATTAATGCCAAAATTCCACTTGTCTTCCGCATTACCCATTGCACCTGCATGCTAACTTATTACGATTCATGCATGAGGGTATCTAGACCTTTCTACACTGAAGCATTTTGAAGTTTCTTTCCAATTGGATAATAACTTGTCTTTTTATTCCTCCAATCAAAATGGATAACCTCATACTTATCCATTTAGAATTCCATCCATCGCAAATTTTGGTCCACTCACTTAACCTATCCATATTCATTTGTAAAATCCTTTTTTCCTCATTGCGACTTGCGTTTCCACCTGTTTCAGCGGCATTTGCAAATTTGGCTGTAGTCCATTCTACCTCTGCATTCGAGTCATTGACATGGAATGTAATTATTTGGGATCTGAGGACTGGAATCCTGTGACACATTATGGTTACAGCTTGCCAACCAGAAAAAATTCTATTTTATACCCACTGTCTTCTTTCTGTTAGTCAGCCAATCCGCTAGCCAAGCTAATATATTACCTCCAACCCTTACTTTGTGCAATAACCTTATCAAATGCCTTCTGAAAGTCCAGATGCACTACAACCACATGACCCTCAACTCTAGCAAATGAGTCAAATATGATTTATCCTTCATAAAACATGCTGTCTCCGATGGATTGCGTTTTGACTTTTCAAATAGCCCATTACTTTCTTAATAATGGATTCCAAACTTTTTCAACAATACATGTTAAACTAACTGGTGAAAAGTTTCCTACTTTCTGCCTTGCTCCCTTTTTGAACAGGGGCATTACATTAGCATTTTTCCAGTTCATTGGAACTTTTCCAGAATCTAGGGAAGTTTGATTTATTATAACCAATACCTCCACTAACTCTGCTGCCACCCACTTTAAGATCCTAGGATGTAAGCCATCAAGCCCTGGGGATTTGTCTTTAAATTTAATTCCAGTACTTTGCTTGGTACTTTTTCCCTGGTGATGGCAATTGTTTTAAGTTCCTCCTTTTCAACATTTTCTCACTGGCTGTTTCTATTGGAATGGTTCTAGTATCCTCCACTGTAAAATCTGAGGCAAAATATTGATTTAGTGTCTCTGCCGTTTCTGTCTTCCCCATTATTAACTCTTCAGCCTCGTCCTTTAAGGGACCAACATTGATTTGGGCTCTGTCTTTTTTATATATTTACAGAATCTTTTGCTATCCATTTTGCTCCTAAAAGTTCTAGAGAGGTAGAGGAAAAGATTGCAAAGTCGATCCTGGACAGGAGTGCAAGTAATAGGGTAATTGTTATGGGGGACTTTAACTTTACTAATATTGATTGGAATAGCTCTAGCTCGTTAGAGGGGTCAGTTTTTGTACAAAGTGTGCAGGAAGGTTTTTTGACTCAGTATGTAGATAGGCCAACTAGAGGTGAGGCTACATTGGATTTGGTGCTGGGCAATGAGCCAGACCAGGTGTTAGGCTTGGAAGTTAGTGAACATTTTGGTGATAGTGACCACAATTCGGTTATGTTCACCTTAGTGATGGATAGGGATAGGCATGAAGCTGGGGGCAGTAGTTATAGCTGGGGGAAGGGTAATTATGAGGCCATCAGGAGAGAATTAGGGTGCATAGGTTGGAGGAGTAAACTACAGGGACTGGGAACATCTGGAATGTGGAGCTTATTCAAGGAGCAGCTGCTGCGAGTCCTTGATAAGTATGTCCCTGTCAGGCAAGGAGGAAATGGTCGAGTAAGGGAACCTTGGTGTACTAAAAAAGTTAATTCGCTGGTTAAAAGGAAAAAGGAGGCTTATGTCAGGATGAGGCTTGAAGGCTCAGTTAGTGCAATGGATAGCTATAGATTAGCCAGGAGGGAGCTAAAGAGTGAATTGAGGAGAGCTAAGAGGGGACACGAGAAGACTTTGGCTGATAGGATTAAGGAGAATCCTAAAGCTTTCTTTAGATATGTTAAGAATAGAAGATTGGTTAGGGCAAGATTAGGGCCAGTCAGAGACAGCAGTGGGAAGTTGTGCGTGGAGCCTGAAGAGATTGGAGAGGCACTGAACAAATATTTCTCTTCGGTATTCACGCAGGGAGATGTAAATGTAGTTGTGGAGAACACTGGGATACAGGGTTGCAAACTGGAAAGTATTGAAGTAGATAAGGAGGATGTGCTAGATATTCTTGAGGGTTTGAAGTTAGATAAGTCCCCTGGGCCGGACGGGATTTACCCTAGGATTCTCTGGGAGGCAAGAGAGGAGATTGCAGAGCCTCTGGCTCTGATCTTCAGGTCCTCGTTGGTTACGGGTATGGTTCCGGAGGACTGGAGGATAGCGAATGTGGTCCCATTGTTTAAGAAGGGGAAGAGAGACCTTCCAGGGAATTATAGGCCAGTGAGTCTTACTTCTGTTGTGGGCAAAGTATTGGAGAGAATTATTAGGGATAGGATTTATAGTTATTTAGAGAGAAATGAATTGATTGGGGATAGTCAGCATGGTTTTGTGAAGGGTAGGTCGTGCCTTACTAACCTTATTGAGTTTTTTGAAAAAGTGACCAAAGAGGTGGATGGGGGTAAGGCGGTTGATGTGGTATATATGGACTTTAGTAAGGCGTTCGATAAGGTGTCCCTTCCCATGGAAGGCTTCTGCAGAAAATGCAGATGTATGGGATAGAGGATGATTTAGCTGATTACATTAGAAATTGGCTAGCGGATAGAAGACAGAGGGTGGTGGTTGATGGGAGATATTCATCGTGGAGTTCGGTTACAAGTGGTGTACCTCAGGGGTCTGTTTTGGAGCCCCTGCTGTTTGTAATTTTTATAAACGATCTGGATGAGGGTATTGAGGATGGATTAGTAAATTTGCAGATGACAATAAAGTCGGTGGAGTGGTAGATAGTGAAGAGGGGTGTTATAGTTTGCAGAGGGACTTGGACAAGTTGCAGAGCTGGGCCGAGAGGTGGCAAATGGAGTTTAATGTGGAAAAGTGTGAGGTAATGCACTTTGGCAGGAATAATAAATGTGTAGAGTATAGGGCTAATGGTAGGATTCTTAATAGTGTTGATGAACAGAGGGATCTTGGTGTATTTGTGCATAGATCCCTGAAAGTAGGCAGTCAAGTCGAAAAGGTTGTTAAGAAGGCATACGGAGTCTTAGCTTTTATTGGTAGGGGGATTGAATTTCGGAGCCGCAACGTCATGTTGCAACTGTACAAAACTCTAGTGCGGCCGCACTTGGAGTATTGTGTGCAGTTCTGGTCCCCACATTATAAGAAAGATGTGGAGGCATTGGAGAGGGTACAGAGGAGGTTTACCAGGATGTTGCCTGGTATGGAGGGCAGGTCTTATGAAGAGAGGCTGAGGGATTTGAGGTTGTTTTCGTTAGAAAGGAGGCGGCTAAGAGGGGACCTAATCGAAACATATAAGATGATTAGAGGTTTAGATAGGGTGGACAGTGATAGCCTTTTTCCTAGGATGGAGAAAGCTAGCACGAGGGGACACAGCTTTAAATTAAGGGGTGATAGTTATAGGACGGATATCAGAGGTAGGTTCTTTACCCAGAGGGTGGTTAGGGAGTGGAATGCCCTGCCTGCGGCAGTTGTAGATGCGCCAAGTTTGGTGGCGTTTAAGAGGTTAGTTGATAAGTTTATGGAAGAGAAGGGAATGGTTTAGTTTGGAGGGTCATTGCTTTTTTCATAATTGGTCGGCGCAATATCGAAGGCCGAAGGGCCTGTTCTGCGCTGTAATGTTCTATGTTCTATTATTATATTTTGTGCTAGATTTCTTTTGTAATTTACCTTTTCCCTTTTTATTACTTATTAAATAATTTTTTTGTTGGTCTTTAAATAGTTCCCAAACTTCCAGTGTGCCACTGATCTTTGCAATGTGGTATGCTGATATAGGGGGATGCTAATTTGGCTAATAAAAACACATAACCATATGTTTAGGAACCCTAACACAATACTGACAGAGTGAATGATCTTGGACTATGGGAAAGTTGACATAGGCTGTTGCTGTAGAAGGCAGTTCTATGTAACGAGTATTTCTCATTTAAATATGTATTCTGAATTTATAAAATGGATGCAGTTTGCTTTTAGTGACATTTTGTAAAGGTTCAGCCAACAGCATAACACAGCAGGGCTTGATGGAAGATAGAACATAGAGCATTACAGCGCAGTACAGGCCCTTCGGCCCTTGATGTTGCGCTGACCAATGTAACCAATTTTATGACCCTCATATATATATATGTGGTATATATGGACTTTAGTAAGGCGTTTGATAAGGTGGCCCATGGAAGACTTCTGCAGAAAATGCAGATGTATGGGATAGAGGGTGATTTAGCTAATTGGGTTAGGAATTGGCTAGCAGATAGAAGACAGAGGGTGGTGGTTGATGGGAGATATTCATCGTGGAGTTCGGTGACAAGTGGTGTACCTCAGGGGTCTGTTTTGGGGCCCCTGCTGTTTGTAATTTTTATAAATGATCTGGATGAGGGTATTGAAGGATGGATTAGTAAATTTGCAGATGACACTAAAGTCGGTGGAGTGGTAGATAGTGAAGAGGGGTGTTATAGTTTGCAGAGGGACTTGGACAAGTTGCAGAGCTGGGCCGAGAGGTGGCAAATGGAGTTTAATGTGGAAAAGTGTGAGGTAATGCACTATGGCAGAAATAATAAATGTGTAGAGTATAGGGCAAATGGTAGGATTCTTAGTAGTCTAGATGAACAGAGGGATCTTGGTGTGTATGTGCATAGATCCCTGAAAGTAGGCAGTCAGGTCGAGAAGGTTGTTAGGAAGGCATATGGAGTCTTGGCTTTTATTGGTAGAGGGATTGAATTTCGGAGCCGCAACGTCATGTTGCAACTGTACAAAACTCTAGTGCGGCCGCACTTGGAGTATTGTGTGCAGTTCTGGTCCCCACATTATAAGAAAGATGTGGAGGCATTGGAGAGGGTACAGAGGAGGTTTACCAGGATGTTGCCTGGTATGGAGGGCAGGTCTTATGAGGAGAGGCTGAGGGATTTGAGGTTGTTTTCGTTAGAAAGGAGGAGGCTAAGAGGGGACCTGATCGAAACATATAAGATGATTAGAGGTTTAGATAGGGTGGACAGTGATAGCCTTTTTCCTAGGATGGAAAAAGCTAGCACGAGGGGACACAGCTTTAAATTAAGGGGTGATAGTTATAGGACGGATATCAGAGGTAGGTTCTTTACCCAAAGGGTGGTTCGGGAGTGGAATGCCCTGCCTGCAGCAGTTGTAGATGCGCCAAGTTTGGTGGCGTTTAAGAGGTTAGTTGATAAGTATATGGAAGAGAAGGGAATGGTTTAGTTTGGAGGGGCATTGCTTTTTATATTGGTCGGCGCAACATCGAAGGCCGAAGGGCCTATTCTGTGCTGTAATGTTCTATGTTCTATCCTAAACTATTCCAATGCTATCCATATGCCTATCCATTGCCCATTTGAATGCCCTTAAACTTGACGAGTCTGCAACTGCTGCAGGCAGGGCATTCCACGCCCTTACTATCCTCTGAGTAAAGAACCCACCTCTAGCATCTGTCCTATAACTACCACCCCTTAATTTAAAGCTACATCCCCACGTGTTATCCATCTCCATCCAAGGAAAAAAGCTCTCACCATCCACCCTATCTAACCCTCTGATCATCTTATATATCTTAATTAAGTCACCTCTTAGCCTTCTTCTCTCTAATGAAAATAACTTCAAGTCCCTCAGCCTTTCCTCATAAGACCTACCCATCATACCAGGCAACATCCCAGTAAGCCTCCTCTACACCCTTTAGATGGGGTCTGCACTCCAGAGGACAATTGTTCTGCTGAAAGCAGGCAATGTTACCAACAGTAGTCAGGAACAGGATAGCTACTAATGTCAATTTGATGAATATAGTTATACAGCCCGAGCTGATAACACAGGGATTACTCAAGGTCGGGTCGGACGAGTGTCATGTGGGTTCATTTTAGGTGGGAATCATTTTCACTGTCCAGTGTTCTGTGTTGCGAGGCAACAGAAGGAGGGGACATCTGTAATTTATAACAAATGAAATCCCATGAGGTCAAGTTTGTATTGTTACTGGCTGCAGTTAATGACAGAATGATTATTAACTGATTTGTACTAATGTTTATTGGATAACGTCCACTGGATTTGATAAATGTTTAATTGCCTTCATGAGGACATTGTTTTTCAGAATGACATTAGGCTGCCGTATTCTATATCTTGAATGTTGGGCTACCAATATTATTCTCCCATTTGATCGTTTGGTTAAATAAAGTCAAGTCTTTAAATCAGTAACTATGTTTCATGAGTCTCTGTATTAGCTTAAGTTTAGCAATACATAGCCTCAAGGGGAAAACCCCCATATACATATGTCTTTGTGTTTTATTTTTATGTTATCTTTAATTTCCTTGCTTAGCCGCAGATGCATTGTTCCTCTCTTAAAGACAATCTTTCTTCTTCTCTGTAATATATTTTAGTTGGGAAGGATTGAATTATCTCCTTCAATAGCAGCTGCTGTTTATTAACTGTCCTACATTTTAGTCTTTGTGCCTCATACACTAGGGCTAAATCAGTCCTCGTCCTATGTAATTGCCTTTTTTTTTCTCTTTTAGGGGCACTTTCCTTGTTTAACACCAGAACACTAGTGTAGTTTATTGTTCTCAAACAGAATTTGAAATTCAAGCCTGTAATGATTACTCCTGCCAAGAGGATTCTTTACTAGAGGATCATTAATTCTATCTCATTACATTATCTCAATGCCTAGTCCAAAATAACCTACTTTCTGGTTGGTTCAACAACATTTCTTCCAAGAAACAATCTCTAATAAACTCTATGAACTCTCTCTTGAGGCTACCTTTACCAATTTGATTAATTCAGCTCACATCCTATTAAAATCACCTATATTACTCTCGTACCTTTCTTACAAGAATCCTGTATTTTGTTGTTTATACTATGTCCGTAGTGAATCAGATCTCAAACAATGATGAGACAGAGTACAGAAATAAGACAAAGAATCTGGTGAACTGGTGTGGTGACAGTTCTTTTGTTCATTTGTCCATCATCATCGGGCCAATTTGGGCACGGAATGTCCTGGATCATATTGGACAGACTTATGTAGATACTGTAGTTGTTGTGCTGGTGGCTCTGAACTTGTTCAGCTCGTACTTAAGTTATGTTTCAGCAATGCACCTTGCTTCGTAAGCTTGACATCCCCTATGGATGAGGCAGCATCAAGTGAGGTGATTTTGTGCCAGCATTTCCCAAGTGGTTATGTCTGTGTCAGATGACTTCGGGGAGGCCTTGAGTATGTCTTTGTAATGTTTCTTCTGCCCTCCATGCGTGCGTCTTCCAACAGAGAGTTGTCCAAAAAGGAGCTGCTTGAGTATATGCTCGTTTGGCATATGGATGATATAACCTGCCCACTGGGTCTATGCTCTCATCACCAGTGTGTGGACTGATGGTAGACTTGATCTAGAGAGAATTTCAGTGTCTGGTACTTTGTCTTGCCATCTAATGTGTAATGTTCTGCAAAAGATTCAGCTATCTTGAATACCTTCAATACACAGTCCATGAGTTTCTCGATAAGTACAGGACCAGAAGTTTTGTGGATCTGTGTGGGTATAGCATCTGTCCTAGGGCTTTGCCACTGGATAGTTGGCTGACAGCTTTCACGACTTTGGCTACTACCGGTGGGTCATCCATGACACTGTTGATAACGGCCTGGGGAATCCTGTCTATTGTCTCATCCTTAGTAGATGATGATCGGTTAAGAACAACTTCAAAGTATTCAGCCCATCTCTGCAGGATCTGAGCCTTCTCTCTAGTGAGAGTTGTATCATCTGTACTCAGGATGGGGGAACTCCCAAGAGATTGAGCTCTGTAGAGAGTGTTGAGGGCTTCATAGAACTGTTTCAAGTCATTTCTGTCAGCGTATCCCTATATTTCACTGCCTTGGTGCTCAGTCAGGCATCCTGCATTTTACGTACTTTATTCTGGACTGTCCTGTGAGCACTGGTAAAAGCATTTTTCTTGGCAGCTGATTATGGGTTGTTCCGACAGGCCCGATGAAGACGGTGCTTTTCAACAAGTAGAAGTGTTGGGAGTGTATAGGATGTCTGGGAGGGGTAGTACCTCTGGTAGGGGAACATGTCACATCCTTTCAGGGCGGTTTATTTACCCTTTGTTCCCCACCAGGCACTCAGCTCTCACTGTGGCTTCCTGTAGCTGTTTGCAGTGACAATAATCTCTCCCTCAATGTCAACAAAATGTAGGAGATTGTCATCGACTTCAGAATCATAAAGGAGAACATGTCCCTGTCTATATCAAAGGGGACAAAGTAGAAAGGGTCAAGAACTTCAAGTTTTTAGGTGTCCAGATCAACAGCAACCTGTCCTGGTCCCTCATGCCAACACTATAACAAAGAAAGCCCACCAACGCCTCTACTTTCTCAGAAGACTAAGGAAATTTGGCAGGTCAGCTATAACTTTCAACTTTTACAGATGCACCATAGAAACCTTTCTTTCTGTATCATAGCTTGATATGGCTCTTGCTCTACCCAAGGCCGCAAGAAACTACAGAATGCACCCAATCCATCACGCAAACCAGCCTCCCATCTATTGATTATGTCTACCCTTCCCACTGCCTCGGCAAAGCAGCCAGCATAATTAAGGACCCATGCACCCAGGACATTCTCTTTTCCACCTCCTTCCGTCAGGAAGAAGATACAAAAGTCTGAGGTCACATAACAACTGATTGAAGAACAGCTTCTTCCCTGCTACCATCAGACTTTTGAATGGACCTTCCTCGCATTAAGTTGATCTTTCTTTACACCCTAACAATGATTGTAACACTACATTCTGCACTCTTATTTCCTTCTCTATGAACGGTATGCTCTGTACAGCACGCAAGAAACATTACGTTTCATTGTATACTAATACATGTGACAATAATAAATCAAATGTCCATACTATTATGGGACCTAATTAATTACTCACACTATGGACCTTTTTCCCTTGCTGTTTCTTATTTCTTTCCTGACTGATTACGAGTATTGATCTCCAGTGCCAATATAATTTCTCACTATGGCATTGATCCCTCCCATTATTAACAAAACTACACCACCTCCTTTTTCTTTCTCTCTATCCTTCTGAAGCACTGAGAACCATGGATATGATATGGATACCAGGTTCCCCGACCTGGTCTTGCAAATGTCTGTCAGTAATCATCACCAAATCATAACCACTTTGTATTTGCCTGCTCTGTGAGGCCCATGGGAATCAGTGATTGAACTTTCTGTGGGGCTTGTTGAGTATGAGTTCCCCCTGGTAACAGGCAGTGTCCTGTCCAGCTGGAATTTTTATAAGGCATGTCCAGAACTGAGTCTGCTGAACTGTAGTCCCAGGTAGAGCCTACTGTGTGTACACCATGGTAGCGGCTTTACTTTGCATTCTGTAATAAACTATGTTCCTTTCTAGTTGAGCTTCCTGAATCATTACATGCTGTTAACTCAATCTTTTTCTCAATGATACACATATTCATATAGAAAGCCTTTTAAGTTTTCTATATTGTTAATTTTTACTCCAGTTGTAAGATTCCCTGGTGTAATATGACATTCACACACTCTTCCTTTTATTATCTGGTACCAATTGGCCTCATTGTTACCTGTCTTTCTATCTTCTCCTTGCACTCAGGTTTTAAAAATTTATATTGCTAAATTTCCACTCACCCCCACCCACCCACTTCCCTCAACCCCATTCAATTTGAAGTCCCTATTTACAGCCCCAATCGATTTTTCAGGACATTGGTCCCAACATCATTCAAGGGCAGCCTTTCTCCATGGAACAGCTCACTCTTTCCTCATTACTAATGCCAATATCCCATGAACTTGAACCCATTTTTCCCACACCAATATTTAAACCACACATTTATCTCTTTAATCTTATTGACCCTATGCCACTTAGCTCAGATTGTAATCAGGAGGTTATTACCTTTGTGGATCTGCTTTTTAATTTACCACCCACTCATACTCTCTTGGCAAGACCTCTTTCCACATCCTACCATGTCTGTAAACCTACATGGATCACAAAAACTGAATCTTTCCCCTCTCAATCCAAGTTCCAGATAGACAACACAGCCGTTGGGTCTTTCAATCCTTGCTACAGAGAACAGTGTCTATTCCCCAAACAATACTACTCCAGGCTAGAACTACATTCTTTTTCCCTTCAAATGAATGATTACCTGTATTATGGTGCTGTGGTCAGTTTGCTCATATTCCCTATAGTCCCTACCCATATCCACACAGAACAAGAATCTTGAACCGATTGGATAAGGACAGGGCTGAGGCATTTTTGTTTTACCTCTTTTGTGTGCTTGAAAACATTACCTCTATTTTTTTCCCACCTATCCTTCAATCTTAAAATAAGTCAAAAAAAGTGGATGAGAGAAATATCTACCAATCCCTTACCTGTTATGTCACATAGGTGCGTTCACTCCCAGCTCTCCAGCCTTAGTCTGTTCCTGCCGCCACTGATCTGTGGAAGTAGTTAGGAAAACAAGATACAGCAATACTTCCCTCTCTCACTGCTAAACTCCCACACTTAGCTCAGTTCCCAAGCTCCACCCTCTGCAGCTAGAACTCCATTGCGTATTATATCCTCTATGTCTTGCTATTATTTAAATAGATATTAATAGAATCATAGAAATTTAGAGCACAGAATGTGGCTAGTTGGAAAGAAAGTTGCACTGAGTCCCATTTCTTTTGTCCATAACTAAGTGTAATGAGGAATCCTGTTAGTCTCTGCCAGCTTCATGTTACATTGGATTCTGACAAATATTTCCATGATTTGTATTCGAGTAATTTGTTATCGTTTCTGTTTCAGAATGGGTGTTGATCCACAAGGCCTCCTTCATAGCATCCATCATGGCTCTGGTTAGCACAACAACATCCTTTGCTGCAAACAGTTTCATTATCTTTTATGCTTTAAATATATACAAAGGTAATAAATGCATTTTCTGTGCATTCTATTATTTCATAAATTTGTGTGCTTGAAAGCATCTTCAGACTATTTAACTTATTGATTTTTTTTTAGTTCAAAAGCGACACACGCAGCTCACTGCTGTTTTCTTGTTCTTCCAAATGCCTGCCTTTATGTTTCTATTAACTGCAACCGTGCTTTGTGTCTCTGATGTAGGTAAGTGATTTCCTTGTACTTAAATTTGTACATTGATAACGTTTCTACATCACTCATCAGATATAAACATGGGAGTCTGAAGTCTGCAAGAAACCACAGATTTCTGTAACTCACCTTCCTGCTTGCTCAACAGTAAAAAGGATATATTTCATTCCGAATTGTATATCCCGTTATTAGGTCCTAAGAACATCTTGAGGCACATTATGGACATGCAAACAAACCACAACAAAGACCAAATGTATAAACAACCAGATCATCTGTTTCAGTGTTGACTGAGGGAAAAACATTGACTGGGAAAGTTGTTTGCCTTTGAAATAGTATCAAGAGATCTTTTACTTGAGAGTCAGAAGGCGGGAGTTTCCAGCCCTGGCACTAGGCAATGGAGTGGGTGGCATTAAGAGCAGGATAGGACTATTTGAAGAGGCATTAATTTTTAATAGCTCCAAACTTTCCCATTGCACTTACCTATAATAGGCGTGCTGGTGTCAGAGGCAAAAAATCCCACCCAGAGTCTGAGCCTCCCAGAGCCCAACTGCAAGGACATAATTTCTGATAATGCAATATTCCTTCAATATTGCTTTAAGGCAGAAATTTACCTGGCCCAGGCGCGCACACCTGACCTGAAAACACTTGAAATAGCACATTATGGCATTGGGTACCTGTCCGAAAGTCATTGTGCATTCACAGTAACAGACCCATTTGCAATTGTGGAACTACTTGAAAGGATTAACTTACCAACGAACCACAATATTACATTGCCCATGTGATTTTTAAGTCATTACACGGGTAGGCAGCCAATCCATTTTTGCAGTTTCCTCACCTTAGAATAGGGTAAAAGAGGCTGGAGCAAAGGCAGAACTCTGGGAATCAATGAGGATTTGGTTTTTCAGTGCTTTCAGCATTATCTCTGCATTCTATGGGAGATTTGGCATAGCCTGGATCTTTAAGGACATTTCTATCCTCTTACATTGGGGATTTGGGTCCCTCTGTTAACCTCCATGTGCAGGTCAGCGCCATTTGCATCTCTGTCATTTGATACAGTGCACCCAGCAGAGAGCACCCTTGCTCTGGGGTGAAAAAGGAAGAAAGAAAGAGTTCAGATGGTCATAGGTATCATTTTACAATGGAGGCATAGGCACAAGGTGCTCAGGATCAGCAGGGAGGGTAAGGTGAATGTCCCTGCTGTAATGATACTATGCTATTAATATTTTTTCTGTTAAGGTGGGCTGCTTGAAAATTCAATGTTTTGTTACAAACTGTTGGTTTGTTTGGAAGGAATATAGCAGATGCTGGAAAGCAGGATTATTATTCATTGCGGCCACATTTAGCATAAGGCTCAGTGGGGTTTTTTTGACTAAAATAATGTGAGTTAAGTGTACAGGGACAGATTCATGTAATATTAGGTTAATGGGAGGAGCTAGTCTTATAACAAGAAAAACATCTCAGAATAATAATAATAATAATAACAATAACATCTCAAACATCTCTTGGTTTCATGAAGGGTAGGTCATGCCTTACTAACCTCTGAGTTTTTTGAGAAAGTGACCAGAGAGGTGGATGGGGGTAAGGCGGTTGATGTAGTATATATGGACTTTAGTAAGGCGTTTGATAAGGTGGCCCATGGAAGACTTCTACAGAAAATGCAGATGTGTGGAATAGAGGGTGATTTAGCTAATTGGATTAGGAATTGGCTGGCAGATAGAAGACAGAGGGTGGTGGTTGATGGGAGATATTCATCGTGGAGTTCGGTGACAAGTGGTGTGCCTCAGGGGTCTGTTTTGGGGCCCCTGCTGTTTGTAATTTTTATAAATGATCTGGATGAGGGTATTGAGGGATGGATCAGTAAATTTGCAGATGACACTAAAGTTGGTGGAGTGGTAGATAGTGAAGAGGGGTGTTTTAGTTTACAGAGTGACTTGGACAAGTTGCAGAGCTGGGCCGAGAGGTGGCAATGGAGTTTAATGTGGAAAAGTGTGAGGTAATGCACTTTGGCAGGAACAATAAATGTGTAGAGTATAGGGCTAATGGTAGGGCTCTTAATAGTGTTGAGGAACAGAAGGATCTTGGTGTATGTGTCAATAGATCCCTGAAAGTAGGCAGTCAAGTGGATAAAGTTGTTAAGAAGGCATATGGAGTCTTAGCTTTTATTGGTAGGGGGATTGAATTTAGGAGCCGCAGCATCATGTTGCAACTGTACAAAACTCTAGTGCGGCCGCACTTGGAGTATTGTGTGCAGTTCTGGTCCCCACATTATAAGAAAGATGTGGAGGCATTGGAGAGGGTACAGAGGAGGTTTACCAGGATGTTGCCTGGTATGGAGGGCAGGTCCTATGAAGAGAGGTTGAAGGATTTGAGGTTGTTTTCGTTAGAAAGGAGGCGGCTAAGAGGGGATCTTATTGAAGCATATAAGATGATTAGAGGTTTAGATAGGGTGGACAGTGATAGCCTTTTTCCTAGGATGGAGAAAGCTAGCACGAGGGGACACAGCTTTAAATTAAGGGGTATGAGTTATAGGACGGATATCAGAGGTAGGTTCTTTACTCAAAGAGTGATTAGGGAGTGGAATGCCCTGCCTGCAGCTGTTGTAGATGCGCCAAGTTTGGTGGCGTTTAAGAGGTTAATTGATAAGTATATGGAAGAGAAGGGAATGGTTTAGTTTGGAGGGGCATTGCTTTTTATTTTGGTCGGCACAACATCGAAGGCCGAAGGGCCTGTTCTGTGCTGTAATGTTCTATGTTCTATGTTCTATAATGGGGTGCCAATTTAAGACTAAGATGAGGAGGAATTTCTTCTCTCAAAGTTATGAGTCTGTGGAACTCCTTGTCACAGAGAGCTGTGGGGGCAGAGTCATTCTGTATATTTAAGGCTGAGAAAGATAGATTTTTGATCCGTCAGGGAATCGAGGGTTATGAGGAAAGGGCAGGAAAGTTGCCATGAGGAATGTTGGATCAGCCTTCCTTGAGAGATTGAATGGCAGAGCAGGCTGAAGGAGCCAGACAGTCTACTTCTGTTCCTTTTTCTCATAGCCTTACACTCTCCATTCTGAACACCTCAGACCTAATGATTTCAAGAGTCCACTAATGCATTACTGCATCGTAGCTCCTGGACATTGCGACCTCGGGCAAACACATTTGTGGTAAATGTTTGTAGCTTGAGTAATTGAGCTGGAGGCTGAGCTGCAGACATTGTGACACATCAGGGAGGGAGTTAGGTGGATGTTTTGTTCCAGGAGGTGGTCACATATCCTTTTCGATAGGGTCTTCTGATTTGGAAAGTGGTCAGGGACAGGGGGATGTGACTACTTGAGTGCAGGAGAATCAGCCTTTGCAGTTATCTAAGATTTGAGATTCTCTTAACATGTTTGGTTGAGAGTGGAGAGCTGTTTTTTGAAGTTTGAGAATGTCCCCAAATAGGCACACCGTTCCCGAAGATACTGCAATTACGGGCCAATACGTAGAGTGGACAGAGCATGTCCAGGATAAGTCAGCTGACTGGCGAAGGCACCACAGAACAGGAAGCCATTCAAATGGAAGAAGCACATAGAAATGTAGTGGTAGTAGAGAATAGTATAATGAGGAGGATTGACACTGTTCTCAACAACAAATAATCAAAGTCCAGATGGTTCTGCTGCCTATCCAATGTCAGCAGGAGAGAAATTTGCAGTGGGAGGGTGAAGGATCCCACTGTCATGGTCCATGTAAGTACCAATGACATAGGTAGAAGCAGGAAGTAGTTCCTTTACACACTGTGCAGAACCTAAGTATTATATATAAGAAACAAAGCTTCCAGGGTTAGAATATCTGGATTATTACCTGAGTTGCATTCAAATTGGCATAAGACTCCTAAAATTAGAAAGACGCATACATGGCTCACAAACTAGTGTGGGTGAAGTGGGTTTCAGCTCATGGGGCACTGACATTAGTACTAGGAAAACTGGGGGCTACATCTCTGGAGCAGTTACATCTAAACTTTGCTGGGACCAGTGTATCTGTAAACCACATAACAAGGGAAGTGGAAAGGGTTTTAAGCTAAATAGGAGGAGGATGGGGTGAGGGGATGTGTAGGCTTTCGAAGCTAAAGGATATGACAGCTATTTAGGTTGATTCCCAGAGTGTGATAAGAAGGGGCAGAGTGTACAAGCATTTTAAAAAAACAGCAAATAGTATCAAAAGAAGGAAAAATGGTAACAAGGAAAAATTAAAGGCTCTTTATTTAAATTCACACAGTATTTGGCATAAATTAAATGAATTAACTGCACAAGTTGATTTTAAAACCAAATAACAGATGACCAAAAAATAATAGAGGGGGAAGATAAACTATGAGGTAAACCAGTAAGCAATATAAAATGGACAAAAAAAAACATTTTTTTAAATATACAAAAAAGGAGGAAAGAGCAAGAGACTGGGGAAGTAATAATGGGGATCCAGGATGTGACAGAGGAGTTAAATAAATACCTTGCATCAGTCTCCACTGTAGAAGTCACTAATAGCATTCCAAAAGTACTTTTGTTAAATTCAAGTTTATTGGTTATAGCTTCATTTGGTCTAACAGAATAGGAAATTTATTTAAGATATTTTGACTAACCAGTATATCTCCATCTGTTTCTATAATTGTTTAGAGATTTTCAATGCCCATTGTCAGTATGAAATTTTGGAGTGGGGCGGGGTTACAGTTAGTGAGTTATTCACATTTATAGAGTGTTTCTTCAATGTAACTAGGATATTTCTGTGCAAGAGGTTCCAGCTTATGAATCATTAAAACATGGATGGTCATGTGAGGAGGCATATGAGCTTAGAACAAAATCACTGAAATGTGAAATAGCCGTAGAGATTTACAGCATAGAAACAGATCTTTTGGCCCAACTTGTGCTTGTCACCACTTTTTTTTTTAATGATTAAGCTAGTCACAATTACCAGTGTTTGGCCTATATCCCTCTATATCCATCTTACTTATGTAACTGTGCAAACACTTTTTAAAAGACAAAATTGTACCCACCTCTACTACTACCTCTGACAGCTTGTTCCAGACACTTACTGCCATTTGTGTGAAAGAATTGCCCCTCTGGACACTTTTGTACCTCTCCCCTTTCACCTAGTTTTAGACTCCCCAACCTTCGGGAAAAGATATTGACTCTCTAGCTGAACTATGCCCCTCACTACTTTGTGGACTTCTGTAATGTTATTCCTAAGCCTCCAGAGGGAAAAGAGGGAAAAGTCCCAATCTATCCATCCTCTCATAGAACAAAGAACAAAACAGCACGGGAAACAGGCCCTTCGGCCCAACGAGCCCGCGCCACCACCTCGATGTTCCCATCTCTACCCGTGATCCCTGTCTATGTTTATAGATCTATGGATTGAAACCAAATTTGAGACAATTTAGGGAGAATTTGTTCTGCCAATTAGCCTAAGAGCACATCTTTGGAATGTGGGACGAAACCGATGCATCCGGAGAAAAACCACGCAAGCACGGGGAGAATGCGCAAACTCCCCTAGACACAGGCCCAAATCCATGTATCTGCACAGCACAGCGATAGTCACTGAGCTGTCGTGTTGCCCATCAAATGGTCCTGGTTAAGCGTACACTAACGACATGAAGCACTAGGATACTCTCGAAAAATCCAAGAGTAGCCCTTTCATGACCCATCGCGTGTATGCCCCTCGTTAGACAACAAGGTGGACCAAAGCACCTGTAGGATAAAAACAAGTAAATCAATATCACTGTCTATTTACACAGTTCCCAGGGACTCCCAAGGCTCATGATCCCTATTTTAAATCAGTTTTCTATACCCCTCCATTCCCATTCTGTTCATGTGCTCATCTAAGTATTTCTTAAATAACTCCAGAGTACCTGCCTCCACCACTTTACTTGGCAGCGCGTTCCATACCTCCACCACACTCTGTGTGAAAAAACTCCCTCTAGCATCCAAATTATACCTTACCCCCCCTCACCCTAAGCCCATGACCCCTCGTGCTATTTGAGTCCATCCGAGGAAAAAGCTTAACCCTGTTTACTCTATCTATACCCCTCATAATCTTGTACACCTCAATTAGATCTCCTCTAAGTCTACATCTTTCTAAGGAAAACAATCCCAATTTGCCTAACTTCTCCTCATAACTTAGACTTTCCATACCAGGCAGCATCAAAGAACAAAGAACTAAACAACACGGGAAACAGGCCCTTCGGCCCAACGAGCCCGTGCCGCCATCCCGATGTTCCCACCTCTACCTGTGATCCCTGTCTATGTTTACAGATCTATGGATTAAAAACCAAATTTGAGACAATTTAGGAAGAATTTGTTTTGCCAGTTAGCCTAAGAGCATATTTTTGGGATGTGGAAGGAAACCGGAGCACGTGGAGAAAACCCATGCAAGCACGGGGAGAATGCGCAAACTCCCACAGACACAGGCCCAAATCCATGTATCTGCACAGCACAGCGATAGTCACTGAGCTGTCGTGTTGCCTATCAAATGGTCCAGGTCAAGCGTACACTAACGATGTGAAGCCCTAGGATACTCTCAAAAAAAATCCAAAAGCAGTCCTCTCACGACCCATCGCATGTATGCCCCTTGTTAGACAACAAGGTGGACCAAACCACCTGTAGGATAAAAACAAGTACATCAATATCATCATCTATTTACACACTTCCAGGGACTCCCAAGGCTCATGATCCCCATTTTAAATCAGTTTTCTATATCCCTCCATTCCCATTCTGTTCATGTGCCCATCTAAGTATTTCTTAAATAACTCCAGAGTGCCTGCCTCCACCGCTTTACTTGGCAGCACATTCCATATCCCACCACCCTCTGTGTGAAAAACTCCCTTTAGCATCCAAATTATACCTTACCCCCTCACCCTAAGCCCGTGACCCCTCGTGCTATTCGAGTTCATCCTAGGAAAAAGCTTAACCCTGTTTACTCTATCAATACCCCTCATAATCTTGTACACCTCTATTAGATCTCCTCTAAGTCTACATCTTTCTAACGAAAACAGTCCCAATTTGCCTAACCTCTCCTCGCAACTTAGATCTTCCATACCAGGCAGCATCCTGGTAAACCTCCTCTGCACTCTCTCCAGAGTCTCCACGTCCTTCTGGTAGTAAGGCGACCAGAACTGGACGCAGTATTCCAAATGAGGTCTAACCAACGTTTTATACAACTGCAACATTAAATGCCAGCTCTTGTACTCTTTACCCCTTCCTATAAAGGCCAGCATACCATATGCTTTCTTCACAACCTTCTCCACCTGCTCTGCCACCTTCACAGACTTGTGCACCTGCACCCCCAGGTCCCTCTGCGTTTCTATACTCTTAATAGGTCTACCCTTTATCATATACTACACCCCCCACATTCTTTCTCCCGAAATGCATCACCTCGCATTTATCAGGATTGAATTCCATCTGCCTTCTATCTGCCCAAGCTATCGGCCTATCTATATCCTGCTGCATCGCTTGACAATGCTCCTCACTATCCGCAAGTCCAGCCATCTTTGTATCATCTGCAAACTTGCTGATCATTCCACCTACTCCCTCTTCCAAGTCATTTATATATATTACAAATAGAAGAGGTCCCAGTACCGAGCCCTGCGGCACACCACTAGTGACCAGCCTCCAGCTAGAAAAACACCCTTCCACTATTACTCTCTGTCTTCTATTACTAAGTTAGTTACTTATCCATCTAGCTATCTGTCCTTGTATCCCATGCGCCTTGACCTTTTCAGCTAACCTCCCATGAGGGACTTTGTCAAACGCCTTACTAAAATCCATATAGACAACATCAATGGCTCGTCCTTCGTTGACCGTTTTTGTCACCTCCTCAAAAAAACTACCAAATTCATAAGGCACGACCTCCCTTCAACAAAGCCATGCTGTGTATCCCTAATCAGATCGCAACGCTCTAAGTGCCTATACATCCTATTTCTAAGAATCCCCTCCAACAGCTTCCTTATCAGATGTCAAACTCACTGGCCTATAATTTCCAGGGTTATCCCTACTACCCTTTTTAAACAATGGTACAACATTTGCTATTCTCCAGTCCTCTGGGACCTCATCTGTGTCCAAAGAAGAGACAAAGGTTTGCGTCAGAGGCCCAGCAATTTCACTCGCACCTCCCTAAGCAACCTGGGATAAATGCCATTTAGCCCCGGAGATTTATTAGTTTTAATGCTACCTAGAAGCTCTAACATTTCCTCCCTCGGTATGGATATTTCCCTCAACTGGCCCACAGCTCCCTCAGAGACAGGAGTGGTCAACAAGCCCCTCTCCTTCGTGAATACTGACGCAAAGTATTCATTCAGGATCTCCCCCATTCCCTCGAGCTCTAAGCACAGTTCCCCTCCTCTGTCCCTAAGAGATTCGATTTTTCCTCCAACCACCCTTTTATTCCTAACATAGGAGTAAAAGCCGTTGGATTTTCCTTAATCCTATCTGCCAAAACCATTTCATGCGCCTTTTTGTCCTTCTAACTCCCCGTTTGAGCTCCCTCCTAACTCTCTGTATATTCCTCCAACGCTGTCTCTGTTCCCAGCTGCTTTGACCTATCATACACCTCTCCTTTCTTCCTAACCAAGTCCTCAATATCCCTAGTAATCCACGGCTCTCTATTCCTACCTTTCCCATCTTTCCTCTTAGCCAGCACATATCTTTCTTGCAACATTTTCAGTATTCCCTTGAAAGACTCCCACATGCCTAGCGTGGACTTACCCTCAAACAAAACATCACGGAAAACAAGCCCTTTGGCCCAACGAACCCATGCCACCACCCTGATGTTCCCACCTCTACCCACGATCCCTGTCCATGTTTATAGATCTATGGATTAAAAACCAAATTTGAGACAATTTAGGGAGAATTTGTTTTGCCAATTAGCCTAAGAGCACATCTTTGGGATGTGGGAAGAAACCGGAGCACCCGGAGAAAACCCATGCAAGCACGGGGAGAATGCACAAACTCCCACAGACACAGCCCAAATCCATGTATCTGCACAGCACAGCGATAGTCACTGAGCTGTTGTGTTGCCCATCAAATGGTCCAGGTCAAGCGTACACTAACGACGTGAAGCACTAGGATACTCGAAAAAAAAATCCAAGAGCAGCGCTGTCACGACCCATCGTGTGTATGCCCCTTGTTAGACAACAAGGTGGACCAAACCACCTGTAGGATAAAAACAAGTACATCAATATCATCATCTATTTACACACTTCCCAGGAACTCCCAAGGCTCATGATCCCCATTTTAAATCAGTTTTCTATACCCCTCCATTCCCATTCTGTTCATGTGCCCATCTAAGTATTTCTTAAATAACTCCAGAATACCTGCCTCCACCACCCTACTCGGCAGTGCATTCCATAGCCCCACCACCCTCCGTGTGAAAAAACTCCCTCTAGCATCCAAATTATACCTTACCCCCCTCACCCCAAGCCCGTGACCTCTCGTGCTATTCGAGTCCATTCTAGGAAAAAGCTTAACCCTGTTTACTCTATCCATACCCCTCATAATCCTGTACACCTCAATTAGATCTCCTCTAAGTCTACGTCTTTCTAAGGAAAACAGTCCCAATTTGCCTAACCTCTCCTTATAACTCAGACTTTCCATACCAAACAGCATCCGGGCAAACCTCCTCTGCACCCTCTCCAGAGTCTCCACACCCCTCTGGTAGTAAGGCGACCAGAACTGGACGCAGTATTCCAAATGAGGTCCAACCAACGTTTTATACAACTGCGACATTAAAGGCCAGCTCTTGTACTCTATTCCCCTTCCTATAAAGGCTAGCATACTATATGCTTTCTTCACAACCTTCTCCACCTGCTCTGCCACCCTCAGATACATCTCAGAATACAGAGAGGCAAGAGAGGTCCCAGAATGATTAGAGAATAGCCTGTGTTGTTTCTTTGTTTAAGAAGGGCAGCAAGATAATCCAAGTAATTACAAGCCGGTGAGCCTTATATCAGTGGTAGAGAAACTATCGGAGTGGATTCACTCCCACTTGGAAGTAACTAGACGTATTAGCGAGAGACAACATGGTTTTGCGAAGAGGAGGTCATGCCTCACGAACTTGATTGAGTTTTTCAACAAAGATGATTGATGAGGACAGGATAATAGATGTTGTCCACATGGAGTTCAGTTAGGCCTTTGATAAGTCCCTCATGGCTGACAATATAGAAGATGAAGTCACATGGGATAAGAGGTGAGCTGGTAAAGTGGATACAAAACTGGCTCAGTCATAGAAGACAATGGAATGGCGTGTTTCTGAATGGAGGACTATGATGAGTGGCATTCCTCAGGGATCAGTGCTGGGGCTTTTGCTAATCATATATATAAAAGATTCAGAAGAAAATGTAACTGATCTGATTAATAAGTTTGCAGATGACACAAAGATTGGTGGAATTGCGGATTGCGATGAAAACCAGAGGATACAGCGGGATATAAATTGATTTGAGGCTTGGGCAGAGATGGCAGATAAAGTTTAATCCAGATAAATGTGAGGTAATGCATTTGGAAGGTTAAATAAAGACAAAAAGTATACAGTAAATGGCAGAATCCTTAAGAGCATTGATAGGTAGAGGGATCTGGGTATACAGTTATTCAGGTCAGAATTGTGGTCACTGTTAGCCGCATGTTCCCCTACTACAACATTAACCACCTGCCCTGGCTCATTACTCAGAACTAAATCCAATATATCCCCCTCTGTAGTCGGGCTAGCCACATACTACTCCAACGATCCTTCCAGTACACATTTTACAAATTCCTCCCCATCTGAAACAGCAGTTCTAGGTATCTTCCAATCCATCTCAGGGAGATTAAAATCTCCCACTATAACGATTCTGTTCTTTCTGCACCTATCCAAAATGTCTTTACATATGCCTTCTTCAACTACCTGCGGGCTGTTGGGTGGCTATAACACACCCCTAGCATAGTAATTGCCCCCTTCCTATTCCTAAACTCCACCCACAGCGACTCCACTCCTAACTCCTCTGTATTGACCTCCCTCTGCACCGCTATGATGCTCTCCCTAACTAACAACACCACTCCTCCACCTGGACCCTCCTCTGTCACACCTGAAACACTTATACCCAGGAATGTTCAGCTGCCACTGCTCCCCTTTAACCACGTCTCCGTCACTGCAACCACATCTAAGTTCCTTGCAAACATTAAGGCTCTAAGTTCATCCGTTCTTCCTATTACACTCCTTGCATTGAAACAGACACACTCCGGACCTCCAAGCCCACTCGGAACCTCCTTCTCCCTGGTGTATTTCTTCTCGTCCAAGCTTACTCTATCTCCCATCCCGCTCTCTACCAAGCTATCGGTCTCCGCCCCTCCCCCCCTCATATTAGTTTATACTCCTTATACTCCAAACCATCAAGTCCAGGTAGAACCCCAGTAAATCTTTTCTGCACTCCTTCTAGCTTAATAATATCCTTTCTCTGATAGGGTGACCAGAACTATTACACAGTATTCCATGTGTGGCCTTATGAATTCTTGTACAACTTCAACAAGATGTCCCAATTCCTGTATTCAGTGTCCTGAACAATGAAATCAAGCATGCCTTGTCCATCCATGACTCCACTTTCAATGAGCTATGAACATGTACCTCTAGGTCTCTGTTCTATAACTCTCCCCAATTAACTGAATAAGTCCTGCCCTCGTTCGATCTACCAAAATTTATCACCTTGGATTTATCTAAATTAAACTCCTTCTGCCATTCGTCAGCCTACTAGCCCAATTGATCAAGATTCCTTTGCAATCCAAGATAACTTCTTCACTGTCCACTATGCCACCAATCTTCGTGTCATCTGCAAACTTACTAATCATGTCTTCTAAATTCTCATCCAAATTATTAATATAAATGACAAATAACAGTGGACCCAACACCAATCCCTGAGTCACAGGCCATTAGTTTAGAACTATTAGGCAGAAATTTTCCAGCTCACCCATAGCAGATTTTGGTGGCAGCGGACGTGGAGAATCTAGCGTGAGTCAAACAGTGGGAAACCTGCCAGCGTGAAATCGTGTTGCAGTTCTCCCAGTGGCAGGTTGATGGTGGGTCAGTCATCTGACTGGTTTTTGGTGTGAATGCTAGTTGAATCTCATGAATGATTATTAAAACAACTGCCGCCAACATCCCATCAGGTTTTCCAATCTTGTGTCATGCCGGTTTTTATGCACAGCACCGTTCTCTTGGATCCATGGACCCTCCTGTGTCATTGTTTCAGATCAGTACTGTGCCTGACGGTGGGGAATGCAGGGGTCTTTCACCTGTTGTCACATATCAGTATCCATATGGATAGGTTGACAAGGCTGGATTCATGCAGCCATCATCTCCAAAGTGTGAAGTTCAACTGGATTTGGAGTGAGGCAGAGGCCTTGAAAAGACTTGGGGAGGCAATGTGAATGGGCTTTGCAAGTAGGAAGTAGGAAGAGCGAAGATTCATGATGGCAGTAGAGGGACAAAAAGGTGGATGACAATAATGAACAATGGAAGACAGAGAGAAGACTAAGAGGAGGGAAGATGAACTCACAGAGGATTCTAAGGGATAGCACATATATTGAAGAACAAAGAAAGTTACAGCATAGAAATGGGCTCTTTAGCCCTCCATGCTTGCCTTGTACATCATCATTAAACCTTGCCTCTCACACCTTAAACTTATGCCTAGTAATTGACTTTTCCACTCTGGGAAAAAGCTTCTTAGTATCTACTCTGTCCATGTCCCTCATAATCTTGTGGACTTCTAGTAGCTCGCCCCTCAACTTCCGTCATTTCATTGAGAACAAACCAAATTTCTCCAACGTCCTGGTAAATTTTTTCTGTACCCTCTCCAAAGCCTTTATATTGTTCTGGTAGCGTAGTGACAAAAATTGAACATTATATTTCAAGTGGGAGGGATAAGGTGGTGGGTACCAGTCCAAAAGGGGCAAGGGCAAGAGTGGTTGAATTGAGGAACAGACTTCTTGGAGTTGATGGCCTTTTCCCTCTGGGTTGCTGACATTCTGTGTGGAAGATGTGTGTGAAGGCAGATGAGCTGCAGAGAGTAATACAGCTGAACTAGTATTTAAATATAATGCCAGGACAACCTTTGACCCTGCCAACTAACAACAGGTAGACAGATCAGGTGCCAAATGACTTGAAGGAAAACAGATATGTGTAATTAATGAGGTACTGATGCAAGATTATGCCATTCTGGACATCAGGAAAGGCATCACCGAAGTCTCTGGCCACCCCACGTGGTCTCCAAATCAGAGATTTCTGCCCATTGTGTGCGTATTCCTGTTCTTGCTCATTGGACCTTTGGAAGTCCGCATCCTGACAAATTTGTCAACATTCATTTCAAACAGAAGTAATGAGGAGAAAGAAATTTGAGATTGGCAGAACAAAACCAGAGATCACTGGAAAGTGCTAATTGCACGCAATTATTTTTTTGTAAAGACTGCAGATGTTAGACTCAATTCCAATAGATTACCTGGTGCCAAGTAATTAGAAGTTTCATTTTAGAAATGTAAATTTGGAGATTTATTAAATTAACAGAAACATATCTTGATTTTACCGAAAACATAGATATACAAATATACAAGTATTTTGTATATGAACTATCTATCTAAAAGGAGAAACCCTAAAGTAAATCAACATAATAACGTTACCTTCTGTATATATGTGACGTATCTTCTAATAAAGGAGTTAGTGAGAATGTAATAGGTATTTTTATTCTAGTCAAAAATCAAATTAAGTCCAATCATAGTCCCCACATGAGGGACAAACAAGATTCAAGCTGACAGGATGAGGCATTGCACTTCCTCCTGGGTTTCATGTGACACTTCATCTTAGCCAAAAGGCCGAGTCGGCTTTAAAAAAATTGCATCAGGTGTAAAGCCTCAGTTTAACTTCACGGGTTACTTCTGGTCCTTTTATCACAGGGGTCAGCACACCCCAAACACAGTGGGCTACCCTCTTTCCCTGCCTGATCATGGTTTCACCACTGCCAGGTAATTTCTAGAAGATCCATTGAAATGAAAACTTATTTTGACCCCTGCTTTGACTTGAGTGATGTGAGTGTGTCTTTAGCAGATAGGCTGCCCTTGGCTACAAATGAGACCCAGGGATGATGTTCGTCACTTGTTCTTTCCACCGATCATTTTCTCTCTTTCAAATTCCCATTCCCATTGTTGGACACACTTCTCATGTTGGTGCATCCCAAAACGAATTAGTTGAAATCTGGGTTGATGACTGATACTTGTAGTTCACCAGTAATAAATTTAATGAAGCTGGTGTACAGATTTCCCGTATTTTGACACTAGCCTCTTTAGATGTGTGCAGCATGCACCTGGATTATATCCTGATCTGTGGTATTTCAATTTCTCGGGCATGTTTTTCTTTCAAATGACTTTGATTTTGATAATGATTTCTGTATAAATTGTTAATGTTAAAAAGGAAATCCAAACACCCAGTTATTACCTGAAAGGAGTTGTAGCACAGGATTTCACGTTTTTAATAAATATAGTCTGTGTTATATGTAAAGAAAAAGTAAACCGAATAAGTATTATCAACTGCACTATAATTTTGTCAAGACAGAGTACAAATCCAATTTCCCTTTTGCTTCCTAATAAAGAGTTTAATAATAAATTGCAAAATCTTGAAAGTTCATTGACTTTTCTTCTTCGGATTCAAGTATCCCACTGCTATCTGGAATTTGCATTGATTTCTCCACAGTGTTTTAGCTATTTCTCAAGTTGCAAGATTTCATGGGGATTCTTCATCAGCATTTGGATGTGTAGGCCTCCAACCTTTCTTCAAAAATTCATGGCAGTGGACTTCTCAGCTCAAGCTTGAATCTTACTGTGTTTATATTTGGTAACTTAAAAATGAGAAATATTTCTGGTTCCCAAAGATTTCTATGCCTCATGTCCTAGCTTTGGACAGAAACCAAATGCTTTCCCACAGCTGCTTCTTCACTCTTGACAGATTTCTCTCGCTGCCTTTAAACTCCAACCAAGCAGACAATTGATTTCTGTGAGCAAATGCATACAAATAAATGAAACAGAAGAACTTTTCTAAACCCCAACAGCCTAACCCCATTGTAGTGTATCATATTCAGCATATTTTTAATTTTTTACTTTCAAAACAATGTTTGATTCTCTGACCCACCCCAGACTTACTGGTTCTACAGGAAACCCTCTTTTTTAAATAAAAGTCTCGTTGATCTGGCTCTGCATGAGTAATTTGAATCCTTATTGAAATAACTGAAGACCTCCTGTTCCTACTAGAAGCTCAAAGATGGATCATCCATTATTTTAATTTTCTCACATCTAACCCCTGACCTTAAAACCAATTTACTCTTTGAACTGTAGTTATCCCAGTCCTGATTGAATTGCACATACTTCAAGGTTGTCTGCTAATTCTTTAATCAAATGATTCAATTTATTTCACATTTAAATTGAATTCCTAAACTAAAGTTACTTTCTAAAACATTCATCAAAGGGCTTCACCATAAGTCAAACAAAGAAGCCTCTTGCTGATTGCCATGTACCGTATTCCCTCAGCTGATGAACCAGTACTCCTCCTTGTTGAACACTACTTGGAAGAAGCACTGAGGATGGCAAGGGTGAAGAATGTACTCTGGGTGAGGCCTTCAATGTCTATCAGCAAGAGTGGCTTGGTAGTATTACCACAGACTGAGCTGGAAGGGTCCCAAAGGACATAGTTGCTAGAGTGGGACAGTGGCAGGTGGTGAGGGAACCAACAAGAAGACTTGACCTCATCCTCACCACCTGCCTGCCACAGATGGGTATATCCATGACAGTAACGGTAGGAGTGATCACTACACACATTTCTTGTGGAGACAATGTCCCATTTTCATATTGCCTCACCCACCCAGAGCTTGCAAGAACCCACCCAAAGCTAATGGAGAATGCTGTTCTGCGAGTCTTGTCCACCATGATTCTGGAATGGTAAAACTCTGGCCAAGATACCGTCTTCACATTGAGAATACCCTCCATGGTGTTGTGTGGTATTTTCTCTGTCGTTTTGTTTGGCATTGCTACCATGCTAAATAGAATAGACTTTGAATAGATCTAGCAGCTCAAGGCTGGGCATCCATGAGGTGCTGTGGGCCTTCAGCAGTAACAGAATTTTACTCGACCACAAGCAGTAACCTCGTGGCCCGGCATTTACATCACCCTACCATTACCACCAAGCCAGGGGATCAATCCAGGTTTCATCCAGTGTGTGCAGGAATTTGAACAAGTAAGACATTTGAACACCTTTCATATCCTTAAGATATGCCAAACCCTTTAGAGCCAAATGTTTACTTTTGTAGTTTAGTTACTGATTATGTAGTCAGATACAAACTCAATTAATTGGATCTTCCATGTAGAAAGAGGTAACACCAATTTAACACCTTGTCTGAAAGTCAGTGCCATATGCAGGATGTGTCTCACTGAAGTATCATTCTGGTTTATGTGTTCAAGTCCTGAATAGGTTTCGAATCCACAAAAATCTGACTCTGAAACAAGTCGAGATTTACAGTTAATCTTGAACATCGGGTTTTCTTCAGAAAGAATCAATTAATCTTCTATTATATAATCTACTCAATGCATTCTTTATTTCACATGCTCTTGTGTCCTTTTCCAGTGTACCACATAGCATACCGAGTTATTGAAGGATGTGGATTTTTAATTATCTCAGGAACAATCATTTATATTGTCTTCTATTATCTGCAACCAGAAACTCAAATGAAAAGATCATTTTTGATAAAGGAGGGTAAGTCTGAAACTCTTTCACTGTCTCTCTATCTCTCTCCTTCATCAACTAATAGATTACACCAAGTGTTCTGTTCCCAAAAATCCCTTTCAGTCAGAAACAAAGGAATTTATAACGGAGAACAAAAATAGCTGACCAACTAAGTACATAGTTAGGTTTTGTCTTTGCAAAGGAGGATACGCATTACATATTAAAAATGTTGGGGAATCCAAGGCTTAATTAGAAGGATGAAATCAGTATTAGTAGAGAAATGCTATTGGGAAATGGCCCTTCCACACAAAGCAAGAATTAGCAAGATGTGAAGGAACATCATGCAGAGGTATCTGAGGCTCTCAACAGGATAGCACGTGAGGCAGAGGAGGTCATCCACCTGGTGGTGGATAAGAACGTAAAAACTAGGAGCAAGAATAGGCCATCTGGCCCCTCGAGTCTGCTCTGCCATTCAATAAGATTATTGCTGATTTTTTTGTGGACTCAGTTCCATTTACCCGCCCACTCACCATAACCCTTAATTCCTTTATTGTTCCAAAAATTATCTATCCTTGCCTTAAAAACATTCAACGAGGTAGCCTCAACTACTAACTTCATTGGGCAGGGAATGCACAGATTCACAACCCTTTACGTGAAGAAGTTCCTCCTCAGTGGTGTTGAAATGTGCTTGTCTGAAGGTCTCCATGGGGAGAATGGTGGTTTCTCCCAAAGATGCACACAGACCTGCATTCTGCTGGGAAAGATTCTGCAGTGGCTATATGAAACTATACTTTGACTTTCTTCAGATGCCTTCCCCTCATGAGTCAGGCATGGGCCTTTGGGCACTCAAAAGGAGGAGTTACAGTGCTGGACACCCTTCGGATCTCCACTCGGGACTTGCAGAGTTTGTCTGTCATTTCTAAATCAACTTTACCTGTGGACACTTCAATTGTGTCCTTTGTCACCATAGAGGAAGCATCTGGTGTACAGCAGGACAGCCAAAATGAGCTAGGCCTTGGTGCTCCAGAGGAGAGCCTCCAAAGTCATCCAAGGCACTAAGGCCAATGGGTCAGGAGGCTGTCTCCATCCATTCTGCAGTTGTTGGGCGAGCACTTAGAAGGAGTGACAGAAAATGATTGAAATCATAATTGGTTGTACGGGTGCAGCATTGAGTTTAACAAACATGATACTTTTGTAAATATATTCATTTTCCTTTTCATTATATTTAATGTATTTTTTTTAGCATTACTTTTTAATATTTAGCTCTCTTCCTTGGATCCAATATCTTATTCCCTCTCCCATTCAACTGTGTAGAGACTTTCTAACGATGTGTCCCAGTGATTGCATTGTAGAATTACTTCTTTTGAAACAGATGCTTGTGAGTTTTGTTTTCCTGCATCTGCAGAATTAAAAATAGCAAAAGACCTCCGTGAGTAGGACACGTTAGGAGAAGGGGTACAAAAATCAAGGGTGAGATTCTGTGGCCTCCCAGCCACGTGTTTCCTGCTGGTGGGAGGTGGCACATTGTTTGCTAGTGGCAGGATTCTCTGGTCCCATCGCTCTCAATGGGAATTCCCATTAATGTCACCCCATGCCAGCAGAAAAGCAGTGGACAGGGGTGTGCTGCTAATGGGAATGGAGAATCCTGCTGACGTGAACAGCCAGAGAATTCCAACCCAAATGTTTCCTGGAAGCTTATCCTTTCACTTAGACTCCCACAATATGATCTGATAACTGACTCGAACCTGCCTAGATGTGTATAATTAAAGCAGGTATGCAAGAAGGAAATCTTTCCCCCTCATAACAATAATCTTCCCTGGTTTCTAATGAACACTTAAATTGCCAATATTTTATTCCTTCTCATTAATGTCAGTGCAAACTGATGGGATGGTAAAAGGGAGCAGTGAGTTTCATGGAAATTCTAGCATTTCCTGGTATTAGATTCAATTAGCAAGCAAATTGTCCTCGTCACCCTGGGAACCGTAGTGTTCTTTCAGTGCAGAAGGAGACCATTTGGCCCATCATGTGTGCACCAACACTCCAAAAAGAGCATCTTACCCCAGCTACCCCGTCCCCCGTCCCCCATCAGCAAAAACAAGCATCAGTCAGTACTACCCAAATACATATGTCAAGTTTTCAATTTTGATTTACAGAACACAGTAGAACTTTTCTGGCATATGGAATCTTTTCTGTGATCCTTTCAGCTATTCCAATTTACAATGGACAAAATAACCGTGAGTATTGATGATAATATGGACAGCAATATTATTGGGCTTGATTTTAGAGCTTTATCGTTCTTTCCTGGGGTGTTTGGTAACATTGGGAAGGCTAGCATTTGTTACCCCATTCCTATTTCACAATCTATATCAATGATTTTGACGTGGAGACCAAACTTAACATTGCCAAGTTTGCGTGATGACACAAAACTAGGCAGAATTTGAATGGTGAGGAGGAAACTTCAAGGTAATGTATACAATTTGAGCGACGGAGACAGCCAGATCTGCAAAGGTCATCTCTACTTGGGCAGTGGATCCCCTCCATCCCCATCCAAGCAATAATGGATTTCACATTAAGCCAATAGATTTGGCAGGTATTCTCTTAGCTGTTGTTGTGGAGAAGAGAGGTGTCCACCCACTGCAAAGCAGTTGAGGCCAGGATGTAGCTGCCCAGGGTATATAGGACCTGCATATCCTTTGGTGGGTTGTTGGCTAACATACCGCTGCAGACTGTATCTCACAAGCAACAAGGAAACAGCTCACGTACCTGGCACCTCATGGAGCAGAAGCATGCCCACTTTTTTTGGCAGTGAAGGTCACAGCAGCCCTTAAATTTTATGCCAGCAGTTCTTCAAGGCCTCCAGCAGAGATCTCTGAACATCTCCTAGTCCTCTGCACGCAAGTGCAACCGTTCGCAAGATGATGGATGCCCTGTTTGCATGGGCAGGCACTTACAGGCATTGATGTGGACCAGACCCAATAGGAAGACTGGGCTGTAGGCTTCATCGCCATCACCAGGATACCTCATGTGCAGGGGAGGGTATAGATAGTATACATAGAACATAGAACATTACAGCACAGAACAGGCCCTTCGGCCTTCAATGTTGCGCCGACCAACATAAAAAGCAATGACCCTCCAAACCAAACCATTCCCTTCTCTTCCATATACTTATCAACTAACCTCTTAAACGCCACCAAACTTGGCGCATCTACAACTGCTGCAGGCAGGGCATTCCACTCCCGAACCACCCTTTGGGTAAAGAACCTACCTCTGATATCCGTCCTATACTATCACCCCTTAATTTAAAGCTGTGTCCCCTCGTGCTAGCTTTCTCAATCCTAGGAAAAAGGCTATCACTGTCCACCCTATCTAAACCTCTAATCATCTTATATGTTTCGATTAGGTCCCCTCTTAGCCGCCTCCTTTCTAACGAAAACAAATTAGGGGGTGTTAGACATAGATTCCCCCAAACTGCAGTGCTGATATTGAGAATGGCATTAAATACAAAATTAGAGATGCATGTGGTAAGGAAACATCGGTGATCATGGGTGATTTAACCTGCACATAGGTTGGGCAAATCAAATTAGCCACCATGCCACAGAGGAGGAATTCCTGAAGTGTAATTGGGATAGTTTTCTTGACCAACATATGGAGAAACCAACTAAAGAGCAGGCCGTCTTACATGGGTACCGTGCAATGAGAAGGGAAACATTGCCAACCTAGCTGTACAAGACGCCTTGGAGGTGAGCGATCATGTGGAGGTGGAGAGTGATGTAGCTGATTTGCAAATCTCTGTATTATGGTTATATATAAATAAACATTGCAGTTGTTAATTACCTAACTGATAGACAGGAATTATTACATCAGCAGCTTTTTCTAAACAGAACGTTCTTTCTGATGAACTTGAGAGTTTCCTTATGGCAAGGAATTTCTTCTTCTTTGAGATTTGCAATTTACAAAGGCAGCACGTAAATGCATTCCTGTAATCCTTGGCATATTTTTCAGTGTTCTTTTGACCTTCACTTTTGTCAGAATATTCATCTTTTGTAAATTCTTCATCCATTTTTTTCTCAACCCTAATCCTATTTATTTACTGAGTTTTCAGCATCTTGATCCCAACACTGTTTGCCTGAAACTTGGTTACTATTGCTTTTAGAGCATTTTCAGCAACAGCTACTTCCTATTTCTTTGAAATTTAGGATAGGCCTGATTTGAAATCATGCGATTTATCTCGGCCCAACTGACTATGTGCAAGGACAGGTCTGCTGTTTGTCCATACAATTGTACTGTTACATCAATATAACCTCTTAATGGAACCACTTCCCCAGTGTAGGTTTATAACACTATCTTCAATGGTTTCAGAGCAGTAAGTTGGGCTTTTCTTGATAAACAGTCTCTGGTACCAATGAGACTGCTGCCCCAGTATCCACCTTCATCTTCACCGTCTGACTGTCCAGTAATGAAGTGACTCAGTCAGTAATGTTTTATTGCATCAGCAATAGTCAATACATTTAATGACAGTTCATCTTTACTCTGTGAATTGAGTTCTTTCCCATGTCCTTTTTGTACCATGTGAACACTTCTTTCCTTGACTCAGCTTGCCTTTTTAAATTAAGTTTAAGCTTTATTCAACTCTTGCGTTCTGCAACTTTTCCATGCTTTTTTTTCAACAAGAACATTCAATTTCACACTTGTTGTCACAATTTCTGTACATTATATCTTTGCACCAATAATCTGCTGCCAATTGTCTGTTTTTTTTACATACCTATGACAAGTGTAAGTCTGTGTTTGTGTTTGAGTTTCAACTGACATCTTGTCAATTCTTGTGTTTGAACTCAACTATTAAGCTTTTTTGGCTACTAATTCCATGGTTTACAGTAACATCCAAAGCTTTTTTTAAGGTCAGATTGTTTTTGGATCATAGACTAAGATATTGTGGAGATGCCAGCATTGGACATGGGTGGGCACAGTAAGATATATCACAACACCAGATTAAAGTCCAGGTTTATGTGGAATTATGAGTTTCCAGAACTCTATTCCTTTATCAGGTGAGTCTTCAATTAGGACTCACCTGATGAAGGAGCAGCACTCCGAAAGTTTGTAATTTCAAATAAACCTGTTGGACTTTAACCTGGTGTTGTGAGACTTCTTATAATCACTGATGGTATCATCTAATACACTTCTGAATTCAAAGTGTTCAACTAGTCTTTGGTTTGGTGGGTTAGCCATGGAATCATTAGATAGAATCCCTATATGTAGAAGGAAGCTATTCAACTATTTGAGTTTTTATCAACTCTCTGAAAGAACAACTTACACACTTCCTGCTCCCTCCACTGCACCCCCTCCAAATCCCACATACACTAGGCTCATAAGCTGACATATTTACCATGGCTAATCCATCTAAACTACACATCTTTGGACACTAAGTGGCAATTTAGTGTGAGCAACCCACCTAACCTGCACATCTTTGGACTTTGGGAGGGAACTAGAGCATCTGGAGGAAGCCCACGTAGACATGCGCAGGACATGCAAATTCCACACAGACAGTCACCTAAGAGTGGAATCAAACCCAAGTCCCTGATGCTTTGAGGCAGCAGTGTTAACCGGAGTGTCATCCTGCTACCCATGTTAAATATATGGGTTTACGCGAAGACAAATGTTGCTCTGCAGGCCCCGTATGATTGAGGAATGCCCTGCCCTACATTAACAGGAAGGGATTCCACTCTCTCAGTTCCACTCTTTCAATGTTCAGATTGTGTGTGAATATCATGTAGATGTGTACACGCCACCTGGGGAGTGTGAACAACAGTTAGGTCTTGCAGAGTACAAACATCGCTGGGCACTTCAAGGAACACTCCAGGCTGCTAGGATGGCTCGAGGGCTACACACTGAGACCATGGCTGGTGATGCCAGTGAGATGGCCTCAGATTGAGGTGGAGATCTGTTATAATGAGGTGCATTGTTGAGTGGTGCATTAGGCTCATGACGATGTGGTTCTGCTGCCTGGACTGTTCTGTTGGTGTCCTCCAATACAGCTCCTAATATATGCATAAAAAGTCTTTGAATTTTCCTTTTCCCTGTTTGCTAAAGACACTCCATGGCCACTTTTAGCCCGTCTTATTCACATTTAATTTCTTTCCTCCTTTCTTTATACTCGAGGATTTCATCAGTTTTTAGTTGCCTAGACCTATCGTATACTTTGGCAGATTTTATGTCAGATTTTAAGGTAATAATTGTTTAAATTTGAATCTGAATATTAACCAGAAAAATAATAGAATTAATTCTTTACCTACAGTTAAACGATGCAAGCTTTCTATGACACATGTTTCTGGAACTATCGCAATAGCAATATTGATTTATGTATTTATTGTAGGACTGGCATTTGTTTTCTTTATCAAAGCCAGTAAGTACTAATTTATTAATACCCTATCAATTATAGAATAATGAATTGTGTTGATTATATTTTATTATTTTTATTGTTTCATTAAATTTATACACTCCTCCCATTTTTCCATTATATCATTAAGTTTAAATGTCGTCAGTGATAGACTTGGTTTGTGCACACTTTCTCATCTATAAGACCTCTATTCGTTAACACTGTTGCCCATTAAACATCCATCAATCCAATCTTCATCTGTTTAAGCATTGCAATCAAACCTCCAACCGTTAAACCTCTATCTGTGGTGTCTGGCCCCTTTAAGAAGTGATCTTCTGAAAGATTCACATAATTCCAGGTGACCAATCCGAAACTAAATTGTGGCTTCACTCCAACTTGTCTGGGCTTGGTTGTGCAGTTCTATCCTGGAGGCAGGATTGTAAGTATAGATTCTGTATATGGTTGTTACTGTCAGTAATTATTATTTGTTAATAACTGGTGAAACGAAGTTATTCCATTTGGTGGTGAGATTAAAAAGCAGCAATGTGCTCACAACATTGTCAGCTTAGATCTTGATCCAGTCAAAATCATGCTTGTGAAGTAAAAGAAACTGCAAGGATGCTTGTATTTTAAAGAGTGGATCCCTTTGTCTCCTCTGCTGAGAATTGGGTATATTGATCATTTAGAGTATTTTTCCAAAATCGTCAAAACTGAGGAGGAGGGAATGAGGAAAGCAATGTTACGAAGTGCATTTGGGACCCAAACCTATAACTTGAGCCAATGTCTTATGTTCCCAAATGTGCCTAATACACATCAAATGTAGAACTATCTCAAAAACTCATCAAACTATTCGGTTTAGATGCTAATGATGTGCTGCTTTTTCTAATACATTAATTAATGACTTTTTTTTCTTAATTACAGTGAGGTCCTGGCCTAAAGTTCGAAGATTCTCTAGTGCTACATCAAGACGAAAGTTTGTAATTTAAGCTGTGTAAGCTATTAGGAGGTAAGACACATGTAAAAACTGGAGTTGTAAACCGTGCTGTCAAGTCAATGGGGTTTGAATATATAGCTGGGGCTCAACATATGACCAAGGAGGTATTTAATGACCATGCAAATCTATATTGAGAATACAGAGGCACTGACTCTATCTTCACACATCAGCTCACTTTTTAGGAAGGGTCACTGAGAAACAATCAGAAGTATGAAATCTGGCCAATTTTACTTGCAGTCATCATTTTCCCAGAGGTACCGCATCCCTCTGCCTTTTATAGTTGATTGATGACTAAGGTGTTTCATACACTTTGAATCACACTGCTGTGTCCTAGAGTTTTGAACCAAGTGACCAAAAGTCTACGCCTGTAGTGTTTCTGTTTGTCTGATACGGTACAGACTCGATCTCTGTGAAGACACCAATCCAAGGCATTGAAATACAGGTTTCAGAGCTAAGGGTTAGGTATCCCCGCAGTGCATACAGGGGTACTGTTAGGATTTTGTCAGCTTAGGAGCACAAACTCCACTAGTGTAAATCATTGCTTATCCAACTAGCACTGCTGTCACTTCAGACATTAGGCTGTGGGCTTTGTGAAGCCAAGAGAGAAGAATCCAAGCAAAAATGAAAACTTATCTAGAACATAGAACACTACAGCACAAACAGGCCCTTCGGCCCACAAGTTGTGCCGAACACATCAAAACCTACCCAGCCATAGACCTATCTATAACCCCCAATCCCATTGGATCCCATATACTCATCCAGAAGTCTTTTAAAAGACCCCAGCGAGTTCGCCTCAACCACCACCGACGGCAGCCGATTCCATTCACTCACCACCCTCTGAGTGAAAAACTTTCCCCTAGCAACCCCTCTGTACTTGCTTCCCTGCACCTTAATGTTCTTCATGTTCACTTAGTAAGTCAAACTTGCTGATTTTAAACTAATAAGATAGTGGTGTACCACAGATGGATAACATTGGGGCAACACATTGGTGCAGTGGCTAGCACTGCTGCCTTAGAGCGCCAGGGACCAGGGTTTGATTCCAGCCTCTGGTCACTGTCTGTGGGGAGTTTGCACTTTCTCCCTGTGTCTGTGTGGGTTTTCTCCGGATGTTCCAATTTCTTCCCACAGTCCAAAGATTAGGTCCAAAGACAGTCCAAGGGTTAGGTTGATTGGCCATGCTAAATTGACCCTAGTGTCAGGCAGATTCGCAAGATAAATGAGGATTACATAAATAGGCCCTGGATGGATTGTGGTCAATACCACAATCATACCGATCACAATTGATGGACTGAATAGACTCCTGCACTGTAGGATTCTATGATAGTAGTGCTGAACAGCTGCCCCTGCTAAGAAAGATACTTCAGAATAAAGATAACATTGAATCTAAATCCTCCAGGCAAGTACACCATTGTTACATCCCATGAAATGTATATCTACAGAGCAAAGATGTGAGCTATGGAAATTGTTACAAGTCGTAATTGTAGTCTTTTTTTCCACACAAAAAAGGCCATTTATGCATTGCCTGTGTTAGCTGTCTGGCAGAGCTTCTGGGGGCAATTTTACAAGACTTGTAAACACTTTTACAACCCCAGTGGTGTTGCACGCCACTGCCTGGTTGTGTCCAACTCCCACTGGGGCTGTACTCAGTTTTGCACCGCCAGGGAGATCACCATGACGGGTTCACATTTGAGTGAACATGTTGTAAACCGTTCTGTCAAGTCAGTGGGATTTGAATATATAGCCGGGGCTCAATATATGATCAAGGATGTGTTTAATGACTATGCAAATCGATTAAACTTTATTTAAATCAACTCCATGCCCATTATGGATGTGAATTGATTATACCACTGGTGTGGGCAATCATGCGGACAGTGAGTGTAGGCTCAAGATCCTGCCCAATGTATTCATTTGGTCTCACCCTCTGGTCCTTTTCCCATCCATTTTCTTTAATTTTTTGCTTTTGTAAACATTTCTCCACTTCATTTCAAAATCTGTTTCCCATGTTGTTTCTGCTAAGGCAATTGTAAATTCTTCATCTTTTGCAATGAAAACTTCTGAATTTTACTCCATCTACTTGCTGACACATTGGTCGATGAAAATTGGAAACCATGCAGTCCCACTTGTGAAAATGAAAACCCTTTCCATCCAAGCTTCGCTGAAAGAGTGATCGCTAAGGGGCTGTCAGTCAGTTTAACAAGTTGATGAAATTTACAGCACCTTTGTTCAGCTTTGAAACATTTTTCTTACATATTAAGACAAAGTGAAATATTCAACCATATAAACTTCCAATCACTGTGCCTGCTTACCATTTGAATCATCTTTCCTGACCTGTTTTACATCTTGGATGTTGTTTGCTTTTCCTATGTGTATTAAGCAACATTTAGTACCATGTGAGCTTATCCCCTTACTCAGTAAATCTGAATACTTTACTCATTTTACTTGAGATTAGCTGGTGTTGATACCATTGGACAGACAATTAATCAGTTTGTACATCGTTCCTCTGTTATTTTAGCAGAAGTGATAATCCATCTAAAACAAACTGAAAAATATTCATATTCAAATAAACTTGTAAGTGAACTTCAAATAACACCAAAACTCATTGCTAGAAATGCAGCAGGTCAGGTGGCATCTTTGGAGAAAGAAAAGGTTAATATTTTAAGTCAGTGACTTATTGATGAATCTTGTTAGCATTATTCATTTCCTTTTTCCATCAATGAAACATGACTAGTTGAGTATTTCCAGCATTTTAAACTCATTTCAAATTCCCAACAGCTGAAGTATTTTGGTTTTGTACCATCAGTCATTCCAAGGCAGTGATTGTTCTTCCCATTGAGTTTAAGGTGAAGATATTATTGCAGTCAGAGCCAATCAATAATGTTTGTCTTTTCATTGTGATTAAGAGCAACTCAAATAAACCAGCTTTCAAAGACATCCATTTCAATCAAAGGTGATACAATGAGTCAGGTCCGTTGGGCAGCTTCAGCCTGCCAGGGTGCCAGTATGATCAAGGATGTAAAGCATGCCAGGCTTCCAAATGCAAAAATAGTATAGACCAAGCAAGAGCCAGAGGCATGGCACATGCCACAGCAGTGTGGGCACATCAGGCAACGCTGATATTCTGAGGGGAGCAAGTGTGCCAGGCACCACAGGCAACGGCCAGTCCACTGAATTCAGTACAAACAATGCCTTCAGTGACCCCCATTAGATCAGCAGGGTGATATTGGCAGCTCTGCTGTCCTACATACACCAGTGGATTAAGTGATTGCACAAAGCTCTATACAGGTGTAGAATTCACCATTCAATGAACTAACAAGAACTTTCAGCAGTTGAAAAAGCATTTGTTTGTAATTTGAGTGTAGATCTCCCCCCCATTTGCTAAATGTGTTAGACACTTTCCAACTCACTACTCCAATCTAATTAATGTTGAAAATACTTGAACTAATGCACAAACAGCCTCTAAGAGGAGTAAACTGCCAAGTGTTGGTACTGGATTCCTCCCGATTGTTCCACAGGAGTCTTTTGAAGTAGTGAGCCTACGGTCCTAATTAAAACCAGATTGGATGGATTCTGCCATGTTACCATGCCAACAACACTCATTGATAGTTCAAACTGCAGTCAAGCAAATCAGTGGGCATATATTTTCACAGACTGTATTTCAGTCTGAAATAGTTTGAAAGTAATTCGCTGGTTTGCAAGTGATCTCCCGTTTTGTTTAAATCAATTTTGATAACTGTCTCAATGATTCTGTGGCTATAAGTGTTCTATAATGTATATTCAGTCTGTCAACTTTCAGTACATTATTTGTAGTGCATTACAGTTCTTACTATGTAGATAAGTTTGATTCATTACAGCCTTTATTACATTTTGTACATTACAAGACTTGTTAAGTGTGTTACTCTGTAGCATTTGTTATTTGTGATATATTGTAGTTCTGTCACTTATTTTGTAATACTTGTTATATTTGACAATAAAAACTGGTTTGAAATTTCCTGCCCCTGCAAACTATCTGAAGCTCATTTCCTCCACCCACTCCCACCCCAGAACTCCTGTCTGCTCTACTAAGACTTTCCAGTGCTACTGCTTCCTTGGGATAGTTTGACTCCTGTCTCTTCTCCCCAAATGTGAGCGAAATCCCCAAGCCTGATTATGAAGAAGGCACTGAAACTAGGAACTCGTGAAGAAGGCATTGAAACTAGCTTTTGGTAGAGGTTGTTTATTACAGAGCACTTCCACTCTAGACAATCCCTCTTCTTGCTGGTTGATTCTTCTTTATATACACATTCTGAATGTAATTGCATGACCAATACTCAGTGCGTATTAACCTTAGTACCTTAAACTACAGCTTTTTAACATCTGTTAACAGAAACAATAAAATACCAACTGCAGAGATGGTATGGATTTCCTGTCTCATCCTTGCAATGACTTTCCAGCAGCCCTTTCTCCACATCTGTGATCTGGCATGAAGTTTGATTTTTGTACTCTCTCCTGTAGAGGTTAGCATGCCACAGATATAAGTCAAAAAGATGACAACATTTTAGAAACATTTAAAGTGAACCAATGAAAAGGATTCTTGAGTTCCAGTTGATTAATTTAGAAAGGGACTAATGTTGGAAGTCTGTGTTCACGAGGCAGGGCACTGAGTGATGAAAGTAGAAGGGATCACACCAAAACCAGAATGGAACAAAAATTAACCAGACAATGCCCTATGCAAACATTTTGTGGACATACATTCCTAACATGTAGAATTAAGTGCCAGGAGTAAAAACTCAAATTGACCCTTCTGGTCCCACACATTCCTGGATTGGTTTGCCGTGTGTGTTTGTCTGCAAGTGATAGATATATTGGAGATTCTCACAAAATCCTAGTAATGAGGATAGAATTACAGTGATAAAAAAAATACAGTATTAAAAGCAATTAAAATCAAGGATGCTCACGAGACCCAGATTTGGAGGAGTAAATATAGAATCTTTTCCTGAGATATGAAGGGAAGAGGCCATAGAGGAATTTTAAACCAAAACTGAGAATTTTAACTCTTGTGTGTTACTTGACTGAGAGTTAATATCAGTTATTGAGCAAGGGATTATAGGTGAACAGAACTTAGTGGCAGAGTTTTGGTCAATGTCACAATTACAGATGGTGAAAGATAGAAGGCCAGCCAGGAATGCATTGGAATAGTCAGATCTGGAGTTAATAAAGATATGGATGAGGGTTAAAACATTTGGTGAGCTGAGGCAGGGATGAAATTAGATGATGGTACAGACTTGGATGAATGTGGTCTTGGTGATGGAGAGGATAGAAGCACATCTCAGTCAAAGATGACATCAAAGTTCTTAAAGGTCTGTCAATGGCCAGGAGTGGGCACGGTGGTTACAGAACAGAGTTGTGGGGAATAGAACATAGAACACTACAGCACAGAACAGGCCCTTCGGCCTTCGATGTTGCGCCGACCAATATAAAAAGCAATGCCCCTCCAAACTAAACCATTCCCTTCTCTTCCATATACTTATCAACTAACCTCTTAAACGCCACCAAACTTGGCGCATCTACAACTGCTGCAGGCAGGGCATTCCACTCCCGAACCACCCTTTGGGTAAAGAACCTACCTCTGATATCCGTCCTATAACTATCACCCCTTAATTTAAAGCTGTGCCCCCTCGTGCTAGCTTTCTCCATCCTAGGAAAAAGGCTATCACTGTCCACCCTATCTAAACCTCTAATCATCTTATATGTTTCGATTAGGTCCCCTCTTAGCCGCCTCCTTTCTAACGAAAACAACCTCAAATCCCTCAGCCTCTCTTCATAAGACCTGCCCTCCATACCAGGCAACATCCTGGTAAACCTCCTCTGTACCCTCTCCAATGCCTCCACATCTTTCTTATAATGCGGGGACCAGAACTGCACACAATACTCCAAGTGCGGCCGCACTAGAGTTTTGTACAGTTGCAACATGACGTTGCGGCTCCGAAATTCAATCCCCCTACCAATAAAAGCTAAGACTCCGTATGCCTTCTTAACAACCTTATCGACTTGACTGCCTACTTTCAGGGATCTATGCACATATACACCAAGATCCCTCTGTTCATCAACACTATTAAGAATCCTACCATTAGCCCTATACTCTACACATTTATTATTTCTGCCATAGTGCATTACCTCACACTTTTCCACATTAAACTCCATTTGCCACCTCTCGGCCCAGCTCTGCAACTTGTCTAAGTCCCTCTGCAAACTATAACACCCCTCTTCACTATCTACCACTCCACCGACTTTAGTGTCATCTGCAATGGGCAGTGTGGGAGGGGGTGGGGGGTGGTCAGTGGCTGACAGATCTGCAGTGGGAAATTAACAATCAAATTGTCAGATGTTTTCCTATTTTCTAATTTTACCAATGGTGTATATGATGAATGGATGCTTAGAAACTTACTCAAATGAGGTGAGATCTAAATAGCAGTAAGATGTGGAAATAACTAGTAGCTATACTGTGAATCTCTGCAGATTGAGTCTTGAAGAGGGAACATTCTGAAGTTTGCAGCAACTGCAGAGGGTGGACCAAATTGGAATGAAGATCATGAAAGAGTATCTTACAGGTCCACAGCAGCCATTGGAATTACCACAAGAATCTTGAGAGGGTTATTGCAGTGATGGTTTCACCAGGCTATGGGGTCAATATTTCCAGGCTTTTATTCCTACCCCTGGTCCTGATGAAAAAAAGATTGCAGAGTGACTGGTAAACGATGATCTCAAAGCATTCATATGTATTAGAATTGACATTAATTCAATGGAATCTCTAACTGAGACATCAACCGTGTGCCATGTTGCCTGGGGCAGAACACTAAATTATATTTGGGAGCCAGGCTGGACCCTGACAGTTTTCTATTTTGGCATAAATATGAGGATAGGATGTTTCACTCCAGTAATGATTCCACTAATTAGGGATCGTTTGCAGTAAACAAAATTAATTTAATAGCACAGTTTAAATATAACTAATAAATGAAGGAGCATAACGATTAACCTTGAACAACATTTAAAGATGAAAGGAAACAACTTTAATTTCTAACTTCTCACTGTACAATTCCAACTAAGCAATAGTTCTCTCGAAGACTTAAATGCCATTTTAAGTACAGTTATCAACCATAAATATACTTGTAATGATGAGTGTAGACAGTCTTGAAGGTTTTAGAGAGAAAATGAGATTCGGAGCATCTTGCAGAAGCTGGAATCATAGCTCTAAACCTCAAAAACTTCCTTCTTTCTGGTACAGACCTTGCTCTGCACATTAACAGGTTCATGTTGTAATGTGGTTAATCAACTTTCCAAGGAATCTTTTGGGTAAACAAAGGTCCATTAGCTTTATCAAAATAACAAATTCCTATCAGAAAAGAGTAATTTACTTGCTTGAGCTAACCCTTGAGCTAAATGTTTTCCAGACACAGCAACTGCTTCTGGAATAAAGCAGAATTTTAAACATTTCCCTTAAACAAAAAAAAGCTACACTGCTCGAGTAGCACAGCGGGCGTGGAGACATCAGCGGAGGTCATTTTGCAAGCTTCTTCCCAGTGAGTGTCATGGCCTCCGTGAGTCTTTGAAACTAAAATTTCCAGTTCAATCAGCTGGAAATTGCTATTTGCATTTCATCATAGGGCTGGGACTGAAGTCTCTGGGCCCACTAGGGTCTCTCACCCGCTGGGATGGTACTCTCCAGCGGCATTTATTCCTGCTCTCCACTAACAGGCAGGTGAGCCTGATGGAGGAAAGAGAGGCTATTGAGAGACCCCCCAGGAGGTTGGGAGTATCCTTTAGGGAGTGGCAGCCTGGCCCACTGGCACTATCCAAGGAGCAACAGGCATTGTCCTTGACATAGCCCACCAGGCATTGGGTAGTGCCAAGGGGATAGGGTCAGAGGGAGCAGGGCCTATTGGGAAGGTGATCAGTGGAGGTGGGGGACCTGCTGCCACTCTGCACTTGGGATGACTGGAAGAGAGAGAGAAGAGGGTGATTGGGGCTGGTCATCTGGGTGGGGGGAGGCCAAGGCTGTGTGGGGATTGGAACTGTCGAGGGATGGGTCAATTTGTTGCAGGGTCAGGACTGTCTGGGGAGAGGGATCAGGAGATCAGAGCTGTCTGTGTGGGGGAGGGGTGTCAGGGAGATTGGGGCTGGCGAGGCGGGGAAGGAACATCAGATCTGGCCCAGGGAGGTCTGGCATGCATTGATCTCCGCTCTGACAGATCAGCGCATGTGCAGTGACCCACTCAGTACTATGCTGCCAGCCTCATGGGTTGGAATAGGCCTGCCTTTGTAATGCTCAGAGTGTCAGAGATTCATTCCAGAAATCACACTAAAAAGAATTAATAGGATTTACTTCCATTTTCCTGCATGTTGGGGGCTTAGAGTTTTTTTGGGAGAATCCTGCCCTATATGTATTAAATGCACTACTATCATCACAATAGTTTTCAAGGCAATACGCATTTAGTTTGGTTTAATTCTGATGTTTAACAGGAAATAGGCAACTTGAGGCAGTCAGAAAGTTGTTGATGGCTATAGTCCAAAGGACCATCAAAAATAAAAGTGTTTTTTGAATTGGAGTCACTTTGCAAGGAAATAATGTGATTCATGCTTGAGCTGAGTGTCCACTAGTTAGATGCTAAGATGTGGAGGTTTGTCTAATCCTTGATGCTGGTGGGCAGATTCCATGAAATCTCAAACCTTGGAGAACAGTAAGAATGCTGAAGAGAATCAAAGTGAATTCCCAAGAGCTGTGGTGAAGTTATAAAGAAGCCGCAGGGGATTTTACTCAACAGAAAAAATGATTTTCCTCTGAGTGCTCCAGTTTCCTCCCACACTCTGAAAGATGTGCGGGTTAGGTGCATTGCCATGCTAAATTCTCCCTCAGTGTACCTGAACAGACACCAGAGTGTGGCAAGAGGCAATTTTCTCAGTAACTTCATTGCAATGTGAATATAAGCCTACTTGTGACAAATAAATGAACTTTAAAAAAATTTAAAGATGGCGATGTTAAAACTGCAGACCTTGGACAAGGAAAATACAGATTTAAATCACAGGAGATGACTCTGAACTTAAAACAATACTGAGTGAATGCATTCTTCCTTCATGAATTTTGCTGTTGAAATTTTACTTGCAAATGTAGGGGGAAAAATACCAAAATTATAAAAACAGAATTGAATGATTCAGAGTTGTTTTAAAAGGGATTGAAGTCTGGCAGCAGACTTTTTTAGAAAAGCTTGGGGAATTGCTGAATCAAGAGGTTAAGTGGTGATATTATAGGGGATTTCTCTTTGTGATCCAACCATGTCAACAGAAGCAGGCTGATCAGATGGCCAGACAACTGTTTTGCTAGATGGCCCCAGTATTAATGCTGTTTGTGTTCCAGGAGTAACTTATGGATTTAGCGCCGCAGGATTTGGTTGCACAGTTCCGAAGGGAACCGCTGGCTTTGTTTAACGGTTTCACCACCTTGTCATATCCTTTATATTAAATGCTTTTGTATTTGTTGGCACAATTATAGAGCTCGAAAACACTCATCACCGCCTGCCAGCACAGCAGAGGCCCACGCGCTTCAGAGGGTCCGCCCACATGGATACCCCGCCCATAATGGGAGGCCTCGCCCATCTCGGAGACTGTCCGCACCGATGGCTCCGCCCACATCGGAGACCCCGCCCATAATGGGAGGCCTCGCCCATCTCGGAGACTGTCCGCACCGATGGCTCCGCCCACATGGATACCCCGCCCATAATGGGAGGCCTCGCCCATCTCGGAGACTGTCCGCACCGATGGCTCCGCCCACATCGGAGACCCCGCCCACATCGGAGACCCCGCCCCTCTATCTGAGACCACGCCCACTTCGGAGGCTGCGCTTCCCCGACGGTCGCTCGCGCAACGGGACTGACTTGTGACCCCGCCTCCACGCCTGTTCACGAGGGTTGGGCGGTGGTTGGCACGCGCCTGCGGGGTTTTGGGCGCGCGGCTTTGGGAGAGGCGGAGAGTCTTTAGGGAGCAGCAATGTGGCTGGAAATATTGGTGTGTTTGACCTGGATCAGTAGTGATGGTGAGAGTGGGGAACGTGGTAAGGAATAATATAGGAGGAAGAAATGGTGAAAGGTTGTAGAGTCCTGAGGTGCAGGGAGACCTGTGTGTCCTAGTGTCAGATTCACAAAAGGCTGATTTTATACATGTACACCAAGTAATTAAGAAAAGTGGTGGGGGGAATGTTGAACAAAAAAGTAGGAGGTTATGCTTCATTGATGAGACCACATCTGGAGGATTGTGTATAGCAGTGTTCTCCTTATTGAAGAAAAGAACACATTGTAAATGTGTTAGAAGCAGATCAGAGGCTGGGAATGGATGAATTGCTTAAGACAAAAGATTGAGAGGTTAGATTTGTATCCACAGGAGTTTAGAAGGAGGTGACTTGATTATAACCTTTAAGATCCTGAGGAGGGTCTGGACAAGGTGAATATGGAAAGGATGTTTCCTCTTGTGGGAGAACCTAAAGCTGGAGGTGGGAGGGAATCATGGTTTGAAAATAAGGGATCGTTATTTTGGGAAGAAGATGAGAAATGTTTCCTTTGGGTGGGTGGTGAGTCACTGGAACTCTTCCGTGAAAGGTGGTGGGAGAAGAGTCTTTGAATGTTTCTAAGGTGGATATAGATTCTTGTTAAGCAGGTTTATTTATTGATGTCATAAGTAGGCTTACATTAACGCTGCAATGAAGCTACTGTGAAAATTCCCTAATCACCACACTCCAGCACCTGTTTGGGTACACTGAAGGAGAATTTAGCATGGTCACTGCATCTACCAGTACGTCTTTTGGACTGTGGAAGGAAACTAGAACACTTGGAGGGGACTTATGCAGATGCAAGAGGAGCAGGCGGACTCTGTGCGGACTGTGGCCCAAGCTGCGAATCAAACCAGTGCTAACAACAGTGCCACCCTAGGGGGTGAAAAGTTATCGAGAATAAGTTACAATGAAATCAGCTATGATCTTATTGAATGGTGGAGCAAGCTCAAGAGGCTGAGTGGCCTTGCAGACTGTGTTCTTACAGCTTCTTCATGTATTTTCCAGAGAATTTGCATGTTCATAATCTTTCTTGAGAAGAAAAACACTCTCATCCCAGAAATTCAGAAAGGTTCCAGAGAAATTCATGTGAATTATCCTGGGAATGAAAAGTTTGACCCATGAGAAGTGATTAAGGACTCTGGGCCTGTTCTCGATGGAATTTTGAAGGATGAGGGGGATTTCTTTGAAATAGCTTGTACATAAGGAAGATATTTCTGTTAGTAGGAGATACTAGGATCTGAAGGCAAGCCCAGAGCAAATGGGCAACCCTTTAGAATCAAGGTAAGAAGAAATTACTTCCATCAGCAGGTGGTGAATCTGTGGAATTCATTGTCACAAAAGGCTGTGGAAGCCAGGTCACTGAGTATTTAAGACAAAGAGATTGATAAGTTCTTGATTGGTAAGGGGATCAAAGATTAGTGGAAAAGGCAGGAGAATGGGTTGAGAAAGTTAGCTATGATTGAATGGCAGAGTAGACTCGATGGGCTGAATGGCCTAATTCTGTTCCTACATATTATTATACATCAGGTACAGTTTTGTCATATGCACTCAGGGAAGGACATATTTCCAGGGCTCAAATCAACAGTTCAAAGCTATAACACTGGGATATAGGTCCGAGTCAGAAAACCAGTCAGAAATCTGGATAAATTAATCACTTTTGGTGAGCCTCCCACACTCGTGAGGGCTTCAAAAACGAGGCTGCATCATTTGGATGCCGATGAACATATTTTGTAAAGATTTTTAAGTTAAAGTTTATTTACTTTAGTCACAAGTAGATTTGCATTGGCACTGTAGGGGAGTTGCCGAGGAGGTACCCTAGTCACCACTGTTTGCACTGGGAGGAATGGCTTGGCTGGTGGACCTGATGGGCGTGTCTTTCAGGGTTGGGATAGGTAGCCCTTGCAGATGTGGGGGAGTATGTGGGCTCCATGCAGGCAGTGGTCTGGACCCGGAGATCGAGCCTGAGTCCCTGGTGCTTTGCCACTGTAAGGTTTTGAATAGACCATTACAAAGGAAGTGACTAAATGTGTGCCTCAAGTTTAAACAGAAAACAGGTACATGTCTTTCCAGCAAAAAAAAATTAAAATCAGGTGCTTAAAGTGCTCGGTTTTGTAATAAAACCATTTTCAATTGCATATCAACATAGCATTCTTCCGTATAATGAGGCATTTTGTCAGCAATCTTTAAAAAGAAAAGGTATTTTAAATTGCACAGATACACAGGATTACAGCGTAGAGCTTGGATGGGATGCTGTGTTGGAGAGTCGGCAAAGGCTTGATGGGCTGAATGGCATCCATCTGCACTGTAGGGATTCTATGGTTGTAAATGAAGGATTTGATTTGATTTATTATTGCCACACATATTAGTATATAATGAAAAATATTGTTTCTTGCATGCTATACAGACAAAGCCAACCGTTCATAGAGAAGGAAGGGAAGTGTACAGTGTGTGTTACAGTCATAGCTAGGGTTAGAGAAAGATCAACTTATGTGATGTAGGTCCATTCAGAAGTCTGATGGCCACAAGGAAGAAGCTGTTCTTGAGCCGTCTGGTATGTGATCTCAGAAGTTTGCATCTCTTTCCCAACAGAAGAAGGTGGAAGAGAGTATATCCTGGGTGTGTGGGCTCCTTAGTTATGTTGACTGCTTTTCTAAGGAAGTGGGAAGTATAAATATAGTCAATGATGGGAGGTGGATTTGGGCTACCTTTTATAGCTTCTTGCAGGCTTGGGCAATGCAGGAGCCATATCAAGCTGTGATACAACCAAAAAGAATGTTTTCTATGGTGCATCTGTAAATATTGTGAGTCGTAGCTGACATGCCTAATTCCCTTAATCTGAGAGAGGAGAAACATTGGTGGCTTTCTCAACTATAGTTTCACCATGGGGGACCAGGATAGGTTGCTGATGATCTAGATACTTAAAACTTGAAGCTCTCAACCATTTCTGTTTTGTCCCCGTTGATGTAGGTGGGGGCATTTTCTGTACTATTCTTCCTGAAGTTGATAACCTTATCCTTGGTCTTATTTGACATTGAGAAGGAGATTACTGTCATCGCACCAGTTTCACCAGATTCTCTATCTGTCTTCCGTCTCATCGTTGTTTGAGATCTGACCCACTATGATGGTGTCATCAGCAAACTTGAAAATTGAATTCAAGGGAATTTTGTGATACAATCAAAAGTATATAAGGAGTGTAATGGAGGCTGAGGACAGAGCCTTGTGAAGCACTAGTGTTGAGGATGATCGTGGTGGAGTGTTGTTGCGTATCCTTTTGATTGTGGTCTGTGGGTTAAGAAGTTCAAGATCCAGTTGCAGAGGGAGGAGTCAAGGTCCAGGCTATGGAGTTGGATGATGTTTTGTAGGAATAATGGTGTTGAAGGCTGAATTATAATCAAAGGAGAGAAAGAGAAGATAAAGGCAGTGAGGAAAGGAAGAGGTGGAAGGAGGAGAGAGCTATGGTGGGGAAGAGAGAGAGAGGAAGGAGGGGTAGATAGGTTGTGAGTGGGCAAAATGACAAATGGAGTACAATGTGGAAAAATGTGAAATTTTTAGATAGTGAAGAGGGGTGTTATAGTTTGCAGAGGGACTTGGACAAGTTGCAGAGCTGGGCCGAGAGGTGGCAAATGGAGTTTAATGTGGAAAAGTGTGAGGTAATGCACTATGGCAGGAATAATAAATGTGTAGAGTATAGGGCTAATGGTAGGATTCTTAGTAGTCTTGATGAACAGAGGGATCTTGGTGTGTATGTGCATAGATCCCTGAAAGTAGGCAGTCAAGTCGAGAAGGTTGTTAAGAAGGCATATGGAGTCTTAGCTTTTATTGGTAGGGGGATTGAATTTCGGAGCCGCAACGTCATGTTGCAACTGTACAAAACTCTAGTGCGGCCGCACTTGGAGTATTGTGTGCAGTTCTGGTCCCCGCATTATAAGAAAGATGTGGAGGCATTGGAGAGGGTACAGAGGAGGTTTACCAGGATGTTGCCTGGTATGGAGGGCAGGTCTTATGAAGAGAGGCTGAGGGATTTGAGGTTGTTTTCGTTAGAAAGGAGGCGGCTAAGAGGAGACCTTATCGAAACATATAAGATGATTAGAGGTTTAGATAGGGTGGACAGTGATAGCCTTTTTCCTAGGATGGAGAAAGCTAGCACGAGGGGACACAGCTTTAAATTAAGGGGTGATAGTTATAGGACGGATATCAGAGGTAGGTTCTTTACCCAAAGGGTGGTTCGGGAGTGGAATGCCCTGCCTGCAGCAGTTGTAGATGCGCCAAGTTTGGTGGCGTTTAAGAGGTTAGTTGATAAGTATATGGAAGAGAAGGGAATGGTTTAGTTTGGAGGGGCATTGCTTTTTATATTGGTCGGCGCAACATCGAAGGCCGAAGGGCCTGTTCTGTGCTGTAGTGTTCTATGTTCTAAATTGGCCATTTACGGTGCAGCAACAGAATTACTCACTAAAGCCGCTTTTGATGGTTGAGGATGGTGAAGTGAGTGAGGAGTCTTACAATCGTTGAAGGACTGCAATCAGAAGTCAGGAACAGAGGATAGGCTTCAGGGAAATTAGCCGAGAGTCGGTGCAGGAGGAACTAGCTTCTGGTCTGGTCGTGCTGAGACGGGAGACATTGCCGCTGCTAGGCAAAATGGCAGGAAAGTTCAGGATTGTTGGAGAGTTCCACAAGGAGACTGAGCATAGTCAGCCCACATAGAAAGATTCAGTATTTTCATTATAATGAATAAGTTTGAAGATAACCTCGTTGTCTTAGTATTCTTGAGCACAGTGGACATTAAAATATTCAGAGTCCTAAGGACCATACTGCAGCCAGAGAAACCGGCTGATAAACCATTATGCAAGTTATCGAAGGGACACAGTTTCGTATCACAACCATCACAAATTGCAGAATGGTACAGGTTTTACAAAGAGGGCCAACTGGAGAACAAAAACATTATTAAGTTGAACACAGCTTCAAAAGCTTGGCAGGATTTTATGATTTTGGAGCTTTCCTTCAGGAAGCACTGCGAGACCATCTTGTATGTGGATTACAACAGGGTGAAATTAAGCCAAGATTGTTGACAGATTAGATTTCAAAAAGGCTTTCAAGATCGCCGTATCCATGGAAAGGGCTGCCATGAAAACCTCACACTTCAGTATGAGAGCAACATTATTACAAGGTGGTAGATGTCCTAGGAAATCAATCGAAGCTTGTGGAGAGTTGTCAATGTGGTAACAAGGATCATTGCAATGAAGTTACTGTGAAAGTCCCTTAGTCACCACACTGGCACCTGTTCGAGTACACTGAGGAAGAACTTAGCATGGCCAGTCACCTAACCAGCGCGTCTTTTGGATTGTGGGAGAAAACCAGAGCACCCGGAGGAAACCCACATAAACATGGGGAGAATATGCAAATTCCAGGCGTACAGTGACCCAAGCCAGCAGTTGAACTCAGGTCTTTGGCGCTGTGAGATAGTAGGACTAACCACTGTGCAGCCTATGGTTTATAAAGACAAACTGAATCACCTTCCCTTGAAATGCACAAATATTATTCTGAGAACATATATAGATCAGATGGTGCCTTTTTAGAGTTATGTATCCTCCATGTTGCAACTGAGGGCATATTCTGCCCTTGTACTTCATAAAAGGGAATTACCCTGCATTATTTGGAAGGACTTGGATAAAGAAATTGAGACTAAATTGGAAAGTAGTAAACAGATTCATAGAAGCTCATTTGGGCCTGGATGAGATCCTGGACAGACACTAGGAGGTGTCGAGAGGTTAAAGGTGTGGAGGTGAATATATGGGCAAAATTGGAGCGTGACAGCCTGGCCAGTACCATATACAATTAGACCCAAACTAGAGAGATTAGTAGAGTTGGGCATTTTGGAATCAGTGGCCATGAGCGAGTGGGTCACCCCCATAGTCCTGGGCATAAAGACAGATTGATCCATGAGGCTACGTGGAGACTTTAAAGTCATGGTGAATCTAAACTTATGTGGGAACAATATCCATTATCCCTCATCAAGGATCTCTTTAGCATGGCTGGGGGAGAAATATTCACTAAGTTGGATCTTTCCCAAGCGTATCTGCACGTGGGGATGGCTGAGGATTCAGAACCACTGTTAATGATTTTCGTTAATGGTGGTTGTGAAAGAAGTGGCCACATTTTGGAATTGCATCATCTCCAGCTGTTTTCCATAGGGCAATGGGCCAATACTAAGTGCTCTTCAGGGGATACAGTGCTATTGTCTAACGAGGGGCATACACGCGATGGGTTGTGAGAGGGTTGCTCTTGGATTTTTTTTCGAGAGTATCCTAGTGCTTCACGTCGTTAGTGTACGCTTGACCTGGACCATTTGATGGGCAACACGACAGCTCAGTGACTATCGCTGTGCTGTGCAGATACATGGATTTGGGCCTATGTCTGTGGGAGTTTGCGCATTCTCCCCATGCTTGCGTGGGTTTTCTTCAGGTGCTCCGGTTTCCTCCGACATCCCAAAGATGTGCTCTTAGGCTAATTGGCAAAACAAATTCTCCCTGAATTGTCTCAAATTTGGTTTTTAATCCATAGATCTATAAACAGGACAGGGATTGCGGGTAGAGGTGGGAGCATCGGGGTGGCGGCACGGGGTCATTGGGCCGAAGGGCCTGTTTCCCGTGCTGTTTTGTTCTTTGTACTTAGATGACATGAACAAGAAACATTTACGTAATCTAGAAGAGATGCTGAAAAGGCTGCAAGAATACAGTCTGCAAATCCAGAGAAACAAATGTGAATTTTTCAAAGACTTGGGAATACCTATGTCATGTCATCTGGGAGGAGTTGCATAAGGCTCAAAGAAATTGAGAGCTATCATAAAGACACCTACAGTGGGGAATTTGTCACAGTTGAGATCTTTTCTGGGACTGATCAATTATTATGGCAAGTTTGTGCCAAATCTAGTGACATTATTGCAGTCTCTTCATTGACTAGTGATGAAAGGTCAGACATGGCAGCGGACACTGAAATGTGAGATGGCCTACCAAGAGGCAAGGGAGGCTTTGAAGGAATCAGGGTGCTAATACACTTTTCCCCAAAGTTACCTATTCAGCAGACATATAACATGTCACCATATGGGATGGGCGCACTCCTCACCTACTTGATGGATAGTAGAGAAGATCGAGCCATTGCTTTTGCATCGTGAATTATGCTCAAATTGAGAAGGAGGCACTGCGTATCATTTTTGGACTGGCCAAGTTCCTCCAATTCTTGTAAGGCCGGAAACTCTTCCAATTAAAGATCGCAAACCACTGACAATTTTAGGTCCCTGTTAGGGTGTCCCATTAGTGGCAGCTGCAAACTTGCAAATGTGGGCCTTGATCTTGACTGCATATTCGTAGGAGATCCAGTATCGACAGTTGGACCATCACGCTGACGATGTATCAAGACTGCCTTTGTCAAAGAACAGTGAGGATTACCATGAGATGATAAAAGTAACGTATTTCTCAAGAGAATAAAGCTGCGATTACTGCTGTGAATGTTAAGCAAGCTCATATTGAGTCGGTTGACAGATCTGGCTGAAAGGAAACGATTATCACAAGAAGGACTGTAAGTTGAGGCCATGCTTGAACCAACAATAGGAGATATTGGTACAGGATGGCTGCTTGCTGTGGGGTAGGCGAGTTATTATCCCAACCATGCCGAGGAAGAAAGTGCTAGAGCAGCTACACCAAAGGCACTCAGGGATGGTATGGATGAAAGAAGTGGCCAGTTGTTAACATCTGGTAGCTAAACATTGATACTATCATAGAAGAGGATGCAGGAACACATGTAGCGTGCTCCCAAATTCAGAAATCACCACCAGCGTCACCATTGTATCTTCAAGTATGGCCGAAAGGACTGGGAATGTGTCGATTTTGCAGGACCAGTGGAAAACTACATGTTACTAATGGCCGTGGACGTGTACTCAAAGTGGCCAGAGGTGAGATGCATGAAAACAACTACCTCGGAGAAGATCCTGGACAGACTGAACAACATGTTTGCCAATTTCAGGTATCTGAAGGAAATGGTAAGTGTCAATGAGCCACGGTTTGGAAGGAAGTGAGGAAAAATAAGAGTGGAAGAAGAGGACAGTGCAAGAAGTGGGAAGAGGAGAGAGCAAGTAGGTATTGAGTGTGGGTGGGAGGGAGAGGAAGGAAAGATTGAGGAAGGAGGGATTGGTAGGTTAAGTGAATGGGCAAAAAGCTCTCAATTGGCATATAATGTCAGAAAACATGAAATTGTCTACTTTGGCTGGAAGAGTAAAACAGGAAGTATATTATTTAAATAGTGAGAGGTTGCAGAGGGAAATGGGTGTCCATGCGAGTGAATCTCAAAAAGCTAGCATGCAGATAGGTACAGCAAGCAATTAGGCAACCTGTTATATTTGCAGGGCATAGCCCCTTTTAAGAGGACAGGTCAGATTACCTGGAGGGTGAAGTGACTTACCCGAAAAAACACACATACAGCTACTTGAGTGCCGGAGCGTGGGTTATACAGGCCGTCGAAAAGAACCTACTATTCCTGTGGCTTACCTTTGGTGTGACTATTTTGAAGTTACCTCCCTGGTAGTCACAGACTGAACAAACACCATTACAGTTATATTTACTGTGAGGGGAACTGAATATAATATATAGGAATATCATTATTCTTGAGTTACACAGAGCATAGATGAGGCCACATCTGGAGTATTATGCAGTGTTTGCATAATATTATGAGTATTATGCAGCCTCCTTAATGCAAATGCATTTGAAATAATTCAGAGAGTTTATGAAATTAGGATTGTTTTATGAGGTGCGATTAGAGAGGGTTTGTATCCCAGTAGAGTTTAGATAAGTTGATTAAAACTAGAGAAGTATTGATGGGGTGGATGTTTCCTCTTGTCAAGTATCTAGATAAGGGGTAATAGTGGAAAAAAAAAGTGTTTGCTATATTAAGGCAGAAATTATTTTTTTTCCTCTGTGAAGGTGGTGAGTCTTTGGAGCTTCCTCAAAAGGCAGTGGAAGCAGAGTGTTTGTTTGAATATTTTACATGCAGTGTTGAATAGATTCTTGATTAAAAAGGTGTGAAAGGTTTTCTGGGTAGGCAGGAATGTGGAGTTGAGGTTACAATCAGATCAGCCATGATCTTGTTGCTGATTGAATGGCGGAGCAAACTCAAGGCACCAAGTGGCTTAGTTTTGCATCTAGTTCATGTGTACGCGTAGATAAAGGTTAGAGAAGGGAGAGGAAAGAAGGAAAAAGTCAGGAATCGATGGAGGCAGAAATGAGAGAATGAAGGAAGGAAGGAAGGTGGAAATGGAAAGACAGGTAATGTGAGAGGAAGGATAGATCAAGGAAGGAGTGGAGGGGGGTGAACGGAGAGAGGAAAGTCTGGAGGGAGAGGAACAGTGAAGGTGAAGGAAAAGTGAGGAGAGAAGGACATGGGGGAGAGGGAGGGAGAGGCAGAGTGGTATGATGCTTCCACACAGTTGACAACAGTGCTGACCTCTTGGGATCAGCCTCCTATGCTGAAGAGACAAAATTTGGGTGCTTCTTGGAGTCATCCCTGGGGTAGAGGATATCCCTCTTGCCTGGCTCCACAGACAAAGGCATTGAAGGTCTGGTGGCTGAAGCTGAGTGCTGTTGCTGCCACCTTCTGGTTGGATGACACCTTTTACAATCTCCTGATGAGAGACAAGCTGGAAAGACTAATTATGAATGTGTTGCAGTGGTGTTTAAATACGTTTGCCAGATCTTTGAACATGCCAGTTGGTGATGGGCAGATGTATTAGCTCCCGACTTGCCAGATGATCTGAAGAGAGACTCACTTGTGCATAATTCCAAGCACAGAATTGAACACCATCTCTTACCATTCTGGATTCGCTACAGTTTATACAGTTCAATTCCCAACCATCCCTTTCTGTGCCTGCGTTGTAGTCTTCCATGTCAGGCTGTAGCTTCCCTACTCTTGATCACCCCATCATACCCCATTGACCTCCCATGTGGCCTTCATAGATGTAATGGTAGGGTGTTAATGTTCAGTTATTCTGAAGCCACGATTGAGGTGAGAACAAGCAGCTGCATGCTATTCAGGTGTGATTTTTACTGGTCTAAGTTCCCACTTGCATGGCGTGTGATTGTGAGGGTAGATGCGATTTGGATGTGTAGCATTTTCAGTGAGCTTTCATGACATGGTTATGCATGCAAATTGTGTTCCCAGCCCGAATCAGCAGCAAAACTGACCCATCTCAGACCCACTATGAAAGGGAAAAGGGGAGAATTCCAATCTGATTTCCTGCCGGCAGAAATTCAATTTCAAGTTGTCTCAGAATTTTCCATTCCAACTCGCTGTGAAACCTCCTGCTAGCAGGAATGGAAAATTCCTCCCATTATGTTACGGCTTACATTTAGTTTGATATGTAATGTGACTTTGTGCGGACGTTCTGTTTGATTCTGCCTCCAAGTGCCTAGATTATTTACTAGTGTAGATGATGTATTTAAGAATGAATTGAAGTTCAGTTCTTTCATCTGTCCAGATCCTGCAATACTCTGCCGTAATTATTCTGTTCAATGCATTCATGTAATAGAATATTCAATTCCGAGTACCTGAACAAATCCAATGTTTTCTGTAGTTTGTCTGCAGATCCATAAACCCTGGATGATAACACATCACCATTTTGTTACCAAATTATCCTCTGTCTTATTGAATGGATTCCCTGGTGGATTGAATTCAAACCTAAGTTTGGTTGCTTGGTGGTTTAATAGTCGTACAGAAAACGTTATAATTGTGAAGCATGATATTTTGGTAAGGAAGGTTGAGATACCTTCTTACTTTACATTCCGACTGAAATACAATGAACAGACTACAGCTGTTGAATTGTTGAATTTAGATATCAGTGACAGTGGTGTTTATGAGCTATTCCTGAAATTCAAATATCATGCACAAGGAAAGATCCATTTTCAACATGTCGTGGAAGTTCATGGTAAGGGCTATTGACTTCTAGCATATTTGGGAAATAGATTTCTATCCATGATTGTAATTTGTAAACGCGGTGTCACTTTTTCTATCTGTCCTGTTGATCTGTTTCCTCATAGGTTACATCTGTCATTTTGTCGTGACTGAATAAGATTGCACCTCAGTATTTAACTTTGCTGAAGGTTCTGCAGATGCCATGTGTATAGCAATTTCATGATTTTGCTTGGAACTTGAGTATGGATGATTTTCAGTGTGCTTCCCAGAATTTGAGTGACGTGTGCTGAATGCTTGTTTTATACAAGAACATTGACCACTACAGCACAAACAGGCCCTTCGGCTCATAAGTTGCACCCATTATATCCCTACTTATTAGGCCTATCTATAACCTCAATCCCATTAAATCCCATGTACTCATCCAGAAGTCTGTTAAAAGACCCCAACGGGTTCACCTCCACCACCACCGATGGCAGCCAATTCCATTCACTCACCACCCTCTGAGTGAAAAATTTACCCTTGACATCTCCTCTGTACCTGCTCCCCAGCACCTTAAACCTGCGTCCTCTTGTAGCGACCATTTCAGCCCTGGGAAATAGCCTCTGAGAATCCACCTTATCTATACTTCTCAACATCTTATAAACCTCTATCAGGTCGCCTCTCATCCTTCATCTCTCCAGAGAGAAAAGGCCTAGCTCCCTCAACCTATCCTCATAAGGCATGACACCCAATCCAGGCAACATCCTTGTGAATCTCCTCTGCACCCTTTCAATAGCTTCCACGTGCTTCTTGTAGTGAGGCAGCCAGAATTGCGCGCAGTACTCCAAGTGGGGTCTGACAAGGGTCTTATAAAGTTGCGGCATTATCTCCCGACTGCTAAACTCAGTCCCTCGATTAATGAAAGCTAATATACCATACGTCTTCTTGTCCACGTCCTCCATCTGCAAGGCCGATTTAAGAGTCCTATGGACCCGGACCCCAAGGTCCTTCTGATCCTCTACATTGCTAAGAGTCTTACCCTTGATGTTGTACTCCTTCATCCCACTGGACTTGCCAAAATGGACCACTACACATTTATCCGCGTTGAAGTCCATCTGCCACTTCTCCACCCAGTCTTGCATCCTATCTATGTCTCACTGCAACTTCTGACATCCCTCCAGACTGCACACAACATCACCAACCTTCATCAGCAAACTTACCAACCCATCCCTCCACTTTCTCATCCAGGTCGTTTATGAAAATGACCTGGATGAGGTCATCTCAGATGTATTAAAAAAAAACATCTGTTAGATGATGCATGAGGAATTATAAATGTAGCAGCTTTTTAAACAGTGGCCTGGATTCACATGCACGAACGGTGATATGGATGCAAAATCCTGTAAGAATCAAAAACAACAACCTCAACAGTGAGCACTCATTTTCAGGCCAGAAACCTTATTTAAATCGATCAAGAACATTAAAGGGCTTCCTTGCCATGTCTTCACTCCACATTTTCACATTGGGATCATTAACAGAGTTTTCAACAGATTTTTAAAAAGCAAAGGAAATCCAGGGGTGCACAGGTATGTATAGCTTTGGGGGGAGACGGACATGCCTGCCACTATCTCCAGTACTCTGACACTGCATCCTGACCAAGGTGACCCTTGGGAGCTCCGCCAAGGGGATGTCCTTCCCCTTTTTATTGGAGTTTGCAATCATCCTGGATTCCCAGAATTACTTCAGCTTTTTCCAGCACGGCCACACTGGTGTGAGGGTGTGAGACATGCCTCCTTTTTGTTTGGCCACACTGCACAGCATTCCTTGCCAATGAGCTGCATGTTAGTTTTGTCATGGTGACAGCCAGCGCTCTGCAAATATGGAAACATTTCACCCAATATCTGTTACATAAAGCCTGCCTGAGAAGTTAGTCGGAAATGTAAGCACCTCCTTTTCACAGAATAAAGCAAGGAGGGCCACAGGAAAATGCCAACTGGCAAAACTGAGAAAAAAAACAATCAGTGCAGGTAAGCATTATGCAAGTTGGGTTGAAAGAAAAATAAATGCAGAGCCCTTCAGGGGTATTCAGTATGAATAAGACAGCAGTTTGCGCCATCTGATCTCAGTGGCAAATTTGCTCTCATTGTATGCCTGCTATGCATATTATATAGGGGCTGTGAACCAGAATCACGGCCCTTGTCATTAGCTGATATTCTCACCTGATAACAGTCCTGTGGCTTGGTGTGGTCGTTGCAATATAAAAAAATACAGTTGGCAGAACAGTTGCATAGTTAATGCATTGTCCAGGGCATTTATTTGCATAACATGTCAGCAGCACATTCTGAGAGTGGAATCATTTTGATTGCAATACAATGCAGAATTGACAACTACCCTCAAATATACATAAATTCAGCGGAACCCAGTACAGTGGGGAAACCTGCAAGTTGTTGCTTTTTAGGAATGAAATAATTTATGTATTTTTTTGTGTAAAAAGCTTCAGTGAACTTCCTTTGCAATAGTGCACTGCACAGAGGTTAACAACAGTAGGCTGCAAGGAGCCAGAGACACTAAATTTCAGAGCCAGTGACATCTTTACTTCCATTGGCAACATTACCCTCCATCTTGCTCTGAGATTTGCATTGTGGTATCAGCACAGTGGTTAGTCCTGCTGCCTCAGCACCAGGTACATGGGTTTGATTTGTGGTTGGGTCATTGCATGAAGTCTGTACGTTCACCTGGTATCTGTGTGGTTTGCTTTGCTCTGGGTACTCCAGTTTCCTCCCATAATCTGCAAGACGTGTTTGAAAAGTGAATTAGCAATGCTAAATTCTCCATCAGTATACCTGAACAGGTGCTGGAGTGTTGCTAGGGGATTTTCACAGTAACTTTATTGCAATGTTAATGTAAGCCTACTTATGACACTAATAAATAAATTTTGTAAAGCTTAGATTTCCATGAAATCCTTAGTGAAGTGCAGGCCTCTTCGATGCTGGTCATCACTGAGATGTAAGTAGAACACCTGGGTAGATATGTTTTTTTCCACCTTCCCCATCTGCTCTCTTTTCTAAAAATAGAGTCCCAACAGTGCATAAGGAAACCATTCAGCCCATTGAGTCTACATTGACTTTCCAACAGAGCATATTACTGAGGATATTTCCCCCTGTCTTAACCCAAACCCCTCATATTTGCCCCACTAATCCACCTAACCAACACATCTTTGGACACTAAAGGGCAATTTCGCATGGTCAGTCCACCTAATCTAATACCTTGTCTTGTTCTGTGTGATCTTTCTTCATTCATCCAGTAATGTTCAACTCTTTGTGTTGTACAGCACTACCATTTGTGCTAAATGAGATTGATACTGGAGCAGAAGCAGGCCTTGTGGTTTCAAGCTTGCTCTGCCATTTAATTTAAGTCACAACTGATGTACCTCAATGCCATCTTGCTGAGTACTGAGAAAGATCTCCTTAAAAATCCCCCACTGTTCCTCAGCTGCCCTACCAACTAATCTGTGCTCCCAGTCTACATTAGCCAAGTCTGCTCTGAATCTATTATACTTGCCTCTGTTCAAGCAGAGGACACTGGTTTGGGACCCTAGTTTCTCACCCTCCACCTGAATTAGAAATTCAACCATATTGTGATCACTCATCCAAAGAGAATCATTCACAAAAAGATCTTTAATTCCACCTGTCTCATTACGCAGGACCAGACCCAAGATAGAATAGCAATAGATAGATAGAAATAGGACACCTGGAAAAGAATGGTTTGATCAAGCAGACGCAGCATGGATTCAATAAGGGAAAGTCATATTTGATGAATTTACTGGATTTTTATGAAGATGTAACGAGTGCGGTTGACAGAGGAGAACCAGTGGATGTGTTTTTAGATTTCCAGAAAGCGTTTAATAAGGTGGCTCACAAAACGTTGCTGCAGAAGATTAAGGTACACAGAGTTGGAGGTAAAGTGTTAGTGTGATTGGAGGATTGCATATCTAACAGGAAGCAGAGAGTTGGAATAAATGGGTGTTTTTCTGGTTGGCATTTGGTGACGAGTGGCGTGCCGCAAGGATCAGTGCTGGAGCCTCAACTGTTTGCCATGTACATGGATGATATGGAGGAGGGGACCGAGTGTAGGGCAACAAAGTTTGCAGATGACACGAAGATGAGTGGGAAGGCAAATAGTGTGGAAGATGCGGAAAGTCTGTAGAGAGATTTAGATAGGCTGAGTGAGTGGGTGAGGATCTGCCAGATGGAGTATAACATGTAGGTTATCCACTTTGGAAGGAATAATAGTAAAATGGATTATTATTTAAATGGTGAAAAATTTCAACATGCTGCTGTGCAGAGGGACCTGGGGTCCTTGTGCATGAATCGCAAAAACTCAGTCTGCAGGTGCAGCAGGTGATCAAGAAGGCAAATGGAACATTGGCCTTTATTGTGAGGGGTATGGAATGTAAAAGCAGGGAGGTCTTGCTGCAATTGTACAAGATACTAGTGAGGCCGCAACTAGAGTACTGTGTGCAATTTTGGTCCTCTTATTTGCGAAAGGATATATTGGCCTTGGAGTGAGTACAGGGAAAGTTCACCAGGTTGATATCTGAGATGAGGAGGTTAGCTTATGAGGAGAGATTCAGTAGATTGGGCCTGTACTTGTTGGAGTTTAGAAGGCTGATGGGGGATCTTATAGAGACATGTAAGATAATGAAGAGGCTAGATAGGGTAGAGGCAGAAAGATTCTTTTCACTTAGAAAGGAAACAAGAGCTAGAGGACACAGCCTCAAAATAAGGGGGGCAGTTTGTAACAGAGTTGAGGAGAAACAACTTCTCTCAGAGGGTGGTGAATCTCTGGAATTCTCTGCCCATTGAAGTGGTGGAGGCTACCTTATTGAATATATTTAAGTTACAGGTAGATGGCTTTCTGATCAATAAGGGAATTAAGGATTATGGGGAGCAGGCAGCTAAGTGGAACTGAACCACTTTCAGATCAGCCATGATCTTATTGAATGGCGGGGCAGGCTCGAGGGGCTAGATGGCCTACTCCTGCTCCTATTTCTTATGCTCTTATGTTTAACTTGTTGGTCATGGTTACAACACAATTAAGGTTAAACTCCAAAACTTTAAAGTTACATGTAAAATTCCATTGTATTATGGTCACTCTTTTCTAAAGCTTTGTTCACAATGAGACTATTAATTAGCACTTTCTCCATACGCAATACTACATCTAAAACAGCTCATTCTCTAGTTGATACCTCAACGCGTTGTTCTAAAACCATCATTAATGCATCCCAGGAAATTACTCTCTTCAGCATTAGTACTAATTAGGTTTACTTACGGTTACCTTTATTACATTCATTTCCAGTTCCTGATTTAGACCATGCCCTATATTGCCACTCTTACATGGTGGCCTATAAATAACTCTAATGTTTGTTACCACTTACTATTAGCTCCACCCAAACTCCAAATCTTACAATCAGAGATTCTTTTTCAGGAATATAATAGTACTGATCATATTCTTTATTGAGAGTGTGATATCACCTCTTCCTTTTTGCCTACCTTTCCTAAATACCCTTGAAATTTCAGTTCCCAATTTTGATGACCCTTCAGTTATGAATGTCATGATAACTTTATTATGAATCCATTAATTTCTATAATTCATCTGTCTTGTGAAAGCTGCCTGCAATCATGTAGAGTGGTTTTAATTCTGTCTTATTTTTGGAATGTCTAGCTTTAACTGCTGGCAAATTTATATGTTCGTATGCTCTATCCATTATTGATTCTGAGTCAAAACTGGGCATCCATAAGACATTGTGTGACATCGTCAACAGTAGAGTTATTTTCTAGCACAGCCCGTAACTTTATGGCTTTGTGTTCCCCTCTACTTTATTCATTTACAGGATGTGGGCACTGCTGGCTATGCCATCATTTATTGCCCATCTCTAATTTCCTTTCGGAAGGCGAAGATGAGCTGCCTTCTTGAACCCTTAAAGTCTGTGTAAAATGGATACAACACAGTGCTGTGTGGGAGGGATTTCCAGGATCCTGACCCAGTGAAAGTGCAGGAACAGCAATGTATTTCCAAGTCAGGGCGATGTCTTTTTTGGAGGTAGTGATGTTCCCATATGTCTCCTTGTCTATCTTGATGGCAGCGGCTGTGGAAGATGCTCCTGAAGGAACCTTAAGTTCCTGCAGTGCATCTTGTAGATAGTGCACACTGTGTATTGGTGGTGGAAGGAGTGAATGTTTGTGAAAAGGGTGCCAGTCAAGTTGATTTGTTCTGGGTGGTGCTGAGCTTCTTGAGTGTTATGGGAGCTGCACTCATTCCTAGCCTCTGATTGTATAGCCTTTGTATTTAAATTGCTAGTCCAAATCAGTTTCTGGTCAAGTGTGGATTAGGACATGGACTGCTTCAGTATCTGAGGAAAGGCGATTGTGCTGCACATTGTACAATTATCAGTGAACATCCCCAATCCTGGCCTTTTGATGGAAGGAAAGTCATTAATGAAGCAATTGAAGATAGTCGGCTCCAGGATGCAACTCTGAGAAAGTCCTGCAGTGATATCCTAGAACTGAGATGATGGTCCTCCAATCACCAGAATCATCATCCTTTGTGCCAGCTATGACTCCAACCAACAGATGGTTTTCCCCCTGATTCCAAAGCTGTGTTATAGCTTTACCAGGTTGATATGCCTCTAGATATACCTCGTTGCTGCTTTGACATGCCCTCCTGCAGTCAACCAGGGGTTATCTCCTGGCTTGATGATAATAGTACACTGGAGGAATATGCTAGGCCTGAGGTTACAGATTGTAGTTGAGTGCAATTCTGCTGCTGATGACCCACAACACCTCATGGTTGGCCAGTCTTATGTTGTTCAATCTGTTCAAGATCTAACCTATGTAGCACATTGGTAGTGCCACACAGTGTAATGGAGAGCTCCTTCAATAGGAATACGGGACTTCTACAAGGATTGTGGTGGTGGTGCATCTGCACAGATGCATCTTCAGCAGGTAGGTTTGTGAAGAATACCTCTCTTTCCTTCACCAGTGCAGACCAAGTCTACAACCATGTTTTTAGGACTCAGACATTCAGTCTGTAGTGGTACTTACAGTGATGGATATTAAAACCCACCGACCCAGAGTACATTCGGCATTCTTGCCCCCTTCGATGCTTCCTCTAAATGGTATTCAATATGGAGTAGTACTGATTCATTAGCTGAGGAGGGAATGCTACATGGTAAACAGCAGAAAGTTTCTTTGCCCATGTTTGATTTGTTGGGGTTTCATGGGGTCCAGAGTTGATGTTGAAAACTCCTAGGCAACTCCCTCCCTATTGCATATTATTGTACTGCCATTTCTGCTGTGCCAGTGGGACAGGACATATCCTGGGATGCTAATGTCTGGGACATTATTTGTAATGTATAGTTCCATCAGCATGACCATTTCAGGCTCTTGTTTGGCTAATCTGTGAAACAGCTCTCCCAATTTTGGGGCAAATCCCCAGATGTTAGGAAGATTTTGCAAAGTGACCTGGGTTGGGTTTTCCTAAGTCGATGCCGTGGGAGTCCACCTAGTTTCATTTTTTTTTATTGGATTTTTTGCTAGACCATTTCAGAGGTCATTTAAGAGTCAACCACTTTGTTGTAGGTCTGGAGTTGCATGTAGGCAATGAGTTGCATGTAGCTCCGCACACATGAGGACGGTCTTAACAGGGATCTTGGCTTCATGACACACTATCTGTAACCTCCGTAACTTGCCTGCGTTACCAAAAAACCTCACTTACTGTGCTGTCTGGAGAAAATACACAATTCTCTAACCAATGCTCAGGATTCCCTTCACACACATTGTTAGCCACTTTAACACTTGAATAGCAGGTTAGATGTAAGGATTCGCATTTCTAATCAGCAATCTCTGACTGTCTGTGCTGATGTGTGCTATTGCAGACCAGAACACTGCATTTGCCTGAGGAAGACACAGAGTGTCGAAAGCTCGCAATTTTACTATCAAATAAATCAGTTGGATTAAAAATTGGTGTTGCTAAATTCTTACTGAGTTCTAGGCAAGATCAGCAGAAAGCTAAATCTTAGATATGACATTCAGGCAGCATTTGACAAAGAGAAGCACCAAGGACCCCTAACAAAATCAATGGCAATTGGGGAAAACATAATGAAGCTAGCATTGATTATCATAAAAGCCCATCTAATTCACTGTTATCCTTTAGGGAAGGAAATCTGCTATCCTTGCCTAGACTGGCCTGCAAGTGACTTCAGACTCTCAGTAATATGGTTGACTCTTGAAGCAAGCCACTCAGTTCAAGGACAACTAAGGAAGGGCAACTAATACTGGCCTTGTCAGTAACAGCCCATCACATGAAAGAAATCATAACTAGCATAAAGGTGGTTTTGGTTGTTGGGACCACAACCATACACATCCTAGGATATTGCTGCAGGAGTTGTTCAGATTGTCATTGGAGTCTCAGCTATCTTCACTTGCTTCATCAACTTTTCCTTCATCTTGGTGGTTTGCTGTTTGTTACTGTTGCCATCATGAGGACACAGTTCTCATCACTAGTTATAGAGTGACCAATTGAGGAGGAGGAAGAAGAAAGGTGGAGGCAACCAACATAACTCCTTTGAGGCAGGAATGTGTGTGTTCAACCCGCCAGTAAATGCAGTCACAATTTCTCATTTACCAACAATCATAAATCTTATCTGTACTCTCATCAAAATAATACCTGTTTTTTCACCCTGCAATAATTAAAGTCACCACAAATTTCCAACTAAACTTATAAATCAAGTCATTGTTATATTGAATGTGTTACAGACAAGCGGGGGTTATTTTAAACAGCTCCAATTTCTTCTTTAACTACTTGCATGTAAACAATAAGGTGCTTTGATTTCTGATTTCTCTTATAAGTGGTGTTGTATTTTCCTAACCCTTCAGTTTGGCATGATGCAAACTTAATCCCACAGTAAACTCAAGATGAGATAAAATAAGAGGATTGATTCATTTTACACACAAAATGCAGGAAATGAGTTTCCCATTTGAACTCACACAGTAAATGAGCGATAAGGGAGAGAAAGGGGTGCAAGAAAAGACCACGTTAACAACAAGAGTAATGGTTTCCCGTGAGTCCAAAATCAAAAGTCTTATGGTGCATTTCTTCAGCGATTAGTAAACTGTTGCAGTCTTTCTAGAAGCACGGACTCCCATAATGGAATAAGTTACTTGAAAGCATGGATACAGAAGTTCCTATGTTCCAGTAGTTCATAGTGTAGTTTGGGGTCAGGCAATACCTGGAGAGAGTTCTTTCTACAGCTATGTGTTAGATTGTAAGATGATGGTTTGCCTGGCAATATTACAAGTTCCAACAGTTTAGGGGATGTCATGTGACATATCTCCCACTACTTCTCTTGGGTGTTAGACAAAAGATGTATTTTCCCAGGATTGGAACCTTAGGATGTTTAATTGAGGAGACTGGGTTCCTTTCCCCTTGGAGGCATTAGATCTCTGACCAGAGTTGCTCTTTAGACCCCCTGCCTAATTTCTGAAGGGTAGAAATCCCTCTGGTATGAGTCATGGCTGGTGGGTAAAACTTTGTTAATTTTTAAGATAAAAGCAATTTTACAGAGTAGCCATATATAATTTCCTTCCTGTCTTCTGGCCAGGGCACAGCTCTCCCGTTGGAGAAAATCAATTTAATTCCATTCTATTTGATTTTTTTTTTACATGGTCTTGGAGAAGGAAGTTCTGAAGTGTACAGATATTTTCTCTAATACTAGCCTATTACTTAATAAAGGAATTGAAAGTTCTCTGCTGCATTTTCTTCTTAGATTTTGTCTAGCCTTGAGATTGGAAAGTTTGGGTGATTTGGAGACTTTGAAATTAATCTGCCTGTGGAAGTCTATTTAGTGCAGAAATTCTGACTTCACTTTTCTATGTTGTGATCTGGCATTCCAACATCCTGACCTAGAGGTTTTTCAGGATGGTTAATCCCAGGGGTGAGTTATGGTTAAGCTGCTAGAAGTGACCCAAAGGAGAGTGTTAGACACCTCACTGTGGGTTCTGTACCCTGGGATCATGGGGTTGAGTTGCTTTCGTCCAGTTTAGCTCTTGTCTGTTCCACTTGGTAACCTGTAGGCTGGTCTGTTTGGGCATAGGGATTGGAGTTAGGCTGAAGGTCAGGTATTTGAAAGGGATATTGATATCTTTAGGAGTTCTCATTTCGAGGTCCTATTTGGACGTTGCACAGTTTGAGTCTTCCAGCTTGTGGTGCTTGGTGCTTTTAGTCGGCAGAGCAACAGCAGGGCAGTTGGTCCCTGAAATGGACTAGCCTTTCTGACTGGAACAACAGCAAGTTGGCCTTCTGGCAGGTGCCTCTCCTGCATCCATACTGGCTATTTAGCCTGGTGGGGTGAACATGTGGTCCAATCTAGTTGTGTCCCCCTCCAGGCCAGGCGGTGTTAGTCTTGACAGGGAAAACACCATAAAATCTTTGTACAGTGCAGAAGGAGGCCATCCAAACCATAGAATCTGCACTGACCCTCTCACACAAGCCTTCCCCTGTAACCCCATGCATTTACCTTGGCTAATCGACCTAGCCTATACATCTTTGGACACTAAGGAGCAATTTAGCGTGGACAGCTTTGGACTGGAAAGGAAACTGGAGCACCCGGAGGAAGCCACCTTAGTTACCTAAGGCTGGAATGGAACTGGGTCCCTGTTGGTGAGATGGCAATGCTAACCATTGTGCCACTATGCTGTCTCAACAAATGCTGAGAAAATGTTTTCCCTGAAGGGAGAGGGCATAGTCTCAGAATAAATAAGTGCCAATTTAAGACTGAGGTGAGAAGGAATTTCTTCTAGGGTTGAGAATCTTTGGAACTTCTTGCCCCAGACAGCTGTAAAGGTAAAGTTATAAACTGAATCTTATGCCTGATATTTGTCATCATGCTATTTAAAGACAAACACATCAAGTTCAATTATTGTCTTCATGTAATTTTATTCTCTTTTAATAGATATTTTGCCACAGCCTGTGATAATCCAAAGTATTGGCCATGAAAAGAGTGTTATTTATCTTGAATGTCATCTGAGTTATGGAGAAATAGAGGCAATCTGGTGGCTTAAAAAAGATCATCCACTTCAAAGTGATGAAACTTACAAAATATCCAATCACAACAGAACATTGATTGTAAAACAGCCAATGAACTGTGAGTTGTATACTTGTGTGGTCAAAAGCAGGATCAGCCAAAAAGACGATACGCATTTGCTCATTATTAAAGGTATGTCTTATAATAGTCCTAATTTATGTTTCTGAGTGAAATGCAACATTCTCAATCTCTGAGCGTTCTTTTTTTGTCCTGCGCAGCTAGTTCATTCCAGTGTCTGCTATGCTTAAATTGTTTTCTGTGGCCAGTTACGTGCAAGGGTTCTTTAAAAGGTCAACTTGTAAATGACCTTGTGCTGCCAGGCTCTTCCGGGTTGATGTGCAGCTGTGCACAAAGGTATTATGTTGGAAGTTGAGAGGCAAATGCATGTTGCAGGTTGTTAACTGCTGTAGAGTTAAATGTAGCTTACTGCTGTGGATTCATGGGGTGGAATTCTCCTATAGGAACTAAGTCCCAGAGAGGAGTCAGGAGTATTTCATACTGCAAGGGCTAATGGAAAATCCTGCAGAATCTTGAATGCTTGCTGTTACTAATTATGCGGGGTTTTTTGATGTCGAGAACAGCAGGGCAAACTGGATGGCGCACACCTTGCGCATCATATCTGGGTGCTATATTTATAAGCCGACCCCTTGTGCATCCCCTTCGACCCAGTGGCGGTGAGAAGGAGTGCTGTATATCCAGCTTATGGGAGGAGAAGGCTAAGCAGGGAAACACACCCTGCATGAGCACAGCTCGCCGATGTTGTAGGTGCCCCAGCTGTCCTGCGGAGATGAGCCAAGCAATGCCATGAAAGGATGAACAAGCTCATCCAATCGCCAAAGTAAGAGAACTTTCAGCTGCTCATACCAACCACAATGAATGTCAGGGTACACGTCCTCAGTGGCAACAACATTAGGTCATAGCCCCACTTCAGCGCCTCTGAGATTATGTACTTTCTTCTATACAGTTACCAATGCTGTACGGAAAGTGGGAGTGTTGGCAGAATGGGCTCGGGTGCAGAGAGCACCAGCAACTGCCACACATGAGATGCCTCCCTGCATATGGATGGGCTAAATGTTCTAGAGGGAATTGGTCACAAACCTTTTAGAGAACTTAGAGTATTAATGCTGTGCCACACAATCCAGGCTAAATTTAGAACACTATGTAGAGTTTTGGCCCCCTTATTTAAGGAAAGATATATCATCACTGGAAGCAGAATAGAGGAAGTTTACTCAAATGATCTTGGGTATAGAGGAAGTGCCTTATGAGGAACAGGTTAGGTCTGTACACTTTGGATTCTTAGAGTTGAAATGGTAAACAAGCCATGATCTTGTTAAATAGTGGAGCAGCCCAGAGAGCTGAATGGCCTACTCCTGTTCCTATTTCTTATAGTCTTTCTGGTGCCACCATCAAGGAGAACATCAAATAGAGATCCTGGAGCCTCTCAGCAAAGTGTTATGCAAATCAGAGATCCATCCACCTGTGGGCTAAAGTGCTGTTGACCTGTGTGCATTGCTCTCCCTCCAAGTATCTTTCTGGATACGATCCGGTTTCCACCAATGGAAAAAGACCAAGACGATTGTAAACCATTTGGCACTGGCCACACAGAGTTTTCCAGTTTCAGCGTGATCTGCACCAGGTGCACCAAGGCTCGAAAATCGCCCTCTGGGTTTCCGATAAACTGTGTTAAAAATGTTCATTATTGCTAATGTTTTGAAGTTGTATAAGTTCTCAAAGTACTGTGTAATAAGAGACTTAAAGATGGAGGGATGTGGTAGTTAGCTCCTTTAAAGGGCATGCATCCGAAGGATCATGCGACCTAATTGCCCAATGAGGAATGCTCGTGGAGATCTTGGGGCAAAATATAGGCTTTTGCAGATAGATTGAACTGAGAATGAACACATCGACTGTAGCACCCTGTGCAGAGTTGTAAAAAGTAATAAACCTGTTGTTCTTTGTTAGCTAACTGGTGGTCACCAATTATTGCATTTACAAGGAACATATTTCAAATTGAAAAGTAGAATGAAAATTTTCAGGTAGTATGTCCTGGCTTCATATTACATTGCATTGTGATCTATATTTCTGTGATTTGTACTGAATTGAATTCATAATGGTTCCTCTTTCAGAATTGCTGTTGCTGCATGAGTTGTCTTTCATGGCATCTCTGCTGGCTCTAGTTAGCACATCAATATCCTTTGCTATCGAAGGTTACATAATCTTTTTTGCCTTGATGAAGTACAAAGGTAGGAAATATATTCTGTTTGCACATTTTTGTGCTGAAAAATATTTCCAGAGTCTTTAACTCATTGGTAAGCTGTGAAATGAATCTCCCATTCATTTGTTTTGTGTTTCTAGTTCCAGTGCAACACATGAAACTCACTTCTGTTGTCATTGTCTTCCAAATACTTGCCTTTATCTTTCTGTTGATTGGAGCCCTGTTCTGTATTATTGATCCAGGTAAGTCTTTTATTTTATACTTAAGTGCACTCACAAGCCACATTTCTATGTCATTCACCAGACATAAACATGGAAAGTCTGAAGACTGGAAGAGATTGTAGTGTCTGCAACCCATCTTCCTCTTGCCCAAGCAGTTGTAAAAGAGAACACAATAATCTATTTACACTTACGTAATGCTTCATCAGGCCCCAGGTCATCCCACAGTACCTGATGTAATCTTTGGAGTTAAACCACAGGAAACAACAAATTTGTGAATGAGCAGGTTATCTGTTTTGGTGTTAAGTTTTGTAAGTTGATTTATCAGTGTCACAAATAGGCTTACATTAACAATGCACTGAAGTTACTGTGAAAAATTCCCTCGTCACCTGTTCAGGTACACTGAAGGAAAATTTAGCACCTAACTGGCATGTCTTTTGGACTGTGGAATGAAACCGGAGCACCTGGAGGGGATGCATACAGACACGGGGAGAACATGCAGACTCTGCACAGACAGTGACCCAAGCCAAAAATTGAACCCAGGTTTCTGGTACTGTGAGGCAGCAGTGCTAACCACTGTGCCACCATGTTGCCCTAAAGTTGATCATGAAAATAAGGAACACGAGTCAGTTATTTGGCTCCTCAAGCCTGCTCTGTCATTCAGTGAGATCGTGTTTATTCTGATTATGGCCTCAATTCCACTTTCTGCCCCACCTCTTATACCTTTTGACACCTTTGGGGGCTGAACATTGGCTGGGAGGATTGTTATTTTTTTCAGCTAGTATCAAGAGATCTGATACACAAAAGACAGGAATCCATCTTAACATGCCAACAGTATGACAACAACTCTGATAATGGAACATTCTTTCAGTACTGATTTAGAGTATAGTTTCTAGACAATGAAGTGGGCCTGACTTCACAAACTGATTTGATAGCTGTGAACGGTAAAGTGCAAGGTACGCTCTTTTCAATTGCACCTGAAATTGAAGAGCCAGTGTTTTCCGTCATTATCCACCTCCCATCCTCTAGCCCACCCTCTCCATTTTCCTCTGAACGCAAAATGTTGTAACAGTGGCGTTCCAATAAGGCATTTCAGAATGTGAAAAAGTCCTTAAAGGCAATTAGTTACTATTTTGGGTCAAGTAAGTACTGTTTGAACGTAGTCAGACTCAGCACTCCGTCCATTTGATCTCTAAGGTTCATCTAAACAGATGAAGCCTCAGTACAACACTTCATCTGAAAGGCAGTGTAGTATGCAGAGACTGAAGTATCACCCTGATTGTTCAAGTTCTGGAATGGGGATTGAACCCGTGAACATCTGACTGAAATTGATGATCAGGTTTTTCTCTAACATTGTACAACCTGCTGAATAACCCTTCATTTCACAAACTCTTTATCTTGTCATTTTCCAGTCTATCCCATAATATACAGAGCTGTTGAAGGATTTGGATTTCTTTTTGCTTTAGCAACAACCATTTATATCCTCTTCTTTTATTTGAGATCTGATCGTGAAATCAAAACTTCATTTTTGATACGGAAGGGTAAGTTTGAATGGTCACACTTTATTTGCAGTTGGTTTTTCCAATATTGTCTCTCTCTCTTTCTCTCTCACCAACTCATTCAACTATGTTGTATCTGAAATTCTGGTGAGATCAGAAATTGGGATTGCTTATAGATCTATCCTGTTTGCATTCTGAAGAAAGTTATTGGCCCATTACTTCTTGGCTTCCTAGCAGCAGATTTAGGGGTACCCCAAAGATGGACTAAAGAATCCCTCTATGAAGTCCCTAAATAAGCATTTGCACCACAATTGTCCAGAAGTGTCACCTTGACCTGGACAGTTATGTAGTACTGGGAACCATCCTACAAAGCAATGAATCCCTAACTTTGAATGTTTCTGCCAGAGTTATGCTAATAATCGCTCTGAAAATAACTTTTTAACTTCAGTGTTACAATTTTAAGTACCCCGATTGATCCCTGCAAGAGTCAGCTAACACTCTCAACCCACAGAGGACTCACCCATCTCATCCACTTGTTCCCAACTAAGCACACCATTACGGTTTTCTCCACCCCAGACTCTCACTCCCAAAGAATTCTCCTCCTCACTGCCTGACATGATTCCTTGACTTGATGAGGCTAAATCTCTTCCTGTGTAACACCAACCTGAGCCCCAGCCTGAACCAGCTGGACCGGCCCATCATCTTACCTGATTCCTCCCCTGTCCCCCACCCCCACTCCACACTTCCCTGATGACTGATTAATCCTAACACCCTGCCTGACCCTCCTCCCACTGCCTCGTTATCTGACTCATCGAATCCCCTACATTCGACTCCATCATACACCCCAATATCCACACCCCAACTTCTCCATGCTTAAATCCCACATTCCCTGATGTCAAACTTCCTCCAATGTCTGATTCCCCCAACTCAATCCCTACCCCTCCAAAATCCTCCTCCTCCACCTATCCAATATCTGATACTTCTACTTGCCCTGATGTCTAACCCCTCTCAATGTCCACCTTTCTGCCCCAATATCTGACATCTGAAGACTATTGCAGAAAATGCAGATGCATGCGATTGAGGAGATTTAGCAAATTGGATTAGGAATTGGCTAGCTGATAGAAGACAAAGGGTGGTGGCTGATGGGATATATTCAACCTGGAGTTTAGTTACTAGTGGTGTACCTCAGGGATGTTTTGTGGCCATTATTATTTGTTATTTTTATAAATGACCTGAATGAGGGTGTAGAGGGATGGGTTAGTAAATTTGCTGATGACACTAAAATCGGAGAAGTTGTAGACAGTGAGGATGGATGTTACAGTTTGCAGAGGGACGTAGATGAGTTGCAGAGCTGGGCCGAGAGGTGGCAAATGGAATTGAATGTGGAAACGTGTGAAGTGATTCACTTTGGTAAGGGTAAAATGCGTGCAAAATATAGGGCTAATGGTAGGACTCTTAGTAGTGTAGATGAGCAGAGAGATCTCAGTGTACAGGTGCATAGATCCCTGAAAGTTGGTACTCAAGTTGATAAGGTTGTTAAGAAGGTGTATAGTTGTTAGCATTTATTGGTAGAAGGATTGAATTTCGGAGCCGAGACGTCATGTTGCAACTGTACAAAACTCTGGTGCGACCGCACTTGGAGTATTGTGTGCAGGTTTGGTCGCCATATTATAAGAAAGATGTGGAAGCATTGGAAAGGTTGCAGAGGAGGTTTACCAGGATGTTGCCTGGTATGATGGGTAGGTCTTAGGAGGAAAGACTGAGGGATTTGAGGTTATTTTCATTAGACAGAAGAAGGCTAAGAGGTGACCTAATTGAGACATATAAGATGATCAGAGGGTTTAATAGGGTGGATAGTGAGAGCCTTTTTCCTCAGATGGAGATGGATAACATGAGGGGACATAGCTTTAAATTAAGAGGTGGTAGTTATTAGGACGGATGTAAGAGGTGGGTTCTTTACTCAGAGGGTAGTAAGGGTGTGGAATACCCTGCCTGCAGCAGTTGTGGACTCGCCAAGTTTAAGGGCGTTCAAATGGTCAGTGGATAGGCACATGGATAGCATTGGAATAGTTTAGGTTAGAGGATCACAAAATTGGTCCCATTGGTCGGCGCAACATTGAGGGCTGAAGGGCCTGTACTGTTCTGTAATGTTCTATGTTCTATCCACCCCCTCTTCAAATCCCACTTGCTTACATTGGACACTTATCTTCGCCCTGCCTTGTTACTTTCAGTGGGCCCTTTAAACCTAGTTGTTTTATGGCAGCTGCTGTCCTTCTTCACTCTAATTTTTTAAGATTTTGATATTGGGTTTGGAATTTGTATACTGCTTGCATTTCATCTGCTTTGAGTCTTGGAAATCACTTGAGGCAGGTATCATGAATCTGCCTAGCAATAGCAGTAACCAACCTTCAAAGCGAGCAATGAGATGTGACCTTTCACAGTAAAGATATTAATAAACAGAGCCAGATATAAATAACTTCATCTGGAAACAGCTTACCTAGATGACTAAAAGATTAGTGGAGATATACAGATGCTAATTTTGATAGTCAAAGAATGTGCGTAATACTGACAGCCCAAATACAGAAATGGGAAAATCACAGAGGAATCAGTGTATAATTGCCAGCAACTGCAGAAGCAGGCAGGCTAGTTTAACGTTTTATAGCTGACAGGCTAGTTTTAATATCTAACAGACAAGATGTCATTGTAATATCTAAGAGCTGGAAAGGCCATTTTAACATCTAAAAAGTTTTAAAGTTACAATACTGCAGGAACCTTCGGTAAAGCCCAGTTGCGGCTCCTTAGATACCAAGCAATAATGTCTAGTCTCAGACTGACAAGTGACAAGTACTATTCATGCTTCGCAATTGCCAGGCAATGAACATCTCCAACAAGAGAAAGACTAACCATTGTTAAGTCTGAAACCACTGGGGATGGGGTGGCTGCCAAGAAGTCACACCAAAGGTAAGCCACAAGAACAATAGGGCTTACTGAAGAACTGTACTCCTTGCATCCTAGCACCTCGAGTGTCTGTAGGGGCAGTTTCCAGGCAGATCACCTTACCCTTTGGGTCACCTGACTCCTCCTCCTAAAGGAGCTATGTCCCACACACAACACTCCTCCCTTCTAAATACCTATCTCCATAACAAGCTATTGTCCTACATCGATAAGGGAATTAAGTGTTATGGGGAGCAGGCGGCTGAGTGGAACTGATCTGCTTCAGATCAGCCATGACCTTATTGAATGGCGGGGCAGGCTTGAAAGGCTAGATGGCCTACTCCTGCTCCTATTTCTCATGTTCTTATGTACATGGTCAAAATAGCATTTCCCATCCACGAATACTAATTAACTATTTACACATCACATTTGCACAGTAATAACATTCATTTAACATTAAAAAGACATGATCCATCAGTCTGGAGGCCGACAGTTCTGTGGAGGTTATTTCCTGGGAGGTGGGATTGGCCTTCGATCCCTCTCCTGCGCTCATGGCTCTGATGATTCTTCCATATACACATCATCATTCACTACTGATGACTCAAGAACCAAAGCTGGAGCCATATGCCCCTGCTTCTTTCTGCAAGATCCTCTGCCGGTTCTGGCTGAATTGTTTCCATCTCCCCGCTGCTGCCTCCACTCCTGCTGCTGCCAGTAATCGGGCCACATGCCTATGCCATTACAACTTGTCTTGCATCTCCACAGTGTAGGACATCGGTCTAGTTTTGGCTAGTGTTCCTGCTGGAACCCACTTCCTCCCCAGCACATAGTTCTTCATTAGTCCTATATTGTCCTTTGAAAAAGTTCTCAGTTCTGCATGTTCCATTCACCGGTCCATCTGCCTCTCTCAACTCTTCTTCATCACTTGCCTGGTCTCTTCCAGCCTCGGTAGATCAAATATTGTCCATCACTATCTACCCATCATTAATGTTGCCAGGGAGCGTTTTCAGTTATATGCGGTGTGTTTCAATGCGTACTTAAAAACTCTTTGCTTCATCAATTCTTCGTCCTTTGCCACCTCCAAGCAGTGTTTCACCGACTGCACAAATAGCCCCGCTAGACTGTTCATTGCTGGATGATATGGTGCAGACTTTACATGCCAAATGCCATGCAGTTCAAGGTACTCCTCGAATTCCCATGACACAAACTGTAGCCCATTGGCACTTACCACTTCTTCCGAATACCTGAAACTGGCGAACGTGTTGTCCAGGATTGTCTGTGCAGTAGTTGTTTTCATGCATCTCACCTCTGATTACCTTGATTATACATCCATGACCACTAGTAACATGTAGTTTTCCACTCACCCAGAGAAATTGATATGGATACATTTCCATTGTCCTTTTAGCCATACCCAAGGATATAATGGCAACGCTGTTGGTGCGTTCCAAATTTGGGAGCACGTTACATATGACCTGCTTCCTCTTCTATGTTAGCATCAATGTTTGGCCAGCAAAAGTAACTCCTGGCCATCACCTTCACCTTACCACTCCTGGGTACCCTTGTCACAGCAGTTCCAGCATATGGTTGCGATAACAACTCACCTATTCCACAGCAAGCAACCATCCTGTACCGACATCTCCCACTTTTGGTTCAAACAGGGCTCAACTCTCTGTCCTCCTTGTGATAAGTCACTCCCCTCAAGACGAAATCTATCACTCGACTCAATATGAGATCTCGTGGTTTGCTTAACGTTCGCATCAGTCATTGGAACTTTATTCTCTTGTGAAAATACCTTATCTTCACTGTCTCCTCGTAATTTTCTTTGTTCCCTGGTAAAAGTAGTCTCTAAGTTGTTGGTGTGTTGTTCCGACTGTCAATACTTGATCTACAAATGTGCACGCAAGATGAAATCCCAGCTTTGCAACCTTGCAGCTGCCAGTGGTGGAATATCTGAATAGGCACTCAAAATCCTTGAGCGATCTGTAATCCATTAGTAGGACAAATTTCTGGCCAGATAAAATTAGTGGGACTTCACCAGTCCAAAAATGATGCTCAGTGTCTCCTTCTCAATTTGGGCATAATTTCCCTCAGCCTTCGAGAGCGATTGTGACACAAAAGCAATGGGCCAATCTTCCTCGCTTGCACCCCATATGGCAATGTGTCACAAGCCAGCTGAATAGGCAACTTTGGGTTAAAGTGCATCTGCACCCTAGATTAATGTCTCCTTTCCAGGCCTTCTCACATTCCATTGTCTGCTGCCATGTCTGACCTTTTGTTAGTAGTTGAGGAAGAGGCTTCATTACTGTCACTAGATTCAGCACAAACTTGCCATAATAATTGATCAATCCCAGAAAGGACCTCAACTGTGACACATTCCCTGGTCTGGGCACCTTCATGGTGGCTAGCAATTTCTTCAAGCCTTATGCAACCCCTCACCTTTGATGACATAACCCAGATACTCCTCTGAGTCTTTGAAAAATTTACATTTGTTTCTCCGAATTTGCAGACTATATTCTTACAGCCTCTTCAACGTTTCTTTCAGATTACGTAAATGTCCCTTGTCTACGTCATCTAAGTAGCACTGAACCCTGTGAGGAGCACTTAGTATTTGGCCCGTTGCCCTCTGGAAAATGGCCGGAGCCGATGCAATTCCAAAATGTGGCCACTTGTAGCTAAACAATTCTTTTTGGGTGAAAATCGTTAACGATGCTTGTGAATCCTCAGCCGTACCACTTGCAGATATGCTTGGGAATGATCCATCTTAGTGAATATTTCTCTCCCAGCCAGGCTGCTAAAGAAATCCTTGATGAGGAGTAATGGATATTGTTCCACACATAAGGTCATGGTGAATCTAAACTTAAAGTTTCCATATAGCCTCATGGATCTGTCTGTTTTTATAACCAGGACTATGGGAATGGCCCACTCACTCATGGCCATTGATTCCAAAATCCCCAACTCTACTAATCTCTCCAGTTTGGTCTCCACTTTGGGTCTAATTGTATATGGTACTGGCCAGGCTTTCATGCTCCTGGGGCAAACTCCCGGTTTCACCCATATATTCACCTTTACATCTTTCATCTCTCCAGAGTTCCATTGGACACCTCCTAGTATCTGCCCAATATCTCATCCTCGCTCAAATGCACTCTTGTGAGTCTATTTACTATTTCCCAATTTAGTCTCAATTTCTTCATCCAAGCCCTTCCAAACAATGCGAGGTAATTCCCTTTTACGAAGTACAAGGGAGATGTGCCCACTGATTCCTCAGCTGCAACAGGATGAATACATAACTTTACAGTGGCATCACATAATCTGTGTATGTTCTTCAGACAACATTTGCAAGTTTCAAGGGAGGATGACTTATTTTCTCTTTATATATGGACTCCAGAATCAATGATATTGCTACCCTCGTGTTGACCTCTACCCTCACCATCTTCCCTTCCTGTTTGGGTATCATCCAAAATTGCTGTGCATCACTGTGGACTGACAGCACGTTTGGTTTAAATTTCATTCTCTTTGTCAGTTCCTGCCAATTCCTTGTCTCCTTCAGCAGTAGCTACCCGTCACTTCCTGCTGGTTGTGGGACCTGGTCGCTTCTGTTTTGTCCCTTCCTGGGACTCTGATGCTGTACAATTGCAGGCGACGTGACCCATTCTCCCACACCTCTAACATCGAGCTCCTCTCATCCATCCGCCGGTCTCCGTGTGGCCCTTTTTACCACATTGACATCTCTCCTTGGGCTTTGATTGATATCCTTAGATGTCTATCATATTGTATACTGTTACTCTGATCCTAAGTGTGGGGCTCCTGTGGCAGCCCATTCAATGGAAATGGTGATCTCGAAAGCCTTTTTGAAATCTAATTGTTCCTCTGTTAACAATCTTCGCCTAATTTCTTCCTGCAGAGCCCACGTACAAGATAGTCACGCAGTGCTTCCTGAAGGAAAGCTACAAAATCCTGCCAAGCTTTTGAGAGCCGTGGCAAATTTAATTATGTTTTCACTCTCCAATTCTTCCAGCTTATAAAACCTGTACCGTTTTGCAATTTACAAAGATTGTGGTGTGAAATGTCCTTTCAATAACTTGCATAATGGTTTATCAATTGGTTTCTCTGGCTGTGATCTGTTTCTTAAAACTCCGACCATTTTACTACCCACTGTGCTCAAATACCAAGACGAGGTTATGTTCAGTCTTGTTCACTATAATGAAAATACTGAATCTCTCTATGTAGGCTGACCATGCCTTGATCTCCTCATGGAACTTTACAACAGCACTGAACTTTTCCACCATTTCACCTCGGCAGTGTTTCCTGTCTCAGCACAAACAGGCCCAAAGCCTGTTCCTCCTTGCACTGACTGTTGGCCAATTTCCCATCTTCGTGTGGTTAGCTCCAAAGCCTCCATGCTGACTCCTGGCTATCAATTGCAGTTCCCTGAAAACTGCCAACCTCCTCAGTCCCATCACTGCACCTGTTTTCTTCCCCCACCCTCTGTCCAACGCTTACTGTGCCTGCCACATAGTCCTGAACATCCACTTGAAGCAGTGTTCTTGCAATGGCTCCTTCATTGTTCCAATGTGGAGGAAAACAAAAATCCTCACTCCTCCCTCACAATCGTGGAACCAAGACACTGACTCTCGTTACCATTGTTAAATCTGAGACTAACAGGGAGATAGCTCCCAAGAAGTGTCACATACCAAAGACAAGCTACAGCAACAATAGGGTTTATTGAAGAAGTATACTTGCACTCCAGCCCTCAAGTGTCTGTAGGGGTGATTTTCTTTACAGGTTAATTCACCCTCTGGGCCACCTCACCTGTCCTCTTAAAGGGGCTTAAACAACCATCTCCCCTTAATATTCATTGGCATTACCATTGCTGAATCCCCCAGTATCAGCATCTGGGAATTAGTATTGACTGAAACGCATGAGCCATATAAATACTGTAGCTACAAGAGCAGGCCAGAGACCAGGAATCCTGCGAGTAACTCACACCCGTGAATTCCCACAGTCTGTCCACAATCTAAAGACACAAATCAGGAGTGTAATGAAATATCCTCCACCTGTCTAGATGATGCAGCTCCAACAAGACTCTCAAAGCTTGACGTCATCCGGGACAAAGCACTGTGCTTGGTTGGCACCCGTCCATAAACATCGTCAACCATGATGCACAGTGACAGCAGTGTATCTGCAGGAACTCACTTAAGCTCTTAAGCAGCAACTTCCAAACCCACAACTACTACCATCTAGAAGGTCAGGAGCGGCAGAAACATGAGAGCACCACCCCCTGGACATTACTGCCCAAGCCACACACCATCCTGACTTGAAAATATTGTCATTGTTCCTTCACTGTTGCTGGGTTAAAATCCTGAAACCCCCTCACAGCAGTGTATGTGTGTGTATACCTACACCACATCTACTGCGTGGTTTGAGAAGGCAGTTCAACACTCTCTTCTCAAATCGAATTAGGAATGGACTATAAGTACTGGCCTTGCCAGCGATGCCCACATCCCATGAATGACTAAAAATAATCCTCAACTGAACCTCAATGAAAAATATGCATTCAGCTAGTCAGTGTTTGTGCTCCAGTTTTTTGCCCCAAACTATGCAATAGTAGTAACATTTGATACCTTCTCATTAGTACCAATTCAAGTTGCTAATCCAGGACAGAGAAGGTGAGCAATCAAATTCATAGGAATTCTGGATTGCCCTGGTACTAAATTGAAATTGGTAAATACATTGCCCTATGCTAAGATAGCCCTTGTTTTATGTATATACCACCTATGTATCTGTGTTGTCTTCAAATTTAATTCACAGTTCATCGTATTATTTTCCTGATCTATGGAACCTTTTCTATGATGATTTCAGCAGCACCAATTTACAGAGGACTGAAAAACAGTGAGTATTGATGATAGTGTAAACAGCAACAACACTGATGATTTTAGAGCACATGCTGAGCTCTGAGTGAAGTTGACCTGCATAATAAGCATAGATAATAACCCTAGATAATAAGCATGATCTATGCAGTCCCTCCTTTCTCCTTTTCCCTCTGAGTAGTGCAGGTTCCACTTGGATCATGTGGTACTCCAGTCACACTCCCACTTGGTACACATGGGACCTTCAGTCATCGTACTCGCCCCCCACACAAATGCGCACGCGCATACACACACACACACACACACACACACACACACACACACACACACACACAAAGTTAATTTAGGACTAATTCAGTTTGTTTCCCACTTGGTTCACGTGGGACCTTCAGTTAGTCTTCCACATGCCATGACAAGAGGTTCAACCCATTCTTGCTCCTTTCAGACTTGTACTTTTTGTCCTTTCTCCTCTATATACTGTCTTCTCTACATCTTCACATTCTATGTCAAGCTCCCTAGGTTGTATTATAGTTCAGGAATGTACCAACACACTTCATATGATTTCTCTCTTTTGAGTGTATTTTGGGAGGAGTGGTGGAAAATGGAGATGATTTGCACCACCCACCTCAAAGTTAAAGTTAAATTTATTTATTAGTCACAAGTAAGGCTTACATTAAACAGTGCAATGAAGTTACTGCGAAATTCCCCTAGTCGCCATAGCCTGGGTCAATGCACCTAACCAACATGTCTTTCGGAATGTGGAAGGAAAGTGGAGCACCTGGAAGGAAACCCATGCAGTTATAGGAAAAATGTACAAACTCCACACAGACAGTGACCCAAGCCAGGAATTGAACTCAGGTCTTTGGCATGGTGAAGCAGCAGTGCTAACACTACCAACGTGCTGCCTCTGAAGAACCAAGATAATTGCTATTAATGTGGACCCTTAACTCCTCTCTACTCCAATAATTCCTGCATTTTGGTCAAAGTGCGCAGCTTGTCATTTCTGGTGTTTTAGTTTGAACCAAATGAAGGATATTTAAATTGTGCCTTATCTATGGTCATTTCTGTTCTCCATTAAGGTAACACTTTATGCAACACGTCATATAAGTTATTTGCAACAGCTCAGTGAGTATCGCTGTACTGTGCAGAAACATGGATTTGGGCCTGTGTCTGTGGGAGTTTGCGCATTCTCCCCATGCTTGCGTGGGTTTTCTCCGGTGCTCCGGTTTCCTCCCACATCCCAAAGTTGTGCTCTTAGGCTAATTGGCAGAACAAATTCTCCCTAAATTGTCTCAAATTTGGTTTCAAGGCATAGATCTATAAACATAGACAGGGATCACACGGGTAGAAGTGGGAACATCGAGGTGGAGGCGTGGGCTGAAGGGCCTGTTTCCTGTGCTGTTTTGTTCTTTGTGCAATTGTATTGATCAACAAGAATAAAATAAAATAGATTTAAAGGAAATTTATCTGCTGGTTTCCTAATATATTTATTTTTATATTAATTTAAAATTAAAATTTTAATCAGAAAAATTAAAATGAACTTTGGTAATTTGACAAAATATTTATTCTTTATCTACAGTTACAGAATGCCAGGTCCCAGTGAGTCACATGACAGGATCTATTGTAATTGCCGTGGTGATCTATGTGTCCCTTGTAGGAATAACATATGTTTTCTTTTTGAAGTACAGTAAGTGCTGATTCTAATGATTATTATCAATAATAGAGTGAGAAATTAAATTGAAGATGTTAATTGTTTTATTGCTACAGTTAGAGTTTTATGGAATTTGTACATTTATCCCATTTCTCCATATATAACATTTATTTTAAATATTATCAGTGATAAAATTGGTTCATGCCTTTTTCCCTATCCATTAAACCACCATATGTAAAACTAAAAGTACCTAAAAGTATCCATGAATAAGATCTTAATTCTTTAAACCATTAAGTATTTGTTCAGTAAACTTGCATCAATAATCTTCAATCATTAAATTTTCTTCAATAAACCTTCATTCTGAATCCCTGCAGTTAAATCTTCATAGTTAATTCTCCAACAATTAAACCTTCATCGATAAATCTGTATTCATTAAACATTTGCTGGGTAATTATCCATTAATTAAATCTCTATCCATTAAACTTTCACCAAAATATTTGATTTGATTTATTATTGTCACATACACTAACATACAGTGAAAAGCATTGTTTCTTGCATGCTATACAGACAAAACATACCATTCATTGAGAGGGAAACAAGAGAGTGCAGAATGTAGTGTTACAGTCATAGCTAGGGTGTAGAGAAAGATCAACTTAATGCAAGGTAAATCCATTCAAAAGTCTGACAGCAGCAGGGAAGAAACTGTTCTTGAGTTGATTGGTATGTGATCTCAGACTTTTGTACCTTTTTCCCCATAGGAAGAATGTCTGGGGTGCGTGAGATCCTTAATTATGCTGGCTGCTTTGTCAATGCAGCTGGAAGTGCAGACAGAGTCAGTGGATGAAAGGCTGATTTGTGTGATGGATTGGCCTTCATTCACAACCTTTTGTAGTTGCTTGCGGTCTTGGGCAGAGTAGGTGTCATACAAGCTGTGATGCACCCAGAAAGAATGCTTTCTATGGTGCATCTGTAAAAGTTGGTGAGAGTCGTAACTGACATGCCAAATTTCCTAAGTCTGAGAAAGTAGAGGCGTTGGTCGACTTTCTTAACTATAATGTCAGCATGGGGGAACCAGAACAGGTTGTTGATGATCTATTCACCTAAAAACACGAAACTTTATCCCCACTGATGTAGATAGGGGCATGTTCTCCTTTATGCTTCCTGAAGTTGATGTCAATCCCTTTCATTTTGTTGACATTGAGGGAGAGATTGTTGTTGCTTCACCAGTTCACCAGATTCTCTATTTCATTCCTGTACTCTGTCTCGTCATTATTTGAGATCCGACCCACTAAGGTGGTGTCATTAGCAAACTTGAAAATTGAATTGGCTGGGAATTTAGCTGCACAATTATAGGTGTATAAAGAATATACACTTTATGCCCTTGTGGGGCATGGTGTTGAGGATAATCGTGGAGGAGATGATGTTGCATATGAAATATAGGGCTAATGGAAGGACCCTTAATAGTGTTGTCGAGCAGAGGGATCTTGGGGTACAAGTACATAGCTCTTTGAAAGTTGGCACCCAGGTTGATAAAGTTGTTAAGAAGGCGTACGGTGTGTTAGCTTTTATTGGTAGAGGGATTGAATTTAGGAGCCGTGAGGTTATGTTACAACTGTACAAAACTCTGGTGCGGCCGCACTTGGAGTATTGCGTACAGTTCTGGTCGCCGCATTATAAGAAAGATGTGGAAGCATTGGAAAGGGTGCAGAGGAGGTTTACCAGGATGTTGCCTGGTATGGTGGGAAGGCCTTATGAGGAAAGGCTGAGGGACCTGAGGTTATTTTCATTAGAGAGAAGAAGGTTACGCGGTGACCTAATTGAGGCGTGTAAGATGATCAAAGGACTGGATAGGGTGGATAGTGAGAGCCTTTTTCCTTGGATGGTGATGACCAACACGAGGGGACATAACTTTAAATTAAGAGGTGGTAGTTATAGGATGGATGTCAGAGGCAGGTTCTTTACACAGAGGGTGATGAGGGCATGGAATGCCTTGCTTGCAGCAGTTGTGGACTCGCCTACTTTGGGGGCATTCAAATGGTTGGTGGATAGGCATATGGATGATATTGGAATAGTTTAGGTTAGAGGGTCCACTGGCCGGCGCAACATCGAGGGCCGAAGGGCCTGTACTGCGCTGTTGTGTTCTATGTTCTATCCTTACTGATTGTGGTCTGTGATTTAGGAAGTTCAGGATTCAGGTGCAGAAGGAGGTGCTGAGGCCCAAGTCACAGAATTTGGAAATAAGTTTTGTGGGAATAATAGTGTTGCAGGCTTAAGCTGTAGTCAATAAATAGAAGTCTGACATAGGTGTTCTTATTATCTCAGTATTCCAAGGTTGAGTGCAAGGCCAGGAAAATGGCACCTGCTGTGGATCTGTTGCAGCAGTAGGCAAACTGTTGTGGATCCATGTACTCCAGGTGGTGCCATGACTAACCTTTCGACCACTTAATATTAATGGATGTCAGACCCACTGGCTGATGGTCATTAAGGCACCCTGCTTGGCTTTTCTTGGTACAGGGATGATGGTATTTCTATTGATAAGTTACAATAGCACAATAATCTTGTAACGTGTTGTAATCCAGAGGCCTAGAGAAATGATAGAAATATGAGTTCAGATGCCATTATAGGAGCTGATGAATTCAATTAATTAAGTAAATACAGATTAATGATGATGACCGATGATTGAATTGTTGTAAAAATCCTCTGGTTCACTAATATCCTTTAGGCAAATAAACCTGTTGGTTTGACTTAAATATGACTCTGGAACCATAGTAGTATGGTGTTTGTACCAAGTCTTGATGAAAAACATAATATGTGACAAAATTGGGACAGGTCTCTCACAGGCGAATCAAGTTCAGCAAATAGATTATGTGCTCATATGCTGGAATTTCAATTGTTCCCAGAGTAAAACTCTGGAGGGAGTCTGTCTCCATATTGCTGGCTCATCTTAGAACCAGTTAACGGATGTTGGGCTGTTAGGATCAAGGCATGACTTCCATCTTCACCAGGAACGATGGCTACATCTGCGGCTGCAGGCAGACCTTGAAGAATAGCACCTATAGACTGGACTTCAAGGTAAGGCAGGTAGCGAATGGAGACTACCTTGGAGGTGGTCCTCCATTTATTGTACTTCCTGTTTGGACATGCAATATATTATGATCCTTGACCAGATCCCCAGATGTTGGTGAAATCTGGGACCTGAACAATAAGGTTTTGTTTAAAGTTGACAAGGTTTGATATTCAAAATACTTGCTGAGGAAATACAACCACAGATTCTAGGGGTAGAATTTTAAGAAAAAAATTCTAATGAGAATGAGCAAGAATATAGGAGGGTTTCAGCTTTTTTGGGGGGCGTGTTTGAAAATGCAATCTTATCAATTTTATAGCATTTATACTTAAAAGGCAGAGGCAGGTAGGGATCATCAAGAAACTGGCTGTTGAGGTCGAGGGGCATCATTGAGGAGGTGCCACAAGCTCTCAGTATGCAAGGAAATCTGCACATCCTCTATCTCCACCCCTTTAGACATTGGGACCCCGTCCCCTGCAGACATTGGGACTCTCCCCACAGACATCAGGATCATCTGCCCGCAGACATCAAGATATCCCCCTCCATGGAAATCTCCTCCCCCCGCAGCCAATTTCCTCCCTTTCTGATCACCACCCCTTCTGCATAGTTCCCTCCCTTTCACCTGGCGGATTATCCCCTTGTAAGAGTTTCCTCACGTCCTGGCAGATTTCCCTCCTACACCCACCAATCATTCTTCCCGACAGTGTTTCCCCTTCCCTTCCACTCTGGCAGTGTTCCCTCCCTCCCACTCAGTCGGCAGAGTTTCCTTCCACCTCTGCAATCTTCTCCCTTTGTCTCCCCCCTATCTTAGCTCCACACCATTCTGGCACTGCCCCCATTGTGGTTCTGCCATCTTTGCACTGACCTGGCACAGTTATGGTGCCTAGTTAGCAGTACCAGGGTGCCAGGTGGGTATTACCAGACTGGTACTGCCCCACAGACATTTCCTGACCATGCTCCAACCACCCTGGGGACTTCAATAATCTCTGATCCCTCCATTGGGGACCATATGTGCTTGTTGCTGGGAAGAACTTTGGACAGCAAGATGATAAAAGTAAGTGAACCTATTCCGAGCATGTCATTAACATGGAAATCGGCTTCGAGCCGATAAGTGTGCAAAGCTGATTCTGCCAGTAAAACAGTGCTACTATGATGAAAAGAGGCAAAAAACAGGTCGCACGCCTGATTTCTTGCTTCCTGCCTGATCTTACAACTTGACCTCACTGAAATTCAGATAGGATGAGGTTGTAAGATCAAGCTCTATGAGTTTTCATTAAACTCAGACAAAAGACTCCTCATCTGGGAATAAGACAGCTGAATCTGTGAGGGATACTTAGGATAAACAATCCAGGAAATACATTACAGGAAATTAGCAAGCTTATTGGTTGGTTAGAAGTTGCTGTTAGGGAGTATGTTTAAATAGCTTAAACTATAAAAACATGGTATTCATAAAGGAATTGATCCTTGGATTTCAATAAACAACACTAGCAATTGGCAAGTAAAGTTATATCAAATCAAATTAAAATAAGATAATAAAATAAACAAAGTAAAATAAAGTTAGTGTAAGAGTAATAAAATTATTAGTAATTTATTTCACTCAATCTAATAATGCTAAGTGTAATAAATAGTTTTTAGAGTTTTGGAATGGCAGGTCAACTTGGCCAAGTGGAATGTATATTCTGTACTTTGTGTGAAGCTGATATATGTCCTAGAGAAACAAATCCATAGGAAATGTCACCATCTGTATAAGCTTGAGCTCAGGGTTTCGAACTTGAGCTGTGGTTGGAGTTACTTTGTACATACACAATAAGACGTCTTATAACATCAGGTTAAAGTCCAACAGGTTTGTTTGATATCTCAAGCTTTCGGAATGCTGCTCATTTGTCAGGTGAGTCCTGGTGTCTTACTGTGTTCACCCCAGTCCAACAGTGACATCTCCACATCAGTACAACAAGAAGACAGAGGACTAAGTGGATAGCACCTTTGGGGAAGTGGTCACAATGCAGGTTGGAATTGCATAAGCAGAGAGGCAATGGCTGACCGCTAGACAGTCTTAAGACAACAAGGCAGATAGCGCAGGAGGCTCCTGAGTCTATCCAGTTTGTTGATCAGTTTACCATTTTGAAAGCTGATGAGGGTGATGATAGTCAGAGTCAAGCTGTGCCACCAAGGGCAACTCAGCTGTAAAGGGGAGGAGTAGAATGGAAGGACAATAGTGATTCCAAAGATAGTGGATCAGATGGCAGTAAACGTGGCTCCAGAATGGTCTGTTGCTTCCTGGTGGCAGGGTCAAGGATATCACAGAGCAATTACAGGATATCCTTCTGGGAAAGGGTGATCAGCCAGAAATCATGGTCCACATTGGAGCAATGACATAGGTCAGAAGAGGGATGAGATCCTGAAAGCAGAATTCAAGAATTAGGAAGGAAACTAAAATGCAGGACATCAAAAGCCGTAATCTCAGGATAACTCCCACTTCCATGTGCTAGAACATAAGAATAGGAGAATTGATTGATTCAATATATGACTGGAGAAATGGTGTGGGAGGGCATCATATAACTGAAGTATCGACCATTCTAGGATAGATGTTGCTTGAAAAATATTGAGTATGCATCAAGTGCAAAATGTCTTTGTCAAAAAAACAAAGTTAAAGGTGCTCTACTGGAATGCATGCAGTATTCGTAACAAGGTAGATTAGTTAATGGCGCAAATAGAGGTAAATGGGTGTGATACATTTGTCATTACTGAAACATGGCTGCATGGTGACCAAAACTGGGAACTGAATATTCAAAAATATTCAATATTCAGACACAAAGGAAAGAAGGTGAAGTTGTACTGATAAGGGATATAATGAATGCAGGAGGAGCTCAGATTGGAAGAACAATGTACAGAATCTGTTTGGATGGAGCTAAGAAACAGCAAAAGGGAACAGGCATTGGAGTTATTTATAGGTGCCCTAATAGTAATGGTAATATAGGACATCATATTAATCATGAGATGAGGAAAAACATGTAGCATAGGTAATACTGTAATGGTGAGTGATCAGTCTGCACATAGACTGGTTAAACCAAGTGAGCACTAATGCTAAGGAAGACATTTTTTTTGAGTGAGTTAGGGTTGGGTTTCTAGAGCAGTATTTTAAGGAACCAACTAGACGACAGGCTATTGTAAATCTAGTATTATATAATAAAAAATGGCTGAGTCTAGTTTTAAAAGAACCGTTAGGGATAAGGTGATCATAATATGATGGAATTTTAATTGATTGAAATTATGCAATTTTCCAAACAGTTGCCACCTCTTGCAGTCTCGCTCAATCCTGATCAACCCCGTAACTAAAGTTCTCACCAGCCAGTACTGGATCCCTGGCATCCAGAGGACCAAGTGGGGTCCCAATCTTGCTCTTATTGGCAGTGCACCCAACAGCACAACACAGGCATCTCCACATCAGTACATCCACAAGACAGAGGGCTAAGTGGATAGCACCTTTATGGAAGTAGTCACAGTGCAGGTTAGAATTGCACAGAAAGTGACCTTATACTTATGATATGCTAGCCTTTATAGGAAGGGGTATAGAGTGCAAGAGCTGGTGTTTAATGTTGCAGTTGTATAAAATGTTGGTTAGACCTCATTTGGAATACTGCGTCCAGTTCTGGTCGCCTTACTACCAGAAGAAGGTGGAGACCGTGGAAAGAGTGCAGAGGAGGTTTACCAGGATGCTGCCTGGTATGGAAGGACTGGGTTACGAAGAAAGGTTTAGGCAAATTGGGGCTGTATTCTTTAGAAAGACAGAGACTGAGAGGAGATCTAATAGAGGTGTACAAGATTATGAGGGGTATAGATAGAGTAAACAGGGTTAAGCTTTTTCCTAGATGGACTCAAATAACACAAGGGGCCATGGGCTTAGGGTGAGGGAGGCAATGTATAATTTGGATATTAGAGGGAGGTTTTTTTACACAGAGTGTTATGGGGGTATGGAACACACTGCCAAGTAAGGCGGTGGAGGCAGACATGCTGGAGTTATTTAAGAGATACTTAGGCACGAGCGGAATAGGGATGAAGGGATCTTGTAGACTGATTTAAATAGGGATCATGAGCCTTGGGATGTTCCTGGGAATTGCATAAGTTGTGTATATTATTGATATATTTCTCTTTTATTCTACATGTACTTCGATTTGCCTTGTTGTCCAACAAGGGCATACACGCAATGGGTCATGAGAAAGCTGCTGTTGAATTTTTCGAGAATAGCCTGTTGCTCCACGTCGTTAGTGTACACTTAAACTGGAGCAGTTGATGGGCAACAGAACAACTCAGTGACTATCACTGTTGCTGTGCAGATAAAGGGATTTGGGCCAGTACCTGCAGGAGTTTGCACAGTCTCCTCGTGCTTGTGTGGGTTTCCTCCGTGTGCTCTGGTTTCCCCCCCACACCGCAAAGATGTGCCCTTAGGCTGATTGGTGAAATAAATTGTCCCTAAATTGTTTCCCTAATTTGGTTCCAATGCAGATTTCCATAGACATAGACAAGGGTCATGAGTGGAAGTGGGAACGTTAAAATGGAGGCGTGGACTCGTTGGGCCAAAGGGGCCTGTTTCCCGTGCTGTGTTGTTCTTTGTTCTTTGTACTTGGCTGCTTCCTCACTTGCAGTCCATGTAAATACAGCTCACGGGACCCCAATGCTGTAGACCCAATCAGAGGCAGAAACTCCAGAGTTTCTGGAACCTAGCATAGAACTGGGTTCTGCTGAATAGCTCAGTGATCACAAGAATCCTCAACATTGAGATGGTGACCTCCACATTCAGTGAGAAATCTGATCTGACTGGGACAAAATGCTAGCAAGGCTTTTCCAGTTCTTCTCATTGAGCCCTTAATCATCATAGTTATTACCTGCCTATGTGAAGCTAATCCTCAATTGTCCCTAAAACTCATCAATCCCCTCAGTGTAGTTACAAATGGTGTGCATCCTCATCAAGAAACCTTTATCATAGTCAAAGCAACTCTGAGGTCTGATTGCAAATAGAGTAGATAAAAATGCTAATCGTTTGCACATTTAATTAATGGCTCAAATGTTTTATTTACAGTGATGTCATGGTCTGTACCTCGAAAAGTTAGTGGACTGCAATTAAAATAAAGATTCCTCCAACTTGTTCTCTGTAAACTGTTATGAAGTAAAATTCCAGTGAAGAGATAGCATTTGTGCTTCCTAGTATTGAGAATACAGGGACACCGATTCTGACCTCACATCAGGTCAATTCACTTTTTTTGGAAGGGTCATTGAGTAGGAAAAAGGAACCTGACCAACTTCAACTTTCAGTCATTACCTCCCTTCTGTTTGCTTGATATGATATAAACTCCATCTCCATAAGGACGTAAATCCAGAGGACAGAAGCACAGATTGCAGAGCAAATGGTGAAGCATTACTCCATCAGTGTGCATGTGGATAGTAATGGGATTTCATCAGCACAAAAAGATTTCTGCTTGTTCAGATAGTACTACCCTACCAGTTCAGACATTAGGCTGCAGGCTGTCTGGAATAAGAGAGAAGCATCCAAGCCACAAATTATAAATCTACCCCTGCAGTTTTATTAGTGAGTCAGTTTTGCTGATCAAGCATTTAGAGCACTGTGGACTCTTGTGGGTCTGACAGGTTCAGGTCTTGGATTATCACCAAAATACTGAATCATTGCCCCTGCTGAGAGAGCTGTTTCAGAATAGGGACAGGATTAAACCGGGATCGTCCATGAATTTGGATATTGCTACACCCTATGAATTATATATTCACTGAGCTAAGCTGTAAACAATGAAGAATAATTTTACTGGTGTGTTTGTAATAGATACCATAATTCCTCTCAGAATCCTTTAATTTTACAGCACAAAGAAGGTCATTTGGTTCATCGAGCCAGTGCCAAGTCTCTGGCTGAGTTATAAGTTTAGTCTTATTTTTCTGCCGTTTTTCCGCACATGTCCCTTTATTTTGTTTTACTTGCAGTCATTTCTCCACTTCCCTTTTGAAAATAATTATTAATTCTGCTGGCCCCACTGTTTCTGGTCAGACAGTTCTGAACTTTTCATTGTTTTACCGAAGATGTTCAACATGTTCCAGTTATTTACTGACACACTTGAGTTAAGAACATTGATAACCAGTGAAGGTGAAAACTATTTTCGTCCTTGTCTGCACCAGCCAGGAGCTGTCAGTCAATGCAACAGGTTGTTTTGAAACTAAGATTTATGAACATATTGAATTTTCCAGTCACACAAACTCTTAATCACTTTGTCTCCTCTCCATTTGGATCATCCCCTCTGACCTGTTCTATATACTGCTCGTGAAAATCCTGACAAAGCATTCTCTAAACTGGGCCTTTCTTTCTCAGTAGATTCTTTAGTAGTTTGGGCATTGTCTGCATGATCGAAGATAGCAATGATATTTGCCCTCCCTGTAAATGGAACATGTGGTTTTAGCAACATGCTAGAACCATATCATCACTTAAACCAGTTTGTAAAACATTCCTGTTTTAGTATAGATTATAATTAATTGGAAATAAATTGGACAATATTCAAGTTTAAATAGACCTGAAAGACATATGACAAAAGTCATTGCTGGAAATACTCATCAGGTCATCATTGGAGAAAGAAACAGTTGACAAAACTTGTTATAATATTGTTGTAGTGAAGTATGCATGATGTTTGTATTTCTGTTATTGAGAACAAATCCGTTTTCAAAGTCATGTATTTTAAGTAAAATTGGTACAGCACGTGAGATCCATTGGACAGCTTTGTCTGCCCAGGATGTTGCTGTGACAAAGAATGTACGGGCAAGACAAGAACAGAGGTGAGGCAGGTGTCACAGCAGTGTGGCACGTCAGGCAAGACTGGGATGCTAAGGAGAATATGCAAGCCAACAGACAGCAGAGCCAATTCCCTGCACTCCGAATGAACAATCCAGCACCTGAGACGCATCAGAGAAGCTGGATGATATTGGCATTGTCCTGAACACATCTTTTGGAGACTTCAGGATTGTAAGTGATTGCAAAAAGTTCCATGCAAATACACAGCCCACTGTCAGATGGCCCAATAAAACCTTGTAACAACTGAAGTACTTTGTAGTATAACTGCAGAGCTTCCTCCATTTGTAACCATATCTAACACTCTTCAGCTTGCTGTTTATGTGAGAGGAGTAAGCTGTCAAGTGTTGGTGTTGGAACCCAATGTACTCCCTTATATAAATATTCTGCTGAAATAATGAACCCATAGAATAAACTAGGCTGGTTCTTCCAGTTACTTAATGCCAATGGCTCTAATTTCTCACTGATATTACAGCCTTTACTATGTGTGATATATTGCAGCTCTTACTATGTGTACTGTGTTATAATACTGTTGAGTGTGGTATATTATCAGCATTTATTATGTGATATGTTTCAACATTTATGTTTGGTGCATTACAGTATTTATTATATATTGCATTATTATGTATGTATTTTATAGCATTTATGTGTAGTATGTTGCAATACATGGTACATATTTTATATCATACTCTGTGTGATGTATACTGTACAACTTCATTGCAATGTTAATGTAAGCTTTACATGTGACAAATAAATATTCACATTCTTTTATGATATTTTACAGCATTGTTATGTATTTTTTTATAATGTGCCAGTTTTGGACTGAGGTAGCACTGTGAGAAGTCTCATAACATCAGGTTAAAGTTGCAACAGATTTATTTGGTCGCACAAGCTTTTCAGAGCACTAACCCTTCATCAGGTGAGTGCTCCAAAAGCTTGCACTACCAAATAAACCTATTGGACTTTAACCTGGTGTTGTGAGATTTCTTATTGTGTTTTTTTTTTGACAGGATTTGTATGTGGAATATTACTGTACCCATTATGAGTGGTATATTGCAGTAATGCTCTTTGCTGTCACTTGGTTGTCTAGAACTTGAATATTGTTGAAAGAAGAGACACGTTGCTGAAGCATTACGTCTTGTACTCATCAGGACAGATTAAGAATGCCAAATTTCAAATGATCACAATAATTTGTACTACAAGAGTAAAATTTGTTGATTGATTGGCCAGTTGATGTTGGCTGAGACATTGCCATGGGAACTATAGACTCCACAAACTCCTGGATAATTTAAAGTGGGTGCAAAGCTTGAACATATTCCTTTTGTTTGCAGAGAACAGATCCTTGCTTTTGTATGTCACTTCTAGCAAGTGTTAATGGCCTATGTTATGTGTTCAAATGCTAATCTTAAATTGCTTGTTCAGCAAATACTGCCCAGTTAAGAAATACATCTGACAGTAGATGGTTTATTTTGTTCTTTTGCAAGTGTGAGCTGGTTCAGTATAGTCTGTACTCTATTACAAACAGCAAAAGGAACATGCTGTTTGATTCAGTCTGCTAAATGTTAGGACATATGGCCCATGGCACTACACTGCAATTCGTAAACTAAGTTTCTAAAATGTGTTGTTTCTAATAATAGCGGCATCCTGTCATTGGAAAAGCCACTTGTGTAGCCACAATATAATAGTACCATGTTGTTCAAATTTTTTGAGATACTTTGTCTATCAAGGGCATTCAAGACAGTAACTTCATTGCATGTTACTCATTGCATTTGTGACTCAAATAATTAAGTTTTAAGGATAATTTAAGGTAGGCTGGGCACCTTTGACCCATTTGTGAGTTTGCATGATACACAGTGAACAATAATTGACCAAGATAATAATTGACCTGCAGGATAGCTTTAGTGCACTTTATTTCTGCATTAACCTCACACAAGAAAGAAATGGTTATTTCTAAGGATGCAAATGATGTCACTTTTATGGCCTGTGGAACTATATGCAGATCCCAGCATATAAAGATAGGTTTGCAGTATATATATTTCCTCAAACAACACATTGAGGAAAGGATGTTAGACTCTGCTTCAAAGGCACATTTGAATGCAGGTTGAAACATCAGCCATGATCTCTCAGGCCTGTTTGCACGGGCACAAATGCCATAATGGCCACTAACTCTCACAGGAGGGCCATAATAGGATTTGCTCCAAAACATCTCAAAATAAGATCCATTCCAATATATAATCGGGTTCATTCCAGCGAGAGCACAAATCTGATTGCCATCAATTGACCACTGTAGCTTCTGGGGAAATCAGATGTTGCCTCCCCACGCCCAACAGCTGGTGGGAATCATTATTGTTCTCCAGCAGTCAAGATGATCAAGCCATAGGACCTAGTATAGCCCCCAAGAAGTTGGGAACATGACAAAGCAGTACCTTGGCTTTGGCTCTATCTTGGCAGAGCAAACTTGGCAGTGCCAACCCACCAGATTGGCTGTGCCAGGTTGACACTGCTAAGGGTTGGGAACAGGTGCAGAGCCCAGGGTTGGGGGTAGAGATTGATCAGAATGAAATGCTGGAAGCAAGTTGAATATTGGCGATGGTCATGGAAGGGAGAGTGAGGTGAGAGGGATCTGTATCTTAACCTTGATATCAGGAGGCCCTTTAAAAAGTGCTTGCTGGCATCTTTGGTCTGTCATTCTTGAAGGGCAGGTCTAAACATGCCATTCTGCTTTCTTTTTGACTGAGTATCATAGAACATAGAACATTACAGCACAGAACAGGCCCTTCGGCCTTCGATGTTGTGCTGACCAAAATAAAAAGCAATGCCCCTCCAAACTAAACCATTCCCTTCTCTTCCATATACTTATCAATTAACCTCTTAAACGCCACCAAACTTGGCGCATCTACAACAGCTGCAGGCAGGGCATTCCACTCCCTAATCACTCTTTGAGTAAAGAACCTACCTCTGATATCCGTCCTATAACTCATACCCCTTAATTTAAAGCTGTGTCCCCTCGTGCTAGCTTTCTCCATCCTAGGAAAAGGCTATCACTGTCCATCCTATCTAAACCTCTAATCATCTTATATGCTTCAATAAGATCCCCTCTTAGCCGCCTCCTTTCTAACGAAAACAACCTCAAATCCTTCAACCTCTCTTCATAGGACCTGCCCTCCATACCAGGCAACATCCTGGTAAACCTCCTCTGTACCCTCTCCAATGCCTCCACATCTTTCTTATAATGTGGGGACCAGAACTGCACACAATACTCCAAGTGCGGCCGCACTAGAGTTTTGTACAGTTGCAACATGATGTTGCGGCTCCTAAATTCAATCCCCCTACCAATAAAAGCTAAGACTCCATATGCCTTCTTAACAACTTTATCCACTTGACTGCCTACTTTCAGGGATCTATTGACACATACACCAAGATCCTTCTGTTCCTCAACACTATTAAGAGCCCTACCATTAGCCCTATACTCTACACATTTATTGTTCCTGCCAAAGTGCATTACCTCACACTTTTCCACATTAAACTCCATTTGCCACCTCTCGGCCCAGCTCTGCAACTTGTCCAAGTCACTCTGTAAACTATAACACCCCTCTTCACTATCTACCACTCCACCGACTTTAGTGTCATCTGCAAATTTACTGATCCATCCCTCAATACCCTCATCCAGATCATTTATAAAAATTACAAACAGCAGGGGCCCCAAAACAGACCCCTGAGGCACACCACTCGTCACCGAACTCCACAATGAATATCTCCCATCAACCACCAAATCAGATGACCTGGAAAGAAAACCTGGCTGTTTCTCTCAGGAGAAACACTTTAGGGGATCTTATAGGATTATAATACTGACCAATCAGTGTGGCAAATCAGTAAGATGGGGGAAAGGTGACAAATTAGGCTTGCAAGGCTAATTGAAATATTAATAACGTCATTAACTAGACCGGATGTTATTGACTGGGCTCACTTACCTTAGTCCTTTCGCCAGTCGAGATCTTCAACATGAGGATCACAGTCTCTACCAATGGAAATCAGACGTGAGGGCCTCATCAGTGGGACCAGAGGCTATTGAAGCCCCAAAATGATTGGGGGCAGAGCTGGGCAGTGTCAGACTGGCATCCTGGAATTGTTCATTGGACAATGACATCCTGGACACTGACCACCTGACAGTGGGAAGAGCCTGTGGGAGTGGGGCCAGATGGGGCAAGGTCTGATGAAGTGGGAGTGGGGGTGGTCCATGGTGGGATGGGAAGTGGATACTGTTGACAAGCCAGACAGTGACTGGGGAAGGAGGCAATTGACTGGTGCTGTGATCTGGGAGAAGGGGTGGGTTTGGTGATCTGCCAGGGCTGTGAAGTGGAGGGGTGGTGGGAGGAGATGGGGAGTGTGACAGATTTACAGTGTATATACCATACTGGGAAATCTGGATGCCTGCACAGTGGCATCCTAGAGTTCAGCAGTTGGCCTCACAAGTGATCTAAGACCCCAAATCCCTTGCTACTGGTGAGATTCACATCACAGCCTCCATAGAATGCACAGAATGCCGTAAATTACTATTATTTACTGAAAGAAATAGCAAGAAAACTTCCCGTTTCCTCACCTGTTTTACACTTTGTGTCTTGGTCAAAGATAATGTAAAGGCAGTGACTAACGATGATTTCTTATCAGAACAAAAGAGGTCCCACAGAGGTGTTTAAAGGTTTATGAGAAGCTAAATAAGGAAAACTGTTTTGGAGAGTCAATAATTAAAGGGTATAAATTTAAACAATCAATCCAACCTTTAACATCACCTGCCTCTTACTCTCCCAACCCATTTGCTGCTCAAACCCAACGCTGGCCTCCATCATCTCAGGCTATTTCAAGCTCTCTTGACTGGCCTCCTATTCTCCACATTTCATAAACCTCAGCTGAATGCATGCTCACTTCCCCTTATGTCTTGTCCTATTTTTGGTATTTTAATCTGTACTTAGGCTTAACTTGATGATAGCCTGAGGTTGTGATTCATGAAGGAGAAGAAGACTTGGCACTTGCTTCTGGCTTCAAGTTTGAAAAGAAATTGTACTTGATTCTGTAAATGAGACTCTGTAATTGCTGATCAAATGTAAACTGATAAAAACAACTGCAGGACCTTATGCTTTTACTTGGCAAAGGGAAGAGCACCTATTGATCAACATGAGGCACATCTGTCCATTCTAACAGAATAGAAAAATGCTTCAAATTAAGGAGGAAATAGTGACAAGAAATTGTAGGTGAACTGGCAGCACATGCACCTCCTCAACAACAGTAGTGCAATGTGATAGTAAATAATTAAATAGCAACATTGAAATTGAATAATCATCCCAAAGGGTTGGAATTAATTCTCCTTTTCCATGTCGGAGGAGTGTTACTTTTTTATTTTAAAAAAGGGGAATTGGATAGCACTTATTTTTGATGTGGTCCCAGTGGATTCATTTTCTGCTAGTTCAAAGTCTGAAGATTTCAGGGTAAAGGGACAAGCAGCTGGAAGTGTGGGATGTTTTGCTTTATCTCACGATTTCCCTTGCAGGTTTGAAGACAGAATAAAATGCTGGTGGATTGTCTAAACATAACCAATACTAACAATTGACACAGTAATGATTTAAATATTCCTCATTTATCTTAAAAAGAAATTATTTTGGAAATTTCTTTTGATTGGAAGGTTAGAGCTGCAGCAGCCTCTGAGCATGAATATTGCAGGAAAATATTTGTAAGTTTGCCTGTGGGAAACAAAACTACAAATTGCATAGCAGTGAAATAGGTCACTTGACCATTATGCCTCTATGAAACAGCATTTTTAAAATTTGATTTATTACTGTTAGGTGTATTAGCATACAGTGAAAAGTATTGTTTCTTGCATGCAATACTGACAAAGTATACCATTCATAGAGAAAGAAAGCAGTGCAAAATGTTTTGTTATAGGCATAGCTAGGGTATTGAGAAAGATCAACTTAATAAGAGGTAGGCCAATTCAAAAGTCTGATGGCCGCAGTGAAGAAGCTATTTTTGAATCGGTTGGTACATGACCTCAGACGTTTGTATCTTTTTCCAAACAGAAGAAGTTAGCGGAGAGTATGTCCAGAATGCGTGGGGTCCTTAATTATACTGGCTACTTTTCCGAAACACAGGGAAGTATAGATCGTGTCAATAGATGGAAGGCCGGTTTGCACAATGGACTGGGCTTCATTCAAGACTCTTTGTAGTCTTTTGCACTCTTGAACAGAGCAGGGGCCAAACCAAAATCTGATACAACCAGGAAAGAATGCTTTCTATGAGGCATCTGTGAAAGTTGGTGAGAGTCATAGCAGACATGCCAAATTTTCTTAGCTTCCTGAGAATGTAGACAGAAGAAGGTGGGAGAGAGTATGCCTGGGGTGCATGGGGTTCTTGATTATGCTATTATGCTTGACTAAGCCATGTATTTAGTCTCAATTCCCTTCCGCAATGCCATTATGACATAAAAGAAAATATTAAATTTGATATAAAAGTCATAAGATCCAATTTTCCTGAATTCAAACTCACAGAGGTTGACTGTTGTTTTCCACTCCTCATTAATTTATTTAATCCCTCAGTTCTATTTACAATATTATGGCATCTGATAATGCTTTATAAAATCTTATGTATTAAACATACACCCTCCCACCAATGTTCCTATTATGGAATGAAAGCTGATCTATGTGTCTCAACTTAACACATTAAAACTTATAAAATAGATGATCTACAAAGGACCAATTATTACACCTTCCAAATCTGAGTTACTGAAAATATGACATTTGAAATTAAGTTAACGCAAACATGTGATCAATAACAAATTGGCAAAGACCCTTTGGACCTATTAGCAATACCTTGTATATCATTATATATGTATTGTCACAATTGCAGCTGATGTTAGTACTGGACAAATAAAATTGCAGAGGGCAACATAGTTTGATGGATCCTAACTTTTTATTCAAACTGGGGAGGAATTTTACAGAACAAATTCACAGGACTGCTGAACTTTTAACAAAGAACAAAGAGAACAAAGAACAAAACAGCACAGGAAACGGGTCCTTCGGCCCAACAAGCCAGCACCGCCACCCCGATGTTCCCACTTCTACCTGCGATCCCTGTCCATGTTTATAGATCTATGGATTAAAAACCAAATTTTGAGACAATTTAGGGAGAATTCGTTTTGCAATTAGCCTAAGAGCACATCTTTGGGATGTGGGAGGAAGCCGAAGCACCTGGAGAAAACCCACGCAAGCACAGGGAGAATGCGCAAACTCCCACAAACACAGGCCCAAATCCATGTATCTGCACAGCACAGCGATAGTTACTGAGCTGTCGTGTTGCTCATCAAATGGTCCAGGTCAAGCGTACACTAATGACGTGAAGCACTAGCATAAGAATAAAACATTTATTAAACAAGAAAAATGTGCTATATCAGATCAGACAAAAATATTGGAAAGGTCTTGATACTTAAGAAAATATTTTAAATATTCACTAGGCCTTCACCCCAGTTGTATATTTCAGACACATACAATTTCAGAAGGAGAAAACAATTCACCATGGGTGGGAGCTTGAGCTCACTTCCCATCTGCCAGAATACCAGCAGGCATTCAATATCTGGCAAAGCTTGAAAATTCCAAATCTTGCCAGTGAGATTGCGATCTCTGATTTTCATTACCCTTCACTGCTGGTGCAATCAGGTTCGTGCCCATAGTGAGCAAAAATCTGATTTCCATACATTTAGATAAATGTTAATGTAATTATGTGCCCCCTTGCCACATATTCCTCCATTATTAAGTTTACAAGTTCACCCAGATATTAAGCTGTAATAGGGATCCCCTGGGGTGCAAATGTCAGTATCGTCCCAAGAGAGAGAGAGGCCAATTAATCTCAAGTTGGCATTGTCCAGTAAAAATTGGCATTGTCAGGTGATACTCCAACCTGGCAGTGTCAAGCTCTGCCAATGGGTAAGTGTAGGGGAAGCATTATCTACAGGAACTCATCTGTTTTGTGGTGGGGAGGAGTGGTATAGAGAGCAATGGGGATGCCTGCAATAGTTGAGTGGGTAAAAGGGAATGTAGACAGTGATCGGGAGAATGGGGGATGTTAGGAATGATTGAGGGGAGGGGAAGATTCTTAAGATTATTGGAGTGGGAGGTCACGCTTGATCACCAGCGATGATCAAGAAAGCAGGGGCAGAATGCCGTCCATGATCAGAGGGATGGAGTGGTGGCACAGATACCACCATGGAGGATGGAGTGGGAAGGATAAGATTAATTTTTGTTCCTGTGATCGGTGCGCCCTGGTCTCAGTGGAACCAGTTTTTGGCTTTACAAATCATCGCCTCGCCAGAGTAATGGTGCAAACAATGTCCATCTTTTTTCTGGTAGATACAAACACAAGATCCAAAAAGAAAATTGACCTGTGGAGTTGGAGCCTTCAAACCAGTTTTCTCAGCAGGACAGACATTCTGCTAAATTCTAATAAGATTCCGACCTATATCTATTTTATACTCTAATATTCAGAGTAAGTAGGCAAAATATGTGAACCAATTGGTGAGCTGTAGTCAGATACACCACACTCCAAAGTAAATGATAAGTGAAACCAAAATAGGTTCAATGGATTTCTCAACAATCATTGTTGCAATGTGAGTTTACTGGTCTCTCTGAAATTCTGTTTTCCTCTTGAAGTCAGATCCAAAGTAGAAACCTTGGAATTCTCACCAAAAGCTGCACCTATTCAGACAATTTCAACAAAAATCCACTTCTATGATTTCAGTCTTTCCTTCTGATTTTTCTTTCCTCTAGATCTTAAAGTACACACAATCTTCATCTTCCAAGCACAATTTCTGTTCTTCAGCCAGGCCACCAGAAGGGTACCTCTACCCTTATGACCAGAGCATGGAGTCACCAGCCTTTGGGTGCCCATTTTGATCTTCTGAGCCTCTCTCCAGGCCAATTCCCAGACTCTGCATTTCAGATTTCATGTTCATCTGTTCTTTCCTTTATCAACAAAATATTGTCAATATTGTGGCAGGCAGCAAAATGCATCCAAAGACACTCTGACATTAACAAAACAAACGTCAGGAGTTATTAGGATAATTCAGCAAAAGCTTGGACAAAGATATTGGTTTTGAAGGAGACAGCTTAAAGGAGCAGAGAAAGAAGGAGGAAATAATAAGCAGGAGAAATAATATTAAAGTAAAGCTGGAGAAAGACTGAATACTAATGGCATTGTAGTGAAACTTGTTTTATCCAAAATATCAGGATCTGTTCTGATTCTGCACTAGTATTATTACAGAGCAAACACTCCTTGCAGCATTCACTTGTTGCATAGTTGCTTTTACAGGTATTTGTCCTTTTTCTTGCCAGACGAATGCTATTTATTACTGCACCAAGTGCATGGGTCTTGCATTCAGGAGATCTCAATTATTTGTTAATTTTTATTCACAGGGAACAAAGATGCGGTTTCTTTTCTATTAAATACAAATGACATTCTGAGCAGAAAATAACATTTTGGAACTGAGTATACGTGGTGATTTGAGTAAATGTGGCATTCCTGGATCTATTAGTGACTGGACCTATCCAAAGCTCCCAACACTGAAGATTTTCTTGTGTCATGCTGTAGACCACTTGATAGAAACTAATTGATTGGTTGCTACAACGAGTCAATAACTCCTTCATTGTTGCCAGATGTGACTATAAGGACGGTAGGTAGAAAACAAGCTGAAAATTTTCTCTGACAAAGGGTCATCCAGACTTGAAACTTTGGCTCTATTCTCTCTCCACAGATGCCGACAGACCTGTGGAGATTTTCCAGCATTGTCTGTTGTTGTTTCAGATTCCAACATCTGCAGTAATTTGCTTTTATCTGGAGCTTTACTATAATAATTCCTGTGTTCCACTGTAGCAGATGCATTGTAACCCATGAGATCAGAAAGATTGCCAGTTTAAAGTAACCACATCCCTGTTGACTTAATCCTCACTAGATGGTGCTGTTGTTATTTCTAATAATATTTAATCCTATTATCTCAGTATTGTAAAACTCCAGGATATTTTAATTGAAATCAGGGGATTGAAAATCAACAAAACAATATTTCATTACTGCAGTAATGTAATCAACAGTGCTATTTTCCCAAACAGGATATATATTATATCTATATAATATATAGATATAAAATCATACTTTGAGTAAGGTAGCAGAAATTTACAACCAAAAATCTTTAATAAAAATGCAAATGAAATTATTCTTTTCCATCTGAAGATAATTTAACTTGCCCTCTTCACAAAATAGTGAAGGCAAACAACTCCAAATCTTTTAAAACTACCGATTAAAAAAGAACTGACAACAGGAAAACATTTGTGTTGAAATTGCTATCTTTATTCCAACAGCTAAATCCTCATCTCTTGCCATTCTATCTTCCCATGCCATGCCTCTCATACCATACAAACCCCATTCTTTTATCCCTCTCCTTTAATCTCTATCCATCCTTCTTTCCTACGCTAGTCTCATCACCCATTTCGGATCTTGCATGCAATCCCTCAACATACATTTTCCCTCCCATGCTGTCCTCACCCTACATCCAACCACAACCAAACCAATAACAGTCCAACAAGAGGGTAAGGAGCAGAAAGAGATTGGAAGTATTTTGGCTCATTGAGCAAACCTTAAGGGTTCTATGATTCTATTGTTCCGAAGTAAAGCTTAACCAATTCTCTGAAACAACAGATCCCATTCTCCTGTTTTGAGGATAAGTGTCCACATCAGCGGGAAAACGAGAATGTTTCTCACTAGCGTTGCGTTGGCAGATGAAGGTTGTCAGGTGGAACACCAATAAGCTAATATTGAGTAACCCACCGGCCTCTGTGCTCAGACACAGAGCCCCCACTTTTCCCCAAAAAATGAAATTGTGCCCCACCCCCACTGAGTACCATCAGTCCCTCACCAAAGAGGGTATCCACCCCATCCACAAATAATGGGTAACTGCGCCCCTCCACACCATGCAGCCATGACAGTGATCTTCTCTCCCATCCACACAGTCTTCCAAACACCCCCCCACCCACTTAGACCCCTCTACCCCCTCAAAACCCTCACTCAAGTCCTTCCCCCTTCAGATCCTCCTCCCCAACCTCTCTTCAGGCCACATGCCTGGTAGTGTCCTGTCCCCGGCGCCTTGTACTGACCCCCTGCGCCTGGTGCCAGGTTTTCAAGGGGGTAGGTCCAGTGGCTAACTGTCCCTCTGCTGCTACCAGGCTGAAGGGGAAGGGTTCCTCAGGATTCAGGGCTTGGGTGGACTCGGGCTGGGGCCGAGGAGTTAGTTTTGCCACTCCCCCACAGGGTGTGGGTGTCATAGTTTGACTGTGCCTTTTAGCCTTGGCAGACCTAAAGATCATCCCTAGTGTGGTAATTTCAGGCAGCTGTGCGATCAACATCTGTATTCCTGCCCATCAGCTGTGCACTCAGTCCCAATGTGTAGAATCACAGAATCATAAAATTTTCCAGCACAAGGAGGCTACTCGGCCTCCCTATCTGCACTGGCTCCATCCTTCTTTCCTACGCTAGTCCCATCCCTCATTTCGGATCTTCCATGCAATCCCTCAAGATACATTTTCCCTCCCACGCTGTCCCCACCCCACATCCAGCAACGATCAAATCAACAAGAGTCCAGAGTCCAACAAGACAGTGAGGAGCAGAAAAAGATTGGAAGTATTTCAGTCCATCGTGCAAACTGGGAATTCTATGATTCCATTGTTCCAATGTAAAGCTTAACCAACTCTCTGAAATAACAGAGCCGATTCTCCCATTTTGAGGATAAGCTAGTCCCATTCTCCAGCCCTATCTTCATGGCCCTCTAAATTCATCACTTACAAATATGTATCCAACTCTCTTTCAAAACCTCCTATGGAATCCATCTCCATCGTTCTGCCAGGCAGCGCATTCCAAACCCCAACATCTGAGTACAGGAATGTCTTCCTCATCTCACCCCTAGCTGTCCATCTTGAAGCTGTGACCCCTCTTCACTGACATATCAACATACCATAGAAATCGAACATCCTTCAAAATTGGCAAATGAATCAGAGCAAATGGCAGTTCCACACTTTGCTGGGACCTTGCTGGAATGAGATCCCTCTGGCCAGACTTACTGTCGTATGAGCTTCACACACTTCATCATCTGGCCTGTTACTCATCCTGTTCACATTCACCAACATGTGCCAGGCATCCTTACCATCTTCCCCCCACCATGCAGCCTGCTTACACTCTCCCCATCTGTTCCCTTGGCTCAAAATGGGCATGAGAAATTCCTGAGAGAGATGCCCAAGTTAAAACTCATTTCACCCTTTGAAGAGAGAACACTCCTGCTGTCCAGTTAGGGACAGGGCCACTTCTCTGCCAAGCCCAAAGTGGGCACCCAAAAAAACCAAATTAGAACCCACAACACTGTCATCCATCACCCCTCCCTCTCACTTTACCCTTAACTCTAAATGGAGCTGATGGCAAATGGATCAAAGTAAATGGCAGTTCCACAGCTTGCTGGAGCCTTTACTGGGATGAAAACACTCTGGGCCAGATCTGCTGTCGTGTGGGCTTCACCATACAGTGTGGATTGAAAAAGCAGAAGGGGCTCATACAATCTCCAGTAGGAATTAGAGTTTCTCTTTAGTTTTCTAGTTTTGTTGGCCTTTAGCTTCACCCACATAAGAAGACCCCCTTCTCCTACTTTGATGTTTTGCAGTTGGGCATCAAGAGCATTGTCTTCCTGATGAACTGCCTGTGTATCAGGAAACCTGTGCGTGAAACCCTTTCCACCACCCAGCAATTTCCCCCCTATTCCCATTGACCTTCCTCCACGTGTCTTGTTCTCTCCCCTCAGTGACCCTTGAACCTCTCTCCAATACACTTATTACTGTAAACCTAGACAAGCCGAACCCAGACTACAAATCTAGCAGTAGCTGGCTGAAACTGGATTGAGATGTTAAAGATAAACGTTTCTTATATCTGACACCAATCTGTATTAAAGAGTCCTATTGCCTGAGGGTTCACAACATAATGAGATGGAGACCATCATCAAATGCAAAAGGTCTATTTTAACGAAGGTTTGCTCCGCTGTATGTATCTTGTCCTGCTCACTCATCACCTCCTCCTGACTGACTACATTAGCTCACTGTTTCTTATGAGTAAATAATAAAATCTTTGGGATTTTTAAGTCTTTCTGCTCTTTTGTGCCACCTTTTCTCTGAAATCACCTTTGGCCATACGTCCCCATCTCCATTTCTCTGACTCCTGTCTTTTGGTCATTCCTGTCCCTGCCAGTGACAGTCTTTCCATTCTCTGAAACTTTGTTCCTAAATTATCCTACCTCTTCCTTTCTTTTCACATTTAGAAAGGCTCCTCAGGATCTATTTCTGACCATGGGTTTTAGCTTTCTCTGTTAACAATGCACTTCTTGGGTGGGATTTTTCTGTCTTCCAGTCAGCGAGATTGAACAGTCCCACCGATAGTAAGCCCCCTCCTCCCTGTCACGGGTTCTGCAGCGGCAGAGGGAACCAACAGTGGGAAACCTTATTCACAGGACCTGAAGATGTTGTTGCCAGTTAAGCGTGAACCTCCTCCACTGTCACAATACACACTCTGGAGTGGGGGGGCGGGAGCAGAAAATCCCACCCCTGGACCTGTTGTCTATTTTCCTTGTATCCAGTTCCTTCATGTTAAAGATTCTTGATGCCTGTGGATTGATGCTGGGACTTGGAGAATATAAGTTGAATATCAGTGGCAGTAGGATCAGATCCTTACGTGATCATTTATTATGCTTATTTGGATCCTCAATTGGCTGTCGGGTTAGGGAGGCTGTTCACGAATCTTTCTGCCCCAGACTTTAATCAGGGCAAGGTGAGATGACGGAAAGGTCCTGCCCTCTTTATTACATGGCTCAACCTCCAAACTTGCCTAAGAAGAAGGCATCACATTCCAATCTTTCTTATTGGTGGTGATAGTTGAAGGAGGAATGTTGGAGTAAGCCCAGGAATATTCCTTTTCTTTCCTTCACAAAGAACTATGGCAGATACAGATTTCTTTCTATCCTCTTGAGCAAGCAGTTGAAGTTAGAATTTAATATTTCATCCATCAGATGACCTTTGAAACAATGCAGCACTCCCTCGGTGCTACTTTAAAATGTCAGTTTAGATAATGTGCTGATATGCCCAGGTGATGTTTGAATCCAAGACCTTCTGAGTGCTGCCAATCGAAACAACTTTTGTCACCAAGTACATTTACTGCGCCAGCACGCTCTCCTGCTGTGCTTCAGAGAGTCAACTTACAACAGGGAATTAAATTATCTGCAAGCTTCAAAATCTTCTCATACTTAGCTATTTGCAGAAATGAATGTGTTCAGCGGGTTGTGGCCAGATACAGACTGGATATGAATCAATTAGCTCAGATTACAACAGCGTATCTACATTAAACCCAGGTTAAGAGTTTGCATTATGAGAAGATCACTGAGGAAGAAAATTTTGACAGTCAAACAAATAAATGCATTTGGAACTTTACCTCAACATCTGTGAAATTAAGGTGGCACGGTGGCACAGTGGCTAGCTTTGCCAGTGCTAGGGCACAGGTTCGATTCCAACCTTGAGTGACTGTATGGAATTTGCTTACTGCCCATGTTTGCGTGCGTTTCCTACGGGTGATCCAGTTTCCTCCAAACTGTCCAAAAATGTGCAGGTTAGGTGGATTAGCCATGCTGAATTGCCCCTTAGTGTCCCAAGATGTGTAGATTAGGGGGATAGGGTTGTGGGGATAGAGCAGAGGTTGAGAGTCGAAACGGACTGGATGGACTGAATGATTCCTTGTGCACTGTAGGGATTCTATGATTATATAAATTAATATTTAGTACAATTTCAAGGGCAGTTTTGACTTTTCTTTAATCTTCCAAATGTTTGGCCTTCACTTATTTAATTGTACCATGCTGGTGATGGATCATTAAAAAAAAACATAAACTGACATTTAAATAGAGTGGGTGACAAATGGTCACATCATTTTCTCTTTAAACCCCAAGTACATCTTTATAGTCCAAGGCTGACTGTCTGACTCAAGGTCAGCATCGTAAGTATTTTCTGCTGGTCCCTTCAGAATTATTATTTAGTGACTTAAAATGTATAAACTGCAAAAAAGTTAAATCTCTTTATGAAAAGAGAACTTGCATTAATTTTGCATCTTTCATGACCTCAGAATGTTGCTCACTCAACCTCACCAAAATTGATTGATTGGTCACATCTCATTCTTTTCTGTGGGACCTCGCTGTGAGCAAATTGACAGCTGCTTTTCCCAATGTTCCAACAATGACTGAACTTCAAAGTCTTTAAAGCAGGTTCAGATGTCTGGAGATGTGAAAGGGGCTATAAAAATGCAAGTTCCTTCCTTCCCCTTTTTAATAACTTTAAAACATGTTTTTAAAGTTCATTTATTAGTCACCAGTAGACTTACATTAACACTGCAATGAAATTATTATGAGAATGTCAGTCGCAACACTCCGGCTCAAGTTCACTGAGGGAGAATTTAGCACGGCCAATGTCCTTAACCAGCATGTAATTCGGACTGTGGGAGGAAACCAGAGTACCTGAGAGAAATCCACGCTGACACTGTCTGCACAGACAGTGATCCAAGCTTGGAATCGAACCTGGGTCCCTGACACCATGAGGCAGCAGTGCTAACCACTGTGCCACTGCTCTGCCCCGTGCAAGTCTTTGCATCAACCTTCTCTGGCTATCTAATTTACTATCTTTTCCTCATTTTAATATGAGGGATTAGAGGATTTCCCTGGTAAGTGGTATCCCATGGCAATTTCAGTCTATATCTTCGTGGTCATCTATTTTGAGTTCTTTATTTAAGGATGGTTTGAACCATGAGTTTTTTTTTGCTTGAAGCTTTTAATTAACTTTTGTTAGTTTCCTATTTTGGCAAATATTGGAAAATATTGAGTTAAAAAATGCCTGAAATGCCATTAAATACTTTCTCGTAGTTGCTCATGTTTATTTGACATGCCAACTATGAGGATACTGATGTGTTTTTTCCAAGTAAATGAAAGCCAGTTTCTTGCAAATATCCAGTTGCACTTTGATAAATAGCATCTTATAAAGAAACTTCTTTCTCCAGTAGCTGATTCAGGTCATGAAAATGACACTATTGGAATCTGACAATGAGAGAAGTCTGAACAAGCGACGAGAAGAGGTCTGCCCACTGAAACCGACTACATCTGGTTCTAGAGGGGAAGCGCAGTGTTGGTGATGTAAGCTGAAGTAAAAAGATCAGATTCTAACATTTATTGTCCTGTATTACTGATCTGTGTGAATGGTTTTCTTTTTGCAGTTTAAAGACTGAAAACTATGAAAATAGCATTGTGGAGGAAAGAACTGGCTAGATTGTATTGGTTCTTGTATACCAATGGACATTCCACCTGTAAAAAAAGTTGACCATAACTTAGGCTACAGGTATTAACTATGTACGAATTTTTTATTACATGTTAAATCATAGTTAAAAAGATGGTTGTATATGATTTGTATATTTATGAGGTGATCCTGTAACAGTTTAGAGATTAATTGCTTTTACCTTGCTTTGTAATCTGGTAAAAGTGTTTGGGAATGTGCTAACTGTTCTACATTAACGTTTAGAAGTTCATTAATATCAAGACCTGACACTCACTTTAAATGAATAATTAATAAACTATTTTATTTAACCAATCAAAACTTGAACTAAACAAGTAATGTATTAATTAAAGGAAAATTTGACTGTAATGCTATTCAAATAAATACAATGACTATTCATTTATCGAAATAGTAATAACAGAATTTTAATCATTCTCAAAGACTATATAAAATCAGGCTTGATGGCTTTTGGAAAAGATTTGGAGTTCTTCTGTAGTTGTTCGCTGTTTGTAAGCGCTGTCTGATTTGGTAATGATGGGTTAAATGATTGGGTTCTCTTAAGACATATTGCGGCTGGCAGAGTTTTAGTTGATCTAACTGCCCTGAACTGCCTTTAACTGCTTTAGCTGATTTGGCCCTGACTCTGGGTCTAGAGTGTTCTTCTGAGATAGCTGTAGATCTGACCTTTATACTTGCAATGACCTTGAAATTTTCTTAGACCACGATTTGTCTGGGGTTGTCAACAACAGTAAATTCAAATCTGATAGGCTCTTAATAGTTCATGGCCTTTTTTAAACTGATAGGATATTAAAATGCAAAAGCCTGTAACCATGATGCTTGGTCCTTGAAACAAATGTTGTAACTTAGATTCTGTGCATACTCTGCATCCAAGCATTGAACTCAAAACCAGCTTTTAAAGGGACTTCGCACTGCTCACTTTTTCTCTGGCATTTTTATCCTTATAAACATTCTTTATATCTTTACAAACTCAAATTCACAACAATCTGTGGGTCTTGCTGAAAACTGTGTGAAATCCTTTATTGGAACTGGAAGCAACAAACCTCAGTGATGCCAATTCCAGCAAATGGTGGTTGAAATAATTGGTGAGGCTTCGTTGGCAGTGCTGAAGTCCCAAAGTCAGAATGCAAAGCAGCTGCAATGGGAATATAGGTGGTGGATGGTGAGGGGTTTGGTGGAGGATTGCAGAAGTAAAAAAGCTGTTAGTTGGTGCCATCTAATTAATGAATGGCAGGTGGAAGAGGCAGCCAATTGAAGAAGGTGGACAGTTCTTCCACATTGCTGACCCAGTCAAAAGCCAGGCAGCTCAGCCATCCCAGCATTGCTACTATTTTAATACACACTTGCAGATATAGAACATAATGAAGAACAAAGAAAATTACAGCACAGGAACAGGCCTCTTGGCCCTCCAAGCCTGCACTGACCATGCTGCTGACTTAACTAAAACCCCTAGCCTTCCAGGGACCATATCCCTCTGTTCCCATTCTATTTATGTACTTGTCAAAATGCCCCTTAACAGTCACTACCAGATCCGCTTCCACTACTTCCCCTGGCAACGAGTTCCAGGCACTCACCACCCAATGTGTAAAAAATCTGCCTTGTACATCTCCTCTAACCCTTGTCCCTCTCACCTTAAACTTATGCCCCCTAGTAATGGACTCTTCCGCCCTGGGAGAAAGCTTCTTACTATCCATTCTGTCTATGCCACTCATAATCTTGTAAATTTCTATCAGGTCTCCCCTCAACTTCTGTTGCTCCAGTGAGAACAAATCAAGTTTTTTCAACCTCTCCTCATAGCTAAAGCCCTCCATACCAGGCAATATCCTGGTAAATCTTTTCTGTATTCTCTCCAAAGCCTCCGTGTCCTTCTGGCAGTGTGGTGACCAGAATTGAACACTATATTCCAAGTGTGGCCTCACTAAGGTTCTATAAAGCTGCAGCATGAGTTGCCAATTTTTAAACACAGTACCCTGGCTGATGAAGACAAATATGCCATATGCCTTCTTGACTATCTTCTCCACCTGCATTGCCACTTTTAGTGACCTGTATACCTGTACACCTAGATCCCTTTGCCTATCGATACTCTTAAGGGCTCTGCCATTTACTGTATATTTCCTATTTGTGTTAGATCTTCCAAAATGCATTACTTCACATTTGTCTGGATTAAACTCTATCTGCCATCTCTTCCCCCAAGTCTCCAACTGATCTATATCCTGCTGGTCTGATGGTCATCACCACTATCCGCAAATCCACAAACATTTGTGTTGTCTGCAAACTTACTAATCAATCCAGTTACATTTTCCTCCAAATCATTTATATATATATTACAAAGAGCAAAAGTCCCAGCATTGATCCTTGAGGAACACCACTTGTCATAGCTCTCTGTTCAGAAGTACATCCATCCACTGCTAACCTCTGTCTTCTTTGACCGAGCCAGTTTTGTATCCACCTTGCCAGCTCACCTCTGATCCCATGCGACTTCACCTTCTGCACTGTCTACCACGTTGTCAAAGGTCTTACTGAAGTCCATGTAGACAACATCCACTGCCCTACCCTTATCAATCATCTTCATCACTTTCTGGACAAACTCGATCAAGTTCATGAGACCCGACCTCCCCTTCACAAAACCATATTGCCTCTCACTAATACATCCACTTATTTCCAAGTGGGAATAAATCCTGTTTCAAAGAAATCTGTCTAATAATTTTGCTATCACTCACGTAAGGCTCACTGGCTATAATTGTCTGGATTATTCTTGCTATCCTTTTTAAACAAAGGAACAAATTGGCTATTCTCCAATCCTATATGTCCCCTGTGGCCAGTGAGGATACAAAGATTTCTCTCAAGGCCATAGCAATTTCCTCCTTTCCCTGTCTCTGTATTCTGAGGTATATCCCATCTACTAGTGGGTTCCTACTACTAATCCAAGCTCTAAGTTCATCTGCTTTACCTGTTCCACTTCTCGCATTGAAACAAATGATCTTCAGTCCACTAGACCCTTTCTGATTAGCAATCCCACCTTGTCTGCTGTTTCTCTGAGTCTTACTGGCCCTATTCTCTGGTTCCCCTTCAACTAATTCACCTTTGCTTTGATTCCCACCCCCTGCCAAACTAGTTTAAATCCTTCCGCGGACACAAGCAAACCTCCCGGCTGGAATATTTGTGCCCTTCCAGTTTAGTTGCAACCCATCTTTCTTGTACAGGTCCCATGTACCCCGGAAGAGAGCCCAATGATTTAGATATCTGAAACCACCCCCCTCCTAGACCAGTTGTTTAGCCATGAATAGACTGTACTATCTTCCTGTTCCTACCGTCACTAGCACGTGGCACAGGGAATAATCCTGAGATTACAACCCTGCTTTTTAACTTTCTACCTAACTCCCTAAACTGCTGTTGCAGAACCTCATCACTCTTCCTCCCTATCTCATTAGTACCAATATGTGATTTACCAGCTATGACAGGGACAGCTGAGGTCAAGAAGGCAAGCCCAGTGAATGAAGGTGCCTGGGTCCACCTTTGCCACTGGGGGTACCCCCCTTCTGATTAAAAATATATGTCATTATCCTTATAGTTGGCATGTCAAATGAAACATGAACAACTATCGGAAAGTACTTAATGGAGTTTCAATTTTTTTTAATTCAATGCTTCCCAGTATATGCCAAATTAGAAAACTAACAAAAGTTAAGAACAAAGAACAATACAGCACGGGAAACAGGCCCTTCAGCCCAACGAGCCCACACTGCCATTTTAATATTGTGAATGCCCTCCTCTACCTATGACCTTTGTCTATGCCTGTTGGGGAAGGTAGAGGGAAGACTAATTTAGGGACAATTTGTTATATCAATCAGCCTAGGAGCATGCTTTTGGGGTATGGGAGGAAACTGGGGCACCCGGAGAAAATCCACGCAATCACGGGGAGAATGTGTAAACTCCCGCAGACACTGCCCCAAATCAATGTATCTGCACGGCAAACAGTGATAGTCACTGAGCTGTCATGTTGCCCGTCAGACAGTCCAGTTTTAGCGTACACTAACGACGTGAAGAACTAGGCAACTCTTGAAGCAACACCCAAGAGCAGCTCTCGCAAGCCCACCGCGTGTATGCCTCTTGTTTGTCAACAAAACGGACTGAATCACCTGTGAAGTAAAAGAAAAGACATCAATAAACATGCACAATTTTAGACGTTTACAGAAGCCCCAGAAGCTCAGAAGTATAATAAGTGAGCCATGAAATATGTTGGAAGGTCCATAGGAATCAATTGATTCCCAGGGACGTCCCAAGGCTCTTGATCTTTATTTAGGAAAGTTTCCTGTATCCCTTCATCTCTAGTCCGCTCATGTGCCTATCTAAGTAAGCCTTAAAAAACTCTAGCGTGCCTGCCTCCACCACCCTAATCGGCAGTGCATTCCAGGCCCCCACCACCCTCTATATGAAAAACCTCCCTCTAACATCTGAATTATACCTCACCCCTACACCCTAAGCCTGTGGTCCCTCGTAAATTTTGTATCCAACCTGAGAAAAAACTTATCTCTGTTCACTCTATCTATACTCTTCATAATCTTATACACCTCAATTAGATCTCCCCTCATTCTCTGCCTTTCTAAGGAGAACAGTCCCAATTTGCCCAATCTCTCTTCATAGCTCAGACCTTCCATACCAGGCAGCATCCTGGTAAACCTCCTTTGCACTCTGTCCAGGGTCTCCATGTCCTTCCGATAGTAAGCGACAAGAACTGGATGCAGTACTCCAAATGCGGGCAAACAAACGTTCTATAAAACTACAACATTAGATGCCGGCTTTTATACTCTATACCCCTCCCTATAAAGGCAAGCATACCATAGGCCTTCTTCATCACCTTCCCTACCTGTACTGCCACCTTCAAGGACTTGTGTACTTGCACTCCCAGGTCCCTCTGCGTTTCTATACTCTTAATAAGCCTACCATTTATTGTCTAATTCCCCCTTACATTATGTCTTCTAAAATGCATCACCTCACATTTATCTGGATTAAATTCCATCTGCCATTTCTCTGCCCAATATACCAGCCTATCTATATCCTGCTGTATTGCCTGACACTTCTCCTCACTATCAGCAAATACAGCCATCTTCGTATCGTCTGCAAACTTGCTGATCATACCACTTACACCCTCTTCCAAGTCATTTATGTGTATTACAAATAGCAAAGGTCCCAGTACTGAGCCCTGCGGCACACCACTAGTTACAGACCTCCAGCTAAAAAAGGACTCTTCCACTACTACTCTCTGTCTCCTATTACCAAGCCAATTTTCAATCCAGCTAGACACCTGTCCTTGTATCCCATGAGCCTTAACCTTTTCCACCAACCTATCATGAGGGACTTTGTGAAACGCCTTACTGAAATCCATTTTGACGACATCCATGGCTCGTCTTTCTTCGACTGTTTTTGTCACCTCCTCAAAAAGTTCTAACAGTTTGGAGAGGCCTCCTTTACAAAGCCATGCTGCCTATCATTAATCGAATTGCCACACTCTAAATGCTTGTACAACCTATCTCTAAGAATCCTTTCCAACAATTTCCCTACCACTGACGTCAAACTCACCAGCCTATTTTAATACACTCGAATGAGTGCCTTGTTCGAGTCTTCACGTTGTTGTCGACGGTTTTCTCAAGCTCTAGCGGAATCCCAGTCAAGGGCCCACTTGACCTTGATTGAGGTACGTGCGTTGGGGTTAAAGCTAAGATGTTCTAGCTAGGGGACGTGAGTTAAGATCAGAGCTAAGGTGTTATAGCCAGGTTATTTACTGTCATCCCTGATGTTAATGGGCCTACTGGTGAACCATTTGTCTGGGCTATCCCTACTACCCTTTTTAAACAATAGTACCATGTTTGCTATCCTCCAGTTCTCTGGGACCTCACCTGTGTCCAAAGAAAAGACAAACGTTTGCATCAGAGGCCCAGCAATTTCATCTCTCATCTTCCTAAGCAGCCTAGGATAAATGCCATCAGGCCCCAGAGATTTATCAGTTTTAATACTACCTAAAAACCGTTCAAGACAGTCCCAGACAACAAGTCCCTCTCCTTCGTGAATACTAAGGCAAAATATTCATTCAGGACCTTGTCCATTCCCTTGGACTCTAAGCATAGTTCTCTCTCCTCTGTCCCGCGCACCGATTTTTCCTCTAACCACTCTTTTGTTCCTAACTATAAGCTTCAAAGCATTGTCCCTCTTCTTTAATTGGCTGCCTCCTCTGCCCTCCAATTATTAATTAGTCATGGGGCCTCCACTTCCCCATTCATTATAGCGGGATTGGAGATCCCCAGTCGTAGATGAGTTCGGAGAATTCCAGCCATGGCATCGAATATTGGGGAACAGATTTTGAGAACTGGAAACAAAAATAAATTAATTTAATAAATAAAAATAAACTTAATTGGAGGAAATTTCTGCTTATCCAATATTGGATGTTGGACGAGCATTGTGACAGATCAGAGGCAGTGGGAACATAGGAAAAACAATTACAGTCACTGAATTACAATTGGGGGGGGGGGTGAGTTCGGTTAGCAGGCATATTGACTCAACAAGGGTCAAAATATTTTTGTAAATAACTTGCCTTCGATGTAAATCAGGAGAAAATGGACTTAGGTCTGGATTTTCACTGAGTCGGGATGATTGGTGAGCCCTTTAAAAATGGCAGATAAGTTCCCATTGTGAGATCCCCAAACCCATTCTCAGGGCTCCCGAATTTTAGGCTGTTCTGGGCCTTGGGCCTGCACCCCACACTCCTAACCTGGCTGGTTTCATTTTGAGGATGTCTTAGTACTCCTCAATCTGCCTGGAGTCAGGCCAGCTTTTCAAAGAGTCATGGATGAAGGGACATTCATGCCTCCCTCATGTCAAAGTATGCCTCAAATTTACCCTCTATGAGTCCCTCAAACCCCCATGCCAAGGAATGCCCCCTATCCAACACTGTCTACCCTCATGCTTCTTATGCCAATCTATGACACTTGCATGCTATTTACCCACCATTCTTCAGAAGCAATTAACCTTATATTAATAGTAGGATGATTAAAAAGCTTTAAAAAAACCTTTCATTCACTGGTAACTTTCAACCTTCTTAAAAAGAAAATTCCTTTTTACTACTGCTAATCATCCAGATGATTTAAAATATCAATGGCTGAAACTGCGAGCACATTAAACCTCTTCAGAGATCAGAGAGCCACAGCTGTCCATCAAGCATTGCTTTTCCTTGGGCTCAAGTGTTTCAACAGGAGAATGAGTTTCTGGGTTCTTCACCAAACCTTGTTATGTATGTTGGATGAATGTCCAGACATACATTGACTAAAAACCCTAAATCCCATGGAAACGTTGCTTGCTGGCTCTCGATTCTATGCTGTCAATTGTGCAATGTTTATTTACACAAGATAAAGAAGATTCAAGTGCTTATAGTTTTGGCTATTGATAATTTAAAATGTCTGGATGATTGACGCTTCAATTAGGCTGTAGCAAACAGTTTCATTTTTAAAAAAGTGAAAGAGTATGAATGAATAGTTTTCACTGTTGTATTTTAATTTTTTATATATATTATTGTCACTGCAGTGTTCATTCCTTCTATATAGTAAATAGTGAATGAATGGATATGGAAGTGCAATAGCTTGACGTTGGTGGGGTATGAGCAACCATAGAGTTTTTTTTAAGCAGGCATAGCTTGGCATGAAGGAATGAGAAATCATAGACAGTGGGTGGTGGCATAAGGTGACATACACGGAGCGAGGGGAGCAGTTGGGGAGTGAGGAGGTGTGAGAGGTGAGGCTGAAGAGCATTCTATTTTGATTATAACAGGACAACATTCCAGAGCACTGAAGCAGGCTTTTTAAACTGCCAATCTCCCGTCCAGCCGTCCCTGTCACTGACTCCAAACTTTGTCGCAGGTTGACTAGCGACTGCCCCCACGGTGAACATCCCAAACTTGCAGGAACTTTCCCAGATGTGGGCACGCCGAGCTGGGAATTTGCCTGTCTCCCATTAACAATGGAAATCCAGCTCTTTAAAACTAGGTAAAAATCATTTCTGAAACCCACAGATAATGGCCATACGCAATGAATATGTGGTTGAAATTTGCAATGTGAAGGAGCAACTTTAGGCACATTAAATGTAAGTACAAATGGTGAGGGATTCAAATGCTATGCCCTGAGTGTTTACTGCAGGGAGAGCTGTGCTAGTGGATGGGCGAGGTCCACACTTCTGTGACTCACATTTCTTGGATGCCATCAGGGATATGGTTCAGATTTCTGGCACATTCTCTGAACAAGAAATCACTTGGTCAGCTGAATGACTGGAATAGTTTGCTTTTAATAAACAGACTATTTAACTAATTGCAAATTCTTACAGATATTCATCTTAAAGCTGGAAGAAAAGGGAGGTAACTGATATAAATGCGGAAAAAGAAAAACATTCAACCTGTAGAGCAAATATTTCCACTTGCAGGTAAGACCAGAACGAGGAATCGTAAGTGTAAAATAGGCACTAGTAAACCTGATTGAGAATTTGCAGAGACTTCTCAACTCAGAAGATATTTGTCATCACATAGAATAGTTGAGGAAAATATTATAGATGCATGTAAGGAGAAACTGCCCAAACATGTGAGGGAGGAATTTGATAAACAGATATACTCCTATCCTTTCATGGACTGTGGGGTGGTCGGAAAGCATGGAGTTGCTCACCCCTAGGTGGTGAGCCACCTTCTTGAACTATTTCAGCCTGGTCTAAGTACAATAACATTGCTGTTAAGGATGGAGTTCCAGGATTTTGAGCAACAATAAAGCAATATATTTCCAAGTCAGGCTGGTGTCTTATGAAATGACTTATTAAGCTTTTCTGATTTGTCTTACTTAAGTTGTTTTAGCAAAGACCAAGGGTGGAATTTTCCTGACCTATCCGCCACGGGAATCGTAGCAAGCAGTGGTGGTGGGGGTGGACCATGCAAATATCCATTGAGCTTTATTTAAAAAAATAGGATCAGGGATCGGCAAAACCCTTCGAGGGTATTGAATAGCAAAGTATGGCTGATCACCCATTCACAACACCCAGAGTGCAAGAGCAATGAGAATTTCCTGCTTTGGGATAAGCAGGGATGGCGTCTTAAAATTCTAGATGCAGGGATAACACCGAATTCCAGCTTTTCCCGTAGAATCTCTACAATGCAGAGGGAAGCTATTCAGACCATCAAGGCTGCATTAACTCTCTAAAGGAGCATCTTATCAGGCCGCCCTCTCCCCTAGCCCATCCAACTATACTCCCTCCACTTCGCTAGGACTATAAAATGAACAAATAATTGATACATTGATTTTGCTGGGGAGAGGCCAACGTGGACCCTGCCTTAGATGTCCATCGAGCTTTGACCTCTCATCATTCAGTCTTTGCTCGTCTCAGATTCATAAAACAGCAGCAACTTCCAGGGTATAAAACAGGACAGTAAAATTAACAGCTTCAATCCATCTTCGTTGGATTGGGTGCAAGTTGTCTGGTTTAGAACTGAGACAGTGTAAATTGTCAGACTCCGTGACAATAGACAAATAATTATCACCTGGTTTCCAAAATGAACCAGAGGTCTTCAACTACCAAACCAAACACTAGTGTCATGAACCTAACAAATGATCACTTTAAGTTTTATTCGGGCACTTGGTTGACATGCAACAATGGTCTTTTTATTCATTTTTTATGATAGTGGTCCACAAGCACGCAATGGGAAACTGACAGAAATTTCCTCATTCTGCCATTCAATTCAGTCACCTGTCCAAGTGTCAAATTTTTAAGCATTAAATTTAGCAGTCAGCACTTCTGCCTGATGCTGAAAATAGAACGAGGTGCTCAAACTGGAAAGCTTGTAGATATACAACATATAAAGCTCACTATGTAACTGGTTCCGAATGCCTTCAATGAGACCAGTTTTAGCAAACAGGTGTCATAGCAAACAACACTGGATAATACATAACTGACATTCACACTTGGAGAGGCCCCCGGGATTGCTGAATGGAAAAATATCAACCTAGTCAGTTAGGGTAGTCTCAGATTGTGCCTGAAGTAAATTGTTGGGGTAGAGTACAAGGAGCTTCATTCAATACAGGAAGAACTAGAGGAATTTCATTCTGATTCTTGGTGCCCAATGTGGAAGAATTTTCATCTGCTAAAATTCATCTGAAAAATTGATTGACTACATCACTATATTTTATTTAGTAATGCTGAGACATGATTGTTATAGAGCTTTAACTTAAACACCTTCCAAGCATTCCAGTTTAAAGAGACAAACAAGGACAGTAATTCAATTATTTCTTTATTTAATACTTCTAGTACCAACTCAAACCGAAACAGATTAACTCTTTACTGAACTTTAACTTTAACTGAACATCATATTTAACTAAACATCAATTTTAACAATTTAACTGAAAATAGATATTACCAAGTTTAGGAAAATCTTGGCCAAGAAATATCCTTGATGTAGAATCCATCCTTCTGTTCTCTGAAGCATCCGTCAGGGTATACTTCTTCTTGCCATGATTGGTCTTTTTGAATTATTGCCAGCAAACAAAAACTTACATGTCTCTTAATCCACAATTCTCCATTCACTTTTGGAAGATTCTCTGTCATCCAGCCAATGAATTGATAAGAAACTGATCACATGGCTCAAACATCCAATGAAATTACTTTTGAATGGTGCCATTATGCTTTGTTCATTTGACATGTCCCATACATAGCAATAATATAAACCACAGACCCACTGTCATAGCTCCCGGATCAGAGCAACTTTATGAACTGCATTTATTCTTTTAATCTATAAATTGACCAAAAATCCCAGCATGCTTAGCCCTCAGCCAGAGTAGCCATTTTAAAGCCATATTGCCGTTATTGTTAAATCATTGCTGTAGCTATTCTTTCTTCATCCACAATGATATAGCAGTGAGGCTTCAGATTCCTGGGTATTGGGAACCGATGCAAATGGAACCGATTATACCTCAACGGGATTAGGAACCAATGTCTTTGGGGGAAGGTTCACTAATGTGGTTCAGAAGGGTTGTAACTAAACTGGTGAGATGTGGCACTTGCACATAGAAGTAACAAAGAGGAAGAAAGTGCACAAAATCAAAGAGTTGACTATGAGTAAAAAAGGAAGTAGTAACTTATTAGATAGTAGCAGACTAACAAGGACTGTGAAGGCAGATTTAGAAATTATACATCCACATGCACAGAGTGTGGTGAATAAGATTGGTGAGCGAAAAACACAAATATAGGGATATGATATAGTGGCAATAATGGAAATGTGTCTTAAAATGGTAAAACCAGAGCACTTATTTTCAAAGCATTCAGAAAAGAGAAAGCGGGAAATGGGCCGACAATTCTGATTAGAGAGATATTGTTGTGTTAGAAAGAGAGAATATCCTTGAAGGGTGGGAGCTGGACCCGTAGACCCTTCTGTGTCATTGTCTTGGATCAGTACTACAACTGGGATAGGGGAGTATAGGGCTCACCTTCCCCCTAGTACCCATACATCCGGGTTTATCTGGACAGCACGGTCCACACTGCTCATGCAAGCACTGCAGCAAAGGTCCGAGGATTGACTGGGTGGAGTGTGAGGTGAGACCAGGGAAGACAGGTGTTGTTGCCTGATGGATATGAAGGGGCAATGTGGAAGAAAGACTGTGCAAAATGGGGAGAAGGATGAGAGAGAGGGCTCACAATGGTTGACACAGGAGCAAGGAGATGGGCAAACAAGTGGCAGATGAAATTTAACATATTGAACTGATACATTTTGGTAAAAAGAATGTAGACAATATAAAGTAAAGGATATAGTCTAAAAGAGGTGCAGGAGTAGAGGGATCTGTGTATATATGTACGTAAATCATTGAAGGTGACAGTACAGTTGATAGAGCATACAGTATACCTTCGCTTTATCATTGGGCATAGTGTACAAAAACAAGGAAGTTACCTTCAACTTTTTTAAAACACTAGTTTGGCCTCCAGTAGAGTATTGAATCTGGTTCTGGGCTTAGGAAGTATATGAAGGCATTAGAATGAGTGCAGAAAGATTCACAAGAATGGATCCAGGGATGAGGAACCTCAGTTATCTGGATAGATTGGAGAAGTTGCTTAGCACGAGAAGTTGCTAGCACGAGGGGACACAACTTTAAATTAAGGGGTATGAGTTATAGGACGGATATCAGAGGTAGGTTCTTTACTCAAGAGTGATTAGGGAGTGGAATGCCTGCCTGCAGCTGTTGTAGATGCGCCAAGTTTGGTGGCGTTTAAGAGGTTAGTTGATAAGTATATGGATGAGAAGGGATGGTTTAGTTAGGAGGGGCATTGCTTTTTATTTTGGTCGGCACAACATCGAAGGCCGAAGGGCCTGTTCTGTGCTGTATTGTTCTATGTTCTATGTTCTATAAGTTGGGGCTGTTTTTTCTCAAGAAGAGAAGATTAAGAGGAGATTTGATAGAGCTATTTAAAATCATGAAAGGACTGAGTAGATGGGGAGAAATTGTTCCCATTGATGGAATTGGGATCAATAACAAGAGGGCACAGAGTTAAGGTAAATAGCATGAGGAAAAATGTTCTCACACAGTGAGTGGGTAAGATTGTAATGGACTGTCTTTGAGTGCGGTGGAATAGATTCAATTGAGACATTCAACAGCAAATTGGATTATTATCTGAAAAGAGAGAATATGTAATTTTGAGAAGAGCATTTTGATACTGTGGCGGAGATGGAAATCTGACTAGGAAAAGTTAAATATGAACTGGGAAAGATGGTGTGGATTTGGAAAATAGAATCACGTTCAAGAACTTTGAAGATGAAAGAGAAGTTTTTTTTGTGAAGAGAGAGTTGACGAATGCAGATTTAAACGAGAAGGGATAATACCTGGCAGGAGGGGAACGTTAAACAATATCTTCACTATTGCTGAGTCAAAATCCTGGAACTCCCTTCCTAACAGCACTGTGGATGTACCTACACAACATGGATTGCAGCTGTTCAGGAAGGCGACACATTTTCACCTTATCAAGAGCAATTAGGGATGGACAATAAATGCTGGCCTAGTAAACGATGCCAACATTCCATTAATAAATAATTACATTTGAAAAAGATGACATGATGATCAGGAAGGAAAATTGTTTTGTAGGACTAGGATTGGGGGAATAGCTAATGGATCTTATGGTTTAAGTAGAGCTCAAAAACAGCATGACGAGAGATAGGAACATAAGAAGGAAGGAGCATGGCAACAATAGGTAAAGGAGAAGGCCAGTCAGCTGGCCTTCTGACTTAATGGTGGAGTCTGTTCCACCATTAAATATGTTCATGGTTGATTGGACGTTTCAATTCCTTTTATGCTCACCGTCCCATAACCTTCATCATTATTGTTAATCAGGAATCTAACGATCTCTGCTTTAAACACGCACAATGACTGAGCTTCCATGGTGTCTGAGGTAGGAAAAGGAAAGGACCAAAGAAAGATAACATTTCAGGGCTATCATGGGACAACTTTACAAGTTTGGCTCAATGAGCTAGAGGAAGAAAGAGAAGCAGCAGAGGCAATCGGTCAGGCTGGTCCCAATCTTAATGATTAAAAAGTGCATGAGAACCTCATACTTATTGTTGGAGGTAAGGGTGGAGGAGACAGTGGAATGGGGTTGAAGAAGACAGTTTATAGCAGAGAAGAGAAGTCAGATGTTATCTTGAATTCCAGATAAAGTCCTTGAATAGTGAGCTGTTTTAGTTATTTAGCTCACTATTCGAGAGCACGATCTGATAATGTTTCATTTCGATCCCAGCCAGATCTAATGGTAAATGATAAAAATAATTGTTTATCGTAACTGTTCAAGTTTGAATCCCTTGGATTTAAGGGACAGGACACGAGGGTATGCCAGCAGGGACCTCCAAATTGAGAAGGAGGAATGGTTTTGATGGGGACTATGGCATCAAGAATGGAGGTGTGTGTCAGTTGGACAATCAGCACAGAAATGTGATGAACACAGAACCAAAGATAAGGCAGATGAACTTTTGATTGTACAGTTGGATTTAGGATTTAATTTTTCAATCTAGTTCATTTCAGACTTAATTAAATACAAAGAACTAAATGATTATCCTGATGGGACACTCATTAGGAGTATCCCTTTAAGAGATAACAGTTTATTACAAGACCATTTGAATAGAATGCCAAATGTCCTACACTTGTAGTTAATAAATCACTAAAGACAGCAAGTAATTTCTAATTGAGGATTGAAATACTAAATATAGCAGATTACATAAACATATTTTGCTTATGATATTGAAATGAAAACTGAATATTTTTTCTTTTGTTTTGTCCTATAGGCCCAACTATCTTCAGCTGCTTCTCCACTGACCTTCCCTTCTATCCTAAGGTCAGAAGTGGGAATGTTCACTGATGATTGTACAATATTTAGCACCATTCACAAACTTCTCAGATGCTGAAGTATTTTGTGTTCATATGCAGCAAGATCTGGACAACATGCAGGCTTGGGTTGATAATGGCATATTGGCACAGTGGTTAGCACTGCTGCCTCACAGAGCCAAGGACTTGGGTTTGATTCCCAACTTAGGCCTCTGTCTGTGTGAAATCTGCATGCTCTTCCCCTGTCTGCATGGGTTTGCTCCGGTTTCCTCCCACAGTCCAAAAAATGTGCTGTTTAGGTGCATTGGCCATGCTGAAATCTCCCTCAGCATACTAAACAGGCATTGAAATGTGGCGACTAGGGGATTTTCACAGTAACTTCATTACATTGTAAATGTTAGCCGACTTGTGACACTGATAAATAAACTTTAAAAGTAAAAAGTATGCCACACAAGTGCCAGACAATGAACATCTTCGACAAGGAGAATCTCCCCTTGACATTCAAAGGTATTACCATCACTGAATTTTTACAAGTTTGCTCATGGGATGTATGTGCCTCTGGTGAGGCCAGTGTTTATTATCCATCACGAAATGCCTTTGAGAAGAGGCCTTCTTGAACTGGTGCAATTCACGTAATGTAGGTATCCTTACAGCCCTGTTCAGAACGGAGTTCTAGGATTTTGACTCAGTGGTAAATAGAGTTCCATTTAAGTGGTATCTTTGTCCTAGGTGTGGAGCCTCTTGTTGGAGCTGCACTAATCCAGGCCAGTGGTAAGTATTTCATTACTGTACTGAATTGTGCCTTGATGATGGTGAACAGGTTTAGTGGGTTACTCTTTGCAGAATTTCCAGACTCTGACCTATTCCTAGAGCCGCAATATTCATATGACTGACCCAATTCAGTTACTGGTCAATGATTCCTTCTCTATCAACATCCTGAAGCTACCGTTACCTGGTCCTTTACTTCCCGGCATCATCAGTCCCTGGGCTCCACTCCCCAAACTCAGTTCACTGCTCCTCCAATCAAAGTTTGTTTCACTCTCACATTTGCTGGGCCTATCATCAGTGAATGAGGAAGAGAAACGATTTGCGATTGGAGGATCAGCTCCATGCAGAATCCTTCACTCAAACTTCAGCTTTCTGATCCACATTTATTTTGAAAACTGGTTCAGGGATGGGTCATATGGAAGGGATTTGCAGATTACATCCAGTCCATGGATTGTACTTTGGACAAGTCTCCCATTATTATAATTCAAATTCATTTACTGTAATAACTGCGTGAGCAAGCAAGCAATCAAAAGCTCATAACAGATTGACAGCAGCTGATCATTCTGAGTTGACTCATTGTGGGAGTAGGAGACCAAAACTGTACATAGTGTTCTAGGTGTGGTAATCAATGCCTTATGCTGGTGTAGCAAGACTTGCCAATTGTTATGTCTTATCCCTCTTGCAATAAAGGCCAACATTCTATTTCATTTCCATGACCCAAATCACCTCCTCCTCACCATGGATGTTCAATCCTGCTACGCCTTCATTCCCCACTAGGATGGCCTGAGAACTGTCTGTGTCTTCCTTAGCAGAGGCCTGGACGCGGCCCATCCACACCACTCTCTTCTATCTGGCTGAACTGGTTCCCTCACTCAGAAATTTCTCCTGAGAAGTTGTCACACTTCCTCCAAATGGGCTATGGGCACTCGTATGAGTCCCAGTTATACCTATCTCTTTATGGATTAAATTGAATATTCTCTTTCCAGTTTTTTCCCAAGCACTCTCAAGGATATATTCTTGCTCCCCACATACTGCCCACCTCTACATGCTGCTTTTCAGTCACATCACTCAGTCGAAAGTATTTTTCTCCACATAAATGCAGAACCCTGTCATGTCACAGTCTCTCGATTCCTTCACTATCCCTACGTTATCAGATTGGTCATCCCATATCCAGTACTGTGAGCAGAAATTTCCTCAACTAAATATTGGGAAAATCTAAGCCATTGGATGAAATTTTCCATTTTTAAAGGTGAAGTGAGACCCCAGATTGGGGTGGGGGGAGTGAGGGATGGCGTATCCATGTTGTGGGAGGGGAGGAGGCTACCTAAGTTTCTAAATTACAATTGCTTTGTGCTAATGCCTCTGCCATAGCATTGATGGGGGCTGGGGACAATCAAGTGGGAAAATCTCACTAATATAAAGATGTTTTGGGACTCCCCCTTCAATTATCTGCCTCACTGTCATCCTTGCCCACGGAGTCAGAAAATCCACCACGTAGGCCGGAATTTCACCCACCATGTCCGCCTCAAGAATCGGAGCAGGCGAGGGAGTTGGACCGTGGAAAGGTCCATTGACCTCAGGCAGGATTAGAAAGTTTCAGGAGGAGTGAGGCCAAAAAATCCCAACCATTGTTTTTGGTCCCCTCCATAAACTCCATTTCTCAGCTATTAACTCCATACCTCTCCTTTGCAACTATCTGAGGTTAAATAGACTGTGCAATATCAATGTCAATTTGATCTTCGATGAATTTCCAACCACATAATTGTACCATCTCCTAATTGTGCATAAAAGAAACATTGATTCTTCATAGAAAATACATCAATCATAAAGTCCCTACAGTGCAGATTCTCCCAAAAATTCCCTAATCTGAGACGGCACGGTGGCACATTGGTTAGCACTGCTCCCTCATAGCATCAGGGACCCAGGTTCAATTCCAGTCTCGGGTCACTATCTGTGTGGAGTTTGCACATTCTCCCTGTGTATGCATGGGTTTCCTCCTATCCTCCAGTGATGTGTAGATCTAATGGATTGGTCATGTAAAATTGCCCTTCAGTGCCAGGTGTCTTGCAGGGTAAACATGGAGTTATGGTAAACAGGGGCCTGGATAGGATTGTTGTCAGTGCAGGCTCGATGGGCCAAATGGTCTCCTCCTGCACTGCAAGGATTCTATGATTCTGGGACATTAAGGGGTATTTTTAGCATGGCCAATCAACCCAATCCACATATCTTTGGAGGGTGGGAGGAAACCAGAGCATCCAGAGGGAACTCACACAGACACGCAGAAAACATGCAACATCCACACAGACAGTCACCCAAGGTCGGAATTGAAACCGTGACCCTGGCACTGTGAGGCTGCAGTGCTAACCACTGTGCCACCGTCACACCAGTGGAGTGAGATCAGGGGATGTAAATGGAAACTAATATCCATAAAGTGGACACTGGTAGGTGGAGAGTTTTGCTGATAAATGTTTGGAATATCTGCCAGGCAAGACAGATTCATCAGCTGCTGAAAAAATTCAACTGCAAGCTGTAACAAGAGTCAATGTTCTGAAGAGTGAATTTTCTTTGGGCCAGATTTAACTTTGATATTTAATGAGCTCGTGATCTGTGTGGGGCTGGAGGAAAATAGTGTAGTATATATATCAGGATGTTGTCTCCAACTGCACCCATGGGAGTATGAGTGGCTGTGAGCAGAATGCTTTCTCCCCCATTTTATTCATGCACTGGCGATTGGTTCCAATATCATTTGTTTTACAATACTCTCCTACTTCATGTAAACATTTTAATGTTTGGGTTTTAATATATTTTATAGAAGGAACTTCACAACATAAGCTTTTAGCACCTCCGTTTACCTCCACATTGTGTGATGCTGCTTATCTTATCGTGCATCCTTCTTCCTTCTATGATTTCTCAATGCATATCACATAAGCATTATCACATATCCGTTATACTGATTTTAAAAGTGCACTGAAATCTTTTGTAAGGAGGTGGACGTTTGTCACAAGGAATTGTGGATGTTAATTCTATTTGACAATACAAAGCAATCCAAATTGAGACCACATAGTTAACCTCTCTAAAATGCCTTTGCTATGAGTAACACTTTAAGCTGGTCATGACATTTTTCTTCCCATCGTTACCAACAGTGGGACAAACCCGTTCAAAGAAATGCACAGCAGTAATGTTATCTTGCTGAGCAGATTGTGATTTGAATTTCAAAGCTTCCTGTTACCAAAACCTAATCATTATTTGAGTTCTCGGCCAAGCCAACGTAGAATGTTTGAAGTAGTGTTTCAAATGGATGCTGTTAATCTATTTCCTACTCCCACCCATAAATTTGTGCACTCAGGACTTCTAAACATTGAAAATTAGCTGAGGGATTTCCTTCCCCTTTCAGACTAAGATGGCAGAAATAGGTTTTACAAGTTCTATGGGTTACATTCATTGTTAACATTATGTAACTTGAGAATGAATGACTTAGGTTTACTTTTACTTCCCAACTTAAACTTCAACAAGGGAGCACAGAAAAATACTTATGCCAGAATTCTGCTGCCCTGCTCACTATTTGAATCGGAGCACTTAAGGGGCAGACAGGTCTGTTGACCATGGGCAGATTTGCCAGTCTCAAGTCAAACAAGGCCATAAAATTCCACCTCTACTGGTACTTCAGTCAGCCAATGAAATCCAATCAAGGCTCATGTTGAGTGGATCTGCAAACACCAAACCATCAATGTTCAAAAGCAATGCGTATTGTACATGTACAATATATTAGTTTTTCTGTCCAACAAATGTGTCACCAACTGGCAATGAGGTTACAATAACCGATTCTCTAGCCAAATAGCAGAGAAATTGCGAGGTTTTATTTTGCCATGGAATAGGCTTAAAAATCTTAGTGCTGGATGGAGCACTGAGATTGACATGGGTGCATCAGTAAGTGTGATTCCTGAATTACAATACCATGAAAAGTTGGAGAAATCACGGATAGAATTATCAAGTTATGGAAGAGAGAAAATTCCCAGTTGGTTCCAGTCACAAACAAAGAGCAATGTGTAAATTTGCACATTGCAGTGAAGAGTGGAAAAACCAGCCTTGTTAGAAGGGAACAATTTAACGGCATTTAGTTTTTTATTTGATTTATTATTGCCACACTATAGAATACAATGAAAAGTATTGTTCCATGTACGCTATATAGACAAATCATACCATTCATAAAGAAGGAAAGGAGAGAGTGCAAATGTAGTGTTACAGTCATAGCTAGGGTGTTGAGAAAGATCAACTTAATGCGAGTAGGTCCATTCAAAAGTCTGATGGCAGCAGGGAAGAAGCTGCTCTTGAGTTGGTTGGTACGTGACCTCTGACTTTTGTATCTTTTTTCTGAAGGAAAAAGGTGGAAGAGAGTATGTCCAAGGTATGTGGGGACCTTAATTATGCTGGCTGCTTTTCCGAGGTAGCAGGAAGTGAAGACAGAGTCAATAGATGGTGGGCTAATTTGAGTGATGGGCTGGGCTTCGTTCACAACCTTTTGTAGTTTCTGGCAGTCTTGGACAGAACAGGAGCCATACCAAGCTTCAGTTATGAAGAGTCATATGGCTTTGAAACATTGGATAGAGTGTAGCAATGGACACAAAAACTGGGATGAAAACTGGAGCCAAGAGGATTTTCTCCACCAAACATTTGGGTTCTCTGTGGAAAAAATGGGAAAGGGCGGGTCCCATGACACCACACAATAAATTTTTTAAAAAGATCTGGGTGCTCCAATTTAAAAACCATAAAAGCAGATCTGCTACCCACCCCCACCCCCTATACACACACAACAGCTCCCTCTCCCACCATGGCATTTCCACCTCCCCTTGTCCCATCTCTCACCATCAGAACTTCCTGACACCCCCCCAGTGGAACATTTTGGGCTCCCCGTAGGATTGTCCAATCCTCCATAGTTCCCCCCCTCAAATTAGTAAAATCCCCCCGCCTCCCATCAACTCTGTTTCTCCACAGATGTTGTCAAACTTACTGAGTTTGTCCAGCATTTCTATTTTATTACACACCGATAAGTTTAACTACCAAGAAGTTATCTTTGATGAGCAGGGTTAGATAAGGACATGGAAGAAACAGTGAATAGCATATGTCAAACAGTGAAAAATAAACCATCGAACTGCAGATAGATTTTGCAGAATTTCATTGTGATAAATTGCAATTTAAAGTGTGTTCAGGAATTCCCGATGAATTGAACATTGACTAGAAAACTCCAAATACTTTGCATACTTTGCTGTCAAAGGATCCAGAGGAAATTGTGTCCAAGGTCTTCATTTTGTCCAACAACCTTTCTACATGTATGATAATAAACAGCCTACACTGAGGTTCCACCATCTCACTGTGGTTCAGATGAAGGAGCAGAGCACACGATACACATTGTCGAACAGGCTGCTGCTCAGAAATGTTAGATACAAATTGGAAGAAAGATCAGTTGCCATTGAATTGCAATTTTTAGTTAATTTATTGTAACATATCTTGCACTATCTGGCAGAGCTCCAGCTGAACCATTTCTTGGCAGACAGCCAGGAACAAGATTTTGATTGCCGAAGCCACATTACTGAAAACAAACAATCCAGGCAGAAAGAGGGTTATGATCAAGATCAGGTGAGAGAAAGAAGTCTGAGGTTCAACTCGGAGGTTAAGGTGAAAGAACATCATCATAAGTGATTGAGTTGGCTACTCTGAAAAGTTGTGAAAATATATGGTTGTTGCACCGATTTGGAAAAGGGGTTTGATGGTGGAAATGATGATGTGAAGATGCCAGCATTTGACTGGGTTGGACACAGTCAGAAGTCTCACAACATCAGGTTAAAGTCCAACTTTGACTCAACTGACGAAGGAGCAGTGCTCCGAAAGCTAGTGGTGTTTGCTACCAAATAAACCTGTTGGACTTTAACCTGGTGTTGTGAGACTTCCTACTGTGTTTACCCCAGTCCAGCGCTGGCATCTCCACACCAGGAGAAACATTTCCTCAGACTCAGGCCAAGATGAGCCAAATTCTCAATGTTTGGAGTTTAAAAAAGTGGATATAAGATTTAAAAAAATAGATTTATAAATAAATTGATAAACAAGAAATGCATGTTAGCTAAACTCTTTTTTTTAAACAGGGAGGAGCACACTCATGTGTATTTATATATGTATGAGTGTATATAAGCAATCTGGAATAAACCAGTTTATTTGGGTAATAGAATTCAGTGCATGCACTCAAGCAGCATGGTGGGTGGCCTAGTGGTTGGCACTACTGCCTTAGAGCACTAGGGACCCATGTTCAATTCTGGCTTTGGTCACTGTCTATACAGAGTCTACATCTTCACCCTGTATTTGCACGGATTTCCTCCAGGTGCTCCGGTTTCCTCTCACAGTCCAGAAGATGCACCGGTTAGGAGCATTGGCTGTGCTAAATTCTCCCTCAGTGTACCCAAAAGGTGCCAGAGTGTGTTGACTAGGGGAATTTCGCAGTAACTTCATTGCAGTGTTTATGTAACCCTAATTGTGACACTAATAAATAAACTAAATTTATTCTGCAAAGATATCACAAATGCACGTTATAAAGAGTTGAAGGTTAGTTGCAATCATGTAGTATTTGTTAACTATAGAATATCAGAACTAGTTACTGCTTATTACATGAATCTTTTTGTGATATATGCATGTAAGTAACCCAAGAAATAAAATCTTGCCGTATCGTACTATTTTTGAACCTGTAACAAAATCAGTTGCTATGTTTCCAAAGTTTGTTAATGTTCTTCCATTGTTACAAATAGGTAAGATCATCACTGGATTAGTGGATGTTCACTTGGTGATCCAACTATGGATTTATGTTGTAACTTTAGGATCGTTGCAAACATGTTTCAGCTTTGCAGCATTGTTGAAATTGCAGTATACCTCTGAATCTCTGTATGGAGAGAGGTAGTGAGGAGGATTTTCTTCCCCTGTTTTCAGCAGATGGAAAGGTCGGTGAAGGTGGAGAATCCAACAGGATTTATGTAGCAGGATTTCCTATTGAAACAGTCCCTGCCGCCTGCCAATGATGTAATGGGGTTCCTGCCATGAAAGGTTGGGAATTCCATTCTCACACATTTAAATGTTTAAGTGGGCTTCCCTGCTATCTATTGCCCCGTGTAAGGAATTCTCTGCCTCTCTTCCCTGTGCCGACATGACATCAAAGCGCTGAGGTTTAAAACAGATCTGGACAAATGGGGACCTGGTGAAAAAATCCCCACAGGAAATGCACTGTAACTGTAGTCCCTAGGGAAGAGAGCAACACACCTGAGATCATGTAACTCTCAGTAGAACAATGGTCAAATTAGGGACCTTCTGTGGATTATCGTTGGATTATTTTAATGTGTTGTCAGGGTTAACTTGTCCTGATCTAACATTGATCCTGTCTCACAAACCCCAGTGTATTAATCTCCAGAAGCTTCATTGAAAATTATAGTTTTTTTAGTCAAATAATCTTCTGATATTTCTTATTTGTAGTGGACCTTTTCTGTAGAGGGAATTAAAGAATGGATTTCCTGGAGCAGTTTTGTAAGCTGTAATAAGCAGTTAGTGTTGGGACATTGCCAACATGTCAATACTTTGGATTATTACTCTATTTTTTAGATTTAGGAAATCATTTACAATGCTGCTTAACTCATGATGTTTGAATATGATTTTTCTGGTGTGCCAAACAACCTAACTTTTGAATCTCAAAAATATCAATGGACAAACAAAATTCAACACAGCAATAGCAATCCACATGTAAGGACAGGCTATATGTTTCCAGCTTTCACAGAATCTGTAGTAACAAAACAATAGCCACATCTAAATGCCAATTTATACTGGTGTTGGCCATGGTTCCAGGAGACATGACAATATTACCATTGCTGGGTGCAACAGATATGGCCTGGGAATGTTATTGGCAACTATATTGCAGTGCCGGGTGCAATGTTAACATCAAAGAGCTGATTGATGCATGAGATTGACTCTGGATCCTGAATTGTTCTTAGTACTTTGGGATCTAATTCCACCTTCCAATGGCATAGAAATTAACAGCACCGAAATAAACCATTTGGCTAATTTGCCCGAGGGACTGAGGAAAAAATTAATTCTGCGTCCTTTCTGCAGCCCCGTATTTCTAATACTTCCAATATTTATCCAATTTTCAATTAAATAGTGCAAGTTTTTGAATCACAAAATAATAAACAAAGCATGAAAGCTTGATGATTTTCTTTCCTCTTCAAGCAATGTATGCCTAGGCTATGAACAACAGTTTTCAATCCTGGAACTCCCTCCTAATAGCACTGCAAGTATACCTACGTGACAATGGACTGCAGCCGTTCAAGAAGGCAGCTCACCACTACCTTCTCAGGAGCACTTAGTGTTGGGCAATAAATGCTGTACCAGCCAGTAACACATCCAATGAATAAGGGGGTGAGGGGGGAGGCAGAACAAATAAGTTGGCACAGCCCTAGAAAGAACAATTCAAAAACAGTCCCAGATGTGCGGGATACATGAAAACATAGACAGTCAGTCAGAAAACGGTGTACATTTTGTAAACTGAGCAAATTGTAGTGACATAGGCTAAGAGCAAGAATCAAAAGCTGCAATGTTATAGACTACCTTGTTTAGTTGATGTTTTAAAATAGAATAAGAAACCTACGATCTTGATTATAACCATTGATTCTCACTTTGTGACCATTCATTAATTGTAAGTAATAAGCTACCTATCCACAGCCAGGCAAACAGCTGATTTTGTTACATATCCTTTTCCCAAAAGATCCTTTGAAGATAAGAATGCGTGGGCCTGCTAACCTGACAGTGACCTTTCAGATTTCCCTCCTAATATCATCTCCGCATATCTCACACAACTCTGCCCGTAGGCAGGTGCATAGTTTCAAAAGGGCCTTAAGTAAATTATAACAAATTAATACACAAGGGAAGCATGAATTATTTGGTCCAACTGCAAGAGACAAGTTCTGCTAAGTGATCTCTTCAAATGGCTAAAAATTAATAACCTATTTCTAAAAACTCCTGATTCTCCAAGTTATCCAGATTTTGCTGTTTAGTCATTGTGAACTTTTTTTGTCCATTCATTAAGTATGGCTTTAGCTAACAAGATCAGTATTTACTACTCACCTCACCTTAAGGTAGTGGTAATGAACTGTTTAAACTACTATGGTTCGTATAGTGTGGGTACACCCAAGGTGCTCTTAGGAAGGGAATTCCAATGACAATGTGATATATTTTCAAGTCAGAATGATGTGTGATTAGGAAGAGGATTTGCACATTATGGTGTTCCCATTTGCCAGAAGTTGCAGGTTTGGAAGGTACTATTGAAGATGAATTGTTGCAGTTCATTTTGTAGATGGCACAGATTGGTGGCAGCGTGCACTGGCAGCAGAAGTAGTAAATATTCAACAGAGTGATGCAGCATCAGTCAAATAAGCTTCTTTTTCCTTGATTGTGTTGGGCTTTTTGTGTGTTGCTGGAAAATGCTCATTAAGTGGGGATTGCTGTCTGTCCTCACCTCCTCCATGTTACCATTTGGAGGAATCACCAAGGGTGTAAAGGGCACAGAATTTGTTTTATGTGGGGGACTTCAATGTCCGTCACCAAGAGGGGTTCAGTAACACCACTACTGAATGAGTTGGTCAAGTCCTAAGGGACATGTCTGCGAGATGTGTACTGCAGCAAACAGTCAGGGAACCAACAAGAGGGAAAAACAAAACATACTTGACCTTGTCCTCATCAATCTACTTGTCATTGATGCATTTGTCCATGACAGTATCGTTAAGAATGACAACCACACAGTCTTTGTGAAAACAAAGTTCTATCTTCACATTAAGAATACACTCCATCATGTTGTGCAGTACTACCACTGCGCTAAATGAGATAGATTTTGAACAGGACTAAATCATGACTGAGCTTCCATTAGGCGCTGTGGGCCATCAGTAGCAGCAGAGTTGTACTATGGCCTGGCCTATCCCCATTCTACCATAACCACCAAACTAGGGATCAACATTGATTCAATGAAAAATGCAGGAGGGCATGCGAGGAGCAACACCAAGCATACCTAAACTGAGGTGTCAGCCTGGTGAAGCTACAAGACACGACTATTGTGTGCCAACCAGCACAAACAGCAAGTTAAAGACAGAGTTAAGTGATTCCACAATGAATGGATCAAATTTAAGCTCTACAGTCCTGCCGCATCCTGCAGTGAATGGTAGTGGACAATTAAACAACCAACTAGAGGATGGAGCTCCACTAATATCCCCATCCTCAATAATGAGGGAGCCCAGCACATCGGTGCATTTGTAACAATCTTCAGCGAGACGTGCTGAGTGGATGATTAATCTCAGCTTCCTCCTGATATCTCAAGTTTCACAGACACCAGTCTTCAGCCAATTCAGTTTACACCAGGTGATATTAGGAAATGGCAGAATGCAGTTGATATTGCAAAAGCTCTGGATCCTCTCAACATTCCAGTAATAGAAATAAAGTGCTCCAGAACTAGTTACGTTCTTAGCCAAGTTGTTCCAGTACTGTTTCATCACTGGCATCTACCAGCAAAGTGGAAAATTGGCCAAATATGCCAATAAAAAGCAACCTGGCTAATTACCATGCCATCAGCCTACTTGCAATCAAAAGGAAAGTGATGGAAAGTGTTGTGCTATCAATCAGCAGTTATTCAGCCATAACCTGTTTACTGGTGCTCCATTTGCATTCTGCTCTGTCTACTCAGGCTGTCCTCAGTACAGTCAGTGTCCAAACATGGACAAAACTAATGAACTCAAAAGATGAGTTGAAGTGCCTCACTTTGACATCAAGACAACATTTGACCAAGTGTGACATCAAGGACCAAAATGGGAATCAATGAGAATCAGGGGGAAATTTACTGTTGGTTGGAGTCATACCTTGCACAAAGAAGATTAATATCTCAATTCCAGGACATCACTGTAGGAGTTCCTCAGGTAGTGTCCTAGGCCAAACCATCTTCAGCTGCTTCATCCATAAACTTCCCTCCAGCCTAAGTTCAGGTGAGGATGTTCATTAATGACTCCTCAAACACTGAAGCAGTCATGTCCATAACAACATTCAGGGTTAGGCTGATGGTTAGCAAATGCATTATCAGGCAATGACCACCTGCAACAAGATCCTTGACACTCAATGCCATTACCATCACTGAATCTCCCGCTAACAGCAAACTGAAGATTACCATTGACCAAAAGCTGCCTTGGACTAGCCATATAAATACTGTGGCTACAAAAGCAGGTCAGAGGCTAGGACTCCTGTCAGGAATAGCTCACCTCCAACTGCCTAAAGCCTTCCCACCATCTCAAAGCACAAGTCAAGAGTGTGATGGAATACTCTCCACTTGCCTGGATGAGCACAGCTCCTACAACACTCAAGGTGCTCAAAATCATCCAGGACAAATCAGGTGATCTCAGCAGGAGGGTGAGATAGAAATCCACACCCTTTATCATCAATGCCAATAATGTGTACTATCTACAAGATGCACTGTAGGGACTCACCAAGTCTCCTTTTACAGCAGCTTCTAAATCACGACCTCAACTACCTAGCAGGAGAAGGACAGGTGATACATGGGAGCATCACCATCTGCAAGTTCTTCACCAAGCCACACAACATCCTGACTTGGAAATATATTTCTGATATTGTCACTGGGTCAAAATCCTGAATTCCCTCCCTATCAGCATTGTAGGTATACTTACTTCCCTCGGATCACAGTGGTTCAAAACGTTAGCTCTCTAGCACCATCATGAGTTCTACAGACATACTTTAGGCCAAATAGTTTAACGTTTATCATTGGGAAATAGTTGGAATCCATTATTAAGGAAGTAGTAATGAGATATTTGAAAAATCAAAATGCAATCCATCAGAGTCAGCATTGTTTTAAGAATCATGTGTGACCAGTTTCAAAGATGTAACAAGCAACTGGATAATGGGGATCCTGTAGGTGTAGTGTATTTGGATTTCCAGAAGGCATTTGATAAGGTGCCACACAAAAGGTTCACACAAGGTAAGATTCCATGGGATTGGGGGTAATTTATTAGCTTGAATAGAGGATTCATTCACCAACAGAAAGCAGAGACTTGGAGGGGGTGGTGAGTTGGGTCTTTTTCTGCTTGGTAAGCTGTAACTAGTGGGTATGTCATAGGGTTCAATCCTTTGGTCCCAACTATTTATAATCTATATTAATAATTTGGATGCAGGAATAGAAGGTACTATAACCAAATTTGCAGATGACAATTGATGGAAAGGCAAGTTGCACTGAGGAAATAAGACATTTACAAATGAATATGGATAGGTTAAATGAGTGGGCCAAAATCTGGCAGATGGAATTTAATGTGAATAAATGTGAGGATACTCATTTTAGTTGGAGGAATATTATTTAGTTGGAGGTCACTTATTAATTAAATGAAGAGAAACTTCAAAATATTTCAGTTCAGAAGAATCTGGGTGTCCTCATATACGAATCACAGAAAGTTAGTTTGCAGGCTAAGGCAAATGGAGTTTTGGCAATTATTGCTAATGGAATAGAACATAAAAGTACAGAAATGCAGTTGCTACTGTATATGGCACTGAGGAGAATGCAGCTGGAATACTGCACATAATTTTGGTCTCCTTGCTTGAGGAAAGATGCAAATGCATTAACGGCATTTCAAAGAAAGTTCACTAGATTGATTCCAGGAATGAAGGAGTTGTTTTATGAAAAGAGATTGAGAAGTTTAGACCTACATTCACTAGAGTTTAGAAGAATGAGGGAAAATCTAATAGACGTATACAAGATGTTAAAAGAGATTGCAGATTAGGTGTAGAGCGGATTTTTCACCTTTCTGGACATTTTAGAAAGAGAAGCCGTAGTTTCGGTTTACGGAGTCGCAGATGTAAAACAAAAAATGAGGAGGAATTACTTCACTCAAAGGATTGTGAATCTATAAAATTTTCTACCTAAGAGTGCAGAAAACGTCTGAACGTAAAACAAATTTAAGGAGAAGATAAGCTTTTAATTAGTAATGGGAAGAAGGGTCATGGGGAGCGGGTAGGAAGGTGAAGATGAGGCTGAGATAGATCAGCCATGATCATATTGAATGGCAGAGTAGGCTTGAGGGGCTGAATGCCTACTCTGCTCCAAATTCTTATGTTTTTGCTCCAATATAACACATTAAGAATGGCATGTTTCACAATAATACAGCTGAAATTACTGATGGTGTCCTTGTGGACCATTCATTAATGTTGATACTCAAGGGCCTTGCCTTTTCTCAAGAGCCTGAGCTGATGTATTCCCAAAGCTAATACTTCTACCACCTGAATGTTGCTGTCAACTGCACCTGTAACAACAAGTCCCAAGTGCTCCTGTCTTAATGCACAATAAGATAATTCTCCCAATGCAACTGGGAGACTGCTTCATCCCCTGCTTCTCTCTGATCTTAGTTTATTTTGTTTTTCAAATTATTAAAATGGGGCTAATGAATGAATGATAGGTTTTAGATTGTTATAATTTTACAGATGTTTACTCTTTATTTTTATGAGGGGGTCTAACATGGAGCAAAAACAACAGTTGTATTTTCTCCTGTTTACAATTTTTGATCTTTGATCCAGTGCCAGTTTTGAGGGGTGAGCAGTTGAGTGTGGCCCTAGACCATGGGGGGATTCCATCAAGTAAAGGCGGGTCATAACTTCAGAATCATGGAAAATGTATATTTAACTGTTACATCACCTTAAGATGGCAGAATCTAATTCATTACAGGTGGATTTTGTGGATTTGGGTGACCATTTAGGTCAGAGATGAGGAGACATTTCTTCACCCAAAGAGTGGTGAACCTGTGGAATTCATTACCACAGCAAGTAGTTGATGCCAAAACATTGAAAGTATTCAAGAGGGTGTTAGATATGGCACTTGGGAGTGAATAGGATGAAATGTAATGGGGAGAAAGCAGGATTAGGCTATGACTTGGACCATCAGCCATGATCATGATGAATGGTGGAGCAGGCTTGAAGGACCAGATAGTCTCCTCCTGCTCCTATTTTCTACGTTTCTATTGCACTATACAGCTTTACCCATGATGGGGAAGGTAGTGCTTGCTTGGAGATCTTGCTCCAACAGGTTTTGATGGATTTGTATTCAGACCATCAGTACATAACTCTAGGTATAGTGGGATCCATCAATGGATAGGTGAGAAGAGGACAGATCAACATGACCTTCCTCCAGGTGCCTCCTTCTCCTCAAGGAGTCATGCAGGGGCCCTCGGCCACCCAAAGGGAGGAGGACCTTCAACTGGACACCATGTGGCCATTTATTAAGGAGGTACCAAGAGTGTTGAACCCCGATGCCTGTGACACCATCAGCTACAGGCGAGGGTTGTACACATACCCCATGGCAGAAGACCCAAAGCAGGCTGGTATGTGTCCAGAATTCAATCACATGTCCAATGTCACCACAGATAACAGAGCATAACAGTCAGCAAGCTACCTCCATTTCTGCTCTAGATGTCAGGGATACACCTTGGTGTAATAGTAGGGTAAGAAAAGATAAATATATGCACAATGGCGGCATTGGTGTTCAATTACTTTATAGATCATCCACCTTTGTAAATACATTCTGACTTCATGATAATAGCCTCAGTGTGTGAATGTGTTTTGCAAATGAATCAATGTGCCCTCGTATTGTGAGGATAATCCAGCTCCTACTCCATGATTGGCTCCCTTTATGTGACTCAGATTCAGGTGATGTTTAGAAAACTCATAATGGTCTCACCCCTCAAGTCATACAGGTGAGATGTAAGCATATCCTGAAAGTGACTACACGTTAAGATTTAATCTTTAAGCTTCATAAAATACCGTGCAATTATGTGTGATTGTTACGTGTCTTGGAGGGTTAAATGTAATTTTTATCAAAACACACTTGTGTGCATTGGGAATACAAAGATACAAATCCTGGGGCTGTTATGGTCTCTGTAGTCATATAGAAATCTCTGTCGTCATATAGAAATCTCTGTCAAAGTGTCTCCTTTGCATGGCAACGACTGCACGACTTATGCAGTTAATGCTGGCTGGGTGCCGACGTGTTGCCTTTCACCTCACACACTGGCTACGTGCAGTTTTGGGCACTGACCTTTCCAAGAACGATCGAGGGTTACAGTTCAAAGGCTGGATGTGATCTTGCTTGCATCGTCACTGCTTATAAAGGCCTTTCACACCACTGGCATGGTGCTAAGGGACAAGGAGAAATGCGCTTGGGCTCTCTTGTCTTTAAGACAAGCACTTTCTTCCAATCCTGCTCCAGCTGAAACCTTGTGGCTCTCAGTGTGTTGCAGGCATATCTTCCATATTTTGTTGCTGTCTTGGCATCCTCAAATGGAAGCTGACCATTACTATCCTCTTCAGGTTCCTGCACTGCAAAATCTTCCTCACCTGAAGAAATCTTCACCTCCTCCATGACTCTCCCTGGCAAGTGATCTCCCCTTTTAAGTGCCAAGGTGTAGAGAGTGCAACAGACCATGATAATGCAGGACACCCTCTCTGGAGAATGCTGCAGAGCCTATCTAATGGTCCAACCAATGGAAGCACCTCCTTTATAATTTATGTTAAAGCCTGAGAGATACTGCATGAACACTCTGTGGATCAAGCTGCTTGCAAACAAATTGAGTCTAGTAGTGAATTTCAGGGGCCCTGTCAAGGGGTGTCCTCCCCATGCAGTTGACATCAGATCCTCCTGCAGAATGTATTAGACGTTTCTTCAGAAGGAACTTTTCAAATGCAGACAACAAAAATGTAACAAAACCTACTTCAACTTATAAAGTCAAAGATAAGAGTTTAATAAAGAAACTTCATTATTACACACTCAGAGCTTCACCCTGAACCACTCCATGCTCTGCACATTTCCCAGCAGGTTCTTATTTATAGTGAGTCAGCTAGTCAGCTGACCATCACATACTTCTGTAATTGGTTGTGTGGTTTATTGGGTCAGTTGACCCTTACAGTTTTTTACTATTGGTCACACTATATCTAATGCAAATTTTCACTGGTTACATTCTAATAGATTCCCTGTATTTTAATTTTTTTCTTAAAATAATTTAAGGTAACCATCCTTTAGTGTTCTTAATAACTTTGCAATACCTACATTCCTTTTCGTATAACAATAGGATACTTATAGATTTGCACCAACCCAGTTAAGTTTGGAAACTTCCTTGTTTTTCAGCATTTGTTTAATGTTGGCCAAATGAATACTTAGTCGTTTTTCTGTTACACTTTGTTACGTGAACATTGTCCCATAAACACCAATTGCCCACAAAGCACTTAATTAATACTTTATTGCCCGATGTGCCCATAAAAAGAATTCCATTAACATGTCAGACAAAATATATCCCCATATCGAATGCTAAGGTTTTAGCTGCCAATGTATTTTTGACTACCCTTTTTATTTTCTTTGCCTCCTAGGCCAAGGGACAACATTTTCCTTCCTTACCCACAAGGAATATTATGAATCCAGTACCACTTGAATGTCCATCCAGTAGATTGGCATGTGAAGCATCACTAAACACAACCAACTTTGTATCTTTTGGTTCTCTTAGTATTGAAAATTTAATCGCACTTTCCTCTAATTTTAACTTTTTTAATGTTTTATTAGCCTGCAAGATCTCTCTGACTGTGACATGCCTCAACATATTATTGAGCTCTGGGACATCATAGCTCCAGTCTGGTCTTATCAATGTGCATAGTCAATTTAGTTGTTCTATCATACCCCTCAACAATTCTGTTTCTTTTTCATTGCCCATTCCTTTTCTTCTATTGACCTTTCACTCATGATAGGAATGGGATCAATACTATTTAGATATCCCTGTTGACTCATCATTACACAAGAGGTACTTCATCAGATACCAAGACCTATAGAAAAGAATCAGCTGCTTGGCTCCTTACTTTAAATTCTGTTTTTAGCTTCTCAGTTATCCTTTTTCCAAACTCTTCTGTGTCACCCCATAGGAAATCAATATGCATCACAAAAATTCCAGCTAATTTTCCTTTAGCCTTCCAGTAAAACATTGCTGGATCTACTTTTGAACTGAATACAGCCAGTCTTCAGCAATATAGATTGTGCAGAGAAATACCAAACCCCTGATGCATCACATAAGCCAGATAAGCATTTGTTTAATTTCCACAAATGTCCCTGTGTATTATCTGCTTTTTTGGCTGGCCTCAAAAATACTTTTCTGAAATGTTTCACCCTGCAGAAATGCTGCTTTGATATCTATTGATTTACATATCCAATTATTAGATAGTAGAACAGCGAAAAAAAAATTTTAGTGTCACTTTCTCTATTGTAGGTGAATCAACCCTAATGTCTCTCCCATCCGAATGTTCCTCATACCCATGGACTACTAATCTGACTTTAGCTTTATACATCCCATTTTGCAAAACTTGTTGTGCAAACCCATCTGTGGAACAAAGTAAGCTGCCCTTCATCTGGTATCTCAGTGTACACCCCAAGTTCTTTCCAACTGTCCAGCTCTCTTTGTTTGGCCCCTCTTACTTCCACAAGCTCCATTTTGTTTGCAGGTATCAATATTTTCTTATCATGGGGGCTTCTGCTCCTCTTCCTATCATTGGCTTGATGCCTAGCCTTCCTTGTTAAACTCCAGCCTCGACTGCCATGTCTGTTTCTGATGTAGAGATGCCGGCGTTGGACTGGGGTAAACACAGTAAGAAGTCTGACAACACCAGTTTTAAATCCGACCGATTTATTTGATAGTAAACTCGTAAGCTTTCAGCTCCAATAGCTATTGGAGACCAGAACACCTCATTCGCCTGACAAAGGCCAAAGAGCCGAAAGCTTATGAGTTTACTATCAAATAAACCGGTTGGATTTAAAACTGCTGATGTCAGACTTCTTACTATGTCTGTTTCTGATAGGGCTGCTACTCTGAGATCGCTGTTCTTTGTTGACTCATCTTTGATCATAGATTTGTGATCTTTTCCTGGATTCATAAATGCTTACCGTCTCATCCTCAGGACTTAGGCCTCGCATTTTTTTGCTTTCATCTATTCACCCCATTTTCCCAATCTATAGCTTTGGCTTCTTGACCTTGCTCTTGGATGTTGAGCCAGTATTTGTACTTCTTTTCTGAGGCCTTTCCTGCTTTCCCGATTAAAGTAGCCTCTCTTACTCCAATGATACCACTGTGCCTATTTTGGATTGCTAAACATTTGAAGCTGAAGCTTCATTCCCAGGTATGTTGTTGATCATCAGATTCCCTCTCATCCACTGTTGACTTATCTTCACAGTAGCTCAGGATATGTGCAAGTGAGATACAAGATGTCTCCTGCACCTCTGCATCTTGTTCAGATACTCTAAATTCATACCCAATTCCCACTACTCTCCAAGAGTGGGCTCGCTCTGTCTGGTTGCCATGTTGTACTATAACTGCCTAGCCATTTGTACCTATCACTTTCCTGGGACCTTTCCACTCTTTTTTTGCCTTCTCTCTTTTATAGTAGGCCCTATCCCCTTACTCGAAGTATACCTCCGATGGTCTTATGCAATGTCTTCAAGCTCTTCTTATCCATTCTAAAACCTCAGCCTTAATGAATACGTAGCATTTAAGTGTGCAGAAAACATGGAGCTAATGCTTGTCCCTTCTAGCGCCGGGGGAGCATCTGTTAATACTGATGGCAACTTTGGATTCCTCTCATTTACCAACTGGTATGCACTATAGCTCACCCACCATCTGTAAAGAATTTTTCACGTGCACTGCCCATGCTATGCAACCTGCAATTTCCAGCTCAATTAATCTGCCAAAATTTAATGCAATGTGTCATCTATATCCTTGCATAGAGGACATTACTGAATGGGCTCCCTGCTGCAGTGTGAGTTATTATCATATTTAAATTCATCATTTGCAAATTCACTCCCATTATCTGTCAAACATTTAGATGGTGCCTCCAATCCTGTTCCACTCTAATGAGTCGCAATCTTATCTGTAAGGGTATTCTTATCTTTGCTGTAAATCACTGTGGATATACTAAACTACGTTGCCATGTCCACAGAGTGCAGTTGATAGATGCCTTTGTTCTTGACCCATATCTTTCGATCCATCACCACTACATCATTGAAATTTCAAGTTAGCAGCAGATTCAAGACTGGGCATGGGTGTCCTTCTATATATTATGCAAATTTCACACTGGGCTCATATTTGTTCTGAGAGCATTATATCCTTTGTCTAGCACGCATACATCCTGCAGCACTGCTCTCAGTCTGTGTGGTGCTGGATGACCAAATTGCTTATGGAGTTTCAGAATAATCTTTTTGTCCATCATGCTGTTGTCTGTTAGTGACACTAATGCCTCATGAATCATGAATGATGCCTCAGTGCACTGTCATCTTGGCAGTGCCAACCTAGCTCCAGGAACTTTCCAAGTGGCAATGCCCAGAAAGCACATTGGTATTGCCGATTGGGCATTGGGCAATGCCAAGGGGTGGGGCCTAATAGAGGTGGGGTGGCCGGGAGTTAGCAATTATTGGGGGGTTCTTGCTGTCGGCAGTGACAGAGGGAGGGTGAATAGCAATCATGTCGAGTGTGGGGAGGAATGCTGTCAGCCTGCTGGGGAGGTTTTGGACTGTAGGGTTTGGGGCTGCTGCTGGGCAGGTCGGGGCTGCTGGTGTGTGGAATCGGGACTACAAGGAATCAGGAATGGGCGGGATCAGGAGATCGAGGTGGGCTGGGGCTGGGAGTTGCAGGGGAGGAGGGTCAAGGAGGCCAGCAGTGGAGGAGGAGTTTTGGGGAGTGGTCACAGGGGTAAGACTACGGGGTTGCGGGTCACGCCAGCAATGGGCCTTGCCAGTGATTGAGCTGGCCAGAAGTCAGTAGGCTGGTAGTGTGCTGACAGATCAGTACCTGTGCATTGGCCCGCTCAGTGCTATACTGCCAGCTGCTCAATGGGAATAGACCCTTAGAACATAGAACATAGAACAATACAGCACAAACAGGCCCTTCGGCCCACGAGTTGCGCCGATCACATCTACCAATCCACAGACCTATCTATAACCCCCTATCCTATTCTTTTCCATATACTCATATGTAAAAGACTCCAGTGAGTTTGCCTCAACAACCTCAGACGGCAGTCGGTTCCATTCACTCACCACCCTCTGAGTGAAAAACCTACCCCTGACATCTCCTTTGTATTTGCTTCCCTGCACCTTAAATCTGTGTCCTCTCGTAGTGACCATTTCAGCTCGGGGAAATAGTCTCTGAGAGTCCACCCTATCTATTCCTCTCAACATTTTATAAACCTCTATCAGGTCGCCTCTCAACCTACGTCTCTCCAGTGAGAAGAGTCCCAGCTCCCTCAACCTATCTTCATAAGGCCTGCCTCCCAATCCAGGCAGCATCCTTGTAAATCTCCTCTGAACTCTCTCAATAGCCTCTACATCCTTCCTATAATGAGGCGACCAGAACTGCGCACAATACTCCAACTGGGGTCTGACAAGAGTCTTATAGAGCTGCATCATTACCTCCTGACTCCTAAACTCTATTCCTCGATTAATGAAGGCCAGTACACCGTATGCCTTCTTGACCACTTCCTCCACCTGTGAGGCCGATTTAAGAGTCCTATGGACCCAGACCCCGAGATCCTTCTGCTCTACTACACAGCTAAGACTCCTACCCCTTATATTGTACTTCTTCATCCCATTATTCCTGCCAAAATTGACCACTGCACATTTATCTGCGTTGAAGTCCATCTGCCACTTCTCCGTCCAGTCTTGCATCCTGTCTATGTCCCGCTGCAACTTTTGGCATCCCTCCAGACCATCCACAACACCACCGACTTTTGTTAGCAAGTCAGCGAACTTGCTAACCCATCCCTCCACTTCCTCATCCAGGTCATTTATGAAAATGACAAACAGCAGGGGTCTCAGAACAGATCCCTGGGGCACTCCATTGATTACCGACCTCCATGCAGAACAAGACCCATCCACAACCGCTCTCTGCCTTCTGCTGGCAAGCCAGTTCTGGATCCACGAGGCCAAAGCCCCTTGGATCCCATGCCCTCTCACCTTCTCCACAAGCCTTGCATGTGGGACCTTATCAAACGCCTTACTAAAATCCATGTACACTATGTCCACCGCCCTTCCTTCGTCAATGTGTTCAGTCACATTTTCAAAGAACTCAGCTAGGCTCGTAAGGCATGACCTGCCCTTGACAAAACCATGCTGACTATTTCTAATCAGTTCAAACTTCTCCAAATGTTCATATATCTTATCCCTCAGAAGCCTCTCCATCAGCTTACCAAACCACTGAAGTCAAACTCACCGGTCGGTAATTTCCTGGACTATCCCTGTTCCCTTTCTTAAAGATAGGAACCACATCCGCAATTCTCCAATCCTCCAGAACCTCTCCCGTTTCCATGGACGACGCAAAGATCATCACCAGGGGCTCTGCAACCTTCTTACTGATGTTTAATGATATTCTCCCTAGTGCTCTCTGCAGTGCAGAGTGTGGGAGATTCATTTTGAAACTCCCGCTGACAATGGGATGATTCCAGTTTTTAACAAACTCGACACTTAGAATTTTGAGGGGAGAATTCCACCAGTGTTATTGTGTCCATCAATTAACTGGAACAAGGGTCTAGTCTAACAAACTATTTCATACATTTCGTGTTTTCTGTAAAAAGGACAAGCTCCTAACATCTAATCCAGTTCTGCCCTCATATTTCCTGTCTGCTAACTTTGTCCAGAAGAGCCACTTTGGATTACAATTTTGTGTCAACTTTTCCCATTACCTAGAGTACTGTGTATAATTTTGGTCCTCCTATTTAAGGAAGGATACATTAGCTTTGAAGGGGTACAGAGAAAGTTCACCAGATTCATTCTGGATTTGAGGGGGTTACTTTATGAGGAGAGATTGAGTAGACAGGGCCCGTACTCATTGGAGTTTAGATAGTTGAGGGAAGATCTTATAGAGACATATAAGATAATGAAGGGGCTAGACAGGGTAGCAGCAGCAAGGTTATTTCCACTTAGAATAGAAACAAGAACTAGGGGCACAGCCTCAAAATACAGGGGAGTCAACTAAGAAGAGTTGAGGAGGAACTTCTTCTCCCAGAGGGTGGTGAATTTTTGGAATTCTCTGCCCATTGAAGCAGAAGGGGCTACCTTGTTGAATATGTTTAAGTCACAGATAGATAGATTTTTAACCAATAAGGGAATTAAGGGTTATGGGGCGCAGGCGGGTAAGTGGTACCGAATCACTATCAGATCAGCCATGATCTTATTGAATGATGGAGCAGGCCCGAGGGGCTACATAGCCTACTCCTGCTCCCATTTCTTATGTTCTTATAAATGTGAAAGGGAAGCAATGACCTAGTAGTGTTATCTCAATCCAGAAACTTAGCTAATATTCTGTGAGCTCGGGTTTGAGTCCCGTGGCAAATGATAGAATTTGAATTCAATGAAAGTATCTGGGATGGGTAATAAATGCTGGCTAGCCAGTGACGCCCATGTCCCACGAATGAATAAAAAAAAAATCCCATTCAATTTTCCAATGGTAACTTCCACTCTTGTTACTGCCACATCCAAGATTCCTCCATTGTTTCCCAATATCATGGAAGATCTTCTACTTATTAAATTGACTTACCCAGAACCTTATCCTTCCTTTCATCTCCAAACAGTGGACAAGAAAGTGAATTTGAGGTAGCAAATCAGCTATGATCACGTTGAATAGCAGATTGGCTGAACGGGCTTCTTCTGTTCGCATTCCTTATGTTTTTAGAAGAGTCAACAAAATCAATGTTAAGTATATGCATTCAAACTAAGATGATGGCAGACAGGAAGACAGGAGATTAAAAATGAGGAAACTATCAGCCTGATCCCTATATAATTGAAAGCTCGAACAACAAGTGTTCCAATTCCCATAACATGTAGGCGACACGATGGCCTAATGGTATTATCGCTAGCCTATTAATCCAAAACCCCAACTAATGTTCTGCGGACTTCGTTCAAATCTTGCCACAGCAGATGTGGACTAAGAATTTGATTAAAAAATACCTGAATTTAAGAATCTGCCAAAGACCATAAAACCAGTGCCAATTGTCAGAAAAACTCATCTGGTTCACTAATGTCCTTTAGAGAAGGAAATCTGCCATCTTACCCAGTCTGGCCTACATGTAACTCTTGAGTCACAACAATGTGGTTGACTCTCAATTGCCCTCCAAGGGCAAGTAGGGGTAGGTATTTATTTCTGACTAGCCAGCAACACCTATGTCCCATAAATTAATAATAAAAACCACATCTGTCTGTCTACAAGCAAAAGTAGTAATAAGTTTATAAAGCATACCAAACCTCCTTAAATCCAAAGTCAAATCAATCAATAAAACATACTAGATGATACACAGTGAATGAACAATTTATTCTTGGCTCCATCGAGCAGGAAGGCAGATACAAACATGCCCTCTAAATCAAGATCCATTAATGTTTGTGATGAGCAGCTGTTGTATGTGGAATTTGAGATGTTCCTTTAAAAATAATAAACCACTGTAAGCTGGGAGAGCACAATTTGCCAACATCCAAAAACAGAAAAAAAACAAATAGATCCAATTAATTTATTTGCACAGCCACAAAATCACCCACAGTTATTTTGCCACTGGTTATTAGCTTTGAATTCTGTTGCTAGATATCACATAATGTGGAAATCTCTCCATCTGCAATTGAAATGGAAACACAAAATACATTGCACGTCATGGCAAAAGCTGAATGACACAGTGTGCATCAACAAAGGAACTGGTCTTAGTCCTTGTTCTGATGAGGCACAATGGAGGGGGATGAGAATTCTCCGCTCCCAATTTTAGCAGCAGGAACATTGGAGTGGGTGTAAGATACTGTGGGAATTCCAAAATGGCTTTTACCCTGATTGATTGTGCCCTACCTATCTCAATGGCCTATCAGAAACCCTCACTTTGAAAGTCAGATCTCTATTTGCATACATTTAAATATCGTTGTGAGGAATTTACTCTTGATAGTCTCCCCCCAAATGGATAGTCCATTCACATTGGTGTAAGGGCACGCTGACCTGAATCAAGACAGATTCCCCCATGCATATCTAACAAGCAGGAGCCACTGGAAATACACAGATGAGTGCCAGAGAGGAGAGGGTCATGCCCAGGCACTTCCCTGGCACTACCCTGGCATATGGCAGAGATTATTGAGAATTCTAATTATCATTCTGAGAAAATGCTGATACTCTGTCAGTGTGACGCAGCCTGCCAAACCCACATTACTTCCACAGAATTGACTAAGAACATAAGAACATAAGAAATAGGAGCAGGAGTAGGCCATCTAGCCCTTCGAGTCTGCCCCACAATTCAATAAGACCATGGCTGATCTGAAGTGGATCAGTTCCACTTTCCCACTTTCTCTCTATAACCCTTAATTCCCTCGTCTATTAGAAACCTATCAACCCGTGACTTAAATATATTCAGCGAGGTAGCCTCTACCACTTCCACGGGCAGAGAATTCCAGCGATTCACCATCCTTTGAGTGAAGAAGTTCCTCCTCAACTCCGTTCTAAACTGCCCCCTGCCTTATTTTGAGGCTGTGTCCTCTATTCTTTTATCCTTTCTAAGCGGGAAGAATCTCTCTACCTCTACCCTATCTATACCCTTCATTATCTTATATGTCTCTATAAGATCTCCCCTCAGCTTTCTAAACTCCAACAAGTACACACCCGGTTTATTCAATCTCTGATCATAGGCTAACCCCCTCATCTCCGGTATCAGCCTAGTGAACCTTCTCTGCACTCCCTCCAAGGCCAATATATCCTTCTGCAAGTGAGGCGACCAAAACCGTCCACAGTACTCCAGCTGCGGCCTCACCAGTGCCTTGTACAGTTGCAGCAAGACCTCCCTGCTTTTATGTTCTATCCCCCTCGCTATAAAGGCCGACATTCTATTCGCCTTCTTGATCACCGGCTGCACCTGCAGACTGGGTTCTTGCGATTCGTGCACAAGGACCCCCAGGTCTCTCCGCACAGTAGCGTGCTGCAGCTTTTTGCCTTTTAAATAATAATCCCTCCTACTATTATTTCTACCAAAGGGGATAACATTGGTTATTCACATGTTCAACATTTCCAATTCAAAATTTAAACCCTGGGTTCTTCAATTCTGACAGGGCAAAAGTAAAGATCCCATCTATTCCCGGCTTTTCTTCATATTGCATTTACAAGGTTAGAACATAGGAAAATCTAGTCTTAGATTATAATGTTAAACCTAATTATCCAATATATGTACATCAATATATATCATGGGGCTGTTATGCCAAACCAACCACAGGCAAGGCACAATTGCAGTCTGAAATAGACTCTCAGATGCAAAAGAAAACTGGCAAAAGTTTGAGAAAATTCTGGGATTAGAGAGGAAGTTGGCCACCATTTGAAGAAAAAAGGCACGTTGCTGGAGATTGACAGCTAGTTGGAAATTTGAAACATTGATCACTCCTCTCTTTTTCCAGATTCTAATTCTTTCCAGATTAAGATTATGAGTGGCATAGACAAAGTGGATAGTCAGATGCTCATTCCTAAGGTAGAAAAGTCAAGTACAAAGGGACATAGATTTAAGGCGCATGGGGAAAAGTTTAGAGAAGACGGGCAAGTCATGTTTTTTACACAGATGGTGGTGAATATCTGGAATGTGCTGCCCGGGAAGCTGGTGGGAGCAGGTACGATAATGGGGAAGAGGCAGGAGAATAGGGATGAGTAAATATCAACAATGATTGAATAGTGGAACAGATTCGATGGGCTGAGTAGCCTAATTCTGCTCCTATGTCTTATGGCATTTAAAAGGCAACTAGACAAATACATGAATAGGATAGGAATAGAAGGATATAGACTCTATAAATGCATACAGTTTTAGTTTAGACAGACATGATGGTCGGTGCAGGCTTGGAGGGCTGAAGAGCCTGTTCTTGTGCTATACTTTTCTTTGTCCTTTGTGTCTGTTGAGCATTGACCATCCCGCTTGATACCCATTATAATTGCGATTAAATGACAGTTGGGCCTGTGATGCAGAACTGTGGCTTTTGAGGAAGACAGAAATTGGGGCAATTCTAAAGTGACTTTTACAGTTTTCTGAACAGTTTACCCCTAATGGATACCGAAGTTTGGCGCATCCAGTGACACTTCATGTCTGGTTTTGTGCAAGTGTGAATTCGGACCTGATTTCAGAACAGAGGAAACCAAGTACTAAAAGCACAGTGAAGTAATTCTGCTTAGCAGGTATAATACAAGCCAACTATTAACTCATCTAGTATGAGCTTTTAAACTGAAACATAAACTGGTCAATTCACAGATTGTTTATAACATTCAATGTTCAGTTGGCCAGCTAAAGGCAATTCTGTCACATGTTTGTCTGTGAGCAGTTCTTGGCGTTAATCCAAGGAGTTGAATGTTAATTAAAATGTATGAATGATTCTCTCACTATGAAGTAAGAGAGAAAATGACAATGAACACCTTTCCAGTGTCACTGTGTCTTTGACACTGTCTCGGTCATTTGCTCCAATAAATTTCTACATTCAATTTCCACACACTCACGGTAAAATACACATTCATTATAATAATAAGCACTATGACATTTAAAAATATCTTAAGCTGCCATTTACAACTTGAAACTCTTACAGCCATAAAACATCTAACAAATTAAGCTCCATAACCTTGAAGTGTGGTGCTCCATCAAAACAAGAGACACAGTGACACACTAACAACTATTTATAGGAGTGAAGCTTACTCATGTAGTTCTTCTCAAATTAATTCGGACATGAATACTTCTATTCATTGATGGAATCCAAAGATTTCAAGTAACACTGAGCAGAAGGAACAAATTAAAAGTCATCTTGTTTTCCTATTGGCAAAATACATTTATCCAGTGAGTTACTATATGCACCTTATAAAGGCCCAGGATTCATCCCTGACCTGTGCTGAGTTAGCGTGTTTCACTTGGAGTAGTAATAGTGGAACTACAACTGAGCAGTCTTGTGGAATTCATGTGGAATGGAAAGAATGATTCAGCATCAATCTCTTTCAAGTACTCTCAAAAGGAAATGCAAGGATTCACATTCATATCGAGCCTTTCATAACTTTAGGATCTTCCAAATCTGTGTCCGAAGCTGTGTCCACTACGACTCTCGACAACTTTTACAAATGCACCATACAAAGCATTCTTTCTGGTTAGATCACAGCTTGGTATGGCTCCTGCTCTGTCCAAGACCACAAGAAACTACAAAGAGTTGTGAATGAAGTCTATCACTCAAACCAGCCTCCCATCCATTGACTCTGTTTATACTTCCCACTGCCTTGGAAAAGCAGCCAGCGTAATTAAGGATCCCATTCACCTCGGACATTCTGTCTTCTGTCAGAAAAAAGATACAATAATTTGAAGTCACTTTTCAAGAACAGCTTCTTCCCTACTGCCATCAGACTTTTGAATGGACCTATTTCACATGAAGTTGATTTTGCTCTACAACCTATAACACTACAACCTGACTATAACACTACATTCTGTACTCTCTGTTTTCCATCCCTATGAACAGTATGCTTTGTCTGCATAGTGTGTATGGAACAATACTTTTCACTGGATACTAATTCATGTGACAATAATAAATCAAATCAAATCAAATCAAAAGCCCTTTACAACTTTTTGAACTATATGATTGATGTAAAATATGAAATGTGCCAGACATTTTGTGTAGGTCTCACAAACAGCAACAGGATGGTGATCAGATACTCTGTTTTTGGTAGTGCTTTTTGAGGAATAAAAATAATGTTAATCAGGTGAGAGGGTCTTCTGAAAGATTAGGTGCAACTTTGGTTTAATGTTTCATCTGAAAAACAGAGAATAGAAAATAGAAGCAGGAGTAAGCCATTCTGTCCTTCGACCCTACTCCACCATTCATTTTGAACATGGCTGTTCATTAAAGTCCGTATCCTGATCCTCCTCCTCCCAAAACAGCATCTCCCATCGTGCAGGAAATGAGTGTCACATGAGCCAGATGCAAATGAAAGCTCTTCTACCTTTCAAGGATATGGTTCATTCACTATCTTAACAGAGCATCCCCGTTGAACATAAATAAGCCTATATCCCAGATTACTTAAGAAGCCAGCTGATGTGGAGTGGTGCTGGATTTGGGAAATAAGATGTCTAGGCTGGGTATTCTTATATATTCATTCACAGGATGTGAGGATTGCCGGAAGATCAGCCTTTGTTGCCCATCTCTAATTGCCCTTGAAAAAGCAGTGGTGAGCTGCCTTCTCTACCTGCTATAGTCTAGGTACACCCACAGTGCTCTTAGAAAGGATGTTCCAAGATCTTGAGCCAGCAACAATAAAGGAATGACAAAAAAGTTCCAAGTCAGGATGTTGTATGGCATTGAGAAGAAGTTGTAGGTAGAGGTGTTACTATATATCTCTTCTCTTTGTCCTTTGTAGGTTCCGTGGGTACTGTCAAAGTAGCTTTGGTGAGTTCCTGCAGTGCATCCTGTAGATAGTATACAGTGATGATACTGTGCGTTAAGTGGTGGGGGAACTGAGTGTTATAAGTGATGGATGGGTTGCTAATCAAGTGGATTGCTTTATCCTGGAGCTTCCTGAGTGTTGGAGCTGAAGCAAATAGGGAGTATTTCACCACACTTTTGACATGTGCCTTGTAACTGGTTGATAGATTTTGGGGAGCCAGGAGGTGAGTCACCACAGAATTCCCAGCATCTGACTCGTTCTTTTAACCAAAGTATTTCTATGACTGGTCTGGTGTGCACAGTAGCCAATGGTAACTCCCAGAGATGTTGATGGTGGGGGTATCAGTGATGGTAATGCCATTGAATTTCCAGGGAATATGGTTAATTCTCTCTTGTTGGAGATTACTGCCTGACAACTGCAGGGCACAAATGTAACTTGCCACTTGTCAGCCCAAACCTGAATATTGTCCAGATTTTCTGCACATAGACATGGGCTGCTTCAGTACCTGAGGAGTCACGAATGATACTGAATATTGTGCAATAATATCACCAAGTCATCGCCTCTGCCAGAGATAGATTGAGGTATAATCTGCTGGATTGAGGAGATGATTTAATGTTGGATGACACTTTAAAAATAACAACTGCATTAAAAACAGGGGGTGGAAAATTTCACAACGCGAGACTTGGTCCCACCTCTGCCCTTGACACGACAAAAGTTGAAGTTAACTGACTGGCACAATGATATCCAGGTACGTGTAAATGTAAACAGGAAAACTCTGAGAAAGTATGTTTCAGGTATTAGTAACTTGGGACACTATGGAAAAAATGTCCACTATCCTGCTGAGGGCAAGATATGCTGAAAGTGTGGGAGTAAAGACAATTTTGCCAAGAAATACAAGAGCAAAGCAAAGAGACGGAAGCATGAAGGAAAGAGATGAAAATATTACAACTGGGAAATAAGTTGAAGAAGATGTAGATGAGGACATCGATAGCAATCATGGTACATGTTTTCCGTCAATGTGAGCAAGTTTCATGGATTGTTTGTGGTGTTGTTGTAGATTCAGGCAGTAACAGTAATGGGTATTGACAGAGAACTGCAGGAAGAACTGAAGGCAAAGACAATCAAGTTCACATCTTGAAAATGTGTCAATACATACATAAAACTCCCCTTCAAGCTGCTCAACACTTCTTTGTGGATGTGAGAGCTGGTATTCTCAATGAACATGCAGAAAGTGTAGTAATTTGAGGAGGATGGTGAGGCTCTGCACACATGAGGACGGTCTCAACAGGGATCTTAGGTTCATGTCATATTATCTGTAACCCTCATGATTTGCCTGGGTTTGCAAAACCTCACTTACTGCACTGTTTGGAGACAACACACATTTCTCTAACCTGTGCTCAGTGCTCCATCCACTCACATTGTTAGCCACTTTAAGATTTGAATAGCAGGTTAGGTGTAAAGATTTCCATTCTAATCAGTAATCTGTAAACTGCCTGTGCTGTTATATGTGCCGTCTGAGACTAGAACACCTCATTCACCTGACAAAGAGGTCGAAACACCTCGAAAGCTTGTGAGTTTACTGTCAAATAAATTGGTTGGACTTAAACCTGGTGTTGTCAGACTTCTTACTGAGCCTCCTCTGGGCAGAGAAACTTCCCAGGTTTTGGGGGATGGGTGTGGTCCCATACATTAGATTGAAAGTTAATTCTGTGAAGTCCTATGCAAAGGTTGGGAATGAATTTGCAGCAATATTTCAATGGGTTGGGATATTTCACGAATGCCAAATACACCATTGACGAGAATGGGAAGCCCATGGTTCAGGCTTTATGCAGAATGTGTTTCGGTCAGACAGGGAAAGTTGAGCAAAGTTCAAGAAATTGATTCAATGAGACTTCATAGCACAGAAGGATGAAGGATCAGGTGAGCATGTTGTGGTTAACCCTAAACCAAATGGTGACATTAGGCTGTGTGTTAATATGCAGTAGGTGAATGGAGCAGTGATGAGAGAACATCATTCAATTCCCATGATGGGAAAAATCTTTCCAGAGCTGTCAACAAGCAAAGAATTTTCCAAATTAGACATAACATGGAATACCACCAGCTGTGGAGTTTTTTCCTGATTCAAGAAAGGTGGTGATTTTCATTATTTATTGTGACTTTAACAGTATTGCTATTTAGCATTAAGTTGGGCAAGATGGTGGCACAGTGGTAAGTACTGCTGCCTCACAGTGCCAGGAATCCTTATTCGATTCTGGCTTTGAGTGACTCTCTGTGTGGAGTTTGCATGTTCTCCCTTTATCTTTGTGAGCTTTCTCCAGTGTTCATGTTTCCTTCCACAGTCACAAAGACGTGCAGATTAGATGGATTGGCCATGCTAAATTATTTCCTAGTGTCCAAAAATGTATAGGTTCGGTGGATTAACTATGGTGAACGCTGGAAGTTATGGGGTTAGGGCAGAAGGATTACAGGGATAGAGCAGCGGTGTGGGCCTCGGTGGAATGCTCTTTCAGAGCCGGTGCAAACTTGATGGATCGAATGGCCTCCTTCTGCACTGTAGAGATTTTTTAATGGATTAATGCGGCATCAACAGGAAATCCATAGGCGCAAGAAATCCCAGGAATAGTTAATATCTTACATTACGTCATTATTCATGGAACCAATAGAGAGGGATGTAACTGGAGGCTGAGATTAGTATTACAGTTAACAAGAATTAGTGTAAATGCAGACAAGTATTTGCCTGACATGCCAGAGCTAATCTTCACTCTGCATAAACCCATAAGCTAGAGAATAAATCCAGCCAAAGGTAAAATAGATGCAATAGGCACAAAATGCTGAAAAAGTGATTCAGTTTCTGGGATTCGTGAACTATTGTGCGAGGTATATCCCAAACTTGACTGCCCTAGCTGATCCATTGAGGAATTAACCAGAAAAAATGAACAACTTGGATTTAGTGAAGAACAGAGGGCTGCCTTTGAAGCTTCTACAAGCAGCTTGACAAGCGCTTGTATCTTGGGATTCTATAATCCAAAATGTACCAATGAAAGCCATAGCCAAAGCCTAGTCCAGAAGGATTAGGAATAATTCTGGTGCAAGCCTGTGCTGTGGGCCTGAGACTCATTGCCTATACAGTATGTCTCTGATATGTGGGGAGGAGATGTTCTCAGATGGAGATAGAAGTCATGCAAAAGATTCCATGCATACGTTTGATTTCATGATGAATCACAAACCACTAGAGATGATTTATTTTCCCAGATCCAGATCACACGCCAGAAACAAAAATAAGCAACATCCAGATGGTACTGGAATCTGAAACAAGAATAGAGAATGCTGGAAAACTTCAGCAGGTCTGGCAGCACCTGTAGGGAGATCGCTCCCAATAGATGCCACCAGACCTGCTGTATTTTCTAGGATTCCCTGTTTTTTGTGCCGGCAACAGGAGATGAGAATTGGGACTCCAGCAGTACAAGTAAAAGGTGATTCACAATGCTGGGAAAATGAACGTCATCGACCCATTGTCATGACTACTGAAGAAAGATCAAACACACAGATCCTCACTGGAGAATAAAGCTGAATTGTTTGTGCTATGCAGTGTGGTTTTGTAGCAATTTACACTCAGAGCAATGACAGCTACAGGGCTTGACAGGGAGTCAGACAAACATCCAGAATTAGATGATTTTGGTCAAAGGATGCAAGCTGGAAACAGTCAAGACGTTATATAAAATGAACTGTGCACAATCGGGAAGTTTGCTCTCTGTGGCAACAGACTTGTAGTTCCACAAATGCTTTGGCTGAGAATGGGGGCTCTTGCTCATGAGAGTCACTTGGCAGTGCTTGGTACTGAGCAAAACCTATGAAACAAAATGTAGTGGCCAGGAATAGAGAAAGATTTGGAGCAATTTGTCAAATATATTGTGATTGTCAATTTGTCAGCATATCCAATTCCCAGAAGCAATGCACAGCACACAGTTAGAGGCTGGACCATGGGAGAATGTGGCTATTGACTTCAGCTCACATCCATCAGGAGAGGCTATACCATTGGCAATTGACTACTACAACCATTAACATAATGGTGATATGGTGAACTCTACAACAACTGCAAATATTTCAGTCATTATGTTTGCAATGACTGAAATATTTGCATGGCATGGTTTACCTTTCGTTCCATATTTAGATAATAGGGTTGTTCATTTCACAGATGCTTGCAGACCAAATGTAAGTCACAGTCCTTTACCATCACAGAGTAAATACTTAAATGGCCACAAGCAACTAGAGAAGTGGATGACAAAATCAATCCTTCCAGAAACGGATGAAGTCTGTACAGACAGATGGCCAGAGGTTGGAAGGTATCTTACGTAGCCTTGTATAGAGGAACCCCACACACTGCAACAGGAGGAGCTTGGTCAGCTGCTATTTGGATGCAGAATAGACATCAAGATGCTAAAGCTGAGGGACATGGGTGTTTATCTGGAGGTTCTAAGTCATGAAAAAAGGTGCTGTGAAATTTTATGTAGACCACACAAAGGGAGTTCCACATCCTGATGTGATGCCAAGAGATGAATTACTAGTGAGGCAAGATAGTCCAGGTAAGATGGATACACCATTTCACCTCAAGCTGCAACTATCTTCACCAAGAAGGGAAATAGCGGATGGAATTTTCTCATCCCACCCACCACAGGACCATGCAGGACCTCAGGTGGGATTTTCCGATCTTGGGTTGAGTGTGGCTGGAAAATCCTGCCCAGTGTATCTGCATGGTTGCCAGAAGGAGTATTCTTCATGTGTCAGAGAACATCATGGTAACAAAGATACAGCAGTAGATGAACCAGATGTAGGGGCTGAGGCAAAACCATCATCCCACAATCCAGAGGATCAAGCCAGTTCATTTACGGCAGGCAGAGAGCTTGCTTTGGGAAAACAATTTGCAAATTTATATGATTTTAAGTTGATAAGCAGCAAAACTTGACACAAAACAAGTGTCAAGTGCCTAAATGTGAAGTTTTAAGTGTGTGGCGATCATGTTCAAAACAAAAAGGGCTTGTACCGAATGCTTTGCAAGTTCCTATTTGTGATGATTGCAAGTCCATGAAAAAGCATTAGATTAGATCATTAAGGAGCATCAAATTATCTAAAAATAATGGTCAGGGAAAGCCACAGTTAAATAATAAAAGATCAATAATCATTCTAGAAAGTGAAATATTGAAATTATATTGATTATGATGCATGGAATTACCTGACATTCGTAATTGAATAAATTCATTTACTTCGTGTGTTTTTTAAAATTTATTTGTGAGGCATGGACATTGCTGGCTGACATGCATTTATTATGCATCCCTGGTTTCCCTTCTTCAGAGGGCAGTTGAGAGTCAACCACATTGCTGTGGGTCTGGAGTCATATGCAGTCAAGATCAGGTAAGCACGGTAGATTTCCTTCCCTAAGGTACATTAGGAAACCAAATTGGTTTTTCTGACAATTGACAAAGGTTTCATAGTCATTAGTAGGTTCTTAATTCCAGACTTTTAAAATTGAATTCAACTTCCACCATTTAACGTGGAGGGAATTAAATGCAGGTCTCCAGGACACTAGCTGAGTTTCTGGATTAATAGTTTAGTGATAATGTCACTAAGCCATTGCCTTTCCTAGTTAGGGAAATAATGATTTTTTTATGCTTGTTTTCAAAATTTATTGCAATATATTTGACAAGAGATGATGTCTAAGCTGCGTCCATTAAACAGACTATAAGAGGGAAATAGAATAAGTCAAGCCTTGGAGACTGTGTTGAACTTCAAGAAGAATTTTTATTCCACATGCATGAGGGAGAGCTGGACTCCAAGCTGAAATCCAAGATTACCTACAAGCCTTCTTTGTCTCTGATAAATTTTGTACAGATTATTATACTTTTTTGAATCACAAATGTTTACATTATTATTCTTTGAGTTGGATACAAGATGGTTCTTCTAATTTTATTAAGCAGACCGAATAGTTCAGTACAACTTTGTTAATCAGTTCTTTGGACGGTTCCATTTACCTGATTATAATGTCAAAACATTGTATTTGCCCAACCAATTTACAACGATGTGTTCATTATCATCCCCCCTCCCACCCTGTTAGGTGATTTACAGAAGACTATGCCCTCCTAGACTACATAGAGTCTGGCTGTCATAATACCAATTCTCCCATTGTTGTGATCATTTGGAATGACTTCTTACATGTCAGAAGTCAATAGCATGCGTTAATCATTATCCAGTGGCAGAGAAGGCCTCGAGCTCTTTATGTTAAGTCTTTCCTTCCCTCTGGTGAGGTCTGACTCTCTGGGCTTGCTCAATGTAGCCCTGCATGTATTATACTGAAATTAAATAAAATATAAATGGGCATACAAATTAAAATATAAAAGACACGGTCCCCGATTTTGTCCTACAACAATCCCCCCTGAGGCTCTTGGTTATACCAAAGAAACCCACTAACAGGCATCTATTAGTATCCATGTACCCTATTGTATTCAAAACTATACCTTGCCTGTCCTGATGGAAGCTCCCCTAACTTGGTCATTGTTGGGGACACAGTACTGGATTCTTCAGGTGGCCAGCCCTCCAGGTGATGGAAAGGGTTCTAAACCACCCTGCTCTGAGTTACGGCCACTAGCTTCTCCCCTTCCCAAATGCTGCTAATAGGATATCTTGAAGGACAGTCTGAGTTTTACCCATTTTTCACTGTAGACAGCACATAACCATTATCCACAGCGGCATTATGCCCGAACCAACAATCATTCCTATTCTAATGATCTCCCATCTGCCTATTAATTTGGTTGCTTGCTGTCTGTGGAATGAATATATCCCACCAATGTTGTGTCCCAGAAGCTTCACCCGTATGGCAGTCTGGATAGCTAAGTCCTGTTGATTGCCTGACATATTCCTGATTGAGCTCTCTTGCTTGGTGCATGGCCTGGTGGGTTATTCTGTCCCGTATTTTGCCAATGTACAGTAAGTCATTCCACCAGGCCCCAAATAGGTAGCCTGACATTTGCCCAAGGAGGTGAAATTCCCCCACTGTTGAAAAGTCTGTTACTTGCAGACAGAAGTTGTGACTGCTGCCACACAGGAGGGCCCCTGAGATTATCTCCATATCTGATGTGATGAAACATCACTGCGTCAGGCCAACCTGTATGGCTTTGAAAGCTTCTTTCAATGGCAGAACATCAGTTATTACCTTGCTGTTATTTGACAAAAGTTTAAGGGTCCCACAAGCGCATACTGTCTAATGTGTCGACGTCAAACAGCACTCCACGCTGCTCATGTTTACCAGATCACTTTGGTGTGCTATATCCCCTGGATCCAGTCCGGTAAACCCAGCCCTCCTGCACTGTTCCCAATGACTCAAACTGATAGCTGTCCCTAACTGTTCTTTTCGATGGATTCTCCTGTGGGATGCCACAATGAATTTTATCTCCCCTTCTACTGGCCTGTTGCCTGGTCTTGTGACCACCAATTCGTACTGTCCCTGTGTATGTTAAGGAGGTTTGCTTCGTATGGGGAAGTGCCACAGGATAGCCCTGAATCTCAAATCTTCAATGTCAGCCTGGATAACATCAATCAAATCTCTAGCCAGAGTAACAGGCTTTCCCTTTTGCTGGTGCTTGGGTGGTGTTAATTATACCCATAGATACCTTGTCCAAGAACTGCAGGAGCCTCTCTACTTGTAGAGTCTGTGGCAATCAGTGCATTCTTGGTCCTGTATACCCCATATTGTAGCCCTTTTCCAATTTCCATGGCTAACCAGGAGGCATAACTATTTGTTTCAGCCAGCTGTATTGAATTCATGACTGAGTTTGCACTGCTAAATAACCCTCCAGTATCTCCTGTGTCTCCTAGATTCCCTTTATTATAGTTGTCTATAGAACATAGAACATTACAGCACAAAACAGGCCCTTCGACCCTCGATGTTGTGCCGACCAATTAAGAAAAAGCAATGACCCTCTAACCTAAACCATTCCCTTTTCATCCATAAACCTATCCACTGACCTCTTAAATGCCCCCAAACTTGGCGCATCTACAACTGCAGCAGGCAGGGCATTCCATACCCTTACCACTCTCTGGGTAAAGAACCTACCTCTGATATCCGTCCTATAACTACCACTAATTTAAAGCTATGTCCCCTCGTGCTAGCTTTCTCCATACGAGGAAAAAGGCTATCACTGTCCACCCTATCTAAACTTCTAATCATCTTATATGTTTCAATAAGGTCTCCTCTTATGGTCTCCTATAGTCTAATTTTTGCCCATTTAATGGCACTGGGTTGATCATGGCACTTGGAGTGTAACACTTCCAACAACCTTGAGATGCTATATGTTATTTCTAAGGATATCATTGTGACATTGTGTAGTAGGATTTTAAATTCCCTATCCTAACTATTCTGTCTGAGGAGAGACCAATTGAGAACATTGGATAGACTTTTGATATCCATAAGTACTAAGGTTATAAGATCTAATCTCCCTTCATCTGAGTCTATTTATTACATGAGTAGTCCAACGCTGGCACCTCTACATCATTACAGTATTCCTGACAGTACTGACCCTCAAGGCTAGGTTCCCACACAAAGGGAGGGAGATTGGTCCATCCCACCATTAAATTTAAATATGGACCAAATATTTACATCCCCCGTCCTGGTATCGTAATGTTAAATGCATTAGCCCACATATCCAACCCCATGTGTCTATCATGTATCTCCTTAATAACCAAGTGTCCTTCTGAGTCTGCTTTCTGTTTTTAGTCCCATTTCAGAAGGTGTGGGGAATCAGTGTCCTTTTACAGTTCATGCAGGAAGTGCCATCCTGTAGAGTGTCTCACAGCATCCGATCCTCAGTCCATGTTGGCCCATCCGCAGCCTGGGTCTTTGATCCTAATTGGCATTCCAGATCTCTCGATGGGCACATTTTAGCATGGCTTTTCCCCACACTGGTGTGATCATTTGCCTCCAGTGGCTAGCAGGGATCACTCGATCCAAGATCCAGATGTCTGGTTCTTAATCCATTCGCCTGCCCCCTCCTCACCGCCCCCACATCCCCACACCCCCCTGCTCGGGGGGCTGAACATATTGTCCTGGATGCAGGCATGTGTCCCCCTCCATGGGGACTATCGGTGCCTCCCAGGTCCCCATATGGCTCACCATGAAAATATGAATCTGGAGAAAAAGGGTAATATTTTCCCCACCAGTTGAGAGAAGATTATGTTTCTTTATGTTATTTGTGAAATTTTAGTTGCATATACTGTTTGCTCTTGGCGAACCTTTTACATCTACCAAGATTGCATGTGTCCTTATGAGACTGGGGCTGCTCATTCAGGAAGAGCTTTGACCATTACCTTATCCCCCGCCGTGGGGTTCTGGGTTCAGATATTTTCCTCTTTTTCTCAGGCTCTGATTTTCTGCATATCTATCATCTCCCATTTTAAATTGTGCACCTGGATAGCCAGGTGCCAGATGAAATTGAACACCCCTCCCTTACATTTCAGACCTCTGTGCTTCCGGTCACTACATCCTCGGAAAGTGCCAAGGTCTTCCCGATCATTAATTCAAAGAGCGTCAGACCCGCCCTTCTAGCAGGTGTTGCTTACATTTTCAATTGTCTAACAGGCAAGACTTTTACCCAACCCTGTCCTGTGTCCACTAAGGCCTGTGTCAGGCTGTTTTATAACAGTCTTGTTCATCCTGTTTATCATCCCTGAAGTCTGCCAGTGGTATGGGACATGGAATCACTGCTTGATTCCCAGCAGGGCACAAGCCTGCTTCATTAATCTTCCTGTAAAATGGCTGCCTTGGTCTGAGTCTAATTGGAATAGGATACTCCACCACAGGATTACTTTCTCTGTTAGTGTATTAGTCACTGTTCTGCCTGAGCAGTACCCGCAGGGAATGCTTCCACCCACTGGGTGAATTTATCCATCAGCACCTTGTTCTCTGACTGTGGGAGCAATCCAGAAAAGTCTGCCTATAGTTGTTCCCACCGCCCTTGTGATTGGAATCAATGCCTCAACCTTCTCTCTGATCCTGCCCTCTCTCAATACCATACTCTTTGAGTATGAGGAGCTGCATTTGTCTTCATTGTTAGCAGAACAACAGAGGCACGAGTGCTGTGAGGAGGAAAAACTAAATGTCAAGTATGTATTAAAAAATCTAATTCCCCAATCACTGGCCTACTAACGTACCAGAAAAATGTACATATTCAAACAGTCAGCATAGAGTTCAATCAAAGACTTTAGGGTATAATTTATCTAGGACATTCATATTGTAGCAAACAAAATGCATTACAGGCTGAAAGGGAAGAGAGAAAATGTTCCTCTGCTGTGCACATTGACACCACATTGAAGTTTTCTTTCCCAGTAAATGGATCAAATCGGTCTACATATTATTTTGGTAAATTAGCACCGCAGGAAAATTATACTAGGACTCTGTGGGGTCTCCCTGCCTTAATGCAAGACAAACCAGAAGACAAAGCTTAAGACTGCATAAGCCGATTCTTGGCTTCCTAGAAATTAGAGAAACTTCATGTGATACTGGGATGTGTGAGTCAAACTATTAATTAAGGGCACAGTGTAGTTTTTTTGAAATCTCAAATATTTGAATAACGTGACAATTTCACAATGCTTTTGACAAGTTTAAACTTCACAAGCTATAAAGAGGCAAAGCTGGGATATTCTAAAACAATGCTTTTGTAGATTTTGTTTCATAGAAAGGAAGTGTGGTTCAAAATAATTAAGCTGAATTTGGCCAATTCATCTCCTCACCTTCTAGCATTTTTAAACTGTAATTTAAGTCTTATAGTTGTCAGTTGTCTGGTATGGGGCCCTGCTCGCAGTGCCAACTGTGGGAGGGAAATAAAATGAGTTGACCCTTTGAGACCATGTCAAACTTCAACAAAACTTTTTAATTCCACAGGCATGAGGAAGAGCTGGATGCTGGCCTGAAATCTCAGGTTACCTGCGAGCCCTCTCTGTCCCACTAGATTTTATACAGGTTATTATTGTTTTCTGAGTCATAATTGTTTATATTACCATATTAATTCCTCAAGTTAGATACAAGATAGTTCTAATCTCATTATGCAGACTGCATTGTTCAGTACAACTTTGTCGATCAGTTTTTTGATCAGTTCTGTTCACCCGATTATAATGTCAAAGTGTTGTATTTGCCCAACTGATTTACAACAATGTGTTAATTGTCTCTGCTGGGTGCTCATGTTTTACAGAAAATTATGCCTTCTCTGGACTACATGGAACCTGGCTATCTTAATGCTGATTTTCCCATTTCCTTAATCATTTAGAACTCCTGCACATCAGAAGTTGATAGCATGTGTTAATGTTATCAGTCAGCCCCTGCAGGCTTCTGTGTTAACACTGTCTGCGTTTATCCGTTCCTTCCCTCTGGGCTTGCTCTATGTAGTCCTGCATGTATTACATTGAAATTAAATAAAATATGAATGGACATATATATTAAAATATAAAAGACACGATCCCTATAACACGGACATTTTTGATCTATTAAGGAGGAATGTCATGATGATAGCTGGTTGTGTGTGTACTTGAGTGCTACAAATACTTGGATAAGATACTGGAAGACATCTCTGTACTGCAGATGGAATCACCTAACTTGGGTGGGGTTGAAGGTCATATGATAGGATATTGGCCATCATAGTAGATTAAATTATGCTGTTCTTGCTGTTAAATCTGTGATGTTGGATATTTTTCTGTCAGTCGGAGATGTAACCCAGAGAACCATGATGCTTGGAAGAGGAAGCTTCAACGTGAATCAGCTGATTCATTCACATTCATCGCAAATTTGATGAGCCTCCCTGTGTGAATCATTTGCAATGAAAAATTTATCAACAGGAAGAAATCAGGTACAGAGAGGTGTTTCACTTAAAAAAAACACAGTTCCTTGGCCAAAGGTTATCCAGCTGGAGGAGCCTGAAATAAAAGACTTCAGGATCTGAAGAACAAGGCAGGGAAATCTAAGTGACATGTTCGCCAAATGTTTGACATCATCAGGCAGCTAAACTGCTGCTATTTTGAAATTGTGAGATGAGAAAAGCTGTTTACACATGGTGACTATGTAAAAAAATGCATTATTCATGTCTCATGGCAGCTGTACAGAGATTTTAAAACAAAAAAGAAATTATTCTAAAAAATGGGGGCAGATTTGTTAAAATAGCCAAAGTTATCACCAGCTTGTAGACTGAGGCCATGTAACATGATCCAATTTATACTTATTCTTTTATAGAATGTGGGCATCGCTGATAAGAAATGGAGATGCCATCATTGGACTAGGGTGGGCACGGTAAGAAGTCTCACAACACCAGGTTAAAGTACAACAGGTTTATTTGGAATCGGGTGATGAAGAAGCAGTGCTCTGAAAGCTCAAGATTCCAAATAAATCTGTTGGACTTTAACCTGACGTTGTGAGACTTCTTACGTTGCTGATAAGGCCAGCATTTGCTGTCCATCCCAACTGGTCCCTGACGATCTACAGATCAGAAGATTTATGCGCTTTTCTTTTTAATCAAACCGAGAAGAATGCTTCTGTTCACTGTGTATCTGCTTTTTCTTCTTTATTCTTTCATGAGCTGTGGGCCAGCATTTGTTGCCCATCTCTAATTACCCTTAAACTGAGTGGCTGGCTAGGCTATTTCAAAGGGGTTTCACATTGTTGTGAGTCTGCAGTCATATGTAGGCCAGACCAGGTAAGGTGAGAGATTTTCTTCCCTAAAAGATATTACTGCACCAGATGGATTTTTACAATTGGTGATGGTTTCATGATCACCTCTACCAATCTTCCTCTTCTGAGCATCCACAGTTCTCTGGCTTACATCTCTGACTGAAAGGAAAATACCCAACATCACAGATTTAACAGCAAGAACAGCATAATTTAATCTACCATGATGGCCCTTTAACCCCAGGTTAGGTAATTCCATCTGTAGTACAGAGGTATCTTACAGTATCTTATCCGAGTACTATGTTGTGCTGGTCACGAAGGACATGGTGGATCATCAGTGGATCTCCCCATAGGTTTTGTGGAGTGTGATCCTCCCTACTGAGTGGGTGGAGCCTCGCCCAATGGGAAATGAACAATGGAGGCTTTAAACCCACTGCCTGAACCTGGGTCTTCAGGCTCAGACTTGTGAACTGTAAGGGTGGACACAGCCCTTCTCCACTTTGTAAGTAAAGGATTGTGGTGATGGAAGACTGGCTTTGGCAAGATAATTACATTCTAGATCAATTAACTGAATTTAAATTCCACCAGCTGGCGTTAGTGGGATTTGAACCCATGGCCTCTGGGCATTAGGTTGGGCCTTTGGACTATATTATCACCATGTCACCATCTCCTCATTAATAGAAATATGGGGGGGGGGCAAGGGATGGTGTGCGAATGATCTGGACCCCGCTTTCTCCGTCCACAGGATCAATGGCAGGATCCTCGAACCCAAGAAATCATGAATCTCACCAGTGAGACTGCAGTTTCCAATTTGTGGCACCTCCTCCCCAACTCCCCCTTGCTGGTAATATAATCAGTTTCACACCTCTAGTGGGCAAGAATCTGATTTTTAATACATTTAAATACATTTTTATATAATTATATATCCCCCTCACCATTTATTCCTCCTTCACTAAATGTCCATACCTTGCCGATGTGAAGTTAACAGCTGCAAAGCTGAGTATAGTCCCTGGGGGAGAAGGACGTGGGTGTATGAATTTAACCCAAGGTCGCTGAGAAGCCAATGGAGCAATGAAAATTTACAGACCAAAGATGAAAACTGCAGCGTAACATCCAGATATCAACAATGATCTAAAGAAATCCAACAGCAGAAATTGCAATAAAAAATGTTCACTAAGAAAGGAGCTTGTTTTAATTTTTTTATTAACATTGTACTTGTGAGAAAAAAAATCATTCAATTAACAATTTCATCTGAATCTTTAAAATGTTGCTAATCCAACATTCTCTTTCATTTGTGTTAATACATGTACATTTATGAATGTCAGTGAAATGGCATTGCATAATAATCCATAAATATCTCCGTCTTTGTGACGCTTGGCGCGTGAGTGATAATTAAGCATTGCAGCTTTTGTGTTTTTGACTGTGTTTCTGTGTTTTTAAATGGCAACTCTTGTCACTGATCAGGCCCTTGAAGTGTGTTGCAGGCAGGCAGCAACTGTGGAGAGAGAGAACATAGGCTGGAATGTCCAAAGATGTGGCGGTTAGGTTAAATTGACCATACTGTCAGGGGGATTAACAGGGTAAATAAATGAGGTTACAGGGATAGGGCCTGTAGAATTGTGGTCAGTGCGGACTCGATGGGCCGAATGGCCTCCTTCTGCACTGCAGGGATTCTATGATTCTATGAAATTCTCCGGTCTTGCACACCCTAGTCATGCCGTGAGAATGGAAATTGGGCGCTCAGCCTAATCTCCATTCACAGCAGTGGGATCACAGAATCCCAGGTCTTGTCAGATGAATAGCATTTAAAAAGGAGCAAAAAGGGAAGAATTTCAAAACCATAACAACATACACAGGAAATAGAATGATTTGTGAAGTGCTTCAATATCAAACAATAGAAAGCAGCAGTGATATTAGCAGGGGACCTAATCATTGAAGTGCTGCTGCACTTCTAGGAGAATAGTTAAAGAAAGTGTATCTTTTCCCCAATGGTACAAATGACAATTAAACTTCCAATGCCTCCCATTGCTTAGAGAGTTGGAGCTTAAATATAGGTTTACATTATTATGAGCAGAAATGCTATTTGGACTCACACTGAATGCTCCTCTGTGAACAATAAAACTAAATATTGACATTATTGTACTGAATTAGTGCTTTTTATTTTTAAACGCCTCGAAGCATCTTTTTGTTGAATATTATCATTACAGCCAAAGCTTAAAATATAATGAAACTATTGCTGCCATTCTTGTGATAATGAATAGGTGCCAAGTAGGGCAGCTAAGCATTGTAGGCGCGTGCCAGTTTAAGATTGGGGATGAGACTAAACTCTTACTTCACATTGGACCCTCCTAGCCTAAGAAGACAATGATCGGAGTTCTATAGACCTTCATGCTGGCTGGATTTTCCCACTTGGCTGCAGTAAATGGAGATTTGGCTGGGTGCCAAATTCTCTGACCTCACTGCAGTTGGGGGCGTAAATGACTGGGAAGATCATGTCCAATGTTTGTACTTTACTCTGATGTGGAGATACCGGCATTGGACTGGGGTAAACACAATAAGAAGTCTCACAATACCAAGGTAAAGTCCAACAGGTTTATTTGGTAGCACAAGCCACTGGCTTTCGGAGCGCTGCTCCTTCATCAGGCGAGAAGGATTTCAGTTCAGAAACAGGGCATATAAACACACAAACTCAATTTATAAAATAATGGTTGGAATGTGAGTCTTTACAGTTAATCAAGTCTTAAAGGTACAATGTGAGTGGAGAGAGGGTTAAGCATAGGTTAAAGGGATGTGTTTTGTCTCCAGCGAGGGCAGTTAGTGAGATTTTGCAAGGCCAGGCAAGTCCTGGGGATTACAGATAGTGTGACGTGAACCCAAAATCCAGGATGAGGTCATCCTCATGTATGCGGAACTTGGCTATCCGTCTCCCTCAGCGACTCCGTGTTGTCATGTGTTGGATGAATGAACATTGCTCGACAATCACCAGGCAAGAGTGTTCTCTTCCTATTGGGGAACACTTCAATGGTCACAGGCATTCGGCCTCTGATCTTCAGGTAAGCATTCTCCAAGGCAGCCTTCACAACACACAATAATGCAGAGTCGCTGAGCAGAGACTGATAGCCAAGTTCCGCACACATGATGATGGCCTCAATCAGGATCTTGGGTTCATGTCACACTACCTGTAACCCCTGTGACTTGCCTGGACTTGCAAAATCTCACTAACTGTCCTGTCTGGAGACAATATACATTTCTTTAATCTGTGCTTAACCCTCTCTCCACTCACATTGTCTCTACCTTTAAGACCTGATTACCTGTAAAGACTCACATTCCAACGATTATTTTGTAAATTGTGTTTGTGTCTTTCTGTGCCCTGTTTGTGAACAGAAGTTCCACTCGCCTGATGAAGGAACAGTGCTCCAAAAGCTACTGGCTTATGCTACCAAAGAAACCTGTTGGACTTTAACCTGGTGTTGGTGAGATTCCTTATTGTACTTTACTAGCCACCTTTCTTTGTAAATTTCTGTGGGTTCACTTCCGTCTCCTCTCCCGTGGCTGGCTCCCTCATTCATGCCCCTTGTCATCTCTGGACTTTACTATTCCAATGTACTTCTGATTTATCTCCCATTTTCCACTCTTGTAAACCTGACATCATCCAAAACTGTGCGGCCCATGTTTTAGTTCATTCCAACCTCCTTTTCCCTTTCATCCCTGTGCTCACTGACCCAAACTGGCACGCGCTAGTGCAATGTTCTCAATTTAAAAATTCTCATCCTTGTTTTTAAATCCTTCCATGGCCTTGCCTCTCCCTTTCTCTGTCATCTCCTGCAATCCCACAGCCCTCTAAAGTATCTGCGCTCCTTTATTTCTTGACCTCTTATGAATGCAAAATCTCACTTCCTCCACCACTGATGACTGCTCTTTTATTTGCCAAGTTTTAGACTATCCCCCTTACACCTCTCCATCTCTGTACCATGCTTCCCTTCTTAGAACCTACCTCTTTGGCCAAGATTTTGCTCATCTGACGAAATATTTTCTTGTGTGATATCATATTCATTTTTATAATGTTCTTGTGAAGCATAAAGATGGCACAGTTGTTAACACTGCTGCCTCACAGCACCAGAGACCTGGGTTTGATTCCTGACTTCAGTCACTGTCTGTGTGGAGTTTGCACATTCTCCCCGTGTCTTAGTGAGTTTCCTCTGGGTGCTCCGGTTTCCTCCCACACCCCAAAGATATGCAGGTTTGGCGGACTGGCCATGCTAAATTGTCTTTTTGTTTTGGTGTCTAGCAAGGTTAAATGCATAGTGTTATGGGGATGGAGCCAGAGTAAGATTGTGGTCGGTGCAGACTTGATGGGCCAAATGATCTCCTTCTGCACTGTAGAATTCTAAGACCTTGAGATGGTTCATTACATTAAAGGTCTATATAAATGTAGTTGTTATTGGGCTCTCACTTCTTTCATTCCTTTCAGAAGAAATATAACTTTTCTTTAAAACAGCTATTCATTCACATCACTCATCCAAAGTGATATTTAGTTAAACAACTCCACTGCAGGAATCTTCATTTTGCTCATTTCCTCCTTGTAGAACTAAAAATCTTGGCTCAATCACTTCAAATATCTTCTGCAAGAGCTAATTTACCTCGCTTTGAGGAACGGGGCCCATTCTTAAAAGATACATCAAAGCTTCTGGGTAAAAATACAAGTGTTTCCCAGAAACTGTCTTCACTTGGAAGCAATCTTGCATTAAACACCTGAACCTTTAGGGCTTCTTCTTGACAATGGATCCTTGACAAGTACCCTCCTTAAAACACCAAGGAACTCAAAAGATTGGTTCCTTAATTTGTAAGGGCTGCTTTACCCAGATCGATACTTCTTACCTAATGACACATTTTCATAAAGATCAAATCAAATCTTTTTCAATTTTACAGCAAAGTTGAGTACTAAGATCGAAACAAAATTTAATCTGGCCAATTTTACCAGGAAGCATACTGTAGAGGTATCATTTACTTCTTAACAACAGTGACGTTAAGACATCAAGCTTGTTATAAAGATGGATTTAATTGTTGCATTGATAGTTCCTGTTCAATGTCAGCATCATTGATTACAAATTACAAAGATCTGTATTCCCTCTTAAGAATATAAACAATTACATGCTTTTGGTGAACAAAATATTCTCCTGAGAGGCAATGTGCAATTGGTTTGCAACATCGTTGTGTGGATAAATTCTCTGGGACTACCATCCCCAACCGGGAATCCTGATGACTCACTGGATTGGGAGAGAGGGTCAAATTGGGATTCCCACCAGGCATCGATCCTGTCCCAAGCCTTCCCCATGCCCCCACTATAGGCATGAACTCAGATTCTTATCCAGGCAAGAATCTGGTTGAACTGATTTAAGGAATCTGTGTGTTGGGTGAAGAAGGGCTTGACCTCGGGGGTCTCCACCAGGATAGGTTCTCATGGCTGGACTCCTTCTTATTGCTTTGGGAAACGTGGTAATCAGTCTCAGGATGGTGATTTCAGACATCATTCTGGTAAAGATCTTTATTATTGCCTGCATTCTTCAAAACATTAAAATCCCCCACACACCTGGAGATCTTCAGAATCACAGCAGCATTCCATTCTATAGAAGAGATTGCCCTTGGTTAATTTCATAGGTTCAATGTGGGACTGGACCTCTTTAAACTGCTCCGATTTAAAAGATCTGTCAGTTTCAATAGGATGATTCCACCCCCACACTCCCACCAACCCGCAACCCACCGCTTTCTCTGATAAACGCCAGTTGCTCTGAAGCCTCCTGATTGACGGGAGCCTGTCAGTTTCACAAGAGCAGCAGCTACAGCCTGGCCACTTTCAACAGCTCTGATTGACAGGAGACTGTCAGTTTCATGAGGAAGATCCTCTTTTAACTTTGAAAGAGCAACAGCTACTGCATGGTTTCTTTCAATTGCTTGAAAGAGGCTGACAAGAGATTGTTAGTCAATGGAGCTTATTTATACAACCACTTTTTGATCCATTGAGTTGTTACAGGTTGTTTGACTGACAGCCCAAACCACATCAAAGAAGGGACTAGCCTACTTTGTTGGCATAAAGAGCAGATGGTGCATTAGTAGCCAAAAGCTTTCTCACTGACAGCTCCAGGGGAGATCAAAGCCTACATTGTTGATACAATCATGTCTGAAGTACTTCCTCTTTTCGCTACAGCTGTTCTGTCTGATCCCATTCTTTTAACACTTCTCTTTCCAAGTTTCAGGATGGCTCAGACTTGGCTTCCCAGAATCACTTTTATTTTATCATTAGTTTTTCCCTCCTGCTGCAAAGCTTCTCAATGAATCAGTTCGTTTCATTTTTCTGCTTTTTCACTTACTTTCTTTCACACTCCAAGCGTCATGATTGGACAGGCTGGAGTTTTTATCTTTGAGATAGACGAGGCTGATAGGAGCTTTAGCTTAACTGCATAAAATGATGAGGGAAACCTCGACAGAATGTGTATATAAGGATTTATTTCTCATGGTAGAGGGGGTCAGCAGAAATATGGATTAAAAGAGTATGGCTGAGAAATAAAGGAGATTTGGGGGGGGAATATTGTAAACTGAGAGTCGGGGGGGGTGTTGGGGGGATGATAGAGTGGGGGGATTGGGGCAGAAAGCTTATGAAACACACAAGGCATGTTTATGCATTAAAAGTTGCAAGATCTTCAAGGCTATGGCCAAGAGCTATGAAATGGTTTCTCTTTCAGACAGCAGACACCTGATGGACCGATTGGCAAGTTCCTCTGCTTGCGTTCTCTGTAATCTTTAGCCACTCTCCTCACATCATCCAGAAGGATCATCATAGAAATTAAGTCAGACAGCAGATTCATGTTGTCAATGACATATAGGGTGAAGATGTAGTCATTTCTATTTGACAGAAAGAAAAGCAGGAAGTCATCTTGACTGTCAGTTGAGCAGTTGATGGCTGATTTCAATGAGGTACGCTCCTGGACTGTCCAGCGCAGCATGATTCCCGATGTTGGGAGTGATAGCTAATATAAACAAGCTGAATAAGATCAGCAAAACTCTGCCAAGGCCAATGGCAGTGTCTCCGAAATTCCCATTGGCGACACAGCTTATGTCTGTCAGACACACCACCAGCAAAGAATTTCAGTCTGCAAATAGTAACTCACAGAAAGGAACCACAAAATCCTTAAAAAAACAAAAAAGGCTGAAATGAGGTTCATTGGTCGATGTTTACAAAAATGGTTTGGTGTCAATGAAAATGAACACAATAAGAAGTCTCACAACAGTAGGTCAAAGTTCAGCGGATCTGGAATCACGAGCTTTCGGAGCACTGCTCCTTCATCAGGTGAGTGGAGGTTAGTTCACAAACATGGCATATATAGGCAAAGACACAATTGCAAGATAATTACAGATTGGAATGATCTGCATTCCACCTGTATTTCTGCATTCCAATCTGTAATTATCTTGTAACTGTGTCTTTGCCTATATATGCCATGTTTGTGAACTAACCTCCACTCACCTGATGAAGGAGCAGCATTCCGGAAGCTCGTGATTCCAAATAAGCCTGTTGGACTTTAACCTGGTGTAGTGAGACTTCTTACTGTCCCCACCCCAATCCAACAACGGCAGCTCCACCAAATGAAAATGAGGTACATTTCCTGTTATCCCACTGTTTATGGAGATAACCTTTGTTTGTCTGCTTTATTGTCTATAAGCTGAAAACTCTAGTGTCATCCACCCCCCTGATGCTTGCACACTAGGTCCACTTTCAAAATCACACTTCATTCTATTATCTGGGTTTGTCTGAAAGGTAAAAACATGAAGATGCTGTTGTCACGCGGAAAGACTACAGATTTGTTTTGGCTATGTCACATTTTTTCATGGACAGTGCGTTTAATATCTATTCAGTCTTATAAGGGACTGTATAACAATGTGAAAGAGGGGCCAATGCTGATAGTGGCACAGCTGCAGTTATGTGTGGGTTATGAAAGGAAATACTTTACATACTCCCTCCAATTCCAATGAGCCGAAGACATTTAATATAAGATGTAAATGATTCTTGGTTAATGATTGTAATTAGCTTCTGGCCATTCTACAGTAGGTTTTAATAATAGCCTGTATTTTGATTCAAATGTCTGCCTGAAACCGCGTACTATCCTCAGCAACTGGACCATGAACTGTGGTGAGCTTCATACAGCAAACTCTATACTTAGAATCATTTTCTTTACTTTGAAGAGGGAGACATTCAGAGGGAGATCAAGTTCAATGGGTCCTTTTATAAAAAGGGCCACAAAATGAAACCTTTTGTAAGACAATCAGTAGTTAGGACAAAAGCAAAATATTGCAGATATTGGAAATCTGAAATGAAACAACAAAATGCTGAGATGCAGGTCAGGTAGCATGTCTGGAGGGAAGGGCAGAGTTAACAAGGGGTGCATTCCACCCCTTTTCAGCCTCCCGAACTCTGAAGATGGACTTGGATTTGGGAAAGTCAGGAAACAACAAATGACATGTTCACTGGGCCCATCAATGTGTTCCCATCTCCTCGCACTTTTCTAGAAGACAGCGACAGCAACAGGAAGCTGATTAAGATAATTGCGGAGGCAATTAGTGGGCATTTTTAGAAGGCTAGGGAATATAGCTGCTGGTGTTCCGGACCCATCTGCTAAAAATCGTCTACATTCAGGAGCTGAGAACAGAGCAGGAGAGCTATGTCCAGTTGTCACTTTAAAGGACAACATACAACTCTTCATCCACAGGCAAATCCTTGCTCGATCCACTGGATAGCGGCTTCAGTGAAGAATTAGCAGCCGGTCCCACCAGCAGAACACTGCCTCCTTCTGGTGTCCTGTCTCTTGTGCCATTGACTTCAACAGCACATGATATTCACTGGGGATCAGCCACCCAGACTTCACTATGAGGGCTCTGATTAGCCCGCTGTGCCCTCAGATTGCTCCCTCACTATTCTTAATTGGACAGCACTCCTGAGGCAAGCTTCTTAATTGGCCCCCACCTGGCTGGTTGCAATCTATTTCCTGCCACGCAAACATCTGGGTACATGACCCAGAAATCAGCCCAACTTTGGGCTTGCGAATTAAACAGGGAAATGGCTCCTCCTCTGTTCAATGCTGCAAGAAACTACAAAGTGAACAAAGCCCAGTCCACCACATAAACCAGCCTCCTATCCATTGACTCTATCTACACTTCCCACTGCTATGGAAAAGCAGCTAGTATAAGTAAAACCCCATACAACCCGGACATTCTCTTATCCACCTCCTTCCATCAGGAAAAAGATATAGAAGTCTAAGGTTACATACTGACTGACTCAAGAACAGTTTCTTCCCTGCTGCCATCATACTTTTGAGTTAGTCTACCTCGCACTAAGTTGATCTTTCTCTATACTCTAGCTATGATTGTAATACTACATTGTGAACATTTTTCCTTCTCTATGAATGGTATGCTTTGTCTCTATACTGCACTTTTCACTGTATACTAATACACGTGACAATAATAAATCAGATCAAAAATTTCAGCTCAATCTTTCCACTCTGACATTTTGTCAAAACTCAGAAGTTCAGAACTCAATGATCTGTAACAATGGGTAGAATTTTCTCAACTTAGTCCCCGGGAGAATTCAAGAGCATAGCAAAAAAAAAAGCCCAGCAGAAGGCTTTTCTCTGGCTCTCTAACTGAACCACTTCAATAGCATCCTGTTTCTAGGTTCCACAACCATTGAGGGAGGACCTTGGTGAGTTCTGTATATTTGTTCAAGGAATGTGGGTATCACTGGCTAATTCAATAGCCCTATCTTTAATTTCCCTTGAGAAGGTGCAGGTATATTGTCTTCTTGACCTGCTGCATTCCATATGGCTTAGGAACACACACACTGCTGTTAGGAAGGCAGTTCTAGGATTCCGACCCAGTGACAATGAAGGAAGAGTGATATAGGCCAGAATTGTTCTATGTTGCATATCCTGCCATTACTGCCAATAAAAATAGAGAATTTGATGCTCAGCATAGAATCCCTGAAGTGCAGACACAGGCCATTCAGCCCACTGAGTCTGCACCACCAGTCCAAAAGAATATCTTACACAGACCCTATCACTGTAACCCCATGTATTTACCTGTTAATCTCCTGAACCTATGCATCTTGGACAGTAAGGGCCAATTTAGCACAGTCAATCCACCTCACCTGCACATCTTTGGACATTGAGAGGAAACCCTCACTGACATGGGGAGAACGTGCAACTTCCACACAGTTACACAAGGCTGGAATTGAACCTGGGTCCCATGCACTGTGCACCACCATGATGTGAGTATGGAAGGAAGGTCTTGTAGATCGTGCATACTAATGCCACTGCATGTTGGTGATGGAGGGTGTGAATGTTTATAGTAGTGTATGAGGTGCTAATCAAATAGGTTGCTTTGTCTTGGATGGCATCAAGCTTCTTGGCTGTGTTGGAGCTGCACTTATCTAGGCAAGTATTTTATTACACTCGTGACCTGTGTCTAGGCTTTGTGGAATTGGGCTTTGTGGAAACAGGAGGTAAGTTATTCGTATTAGATTCCTAGCCTTTGATCTACTCTGACAGCCACAGTATTTATACAGCAAGTCCAGTTCAGGTTCTGGTCAATAGTAACCCTGGAATGTTGATAATGGGGGATTCAGCAATGGCAATGCCACTGAATGTCAAGGACCAATGATTATATCCTCTTTAGTTGGAGGTGGTCATTTTCTGGCACATGTGTGACACAATTATATCTTGTTACTTATTAGCACAAGGCTAAATATTGTCCAGGACTTGCTACACATGGACATGGACTGCGTCAGTATCTGAAGAGATGTGAATGGTGCTGAGCATTGTGCAGTCAACAACAAATATCCACTTCTGACCTTATGCTGGAGGCAAGTCATTGCTGAAGCAGCTGATGGTGGTTGGGAATAAGACACTATCCTGATAAGTTACTGCAGTAATATCTTGGGACGGAGATGATTGACCTCCAGCAGTCACAACCTTCATCCTTTGTGTTAGATATGACTCCAACTAGCGGAGAGTTTCCTCCTGATTCCCGTTGACACCAGTTTTGCTCAGTTTCCTTGATGCCACACTTGATATTGCCTTAATATCAAGGGTAGTTACTCTCACCTCGCCTCTTAAGTTCAGCTCTTTTGTCCATATTTGAAGCATGGTGCCACATATTTCTAGTGGAACCCAAATTGAGCCTCAGTGAGCAGGTTATTGCTAACTGCCGTTTGATAGCACTGTTGATGACCAGTTCTACCACTTTGTCAATGACTGACAGTAGATTGGCCATAATGGTTAAAGCAATCAGAACCAGAAGAACAAAGAATAAAGTGCAGCACAAGAACAGGCCCATCGGCCCCCCCAAAGTTTCTGCCGATCATGATCCCTAATTAAAACAAAACATTCTGCCCATATTTAGTCCATATTCCTCAATTCCACCTCTATTCATGTATCCATTCAGATGCCTTTTAAATATTGCTATTGTACCTACTTCCACCGCCTTCTCTAGCATGTTCCAGGCATTCACCATTTTCACTCTGTGTGAAAAAACCTTCCCCACACATCTCCCTTAAACATTCTCCTGTCACCTTGAACCTTTGATTTCTTGTAATTGACACTTCCACTCTGGAAAAAAGCTTCTTACCTTGCACCGCATTTATGCCTCTCAGAATTTTGTAAATCTCTATAAATTTCCCCAAAGCCTTTGTCTTTCCAGTGAAAACAATCTGGTTCATCCAACCTCTCCTCATAGCCGATGCTCTTGAGACCAGGCAACATCCTGATAAACCTTCTTTGCACTCTCTCCAAAGCTTCCATGTCCTTCTGATAGTGTGATGACCAGAACTGCACATAATACTCCAAATACAGCCTAACCAAAGTGCAACATGATTTCCCCAGCTGATGAAGGCAAGCATGCCATGTGCCTTCTTAATCACCTTGGCCACGAGTGTTGCCATTTTTAGGGAACTGTGAAGCTACACACCCAGATCCCTTTGTATATTTATGTTCCAAAAGGTTCTGCCATTTACCGTATAATTCAGACTGAAATTTGATCCTCCAAAATTCATCACCTTGCATTTGTCCAGATTAAACTCCATCTGCCATTTCTGTGCTCAAGTCTCCAATTTATCTATATCCTGTTGTATTCTTTGACAATCCCTGACACAATCAGCAACTCTGCCCATCTGTGTGGTATTCACAAACCTACTAATCAGACCACCCATATTTTCCCCCAGATTATTTATATATACAATAAATAAGAGGACTCAGCATTGATCCCTGCAGAATTAATACCAGCTACAAATCTCCACTCTGAAAAATATCCTTTCACTGCTATCCTCTGTTTTCTATAACTAAGTCAGTGCTGTATCCATCTATCCAACCCACTCCAAATCCTATGTGATTCAAATCCAAATCCAGTCTGCCATGTTGTCAAATGCCTTACTAATGTCCATATAAACTACATCCACAGCCTTTCCCACATCAATTATCCTTTTTCTTGACAACAGGAGAAGGTCAGTGAGCCTGACCAATCTGGTGTGGCGGGGAGATTGCAGAGGCTGTCTGCAGTCGAAGCGTGGGATCAATAACCTGGATCCAGTGCCGTGAAAGGTTCAATGACCACATTAGAATGGCTTAGCATGTTCTGATGGCTATCATTCTCTCAGCACTCTCACATTCTCCTCTATAGCGCTCTGACACACCTCGTAGTGATATACCACATCCCCTTGCTGACGGGCCCCACTTTAAATCTCCATCTCAGCACACACCAGCTCACACTACCATCATCCTTTCACCAACTCACACCCAATTCTTCAGTCACCTTTCTGAAATGTTTTCATTGCATTCTCAATACTTATTCCGCCTCCTACACTTAGAACTCTCTACCTCCTCCCATTACAGCAGAGAACACACAACTGCAGGAACAGGCAGAGAATCAAGGCTGGGCTCACAGCCAGAAACCCACCTTGAATACGATGTAAGAGAACATCCTGGAGATTAGCAGGGTGGCAATGATGGAGAAGCGTGGGTGATAGCATTAGAGTACACTCTGGCATGTGATACTTACCTGACAGTCCTGTTGAATTGATATTTACTGTAACTGAGCTGTCATTATCAGTACTAAGTTGAGTTTGTACCCTTTCGAGATCTCAGCCCAGTCCTTCACTGAAAACGGAGGAGCTTCTGAGGGACAAGACCAAGGAGGATGAGTGCCCTCATCATTCACTATTGCAGGTGTCACATGCATCTTCCACCAGCGAGTGAGTGGGTGACTGCATGCAGGCAGGCAGGTAAGTAGGCAGGCACACTGGTGGACAGTGAACAAAGATAGCTAGGTTGTTACATAATGAGATGAACATCACATGGGAGCACAAAGCACATTCTGGAAACAAGAAGAGTAGTTCAGAGTGCCCCTTGGTGGATGCAGGGCACTCCAAACTTGATCAAGCTGGGCACAGATGTCAGGCTTGAGGGTCATCTGCAAGGTTGGAAATTCTGGAGCAGCAATGGGAAATGTCAGAATTTCTTGAAGCCATTGGAAGGAGATTGGAGGATCGATTTTACGAAGAAAGCCTTGATGTCTCAGGTATTCACGCTGCGGTGCACTCCCAAGGATACAGTGACATCTACATAGAGCATCACAGGCTGCAGGTCACTGACACACATTGGCCCTGATGAATGGCCTGCACACTCAGGCTGACAATGAGACAGCCTCACTTAACACAGCAAAGTGCTCTCTAACTCTCTGTTAGCCAAGAGGTTCAGGCAGGCCATGAGATTGAAGATTATGAAAGGACTCTTGGAAGTGTTTCCCAAAGGCATGGCTGCAGCTTTGAGTTTCCAAGCTTGTCAGTTTCACTGATTGAGGACAACCCCCACTCCCCATCCCCCTAAGATTCACACAACTTGAGAAATCTGTGCACTGGATACTAAAGCCAGAATGGAAGCTTACAGTTGGAATCAATTGCAAGATGACATCTTTAAATATCTGGCCAGGCATCTCTGAGGGAGTTTCCCACTCACATCATTTTGCACCTCTGTTAAATGGGAGTCAGCAGGGAACAAGTGGTCATTTTTGAGGACTTTAACCCATACACATCCGAGCCTGTCAGAATTTCCTGAAGCCATTGGAAGGAGATTGGAGGATCTATTTTACAAAGATGCCTTGATGTCGCAGGTATTCACACTGTGGTGCACTGCCAAGGATAGATGTGGTGCAGTGCCAGCTACATGGAGCATCACTGACACATGCTGGCCCTGATGAATGAAACAGCTCTTGTTTTAACTCTTGTTTCCCTCTCCATAGAAGTTGGGATTAACATACACTATTTGTTTTGCATTGAGTGCACGGCGCCTCTAAAATTTATTATGCCACCACGTGTGCAATAATCTAAAGCAGTCAACATTTGCATGGGAACGTTCAGATTACTAAGAGGGAAGGTAACAGTGCATCAAGCAAAGGATATCATAATGAATTTATTCAGAATGAGACTATATTATCCATGGTAATCAGGTTTGCAGGTGTACAAGGAGGCCCCATAACATTTGGTCTAATTTCCAGCACCAATTGCCTCTGAGGCTGCAAATAATCCAGATGTTTTATCTGCTGCGCTAGTATTTGTAAAGTGGAAATGCTAGTTTTTAAGAATATGGGTGGCAACTTACTGACAAGATATTTTACTCATTCTGTGCTAATAACAAGAGGAGGCAGTGGCATAGTGGACTTGTGAACCAGAGACCAGGGTAATGTTCTGGGGATCAGGGTTTGAATCCCGCCTTGACAGATAGTGGAATTTGAATTCAATAAAAATCTGGAATTAAAAGTCTAATAATGATCGTGAAACCACTGTTGTAAAAATGCATCTGGGTCACTAATGCCTTTTAGGGAAGGAAATCTGCAGTCCTTATCCGATCCAGCCTATATTTGATTCTAGACCTACAGTGATATATTTGATTCTTAGGTGCCCACTAAAATTCAGTTCAAGGGCAATTAGGGATGGGCAATAAATGCTGGCCAGCCAGTGATGCCCATATCTGATGAATGAATAAAAAAAATTACAGCTGAGATTTCATTCAACATTATACCAAAGCGTGTCAAAAAACAGATACTTCCGTACATCAGATACTTCCACATTCTCAATACGTCAAGTAGTGAATCTTAAATTAGGTGTTACTTTAGTTCCTCATTGGCCATCAAAGCACTGATGGACTATATTAATACTGAAGGACAAGCTGTACAATGATGTTATCCTCAAAATGTGGGAGAAAAGAACATTACTTTTGAAATTCTACCTATAAAAAGCAGATCAGCTGAAGCCAGTGGTCCTCCACATTGGGATATTCAAATTCATTCATGTACATAGACTGGACAGACTTAACCTTGGCTTAGAATCTACAGTGCAGAAGGAGGCCATTTGGCCCATTGAGCCTGCACTAACAATAATCCTACCGAGGGGCCTATCTCTGTAACCTCATATATTTACCCTCCTAATGTATTCCGAGATGTGTGGGTTAGAAGGATTAGCAGGGTAAATGTGTGCGTTGTGATGACAGGGTCTGGGGTAGGATTGTTGTCAGTGTAGACTCGATGAGCCCAGTGGCTTCCTTCTGCACAGTAGAGTTTCTATGATTCTAATCTTCCTGACTCTAAGGGGCAAATTAGTATAGTTAATTAACCTAACTCACCACATCTTTGGTCTGTGGGAGGACACCGGAGCATCTGGAGGAAACCCACGTAGATACAGGGAGAATGTGCAAACTCCACACAGACAGAGATCCAAGTGGGAATTAAACCCCAGTCCCTGGCGCTGTGAAGCAGCAGTGCTAACCACTGTGCTACCTGTGCTTGGTTCCCAGAATTTTGTTGTAGCTCAGTGAAAGCAGATAATGAAGATACTGGGAAGTGAAACAGGGCAAATAGGCTTCACGTTTCTAATTCAACCATTTTAAACGGATATGAGGCTGTTTAACTAACCCCGTCCCCTCCTCCTCCCTCCCAACCAGTAAACGGTAATTTTGAAAAAGGACCAATACAGTCAAAAGGGGAAAATGTTCCTTCTTGTAAAGTTTTACTTCTGACCCTCCCAAATTAAAATTTTAGCTTTCTGATTCAGAACATTTTATCTTCTTCAACTACATAAAAAGCTGGGTCTTTTGTATAAACGCCTCTAACTGCGTAACCTTCGATCTGTACAATTAGAAGCAGAAAAAGCTTCCAACATCAATGCGGCTTTGATTTTGGCAGAGTTTCAAATCTCTCTCTGTTGGTCAAAGTTGATCACTAGGACTGGAAATGTTTGGGTAGTAGAACTACTGCCAACATTTCAGGAGTGGTACACAGGAGAACCCACATCTAAAAATAATATCGAAAACAGGAAAAGAAAGGAAACGGACAGTTGAGCTGGTAGGGAAAAAAGGGCAATGTGGAGAGAACACAGTGGGGGACTGGAGGAAAGATGTGGGCAGGGGGAATAGGGGCACAGATGCTTAGGGGAAAATGATAAAGGCAGAGGGAAGAGAACCTGGTTAGAGAGAGAGAGAGAACAAACATGGATTGAAGAGACAGAGAGAGAGAGAAAACACGGGTCACAGAGGGGGAACCCGGGTCGCGGGAGGGGGAATCCGGGTCACAGAAGGGGAGGGGAGCCCAGGTCACGGGAGGGGGGAGGAAGCCTGGGTCACGAGGGTGTTGGGGGGAGCCCGGGTCAGGGGGTCAAATCCAGGTCACAGTGGAAGGAAACCTGGGTCGCAGGGAGAGGAAACCTGGGTTGCGGAGGGGGAGAACCCGGATTGCAGAGGGAGGGAACCCAGATCACGGAGGGTGGGGGGGGGGGGGGGGGGGAGGATCCTGGATCATGAGGGAGAACTTGGGTCAGAGGGGAAGAATACAGGTCAGAAAGGGGGAGAACTCAGGTCAAAGAGGGAGAGAACACGGGTAAGAGAAGGATAAAACATGGATCGGAGAGGGGGAGGACATGGGACGGAGAGAGAGAACACGAGTCGGAAAAGGAGGACATGGTTGGAGAGGGACAACTCGAGTCGGAGAGAGAAAACGTGGGTCGGGAGGGAACACATGTTGGGGAGAGAACACATATCGGGAGTGGGGGGAAAGTGCTCTGTCTCTCTATGTTTTCCTGTTTCCCATTTTTTCTGCCTACCTTCCACACCTAAGTGGTAAAATATTCCAGCCTTTTACACAATACTAACCAAAAAAAAGGACTCTTTTTGATGTCAAGAATTGCTTCAGGCATTTAAACAGAGCTGCTGGCTCCCCTTTTCAACTGAGGCTTAACTTGGAATATTGCACGTATAAAATAGTCGTGACTGGCCTTTCCTTCTGGTTGCATCAATAACCTGTGCAGTTCCCAGTACATTACTAAATTACACCGGAGTTGATGGTGCCGGAACACGCAAGGCCAGGAGAGGACTTTCCTTTCCTCCGGAAGAAATCAGAGCTCACTGCAGCATTTGAAAGCTAGCGTTTTGTAATCAACATACGGCGGATATTCAAATGATCTTTATATTTCTGACAATGACGGGAGCATGAACAGCTTGCTCACATTTGTTAAGTTTATTAGCTCTTTAATCAAAGGTGCAATTTCAGAGTAACATACAGTCTCGTATTACAAGTTGTAATTATAGTAACAGTCATAAATGGTACTGTTTTGGCATTCTAGTCACAGGCTAACATGAGCTAGTCGACACTCAAGTGTCAGACTGTGGAAGTGACTGCACTGTGCTAGCACCATCTCACTGTAGAGCACGTATCCTTCCCTTTTAACCTCTGGGCTCAGGCAAAAGTACATTTGCTGACCCCAGCAGTATGTTACTAATGTGCAACAGACGCAATCTTGGCGTACCAAACATTCGCACTCTCTGAGAAAGTACTGTACCATTGCAAGCTCAGTACAAATAGAATCTATTATTTATCTTATTTCTTTTCATATTGCTAATACCAGAAATAGGAACAAATATTTCCTAAAGTTCTGTGCAAAGAGGGGGGAAAAACAAAAATCATAAAATAAAATCTTTTTCTTTTAACTATTTTGGGGTAGGTTTACATACAAACACAACCTGTTCACTTGTGTTACCCAACGCACAAAATGCTGGCAGCAGCTGTCTCTCTCATGTTTAGCTTCTCAATTCAAGCTACGTCAGTGGTATTGAATGAAAATAGTGCAGTACTTTGAAAATTTTTGAGCTGTAGGGAAGGAGGAAGGAATTAAATGACACTCTTTTTTTTGCAAAATCAAGTACATTAATAACGTATTATTAAATCCCCACTGTGCTTGCCATAAAATATCCTTTCTTCCACTCAAAAAAAATTCCCTCCCCTTTCCAGCTATCCCTCAAAAATAAACAAGTGATTATGTTTGTTTTTTTTTAAAAAAAACATACTTATTTGCAGCAGAAACGAATCACATCACAACCGAAGGTTAATAGTTTAGAGGCAGATTAGATCCTTTCACATTCTGTCACTCACTCGCTTCATGGATGAGTCGCGGTTCTCTGATAACTGTCCAATGATATGGCAGTGCGTGGTCGCTGTGTGTCATCGCTCGTCCTTTGTGCTCCCATCTGCTTGCTCAACAGTCACTGCGCTACCATTTCCAAATGGCACTTTCCTACCAAAGTCTTTATTGATGTAGAACTCGGCCCACAACGGGCAGTGGGCAGATGCGACTCCGCCCCACGACCAGCTGTCAGGAATCCAGGGGTTGGTGAGGCCTTCCCTAACAACGGCCCAATGACCTGCACGAGAGGGAAAACAAAACACATTTAGGAGGGCCAACTGCACGCACAAGAACAAAGGAGTTGCAGGGAGGGGAAGTAAACCCCTTTTTCTTCTTGATCTGATGTGTGTGGCATGTGTGGCAGGGTGGCAAGGTGGTACAGTGGTTAGCACTTCAACCTCACAGCACCACGGACCCAGTGCCGCATAGGAGACTGTTAAATAAGTGCCCATGGTGTTAAGGGTAGGATCCTGGCAATGGATAGAGGATTGGCTGACTAGCAGAAGGCAGAGAATGTGAATAAAAAGGTCTTTTTCAGGATGGCAGCTGGTGACTAGCGGTGTGCCTCAGGAGTCAGTGTTGGGACCACACCTTTTCACAATATACATTAACGATTTGGAGGGAGGAACTGAAGGCACTGTTGCTAAATTTGTAGAAGATACAAAGATACGTAGAGGGACAGGTAGTATTGAGGAAGCAGGGGGGCTGCCGAAGAACTGGAAAAGAAGTGGTAGATGGAATACAATGTGGAAAAGTGTAAGCTTATGCACTTTGGAAGGAGGAACGGAGGCATAGACTATTTTCTAAATGGGAAAATTCTTAGGAAATTAGAAACACAAAGGGACTTGGAAGTCATTGCTCAAGATTCTCTTAAGGTTAACCTGCAAGTTCAGTTGGCAGTTAGGAAGGCAAATGCAATGTTAACATTCATGTCGAGAGGGCCGGAATGCAACAGCAGGAATGTAATTCTGAGGCTGTATCAGGCTTTGGTCAGACTCCATTTGGAGTATTGTGAGCAGCTTTGGGCTGCATATCCAGGGTAGGATGTGCTGGCTTTGGAAAGAGTCCAGAGGAGGTTCACAAGAATGATCCCTGGAATGAAGAGCTTGTCGTATGAGGAACAGCTGAGGACTCTAGATCTGTACTCATTTGGAGTTTAAAAAGATGGAGGGGGGTGGAATCTTATTGAAACTTATAGGGTACTGCAAGGCCTGGATAGAGTGGACATGGAGAGGATGTTTCCACTGATAGGGAAGACTAGAACCAAAGGGCACAACCTCAGACTAAAGGGACCATCCTTGAAATTAGAAATGAGGAATTTCTTTAGCGAGGGAGTGGTGAATCTGTGGGTCGCTTTGCTGCAGAAGGCTGTGGAGGCTGGCTTATTGAGTGTCTTTAAGACAGAGATAGATAGGTTCTTGATTAATAAGAAGGTTGTGGGGAAAAGGCAGGAGAATGGGGATGAGAAAACTATCAGCCATATTGAATGGCGGAGCAGACTCTATGGGCCAAGTGGCTTAATTCTGCTCTTATGTTTTATGAACTTATGGGTTCAGTTCCTGGCTTGGGCCGCTGTCTGTGTGGAGCGTGCACATTCTCCCCATGTCTGCGTGGGTTCCCTCTCACAGTCCAAAAGACGTGCTGGTTAGGCGCATTGGCCATGTTAAATTCTGCCTCAATGTACTCGAACAAGCGCCAGAGTGTGGCGACTAGGGGATTTTCACAGTAACTTCATTGAAGTGTTAATGTAAGCCTACTTGTGACTAATAAATAAATTTAAAAAAAGCTTTGTATTTTAACACTGAACAAAAAATACTTGGGCTCTTCGGCAAAGGCAAATTCAAATCACAGGTAGAAGCGAGCACCAAGAGGTGAAGTTTTTTTTTGCATTATTTAATCTCCAACGATGTGCAGGTTAGGTTGAATGACCATGCAAAAATTACCCCTTAGTGCCAGAGGGACTAGTAGGGACAGATGCCAGAGTGTGGCGACTAGGGGATTTTCACAGTAACTTCACTGCAATGTTAATGTAAGCCTATTTGTCACACTAGTTAATAAACTTAAATAAACTTAAACTTATTTTCCTGATGGATTTCAGACACACTGAGAAAGAATTTAGCAGGGCCAATGCACCTAACCAGCATGTCCTTCAGAGCAGGAAACCCACACAGACACAGAGAGAATGTGCAAACTCCACACAGATAATGATCCAAGCTGGAAATTGAACCTGGGTCCTTGGTGTTGTGAGGCAACAACGCTAATCACTGTGCTACTTGCAGGAAATGATGAGACACAGGAAGATGCTGCCAATGCTCTTGGCAAGAGGAGAAGGTGAATAAATGGTCATCTGGATTCTTGCAGACTGTTTTCAGTTCTCCCTGGTAGGAAATGTGTCTGCTCTAAAGTTCAGGAAAGGACAAGTTCAGGTTCAGCTGAGAAACTCCCGTGGAACACAGAAAGAGGAGTGGGCTACTTAGCTCCCTGAGCCTGCTCTGATATTCATGGCTCTATTTACCCGCCATGGCTCCATATCCCTCGATCTTCTTGTCTAACAAAAATTGACTGATCAGAGTCCTGAGATCTCTAATTGTCCCAGTACTCACAATCTGATTTCTACTGCTTTTTGTATGGAAAAATGTTTCTTAATTTATCTTTTAAATGGTCCAGCCTTTAATTTTAAGACATGTCAGCCTCCACCCACCACTCGCCTGCCAATAAGATCTGATCTGATTTGATATATTATTGTCACATGTATTGGGATACGGTGAAAGTGGTGATGGATGGCCCAGTGGTTAGCACTGCTGCCTCATGGTGCCAGGGACCTAGGTTCACTTCCAAGCTTGGGTCACTGCCTGAGTAGAGTTCGCACATTCTCCCTGTATCTGTGTGGATTTTGCTACCAAATAAACTTGTTGGACTTTAACCTGGTGTTGTGACATTTCTTGCTGTGTTTACCCCAGTCCAATGCTGGCATCTCCACATCATAACTTTCATCGACATCACAAACCAAGTGGAGAGGATCTCCAAGAAGATTGTACATATTGATACAGACATCAAATTTCTACACATTCCAACCAGTTTTTGGAAAATGAATTTGTGTCTTTATATGCCCTATTTGTGAACAGAACTCCCGCTTCCCTGACAAAGGAGCAGTGCTCTGAAAGCCAGTGACTTTTGCTACAAAATAAACCCATTGGACTTTAACCTGGTGTTGTGAGACTTCTTACTGTGTTTTCTCCCACAATCCTAAGATGTATGGGCTAGGTGGATTGGCCAAGTTCAATTGCCTCTTAGTGTCAGGAGGATTAGCAGCGTGATATGTGGGGTTGTGGGCATAGGGCCTGGGTGGGATTGTTGACAGTGCAGGCTTGATGGGTTGTATGACCTCCTTCTGTACTGTTGGCCCTCTATGATTCTGCGATGGGTGGGGAGGGTCGGGCTGTAAAACCCAGTCCCAAGTCACCAAATGACTACAGAGCATCATGCCAGTAATTACCACAACTAACTAATTGGAAAAGGACATTCAAACAATGTAATTCAATCTCCAGTTGTTCGCAACATCTGCAGAGGCTTTACTTAAAGTAAGTAACCAAGTTACTGTGTCTGCCAATCTGCCTTCATCAGGTCTGATGCATACCTGAATATGTCTTCTTGAGTGAGCGACTGATCCAGATGTTATCTGTGGACTTGGAACCCTGAGGGTTCTTAGTGCTAATGTTTGTGAAGGTGTTGGCTGGAACACAGTGAAGGAACTTCTCTTTGCGTAGAAGGTCAAAATCAGTCACATCAGGTGACAGGTTGAAGTCTCCCAAGATAATAACATCCTTTTCGCCTGAAAAAGAAACAAAGCACTTTAACAAATTCAGGGACACTGTCATTAATAGTTGTATCCAGCTCATTAAACAGTTTAGTAGTCAGTCACAAGAGAATATCTGGGTAGAATCACTGATTGTGAGCCTGAATTCAGTCTCTTCACCAGGCCAGAGCTCAAACCAAAGTGGCTTTGACTCAATGTACTGTTTTTCTTCACAGTAGAAGCTCTGAGAGGTGCAAACACTCCCCTGCTACTGCTCGGAAGGAACAAACTGGTTAAGTCAGCACTTTGGCATAATGGCTAGCACTGCTGCCTCACAGCGCCAAAGACCTGGGTTCAATTCCCGGCTCAGGTCACAGTTTTTGTGGAGTTTACAAGTTCTGCTCATGTCTGTGTGGATTTCTTCTGGCTGCTCTGTTTCTTCCCACAGCCTAAAGATGTGCGAGTTAGGCAGACTGGCCATGCTGAATTGCCCCTTAGTGTCAGGGGGATTAAATAGAGTAAACGCATTGGGTTATAGGGATAGGGTCTAGGTAGGATTGTGGTCGATGAAGACTTGATGGGCTAAATGGCTCCTTCTGCATTGTAGGATTCTATGATTATCCATGAAGTCATCTTCACATGTTACTCTCATCTTTTCCCCTCCACCAAAAATATATTTCCAAAGATGCTAACCAAGACATAGTGCAATATAAGACATGGACAGGCAACTTTCTTACTGATATGTATTAGAGGGGTCCTGATCATCACTGTTTTCTTCTCCTCTGGAGATCTTCCCAAAGATCTCCTTTCATCCCCACACCGATTCCAACATCGTCTCTGATCTCAGTCCTACACTGCCCACTTCTCCCTTGTTTCTAAGGTCCACAAACATAATTTCTTTCCTATGGATCTCATTTCTTCCTAGCTTGATTATGCCTCCCTATGCAGTCCCTTCCAATTGAAATCCATGACTCTTTCAACACTACCTGCCCTTTAACAGTTTCCTGGCTCTAGTCATCTTCTTTTCACCATGGACCATCCATACCTATGTCCCCAAGTAGGCTGGCTTGAACATTTAGTTCCTTCCTTGAATGAAGACTGAACCAGTCCTTTCTGCCACCATTCTCTTTCCCTGAAATTACTCTTACATATTGTCCAAATTTTGTTGACTCCCCTTGCTTCCTCCAAGTAAGAGGTTTTACTCTGGGTACTCGTGTAAATGCCAGTTAATTCTCCCTTCTTTGTGATATGTAGAACATTCTGTGTCCCAGCTTTATTCTAGTCCCTTCCTTCAGTGATGACTGTATCACTGCCACTTCCTGTTCTCATGAAAAACTAGGAAATTTCATTTACATTGCTTCAACTTTCTACTCTTTCTTTGCCTTTCTCAGCCTCTCTATCTCCATTCCTGGGGATAATCTGTCAACCAATCCCTACTATAGTCATACTGACTTCCACAGCCATACCTTGTGACTATGGTGTACCCTGTTTCCAGTTTCCCCGTCTCTATCACATCTAGCTGATGATACACATCCACACCAGTCCTTCTGATATATCTTACTTTTTCCACAACGAAAGACTTCCCACCCCTTCATTCACCCCGATCTCTGAATCTCCACTGGCGGTAGACAAGACCATCAGCAGTGTCTATTCCATTTCCCACTCTTCTTCTGCTTTCCCCTCCCTTCCAGAACCACAATAGGGTTCCTCTGGTCCTCAACATCCATCCAAGTAACCTTCACATCCAGTGGATTCTCCTTCACCGTTCTCAGGATTCCACCAGTAAACTCATCTTCCCCTCCTTTCTTTCTAAATTCCAAAGTGACCCATCCCTCCAGGAAACTCTAGTCTCTTCTATCAAAATGCACTTCCTTTCCCATTTAGCACTATCACATACAATTGGAAATGCAATACTTCTCCTTTCACCGTCCAAGCCCCGAACAAATCCTGCCAGATAAAATGGTGACTTATTTGTTCTTTTAGTTTAGAATATTGTTCAATGCTCACAAAAAAATCTCTAAAACTGGAATGATCGTATGGAGATTGGGCAATCTCTTTGCTGCACACATCCATCTAGTATGTTAATGTGACCCTGCGGTCACTTGTCATTTTAATTTCCTACACTGCTTCCACTCTGATCTCAGCCTCCTACAATCTTCCAACAAAGTTCAACAGAAACTCCAGAGCCAGTACCTCATCCTTTGATTAGGCTATTTTACAACTTCCTGATATTTTCCAGATTTGACGAAATGCCATTGACCTGAAATGTTACCTGTCACTCTGCTCACAGATGCTTTTCTGAAGTTTATTTATTAGTATCACAAGTAGACTTACATTAACACTGCATTGAAGTCACTGTGAAAATCCCCTGGCCGCCACACTCCGGTGCCTGTTCAGGTACGTGGAGGGAGAATTTAGCATGGCCAGTGCATCTAACCAGCATGTCTTTCGGAGTGTGGGAGGAAACCAGAGCACCTGGAGGAAACTCACGCAGACACAGGGAAAATGTATAAACTCTGCACAGATAGTGACCCAAACCAGGAATTGAACCCGGGTCCGTGGCACTGTGCGGCAGCAGTGTTAACCATTGTGCCACTGTGCTACTCCTACTATGCATGCCTGAATATCAGAATTTCATTTAAGGTAATCCTTTTAATATTGGTGTCCTCTATTTAGTTAAGTTTGATTTTAACCCTTCAGACATAATGAATGATATGATTATTTAAAATTTTACCATTTACTGTTACTTTTTGGTTTCAAGTACTTTGGTCTGCCTTCCCCTCTCTGCAGCAGTTCCCTTTGCCATTCCGTATAACAGATTGACCTAACTCTATGCATTGCTCTGTGCATCAGCATTAATAAATAAACTTTCAAAAAAAAATGTGCACATACATAGCATTTTAGAAGCACCCCACAGCTACAGGAAGATATTAAGACTGTATGGTAGGAAGAGGTTGACCATACAGGAATCCCCTGGCTGTGTGCCAGACTCAAAACTGATTTTTGATGCTAATACTGGTAAGATGACAACATCTTGGAGAAGTGCAGTCTGGAGAACATCCGAGGCATTGCAGGACAAGTAATTGCACACCATCTTTTCATGATGCTGCGGTTAGAGAACATCTGATACTCAGAGGATAAACAAGTACTTTGGCCTGCCTTCCCCTTCTGCAGAAATTCCCTTTACCGTTCTGTATAACAGATTGGCCCAGCTCTATGCACTGCTCTGTGCATCAGCAGATATCTCTTTAACGTTAAGGCAAAATATTAGAGATGTTGAAAAGCTGAAATAGCAACAGAAAATGCTTGATTTTAAGTTGTAACTGCCATCCATGAGTTGAACCTAACTTCCTGAAAACACGGGTCAAGGACATATTTGAGAGAATGCATAATGTTTAGACAGTGTAGAGAGATGGAGACGTTATTATTAAAACCCTCTTGTCTCTGTTAAAAATAGGTTTAAAGTTTATTTATTACTGTCACAAATAGGCTTATTTTAACACTGCAATGAAATTACTATGAAAATTCCCTATTAGCTGCATTCTGGTGCCTATTCGGATACACTGACAGAGAATGTGGCATGGCCAAAGCATCTAACCAGCAAATCTTTTGGACTGTAAGATAAAACATGAGCACCCAGAGGAAACCCATGCAAACATGGAAGAACCTGCAGACCCTACACAGATAGTAACCCAAGCTGGGATTCGAATACGTCTCCCTGTGGCACTCTGAGGAAACAGTGCTAACCACTATGCCACTTGCTGTGTTGAGTATTTCAACAACAATTGGCATTTATACAACATCGTAAAACACCTGAGATGCTTGAGAGGATCATTATTAAACTATATTCGATACGGAACCATATACGAAGATATTAGGGCAGATAACTTGAAGTTCGATCAGAGAAGTAAGTTGGAGGAGCATCTTCAGGGAGGGAAGACAGAAGCCAAGTGGTCAAGGGCCAAGGCAGTTGAAGGTACAACTGCTAATGATGGAGTTTTAAAACCAGTGATATACAAGAGGTCAGAATCAGAGGAGTGAAGAGATCTTTGAAAGTTATTGAGCTGGAGGAGATTACAGAGATTGATGCCGAGTAATTTGGAAACTAGGTTGCATATTTTAAAATCAAACATTTTCTGTTGCTATTTCAGAATTTCAACATCTTTAATATTTTGCCTTAATGTTGAAGAAATATCTGCTGATGTACAGAGAAATGCATAGAGCTGTGTCAATGTGTTACACAAAATGGTAAAGGGAATTTGCTGCAGAAGGGGAGAGGCAGACCAAAGTACTTGAAACCAAAAGGTAACAACAATAAAAAAAATTTCTAAATAATAAAGTCATTCATTATATCTAAAGGGTTAAAATCAAACTTAACTGTATAGAGGACACCAACATTAAAAGGATTACCTTAAATGAAATTCTGATATTCATGCATGTATAAGATAGGCAGCACAGTGGCTAGCCAGAGACCTGGGTTCAATTCCTGGCTTGGGTCACTGACTGTTTGAAGTTTGCATGTTCTCTCCATGTCTGCATGGGTTTCTTCCAGGTGCTCTGGTTTTTTCCCACAGTCCGAAAGATGTGCTGTTCAGCATTGGCCATGCTAAAATTCTCCCTCAGTGTACCTGAACAGGCAACAGAGTGTGGCAACTACGGGACTTCATGGCTGTGCTAATGTAAGCCTACTTGTAACACTAATAAATAAAATAAGTTTATTTATTAGTCACAAGGCTTACAGTAATACTGCCATGAAGTTATTGTGAGAATCCCCTAATCACCACATTCTGGCGCCTGTGACAGACACAGTCTCACACACACGCACACACAGACAGACAGACACACACAGACAGACACACACAGACAGACAGACACACACAGACAGACAGACACACACAGACAGACAGACACACACAGACACACACAGACAGACACACACAGATTTTTAGAATCATCCCACAGCTACAGGAAGACACTAAGATTGCATGGTAGGAAGAAGTTGGCCTTACATAAATCCCCTGGCTGTGTGCCACACTCAAACTGATTTTTGATGCTAATACTGGTGAGAACGACAACATCTTGGAGAAGTGCAGTCTGGAGGGCATCCAAGGCACCTCGGGACAAGTAACTACACACCACCCTTTAGTAATGCTATGGTCAGAGGGGACTTGATACTCAGGATAAACATGTTCCTGTAGCCACCAGCAATGAGTTCCACCTGCCTTCCTGAAGACATGGGTCAAGGACATCTATGAGAGGATATGGAATATTTAGTGGGGAGGAGAGTTGAGGAAGTTAGTGTTAAAATCCTCTTGTCTCTGTTAAAAATAAATTTAAAGTTTATTTATTTGTGTCACAAGTAGGCTTACAGGAGAATTGAATACAAAAGCAAAGGAATTATATTAAATCTTTATACTGCTTAGGGCTCAGTTGGAGCAGTGTGTTCGTTTCTGGGCATCATCCTTTGGGAACAATGTCAGAACCTTAGGGAGAGAGAAGTGGATGGTACCAGGCATGAGACACCCTATAATCTGGAGAAACTGAGGCTGTTCACATAAAGCAGAGAGGGTTAAGGTGAGGTGTTCAAAATTATGAGCATTTTGTTAAGAGTAATTAAGGAGAAACAGTATGCCAGTAACCAGAGGACACAGAGACAACACAAAGAAACATTTTTTTTAAAAGCACTGTGTTGGGATCTGGAGCAGGGGTCTTCCTGAAAGAGTTGCCACATCAGGGGAATCAAATAAATGTTTGAAGTGGCAATGTTTTGGGAAAGGGGCTTTAAAGTCCAGCTAATTGAATGTGTCTACAATGAACTAGCATGGCTATTAAGAATGAATGGCCTTCTTCCAAACTTCAATGATCGTGTTATTTAAATTGGGTAAAATAATTATTATTGTGCAATATTGTGCCTTTGGGATTAAACTCTGGTGGAAGCAACTAGAGTCTGCAATATGAATGGAATCTGACAAATATTCCCTTTTCATTTTTAAAATAACTTGAAGCCTTCCAAGTGAAATGTTTTTTTGGCTAAACTATAGCCAATCAAAAATACTAGAAGGCACAACAAAATATTAAATATCAATTCTCTGGAACAGTTGGCCATCCAATATCCTCACAAGAAAAGTAGTCTTGCATGTCCAACCAGACTCCTCCACTGAGCACAATGTAAATAATGTAATTTTGGGTCTAATGGCTGTTAATTCTATCATAAACCTGCAAAAAAAAACTTGCATTTTTGTCATTCCTTTCCCAACCTCCACAGAAGCACTTTATTATTAACAGAATTTTTAATAGCGCAATCACTGTTGTAATGTAGCAAAGATTGCTGCCGAGATATGCACAGTAAGATCCCACAATGACACACAATGTAATAATAAAGAGATCATTTGTTTTTGTGATGCTGGTGGAGGGATAAATATCAGCAGGACACCTTGTTTTTCAAATTAAAGGTGGTAACTTTTAATAGACATAATTAAATGATAAATGAGATTGATTTTAAGGACAGTGTGGGAGTCCAGCAGTTTTGTATATTAGAGTAGAATCCCCACAGTGCAGAAGGAGGCCATTCAGATCATCAAGTCTGCACCGACTCTCTGACAAAGTATCTTAGCTTCATCAGCGTATTTCATGCATTTAACCCGCTCTGCACTGTAGAGTTCTATGATTCTATGACTCTAATTCCTCTAACCTACACATCTTTAGACACTAACGGACATTTTAGCAAGGCCAGTGAACCTAAGCTATCTTTGGATCATTAAACATCTTTGGACTGTGGGAGGACACCCACGCAGACATGGAGAGAACATACAACCTCCCACAGTCACCCAGGGCTGAAATTGAACACTGGTTCCTTGTGTTATGAGGCAGTAGTGCTAACCATTGTACCACCGTGCTGCCATTCAGTTAATAATCTTTGTAAATATTGCTTTTAACATGTGAGGTTTAATACACTGGGCCTGGGACTTATTCTGCCATTATTCTTCAAAGGTGATACAATATTAACTGATGGTTGAAGTTAATTAAAAACCACAGAAATATTCCCCTTGTATAGATGAACAGATTTGTTGTATGTAATATAGTGTCCTTGCAGCAAGATTTGTGTCTTGATCCTCCTCACCATAAACAAAAAGGATGGCCATGAGGTACAGGAAGATGGAAAGGAATCAACAGGAGCCAACTCCTGCACCACAGAGACAACAATCTGCTTCAAGAAGACAACGACCATCCGGTACCTAAGAAAAACCAAGCAGCATGTCCCAATGACTATCAGCCAGTTGCTCTGACATCCATCATTATAAAATACTTCGAAAGGCTAGTTATCAATTCCAGCCTCCTGGACCATCTGGATCCACTACAGTTTGCCTACACCGCAACACGCCCATGTTAGATGCCATTTCCCTGGCCCTGCACTCAACCTGAGAACATCTAGGTAACAAAGACATCTATGTCAGACTCCTATATTTATTGACCTCAGCTCAGCCTTCAACACTATTATTTCCACAAAACTCATCTCCAAATTCAGTAGCCTGGCCTCGGCTGCTCTCTCTGCGACTGGATCCCAAACTTTCTAACTCACAGACTACGATCAGTAAGGATAGGCAACAACATCTCCTCCACGATCGTCCTCAACACCAGTGTCCCATAAGGCTGTGTTCTCAGCCCCCAACTATACTCCTTATACACCTATGACCGTGTGGCCAAATTCCCCTCCAATTCGATTTGTAATTGGTCGGATCTCAAACAATGACAAGACACTACAGGAATGACATAGAGAATCTGGTGAACTGGTGCGGGACAGTAATCTCTCCCTCAATGTCAACAAAACAAGGGAGATTGTCATCAACTTCAGGAAGTTTAAAGGAGAACATGCCCCTGTCTACATCTACAAGGACAAAGTAGAAAGGGTCGAGAGTTTCAAGTTTTTAGGTGTCCAGATCATCAATAACCTATCCTGGTTGTTAGTTACGAAAGTCTACTAACACCTCTACTTTCTCAGCAGACTAAGGAAATTTGGCATTTCAGCTATGACTCTCACCAACTTTTACAAATGAACCATAGAAAGCATTCTTTCTGGTTGTATCACAGCTTGATATGGCTCTTGCTCTGCCCAATATTGCCATAAACTACAAAAGGTCATAAATGTAACCCAATCTATCATGCAAACCAACCTCCCATCCATTGACTTTATCTACACTTTCCACTGTTTTGGCAAAGCAGTCAGCACAATTAAAGACCCCACTCATCCCGGATATTCTCTCTTTCACCTTCTTCTGTCGAGAAAAAGCTACGAAGGAGAGGTCATGTACCAACCGATTCAAGAACACTTCTTCCCTGCCGCCATCAGACTTTTGAATGGATTCACCTTATATTAAGTTGATCTTTCTCTACACTCTTGCTTTTACTGTAACATTACGTTCAGCATTCTCTTGTTTCCAGTACACTTTGTCTGTCTGGCGTGCAAGAAACAATACTTTTCACTGTATGTTAATGCATGTGACATTAATAAATCAAATCAAATAAATATAGAAATAGAAACCTAAGTAGTCTAATTCAGCTCTTTGAGCCTGCTCCGCCATTCAATGGCTGATCGTTAAATTTAATATCCTGATTCTGGCTTCCCCCTATATCCCTCAATGCATTTAGCCTCAAGAACTATATCTAATTTCTTCATGAAATCACATGTTTTAGCCTCAACGACATTCTGTGGTAGTGAATTCCATAGTTTCACCACTCTCTAGGTGAACAAATTTCCCCTCACCTCAATCCTAAAAGGTTTAGCCCTTATCCTCAAACTATGACCCCTAGGTCTGGACTCTCCCCATCATTGGGAACATTCTCTCTGAATCTACCTGTCTTGTCCTTTTGGAAATTTATACGTTTCTACGAGAATTCCTCTCACTCTTTGAACGCCAATGAATATAATCTTAACCATCCCTCTTCATGACTAAACGTCCTCAGGTTAGAAGGGGAGGGAGTTGGAAGGAGAATAACAGTTGTACAGCTGCTGTGCCTCAAACCCGATTCCTCATGAGAAATTACTCCAAGAGATTAGGTGACGAAGATATTTGTTTTGGAAAGAGTGCAGTGCTTTACCTTTCAGGGTTTCCTGAAGAGTGTCTGTAAACAGCGAGCCATAATGGCTGTCAGTGTGAGATCGCTCTTCCCCAGGGACCGCTCCTTTCAGATGGATATTTACCAGGGTAACATTGATTGTTCCAATCTATGGAGAAAAAATAGACAAGTAATTAATAGAATGGAAGCCACTGGATGGTTAAGGCCAGCCATCTGACTTTACACTGGGAATCGACAGCTTAAGCTCCAAGACACAGCTCTGGCCATCCCTGAAGGAAAACAGTCAAAGATGGCATTTGATGAAAAAAATTGACGGTGGTGATTCTCCCAGCTTGCCTGTGCAGCTCTAACAGTGAGGAGGGCTGGGAGGTATCAGCGGAGGCTGTGTATGGGGCTTCCCACTGGGCAGCACTGCCTCCGCACATCTCCAGCCGCCAGATTTCCACTGTCATCAGCTCCACACCAGAAATCAGTGCAAAGCTAAATAAGTTATTTAAATCACGATTTGTATTTCATTAACAGGCCCAGGAATGAAGTCTCTGGGCTCACTAGCCTCCCCCCACCTCACCTCCCTGGCCAGGGGTGTTTCACTCCAGTGGGGTTCACAATAGCACCCCCCCCCTGCACACTCCCCCCCTCCCCCCAACTAGGGAGCTGGCAACCCAACCCCACTGGTGTGAAGAGAGGCCATGAAGGTCCCCCCAGGAGGTTCCCCCAGGAATTAGGGGATAAGGTGGGCCCCAGAGCATTGGCAGCTTGGCTGTGCCACTCTAGCTCCTTGGCATCACCCACCGAGCATCAGGCAGTGCGAAGGGGTGGGGCCTAATGGCACAGGGTCTCTGAGGGAGATTGATTGAGGTGGGGGGGGGGGTGGTCCCGCTGGTGGTCTGCACTTAGGCAGAGTGACAGAGGGAGGGAGGCCAGAATCGAAGCTGGCCATTAGGATTGGGGGGGGGGGGTGGATTGGGACTGTTGGGGGGGGGGGGGGGGGGGGGGGGGGGAGTTCAGGGCTGCCAGTGGCATTACTGTGCACGTACTGATCTCGGCGCATGAGCAGTGGCCCGCTCAGCGCTACGCTGCTGGCTTTTCAGTGGGAATAGGTCAGTCTCCCAGCTTTCCAGCGTGATTCACACTAGGGCACTCTGTGACGCACAGAGTGTGGGAGATTTTGAAAATCCCACTGAAAAAGCAGCAGAATTTACCCCAGTGAATTCGGTGTTTGGAATTTTTATGGGAGAATTCCACCCGACGTATTTTGGATTTTTTTTTTAATACTTTTGTTTGTTAGCTGTGGAAGTATTGGAAACGGTTAAAGGCTGTGCGACGGGGAGAGAAAGTTGAGAAGTCATGTGATAAAAGATCCTGAAATACATCCAAGCCTGGCTGTCAACCCTTTGAATGGCTGGGAGAGGGTGGACACTGAAAATGGGCTACCTCCATAAACATTTCTGTATAAGGAGATTATAGTAAGACGAATCCAGTACATAATCCCAAAAGAATTTATTGCAATTGACATAATAAATTTAATAAGTACAAGTACAGAATAATAACTTTATGGAGACTTGCATGATCTCTCTTTTCATAACTTTCAATTTAAAAAGCTCAGCTGGTAATACTCTAGTCTGAGTCAGAATGATGCGTGTTCACATCCTACGCCAGAAATCTAAACACAGAATCGAGGTTGAGGTTTCAGCACAGCACTTACGGGAGATAAATCAAAAAATGCTGGAGAAACAGCCTGCATGTTGTCCAGATCCTTTTGAACCTGGAAATTCCCCCAGCCTCTTTAAAAGAGGCTAAAAGAAAAATGTGTCCCCCCCTCCCCCAAATCCCCACACCCCCTCCACCTCTCCTCGCTGCCAGAGATATATAGTAAGCTGGGAGGTCAAAACGGAAGAGGTGGGTTTGAGACAGAGTTCAAAGATCCAAGACACTGAACCAAATGAGGAGCAGTCTTGTGACATAGTGGTTAACACTGCTGTCTCACAGCACCTTGGGTAACTGTGTGGAGTTTTCTCCCTGTGTCTGTGTGGGTTTCCTCTGGGTATTTCCAGTTTCCTTGCACAGCCCAAAGGTGTGTGTGTGTGTTAGGTTGATGCGCCACAGTAAGTTGTGCCTTAGTGTCAGGAAGATTAGCAGGGTAAATATTTGTTGTTACATGGATAACGCTTGGATGGGATTGTTGTCAGTGCAGGTTTGATGGGCTGAATGGCTTCTTTCTGCACTGTAGGGATTCTATGTCTCCGCACTCTGGCAGCAGCTGTGGAGAGAGAATAGAGCCACAGATGCTGTCAGACCTGCTGAGTTTCTCCAGCATTTTCTGTTTTTGTTTCAGATTCCAGCATTTGCGATATTTTGCCTTTACACTAAAGGTAAAGATTATCTATTAATCACAAGTAAGGCTTACATTAACACTGCAATGAAATTGCTGTGAAATTCCCGCCACAGTCTGGCCCAATTTGTTTTTTCAGTTGGATGTAGAAGATCCGGTGACACCACTTTGAACACTTCTCTGCCTCACCCTTGAAGACCGGACAGTTCCGTTGCTTTTGTAGTTATGCTTTCCTGAATCCATCCAACCACCTCAATGACAATGGGGTCCTCTCCCTCCCACTCAAGTATTTCTTCAGCCACAAGGAAATGCCTTGAATCCGACCTTCAATGCATATACACAATCTCCTCAATCGTCATAATCTGAACTGTTCCAAGGGAATTTGTTTTTAAAAAACAGGTCTTACTTGAAGAGATTGTTTTGACACTGAATAGGAATGGGTATCAATGGGGTGGCACAGTGGGTAGCACTGCTGCCTCACAGTGCCATGACCCGGGTCCAATTCCAGCCTTGGCTCACTGGCTGGGTGTGGAGTTTGCACATTCTCCCTGTGTCTGCGTGGATTTTTTCCAGGTGCTCTGGTTTTCTCCCACAGTCCAAAAGATGTGCAGGTTAAATGCATTGACCATGCTAAATGTCCTCTAGTGCCCCAAGATGTATAAGTTAGGGGGATTAAGGGGGTAAATACTTGGGGTTATGGGGAACAGATCGTAATGGTATTGTCAGAGGGATTACGTGGGGTTATAAGGATAGGGCCTGGATGGGATTGTTGTTGGTGCAGACTCAATGGGACAAATGGCCTTCTTCTGCACTGTGGGATTTCTATGATTCAATTGTTGTTACCTTCCCCAGTTGGCACAACCAGAAAGCCATTGTGCATGCTAGAGCTACGGGCTGCTTTAATTGGAATGGTTGAAAAATTAAAGCATAGTGCCAACACACGCTCCCAGTTTAGAATGGATCCCTTCCCCTCAGGCACTACCATGTCCAATGTTAATTTGCTGGGTGAAGTAGGGAACTGGTGAAACCCATCTAGCTGCTCACAATTAGTTAAGAAGCCAACACAATCCTTTAGGAGTGCCACAAGAGCAGGGGTATTGAACAAATACAAAGGCATTCACCTTGAAATGTGCAAGATAAGGTTTGGAGATAGAGGGTTTCCCATTCCCGTTGCTTTGCACGCTATCTAGAAGGTAGGCAGTTTTCAGCTCCACTCCAGCACTGCTGTCCCAGAGATAACCAGCATACTCCGTACTCTGAAAAAACAAAACATTCATACATCTCAACAGACCAGTTGAATCTAACTGTTGCTCTCTGAACTTGTCTTATAAAGGGGTGCATTTCCACAGGCAGTTTCTATTGCTGCATCCAAGTGATGATTCTTCAATTGTGAGCCTGAGAAAGCCAGAAAACAATTTGCACTTATATAGCAGCATTCATTACCTTGTGACATCCAATTGTGCTTTGTAGCAATTTAGTTCAATAGCTGTTGCAATGTAGGAAACACAGCAGCCAATTTGCACACAGCATGCTCTCATGAGCAAAATTAAATAATGACTGCGTAACCCCTTTCCACAATGATGGTTGAAGGATAAACATTGGCCAGAACACCAAAAAAACTCCCTTACCATTTTGTTTAAATAATGGTATTTGACCTTTTATATCAAATTGACAGGACAGCTGTGTCGGCATACAAGCTAGAGAGAGAAGATGCTTCACAGCCAAGTAAGATCCTGCCCTTAACATAATAGCTCCATCTGCTATTGCTTCTTAGATAAACAATCAGGAGTGGAAAAACAGGCTGGTTTTTCTCTTCTTTTTCTCTCGGTCAAATGTCAATACCTCCTACGGAACAAGGTCCAAGGTCAGATAACTCAGCATAGCAAGAACCTTCTGGTCTGCATTACTTAATAGGACCGTCGATTTACTCATCCGATTTCGAATCATACAATCACTGGGATATCATTGTTATGGCACATACTCTGTACACAGTGCACCATGGAAATTTGTGAAGGGTCCTTCGATAGAGTTTCCTAAACTCATGACCACCACCGCCAAATAGCAGGGAATAAATAGGTGAAGACCATCCCTACACATTCTGTGAGTCCATTACTATTGTGACTCGGACACACATCACTCATGTCCCTTCATTGTCGGGGTTGGGGGAGTGGGGGGGGGGGGGGGGATGTCAGAGTCTTGGAACTCCTTGCCTAACACCATTATGGGAGGACATTCACCAAACAATCTTTGTTTGTGAGGGTTCTGAAACAAAAACAGCTCACAAACACTTTCTCAGCGAAGCTAGGAATGGACAATACACAGTGAACATTGATATCTCAAAAATGTTTTTTATTAGAAAGGTCTCCTATGGATAAGCTTCTGAATAAAAGTTGTGATACCCACGATAGGAATTACTGCTTTAGCACACTCCCAATACTTTGCATGATTTGACGAAATTCTGATTACTGAAACCAACTGCCAAATGTTATGATTCACTGGCAGTGAAAGCACAGGAAAATGGCCAGCGTTACTACAAGCATCATGAAATTACAACAGTCGCTGCCAAATGTAGGAAGTTGCCACCACAGAGAACAATCCCTGAAATATGTATCACTGTACATTCCCTGCTGTGACCAGGGGAAGCTAGTCAAAACATTCACACAACATCCTGACAGCTGGACTCTGGGTCAACAACACTAAGGTTTCCCTAAGCGCAGTGAGACAAAGCAGATCTCAACCCAACAAACAGCAACAACTTACAATCAAGCAGACTGAAAGAAGCTGCCATTTCAGACCAATGAACCTGATTGGATTCAAACCAGGCAGAGATAAGGAAAGCGCAACTGACCCCTAGACTTTGATGTGAAGAGCCTGCCTTCTGGTTCACAGATGAAGAAAGGATTATCACTTAGCAAATTAAGAATGACTCTCACCAACTTTTACAGATGCACCACAGAAAGCATCCTTTCCAGATATATTACTTGCTACGGCTCCTGCCCTGACCAAGACTGCAGGAAACAACAGAGTTGTGAACGTAGCCCCGTCCATCACGCAAACCAGCCTCACATCAATTGACTCTGCCTACACTTCCCGTTGCCTCAGAGAAGCAGCCAGCATAACCCACGCACCCTGACACACACTCTTCCACTTTCTTCCGTTGGGAAACAGATACAAAAGTGTGAGATCATGCACTAACTGCCTCAGGAACAGTGTCTGAACCTTATATTAAGCTGATTCTCCCTACATCCTAGCTATGACTATAACATTACATTCTGCACCCTCTCCTTTCCTTCTCCCCTATGTGCTCTATGAATGGCATGCTTTGTATAGCGTGCAAGAAACAATACTTTTCACCGTATCCAAATACATGTGACAATAATAAACCAAACCAAATCAAAAGTAAGGTTGCAGGTTATGGTTCTGCAAAAATCTAACTGCAGACAAAAAAACAGTCTTAATTAAATGGAAGTCAGTTGGCATACTGTCTGACAGCAAATATATTTTCAACATTAAGCATATTCTCCTCTTGTGGAGGGAGGTGAATCAGTCATTTTGTGTTTGCTTCACCTGACTTTGGACATGTCTGGAATTTACAAGGGGCTGCCAATCTGAGAAAAAGCAAGGATAGATAGATTTTTGAATAGTAAAGGAATTAAGGGTTATGCTGATCGGGCGGGTAAGGGGAGCTGAATCCATGAAAAGATCAGTCATGATCTTATTGAATGGCGGAGCAGGCTCAAGGGGGCTGGTGACCGACTCCTGCTCCTAGTTCTTATGTTCGTAAGAACAATCACTACCAACCGTACAATTCCCCCCTCAATGAAGTTATAAATAGACCAATTTTCCTGCAATTAACCTCAAGAGGGGTGGGTGAGGAGGTATTCAATCAGATGACCAAAAGCTTGGTCAAAGAAGGAGGTTTAAGGAGTGTCTCAAAGGAAAGCAAGGTGAAGAGGTCTACAAAGGTTTTATTAGAGCTTGCAGTCTAAGCAACTGATGTCTATCAAGGCTGCAGTGATTAAAACCAGGGATGGTCAAGAGATTAGAAAGGGACTGACTCTCAGTGTGCAGACAGGGGGAGGTGAAAGTTTGATTTCTTTTTGAGAGGGGTAATGATGGAAAATAAAGGAGAGAGGGACAGAGAGGGAAAGAACTGTTAATAATGTCAGCTACCAATGAGGACCGGAGAGAGAAACTGGATGTTCGGCATTTCAATGGCTATAGGGTCAATGGTGCAGATGGGCCTGAGGGACAAGTTGATCTTGGAGCGGGCAGAAGGGTAGTTGGGAGAAAAACAAGAGAAAGTTGCGTACAAGAAACAAGAAACTTTGGGAGGATGTGATGGAGACAACTGATTGGATTGTCGTGAACTTTGCGACAATGTCATCCATGAACTCCTCGCAATGATTGTTGGATGTGAAGGTGGAAGAGACAGAGCAGAGAGGTTTAAGAAAACAGCCTGTAGCACAGAAAAGAAGAGTTACCTTTGCATTCCAGGATGATCCGATATGAACAATTCTAGCACACGAGAGTAGGAGCCAATAATACTTTATTTGTCCCGGATGTGTATGCCAATATACGGCTAAATCAGTAGTCCACCATGTCCTTTAAAGTCTGCATCCTTTGGACTTAGGGGAGCAAAGATTGGAACTTAGCATCAAAATGGCAAGGTGAAAGAGATTAATGGTTTTAATGGGGACTAGGTGGTGGTGATCTGAGCAAATCTGAAGCTGTAGTAATGCAGTAGAGAATGGAGTATTAAAGGCTAGACAGGTTCCAATTTTCAAAATGCAATTCTAAGTAAATGAAAGGATACTAAGACCATAAGATATTGGAGCAGAATTAGGATTTGGCACGTCGAGTCTGTTCCACAATTCAATCATAGCTAACATGATTCTCATCTCCATTCTCCTGCCTTCTCTCTGTAACCCTCGATCATCTTATTGATCAATAACCTATCTATCTCTGTCTTAAAGACACTCAATGACCTGGTCTCCTCAGACCTGTGGCAATAGTTCCACAGATTCACCACCCTCTGGCTGAAGAAATTCCTCATCTCAGTTTTAAAGGAGCGTCCCTTCACTCTGAGGTTGTGGACTTTAGTCTCTCCACTAATGGAAAAATCCTCTCCAAGTCCATTCTACCTAGGCCTCTCGGTATTCTGGAAGTTACATCTTTCTAGGAGCTGACACAGAAGGAGGTAGGATTGAGGGGGGTATGGAAAGAGAATGTGGCTAGTGAGTGAACCACGGAAGTTATCAGAGAGGGCTTTGAGTTGATATGCTGGGATTAGCAAAACCACACGAAATGGCAAGATTAAAGTGCTGGCTGTGAACAGGGGTTGTGGAATTTACATTGAAGGGGAGATTTAATAAGAGGGAAGTGAACCGAGAGGGAGTTTAAAGACCATTACGAGTCGAGATGGAGATCAAAATCTCTGAGTAACGATATCTTAGGAAGTTTTTTTTGTACTTGGGAGGGTGGGGGAAAACAATGATTTTGAATGAGAGATGAGAAAAGTGAATGAGGTGAGATGCTCGAGAGGAGGAGAGAATCCCAGAGGCGTAAAGGGTCAGTCCAAAGTGTGATCTGATGATAAGTGCCACACTGTTGCCATGATGAGTTGATGGTGTGGTGGATGATATAGCTGATGAGGAAGATTCATTAAGGTGCAAAGGTCATCACCCTCAACCATGCTTCCATTAAGTTCATGGTGTTGGTGCCATCATTCACAATACTTTCAAGAGTGGCAAGATTCTTGTTCAGAAGTGAATGGACATTCTGGAGGAAGATATGTAGAGGTGCAGTGAGAATTGACCTACTGGCAGCATGCAGTGGGAGAGCTGAGTTGAATCGAAAGGCGTTCGGTTAGATCAGTGAGTCAACAAGAAAGTGGAATGAAAAAATTGGGAGTTGCTGCTCATAATCAGCCAATGTCAAGTGCTTTGATAAGGACAGGAGAAGACTGAGAGATTTAGAGGGACTAAACTGCTGTACTGAGAGGCTGTTATATCAGTACAGTGCAGAAGGAGGACTTGAGTATTGGAGAAACCATTTATTAGGTGAGATATTTGACTGAGGCCCGGCTTGTCTCTAGGGTGCACACATAATATCTCATGTTGTTGCTCATCCTTAAACAGTTTGCGTTTGTACAAATTGACCAACACTTTTGCCTACAGGGGAAGTGACTACACTTGTAAATGGGTAATTGACAATAAAGTAGTTTGGGCTAGACCAAGGATGTAAATGATGCTATATAAATGCAAGTTATTTATGTAAAGTGCCATTATTTGGCATATTCATTGGTTAAATTGAAACACCAAAGTTTTTTCCCTTATTCATTCTGAACGAATGCTCGTCAAACAGAAAATGGCGGGAGTGGGGAAGAGGAGAGAATAAAAACTAAATATCATAGCGGATCACAGTCATTCATCATCTTGTGAGACACACTTGCGCAGAAATAAACACATATCATACGTTTTTCATACCTTAACGTTGGAAACAAAGCCTTACTTCAGCTACAAAATGGGGACCAATAAGGTGAACACCAGTAGAAGACTTTGCTACAACCGCACAGACAATGCCAGTCAGAAGTAAGTGCTGTATAAATGGGGCAACATGGTGGCACAGTGCTTAGCACTGCTGTCCCATGGCACCAGGGACCTGGGTTTGATTCCAGCTTCGGGTCACTGTTTGCGTGGAGTTTGCACATTCTCCCCACGTCTGTGTGGATTTCCTCCGGATGCTCCAGATTCCTCCTACACTCCAGGATGTGCGGGTTAGGCTGATTGGCTGTCCATTAATATCGGGGATTAGCAGAGTAAATACATGGGCTACAGGGATAGAGCCTGTGTGGGATTGTTGTCAGTGCAGGCTCGACGGGCCGAATGACCTCCTTCTGCACTGTAGGGATTCAATGAAAGTTCAATAAAACATGAATCAGAACCAAAGTGTTGGTTTAGGTCTATCAATGGTTAACCACACAAGAAATGACCCCTGATTTAGCCAATTTGCTGATGGCTGAATTATAAATTGAAAACAATGTTACATATTCAAGTGAGATTGCGTGTTTTTCAACCCATTCAAGACTGGGTATTTCAATAAAATATTATGCATTTTGCGTGGTCAACAGTTTATATTTAAGCCAATGTTTCCACTTGCTTGCAGAGAACACACCTTGTGCATCTGGACAGATGGTTTCTCAGAGACAGCACACTTCCAACATCCTCTGGGGCCTTTCCATTTGCGAACGTTTGGCAGCATTGGTTGATTCAACTCTGCACAAAACTGCAAAACAAAATTTTTGATTGGGTCACAAAGACTTGTCTGTCGTTAAAACTGTGCAACTATTTTTCAACAGTTTCGTAAAACCGGTCAAATATCAGAGCTTCCTCATTTCATGCTGAGGTCCTTCAAGTGCTCATTAAAATTGCCACAGAGCAGCTAATACTGCTTCATGTTATATAAACCAGTGGAGATTGTTGTTCAATGAACTGCAATTGCCCTAGATACTGACCTATAATTGCAGTACCATTATACAAGAGATTGAACTAAAAGCAGTTGGCTTTATTTTGCCCACAAGCTGTTGCTCTACAAATAACTCTAATGATTTCCTGGAGAAATGTTTCATTCATCCCAAATAAACCTCATCAAATGGATGAATAAATGGATGAATTATGTAAAAGGAAAAAGATTTATTGTAAAATGTCTTTCCACAATCTCAGGACATGCCAATGCAGTTTGCTGTACTAAGTGCTGCAAAGCAGAAATTGTGGCAATCAAACTGTGCACTGCAAATTAGAACATAGAATCCTACAGTGCAGAAACAGGCCCTTTGGCCCATTAAGTCCATACCGAACACAATCCCACCCAGGGCCTATCCCTATATCCCTATACATTTACCCACTAATCCCTCTAACCAACACATCCCAGGACAGTAAGGGGCAATTTTAGCATGGCCAATCAATCTAACCTGCACATCTTTGGACTGTGGGAGGAAACCCATGCAGACACGAGGAAAATGAGAACTCCACACAGACAGTGACCTGAGCCAGGAATCGAACCCAGGTCCCTAGAGCTGTGAAGAAGCAGTGCTAAGCACTGTGCTATTGTGCTCTCCAAATTCCTACGAACAATGAGAAAATGACTGGATAATGCTTCAGAAACGGTGGATGAGGAATAAATATTGTCCAGGAAATCAGAGAGAAGTCCCTTGCAAATTGCAGCACGGGCTACTTAATATCCATCTCAGGGGTGGGAGAATCAACAGGACTTTGGTTTAACCTTTGATCCAAAAGATGATGGGGGCGACTTTCTGGGGTCACTAGTCCCAGCAGAAATAATCATGATTCACTGAATTGGGCCTTAGGCAAAGTATGGGATTCTTACTGGGAGTCAAATCTGTTTCAAGCCTCCCTACCCCTTGCAGTGGCCCTGATCAGGATGTCATGGTGTGGAGATGCTGACATTGGACTGGAGTAAACACAATAACAAGTCTCAATATCAGATTAAAGTCTAACAGGTTTACTTGGTAGCAAAAGCCACTAGCTTTCAGAGCGTTGCTCCTTCGTCAGGTAAGTGGAAGTTCTGTTAAGAAACACGGGCATATAAAGACACAAACTCAATTTACAAAATAATAGTTGGAATGCGAATCTTTACAGGTAATCAAGCCCTAAAGGTACAGCCTAATGTGAGTGGAGAGAGGCTTAAGCATAGGTTAAAGAGATGTGTATTGTCTCCAGACAGGACAGTAAGTGAGATTTTACAAGCCCAGGTAAGTCATGGGGGTTACAGATAGTGTGACATGAACCTCAGATACTGGTTAAGACCGTCCTCATGTGTTCGGAACTTGGCTATCAGTCTCTGCTCAGCGGGTCTGCGTTATCGTGTGTCGTGAAGGCTGCCTTGGAGAATGCTTATCTGAAGATCAGAGGCCAAATGCCTGTGACTGCTGAAGTGTTCCCCAATAGGAAGAGAACACTTTTGCCTGGTGATTGTTGAGCAGTGTTCATTTATCCAATGTCGTAGCGTCTGCATGGTCTCCCCAACGTACCATGCCTCGGGATATCTTTCATGCAGCGTATTAGACAGACAATGTTAGCAATTCAGCACAAATGGAGCAGTTGAACCAGGAGTATTCCTTGTCACAATGGATATCTCAGCACTCTACACCAGCATCCTCCCCGATGATGGCATTGCTGCAACTGCCTCAGTACTCAGTGCCGACAACTGCCAGTTTCCAGATGTAATTTTACAACTCATCCTCTTCATCCTGGACCACAATGTTTTCACCTTCAACAGCCAGTTCTTCATCCAGACACACGGAATAGCCATGGGGACCAAACTGGCACCTCAATATGCCAACATCTTCATCCATGCACGTTCGAACAAGGCTTCTTCATTGCACTGGACCTTCAACCGATGTTATATTCTGGATACCTCGGTGACATTTTCTTCCTTTGAACTCATGGTGAACAATCACTGAAACAACGATATGATGACATCAACAAGTTCCATCCCACCATCAGATTCACCATGGACTACTCTCTGGAATCGGCTGCATTCTTGGACACATGCATTCCATCAAGGACGGTCACCTCAGCACCTCACTGTATCGCAAGCCCGTGGATAACTTCACGATGCTCCATCTCTCCGGCTTCCACCCTAAGCATGTTAAAAAAGCCACCCCTACGAACAATCCTCTCCCTCCATTTATAGGACTTGCTCAAATGAGGGGGAACGCAGCTGACCTCTCCAGACGCTGAAAGGTGCCCTCAAGAGAACAGGATATGATACTCGACTCATCAAACGACAGTTGCAACACGCCATAGCGAGAAACCACACTGACCTCCTCATAAGACAAACAAAGGACACATCGGACACGGTACCAGATCCCAGCCAGAACTCAGCACTTGCCCTATCACACTCTGCGACGGAACAGAGTGCATTTGTCTGGTAAAGGTTATCACACACACAACTTGTTAACACTCAACTGAATGCAATAACATCCACCAATTGAAGAAAACCCACAGGCTGGCTGAAATCATTCATACTGCATTGCACTAATCACTCTAAGCTAAGCTGTTTAACCCACCTACTGCCCAGCTTCTGTCTCAGCACCCCATACAGCACATCCTTCCTGAACAAGATCTACCAACAGCCTTTGGATCAAGAAATGGGGAACAGGAGGATCCTGAACATGCCCCTCCTGACAAATCCCATCTGTGGAATGGCAGCCTTTGAACTACAGTGGCGACAGTGGTCCTTGCTGAATAGGTTCAAGACAGTTCAGGACCTTAGTGCAGCCAAAAGTAGGGCCTCAGTACAAAGAACTGTGCACTTACTGAAAAGATATCAAAAATGGTACAATTATTGAGGAGAGTCTCCTCTACAGACTAAGTAGAGAATTCTCAGCAAATGAGAAGACCACTTGGTTTTGGGTGCTTGCATTCACTAAATAAAATAACGTAATTTATAATCCCTGTTTTGTATGTTTTAACTCGTGCCTTGGAATGCCAATGTCTCACCACACAATCTAATTGGTTGAAGGAGCTCTCTGCTGCATGTTCTCACAGACAATACAGGTCCTCTTCCACAGCTATTTCAGACCATGGATTCTGTCCTCGATTTTGATTATTTTTTTGTCAAAACGCGAGTCTGGAACTTGTTTTTATTTTCAGTCTGAGTTGACCTTTATTCTGTTATGAACATCTACACGGGATCTATGCTTTGTTTCTTTCCGGCAACCATGACCACGCGGTTCCCTTTTGTTGCAGGATATACGTGGTATTTTACCTCCTCCTTTCTCTAACCTATCCCTGACCTTTCCTTTTGTTTCACATGACCCTTTCTCTTTATTCAACAGCACAAAACCCATCACAGCTCTCTTCAGTTTCAAAGAAGGGTTACATTAGATTCGAAAGGTTAAGTCTACTTCTCTCTGTACAAATGCTTCCAGATGTGCTGTATTTTTCCAGAATTTGCTGTTCTTATTCCAGCTCCTCCCGTTGAACATCCCACAGGGGATCAGACACTCGATTACTAGAAATCTCCACTGACAAAGCCCTGAGCAACTACGTGCAAAAGTGAGCAACAGAATTTGTTCCTTCTCCATCCTCAGGAAACTCCAGGCCATTAAATGTCTTGTAATGGCACAGAATCATAAAAGGATACCATTCGGCCCATCGGGTCTGTACTGATAACAATTCCCGTAACCGCACGTATTTACTCTGCTAATCCTCCTGATACGAGAGTCAATTTTAGCACGGCCAATTAACCTAACCCATGTGGGAGGAAACTGGAGCACCCGGAAAAAACCCACGCAGTCACGGGGAGAAAGTGCAGACTCCACACAGACAGTGACCGAGACTGGAATCGAACCTGGGTCCCTAGCACTGTGAGGCAGCAGTGTTAACCACTGTGCCATCATGCCATGTAATTTTTATTTTGCCACATGAATGTGGTTTTAAAACCAGTGACAGGCAGCCTCTAGATTAATTAACAATCACATACATTTTTAATATGCTTCCGCTGGACAAAGTTTATCAACTCAAAAGTTCGCACGTCTCGAACCACGCAAACCTCCCCAAGAAAACCCATGATATGCTCTTGAGTTTTGTAACAACACTTTGTCTCATGCACATAAATCAAAAGGAATGATCCAATGCTGCCATGGTGGTGGAAGTGAGTCTTAACTGAAACCAAAGGGCATCACTTAATTACAATAAGTGCATCCAAATTAAAATCACTGCACAGATATTCTTCCACATTCTACATGCTGTGTTTCACATTTAACCCTTACTGAGAGCCGGAGGTTCAAATGGGCTTTTGGAACTTGTCGATAAGCTGAACATTGACTGATTCTTATTGCAGCTGCAGGTTACTTGGTGAAATAGTGCCTGTTACGCAACGGATTGCTTCCTGCATTTTTTTTGGCTACGATCTGTCTCATCTTGTCAGCATGGATCTTGCTGGTCCCTTTTATGAGGGCCATGAATTAGATTCAATTATATTTTGAATTTTGCGTTTAGAGCAAGCAAGGAATGGATTTGTCAGCTCCATTCTGAGCATTGGCTTTGTAACTTTAAGGATGGAGTTAAAAGCTTCTTTTTAAAAAGCCCCTGTTACATAATATATCCAAAAACTATCTTAGTGTAAATGCTGATAACATCTCCATGGACCATTAAACATCAAAGCTTTTCATTTAATCTTGAAAGAAGACAGAGTATCAGATTACATGATCTGGTATATGAATACCTGATAGTTTCCTACCCAATCATGCCAGCCGATAGGCAGGCAAGCTTTCAGTGGAAGCAGAGTATAACAGAAGTCTCATTTCACAGAACAGACTTCCTTCAAATATAATTATTGCCTAGTTTCAAAATTCAAAGAAATCAAAGTAATACCTATAGTGTAGAAAGAGGCCATTCAGCCTAGCGACTCTGTATCAACAACAATCCCACCCAGGCCCTCTCCTCGTAATCCTATCTACCCCCTAACACTGAGGAGCAATTTAGCATGGCCAATCAATCTAACTCACACATTTTTGGACCGTGGAAGGAAACCAGAGCACCTGGAGGAAACCTATGCAGACATGAGGACAACATGGAAACTTCACTCTACAGTCACCCAAGTGGGAATTGAACCAGAGTTCCTGGTGTTGTGAGGCAGCAATGCTACCCACTGTGCCACCGTGCTGCCCCCAGCAAACGTTGTTGTCTTAAGAAATGTGAACTGTACAATTATGAATTTGAATTAAACAGGAGTTTAGAACGAAAAAAATTAAATCAAACTCACTGAACTCAAATTGATCCAAACCTTGTTTTCAACTTTCACCAGAGCTTAATTATTGATTTTAAAGTATTTTACTTAAGCATTTGCTAAAACTAAAATGTCAGTTTCTCAACAACTCTTTACTAACTGGTCTGGTCTATTCAGGGTGCTATCTGCAGCTGTCACCCAGTACAGGGCATTTCACTGGGAAAGCCAATCTCCGCATTAAGTTTTGACTCACGCCTATCAGTAGACCATTGGGACAGAAGAGGAGGGGTTACATTGCATATTTTAATTTTAAAAATGTAATTTCTCTCTACCCAAGCATAAAGCACTGGGAATTTAAATTCTCTGCTTTCTAAACGGCTTGTGTTGGCCATGGCTCAGTTGGGAACTGCTCAATTCTGAGTCTGAAAGTTATGGGTTTAAGTCCTAAAGTTGATCTATTTATTAGTCACAAGTAGCCTTACATCAACGCTGCACTGAAGTTACTGTTAAAGTCTCCTAGTTTCCGGTGCCTGTCCAGGTACATTGAGGGAGAATTTGGCATGGCCAATTCGCCTAACCTGCACATCTTTGGACTGTGGGAGGAAACTGAGGCACCCAGAGGAAATCCACGCACACACAGGGAGAACATGCAAACTTTACATAGACAGTGAACCAAGCTGAGAATCGAACCTGGGTCTCTGGCGTGGTGAGGCAGCAATGCTAATCACTGCGTGCCACTATGCCACCTATCTGTAACCTGGGTACAAAATTCAAGGCTGACACTCCAGTGCAGTGCTAAGGGTGTGCAGCACTGTCAGAAATGCCATCTTTCACCAAATCAAACTCCTTTCTGCGTGCTTGGATGTAAGGGATCCAACAGCACTATTTCAAAGCAAAGTATCAGAGTTATCTCTGGTGTCTAAGCCAATGTTTATCTCTCGATCAACTTCTCCCCTTGTCACAGAATTGTCTAAGAAAGTTTGCAGTGCATCACATTAGATGCTATACAATGTCACAACAGTGCCTTTATTTCAGAGATACTTCATTGGCACTTTGAGATGTTCTGGGATTGTGAAAGGTGATATATAATATATAGAAGATTTTCTTTTCTTTTAAGGCAGGTATGTCCACTGATGAAGTAGTTCTCTCTATTTTAACATGCAAATGGCGCTGACTAGACCTACATTGCCAAAGTTAAAAATATATAACTTGCATTTATATAGCACCTTTCATGAAATCAGTATGTTCCAAAGTGCTCTGTAGTCAATGGAGTTATTAAATATTGGCACTGTTTTAATGTAAGAAATACAGATACAAATTTGTACACCTCAAAATCTCACAAATGGCAATGAAATAAGTGTCCAGATAATCTGTTTTCTGTTGTGTTGATCATAAAGAATAAAAGTTGGCTTGTTTCTCCGTCTATCTTTGATCAGTGCTATGAGATCTTTTATGTCCAAACTGAAAATGTAACATTCCCTTAGTACTGCAGTGAAGCCTCAGCTTTGACTTTGCATTCAAGATTCTGGCATCGAGCTTAAACCCATAAACTCTGACACAGAGACAGAATTATTACCAGTGAGTCAACATTGCCACAAGTTGGATTCAAGGAATCTGTAGGAAGATTTCTCTTAATGGATCTTCCTTTTTTGCAACCAAACCATCAGAGGAACACAGCTAAGAAGAGGGAAGACATTTATCAATAAAAAAACTCCTTGTAACAAAGTAGAACAGATCATTAAAAATACAAGAACTTTTTTAAGTGCAACCCTCTTCTTTCTTTACAGAAAACCTAAAAACATTTGGGAATTACGTCACAAGAACTCAAGATTCTTGGAGGCATCCCATAAAAACAGCAGCATCACATTACAGAATATTCTAGAGCAGTGCCTTTGAAGAAAACAAGCTAAACAATGCATTTGCAACTAGGAACATGAACAAAGCTGCAACTAAGGTCCCTGAAGGGTTTAAAGTTCAAGCTTATTTATTAGTGTCACAAAGTAGGCTTACTCCAAATGAATGATCAGTGCTCTCAAAGCTCCAATGAAGTCACTGTGAAAATCTCCTAGTCACCACACTCCAGCACCTATTCGGGTACACTGAGGAAGAATTTAGCATGGCCAATGCACCTAACCAGCACATCTTTCAGGCTGTGGAAGGAAACCAAAACACTTGGTGGAAACCCATGCAGACACTGGGAGAACGTGCAGACAACACACAGACAGTAATCCAAGCTGGAAATTAAACCTGGGTCCCTGGCAGTGTGAGGCAGCAGTGCTAACCAAGTCAGCAGGGAACTACAAAAGGTTGTGAGTGTAGCACAATCCATCACACAAACTAACCTCCCCGTCCATTGACTCTGTCTACAATTCCCACTGCCTCGGCAAAGCAGCCAGCACAACTAAGGACCCCACGCACCCGGACATTCTCTCTCTCACCTTCTTCCGTCGGGAAAAAAGTACAAAAGTACAAAAGTCTAATATCAACTGATTTAAGAACAGCTTCTTCCCTGCTGCTGTCAGACTTTTGAATGGACCTACCTTGTGTTAAATTGATCTTTCTCTACACCGTAGTTATGATTGTGACACTACATTCTGCACTCTGTCGTTTCTTTCTCTATGAACGTTACATTGTTTCTGTACAGCGCGCAAGAAACAATACTTTTCACTATATGTTAATACATGTGACAATAATAAATGAAATCAAATGTGCCACCATGCCGCCTTTTGCTAGGAAGGCCTGAGTACAAAAGATGAGAGGTCACATGACACTAGTTTATAATCCAACAGATTCATTTGAAATCACAAGCTTTGACAGCACTGATCATTCATCAGATGAAGTGGAGAGAGGTGCGCAGGGACAGGATATATAGACAGAGTGACGATAGCCCATCATTCACAGGTAAACAAGAGTGTCAAAGGATAAGTACAGACAATGTAATGCAGTGTAAGGAAGCTGAATAACAAGTCTTTATTAGTAATGGAGAGGTGATGACCTACTGGTATTGTCGCTGCACTATTAATCCAGCAACTCCTGCTAATGGAGACGTGGGTTCAAATCCCACCACGGCAGATGGTGGAATTTGAATTGAATAAAAAAAATTGGAATTAAGAATCTACTGATGACCACTGTTTATTGTCGGAAAAAAAAACCATCTGATTCACTAATGTCCTTTTGGGGAAGGAAATCTGCCACCCTTACCTGGGATCTGGCCTATATGTGACTCCACAGCCACATTAACGTGGTTGACTCTTAACTGCTCTCAGGCAACTAGGGATGGACAATAAATGCTATAAGAAGTCTCACAACATCAACAGGTTTATGTGGTAGCAAGAGCCAGTAGCTTTTGGAGTGCTGCCCCTTCATTAGGTCACTGGGAGTTCATTCACAAACAGGGCATATAAAGACACAAACTCAATTTACAAAATAATGATTAGAGTCTTTACAGGTAATCAAGTCTTAAAGGTACAGACAATGTGAATGGAGAGAACGTTGAGCACAGGTTAAAGAGATGTGTGTTGTCTCCAGACAGGACAATTAGCCAACTCCCCACATCAATAAATGCTGGTCAGCCAATGACACCCATGTCCCACAAACAAATATAAAAAAAAGCTAATAAATAAATGCAAGCAATCAAGCAGAGTGCAAAAGAAGCAGCAAAATTGCAATTCCTCTATAGATTCCTGGCATCCACCTCACTTCATTCTTTGGCAGTCCTCTACCTGTGACTACAAATTTCCAATCTTGGAACAAGCTAAACTGAAATGATAACAGTATGACATCAATGCAACCCCAGAAGGTAAAAGAGTGGTTGGAAACCAAGAGGCAGGATCTTAGTAGCATCCTATCACCAAATGGTAGTCGAGATATTGAGCAGTGTGGGATTGGTCACTGTACAATTCTCCAGCACAAAAGAGGTTACGTACAGTAGAACTGTCCTCAAAATCACTGCAAAACCAGAAGATATTGCTGAAATTGCAATCCCACGATATATTCCATCAGTTCTTGCTCTCAAGGGAATGCAGAGAAGGTTTGACAGACTGATTCCTGGAAGGGCAGGACTGACGTATGAGGAGAAATTGAGTCTGTTAGGATTGTATTCGCTGGAGTCCTGAAGAATGAGGGGGGGGTCGCGTAGAAATTTATAAAATTCTAACAGGACTAGGCAGGATTGATGCAAGAAGGATGTTCCTAATGGTGGGAGTGTCCAAAACAAAGGGTCACAGTCTGAGGTTACAGAATAGACCACTTAGGACAGAGATGAGAAGAAATATCTTCAGCCAGAGTGGTCAGTTTGTGGAACTCGCTACCATGGTAAGTAGTTGAGGACAAAACATTGTAAGTTTTTAAGAAACGGTTAGATATAGCATGTGGGGTGAAGGGGAGATGGGGCCGGGGGTGAGGTGGGATCAGGCTATTGAGATGGATGATCAGCAGATGGATGAATGGCAGAGCCGGCTCGGAGGGCCGAATTGCCTCTACCAGCGCCTATGTCCCATTTTTCTATGTCAGGCGCGTTAGCATGTATTTAGATTTTTAAAACGTTATCCTCCAAACTGCTGGATATGTGAGCTGATAATGTCATGGCAAAGGCAACAGAATATCTGGGATCTTTCTGAACAACAGGACAAACATTTCACTGCCTTAACCAATGAGATTTAAGGGTTGAGAAATAAATAGAGAGAGCACTGAGAAGGAGGGTGAATTAGAGTGGGCAGATTCATCATCAAAATCAGGAACAGAAACAGTTAGAAAATTTGGATTAAGGGAAAAAATTTAAAAATTGCCATTATTAATTCACAATCAGAAGATGGTGATCCCTCACTTAATATTGTTCATTTCCTGGGTATGAGAGGCTGATGATCATGATCATTCATGATTTACCACATCATTAAAAGGGTACTTGCATTCTTCATTATTAGACATAACTTTGTGGCAGGTTTAATGAGTCATCAATATACAAAGGGTGAGATACTGTCTGCAAAGATAATGGGAGAGCAGCAAGAACATCTAATGATGAGTTTACACTGCAATTGTCATGTTTGCAGAACTGCTTTCCTTCTCAGGGATGCTGTTGTTTGGGAATGTAAACGCAGATTGGCTCCAGATTCACAGTTCAATATGACAAAAGGCAAAGGAGTGGACAGAAAGATCCCCCGGCAGGGGGAAAATCACTCTATTTTGTCTGAAATTTGTCTGAAAGCTCAGTTTGATTTGTGACATCTAATTTAACTGCAAAACCAAAACATCTATTTTCCACTGCTAAAACTATAGTGAAAAAAATTCTTGTTGGTCTTATAAAAGCAGGTTTGTACATTTAGCAGTTAACATTGTTACAACTGCTTTTTCCCACGTACATAATTTTCTCAATTTTGTAATTTTTAGCACTCTTATTTTTAAAATGAAAGTCATACGAACAAAGAACAAAGAACAAAAAACAACACAGCACGGGAAACAGGCCCTTCGACCCAACGAGCCCGCGCCGCCATCCTAACGTCTTAATGACATATAGAGACCAATATAGGGACAATTTGTTACCCAATCAGCCTAAGAGCACATTGTTGGGATGTGGGAGGAAACCGGAGCACCCGGAGAAAACCCACGCAACCACGGGGAGAACGCGCAAACTCCCGCAGACACAGGCCCAAATTCATGTGTCTGCACAGCAACAGCGATAGTCTCTGAGCTGTCATGTTGCCCATCTGATGGTCCAGTTTAAGCATACACTAACGACATGAAGCACTAGGCCACTCCTGAAGCAACATCCAAGAGCAGCTCTCGCACGACCTGCCGCATGCATGCACCTTGTTGGTCAACAAGGTGGACCGAACATCCTGTGGAAACAAATAGGATATTTAAACAGTCCTCCTATATCCCTCTATCTGCAGACCGCTCATGTGGCTGTCCAAGAGACCCTTAAACAACCCTAGCGTGCCTGCTCGCACCACCTTACTCGGTAGTGCATTCCACACCCCCACTACCCTTTGTGTGAAAAAATGCCCTCTAATATTAGTCTTATACATAGCCCCTCACCCTAAGGCCGTGACCCCTCATTCTATCCGATTCTAATGGTGGAAAAAGCTTACCACCATTTACTCTATCTATACCCCTCATAATCTTATATACCGCTAATAGATCCCCTCTCAGCCGACATCTTTCAAGGGAAAACAACCCCAGTACGTTCAATCTTTCCTCGTAAGACAGCCCTTCCATACCAGGCAGCATCCTGGTAAATCTCCTCTGCACTCTCTCCAGGGACTCCACATCCTTCCGGTAGTACGGCAACCAGAACTGGACGCAGTACTCCAAGTGAGGCCTAACCAACGTTCTAGACACTTGCAACATCAAACTCCTACTCTTGTATTCTATACCCCTTCCTATGAAGGCTAACATACCATACGCTTTCTTTATCACTTTTTCCACCTGTACTGACACTTTCAGAGACTTGTGAACCTGCCCCCCCAGGTCTCTCTGCGTCTCTATACTCCGGATAGTTTTACCTTTTATCCTATAACTCCCCTCTACATTATTCCGGCCAAAATGCATCACCTCGCATTTATCCGGATTAAATTCCATTTGCCATCTACCTGCCCAATCTACCAGCCTATCTATATCCTGTTGTATTGCCTGGCACTGCTCCTCAGTCCCCGCCAATCCAAGTATCTTAGTGTCATCAGCAAATTTGCTGATCACACCACCTACCCTCTCTTCCAAGTCATTTATATAAATCACAAATAGAAGAGGTCCTAGTACTGAGCCCTGTGGCACACCACTAGTGACAGGCCTCCAGTTGGAAAAAGAGCCTTCCACTAATACCCGCTGTCTCCTCCTCCCAAGCCAGTTCTCAACCCATCTACATACCTGGTCCTGTATCCCATGCGCCTTCACCTTTTTTATCAGCCTACCATGGGGAACCTTATCAAACGCCTTACTGAAATCCATATAGACGACATCAACGGCTTGTCCTTCATCAACCGTTTTTGTCACCTCTTCAAAAAATTCCACTACATTCGTAAGGCACGACCTCCCCTTAACGAAGCCATGCTGCGTATCCCTGATCAGATCGCAGCGCTTCAGATGCTCATACTTCCTGTCCCTGAGGATCCTCTCCATTAGCTTACCTATAACTGAAGTCAAGCTCACTGGCCTATAGTTCCCTGGGTTATCCCTCTGACCCTTTTTAAACAACGGTACTACATTTGTAATCCTCCAGTCCTCTGGGACCTCACCTGTGTCCAAAGAAGAGACAAAGATTTGCGTCAGAGGCCCAGCAATGTCATCTCTCACCTCCCTTAGCAGCCTGGGATAAATACCATCAGGTCCCGGAGCTTTATAAGTCTTTATGCTACCTAAAAGCCCCAACACTTTGTCCCTCGTAATGATTATTTCCTTTAACGGGTCCTCAAAATCCTCAAAGCCAGCATCAGACATCAGGCCCCTCTCCTGCGTGAATACCGACGCAAAGTATTCATTCAGGATCTCCCCCATTCCCTCAGGCTCTAAGCATAGTTCCCCTCCTCTGTCCTTGAGAGGTCCAATCTTCCCTCTAACCATCCTTTTGCTCCTTACATAGGAGTAAAATGCCTTAGGATTTTCCTTAATCCTACCTGCTAAAGCCATTTCGTGGCCCCTTTTTGCCTTTCTGACACCCCTTTTAAGATCCTGTCTCTATATTTTTCCAGCGCAGCCTCTGTCCCCAATTGCCTGGATCTAACGTACGCCTCCCGCTTCTTCCTGACCAAGTCCTCAACATCCCACGGAGAACCCACGGTTCTCTAATCCTACCCTTCCCGTCCTTTCTCCTTACCGGCACGTGTCTATCCTGCAAAAATTTTAGTTTTCTCTTGAAATATTCCCACATGTGCAGCGTCGACCTACCCTCGAACAGCTTATCCCAGTCGGTATCCCTAAGATCCTGACTAATCTGGCTATATCTAGCCCTCCCCCAGTTTAACACCCTCCCCTTAGGGCAGGCTTCATCTTTTTCCATTAATACCCTAAAGCAGACAGAGTTGTGGTCACTATTAGACACATGCTCTCCCACTACAACGTCAACCACCTGCCCTGGCTCATTCCCCAGAATCAGATCCAGTATAGCCCCCTCTCTAGTCGGGCTATCCACATACTGCTCCAAGGACCCTTCTAAAACACACTGTACAAATTCCTCCCTGTCCGCACCTTCCGCTCTCGGCACCTTCCAATCTACCCCAGGGAAATTGAAATCTCCCATTACAACTACCCTATTCTTCCTACACTTATCTAAAATTTCCTTACATGTCCCTTCTTCCACGGCACGCGGACTGTTGGGCGGTCTGTAGTACACACCCACCATAGTAACCTCTCCCTTCCTATTCCTCAACTCCACCCATAGCGACTCAATTCCTAACTCAGCCATACCACCCTCCTTCTGCACTGCTATGATATGATCCTTAACTAATAACGCCACTCCCCCTCCTCTCCTCAAACCACCTCTATCATGCCTAAAACACTTGTACCCCGGAATATTCAATTGCCAGTCCTGCTCTTCCTTTAGCCACGTCTCAGTCACCGCCACCACTTCTAACTTCCTCTCGAACATTATTGCCTTCAGTTCATCTGTTTTGCGAGGAGGGAATGCAATTTTCTCCAGTGCTTCAATGGGTTTTCCACAGAAAACCACTAAACCAATGGGGCCAGGATTGTTTCAGCTTCCAAATCTGATCTGTGGGCTGGAACTCTACCATCCCGCCCGTCCCAAATCGGGGCAGGCGAGGGTCCGACAATGGGAAATCTCCATTGACCTCGAGCTGGAATTTCCAGTCTCGCCCAACAAACCCATAAATTCTTGCCCCATCCTGCCAAGCTCAGCAGCCTTGCATGGATGTCAGGTGAGGACAAGATTGGTTTTGGCCTGGCAACCCCCATGGTAAAAGAAGATCATGGATCTTTGCCTTCACACCACCAACTTGAATAACAGGTGTTTGGGTAGTGGTACTTGAGGATAGTGGCGAAGGTGCACCTCAAAATTCTGCTTTTCTTTTGGCAGACTGACAGGTGCTGGCTGGAAAAGGAACACTGAGTACCAGAGACAATTCCAAGTTTGTGAAGGAGTATTGAATGTTTTAGGTGTGGCGTGTTTAGCAGGAACTTTGTACTTGCAGTTCTCATAGCTTTTCATTGTTGGAGGTTTCCTCATTTTATGTCTGTGTTAATAACATTAGCAATTATATTGTTAACATTTGTTAATGTCATGTCAGTTACATTGAGACAAGATCAAAAATGTCCCTACCCTGGCCAACCGGTCTTTGACTGGGATTGGATCGGCAATTGGATTGGCTACCCACACCACCTCTGCTTCGTAATCAGCTCTCTTGACCCTGCCACAACTTCTGTGCTTACTGGGCATCCAAATTTCGGTGAGGTTTAATTTTCTTTAGCTAAACACTGGGAAGGTCAAGGCAAATTGTTTTTGCCCCCATCAGCACCATGGATCCCCCACTCACCCGACGAAGGAACAGCGTTCCGAAAGCTAGTGGCGTTTACTACCAAATAAATCTGTTGGACTTTAACCTGGTGTTGTGAGACTTCTTACTGTGTTCATCCATCCAATCCACACATCTCGGGACACTAAGGAGCAATTTAGCATGGCCAATCTACCTAAGCTGCACACCTTTGGACTTTAACTGGTGTTGTGAGACTTCTTACTGAGTTTACCTCAGTCCAACGCTGGCATCTCCACATCATGACTTAGTTGGATTAGCCATGGTAAATGTGTGGGGTTATGGGGATAGAACAGAGAAAGAGCGCCTGGGTAAGATACTCAGTCAGACGGTAAGTGCAGACTCGATGGGCCAAATGGCCTCTTTCTGCACTGGAAAGATTCTATGGTTTCTGTGGAAGACACTCCTTATAACTCAACTTGCCAACTCCTTATTTGGAGTTGCCTCGACATCTATTCCTTCCCGCTTAAGCCTCTGAAACTTTTCAACAACAGCAACAAGGTGTATTTAAATAGCACCTCCTACTAGAGATCCATCTGATCCGCCTCCCTCCTCCCCACTCCCACCAATACATCAAGCTGGCCTCAATTCTGAACCCTCCCCCCACCCACCAAGAGAATGGTATGGCCTCACTCACCCCAACAACAATCTGGCCTCATTACCCACTCCCCCTTGACAACGAACTGGCCTCACTTCCCCTCCCCTCTATGGGAACAGCTGATTCACCTCCTCTCCCCCCACCACCAGACAACAATCAGTCCTCCCCCCCCCACCAGAAAACAATCAGCCCTCCCTCCCTCCCACCACCAGACAATAATCAGCCCTCCCTCCCTCCCATCACCAGACAACAATCAGCCCTCCCTCCCTCCCACCACCAAACAAATCAGGCCTCCCTCCCACCAACAGACAACAATCAGCCCTCCCCTCCATCACCAGACAACAATCAGCCCTCCCCTCCATCACCAGACAACAATCAGCCTCCCCCCCCCACCACCAGACAATAATCAGCCCCCCCCCACCACAGACAACAATCAGCCCTCCCCTCACCAGACAACAATCAGCCCTCCCCTCCATCACCAGACAACAATCAGCCCTCCCCCCCACCACCAGACAATCAGCCCTCCCCTCCATCACCAGACAACAATCAGCCCTCCCCCCCACACCAGACAATAATCAGCCCTCCCCTCCATCACCAGACAACAATCAGCCCTCCCCCCCACCACCAGACAATAATCAGCCCTCCCCTCCATCACCACACAAATCAGCCCTCCCCCCCACCAGACAATAATCAGCCCTCCCTCCATCACCACACAATAATCAGCCCTCCCCTCCATCACCAGATAACAATCAGCCCTCCCCTCCATCACCAGACAACAATCAGCCCTCCCCTCCATCACCAGACAACAATCAGCCCTCCCCCCCCACCACCAGACAACAATCAGCCCTCCCTTCCATCACCAGACAACAATCAGCCCTCCCTCCCACCACCAGACAACAATCAGCTCTCCCCTCCATCACCAGACAACAATCTGCTCTCCCCTCCATCACCAGACAACAATCAGCCCTCCCCCCCCACCACCAGACAACAATCAGCCCTCCCTCCCACCACCAGACAACAATCAGCCCTCCACCCCCACCACCAGACAACAATCAGCCCTCCACCCCCACCACCAGACAACAATCAGCCCTCCCTCCCATCACCAGACAACAATCAGCCCTCCACCCCCACCACCAGACAATAACCAGCCCTCCCTCCCACCACCAGACAACAATCTGCCCTCCCCTCCATCACCAGACAACAATCAGCCCTCCCCCCCCACCCACCAGACATAATCAGCCCTACCCCCCACCACCAGACAACAATCTGCCTCCCCTCCATCACCAGACAACAACTGCCCTCCCCCCATCACCAGACAACAATCAGCCTCCCCCCCCACCACCAGACAATCAGCCCTCCCCCCCCACCACCAGACAACAATCAGCCCTCCCCCCCCACCACCAGACAACAATCAGCCCTCCCCCCCCACCACCAGACAACAATCAGCCCTCCCCCCCCACACCAGACAACAATCAGCTCTCCCTTCCACCACCAGGCCAACAATCAGCCCTCCCTTCCACCACCAGACAACAATCAGCCCTCCCTCCCACCACTAGACAACAATCAGCCCTCCTCCCCACCACCAGATAATAATCAACCACCAGCCCCGCCAGAGATACATCTGACCTGCCTCTTCTCCTCCCCTCCGCCAACTAGACAACGATCTGATGTTACTCCCCTCTTCCCCACCAACCAGAGAATGATCTGACCTGCCTCCACCCCCGCCCCCACCCCCACCACTGATCTGAGTCAGAGAGTCATTGGGAACACTGAACGCGCGGTTCAGAGGCTGGAGCACCCAACACAGACTTTTATTCAGCAGGTCCCTAAAAGCGCGGTTCTGGATTGGTAAACGTGGTGGTAAAGGGGCAAATGCTGATGGAGTTGGCGAGCAGTTCATTAATTCAATTTAAATGCCTGAAAATGAGTTTAAATCACCATTGTGCCCAATTTGGGCATGGAACGGATCCCCGCTATTCGCAGATCTTGGTAAAGTGTCGATCTGCATGGACCCTGAATGCAGATCACAATAAATGCCTCACACCTAACTTTACCACAATTTCACACCCAAAAACAGGTGCAAATTATTGGTAAAATCAGGCTCTTAGTGTCAGGAAATTAGCAGGGTAAATATATGTTGTTACTGGAACAGGGCCTGGGTGGGATTGTAGTCAGTGCAGAGGCTGAATGGCCTCCTTCTGCACTGCAGTGATTCTACATATTTATATCTTAATTTAAGGAAAAGCCAACATTTAAATTCCATTTCTTATGCTGACTCAAACAGTATACATATACATAAAACATTGCATGTCGTTTTATTTTTGATACGGAGAGATTAGGCTATTTTTGGAATGTTAATTTTGTTTTTTAAGAATGTGACAGGTTACCTGCAGTTACTTGTGAAATCTAAGTATATAATTATTAACCAAATTTTTAAAAAATCTCTCCTAGTAGTATCAGTCATTTGCCTGGTGACAGCATGAACTGCACACGGGCTGATGTTATCGACTTCCTTGTGTCAGGCTGGAAGGCAGGGAAAGAAGTTGAGACAGTAGTAACCTTGACCGAGAAAGCTCTAGCAGTGGATTTCAGGTTATGTTGCAGAAGGTGATGCAGTTCAATCCTAGCCTGCTAATGAACCGCTTCTCAAGCAGCGACAGGTATAATGTGCTGGGTCAATCTGGGAGGGTATGCTTTCCTGCACACATAATCCTTTTCTATCTGATCTCTCTGCAGCAGCACCTGCTTTGTGAGGCGGCACAGTGGTTAGTACTGCTGCCTCACAGTACCGGGGGCCTGGGTTCGATTGCAGCCTTGGGTGACTATCTGTGTGGAGTCTATACATTCTCCTCATATCACGTGCTTTCCTCCGGATGCTTCGGTTTCCTCCCATAGTCCAAAGATGTGCAGGTTAGGTGGATTAGCTATGGTAAATTGACCCTTAGTGTCTCAAGATGTATAGGTAGGGGAATTAGGAGGGTAAATACGTGGGGTTAAGAGGAGAGGGTGGGCCTGGGAAAGATGCTCTGCCAGATAATCAATGCAGACTCAGTGAGCTAAATAGCCTTCTTCTGCACTGTAAGGATTCTATGATTGCTACCATTACTGCTCCTTTTCCTCTAACCCAGTTCTGCGTCCTATTCTTTCCCTCTCCCCTATGTATTCTATGAAACAGTATGTTTTGTATAGCATGCAAGAAGCAATATTTTTCACTGCATCCAATACATGACAACAATAAATCAAATCAAAAAAGTTATTCTGTAAGTGGTTTTGAACAAGTGTAGGTGACTTCTGCCCAGTGTCCTGATCAAGGTGTATCAATCAACAGCGCCGAAACAGACTGTCTAGTCATTATCTCACTGCTTTCCTGGGGAGTTTTCTATGTACAAATAGGTTACCACATTTGCTACATTACAACAATGACCAGATTTTAGAATAGTTGATTGGCTGTAAAGCTCTTTGGGACATCCTATGGTGGTATATAAATATATGTTTTGTATTGGTACCCAATAAGATGGAAACCTACAAGGGTATGTCCAGTGGGACGACTCCTTTTCAGTTAGTGACACTGTCCCCTCTATCATGTTGATGCTCACCGACTCTCCACCCACTCTCCACTTCTCTCACTCTACCCACTTCTCACTCAGACCAGAATCAAACTGTAAACTACCAGCTCCTTCCAACAATGGGGAATGGCGTCAAGGGTAAGGGCTGCTCCAGTCTCCCAGTGGCACATTCTCTGTACCACTGACCTTCAACCATCATCAGAACAGAAAGACTCCACCTCACAACAGCGTCCAGGGTTTAATGAATCAGATCAGGCAGATGGGAATGACATGGTGATGGCGATGGTAATCGAGTGACTGCGGTATTTGACAAGCAATATACTATTGATTATAGCGTGTCAGCAGCAGTGCCAATCATATCAGCTCACGGTTAATTAACTTGTAGCAATATGTTAGCGGCACAGGCACTTTGAGCATTGGAATGCGGTTTGAGAAGTGCAGTTTCAGAATCTCAATTATAATCTTATGACAGGAACCATTTGCATTGAATGACAAAGGCCTTTTGCTCAAAAGTATGCAGATCCACGGAGTGTACCCAGCGACGAAGAGTTCAATACAGCAAAAACAATACAGACAACAGATGTTGGATTAAAAACCAAATTTTAAAAATTTATCGGGCTTAAAGACTGGAATCTGGCAGGAATTTTTTTGGGACTGTGGCCGATTTTGAGAGACTTGTCATTGAAGATTCGCTAGCACAAATATGCATCAGCATCCACATAAAATAAACTTTGGTTGCAATGCCTAGGATGAAATACATTAGAGCAGGCTCAGCATAAAAGGCCAAAGGTAGATGAAAATAGCTTTGTAAGAAGTCTCACAACTATAGGTTAAAGTCCAACAGGTTTATTTGGAGTCATGATCTTTCGGAGCACTGTTTCTTCCTCAGGTGAATGGCTCAGAAGACTAAAACTGACATTAGTACATTGACATCTGCATTGCTTTAAAGCAAAAGCCACTCGCTTGAAGAAAGAGCAGTGATTCCAAATAAACCTGTTAGACTTTAACCTGATGTTGTGAGGCTTCTTACTCTGCCCATCCCAGTCCAACACCAGCATCTTCACATCATGAAAATAGCTTGGGTATCTTTAAACAAGAAGCTAAACAACATTGTGTCAGATGAGCTCATATTCCCGTGACTTTGCAATAAACAGGTTTCCTCCTCCCCCCCCCACTGTAGACTCTTACTTTTATTTTTATTAAAATGACTTACAAATGACAATTTGGAATTTGATTTGGTGCACCAATACGACAACAGAATGTGACAAGATATTGGTGCAGCAATCTTTCTTTCAAAAACAATGTTATACCCCAAATTATTCTGCAAATAATCTTACTCCTTGCGAAAAACCGGAATAGCAATGGACTCTCTTTGAGAAGTCAACATATTTGAAAGTAGAGCAAAATGATATATTATAGATTGTACTTTGTGAAAGCCCATGCTTTTTTTTTAAAACTGCAAACAAAGCAATTTGGTCTGAAGAAAACGGTCATACAAATCAACCAGGGATGTGGACTGCATGGTTTGAAATGGGTTAACCATTATCCTCCACTTCAGACCTAATTGGTATGCTAATTGTTTAATCATACTCACCATGATATATAAAGGGCTCAGAGTTAGCACTGGGTGTTGGACATGTTTGTGGAGTTGAATCAGAAAATAATGTGAGTTTATGGAAAATGATAGGCACATTCTCCAATGAGCCATTTTACTCTGTGCAGAGTCTGCATGTTCTTCCTGTGTCTGTGTGGGTTTCCTCCAGGTGCTCTGGTTTCCTCTCACGGTCTGAAAGAAGTGCTGTTAGGCACATTGACCCGAACAGGCACCGGAGTGTGGCAACTTGGGGAATTTCACAGTAACTTCATTGCAGTGTTAATGTAAGCCTACTTGTGACTAATAAATAAACTTTCCTTTTACTGAGAGTGGGACTGCTTGACCTTGGTTGCACTACAATTTTATTATACGACACAGGAAATGGCCAATGTGTTTCAGCCAACTATTTGGAAGAGCTCTGATGAAGCAATTCTTTAAAACATCATCTAGGCCTTTTGGCTAAGATGAAGCTCAGACCAAACACCGGAAGGAATGTTGGCGCTTGAATTTTGTTGATTGAGCAGAAGAATAGGGCCTGTCTTGTCAGCTTGGATCTACAATGTCTTTTTTATAGGGACTTTGATTGGACCAATTTGGTTTTTGATTGGATAAAAATATTTTAAAAACTATTTCAAAGAATCAGAACAGAAGACTAAGATTTCAAGCATGATTCCACAATTTTTCAAGTACGTATCTAATTTATTTTGCAAGTTATTATTGAATTTGTTTTTTCCACTCTTTCAGGAAGTGTATTTCACACCATAACAGCATCTTGTCATTTTGCCTCATCTCTCTTTTTCTTTTGCCAGTCATCTTAAATCAGCTTAATGTCCAATCCAAATTGGCAGAACAAAGATTGCATTTCAGACCTCGTACAACTCGTTCTGCTTAGGGAACCTCTATGAAGCAGCTCACACACAAGATGCCCTGAAGGTAACTGAAGAAATGTCGCCTTGTACTTTGAGGCAATGCCAGAGAAATGCAAGCTGTTGCATCTCTCAAGTACTGTAGGGCACAGATAACTGAGATGTGTAGTGAGCCACAAAATGGTAATAGAGCAAAAGCTCCCAGTTTAATAAATAGTGACTCACTAACAGTGGTGAAGTGAGTCCTGAAAGAAGCATTCGCCCTCCCCACTATTCTCTACCTATTCCACCTCCGGGACTCGATTCCTAAGAAATTAAACGATGAATGTAAACAATAGTCAAATAAGAGAATTGTGATTATGATGGTGTCAATACTGTTAATGTATTCTGAATGTCATCACTGGAGTTTCAACACTGCACAGTGTTGAGGGTGGCACAGTAGTTAACACTGCTGCCTCACAGTGCCAGGGACCCGGGTTCAATCCCGGCCTTGGGTGACTGTCTGTGTGTAGTTTACACATTCTCCCCATGTCTGCATGGATTTCCTCCAGATGCTCCGGTTTCCTCCCACAGTCCAAAGATGTGCAAGTTAGGTGGACTGACCATGGTAAATTGTCCCTTAGTGTCAGGGGATTAGAAGGGTAAATACGTGGGGTTACAGGGATAGGGCCCAGGTGGGATTGTGTTGGTGTAGACTTGATGAGCCAAATGGCCTCCTTCTGCATTGTAGGGATCCTATGAAAAGAAAATTCTGTAAACCTCTCCATCATAGCATACAGTCTTTTTAAACAAGTCCAGAACTTTGCTTGCAATATACTATCTTGAAATCCATTACAAGTATTATCACTGTTGGACTAAAGACCTTCATGACATCAATCCTAAATTTGCCTTTTGTCAGTGTGTGCATTTCCATAATTTATCACAAATGTACTTTGCACTTCTATCTCTGACGCTGCTGTTTAATTCTAAAAATATTCTATCGCACTTAGCCCACGCTAGCTTCAGTGCAATGTGGGTAGAATGACAGATTTCCTTACCAGTGTCTTGACTCTGAAGTACATTTCGATTTTAGTGCAAGAGAAATAGACAGACAGAGGCTGAGACCAATGAGTTGCTAAATACAGGATAGTTCAAAGAAATGACTGGAATAATCTTGAAGTCAATTATGCAAATGACAGTTTGCACAAATATCTCTGCCCATAGGTCACAATAATTCCTATCACATTTACAGCCATAAAGTTAAACTGTACTCAATAATGTTAAGCAAAATGAAACACACTTCCTCTTCTAGAACTCAAAATTATAATCTCAAAATCAGTCTTTTGCTGTATTCCATTCCAGCTAACTCTCCACATTCTGAATCCCCCTCATTTGATTTTCTTGCAATCAGTAGTAGTATCACTGCTACTTCCTTGATACTTGTGAACTTTACAAATCCTGCCTTCCCCCTTCATCTCCCTTTTCATCTATTTTAACTTACATTGCTCTAATGCAACAAAGGACAACAACTTCCATATTTGGACTTCCAAGAAATGCACAACATCCAATTATTCACGACAGATAAATGCTCTCAAGGTAACCTCTGGCAGAAGCAGGGAACCCTGGATGACTTGGGATATTGAGGCCCTGGTCAAGAAGAAGAGAGACATGTGACATGCATAGGCTGCTGGGATCAAATGAATCTTTTGAAAAATATAGGGGGTGTAGGAGTAGAATTAAGAGAGAAATCAGGAGGGCAAAAAGGGGACACAAAATTGTTTTGATAGTTAAAGCAAAGGAGAATCCAAAAAGCTTCTACAAATATATAAAGGGCAAAAGAGTAACAAGGGTCTCTTAAGGATCAACAATGTCATTTTTGTGCAGCTCTATAAGGGATGGGTGAGATTCGAAATGAATATTTCTCATCAGTATTTACTGTTGAGAAAAGCATCGATGTTAGAAAACTTGGGGAAATAAATGTGATGCCTACATATTACAGAGAAAAAGGTGCTGGAAGTCTTAAAACGCATCAAGGTAGATAAATCCCCAGGACCTGATGAGGTAAATCCAGGACATTGTGGGAGGCTAGGGAGGAAATTGCGGGTCCCCTAGCCAAGGTATTTGAATCATCAATAGTCACGGGTGAGGTGTCCGGAGATTGGGGAGTGGCAAATGTTGTGCCTTTGTTTAAAAAGGGCTGCAGGGAAAAGCCTGGGAACTACGGACCAGTGATCCTCACATCTGTGGTGGGTAAATTGTTGGAAGGTATTTTGAGAGACAGGATCTGTAGGCATTTAGAGATGCAAGGACTAATTAGGGACAGTCAGCATAGCTTTGTGAGTGGAAAATCATCTCACAAATTTAAGTGAGTTTTTTTGAAGGGATAGCCAATAAGGTAGATGAGGGCAGTGCAATTGATGTTGTCTACATGGATTTTAGCAAGGTTTTTGACAAGGTACCACGTGGTAGTTTGTGGCATAAAGTTAAATCTCACAGGATCCATGGTGAGGTAGCCATATGGATACAAAATTGGCTTCTTCACAGAGCCAGAACATGGTTGTAAAGAGCTGTTTTTCAAAGTGGAGGCCTGTGACGGTGTGCCTCAGGGATCAGTGCTAGGCCCACTGTTATTTGTCATTTATATTAATGAATTGGATGAGGATATGGAGGGAAGCGGTTAATAAGTTTGCAGATGACACCAAGATTGGTGACACAGTGCACAGTGAAGAAAGTTATCTCCAATTGCAATGGGATCTTGATCAATTGAGTCAGTGGGCTGATGAATTGCAGATGCAGTTCAATTTAGACAAATGCAAGGTGATGCATTTTGGTAGACTGAACCAGGGCAGGACTTACTCAGTTAATGGCAGGATGTTAGGGAGAGTTACAGAACAAACTGGTCTAGGGGTACATATTCATAGCTCCTTGAAAGTCACAAGTGGATAGAGTGGTGAAGAAGGCATTCGACGTGCTTGGTTTCATTGGTCAGAACATTGAATACAGGAATTGGGACGTCTTGTTGAAGTTGTTCAAAACATTGGTAAGGCCACACTTGGGATATTGTGTGCAATTCTGGTCACCCTATTATAAAAAGGATGTTATTAAACTAGGAACAGTACAGAAAAGATTGAGTAGGATGCTACTGGGACTTGATGGATTGAGTTATAAGGAGACACTGAATAGACTGGGACTTTTTTCTCTGGAGCATAGGAGGCTGAGGGGTGAGCTTATAGAGGTCTATAAAATAATGAAGGGCACAGATCAGCTAGATAGTCAATATCTTTTCCGAAAGGTAGTGGAGTCTAAAACTAGAGGGCATAGATTTAAGGTGAGGTGGGAGAGATACAAAGATGTGCAGAGGGGCAATTTTTTCACATAAAGGGTAGTGAGTGTCTGGAACAAGCTGCCAGAGGTAGTAGTCGAGGCGGGTACAATTTTATCTTTTAAAAAGCATTTAGATAGTTACATGGGTACGATGGGTATAGAGGGATATGGCCAAATGTGAGCAATTGAGATTAGCTCAGGGGTTTTAAAAAGAGCAGCATGGACAAGTTGGGCCAAAGGACTTGTTTCCATGCTATAAACCTCTATGACTCTATGACCTTATTACTAATTTCACACATTAATGACACTGTGTGCCTTAAACACTTTTTTTTAACAAATTCTCGAATATGGCTAAGAAGTAATAATAACTCAACTCAGAGATCATCTCACTTTGTGTTGAAGCCTTCTTTCAATTTTATGTTTCTTTATTTTCAACTGGCAATTTGATACTTGTTTGAACTGTATACAACATTACTGTTTCTTTTATCAGCTACATGTCTTTAAACTGGCTTCTCTCAGATCAGAAGATTGACAGAGACAAACAGTTGTCCTGTACATAAAATCTTAACTATAAGGGGGACTAGCTAATTTAAATGCATGGGGTAATGGGGATAGGGCCTGGTTAGGAATGTGCTTGCTGCAGACTTGATGGGTCGAATGGCCTCCTTCTGCATTGTAGGGATTCTATGATACTATGATAAGGGGTGGCATGATGGCACAGTGGTTAGCACTGCTGTTTCACAACACCAGGAATTCAAGTTTAATTCTGGCTTCAACTGACTGTCTATGTGGAGTTTGCACATTTTCCCTGTGTTGGCGTGGGTTCCTCCTGGTGCTCCAGTTTCCTCCCACAGTCCAAAGATGCTTAGGTTAGATAGATTAGCTGTGGTGAATGTGCAGGATTAGAAGGATAGGGTGAGGAAGAGCACCTGGGTATGATACTATGCATAGAGTCAGCGCAGACCCGATGGGCCAAATGACTTCCTTCTGCACTGTAGGGATTCTATAATTCTATTTGATGATTCTACATTGGAAATCTCATCCAATCGTGGCTCAAATTTTAAATTTCTCATTCTTGTGTTCCAATTGCTCCATAGTCTCACTCTCACTCCTTTTGTGCCTTCTGCACAACTTGCATTCCTATGTTCCACAAGGGGCTGGGCCTCCATCCATCCAGGCTTACACTCTCCCTAAATCTCTGCCTCTTTCAAAACCCTCAAGAAAATGTCACCTTGAGCAAGCATTCAAATCATCTCTCCTAATGTCTTTGGCTCACCCTGAATTCTTTTTCTGACTATGCTCCTGTGATGCACCTCAGTCTGTTTTCAGACTGTGATTGCATATTGTTGCATTGTCAAAAAGCACTACCACGAAAAATCATACCTGTTGCCAACTCCTACTATGAATATTTTCTTTAACCTAAGGACTCCGGACTATGTTGTGGTAGCACTACACAAAAATCTGTAGTCCACTTCTACCTTAACCAAACGTCACTTTATTTACACACAGGCAGTACAGACAGTAAGTTGAAAGGGGCTATTCAAGTGTAGATATTGTTTTATAGTAGCATTAGGCTAAGCCTTATCCTACTCTCCCCCAGACCTAGACAGGCAAACTAAACACATCCACACTTGTCAACAGGAGTAATTCATTAGCAATGAGGAGCCAGAACTTTGACAGAGATTTTCCCTCCCTTGCCTAAGGATATTGAGGTCAATTATAGCATTCCCGCTAAGGGCTAACAACAGACAAATCAGAGCAGAGATCAGGTCAGAGATCTTCTGGTACTGTGCAACTTAATGTCATCACATATGCTGCACTGATCCTCAGGATAACTTGTTATGCCTATTTCTAATGAGGAATGTATTAATTACTAAATCACTTACATATAGGAGTCAGGCACTTAGGAACTTTCAAGCGGTTATTGGATAGGCACATGGAGCACACCAGAATTATAGGGAATGGGATAGCTTGATCTTGGAATTGGACATAGCTCAGCACAACATTGAGTGCTGAAGGGCCTGTACTGTGTTGTAATGTTCTATGTTCTAAATGCATATATAAATATATGTTGATGACTATAATTGATTGTGTTACACCTTCAATATTTTGCTTTTAAAACAGTTAACTACCTAGCATAAACACAATAAAAACAGCGTCAAAATGCTGATCTGTACCTGTTGAATGATGAATTTAGAAGATAAAATAATTAATTTTAAAGAGGATTCTTCCTTTTCATTCACTGGATTCCTGAATCAAAAAGAGCTGCAAGTCGCTAATACATTTCCTACCATGAATTACAAATTTATTCAAGTCAATGAGTGAAATATTAACTGAGGTTCCAGGGACGCCTCACATCAGCACTGCGAGACAAGGTCACATCAAGGGGAGAGGAACTTGGGCATACTTGTGTTATGATGAATCTATATTATTCCTAAATCTTGTACTTGGTAAGAGAACAACAAAGTAAATGCCTGCTAATGGTATAAAATGCAATGCTGATTATGTAGCGGGCCATTAGTTTTAATTAAGTCACTAAGGTTTACTGGATGTGGGTGTAGATGCACAGTTTGCTTTTGCACAGGAGCTGAGAATGACATGTTTCCTATGCATCTTAAACAGTTTTGATCCTTTCAGCTTCAGTAGCCTGAAGATAAGCGTCTGCTTCAATGCCGAGCCACTTCACAAAAGCAGGCAGACAAGATCACAATTTAAGGCCACTGGCTTCTTCTCCGCAAAACACCAAACAACCAGTCAGCCCCACTCCCCACTTACTACAAATCAGTGGGTGAGGATCCCTTAATACTGCTGCTGGGAAGCTAAACTGGTTTCAAATCAACCAATGCTGCAACTTAAAGAACCAAAGTGGACTGAAAGTAACATGATGTGTACTTCTACCATTGTTGGAAAACGCATAAGCTCCAAGATGTATAAGCAAGCCCAGAAATAAAAGGATTTAGGTGGTGGTAACAGTCCAGTGCAAGTTCCTCCTCTTTCCTGCCTGGGAACACCGTGTTTCAGAGCAAAGATGTAGTACTGTTGACAAAATTTAGTTCCAAATTAAGGCCAAAGAAAGAATCGAAGCTCTCAATACATTGAGAAAATTGGAAGCAAATGTTCAAAACCCTGTACGTGGACTCCAGTTTCTCCGGTTAATAAACCTATAACCCAGAGGAAATTAAAGCATTTTTATTGTGCCTAGGATACCATACAACAATTTCTGAATGTCACAATCTTTTACTCGTAACTAAGTATGAAACCCAAACTGCATTGAATTTGTGCCACATACAGTTTCTATCTGCCAAGTTGTGTAAATACACTGACGCACTGCCCAAACAGCACTGTTATATATATATAATATCACTGAATGTCAGCGTGAACTATAAAACTGTCAATGAACCAAAATAGCAGTATCATGATATCCTGTACTTAGATTTTTAGTCCTATGGTCATCGGCAAAACACATAAAAATGTTCAAGTTTTATTAAACAGAATATGTAATAATAACCATTATTACAAGATGAATCTGGGCTTTCCTGTTCAGGCTGTAACTCTCGGTGCAATTACTGCTCTCATGGCCAAAGCTTACTATGTGTTGGCTCTGTAGTATAAAAGGTTAATAGATATTAATATATGACCGGGGCCAATGTAGCACTGACACTAGTCAGTCAGATGTTAGACTCTCTCTTTCATGTTTACACTATAACCTGTTTAGATATAGCACTAATAAGCAGATACCAGATATGTCTCCAGCCTGTCTGAGAACTAAGTTCTATTCCCAGCAGTAAAATTTTCCAGTCCTGCCCATTGTGGGAATCTTCACTGGTAGGACGGACCATTTAAAGGTTTACTGACCACATGTGGGAATTTCTGGTCTCGGGCCAAGGGTGACTGAAACATCCTGCCCCTAGAGTCCAAGACAAAATGACCCATCTCAGAGCAAGCTCCACTGGCTGTAAATCACTTTAGGATGTCCTAAGTTTGTAAAAGGCAGTCTGTAGATGCAAGTTGTTCATTTTTAATCTTCCTATAAGTTGTGCTCTGTACCACAGTGAAAGAGGTTATTGTTACCACTGCGGCTTCCCCTGAATCATCTCCAGTGTAAATCAACATGCATGTACCCTGACCTGAGCATTACGTTCATAAGAGAATGTTGTCCCATCCCCACTGCCACAATCCATGACATATCCCGGGGGGGTTCAGCTGGTAGGTATAAACCACTTTAGCTTTACTCTCATTGTCTGTGATGTTACCTGAAATGACAAAGGAGTTAATGGTTCTCCACAGACGTCCAGTCATCCACTATCTGTCACACACAATTATTGACCCACTCTTTAAGATTGTACAATGTTCAAAGGCGACAGCATTTTTCTGTATAAACCTTTACCTTTTCTAGAGCTTCCCGGTCAATAATGTCTTGCACCGCCAATAACTTGATGCTGGAAAACAGGAAAGGCAACATTTCAGTAAATTAAGTTCTCTCATCCAGCATAATTTTTGCATATTTAAGACATTTATTAAGGCATCTTTGGGGCTTCCTAAGTCCATCAGGCCACGCTGTCATAAAATTCATGGAAAAGAAAGTAGTGGAAATATTCCCCAGAGGACCATCCAGGATGCTGTTTTTTTTTGGAAAAGCTGAAGCTACAACATGTCCCATTGCAGAAAAAATTCTAACAAAAAACAGGGGCAAAAGTACTTCTACTAAATTTACCCCACAGAAAATGCAAGATTATTTCATCCTTGATGAAGTTGTCAAGATTGGTAAGTCATTTTTTTTTATATATTCATTTATGGGATGTTGGCATTGATGGCTGGACCAACATTTATTACCCATCCTTGAGGGCATCTGAGAGTCAACCACATTGATGTGGGTCTGGAGTCACACTAAGGGCAGCATGATGGCACAGTGGTTAGCACTGCTCCCTCACAGCACCAGGGACTGGGGTTGGATCCCCGGTTTGGGTCACTGCCCAAGTGAAGTTTGCACATTCTCCCTGTGTCTGCATGGATTTCCTCTGGGTGCTCCAATTTCTTCCCACTGTCCCAACACGTGCAGGTTAGATGGATTGGTCATGCTAAATTACCCCTTAGTGTCAGAGGGACTAGCTAGTGTAAATGTATGGGGTTATGGGGATAGGATCTGCTTGGGATTGTGGTCGGTGCAGACCCAATAGGCCACATAGCCTCCTTCTGCTCTGTAGGATTCTATGATAATATGTAGGCCAGATCAGGTAAGGATGGCAGAATTTCTTCCTAAAGGACATTAGTGAACCAGGCAGCTTCTTGCGACAATCGACAATGGTTTCATGATCAGATTCTGAATTCCAGCTTATTTATTGAATTCAAATTTTAACAGCTGCCATTGTGGGATTCAAACCCGCGTCCTCAGAGCATTACCCTGGGTCTCTGAATTACTAGTCCAGTGACAATACCACTAAGCCACCGCTTCCCCTTCATCAACCTGAAACAGTTCCTGTGCCTCTCTCCAGTGATGCTACCTGACCTGCTAAGTATTTTCAGTTTTTTTTATCTTGATTTCAGATTCCCAGCATCCAGAGTATTTTGCTTTTGTAAGCTGCATCTAAAGTGTATTTTAAACAACAGATGATGCAAAAAACCCAGACATTAGAAACGAGATAATTAAAGGTTACATTTCAGATGGAATGAGGAAAATTTACACAAATTTTTATCCATTGTTCTGTCATATCGCGTGGTGTAAAAGCATTAAAAATTGCAGAAAGCACTTCCAGTGGGAAGGGCTTTTGGATAACAAGTCAGCTGTGGGGATCCTGGCAACTTTTCTCCTGACAACTTTTCTCCTGGCACTGGGTGCTGAGGTGATGTGGAGATGCCAGCGTTGGACTGGGATAAACACAGTAAGAAGTCTCACAACACCAGGTTAAAGTCCAACAGGTTTACTTGGTAGTAAACACCTGATGAAGAGGCAAATCCCGAAAGCTAGTGGTGTTTACTATCTAATAAACCTGTTGGACTTTGAACCTGGTGTTGTGAGACTTCTTTGGGGGTATTGAGGCCAGTGGTCACACATTCGTCCCAGGTAAAGTCAAGTGCAGAGACCTGTACTCGATCCACGGGTCTCAGCTACGCACTGCCATAGATAACAAAACCACAAAACTTAAATGAGTGCAAATGGTACTCCTTGTTTGTTGTTTCTGATGCAGACTGCATGCAAAGTTTGTGCTGCATGCTAATTTAAATGATCACAAAGTGTAGCCAGCACTGAGCAAGCTGTTGAATGGCTACATGCCTGAGGAGGAGAAGTAAAATCATGAGAGACTGGCACAAATGAAAGCTAGTCTACATGGCTTAAAGCCAGTCTGCACCTCTTAAAGGGGAGGTTCATTCTCGCTAGAACAGGTCCTGGAAATCATTCTGCATTGGAGAAAGAATGGTGCAATGAGGCAGGAAGTGGACTCCAAGATTCTCTGGTGTTGCATCGGAGGCCTTGGTGGAGATGGGTGGAGAGATGTCATGCATCAACAGCAGGGGGTGGGGGGGCAGGAGACCCCTGAGGCAAATTTTGCAAAGAGAGTGAGACAATGCGGCCTTGGATGTCAATGCCACCCAGCTAGGCCCTATGACCCCGAGGCAGTGTTGCAAGAAGTTCAATGGCCCCACAAGCAGCCAAGAAAAGCAAATGAATTTTCAAATACCACATCCACCTGCTTCCCATCCCGCTCAATGCATCACAACCCCTATCACTCACCTGCCATCGATTTGGCATAATTCCTAACTAATGGCTATTGCTTCCCCTCATCTTTGCAAGCTTAGCACACGACCACATCTCAGCTTGCACCTACTGCCAGCTATTCAAGCCTCAACACTAAACACACTGCACCACACTCAATTACATTTTGTTTCCTCCAGGGGGGAGGGGATGGGCACATAACCAGCAGAGAGCAGTTACAACTGCAGGCTCAATACAAGAGACGTTGATCACCTTCATCAAAGTGGCCTAATTGACACAAGTGCCAAGTGGCATGGCTGAAAAAATTGAAAATCATAATGTCCATGCAATAAGTCCCTGTTCACAGTGAGGTAAATAATAACTGCAACAGTTATTTAAAGATAACTGTAATACAGATGCTTATAGCCCCATGGTCAGCTTTCAGGATCGAATTGTAACAAAAGCCTGCACTTGCTCGGGTGGATTCCCCCCTGCCTCCGGTCCTTGATTGGTTGCTTGGGTCACGTGACCCTTACAGTTGATTGCCCCTTGAAGTTCCCCAAGTTCTTGTATGTATTGATAATTATTAAAGTTACTCAGTCCCCAGTAATGAGAACATTAAACATGTGCAATATATTCATCATAAGTTGATCTTTTGACAGTTTCTGATTTCTAGTGGAGCAGTGTAACTCCTCTGTGTTTCCACTGGGGTACTTTCTGCAGAAACCAGGCATCACCTCAGTACTGGCAACTCAGCTTCATGCATTTCCATGACACACTGGACAGACAACATTTCCCGCCAGCAACATGCTTTCAGATGGTCGTACTGGTTGCTGAGACAACTCTCATCCTCATGAATGGTCTACGTGCTTCCAGACAATTCTTCCTTGTAGGTCCACTTCATACCACAAAGATCCTGGTTTTGATACAACTCTTGGGACTCAACTCAAGCTGCATGCAAAATTTCTGACATCTCAGTTTCTTCCAATGGAAGTGACCTTCCTAATCTGCCTGAATCATGACTGGTCTTGTGACTGCATGGACTGGCCTCTACTCTCCCCAGCAAATTCTCTCCAGCTTAGTCTGATCCTGAGACATTAACAGCTCTGTTGGCAACACTCTCGCTGTATGGTGCATGGTATTCTATAGTCATAGAATCACACAGTACAGAAGGAGGCCATTCGGCCCATTGAATCTGTCCCGACCACAATCCCACCCAGGCCCTAACCCCATAGCTCCACTGCATTTACCCTAGCTAGTCCCCCTGACATGAAGGGGATACTTAGCATAGCCAATCCACCTAACTCACACATCTTTGAACTGTGGAAGGAAAGCGGAGCACCCAGAGGAAACCCAAGCAGACATGGAGAGAATGCGCAAACTCACACAGAGCCAAGCCAAGAATCAAACTTGGGTCTCTGGTGCTGTGAAGCAACAGTGTGCCACCCCCAGAAGGAATTGTGAGATTCTAGTCTCTGGGGTCACCCCTGACTGCTTCTTAATGGCAACCTTGAACGCTTGAACTGCTTGTTTAGCCACTTTGTTGCATACTGGCTGATAAAGTACAGTCCTCATGTGTTTTATACCATTTAAGGAGGTGAATTTTAAAAACTCAGTACTTGGGAAGGCTGTTCCATTAACCAAAATTATAACCTGAATTCTACCCACCACATGTCCCTCCTCAACTGCAATGGAGCTGGAGTGGACGGACAATGGAAATGTCTGTTAACCTTGGGTGAGATTTTCCTGTCTCACTCCAGCAAGGCCATAAATTCCCACCCATCATCTCAGGTATCCCGATGGTCGCAAAACACTAATGCAACTTCTTAATCGTAGCGTGCAACGCCACAGATTTCATTTCAAACTCTTGCCGCCACTTCCAGCTATCAACAAGAAACAAAAACAGTGTGTCCAAGCATGGTCCCACATTATCAACATGAACTTGTACCCATGGCAGCCTGACCACTGCCTCAGGTGCAGTGGGGATGTAACAGTTCCTGCAATTGGTACTGTTCACAGTGACTCTCAATGTCAACATCAATACCAGGCTGCCATATATAACTCCTGGTCAGCACTTTCATCTGCAGTATAGCCAGATGGGCACTATGCAACACCTTTCCTTGTCCTGGGATGATTACTCTGGCTCCCCAAAGTATGATGTCATCTTCACAACTTAATTCATCCTTTTGTAGATAATATGGCTTCAACTCAATGGTTCACTGGCCTAACCTTTGGTATTCTGTGTCTCAGTTGGACAATAGTGAATCCCAATTGGTCCAGAACTTGATTTGCTGCTCCAAAACTGGCAAAGTGTCCAGGAAATTCAATGTCACAACAATTTTCTGCAGTACTGGGAGAGGTGTGACAGCCTCTGGTAAATGCAGGTGTCTGAACACATTCACATTTGCGATATGTGTTCCAGGCTGGTGTTTGAATGTATATTCGTAGCAGACAGAAGAAATGCCCAATTCTGAATGTTTGCCGCTGCAATTGATGGAATAGCCTTGTGTTATTTAAAAAGACCCAAGAGTGTTTTATGGTCTGTGATTATGGTAAAGTGTCTCTCATACACATGCATTGTGGCACTCTTTTATCCCATGTCTCAATCACAAACCTGCTTTTTCAATCTGACATTAGCTATTTTTGGCTTCTATGAGATGGACAGATAGGTTTTCCAGATCTGTCATCCATCTTATGGCACTGCCGCCATATGAAGAGGCATCACGGGTTAACATCAATTCTTTAGACGAGTTGAGATGCACCGATAAACTCAATGAATATAACAACTGAATTCTCTGTTAAAAACTTCTCTCTGGGGCATCTCCCAAAACTAATGCTAGTATCCCCACACAAGGAGGCTAATAAGGTTAATAAATTTGATAGAAAATGCTCATAGTAATTCATCATTCCCAAGAGTGATTTGAGTTCAGATATGTTTCTAGGGACTGGTGCCACCTTTATTGTTCTGACCTTGTATTCCATGGGATGTAATCCTTGTGCATCTATGCATCATCCCGGAAAGGCCATGTCAATGGTGTGAAAAATATATGCAAATATAATATGGAGGCTTGCAGCCTCACAGCTGCTGGTCAGTTTCCAGAATCAAACTGATTTGAAAGCCCACACTTACTAGGGTGATCCCCCATTCTGGTCTCTGAGTGGTTACTCAGATCATTTCACCATATTGGCAAATTGCCCCATATAAGGGGATCATCACCATAATCCACCTGTCTATTTCTCCTCCTCACATCCCACATTCCTGTCATTCCATAATCTGTTTTGATTTTTAAGCCTGCAGCTCCTACACCTCACTTTTCTCATTACAATTCAACATTTGTTCATTCAGCCATTCAGATATCCAATTGCAATTTGGCCGGGCAGTGGAGGAAGAGCAAAAGGTGAAAGAGCATGATGAAGAAGAAATATGGTCACTCGCTCTCACACTCATAACCACCATCTTCTGATCCTCCGTATATTTTAGAGGACAGCTTGGAGGCAAACCTGCACATGATGAAACAGACACTGGCTGCGAAGACTTGACAGAAAGCAAAGATTGCAGGTCTGCTAGCTTACTGCAGCACAAGGCCTCACACTAAATTGCTACAGGGGTCTCAGCTGAGAACTTCGATGAATGGGTGATAGAACTCTGATGAAGGTTCATAATTAAGTGCCTAGCATATTCACAGTCCCGCCTGAAAGTCTGGGATAAATGGCAAGGAGAATGGAGAAATCCAGCACCAGATTTTGCAGCCTGGAAGTGGTGGCCAATCCCATTAGCACACTTGCAGATCCAACCAAGCAGAAGCTGCCTATTGTCTGGGGACTGCAATGGAAGCTCAGACTACACTTAGCAAGCTCTGTGCTCTCTTCATTGAAGACATGTGAGCACTGAAAGGAACTTTGCAGTTTTGACAGCTTTGATAGCTGTCCATCAATCTGCCCTCCAACACATTACTAGAACTGCCCGAGGGATTAGCAGGGATTCCCTGGAGCACAAACTTGCTGTCCTTTCTCAGGATTGCAGCATTTGTCCTCACAGCACTGCCCTCCCCAGCCACTGCCCTTGCCCTTTCCCGTCAGTCAGGCTGTTACCACACTCGCTCAGATGGTGCAATCCAAAGCTAGACCGTTCCAGATCCAGGGATGCTTGGGGTCATCCACCAAGATCATCTGCAGTCTTCTCCATTCAATCAGAACTTAGCACATAAGGCTGCAGGAGTAAGACCACTTGGTCAAGGACAGGCACTGAGGGAATGCGCAAGATCATTATCACAGAATGTCTACGGGACAGAAGGAGGCCATTTCCCCCATCAAGTCTGTACCGACCATAATGTCAGCCATGCTCTATTCCCACAACCCCACACACTTGACCAGTTAATCTCTCTGACACTAGGGGCAATTTAGCATTCAACCTAACCTGCACATCTTTGGAGCGTGCAAGGAAACCGGAGCATCCGGAGGAAACCCACACAGACACGGGGAGAATGTGCAAACTCTACACAGACAATGAGTGACCTAAGGCCAGAATTGAACATGGATCCCCGGCGCTGTGAGGCAGCAGTGCTAACCACAGTGTTATCCTGCCGCCCTTGTTACTTCTCTATGCAATATGGCATGGTTTGACTGATAAATGTGGTTTGCAATGTGCATTTCACAGTGGCCTTTACTGTTGCATTGTGGAGAATCAGGCAATGTCTGACTGATGGGAAAGAGTGAGGGGACTGGCCAATGGGCGATAGTGGGAGGACAGATCCTGTCACCTAAAACTGCGGACAGCAAGTTTGAGCTGAGTGGAGTCTCTGCTAGTCCCTCAGTCAAAGTTAAGGCATGGGGCTGCAGCTGACCAGGCAATTCAGTTTGCAGTTACAAATACCACCGACAAATCAATCATGGACAGCCTGTGGCTAGTGAGGGGTTGGATTGCATTTCTTATCCATTCCTCCACCCCTTCAACTTTTGTTGTTCAACTGGTGATGAGGGCTGTATTCTCACAATGGCCAGCTTGTGCAGACCATCACAATTCTTGACACCCACTCTGCTGACTTTAGAAGCTCCTTCAGAATGGTCCAGGGCAATGGAAGCATTAATTAACCACACAATGTCATTCCATGTGGCAGCTTCACTTTCACTATATGCAGACTCCCTATGTGAGCATGGGCTGCACATTGGAGTCTTGATATAAAGGACAGCGCTTGTCACCTCACAGCCGCTCTTTAATGTGCCGTAATTTCTCAAACACAGAGCAAACTGATGCTGAATGAATGCATTTCGAACGCTATTAGACACATTCATGATACATTGCGTACAGTCACACATCATTTGGATATTGAGGGAGTGGAGTCCCTTTTGTTTGCATCTCACGAGTTGACATGTGGTGCCTGCAAAACAATGTCCACACAATGATACTCTGCACCATGAAGGAGCCTATAATCCTGAAGTCACAAGATTACTCTGCCCCCCTCCCTCTGGTAAGCTGGAATCAAATATATTCAGCTCTCTCGTACCCAGAGTTTCAGTGATTTCTACCTTGTGTAACAGTGGATGGCACAAACAGAGATGTTGCAAATATTGACTATGGACACAAATTGGAGTAGATAAGTCCACAACCATTGGTACTGCTGCCCTTGCTCTGAGGTTGCAATTCTGGCTGCGGAGGTCCTTGGTGAAACGGTGATGTTTGATACTCACTCAACTTTTTAAGCATCCTGGGTGGCAATGACCTCCTGCCGTGAGCCCTTCGCCTAGTCCTTTTCCTGCCTCTTGTCTTGCTCTGTGTTGCCTCTGCTTATTCTCCAAGGTCATGCATACCAGTATACCCACGTCTGTGTCAGAATTCTTGATGTTCGAACAAAGTCCTATAAGTATGTGCCACATGACTCCCTGTAGCTTTAACAACTTGAAACAACTGTGAAAACCACCAAATATTTCAATAATCACAACTCAACCATTAGAAATCTATCAGCGCTCTGGTGGGAAGTGTTAATGTAGTGGTATTATCACTGTACTAGTCAGTCCAGACACCCAAGCTGGGTTCAAACTCCAGATCTATCCCAAGTTTAGTAAGGCATTCGATAAGGTGTCCCATGGAAGGCTTCTGCAGAAAATGCAGATGTATGGGATTGAGGATGATTTAGCTAATTGGATTAGGAATTGGCTAGCAGATAGAAGACAGAGGGTGGTGGTTGATGGGAGATATTCATCGTGGAGTTCGGTTACAAGTGGTGTACCTCAGGGGTCTGTTTTGGGGGCCCCTGCTGTTTGTAATTTTTATAAATGATCTGGATGAGGGTATTGAAGGATGGATTAGTAAATTTGCGATGACACCAAAGTCGGAGGAGTGGTAGATAGTGAAGAGGGGTGTTATAGTTTGCAGAGAGACTTGGACAAGTTGCAGAGCTGGGCCGAGAGGTGGCAAATGGAGTTTAATGTGGAAAAGTGTGAGGTAATTCACTTTGGCAGGAATAATAAATGTGTAGAGTATAGGGCTAATGGTAGGATTCTTAATAGTGTTGATGAACAGAGGGATCTTGGTGTATATGTGCAAAGATCCCTGAAAGTTGGCAATCAAGTCGATAAGGTTGTTAAGAAGGCATATGGAGTCTTAGCTTTTATTGGTAGGGGGGTTGAATTTCGGAGCCGCAACGTCATGTTGCAACTGTACAAAACTCTAGTGCGGCCGCACTTGGAGTATTGTGTGCAGTTCTGGTCCCCACATTATAAGAAAGATGTGGAGGCATTGGAGAGGGTACAGAGGAGGTTTACCAGGATGTTGCCTGGTATGGAGGCAGGTCTTATGAAGAGAGGCTGAGGGATTTGAGGTTGTTTTCGTTAGAAAGAAGGCGGCTAAGAGGAGACCTTATTGAAACATATAAGATGATTAGAGGTTTAGATAGGGTGGACAGTGATAGCCTTTTTCCTAGGATGGAGAAAGCTAGCACGAGGGGACACAGCTTTAAATTAAGGGGTGATAGTTATAGGACGGATATCAGAGGTAGGTTCTTTACCCAAAGGGTGGTTAGGGAGTGGAATGCCCTGCCTGCGGCAGTTGTAGATGCGCCAAGTTTGGTGGCGTTTAAGAGGTTAGTTGATAAGTTTATGGAAGAGAAGGGAATGGTTTAGTTTGGAGGGTCATTGCTTTTTTCATAATTGGTCGGCGCAACATCGAAGGCCGAAGGGCCTGTTCTGCGCTGTAATGTTCTATGTTCTAAGTAGTGGAATTTGAATTCAGTAAGTATCGGGAATTTAAAGTTTAATGATAACATGAAACCACTGTCATAAAAAACACCCATTTGGTTCACTATAAAGTCTGCCTGGCCTGCCCTGTGAAATGGCCTAACAAGCTACCCAGTTGTATCGAACCACTAAAAGCCTGAAAGAAATGAAACTGAATGCACCACACAGCATCCAGCAGTGACAATGGCAAACCCAATCCTGTTGACCCTGCAAAGTCTTCCTTCCTAACATCTGGGCACATGTGCCAATATTAGGAGAGATTTGTAACAGCCTGACACAGTCATACTCATGGAATAAATGACCACCATCACCACCCATGTCCTGTCTCACCAGCAGGATAGACCCAGCAGAGGTGGCAATACAGTGGAGTTGCTCTGGCAATCCTCAACATCGACTCCGGACGCCATGAGGTGTCATAACATTCCGACAAACGTGGTCAAGGCAACCTCTTGCTGATCACCATGTAACGCTGATGAATCAGTACTCCTCCAAGTTTTACATGGTGGTAAGGTTGCAAAGCGTACTCTGGATGGATGATTTCAATGTCCATTACTAACACTGAGTCGATAACAACAATACAGGCTGATCTGAAACTAAACTGAATTAGCCATATAAATTCTGTGGCTACAAGAGCACATCAGAGCCTTGGAATCCTGTGGCAAGTAACTCATTTCCTGACCCCCGAATCTTGTCCACCGTCTGTAAGCCATAATTCAGTTGTGTGTGTTGGAATACTTTTCATTTGCCTGGATGAATGTAGCTCCAAAAACACTGAAGAATCTCGGCGCCACCTGGGACAAAGCACCCTGCTTGATTGGCACCCCATATACAAGAATTCACTTCTTCCATCAACTATAGCAATGTCTACTATCTACCAGGCACACTGCAGATATTCACCAATGATCCTTAGCAGCACCTTCCAATCACAAGACATAGAAGCAGACATAGACCATTCAGCCACTGAGTCTGCTCCACCATTCAATGAGATTGTGCCTGATCTGATATGATAATCTCCAATTCCACTTTCCCACCTTACCCCTGTGACCCTTAATTCCCTTTCTGATTAAAAATCTGTCTACCTTAATCCTGAACATACTTAACTGCAGTGAAGAGTTCCACAGCTTCACTGGGAGAAGAAATTTGTCCTCATCTCTGTCTTAAATGGGTTTTCCTTACTCTGAGATTATGCCCTCTGATCCTATATTCTCCCACAAGAGGAAACAATCCTCCTGTGAATATTTTCCCTGTCACTAAGGTCCTCTCTCATTCTTCAAAACTCCAATGAGTATAACCCCATGACCAGGACATGGGCAATTGATACATGGGTAAGTTCCTCTCTAAACCACTCACCATACCGACTTGGAAATATATCGCTGTTCTTTCAATGTCACTAGGTCAAAATCCTGGAACTCCCTCCCTAACAGCATTGTGGGTATACCTACACTACATGGACTGCAGCATTTCAAGAAGGAAGCTCAGCACTAACTTCTCAAGTGTAATTAGCAATAGGTAATAAATGCTGGCCTAGCCAACAAGGTCCACATCCCATGAGTGAATAAAAGAAAACCTGAAATTAGTAGATAGCACCTTTAAATGACAACGGGGAGTCTATCTAGCTGCTAATTGTATGTTCAACTGTGTAAAGTTAAAGTTTAAGTTTATTTATTAATAACAAATTGGCTTACATTAACTCTGCAATGAAGTTACTGTGAAAATCCCCGAGTCGCCACACTCCGGCGCCTGTTCGGGTACACTGAGGGAGAATTTTGCACAACCAAATCATCTAATCTGTGCATCTTTGGACTGTGGGAGGAAACCCATGTAGACATGAGAAGAACGTGCAAACTCCAAACAGACAGTGACCCAAACTGGGAACTGAACCCGGGTCCCTATGAGGCAGCAATGCTAACCACTGTGCCACCTTGCTGTCCCAGTGGAGCATTGAGTTCCAAAATGGCAGCAGTGAGATTGCACACTGACTGACACTGTGATCTGCCTACTCCTGACGGATGCTCCCCGTGCCCTGAACAAAATAGTGTTGGGTGCCGCTGGCAGCAGAGATGTGCATGCCACTGGGCAAAGTGGCATGCACATGTGGGCATGTGCAATACTTTGTGGGCAAAGTATTGGAGAGAATTATTAGGGATAGGATTTATAGTTATTTAGAGAGAAATGAATTGATTGGGGATAGTCAGCATGGTTTTGTGAAGGGTAGGTCGTGCCTTACTAACCTTATTGAGTTTTTTGAAAGAGTGACCAAAGAGGTGGATGGGGGTAAGGCGGTTGATGTGGTATATATGGACTTTAGTAAGGCGTTTGATAAGGTGGCCCATGGAAGACTTCTGCAGAAAATGCAGATGTATGGGATAGAGGGTGATTTAGCTAATTGGATTAGGAATTGGCTAGCAGATAGAAGACAGAGGGTGGTGGTTGATGGGAGATATTCATCTTGGAGTTTGGTGACAAGTGGTGTACCTCAGGGGTCTGTTTTGGGGCCCCTGCTGTTTGTAATTTTTATAAATGATCTGGATGAGGGTATTGAAGGATGGATTAGTAAATTTGCAGATGACACTAAAGTCGGTGGAGTGGTAGATAGTGAAGAGGGGTGTTATAGTTTGCAGAGAGACTTGGACAAGTTGCAGAGCTGGGCCGAGAGGTGGCAAATGGAGTTTAATGTGGAAAAGTGTGAGGTAATGCACTTTGGCAGGAATAATAAATGTGTAGAGTATAGGGCTAATGGTAGGCTTCTTAATAGTGTTGATGAACAGAGGGATCTTGGTGTATTTGTGCATAGATCCCTGAAAGTAGGCAGTCAAGTCGATAAGGTTGTTAAGAAGGCATACGGAGTCTTAGCTTTTATTGGTAGGGGGATTGAATTTCGGAGCCGCAACGTCATGTTGCAACTGTACAAAACTCTAGTGCGGCCGCACTTGGAGTATTGTGTGCAGTTCTGGTCCCCACATTATAAGAAAGATGTGGAGGCATTGGAGAGGGTACAGAGGAGGTTTACCAGGATGTTGCCTGGTATGGAGGGCAGGTCTTATGAGGAGAGGCTGAGGGATTTGAGGTTGTTTTCGTTAGAAAGGAGGCGGCTAAGAGGAGACCTTATTGAAACATATAAGATGATTAGAGGTTTAGATAGGGTGGACAGTGATAGCCTTTTTCCTAGGATGGAGAAAGCTAGCACGAGGGGACACAGCTTTAAATTAAGGGGTGATAGTTATAGGACGGATATCAGAGGTAGGTTCTTTACCCAGAGGGTGGTTAGGGAGTGGAATGCCCTGCCTGCGGCAGTTGTCGATGCGCCAAGTTTGGTGGCGTTTAAGAGGTTAGTTGATAAGTTTATGGAAGAGAAGGGAATGGTTTAGTTTGGAGGGTCATTGCTTTTTTCACAATTGGTCGGCGTAACATCGAAGGCCGAAGGGCCTGTTCTGTGCTGTAATGTTCTACGTTCATTGTGGACATCACCTTGGGAGACAAAATGGCATTCATGGTGTGGAGGAACTGGAGGCTATAGAGCTGAATTTCACAGCCCAAGTCCCTCAGACAGACTGTGTACTGAACCAAGGAACATGACAAGGCGGGCTTTATTTCTGCTTTCTCGAATGAACACCACTGTCTTCTTTCAAAGTTCTGCCTCAATGGACGCTGACTATGTTCTGCTTCTGATTTACTGGCCTCAAGATTGAAGCTCTCCAGTAATCAACACAAAGGCAGATTTCCCTTTGTCCCAGAAGATGATCACATTTAGCTCACTTGACAGTGCCAGCTGGCAAGAGTTCAACTGGTTCTTTTTGCACACAGTTCACTCCAGCAATTTGAGGAAGTTTCAAATATTTATACTAATTTGGGGGAAGTGTAAACTAATTCATGCTCAAATTCGGCTATTAAACGTTGCACTTTGTATGCTTCATATAGGGATACTAAAGCTATCAAGCCAAAGGTATAATACTTTGGAGATAGACATTGGCTTGACAACCACACAAAATTTTAAAAAAGCCTACAGCTTCTTAGCAACGTAGACTTGTGAATAAAACCAGTAAATCGGAAGACGATTTATTGGAACAAATGCCTTTAAATAAAGTACATGGTAAATTTTCCCTATTGCCTTTTATCAAGGAAGCTTCAAATAACTTAAGAGACATTGAACAAATTACCCATTAATGGTGGGGGAGAGGGGAGGAGAATAATTTCTAAATTGCAAAATTCAGTCAGATATATAGGAAGCTTTTAATTGAGGAGGTTAGATTGTCCATTGGTAATTCTCAGCTCCTCGTAGCTTTAACAGTCCTTTCACCAGTTCCTTCACTCACACTCTGATAGACTATTCATAGAATCCGTACAGTGCAGGAAGAGGTCACTCGGTCGATCCAATATGCACCAGTAACAGTCCCACCCAGCCCTTATCCTTGTAACCCCACATTATTTACCCTGCTAATCCCTCTAACCTACGCATCCCAGGACTATAAGGGGCAATTGAGCATGGCCAACGCACCTTGTCCGCACATCTTTGGATTATGGGAGGAAACCCACGCAGACATGGGGAGAATGTGCAGACACCATACAGACGGTGACCTGAGCTGGGAATCAAACCTCATTAACTACTGTGCCACCCTGCTGCCCATAAAGCAAGGTTTCACTGAGATTTCAACTTGGATTGCTGGAATATTGTGTGCTCTCCTTTGGGCGAGGAACCAACTAGGAATCCTCTTCCTTTTTCAAATATAATTAAAATTGCGAACAGCAGAATGTTCGAGAATTTGGTTGTTGATGGAGTTGCATTGGCAGTCAATTAATCAAAATTTTAAAAAAGGAAACAGTTTTCTCGTACATGCAGAAGCCAATCAACAGTATACACTTCCTTTCTGTCTCTTTCCCCACCCTATCCCCACTGTTTATTTGAAACAAGCCACATTTGCTTCTGTGGGCAAAAGCCTCAAGGTTTAGGGCTGGCGGCCAATAATGTTGAAATTTTCTTTAAACTCCTTGGCCAAAGACAAAATTACTTTCACTTCCACCTCTGTCAATGTTTGGACCGTTGAGTTAGGATTTGTTGGTGCTATGGAAAGAAATGCCATGGCAACCATCAAAACTAAATGAAACAAAAGGCTCCCAAAAGCTGATGACACAAAATTTCCAGGGGAGAGTTGGGGGTGGGGGAGAAAGAGGAAGAGAGCAAATGAGGGGAATATTGAAGAGTAGGAGGGTGCTAGTGATTGAAGTTCTTCATGTCATGTCACTTTTGAACAAAACATCAATGAAAGATTCAGGAGAAGGAGTTATCTTCTACTGTGGCCAAGTGGCATCAGGGCAAAATGCATGCTCAGACCATAACTATTACAACTTCAGACATGCCAAACACCACCCTGAAGAACTCCAGCAGTAGCTCAATGCTTTCAGTATTTTTCAGGTTGCTTAAAGGTGCACTCACTCTCCTCGCCAATATTTGCAACGTGGTCAGCACGTGACTCCACCTTTCATTAGCATTGACAAACCTCAGTCAGGAGGTTGTCACCGACAACGGATCAATGGACCACCAGCGACCTGCCCCTTCGTGCAGAGATCAGCACCAAAGGCCACAGCGTGTCAAATTTGAGAAGGCATGAGCGGGCCAACAGCAAACTGCCCAAAAATAGAAAACTCTGCATATACTCAACATCATAGAATCCCTGTAGTGGCGAAGAAGACCCTTCAGCCCATCGAGCCTGCACTGGCAACAGCTTCACCCAGGTCCTATCCCTATAACCCCACACAGTTACCCCATTAATCTCCCTGACACTAAGGGGCAATTTACCATCGCCAATCCACCTAACCCGTACATTTTTGTAGTTTGGGAGGAAACTGGAGCACTCGGAGAAAACCCATGCAAACACGAGAGAATGTGCAAATCCCACACAGACAGACTCGAGGCTGGAATTGAACCCAGGACCCTGGCGCTGCGAGGCAGCAGTGTTAACCACTGTGTTGCCCAACTTGTGTTCTCAGTACCACATTTTATAGTAGCAAAGCATAAACAACTTACACAAGTCAAGAAAAGTGGCCAAACAGCTTCCATCTCCACTGCCACAGATGAATATCGGACATTTCCTGGTGGGACAATGTGCCACGTACAGAAGTATACCAGAGTGCGTGGATTCCCTCCGAGCTCTCAAGTTGGTGACGGCTCCATTGGCTGGGCCATTAGTGTCAAATGAGTGAAAGCCACGTTCCCAAAGATATACCCGCTGTGGTGAACTTGCTGGCAGCATAAGGGTGAAAAGCCACCCATGTCCGTGATACAAGGATGTCTATGTGTGAAACTTCAAGTTGATTAGGATCAAAGTCAATGCATGGGAGGTCCTTGTGGTGACAGGATGTCTGGAGACAAGTTGTCTGAAAGGGCTTGGAATGAGCAGAGAACAAAGGCAGGTGGTAGAGAGTAAGAGGCAGGTGGAAGGAAAAAGCATCGGTCTACCTAGGGCCAACACTATTTATCTGTGTCAGCGTGGAGGGGACTACCGCTCATGATTCGCGTTCCACAGCCACAACAGATAATGTTCAAGCCAGAAGTGGCACACAGTCCAGACACAGTGCATCACGTCTCAAAAAGGAAGGAGGCCTTGTCATTGTCATTGTCCCTTGTCATTGGTTATAATGTGATAACACTGTACCATCTACACGATGCGCTGCAGAATCTCTTTTTTGGCAGCACTTTAATTGCCACTTAAAAGGACAAAGGCATCACCAAGTTCACAACTTGAATATATATATCCTTACATGGCCATGTGTCCGTGTTCCTTCATTTAATTCCCTGCTTAACAGCATTATTAGAGTCCCCTTCCCTCACAAACTGCAGCAGTTCAACAAGATATCCCAACACAACCTTCTCAAGTGCAATTAAAGTTAAACAATAAATATCAGCTTTCCCAGTGACACCCACATCCTGAAAATGAATTTTTAAAAATATGAATAAAAACTCAAAAAGGGTGAATGTGATGTGTGAACTTGGGAATGTATATTACAGAGATAAAGTCCACGCACCGTGCAACTAGGAACAAACAAGATGCTTTATCACTGAATCACATTGTTCCCTGTGTAAGACTATGCGATGGCTCAATGGTTAGCACTGCTGCCTCACACTGCCGGAGACCCAGGTTCGATTCCTGGTTTGGATCACTATGTATGTGGAGTCTGAACATTCTCCCTGTGTCTGCATGGGTTTCCTGCGGGTGCTCCGGTTTCCTCCCTCAGTCCAAAGATGGGCGAGTTAGGTTGATTGGCCATGATAAATTGTCCCTTAATGTCAGGGCAAATATGCGGAGTTAGGGGGAAAGGGCCTTCATGGGATTGTTGTCAGTGCAGGCTCGATGGGCCGAATAGCCTTCTTCTGCACTGTAGTGACTCTATGATTGGGGAAAATAGTGGCATAGTCCGACCATCACTGATCTAGTAATCCAGATCCCAGGCTTACTCTCTGGGAATGTGTCCAGATCCCAGCATGGCAGCTAATGGAGTTTAAATGCAATTAATAAAGTTTGGAGTTGAAAGATAGTTTCAGTAACGGTGACCATGAAACGATCACCATATGTTGTAAAAACCCAATTGGTTCACTAATATCTACGAGGGAAGGAAATCTGCCTTCCTTACTCTGTCTGGCCTACATTGACTCAGATCCAGAGAAATGTGGTTGAGTTAACTGCCCTCTGAAATGGTCACTTGGTTCAAGGGCAGTTTGGGTAACAAATACTGGGAAGCTCACTTCCCAGGAAAGAATAGGTTTAAAAAAAAAACGATCTATCCTCTTATCTGACCAACAGCACCAGGGATCATTTGATTAGTATTAAGTATCAAGCAAACACTTTTGGAAATATTCAGTGATGATTTGCACCCTGCAAAGCATTGGGATATCGACGTGTGTGCCAGAAGATTCCTGAAACCTCTGAAGGTTTGAGTGCTGTTTCCTGTTTCCTACACGATGCTGAGATCACAAACCGCATGCATGGTTCAGTTTGCCTGGGGTAACCATGGTAGTTCCAGTTCTGCACAACTACTAACAGAAAAAAAAACATTGCAATCCGCCATAAGTCACATGCTGTCAACTCAGCTGATGATCCTCAAAAGCTTAACAAGTGCAAAAGGCTTCTGTTTTGTGTGTCGTGGCTGACTGTGTGTTGTTTGTGTGCATGTATGGAATATAATAAAGCAATTATCTGTCAATTATACCATTGCTGCTGGTGGGAGCTTGCCTTGGACAAATTGCTTGCTGCACTTCCTACAGTATACAGTGCCTACATTTCAAAACAGTGCATAGTTAGTACTGCTGCCTCACAGAGCCAAGGACCCAGATTCGATCCCCGGCTTGGGTCACTGCCTGTGTGAAGTCTGCATGTTTGCCCAGTGTCTGTGTGGGTTTCCTCCGGAGGCTTCAATTTACTCCCACAGTCTGAAAGACGTGCTGGTTAGGTGCGCTGGTCATGCTAAATTCTCCTTCAGTGTACCTGAACAGGCACTGGAGTGTGGCAACCAGGGGATTTTCACAGCAACTTCATTGCAGAATTAAAGTAAGCCAACTTGTGACGCTAATAAATAAACTTTACTTTTCAATGGCTGCAAAATGCTCTCAGACCCTGAGGTCATGAAATGCACTACGGAAAACGTGATGCTCCCTTCTATAATGTACAACTGAAGAGAAGTTGAGCAAGAATCTTTCATGTATTCTGATGACAGGTCATTGACCTCAAAAGTTGACTCTGTTCCTCTCTCCACTGATACTGTGCAGTTCAGGCAGTATTTCCATCATTTTGTAAAATTTAATACCATCGCTGCACGGACTAGCAGCACATAATGCAATCTCTTCAATTCCATCAACTGTCCATAAAACCTCCAGTTTTTTACTTGTGTGCATCACCGAATGACATTGGCTTTTAAGCCCTAAAAAAAATATCCATCTATGATTTATCAAATAAATGTTTCTGTGTCAAAGACAAGCTGTATTGCTATCAGGTTTCTGAAGACAACATTTCCAATCACATCTTCCCAGCATTGATCATTCAAATGAAGCCAACTTTGCATTTGACTAGATAGGGATCCTGTGGGAACTATTCCAGATAACAGCACTTTAACCTACATAGCTCCACTGAAAGTAAGAAAGTCGTAGAAAGTCATAGAGTTGTAGAAGGTAGAGAGTAACATAAAGAAATGTTTCATATTCATATCTATTAAATTCGGTAGCAGCCATCTTTAGAATAATAGATTCCCTACAATACAGAAGGTGACCATTTGGCCCATCGAGCCTGCACTGACAACAATCCCACTCTATCCCCATAACCTCACATTTTACCCTGCCAATCACCCTGATACAAAGGATCAAGTTAGTATGGCCAATCTACCTAACCCTCACATCTTTGCAAGGATGGTATTAAATTTTATAAAATGATGGAAATTCTCTGCTGCATCAGTGGAGAGAGGAACAGAGTCAACTTTTGAGGTCAATGACCTGTCATCAGAATACATGAAAGATTCCTGCTCAACTTCTCTTTAGTTGTACATTATAGAAGGAAACATCACATTTTCCGTAGAGCATTTCATGACCTTAGGGTCTGAGAGCATTTTGCAGCCATTGAAAAGTAAAGTTTATTTATTAGCGTCACAAATTGGCTTACTTTAACTCTACAATGAAGTTACTGTGAAAATCCCCTGGTTGTCACACTCCAGTGCCTGTTCTAGCCTTGGGTGACTGTCTGTGTGGAGTTTGCACATTCTCCCTGTGTCTGAGTGATTTTCCTCCAGATGCTCAGGTTTCTTCCTACACTTCAAAGGTGTGCAGCTTAGGTGGATTGACAATGTTCAATTGTCCCTTAGTGTCCCAAGATGTGTAAGTTAGGGGGATTAGTTGGGTAAATGTGTGTGGTTACGGAGATAGGGCCTGGGTGGGATGATCTGTCAGGGCAGACCCAATGAGCTGAACTGCCTCCTACTGTACTGTAGTGATTCTATGATTCTATGATTCCATACCCAACTTAACGTAAGTCGGTGTCAATAAACTATTAAATAAGAAAACTGGGAACTTATGAAAGGTAGGATTCTCTTTCTTGCAGTGGGAGGCAATGAGTGTGAACAACCAGTAGATTCCAGCCCAAGTTACAGTGATAATACTCAACATGTTACCTAGTCAAATTCAGCCACATTTTTGGGATTCCTTTTTTGCACTCTTTGGTCTGGATATTTTTGCTTTCAATGTTTCAAATTATTCATGGAGGTGAGCAACAATTTCCAAGAGGGTGTTACCTCCTGCTCTGAAATCTCGGTAAAATTCATAGCAAGTGTACGTAGCGACCATTTCTGAGACCATTCCATCTCCCATACACAATCTTCTGCTCTTTGCCTTCATACCAAACATGAACATGGACTTTAGCTACTCAGCAAATTGATTAAACTACAACAGCAGCAGTAGCACAACACATATTTTTACAAGAGTTAAGCTTAGTTAATCTTCACAATGGACTGTAACTGGGACAATGCAAACCGTCTGTAAGAGATAGAGTTAAACAGGCAGAGGTTGCATTCTCCTCTTTGTCACAGGTTTCTAAGCAGCTGCTGCAGAAGATGTACTGGTGGTGAAGGGACAGTTGATTGAATAAAACAGGGGTCTTAAAGATGTTCAACAATCCAAATGTGCCACCATGATTAACACTTAAGCTTTGCCTTTGCAACTGACGTCTAGGGCATCGGGGCAGCATGGTGGCACAGTGATTAGCACTGCTGCCTCACAGCACGAGGAACCCGGGTTCGATTCCCGGCTTGGGTCACTGTCTATGTGGAGTTTGCATGATCTCCATGTGTCTGTGTGGGTTTCCTCCCACAGTCCAAAAGATGTGCCGGTTAGGTGCATTAGATTCTCCCTCAGTGTACCCGAACAGGTGGCAGAATGTGGCAACTAGGGGATTTTCATAGTAACTTCATTGCAGTGTTAATGTAAGCCTACCTGTGACACTAATAGTTATAATAAATGGTTAAACTTTAAACAGACCGCCCCAGTATAAGCATCTGTCAGTCAGGGATGATGGAAGAAGTGTGGTTTCTAAATATACAAAAATATAACTCGAACCAAATAGATTTAACCAGCTGTGGCAATACTTTTCAGCATATCTCAATGAATGTTTGGATTTCAAAGAATAGATTGACCACAGACTGGTTTCCAGACAAACTGTTTAATTGTTACAAGGCAGGAAGTTAAACTGAGATATGATTTGTTTGCAAGGTTGACTTTTTAAAACATGAAAAGAATTAAAGCTAATACAAAGCTCCGTTTCAAATACTTTTGCCAATCAATACTGCTGGTTAACTTGGTTATATTTTGTTGTAAAATATTAAGATCAGTCACTTGCATATAATTGAAGCAGATTAGCTGCTAAAAATAGACAGATGTAAACAAATATGGAACAATTGGGAAGAGTGCTCAAAATCATCAAATTCATTTCATTCAACTACAAACTAACCTTTCAATATTTTCAAACTCTCAACTACAACAGATGACATCTTCCCTTTGATGTTTAATCATCTTTGTCACTTTAAACCACTATCTTGATATTTCCTTATTTTATTAGTGTCACAAATAGGCTTATATTAACATTGCAGTGAAGTTACTATGAAAATCGCCTAGTTGCCATATCTTCTTTGGGTACACTGACAGAAATTTAGCATGGCCAATGCACCCAACCAACACGTCTTTCAGACTGTAGAAGGAAACTGGAACTCCTAGGAACATGCAGACTCCACACAGGCAGTGACCCAAGCCAGGAATCGAACCCAGGGTCCCTGGCACTGTGAGGCAGCAGTGCTAACCACTGTGCCATCATGCCACCCATGGAGCCAGCTTTTTTCTATTTTGTTAAATAGAAGTGACATTTATATTTTAGGATTAGACATTTTTTGGAAGTGACAATGCATTTTTTAGGATTAGACAGCTTCCTACTCAAAATAAACTGGTGCTGTCTTTTCAAAAACCTATTCTAATTACTTATAGCTAAACAGTTCCTGCAGTTGGATAGTGTAAAACAAGTCAACAAATCTGTTGACATTGTTGCCAGAACTTTACAAGATTGATCCTGAAGTGTGCAACTAGCGTGAAAATGGGAGCGTTCCTGATCTGCTTTTTGGGCGAGTTTTCACGCCCAAATTTTTGCACTTCGTCATTGAAAAAATGGTATTTCCAGCTGCTGCAGGTTGGGCTTAATTCTCTAGCCAGCCTATAAAGGGAGCTACTGCACACGTGTGCAGAACTCTAATTTGGCACAGCAGGGTCTGACAGAGAGAGAGTTGTCAGGCCCCTGCTACTGCAGGCAGCCTCAACCAACTTCCCCATCCCCACAACCACAGGCTCCATGGCAGATTGCAAGCGCATAACACATGGACATCTAGCTCCTGCTGCCCTGCCCCGCTGCCCAGATCAATCTGGTCCCCCCTCCCCCTAGCCTATCCCATTGCAGAGTGCGCAGCGGGCACCCCACCCTCCCAATTCGCCTCCCTCTCCATAGGCCTTGCTCCCATTAGGCTCACATTGCCCCCCACCCCAATCCCGTTGCAGAGTACACGGCAGTCTCCTCCCACCAGATCAGGCCACTCTTCATGCCCTGTCCCCAAAGGGCCCATCCCTGGCACTGCCTTAATGGCCTCCAGTTCAACCATAGAGAGTAGATATTATCCTTGCCAGACAGAACCTCTCTCAGCGAGACAAAGACAAGGGGGTCCAGATGATTGAGCACGCGGCTCACTAAACACATGTCTATGAACATTACAATATATTTAAATAAATGATTCAGCCTCTTGCCCATTTCCGGTGAGAGACCGACCTCACTGGAGATCACAAGAACCGAGAAGTCGGGTGTGATCCTATCGATTTGCTCCACCCAGCGATGGGCAGGACGAGTCGGTATAATTCAGCCCTGCGTATTTGTTGAATCTATGTACTATAAATTGACACTGTTGATAGCCTTTCACTGTTGATTAAAATGCATTGACCATATGAGACAAACCCATTTTTCCAGCCCAAAAATCATACTTTTACACATACTTGGTGCAAAAGTTGATACCCCGCTTTCAGCCACAACATACTATACGTAGTCAGCCTCAATCTATCACCACCCCCCCCCCCTTCCCCAAATGCCACCAGCCCAAAAACTGAGGCTGGCTGGGAAATGGCCCTTAAGTGGTTACTTAAGGACTGTAATTGGGACAAGGGCAGGTTTCCTATTCAATGCTCTGGACACCACAGTGACAAACTGCTGAGAGACTGGAGTGAGCTCTCCCCCACCTCCCCCTCCCCTCAGAACCCACTGGCAATAGATCGCTCGAAGACCACCGAAAGACCCTGATGCCAAAATTAACATTTGGCAGCGATTCATGATCAGAGAGCAGCAAAAGTTCCCATTATGGCACATTCGCCACCTGGATGAAGCGTCCATGAATTCCGATCATCTTAACAACTGAACTGTGGAATGGATTTGTTCAAAAAAAGTGCCAGCGAAAGCCACAGGACATGGAAAGACATGATTCGCAGTGGTAAAAGCATAGCCAATACGATGACAAAAGTTAAAGCCTATTTGAATTGAACCGTGCCAAAAAAAATCACATTCCCTGCAGAGGTTTTTGTGCACGTTTGTGACAGCAGTTGGGTGGCTAAGGATGGAGCAAAGTTGTGATCGATAATGTGTGAAGTAGGCGGATGGTGGGCTCTGTAAAGGATACAGCTTACTTGTGTAGGATATATTCGGAGTTGCAAGTAGCTAACAGGGTCAAGAGACCTCCCCTGTGAAGAAATAGCAGGATCAGCGGGGGGATGCCAAGACCTCTTTTTTTACAGCACAAGTTGCCATATTTCAACAGCTGGAGGCTTGAAAGGTCCCATTTGAGAAGCTTCAGAGATAATATAACTGTGTAAGGTAAGTGAGAAGTCAGAGGGTAAAGTGGCAGGTGGGAGGGTGAGATAGGTGGTAAATTGGCAGGTAAGTAGATAAGCTGGCAGGAGAGTGCGTAAGGGTACCAAAGAGATTGGTTGGTAAGGTGAGTGAAGCAGGTAGGGTAGCATGTGTGTGTGGGGTGAGGGTAAAGTCTGAGAGGATAGTGTGGCAGGTAAATAGGTAAGTTAGTTGGATGGCGAGTGGACGGGTGGGTGAGGGTATAGACTGAGCCGGGGAGGAAGTGGGAGATGGGTTTGTAGTCAAGTGATCTTGTGTGTAATGGCATGGTTGACAGGGAAGCCAGATGTTCGAGAATGGTGGTGGGAGGGTTGTCGGCAGGTATTCGGGAGGGTAGTTGGGGGATGGGGGCTGTCCAGCGGGAATAGTTGGGAGGGGGGGTCAGTAGCGCAGTTAGCCAGGAACTGGTTTTAGTCCTTCTAACGTTTCCTGGGCAACTGTTTTGGTAAGTGAGTCGAAACTATCTGAAGTCTCCAATTCTAACTCTGAGCTACAAAGTGTTCCAAACACAGAATACTTAGCCATCGAAAGTGCAAGCATTTGGTTCAATTTTTGCACAGTGGGTTGGGATTTCGGAAAAGAGTCCCCGCACATCTTGGAAGCAGGGTGGCCACCACCAGGATAAGCACAACCATCCACACAAGCAACACCATCCAGAGATCAGAGGTTCTGCACCATTTCATTTGATGGGTCTTAAAACACTTTGATTGGGTTAATGGTACTTTGTTAATCCATTCACTTAATAAACCTTGTGCCATTTTATTTTAACATGAATTATCGGTGTATAATTTCACATGGTGACCACAGAATAACGGTGGTTCACGGTTTTTATTGGGCAGCAAGTCAAACCCCATTTTTAGGAAGGATTTCTCAAGGCTTCAAAAGGTTGACTTAAACACTACAACCTACAATAACAGGAAGTCTTTACGAAATTCCACTAGTGTATTGGTAAAAGAAAACACTGATGGCACTGTTATTTACTCACCAAAAATGAAACTATAAATTCTGTGTGAATTAGGAAATATTTGCCTCAAGGACAGTGACAAAAATGGGTTGGAGGGGTGGGGCCTCGGAATAGCAGGGGAGAGGGTCAGACTTCAGGGCAAAAGAACTTTGGGGAGGAAGCAAGTGGTCAGAGGTTGAGAAACAATGGGGGAGATCAGACCTCTGGGAGGGGTGTTGTGAGCTTAACTGTGGGTCGGAGTTCAGAGGGTGGGGAGGTTGGTGTGGACCTCACGGCAGGTCTGTGGTTGGCAGGGAGTCAGAAGTTAGGGGTTGGTTGGAGCTCGTGTGGATGGGGGTGGATTAGATTGGGAGAGGGATGAGCATGTGGTGGAATGGGTCCTCTCTGGACAGGGGAATCCCATGGGGAGTCAGGGAGAAAGAGGAATACCATGGTTTGTGGTTAATGTAGGGTGTTGGGGGTGAGGGTGGAAGCGTAGTATTTGTAGCGTTCCCTGGGAAGCCAGAGAATGCGACGGACACTGGGTAGCATCAAAGTTACGGCTATTATTTCAGTGAATGACTGATCAGTCCATAGTTCAAACTCCCAAGGGAGATAGTGGAAGCAGTTAATGCTGTTTCTTTCAAAGTAGACAGATTTTCAGAGAATATCTTTTTGAGAAAAAGTATGAGTAATATGAGATTTCTCAAGTGTGGATGTTTGAGCCTCTCAGTTGCAGTTCAGTACAGGAGACACAAGTTCAGCTTTATCAACTCTCTTTATTTCTTTGATCCAACTCCACATGCAATTCTCCCCAACCCCCAGTGCCACCTGTAACCTGTTTATATATCAGTAATTTCTATTGGATAATTGACATTGAATTAGGATTTAATTGGAAGGTCTGCTAGCCCACTCCTAACAGTGAACATGTGGCTCCCAAAGCTATCAACAACGGGGGTTTCTCTCCCCTCTTGACTGTCTCTCTTATAAAGCGCTTACATTTATATTGCGCCTCCCACGACCGCAGAAGGTCTCAAAGTCAGTGAAACAAATCTGTTAGCATTGATGGAATGTACGAATTACTGCAGTTCATGTGTCTGTAGCAAACTGTCCCCCCAAAGGAGAATATGAGAATGATCAAAAAATCTGAATTTACAATATGAATTGAGGGATAAATACTGACCTGGACACCAGGAAGAATATTCTTCTTCAAGACAGTGCCATAGGAGCTTTTATATCCACTGAAGGGCGGATGGATGGGGGAGGAGGGATGAATTTTCCTGATTATTCTACCAACCACGGGAACTGTAGCGGGTGAGAGGTGGACCATGGAAAGATCTGTTGACTTCGGGCGGGATTTTCCAGTTTTTTTTAAGGCAGACGCAGCCAGAAAAGCCTACCGGGGTGGGGGGGGGTCTTTGTTTAACGTTTCATTCTTGGGAAGGGACCTCAGACAGAGCAGCATTCAGTCCCTCAGTACTGTACTGAAATGTCAGTCCAGGGCTCCGGTCTCACACACCCCACTACCGCTGCAAGCAGGAACGGAGAATTTGGTGCTCAGCCAAAACTCTATTCACTGCGTCGGGATTGGAAAATCTCAACCGTGGGCAAGGTCGGAGAATTCCAGCCTGTATCTTTGCGCTCATGTTTCTAGAGGGAGACACTAAACCCAACCTTCTAACTCAAGAAGCATGAATGCACCAACTGTGACACAACCAGTTGTGGATTAATTGGTAAAGACCAACTGATAAGATTATTCAACAACTTCACTGTTATAAACAAGAGCAGGAGATTGGCAGGAGGCAAACTAAATGGACTGCGGCCATTTTCACCCATTAGCTTCCATGTTAGAGACACGTTGAATATAAATAAATCTCCAGTTCTCTTCAGCAATATTTTCCATTACTGAAAATCATTTCTATTAAAACTTCAAGCTAGAAAAGCTAATGCATTACGCGATGGATCTGCTTTCTAGAGCTATTAGATGGATTTATTTTTCTCCTGGGATTAATTCCACGATGCAAAATATCCACATCGCAATGTACAGCTGTCAGATGAGCTGTTGCGCTTGTGGACGCATGCACGTGCCATCCCTCCTGGGGCATCTCTGCAACTGCCTGCACACAGGGGGATTATTCCACATTATTCGATACAAAAATAAGCTGTCTTCAAAAAGTGAGGCATCCTTCAGAGATATTAGATCATTCCCTAATGCTTCCAAGCTTTAACCCTCACTGCTGCTGGAGCCTAGTTACCACCGCCTGCCCTCCCTCCTATCCACACTCCGCCTCATGGGCCAGCGCTGACAAATTTATTTACTGATTCTATTCCTTTTCAGGTCCAACATATCACATGCCTCTTCCTTTATTCCTCTTTAAAATCTCCCAGCTCTACACAACTATTCTGGTGAACAGGTTGGTCTGAGTCAAGGAGTGTTTTCGTAAGCTCCCTGCAAGCTTAAATTCTTGATCATCAGAAGGTGCTCCATCTACCAGTCCGGTGGCAATTCTCCTTCATTCTAATTGCACCAGATCAGAAGATTACCTCCATATTTGAAATAAGGCGTTAAGTGAAGAGAAAGTGGGGGAGGCGGCGCAGTGGTATAGTGGTCAGTACTGCTACCTCATAGCTCCAGGTTCAGTTCTGGCTGCTACTGGTGACTGTTTCCGTGGAGTTTACACATTCTCGCCGCGTCTGCGTGTGTTTCCTCCAGGTGCTCTGGTTTCTTCTCAGTTCAAAGATATGCAGATTAGGTTGCCAAATTGACTGTAAGTATCAGGGGACTAGCAGAATACATGGAGTTACGAGAATAGAGCTTAGGTGGGATTGTAGTCAGTGCAGATGGAACAAACGGCCTCTTTCTGCACTGTAGGGATTCTATGATTTTGTAGAACAGATTGGGTGCACAAGTTAAATTTGCTGCATTTTGGGCTGTGACAGTAACTTCAATGTTTGATTAGATTTCACATCTGAATTGTCAACCTTGGTCTTTTCTGCAAATTTAACATTTCATAGAATCCCTACCGTGCAGATAGAGGCCAGTCAGCCCGCTGAGTCCCAGCTCTCTGACAGAGCATCCTACCCAAACCAACTCCCTCCAATAACCCCAGGCATTTACCCAGCTAATCCACACATCTTGGGACACTGTTGCAGATTGTGCTGTACATGTTTAGTTTCTCCTGCCAACTGAGCTAAAGTGGCTGGATCTGGGATATAAACTCAACGTTATCCAGATAATCCACACATTAGGGTCCTGTCCTGAGCTACTGCCCATACGAGTTCTTCGTTCTACTATTTAACAGGAGTAAATAATTATTTCAAACACCTTTCATCACTGCAAATATGATTTTGAAATAATGTTCAAGAATTGGACAACACTTATCGTTAGTTGCTGCAAATTAAATGGAAATAGTGTGTGATTCAGCTCTTCCTCATATTTGGTCGCAACTTGCTATTTTTTTTCTCAATTCCCATCCCTAGATCTGCAGAAGGAAATTCTCTGCCTTCACTCATACAGTTTGAAGATATTGGGTCCACTCTTGAGGCGTTAAACCAAGGTTCAGTCATTACATGCTTACCTCAGAATCAGATGGCCATGGATTCAAGCCCTACTCCAACAGACTAGAAGGCACAACCAGGGGAGACTAACCCAATGCAGTACCAGGGAACTACTGCACAGTCAGAGGCACCATGTTTCAGATGAGATGTTTACCCGAGAGCCCAAGTGAGTGTAAAAGATTCCATGTCACAGCTTTGACATAGGGCAGGGGAGTTCTCTCTTTGCAAAAAAAGCAAAAAATGCTGGAAAATCTCAGCAGGTCTGGCAGCATCTGTGGCGAGAGAATAGAGGCAACATTTGGAATCTTGATGACCCTTCGTCAGAGCTCTCTCTATAGCCTTTTATCGATATTTATCACCCAACCAACACCAAAAACAGAAGATCTGGTCACGTAGCTCACCACTGTTAGTAGAATTTGATGAAGGCAACTGGGCTATCATATGTCTCAAGTACAAGTAACTACAGTACCAAAGTACTTCATTAGTTATAAAGCACTTTGGGATGTCATGTGATTATTAAAGGTGTGCAATGCTTCCTTTCTATTATTTCTGGATGATGTCAGGTGGGGATATGTTCACTCTGTCCCAGAGTGAGGTTACTTACTGTATTTACATGGACCTAAACCTCTTTCTTCTCTTTTTTCCCTCCAGACACACCTCCCCACCAAAATATGAAAAGCAGAGCCACCTAGCCAACAGGAAAAGAACAAACTGACCAACTAGAGGAAATTCAGAACAAATCCAAACTGGTAATACAAAAATCCAATTCTAAAAATGGGATTCATCAGCCATGAACCATCAAACTCTGGCCCCTAGATGGGAGCTGTAGAGTGTGAACAGAAAAAGTATTTTTCTGGCACAAACCCAAGTTAGATGCATTGGCCACGCTAAATTCCCCCTCAGTGTCCCCAAACAGGTGCCAGAGTGTGACAACTAGGGGATTTTCACAGTGAAATAACACATCGATTTACTTGGAGGATGCAAGTTTCCATATCTCATCTTCTTAAGTGTGTAAAACATAAAATGACTGAATTGCAATTGCACAGAGGTAAACACATCATTCAAATGCTTTTCTTTAATACATTCATCCTCTGCCCTCTAGCCCCGATTGATGGTGGAGTCTCGTTTTACAGCAAGCTTTCATTTCTATGGAATTATTTTCACAAACTGAAGAAGCTCCTATCTTAATCTGAAGAAATGAATGTAAGTTTATGCACTCAGATTTGACATGACAGAAAAAGTCCCCACCACTTACACTGCCCATGTTCAGCACATGCATTATTTACCTTTATTGAGCAAATAGTGCAAACCACTTTTCATTACCACAAAAATGCAAAGGCGAGGTTTCTAGAATACTGAGCCTGCTCACTGTCTAGCACAGTAAAATCAGTTGTTACTTCGTACTTACTCATTTAAAAGATTATAAAATCCCTGCAGTGGAGAAGGAGGCCATTTGGCTCGTTGAGTCTACACTGACAACAATCCTACCCAGGCCCTATCCCCGTAACCCCATAGAGGTATCCCATTTACCGATGCATCCTGGGACACTAAGGGACAATTTAGCACAGCCAACCAACATAACCCACACATCTTTGGCCTGAGGGAAGAAGCCGGAGAACCCAGAAGAAACCCAATCAGACACGGGGAGAACGTGCAGACTCTGCAGAGACAATAACCCAAGTTGGGAATCGAACCCAGGTTTCTGGAGCTATGAGGCAGAAGTGTTAACCACCGTACCACCTTGCTGTTCCCATGCACGGCTCAGCTAATTTCAGAAAAAAATTAGATCTTCAAACAATTATAATCAGCTGTTTGCACCTGGCCTCAACTTGGACAAAGCATTTAATTTTGGGTTTTCTAATAATTTATTTTATTCTTTATTCCTTCGCAATATCTGGGCATCATTGTCAAGATCAATATTTATTGCCCTATCCCTAGTTGCCCTTAAAACGGTCGAGGTCAGCATTCCCTTAAAAAAAAGAGTCCGGCCTTTTTTTTAGAACTGCTAGTCTATGAGGTGAAAGTTCGCCCACTGTGCTACTGAATCATAAAACCATAGAATCCTGACAGTGCAGAAGGAGGCCTTCGGCACATGAAGTCTGTGCCAACTATTCCCGTAACCCCACATTTTTTTCTCCACTAATACCCCTTACCTACACATTTCGGATCACAGAGCATTTTATCATGGTCAATCCACCTAAACTGCACATAAAATCATAGACATTTACAGCATGGAAACAGGCCCTTCAACCCAACTTGTCCATGCTGCCCAGTTTTTAACCATTAAGGTAGTCCCAATTGCCCATGTGTGGTCCATATCCGTCTATACCAGTCTTACCCCTGTAACTGTCTAAATGTTTTTTAAAAGACAAAATTATACCCACCTCTACTACTACCTCTGGCAGCTCATTACAGACACTCATAAGTGTCTGTGCTGAAGAATTGACTCTCTGGACCATTTTGCATCACTCCCCTCTCATCTTAAACCTATAACCTCTAGTTTTAGGCTCCATTATCTTTGAGAAAAGATGTTGTCTATCTACCTTATCTACGCACCTCATTATTTATAAACCACTAATAGATCATCCCTAAACTTCCTATGCTCCAGGGATAAGTGTCCCAGTCTATGCAGTGTCTACTCATAATCCATCAAATCTCAGTAGCATCCTGGTAAATCTTTTCTGCACTCTTTCTAGTTTAATAATATCCTTTCTATAATAGGGTGACCAGAGCTGTACACAGTATTCTAAGTGCAGCCTTAAATATCTTGTACAAATTCAATAAGATGCCCCAACTCCTGTATTCAATGTTCTGACCAAGAAACCAAGCATGCCAAATGTCTTCTTCACCACCCTGTCCACCTGTGTCTCCACTTTCAAGGAGATATAAAACTGTACCCCTAAATCGCTTTGTTCTATAACTCTCCACAACGCCTTAACATTAACTAAGTCCTGTCCTGGTTCAATCTACCAACATGCATCACCTTGCATTTATCTAAATTGGACTCCAGCTGCCATTCATCAACTGACCGGCCCAATTGATTAAGATCCCGTTGCAATCCTAGATAACCTTCTTCATTGTCACAATACCACCAATCTTGGTGTCATCTGCAAACTCATTAACCATGCCTCCTAAATCTTCATCCAAATTATTAATATAACTGACAAATAACAGTGGACCCAGCATCAATCCCTGAGGTACACCACGGGTCTCAGGCCTCCAGTTTGAAAAAAAGCTTTCCACAACCACTTTCTGGTTTCTGTCATCAATCCAATTTTGTATCAAATTGGCTACCTCACCCGTGAGATTTAACTTTATGCAACAACCTGCCATGCAATACCTTGTCAAAGGCCTTGGTGGAGTCTTGGTGAGTGTGGGAGGAAATAGGAGCTCCCAGAGGAAATCCACACAGACACAAGGAGGACATGCAAACTCCACACTGACACCCGAGGCCGGAATGAAACCTAGGTCCCTGGCACTGTGTGGCAGCAGTGCTAATCACTGTGCCACCTTATTAGATTGAGATTATAACCCAGTGACCTAAAGATACAGAAATACATGTCTAAATTGGGATTGTATGTGAATTGGGAGGACAGCTGTGATGTGATGGTGTTCGTCATACAATTGCTGCCCTTGACCTTCTATCTTGTAGAGGTTTAGAATGCGCTATGGTGTGTGCCATTTGTTTATGGTGAATTCTGGGCTGCTCCAATACCTGCAAGGTGGGACAGCAGTTCATGAAGTGCTCAGTAATCATCTATTTACACTTTAATTTGCATGCTATGCACCATTTGAAAATGAAGCCTACTGAAATAAACAAGTGCCGCTTTTACATAATCTGTTCCCATGTGCATTTGCGGCATCTTCGCAAAACAGCAACAGAATCTATTTATTTCTGTACCAACAGCAGGCCATCTGGAGGAGAGGTTAAGGGCAAAATCCAGCAACAGAGAACAATTAATATTAAAATCTTCTGTTCCTTCCCATCTAAACAAACGGTTGTGGCACAATTGTGAAGAGACACGCATGCATATTTTTATCATTCATTCATGGGACATGAATGTCACTGACTGGCCAGCATTTATTGCCCATCATTAGTTGCCTGAGAGCAGTTGAGAGTCAACCACATTGCTGTGGCTTTAGAGTCACAAGTAGGCCAGACTGGGTAAGGATGGTAGATTCCCTTCCCTAAATGACATCAGTGAACCAGATGGTCTTCTCTGATAATGGTTTCTTGGTTGTCAGTAGATTCCGAATTCCAGATATTTTTTATTGAATTCAAATTCCACTAACTGCTGTGGTGGAATCAAACATATTTTGTGCTGTCATTCCTGAGGGATGGGGCCTAAAGATGCTTGGGTCACTGTCTGTCGCAAGCTTGCATGTTCTCTCTGTATCTACGTGGGTTTCCATAGTCCAAAAGATGTGTGAGTTAGGTTGATTGGCCATGCTAAATTAACCCTAGTTTCAGGGAGTTCACAGGGTAAATATGAGAGTTTACGGGAATAGGGCTTAGGTGGGATTGTGGACGGTGCACTCCATGGGCTGCATGGTTTCTTTCTGCACGATCAGGATTTTATGATGCTATTCTATATTCATGCTTTATGTTATACGCGTCAAATGTTTTACAATCAAATCAAATACAACACTAAGAGTATCTAAATAATATTTTTCTCCATCACGTTGCATCTATTCCCTTTCTCTTTTCTAAGCACAACTGGGGAGCTCAAGAGTGGAGACTCATTTTTTCTCCTGTTTGTATTTGTTACAGAGAGATTGTTAACACATGAAATATTTTGTATGACCTTGTTTTTGTCAGTATTGATGCTTTCTGGCAATCTACCTCACTGCAGCACAAGACGTCAACTTGAAGATTTCACTGACAGTAGAGAGAGGAAATGAGCAAATGGGATGTGATCCAGGCCTCAGGAACCTGCTGCTACTTGGAAAAGTTATGAAGTAAGCTGACAACTTCACTAATCTTGGACAGCACTGTTGAAATATCAAAACATTTCACGTTAGTGCTCGGGAAGTTGGAAAACTAACAGTGCTTCATTATTTCAAATTTAACATCTTCCTGAAAACATGGAAGGTCATTTAACCCACTCTTCCATACAACTCCACAACTACTTGAGGATCTCATTGCTTCTTGAATGACTTCAGAATTTCAATCTTCATTTTGATATGCAGCAGACAGCAACTTGCATTTATATAGCATCTTTAAATGTAGGCAAATGGCCTTTTGTCAGCACGTAATCACACAAAACTTTGACATGAAACCAAAGGAAGAGTTAGTCGGACAAGTGACTAAAAGCTCAAGCGAAGAGTTAAGTTTTACGATCATCAGCATGGTAGCACTGCTGCCACACAACAACAGCAGCCCGAATTCGATTCTCAACTCAGATCACCGTCTGTGTGGAGTATGCACATTCTCCCCGTATCTGCAAGGGTTTCCTCCAGGTGCTCCAGAATCCTCCCACTGTCTGAAAGACATACTGGTTAGATGCATTGGCCTTGCTAAATTCTCCCTCTATGTACCTGAACAGGCTCCCGAGCGTGGTGACTAGGAGATTTTCATAGTAATTTAATTACAGTGTTAACTTGACACTAATAAATAAATAAATACGTAAATGTAAAGGAGGGTTTCAGTTGGGAATTCCAGGTAGTGGGACCTAGGTAGTTAAAGGTACAGCATTTGATAGTGGGGTGAACAGACTGGGGGATATGCAACTGGAAGACTGCAGAGTTCTTGAAGGTCTATAGGGTTGGAGGAGGAGGTTACAGAGATAGAGGGAGGTGAGGCTAAGGATGAATTTGAAGATGAGACCATTCAAGGTATCAATTTCTTTACAAAAAGTGTATCAATGCTGAGAGGGACAAGTTGGGAAAGCAAAAGCACCTTTCTTCAACTTCTTACTCAAACTACTCCAACATCAGCTTAACAAAGAATAAGAACAAAGAAAAATACAGCACAGGAACAGGCCCTTCGGCCCTCCAAGCCTGCACCAACCACACTGTCCGACTCAACCAAAACCCCTACCCTTCCAGGGACCACATCAGTGTATTTCCCATCTCATTCATGTACTTGTCAAAATGTCCCTTAAAAGTCACTACTGTATCTGCTTCCACTATCTCCTCCGGCAACGAATTCCAGTTACCCGCCACTCTCTGTGTAAAAAATCTGCATTGTACCTCTCTTTTAAAACTTGCCCCTTGCACCTTAAACCTATGCCCCCTAGTAACTGACTCTTCCACATTGGGAAAAAGCTTCTGACTATCCACTCTGTCTATGTCTCTCATAATCTTGTAGACTTCTATCAGGTCATCCCTCAACCTCCACTGCTCCAGTGAGAACAAACCAAATTTCTTCACTCTTTCCTCATAGCTAATGCCCTCCATACCAAGCAATATCCTGATAAATCTTTTCTGTACTCTCTCCAAAGCCTCCACATCCTTCTGGTAGTGTAGCAAGCAGAACTGGACACTATATTCTAAGTGTACCCTAAACTAAGGTTCTATAAAGTGGCAATGTGACTTGTCAATTTTTAAACTCAATACCCCCGCCGATGAAGGCAAGCATGCCATATGCCTTCTTGACTACCTTCTTCACCTGCATTGCCACTTTCAATGACCTATGTACCTGTACACCCAGATCCTTTTCCTATCAATACTCGGAAGGGTTCTGCCATTTACTGCACTGTATTAATGACTGCAATGCCAGTAAGTCTCTAGTGTTATTGCATGTACTGAGGCAATGAATATGTCGGCTAAGGTTTCATTCTTCTGAGCTCCCCAGTCTGCGATGTTTTCCCTTGTTCATTTTGAAATATAGACAATCATAGGACAAAGGCGTAGAGGCAGAAGGGTAGCAATTTTAAGGGACATCTTTGGTTAAGTATTAGCTAAGAAAATACACATTGATTTGAGTGAGAATACAATTCAATTGAATAATATCAAACTCACACACATCACAACATATTGGGCATTGTATTATAATTATGGTCTTTAAGCTCCAAAGGTATCAGTAATGTCTGGTCTCAGAAAGCAGATGAATCCCATGCCACCCAAAATGGAACAGCATCCGACTTCCTTCTCATCCTTTCCATTCAAATGTATCTGCTAGTTTTCACTCCCACTCAATGAAAGCTCTCATTAAAGAATACTCCCACCTTTATTTGCTCTCTTTTGTTAGTGGAGAAAGGACATAACATTTTCTATGTATTTTTAACAGGAAAAACAATGACATATTAAAGTTCCCTTAAGTGATCATTAACTCCTCTTCCAAGCCAGCCTACCCACTGACAGCATGGTATTAGAAATTAATTCATTCATTCTCAGTTTGCCTTAAAAATAAGAACCAACAGTGAAACATTTTCTCAAATCCTGAAGTCAGACTAATTGCTGCTGGCATAAGTATCTCTCTCTTCAGGCCTTTCTTAATCAGGAACTAAGCATAACATCAAATTTAATATCTTAACTTTCCGGCCTCAAACATTTAACTGGGTTTCTGTGCTACACAGGAGACAGATGTCAGTGGCAGATCTCACTTGCAGATACCTACCGCCGGTTTCTGCCACTCACCATGACAGCCCAAACCAACATAAGATAGGTTTCATTTCATTTCCAATTGCTCCCCACTCCACCCTCTTCGATCTTACCTTGCCTTAGTTTTGAAAGCAAAACACCAGCCACCTTGAAGCACTGTTGGTTTAATAAGGTAATGGTGCTTGTCAAAACCAGCCTGCTTTCCCATTCTGAAACAGCCGACTAAAAGGTTCCTGGATTGTTAAATACATAAAGTGGTTTGAGCAAACTGATTCTCCAACCTGTAATTGGATCAATGTGATTTCTGATATAAAACATTCCGAGTAAAGAGGCGGTCTTCAAGAAAAGGTCTTCTTCCCATGTATAGAGACTCATGCGCACAAAAAAATGATCTGTTGTGAACGGACTGGAAAATGCCCGAAAGGGTACATTCCGTCTGAGAACCTAAATACTGACCGTCACTGGTCTATTTAGTCCATTTTACTTTTGTAAAATTCAGATGTCTCGGAAATATCAAGCAAAAATACAAATGAGCAATGAGAGTCCAAAATGAGAGGATTGTTCACAAGGCAAAAAAAAGGCGCAGTGGTGTTCTGAAGCGTTGGAGTAGATCACTCGTTTATGAGGTTCGAAGCTTTAAACCTTTCAACTTCAGAGCCAAGAATTCTACCAATGGAGCTAAGTCAACTGGTGAGTTTTCAAATTCAGTAGCACGACTGACGCTGGTGGGTCATACGCTGTACACCTGCCACTTAATCTGATTTGTTCATTCTATTTATGTGCAAACTGGACATGAATGAAGTGATCAGTTGACCTCTGGACCTATAACTACTGGGCTGTACAACGCTCTGAAAGTGAATTTGCAATGCAATCTCTCGCTTGCAAATAGCCACCCCACACACAAACAGTCAAGTGCTTCTGTCAATCAGCAACATAACTTGCCTATTTGGTTTCTTTCTGAAGTTACCTGACAAAGGAATCTGAATAACTTTACTTCTATTTGTCCAAACACACTGCATTTTGTCATAATTATAGTTTGCGATGGAACAGGGGCTAGAAAGAAGGAGCCTGCAATTATATAATGTCTTGTTAAAAAAAACTTAAGATATCCCAGATAGATTTACACAAAATACAGTATTTTAGCAATGTGTTTGCTTTTCTGATAGAGTAAATTAATACCAAATGATGAATATCTGGAATGGGCAAGTTGTCTTATGAGGCTGGACAGGCTGGCTTTGTCTGCTCAAGTTTAGAAGAACAAGAGGCAACTTAATTGAAACCTAGAATGTCCTGAGGCTTGTTGACAAGGTGGATGTGTAAAGAGGATGCTTCCTCTTGATGGATAACCTAGAATTAGGGGCCACTGTTTAAAAAGAACGGGTTGCCCATTTAAAACAGAGATGAGGGGGAGAAAACATTATCTTAGAGAGTTGTGTGACAGGAGTTAGCTTCCTGCAAAAGATGACCAAGGCTGTCTTTGAATATCTTTCAGGCAGAAATAGGTAGATTCCTGATAAGCAAGGGAATGAAAGGTTAGTGGGGTTACGCAGGAAGGTCAAGATAAAGCAAACTTGAGGGGCTGAATGGCCTATACTCCTGTTCCTAACTGGTATGTTCACATGCAAATGTGGCAGCTTATTTTAACACAGCAAGATCCCACAAACATCAATGACCGATAAACCGAATGGAAGAATCCAAGGCGGGATTTTACAGCCTCGCTTGAGAGAGACCAACTCAAGGTCAACGGACATTTCCATTGTCCGCCCCTTGTCCACTCCAATTCCGTGGCAGGCGAGGCAGTAGAGTTCCAGCGCAAGTTTTAAATTATTACATTACAAGCTTTCTCCACATTCACGGAAACAGATGTCAACAGGGAAAGGAGAGAAAATCGACGCACATTTGCTGCACTTACGAGCTCCAGATTTCACTCCACACAACACACCAAACAACAGTCCGGCATTATAGTTGCTGGGCACATGATGTGTGTGCTGCACTATAAACCATTGGTTCTGCCAACTTTTCCCTCTTGTCAAAGATCCCTCATCAAATACTTCACTTGAAATAGATTTAGTGCCAACATTGTGAAACAGGCTGGGAAAAATATTGCCGTCTGGCAACTCCATTACACTGGAACAATGAGGACCTTTCTGTTGCTGAAAGCAAAACTACACTTACAAAATTAACCTCCAGACAGTTTCCACTTCTGGTTAAATCATTATGTAACTGCAGTTCAACACAGTACAGTTCATGCAAAACTTAAAAAGGGTTGTCAGGTTGGGGCAGAGGTGTCTTGTCAGTCTCCTCAATACCTCAAACGCAAACAGAAGCGGGCCATTCAGCCCATCGAGCCTGCTCCAATATTCAATTAGAATGTGGTTGATCTGCACCTCAACTACAAATGGGCCCTTTCCTCTATATTACGCCAAACCTTTACCCAACAAAATTCCATTGCTCAGAGCCTCCAACTGACCTCCCTCAATAGCTGTTCCAGGTTTCCATTAGCTTTTGTGTGGAAAGAAAAGTGTTTCTTTTCAGAGTGGCCTTGCTCTCGTTTTTATAGATTACGTCCACCTTTTTTGGATTCCCAGTGTCCATCCTATCAAATCCTTCAAATATTTTAATCACTTCAATCAGATCACCCCTCCATTGTCTAAACACGTTTATGCAACTCATCTGAATGTAACTGCAAGTTTGATCTTTGTTATTATGCTAGTGAATTTGTGCAGGCCCCCCCCTTCAAAGACAACATAGGTGCAATGCTGGAAATTGAACATACAACCATACAAATTAGGGACAAGAGTAGGCCACTCGGCCCCTCGAGCTACTCAGCCATTCAATAAAATCATGGCTGGTGTGCCTGGAATTTCATTTCTGCATTCCCACCTACCCCCCTTGCTCATCAAGGAATGTTCAAAGACTACTTTATAATTAAAGTTTATTTATTAGTGTCACAAGTACATTAACACTGCAATGAAATTACTGTGAAAATTCCCTAGTCACCCCACTCCGGTGCCTGTTCTGATACACAGAGGGGGAATTTAGCCAATGTACCTAACCAGCACATCTTTCGGACTGTGGAAGGAAACTGGAGTATCCAAAAGAAACCCGCACAGATATGGGGAGAAGGTGCAGACTCCGCACAGACAGTAACCCAAGCTGGGAATTGAACCCAGGTCCCTGGTGCTGTGAGGCAGCAGTGCTAACCACTGTGCCATCATACCTCCTTTTGAGGAAGAGAGTTCTAAAGGCTCACAACTCCCAGAAGATTCTCCTCGTCTCTATCTTAAATGGGTGACCCTCTATTTTTAAACAATAACCCCTCATCTTAGGTTCTCCCACAAGACGAAACATCTTCTCCGCGTCCACCCTGTTAAGACCTCTCAGTATCTTATGTATTTCAATCACATCATTTCATACCCTTCTAAATTCCAGCAGATACAAGGCAGAGTCTGTCCACCTTTCTTCGTAAGACAATCCGGCCATTCCAAATATTAGTCTGAATTGCTTCCCATACATTTACATCCTTCCTTAAATAAACAGACAAATATTGTACACAGTTTTACCATGCCCTGTATAACTGAAGCTTAATCTTCCTCCGTTGATATTCAATTCTCCTCGCAATAAACAATAATATTCTATTAGTTTTCCAAATTACTTGCTTCATTTGCATACCAGTCTTTTGTGTTCATGCATGAGGACACCCAGATTCTTCTTCATTTCAGAGCTTTGCAAACTCTTACCATTTAGACAATGCGATTCTATGTAATTCTTCCTACCAAGATGGACAATTTCACATTATCCAACATTATGGTACTGCTGCCTCACAGCGTCACGGGCCCGGGTTTGATTCCCAGCTGTCTGTGTGGAGTTTGCACATTCTCCTCATGTCTGTGTGGGTTTCTTCTGGGTGGTCCGGTTTCCTCCCACAGTCCAAATGATGTGCAGGTTAGGTGGATTGGCCATAGTAAATTGTCCCTTAGTGTCAGGGGGACTAGCTAGGGTAAATGTATGGAGTCATGAGAATAGGGCCTGGGTGGGATTGTGGTTGGTGTAGACCAGAAGGGCTGAATGGCCTCCTTCTGTACTGTAAGATTCTATACTCTATTATACTCTATTTGCCAGGTCTTTGCCCACTCACGTAACCCATCTCTTTGTAGCCGTCTTATATCCTCTGCACAACTTACTTTCCTCCTCCTTTTTATGACATTGGTAAATGTAGAACTAAAACCTTTGGTCCCTTCACCCAAGTCATTTATATAAGTTGTAAAATGTTGGAGCCCCAGCATTGATTGCTATGGCACATTGCCTTGCCAATTAGAAAATGATCTATTTAGCTTCCTCTCGGTTTCCTGTTAGCTATCCAATCTTCGATCTATTTCGATATACCCCTACACCACACACTTTTATTTTTTGCAACCACCTTTAATGTGGCTCTACAGCAAATGCCTCCTGGAAATCTAAATGCAGTAAATCCGCCAGTTCTTCTTTACCCACAGCATGTGTTACTTTTTCAAAAAACTCCAATAAATTGGTTAAACAAAATTTCTCTTTCACAAAACGCTGCCTGATTACCTTGAATTTTTCAAAGTGTCCTGCTATAGTGATTTTCCGACCTTGCCATGCCTGGCACAGATGGCATTGATCCTGGAAAAGAGTGCGTGGGCCTAAAAATCAGTTTCGCACTCTGCGTCAAATGGTTTGCAATTGTGCCAGTCCCGTTCTAATGGCACAAACTGGATCGCACCCTGAGGCTGACTCGAATATTTACAGTGGCATTTAAATATGCTTAGCATGTTTGATGTCAGGTTCTCCCAACTCCCAGGACTTTCTGAACTTCAGGCACATTGTCAGACAGATGAGAATCACTCGTGGTCTCCACTAGCAGAGACCAGGTAATGATGGTCACACTGGAGGGAAGCAGGAGGGTGGGTTTGGAGGATACTGAAGCCTCTGGGGCTTGGGAACATTGCTAGATAATGCCCATTTGGCAGTGCCCACTTGACATCCTAGCTGTTGGGCACTGCTGGTGTGCCAGGGCAGTGTAAAAGGGGTGGGAATTGTGGGAGGCTAAGATGAGAGGGGGTCATGAATGGGTGCAGCATGAAAGGATTCTTGAAGGGGAGCATGTTGGCAAGGGGTTGGGGAAACATTGTGCAGGGTGGGGGGGCATCTGTGGGGGGAGAGAGGGGATCTCCCTGTGCACTGTGAAATTGGGGTACCCTTTCAAAACAGCACCTAATTGCTTTGCAGCCCGGCTCACTGGCATGTTTAAACAACCAGCCCCACCTCCTGCGCTCAGAACTGCTGCATAACTCACCGCTCTCCCAAATAATAACTTGTGTGTGTAATGATTGTGGTGTAAATCATGCTGGTCTGTTGTGACAATTGTTTTTTTCTGCAAAATTACGATCATGGAGGTGGGGATAATTTCTCCCATCCTGCCCACCATGGGAGTCGTAGCGGGCAGGGGGCAGACCACGCAAAGATCCATTGACTGCTGATGGGATTCTCTGTTTTGGGGCAAGCTTGGCTGGAGAATCCCATCTCGCATAATTAATAATATCTTTGAACATTTTTGCTATAATAAACGTTAAACTAACTAGCCTGAAGGTTTCAGTTGTCTGTCTCCCTTGTTTTTTGAATAAAGGAGCTGCATTCACTCTGTTCCAATCCAACGGAACCTCCTCCAAAGTTCAGGAATTTTGAAAAACTTAAACCAATGCATCAACTATCTCATGAGCCACTTCTTTTAAGACAATAGTTAAGGTGGGGCCTGACAAAGAGATTGTACAGCTGAGATTCCTCCACTTTGTATTCCAGCCACACTGAAATAATGGACAAAGCCATTCACCTTTTTTTAAATTGCTTTTTATATCCGTCTACTGACTTTTACTACCTCAGTTTAAAAATGGGAAAACATGCATCTTCAAGCTTAGTGCACCACTCAACCCAACGTGACAAGAAGTTTAAGTCACCTTTTGCTTGGGTTAAGCACCATGAAGCTCCAGATCTCAGGCAGCCATGGAGCAGCCATGCATGGAATAAAACTGAATCAGCCACTGACATGGGCTGATGGTTCAAGAAAGCAGCTCACCACCATCTTCTCAAAGGCAACTAGGGATGGGCAATAAATGTGGTGAGCCAGAGACACCCGTGTCCCATGAATGAATAAAAACAATAATTAAGTGATTTTTTAAAAACCGGTTCTTGGTTCGCAAGCTTACTCTGGCATCTCATCCAGTTACTCAAGACAAAATAGGTCAGGAGACACTAGCATGCAAACAGCTTAAAAAATGGACTGAATAGATAAAGGAGAATTGAACCAATTAGTGAGATGGAAAGGGTTATGAGGGAGGTATAATTTCCATTCAATGAATCATGTTAAGTGTGAGCACTAGACTTGGCAGCAGTGCTTCCCACACCCTTTCTCCACAGTCAAACCACCTGATACTGTGGCCATCCTCTACATATCCGTGTCAGCTCTGTTCCAGTGGGAAGCTCGATTCTGGAGAATCAAACCCCAGCACAAGTCTGGTTGAACGTAACTTTCAAATTGGCTGTGCATTGCGCTAAGAGTCAGAAAGATCCTGGTTTAGATCCGACAGGATTCTGAAGTGACTCAAAATGAAGAGGCCCAATAGGCATTTCTTAGTTAAAAAAAGGCTGACTCTTGTAGCTAAATTGGCACTGCGCTGCAGGGGTGGACGGATGATGTGATTTAATTACTGAGAATGATAAAAATCTGTCATGCAAAACTTACAATTTTTAGTAACCTCCGAATTACTTGCATGTTGATCGAAGCACACAGGAAGGTGCGATCTTACTGGCCACTCGCACCATGCTTCCGCTGCAGTGAGGTTGGAGAATTTGGCATCCAGCCAAATCTTCGTTCACTGTAGCAGGATGGGATGCATGAATGGCCATAAGATTCAGGCCAGAAGCTGAGCACACATCCACACCTCCACACCTCGACACTTGTGCTAATGCAGCTCTGCCTTTCTCCCTTGCTAAATACCCCAAACATAGCAGCTTCATAATTATATTCATACACAGGTTGATATCTTAAGATATCTCATCCCTCAAATATGTAATGCTGCATTTCTCATTAATTATTATCCCCATCATTGATTCCCAAAACTGAAATATTTGTCCAATGGATTTCATTAACTTCTTCAGTCTCTGATGCCCCACACCCACATTCCTGCCACCGATTACCTGTCACATCTTATACTGTGCTGCATTTATTCATAGAATATATAATCCTACAGTGCAGGAAAAGGCATTCAGCCTGCACTGATCACAATCCCATCCAGGCCCTATTCCCACAACCCCACATATTTACCTTAGTTAGTCCCCCTGATACTAAGGGACAATTTTAGTATGGCCAATCCAGCTAACCTGTAACTCTTTGGACTGTGGGAGGAAACACCCAGCACCCAGAGAAAACCCACACAGACATGGGGAGAACATGCAAACTCTACACAGGGAATCGAACCCAGGTCCCTCACGCTGAAGCAGTAGTGCTAATCACTGAGCCACCATGCCACTCTGCATGACTTCATGCCATTTGGAAAGCGAAAAGCCCGTTCAATCTCCCACTCAATGATTCTGGATTATCAGTCAAGCAACTTCTTAATCCCCAGTATTTTCAATGTCTGTATGATTTCCCTTCAGTGCTGCTTGTAGCATTGCCCAGGGGTTTAATGTTCAAATCCTGAAATCTCTAGGTTAATCCCGAAGAACTGATGACTGATGCTCTCTTTAATGTCTTCTTGGGGAACATAGCTAAGGTGGTCCTTTATGTTTGCTGTGCTGTTGCATATGCATACATCCTAAATGGAGTGTTAGCTATGTGTGGTCGAGTTATTCCCCGTGGAATAAGTTCTGGATTGCAGCATGGCCATGCTCTTAAAGGGAATACTGAATTCAATCACAATCTATAACCGAATGAGCCAGCGTATCCCTCACTCCACCATTACTGTCAAACAAGGGAATTAGCCACGGTTTAATGAACAGTGCAGGACAGCAATGAGATGCCACTCTAGTGAAGTTTCGGCACAGGAATACATACACATTAAACCGGGGAAACAGTATGCGATAAGTAGAGTTGTCCCACAGCCAACAGGTCAGATCTAAGCCCTGGAGTCTTATCACATCTAGATGTAAATGGTGGTGGACAATTAAATAACTAACAGTAAGTTTAAAGTTTATTTATTAGTGTCACAAGTAGGCTTAACTAACACTGCAGTGAAGTTACTGTGAAAATCCCCTAGTCACCACACTCCGGCGCCTGTTCGGGTACACTGAGGGAGAATTTGGTATGGTCAATGCACCTAACTGGTACGTCTTTCGGACTGAGGGAGAAAACTGGAGCACCCGGAGGAAACCCACATAGAAACAGGGAGAATGTACACAGTCTACACAGACAGTGACCCAAGCCGGGAATCGAACCCAGATCTCTGGCACTATGAGGCAGCGGTGCTAACTACTGTGCCACTGTGCTGCCCAAGGAGCAGGAGGATTCACAAATATCTAATTTTTCAATGATGGGGGAGCCCAGTGTGTCAGTGCAAAAGACAAGGCTGAAGTGTTTCCAACCATCTCCAGCTAGAAGTACTGACTGGATGATTCATCTTAGCCTCCTCTGGAGGCCCCCAGGATCACAGGCATCAGTTTTCAACCAGTTCAATTAATTGCAGGTGATACCAAGAAGAGGCTGAAGGCTCAGTAAACTGTAAAGCCTCTGGATTGTGACAACATTCTAACATTAGTACTGAAGACTTGTGCTCCTGAACTTGCCATGCTCATAGCCAAGCTGTTCTGGTCCAGTTACAACGCTGGCATCTACCTGACAATGTGGAAAATTGTCCAGGTATGTCCCAAACGCAAAATACAGGAAAGATTCAATCCTGCCAATTACCACACTATCATAGAATCACAGTATCCTAGAGTGCAGAAAGAGGACCTTCCGCCCATCAAGTTTGCACCGAACACAAAATCCCACCCAGGACCTACCCCCATATTCCTACATATTAGACCCACTAACTCTTCTAACCTACGCATCCCTAGACAATTTCTTAGCATGGCCAATCAACCTAATCCAAACATCTTTGGACTGTGGAAGGAAACCAGAGTACCCAGATGAAGCCCACGCAGACACAAGGAAAATGTGCAAACTCCACACAGATAGTGACCCAAGCCGGGAATTAAACCCTGGACCCTGGATCTCTGAAGCAGCAGTGCTAACCATTGTGCTACCATGCTGCCCATAATCCATCTAGTCTACTCTCCATCATCATAATGATAGAAGGTGTCATTAATGGTAATATGGAGTGATATTTACATCGTAATAACGTGCTCACCAATGCTGTTGATATTCTGCTGAGGACACTCAGCCTTGGCCCAAACATAGATGAAAGAGCTGAATTGAAAATGACAACCACAGTCCAAAGATGTGAAGGTTAGATGGATTAGTCATGATAAATGCTGGCTGGGGCAGAAGGGAGGGCCTGGGCGGGATGCTCTTTTGGAGAGTCAGTGCAGACTTGATGGGCCAAATGGTTTCTTTCTGCACTGTAGGGATTCTATGGTCACCCTTGACATCAAATCTTCATTTGATTCAATGTGGCATTAAGTCGATGGGAATAAAGGCATAAAACTCTCCATTTGTTGGAGACGTGCTCAGTAGATGGTAGTGATGATTGTGGGAGATCGATAATCTCAGACTCGGGACATCACCATAGGAGTTCCTCAAGATAATGTCGGCCCAATCATTTTCAGCTGCTTCATCAATGACCTTTCCCCTATTACAAAATCAGAAGCAGGGATATCCGCTGATGATGTTCAGCTCATTCACAAATCCTCAGATTCTGAAGCAGTCAATACCCATGGACTGAATTTAACCATCTCCCATTGACATTCAATGGCATTATAAGGGGTCGCACAGTGGCTAATGCTGCTACCTCATGGCACTTGGCTTCAATTGCAGCCTTGGGTAACTCTGTGTGGAATCAGCATATTCTCCCCATGTCTGCGTGTGTTTCCTCCAGGTGCTCCCTGTTTCATAGAATCACAGTATCCCTATAATGCAGAAAGAGGCCATTCGATTCATTGAGTCTGCACTGACAACAATCCCACCCAGGCTCTACACCATATCCCTACATATTTATCCGCTAATCCCTCTAACCTACGCATCTCAAGACACTAAGGGGCAATTTTTTTTTTAGCAAGCCTAGAACTCCAAAACAACACCACTAACAACACTCAATTAACAATTTCAAAACTGAAATTGTTACTACAGAAGGGTAGCAAGAAATGCAGAACTAGGGTGGATAGATGAAGTTAAGATGCAGGAGGATGTGATCTATCTGAAAGGCAGAACAGATTCATGTAAATGGCTTACACTCATTTCTCGGTTTTGGATTACTGGTCTATACATGAAGAATGATGTCCATTTCTCACCACAGGATGTACCTGGAAAAAGCCTCTAGCTGTTACAAACCAAATACTAGGAGGGCAGACAATCCTACTGAATTCTGGAAGAGGAAATCATACTATCCCTCTTCCCCCCTCCCCACTCCCTGTCTCAAAAATCATTTGCTTTGGAGAAATATTTCATCCCAAAAGTAATGGTAAAGGGCAGCATGGAGACAGAGTGGTTAGCACTGCTGTCTCACAGCACCAGGGACCCGGGTTCAATTCCTGGCTTGGGTCACCGTCTGTGTGAGGTCTGCACTTTCTCTCAGTGTCTGCGTGGTGGGGAGGGGGGTTTCTTCCGTGTGCTCCAGTTTCTTCCCACGGTCTAAAGATTTGCGGGTTAGGTGAATTGGCCGTGCTAAATTGCCCATTAGTGCACTCGCTGCAGTAAATACATGGAATTAGAGGAACAGGGCCTGGGTGGGATTGTGGTCAGTGCAGAGCCAATGGACCGAGTGGTCTCTTTCTGCACTACAGGATTCTATGAATGCAAAATGGCATGCTAAAATGTGGACCCCCCACTCCCCAACCACTTATTGTATTTGGCTGGTGGGTCTGGGGCAGGGGGGGGGCGAGTGACTGAAGGGAGGGTTTACAATCGCCAAACAGCGTGATCAAAAATTAAATCTTGCTGACGAAATGCTGATCAAGCAGAGACAAGATGAGCTCAGCCACCGAGGACATGCTCCCTGCTGCTGAACCATGTTCGTATATTCATATCCAACTCATAGCAAATACACACACGAGCGCGCAAGGGCCAGTTTTCGTTTTTCTTTCTGTTGGAAAACAAACGGCCAAGGAAGTTGTGACCTGGAGCCCAGACGAACTGTACTTCATAGACAAACGGTTCAGTCAGCAAACCAATGTTAAACTGCATTGTTAGAAAAGCACAATGAGTGGAATAGACTGAAAGACAGTTGCTGGAAGCTTGCCAATGGAAAGTGGGCTCATTAAAACCACAAGCATATGACAAGCCAAACAGCTATTAGAGTTCAAGAAGAAACACAAAAAGCCCGAGGAGAACCGTCCTTTGCCGTGTCTGCTACAAACCAAAGGAAACAGACCCAGGGAACACCTCACGCCAGCTCACCTGTTCTCCAGAAGGCTCATGCAGACCACCTCTCTCACCCCGGGGTTACTGGCCTTCTCGATCGAACAGTCCTGCAGATTCCAACTGGCCAGCCTCAGGACGGGCTCGCCGTCCCTCAGCCCGCTGAAAGCCTCCACGTTCGGCCGGGTTGAGATGATCTGAGTGGGTCCGCCGGGCGGCAGGTCCAGGTCCTCGCTCTGCAAGCTGAGCGAAGTGGGGCTGGGGCGCGGCCTGGCGGAGAAATCGAAGCCGCCGTTGGTGGTGTGGGTGGAGGTGGGCCGCGAGCACTCGGCCACAACGCGGGGCCGCACCTTATCCAGGAGCGACGAGCTGACCAATGCCACTTTCACCAGGTCGTCGAGGCTCTCGAAGGGTCCGTACTCCTTCCGGTAACTCACGATCCCTCGCGCGACCTTATCACTGATCCCCTGCAGGCTCATCAACTGGGCTACGGTGGCGGTGTTAACGTTGATCCGACCGGCGGAGGAGGGCGTTTCGGAATAGGGGTCCTTCCGCACGGAGCTGGGCGAATGCTGGGCCGAGCCGACGCTCTTGCTGTTTGTCACGCAGATCTCCAGTTTGACCTGTTCCAGCCTGGCAGCGCCAATGCCGCTCACCAGCGCCAAGTCCTCTACCTTCTTAAAGCCACCGATGCACTCCCGATACTCCACAATGTTCTGGGCCACCATTCGGTTGACCCCTGGAAGGGTCATCAGCTCCTCCTCCGTGGCCGTGTTGATGTTGAGGCGTTCTTGGTTCACCAGAATATTACTGAAGTTGCAGGCGGCGCTGAACTTGCGATTCTGGCCAATCTCCAAGGGGTCTTTGGGGATTGAACGGTGGCAGCCTAGATTCCCTCCCATTGCTAGTCAAACATGGGCACCAAAAGTCAGAAAAGACCATCCACTCCTCTCTCTTTGCTGCAGTTTATCGCTCCTCTCACACGGTGCACTGAGGCTCGGCAGTCACATTCGTCTGCGTCTACTCATGATACTACTACAGACTGGAAAACACCTCTGCCCTGTAGTTACCCTAGCAGCACGATCAGTTCCCCCCCTCCCCAACCCCCCCACCCCAGCTAACCACAGCCTACATCAGTTTCCTCAAGATAGTTAATGCTCTCTTTTTCAAATTTCACTTCCTCCACAGCAGTGTGCTTGTTTCTCAATAAGCCGCTTATGTCCTTGTTGCGTTAGCTGCTGAATCCAGAGATGTAAAACAGGCAGTGTGCCAGCTCTGCTGTCAAATCACTGTGCAGTATTAGCACTGCTCTTAAACGCCGATCATCTCAAGTAGGTGGAGCCCAGCGCCTCCAGCCGACAAATCACAACGGCTCCAGGACAAGTCACATGCTGTTGGATCTGGTTACAGACATTTCAAGAGTGCAGTTTGTCCCAATCAAATGACAAGAGCTTTGCAGCTGAGAGAGAGAGTTTCCGCACCGTGCTTTTGAGTTCGCTGGTCCTTTTTTGTTGTTTCTTTCTTCCTTACGCAGTGAATGAGAACCAGTGGGAACGGGCCTCCCTGCTCTTCTCGGGAAGATTCAGAAATTGCTCTTTTTGTTCAGACTGGTAGGCGGTGTTCGCTTGTTTCAGGAGCTGGGCACTTTCCCGGCCTCTGTGAAAACACACAGGAGTCAGTTAATGTCCTGCAGCTACAGAAAGTGCAATCACAAACCCATTGAAACTTAATCTGAGCTAAAATGAGACCGAGTGTATTAGGGTTATCTTTATGTAAAGAATCACAAGTCTGAAGCTAGTCTGTTTCAAACCTCAACATTCTCCTAACTATCACTGTATCACAATAACTTTCATTACAATCCTGAGAGTTTCAAGCTCAACTTATTTAAACTTCAATATTTTTAGTTCAAATTTTTTTAAGTTTATTTATTAGAGTCACAAGTAGGCTTACATTAACACCGCAGTAAAGTTACTGTGAAAATCCACCAGTTACCACACTCCGGCGTCTATTCAGGTACATAAGAACTAGAAGCAGGAGTAGGCTACCTAGCCCCTCAAACCTGCTCTGCCATTCAACAAGATCATGGCTGACTTTTTTGTGGACTCAGCTCCAATTACCCTCCCCTTCACCATAACCTTTAATTCCTTTACTGTTCAAAAATTTATCTATCCTTGTCTTAAAAACATTCAACCAGGTAGCCTCAACTGCTTCACTGAACAGGGAATGCCACTGATTCACAACTCCTTGCATGAAGAAGTTCCCCCCCAGCTGAGGGCAAATTTAGTATGGCCGATGCATCTAACCAGCACGTCTTTCGGATTGTGGGAGGAAACCCTTGCAGAAACAGGAAGAATGTGCAGACTCCGCATAGACTGATATCCAAGGCCAGGATTAAACCCCAATCCCTGACGCTGTGAGATAGCAGTGTTAACCACGGTGCCAACTGATATCTACCATCACCCATTATCTAGCTGTAAGGATACATTGTCACACTTTGATAACATTAAAACTTAGGAGAGAGGAGGCATTTGCCAAAATATTTTCAGCCATACAAATCAAAAATATAAAGTACATTGGCGAGATGATACTAAGCTTGTGTATTCCAATGAAACAGAAAGTAGCATCCTAACTTTTCCATTCGCATGCCATGTCCCAAACTTGTCAAAATTCAGGCAACTTTAAGGTGCAACAGCATCACCTCCTCAACTATGGGATATGAGTGTCTGTGGCCAGGACAATTTTTGTTGCCCATCTGTAATTGCCCTTGATGAATTGGGCCAGTGGGCTGACGAATGGCAGATGGAGTTTAATTTAGACAAATCGAGGTGATGCATTTTGGTTGATTGAACCAGGGCAGGAACTTACTCAGTTAATGGTAGGGCATTGGGAGGAGTTATAAGAACAAAGAGATCTAAGGATATATGTTCATAGCTCCTTGAAAGTGGAACTACAGGTGGACAGAGTGATGAAGAAAGCCTTCAACATGCATGGTTTCATTGGTCAGAACACTGAATGCAGAAGTAGGGACGTCTTGTTGAAGTTGTACAAGACATTGGTAAGGCCATACTTGGAATACTGTATACAGTTCTAGTCAGGAGTGCAGAAAAGATTGACTAGGATGCTACCGGCACAGTTTGCATTATAAGGAGAGGCTAAACAGACTGTAATTTCTTTTCTCTGCAATGTAGGAGGCTGAGGGGTGATCTTAAAATGAGGGACGTAGATCAAGTAGATAGTCAATGTCTTTTCCCAAAGAAAGGGAAGTCTAAAACTGGAGGGCTTAAGTTTAAGGTGAGGGGGGAGAAATACAAAAGGGTCCAGAGGGGCAATTTTTTCACACAGAAGGTGGTGAGTGTCTGGAACAAGCTGCCAGAGATAGTGGTGAAGACAGGAACAATTTTGTCTTTTAAAAAAGTGTTTTAGACAGTTACATGGGTAAGATGGATATGGGCCGAACTTGGGAAATTGGGACTAGCTTAGAGGTTAAAAAAAAGAGGTGGCATGGAGAAGTTAGGCCAAAGGGCCTGTTTCCATGTTGTAAACCTCTATGACTATGACTGTATAAGGTGGTGGTGAGTCACCCTCTTGAGCTGCTGCAGTCCATCTAGAGTAGGTACACCCAAAGTGCTGCAGGGATGGGAGCTCCAGAATTTTGCCCCCGTGACAGTGAAGAAATGGCAATATTGCTCCAAGTCAGGATGGTACATTGCTTGGAGAACTTCCAGATTGCAGCACACCCATGTGCTGTTGCCCTTCCAAGTCGTATTGAAGGAGCATTGGGGAGAAGCCACAGGCAGTCTCGTACGTAAGATACTCTGCCGCCACAATGGTGAAGCCAGTGAATGCTGAAAGTGGTGGATAGGTGGTCAATCCAGCAGGGTGCTTTGTCCTGGATGGTGTTGAGCTTCTTGAGTGTTGTTAGAGCTTCACTCATCCAGACAATACGAGGCTATTCCATCACCCTCTAGATTTGTGCCTTGTTGATGATGGACAGGCTTTGGGGAGTCAGGAAGCAAGTTACCTGATGCAGAATCCCCAAACTCTGACCTGTTCTTATATGGTACACAACCGTGTACGCCTTTATGTGCTTTGTTTCTGATCAGAACTCTCCACTTACCTGACGAAGGAACAGCGCTCCGAAAGCTTGTGGTGTTTGCTATCAAATAAACCTGTTGGACTTTATCCTGGTGTTGAGAGACTTCTTTCTGTTTTTATATAGCACAGTATTTATTTGGATGGTCCAGTTCAGTTTCTGGTCAATGATTGAACCTTACTTCCCTTCCCACCTCATCCATGATTGTCGAAGCTTCAATGATGATAATGCCATTGAGTACCAAGGACAGATGTTTAGATTCCGTCCTATTAGAGATGGTCATCACCTGGCACTGTGTGGCACTAATATTATTTGCTACTTATCAGCTCAAGCCTAAATATTGTCCGGATTTTGCTGCACGTGAACACAGACTGCTTCAGTGTCTGAGGATTTGCAAACGCTGCTGAACACTGTGCAGTCATCAGCAAACATTCCCCATTCTGATCTCACAATGGAAGGGGGTCATAATGGAAGGAGGTAGCTGGATATGGTTGTGCCCAGGACGCTGCCCTGAGGAACTCCTGCTGTGATGTCCTGGAGCTGAGATGACTGGCCTTCAACAACCACTACCATCTTCCTTTGTGCTAAATATGACCCCAACCAGCGGAGTGTTTTCCCCCAATTCCCACTGACTTCAGTTGTGCTAAGGCACCTTGGTGCAACACTTAGTCAAATATTGCCTTGGATGTCAAGAACAGCACTTTCACCTATCTCTTAGACCAAATCTTTTGGCCAGTTTGAATTAATGAAGTAATGAGGTCAAGAGCTGAGACACCTCGGGAGAACTTGAATTAAGCACCAGTAAGCAGGTTATTGCTGAATAAATGCCATTTAGTAGCATTGTCAAAATCTTCCATCACTTTGTTGATGATCAAGAGGAGGCTGACAGAGCAAATTGGGTGTGTTCTGCTTATTGTGGACAGGACAATACTTTAGAACATTAGAACATTAGTTTAAAACATTAGAACATTTACTTGGGCAACTTTCCACATAGATGCCTCTGTTGTAGATGTACTGAAACACCTTGTCAAGTGAAATGGCTACTTCTGGGGTGTAAGTCTTCAGTATTACTGTTAGAATATTGTCAAGGCCCGTAGCCTTTTCATTATATGGTGCTTTCAGCCATTTCTTGATATCACGCGGGATGAATCAAACTATCAGAAGACTGGCTTCTGTGAAATTGGGAACCACGGGGCAAAGCAGAGATGGTTATCCACTTAGCACCTTTGACTGAAGATGTTTGCAAATTTTTTAGCCTTGCACTGATATGCTGGGCTTCTCTATCATTGTGGATGGGAATATTTTTGAAGACTCTCCCTCCTCTTTCTTGTTAAACTGCCCACTAGCATTCTCGGCTGCATGTGGCAGGACTATAGGTCTTTGACCTGATCTGCCTGTTTCCCCTGGATCCTGGAAACTTAGATGTTAAGGGGCATGTCAGAGATTCCTCATAGTCATTGCATTTGTCAATAAATAGTGCATCTCACATTAATCATGCATGAGTACGAAAATTGTTTTGGGGAACTGGTACATTTTCAGAAGTGAAGATGGAACATCATGGAGTGTGCTACCAAATGCTTGGGATCCCCCTATATTCTAAAGTTAAACCTACTGTTAAAAATGAGGGTATGCAAAAGTGCAACTTTATAAAGCAGAATACAAATTATATGACTTACCATTGACCAAATATATTGCCAATTTCTATATGGTAAAGTGCAAATAAAATTAAATATATATGCCAAATGGTATAGGAGGTATTGTTTCGCCCAAGTACACAATTTCCAGTACATTGCATACAGTTCAAATTTGACATTTGAATACAGTACATGGGGTGGCCTCACTACGTTTGCCGTTGCAAAGTTATGTTTACAATGTACATCAATTCGGTCAAACATTCTCTGGTGCATACAGCCCAAGGGATTTTACACAGTTTCCAATCTCTCTGTGTCCTATGGTAGAAATCGCCTCAGACGATGGCCCCAATCCCACTGGGCCTTGGGCCTCTGTAGCAGCTGCCCCAAAAACTTTAGCGCATCACTCAGCATGTAATTATGGCACAATAGGTCGCACCACCCCGAGGGAATTCACACATAATCTCACACCAGTTTTGCACCACATCTGAGAGGTGCCAGCTGCCACCCTATACATCGCAGTTACCTGGTTTTACATCACCTGGCATATGTTCATCCTTCTCTAAAATAACTGACATCTCTAACATTTTCCTTTTATGACAATTCTTTTCTAATTCAATGACAGGATGTCGGTATCACTGGCTGGGCCAGCATTTATTGCCTATCCCTAACTGCCCTCCATTTCAGGGAGTAGTTGAGAGTCAATCACATGGGTCTGGAGTCACATGTAGGTCAGACTAGGTAAGGATAGCATCTTTCCTTCCCTAAAGGGCAGTAGTGATCCAGACGGTTTTTTTACGACAATCGTCAATAGTTTCATGGACATCATTAGATTTTTGGTTCTAGATTTTTATTTCACCATGTGTTGTAATGGGATTTGAAATTGGGTCCATAACAGTCCAATGACAATACAAACATGTTATCAACTCCCCTCAAATCTCTTAAATTCCTTTTAATCAATTCAGGATTTAACCTCTTTCCCAATGCCCTCCTCTTTTCAATCTACTGAAGTAATTATTAAGTAACAGTGTCAAATTACACCTATCTATTAATTACTATCCTCTCGTCCCTGAGTAGTCTCTCTTATATTTGGCTATTCTCTTTTTATTGACATATTTAGTGCAGTATTTTATCAATATTTTTAAAATAAGGCTCTTCTTAACAACTTTGTCAGCTTTCCTCATTCTCTTTCTGTATTTTCTCTCTTTAAATACAAGAGTATTAGTAACTGAGGTAAAGCAGTCTCCTGTTTAGCCCGTTAAGCCTTTTCTGCTATTCACTGAGATTGTAGTTGATCTGTGGCCTAATTCCATGGCTAGAATTTTTCCACCGTTCTCGTCTGCAGGATCTCCTAGCAAACACCCACTGCAGTTTTCTGGGAGACGAGGGGTGTGGGGGGGAGGCATATAGAATAGGAACACCCCCCCCCCACCGCCCACCCTCCGACCCTCCCCCCCGCCTTCCCTCCCCCTCCCCCCCACCCCCCCCCCCCCCTCCCTCCCCCCCTCCTCCCCCTCCTCCCCCTCCCCCCTCCTCCCCCCTCCCTCCCCCTCCCTCCCTCCCCCCCCCCCCCGCCGTGCCCCCCCCCTCCAACAGGGGTGGGAGCAGAAAGATCTCACGTCTAGCTAATGGTGGGCCACCTCAGCAAAACATGCTGCAAGGGGAATGGAAAATCCTGCTCCTTATGTCCAACCTCTTAGGGACAGAGGAGGGGATCTATGCTTAGAGCCTGAGGGAATGGGGGAGATCCTGAATGAATACTTTGCGTCGGTATTCACGCAGGAGACTGGACAGATGTCTGTGCCTGATGTTGACAAAGTTGAGGATCGGTTGAGGGAAATAAGGATTACGAGGAAAGAGGTGTTGGGGCTGTTAGGCAGCTTAAAGACATATAAAGCTCCGGGGCCTGATGGCATTTACCCCAGGCTGCTAAGGGAGTTGAGGGAAGACTTGGCTGGGCCTCTGACGCAAATCTTTGTCTCTTCCTTGGACACAGGTGAGGTCCCAGAGGACTGGAGGATAGCAAACGTAGTACCGTTGTTTAAAAAAGGTCAGAGGGATCACCCAGGGAACTATAGGCCGGTGAGCTTGACTTCAGTTATAGGTAAGCTAATGGAGAGGATCCTTAGGGACAGGATGTATGAGCATCTGGAGCGCTGCGATCTGATCAGGGATACGCAGCATGGCTTCGTCAAGGGGAAGTCTTGTCTTACGAATCTGGTGGAATTTTTTGAAGAAGTGACAAAAACAGTTGATGAAGGACAGGCTGTTGATGTCGTCTACATGGATTTCAGTAAGGCGTTTGACAAGGTTCCTCATGGTAGACTGATAGAGAAGGTGAAGGCGCATGGGATACAGGGTCGGGTATGTAGATGGGTCGAGAACTGGCTCGGGAGGAGGAGACAGAGGGTAGTAGTGGAAGGCTCTTTTTCCGGCTGGAAGCCTGTCACTAGTGGAGTGCCACAAGGCTCAGTACTAGGTCCTCTTCTATTTGTGGTCTACATAAACGACTTGGAAGTAGGGGTAGGTGGTGAGATCAGCAAATTTGCTGATGACACCAAGATGCTTGGATTGGCGGGTACAGAAGAGCAGTGTCAGGCAATACAACAGGACATAGACAGGTTGGTAGACTGGGCAGATAGATGGCAAATGGAATTTAATCCGGATAAATGCGAGGTGATGCATTTTGGCCGGAAAAATGTAGAAGAGAGTTATAGGATAAAAGGTAAAACTATACGGAGCATAGAGACGCAGAGAGACTTGGGGGTGCAGGTTCACAAGTCTCTGAAGGTGTCCTCACAGGTGGAGAAGGTGATAAAGAAGGCGTATAGTATGTTAGCTTTCATAGAAAAGGGTATAGAATACAAGAGTAGGAGTTTGATGTTGCAGTTGTATAGAACTTTGGTTAGGCCTCACTTGGAATACTGCGTCCAGTTCTGGTCGCCGTACTATCGGAAGGATGTGGAGTCCTTGGAGAGAGTGCAGAGGAGGTTTACCAGGATGCTGCCTGGTATGGAAGGACTGTCTTATGAGGAACGATTAGATAGACTGGGGTTGTTTTCCCTTGAAAGACGTCGGCTTAGAGGGGATCTCATAGAGGTGTATAAGATTATAAGGGGTATAGATAGAGTAAATGGAGGTAAACTTTTTCCGCCTTTAGAAATGGATAGGACGAGGGGTCATGGCCATAGGGTGAGGGGGGCTATGTATAGGACGAATATTAGAGGGCAGTTTTTCACACAAAGGGTAGTGGGGGTGTGGAATGCACTGCCGAGTAAGGTGGTGGGAGCAGGCACGCTGGGGCTGTTTAAGGGTCTCTTGGACAGCCACATGAGCGGTATGCAGATAGAGGGATATATTAGGACTGTTTAACTACGGCTTTTTTCCACAGGTAATTCGGTCCATACTTGACCAACATTGAGCATGCATTCGGCAGGTGGTGCGGGTACGGCTCTTGGATGTTGATTCATGGGTTGCCTGGTACCTCATGTCGTAAATGAGTGCTTTATGTGGACCATCTGAAGGGCACCATGACAGCTCAGAGACTATCGATGTGGCTGTGCAGACACTTGGAATTGGGCCGGTGTCTGCGGGAGTTTGCGCGTTCTCCCCGTGGTTGCGTGGGTTTTCTCCGGGCACTCCGGTTTCCTCCCACAACCCAAAAATTCGCTCTTAGGCTGATTGGGAAACAAATTGTCCCTATAGTGAGAATTTTCCATATTAGGAATAATATATATATTATTATATAGGAATATTAAAATAGGGTAATGGATTTGCTACTATATAGTATGACGGCGGCGCGGGCTCGTTGGGCCAAAGGGCCTGTTTCCCGTGCTGTGTTGCTTAAAAAAAAACATTGCCTCATATCCATTAGTACCTTTTCCAATTATAATTTGTTTCTCAATTTGACTTATCCACAGCTTTATAAAATGGAAAGCAGTTTATTACATGGTACATACTGATTTTGCAACTTTGCAATCTTGTTTTTAAAAATATCCCAGTGTTGATTTACAGTCCTGTGATCCAACTTCTTTTTCCATTTCACTTTCATAGTTAAAGGCAAACATTGACAAGTCATTAAGTTATAATGACATATGGTGCACCTTCATTCTGACCATAAATTGTTCAATTAGCTTTTTCTTGCAACATCCAAGCTGTAGGCAGTAAAGGTTCTTCTGTCATTAATTCCTTTTTCAAAAAAATCACCCTTTTACTGCTGCTCAGTGTGGAGAGATAGACTTGATCCTAAATCTCTTTAGTCAAGTGTTCAAGAGGGTGGCACAATGATTAGCACTACTGCCTCATAGAATCAGAGGACAAGGTTTGATTCCCAGCTGGGGCACTGTCTCCTCATGTCTGTGTGGAGTTCCTCCAGTTGCTGCAGTTTCACCCCAAAGTCTGAAAGACATGCTGGTTACATGAATTGGCCATGCTAAATTCTCCTTCAGTGCACCTCAACAAAGGCCGGGGTGTGATGACTAGGGGACTTTCATAGTAACTTCATTACAGTGTTAATGTAAGCCTACTTGTGACACTAATAAATAAACTTTAAACTCATGGATATGTCTGGAACGTGCTGCCTGGGGACATGGTAGAGCAGGTAGGATAGCAGCACTTGATGAATACATGAATAGGAGGGAATGGAAGGATATGGACTCTGTAAGTGCATATGGTTTTAGTTTAGGCAGGCATCGTGATCGACACAGGCTTGGAGGGCCGAAGGGCCTGTTCCTGTGTTGTACTATTATTTGTTCTTTGTTCATGTCCAGCAAAATTATCAGGTGTGACGAAGGAACTGTGTTTCCAAAAGCTTGTGGGTTTACATCAAATAAACTGGTTGGACTTTAACCCGGTGTTGTGAAACTTCTTACTGTGTTTACCAATGCTGGCATCTCTACATCAGCAAAATGAGGACAGAGGAGATGAAAGTGAAATTCTGAAGACCAAAACAGAGTCCTCCACTCAATTTATTTTATTTTTAGAATACATTTATTTAGACATTTAGACACTTATTTCCTACCCCTAGTTGCTCTGAGAAAGTGATGTGTAACCTTCTTCTTGAACTGCTGGAGAAAGTGTTTCCATAGTGCTATTATGTAGTATTCCAGGATTCTACAATTTGTATTTATATTGCACTGTTACTGTAGAAAATAGCCCAAGGGAATTCAGAGGTAACTGCACCAAACTGAAGCTGTTTATTACAGAATACCAGTTGCTACCTGCAACTTGTACATTTCTAGAAAACAATCATGGTTCATTTGCTGTGAACAGCCATAGATGCAAAGAGAAAGGCAATTAAATCCATAGCGTGCATATGATTCAAATTACTTCCCTCTTTTTTTTAAACAGAGGAAAAGGAATGTAATTTTCTTCTGCTTTTTAAAAAAAATCAAGCTCCCTTAGCAGCCCACTGAAACATTCCAGGCACTCTTCACTCTCAGAGTGAAAAAATTGACCCTTTGCGCCTTTTCATATCTCTTCCCTCTCACCTTAAGTCTATGCCCTCTAGTTTTCGACTTCCCTAGAGAAAAGATATTGACTATCTAGCTGATCTATGCCCCTCATGATTTTATAGACCTCTGTAAGATCACTCCTCAGCCTTTCGAGAAATCTTTCATTATAACTCAAACCATCAAATTCTAATAGCATCCTAGTAAGTCTTTTCTGCACCCTTCCTAGTTTAATAATATCCTTTCTATAGTAGGATAACCAAAACTGTACACAGTATTCTAAGTGTAACCTTACCAATGTCTTGTACAGCTTCAACAAGACATTCTGTATTCAATGTTCTGACCGCTGAAACCAAGCATGCTAATGCTTTCTTCACCACTCTGCCCCGTGACTTCACTTTCAAGGCGCTATGAATCTACACCTCTTGATCTCTTTGTTCTGTAACTCTCCCCAACATCTGACCATTAACTGAATAATTCCTATCCCGGTTCAATCTACCAAAATGCATCACCTTAGCCTTTATTTAAATTAAACTCCATCTGCCATTCCTCAGCCCACTGGCCCAATTGAACAAGATCCTGTTGCAATCTGAGATAACCTTCTTCACTGTCCACTATGCCACCAGTCTTGATGTCATCTGCAAACTTATTAACCATGCTTCCTATATTCTTATCCAAATCGTTAATATAAATTACAAATAACAGTGGGCCCAGCACTGATCCCTGAGGCACACCGCTGGTCACAGGCCCCCAGTTTGAAAAACAACCCAGTAGAACCACCTTCTGGCTTCTGTCAAGAAGGCAATTTTGTATCCATTTAGATATCTCACCCCGAATCCTGTGAGATTTAACCTTATGCAACAACCTACCATGTGGTACCTTGTCAAAGGCCTTGCTAAAGTTTATGTAAACAACATCAACTACACTACCCTCATCTACCTTCTTGGTTACCCCTTCGAAAAACTCAGTCAAATTTGTAAGACATGATTTTCCACTCACAAAGCCATGCTGACTGTCCCTAATCAGTCCTTGTGTCTCCAAATGCCTGCAGATCCTATCGCTCAAAATACCTTCCAACCACCTACCCACTAAAGCTGTGAGGCTCATGGGCCAGTTGTTCCCAGACATTTACCTGCAGTCCTTTTTAAACAAAAGCACAACATTTGCCAATCTTCAGGCACCTCAACTGTGACTAAAGATGATTCAAATATTTCTGCTGAGGACCCACAATTTCCCCCCTAGCCTCCCACAATGTCCTGGAATAAACTTCATCAGGTCCTGGTTCAATGTCTTGAGATACACTTGATCAGGTTCATCGGCTAACTTGACGCACTTTAAGACTTCCAGCATCTCCTTCTCTGTAATACATCTGACCTATTCTGCAAGACATCACTATTTATTTCCCCAAGTTCTCTAACACCCATGCTTTTCTCAACAGTAAATACTGATGAGAAATATTCATTTAGGATCCTGCCTATTTCTTGTGGATCCAAGTTGGTTTGATACTTTAGTTGGAAAGGAGATTCCAAAAAGCAGACATTGTAACTAGAGGGATTTCTTTGCCTTTCCATCTGATCAAAAGTTTTAAAAACCCTTATTAAACTGGGACTCCTGTGGAAATAGTCCTCAGCGTACACTGCCGAAGCATTTTCAGCACTTCTGTAATAATAGCAGCCCATGCAGAATGACAAAGGGGGGAATTTTTCTGTTCTGAAAATTATTACTATTTCCCTGTCTCAAAAATTATTAGACCCTCGCAACTAGAAGTTTCTTCTCATGTCCGTGCTTTAGCCTTTGCGCACTATTCACAAATAAGGGACCACCAATTTAGAATGGAAATGAAGCAAATCTTTCTTTTCTTCCTGAGTGGAAGGCAATGGACGCAGAGTCTTTGTACATTTTTAAGGTAGATATGGATAGCTTCTTGGTAAGGAAGGTGGTGATAGGTTATCGGGAGTAAGCGGAATGTAGATTTGAGTTTATAATCAAACCTCCTGTGATCTTATTAAATGGCAGAGTAGGTTCGTGGGGTGAATTGTCTACTCTGGCTCCTTGTATGTACGAACAAGTAGGCCATTCATCCCCTTGAACCTACTCTGCCATTTAATAAGATCACAGGAGGTTTGATTATAAACTCAAATCTGCATTCGGCTTACTCCCGATAACCTATCACCACCTTCCTTACCAAGAAGCTATCCATATCTACCTTAAAAATGTACAAAGACTCTGCGTCCATTGCCTTCCACTCAGGAAGAAAAGAAAGATTTGCTTCATTTCCATTCTAAATTGGTGGTCCCTTATTTGTGAATAGTGCGCAAAGGCTAAAGCACGGACATGAGAAGAAACTTCTAGTTGCGAGGGTCTATACACTGAAATCTTAATTGCGCGACTCATTCAATTCAAAATACCCTCTAAATGCTCTTTGTAACGAGGTCAATAAATTTCATCGACCCAGGATAACGAGTCAGCTGATACCTGATAGTCTTGTTCAGATAAGGAATGATTGAAAATAAATTCAAATTCATTCTGTCACGGCAAGTAAAATATGTCACAATTGACAGTAGGCCATGGGATCAGATTTTCAAAACATCTGCATGTGAAAAAAAATACCAGATTAGAGAATTACCCCAGTACTTGAATGTCTCAAAGTCTAATCCATCAAGCATTGAAAGTAATAATTCCACTGACACTGCAGTCTAGAATTGTCAGGTGATTAACTGCTGACTATTGTAACGACCGGGTTTTTTATATGATGCCGCGTAACACTCAAGCCATCAAGCACACATCTGTTACTTTTGCAAGTCATCTGTATTTCCTTCTGATCTATATATAAACATAAGTGCACTCACGTAAAGGAAATACATATTGTCTCTTTACCATCAGGCAAATCTGCACAGTGCACTTTGCCATTACTAATCCTGATATAATCGTTGAAAACTCAACGAATTAAAGTTGCTTGCACAACCAACACGGGCATCACTTTTACAGTAGAAGGATGAGTTTAGGAACATTTCGTTGGTACACAGCGCTGTTGTTAGGATAGACTTTTCAATGTTACACCGGTAAACAAAAAGAAGCAAGGATTTGACAAGATGATTCCGCAAAAATGACAGGACCCTGCATTTCCTCTAAATTATAACCGAGCTTTTGACTGGGATCCACTAATAAGCAAGCTGTTTCTTCACTTTTCCAAAGTTCCTACAGCTCCAAGATTCAGTGGGCTTTAAAAGATGCTATGGAATTATCTGATGAGGAACAAGGAAGTCTTGCGGTGTCATGGCCAGTCTTTGGATAAGACAGTAAAATAAGACTGTGCCTGCCTTCTCAGCTAGATGTGAGGGATTGGCCTTATTTCAAAGGACAACAGGCCAGTGGCACAGTATTTATCCCTGCTGCATCATAGTGCCAGAGACCCAGGTTTGATTCCCCGATTAGGTCACTATCTGTGCAGAATCTGCAGGTTTTCTCAGTGTCTGCATGGTTCCCTTCCAGGTACTTCAGTTTCCTCCTCCAATCCAAAGGGCATGCTAGTTAGACGGATTGGCCATGCTACATTTTTCTTTAATGTATCTGAACAGGCACCAGAGTGTGGCAACTAAGGGATCTTTACAGTAACTTCATTGCAGTATTAATGGAAGCCAACTAATAAATAAACTTTAAAACAGGGCTATTTTCCATGGTATTCATCTTTCAACCGCTGTCCTGAAAAAGGGCAGATGATTTGATCATGATCACACTGCTGTTTGTGGGGACATGCTGTGTGCAAACTGGTTACCTTTATGGTAGTACTCAAGCGGCTTTAAGTTGTTTTCGGATGTCCTGAAGTTACGAAGGGCAGTACATATACTTCACTCCTCCCTCAACCCAAATAATGGGCTATGCTTGAAACAGCCTGTGGAAAATATTTTAATCGTTTAACAACCTTCGATGTGGACAAACTTCTCTTCTTTTCTCAGTCAGCATTTTAAATGCAAATCTTGTCATGGACATTGTAACTAGAGGGATTTCTTTGCCTATCCATCACATCAAAAGTTTCCATAGTTTTAAAAACCCTTTTTAAACTGGGACTCCTGTGGAAATAGTCCTCAGCGACTGTGCACTGCCAAACTAGCACCCATGCATAATGACAAAGGGAAGAATGTTTCTATTCTGAAAATTATTTCTATTTCCCTGAATCACAAATTGTTGAACAGTGAAACTTGGCACTCTCGAAAATTGGACACCTGCAATAAGATATTTAGGGACATTTAAATAATTTACATGGCCAAATATGCAAAAGGCACATTCAAACTATGGGAACTCTCAAATTGAGAAACAAATATGGCCTTTAATGCAACAAACTCTCATTCAATTTAAAACCTCAGTCATACTTTCTTCCACCAGGAAAAAGATATATAAATCTGAAAACACGTAACAACTGACTCAAGAACAGCTTCTTCCCTGCTGCCATCAGACTTTTGAATGGACCTATCACACATTAAGCTGATCTTTTTCTTCATCCAAGCGAAGTGAAAGTTCAAAGTTTATTTATCACAAGTAGGCTTATATTAACACTGCAATGAAGTTGCAGTGTAAATCCCCTAGTTGCCACACTCCGGCACCTGTTTGGGTACACGGAGGGAGAATTTAGCATGGCCAATGCACCTAATCCACACGTGTTTTGGACTGTAGGAGGAAACCGGAGGATCCAGAGGAAACCCACGCAGACATGTGGAGAACGTGCAGTCTCTGCACAAACAATGACCAAAGCCAGGAATTGAATCCTGGCATTGTGAGACAGTGGCGCTAACCACTGTGCCGTACTGCCCAAAGATAATTACAACTCTATATCCTGCACCCTATCCTTTCGTTCTCTATGAATTTGTGATTCAGGGAAATAGAAATAATTTTCAGAATAGAAACATTCTTCCCTTTGTCATTATGCATGGGTGGTAGTATTACAGAAGTGCTGAAAATGTTTGGCAGTGGACAGTCGCTGAGGACTATTTCCACAGGAGTCCCAGTTTAAAAAGGGTTTTTAAAACTATGGAAACTTTTGATGTTTTGTCTGTACAGTACACAAGAAACCATACTTTTCAGTGTATGCTAATACACGTAACAATAATAAATCAATTCAATTTAATCAAAAAACATGGGACATGCAAGGTGGTAACAGTTCTGTGAAAGAAACTGCTTTTGTGAAATGAGGAGCTATTTGCCCAACATCTGTAATGTCAGAGAAACACCTCTGAATCGACTGCCTCAGTGACTCTAACCCAAGCATAACAGTTCCCTGGCTGTCTATATGGATGCAAGGTAAACATCTCCAATTCTATAAAGGCTATTTTTATTTCATAGAATCCACTTCCAATCACTGCTAACCTACAAGCACTGACCTTACCTACCTCACACATCAAGGAAAGTACATGCAACCGTGAGAGGGCACATCCTTTGCCACCCTCCGTGCTGTAGTCAGACATTTCTCAGCGATTACCAGAAACTTTTTTTTCCCCCTATGACCCTGCCATTGAATCCTTTTCGCCCAGCTTCTGACGGTACATCCACTTCTTTGAAAAGCTCAGATTTGGGTTGTGAAGCTGGAGTGATGGACAGATTTTCATTTGATTTGATTTATAGTCACATGTATTGGGGTATAGTGAAAAGTATTGTTTCTTGGGCGCTATATAGACAAAACATACTGTTCACAGAGTTCATAGCGGTGAAGCAAAGCAGAGAATGCAGTATATAGTGTTAGAGTCATAGCTAGGATGTAGAGAAAGATCAGCTTAATATGTGGTAGCCCAATCAAAAGTCTGATGGCAGCAGCGGAGAGCTATTCTTGTGTCAGCTGATACATGGCCTCAGACTTCTGCATCTTTTTCTCGATGGAAGAAGGTAGAAGAGAGGATGTCCAAGTGCGCAGGATCCTTAATTCCGAGGCAGCAGGAAGCGTAGTCGGAGTCATTGGACGGGAGGCTGATTTGCGTGATGGATTGGGCTTGTAGTCTTGCTCAGAGCAGGAGACATCCCAAGGCCAGTGAGTCACAGCTATTTGTCAGCCTTCCTGCAGACTCACTGCTCAATTAGAAAATGAAGTATCATATCCATGTCTGTTTGCTTGCCATTCATAACCATTTTCAAAAACTTGTCTTTGGAAGCTTTGATGTAGCAGCACAATCTGCCTTCACATTTTCCTCTGTTCCTGTCCTCATCACAGCTTAGAATCATAGTATCCTACAGTGCAGAAGGAGACCATTCGGCCCATCGAGTCTGCACTGATCATAACGCCGCCTAGGCCCTACCTACATAACCCCATGCATTTACTCTAGTTAGGTCCCCCTGACATTAAGGGGTAATTTAGCATGGCCAATCAGCCTAATGAGCACATCTCGGAGTGTAGGAGGAAACCGGAGCGCCTGGAGGAAACCCACACAGATACAGGGAGAATGTGTAGACACCACACAGACAATGACCCAAGCCATGAATTGAAGCCAGGTCCCTGCCGCTGTGAGGCAGCAGTGCTAATCACTGTGACTGACTGCCTCAATACAACGTGAAGTGGAGCTAAGAAATACAGCTCGTGGCTGAAGATACATTCTGCTGTAAGCGGGTGCTGTTTGAAATGGGATTACAGAATGCAAAACTGTTAAGTGACAGAACACAAGTGCTTGAGAGTGTAATTCTTACTATTTATGCACTAAATAGATACTGGAGATAATCGTAGTTGGTTCCTCAAGTTGGTTGTACTGAAAATTGCAAATAAAGGCAACTGCAGATGAAGGACAGCTGATGCCAATTCCCAAAATATCCAAGTTTATAGATTTCTCTATTCTTGGAAAGCGCTCTTAAAGCGTGGCAGCTTTATTTCTCCCACAGTTTCTTCCTGGATATTAAAGAAATCTAGTAAAATTGCCTCCCAGGTGCACTGATTAAGAACAATGCAAAGTATCAACGAATTTAATGAACATTTAGGTGCTAAGAACATCAATGTCAGCACAAAACCACAGTGATAAATTAAACAAACATTTTAAGTTCTGAATAGAGCATTCAGTGATCCTGTGAGAGATTAGATGTCCACAGCGTGATGATGACAGCTGAGAATAACACGTTCTGCTCAGTTCAGAGCTCCCAGTAGTCTGATTCTCGAATAGACTCCTCTGCTGCTGAACTCACCAGTGTTCTCATTGAGGAAGACTGGGGTTCTTAAATACTGTAGAGTTTCCTGTGAACTAAGTACAGTACAGTTCGCCGGGAAGCTGCTGTGAAGATGTTTCAGTGTGCTGCCCACATTTGCAGGCGGGCAGCACAACTCAATTGATCGTGGTCCAAGAGGGTGAGAACTTGGATAACCACAAGTGGTGGCCATAACAGCAAATGTGGATGGTGTAACCAAGTCGAGGTGCCTCATTAGTAACTTATTATAATTAGACAAGTATGTAGAGACTTTAACTGGCTAACTATATTCACCTGACATCAATGAAGTAATCAGAATTATTAGCTGTAATTGGATATCAACAACTTTAAAACAATTGTACGCTTGTGATTGGTATATGCAAATCACTATGATTAGTGAAAAATCTATCTACCCAAGCCATTTATCACTCAGTAAGCCTGTACGCCACCTTGTGGAAGGAAGACTTTCTCATTATAACGCGAATAAAGGCCAATATAAAACATCAAAAGCTTCCTCTGGTCTGTCGCAGGTGTGAAGTATGCGATTCACTAGATAGCGGCGAGATTCCATACCACCCATTCCCCTCTTTTTATAGCAGCTTCTACCAGCAGACATTTGTGATCCTACCCCAAGAGTGTCAAACTGCCCAGAATTGAGAAAAAGTGGATCATAATCTCTTTTTTTTTGTGACAGTTACACAAGTAAGAATTTTAAGATTCTGACTTTTAGGGCTCAGGGCCTACCAAATGGAAATGTGGAACTTAATTTAACTCAAACCTGTACATCTATGTGGAGAAATACACACTATATATAATATATGGGTGAGATTGTCCGGTCACACTTGCCCCAAAGCTGGAAAATCCCGTCTGAGGTAAAGAGACCTTTTCGTGGTCTGTGTCTCGCCCGCTACAATTCCCACGTTGGGCGGGACAGTAAAATTCCACCCTTTACTTATAAAAAAATAAACCAAGCTACATCCAGCGTACGAAAAGCAATTCAATACCCTTAAGTAGTTCATATCAGTTCCAAAAACACTAACAACCATTTTGAAACCATGCTTGTTAGAGATGAAGAATTTTGTTCAGAGGAGCCACAGACTAAACCTTACAGAAAGAAGCCAGCTTCATCAGGCTGCTGTATTTGAAAAGAAGGCCAACCTGTCCTCATAGGCAGGACACATGTCAGAGAAAATTCCTTCTTTTTAAATGGTAGAACTTTTCTATTTCTATACACAGCAGTTCAAAGAACAAAGAACAAAACAGCACAGGAAACAGGCCCTTCGGCCCAACGAGCCCGCGCCACCACCCCGATGTTCCTACCTCTACCCGTGATCCCTGTCTATGTTTATAGATCTATGTATTGAAACCAAATTTGAGACAATTTAGGGAGAATTTGTTCTGCCAATTAGCCCAAGAGCACATCTTTGGGATGTGGGAGGAAACCGGAGCACCCGGAGAAAACCCACGCAAGCACAGGGAGAATGCGCAAACGACCACAGACACAGGCCCAAATCCATGTATCTGCCCAGCACAGCGATAGTCACTGAGCTGTCGTGTTGCCCATCAAATGGTCCAGGTCAAGCGTACACTAACGATGTGAAGCACTAGGATACTCTCGAAAAAGATCCAAGAGCAGTCCTCTCACAACCCATCGCGTGTATGCCCCTTGTTAGACAACAAGGCGGACCAAAGCACCTGTAGGATAAAACAAGTACATCAATATCATCATCTATTTACACACTTCCCAGGGACTCCTAAGGCTCATGATCCCTATTTTAAATCAGTTTTCTATACCCCTCCATTCCCATTCTGTTCATGTGCCCATCTAAGTATTTCTTAAATAACTCGAGTGCCTGCCTCCACCACTTTACTTGGCAGCGCATTCCATACCCCCACCACCCTCTGTGTGAAAAACCTCCTAAATCATTAGAGTGAATGGGGAGAGTGATGGAGTGGAAAATTCCTTTATAACACAAATGTCTTTTGCTACAGACTGAAATAAGTCCAATTACTTTATTACTTTTCTTAAATATGGAAGAAATTTGGTAATCTCAATTTTATTGGCCTTGTCTGCTGTGAACGAGAGTTAATGACGAGGTAAATGTATTGGTGGCGCAGTGGTTAGCACTGCTGCCTCACAAAGCCAGGACGCCGGGTTCAATTCCCAATTTGGGTCACTGTCTGTGCCCAGCTTGCATATTCTTCCCATTTTTGCATGGGTTTCCTCTGGGTTCTGATTTCCTCCCACAGTTTGAAAGACACGCTGATTAGGTGCATTAACCCGAGCAGGCACAAAGTGTGGTGACTAGGGGAATTTCACAGTGACATCATTGAAATGCTAATGTAAGCCTTACTTGTGACCAATTATAAATAAATAAACTTAAAATAAATAAATCTTTGGACTGTGGGAGCAAACGGGAGGAAACCCAGGCAGACATGGGGAGAATGTGCAAACTGTTCAGGTTAATTTGCTGGATTTTGTGCAAGTAATCGAGACGGAAAATCATAGAAGCATTAGAAAAACATGCCTTTTCCCAACATTTTCTTTAAACACTTTGGTTCATTAGTTATAAAAATATTGAAAAGAGACTTGCCGAGGCACTTGGAGGCAGAAGATCATTGGTCATATTTATGAAGATTTTACCACTAATCAGAAGTGACAAGTGTGTAAAGGCATACAGGCACCATTTACTGGATGAATTTGATTAGCCTGAAAGTCCTTTTTTCAGAATTATGTTATAACTTTACACCAGCACAAAGAGTCTTTGCATTCCAAAGGACAAAGGAACATTTATAGATTACAGTTGGAGACAGTAAACAAAATTTAGGATGTAATATCACATCAAGGGAATCAAGACAGACAGATATAACGGGACATACATCTATAAAAATGCAATCTTTCAAATGTCATGTCAATAAACAATTAACCTTGCAAACAACTCCACAAATACAAAGTCAAATTATACTCCCAGGTTTTCAGGCTATGAAAACCTATTTTAAAATGGTACAAGTAATGTGGTAAATATTGCACAAGTTAAGGTAACTCACACAAGAAAGAAAAGCTAAACTTCAGAAAAAAGCAGATGGCTTGAAAGACAATCGCATTCCAAGGGAATTGTCCCTTACTACCCACGGCAATCTTTCAATCTCCCCAATACTATGCTGGAATGAATGTTTGGAATAGAACTGACTTCATCATTCCAGTGGCATCATGAATAGGGAGCTTTGATACCACATTGTTCTTATTCATAATGTCACAAAGCTAACTGCTACTCAGACCCAAGAGGTTTCAACAGCATGATTTCAATAAAGAAAATATTAACTTTTAAAGTTGCCCATAGTTAGACCCCTTAGTTTGTGGTGTTAGTTTTCATCACAATACGTATTTTAAGCCAGCCAATTCTATGATAGACAGGAGTTGAAAAGTGCCCCTTCAGTTTGAGAATCACTGAAGACCAGTCTCACTTTACAAATATCCTAATTCTTCTCCCACACCCCTACAGTTGGAAAACAGATCATTGGGAAGAAGAATCAACAATGTCCAATGCAACACATTTTGTCACAATTGACAAGTTCAAGCTTTGATCTTGTACACAGCATACAGGAATAGCCTAGGCATGGGAATATTGATTGTAAAAGAAGGGGATGGTCTTACAGGATCACCCTGCCTGATGATTAGCTGGCAAGCCGGCATGATCGGGCGAGAGGCGAAAGATTGGGTTCTCGCCCCATTTTTCACCTCTCGCGATGTTATCTGCCCCTGTTTTGCCAACGAAATCAGTTTTGCATCCTTTCACCGCAGCAATGCCAAGAGGGTGGGGCCTCAGAAGCCAGGAATTAAGTGAGGGGGGTATTAGTTGGGTAGTTGTGGGAGTGACAAGAGGTCAAGACTGTGGCTAAATGGGCCATCTAAATTGGCGATTTGTAAAGCACTCTAGGACAACTGGGCAAGAACTAAAATGACAGACTGCAGTTTAAAGATAGAGACAAATATGCTGCAACCCTGACAAGTGAATAAATAGGATATAGGTCATGGAAGAGACTTTCTGGTCACATTGGGTTGTGTACCAGACATGTGGGCACCGTGAACCCTTATTTAGAAGGGAGGTATGTGACCTATGTGCCACCAGCACCTACAGACATGGCTGTTGGGGAAACTCTGAGAGATCGGTGTGGTAGCACCTGATTGGACTCTTATCAACCAGAGGCATCACGTCCTCATCAATTGATTGGCAATGGTCAAAAGGGGCGTGAAACCGAACTGGGGTATAAAGAGTGCTGCGCAACCAGGAATCTCTCTTTGTCTCTGACCCCATGAACGAGCTACAACAAAGGTGAACGTCGTCAGCAACGACCAGTATGAGGAGAGTCACCATACCTGAGAAGGAAGGAAGGAAGACCAGAGCTAGACCAGACCAAAGGACCAAACTATGCAGATGACTACCAAGATCACTGCACAGATGAAGTCCAATATCTGCTTGGGTGTCTGCCAGTCATGCAAAGTTAAATTAAGGTCTTATATTGGACTTGAATTCTAGTATTTTCTGTAAAATAACTTATTGTTAGTTGGATGGATGATTATTGATTGAGTGGGTTTAAATAACTATTGGTTGTACTAATAAGACGTCTACTCATAGTTATTTGTCCACTGTATAAGGGTTAAAACAGACGGCCGCAGGCAACAAGAGAAACAATAATACAATGCACTGGGAGATTGGGATGCTTGCACAATGGTGCCCCTAGTGTTGAGCAGCTGGCTTCAGCGGCAAGTTCAGTCTCCACCCCAACCCCTACTGGCGAGAATCACATCCTGGCCCTTTCTTCATGCAATTGCAACTGGGAAATTGCCCATTCTTACCCATCTTATTTCCATTTTCATGCTCGTTTGACACTTAGGTCGGGTTTTATGGTCTCGTTCAGGTGAGACTAGAAATTCCTGATGGAGGTCAATAGAGATTTCCATTATCTGATCCTTGCTCGCTCCAATTCTATGCGGATGAGGTAGTAGAGTTACGGCCTTAGAGTTTATTTGTTAAGATTGCCCCCAAAATGTTATCTCAGAGATGAGGTTAATCAATATCAAACAGGATGAGATTTATGTGCGATAAGTGAATAATTACACCAGATTCCTTGTTAAATAGGTACAGGCAATACTCGACTACATGACCTTTGCTTTACCACGTTTATACACGGACGGCCTGTTTCAACTTCACAACATTGGTTCTGATTTTACAGCAAAATAGTTCATACATTGGTCGTGTGTTTTGACAGGCAGGTCTATCATCCTGACCCAAGATGCTCTGTGGTCCAATTTTTACTTGGTACAGCTTAGTTTGCAAACTTATTTTTAAAACTTATATCCTATAATATTAATTTATTGACAAATTACACTTTTTTATAGTTAAGTACAGAATTCTGGGTTACTTTGGTAAAATAGGGTGTGGGACCTGGTTCAGGAACCAATCCCCGATTTATAACATTGGATGAAATCTTAACAAAAAAATGTTGTTTCCAGCAAGAAAACAGTATGGTTTCTCTGGAGTGACACAAGTCGGTTTTCTTTCCAGATCTTTCGACACTCTGCCTAAAAAAATCAAGGGGACGTGTTTGACATCGTAATGCAGGAGGGGTGGTGCTTCGACCTGCTGACAAAACTCAGAGACACTGAGATTGGGGCACCATCTTTAAACAGTGCTCCGATTGTAAGACAATAAACAATTCCTAAGCCCACAACAGAGATCTCGGGAGCTCCCCTCTCCACCCCAAATCAGAGTAGTACTTGTCTCCCCGTCGCCCCCGATCATCGGCCCCTACCCCCCCATACTACGGCTACTCCCTCAACCAACAGCCCTTCTCCCCATACATCGGCCCCTTCCCCCAATCAACAGCCTCTCCCCTTCTTTCCTCCCAATCATCAACCTCTTCCCCCTCCCCCATGGTCAGAGGTCCCAGAGAGAGTGCTCACTAATGACATGCTAATGTATTAAAATGAGCTCCACTGGGCTCCAAAGCGTGTTGCAAGCTACTCCGTGAATGAGGGGGCTGATATATCCGAACTCGGAAACTTGCCAGCACGAATTGCACTTTCCATCTCTCCCTGGATTTTGAGCATGTGCCATCATTCTCATGGATGGAGAGCGTGAGCTCAAAATCGCTCCCACTGTTTCCCATTGGGAAAATTGGTTCCGAGTTAAATTCTGGGGTTCTCTGGCCTCCCTGCAAGGTTTTTCTGGAGTGCTGGGAGACGGCACACCATTAGCTGGAGACGGGATCTTCTGGTCCCAACATTGCCAGTGAATTTCCTATTGAATCAACCCCATGCCACCTGAAAACACACGGCAGGGGTGGACACCCAGCAGGACCAGAAGATCCCACTGAATTGAAGAGCCAAGAGATCTTACCCACAATATTTTGAACCAACTGTGTCAACCAACTCAAGAACAGTTTCTTCCCTGCAGCCATCAGATTTTTAAATGGATCTACCTTATGTTAAGTTGATCTTTCTCTAAATCTTAGCTAGGATGTATGCATTCTGATGTATAGTTAGGGTATTGAGCCTTCTGGACTCTCCTTTCATTCTTTATGAATGGTATGCTTTGTCTCTATAGCACATAATAAACAATACTTCTCACTGTATACTAGTATATGTGACAACAATAAATCAAAATACAAGTGCGAGGATTCCCTGTAAACCTCACATCCATCGAGAACCAATATTTTTAATTTTCTATGCCTCACTCCCTATAGCACTTAATCGTTTTCTCCCAACAGCCTTCATTTATTGTGTCCCTGAAGTGACAATGCTGATTGTTATAATTGTACAACACGTCAACAATAGAAAGAAGAGTAATATATTGAGATTACTCTACCATGCGATGAAATCATGGCTGATCTGTATTAGCTTGCCCTTGCTGAGATATCTGTCAATCCCTTTGGTTAACAAAAATCTAAAAATCTCAATTTTAAAAATAATAATTGACCTTACATCAATTGTCATTTGCAGGAAGAGTTCTAAACTTCTACCAGCCTTTGCATGTTGACGTTTTTCCTAGTTTTCTTCCTCAATGTCTGACTAATTTTCAGGCAATGCTGCATAGCTCTAGACACTCTAGCTAACTTTATCTCTATCTAACTTTCTGGGCAGGAATTTATGGCCTTGCTTGTCCCCAACTGCTAAAATCCCGCCTGAAGTCAACGAACCTTTCCATGCTCTGTCCCTTGCTGCTTCCCGTGGGCAGGCAGGCTAGTAAAATTCTGGCCTCCATCTGTTCCCTTTAACATCCTGAACACTTTGATCAAATCACCCCTTAATGTTCTAAATTCAGGGGAATGCAGCCTTAGTTGGTGCAGTGTAGAGGGTCAGGGTCTCCCAGCAATGGCGCAGTGCCCTTGGGTAGGATGAAGCTCTCCAATGGCCCTTAATTAGGGCTTGAAAGGCCAATCACAATGTTCCTCGCCCGTGATTTAACTGGGGGGAGGGTGGGATGGGGGAAGAGGGATGCAATCCACAAGCCAACGGGCTCCCCATCTCATATCTTCCCGGTGATTAAATGGCCTCTCTACCTTCCATGCCAGTGCCAGGGAAGGGGACCATTAAATTCTGCTCAAGCATGGCCTAACCAGGAATTTGTATAGCCAAAGCATGATGCCTACACCCTTGTATTGCTGTATAGCCATAAGTAAAACATAGAATACTAGATTGTCGATATGAAAAGGCTGCCGGCAGTGCTAAGAATATGTTCCTATTGTCAAGTGGCTATAATAGGACAATGTGATCCAGCATTAATTCTAATAGCCTTGACCCAATTGGAACTGTAAATATCCAGTAAATTAGTACAGGATGTGACTCTTCCCTCCTAAAATTTGAATGACAAGTTGAAAATCCCCTTAGTTTTCCTCACCACAAAGTCACCAGCGTACAGTCAGTAGTTCATGCAAACACAAACCAGGGTAATCACGTTCCCTTGGGAGTAATGGGCAAGGCAGGTAGAAGAAAGGAACACTGGTTGACTTGGGATGCTGAAGCCTTAGTCAAAAAGAAGGAGGAGGCACATGACATGCAAAAGCATCTGGGATCAAGTGGATGCCTCGAAGAATATAAAGGGTGCCAGAGTAGAGGTAAGAGAGAAATAATCAGGAGGACAAAAAGGGGACACAAGATTGCTTTGGCAGGTAAGGAAAGGAGAATTCTGAGCCTGTCGTCAAGGATGAAGCAGAATGGAATATATTTCAACAATGGCATATCTGATTGTATGCACACATTATATTTCTGCACTGAGTTATCATGAGCCAAGGCTCCCTCCAGCTTAGTCAGGAATGTTGGTTATAATTTACATTCAAAATAGTCCTAGGGGATCAAAACTTAAACCACCACCAAGCAAGAAATCAGAGTGACCCCAGTATCCATTACTGCCTAGAAAGGTAAGGGACAGCAGATGGAAGAGAACCTCACCATCTTCAGATTCTTTACCAAGCCATTCTGATTTGGAATTGTCTTGCCCTTCTTCCTTTGTTGCTGGAACTAAACTATGGTACTTCCCGAGTTCAATTCCAGCATTGGGTAACAAGTCTGTGTGGGTAATAGTTTGTGTGGAGTCTGCACATTTTTCCCTGTGTCTGTGTGGTTTTCCTCCAGATGCTCCATTTTCCTCCCATAGTCCTAAGACGTGCTGATTAGATTGACTGGCCATGCTAAATTGGGATTAGCAAGGTAAATACGTGGGGTTATGAAGATTATCATTGGTGCAGGCTTGAGGGACCGAACAGCCTCCTTCTGAACTGTAGTGATTCTGTTATCTATTTTGCACAAACTATAGTGGTTCAAGAAAGAGATGCATAAAAGATTAAAGTTCATAAATACATTGCAATTTGATCTACTTATCCATTAAAAGGGGTTATCAAATACTTGCTGATCCCAACAGATTCTGAACAATTTTATTAAACTAATTATGAAACTTGCCTTTTACATCTGCTCATTACCTGAATTACTTCTATTTTGATTTGAAAATAAGGAAACAAATAACCTTCCACAAAGGTTCTGTTTACTCAGTTTCAAATATAGATGAATGGTAGTAAATTCAGATTGGTTTCTTGAAGTAGCAAAAGAACTGACGCTTTTCATTAAAGAAATGAGGCATCTGAGAGATAATGTTGTGGCAGCATACAGAGTTTATTTTTAAATTTATTCTGGGGATGTAAACATCACTGACAAGACTAATAATAATTGCTCATTCCTAATTATCCTTGGCATAGTGGCACAATGGTTAGCACTGCTGCCTCACTGCATCAGGACCTGGGTTCGATTTCTGGCTTGGTCTATGTCTATGTGGAGTTTGCACATTCTCCCTGTGTCTGTGTGGGTTTCCTCCAGGTGCTCTAGTTTCTTCCCACAGTCTGAAAGACATGCTGGTTAGCTGCATTGACCTGATTGTGATGACCCTGGAAATTTCACAGTAACTTAATTGCAGTGGTAATGTAAGCCTTACTTTTGACGAATGAATAAACTTTACTTGATAAGTTGGAGTAAGCTGCCTTCTTGAACTGCTGCAGTCTGTGCAATACAGACACATCTATGCTATTGGTTAGAAACTGCCATGATGTTGTTCCAGCAGTGATGAAGGAATGTCAATAGAGTTCCAAGTCAGGATAGCTTGTGACTTGGAGGAAAATTTGTAGATGATGGGGTTCCCATGTATCTGTTACACCTTCTCCTTGGAGGCCGTGGTGGACACGGGTTTGGAAGTTGCTTTTGAAGGCGACTTAGGAAATTGTTATAGAGCATCACAGGGTAGGCAGTGGCGCAGTGGGGTTGTGACTGGAGTAGAAATCCAGAGATTCAGGATAATCCTGAGGAGCGGAGGGAAGGCAAGGACAAGAGGACGAGAGGACAGGAGGATGGGAGGTGGCGAGGAGGCAGGAGGGGAGGAGGGGAGGAGGAGAGGAGGGAAGGAGGGCAGGAGGGAGAAGAGGAAGGGAGGAGGGGACATTAAACCCTGCCCTGCCCAGGTCTAATGACAGGGCAGGGCCTAATGATGATCATGAAACCATTATCGATTGTCGCAAAAAACCAACTCGTTCACTAAGTTCATAAGATAAAATGTAGGAGCAGAATCAGGCCATTTGGCCCATCGAGTCTGCTCTGACATTTGATCTTGATCATGACTGATATGCTCCTCATCCCTATTTTCCTGCATCTCTCCATAACCTTTAAACCCATTACCAATTAAAAATGTCTAACACCTCCTTAAATTTATTCACTGTTCCAGCATCCATCACACTTTTGATGTAGCGAATTTCACAGATTCACAACCCTTTGGGAGTAATTTCTCCTCAACTTTGTTTTAAATTTGTTACCTTTTATCCTAAGACTAGGACCTCTCGTCCTAAAATGCGCCACCAGCGGAAACATCCACTACACATCTACCATATCCATACCATTTATGATCTTGAATACCTCAATTTGATCTCCCCTCATTGTTCTCTACTCCAGAGAGTATAGGTCTAAACCATCCAATTGCTCTTCTTATGACAAACCCCTCATTTCTGGAATCAACCTAGTGAACCTCCTCTGAACTGCCTCCAATGCCACTACATCTTTCCTCAAATACGGGGACCAAAATTGTGCACAATATTCCAGGTGTGGCTTCACTAATGCCTTGCATAGTTGCAACAACATTTCTTTACCTTTATATTCTAATCCTTTCGCTATAAATACCAACATTTAATTCACTTTCTTTATTATTTGCTGTGCCTGCATGCTGATTTTCTATGACTCATGAATGAGGACACCCAGATCTCTCTGCACTGGAGCACTGAGAAGTCTCTGCACATTTAGATAGTAAGTCACCTTCCTCTTTGTGACCAAAATGCATGACCTCACACTTAGCCTTGTTAAACTTCATCTGCCACATTTTGGCCCAGTCTCCCAAACTATTTATATCCACTTGTAAGGTTTTTATTTTCTCATTGCAACTTACTGTCTCGCCTATTTTTGTGTCATCTGCAAATTTGGCTATAGAGCCTTCTATCCCTGTATCCAAGTCATTGATATAGATTGTAAATTGTTGGGGCCTAAGGACCAAACTCTGTGCATCCCTCTAATATCCTTTAGGAAAGGAAATCTGCCACTCCTACCTTGTCTGGCCTACATTTGACTCCAAACTCCCAGCAATATGGTTGAATCTTAAACACCCTCAGAAATGGCCTAGCAAACCACTGCATTCAAAGGAAACACTTGACTATCATTAATCTGAGCACAAGGTTAACTGCCTGGATTTTGTAGTCAGCAGCTAAGTGACAGAGCTTGATGCTAATTCTTGATGTAGACTGTTCAGCAATTTTCATGGCAAGAAAAGGAGAGATGTCTGCGTGGTGTCCTTTCTCACAGAGCCTAGCTATGTTTGTTAATAAGCTTGCAAAACATCAGATCACAGTCAAGACAAGACACGCTAATAAAACCTAATAAAAGGATAAAACACACCACCACAAATCCATCCAGGACAGCCGATGAGGTAGGTTAAGTGGTTGAATGATCTTTAAAACTTATATTAATTGTCAGGGAATTTTAAAAAAAAACTTTTGTTCAAATGGCAAAGTAAAAATTTTTATAAAAGATGTGGAAAGGAATTAGCCATTTTCAAAACAGAAACAAAGAAAATAGTTAAACGATCGAGGGAAAAGAAAGTACTATAACTCCAGTAGAAATTTCAACACACTCCTCAATGAGATGGAGGTGAGGCCTTAAGGCTATCTGGGGCTGTGGTAGTGTAGGGCACCACAAAAGGTTAGCATGTTGGCATGGAAGAGGCAGGGCTCTGTGCGATAACAGCGCTGTACCATGGAAAACTAAACAAAGTCAAAAACAATTGATATGATTTACAAGTTAATACAATTATTTGCATTCTAAAATTAGTACTTCTTTATTTTTATTCATTCGTGGGGCAAGGATAAATAATGCCTCATTTATTTGCTGACTGGGCCAACAATTATTGCCCATCCCAGGTGACCTTGAACTGAGTGGCTTTCTAGGCCATTTCAGAGGGCAATTGAGAATCAACTACATTGCTGTGACTCTGGAGTCACAAATAGGGCAGATCAGGTGAGGACGGCAGATTTCCTTCCAAAAGGACATTAGCGAACCAGATAGGATTTTCCAACAATTGACAATGCTTTTATGGTCATCAGTAGATTCTTAATTCCAGATATTTTTATTGAATTCAAATCTCATCATCTGTTGTGGTGGGATTTGAACTCAGGTTCCCAAAACATTAGCTGACTTTGTGGATTAATAGTTTAGTGATAATACACTAGGCCATCGCCTCCCTCTTAAACTATTACTAATGCAAAGAGTAGCAAAGAATTTCTATATGGGTGGGGTGATCATGGTTAACTCAAAGGACTGGTTATAGATTCAACTTCCACAGGACAGGGGCTTCACTGAGTGCTTATTAAGATCTGATATCTGTACTTCATAGATTAGAGGTGTGAAATTACGAATCGTGAATTACATCCAGTCTTAAAGCACACAAACTAGTCTCTGTCATACCAATAAAAAAACCAAGCTAATATTTATTCTTCATGTCTGTACACAGCAAGATGACTCATGAATAACTGACAGAGGTGTGGCCGTTCAAAGGAGATGAGCAAGTATGAAGAACAAGGAGCTTGTGGACATTAGTGAGAGTCCAATATCTAGTGCCCATTCAGACACTGGAGTAATGAGTGTCATATTGTTGCTTTGGTCAGATACATATTAAATGCATGTTTGCTGGGTATGAAACAATAAAATGATGAATGTGTTATCTCAGTATATATCAGCTTGTGATGTACCAGGTGGATGAGTTTCACACATAAAGGTCCATTGTTTATTACTTCCCATATGGTCGACAGCCATCTTTGGGCAAAAAGATGGCAAATGATGGGCAGATGGCAGCTGCAGAGGGTATTAACAAGCTGAAGACTGGAGAGGATGTTTGAGATGGTGCATTCAGTGCAATGTTGATTTGGAAAATGAGCCTAAGGAGAATGAAGAACAAGAGGACAACCAGAGGAGAATATGCACCCAGGATGAGGCACATTTCATGGTGCTGATGGTCAGGGACGAGGCTGCTTTACCGCAATTAACCTCAGCTCGTTAGCCCTTCATTTCCTGGCCCTTCTGGTTTAATACGAGGCACACGTGACTGCCCTTTCATAGGCAACCACCAATCTGAAACCATAGGGTCAGTGAAACAAGATGTATAGATAAGTCTGGGCAGTCAGGGACTGATGTGGAAATACCAGTGTTGAACTGGGCTAAACACAGAAAGAATGTCCTGAGACATGGTACATTGGGGAGACCATGCAGACACTACAACAACATTGCTCGACAATCACCAGGCAAGCCTGTTCTCTTCCTGTTGAGGAATATTTCAGTGGTCATGGGCATTTGGCCCCTGATCTTCAGGTAAACATTCTCCAAGGCTGCCTTCATGACACATAACAGCGCTGAGGCACTGAGCAGAGACTGATAACCAAGTTCCGCACACATGAGGACGGCCTCAATTGGAATCTTGGGTTCGTGTCACACTATCTGTAACCCCCATAACCACTTGTCTGGGATAACAAAATCTCACTAACTGTCCTGTCTGGAGATAATACCACTCACATTGTCCTCCACTCACCACTCACATTGTCTGTACCTTTAAAACTTGATTACCTATAAAGACTTACATATCAATCATTATTTTGTAAATTGAGTTTGTGTCTTTATATGCCCTGTTTGTGAATAAACCTCCCACTCACGTGACAAAGGGGCTGCGCTCCGAAAGCTAGTGGCTTTTGCTACCAAATAAACCTGTTGGACTTTAACCTGGTGTTGTGAGAGTTCTTACAGCCAGAGCCTGCCAGGCCTCTATTAGCTACAGTAGACGTGTCCCAGTCACCAGTAAGGCAAGGAAAACATCACTCCATTGGAGATACTGAGTTGGAAGCTGACCTCATTACTGAAGCACCGAGATGAATATTTGTAGGTCAGCATGTGTTATGTCCTAACTATGTTAGGAGTAGTGAATTTTAACAGAAGAAGAAAATGTGTGAACTGGAATTCTCTCAAAAAAATGTGAAGTTTCGAACTTGTGTAAAAACTGGAGTAAATCATGCTAGTCTTTTTCACGGGATTTTCAAAATGAATCTCCCACACTCTACGTGCTGCAGAGTGCTCTCGTGTGAATTACTCTAAAAATCTGTAGGTGGAGCTTATTCCTACCTCAGAGGCCGGCACTGAGTGGGCCACTGCACATCGCTGATCTGTCATAGGAGAGATTGGTGTATGTGCAATAGCCCCATACTGCTGACCTTCCAATCGCTGGTCAGCAAAGCAATCTCCCCATCACTGCCCCACTGATCCCCCCACAGCCCGACTGCTGTCCTTCCAGAAGTCTCTGAGTCAGCTCTGATCCACATCCCCAACCCCCACCCTCCATGCACCCAACTCTATCTCACCCCCGACAGTCCTGATCGCCCGCCCCCCTACACTCCCAACCCACCATCCTGGCAGATCGCAACTGCGGAGTGGCAGCAGGACTCCCCCCAGCCTGACTGATCAGCCCTTTTATACTGCCCAATGCCCAGTGGGCAATGCCAAGATATCCCTTTGGACATTACCATTTTGCCCCTTCGGCAATGCCATGCATCAAGGCTGGCACTGTCAGGCTGGCTATGCCCAGGGGCACTTCCTTATCCCCAATCTCCTAGGGGCCTCCATGATGGCCCTTCACTCCAGCGGGATCAGACTGCCAGCTTCCTGTTAGTGGAGAAAGGTCTAATACAGATAGGAAATATATAATAAATGGCAGAACCCTTACCAGTATTGACAGGCAAAGAGGTCTAACTGTGCAGGTACACAAGTCACTGGAAGTGGCAATGCAGATGGAGAAGGAAGTCAAGAAAGCAAACGGCATGCTTCCCTTCATTGATTAAGAATTGCCAAGTCATGTTGCAACTTTATAGAACCTTGGTTAGGCTGCACTTGGAATATAGTTCAATTCTGGTCGCCACACTACCAGAAGGACGTGGAGGCTTTGGAAAGGATACAGAAAAGATTTATCAGTGTGTTGCCTGGTATGGAGGGCATCAGCTATGAGGAGAGGTTGGGGAAACTTGGTTTGTTCTCACTGGAATGACAGAGGTTGAGGGGAGACTTGAAGGAAGCCTACAATATTATGAGAGGCATGGACAGAATGGATAGTCAGAAGCTTTTTCCCCAAGGTGGAAGAGTCAATTACATGGGGGCATAGGTTTAAGGTGTGAGGGGCAAAGTTTAAAGGAAATGTACGAGGCAAGTTTTTTTTTTTACACAGAGGGTGGTGGGTATCAGGAACTCGCTGTCGTGCAAGGTAGTGGGGGCAGAAACTATAGCGACTTTTAAGGGGCATCGTGACAAATACATGAATAGACTCAGAATGGAGGGATGTGGCCCCCGGAAGGGTAAGGGGTTTTAGTTCTATCAGGCAGCATGGTGAGTGCAGGTTTGGAGGACCAAAGGGCCTGTTCCTGTGCTGTAATTTTCTTTGTTCTAATACAAAACTGAAAGTAAAACAGCAGCCTGAGCTAATACCCTAGTGACATCATCATCAAATTATGTGATCAGCCCTTAAAGCAACCTTCAACACTTTTAAATATATAACAGCATGAGAGGCTGCCTTGCCTCCATGAGGCAGGAAACAAAGAACTTGTCATTAAACTTTGCAATCAGTTGGCCATAAGCACAGAGGATTAGTGATCATTTGACCTTTGTTAATCAAAATGATCAAAATGTCAGCCATGTTGTATTGAATGGTATATTACAGTAGGCTCAAAGAGTTTACTCTGCTCCTAACTCTTATAAAGATCATTCGCAATCTGATGGCCCTTAGTAGTCAGACTATTTTGAATCAGTTTGCCTCTGTTACCTGACCTCGACCAGGTACGTATACAAACATTTGAGGAATAGCTGTAATTCAGCTATAGTATAACTGTAATACAGATTATGCCCACTGATTCCACTTGTGAGCTCCTACTGCTAGCACATGAGCCAGCACCTTGTATCTAATGGATGCAACTCATTACAATGTCGCCTTTCACATTATATTGGAGAACTGATGCCAGGAAGCATGGAGGGTTAAAAATATTTACAATGTGTGTTCACTTACATGGCTGCTTCTTCTCTGGCAGTTTCCGATGCTAGCGATCTGTGACATCACTTCTGGCGAATACATTCGTACAACAGTGCTTAGTGCAGCTACCAATCAATATCAATATATCACAACTTTAAGCAGTGGTATCTCAACTCAGAGATCTCTGCTATTGATCAACAAGTAAGATGCAGATGTTAGGCTCTTAGCACAAGAATTTAAGTCATAGGGAACACTAAGGGAGACAATAAGAATGCCACTTCTTGTGAGCCATTTTCTAATACTTACATCTTATCAGTGACCCTTGGGCACTTATGTAAGAGAGTCTGGCTTATTTTTAGTGGTTGCCATTTTTGAGAGATGTTACTTTTGAGATATCATAACAGGTGGCATGGTGGTACAGTGGTTAGCACTGTGATTAGTGCCAGGGATCCAGGTTCGATTCCTGACTTGGATTACTATCCATGTGGAGTTTGCACATTCTCCCCTTGTCTGCATGGATTTCCTCCAGGTGCTCCAGTTTCCTCTCATAGTCTGGAAGGCATGCTGGTTGGGTGTCTCAATCCCAACAGGTGCCAGAGTATGGCAACGGGGGTAATTTCACAGTAACTTCATTGCAGAGTTAATGTAAGTCTTACCTATGATTAATAAATAAACTTTAAACAGTTTGTATTATAATTAATTCTGTTGCAGTTAAATCTTAGTCTGAAGTCATGTAAACTGTTGAAAGTTTATCATTTTAACATTGCAACTGTACACGAAATAGTAAATTGCTCAATTTGTATTTAAAATCTTGCATTAAGCATGTCAATGTTTGTGTGAAGTTCAGCGATAATTACTTCAAAAGTCTCAGAATAAGTATTTACTTCTTCAGTATAGGTTCAATGCTTCTCTTACAATCTTGTCAGTGTCTTCCTCGGAGAAAGGACTCGGAGGAGACATCCCGAAAGTCTCATCACTGTTCTAAACATATGAGCCACCAGCTATTCTCTAACCGTCCTGCCCGCTGCAGCCATAGCTTCCTCAGGTGGTCCATGGCACACTACCCAAGTGATATCAGTGTTGGGATCACCACATCATTCCTTTCCACTAGAATCTCATCAACAGGGTTAAAGGTGGGTCCTTCCCCAGGTAAAGTCATGCAATGTGCAGGGTGCCCCGCTCCTCATCGCTTTGAAAGGCGAGTGCTACAGGACACTTGATGTGTTTCAACCCAAACATCCTCCCACCCCCAATTTACAGCACGCACAAATAGGCACAATTGTATCTCTTTTCCTTCGCTTGACAATTGGTCCCACAGTAGGATGTCATCAGCCAAGGCTTCAGTGGGTAGTCCTCATTATCCATGCAGACCCTTGATGCAATCTACTGATGGTTCCATATTCCATAAGTCTCACGTGCCAGAGGACAAAAGAGCACTTCCCCAGTGATTTTCACCAACATTCAGAATCCACAGCGGATCACCACATTTAATGAATTAAATCTTCTCTTGTTTATGTACTAGTGCATAGTTCTGTGCCTTCAATGGGAAATGGATTCCACCAATGGGACCAGGCATTTTGGGGGAGCCATTGAACTTTTGCATACTGGGGCATATCTAAGTTGATGAACTCAGAAGCTTTACAGAATATGCCACCACAGCCTAATTAATGCAGGTTCTTGTAACTTTCTGAGTGATGTTGCACATCATAAATGCCTGTCTGAAATGGTCCCCAAGTGCATAAACCCCAAGTGCTATGATTATCTTAATAACCATTGGCAAAGCAATGCAGGATTTAGACAGTGGCCTAAAAGTCCTCCCTCAATGTATCAGAAGTGGCGAATTGAACCTTTAATGAAGCGTATATTTTTGCATACAAGTCCTCCATCATCACCCCCTTACATTCTCTGCAGGGGAGTAAAATTTCCTTCTGATCATCCTACAGGCAAGGTGGTTGACTATCCTTTGTTGTTCCTTGTGTTGGATTTGCATTACATGCAAAACATACAATATTAGGCCATTGAGTGTAAAAGGTGTTTACATTCTCACAAACTTCCCCTTTTAAATCTTCCTGCAGGTTCCTACAGGTGACCAAAAGTGAAAAGTCATAGATAGGAAAGAAAGTTTAAAGTTGTATAAGCATGAACAAAATTTGAATGTTAGCTAATCCACAGCATTTTGCACAAGTTTCCCCCATATAAAAATCTCCTACTAGCAAATGGCAAACAGGATCCTAGCTTCATCTCACCCATAACATCCACAAATCATATTACAGAGCTGTTATTCAGGCTTCATCTGAGGCACTGAATGGAATCAAAGCAGCGTCTAATCTTGTCCTCATCCATGCTTTCCCTGACGAATCTGTTCCCTTCTAAGGGACAATTTATCCTGTCCCTCAGAATTGATTCTAATAAGTTACCCTCCACTGCTGTCAGACTGACCAGCCTATAAATGATTTGGTCTATCCCTCGCAGCTTTTTTAAACAGTGATACAATATTCGTAAGCCTCCAAAGCTGTTGTACCTCACCTGCATCTAGTGAGGTTTGGAAAATGATCCTCAGGGCACCCTTTGTTTGTTCCCTGGCTCCTTCTAACAGCCCGGGATACAATCCATCTGATTCTTTTATATTCCTCTCAATATTTTGGGATCTTTAGTAAACTCCTACTAGTGTTGCGGTTCCTTTTTTTTATTTCTGAGCACCATCCATTTGGCCTTATTTGGTGAATCATTTAGCATATCATTCCTCCATATCTTTCACTAATAATGCTACACCCCCACCTTTTTAATCCCCTGTCCGTACTGCCTGGAAACTATATTCAGGGAGATTGAACTGCCAATACAGTACCTCTTTAAGCCAAGTTTCTGTTATAGCAATGACATCATGGGTCTATCAGTGCCCTCAGCTCACTGGCTTTGTTTGCTATACTGCTTGTATATAAATAAATATTTTCTAACACTGCCAACTTCCTATGCTGTACTCTTTTTAAAACTTTTGCTTTGTCTGTCTTAGAGTCATAGAACATAGAACATAGAACACTACAGCACAGAACAGGCCCTTCGGCCTTCGATGTTGCGCCGACCAATATAAAAAGCAATGCCCCTCCAAACTAAACCATTCCCTTCTCTTCCATATACTTATCAACTAACCTCTTAAACGCCACCAAACTTGGCGCATCCACAACTGCTGCAGGCAGGGCATTCCACTCCCGAACCACCCTTTGGGTAAAGAACCTACCTCTGACATCCGTCCTATAACTATCACCCCTTAATTTAAAGCTGTGTCCCCTCATGCTAGCTTTCTCCATCCTAGGAAAAAGGCTAGTCACTCGCTAATTTTCTCTCTCCCACACTCTGAACTTGTCTTATCTCAACTTGTCCTCAGATTCCCATCACCCGACCAATCTAATTTAAACTCTTCCCAACAATGCAGACAAATCTCCCTGCAAGGACATTTATCCCAGTTTCGTTCATGAGTAGGCCATCTGTAATCATCCCACCTGTCAGAGATCCCGTCCCAATGCTTTAGAAATCTGGAGCCCTCTCTCCTATCTCTCAAGCCACGTACTCGTCTGGTGACCTTTGATTGCCTATCCATCAGCAAAATACATAATTTTGCATTGCCACTACTTCCTTTATTTGAACAGTTTCTCAGTTATCGATGGTCTTATTAAATTATGGTTTTCAATTCAGCTCCATTGCAGGATTTGAACAGAATGTAGTATTAGAGTGTTCAGGGCTATAAGGGTTAAGGGATGGGAATGGGGAAAAAGTACCACCCAAATATGAAGACTAAGAGTCTAGAAGGTGAAAGTGCACGGCTTAGACTGAGTAACCCCCGTAATCTTGTGTATCTGTAAATAGCTTTGTTCATACAATAAAGCAGTTTTTGTTCAGGCATATTTATGTCTTTGCAACTGTTCTTTAGCCAGTCACAAACAAAAATGACATGGTGCAGCAGTGAAGTATCTCAAAATCTCCAAAAATCAACTTTAAAAAGGTCTGCAAGTCTGACCCGAGAAAAGATGCCAAAACTGAAAATTTGATTTATTACTGTCACATGTTTTCGTATACAGAGAAAAGTATTGTTTTTTTGCACACTATACAGACAAAGCATACCATTCATACAGAAGGAAAAGAGAAGGTGCAGGATATAGTGTTACAGTCATAGTTAGGGTGTAGAGAAAGATCAATGATATAAGGTAGGCCCATTCAAAATTCTGATGGCAGCAGGGAAGAAGCTGTTCTTGAGTGGGTTGGTAAGTGACCTCAGACTTTTACTCCAGTAAGACAGTTGAAAATCTCCAAAAGAGCTCCATTGAAGACATGGAGGCTGAGAAGCAGAGAAAATAATCGACCATTGTGTGGAGGTCCATGAAAAATCCCAACCCAGCAGCAGAGTCAAAGAATCTTGAGGGAGGGTGAGCAAACTTGGTAAAAGGCTGAAGATTTTCCAATTAACGGTGCAGTAATGAGGCAGCACTGAGCAATTTCCATTCTCAGCGACCACAGTTTTGATACACCCCGCAGCCTGGGTCTGAGATGAGCATTATTATCCGTGACAGCAGTAATTGACAGTAATCTGTGGGGAAAGTCACTTCCACAATTTGAGTAAGAAAACGTATTACTTTTCTCACAAACGACGATGCCTGAGAAGATGGCCTGAATCTGTCTCTTGTATGTATTTTGTAGTTATATTGAATGACAAAATTGTCAGTACTTTGTGTCTCTTACAGATGTGAAACTAACAATAATATCTGGCATCTGCCCATGTGGAATTAAACAGGGAAATCCAGAAATTGGAGTAATTTACACTGCTTCACAGGGTGCACTATTGAAGTCTCCAATTGTCAAGGAAAAGTCGTGCCTCACCTGAATTTTTTGAGAATTGATGATGGTAGTGCAGTGGATGTTGCTGACATGGGTTTTAGTAAGACATTGGACAAGGTCTCACATGGGAGACTGGTCAGAAAAGGGAGATCTGATGGGATACTGGGGAAGGTGGTGAGTTGGCTCAATGACAGGAAATTAAAGATAATGATTGACGGACGTTTTAGCGAATGGAAAGCAGCTTCCAATGGTGTTCCACAGGGCTCAGTGGTATGTTCCCTGCTGTTTGTTGTATGTATTAATGAGTTGGACTTAAATGTGGGAGGAAATTTACAGGTGACATAAAAATCAGCCATGCTGTTGATAGTGAAGAGGATAGCTGTCAACTCCAGAATGATACCAATGGTTTGGTTGAGTGGGCAGAAAAGAGGCAAATGGAATTCAATCCAGAGAAGTATGATGTAATGCATTCAGAAAGGGCAAACAAAGCAAGGGAAAACTCAATAAACAGGAGGATATTGAGACGGTACAGAAAGAGAGAGACATTAGACTGCAAGTCCACAGATCCCTGAGATGGTAGGACAGGTCATAAAGTCAGAGGTTTACACAATGGAAACTGGCCCTTTGTGCCAATTTATCCATGTCGCCCTTTTTAACCACTAAGCTAGTCCCAATTGCCTGCATTTGGCCCATATCCTTCTATACCCATCCTACCTATGGGACTGTCTAAATGCTTTTTAAAAGACAAAATTGTACCTGCCTGTACTAGTACCTCTGGCAGCTCATTCCAGACATTCATCACTGTATGTGCGAAAAGAATTGCCTCTCTGGATCCTTTTGTATCTCTCCTCTCTTACCTTAAACTTATGCCTTCTAGTTTTACACTCCCCTACCTTTAGGAAAAGATGTTGTCTATCTAACTGATCTATGCCCCTCATTATCTTATAGAGCTCTATAAGATCACCTTTAAGCCTCCTACGCTCCAAGGAAAAAAGTCCCAATCTTTCCAGCCTCTCCTTATAACTCAAACCAGCAACTCCCAATAGCACCAAGTAAATGTTTTATAGTTTAATAATCCTTTCTATAGTAGGGTGACGAGAACTGTACACAGTTGGATAAAGTTGTAAAGAAAGCATATGGAATGCTTTCCTTTATTGCACAAGGTATAGAATACAAAAGTAGGATGCAATGCTAGAACCGTACAAAACATTGGCTGGGCCACAGCTAGAGTTTTGTGTACAGTTTTACTGCCACATTACAGGAAAGACATCACTGCTTTGGAGTACAGGAGAGATTTATAAGAATGTTGCCAGGGCTGGAAAACAGCAGCAGTAGAAAGTGATTACTTAAGCGAGGATTGTTCTCTTAGGAAGAGGCTAAGGGGTGATTTGAGGTGTAGAGAAAACTTGTTTCCCTTAGTGCAGAGATCAATTATCAGGGAACATAGATTGGTCAAAGGATTAGAGAGAATATTAGGAAAAATTATTAAATCAGAAAAGGGTGGAAATTCACCATCCAGATTGTTGGTGAAGGCAGAAAACCTTAACTGATTTTAAAGATACCTTATTGGAAGGTGAGATTAGAATGGGCCGTGTGATGGGCTGAATGGCCTCTTTCTGTGCTGTAACATTTCAATGGCTCTATGCCTCTTCCCCTCTGCAACTGTTCCTTATCCAGTTACAACCAACATGCAACAAAGCACCTTGTGATACAATGCTTGGGGAGAAAAGATCCTGAAAAATATTTTCTCTCAAGTTATTGCTTTTTTAAATAAGAGGTAGGATTCAAAAAGAGATCACATCCACAAAGCATATTACAGAGCCAATGCTTAGTGCTTTATTCAAAGAGCCATTATTCAGGCTTCACCTGGGGCACTGAGTGCAATCAAAGCAGCGTCTGATCTTGAGCTCATCTGTGCTGCATACATATACATTTCCAGAAAAGGGAACAAAAAGGGAAGGGAAAGTGAGAGATCACAATCACACCATTGGATTTCTCCCAATGCAAAAGCATTTGATGCCAATTATAGCATTCCCACCCACATCCTGACCAGTAGCAGCCGATGCCAGGAACGAAACCTGAATCCTTCTAGGTCTATGTGATGCAGCTACTGGCCAGATGGGGGAAAGGCAGAGGAGAATAGTTTGGAAACCAAAAGGGATTTCAAAGCAAAAAGCAGCACGCACCAACCAACTCACATGACGGGCCAGATTTTTCGAAATTGGCAACAGCTTACAGCGGGCGGGAAAAGTGGCGTGGAAGCCATTGACAGCAGCAGCAGCTTTGCTCGCTGGATAGTGCAGTAAAAACATCAAGGGAGGTCCTAGAATGTATCGCTGGCAGGACGGCTTCTGAATCACCTGCCCTCCCAGCAACTTGATAACTAGAGGATCAAGTGGTATTTTTAAAGGCCACCACAGTGCAACAGAGCTCACCCTGGAACCCACTCCCGGGGAGTCAGTGCCACGGCGGTGCCATGACCCTCTTCCCCTCTGCATTCACCCGAGCTCAGCAAGAGGTCTCACAACACCAGGTTAAAGTCCAACCAGTTCATTTGATAGTAATCTTACAAGCTTTCGGAAACGGTGTGTGGAAGATTCTCACAGAACCTTCCTCACACCTGATGAAGGAACAGCATTTCCTAAAGCTTGTAAGATTACTATCAAATAAACTGGTTGGACTTTAATCTGGTGTTGTGAGACTTCTTACTGTGTCTACCCCAGTTCAACGCCAGCATCTCTACATCTTCACCCGAGCTCCTCAGGGTGGATTGGTTATGGTAAACTGCCTCTTACCCAAGATATGCAGGTTAGGGGCATAAGCGAAATAAGCATGTGGGGTTACAGGGACAGAGTGGGAAGGAAAGTAGATGCTGGGTAATACTCTCTGTCAGAGACTTGATGGGCCAAATGGCCTCCTTCTGCACCACTGGGATTCTATGACTTCTTGGGGCCTCTCCCTGAACCCCTCCCTCACTTGTCCTCAGGTTGAAAACTTACTGAGTAGAAAATGACTGACTAAACGTGACTGCTCGTCACTGACACTTGAATTGAGCTGGGGAACCTATTGCAGGTCCCACTGTTGTTACTAAGCAGGAACATCAGTACCAGCATTGGAACATGTTGTACTCCAAACTGTTACAACTGTCGACAGGAACGCAAAGAATTAAGAGACTTCATCACAGGCTTTGTTTGTTGATCCAATCAATTATTTCTTCAAAAATATCTCTGCAAACTATAGCAAAGATTTTAAATTCAGTTCCAGGCATTTATTGCAGGATTTGATAGATTATTAAAACATTTTCAAAGTAAGAGTATCAAAAGTTTCAAACCTAGAAAATATTTCAGCAATCACAGCAACAGGTAAAATTTAAGAATTAGGTAGTGCTGAGCACATTACTGCTTTGGAAAGGTACGGAAAGCAAAAAGGCAACAAGTAGGTCGGTGGTGGCCAGACTATTACAACTGCTTCACATGCCCATTGTGGAATGTGTTAGAACAAAAATTAATGGAATCATATTTCCCCATTATGGACCATGAGCATATGGCCAGTATTAATTAGACCCTTGGAGCCCTGCTCCAATAAACTGACGTTCGCTTCAACGTAACATCATGCAGCATCACCATACAATCCTGTGATCAGTTACAGCCTGAGGTAGGTAATATTGATAGATAAACTCACCAGCACACTGCTAAGATGGAGGAGTTGGCCAACCCCCTGCTCCTTCACCAGCCCAATCCCACGATCAAAAGTGTTTCTCATTTGGTTACCCTGATTCAGAAGGCTATAGAATACTGAGAAGGAAATTTGAATTGCTATTCCTCAAGTTTCAATCAAGACATTCAATGGGGAGTTCTTATCCGTAGACAACTTGCCTGGTCCTTCTACCAGTCCAAGAATCAACCCAGATGCCTCCTCCGCCCACTCTCCCCACCCCTTCCTCTCATCCTTGACAAGTTGGAGACTAGGCATAGTCCATGAGTAAAGACTATCCCATCTCTACCCCAATCCCTGCCTTAAATAATTCTGGCAGTCTGAATCCTCATCATTCTGCAGCTTCTGCCTTCTTCTCATCCAACTCTCAACAGGCCTAACTCCTCCAAGAGGCCTACTTCTTTAATCACCTCCCCTCCAAGCATTTTTACTTGCCCAAAGGTATCTGTTCCTCTTGCATAACTCTTATTCCCAGATTGTTCGAACATGCCGTTATCCTGGTTCCTCAGAAGGCACAGCCTTGACCATGTTTGTTTTCGTTAGAAAGGAGGAGGCTAAGAGGGGACCTGATCGAAACATATAAGATGATTAGAGGTTTAGATAGGGTGGACAGGGATAGCCTTTTTCCTAGGATGGAAAAAGCTAGCACGAGGGGACACAGCTTTAAATTAAGGGGTGATAGTTATAGGACGGATATCAGAGGTAGGTTCTTTACCCAAAGGGTGGTTCGGGAGTGGAATGCCCTGCCTGCAGCAGTTGTAGATGCGCCAAGTTTGGTGGCGTTTAAGAGGTTAGTTGATAAGTATATGGAAGAGAAGGGAATGGTTTAGTTTGGAGGGGCATTGCTTTTTATATTGGTCGGCGCAACATCGAAGGCCGAAGGGCCTGTTCTGTGCTGTAATGTTCTATGTTCTATGTTGTCCTCTGCCCACCTCTTACCATTCTTCCCTCCCCAAGGTCCTCAAATGCAACGTGCCACTATCAAATTCATATTCACCTCATTCACAAATCTGTCTGAATGCTACAGGTTGACTTCCAGTGTGCTCACAGCATTGAGGCCATTCTGGTTAAAGTCAATGATGCCGTTAGTGAATGCTCCCCTGGCATGGTATTGCTTCTTTACCTCACAACAACTAAAAACACAACTTGCTACTCCAGCAAACTTAAGTACAGCAATAGCCAAGTGAATATTTACTTCAACCACTTAAAAAAGGTGGAACAATAATGTCCTTTAGGGAAGGAAATCTGCTGTCCTTACCTGGAGTTGCCTACATGTGACTCCAGAGCGACAGCAATGTGGTTGACTCACAACTGTCCTCAGGCAACTTGGGATGGGCAATAAATGCTGACCGGCCAGCTACGCCCATATTCCACGAATTAATTAATTTTAAAAAAAAGGGAATGAAAACACATGACGAAACACGATGCAAACATAAGTCATTGTTCGCTCAGCCTGTGAACTATGGTTACCGACGTAAGCAGATTAGCATCAAATTTGTACAATTGAAAGTACACAAACTCTTTAACCTAACGGACTTTCAGACCAATTTTGTTTTCTCCTACATGAGGTCTCAGTTCATCAAATGGGAGACAGTACTGAAAGCTCACCTTTGGTCATGTTAATCATTGCCACTTTAAATGCAAGTCTGGTTGTCGATTAAAGAATTAAACCCTGCTTGGAAAGATGATGAATCATGTGAGCTGACTGCCAATACATTACTAAAAAAACAATCGCAAGAGTTGCAGGTTGAAGAACTAGTTTACAGTTTGGATTTGTTACAGTTAATGCAGTTGATAGCATATAGTTATTACCAACAATTCACCCAGAAAATATGTTTAGTTCTGATTTTTCACGAACAGTCTTCATGTCTGACCACAATTTTTTTTGATTTCCATTGGCAAGGTTACCCAGTTAAATGACTGGTTGAAATATAACATTGAAGTTTACAAGTGCACCATGGCAAGAGGTTCATCCTTTTCACAACTTGGAAGAATCTGAACTCCTTGCTAGAGGGACCATTTTGTGTCACCTTACGTGAGCTACAGGTTATGTACCTGAAGCAACATATTTTGCACAAAGTCAATAATCTGCAATAAGACACAATATTGATCATATCCTGTTTCTATGAAATGAATTGAGTTTCAGTTGGGGTAGGTAGAACACCCCTACAAGACATCAGATCATGAATTCAAGGGACTTGAACACATAATCTAAGTATAGTTTTGAGCAGTGTAGTATTGAGAAATACTGTCTTTTCAACACAATAACCGAAGCACTATCAGCCATGGGCAGGTGAACATAAAGGAATGTATGTAACTATTTTGAAGAGCAGAGTATTCCCCTTCCTCCCTTGATCAATGTTGACTTCTCAACTAATATTTCCAATCCACGATGTGGACATTTAACTACAGTCTATGGGAACTTACTGTGTGAAAATTGGAAACACTGCCTTCATTACATATATCATTGCACTTCAAAATACTTGATTGGCAGTAAAGGCCCAAAATAGTGAAATGTAAGAGTTTTATTTCATTCATGGGTGTCACTGGGTGGCCAGCAATTATTTCTAGTTGACGAAGAACAGTTCAGAGTCAACCACATTGCTTCGACTCTGGAATCACATGTAGGCCAGACCAGGTGAGGATGATAGATTTCCTTCCCTAAAGGACATTAGTGAACAGGATGGGTTTTTCCAACAATCAATAATGGCCTCATAGTCATCAGTAGATTCTTAATTGCAGATACATTTTTTTCTTAAACTCAAATTGCACTATCTGCCATGGTGGGATTCGAGTCCAGGTCCCCAGAACATTAGCCGAGTTCTTGGATTAATAGTCTAGCAATAATACCAATAGGCCATCACCTCCCCGTATTAATTCTGAATGACGATTTATAAACTAACCTCAGGTTTAAGGGTCTGGGTATAAAATTTTAAGTGCTAAATCATCCCAATTAGGGAACAAAAAACTAGCTGTGCATTGTCAATTCAGACAAAATTGATAAAGTGACAAATGGGTTAAATTATCCAAATTCACCAAATCAACACATAAACCTCTAATTTATGGAAAATTATCTCCATAAACAAAAGCTGAGGGCATGGCCCCATTTCTGTCTTCGCTTTACTGTGGAATATTTTAGTTTGGATAGTGCCATGCAATTCTTTATGTTCGTCTGTCCGTGGCTGATAGTGCTTTGGTTACTGTGTTAAAAAGACAGTATTCCTCAATACTACACTGCAGTTTCATTTTGGATTATGTGTTCAAGTCCCTTGAATTCAGAATCTGATGACTTGTAGGGGTGTTCGATCCACCCCAACTGAAACTCAATGCCATTTAATAGGAGCATGACATGATCAAGATTGTGCCTTATTGCAAATTATTGACTTTGTGCAAAATATGTTTCTTCAGGTATATAACCTGTAGCTCATGTAAGGTGACACAAAATGGTCCCTCTAGTAAGTAGTTCAGATTCTTCCAAGTTGTAAAAAGAATGAGCGTCTTGCCGTGGTGCACTTGTAAGCTTCAATATTATATTTCAACCAGTCATTTAACTGGTAATGTTCCCAATGGAAATCAACAAAAATTGTGGTCAAACATGAAGACTGTATGTGTCCAAACTAATGAAAATAATGAAATAAATGCAAGGCTTTTTCATTCCCCTCATAAGGCCAAAAGGTAACAAACGTCACATTCCACTCAATTTTTATATGGTCGCCTTGTTCCCAATGCCCACCCCACCATGAACAAATGCTTCCAGCTACCATCACAATGATCAGGAGGGTGGGTGCATGGGGTGCCAAAGGAGGGGGTATGCAGCAGGAAAACTCTCAACATATAGATAAAAATAAAAAAGGTGTGCAACAGCACAGAGTGGGGGGGAAAGGGCAATGGATTAGATTACAAAACAAGGAAGTTTCCTTGTCTAATTCTTCACAAGTCAGAGGAAATCAACCAGTGGCTGTTCACTCATCGCAATTTTACTTGTGGTATCTTGATGTAGGCTATGTAGCCGGATCATTTGTACAACATCAGCCACTGCATGTCAAAAAACAATTCGTTGGAAATACATAGAAGCATTTAAGATACTGTTACAGAGTTAGTGCACCAAACCACTGGAAGAAATTTGTAGAATCTTTACAGTGCAGAAGAGGTCAATCGGTCTATCCAATCTGCACCGACCTTCCAACATAGTATCTTACGGTGTGGCATAGTACCACAGTGCTCTGGAATCACATGTAGGCCAGACCAGGTGAGGATGATAGATTTCCTCACTGCCACAGAGCACCGCTCTGTTTCACAGCATCAGGGACCCAGATTTGATTCCTGGCTTGGATCACTGTCTGCATGGAGTTTACACAGTCTTCCCTATGTCTGTGTGGGTTTCCTCCAAGTGCTTTGGTTTCCTCCCACAATCTGAAAGACGTGCTGGTTAGGTGCATTGATCCGAAAAGGCGCTGGTCTGTGGCGACTACGGAAATTTCTCAATATTTTCATTGCAGTGTTAACATAAGCCTTGCGACTAATAAATAAACTTTAGCTTTTACCGAAGCCCTTTCCCTCACCTCTTCCACCAAACGGACAATTTAGCACGGCCAATCCACCTAACCTGCATATCTCTGGACATGGGAGGAAACTGGAGCACTCGGAGGAAACCCATGCAGTCACTCTCAGCTGGAACAGAAGCTGGTTCCCTGGCACTGTGAGGCAGCAGTGCTAACTTAGTTTTTCTAAACCATTTTATACTGTAGTAAATTCCTGTAATAAATTCCAGGAAACCAAAGACTGGGAAAGCAATCTTATGTGAAAGAAAAGCATGAGTTTATCATGCTCAGATACAATGGCACCAGGGAGGGTAGAAAGCTTAGTCTGCAAGTTAATAGCTGAATAATTTCCTTTGTATGCTAATTAATTGACCTGTAGAAATGGTCTTTATCAGTATGAGTTTTATGGTCCTGAGTCAATGTTAAGTTATAAGTGTAGCCGAGATGTTCTGAAGCTATCAGAACATGTGAAAAAATGTCCATAAATAACCTGTGACATACACAAATCAAAATACAATGGCCCAATGAAAGGGCCTCTCATGGTCCAAGTCAATCTTTCTTAACCAGACATTGTGGTATGAAGCCCTAAAAAGAAATATGTCAGTGAAATTCAAATCATAAATGTGAATGCTCCGTGTAGCGGTCAACCATCAGTTTGATCAGTTAAGCAAAAAACACAATACTGTCAGCACAAACAGGCAAATTCTAATTCGGCAGAATCAGTTCAATCCAGCAGGACCAGCTCAAGAGTTGAAGTTACAGGTTTTGCTTTCCACCCAGAGGTAAAATTTGTGAAGTGTGTTACTATGATATCTAGCTGAATTTTCCCAATTTATTTCTGTTGGGACTATTTCCACATTCATAACCTGGCTGCAAAAGCATTGCAACTTCCAGCTCAGGTTTCAGGGAGGCAACCCATTAACAGGCTGCCTCAGGAAACACTAGTTGGTGATCACGAACGTGCTGAAGAAGCAGATCAACTAATACAATGCCATCTGGCAGCCATGGCTGTGTCTGCAGTGAGTGCTGCGGAGGGCAATGCCACAGGAGAAAGGAAAGGCCAGAATGCAGGTATATTAGGGTTGCCGGGAACAGCAGTCACATCATCATTCCCTGTACTAGCTGCAACATCAGTCTCCAGGATTTAATCATGCAATGGAATCCTTGGCCTTTGAGACACTTCAGGTTGCTACTTGGTCAGAATTATCCCCTTTACTGCAACCCAACATCAGGCTTATCTAGTTAGTCCAGGTTCTTCAGCCTTTGGGACTGCATGTGATCCCAATATTGGCTTTCAGTGCTGGTGCTGAGAACACAAGAGTTGCTGGCCAATCAATCAGACTGGTGAGCAGTTTTCAAAGGTGAAATTTCTTCCCGAGAATTGGCTTGAAGCAATTAATCTGGTTCTCAGTGCTGAATTCCTGTGTGGTTGCTATCAAGATCAGCGGGGGATAGGCGGGAGATCTTCTCCAGTCTTTCAGCCAGGAGCAGGAACCAGAGTGACCCATTAAATCCAGCCCATGGTAGGAGATTTAAGTTATCAAGAAGGTCTTGCCAGTTAGCTGAGTCAGGAAGAGAGGACAATGAACCAAGTTGATAGCTACAAAGAATGATACAGCACAAACCTCCAAAAGAAACTTGATCAATCGGATCACAAACATGTCAAAAAGCCAGGTGATAATTAGTTAGCCGTATGGCAACTTCAAAATGAATCGTACTGATAGTATAGTTTCGGTAAAATATCAGTGAATCAAATCCCAGGTAACGAACTCTAAAGGTGTCTGAGCAAAGCTTCATAATAGCTGAGGGAGGTCTCCATTCCAACATAAATGAGTCTCTAGATAACCAAATATGCTCAGCTATGTCAAAAACAAGATTCAAAATTTGAATGAAATATAGCACTAAATCAATTGTGTGAAAAAGTCCTTATTAAACTTGTTCACAGCTTACAATGACCTGACCTTGCAAAAGGCCAGGAGTTGGCACTGGAAAATCTCCATGATCTTTTTCTGCTCAGCGTATCGTTAGTGGATGTGACTTGTTATTGTAGTTGACCATGTTCTTGTGCTGCAACGTAAAATCCTAGAACATCTGCCTAGCTTTTGTGGTATTGATCAGGGAGATGGGTGGGCGAGTAGTCAAGCATTGAATCGGACAATTGAGGATCACCCACCTCCTAAGTTGAAGGATGTACTGCACCCATGATGGTACAATCTGTCAATTCCATCAAACAGCATCATCCACCTCCATGGTTTCCATGGTCTTGTGTGCTGGGATTTCTACGCCAATTTCCTGCAGCCCAGTGCCTCATCACCGTTGTCTGGTTGGCCTTACCCTTTCCCTCATCATTCTCAAAGTATTGTACCGTTATAATCTGTTTTAACCCAACATAGTGGAAGCAGCTGCCAATTGTGACTTTCGTCACCATCTCCCAGGCCTTTTTCATCATGAACATCTACATCATTTGGATTGTATTCCTTCTTAGTGATAACCTGAGAGATTAGCTGCCATCTTTAGCAGGTTTTCAGGTTAGCAATTGCCCCCGATCCACTCAGGATGAGAGAGAGAAACCAGGGGCTCTGATGCTTCTCCTGTTTCTGGGCACTTATTGCTTCCCCCCACCTCTCACATCCTTCAGCTGCTCAGTATATAGAACCATAGTCACAGTGGAATTGAATTATTTTTAATAGGTTCAACAAAACTTCAAGGTTTTTGTACTCAATGTATCCCTATATCAAACCCCATTTAAAACTTGGGGTTCAATATGATACAATTTATGGAGTGAATTTTCTCATCCCACCTCCACAGGAGGGGAGGACCATGGAAAAGTCTGTTGACCTCAGGTGGGATTTTTCGTTTTCAAGATGAGTGCTGCCAGAAAATCCCACCCTATGACGTTGTCAACAATTACATACAACAGTAACACAGTGGTTAGCACTGTTGCTTCACAGCACCAGGGACCCAGGTTCGATTCCCAGATTGTGCAAACTCCACATAGACGGTGACCCATTCTCATTGTGTCTGCGTGGGTTTCCTCTGAATGCTCCAGTTTGCTCCCATATTCTAAAAGGCATGCTGGTTGGGTGCATTGGCCATGGTAAATTTTCCCTCAGTGTACCCGAACAGGCGTCGGACCGTGGCGACTAGGGGAACTTCAATGTAGTGTTAATGTGAGCCTTGTTTGTGATTCATAAATAAACTTAAACTTGTTTCTTTTCATGTAATGCAAACAGCTGCACCTCTTTGAACCTGACCCAATGCAACATCTGGACATGCAAAAGATTTGAACCTCATAGCATCACAAACAATGATCCTACATACAAATGAGAATATACTCAAGTTTAAAATAGCAAAAACCTTCCAGTAAATTAGCTTCAATTGATTCAGCTGCAGTGATGTGTTCTTTCTATCCACACAAAGACTTTGTTAAGAGAAAAATTACACTTTACATTGAGTAATAAGTATTTTCTCATTTACATTGAAATGAGTCACACTGACAAAAGCCCAGCATGGAGCATATAGTGGGAGAGTAAAGTACCCAGAAGCTGGAAATTTGAAATATAAACAGAAAATGCTGGTAACGCTCTGTATGCCACGCAGCAAATGTAAAGGAAGAAACAGAGTTAATCCTTCATTTCCATAACCTGAATTAGTTCTGATGAAGGGTTGCCAACCTCTGTTTCTCTCTGCATTACATAGATATTGTGTATGCAATATTGTGAATGCAGAACACTGCATTTGCCTGACAAAGACACGGAGTGTCGAAAGCTCGCAAATTTACTATCAAATAAATCAGTTGGATTTAAAATTGGTGTTGCTAAATTCTTACTGAGTTCTTACACAGATATTGCCAGATGTACTTCCAACACTTTCCGTTTCTACTGCCAGCCCCTTCAAAAAGCAATCAGGCTCCTTGTGAGCCTCCATACCCCTTGAGCGGCAACCTCAACAACAACCTATGACCACTTCTATCTAGAAGGACAAGGGTAGCAGACACATAGGAACAGTAAGCCCTCCAAGCCACTCACTGTCAGACTTGGAAATATATCATCATTCCTACACAGTCACTGAAATCCTGGAATTCCCTCCCTAACAGCACACAGACTGCAGCGATTCAAGATGGCAGCTCACCACCACCTTCTCAAGGGCAACTAAGGATGAGCAATAAATGCTGGCCAGCCAGTCCATGACCCATGAATGAATAAAAAAGAACAGCTGTCTGAGACCTGGTTTGGCGCAACATTATAAACATAAATCTTAACAACATTAAAAAACATAACTTTTTTTAAAGAAGTATAAGGAACTTACTGAGCAAAAAAGTAATGAACTCTTAAATTTTAAAAATAAGTAAACAATAATAATAACCCTTAAGAGATGCCAAGCAGCAGAACCAACTAATAAAACCATTTTTTCTTAACAAGTGGAGCTAGAGGGAGACAGTTTAGACCCCAAGTCCTGATCGCCAAAGTAGAGGAAAAGAACCAAAGCTGAGTTAAGGAGTTGTGTTTAACTAACACTGACGTTGCATTCACCTCCGGTGGCACACACTCAGAGTTGGCCTTGGTGAGATTCATACAAAAGTGGGAGTCGGAAACAAGTTTGTCTTGCAGCCTGGATTATCCTCCTTTCCCGCACCGTGGATGGATATTTGGGGAGGACGGTAGGGGAAAAGATAGGGTTGGTGCCCCCACACCAAGCAGTCTTTGTGTTGTAGGTGCACTGTGCATCTGCTTGTATGTCTCTCTCACACATTCACTCTCTCAGGCACACAGAGGAAGACAAGGCCAGGTTCACAGCATCATCAAGAGGCTAAGATAAGGACAGGAAGGGCCCGGGGCCACAGAAACTGCTGACTGCGGGAGGGTTCACAGAAGAGGTTGGAAAGAGAAGAGACAAGATGAAATCACAGACATCATTCATTCAGAGGGACAGCAGGTCGAGAAGGGAAGGATCGGTGCCGCAGACATCATCAACTCAGAGAGGGAGCAGAGGTCAAGATGGGAAGCCAGGACCAGAACTAAACCATTATCAAGAGACTAAAGAAGTCTTGAGACCAGGGGCAACCCAGACACCATGGATGTGGGGGGTGCTCCAGGAGAGAGGTCAGGAAGCAGGGATGTTATGGGGTGGTAAACAAAACATAGAGACACTAGTTGCTTCACCTTATCTTGTGCCCCTCTGCACATCATTGGTCCAATATCTCTTTACTTATTAATACTGAAATTTCTAAGAGTGTGGGGCAGCACAGTGACCCCCAGTGGTTAGCACTACTGCGTTCGATTCCCTGCTTGGGTCACTGTCAGTGTAGAATCTGCATGTTCTCCTTGTGTTTGCGTGGGTTTTCTCTGGGCGCTCCAATTTCCTCCCACAGTCCAAAGATACGCAAGTTACGTGGATTGGCCATGCTAAGATTGCCCCATGGTATCAGGGAAACTAAGAAAGCAAATAGGTGGGGTTACGGAGATAGGGCCTGGATGGGATTGTTATCAATATAGGCTCAACTGGCCAAATGGCCTCCTTCTGCAATGTAAAGATTCTACATTTTCCATCACCTATATTTGCTTTTCTTTATCTACCAAATGCTTTTTGACTATTTCTTCTTGTCTCTGCCCAACTCTGTAAAGTTATGAAAATAAAGCCGGTGTGATTTTCCTAATGGATTGCCTACAGCCTGTGTCTGATCAGCTAAACCAGGAGGGCCACAACGCAGCTGGACTACTAATGCTACACGTTAGCAATCCCTTCATTCACGCTCAAGTCTATAAACAATGAACTCTTTGTTTGGGACCTGGCTGCTTTGCAGACTTTCAATGAAAACTATGTCATGCCTAAATTAGTTACTTCTCTGTTTAAATCTATGCATCTACCAAATTATACTTAGCATTTACAATTTAAAAAATAATTCTAACAATCATTCAGTGCACTCTCCATCATATTATTTGCTGCTTCTACCCAGGATGATAACACTAAATTCCTAATCCAGATTCTTTGTAAAGATTAGAATAGGATGAAAACTGAAGGTGTAAAAAGGATATGATAACATTAAGGTTGTCCATTTATTGACTGGGTCTATACTCACTGGAATTTTGAAGCATGAGGAGGGGAATCTTATCAAAACATATAAAATAATGAAGGGAATAGATAAGATAGAAACAGGGAAATTGTTTTCACTGGCAGGTGAAACCAGGACTAGTGGGGGTATAGTCTCAAAATAAGGGGGAGCAGATTCACGACAGAGTTGAGGAGGAACTTCTTCATCCAAAAGGTTGTGAATGTGGAATTCTCTGCTCAGTGAAGCATTTGAGGCTTCCTCATTGAATGCTTTTAAGGAAAAGATAGATAGATTTTTGAACAGTGAAAGAATTAAGGGCTATGGTCAGCGGTGCGTAACTGGAGCTGAGTTCACAAAAAGATCCAAACCTCACGATAGGCCTCTGGGTAATCATAGAATAAGTCAGAAGTCTCACAACACCAGGTTTAAGTCCAACAGGTTTATTTGGTAGCAAAAGCCACTAGCTTTCAGAGTGCTGCTCCATCGTCAGATAAGTGGGAGTTCTGTTCACAAAAGGGCATATAAAGACACAAACTCAATTTACAGAATAATGATTGGAATGCGAATCAAGTTTTAAAGGTACAGACATTGTGAGCAGAGAGAGCATTAAGCACAGATTAAAGAGATGTGTATTGTCTCCAGACAGGAAGTTAGTGAGGTTTTGCAAGTCCAGGTAAGTTGTGGGGGTTACAGATAATGTGACATGAACCCAAGGTCCTAATGTGTACCGAACTTGACTAGTCATCGAATAGAATCACTACAGTGCAGGAGGCGGCCATTCAGCCCATTCAGCCTGCACTGACAACTATCCAATCTGGGTCCTATGCTTGTCATCTCACATATATGTGAGGTAGTGATTGAGTGGATTCTCAGAGGCTTTTTCCCAAGGCTGAAATAGCTGCCACAAGAGGATACAGGTTTAGGGTGCCGGGGAGTAGCTACAGAGGAGATGTCAGGGGTAAGTTTTTCACTCAAAGGGTGGTGGGTGCGTGGAATCGGCTGCCGGCAGTGGTGGTGGGGATGGATTCGATAAGATCTTTTAAGAGACTTTTGGATAAGTGGGACTTAGTAAGATAGAGGGTTATAGGTAAGCCTAGGAGGTAGGGAAATGTTCGGTGCAACTTGTGAGCCGAAGAGCCTGTTTGTGCTGTAATTTTTCTATGATTCTATGTTCTATATTTACCCTGCCACTCCCGCTGACATTAAGGGGCAATTTTATCATGGTCAATCCACCTAACACACACACAGCTTTGATGTTCACCTTCCACAGATACTCCGGCTGAAGGGCCTCAGAACAAATGTGAGTGTGGGAAGAACGTGAACCCAGTGCATTTACTGACACCTCAGAATGGTACACAAGAAATTCTGTAAGTGTGAACCATCATTACTGAAACTGCACTTGCACAATTAAAAGCAGAAATCACATAAGAACTAGGAGCAGGAGTAGGCCATTTGGCCCCTCGAGCCTGCTCCGCCATTCAATAAGATCATGGCTGATCTGTTCGTGGAATCGGCTCCACTTACCCGCCTGATCAGCATAACCCTTAATACCTTTACTGTTCAAAAATATATCTATCCTTGTCTTAAAAACATTCAACTGCTTCACGTGGCAGGGAATTCCACAGATTCACAACTCTGTGTGAAGAAATTTCTCCTCAACTCAGTCCTAGATCGACTCCTCTCTATTTTGAGGCTACGTTCCTGAGTTCTAATTTCACTCACCAGTGAAAACAACCTCTATGCTTCAATCTTATCTATTCTCTTCATAATTTTATATGTTTCTATAAGATTCCCCCCTCATTCATTTAAATTCTAATCAGTAGTGCCCCAGTCTACTCAGTCTCTCCTCATAAGCCAACTTTGTCAACTCTGGAATCAATCGATCGCACTCCTCTGCACCCCCTCCAGTACCAGTACATCCTTTCTGAATAAGGAGACCAAAACTGTGCACAGTACTCCAGGTGTAGCCTCGCTAGCACCTTACAGAGCTGCAACATAACCTTGCTGTTTTTAAACTCCATCCCTCCAGCAACGAAGAACAAAATTTGATTTACTTTCTTAATTACTTGCTGCATCTGCAAATCAATGTTTTGCCATTTATGCACAAGGACACCCAGGTCCCTCTGCACAGCAGAGTGTTTTTTGCCATTTAAGTAATAGTCCATTTTGCCACTATTCCTACCAAAATGGATTATCTCACATTTACCAACATAGTACCCTATCTGCTAGACCCTTGCCCACTCACTTAAATTATCTATATCCCTTTGCAGACTTTCAATATCCTCTGCACACTTTGCTCTACCACTCATCTTCGTATCATCTGCAAACTTTGACACACTACACTTGATCCCTAACTCCAAATCATCTATGTAAATTGTAAACAATTGTCATCCCAACACTGATCCCTGAGGCACACCACTAGTCACTGATCGTCAACCAAAAAAACATCATTTTTGCCATTCGTGCGTTGCCTACGTCTTCATAGCACACATTGGTGAGCTCCATTTGTGAGGAATCCAATCAGAAATCACAGCTTTGGCACTAAGGTCCACTTTTTATGCTAATATTCTCATTATAAAAACCCTTGAGAATATTATACCTTGTTAAATGAGGGACAGCCATGTTTTTAAATAGAGTACTAAATCATAATTACTGAACAAACTTCTGGCCCTGAAAAACTAATTTTATATTTCTGGATTGTCAAATCATAGAATCCCCACAGTACAGGAAGAGGCTATTTGGCCCATTGAGCCTACATCAATAACAATCTCACCCAAGCCCTATCCCCGTTAACCGCACACATTTACCCTGCTAACTCCACTGACACTAACGGGCAATTTACAAAGAACAAAGAACAAAATAGCACGGGAAACAGGCCCTTCGGCCCAACGAGCCTGCGCCGCCATCTCGATGTTCCCACTTCTATCCATAATCCAATTTAGCATGGCCAATCAACATAACCGGCACATTTTTGGACTGTGGGAAGAAACCAGCGCACCTGGAGGAAACCCACGCAGACACGGGAAGAATATGCAAATTCCATGCAGATAGTGACACAAAGCTGGATTTGAACCTGAGTTCCTGCACTGTGAGGCAGCACAAACCATTGTGCTACCATGCCACCTTCCCTGAATCTCTCCTTTCTAGACCTAAAGTTGTGCAGATTTTAAATATATATGTTTATGATACATTAATTTCTCCCTTAATTCCATATGCATGGAATCCTTATTTCACTTTTTATACAATTATTACAAAAATTAATAATGGGATCTATAAATTCTTTAATGTGATTGGCTGCTTAGCCAGCTTGATGACATCACTGTTACTGGCTATCGAAGATTCCCAAACTGGAGCCAAAATAAAAGTATCAGGAAAGGTGGAGAGATCACTAGATTGTTGTGGGCAGCTTTAGATCAGTGGCGATTGTCATTACTTTGCCATTATTCGGGCTCATCGAGCCTGCACCAACAATAATCCCACCTAGGCCCCATCCCCGCAACCCCACGTATTTATCATGCTAATCTCCCTAACACAAAAGGACAATTTTTTAGTATGGCCAATCCACCTAACCCACATAGCTTTGGACTACGGAAGGCAACTGGAGCATCTGGACAAAACTCACGCAGACATGAGGAGAATGTGCAAACTCCACTCAGACAGTCACCCAATGCCAGAACTGAACTCGGGTTCCTGGTGTGTGAGACAGCAGTGCTAACCACTGTGCCACCTTGCCATGCTAAACTTGTCATGTAATTGTAAAACATTCCAAACATTTCATACAAAAAAATTGATACCAAACCAAACAAAGAGACATGAATACAGATGATCAAAAGTTTGTTCAAAATGGAAGATTGTAGAGGATCTAAAGGAAGAATGAGTGAGGTGGGGAAATTTCTAGAGCTTAACTATCTAATCTTATGGGCGTAAAGCACAAATAATATGAATACCTGCATTTTTTTTAAGTTTTGTATTTACATATGACTCAGAATGCCCCAAAACACTCTACAGACAATTAAAGTGATGTAGTTAGTTATAATGTAGGAAACAGGGTAGCCTATTAATGCACAACGAGCTCCCATTAACAAGTGAAGACAGCAAAACACGTACAATCAAATGTCAGAAGTTTACCATTACCAACTCCCAACTTTTGTCCAATATTTTCTTCCAAACTTCAAAATATTTAACATTAAAAAATGTCCATCACAAAAATGACACTCACCTCATCTCTCATCACCTTTAAACCCTTCCTGAAATCCATTTATTCACGCAAGCTTTCAGTTATCCTTCCTAATCTCTCATTCCATAAGACCATAAGATATAGGAGCAGAATTAGACCACTCAGCCTATCGAGTCTGTTCTGCTATTCAATCATGGCTGATATTTTCCTCATCCCCATTCTCCTACCTTTTCCCCATAACTCCTGATCCCCTTATTAATCAAGAACCTATCTATCTCTGTCTTAAAGATATTCAATGACCTGGCTTCCATGGTCTTCTGCAGCAAAGAGTTCCACAGATTCAACACTCTCTGGCTGAAGAAATTCCTCTTCATCTCTGTTTTAAAGGATGGTCCCTTTAATCTGATTCTAGTTTTTCCTACCACTGGAAACATCTTCTCCACTTCCACTCTATCCAGGACTCCCAATATCCTGTACGTTTCAATAAGATCCCCCCTCATCCTTCTAAACTCCAATGAGGGCAGACTCCAAGTCCTCAACCGTTCCTCGTATGGCAAGCACTTCATTTCAGAGATCATTCTTGTGAATGTCCTCCGGACTCTTTCCAAGACAGCAAATCCTTCCTTAAATACGGGGCCCAAAACTGCTGACAATACTCCAAATGGGGTCTGGCCAGAGGCTTGTACAGCCTCAGAATAACATCCCCGTAATTTCAATCTAGCCCTTTCAACATGAACGCTAACATTACATTTGCCTTCCTAGCTGTCAACTGAACCTGCGCATTAACCTGAAGAGAATCTTGAGCAAGAACTCTCAAGTCCCTTTGTGCTTCTGATTTCCTAAGCATTTCCCTATTTAGAAAATAGATTATGCCTCCATTTCCCCTTCAAAGTGCATAAACATTGCACTTTTCCACATTGTATTCCATCTGCCACTTCTTTGGCCACTCTCCTAGCTTGTCCAAGTCCTTTTGCAGCTTCCTCAATACTACCTGCCCCTCTATGTATCTTTGTATCATCTGCAAACTTAGCAACAATGCCTTCAGTTTCTTCTTCCAAATCATTAATACATATTGTGAAAAGTTGTGGTCCCAGCACGACCACTGAGGTACACCACTAATCATCAGTTGCCATCCTGAAAAAGACCCCTTTATCCCCACTCTATGCCTTCTGCCTGTCAGCCAGTCATATATCCATGGCAGGATCTTACCCTTAACACCACGGGCTCTTAACTTATTTAACATTCTGTTGCTCACCAACTATTTTTGTTAGTTGCCTCTCTGTAGAAGGACTATATAAATATGAATTGCTGTATAGCTCAGTGCCACCTTACACTTATACTTGGCTCATTAGGGAATCCCAAGAGAGTAATGCACAGTTAATCACAAGTTAGATTGAAAATGATATTGCATGTGGTCAGCTTGTATCAAACTGGCACAGTGGCAAAGTGGTCAACACTGCCGGGTTCAATTCCAGCCTTGGGTGACTGGCTGTGTGAGGCTTACACATTTTCCCTCCTCTGGATGCTCCAGATTCCTCCCGCAGTGCAAAGATGAATGGGTTAGGTAGATTTGCCATACTAAATTACCTCTTAGTGTAATTTAGGGGTAGTGTAATATCCCAGGTTGTGCAGCATAGGAGTAAATATGTTGGTTGATGGGGATAGGGCATGCATGGGATAGTCAGTCTGAAAGGTGGTGCAGACTCAATGGGCCAAATGGCTTCCTTCTGCACGGTAGGTATTCTATGAAACCAGTGAAACTAACTGGTGAAAATATTTCACATTTATACTTATCACTAGCCCCACATGCTAGGTCGCTTAGTTACAACACAACTGTTGCAACGCAGACGCTGGAAACAGTCAATTATACTTTGTGACCGCAAGCAGCCTAGACATGTAAACTTGGCTACAAAAAGGAACTGTGCATGTACTTGTTCCTTTAGCAAGATAATGCATCATTAAGACTAATTACAAGAGATAACCATGAATCCTAAGATAGAAAATAGTTAAGTCCTCCAAGTTAAAAGGGAAGGAAAAAATATATACTAATCTTCATAAAATCAGAATCCTACAGTGCAGAAAGAGACCATTTGTCCATCAAGTCTGCACTGACCAAAATCCCACCTAGGCTCTATCCCCATGCGTTTACCCTAGCTAGTCTCCCTGACTCTGAGTGGCAATTTATCATGGCCAATCCACTTAAATGGGTACATCTTTGGACTATGGGAGGAAACCAATACAGACATGGGGAAAATGTGCAAATTCTACACAGACTGTAACCCAAGCCAGGAATTGAACCCTGGTCACTGGGGCTGTGAGGCAGCAGTGCCAACCACTGTGCCATTGTGCTGTCCAGCACCTTGTAGGTGTAAGACATAACTAATATGAAAGCGAGTATTTTTTGGTCTTGCATTTACATAACAGCTTTCAAAATCTGAGGATGTCCCAAAACACTTTACCAGGAATTAAAGAAATAAAGTTACTATTATAGTTAGGAAGTGAGGTAGCCTATTAATGCATAATGAGCTCCCACTAACAAGGATAACAATCGGCCAGAACAAATTCCACTAATACTGTTCATAAGAACATAAGAAATTGGAGCAAGAGTAAATCATCCAGCCCTTTGAGCCTGCCCCGCCATTCAATAAGATCATGGCTGATCTGAAAGTGGTTCAGTTCCCCTTATATCCCCCTTCCCCATAACCCTTAATTCCCTTATCTATCAGAAATCTATCTACCTGTAACTTAAACATATTCAACGAGGTAGACTCCACCACTTCAATGGGCAAAGAATTCCAGAGATTTGCCATCTGAAAGAAGTTCCTCCTCAATTTTGTTCTAAACTGCCCCCCCCACCTTTATTTTGAAGCTGTGCCCTCTAGTTTCCTTTCCAAGTGGAAAGAATCTCTCTATCTCTACCCTATCTAGCCCCTTCATTATCTTGTAAATCTCTATAAGATCCCCCCTCAGCCTTCTAAACTCCAACGAGTACAGCTGCACATTCCAAATTATGGTAATGGCCATAGTTGATACACAACTAACTATTTCAAATTCACTAGCAGATTGTACGTGCATTCCAAACATTAAATCTCAAGAGAGATCAAATCTAGAGGAAGGCTGATTCTCCACCCCATAATAAATTAAAAGGCTCTCACAATTAATGGCAAAATATCAAGATCTACTGCCTGCATCCGCAAAGATGGCCAAAAACTTGAAGTACTGTAGAAAATAAATCTGAAGATACTTCCAAAAGAGGCAAAAAGGCATCAGTGTTCAATATATTGATGGAACACCAATCAAATACCTTCCTTGGCTCAATTACTCCTGCCTCCCATCAAAAATTCAAAAGACATGACTGAATTTCTATTGCTAAGTTGTTATAAGGTATATATGTAATTAATTAATTCCTTCATTCAGGCATCTTCTCTCCTTGAACTGCATTATAACAATTATATGTGATATTTTCTTACCAGTAGTATTCTTATATTTAATTACAAATATGACAATTCTAGGACTAAAGGCATGCCTTAAAGAATTAATACTAGCATAATTAAGTACAGCATGCAGCGCAGCAAACCTGTGTTGTTGTTTATCCTTCACACAAGCACTTGCCCTAACTCATATTCTCACTCCCAATCGCCTTTGTCACCTTTTCCATAAATTACTTTGCTGCTCTTCAACACTGTGTGGTCTCTGTTCAATTGCCCAATGTCAATTGTGCATTCCACAGCTTCGTCACTCTATGTAAGAAGAACGTCTTAGTTAAAAAGGCAAACAATATAAGGGGTTGGAGTTTAAAAGTAGGAAGATTTTGGTGCAATTGTACAGAATGTTGGTGAGGCTTCACCTGGAATAGTTCACCTGTTTTGGTCTCCTAACCTTAAAGAGGATATAGCAACATTGCAGGCAGTCCAAAGGAGATTCACCAGGCTAATTCCTGGGATGAGAGGGTTGTCCTCTTAAGAGAGACTTAATCATCTGGATTTATTTTTTTTGGAGTTTAGAAGAATAAGGGGACAATCTTATTCAAACATATAAGATCCTGCTAGTGCTTGATCGGATAGATGATGAGACGTTTTCACCAGCTACAAGTAAAGGGCCAGTCGTTTAAAACCAGAAATTTCTTCTCATAGAAGGTGGTGAATCTCTGGAATTCTCTGCCCCAAAGGATAGTGGAAGTTGGATCATTAGAACTATTTAAAGTGGAGGTAGATAAATATTTGACAGATGGAGGAAAAGGGAGCAATAGGAAAATGACACAGGAAAGGAGTTGAGGCTGGCATTGGTCAGCTATAAACGTATTGAATGGTGGGGCAGGCTTGAACGGCCTAGTGGCCACAATTGCAACAAAATCTCTCTATTTTTAAACTCCAACTCCTTATATCCTTTGCCTTCTTAACTAAGAGCAAAAGACGTTCTTTTTACACAGAGTGACGAGGCTGTGGAATGCGCAGTTGGTGGAATGCGCTATTCCTTGTGTGCTCTGTGCAAAAACCACAAAATTGTGGTCAAACATCTTGACATGGAGGCATTTTAAGAAAAAAATTTGTCGGATAAATATTTGTTTCGAGTGATCCTTGTTAAAAGATATGCTTAAATAAAACACGTAAGAGAAAGTCCGTACAACAACGGTGACCATTTTTGTGACAGAGTATGCCACTCAATTTGTAATTAGTAAACTAGCTTCTGGTTCGTGTGGGGAACACATTTCCACAAAATGGTGTACATAACAAAATATATAACAAAATAAGCTAATATACTGATGTAGCAATGAGTGCAAAAAACATGACAAGAAAAAACGTCGACTTGCGTGTTAGCTATTGATGGGATTGCAAATCCCAACGATCAGGTCATCACCTTATTCAGAATTTAACATATTAAAGGTTGTATTGCAGGGCAGAAAACAATAAATGTAACATTTGACTAAAAAGTTAAATTTTTGTAAAGGATTTTAAGCATAATAATACATTTCTGATACATTACAAACCATTGGTACTCAGGTACGGTGTTAGTAATCGTTACAGTAATATAGTGTTTCCGTTCGTGACAAAAATAGGTTCAGATGGCACGTTGCATGATCCGAACTGTAAAACATGAAATCATACAGCACAGAAGGAGGCTTCCATCATGCCTGATCCTTGCTGGAAAGATACTGAGCTGCTGTATCTTCATGGCTGAACTCTCAGTAGTAGAACTTGCCAAGGCCAGGCAGACCGAGTTTGACTGGCAAAAAACACACTGTCCAGAAATAAACACATGAGAATACTGATCAAACAAAACTTACTTTATTCTGACTGAAGTGACCATGAATCAGTCTTTCAAACCCTCACCAGCATCTTTAAGGCACTGTAGTTTCCTGTAACATTAAAAAGGCTGAATTTTAGATGATTCAAGTCATCACTGGCCTTTTAAAGAGCAGCTTTTTTTAAAAAAAAACTGAACTTTGTACAAGCGTATAGAACGCATGATGAGGTTATCAAACTTGTCAAAAATCAAATCTCACAATGGGTCATTCACCTTTAGACTCACCATGACAGTTGAAAAATAACCCATGATAGCATTAGCAGATTTGTTAGAAGCATGAAGATGCAGGAATAGGGAGATACAGTTCTTCCTCTCACCAGATGATGTGTGCCTCAATCCTTTATCATGCAAATTTCTTCAGACTATTAAATTTCAAAAGATCAAATGTTGCCTCTTCAAAATGTATAAAGCAGGCAAATCCACTTGGAATGCAGAACACTTACTAATACTTTTAAGGAGGCATTCATACATCACTTTTAGCACCACTGCAAAAGAATTTCAGTCTCACGATAACTTTGGAGACTCCCGTGTCCACATGGCCAATGGGGAAATCAATCTGATCTCCAGGCCCCAGTTGTGGAATCCCTAACACCAATTGGTTTCAGATTATCACTGTAAATCTGTGTACACATATCACCCTGCATTTCAAGGCTCAAACACAGCAATTTATCTGCACACTGCAAGATCCCACCAAATGAGATGAATGGTTAATTAATTAGCTTTTCAGGTGATGATTAAAGAATGAATGTTGTTTAAAGAACCAGGATATAATACTTCATCTCAGAAAAAAACATGGAGTTTTATTTTTATCTAGACTTGAAAAGGCACATGTGCCTTCTGTGCAAAAGAGAATCACTCAAATGTTAGCATTCTCTGGACATTGGGCTAAAGTGCAGCCTGGATTGATGGTCAGTCACTTTTGACTCAAAGATAAGTGTGCTACTGCTGAGCCATTTGACATGGTTAACGGTCTTTTTACACTGTCTCCCTGTGTGAGTCTCCCTTCTCCACTTGCAACCCACACAGCAAGACATTTGACCAATGATCTGTCATATTTGCACAAGTATGCAAAATTGTCTGTGCTGTTAATGGTTCAAATTCCACCTTGCAACGCAATCGGAGGTTGAACTTAGGACTTTTGTGATGCGTATGGCTCAGCAACTTATTTTATGACTTCTGCAATGTGTGACTTGGCTAACTCTGAGCAAACAGTACAATCACAACACAAGACCCAAAATTATCATATTAATAATTCTTGTCCATCCATCACTCCTCATTCTATAATGACTAGCAAATCTGATTGTAAAACAAAGGAAATAGCACCATCTCAAGACAGAGGTCCAATTTGCAAAATTATTAGCATGGGATTTACAAATGTTGAAATTCTTAGAAACATTAAAATAATATCATGAATCGCATTATTAACTGGTTAGCTAGTAGAATTAACTGGTTATCTCTTTGCTGGTCAGATTTAACGCATATCGACAGATTTAAGATTGCAAAGTCAGCACAGAACTTGCCCAATATATTGAGATTGGAGATCTGCACTATAAATAATGTGTTCTAGGAACTGTTAGACAAATAAACCAAGTCCATCTAGCTCACCTTCATCCAGTCTGGTAATACAACAATAATAATTTTGAGCAACATCTTAAAAAAGAAAGCAAATGTGCCTAATTAGCTACAATTATGCTGCTGCTGCCAGACCAGCTACACCATTATTTTTTAAGAGACAGCTGGTGTTTGAAATAGTGAAGTCATGATCACCGCTGTCTTCTGAGGTGGTGACTATGAAAATGACAGACCAACAGAGTGGTCTATAAGTTCCAGGAAACTGCACAGTGCACTAAGTGATAGTGCCAGTCACCTATTCTATAACATTCTCTGAGTCAATCAAGTGACTTTGCAACATAGATTGATCATTGTAATGACATAAATCTCCCGGAAAACTGAGTCATCCTTTCAGTTTTCAGAAGACATATTTATGTTAGCGACCCTAATTTTGGAGATAAGATTAATTCATATTTAGAATGCAAATCCATCGATTTCTTGACACTTACAGGAGGCTGGCAGCAAGCTCCTGTATGATAGCCCAATGCCAGAGTGGTGCAATTCATCCAGCAATCATGGTTAATTCACTAATCATGGCACATTTCTTCCTCCCAAACTATGTTTTGAATGCACTAATAACGATAGGGCCATAAACTCATCATTATTTTTTCACCAAATTCTGAGCCAAAGCTTCATCTAGCACACTATAGCTTCATAAATGATGATCATCTGCGGTCTGAACTGCTAAACTCTATGGTGCAGCTAGGGGATTGGTGACCAGTATTTTGATGTAGAGATGCCGGCGTTGGACTGGGATAAATACAGTAAGAAATCTGACAACACCAGGTTTAAATTCAACCAATTCATTTGACAGTAATCTCACAAGCTTTCGAGCCTCTGCTCTTTGTCAGGTGAATGAGGTGTTCTGGTCTCAAACAGCACATATAACAGCATAGACTGTTTACAGACTATTGATTAGAATGCGAATCTTTACACCTAACCTGCCAACCTTGGCTTCATGTCACACTATCTGTAACCCTTGCCTGGGTTAGCACAAAATCTCACTTACTGTGCTGTCTGGAGACAATACACATCTCTTTAACCTGTGCTCAAGTGCTCCGTCCACTCACATTGTTAGCCACTTTAAGGCTTGAACAGTAAGTTAGACATAAAGATTCGCATTCTAATCAGTAATCTGTAAAGTGTCTGTGCTGTTATATGTGCTGTCTGAGACTAGAACACCTCATTCATCTGACGAAGAGCAGAGCCTCGAAAGCTTGTGAGTTTACTATCAAATAAATCAGTTGGATTTAAACCTGGTGTTGTCAGACTTCTTACACGGCCAATATTTTACCAGAGAATGACAGCCTTTAATAGCTTGTCCACCTATTTTCTGACCTGTGTGTCAGAGGTGAACACCCAAACGAGTGAAAAAAGGAGTGCAGAACTTTTAAAATCAATCTTCCACTCCCACTTTGTGACGCAGCAAAAGCATTCTGTCATTAGCCGAGCCATGGATTTCAGGTAGCTCCTAGATTTAATTTCTGGTCCATGCACTGTTACCTTTGCAGCTCCCCAAGGTTTACCCCAACCAAGGCCCTCCTCTTCCTCATCCATCTGCATCCTCTTGGTGACATTATCCTCGGATATGGGGTCAGCTTCCATGTACATACTGTTGACATCCCGCTTGACCTACTGCCATCTGCATTGACTTTGATGCTGTCAAAACTACTTGTCTGACATTTAATCCTGGGTGAGCTATAACTCCTTAAGTCAGTTAAATATCAGATGACTGAAGCCACCACTTTGGGCCTTGGTCACAAACATAATAAGTTCTGTTCTCCTCCCCAGGCAATCTTTTAGGCTGAATCAAATTTTTGGTGATCTAGATACCCTGCCCATTCTTATCTCTTTCTCTGCTTCAGTATGCATTGTTGTCTCACTCCACTTCAAGACATTTCACTAGATCGAAGACACTGTACAAATACAAGTTATGCTTTTTTTTAAATTGAGCCAGTTGAGGACAATGAGTTCAGGATATTAAATCAAGCAGGGTTCCAGCTTCAGAACACCACAAGATTATAACATGATGACACAGGACCATAAGGAAAGAAGTAGAACAGGTCCTCAAGCTTGTTCTGTCATTCAATGAGATTATATGTCTGAACTACACCCCAGCTTCATGTATCTGCGTTTTCCCTGTATCTTTTCATGCCTGCAATTCATTTAATTTGTTCCTTATACTTCATAAGTATAAAAAAAACACATATTTTGGACCACCTGACTTGTTTTCTGCACAAATGTTTTACTCATATTTCTCATTTCTCTCCTTCTTGGCTTAATTATCTCATATCTTTTAGTTTTGCCTTTATCTGCATAAAGCACAACTTCTGACTGTCACTCTACTCTCCTCGCTTTTGTCTGTTGTCAAAGTCTTATTAATGCTATCTTTTCTACCCGAGTTTCCTGGCACCTTACCCCACCCCAATTACTAGTTTTAAAGTCCTCGTGACCCTCCTATCTCGCATTTCCACTTGTCAGGTTCCATTTCAGGTTGAGCCTATCCCAATGGTACAGTTCATTCCAACCCCAGCACTGAAGCCAGTGTTCCATGAAGTGGAGCACCTGTTTCCCACACAACTCCTTTAGCTACACATTCACCTCCATAATCTGCTTATCTCCATGTCACTTTGTAAATGGCTTCAGTAATAATAGAGAGATTATAAAGTAGTTTTTCAGCACGGAAAGAGGTCCTTCAATCCACTGTGTTGGCACCAGCCATCAAGCATCTATCTATTCTAATTCCATTTTACTTAGCCGTAGTCTTATATGTTATGGCATTTCAAGTGTTCATCTAAATACTTCTTAAATGAACAGTCTGCTTTGTCTGTATAATGTGCAAGAAACAATACTTTTCACTCTATACCAATACATGTGACAATAATAAATCAAATCAAAATGTTGTGAGGGTTCCCATCTCCATTTCAGAGAGTGAATTCCGAATTCCAACAATCCTCTGGGTGAAAAGGCTGACATGTCTATAAAACTCCTGCCCCTTAACTTAAATCTATGTCCTTGTTATTGGGTCCCTCTGCTCAAGGAAAATGTTCTGTCCCATTTACACCCCTCAGGATTGTGTATGCCTCAGTCAGGTCCTCCCTCAACCTTCTCTGCTCAGGGGAAAACAATCGCAGCCTATCCAGTCTCTTTTGATGCTGTAAGAAGTCTCACAACACCAGGTTAAAGTCCAACAGGTTTATAGCACGAGTTTTCGGAGTGCTGCTGATCTGATGAAGGGGCAGCACTCCAAAAGCTTGTGCTATCAAATGAACCTGTTGGACTTTAACTTGGTGTTGTGAGATTACTTACTGTGCCTACCTCAGTCCAACGCTGGTAACTCCACCTCTTGATGCTGAAAGGCTTCAGCCCAGGCAACATTCTGGTGATTCTCCTTTGCCTTTTCTCTACTGCAATCACTTCTTTACTATAGTGTGGCGACCAGAACTGCAACCAGTTCTCCAGCTTTGGCTGAACCAGAATTTTTATAACTCCACCACAACCTTTATTTGTTTCCTTCTTTACCTATTTGTGTCACAAGTAGGCTTACATTAACATTGCAATGAAGTTACTGTGGAAATCTCCTAATCGCCACACTCCAGCACCTGTCCAGATACTCGGAGGGAGAATTTAGTACGGCTAACCTGCACGACATTTGGACTGTGGGAGGAAACCGGAGCATCCGGAGGAAGCCTACGCAGATATGGGGAGAACATGCAGGCTCTGCACAGAGTGACCCAAATCAGGTCCTTGGCGCTGTGAGGCAGCAGTGCTAACCGCTGCGCCACCATGTTGTCCCTCTCTGTTCTTATATTTATTGCCTCAGTTAATAAAATAAGAAGTCTCATAACATTAGGTTAATAAATGCAAGCAGCCCACATGCCTTTTTCACCTCCTTATCTACCTGTCCTGTTGTCTTCAGAAGTATATGGACATGCACACAAGGTCACTCTGATCCCCTGTACTTCCCAGTATCCAACCATTTATTGTGTATATATTTCCCTGACTTGTTAGTCCTCCCAAAATTTATTAAGTCACATTTTTAATCCTTAAAGTTCGATAGTGAAAATCTCTGAAGCGGAGGGCAAATATACGTAAGTTAATGTGGAAAACAGCTTCCAAGGCAAACTACCAGTGACTATAGAGTCTAAGGTGATACGACTGTTTTGAATTCCCAACTTTCTTTGCTCAGTGTGAGTGTTGATGAGATACACCATTGTATTTGAATTCTCCAACCTGTGTTTCATTCAAATAAAGTTCCTTCCCCATGTAATGGAGGGATTAAAGGATCAAATATTTGCATCATCTTCAGGGAAAAAGGAAAAGAAGGCTAAATTTGAATAAGGGAGGGGAAGAAGAATCAGTCTTTTTGTCAAGACTTGAAATGATACAGTACCATTCACCACCTCAGGCCATTTCAAGCTGCTTTACTGCTTATTACATAAACTGAAACCACAGTTGTAATGTCAGAAACATGGCAGGTCCTTTGCATATGTTACACAAATTATCTGATGTCGGTCGTGGGATAACTTTGGAGTAGGAGAACTTGAAATAGAACCATGGAATTTTTTTCTTATCCAATTCTGACAGGGGCTGGGATTCTCCAATCTTGCCTGCAGCTGGAATTCTCCAGTCCTGCTGCAGTAAATGAAGCTTTGACTGAGTGCCAAATTGTCCATTCCCAAGCGGGCATGCAAGACTGGAGAATTCCAGCCAGGGTCTTGGTTTGATGCTTCACACAATATTGCCACACTCGGGCACCAATGCATTGATGTGTGAGCCTAGATTGTGTTCAAATCTTTGAAGAGAGACTTGAACCTTCTGACTCTGGGGGTGGGAAGAGAATGACTCTGGTTTCTGGAGGAATCATCTCCAACTATTCCAGCCTTCTCTCATCAGATGTCTAATGTTATTCTTAATGACAAAAAAAATTCAAAAACAATAAAGCATAGTTTCCAATGCCCCCGCAATTTTTCTCCTGTATCCAATATTTGATTCTAATTCTTAGATCCAGCATGGGGCAGCACAGTGGTTAGCACTGCTGCCTCACAGGGACCCAGGTTCAATTCCGGCCTCAGGTCACTGTCTGTGTGGAGTTTGCAGATTCTCCCCATATCAGTTAGGTTTCCTTCGGGTGCTCCAATTTCCTCCCACAGTCCAAAGATGTTAGGTTGATCAGCCATGATAAATTGCCCCTTATTGTGGGGGGAATTAGCAGGATAAATTTGGAGTGAGCAGGATAGGGCCTGGGTGGGATTGTGGTCGATGGGCCAAATGGTCTCCTTCTGCACTGGAGGGATTCTGTGATCTCTGGGGCACAGAAAGTTAACTCAGGTTAAATAGCGTTAGTTCAGAAATCCTTCCCTGGACAGTAATAAGATGCAGATCTTAAGTTTTTGCAAGGAAACGGGGTAGACCGTTCCAGTATTGCGCAGAAACCCAATTCCACTTTTGATTACTTACAGAGGGGTGGGATCTTAGTCCTTGTTTACGCCGGAGATAAAGATCAACATGCATGCAATGAAGGAAGTTTATTCGGTCAGCCTCTGGAAGCAAGCAGATAATGAAAGAGCACTTTACCGATAAGTGTTACACGTTTAGACGGCTCAAGTAACACACTTCACACAAACAAGGACGCCGAGCACGCCCCCTAAAATGCTACACTCTTTTCACCTCTCATTCGCAGTTGCAAAAGGGGCCATTCTGCTGGGGGAAATCCTCAAAAGGGAGGCATGCAATTGCGTTCAGCAAATGTCAGAGCCCAGACCCCACAGTATGAAGTTAAAGGACTGCACTAACCTTCAGCATAGGACTATCAGCAGATATTCAGGAATAAGTACATGTCAGTGTAATGTGCTGCCCGCGAGGTGTGGGCTTTAACGCCCCTCTCTCGCTGCTGCAGGTTGATGTGCCAGCAGCTGCTCTCAGCTGGCTGTTTCCAGGCTGACTCACAACCTCTTCCCCTGGCCTGTCCCAGGCTGACTCACAGCAGCTTCCCCTGGCCGGTCCCAGGCTGACTCACAGCAGCTTCCCCTGGCCGCCACTGAGCTGCACATAGCTGCCTTCCTTCCCTCCCTCTCTCTCTCTCTCTCCACTTGCATTCCCCATGCTCTGTCGCCCTCTGCTCGCCAGAAACACTCCACACAACAAACCCCGAAGCGAAGTGTCCAGAAACACAGCAAGAACATCCGAGTTGGTTTGCTGCTGACAGATCACAGAATCTTGACTGTGCTGAACACGGCCATTCAGCCCGTCTGGTCTGTACTTGTCTCTCTCAAACGGCTTTCTGCCCAGCTCCACTCCCCCGCCTCATCCCCCTGACTGTGCACGTTCTTTCCTTCTTTTCAGATAGCAATCCAATTCCCTTTTGAATACCTCAATCACACACCTCTATCACCCTCCCAGGAAGTTTGTTCCAGACTTTAAACACCCTCTGGGTGAATATATTTTTCCTCACATTATTATATTGACTCTGTGTCCTCTAGTTCTTGATGAGGTCTTGAGAGGGAATGGAATCCTACAGTGCAGAAGAAGGCCATTTTACCTATTGAGTTGGCACTGACCACAATTCCATCCAGGCCCTACCACAGAACCCCATGTATTCATCCTGCTAATCCCCTGACACTAAGGGGATTTACCTACTAATCTTCTGATACTAGCATAGTCAATCCACACCGAACCCACACATCTTTGGACTGTGGAAGGAAACTGGAGCAATCCAGAGGAAACCCACGCAGGCATAGAGAAAACATACAAACTCCACACAGTATCAAAGGCAGAATTGAACCCAGGTCCCTGGAGTAGTGAGGCAACAGCAATACTAACCACTGTGTCACCTGAATGGAAAGTGTAGTGTTTTGTTTTTCAAAGCAATCAGGATGTCATAGAATCATAGAGATTTATAGCATGGAAACAGGCCCTTCAGCCCAACTTGTCCATGCCACCCTTTTTTTTAAACCTTCTAAACTAATCCCCATTGCCTGCATTTGGCCCATATTCCTCTATACCCATCATATCCGTGTAACTATCTAAATGCTTTTTAAGAGACAAAATTGTACCCATCTCTATTACTACCTCTGGTAGCTTGTTCCAGATACTCACCACCCTCTGTGTTTTGCTATCACTGAAGTCAAACTGACCGGACTGTCGTTGCTGACTTTTTAAAGAAGGATGTAACATTCCCAATTCTCCAGTACTCTGGTGCCACCCTTATGTCTAAGGAAGACTGGAAGATTATCACTAATGCCTCAATTTACACTCTCACTCCCCTCAGTACCCTTGAATGCATCTCATCTGCTCCTGATAGCTTATCAATTTTAAGTAAAGATGGCCTTTCTAACTCTTTCTTCTCCTCAATTGTAAATTCTTCTTGTGTACCAGTTAAACTAGACTAAATACCTTTGCTGTTTCACCACTTCCACATACAAGCCCCCTTTTAATCTCTAATTAGCCCTACTCTTTTATTTACCATGTTTTTATTACTTACATGCTTATAGGGGACATTAGGTTTCCTTTTTTTAACTGTCAGTCTCTTTTTATACTCTCTCCTTGCTTTTCTTATTAGCTTCTACATTTTCCCTCTGATCCTCTAATATTCAGCTGGATTCTTCATTGTGTTTTCTATCTGACATACGCACACTACTTTCTTTTCATCTTCATCTCTGTCTTTCTTGTCATCCAGGGCGTTCTGGATTTATTTGTCCTATTTTCCCCTTTCACAGGAGTATACCTTGACATTGACTGAAGTACTTTTTCTTTGGAGGTGGACCATTGTTCAGCAACTATCTTTTCTGTCAACATTTGATTCCAATTCACTCAACTCAGATGCATTCTAATCTCATTGAAGTTGGCTTTTCTGGATTGTATCTTATCCTTTTCCATGGTCAGCTTAAACCCTATGATACTATGCTCACTGTCCCCTCAATGATCTCCTACTGATGTTCGATCTTCTTGGGCCAACCCATTCCCCAGAACCATGTCCAACAGTTGCTGCTGTGTCATTGGACCAGAAATCTACTGCTGCAGAAAATTATCTGAACACATTCCGGAACTCTTGCCCCTCTTGTTCCTTTGCACAATTCCAATCCCAGCCCATATTTATATAATTGAAAGTCTCCCATTATAATGACTTGATTATTTTTGCATTTCTAGCATTTTTTTGCAAATTTGTTTCTCTCCATCCCTTCCAAGAGGCCTATAGTACACTGATCAATGTTTATGCTCCTCTTTGCATTCCTTACCTCTAGCCACAGAGATCCCATTTTTTTAAAAGTTAAAGTTTATTTATTAGTGTCACAAGTAGGTTTTCATTGACACTGTAATGAAGTTATTATGAAAATGCACCAGTTGCCATACTCCAGTGTCTGTTTGGGTACACTGAGGGAAAATTTAGCATGGCTAGTGCACCTAACCAGCACATTTTTTGGACTGTGACAGGAAACCAGAGCACCTGGAGGAAATCCATGCAGAGTCCACGCATGCAGTGATCCAAGCCAGGAATCAAACTTGTGTCCCTGGTGCTGTGAGGCAACAGTGCTAATCATTGTGTCACTGTGCTTCCCTAGACCCCTCTGGAACATTCTCTCCTTCTGGTATTGTAATGTCATCTTTAATCAATATTGCTAACCTCCATGCTCTCTTTTCTTCCTTTTCTGCCCTTCCTAAACATCTTGTGTCCAGGAATATTTCACACCCAGTTCTGCCATTCTTTGAACCAGGTCTCTGTTATCGCAATAATATCATAATTCATTTGTTGACCCGTGCCATTTTATTAACCACATTCCATGCTTTCACATACATGCACATGAACCCTGATTTAGGCTTTTTCACTTTTTTCCTTAGTCTGACCCCATCTAATGACATATTATTGCCTACTCTAATTCTCTTGAACTCAAATTCTACTTACCTTGATACAACCTACTATCTTTTATCCTCCTTATCAACTAATACTTCTCTACTTCCCACTGCCAGTTTTTCTCCTCCCCATTTTGAACTTCCTCTTACATCCCCATCCCCTTGCAAATCTAGTTTAAACCCTTCCAACAGCACTACCAAATATCTCTGTGAGGACTGTAGTCCCAATTCTGTTCAAGTATATCCAGTTCTTCTTATTCATCTATCACCAGCCCCAGAACCTGTCCCCATGCCTCAGAAGTCTAAAACCCATCACTCCTACTCCGTTTCTCCAGCGTACGTTGAACTGCTCAGTCTTCCTATTCTTATGCTCACTAGCTTGTGGCACTGGGAGTAATCCTGAGATCACTGCTCTTGAAGTCCTGTCTTTTAAACTCCCTAAAATCTGCTTTCAGGATCTTATCCTTTTCAGACCTCACAATCAGTCATAAGTTCCAATGTGGATCATAACTTCTGGATATTTATCCTTCCCCGAGAAGAATGTCCTGCAGCCACTCAGAGCATCCTTGACCCTGGCACCAGGGAGGTAACATCCAATCCTGGAATCAGGTCTATGGCTGCAGAAATGTCTGTCTGCTCCCGTAACTATGGAATCCCGAAGCACTTTTATTCTTCCTCCTTCCCACCTGTGGAGCTGAGTCACTCATGGTGCCACAAACCCCATCTCCTGCCACTGTCCTCTGAAGAACCATCTTGCTTACCGGTATCCAAAATGGAAAATCAATTAGAGAGTGAGATAGTCTCAGGAGATACCTGCACTACCCATCTGATTCTCTTAGATATTCTTGAGTCACCCATTCCTTCTCTGCCTGGGTACTTCCTGGTTGCGGTGCTCCAACCCCTCTAAATGCACTATCCACATAATCTTCAGCCTTACAATGCATCACAGTGACTTCAACCACCACTCAAGTTCTTCAACCTGAAACCTCTGCGGGCTTGTGATACTTCCAGCAGGTGTAGTCATTTGTAACTGTGTGACTTCCTCCATCTCACAAGATGCACATTTCACATGGCTGAGCTCACTTACATACCTTAAATTTTATGTAAAGTGTTTATACAGTGTAGTACCTTATAACTCACCTGTGCCTCACCAATTGTCTCCTCTATGCCAAATCCAGAAAGATCTATACTTACCAACCAATCTACTTGTGGGATATCTGTGATCTCACAGTGTTTACCTGTATATTCCTGGCTCTCTCTCTCTCTCTCTGCTGCTTCGTGGGCTCTCCCTGAACCCCCTCTGCTTTATCAGCACACTCCCTGTCTCCAAACTCCCACTGCTTTATGGGCTCTCTCTGTCCGAACCCCCACTGCTTTATAGGCCCTCTCTGTCCGAACCCCCACTGCTTTATGGACTCTCTCTGTCCGAACCCCCACTGTTCAATGGAAGTTAACATAGATAAGGGAATTGGACAAATACTTGAAAAAAATCAGAATGAGAGCAGGAGAAGGGGATTAATTTGAAAGGCTGAAAAGCAGTGTAAATTCTGTGCTGTATGATTCTAAGTGCAAAGTACTGCATATAGAATGAAAAAATAAATAGCACCAATACTCTTTGAAATAATATATAAAAATATAAAATGGAAAGACACTTTGGTAGTCTGGAGTTTAAATATGTCCAATGAGTGCAGAGATACAAACAAGTCTCAAGCCATATGGAACTGCACGATCAAAACAATTTTTTAAATTCTTTTATGGGACATAACCATCACTAGCAAGGGGTATTTCCCACCCCTAAATGTCCTTAAACTGAGTGGCACGTTAGACCATGTGGCACAATGGTTAACATTGCTGCCTCACAACGCTGGGGACCCGGTTCGATTTCCGGCTTGGGTCACTGTCTGGAGTCTTCATGTTCTCACCTTGTCTGTGTGGGTTTCCTTTAGGTGTTCCAGCTTCCTCCCACAGTCTGAAAGATATGCTGGTTAGGTGCTAAATTCTCTGTCAGTATATCCAAACAGGCGCCAGAGCATGGCAGCTAGGGGATTTTCATGGTAACTTCATTGCAGTGTCAATGTAAGCCTATTTATGACAGTAATAAATAAGCTATAAAAACTATTTCAGAGGGTAGCCTAGGGTCCATCATATTACAGTGGATCTGGAGTCACGTGTAGACCAGATCAGATAAAGAGAGCAGATTTCCTTCCCTAAGGGTAATGTTAGAAACATTAGTGAGCCAGATGGGTTTTTATAACAATTGATGATAGTTTCATGTTCACCAGCACTGAGGCTAGCTTCCAATTCCAGGTTTGGCAAGCATCCTCAATCTTTGATCTTCAAAAGAGTTAATTGACATGACAGGTTGACCCCGGAGTCCCAAAAAGTCGATTGTCATTGGCTGCTGAACTGCTGCCAAAAATGCATAGGACTCGGGCTTCCTGAGATGATGAGTGATTCATTGGCTGCTGAATTGCAACCCAAAATCCGCAGGACTTAGCAAACTTTGAATGTTTTTCATTTTTTCATGGACTGTGGCTAGGCCAGTATTTATTGCACATCCTTAATTCATAGAAATCATAGAAACCCTACAGTGCAGAAAGAAGCCATTGGGCCCATCGAGTCTGCACTGACCCCAATCCCACCCAGGCCCTACCTCTATATTCCCACATATTTACATGCTAATCCTTCTAATTTACGCATCTCGGGACACTAAGAGGAAATTATTTTAGCATGGCCAATTGAACAAAATTTAAAGTTTATGTATTAGTATCACTAGTAGGCTTACATTAACTCTGCAATGAAGTTACTGTGAAATTCCCCTCCGGCGCCTGTTTAGATACACTGAGGGAGAATTTAGCATGGCCAACACACCTAACCAGCATATTGTTTGGACTGTAGAAGGGAATCAGAGCACCCAGAATATACCCATGTAGACACGGGGAGAACATGCAACCTCTGCATAGACTGTGATTCAAGCCAGGAATCAATTCCGGGTCCCTGGTGCTGTGAGGCATCATTGCCCACCATTGTGCCACCGTGCCGTCCTTTGATTGGATCCCAAGTGCACTTCGAGTCCCATTACTAATAGTAAACGTAGTTTTTCCCTTTGGACATGAATGGAATAAGAGTAATTGTGGATTGATCACTCATTATGCATTGAGTTGTCACTTAGGTTAGACATGATGAAGGTTTCATCACATGATCTCCTGTCTTCAACCAATCCTTCCCTCACCACCTCATCACTCTACATCCACTTTTACTATCTCCAATATATTTATAACAAATAAACAACAATGTTCAAAGAAAATGAAAAAGAAATCTTTTCTAATGTCCTATGATTTTCTTGTTGGTTAGAACAGCAGTGTCTGTGAGATTGAATTTAAATTTTTATAGACACCAAGATTGGCAAGTCTACTAAACTTTATTTGTAGAAATAGATCACCATTGATTTACTAAGGATAATTGTGCAGTGTAGAGAAACAAGAGTTATTCTTAGAGAACATATAATAAATTCAATACCAATTTCTTTTAGCAGTTGATGGCATGTTGGCATTGTCTACTATGCTAGCATTTGTTGTCCATCTCTAATTTTCAATGAGAAGATAGTGGTGTTATGATCAAGTGAGGAGGGACAAACCTTTATTCAGCTTCCTTGGTTGGTCATAACAAAGGCTTTTAAATTTCCTCTCCCCATAGATGCCTTTTCCAATCCAGATTGTTTACTTTTTAATAAGGAACCAATCAAACATTTTTTTTAGTCAAAGAAAGAATAAGTGTATTAGATATTAAGCCTGAGAAAAGAATAATAAAAGACGTGGACATGCACACATACATACAATATACACATCCACACACACACACACACACACACACACACACACACACACACACACACACACACACACACACACACACACACACACGATTAAATCTTTTACTTGTTCTTGAGGCATAGGTTGTTGAACGTTGTGACTGTTTGAGGTTAGCTGGTTTCCTTTAAAATTGTGCAGTTGAATTGAAGTTTAGTAACTGCACTTTGTTGGAGACAATGCCCTTCCTTTTAATTCCGTGATCCATCTTCCAGAAATCAATGGGGTTTACCTGAGCTTCTTTCTAATGGACATTCACTATCTCTTGAGATGGATTTTTATACCGTTGACATGGGATTTTCCTTAACTCAAGAGTGAGGAAGAGATTTTTCATGGCTCCCTTCAGCAGTTTTTTCCAGATAACTTTGACGACTTTGCTCTGTGTCTGGCCTATCAAAACCCAGTTCGTTAAACCCTATGACTGCATATTCCCCAAAAGCATTCAATTAATGTATCTTGCAATCGTTGTTATAGAACAACAAATCACATTTTGGTCTTTCATTTCAGAAACTTTTCACACATTTTAAGATAGCAGAAGCCACCAAGAGATGGGGTTATTTTGGTTCTCTTCAAGGGGGTTAAAGTGTCTGTTGTGTGTACCTCGCTAGTTAGCAATCTTTGCTGTTGATTAAAAATCAATACTTTGCATTTTAGTTCCTTTCTTAGTCAGAGCGTTGAGTTTTGATGTCTGTAGTTTTCCTTTGAAATCTCGCTCTCTCTCTTCACCCTTCCTTCCAGGGAAGGTTCTTGTTTTTTTTCTCACCTTCACCTTGGAAGGGGGCCTCACATTTTAAAGCAGTTCGCTGTCTCGTTTTTTTTAAAGTCCCGAATTTTCAGATGGGAGGTTTTGAAAAAATAATTTCTCAAAAATAATTTAGACATTTTCATGACAGTGGTAAGCTGCTTTCGTGGACAGCTGCAATTTGTGAGGTGTAGGTACAACCATAGTGCAGTTAGCAAGAGAATTCCAGAATTTTGACCTAGCAAAAATGAAGAAATGGTAACTTAGTTCCAAGTCAGGACAATCTGTGACTTGGAGGAGAACCTGAAGGTTGCAATATTCTCATGCATCTGCTGCCCTTGTTCATTAAGTGGTAGAGGCCGTGGCTTTGGAAGGTGATAACAAAGGAGCTTTGGTGATTTGCTGCAATGCACCTTGTGCTTTATTGGTGGAGGGAGTGGATGTCTAATTCAGTAGATAGAATGCCAATCAAACGAACTACTTTGTTGAACTTCTTGAGTTGCATTCATCCTGGAAAGTAAAGACTATTCTATCATATTCCTGACATGAGCCTTGTAAATTGTAGACAGGCTGTGGGGAATCAGGAGATAAGTTATTCTCTACAGAATTCCCAACCACTGGAGTGCTCTTGTAGCCACAGTCTCCAAAGGCTGGTGCAGTTCAGTTTCTTGTCATTGGTAACCTACACAATTTTGGTATGAGGGATTCAGTGATGGTAATACCATTGAATGTCAAGGAGCAATGGTTAGATTCTCTTTAGTGAAGACATCCATTGCCTGGTAGTTGTATGGCGCAAATGTTATTTGCCACATATCAGCTCAAGATGAGTATTGTCCAGGTCTTCCTCCATGTGGACACAAACTACTTCAGTAGTGGAGGAGTAATGAATGGTACTGAATATAATGCAGTCATTAGCAAGCATCTCTACTTCTGATCTTATGATGGAAGAAAGGTCATGTTCAATGATTGGGCCTAGGACACTACCCTGAGGAACTCTTGCAGTGATGTCCTGGGACTGAGATCATTGATTCTAACCACTACAATCATTTTCCTTTGTGCTAGGAATGACTCCAATCTGTGGAAAGTTTTCCCCTGATTCCAATTGACCCCAGTTTTACTTGGGCTCCTTGATACTATACTCGATCAAATGCTGTCTTGATATCAAAGACAGTCACTCTCATTTCAAGGTCAACTCTTTTGTACATGTTTGGACCAAGGAGCTGAGTCAATGCAAACTGAGCATCCATGTGCAGGTTATTGATGAGTAAGTGCCATTTGATATCGCTGTTACTGTTCCATCATTTTACTGATGATTGAGAGTATGCAATGATATTTGGCCAAGTTGGATTTGTTCTGCTTTTTGTGGATGAGTCATACCTGGGCAATTTTCCACATTGCCAAATAGATGCCAGTTTCTAATTTTACTGGAACAGCTTTGCTAGGGACGCAGCACATTTAGTACTATTGCTGGAATATTATCAGGACCCGTAGCCTTTGTGGCACCCAGTGCCTTCTGTTGCTGCTTCATATCACATAGATTGAATCAAATTGGCAGAAGACTGACATCTGTGATGCTGGCGACCTGAGAAGGAGGCCAAAATTGATCATCCACTATGCAATTCTGGCTGGAAAAGGTTGCAAATCCTTCAGCCTTGCCTTTTGCACTGATATGCTGGGCTCCCTCATCATTGAGGATGGGGATATTTGTGGAGCTTCCTCTTCCAGCGTGTTGTTTAATTGTCCATGGCTGCATATGGCAGGACTGCAGAGCTTAAATCTGACCTGTTGGTTGTAGGATTTGCTTAGCTTTGCCTATCATTTGCTGCTTCGACTGTTTGGCATGCAAGTCCTACTTGGTAATTTCATCAGGTTGACACCGCATTTTTAGGTATGTTAGGTGCTGCTTCTAGCATCCTCTCCTGCGCTCTTCATTGAACCAGGGTTGATCCTCTGGCTTGCTAGTAATGGTTGGGTGCGGATATGTCAGGCCATGAGGTTACAGATATTGGTTGAATACAATTATAATGTTGCTGATTGCCCACATGCCTTATGAATGCTCAGTCTTGAGTTGCTAGATCAAGCTTAAATCTATCCCATTTAGCATGATGATCATGTCACAAAATACGATAGAGGTTATCCTCAATGTGAAGGCAGGACCTTGTCTCCATAATGACCGTATGATAGTCACTCCAATACTGTCATGGATGCATCTATGACAGGTAGATTGATGCGGATTGAAATCAAATGTCTTTTTTTCCTTTTTTGTTCATTCTCTCAACAATGAGGGAACTGATTCATCAGCTGCATTGTGGGAGGTGTGTTAGAGGGGCAGGAGATGGTAACAAGCAGGAGATTTTCTTTGATGAGATTTCATGATTTAAGTATCCAATTATTCGCTATATATAATTGTATCAATAAGTATATGCAATAGCTTTAATACATGTAAATGCAATACAGTAAAATTAAAGAGTAAGGGAGAATGTTCTTTGTAATTTGACATCAATAATAAACTGGGGTTGTGTTGCATTCTCCGTCAATTTGCATCTCAAAAGATGGAGAGACCAATGTTATTGATCAACATGTACAAAACAGATATTGTTATTGATTTATGTTTTTAAATGCTTTATATTGTTTTTCCCTGAATAGTTTGCTCTAAATGGTGTGGATTCTCTCTTTGTTGAACAAAGGCTCAAACTGTTGAGATTTCAGATTTGGGAAGGAGAATATGGTGGATCATTGTGTGCGATTGCTGGATATGAAGTTGGTCCTCAGAAGTGGTTAGTGGGGAAGACTGTATAGGATCATGGGAGTGCAGGCTGTGATTAATGATGGTAGAAGCTAAGTCCTAGACTGATCTATGAGGCGGCAGAGTGCTTGGCAGGTGAGCTGGAACCATTGTCAGGCTGAGAGTGGGCTTGGCAGAAAGCCAAAGTTCTGGCATATAATCAAAGATGGTAACTTTATTATGCTACTTCATAGTTCTGTGTCTCTTATGATTTGATAAACAGGATGGTCAGAAAGGGATTGATCAAGACATCTTTTAAATAATCTGCTAATAAATTCAGCAATGAATGAGATTGTGCCCTCTTCTGGCGTACAGGTTTTATTCAATTCAAGCTCCTAACCAAGGCATTTGTGCATAGATTATTCTAGTGTATGCTCTTAAAGCAAATTTAAGTCAATCCAGCAATTGATCTAAAACTATCTTAACAATTTATTAATTTGAAGTGTGTAAACTAATTTAAAATGATTTTGATTGTTGCAAAAGTAAACCAAATTGGTTTAATTTAGATTTGTCAATGTATCAACAAATAAACAAAACAAGAAAATGTCAATAGATAAGATCCCATGTGATACAACATTCAAATAAATTCGTGAATTGAAGGAGGGAATTGAAGAGATAACCCATAGACCTATTAGAGAGAGACAAGTAAAATTATCAGAATTATTCTTCCAAGATTTTATAATTACCCAGTCATTGATTGGAACTGGGTATGTAAATGGAAAAAACAGAATGAAATTTTTAAAAAATACCTTCCAGAAGCAAGGGTAGAGGCAATGTACTGGATTTTCCCTGAACTAATTTTTTTAACATTCATTCAAGGGATATGGATACCACTGGCTAGGCCAGCATGTATTATTCACCTTTAACTGCCCTTGAAAAATGGTGAGCTGTTGTCATGAACCATTGCAATCCATGTGGTGGAAATACACCCAGAGTGCTGCTAGGGAGAGAATTCCAGGATTTTGATCCAATGGCAGCGACATATTTCCAAGTCAGGATGTGGACTGACTTGGAGAAGTTCCAGAATGGCATTTACATGCATTTTTTAAATTTGATTTATTACTGTCACATATATCATGATATAGTGAAAAGTATTGTTTCTTGTGCGCTATACAGACAGAACATACCGTTCACAGAAAAGGAAAGGAGAGAGTGCAGAATATAGTGTTATAATCATAGCTAGGGTGTAGAGGAAGATCAGCTTAATATATGTTGTCCTTGCTCCTCGAGATGACAGAAATTGTGGGTATGGAAGGAACTACTTAAGGAGCCTTGTTGAGTCCCTGCAGTGCATCTCATTGATGATGTACACGGTTGCAACCATTCATTGTTGGTGGAGAAAGTGAATGTTTGTGGATGGGGTGCCAATCAAACAAACTGGATGGTGTCAAGCTTCTTGAATGTTGTTAGAGATGCACTCATTCAGGCAAATGGAGAATATTCCACCACACTCCAGACTTCTGCCTTGGAGGTGTGGACTGGCTTTGGGGAATCAATACATGAGTTATTCGCTGCAGGATTCCCAGCCACTGACCTCTTCCTGTAGCCACAGTATTTATATAGCTACTCCAGTTCAATGGCAACCCCCCAGGGAGGTTGAGAGTGAGGAATTCAGTGACGGTAATGCCATTAAACATTAAGAAGTAAATGTGTAAAGTCCATTAGCGGGCAGGAAAAGAGGTGTTTTGCTGCCTGGCCACAATGGCAACTTTTGGCAACAAATCGTGTCGCAGATGATTAAATATTCAACACGGGAACCTGCCATTTTGCTGGTAGGTGGCATCTGATTCACCTGACATATCATGACCTCTGTGCTGCCTAATTCTGGATGCCATATTCACACTTCTGCACTCTCTGCTACCCTGGATACCCCTAGTGAAGACATGACGTCCAAAACCAGAAAACATTCTGCGCCTAAATTCAGCGATGCCCCATTGGAGTGCCTGTTGGAAGCAGTTCAGGCCTGACACAATGTCCTCTACCTCTGATCTGGCTGTAGGCATTCCACCAAGATGACCAATCTGGCTTGGGAGTCATTCATAGTGTTGGTCAGTGCAAACACACTGCAGAAGAGGTGACTCCCATCAGCTCCAACTTCACAGGCCAGGGAGGATGTACCTGTCCCACAGCAAGATACCAAAAGCAGATTGGGACCCTCCAGGTCTCAGCCCTGAAGAGGACACCCACTGAGGTCATCACAAACAACAGGGTTCAGCAGTCAGCATGCTACCCCTGTCTTCGTTGTGGATGTCAGAGGACAATCAGGAACTAGCAGTAAGGTTCGGAAATTAAAAAAAGATGTAAGTGCACAGAGTTGGTATGTGTTAATCATATGCATACATAAATAGATCGACAATCATTTCAAATCTCTGCTTGTGTATGCCTCCTTCTTATGATGAGCTGTGTTACCATCAATCATGTTAAATCTTTCTTCCTACACCATTCATTGGTAATGTCACCATCTCGGGCCTCCCTCCTGCGCAGTGTGCTTCCATTTTCCCACAGCACGTGTCCCTTTTTGACATAATTCTCCACATCAGTAATGCCTCCACCTTCTCATTAAGTGTACTTGTTGCACAAATCTTGTTTCCAAACCTCAAAGGATCCTGTCAGGTGCGTCCTTGGCTCTGGACGGCTGAGGCACAGGAGGGTCCCTATCTTGTCTGCGTACTTAAAAGCTGAAAGTGTGGTGTTAAAGGAAAGATGTGTCACATGTAGCAAAGGCTCATCTACCATCCAACTCCACCTACTTCCTGCTTCCCAGCAGAATTTGATGACAAGCCGACATTCAGAGCATATGCACGCTGCACTTAGCCAACCGTTTCCATCCTACCATGTGTCAGTCTGCTGAGTTCACCAAAAGCTGGGAGCACCTACCACTTGAGATGATGAAGCAATGGTAAATTTGTATGCAGGCACTAAGACATCCAACTTCAAGCATCTCTCACTCTGTAGTTGTGACTTTTGCAGGGACAAGGATGTTGTTGCAAAAGTTGGCCAACAGTGTTGTGCGTTCCATCACTTGGCAAGAACACTGGTGCTACTTCCAAATGATAATTTCTGGATGCCAGACCAGTCTTTCAGCACGTAATGGAATTGCACATCTTTATTTCAGACAATGTGGAGGGGTGCATTGGGATAAGAGCAAGTGTGTGATTAAGCCCCTCCACATCCTTTTTGACCAGTCACAACCTTTGGTCAGATTGACCACACTATCCTCCTCTACTTCCCCATCTTCCCACTCACCTGCTTCTACTTTTGTCTATTTTATCATCGTCAAAGAATCACCTGCAATTGATTCTTTTCCCACTCCTGCACCATTTAATAGGAACCCTGGCCTTAGCTTGCTGCTAAGTACTTTCAGACCTTAATTCAGCCTGCTCCATCACTCAGTAAGATCATGACTGATCAGGTTATGGTCTCAACTTCACTTTGCTATCTACCTTTCCCATGACACTTGACTCCCTGAGCTATTAAAAATCTATCTTGAATAATACTGCCTTGAATAAATTCAAGGCTGCATTTATTGCTGTGCATGCATAGTTCTAATGTGTTACACTGATTGGCCATGCTAAAAATGACCCTATGTCAGGGGGATTAGCAGGGTAAATATGTGGTGTTATGGGCCTGAGTGGGATTGTGGTCAGTGCAGACTCAATGAGCCACATGGCCTCCTTTTGCACTGTAGACATTCTATGACTGTGAGTAACAGAGTCAGCAGCCAGGAGCAGAGATACATATCAAAGAGTTATTGATGATGCAGGGCAGTATTTTACAACTCCGGCTGCTTCTTTAACTAGTACTCCTGTCTACTGAACTGCAATTAAGGTCACAGACTATTAGATGCTGCATAAACAGAGGCAATGATTAGAGATGGATATGCAAATTATTTTCTGTGTCTAGGTAGTGTCTTTGAATGAATAAATCCTAGTCATTGATACTTTGAGGATCCCATTGATAACCTATGCAAAATCATTGGCTTTCTGTGACTAAATAAATCAAATCCACGTACTCTTCAAGTAACAAGATCTTAAAGGATCATACAATCACACTTAATCCAAACTAGTTTTAATGACATGGGTGAGACAATGAACATCAATGTTGTGGTGTTAAGTTTCTGTCTAAACCATTCTGGCACAGCAGAGTAGTGGCATTGATTTTCTACACATGCACAGACCATTTTCAGCAGTCATTTTCTTTGGAGCCCCCATTGATCTATCCTTGGCTCTGTCTTATACCTCATCTACTTGTTGCTTTCAGGTGCATCATCTGAAAATACACTGTTGCAAGAATGTGGCTCATAGTTTATATATTTTAGAAAATAATTTCTAGTTAATTATATTGTCATGAACAATTGGTCAAAGGTGCAAAGAAGAAGTCACGTATATTCATATATAGGGCCCTGTCCTTCACAGATAAAAGAAATGTGTGCACATTTGCACCTTTTTGATCTAAATGAGAGCTTAGTGAACAGTTGTTCCCTGGTGGGTTCCCCAAGACAATGTCTTGACCAATCCCTTCCCCTTTAGTCCCTCTTTATTTTGTGGCTATGACAACAAATTACTGTGATGTTATACATAAGATCCAAAATAATAATTCACCATTTCTATCAAACATGTGACCCCAATATTGGACTGATGTCTGAAAGAGTCAGTTTTCTTTCTTTAAAATATTTCAATGTTGCTTCTAACTTATTCAAGTGCTCCTTTTCATTGCAACTTTTAATTAAAATATCATCCAGGTAACATTGTACACCAGAGAGACCATTTAAAATCTGATCCATTGATCTTTGGAAGAGGGCTGATGTAGATATTATTCCAAAAGACAATCTTTAATAATGAAAAGACCTTTATGAGTAACAAGGGTAAGCAATGGCTGTGATTCAGCAGCTACATTAATCTGTAAAGATGCTTGTGAAAGATCAATTTTGCTGAATTTCTGCCCACCTGATAACCTAGCAAATCATTAGTTAAAGGAAGCAGATATTGATCAGCACAAAAATCATGTGATGAAATGGAAATGCCGGCATTGGACTGGGGTAGGCACAGTAAAAAGTCTCATAATACATCAGGTGAGTGAACAGTGACTGATGAACAAGCAGTTCTCCAAAAGCTCGTGCTACCAAATAAACCTGTTAGACTTTACCCCGGTGTTGTAAAAATCATGTGATCAGCTCCTTAAGGCAACCATGCAACCAGTTAAATAGGTAGCAGACATCTAAAGTTGTGAGGTCAATAATGAAAAGTTGGAGGCTTACATAGTCAAAAATCTAATGGAAGGTTTCCTATAGAATCATGCCTCGGTGGCTAACCAGAATGCTGAGGATAACTGAAGTGAATTTGGGAGGGCTGTGACACATATTTGTGTTAGACCCAGGAAGAATGAATGAACCTTCAAGATTTCATAAGATAAAGGAAATCTTGAGGGGAAGTAAAAGATAAAACTGAATTTATAGCTTAAATCTTTATGATACAGTGTTAAATTTCATTGCTTGCTTTGTTAAATTTCCCTTTATGTACAATAAAGTTTATTTTTGATGAAAAACACGAGATCACGTGACATAGTTCTTTGTTTAATTGCTGGGTGTCTGGAGTTTTCTTTTTAATCATTAATGGTCCCTTACACGTTCCTAATAACATAAGATTTCACAATATGCTGATGACACCAGCTCTTCCATATTATCATCTCTCTCAACCAACTGTTGTAGATAAATTGTCAGACTATTTAACTTGTCATGCAGTATTAGATAAGCAGAAGTTTGTTCCAACTAAATATTGGGAAGAGGTCATTATCTTTTCTCTGCCACATAGCAGTCTTCTTTAAAAGATAAATTTATCTTTTAATTGAAAACAATTAGGGTTGAACCAAATTTTGAGCCACCTAGGTGTCACCTTCAACCGTGAAATGATCTTCTGACCAGACGTCCACGCTCACAAAGACTGTTGACTTCTACCACCATGACATTGCTTGACTCAGCCCCTGCCTCAACTTATCGACTGCTGAACCCATCGACCGCACAGTTGTTACCTACGGAGTTGACTATTCTTGCATTTCTAGCTAGCCTTTCATCTTCCATTTTCCATTAACTTAATTTCATCTAAAGGTCTACAGCATACTTCCTATCTTTTACCAAATCATGTTCACCCATCAAATCTGTCATCCTGGTTGAACACTGTCCCATGTTAAAAACTTTATATTAGTTTTATATATTTCTATGGCGATGTCCTTCAGTATCTTTCCTTCAACCCTGCAAAATACCTGTGGTCTTTAGTTATGACTTTTTGTACAACGTTGATTTTACCTGCACCAGCCATCAACTAGCAAGATCCTACATACTGTAATTACCTACCCCTTCCATCCCACAAAAACTCTGTGCCTCCTCTAAGATGTACCTTAAAATCTATTTGATTTTACCTGTCCTAATATCTCTTTTTGTAGCTTAATGTTAAATGTGGTTTGGTAATAGTCCTGTGAATTAGGACCTTAGGACATTTTGCTACGTTAAAAATATTTATATAAGTTTCAGTTTTATTTTGGTTATTGCATAAAGAATTTTCTAATGCTAGTCCTAAATTAGACTTTCACTAGTTTGAATGTTTCACAGAGCTTTATGGCATATTTTAAAGTAATGGTTCTCATTTTGTGCTCTTGTAATGTGTCATTCATGGTTCAAATTGCTAGTCTTTGTTAATTCCACCAAAGCATGTTTGCCAAAGATCGCTGTGGAGGATATTATTTTGTAAAGATCTCTATCATCTACTTTCTGGACTAGAAGTCTACAAATTAATGTAAGATTTTAATTTCATTGGTGCTCCAAAATGAAGCATCTCAAGAAAACTGGCATGTTAAAAATATGCTGTGAAAAATTCTGTACAATGCAGACCACTGAAAAATAAAGACTTAAATTTATGTGGGAGATTTTAATATATACAATGCTGTTCAAGTAACAGTAAACAAATGGTCAATCCTTTGATATTCAGCATAGAGATTAGCATTCCACTGTGCTAAGTAAACTGGTCGTAGTTTGATAATAAATCTCACAGTAAACTCTTTACAAAATATGTAATTAATCTCAATTTATTTTTTTGTGAAAGCAATGGTATTGCGTGCTTGAAAGCTGAAACAATTGAAGTTATTGTTTTTGGGCCTAAGTATTTTTTTTCCTTAGATGAGCACTACAATAAAAAAAAATTCAATTTAGTTAATGCTTTCACTACCCCAGGACACCCCAACCTGCTTTACAATCAAAGTACTTAGAAGTACTTTGTCAGCTGTCATCTGAAGGGCACCATGACAGCTCAGTGACTATCGCTGTAGCTGTGCAGACACTTGGAATTGGGCCGGTGTCTGCGGGAGTTTGCACGTTCTCCCCGTGGTTGCATGGGTTTTCTCCGGGCACTTCGGTTTCCTCCCACATCCCAAAAATTCGCTCTTAGGCTGATTGGGAAACAAATTGTCCCTACATTGAGACTCTTCCATATTAGGAATAACCTAAAATTAGAATAGGATAATGGAATTGTTACTATATAGTTATGACGGCGGTGCGGGCTCGTTGGGCCGAAGGGCCTGTTTCCCGTGCTGTGTTGCTCAAAAAAAAAAAGGCGGCCATTTGGCCCTTTGAGCCTACTCTACTCTACTAAGTGTATTCACTGATGTAAGAAATTTGGCAGATAATTTGTGCATAGCAAGGCATCATAAACAACAAGATTATGACCAGATTATTTGTTTTTGTTTATCTCTGAACCAAGATCACTGTCTGGGATTTTGGGGAGAACTCTTCTGCTCTTCTTGAAAATCGTGTCATTGGACTTTAGCATCATAAGAAAGCAGTTGGTTTAACATCTAAAAGGCAGCATACCACCACCAACACTGAATACTAAAAATCAGCCTAGATTATATCTCAATCTCTGGATTAGATGTTGAAAATGTCACCCTCAATGAGAGTGTTATCCATTGAACTACAGCTGATATCACCAGGCAATTTTTTCACATTTTAAGTATTGCTATGACCACCAATGTATGGTTCTGGCAAGATGGTTTTCCATTGATGATTGAGGGGAATAGCATAACATACATTTGCATAATAATTTTCAGGTGTAAGCACAATGGGTCAAATGTCACCTTCCCTGCAGTAAGATTCTGTGCAGGTTGAGCTTTCTCTCATTGCAACTTCTGAGTGAGTATTGAAGAACAATCTTGCCTTGCTCAGGATGTGGGACTTGGCTTTATTCCTGCTGGCATTTAAAAAAAGAAAATTCAGGAGATGGGTCAGTGATTTTACAGGCCACCTCCTGAATAATTTATGCTGTCACTTCAATAGTAACTGATTATGTTCAGCCTTTATGCCAACATTTTACCTGCAATCATTCTTGCCTCTTGATACTGGGTAGCTGAAAATTAATAAGGGAGTCCAGACCTATATCTCCATTAAAAATGAAATAATTTTGTTCCCTCAGATTTTTTTGCATAGCAATAAGGTACAACTGAGTGAACTGCAAAGATAGATTTAATCTCATTGGTTGCCAGCACTTTTTGTTACAAACCAACATTGACGTTAAATGCTAGTGTACCCCAAAACGACAACTTGGAACACCAGTTCATAATGTTGTATGTGGTTTTTGTTATTATGAAGAACAATGTACAAGCCAGAGAGAAAACAGTTGAGTCATTGTGTAAACAAATAAAGAAAATTAACTTAAAACAAAAACACATAACAAGTATAAATATACTTTGACATTTAAGGATAGTGATGTTTATACACAATTTTACATTATCCCTTGGGCCCCAAACTATCTACATTTAACCTGAACTCTGAAATCCCTTTTCCCATCAGCAATGTTAAATAATTCTATAAGAACCTAGCAAATCAGGTTATAATGGCTATGTATGAATAATAGTCTTCTGATTCAGCATAGGTAGAAAATAGTTGCTTCTCTTGGGAGACCATAGCTGCAATTCTGATGTTAGCTCTTAGTGTTCTCCAGTTACACTATTTCATTCATTTTTATTTTATCCACCTGTAGAATCAGCTATGCAGCGCTTGTCAATTTCTTGATCCCTCCATTTCAAAGTTGCCACTTCTAAAGCCCCATTGATTTTAGTTACATATGTAAAATACTTGTTTCCAGATCAGCATCTCATCACTTTTCCAGCTGTGTCTCTAATCAATTCCGTCTTTATTTAATTTTTTAAAATTGTAATTTCTCCCAACCCTTAACATTTTAAAGATGTGCAAATTTTTATTAGGATACTGTCAGCAAGAACAATCTAGTTAGTTCCATTCCCTTGCTCTTTTTCTGTAACCCTGCAATTTTTTTCTCATGCAACACATGTCTAATTCCCTTTGAATTCCCTAATTTAGTGTCCTTACTACTACTGGCCATTACATTATGGACATCAATTTTGGTAACATGTATATGTGGTATTTACTAAACATCTTTAGAAAGTTTTTATGAAACTCCAACTTCACAGACCTCATCCACCCTCTAAAGGTATCAAAGAATTTGACTAGTCAAACACAATTTGTCCATTAAGAAAAATCCTTCAGTTCTTTTTTCACGTTGTTTCAGGGTAAGTGTAAATATTTGTCAGTTGCTCTTTTCTCTACATGCTCATACTTCAGCACTTAGTTTAATTGTTGCCAGTGGTGTAATGAAGGAGTTTTTATAAAGAACAAAACAGCATGGGAAACAGGCCCTTCGGCCCAACGAGCCTATGCCACCATTTGTAGAGTCAGAGGTGATACCTTAAAGCTGAGATGTTGATATTCAACAGGATATCAATATCTTCTGATGGATACAGATGCAAATGCCTAACCTTCATAACAAAGGCTGGGAGGAGTTAGAGGCTGCACAGGCATGTTTACTCCAATAATTAACCTTGAAGAAGACAGCAGGTACCCAATTGAACAGTTCATCCCTAGTAAGTGGCTAAAGAATTGTGCATATTACCCTCCATAAGATCATGTTTTGCAGACATATATAAACAAGCCTTTTTGTAAGTAAATTGTCCTTTTGAATATCTGTTAAGTATCTGTTTAAGGATAGTCCCCTGTATTTTTGAAAATGAGATTTTCAACTAATCAAAATTTTTGCAATTTCAACTGAGATGGAACAACTGGCTTAAAAATCCAAGATAAAGATGATAAACAAATCACCCACAGGGGAGGGTGAAGAGTGAGACATTTCCTATAACCCAGACAGCCCTCAAAACTAAGGAAAAAAAATTAAAAACAATTTGGATAACAAAATAATGGCTGCTACAAGTATACATTCAGAGCCTCTTAAAAATACACAACAGGTGAAATAGTTCAAGGCAAGACTACCCAGTCTCTAGAGAGATTGCAAGCAACACAGGTAGTATCATGAAAGTCTTCCATCAGAGGAAACAGGCTGAAGGTAGCTCTCTTTTGAATAAGTGTCATCTGCTTCAAGAAGTCAACACTGCAAGAAATCTACCAGCAAACCAAGATCATGGAATAGTTACACTTCTACATCTGACCTCCTCCAAGAAACAAGCTAACAATCAGTTGGAGTTTAAAATCTACCCCTTGATGACAATCAAAGGACACTTAATTGTTTATTAAAATTTTTTTAAAAATTGGACTAATTCCCTTATTTCTGGTACCTGTGTGTATGTCCGAATGATTCAGGGTCAAATGCTTGACATCACATTTTAAGTTTAATAGTTAATAAATTTGTTTTCTTTGGTTTAAGAAAATCTGGTTCAATCAATTTCTTCATGCTCACAACTGAAATACATTTGGATCTGGAAAAGGTTCACCTCTTCTTGCCTGGTAGTAACTGAGCAATTGATGATGGACATCATCATATGTATAGATAGAAACATCAGATATTAAACAAAAGCCACAAACTGTATGTGAAATTTTCCTGACATCACCCCAAAAGGATAGTGGAAATCTGGAATGCCGTTCTCCCAAAAAAGAAAAGCGAGACCAGTCAACTGATAATTGCAAAATTGAGCTCCAAAGATTTTTTGTTGAGAAGTGATATTAACAGTTACCAATTGATATAGATCAGCCATGATCTAATTGAATGATGGAACAAGCTTGAAGGCCTGTCATTCCCAATACTGCCAAAAAAGAGTCTACTGTAAGTGATATTGATCTGCATTAGAGAAAACCAGTATGCTAATTGCACTGGTTAACTAGAGATGAAAGGCAATCCATTTATTCAAATAGACTTTGCTTGCAACATGCTGAAATTTAGTTTTGATGGGGAGAGAAATCTCAACTTCCCTGCCACCCCCCATATTTCTCCTGTTTCCTTTGAAAAGTAGTTGAGATTGTATATTTCACTGCAAATGTTTGTGTTATCATCTGGAGTGCACAGAAAAGAGCAACAATGTTTGGTAGTGTACCTGGTACTTGGCAGAAAACTGTCACGGTGCAGAATAAAACCAAGCAGGTAAGGATAGGATATATCTGTTGATAGGGAATATTTGGTTACTGGATTTGAATGACACCAATGTTTCTACACCTACCCAAGTTAAGCAATACATAAATGTATGCATATGTATTTGCAATTTATGGAACTCCATCCACCTAAATTACTAATGTTAATATAATCATTATAAATTAGAAACAGAAGTAGCCCATTTGACTGAAGTCTGTTCTGCCATTCACAAGATCCTGGCTGATCTGTTTACAATGATCCACATTCCCACCTACTCCTCTTAACCTTAGATTCTTGTTGAACAAGGGGATCAATTGGCTTGTGTGTCAGAACAAACAATTCATTCTTTGCTAAAGGTACAAAACGTTAGCTATATTCTGCTGGTTAATTTCAGCTACAAGCCTTTAACATGGTACTAGGCTCCCCCTTGAGGTGGAACACTTCTGTTGAGCTCCATGCTTCAGTGGTATGACAGATGCTGTGTCAGTTGAACATAAATCATGCATGGCCTGGTGTCTAAACAAGACAGACATTCTCTGCCAATGAAAGCCAAATACAGATACTGACCAAATTATGTCATGATCCCAAAGTTGCTAGTTTTTAGCCAAATTTTAACCAACCTTTGCTCAAATTTTAAGGAAGCACAGGCCATAAATTTACTTCTTTGCAATGACTAGGTCATGCGTTTTCCACTTTTTCTGTGCAATGTGGAGGTCATTGACAAGGCCAGTATTTGTTGCCTTCAAGAGGAATATTCAAGAGGAATATTTACCTAGAGTTAAGACTGTTCTTTATCATTCATGATGAGATCTTTACCTTGGAGAGTGGATGCCATTTTGAGCTCATCTTTTAATTGCATTCAGCCATGCAACCTTCCAAAAATTCAGTCCCTCTGGCTTGAACTTTCGTGCAGCCCCCATTTCTGTCGTCTTGCCATTGGTAGTCACATCTTCAAGCAGCTAACTTCAAAGCACTACAATTTCCCTACACAACATTTTTCTGCTTCTTGTGACAAGATTATGCCTCTTCTGGAGAATAATTTTTCAGTTAGCTGGAAATTGAAATGAGACAAAGCAAACTACTAAGAAAAATGTAAGGCCACCTTCCAAGCCGAAGGTAAAAAAGAAACAACTCACCCTCAGTGTGAAGAGGCATATAATCCAGACACTCATTGATAACTCAGATTTCTAAGTGACTTTAAAATGCAAAATGCTGCATATTGAAACAATGACTGCCCCAGTCAGACCCACACCAAGTTCCTTGGGAATAAACAGGTGGTGAAGTTTTTCAAGGCCAGACTAAAGCCGCTGCAGAGATTGCAATAAATTTTCAGCAGAGGAAACAGAGGCTAAAAGTTGGGCTCTCTTCCATTCTCTTTGGGAAATATATTAGCTGGTTTGGAAGTCAGCTTTATTAGAAATCTACCAGCAAACTGAGATCTTGTACATTTGACCACATCCACAAAACTGCACTAATCCAAATCAGCCACAATGTTTTAGAAAATTCACAGCTCTAAAGGAGCATTTTTAAAAAAAATTGGACTCCCTAGCTTTCCTTGTTTCTAATCAACGTGCATGTGCTGTCAAATTATTTCCCTCAGTTCAGTGATTAATAAATTTGCTCTTTGACTCATGATTTGCTCACAGCTTAAATAGTTAAATACATTTGGATTCATAAAATACATTATCCTTGTGAAAAAGAAACTTGATTATGACCTAACCAAGATGGTTCTAACAGAGAGCCAGTTCACACCCTTCTCACCTGGTCATAACACTCACCTTGAAGATGCCCTATACACCAATTTTTAAACAATATTTATTTAGGTCCTCTGTCTTAATAACTCCATTGGCTTTTCGTCTCAATTGCACTCCTGTAAAGTGCCTTTAGACACAGTACATTAAAAAAGTACAAATTCAATCCGTTATTGAATAATATCTTACCCCAAATATAGAGATTACAGATAACAGCTATATCAGAGAAAGCTTTGTCTGTCATTTATGAAGCCATGCTCTTTACAATATGCACATTTCTTTCAAAAGACATGTGGATTTTATTCTAGTGCCCACCTCCAACTGCCACTTTCTCATGTGCAATAAATGCTGGCCAAGCCAGCATCACCCACATCCTTCAATTAAAATAAAAATTATCAGCTTTCCTACCAGAAAAGGTAATTTGATCACTTTTGTCACATTCAGCAAGTGAATGAATGTAAAATTGTAGATACTGAAAACAGCATCAGTTTTATGCTAGGAATTTTCAAAGGTATTTCTGACAGAGTAGCACTTGTTATAAAATTGGAGTGTTTGCCAAGTTTGGACACCCAAGTTGGGCTTAAACAACTTTCTGACTCAACTGTTACCAACTGAGCCGAGCTGCTCAACATTCAACCATTTCCTACAAAAATGACAAGCAATCAAAGCAGGAACAAAATGGAATTCCTTGCAACCACATATATAACACAAGTTTAACAACAAATGCATACATGTTGGAAACCTAAAAAACAGGAAATGCTTGAAATACACATTGATAATTATACTCTATTTGCAGTTTCTTTCTCGACTTCCCCAACTATTTGCACATTTTTACTTTGTCCTGCTACCATAACATTGTCATCAGAGTTTTCCAAGCAACATGAAAGCCGTTTATCCCAATTCACTTTTCAGCACACCTTGCTGGAGTATGGTTGTGTCAGAACATCAGTGCGACTGGTTCACCAGACTTACTCCTCTGAACAGAGGTATTTCTTTAAATGTATTATATGAATCCGAGAATATAACTGGCCTAAAGGTTTTCATTTAATTAGAGAACCAATGATCATATTGCATGGTATGTAGCAAGTCTGCCTAGTAGAAAACATTTAATAGGGATTATCAATACAAAGAGAAAGAACTTTACAAAAATTTATTACATAAAATGATGTATCAACTAAAATGTCAACTAAAAGCATATATTCTTAAAATGTACATTTTCCTGGAATGCATTTACATACCAAGGACAGATTTAGTAATCTTGTCCATCAAGTTTATTGGCTAGCCATTACAGTTCCTTACATAAAAAGGAATATTTTTAACAAAGCAATTTCAACTTGTGCATGGAAAAAATACACACAAGACCCTTATTCTAGTGATAAGGATGGCAGTTCATATAACTGGCAGTCATTGTTGCAGTACTGAAGTTCTTTCAAAACAAAAAAACTATGTAGGGGAAATAAGTCTCCCTCCCCTTTGGTGTCAGCAGCTTTTTATTAAGCAGTCTAGAATATAATACACCTAAACTTCTTCCTTATCAGACCCAATCTCAGAACTTTCATCAAAAGATTCTTCTTCTGTAGCTTCTGCAACCACCTTAGACTCAGCTCCCTGATCCTCATCAGTAGCTTCTGTGGTCACCTTAGACTTAGCTCCCTGATCCGGCTCAGCTTCCTGTTCTGATTCTGCATTCAATTCATTGGCGCTCTGGGCAGTTAGCTTCTGTTAAAATGAGAGAGAAAAAAAAGTCAGCTGGAACAAATGGAGCATTCTTTCCTTCCATTTGTAATTTCAACCAAATAATGGGCCATTGCGATTTAGTTACAAAAACTTGCTGACAAATAACTAGGATGTAGTTAACTCTAACATGAGTGCTGACCTTCCAGAGTAATTGCACAAAACTGTGCATTTTCTCAACACAATAAAATTTGTACTATATATACAGAATGGGTGATGCCAGTTAACAGAGCTCCATTTCCCAATGGAACACAGCACACAGTACTTGTAATATAACTTCCAATATATTAAAACAAATTGAAGTATAAAAAATACAGTGATACAGATCAGTTTCAGCCAACTTTATAATCACTTCTCCAGTTGGTAAAGTGAGGTGTGTATCAGAGGGACATCAGAAGTTCCAGTTATGAAGTTTACTGTAGTTATAAAGTCAATTGTACACAAATCTGCAATTAGCTATAGGATGCCAAACCAAAACAATATCAGCACAGGTAAAGTAGCAAAGTAGTTTTTTTTCCCCCCCCATTCATAGGATTTGGGTGCATTGACCAGATACTGTTGATCTGTCTTCTTGAATTGCTGCAGTCCACATAGACGTAGTAGATAGCACTCTGTGGTTAGAAAGCAAGTTGCAGGATTTTGACCAAGTGTCAAAACAGCTACAAGTTACAGTAGTGTGGAGATCAGAGGGGAACTTGCAGGTGATGGTATTTCCGTGCATCTGTTACCCTCATTCCTCTAGGTGGCAGAGGTCTCAAGTTCAGAAGGTGCTGTTCAAGGAGCCTTGGAGAGCTGCTGCAGTGCATCTTGCAGACGGTTCAGAGTTTCTACTGTGCTTTGGTGGAATGGGTATTTAAGATAGTGGATGGGTGCCAGTCAAATGGGCTGCTTTGGGATGGTATCAATTAGTGGAGCTGCACTGACCCAGGCAATGGGAGAGTATTCCATCAATGTGTTATTGGACCATTAATCTAATGACCTGGATGAAATGTTTAAACCCCACCTCAGCAGTTGGGAGTCAATTCAGTTAGTAAAATAAGCGAATATGAATAATGGTAGCTACAAAACTATTAATATAAAAATCCATCCGGTACTTGTTCTTCAGGCAAGGAAAACTGCAATTCTTATCCAGTCTGACCCATACTAAGACTCTTGTGATCAATTCTGAACTTGCACAACCAGCCACCAACAGATCCAGACAAATCAGTCGAACCTGCAAAGTCTTTGTTAACATTTGGAGACCTTATGCTAAAATTGAGAACAATATAATCCGATTGAGAGAATCAGTCAATTTTTAACTCACCATCCCCAATTATGTCTTTTCCCATCAGCAGGGCAAACCCACAGTATTCTATGGTACTGGGGAAGAATTGCCATGGGTTAATCCTGGACAAGCTCTTCAGGGCAGCATAGTGGTTAGCACTGCTGCCTCAGCGCCAGGGACCTGGGTTCAATTCTAGGCTCAGATCATTGTGTACAGTTTGCAGGTTCTCCCTACGCCTGGATGGATTTCCTCTCATACTCCAAAGATGTGCAGGTTAGGTTGATTAGCCATGCAAGATTGCCCCTTATTATCAGGGTGACTAGCAGAGCAAATACACAAGGGATAGAGCCTGGGTGGGACAGTCAGCAGTGTGGGCTTGATGGGCCAAATGGCCTCCTTTTGCACTGTCAGGATTCTATGACCAAATACACCTCAAAGACTCAAATGAAACAAGGGCAAGGAAATCTCCTTATCACTCAGCACCCTCCCCTTGGTTGAAGCACCAAGGCCACAAGCAGCCAAAATGTACCCTAGGCATGGACTTCAAATATCCACTAATGATTGGGCTAGCCAAGTCCTGAATGGCATAGGTGCCAGGCTGGGTGTGGAACATGTGGTTAGAAACACCCAGTACAAGAAAAATACTACTGAACTCTTCACCAATCTATCTGCATTTGTCTGTGCTGTATTGATAGTGATCATCAATCCTTATGATGATGAAATCCTACCAGTGACTACGATGAATGTTTTAACACAAGAACTTCTTTTATTGATCCCAGAGGCCGCAAAACTGCTGTTTTGGCAAGTGGAAAAATGTCACCTCAGGTAGAAGAGAGCACTGTGCATTTTCCCATAAAAAGGTAAAGTCACCATAGTCTCAGAAGACCATAGCTGCTCTTCCCTTTGAAGTGGAGAGCTGACTGGTAGTATTTTAATCTGAGGATCATCACATCAAGCCTGATAAGGTAGGCTTTCATGAATCATCTCAGCTAGTACAGGAATTGAACCTGCATTGTTGGCATCATTAACCAGCTGTCCAGCTAACTGAGCTACTCTGTATTTGACTTTGTACTTTGATCATAAGGGAGCATGAAGTGTCCACTGCTTCACAGAACGAAATTGACAATTATAGCTGTTGGTGTTCAACACAGCATATCAGAATATATTTTAAACACAAGTCAGAGATAAATTAGTTCAGCAGTTATAAGTTTGATCTCAATTATGGCCATGCTTACAGATGAACTTCAAGTAGCAAGTCAAAAGATTTCAAAACAAGTTACAACTTCTCAGCAGCAAATTGCGATACTTTTAGTCACAGACTACCTTCCCCATGCAGGGAATCTTCTCACCTCAATCAGGTCAGCCATGTACTGCACATGTTCTGCTAACTCTGCAAGTTCTTGGTTCTCTTTCTGCAACTTCAAAATATCTTCATCTTTATGTTCAATTTCTTTGTGTAACTGGAGGAAAAAAGTTCAAAAAGGTCACATTTCAAACCAAATTTTGTTAATTTGAAATGACTGACCACACAGTAATTTAGAGTGCCTACTCTCTCATTTTCTTGTAGAACCTTGAACAGAGCTTTCCTTCGCTCTTCTGCCAACTCCTTCCAGTACGTGGAACTTGGATTAGCTATAAAGATTGAAACCTCAGTTAAATGAGAATTTTGTTTACAATGCAAAGTTTAAATTTATTAAAAGTTTGAATTTTCCATGTCTGTTAAGAACAGTACTTGCCTTTAACTAGAAGTTGATAAGCTTCTTTTGTCATGGCTTGACTTTCGGAATTCTCATTGCTACATTCTGTGCTGTCTTGAGCAATCTGTGTGCGTGATTTCTTGCAGTTCTTTGGTTGATCATCATTCCAGTGTTTTCTTTTGGGAGACTGCTTGTAAGACTGTAAGAAGAATGCAAATCATAATGGTGTATTTCCACTTTTACCATAAATACAGTGCATTTTCACCACTTAAATATTTGTGATAGAGGAGGTCAAAATAATCAGTTTTTCTCTTTACACATTGTATGTGATTAACAAATATGCATTTACTATTTTGAAAGCAGAGTAAAACTGTCTAGTAAAAAGGCAATAATGACCCAATTAATTTTTACACTTATCAGAAGTAACAAGTAGAGCTTCAATGTTGAAATATGTGACTAATATTAACAGTCAACACTTGCTAACAGTTCCTCTCCAACAATCCCTACTGAGATCGCACTGAGTACTGGATGAACACAAAAGTAGACTCAGACACTGTTCAAGATTGAATTACTACTGTAGCTATCTACTCCCATCCTTCAGATAGATTACTGGAAAGCCATTGACATGCTGGAGGCATAGCTAGCATGAACCAATGCCTCCAAAGAGCAGACAAAACTGGTAAAGAACTTTAAAAATAAAAGTGTTATGGCTTGTAAAAGTGACATTTTATCTTTTATGCACAACACAAATCAAATTGCTGTCAAGTTTGGATACCATACTTTTAATGTGGGCAACTCAAAACCAAAAATGGGTGATTGAAGATTTTGTATTCCAAGGGTTACGCTTCAATTGAAATTTTTTTCTTAAAATGCTCTTTATTACATGAACTCCTAAAGCCAACCCAACAATTAATTGGCTAAACGTGAACCATCAAGTGGTGAAATTTATATATTACTTACCTCATTTGGCCTGCCGACAAGTTGATCTGAAGTAGCAAGTGGTTGAATCACTTGTAAAGTTCGTCTCAACTTGGTGCTACTTGTAGCTCCACTGGTAAATAAACTCTAAGTGGAGACAAAAAGGAGGAAATGGAAATATTACTAATGTTTTAACTCAAAAATTGCACACCTTTTGAATACAGAAGTCAATTTTTGCAGAGCTCAGATCAATAAAATCAAGTTTGTAAAATTTCTCCCACTTCTAGCCGGATGCTGGCAAACTTCAATGATCAATACTTATAAATAGTTTTGGTGCCGCCACCTCACATTCATAAACGTCCACTTCCTAATCCAAGTAAACAGAAAACAGGCACTCAAAACGTCACCCAATTTCTCCTAAAGTTACTTAATATTTCAACAAGAGAAAATAAACTTGCATCTTTTGGGAATTGTTCACATCTCAGGAAGTGCTGCAGTCCTTTTGTAAATGAATGCGACAGCCAATTTGTAGACAGAAGAATCAATAAACAAATGATTTAAAAACTATAGTAGGACTGGTGCTTTACTTTCAGATATGAGCGTGTCAACTGTACAACAGGCCAAATGATTTATTCCTGCATTTATGTCACACATTAGCCTCCTCTCATTTAACCCTATTTTTATATTCTTTTTTATTTCTCCTTTTGGCTGTTATCTAACTTCTCCTTACATGGGGCTATTCTATTTGCCTCAACTACTCCTTGTAATAGCACCATTAATATTTTTACTGGTCAGAGAAAGCAGCAACTTCCCTATTGGATTTATTCATTATCATATTTATGACCTCTACCCTCAAAATGAACAGCACAGAAGGGGCCCTGGCTAAAGCATTCAAGACACAGAGCCCTGGTTCAGCCATAGCATAGACGTTAAAAAACAAAATGAAAGGAATCAAGAGTCAGAAATTGCCCACGTGAAAGGTTTGGCAGATTGGTAGAGATCTCACAAGAAGATTACTATCCAAAACTCTCATATCTTCTCTCTCCCTTTCTTTTTGCACTCTTCTTTTATCACTCTGTTCCTTTCTTACTCACTGGCATCAGATTGTTCAAATAATTAATGCTAGAATTATTTGGAACACAACAAAAATCTCTATTTAAAGGATCTGGGTATACATTTCATGTTTGAATGAAACTTATCTGGCTGAAATACAAAAGATTCAGATGAGATTTAACAGGGTGGATGCTGAGATGTTGTTTCACCTCCATGGGGGAAATTCAGAACTCTCAGGCACCTTTAAAGATAAGAAATCTCTCTGAATATGAAAATGAGGAATTTCTTTGCAGAAGATCATTAGTCTTTGATATTCTCTCCAGAGAATTTTAGAAACTGGTTTATTGAATATATTCGAGGCCACATTAAACAGATTTTTGACTGGTAACGGATTCAAGGGTATGGGGACAAGCAGTACAGTTATGACCACAATAAGGTCAGCCATGATTTTATTAAATAGTGATTAGGATTGGCTGAATGGCCTGTTCCTACTTCTTATGCTCCAAAATTTATTTTTAACATTCGTCTATGACACAGGCTCAGGGTAGTCTTTGGGAGATACTATTACAGTGAGATCCAAATGCCCTGTTCAACATAAGAGTTTTCAAATATTACACCAACTTGTCAGTAAAAGTACTTTCAAATTATTCTGCAAGTGAATAGGATAAATTCAATCCTGTCATAAAAAAACACTTTACATGAGCCGCACTACTACTTACACCATAAAATTTATAAACACAGCAAATGAAAACTGCAGTGATTCAGGTGGATTTAAACCTAAAGTGCACCACAACATAGCAGAAGCCCAATGCCCACTACAGAATTATACATTGCATTTATAGCTCATTATATCTATGCTCTATTTACTCCACAAGCTTCTTCCCACCCCACTTCATCTCATCCTGCTAACATTTTCTCCTGTATAATTTTAACATCTTAAATATAAATTCAATTTCTTCAACTAGACAATTTTGGTCTGTGGCCAGAAAGATTGCTATAAATAATTGTGAGCATTTGAACTCAGACAATTGACAAGTAAAATCACAAACCAGTCACAGCACTAAATGGTTTTAAAATCGATTTTAACTTAATTTAAACTTAGTTATTTGTCGCAAATAGGCTTACATTAACACTGCAATGAAGTTACTGTGAAAATCCCCTAGTTGCCACACTTTAGCATTTGTTAGGGTACACCGAGGGAGGATTTAGTATCGTCAATGCACCTAACCAGAATATCTTTCGCATTGAGGGAAAACCAGAGCACAGTGGAAACCCATACAGATATGGGGAGAACGTGCAGATTCCACACAGACAGTGACCCAAGCCCAGAATCGAACCCGAGTCCTTTGCTCTGTGAGGCAACAGTGCTAACCACTGTGCCACCAATAAAATTCTATAGGAATAAGAACCCTCCACTCAACTACCTACATTTAATGCAACTTGTATTACCTTCAGATCAACAGAATACAAATTGATTTTACTCATCTGAGGTGCAAGGCAGTTGAAGAGAATCTACCAAGCTAGTGCGTTCTGGGCTGTAGCACTGAGTTTATCACTTTACCTGACCCTAGTACAAATGGCCTTTATTTATTGAAGTTGGAATCCATTCATCTTCCCTAATGATTAATTAAACTTCCACCATAAAAACCAGCTAACAAAGGTAGATTAAAGGCATGATTAGGATTGATGCAAGTTGTATTCATGCATTGCACTGCAAGCGTGGGAAAATAATTTATACTGTACTGTGTACGTGTAGCAACAGAATTCCCACGGTAAAACTATTTCATTGCAGATTATTACTCCTGTGGTGGACACACCTTACTAAGCGTGGGAAAGTGCTACACAATAGGTTGTAGACATCATTAAAGATTAAACTATACAGATTAGTTATTTCTCTCAAGGTGAATATATGCCAACAAATGCTGTTTCAGCAGTTAACCCATCACTTATAAAACAGTACCTGGAGTACAATAACCTTGAAGTAGTACATATTTTCTAGGTCTTGTACATGTTATGCTAGGTTGATTTTTGAAGAGGTTGCATTTAATTTCAGCCCTTGATTGTAAGATCTAAATTTAACTAGGGCAACTTTTCTGATGAATTGAAATGGGGCTCATTACTAGTATAAATTGAACCTGGGTTTCCTATTCAGAAACTGTTAAATTACCATTTTCATTATGCCTTGTATTTAACTACACAAATCCTTAAGAATTCTGGACTTACCTTTATGGTTGGTGCAGGTTTATTGGCATCAAATCTGTGCTTTGTATTGGTGGTCATTGTTAGACCTGAGGGGGAGAGGAAGAAGAAAGTAAAGTGCAAACAAGTCAATTAAATGCAGCAACTTTAAAACAGTCTAGGAAAGTTTCTACATGCCTTTTCTTTCCATATTAAAAAAATCTTATCCCCTATCCCCTTGACAAAAGTTCTATTTTACTGGCACATTTCCAGTCAGATGCCAAACTACTTTTACATTCAGCCTCAGATCACAAAAAGAACACCCACTCTCTACTAAAAGCAAGGTAAGTTGGGGTATTGGAGGCCAAACAAAAACAATGTTTCAATACTAAGGTGCAGTATCAAAATAACAGAAAAAATGCATTTATAAAACATGTTTCATGACCACCAGATATTTCAAAATGCTTTTTTACTTTTTGAAGTATAGTTACTAGAGCACAATGGATCAAGGACAGACAGTAAAGGACCCACATGAGAGGCAAAATTAGTTTCAAGACATGATCCTCACAAACGATGTGACTGTGGCTAAATAATCTGTTTAATGGTGAGGGATAAATATTGGCTATGATACTGAAGTTAACTTCCCTGCTCTCCTTTAAATGGTGCAGTGAGATCTTTTACAAACAGCTCAGTTTAACACCACATCCAAATGATAGTGCAGTATTCCGTCTGTCAGTCTTGATTTTGTGAAAAGAAACTTGCCCAGAAGCAAAAAATTCTAACTAAGCCAGGCTTAGCACCTTTAAGATTTCTGACCCAAAGAGAAATCCACAAATGACTACATTTGAGAAGTCCAGGGTTTAAGTTTTATTTAAATGAAGTTAAGAGCTTTTGATTCCTCTTGTTAAAAATAAGGCTTTATCATCCTGCATTAGAATAATCCTTCAAGTTTGTCCGTAATCTTAAAGCACACATCAATTGTTTTCCTCACGTTATAAACAATTTGCAAGCGATCAGAAGGAACATTAATTCAATCCTTTTGTCATGGCAAAATTTTAGACAAGTTAAGAACAATACATAGGAAAAACTGCAATGATTACAAAAATGGAAGCAAGCTTTCCAAAACTGAAAGATTTCTGAAGAACTATCAGTCACATTAGCAGGTTTAGTTAAAACTTTTCACCATTGCAGGAGATGCAATAAGAGAGTTGGGTAAAGGTGGTGTGCTTATTATAATTGCATAGCTTGTTGTAAGGTTATGCTGATGCACATTGTATGGTCTCTTTATTGCTGGGGAACAGGTTTTACAAAACAATGAAGATTTGGAGTTTGAAATGCCTGTTCATTTCAAGCACTTTGCTATCATCCTTCAGGTCTGAGGTTCAATGCACCATTTTAAAGAAACAGCAGTGGGTTGGAACACCACCAGTTCACTGGAGCCCAGGCTAATGAATGCAAGGATCACAAAATTGTCACAGGCAATCTCATACCAGGTGGCACTAACTGTAAAGCAATATCTAGTGTACTGCAATTTGATACTAATTACTCAATTTTTTTCCACCGACCTCAGATGGAGATTATCACATGGGTCATAAAAATTAAATGCTGGACAGCGTAGAGTGAAAATAGCAGCAGCTTTGTCCCCGCATCACACTGCTGTCTGTTCTAACTGGGTTGAAGATATTCCATTTCACATTACTAACAACCTTCATCTTGCCAAGAATGAAAATTCAGAAAAGCAGATCAGGTTTTTTTAAAAAAAAGACAGCAGACCAACATTGGCATGCCATCAATGCACAAAAACATCAGCATTTTTTAAATATTAAGTATTGTCAAGTGGAAATAATGCACAAAAATGGACTCAAAAGCTTTGCTACCAAAGCGAAGAGAAAATTTTACAATCCATCTTGTTCCAGCATCTTTCATGTACCCCTCAAATCAATCACATCTGCTACTGTCCAGCCAGATCCATTGGCAGGATGGTTTTCTGTGCAGTCCAAAAGCAAACTAAACATGCAAAGCATTTGTTTCCCAGATAAAACGCTTAATATAAATCAAATGTTATTTAAGATTCATTACTGGCAAACAAGAATGCTGGACAATTCTCAGCAAGATACCACCTTTGGTTAGAGGCTCTGTGAGCACAAGTGGCATGACTTAATAAGCAAACATGAGCATTTTTGTAAGGTGCTCACTCACATCCAGCTGGCAAGGATAGCTGGGGTGTTCAATTGGCAGCACAGTGGTTATCAGCGCTGCCTAGTAGTGCCTGGGGTCTAGTTCTATTCCCAGCTTGGGTCACTGTGCGAAATCCGCACATTCTCCTCATGTCTGCAAAGAGGAAATCATTTTTTCTTTCCTATTCAAAAGTAGGCATTGGTTTTCACGGTCCATAAGTATCTGATTACTCATCTGGTTGTGAGCTTTGAAAAATGACTACAATTTCTAACAGAAGCAGCAGTTGTCTTCTATTTCACTAAATTAGCATGGCAATTGTATAAATCATTCATCCTAATATAGCCCTTATTTAAGTACCTTCGGGTGCTCCGGTTTCCTCCCACAGTCCAAGAGATGGTTAGGTACATTAGCTAAGCTAAATTCTCCCTCAGTGCACCCGAACAGGAACCAGAATGTGGCAACTAGGGGATTTTCACAGTAATTTCATTACACAGTTATTATAAGTCTACTTGTGACACTAATAAATATTTTTCTTAAAAAGTGAGGATATAAGGCACGATCAGTAAAGAAGCTACATATACGGGGAATGAGAATGGGGAGTAGGTTTGTGCGGACATGATCCGTATTGTCCATCATCCCCAAAGCGCTCGGATGGAGATTATCACCCCTTCCCACAGCCCCAGACCATGAGGTGCCAACCGGGATGATTAACAGGTAATTCCCCCCCACCTCCCCCTATCCCGCTCAGGATGACTCAATACCGCCACTGCTTCAGGAAAACTCCCAGATAAAAAAAAAAAATGAGGGGGCTCCGGTAACGGGCAGATTTCGATGCAGGGCCTCTCGGAACAGGAGGAGGGAGGGGGAAAATCTTCCCTCCCTACCCCCACCTCGGGGGTAACTATCCCACACACATGGGGTGCCGTACAGCTTTCCATTTATACAATAACAGCGCTGAAGGAGCAGTCGCCGATGACTCACCGCCAGTCCTTCTGTTGTTTTCCCCCTCCCCGGGTGAGGGGGGGAATGGTGGTGATGAGGCAGGATCCCTGGGCCAGGCTCTAACCGCCGGCCCACACACTCCAGCTCGCGCTCTCTGCCTCCGGGTAATTTTTTTTTTGCCGCCTTTGGCTCGAGGTTAAAATAACCCCCCTCGGGTCACGTGACAGGTGGGCGGTCAGCGCGCCAAAGGCATTGTGGGCGAGGCAAGTCACAGCACCAAGACCTTTATTTTTACATTTTTTGGGGGAGGAAAAAAATCCTAAAAACTTACAGCGCAATTGAGCGATTTAAACAAAATTAATTCGTTGACGACGATAGGGGAGGGGGGGGAGCGGCGGAAAGCCTCGAGGTCACGTGACAGTGGCCACGCCCCCTCGCGCGGAACGCACTGCGCAGAATCAGTTCATTCAGTTAGCCTCTTTCGGCAGCACCCACATAGGATTCGGTTCTCTCTCATCCCTATTTTACCCTTACCCCGGTCTCTTTTAAATGCAAGTTTATTGCGAGCAAACAATGGTGGCCTTGCCAGCAATAAAGTCATAGAGGTTTACAACATGGAAACAGGCCCTTCGGCCCAACGTGTCCATGCGGCCTTTATTTTTTCCCCTTAAAAACTCCTAAACTAATCCCAATTGCCCGCATTTGGCCCATATCTCTCTTTTCTACCCATGTATCAGTCCCAAATGTTTTTTAAAAGACAGAATTGTACCCAATTACCTCTATCAGTTTGTTCCAGATACTCACCACCCTCTGAAAAAAATTGTTCCTCTGGACACTTTTGTATGTCTCACCTTAAACCTATGCCCTCTAGTTTTAGATACCCCTACCTTTGGGAAAAGATATTGACTACTTAGCTGATCTGTGCCCCTCTATTTCATAGACATCCATTAGATCACCCCTCCTACGATCCAGAGAAGAAAAGTCCTAGTCTATCCAGCCTCTCCTTACAACTCAGTCAAGTCCCAGGAGCATCCTAGTAAATATTTTCTGCAGTCTTCCTAGTTTAATAATGCCCAAATCACCTACACCTCCCCTCATTAATTGAACCCTATTTACATTTGTGCCTCAATTCCCTTATCCCACCCAGCATAAGCTGAACCCCTTTACATCACATCCACACCAACCTCTCAATTCCCTTGCCACCAATAATTTTACTGCTACAATATCCATAATCTCAATTGCCTGATCTTCATTCACATTTACATCCTTTACCACAACCCATTCCCTCAGTTCACTGGCTCCCATCCATGTCCTGATCAAGGTGTTCATAATTATGAATATCATGAGTAGGAAGAACATTTTTTCCCCTCAGTAGAGGGGTCAATAACCATGGGACATAAGTTTAAGGCAAGGGGCAGGAGAGTGGAGAAAGAAAATACATCTAGACAGTGGTGGAAACCTGGAATTCACTGTCTGAAAAAGTGGTGGAGGCAGAAACCCTCAACATTTGAATGAGTACTTGAAGCATTGCATACGAGGCTACAGACCAAGTGGTGGAAAATGAGATTGGAATAGATTGGTGTTTGATGGCTGACACATGACCCTTCAGCTGAAAGGCCTTTTTGTGCTGTAAAACTCTGGACTCAAGTCCCATACTCAGTTCTCTGATCTCCATTTTCCCCATTCTCTTCATTCTATTGCAGACCATAAGATATAGGGGCAGAATTAGGACACCCGGCCCATCAAGTTTGCTCCGCTATTCAATTGTGGCTGATTTTTTCCCTTGTATTCTTTTTCCTGCTTTTTCCCGATAACTCCTGATTCCCTTATCAATCAAGGACCTATCTCTGTCTTAAAGGCACTCAATGACCTGGTCTCCATAGCCTTCTGCAGCAAAGAGTTCCACAAATTCACCACTCTGACTAAAGAAATTCCTCCCCTGTTTGAAAGGATTGTCCCTTTAGCCTGAGGTTGTGTCCTCTGATTTTAGTTTTTCCTACCAGTCGAAACATCCCCTCCATATCCACTCTATCCAGGCCTCACAATATTTTGTAAGTTTCAATAAGATCCCTCCCTTTATCCTTCTATACTCCAAATACAGACCCAGAGTCCTCAACTGTTCCACCTACAAGCTCTTCATTCCCAAGAGTACACTGATTTTTCAAAACATAATTTATTGACTGCAAAACAGTTGGGGTATTAAAGATGTAAGTTCAGGTTTTACTTCAACATCACCAACCCCCTTCCCCTGACAAAAAAAAACTCTCATGAAACTGTTTTCCCACAAGTAAATCTCCCCTATGTAACCTCATCCCCTAACATCTTCTGATTAAAAAACCCTTACCCCATCCTCCACAGTTGAAATCCATCATTGTCTAATCCTCCCACTTCAATTCAGGAACAGCTTCTTCCCTGCTGTCAAACGATCCTAACACACATTAAGCTGATCTTTCTCTACACCCTACTGGTAACAACAATACTTATATCCCATACTCTCACCTTTCCCCTAAATGTACTCTATGAACTTGATGGTTTGAGTTATAACAAGGCTGGATATACTGGGACTTTTTTTTCCCCTCTGGCATGTAGAGGACTGAGGGGTAATCTTAGAGGTCTATAAAATAAACAAGGGGCACAGATCAGCTAGATAGCCAATATCTTATCCCAAAGGTAGGGGAGTCTAAAACTAGAGGTCATAGGTGAGAGGGAAAGATACAAAAGAGTTCATAAAGACAATTTTTTCATACAAAGGATGGCATGAGTATCTGGAACAACCTGCCGGAGGTAGTAGTATAGGCGGGTACAATTTTGTCTTTTAAGTTTTTAAATGGGTATAAAGGAATATGGGTCAAATGCAGGCAATTTAGAGATTTAAAAGGGCAACACAGATAAGTTGGACCGAAGGGTCTGTTTCTATGTTATAAACCTCTTATGACTACCATTAGTACGTTTTGTCTGTCTCGAAAGAATACTTTTCTCTGTGTCCTAATACAAACGGTAATAATAAATCAGTTCACGCTCTCTGCCAGCACCACCACAACATTCTCCGGAACATTATCTAGCCTTACAGATTAGAGCGAGAGATGACTGAATGCGAGACAGGGTTTTGTTTTCAGAATTATAACATTAACCTGATGGCTGCTTTGCGAGAACTACGGCAGCTAATAATCCCACTAACCCCAATCAACACAACAACGTGACTGGGGAAATGGAAAGGGGAAAGGTCACAGCTCGGGCCTATAAGCGTGACAACCACGTGACACAGCGTGACGTAAGAGGTGGGTTAACATTAATTGAGATAAAACGGATTTTTAAATATATATATATATAATAATAACACTGTGTGTTGGCATTATTATGCTGCGAGATTATTAAAAATATAATTTTTAAAAAACAATTTGGGGGGGGTTTGAGTGGGTTGTGACGTCAGTGCGGCCATCTTGTCCGGAGGAGGCGGTGGCTGAGCGGGAGGAGGGTGACAGGGCCGAGTCTGCCGAGCGAGGGAGAGCAGAGCTGGGGGGAAAAACGCCTGATAGATAGTTGGATAGACAGACAGAGCAGAGGAACAGTGAGGGAGGGAGCAGGTCAACTCCCTATTGCTGGACTTTGCAAGGGCGGGAGCGGGAAATCGAGCCCGAGGCAGGCTGAAGAAGCCGAGGGCTAGGCCGCTCCTTTTGTGCGGTTTTCTCAAACCAGTCGCCCGCTTTTTTTTGTGCAAAAGACTATGGGTGACCGAGAGCGCAGGGAGCGCGATTCGCTCACACTGACGGGTTTAACCGGGTTCGTGGTCTCTTCTTGACATGGGTGGGGAGTGACATTGAACGTTGATTTGCAATTATATATATACACATATATATGCATAAAAATATATATATGTTAAACATAAACAGCTTAGGAAGGGAGGAAAGAGAGAAAACCAAAACAAAAAAAAGGAAGCAGTAGTAACTCAACATCTGAGTGAGAGGAATTGAAGGAACAAACATGATACATGATTTAATTTTTTTTGTTTTGTTTTTCAGTGCAGGGAAATGTCAGGAAACGGGGTAAAAGTTTGCCACCATGGCGTTGATTGAACTGGTCTATTTGATAAAGTTAGAAATGCCTTTTTCGTGGATTTTTGTTTGTTTCTGCCCAGGTGCCAATAAGCAGCGCCATGTAGTTGATGTGCCAGCGCAATCCTCCTCTTTCCCTTTTACTGTCGGTCCTTAAAACAACAACAACAACAAAATAACTAGTCCAAAATGCTCGAAGGCAGTCATGTTGGAGGCTGCAGGTAGAATTTTCAGGTTGATTTTTGTGTAAGAAGGCAAATCCTGGTTTGTATGTAAACATGGGATCTGGCTGCATCACTTCTGTGTCATCTTTGGGCACACAGTTAGAATTACAGTTAGGTGTTTAATTTGTTGGTTAGATTCATTGGCATCCATCATTGTAAACTAGTTTTAGTTCAACGGGTTAAAATCTAGCATAATTCGGATTGCTTTGGTTAGTAGGTTTTGTTAAAGTGAATTTAAAACAAAGTCTAATTCCCTGCACTCCCATGAAACCATGTATATATAGGGACTGTTATCATGATTGGACTCTGGCCTACATTTATCCTAAGTTTTTGCACAACACAGTTTTAGACTTTCTGGTCTAGTCGTTGTGGTAGAATTTTATTTCAGTTAGCACTACCAGACTTGTTTGTTCTGTTGCGCTGTTTTCTTTTGAGAGAAATTGCCCTTGCTAGGTTTTGTCAGCTTCTGATAAGCTAGAAACAGGGTTGCCACTTATCCAAACAAAATGGGTGACCCAAACTCTCGAAAGAACCAGACTTTGAATCGACTGCGTGCTCAACTTAGAAAGAAGAAGGAATCTCTGGCAGATCAGTTTGACTTCAAGATGTATATTGCCTTTGTATTCAAAGATAAGGTAGGTATTTTATTCTGTCTGGCCTTAACATGTGGCAGCAATAAAGAGTAATATAGTTTGTATCTGCAAACTGTTACACATGTGGTTTGAGTATTTTTTTAAAAGATATAGTATTTAGACTATAGTTACCTTTAAGTTGCTGCTATCAGCATAACTGTATTGCCAATTTCATGATGTACAGATGCCGGCATTGGATTGGGGTGGTAAGAACTCAGTAAGAATTTACCAACACCAATTTATAATCCAACCGATTTATTTGATAGTAAAAAAAGCGAGCTTTCGACTCCTGTGTCTTTCTCAGGCAAATGCATTTGCCTGAGGAAGACACAGGAGTCGAAAGCTCGCTTTTTTACTATCAAATAAATCGGTTGGATTATAAATTGGTGTTGCTAAATTCTTACTGAGTTCTTACCAATTTCAACCAGATAGACCCACGTTCACTTTGGCTTGAATTATAGCAATTATGTGTTTAGTAGAGTCTTCTGACTTATCTTTATCCAGATGTCACCAGTCCACTGCGGAAAGCTGAGGGTATAATTCATGCTGTTAGGTTGGTTTATGAAAATGCTACACGTTTCAGTAGACTTCAAGCACTGAATTTGCACTTGTGTGGCATGTGACAGTCCCAGATTATGTCACTCTTGTCTTGCTCCAAAATTAATTTGGGCCGTTATTCTGGAATTACACTTAGTTTAACTTGGATATAAAGTTTAAATTGCTTTACCCCTTAGAATCAGTTTGTTTATGCAAAAAAATCTGCTCAGAGGCAGAACCGATTCTATTTAAATGATCTTGCCCTATTCTTTTCTCTGTCCTTTCTTATCTTTTCTTATCCTGCTATCTCTACCAATTTTCCATATTATACACTTTAATCAATAATTCCAATCCCTGTTTGACAGTTTTATAGTTTTCTTGACATTTTAACCTATCTACCTGGTTACAAGTCTCTTTGGACATCCACTGTTCCTAGCTATTCACCATTCAGAAAGTGCACTCTTGTTTTCAACAGGTACTCAGATGACACCCAGCTCTACTTCACAGCCACCTCTCAAGTCATCCACTGCCTCTAAATTGTCAGATTGCTTCTCTAGCATCCAGTAATTTCTTCCAATTAAATATTGAGAAGACTAGAGGAATTGTTTTTGCTTTCTGCCCAAACTTTTTCCTCCAGCTACTGACTTCATTCCTTTGCTGATCATCATATTTGATGCGAAGAAGTGTATCTGATCACTTGATTCGCATTTTTGCAAAGGCTGGCTATTTTTACCTCTGGCATCATCTGAGTCCAGTCCTGTCTGAGCTCATTTACTACTGAAACCTTCATCACTGCCTTTCCTACCTCTAGACTTGAATATTCTGCTGACCTGCTGGAAAGCCTTCCACCTTCTGAACTTAAACTCATCCAGAACTCTGCTGCCTGTGTCCTAAATCACACCAGGTCCCATTCACTCAGCTCTCTCTTCTGCATAACTTCCTGCACTAGCTATAGGTTAAATTTGAGCTTAATTTTTAATTCTTGTTTCCAAATTTCTAATCTCTCCCAACATCACATAAAACGTTTGTACTCTAATTCTGACCCCTTCAGCATACCTTTTTTTTGTCTTTGTACCTCTACCTTATTTTCCCTTTTAAAATGCTTCTTAAAGCCTACTTCTTTGACCAAATTTTTGGTCACCTATCCTAATATCTCCTTATGTGGCTAGGTGTCACAAGGTGATTTATAATGCTGTTGTGACGTTTTTTGATTTTTTTTTCTCTCCGCAGGATCTGTGTGTCACTGGCTAGGCAGGCATTTATTGCCCACCCCTAATTATCCTTGCAATGATGGGAGTGAGTTATCTTCCTGAATTGCTGCAGTCCATAATGTGTAGGTACACCCACAATGCTGTTAAGAAGGGAATTCCAGCATATTAACCCATTGACCATGAAAGAATGGCAATATAATTCCAAGTCAGGATTGTGTGTGTGGTTTGCATCTACTAATCTTATTCTTCCAGGTAGTAGAGGTCACAGGTTTGGAAGATGCTGTTGAAGAAGCGAACCTTAGTGAATTGCTGTAATACAACTTTTATGTGGTACACACAGCTACCACAACTCATCAGCATTGCAGAGTGTGAATGTTTACAAAGTGGTGGGTAGGATGCCAATCAAGAGGGCTGTTTTATCCTGGATGGTGTTGAGCTTCTTGAGTCTTGTTGGAGTTGCATTCATTTAGTTACATGGGGGCTATTCCATTACACCCCTGACTTGTAGCTTGTTGATTGATGGTGGACAAGCTTTGGACAATTAAAAGGTGAGCTACTTGCTGTAGGATTCCCATTTCCTGACCTGCTCTTGCAGCCACAGTATTTCTGTGACTAGTTCAGTTTCTGTTCAATGGTAACGCCGAGGATGTTGGTGATGGTGGTTTCGGTGGTGGTAATGCTATTGACTATGGTTAGACTTTCTTGTTGGTGTGGTCATTGCCTGACACTTGTAGCAGAAATATTGCTTGCCACTTGTTAGCTCAAACCTGAGTATTGTCCAGATCTTGCTGCATATAGGCAATGCTTGCTTCAGTTCCTGAGAACTTGCTTAATGTTGGCGATGAATCCCAAATCCCAATTTCTGCTCTTTATAATGGAAGGAAAGTCATTGATGAAGCAGCTGTAGATGGTTTGGCCTAGGAGGAGACCCAGTGGAACTCCAGCAGTGATGTCTCAGAACTGAGGTCCTCCAACAACTACAAGCAAGCATCTTCCTTTGTCAAGTTTGACTTCAATCAGCAGAGAATTTTGCCCCTGCAATTTTGATGTCAAGAGTTGTTGCATTCACCTCACGAAATTCAGTTTTGTTTGTCTATGTTTGGACCAAGACTGGAACAAAGTCAGGAGCTAAGAGGTTCTGGCGGAACCCAAATATTGCATCAGTGAGCAGGTTATTGCTGAGTAACTGCTGCTTGACAATTTTGTTGACAACCTCTTCCATCACTTTGACCAGGAGTAGATTGATAGGACAGTAATTGGTCAAGTAGGCCATGTTCTGTTTTCGTGCAGTAAGAAGTCTCATGACACTAGGTTAAAGTCCAACAGGTTTATTTGGTAGCACGAGCTTTTGGAGCACTGTCTCTTCATCAGGTGAACAGGATATATCCAAGTAATTTTCCAAATTGCTGGGTAAATGCATGTTTTGTAGCTGTACTGGAACATCTTGACAAAGCATGTAGCAATTTCTGGAGCATGTCAGCACAATTGCTGGAATGTTGCCAGGAATCACAGCCTTGGAGCTATAGTCTTGCAGTAGCCTTCAGTCGTTTCTTTATATCACATGGAGTGAATTAAAGTGGTTGAAAATTGGCATCTGTGATGTTGGGGATTTCAGGAGGAGGCCAAGATGGATCATCCATCGTCCACTTCTGGCTGAAAACTGTTGCAAATTCTTCAACTTTGTTTTTTGCACTGATGTGCCAGAATCCTCTTCCTTGAGAATGGAGTTATTTGTGGAGCTGCCTCAAGTTAGTTTTTTAATTGTCTACCACCATTTATAGCAGAATGTGGTAGGACTGCAGAGCTTAGATCTGATCCATTGATTGTGGAATTGCTTAGCCTGTCTACCATGTTGCTTCTGCTCTTTGACATGCAAACCCTGTGTTATAGCTTCAGATTGAGCCCTCGTATTTAGTTGTTCCTGATGCTCCTTCTGACTTTTCCCCCTGTAGTCTTTGAAACAGAGTAGATCCCCTAGCTCCGTGAAAAGGTACAGTGGGAAATATGCCAAACCATGAAGTTTTAGATGTGGTTGATCAGTGCTGCAGCTGACAGTCCAGTTTCCCAACCAGATCAATAATTTGCCTTTCCTTTCATGAGTTTCCGATTTAGCTACGAAGGACTATATCAACTGACTTCAGTGGACGTTCCTCTGGATAGTGCTTTAATCATCTCTTCAAAAAACAGTCAGGTTTTTTTTGGTGTGACCTACCAGTTGTATTAATTGAGGTTATGTGCATACAAGTGGACAGCATTGATTGGATGGTTACTTGAGCATGTGTAAGGAGATACTTACTGGCATGGGTTGAGTTGAATCAGGAAATGTATACCTTTTAAAGTCTCTGAATATATCTACTCCAAGATTGGTTTGTGGAATATAACTTGGCCTACCCCTGGATGGCTATGCTGGCTGTCAGCTGAAAATATTCAAGATATTCAGTCATCCTATTAATTACAGATGTCAGTACATTCTCAGATGTTGGCCTAACTGGTCCTTAATTCCCTGGGTTCTCTGTGCTACCTCCCACCTTTTGCAAATAGTAGCAATAATGAATTTTGATGACCTTATGGTATGTTACATGCTGATCTTTTCCTCTGTTAGTACTGATGCAAAGGCATTATTCAATTATTCTATTTTTTCTTTATTTTCATTGACATCAATCTAAGGGCATACACTGTACCTGTAAGGTACAGTGGGAAATATGCCCACTTTTTCCTAACATAATTAGGAAGTATTAATATGATTTCTTGGTTGATTCTCTTATCCCTTCCTAGTTCCTTATTCGATTATTGGTTTTGTTATTTTTGTCTATTCTCAGTACATTTCCCATTCATTGGGTTCTGTGCTATTTTTGTGTGCTTTTTCTTTTGGTTTATGTTGTCTCTTGCCTCTTTTGTCACCTGTTTTTAGAGATTTTGCCCCTTAAGGATACATGATGGTTTTGTACCATATTTTTGCACATCTTCAAGTAAGGTTTCCGTGTACACCCTGTCTCATTGCAGTGAAGTCAGTTTTCAGTTGCTAAATATAGAAACTTAGCTGTTCCACATTTGTCTCTTTCCAACATTATGTTGAACTCAATCATACTGTGACTTCAAATGGATTGCATCTGTGGTACTTGATCATGCCAAACACTGGTATATTGATCCAGTGGTTGATGTTCTTCAACCTGCCCATCTATAATTTCAGAACAGGATGAATTCTCTTTCCTGTTTATGTTGTTTTTCAAAAAGTTCAATATGGTGTTTGAAATCTTTCAATTCAATCTTTTAGATGTACTGAAATTGACTTAAGATGACTATAGTATATTGGGCAAATTTGTTAATAGGAAAAAAAAGTACAAAAACAGTTGAGAGATGCTCTAAAGAACACTTAATGTGATGCAGAACTAGTTTATACTCCTAAGGGGCAAGAGCTTGATGTTCCAAAAAAGATAATCCTATACAATTAAAGGGAAGAATCCACAATAAAATAAATGACAAAGCATGTATAAGTGAAAACAAAAACATTGATATTGTTTTCTTGACTCATAATTTTTCTGACTTAATGGCACAGTTCTACAGAATGTCCAACAACAGAGGAGCCTGGATACGTTGTATTGTTCCTGTTTTGTACATAACGTATGAAACAGGAACAATACATGGCCCGTTCAGCCTGCTGTGCCATAAATACAATTGTGACTGATCTTGGGCTTCAACTTCATTTTCCCAACCATTCCCCTTAGCCCTTACTTTTCTGAAACACCAAAATTCTGTCAAACCCAGCCTTAAATGTATATAACAATGGAGCATCTGCAGCTCTTGTGGTAGAGAATTCCAAAGATTTTGAGTGAATAACTTCTGCCTCAGCTGAGTCCTAAATGATTAGTTCCATATCCTGAGACTATTGTAGATTCCCTAACCAATGAAAACAATCCACATCTACAAATGTTGTACATATTGAATACTTTCTCCAAAATCTAGGTGTACTACATCTTCTGGTTTTCCTTCATCTACCCTACTAGTTCATCCCTAACAAAAATCAAAATCTGTCAAATGGGATTTCCCTTCAATAAAACCATGTTGACTTGCTCTAATCATCTTATGCCTTTTTGAGTGCATGTATAAGACTTCCATAATAATAGTTTCCAGCAGTTTCCTAACAACTGGTGACAAACTAATTGGTCTGTAATGCACAGCTTCTTTCTTCCTCCTTTCTTGAAAATTGGTGTAACATTAGCTGACTTCCAATCTATTGGAACAATTCCTGAATCTATGGAATTTTATAAGTTGTAGCTAGCACTTCCAGCATCTTTGCAGCTCCCTCTGTTAGAACCCTATAATGTGGTCTATTGGGTCCTGAGGATTTGTTGGACTTTAGTCCATTAAGTTTCTCCAACAGTTTTTCTCTGTTAATTTCCTCAATTTTATTTAGCTCCTATGTCTTATCTATTTTTGACATTGAAATTGTGTATTTTAATGTGAAGCCATGATGTGGAAATGCCGGCTTTGGACTGGGATAAACGCAGTAAGAAGTCCATCAGGTTTATTTGATAGCAAAAACCACTGGCTTTCGGAGTGCTGCTCCTTCTTCAGGTGAATGGGATTTCAGTTCACAGAGCACATAAAGACACACATTCAATTTACAAAATAATGGTTGGAATGCGAATCTTTACAGGTAATCAAATCTTAAAGGTACAGACAGTGTGGATGGAGAGAGGATTAAGCACAGCCAGGATAATCAATGAGATTTTGCAAGCCCAGACAAGTAGTCGGGGTTACAGATATTGTGACATGAACCCAAGATTCCGGTTAAGGCTGTCCTCTTGTGCAGAACTTGCTATCAGTCTCTGTTCAGCGACTCTGCACTGTCGTGTGTTCTGAAGGCCGCCTTAGAGAATGCTTACCCGAAGATCAGAGGCTGAGTGCCCATGACTGCTGAACTGTTCTCCAACAGTAAGAGGACACTCTTGTCGAGTGGTGTTTGTTCATCCGTTGTCATAGTGTCTGCATGGTCTCCCCAGTGAACCATGCCTCAGGACATCTTTTCCTGCAACATATCAGGTAGACAATGTTGGCTGAGTTGCAAGTGTGTGTACTGTGTACCTGGTAGATGGTGTTCTCACATGAGGTGATGGCATCTGTATCAATGATCCGGGATGTTCTGTGGAGGTTGCTGTGGTGGGGTTGTGTGGTGTCATGATCACTGTTCTCCTGAAGGCTGGGACGTTTACTGCGTACAGTGGTCTGTTTGAGATTGTGTGGTTGTTTGAAGGCAAGAAGTGGGGTTGTGGGAATGGCCTCGGTGAGATGTTTGTCTTCACCAGTGACATTGAAAGCTCCAGAGAAGACGATGTAGCTCCTCCGCTCCGGGGAAGTACTGGACAACGGAAGGTACTCTATCCGCCATGTCCCGTGTTTGTCTTCTGAGGAGGTTGGTGCAGCTTTCTGCTGAGGGTGTCACAACTGTCGATCGATGAGTAGAGCACCATATCCTGTTCTTATGAAAGCATCTTTCACCATCTATAGGTGTCTGTTGCGATCCTCCTCATCTCAGCAGATCCTGTGTATACGCTGGGCTTGGCTGTAGGAGTGGCTTTTTTAACATGTTTAGGGTTGAAGCTGGAGAAGTGGAGCATTGTGAGGTTATCTGTGGGCTTGTGATATAGTGAAGTGTTGAGGTGACCATCCTTGGCGGAGATGCCTGTGTCCAAGAATGCAACCATTCCAGAGAGTAGTCCATGGTGAGTCTGATAGTGGGATAAAACTTGTTGATATCACCATATAGTTGTTAGCCGCACTCACAAGACAGCCCTGAACATTATCTAAGCACAACACAATGTCGTCCATGCTCTCTCAAGATCAACTGCAACATTGTCATCAAACCAGCAGACAAAGGAAGAGCCATTATCATACTGAGCAGAACAATTACTGCAAAGAAGTGTACTGACAACTGAACAATGAGGGACACCACAGACAGATCTGCAGGTAACTGACCAAAGAATATGTTCGTCAACTCAACAGATTGATCAACACCTTTTGATTCGGACCTTCAGAGCACCCTCCGTGCTCTCGTCTCAAGTACTCCCCACGTTGGAGACCTGTACTACCTCCTGAAGATACACAAGGCAAATGCCCGACTGTCCCATCGTATCAGGCAGTGGGATCCTGTGTGAGTACCTCTCTGGCTAGGTTGAGGGCATTATACAAAGAACCCCCTGCTTTTGTCGCAACACAACAGACTTCCTACAGAAACTCAGCGCACATAGAGCGGTTGAACCAGGAGCACTCCTCGTCACAATGGATATCTCAGCACTCTACATCAACATCCCCACGGCGATGGCATTGCTGCTACTGCCTCAGTACTCAATGACGACAACTGTCAATCTCCAGGTGCAATTTTACAACTCATCCGCTTCATCCTGCACCACAATGTCTTCACCTTCAACAACCAGTTATTCATCCTGACACACAGAACAGCCATGGGGACCAAATTTGCATCTCAGTATGCCAACACTTTCTTGCACAGGTTCAAACAAGACTTCTTCACCCCACAGGGCCTTCAACCAATGCTATTCACCAGATACATCAATGACATTTTCTTCCTTTGAACTCATGGTGAACAATCACTGAAACAGTTACATGATGACATCAACAAGATCCATTCCCACCATCAGACTCACCATGGAGTACTCTCGGAATTGGTTGCTTTCTTGGACGTGCATCTCCATAAGGACGGTTACCTCAGCACTTCACTATACTGCAAGCCGACGGATAACCTCATAATGCTCCACTTCTCAAGCTTCCATCCTAAACACATTAAAGAAGTCATCCCCTACGGACAAGCCCTCCGTATACACAGGATCTGCTGAGATGAGGAGGATCGCAACAGATACTGCCAGACGCTGAAAGATGCCCTTGTAAGAACAGGATATGGCACTCGACTCATTGATCGATAGTTCCAATACGCCATGGCAAGAAACTGCATCGACCTCCTCAAGACAAACATTGGACGCAGCGGACAGATTACCCTTCAGCATCCAGTACTTCCCTGGAGCAGGGAACCTATGACGTCTTCTCCGGAGCTTCAACGTGTCATTGATGCAGATGAACATCTCACCAAGGCCATCCCCACAACCCCACTTCTTGCCTTCAAACAACCACACAAGCTCAAGGAGACTATTGTCCACAGCAAACTACTCAGTCTTCAGGAAAACAATGACACAATATCACATAACCCTGCCACAGCAACCTCTGCAAGACATGCCAGATCATCGACACAGATGCCATCATCTCACGTGAGAACACCATCCACCAGGTACATGGTACATATGCTTGCAACTCAACCAACATTTACCTGAAAAGCTGCAGGAAAGGATGTCCCGAGGTATGGTACATTGGGGAAATCATGCAGATGCTACAACAACAGATGAATGAACATCACTCAACAATCACCAGACAAGAGTTTCTCTTCCTGTTGGGGAACATTTCAAGGACACGGGCATTTGACCTATGATCTTCGGGTAAGCATTCTCCAAGGTGGCCATTATGATACACAACAATGCAGAGTTGCTGAGCAGAGACTGATAGCCAAGTTCTGCACACGAGGGTGGTCTTAACCAGAATTTTAGGTTCATGTCATTCTATGTGTAACCCCCATGACTTGTCTGGGCTTGCAAAATCTTACTAACTGTCCTAACTGGAGATAATACACATCCCTTTTTAACCTGTGCTTAACCCTCTCTCGACTTGCATTGTCTGTACCTTTTAAGGCTTTACTAACTGTGATGACTCACATTCCAACCAATATTTTGTAAATTGAGTTTGTGTCTTTATATGCCCTGTTTGTAAACTGAAATCTCACTCACCTGATGAAGGAGCAGTGCTCCAAAAGCTAATGGCTTTTGCTATCAAATAAACCTGTTGGACTTTAGAACACAGTAAGAAGTCTCACAACACCAGATTAATGTGAAGACAGATGCACAATGTTTGTTCAATGCCTCTATTCCTTCGTTCCCTTGTTGTTTCTTGTCTCTGCTTCAGAGAGACCAGGAATGTTTACTTTAGCTACTCTTCCTTTTTTATACAGCTCTTGCAGTCTGCTTATCTTTTTATATATTTATAAAAACTCTTACAAATTGTTTTTATATTTTTGACTGGTGTACTCTTGTTCTAATTTTTCCCTTTTTATCAACTTTTGGCTGGTTCTTTGGTTTCTCAAACACTCCCAATCCTCAGACGTGGTACTGTTTTTTTGCAACATTATGAGATACCTTTTAATGTAATATTATACTATTTGAGTGAGCCATGTGTGGGACCACCTTGCTTGGTTTTTGTTCTTCAATGGAATGTATTTTTGTTGAACATTTTGAAGTGCACCTATATATATTTCTCACTTCATCTGCTTCCATACGTTTATTACATTCACTGAATTATCCTTTGTTCTCTCATCATGCCTATGTCATTGGCTTTATTTAAATGTAAGAATTTTACTTGCAATTGGATATGTCACTTAACATGGAATTAAATATTATGTCACTATTTCTGAGCAGACGTGATCATAGTATCCCAATGGTGCAGAAGAAGGTCATTTGGCCCATCGAGTATGCACCAACTCTCTGACAGAGAATGTTACCCAAGCAATTTAGAAAGGCCGTTGCGCTTATTCACATTAATTAGTCTTGCTTTACTATAGAATACTAAAGCTAAGTTAACTTTATTCCACCAGTACTGCTCCAAGAAACTGTCCGCGAAAACATTCTACCAACTCATTTTTAAGACCATTGTTGCCAATTATATTTCCTTTTAATTACAACTCCAATAATTTCTTATTTAATGCCTTGCTGAACAGTATACCCACCACTGGGGGGGTATATAAAGTACTGGCACCAGTGTTGTTTGACTGTAGATATTCCTAACTTCCACACATACGAATTTTACTTCAAGATCTTCAGAAACCAGATCTTTTATCAATAACATCCTTTAATAAGAGCTGCCCTACTTTCTTTGCCCTTCTGTCTGTTTTTCAAAAATATTGCATATTCTGGGATTATTTCTGACCAAGACCCACAGGGAACTTCAAAGGTAACCCAGTCCATCATGCAAACCAGTCTCCCATCCATTGACTCCCATTGCTTTGGAAAAGCAGCCAGCATAATCAAGCAAACTGCTCTCTGCTACCTTCTAGATACAAAAATCTGAGATCACGTACCAACTGACTCAAGAACAGCTTCTTTCCTACTGCCATTAAACTTTTGAATGGACCTACCATATATCTTTCTCCACACCCTAACTATGACTCTAATACTATACGCTGCACCCTCTCCTTTCCTTCTCCTCTGTCTCTATGATATATTTTGTATATTGCACAAGAAACAATACTTCTCCCTATCCCAATAATAAATCAAATCGGCTTGTAATATTGATTGATGTAAATTATTTACCTCTTTGTGGCACTAATTTATTTATCTTATTGCAGATGCTTAGTGCATTCAACTGAAGAATCTCCGATTGTTTTATACTTCTATTCCCTGCATTGCCTTGTTCTCTGATGTGCATGTCCTTTCTGTTCCACTGTGCTTGTCTTTACCCATATCACTATACAGTTCTGTTACTTTGACCTTTCTGGCTTTCCAAACCTTCCTTCTCTCACTCATGAGCACACACACTTGGTCTCAGCCAGTTCAGATGGAACCTATCCCAATGGATTAGCTCATTCTTCCTTGAGTACCTTGAAGCCAGTATCCTAGGAATTAAGCTCCCTTTTTCCCACACCACTCTTTTCAGCTACACAACTAATTCTCAAATCTGTTTAACCTTATGCCAGTTGACTTGTGGTTAATCAAGAGATGATTACCTTTGATAGTCTGTATTTTAATTTGGACATAGATCTTTGAAAATGGGATCTCAGGCTTCACAAGTAGAGCAATTGAGTACAAAAGTGGGGATGTTTTGCTGAACCTTTATAAAGCTTAGATTATGCCACAACTAGAGGATTGTGTCCACTTCTGGCCCATCACACTTTAGGAAAGGTGTGTGAGTGCTTGAGAGTGTAGAAAAGACTTACCAGAAAGGTTCTAAGCATAGGGGATTTTAGCTATAGGCTAGGTTGGAAAAACTAGGTTGTTTTCCTCGGAGCAAGGAGTTTGGGAAATTTGGTAGATATACAGGATTATGATAGGTTTGAATACTATCGGCAAGGAAAAACAGTTCCCATTAGTTGATGGTCTAAGGACGAGGTACACATTTAAGATTTTGCGTATGGAATGCGCTGCTAAGTAAAGTGGTGGAGGCAGGTACTCTGGAGTTATTTAAGAAATACTTAGATGGGCACATGAACAAAATGAGAATGGAGGGGTATAGAAAACTGATTTAAAATAGGGATCATGAGCCTTGGGAGTCCCTGGGAAGTGTGTAAGTAGATGATGATATTGTTGTACTTTTTTATCCTACAGGTGTTTTGGTCCACCTTGTTGTCTAACAAGGGACGTACACGCGATGGGTCGTGAGAGGGCCGCTCTTGGATTTTTTTTCGAGAGTATCCTAGTGCTTCACGTTGTTAGTGTATGCTTGACCTGGACCATTTGATGGGCAACATGACAGCTCAGTGACTATCGCTGTGCTGTGCAGATATATGGATTTGGGCCTGTGTCTGTGGAAGTTTGCGCATTCTCCCCGTGCTTGCGTGGGTTTTCTCCAGGAGCTCCGGTTTCCTCCCACATCCCAAAGATGTGCTCTTAGGCTAATTGGCAAAACAAATTCTCCCTAAATTGTCTCAAATTGGTTTTTAATCCATAGATCTATAAACATGGACAGGGATCGCGGGTAGAGGTGGGAACATCGGGGTGGCGGCGTGGGCTCGTTGGGCCGAAGGGCCTGTTTCCTGTGCTGTTTTGTTCTTTGTTCTTTGTAAAAGATGTGGGGGAGTATGAGGAAGATTGTTTTCTGCAGCAAGTGTTAATGACCTGAAATAGTCTGCACACAAGAGTGTGGAAGCAGAGGAAATGAATGACTTCAGAAGGAAAATTGGCTGGGCATTTGAAGGAAAATAAACTCAGAGCTACAGAGATGAAACAAGGGAATGGGGCCAACTGGATTGTTCTATGAAAAGCTGGCATAGACTCTGGGCCAAATGGCCTTTGTTTATGCCATTTATGTCTCTTGTAACATTGTATGTGAGTGTGTAGTATTTTGGATGATTAATTCAAAATCAGATGTGAAAATAGTCAGCTGTAAGAGGGATTCTTTTAGTAAGTCGAAGAGGAATCTTACCCAGATGGATTGGAATCAAACATTGATAAGTAAATTGATAGTAAATGAGCCACGGAAGGCTTTCAATTGTCTAGATACAAACTGGTCACGTTCTCATAGCCTTAGTTTAGTATTCTGTGCCTCCTCATAAAACCAAGAAACATGCATGCTTTTATACAGCTTTCTCAACTCTGACATAGCAAATGCAAAAAAATGAGTTCACAAGTATCATGAGCTATTGATGAACATTTTGCCATATTCTAAAGCTTGCGTTCCTGCACCTTAAAGTTGAACCAAATTTTTGTATTGTCACTCTCCTTTTAGATCAGATACATCATGGAGTAGTTTTGGCCTAGGACAGGGAGCAGCAACGCAACATTTGATTATTAAGTGAGACTTGGCAGTGGACAGCCATCTCACGCATTTGATTTTAAGTCCAAGGAATAGTTCGTGCGCAGTGGATTTAATTCAGGGAAGTTGAGGGTATCAAAATAGAGGTGAGACTGCTGCAACAGACGCTTTACGTGTAATTCAGGATGTGAGATAATGGAGAGTTACTTCTGTGTGGTCAGTGTAGAAAATGACAATGGGAGACTTACTGAGGCAGCATTGGAGAATGGAGATGAGAAAGTGGTTAGAAAGAGCTGTGCCATAGATGATCAGTTTCAGATCTCCAGACCAAGTATGATGACGAGATTTGAGTTCTCAGTGCGGTCTAATGGGAGCTTTTTTTTTTTTGCTTTATTATCATCAGTTGGTCTCAGTACCAATACCTTAAATCATATTTATCTATTGGGTGGAATTAGATGTAGTGAATTGACTTATTTCTATTGTCTGCCCGTAGATTTTTCATGTCTTTTCTAAATTTACAGGTATCATACAAAAGACAACATTATAAGATGATAATGTTATTGGGAAAATTTGCTTTTTCACTATCCAAATTATCACAAATATTTTAATTAATATCTTTGTTCCAATATCATTAATGTTGTTGGGAGAATATTCTTATGGTGTACTATTGTTTTCTTAATTTTTGGCCAAATATAGCAATTACTATACGCCTTTTGAGTTTCGTCTGGGTGTTCTGGTTTCCTCCCCCAGCCCTAAGATGTGCCGGTTAGGTGGATTGGCCATGCTAAATTGTCCTTAGTGTCCCAAAACGTGTAGGTTAGGGGATTAGCAAGGTAAATATGTGAGGATACTGCCTGGGTAACATGTTCTAGCAGAGAATTGGTGCTTAATGGCCTCTTTTTGCGCTGTTAAGATTCTATGATCCTATCACATTTTAGGTGTATTGTAATTGAATCACTGAGTTCAATGCGATTGCAAATTTTAATTTCAACTGTTATTACTTAAAGGCTTTATTCGGTCTAGTGCCCCTTCAAGATTTCAGAATCTTAAACCGTGTTCACACAACACAATTATCCTGTTTCCAGTCCTGATTAATTGCAGTTAAGCAGGCTTCTACCAGCTAGAGATGCTTCTGTTCTATGACTTTGTTCATATGTATATTTCTTTGTTTTAAGAGTCAGTTCACCAAATAACGATCAGTACCTAATATTGACACTCTCCATGGAGTGTGCCTCAAAAGAGAGTACAGAATTTAGTGATGAGGAGATGGAACTTGCACCTTCTACATTTGAGGTTTTAGGTTGCTGAAGATGTTTGGGGTGGAGGCAGTGTTAGTTAACAGGATCAATAGATGGTTGAAAGAAAGAGGAATAGAAGAATATGGGAACAAAGCAAGCATGTGAAAGTAGAAATGCTGCTTATGAGGATGATAAATAGCACAGACCTAGTTTGGTTGAGAGGCTGTTTGTGTTGCACGTTACATTTAATTCTGATTAATATCTTGCCCCATTTTCGCATCCCATGCCTCACGTGTGCCCTTTCCTGTGCTGATTTTCATTTTGTCTCCTGTGATGCATTAATCTTAGTTTCTTTTGAAACTTTAATTAGAAATAGTTCCATTAAATTCATGATTTTATGCACATTAACTTGTCTGTTGATCTATTTTAAGTCTTTTGTAACCTTCAGATTTGAAAATGAAGTCTAGTAAAGTAATTGGGATTAATATTATAATTTAGCTTTGAGAATTTCTCCTTGCTTAATGCCAAAATTTGTTCAAACAGTGTATTGATTTTGTTTCTTTGGAGTTGTCATAGTGCACCAGGTTTGAACAATTCTTCACCAAATCATGGTCTTTAATACTGTGACTCATGATTGATTTCTTTTCATCCCTTTTTTTCAAGAAGAACCAGCTACTAAATCATCATTGAATTCAGCTTTTGCAATTTCAGTCTCAGATATTGAGCTTTATAGTTTTTTAAAATAGAAGTTTAAAAATTATGTAGACAGAAAGCTGTTTCTTTTTTATTTCAAGAATTCTAATTCTGTTTTAAAGAAGAAAAAGCCGGCACTATTTGAAGTGGCTGAAGTGGTACCAGTTATGACCAATAACTATGAAGAAAATATCCTCAAAGGCGTACGGGAGTCCAGCTACTCCCTGGACAGTTCCATAGAGCTGCTACAGAAGGATGTTGTGCAGCTTCACGCACCTCGCTACCAGTCCATGCGCAGGGTGAGTAAGATGAACTTTCATTTCAATAGAATATTAAACGGTTATGTTTTGTTTGTTTTAGACCAGAACATAAGAGCATACTACCAGATGTGAGACTATGAGGTCACATAAAAAATGAAAAAAACTTGAATTGAGAAGAATTTGGAATAACTCATTATCTTGAGAGTAAAAGTAGTTTTGTGTAACAACCTTTTGCCAACAGATGAAATGGCTATTGATATTCTTGCATATGTGTGAGCACTTGTCTGTTTTAATGCAGACTTTGTCTTATTTTCTGTTTCTGCATCTCACCAATACAAAATCAACTGGGTGTTGACCCAAAATTCAAAGCTGGAGTTTGTCTGCCACAGCAGGGTTTGAGCATTGCACATTCTGACCCAGAGTGAGGGTTTCTATGCTAAGACAAAGATTTGCTTTTGAATTTTATTCAAAGTTCTTTATACTTGTTGTACTTGGACAGTTGCGCAAGCTGACTGTTCTGTAATGTTACAGACTTTTTAAGCAAAATTGATTGGTATGCACACTTCTTATTCATGATAAATCAGTAACATTGTTGGTGCCATTATGAAACTAATACAGTGGTTAGTTCTATGCTAATCAAAAAGAAACAGCCCAGGAAACTTAGGGGGGGAGAAAACAACTGAAAATTTAAATCTCTGCCGATCTTGCATCTAATAAATCAAATGTAAAGTATCAGCTGCTTTAAACTGGAATTACAGTAGATTCTTTATTGGTGTGAGGCCAAAATCACATTTCTGGTAAATCAGTTCATGCTTGGATTGGTTGATTTGGATTCTCGTTGTGAATTGTAAAAAGTCACTTCAGATATATCAAGCTTTTCATTATAAATTGGCCTTATAAACCATCCAAATAACTAATTTAGAGAGATGGAATTCCCTCAACTCTTAAGAGGGATGCCGGATAATCACAAACGGAACCTGGAAGGCAACATAATCATGTGCAAGGAGCAATTTAATTTGAAATAAGTTAAATTCTTAACTATTTCTGCAAAAAGTGCACATGGATTTTTGTATATGTAGATTGGCACTGAAATAAATACAAGATGCCTCCAACTTTTTGGACCAAAGTATAGGATACAGTGATCTTGGAAGCTGCTGTTTGAAACACAAAATGTCTTTTACCTCCAGCTTATTTTGTCTCTTAAACTGCAACCAAAGTTATCAAAGATGACCAGGAAAGATGGCTCAGGTTGAAATTATTGAAACTTTGTGGTTGCTGTTCCCGATACACAATTTAACATTTTATGTTGGAATTTCTTCTCTCTGTAGGACGTAATTGGCTGTACACAGGAGATGGACTTCATCCTTTGGCCACGGAATGATATAGAGAAGATGGTCTGTCTCCTGTTCTCCAAGTGGAAGGGTACAGATGGTGAGCCTTTCAGGCCTGTTCAGGTATAGTTTCACTACACATCGTTACATAAGGGTATAGAATGAATTTTTTCATATTTCACATCTTGACAAAACTGATCTTGGCTATAAATTTTCTAAGCTTATTTTTAAGTTTTTATACAGAATGTGTGTTTGTACAAAATTGGTTTGGTATTGCAAATGGCTTCTTCGTGTTTTGGGATTAATTTGAAACATCACTCTGAAACGTCACCTGTGTTTTTTTTAACTTGTGATGTTTTGACTGATTCTAATTCCACATATGTGCATTTCAAGCAAAGATGACTAATAGAGATTAGGAGCAGGAGTCCTCACAAATCTGAGTAGAGGCACTGAATCCAATTGCAGCATCACTACACCAGTCCTAGCTGAAATCCTGTATGGATGTGTAATTGAATCTGGGATTGCCTTGTATTCTTTGCTCAGCTATTCACTGGATGCTTGTCAAGTCACAAATTAAAAGGCATTTTAAAAAATTACTGTTTATGCAGGCCAAGTTTGAGTTTCATCATGGTGACTATGAGAAACAGTTTCTGCACTTTAGCCAGAAGGATAAGGCAGGACTCATCATAAACAACCCAAACCAGTCCATCTTTCTGTTCATTGATCGTCAGCACTTGCAGGTGAGTATGATGCTGATTGCTTTTGTATTTTCTAAAGCTAGTCAGTTTCTACTACTGTTTAACTAAAGGAATATAAAAATAGTGGCATAGAAGACAGTCTTAATTGTTTTGACTGCCATCAGCGTTTACAAGCTGATTCAATTCATCTGCATTTTTGCTGCTTCATGTTCTTATTTTGTGGACAGCATTTATGGCACATTGATAAGAGTTGTGCTGTTACTCTAACTGCCATTGTGTGTGACAGTTCTTCTTACACAATTGCATATAATTACTGCTGGATTTATTTTTCAGAATCTATGAAACAACTCTAAGTATATTTGTTAACTTGTCCTGTTATTTTGTGGGATATTGTTGCTTTTGCAGAAATGATTGTTGTGAAAAGAAGCTGCTCTGCTATTTTGAATCGGGATTTTCATGCCTTCGTATATAGTGGACTACAAATCCGATATTCTGTATAATTGCTTTGGTTAAGTTTCCATCTTGTATTTGACCCATTCTCAGCTTAAGTGCTGTAATTGACTCCAAAGAGTCTGTGATCTGGTGGAGAGGGGGAAGGGAGGCAGGTGCGCGTGTCAGCCTGGGTTACTGCGTCTGGTCACAGTCTTCTCTTCTTACATGGTCCCTTAGGATCAAGAATGACTTGCGTCCACACTAAAAATGAGTGACTGAGGAGTTCAGTGTGATGCTTGTCACAGATGGGACAAAGGGTGTCTGGAGGATGGGTTGCCGCAGATTCTTTTCGTGACCAAGCTTGGCTTCGATTTGCTCTCAGCAATGAAATTCTGGGTGTTCAACTTCTTCCAGGGTGTTCTTTCTCCACTTCGGGCAGTTTTGGGCAAGAGATTCCTGGGTGGTGGGGATTTTGCACTTCTTCAAGGAATTTTTGAGGGTGCTCTTGAAATGTTTCATGTGCCCTTCTGGTGATATTACAAGTCAGTGCAAGGACTTCTGGGGTGTGGACACGAGATGAGATGGAATTGGCTGTGTTTGTAATCTCTATGTCCAGATAACCTGCTATCAAAGCTTAACTATAAATGGCAATTTAGATAGAGTACCAAAGGCTGACCTCAGTTTTTTGAACCAGATCTTTGTGTGAGAGGTCTTACAAGGAGGAGAGAGAAATTTTGATGGGAAGAAAATCAAGCAATTTTATACCAGATAAATAATCCATAAACTCAGTAGATAATGCATTGATCTTTAACAATAAAAAGGCAATTTCCCTTGCAAACTGCCATAAATTTGGTAGTTATATTACTTCAAATAGACTGAAACAGTTTTTTAAAAAGCAAAGAAAAAGTTTAATTTGGGGTTTGTGGCTCAAATGCAATTTCTTTCTTCCTGCGAAGAGACTTTGTCTGTGCCTTATATGTATGGATGCCTGGTTTGCTTATTGGTACGGTTACACCAAAATCGTAAGATTGGATTGCTGTCATTTGTTCAACCAAACAAAAAAATTCTACTTCTGATAAAGACCAAAAAAACATTTTCCTCCGCAGACAGAATTTTGACATTTAAATTCAAGCCCCTTATATAGTAAAATTCAGTGTTTTCCATTATGGACATGGCAATGCATTCTTCACCTTCAGAAGTTTTGTCATTAGCATCCAACATAGTATAGCGAACTTTTTTTTATTTATGTTATGTCTGTTCTGATATCTGTCCCAAATCTACAGAAATGTATTTTGATTGGTGCACGAAAGCTCAAAGTAACAGTAAACTTTGTGTTTTAAAAAAGAAAAAGATACTTGTCTCACTAGGTTGAAGAGGGGTAGGATATATTACATTGCAGCTACTGACCCTTGCATTTTCTTTGAACAGCCAAATAATCTGTAAATTCTCAAGATGAAAGTTAGTGCATTTCTTCTAAATTCTGTATTTTCTCTTTTGGGGAGGCAGTGACATAGTGCTACTTTCACTGGATTAGTAATCCAGAGACCGAGGGTAAAGCCTGACGACTTGGATTCAAATCCTACTATGGCCGATGGTGAAATTTGAATTCATAAAAAAATCTGGAATTAAGTTTAATGAGGATCATGAAACCATTGATTGTTGTAAAAACTCATCCGATTCACTAGTGTCCTATAGGGACGGAAATCTTTCTTCCTTACCTGGTCTGGCCAACATGTAATTCCAGACCACAACAATGTGGTTGACTCTCATGTCCTCTGAAATGGTCTAGCAAGTTATTCAGTTCAGTGGCAATTAGGGATAGGCAATAAATGCTGGTCCAGCGGCCGATGCCCACAGCCCATGAATGAAAAAGAATGAGGACATGTGGGTACTTCAGTGATCTTGGTTTGCATTTAAAGTGTTGCTGTATTTTAAATTAAGAGTTAATTTTATGTGGCTGGAGAGTTATGGATTTATTTATTTTTGTTTTGCAGACTCCAAAAACTAAGGCCATAATTTTCAAGTTGTGCAGTGTCTGTCTTTACCTGCCACAGGATCAGCTTACCCACTGGGGAGTTGGAACCATTGAGGACCACCTCCGTCCCTACTTGCCAGATTAGGGGCAACGGCCAGCAAAATAGGGAAGATCATAAGAGCTAACAACAGTGAACTCGCATTTCATCTTTATTTCTGAGTTTAAGATGATCCACTCATGAAAAGAACAGTCTGTTACAAAGCATACTCATCTTAAATTTTGTTTTTTTTCCAGTCATGCATATCTCAGAACTTTATTTCTTTCATGTATTACCTGCACTCACAGTAATAGGCTGCTTTGCAGTTGATCTGCATTGTGTCAACTCCACATGGAAAACTAAAAGGTGAAATTTGAAGAGATTTTTATACATTGATGCATACATACCAGAAATGTACATATTCGTCTTGTTTGTGCTGGTTATGTACCCTGACAATTACTGTACATGTTATAATAGTGCAATGTTAGGGTGGGAAGTGCATTTAACAAGGATTTCAGCAACTAAAGGATACAACTTAGATGTGTTGTACAGATGAAGGGATTTAAAGCTGAATAGCACTATCATTACGGTCCTGATAAATACATTTATATTGGGCACAAAATGGTCATAATTTAATGACAAGCAACTGGAAGTGGGGAAAGAAATCTTAAAGTACTCTTAAAAATCGTTTGTGAAATGTAGACCTGTTTGTAGGCTACATTTGAGTTTTCTTACATGTTCTTTTTGGATCTCTTTCCCTGAGTTGCTATATAAACGTACAAAGGAGTTTTCCTTCTATTCTTTGGGGAGATTTTAGCGGGTTAATAATGGGCAGACTCTGCAGATAACAGAACTGGAGCCTCAAGTAGCATGGCTACAAAATATCACTAAAGTTCAATGTTACTGGAATTTTTAATAAAAGAGCCTTCCTGTAGCTAAAGCAGCTTATTTACCTAGAAAGTGAGGTTGGGACTATAAAATGACGGTAGAAATTGGTGCAAAATACTCTGGTTGCTGATCGTACAACTGTGTAAAAGTTAAAATGACTAATGGAGAATTACCAGTGCTTGCATACAAGAAAATGCACCTAAAATTGCTTCTTAAAAAAATCTTCTGGAGTCTTTCAATTTGGTTATTAAGGGGATTGTTTGTAAGACTTGATTTTTAGCTTGTGCAATTAACAAGAGGCAGGCTGCCAAGATGAATCGAAGGGGAAAAAGCTTTTATGTGGAGCCATAAGACTGAGCTTTCTGGGGTTATTTATGCATGCCTGCCACTTCAGATAAGAACAGCGCTAACCAGTAGCAAATTTGTACTCACCTTCTGTTGAAATTGGAAAAAATGAAAATAAATCTTTAATCCATATTCAGAATTGTCTAAGTTGTTTCTTGAAAAGTGGTTTTGATTAGTTTTTGAACTATCACAACTATTGTCAATATACAGCATTTTGATATTTCTACAGTTGCTGGTTGATTCAATAAAAATGATCCTGTTGGGTTATGTAATAACCTGATATCCAAGAACATCCCATCGAGAGAGAGAAAAAAATTTAAACGTTGGCACTTCTAAGCAGCCATTAAAAATGATTTGATCTCTGGTAACAGGGTTGTTTGTCCCAGATGACCTGATTCTTGATATAATGGAGTCCAGCAGAGCTCTGCCCATCAATACATAAAAACAAAATACCGTGGATGCTGGAAATCTGAAATAAAAACAAAATGCTATACTCAGCAATATCTGTGGAGATGGAGCTGAATAGAGTTAATGTTTCTGGTCAATGACCTTGCTTCAGAGCAGAATGAAAAAGAGGTATTAGAGCCAGTAGAAGGGCAGGGGCAGGAAAAAAAAATCTGTGATAGGTTGGGGGCAGGAGAGATTCGCTAGCTAAAGACCTAATGATGCAAAGACTGGGAGTGGTAATGGGTATAATAAAGGAACTAGGGAATCTAAAACATGAGGGCAGTTTCAGGATAAGTGCTGATCATTTACTGATCTGGAGGCACAATGGTTGGCACTGCTGCCTCAATGTGAGGAACCTAGGTTCAATTCCTGGCTTCAGTCGCTCTGTGTGGATTCTGCACGTTCTCCCTGTGAATGCATAGGTTTTCTCTGGTGCTCCAGTGTCATCCCACAGTCCAAAGATGTGCGGGTTAAGTGGATTGGTCATGTTACGTTGCCCTTAAGTGTCAAGCAGACTAGTAGGGTAAGTATGTGGGGTTACAGGGCTAATGTCTAGGTGGGATTGTGGTCAGTGGGGACTCTGGACAGAATGGCCTCTTTCGACACTGTTGGGATTCTATGATGAGAAATGACTTTACTGGGAGTTGCAAATCTTTATAATTCTCTAGCTGGGAAGTTGTGGATGTTCCATTGTTGAACATGTTTAAGTCTGGATCAGACAAATCTATGTCCCATGGGTTGTAGGTGGGAAAGTGGCATTGAAGTCCAAATTCAGCCATGAATATTGAGCAGCACAGCAGATGCAATGGGCCAATTGGTATATGGCTGCTTCTAATTTTTGTGTTCTGTGATACGATCAGAGATTCTGAACTATTAACAGCTTGCCATCTGTAATGTCACCAAGCCATGTAAGGAGATTTCAGGACAGCTTATCAAAGCTTCATCAAAGAGTTAGGTTGTAAAAAGCATCCTAATCATCAAAACTAGAAGCAGGAGTAGACCATTTGGCTCTCTGACCCTGCTCCGCTACTCATTTTGATCATGACCGGTCATCGAATTCAATATCCTGATCTTCCCCCTTCCCAAGATGTCTTTGGCCCCAAGGGTTGTATCGAATTTTTTCTTGAAGTCAGACAACATTTTGGCCTCACTGCATTATATAATAGTGAATTCCACACATTCACCACCCCCTAGTTCTTGATTTCCCCCACCATTCGGAACAATATTTCTCAATTTACTCTTCTAATCCAGTTAGAAGTTTCAATGACATCCCCTCTCTCTCTTCTAAACTCCAGTGGATGTAATCCTTAACTGACTTAGTCTGTCCTCATATGACAGACCTGCGTTCCTAGGAATCAGCCTGGTAAACCGTTGCTGTACTCCCTCGATAGCAAGGACATCCTCTCTCAGATAAGGACACCAAAACATACAATAGTCAATATTCCTGTTGTAGCCTCACCAATGCCCTGTATGGTTGCAGTAAAACATCCTTATCTATATACTCAAATCCTCTCACTATGAAGGCCAACATACCATTTGCTGCCTTTACTGCCTGCTGTACCTGTGCGCTTTCAGCAACTGATGCATGAGGATTCTAAAGCTTTGTTGAGTATCCACTTCTCAATTTACACCATTCAAGTAATAATCTGTATTTATTATTGCTACTAAAGTGGATAATCTTACTTATCCATATTTTACTGCAACGGCCGTGCACGTGCCCACGCTCAGCCTGTCTAAATCACACCGAAGCATTTCTGCATCCTTCATATGCCTCACCCTCTCACCCAATTTTGTGTCATTTGCAAATTTGGAGACAATATATTCTGTTCCCTCTTTCAAATTATTAATATTTAATGTGAACAGTTGGGGTCTGGTACAGATTGCTGCTGAACCCCACTTGTAACTGACTGCCAATCAGAAAAAGATCCATTTATGCCAACTTTTTGCTTCCTATCTGCTAACCAGCTTTCTATTCATCTTGAGATACCTGCACTCCCATGTGCTTTAATTTACATAGTCATCTGTTATGTGAGATCTTGTTGAAAGCCTTCTGAAAGTAAATAAATCACATCCATCAGTTCTTGATCTACTAGTTAGATCCCCAAAAAATTTCAATAGATTCATCAAGCACGATCTTCCTTTTGTAAATTCGTGCTGACTTTGATCATACTGCTGCCATCCAAATACTAAGTTATAAAGTTCTTGATAATACACTCCAGCAACTTCTCTAGTAATGACATTAGGCTCAATGGTCTATAGTTCCCTGTTTTCTCTCTATCTTTTTGAATAGCTGGCTTACATTTGCTATCCTTCAATCTGTAGGAACTATTTCAGAGTCCAAAGAATTTTGGAAAATAGCCACTGACCATAGAATCATAGAAACCCTGCAGTACAGAAAGAGGCCATAGGGCCATCGATTCTGCACTGAGCACAATCCCAGCCAGGCCCTACCCCGATATCCTGACATATTTTCCCACTAATCCCTCAAACCTACGCATCTCAGGATTCTACTGGGCAATTTTTTTTAGCATAGCCAATCCACCTAACCTGCACATCTTTGGACTGTGAGAAGAAACTGGAGCACCCAAAGGAAACCCATGCAGACATGAGGAGAATGTGCAAACTCCACAGAGACATGGATGGACCTACTATTTCCAGGTCACTTCCTTAAGTACCCTGGGATAAAGATTTATTGGGACCTGGAGATTTATCCACCTTCAATCCCATTAATTTCCCCCAAACTATTTCTCTACTAATGCTGATTTTTTTCAATTCTTCACTAAAACCTGTTTCTCTCTGCACTTCTGGTACATTATTCATGTCTTCTTTTGTGAAGACTGAAGTAAAGTACAAATTTCTTTATTCCCTGTTACGAATTCTCCTGTTTCTACTGTAAGAAGCTTATATTTGTTTTTGTCAATCTTCATCTCTTTACATATCTATAAAAACTCTTATGGTTAGTTTTTATGTTCCCTGCGGTTTACCTTCATACTCCATTTTCCCTTCTTAATTAATTCCTTTGTCCTCTTTTGAAATTTAAACTTTCCAATTCTCGGGCCTATTTTTTATCTTGCCAATTTGTATGCTTCTTTCTTGAATCTGATACTATCTTTAATTTCCCTTGTAAGCCATGGATTGGCCACAATGCTCTTACCACTCTTGGGCCAAACAGGAATAAACAATTTCTGGAGTTCACCTATTTGTTTTTTAAATACCTGTCAATTAAGTGAGAGTTAGGGAAAGAATTCCAGAGCTGAGGGCCATGGCGACTGAAAACATGGCTACCATCAGTGGAACAATTAAAAGGAGGTGGGCAAAAATCAACAGAATGCAAATAACTCAAAGATAGCTATCTGGCCCATCTCGACTAATCCTTATACCCCACATTATTTTTATATAATTCTTCCAAATGCTGCAATTACATGTTTTATTGACTAGTAAAACACAACTGTTGAATATCACTTTCATGAGATTTGGTGATGCAAATAAAATTTGTGGATTTACTGGTGTGAAAGACAGCCTGTATTGCTGTTACCTTGTGTGTATCTCAAATCTCAGATTAGCTATGTTTAGTTAACATGTTTATAAAATAGCAAGGTTATGTGAAACCTATATAAAACACTGGTTCAGACATGATTGGAGTATTGAATCAAGTTTAGGTACCTTAGGTAGAATGCATCAGAGAGAGTGTGGAAAAGATTCACAAGAATGTTTCTAGGTTTGAAGAGCCTCAGTTATATGGGTAGATTGAGAAGTTGGGACAGTTCTCTTTGGCAAAGGGTAAGTTGAGAGGAAACTTGATAGAAGTATTCAAAATTATGAGGGCTCTGGTAGAGTAGATAGGATTACACTGTTCCCATTGTTGGAGTGATCAAAAACCAGAGAGAACAAATTTAAGATAGATGGCAAAAAACATGATGGAAAAAGCTTTTCATTCACCTTAGGATTTGGAATGTGCTGCCTGAGAATGTGGTAGAGTAAGATTCATTCAAGGCAATGTTGATGTTGATCAAGGATTTTGATTATTTTCTAAAGAAGAAGAATGTATAGGGCTTCAGGGAGAAGGGAGGAGATTGGTACTAAGTGAACTGCTCCTCCACTCAGCACAAACATAACAGGTTGCATGGCATCTTTTTGCGCTATAATGAATCCTGGCTTTCCTTTCTTGTATACTTTTCTAACTGCATACTATCAATTGAGGAAGAAAATGCTTTCCTGCCAAATTTGCAATAAACAAATAGCCCACTGACTTTCATGTTGGGTTCGGTTCTCTTTCCACCTACCCTTTTGATATCAATAAACAAATTATGAGCAGGCCATTCAGCCCCTTCATTATTCAATACGATCTTGGCAAATCTGATTGAGAGCTCGGTTCTGTATTCCTACCTGATTATAACTTTAGATTCTAGGATAACGAGAGAGTCAATCTACCTTTGCCATAAAAATATTCAATAATCCTGTCTCCCAAGACTTTCTGGAGAAGAGTTTCAATGACTCAAGACCTTCAGAGTAAAAAAAATGCTCATTGGAAAAATTAGACATCTCTTTTTTTAAACAGTCTCCTCCAGAAGAGGAAACATTCTTTCAGCATCTGCACTGTGAAATCCCCTCAAATTCTTGTATGTTACAATAAGATTAGCTCATTTTGTTTTGAGCTCCAATGGATAAAGGCCCAGCCTGTCCAACTTTTCTTCATAAGATAACCTTCCCATTCCAGCTATCAGCTGAATGAAGCTTCTCTGAATTGTAATTTATATCACTTCTTTAAATATGGAGAGGAAAACTGTAGACAGTATCCCAGATGTGTTCTCACCAATGTCCTTTCCAACTGTAACAAAGCATTCCTACTTTTGTGTTACAGTCCCTTGCAAATAAGTGACAACATTTCTTTTGCTTTCAGAAACACTGCTGTGCCAGCATACTAATACTTTGTGATTCATTTGCCAGAGCACCCAGATCCCTCTTTACCTCAGAGTTCTGCAATCCCTCTCCATTTAAATAATATGCTGCGATTCTATTCTTCCTTCAAATACGTAAATGTTCCCACTTGTACACTCCTTCGGACAAAATTTGCCAACTCGTTTAACCTTTCCATATGCCTTTGCTATATCCGTATCCTTAGGTTCTCTTCACACCTTGTTTTCCTATTTATCTTTATGTCATCAGCAAATTTAGCAGCCATACATTTGGTCCCTTTGTCCAAGTCATTGATATAAATTGTAAATAATTGATACCCCAGCAGTGATACTATGGCATGCCAGTTGTCACATCTCGCCGATACAAAAATGATCAATTTATGCCGACTGTCTGTTTCCTGTTAACTAACCAATCCTTTATTCATGCTAATGTTACCCCACGCTATGATCCTTAGCCAGATCCTCAAGTTATTGCAGATCCGGTTAGGCACCAATAACATTTTTGTTTAAAGTAGACAAAGTTTGAGGTTCAAAAAAACCACAAAATTCCACGGCTTTTGAACAAACACAAATACACTTTACTATACAAGATCAAAATGATAAAAAAAATTTACAATGTTTTATATTTTAACATTCAAGGTAAATATGAGGTATGTATGAATTAACAGATAAATTGTGGTCAGGCATACCACACTGTACAATAAAGGACAAATGTAACCAAAACAGATTTATAGATTTCTCAGCAGTTCACATAGATATTAGTCACACTGTGCGTCAACCAATCCCACTGATTCTCCAAGGGTTGTCAATCTTCACTTTTGAAGATCTCACTGGAATTCTCCCCACGAGTCACTCCTACTACAGCGAACTTCGCAGGTTTTCAGTCTTGCCTTCCAAGTACACTTTAGCATCAACTTATACACACAGTTTTAATTCTTTTGCTGTGCGAATCGGAACACTATTGCTCTACCTATGCCTCAATGACCAGTAACATGGAGTCACTAAACTTTAGCTGCCTTCTTGTATCATCAGAGCTTCTTCTGAATCCTCTTCAATTGCCAATGCTTTTCCCAAGCCCACTTCACTTACTCTCTGTTTTCTGTAGCCCTTGATTTTAATTTGGAACTGAACTTATTTGGGACCTGTTTCAGTCCCCTGTTTTCATCCTTTACCTAACCTCTCCTCGTAACTCAGACCTTCCATACCAGGCAGCATCCTGGTAAACCTCCTCTGCACTCTCTCCAGAGTCTCCACATCCTTCCTGTAGTAAGGCGACCAGAACTGGACGCCGTATTCCAAATGAGGTCTAACCAACGTTTTATACAACTGCAACATTAAAGGCCAGCTCTTGTACTCTATACCCCTTCCTATAAAGGCTAGCATACTATATCCTTTCTTCACAACCTTCTCCACTTGCTCTGCCACCTTCAGAGACTTGTTCACCTGCACCCCCAGGTCCCTCTGCGTTTCTATACTCTTAATAGGTCTACCTTTATCATATACCTCCCCCCTACATTCTTTCTCCCGAAATGCATCACCTCACATTTATCAGGATTGAATTCCATCTGCCATCTGCCTGCCCAAGCTACCAGCCTATGTCCTGCTGCATCCCCTGACAATGCTCCTCACTATCCGCAAGTCCAGCCATCTTTGTATCGTCTGCAAACTTGCTGATCACTCCACTTACTCCCTCTTCCAAGTCATTTATATATATTACAAATAGAAGAGGTCCCAATACCGAGCCCTACGGCACATCACTAGTGACCAACCTCCAGCTAGAAAATACACAGTATACTCCCAAAAAAGATACAATTAAAGAGAGTAGTGCCAATCAAACAAAATTGTTAACAGGTCACATGTCTCTGAAAGTCCAGTGATTCTGGAATTGAAGTATAGGTAAGTTCTGATGACTGGGGTAAAACCCTGAATAAAGGAGTTCCTTTTGGGGCCTCTCCTTGTCCCCCTCCTAGCCCCTCTCTCTCTCTCTCTCTCTGGGATGCTTGCTGGTTTTGGTGCTTTGTACTAGTCACTGGATTTGGGCTTTTAAGCCCTTCTTCTCTTTTCTGCACATGCTGGTGCACAGTACATGTATTGGGCAAGAAAAATGAAAAAATGCTGAACTGCGCATGTGTAGTCTGCTCCCAGACTGCAGATGCACAAAAAGTCCAAGGTTCATCAGGACTGGGAGTTCTTGACCTCCAAGTTAAGTTTGAGTTTCTTAACACCTTCTACACAGGTTTCTCTGTGTGTTGTTTGTGACTTTCTCAAAGTACCGCAACAAATTATTCAAACATAATTTCCCTTTTACAAAATCACGTAAACTCTATCTCATTGCATTGAGATTTTCTGCCCCACTGAACCTCCTTAATAGCAGACTCTATGACATTTTCCATAGCAGTTTTTTGTGAACGGGCCTGTAGTTCATTGCTTTCTGTCTCCTTCCTTTCTTGAATAGAAGCGTCACATTGACTATCATCTGATTTGATAGGACCCTTCCAGTATTTCTGGAATTTTGGAAAATTAAAACCAAAGCTTCTACAATGTTAGTAGCCACTTCTTTTAAAACTCTAGGATGAAGTCCATGAGGACCCAGGTACTCTTCAGCTTTCAGTTCTAATAATTTTCTCAGTGTCTTTTCCCTAGTAATTCTAATTGTTTTAAGTTCCTCCCTCTTTTTCACCTCTTGATTCACACTTATTTCTGTGATTTTATTTGTATCCTCTACAGTGAAAACAGATAAGTGTTCAATTCATCTACCATTTCCTTATTTTGCATTATTAATTCTTCAGACTCTGTAGAGGACCAATACCTGTTTTACTTCACAAAAATGATTCCAAGAAAAGAGGCTTTTTAAATTCTGTCTGTGAAAAATGCATGATATAGAGATGCCGGCGTTGGACTGGGGTAAACACAGTAAGAAGTCTGACAACACCAGGTTTAAATCTAACCAATTTACTTGATAGTAAACTCACAAGCTTTCAAACATCAGGTAAATGAGGTGTTCTGGTCTCAAACAGCACACATAACAGCACCGACTGTTTGCAGATTACTGATTAGAATCTTTATACCGAACCTGCTATTCAAGTCTTAAAGTGGCTAACAATGTGAGTGGAAGGAGAACTGAGCATAGGTTAAAGAGATGTGTATTGTCTCCAGACAGCACAGTAAGTGAGGTTTTTTTGCTAACCCAGGCAAGTCATGGGAGTTACAGATAGTGTGACATATACCTTTGGGTAAATGTTCTTCAAAGGGGCCTTCACGACATACGACAGCGCAGAGTCGCTGAGCAGAGACTGATAGCCAAGTTCCGCACACATAAGGACGGTCTTAACAGGGATCTTGGCTTCATGTCACAGGGTCGAAAACTTGTGAGTTTACTATCAAATAAATTGGTTGGATTTAAACCTGGTGTTGTCAGACTTCTTACTGTGAAAAATGCCACAGGTGAAATATAGGATAAATGACACCAAATCCAGAAATGTAAGCCTTGGCTTTAACTCTTTACAAGGATTTCACACATTTCTGAGCTGTTTTTACTTAGGAAGCATAAAGCCAGTTAGCATATTATCAGGTAATGTTCATACAACTTTGAAATGCCCACTTTGAAATAATCGTAATTAATCCTCCTTAAGGAATTCACTTTTCTTGGTTTAATTTCCATTGTAGTATCTTGCACGAACATTTTCTCTCTGTTTGGGTGTTCTTAATAATGGAACGACCCCACTCTTAAATCAACCTGGGTAAGGAGAGAAATAATAAAATACCACAGATTATGGAAATGAAACAGAAAACACAGGCAACACTCAGCAGCTCAGTTACTATTAGTGGGGGGAACAGATACATAAGGGGGTGATCTCTCGTGATTTTACCAGCACCAGATATCTGGCATGATTAGTCTCACACCTAGTTCTGATGCACTGGCTGAATAAATTAGTTGTATTGAATCTCCATGTAATTTAAATGAAACTAGTGAACTAATTTCAGGTTGGTATCGTCTGGGCTCACCTGCCAGTGTGGCTTCGTCGGGGGAGGTTCACTCTGGCAAGGATCACATATGGTCCCTCATCAATGGGGACCAGATGTGATGGCCTCTCTGGTAGAATCTCTGGTTCCAGATGGGGAAGTGGGGAGGTAGTTACAAATCGCTGTGGAGTCCTGTGATTGTGCCAGGGAGTTGGAGGGTTTACCTACTGAGGCCAGCTACGGCAGCAGGAACTTTTTGATAAGTCTCTGATGCTCTCAGAGCAAAGACCTACACATATGTGCAATGGCACTCTGTTGCCATCAGCCAGCTTGTTGGTGATTTAGGCTCTACCCACTCCCCATACTGGCGAGAAATGGATTGCAGGATCCTTTCATGCACATAAGATTTGACATTTGGACTCGTCGAAAAAACGGATCCAAACTCTCCCATTTTCACACTCATTCCGAACCTAGAATTTTTCCATAAGACTGTTCCTATAGTCTACCAGTTCTTACAAAAGAGACCCTATAGAAGCACTATCTTGCTTCTCTTCATAGCTCCTGAATGTCAAATGGTGCCTGTACTTTCTGTTCTTTATCCTCTGTAAAGAGAGCATTCACAAGTTAAACTCAAAGGTGCTGTCTGAAACTAGTTGACATAATGTAATGTAATGAAATGTAAGTGCCCAGCATCAATAGGGTGGATCATTATCTGGCAGTTTTGAATTTGGCCTGCTGTGCAATTTTTTTAGTCTTTACTTTCAGCAATAAAATTAAAAATGTACATGTAACTGAATTGAAAGCAAAATCTGCAAAATGTGAAATTAAACTCTTTAATTTCTGTATTACATTTTTCTCAGACAGAATAATAGAGACAATAGAAACATATTGCGAGCATCAAGAAATTGTTCAGCTGCCCAAATACTTTGTGTGTCGGCCTTGAGCAAGGAGTTTTCCTGTTACTTTGCTTGTCAAATCCACAGTTGTGAATGCAAGACTTTTACCTTGCTTTAGCACCTGAGCAGTTATGAGAATATCTTCTCCCAGTTTAGCTGCATTCATGTACCTACAAGGAGAAATAATGTTAAGTTGCACAATGATACATTTCCAGCTATTGAGAAAGCCATAGTGGTTATTTGATATTAATGTTAATAAATCCTATTGTGCAATTCCTTCCCAATCTAATTCACAATCATGCTTAAAGCTAAAGTTTATTTATTAATTCATAAATAACCTTACATTAACACTGCAATGAAGTTACTGTGAAAATCCCCCAGTCACCACACTCTGGCACCTGTTCGCTACACTGAGGGAGAATTTAGCATCCTCAATGCTCTATTCAGCAAGCCATTCAGACTGTGGAAGAAAACTGAAACACCTAGAGGAAACCCAAGCAGAGACAGGGAGAATGTGCAGACTCCGCCCAGACAATGACCCAAAGCAGGAATTGAACCCAGGTTGCTGGTGCTGTGAGGCAAAGGACTAACCATTGTGCCAACATGCCACCCATGCTGCTCTGGTTTTTATGAGTAAAAGGGAAATTTTACTCATAAATATCTCCAGCAAGAACACTCTCCACGTTGCTCTTTAATTGATCTGCCTGTATTATTCGATCAGTATGGAAGGAGTTGATCCAGCCGCATTAATATGTAGATTGAAATGACCGGTATACTCAAGGTTCATATCAATTTTAACTCTAACTGAATTGGTAGCACACTCAGCTGAAGTCAGAAGATTGTGGGTTCGAGTCCCATTCCAGTGATACATTGCAGTGAGGGATCCTACTCTATCAGATACATCAATTTTTGAATGAAGTATCCAAGTGAGGCCCCAGTTGCCTTTTCAAATGTATGTAAATATCCCAAGGCACTTTTCAAAGCGGGGCAGGGGAGTTATTTTGGTGCCTTAGCCAGGCAATATGTTCTCGCTCAACCAACCGGACAGTTAACAGTGTAGCTCATTGCTGTTTGTGGGATGTTGTTTGGAGCAAACTGGCTGAGATGTTTATTATATGAAAACACTATTGAAGAGAATTGGATAGCTATCCAAATTCATCTCAATAGTGTTTTCATGTAATAGTGTACCAAGTGGCTTCCTTCTGTAGTACGTGAATCTATGCTCTGCTTTTTTAAAGCTCTAATCTAACAAATATACACACCGTTTAAATATCCTTATAGCAACACTACCACATTTTACATTTGAAAATAATCCTGAACTTGGTTACTTCAGTTGGCCTGATGGAAAAAGTGTGGTGCAGAATACTGCCAGTGGAATGGGTTCAAGTGAAGTAGTTCATGGTACAGTAATTCATGACTTGCTTTTCAAGCTATTCAATTAGTTGTCTCTCTCTAATAGTGAGAGATGTCTATGGTCCCTTTTGGACTATGGTTAACTACTACTTATCTGAGCAAGTGGCAGTGAGTTCAGTTTCTGTGCAATAGGTCTTCAGTACTACTAAAATATCAGCAAAACATTCAGCTATATTGAGTAAATATTGAAAATTTCACTCACGTTATATTCATGTCTATACTAACTCCTGGCAGTGCTCGTTCAGTACTAAGTAAAGCTGTCGTTGATACCACGTCCACCAGAGTAGCAGTCAGTCCTCCATGCAAATTTCCTCCTCGGTTCACATGTTCCTCTTCCACTTTCATTTCGCAGACTAATTTCCCAGGAGTAGCTGAAACAATGGTCATCTAGAAAAAGGCACAATTGTGATTCCATTCTGAAATGAGTTTTCCTTTTAAAAGTACTCTTTTGATAAACAGCGAGGAGAAACTTCTTAAACTGAAACCTTGTCTACTTTCTCAGATGGATATTAACAATCTCCTACGGATTTTGCTGTGTGCAGATTGGCTATCTTCTTTTCTATGAGACAATTATTATACCTCTATTAGACTATAAGACACAGGAGCGGAATTAGGCCCCTCAGCCCATCAAATCTGCTCTGCCATTCCATTGTGGCTGATATTTTTCTCATCCCCATTCTCCTGCCTTTTCCCCATAACCCCAAGTCCCTTTATTGAGAACTTCAACAGTACTCCGTTGGTTGTAAATTAATTGAAAGGCAAGGTATAAATGTGAGTTTGCTCTTTCGTTATCTCACCCGAAAATTCCAAAACTGTGTTTATTGCGTATTTTTTAAAGTGTCCTAAAAATGCAACGACAGCAACAATCTTTATATTGTGCCTTTAGTAAGTGTAAAAAATCCACCAGAGAATTATGAAATAAAATTTGACTTGAGCCACAAAAAAAATGACCAAAATATTTGGTCAGAGGGATAGCTTTTAAGGTGTGTCTTTAAGGGGGAAAGATAGGTGGAGAGGCAGCAAGGATTAGGGAAGGAATTCCAGAGCTTAGAGCATTGGCAGGTGAAAACGTGACTGAATAAAAACAGAAAACACTGGAAAAACTCAGCATGTTTGGCAGCATTTATGGAGGGAGAAACTGAGTTAATGTTTTGAGTCCATATGACATTAATTCACCTGCAGTATACTGCTTTTATTATTATGAAGTTAGGACCAATATTGATGGAGTAATTAGAATGAGGGCTGCTTGAGGGGTCAGAATTAGAGGAGCACTGATATCTTAGAAAGTTGTGAGGCTGAAGCAGAATATAAAGATAGGGAGGGGGGAGGCCATGGAGGAATCTGGAAATAAGAATAACAATTGTAAAATCAATGTGTGTCTTAACAGGGAGCCAACGTACACAAGCGAGTACAGGGGATGGCTGAATAGGACCTGCTGCAAGTTAGGACTTTGATAGCAGTGTTTTGGATGAGCTTACATGGTGGCATCACAGTTAGCACTGCCACCTCAAAGCACTACGGACTCAGATTCAATTCCAATCTCGGGTCACTGTCTGTGTGGAGTTTGCATGTTCACCCCGCGTCTGCATGGGTTTCCTCTGGATGCTCTGGTTTCCTCCCACGGTACAACAACACGCAGACTGGGTTGATTGGCTGTGATAAATTGCCCCTTAGTGTTGGGGGATGAGCAAGGTGATATTTGGGGTTACGGGGATAGGGCCTGGGTGACATTGTTATGATGCAGGCTTGATGGGCCGAATGACCTCCTTCTGTACGGTACAGATTCTATGATTCTACAATCAAAGAAGGTAGCAGAAAGGAGCAACTGCAAGGCAATCTTGGGTTCCAAGAGTTGGAGGGCAACGTGCAGAGTTTGGATTCACTGAACATCGTAGTGAAATTGGAAGGTAACAAGGAGTATAGCTTAACGGGATTAATGGTTTTGATGGTGAAGTGGTTGGGGGGAGTGGGTGGTGGTGCAGAGTAATAGTATACCTGGCTGTGTTCCAGACGTGGAAAATTCCAATCTGGGTGGGTCATAAAACAAGAGGATCATGTTTGAATCAACCACCACTTGCTTTGGGTGGACAATGTAGGTAAAAGCAAAATAAAAAGAGGATTTCAGTTTTGTTGACAAGTGATAAAATGATTGTGACTAATCTAAAAGGGCCTTGAATTTCCTCCATATTTGTGCCTAGAGCAATGCATAACAGATGTGAGAATTGATTATACATGTAAAATGATGCCATTTTGGGCATGAGTGAATAACACGCCCAGGTATAATACTTTCAAATCTTCTCAACCTTTTACAAACATATTCTAGTCCCTTCACCTGAATGCATCTACACCCAAGAACTGGCCAACTTTCAAAGACAAGAATAAAAAAGGGGTAAGATTTACAAAGCTACAAGCCATAGATGTCAAATAATTAACAACTAAAGAAGTAGGATAAAGCAGAAAAGAGAAAGCTTATGTAAAGATCTCACTATTGTCAAAAGCCTGGAATGTGCATGGGTGAAATTAAGAAGAAACTAGAATAGCAAAGGATGGGCAGAAAGAATATTGAAAAAGCCACAGATGCTTTATAAAAACATAAAGAGTAAGAGGACAATTAAGTAAATTAGAGACCAAAAAGATACTTGTGTGTGGAGATGGAAGACATGAAAATAGTTCGTAATGAATATTTTTAATCTGTTCTCATAGAGAAGGAGAAAACAGATGCTGTGGTTAAGGAGAAGTGCAAATTATTGGATGGGATAAGCATGGTAGGAGTGGCTGGTGGGCGGGTGTGGGGCAGGGGGTGGTATTAAGATGCCAAGCAAACTTGAAAATGGATAAATCATCAGGCTAAGAGAAGCAGGGAACAAGTAGCAGAAGCTTTGACCATAATTTTCAATTCTCTTTGGCTAGAGGCATGATAAAAGAGGGCCACTAACACTGCCATGGTTTAAAAAACAGGGGAAAGCATTAGATCAAGTCATGTACAGACCAGTCAGCCTAACCCTGCTGGTGGGCAAATTATGGGTTAAAATAGATAGTATAAATCACCGTTTAGAGGAACACAGATTAATCAAGGACAGTCAGCATGGATCTGTGAAGACAAATTAGTATGAATTTTTTGAGGATACGATAAGAAGTGTGGATGAGGGTGGTGTGTTTACATAGCACATATGGATTTTAGCAAGTCTTTTGACAAGGCCCCATGTAGCTGACTAATCTGAAATTTAAAAGCTCACAATCCATGGGTGTGGCAAGTTGCATCCAAAGTTGGCTCAGTGGCAGGAAGCCAAGAGGTAATGGTCACCAGCTGCTTTTGTAACTGGGAAGCTGTGGGGTTCAGCAGGTCTAATTGCTGAATCTCTTACTGTTTGCGTTAAATATCAATAATTTAATGATTAAGAAGTTTGTAAATTATATGAACATTGGCAGTCTGGTTAATAGTGATGAAGAAAGCTGTAGGACTGCAGGAGGACATGAACAGACTGGTCAGGTGGGCAGAAAAGTGGCACCAGCCCACACTAATAAAAACTGGGGGTGTCAGGAAAGAGGGTCAGGGATTCCAGAGTCAGTCCCAGCCTCCAGTTGCACATTTAAAATTAATTTATTAATGTCACAAGTAGGCTTACATTAACACTGCAATGAAGTTACTGTGAAAATCCCTTAGTCGCCACACTCTGGCACCTTTTCGGGTACACTGAGGGAGAATTTAGTATGACCAATGCATCTAACTAGCATGTCTTTTGGACTGTGGGAAGAAACTGGAGCACCCAGAGGAAACCCATGCAGACACAAAGAGAAGGTGCAGACTCCACACAAGACAGTGATCCCAAGGCAAGAACCAAACTCAGGTCCCTGGTGCTGTGAACCAGCAGTGTTAACCACAGTGTCATGATGCCGCATACCCACTGAGTTGGTCAAACTGCATGAAAATCCAGCCCATAAATTCTGTGGCTCTCTCTGCAGATTTCCCAGAGTATTTTCAGAATTTTGTTTTTTTATTGCTAACTTTCTGCCTTTGCAACCACCAGAGGGAGATTTGAATTCCATTCAAATCCTGGTCACAAAGGTCAAAGGGCGCTGTGCTACCCAATATTTCCCAGTTGCAAAATTATAAATATGATAGTGTTAGTGTTTGCAGCACCTTTAATTGTCGAATTGTAAAACGTAGACTGCACCTATGCTAATGTTTCAGGCAGTATGGAGTAAAACAAACCTAGATCTAATTTCCCCAAATCATCTCAATGCAGTGGAACAACTGCTTGCAAATTTTATCCGGGAATTATTAACATTTTCCACTGCAATGTGTTAAAGACACATTAAGAAAGCCAACTACGGTCACCTGAATCAGATGTTTACAGACCAAAGATGTCACAGTGGTTAGCACTGGGTTCAATTTCGACTTTCGGTGACTGTCTGCGTGGAGTTAGCACATTCTCGCCGTGGGTTTTCACCAGGTGCTCCGGTTTCTTTCCAAAGTCTGAAGATGTGCGGATTAGGTGGATTGGCCATGCTAAAGTCACCCTTAGGCTGGAATTTTATCGTCTAGCCATTGGAATTAGAGAGGTCTGTTTGATTTTGAGCAGGATTTTATAAACGGGGCCATAAATTCTCCCCTTTAGTGTCCCCAGATGTGTAAGTTAGATGGATTAGCAGGGTAAATGTGTAAGGTTACAGAGATAGGGAGGGGGGAAGAGGGCCTGGGGTAAGATACTCTGTCTAGAGAGTCAGTGCAGACTCGACGGGCCGAATGGCCTCCTTCGGCACTGTGGGGATTCCATGATTTGTTTTGTCGAGGGCAGGAGGGTGTTGCTGCTCTCCTGAAACGCTCCTGATCAAACTCCGACTGCGCTTTCCGTGTAAGGGCTGGCGACACTTTGGACCGCAACGCTGTCTACCTTCTTCAAAACCCGATCGAAGCCGGTTCCTCCCGTCAAACCCTGGACCATCTGCCTCAGGGCGTTCAAGGTCGAAGCAGCCATTGCCTGGGATCTGATTGCAGTGGACGGAGCTTCTTCACCGGGGGGAGAGAGAGGAGCCGCAGCGAAGCCTCTCCACTCGCTACAGGTTGGATTGTATCACTTCCAGCTGATTGATAACTCCTCCCCAGCACCAACACTCAGACGCACAGCGCTGACAGCAAGAGCTTCCTCAATTCAGTCTCCACTGCTCCTCTCCTAATAAACCACTCAATAACATCCTGCTGCACTTTCCTTCTCAACTGTGAGATAGTTTTTAGTAGATCCCTTTACAGGGATTGTAACTTGCACATTAATTTAATTTAAAAAAAATAGAGAACGTATCTGGTCTGGTAAACACAGTTAAGAAGTCTCACAACACCAGGTTAACAGATTTTGTTGAGATTTCTTACTGTGTTTATCCTAGTCCAACGCTGGCATCTCCACATCTGGTCTGGTACATAGTCAAACTTGTCAAAATCAATATTTTTAAGATTTTATATTATGGAGTTTATGAAGAGAAAACTGGGAGAAATAAGGAAGAACCAATTCTCCCAGCCAAGGTGAAAACATTTTTTATTCATTGGTGAGACATGAGCATCATTTGCTGGCTAGCATTTATTGCCTATTCCTAATGGGGAATCAACCATGTTGCTGTGGGTCTGGAGTCACATGTAGGTCAGAGCAGGTAAAGATGGCAGATTTCCTTCACTAAAGGGCATTAGTGAACCAGATGTGTTTTTCCTGACAATGATTTCATAGTCATCAGTAAAATCTTAATTCCAGATTTTTTTTTATTGAATTCAAATTTCACCATCCGCAGTGACAGGACTCAAATCTCGGTCCCCAGAACGTTAACTGAGTTTCTTGATTAATATTCTAGTGGAATTTCTTGATTAATATTCTAGTGGAATTTCTTGATTAATATTCTAGTGGAAGATTTCTTGATTAATATTCCAGTGGAGTTTCTTGATTAATATTCTAGAGGAATTTCTTTTCTCAGAGGGTAGTGAATCTAAGGAACACAGAGAGCTGTAGAGGCTGGATCATTAAGTATGTTCAAAGCTAAGATTTTTAATCAGTAAAGGAATCAAGAGTAATGAGGAATAAGGTGGGAAAATGGAGTTGAGGATCATCATATCAAATCAGTCATGATCTCATTGAATGGCAGAGCAGGTGCGATGGACGTCCCTCTGCTCCTATGTCTTTTGGCTTTACAATATGGGAACACTTGCTCTATTCCTCTATTCCCAGACACTTAGCTTCGTGGTGTCTTTAATAGTTTATATTGAAATAACCAGAAATTAATCTTCTAGAAATTCCCATACTGGTCTGTACAGCTAATCTTGCTGCACTGCTTCTTCTTGTCATGTCATGCCTTTGAGATAAATTTGTGAAGTATTAAATATAATCTACAAACTGAATTTATTTTTATAAAAATCCAATACAATCTATTCTTTATAAATCTTCAGAATATTCCATATTAATTTCCTCTTTTAAAAGTCAAAAATAAAATTATAAAGTGGATTATTATTTATCACATACAATTTTCCATACAATTTATGAATTTTTACTTTAAATTGTTTCAGTGAAATATTCTTTTAATCAAATAATATGAAATAATTTTAGTCTCTGCTCATGTCTATCTCTCAGACACTTTGAAGAATTTCTCAAAATTATTTAAGTTATAACTAGCTGTAGATCTACTAACTTGTTTCTTTTAACTCCAATCTCTCAGTATTTGGCTTCAAGGGTTTAAATTAATTCAGAATTATTTTCTTTTCTTCACACACTGCTGATTACCACCTATCACTCTTCCTTAGCTGACTGATCAGTAATCCTTTATGTTGAACACCACTTGGAAGAATTATTGAGGATACCAAAGCATAGGATGTTCTCTCAGTGGGAGAGAACAATGGAAAGTACATACGGTCCATTCTGGCAATGGTACTGAAGACTTTTCATCCAGAACTAGCCACATCCCTAGTCAAGCTGTTCCAGTTTAGCTACAATATTGGCATCTACTTAACAGTGTGGAAAACTGTCCACTTATATCCTGTCCACAAAAAGCAGAACAAATCTAACCTAGTCAATAACCACCCCTCAGTCTACTCTTACTCATCAGCAAAGTGATGGAAGGGGTTGCGATAGTGCTATAAAGCATTTACTTACCAATAACTTACTTACCAGTGCTCTGTGCTCTGCATTTGCATTCTGCTGGGGCCGCTCAGTTCCTGCCCTCATTACAGCCTTGGCCCAAATACGGAAAAAAGAGATGAACGCAATATGTGAGGAGAGAGTGACTGCCCTGACATCAAGGCAGCATTTGCTCAAGTGTGGTATCAAAGAGTCCTAATAAAACTGGAGTCAATGGGAATCACGGAAGAAACTTCTCATTCGTTGGTTGAGTAGGAGGGTCTCCAACAACATTCAAAAAACTTGACACAACCCAAAACAAAAAAGCACCATGATTGGCATCTTATCCACTACATTAATGTCCAATCTCTGTACCAGCAACATAATGTGGCAGCAGTGTATACCATATTCAAGATGCATTGCAACATTTAGTCAAAGACTCCTTTAATTGCATTTTCCAAAACTGTGACTTCTAACTCCTAGAAAGACAAAGGTAGCAGACACATGAGTTAAACCATACTAATATAGATCATTTACTCATTGCTCATGTGGCAATTTGTTGTAAATTGGCAATTGTACTTCCTACATTAATGTATCTCATTTGCTGTATACATAAACTGCAGAACAAGCCTTTGAACAGCTAACAAATGTTATATGGGATGATGGGATATTGAATTTGGAAAGGTAGCATACTATTAAAAAATGACCAGACAGAAGAAAACAGAGAATAGAATTTGAGGTCTATTTTTCAGTTTCATTGGAAATGGTTAGTGGTTTTCTACTTGTATTGGATTCTGGGGTTACATCTGTTTTAGGCTTGCATCAGTGATTTGAATGTAGACTTGGAGGGAACTATATCAAAGTTTTCAGATGATACTAAAACAAAATGACTAGTTTTTTTTCAGAAGACCAAAGAAAACTGCGAAGGGATTTTGCTAAGACTGGAGAATTGTTAAAAAGTGACAGGAGTAATTCAGTGTTCTTAAATTTGAGTTAACACTCAAGAATACTGCTCATTAGTATAACCCAAAAATAAACCCAACAAAATTATAATCTTGCCTTCATTATTTGTGATGCAAGCAAGATTCTGTGGTGTCCACTGGTCACAGAGGCCTGTTTTCTAATCAACCTGTTTTCCCCTACCTGTGCCCCTTGCCCCCTCCTTCCTATCAGTGTTGCCAACCCTCCTGGATTGTGCTCTGGTCTCCAGGAATGAAACATTAATCTTCTGGGGACTGTGGAGTGAAATCCAGGAGAAAACACTTTGGGGCGATTAAAAAAAATTGTATGTCGCTTTCATTTTCTTTGAATATTTCTGTCTGTGTGTCATTAAAAAGATGAAAATAGAAAGAAAATCAATTTAATGAATTGGATGTGAGGGATTAGATAATAAAATTTAGGTTGACAATCCTAGAGGTCAAAGTTCATGAACTGAAGAACGACCAAAAATATATGGACAAGACCATAAGAGACAGAAAGAGGAGTAAACTGAAAGTTGATCTTTCTCTACACCATAGCTATGACTGAAACACTACATTCTGCACTCTCTCCTTTCCTTCTCTATGAACAGTATGCTTTGTCTGTACAGCACGCAAGAAACAATACTTCTTCCTGCAGCTCAATACATGAGACAATAATAAATCAAATGAAATCAAAATGGAAAATCTCAGCAAGTCTGGCAGGATCTGTGGAGAGAGAATAGAGCTCACGTTTGGAGTCCGGATGAGTGTGAGTGTGTTGATGCCCACACCAACGAAGGAGGAGAAGAAGGAGGAAAGGGATTGCTGCTGCGCTTCAACCTCCCTCCCTGCTGAGGGCGCTGCGGATCGGAGGACCGGAAGCTCTCCGCCCCGCCCTCTCCCACTCCAATCAGCGTGGGCAATTCGGATTGTGCGCAGTGGGTGAGGAATTCCGGCAGCTGGCACGGCGCAGGTGCAGAGTGGGCTTGTTGACCATGAGTGAACCGCAGAGTAAAAGAGCGCGGCTCGGGGGCCCGGAGGATGGAGAAGTTGTCCAGGCCCAGGATTGGGATGAAGGGGCGGGTAGGGAAGCCGCTCCCCCCGGGGCAGCCCAGGAGGAGGAAGAGATGCGCAGACACCGCGAGGGTCTGTGTGCCGAATTCGCTGTTGTGACCGGTACGGATGAGGCCGTTGCTCAGTGTTACCTGGCGGAAAATGACTGGCTTTTAGAAGTAGGTTTACTGAGCGGGCGGGGGGGGGACGTTTGGCCTCCTTTTTGGTTCAAAATGCCGTAGCTAGGGCAGGGAAAGAGACTTTGGTCTTTTGAGGTTAGGACGTTAGTTTTTATTTGTGAGCAGGATTTGATTTGATTTGATTTATTATTGTCACGTGTATTGGAATACAGTGAAGCGCATTGTTTCTTGCCCGTTATCCAGACAAAACATACCGTTTAAAGAGAAGGAAAGGAAAGAATATAGCGTTACAGTCATGGCTAAGGTCTAGAGAAAGATCAGCTTAATGTTGGCCATGGCTAGTTTTAATCTTCACGCCGCCCCCCCCCCCCCTTAGATTTGACACTGACACTTTTCTCAGATGGGAAAAAACAATCCCATTGCATTATTTTGAAGAAGTGCAGAGTTATCCCTAGATGTCCTGGGCAATCCCTATTCCTTAATCAACATTACTTTAAAATAGTAAGATAAGAGCAAAATACTGTGGATGTTGGAATTGGAAACGAAAGCAGAAAATTCTGCAAAATCTCAGCAAGTCTGATAGAGAGAGAATAGAACCAATGTATCATGTCTGGATGACCCTTCGTCAAACCCTTCTTTAGCCCTGACAAAAGGTCATCCGTACTCAACGTTGGCTGTGTTCTCTCTTCACGTATGCTGTCAGATCTGAGATTTTCCTGTATTTTTCTGTTTTTGTTTCACTTTAAGAAGTCTCAACACCAGACTCTGACTTGATGAAGGGGCAGTGTTCTGATAGCTCGTGCTACCAAGTAAACTGTTAGATTTGAAGCTGGAGATGTGAGACTTTTTAATGTGCCTACTCCAGCCCAACACTGGCATCTTCACATCGTTCTTTCACATTAAAACAGATTATTTGATTAGTTGTCACACTCTCCTTTGACAGTCTCTTCAGATTGAGGATGATTTGCTTCTGTTCAGGTTCAGTGGGTTCTGAGACGCTGATAAGTCTGTTGCATGATCTACCAGATCTGCCATTTGTGGGACAGGTGATGCTTGAAGGGTCGGTGTGATGGGAAGTTTTGCCCTCTCTGTGATGCCTCAAATTTGCCCCTGCGTGTTCCCAATGAAGCGTCTGGATGTGTTTGGTGCTGTGTTGAATGAACCTTTTCCAGTTTGTTTGGACACAGGCTCAGTACTCCCATGAGTCATGGAGATGTTTGATCTATTCAGAGATGTTTTAAGGCCATCCCTAAAGTATGTCTGTTTCTTCCTGAGCATCGCGTGCCATGACTTGAGTTCTGACTAGAGAATTGCTTTGAAAGTCTAGTACCAGACATACTAAAATGACATTACTGTTTATGGGATTCGGCCGTATGCAAATTGGTTACTGAACTTCCTTCCTATATGCTAACAGGACTGCATTTCAGAAGTATTTTGGCGCATCTTGAGGGAGTGAGGTGCTCAAACATGACATATAGGGCTGGGTTTGGGAGTGGAGGAGGCAACTTGCAGTGGTGGGGATGGTATACTGAACATGCAGGGAGATTTCTCCAGTTTCTCAGTTCCAAATTTCCTTCTAGTAGGCCTAAATTCAAATTCCATTTGTGTGAACAGATTTGTTAAAGGATATGCGCAGTCTTTTCCTGTGGTTAAGGAAGGTAGAAATTTTATATAAAGAATGGGACAACTGCACTCACTGAATCTTTTTCTGGAAAGGCACAAAGGTTTCATGTGGGAATCACAAGTTATCTAAAATGGAGATTGAAAGAAAAGGTCACAACATTATTACAGTGCAGAAAAAGGCTATTTGGCCAGTCGTGTCTGCACAGGCTGTCTGTGAATTTCACCTAGTTTTTTTAATCCTTGTTGCTATTATCTTTATTCTAAGAATTGTAACTTTTCTCAAGTCTGTTGTGGGACACCGTAACAAATACCTTTTGAATGCCCACGTATACCTCATCAACTCTGCCTTATTTGAAAAACTCCAAGTTAGTTAAACATAATTTTCCGTTTTTTAAAAAAAACCAATGCTATGTCTCCTTAATTAACCTACATTTATTTGATTATTAAGTCTATTTCAAATTATGGTTTATAGATGTTTCCCACCACGGAACTTAAACTTATTGGTCCGTAGTTGCTGGGCATAATCTTGCATGCCTTTTGAACAACGATGTAATGCTTGCAATTTCTCAGTCCTCTGAGTTGAAGGAAGGCTGAAAAATTATGGCCATGTAGTTTTAAAACAGTTTGAAGAAACAACAGTCCAGATATGACACACAAGCTAATTGACAGGAAAGATGTATGATCCATAACAAGTGAAAAGTATTTACCAGTTCCAGATTAGGTGAAGCAGAGTGTTGCTGATGTCCTTAGCTGGTGGTATTCGCCTCTTTTACTTTTGTCATCTTCTAGCAGAAGCTGGCATAGATACAACAAAAAAGGGCTCTAATTTGCCAGAAACGATTTTTCTGAGAGTCCATTTACATATCTTATTTTGAGGGGCTGGTGGATGTTCATTCCAGTCACTTATTAGGAAAGGATAAATATTCCATCTTTATTTCTGTGTGAAGTCATGAAATCATCTTGCTTATCGCTTGCTAGGATAGCCTATTAATCTTTTCTCAGATGGTTAGTTTTAATGAGACTTGAGATTACATCATATCAGGCTTTAGAAATGTCTTTACCAGAACCTGTGCTACAATCAAGTCCTTGGTAGAGATAATGGACCTAGACTCTGCTTGTTAGCCAGGTAATTAATCTAATTACATAACCATTTCTGTAATATTCAATAAATTTCTTAAGATTTTATAAAATCATTAGAAAGCCATTTCATACATTCCCCGCATCTTGAGAAGACAATATTTTCATTCGATTCGCAGAATAGTCCCCTGACAAACCCACATATTTCTAAATTCTAAGCTTATTTTCCCAAGTTTTTCATCAGAAACTGTAGCAACATACTCAAATTATCAGAATCATCATCTTGGGTTGCCACCAACAATAAATATAAAGGCTTCCAGTAAAATGTGATCACTACCAACTTGGATTAGGATTCTCCACTTGCTGATCTCATAAGCAATACTCATAAGAACATAAGAAATAGGAGCAGGAGTCAGCCATCCAGCCCCTCGAGCCTGCCCCGCCATTCAATAAGATCATGGCTGTTCTGCAGTGGTTCAGTACCACTTTCTCCCCGTAACCCTTAATTTCCTTGTCGATCAAAAACCTATCCACTCTTAATTTAAATATATTCAGTGAGGAAGCCTCCATCACTTCAACAGGCAGACAATTCCAAAGATTCACCACCCTTTGCTTGAAGAAATTCCTCCTCAACTCTGATCTGAATTTTCCACCCTCCCCCGCTCCCAATCTTGAGGCTTTAGTCCTGTTATCTTTGTTAAGCAGGAAGAGTCTCTCAACCTCTACCCTATCCATCTCCTTCGTTATCTTATACGTCTCTATAAGATCCCTTCTCAGCCTTCTAAACTCCAACGAGTACAAACCTAGCCTATTTAGTCTCTCCTCATAATCCAACACCCTCATCTCCGGTATCAGCCTAGTGAATCTTCTCTGCACCCCATCCATGGCTAATACACCCTTCCTCGAATGCGGTGACCAAAACTGCACAGTACTCCAACTGCAGCTTCACCAGTATCCTATACAGCTGCAAAAGTATCTCCAACTTTTATATTCTATCATCCTAGCTATAAAGGCCAATATTGCATTTGCCTTTTTAATCACCTACTGCACCTGCAGACTGTGTTTTTGCGATTTGTGCACAAGAACCCCCAGGTCCCTTTGCACCTTGCATGCTGCAGCTTTTTTCCATTTAAACAGTAATCCTTCCTACCGTCATTCCTACCAAAGTGGATAACCTCACACTTGCTAACATAATACTCCATCTGCCAGGTCCTCACCCACTCACTCAACCTATCCAGATCCCTCTGCAGGCTTTGCACACTCTCCACGCAATTTGCTTTTCCACTCATTTTCGTGTCATCCTGCACTCAGCCCCTTCCTCCAGATTATCTATGTAAATGGTGAATAGTTGAAGCCCCAGCACTGATCCCTGGGGCACTCCACTAGTCAGCAGCTGCCAATCAGAATAGCACCCATTAATACCTACTCTCTGCTTCCTATTAGACAGCCAATCCTGTATCCAGTCTAATACCCTACCCCCAACTCCCTGCACCCTAACCTTCTGCAGCAATGTTTTGTGAGGCTCCTTATCAAACGCCTTTTGGAAATCCAAAAACACCATATCCACCGGTTCCCCTCTATCTACCGCACTAGTCACTTCCTCATAGAATGCCAATAAATTCGTCAAGCACGACTTCCCCTTAACGAATCCATGCTGCATCTGCCTGATCAAACAGTTCGTATCCAGGTGCCTCTTTATTTCTGCTTTGACAACAGATTCAAGCATTTTTCTGACTATAGATGTTACACTAACTGGCCTATAATTCTCTTCCTTCTGTCTGCCACCTTTTTTAAACAGCGGCATAACATTAGCTGTTTTTCAGTCTTCCAGCACTTTCCTGGAGTCCAGTGAATTCTGAAAGATAATTATTAGGCCATCCGCTATCACCTCTGCCATTTCCTTAAGAACTCTGGGATGCATTCCATCTGGTCCCAGGGACTTATCTACCCTCAGCCCCGTTAGCCTATCAAGCACCACCTCTCCAGTGACTGTAATCTCATCAAGGACCTCTTCTATCCTTAATTTTGGGCAAGCTATTTACGTCCTCCTTCGTAAAGCCCAACACAAAAAACTTATTCAATGTCACTACAACATCCTTATCGTCCACCACCAAATCCTCCTTTCATCCTCGAAGGGTCCAACATTAACTCTGGCCATCTTCCTATTCTTTATATATTTAAAAAAACTTTTACTGTCCTTTTTGATATTTCAAGCTAGTTTAGCCTCATATTCTATCTTTCCTTTTTTAATCACCTTTTTAGTCATTCTTTGCTTTAAAACTTTCCCAGTCATAGAACATAGAACATAGAACATAGAACAATACAGCACAGAACAGGCCCTTCGGCCTTCGATGTTGTGCCGACCAAAATAAAAGCAATGCCCCTCCTAACTAAACCATTCCCTTCTCATCCATATACTTATCAACTAACCTCTTAAACGCCACCAAACTTGGCGCATCTACAACAGCTGCAGGCAGGGCATTCCACTCCCTAATCACTCTTTGAGTAAAGAACCTACCTCTGATATCCGTCCTATAACTCATACCCCTTAATTTAAAGTTGTGTCCCCTCGTGCTAGCTTTCTCCATCCTAGGAAAAAGGCTAGGATGTCCTCTGATTGCCCACTATTTTTAGCCGCTCTGAACATCTCAGCTTTTGATTTAATACTCTCCTTAATTTCCCTTGAGAACCACAGCTGATTTTCCCTTCTCCTACAGTCCTTCTCCACCTTCGGAATATATTTCTGCTGAGTGCTGAAAAAGACCTCTTTAAAAATCCTCCATTATTCCTCAGCCGTCCTACCAACCAAGTACTCCTCCAATCCACAGCCGCCAATTCCTCTCTCATCCTATCATAGTCCCCTGTGTTCAAACATAGTACACAGGTCCAGGACGCTACTTTCTCATTCTCCATCTGCATGATAAATTCTATGATGACTCGTCCCTAGAGAATCCCACACATGACTATCCCTAATTCTACCTACCTCATTACATTATACCAGATCCAAAATAGCTTGCTGTGTCGTCGGTTCTGTAACATACTGTTTGAGGAACCCATCCCAACAGCATTCCAAGAACTCTTCCTCCAGCCCACCGTGTCTGACTTGTGTCACTCAGTCAATATGCAGATTGAAATCTCCCATTACTAACGCCGTTCTATAAAGAGTACTCCTTACTCGTTGGCAAAAATGCTGCTAATTTGAAGTTAACATGTTGTAAAAACATGTTTCAAATGACAGATTGGGCACGGAATAAAAGATTTTTGACCCGTCCATTCCCTTCCATTCAGCCTATGGACATTATTAGCCCTATCCCTCAATTCTTTTGATCTGCATTCCATATCCCTCTTTAATTTACTCCCTGTGATGGATGCCAATATGTTTAATTCGATTTTAAAGTCATTTTCTCTTTGGAGTAGGCGATAATGCTTTGATGATTTTAAAATGTTGTCTAACTTTACTCTCCACAATAACTATTTCATAGCATATCTGAAACCTGTACTTTGGTGCTACCATGCATTTTTGCATGTTAGTTACTTCACATGCAATAAATCACATTTACAGCCTTACACTGGTATCCAAAGTCATGTCATACTTTCCATCAGATGCAAGCCATTCCATTTCTAGACTTTCAGATAATCTAATCAGATGATTGAAGGGTTGTTTGTGTTGCAGTCTTTGCTTATTTCCTCCTACATGTTCCTGATGCCTTGGATATTTGCCAGATTATCAAATGCAGTTTTCTTGATTTGCAAGCATATAAATACCTTCCAAGAAAGCCAGCAATTTGAAAAGTCTTATCTACTCTTTCCTGACTTTCCCTAGAACGTACGTGGATACCAGATTGATGTATTCCATTGAACTACAGTAATGAGTTATTCCAGTTCCCATTTGTGGGTCTATTTGTCCCATTTTCTTTAGCCTCACTCACCCCGAAACTGGAAAATCTTGCCTGAGGTCAACGGACCTCTCTCTGGCCCGCCCGCTTTGATTCCCATGGTGGGTGGGACAGTGAAATTCCAGCTTATATCAACACAGCCCAAAATGATATTCTCGCAATATTTTCAAAACAAATACCAAAACTTCCCAATTGGTTCCAACTATTAACACATTTTGCTTTTGTTATTTTGTTTTGTTTTAGATATTTTAACCCATTAAAATGTGCCTGATGTTTAATCATCTAATATTATCCTAAATTGAAATGTTATTTGGATTAACAAATATTAATATTCAATTTATTTCTCCTCTATCAAAACTTTAATGATAATCAGGAGCCACTGATGCTTTTCCATCAGTTTTCTGTGAAATTAGGATTTGATTGTCTCCTTAAACTTCAGGTAAATTTTCTTTTTGAATGCTTGAAATAACAACTCATATGAATGTACTTTTCTCTTTCCAACCTCAGAAACAATGACTCCCAGGCTTTGTGACCTCTTGAGAGGCAGAAGTGCTCACGGTTAATTTTGTAGTGCTTTCCACAGCACCTTTCTTGAGCACTTTGCCTTGGGAGATAACAAATATCTTTAAAGAGCAAAGTCTTTTGTCCAAATCGTCAGCGTACTGTGCAATTGATTTCTGGAGAAAAATTTTTAAGTTCTGTGGAGCTGAGCTTAGACGTTTGAAATTAAAGAATTGGGCACTCTATAAGTTAAATTATAGTCGGTTCCAGCAAGTAGCTTGTAGGAAATCAGACCTGGTCAAAATATACAGAACTCAGACAGGCTGTCGGGGCATTTCTGGATCAGCCCCCAATATAGCCCATCAAGTGATCATTGCTCCTATTTAACATGCATGGACATATCATTATCTGGGGCCAGGCTCCAAGGCACTAGGGGTGGGCTTAGGTATTCTGTCAACAGGTCATCAGACCACTGGGCAATGACCCCCCACCCCCGATACCATTGGCAGAAGGCCAAGGGCAGGTGGAAAAAACACGATGCCAAGGGGGATAAGATAGGTATTCAGGACATCTTGGGAACGAAGACTTGAGGCAAAAGACGACTGAGACCAGACCAGAGAGGGAAGAAATAGCAGCAAGAATCACCTTCACGAAGATGAACCAGAGGAACCCATGAACCGGATCTAAAGCCTACCAAGCCATCTTTATGGGTAGTATAGCTGAATCCTGGGTGTTTTCTTGTAAGAAGTCTCTCAACACCAGGTTAGAGTCCAACTGGTATATAAACTGGTTGGACTCTAACCTGGTGTTGAGAGATTTCTTACTGTGTTTACCCCAGTCGATGCCTGCATCTCCGCATCATATTTTCTTGTATACATAGTAGCTAATTTACAAGTTAACTATATTTAATAAAGTTTGTTGCGTTATATCTGTGTCAGTACTTTGTTCTTCTCATAAATAAAAGCACCTGAGTAAAGCTTTGATTAAGGAGCTGGTTGAAGTGTCTGAATTGGACAGATACAACAGTTTGCTTCTTGATTTCTTGCTGTGCTATCAGCACTCATGTGGTCCTGGAAACCATGGGCCCATTCACCTGCAAAAACATAACCCATTGTGTCTCAGCTTAAAAGCCCAGTGGGCAAATTTGTCCAATTGTATTTATCACTCTGGGAAATCTAATATTCAGTTGTGTCCAATATGTAAATTTACATTCAATAATATGGAACTGTGCAATGAATTAAAAACAGCTGTCAGTAGAAAGGGTTAACTTTTGCTTGTTTATGAAAGGCGGAATAAGCATTTTGAAATGCGTGCATTTGCGTCACTTCACGTAGCTTTTATTTCCTGATCAAAGGTGAGTCAAGCACCATTTGAAACAGTTTTCTGAAATCTTTGTATGTTTTTAAGCTCGCAAGGAATTGAAAACAGTAGAAGTCATCGTAACATTATCAACTCCAAAGACAAACATTCCCATCAGGAAGACAGCATTTCAGGTTAAACTCAAATTGTTTCCAAATTTAGTAGCTTTTTTTCTCAAAATGATTTTTCAATTTCTGTTGTTTTCGAACAGCACTTTGCTTTATCGAGGACCTGCAGTGGTTTGAATATACTGCATATTCTCAGCTGGGTAAGAGTATTGGTACACAAGAGCATGTCCTGTCTGCTTAATAGCTTTGGATTTCGTCGTGTTTCCACAATCATGTTTGTGTTGCGAATAAAGCTGGCATAGATTACGGATTTGCCATATCCTGGAGTTACCTGACGTGGATGGGTCATATCTTTCAGCAAAGTCTGATAAAACTTGAGCTTTGTTCTTCATAGGGCCAGGCCAGGGATCATGAATAAGAAATCAAATTCGACTAATGTTAGCTATTGGCCCCTGGTATCAACAGAATAGACTGCTGATACTCTGTTACTGTTGTACTGGTGAGGGGAAGGCACCTCTGTTGGTCTGGAGCTATTTGCCTCGATATCTGATGCACTACAGCAAAGGCCGAGCTTCGTTGCTAATTTGCAAGTCTTCTGTCTTCTCCAACTGCTCCTCGACAGGGTCAGGACTCATTTGTAGAGGAAGAAATAGGACGTGGGACACACAGTCAGCCTCTGCAATGCACCTATTATGACAGTCATGGGCAAGTGTCTCCATTGGTCACAATTAAAACAGCGCATCAGGATACCTTTTCTTTCCAATTGGTGGTCATAATGGGACTTTGATGGCTGCTACCTTAGCCTCATTCAATGCTTGGACAAGTATTACCAAAGATCTGTTGCTGGATTGTATGGAATGGATGCACAGCTCTCCCAGGCTGCTGTTTTAGTCTTATAACCTCTCAAGTGCTATGGACTGGGGGCTGGAACCTATTCAAAGAGCGACTTCTGAAACTGTGAAAATCAAAATGGTGACTCTCACCAGTTTCAAGTGTTTATCAGTGTATCCATGAATGTGCCTACGTGTTTGATAGAATCCTGCTTGATGTTAACTAGGACTTAGGGAAAGCTAAATTTTCTTCCTTTCATGCTTTCCATAGGTTGGCCTGCAGCTACCTTGATGTGTCCTTGATCAGAGTGTTTTAATCTATTTCTCAATTTAATTCTGGGGAGCAAATGGTCAGCAAAACCTATTCAAGGTCATTCTTCTTGGGCAATCTTAATCTCTCATGTTGGTGCAAGGAAAAGAGAGTCAGTGTCCATTTCCGTTGTCACCCCTAACTCCTCTTTAGAGCCTAGACATCAATGGTCCAGTATTTGTAAAAGATCTTGGTAATGGACCCAAAATTAACTTGATGTTACATAAACTCAGCGTGTTGATCTTGACAAGATATATAATGAACAGCAAAAATCACCACTTTATAGTAACCTTGGAAAAGGTGAACTTAGTCATTTGATGGAAATCTATACTGTGACTCGGGTGCATTGATAATTTCATGTCCATCTAAGAGGCATTTAACATTTACAATGTAGGCTATACTTTGTAACATCAAATACTTCTGAAGAGTAGTCACTGTTGTAATTAGCTGTAAACTGCTTTGGAATGTCTAGCTGTTATTACAGACTCTGCAAATTCAAATCTATTTTTATCTGGGCCTTTATCTTATTTTCTTTCTGCCAAAGAGATTTTAGAAGTGCTTAGTGATACTTAGTACACAATATTCTATAACTATCTTTTCACGTATCTGCATCTGTTAACTATTATAGGATTTGGGAAACGAAGGGGGAAGAAGGCTGGAAAAAATCATTGATAGTATCTTTCCCCTCCTTCATGTTGCGCTCTTTCCTTCAAGTTCTAAGCTCCCACCTAGCCAACTACATCATACCTCATTTTGTCTGAGGATATTGCTGCTCAAGTTTTCTGCTCATAATCAGTCCCATTGCAATGAAATTTCAATTTGATTCATTGTCCTAGAATTCAAGAGAATAGCCTGAGGACAGGGAAGAATACAAAAATCAAGATCAGCTATTGTAAGATGGTGGCTGCTCATAAAAGTATTGTTCCAGACTGACACTTTTCTAGATAAACAGCATTGGTGTGTTTGTTTAAAAATTAGTGACTGAAGATTACTTTGGAGTGATTTTTATTTTCTGTAATTATTTGCAGCGAGCCCTCAACTCCTTTTTTGAAACACCTGATCAGCCATCTTCTTCTGCGATGGAGTCTACCTCACAATTGGTTGAAACAGCAGACTTTCAGGGATGGTAGGTTGCCCCATTTATTTGAGCCATTGAAACCTAATGCAAATTGTGCGCAAGCAGTTTTCAGAATCTGCAGTTGTTAACATTTACACATCAGTTTGGAACTCTCAAGCAATGTAGATGAGCACTGTTGTTAGAAATACAAAAAAGGAAACACTATTGAATGGTTTATTTCCAAAAAAAGCTGTGCATTCAGATTTGGAACCATTTATTTTATTTTCAGGGAATGTTGCAAACTGGATTTCTGTTATTTATCATTCACTGAATTAGTTCACTTAATAGTTTAATTCTAACATCAAGGTTGATGATGTGTTGCTATGCTCCTTTATTGAAGATGGGGGAGCAAATATCTAGGGGCAGACAGGATCATTCTTGTAGCTAAAATAATTCACAGAAAAGATGTTCAGTGGATGTGCTGTTAGAGATAGGCAAAACCTCAAAGACATTAGGCATTTACGTCTCGCCTATGATTGAGTGAAGACAGAGCTGTGTATGCTTGAATAAACAATGTGAAAAGGAGCCAAGAAGGAAAAAGGTGGCAACGTCAGGAGAAGAAAAAGAGGATAACCTCTTTATCTGCTGTGTTTTTGTTTGTTTAATTAAAATTAGAGTATCGTATGCTAAATACACATATGTGTGACATCCAAGTTGTAACAAATGTGGCACAGATTAAGTTTCTTTTTCTGTCTTTTTTTAAATGCAGTATTGATTTGACAGACGCTGACAATGTGCAGACCAGCAAAGGAGAAGGTGCACAACCACAAATAGATGAAAGTCACATCTCATTATTAACCTGGAATGTAGATGGACTTGATCTGGCAAACTTTCTGGAAAGAGCACGAGGTGTTTGTTCTTGCCTAGCACTGTGAGTACAAATATTAGATCAATACAAGTAGTGTTAGTTTTTAAAATAATTTATGATGTTAAGCAGCAAACTTTATAAAAAGTATACATTTTATGTGACTCAGCACAATTGCTGACAACTGCCATCTCTGTCAACTTTTCACTTTAGTTCATATTTGTGAATTTCAACTCCCTGTAAACATGGGTGGGGTTTTATTTTTTCAGAAGTGTATATATTCCGAATATATACATTATACATATACGTTATAATGAACTAATGATTTACGTAGATTTGCATTCAATTTTGCAGAACAGAAACAGGCCACTTGACCCAATTGGTTTAATCAAGTGTTTGCTTCTTTTACTTATTTCATCTCATCCTATCAATATGTCCTTAATTTCCTTGTTCCTCATGTAATCATGTAACTTTTCTTGAATTTATCCTTGCTGATTGCCTCAACCAACCCATATGGCAGTGAGTTCCACGTTCTCTCGACTCTGGGTAAAAACGTTTCTCCTGAATTCCTTGTTGGGCTTATTATTGACTATTTATATTTGTTGGCCCCAGTTTTGGATTCTCCCTCCACTACAAACAGCTTCTCTATGTCTCTCTATCAAAGTCCTTTATGATTTTAGAATCTTTACAGTCATCCCTCAGCCTTTTTTGAGAGAAAAGAGCCCTAGCTTCTTCAGTTTTTCCTGATAAAACAAAATTAAGTTACAACTTGTGATTTGTTCTGTGGTGACAGAAATAACAGTCTAGAGCGAATGCGCAAATCTTTGCTAGCCAAGAAGTTGTAAATTAGTACTAGTGTCCAGCTGTGAAAAGATGAATTTATATTGGGATTACAAATTTAAAATTATTATCTGGTGAGAGCGTTGTTATATCAGCCCCTTAACCATATGTACATTGTAGTGTTCTAATACAGTATCCATCTACTCTTTCTTTGTTTCTGCTCAGTCTCCAGGGATGTTTAAGCAATTCAGGATATATGCCTACAAGTCTGACATCCAGACCTGTCTGGAATTTGATTGGTATGAAATTTGTTGTGATTGATGATGATACATTCATGTAATTGAAGAGGGTCCCTGCTGCAATGGGAGTTTTGACCGACGAGTCTCCATGGTGATCGAATGTGTTAAAGTTTGTGTCCTTTGTGATTTATGTACAGCAAGGCTCCACAATGATTAGTTACTTTTCTTTTACTGGCAGTGGCTGTGGGATAGATATTGATCAGGACATGTTAATGGGTACACTTCAGGCGTTGCCCATGTCCCTTATTAACTGTTGGGGAAAAAAAAGTATAGCTTTTATGCCAAGTAACAGAAATGAGGGTCACAAGCTATTGAATCTGTAGGAAGGGCATAATTTATACACGATATTACAATATACAAAAGATTGCCAGATTATCTTAAACATTAATCAATTTCAAAATGTGATATGTTGCTAGTCCTACAGATATAATTACTGTCATACAAATTAGATATGGAAGGGATTAAATAAGGTAATGCTTATTATTACAGGATTGCTATCGCATCTTGCTCGGGCTGCCTATATTCCAAATGCATCCTAGCTGTATTAGTGCAAAACTTACAGTCACTCAAAAGTCTAATTTGTCACTTTTGTTTTTGCCCTTGGACCTTCAGTGTTTGCGAAGGCTGGCATTGTCAGCCTTCCAGTAACCAGAGAAGAACAATGGTCTCTCTGCAAGCATGATCACTTCCTGATGCTTGTCGTTTCAATTTAACATCTTACTCATATGCATACGTTTTTGTCATTGGGTTGCTACAGTGTTCCAGTGAAGTCCAATGCAAGCTAGAAGAATAGCACCTCATCTTCCAATTAGGCACCTTACAGCCTTTGGACTTACAGGACTTGTCTTTGTTGCCCCAGTAACTCTATCTTCTAATCATATCATTCTGCTTCTCTGGAACTCTTATCTTTTGACATATCCATTAACCTCCAAACCTCTTTAAAGCCCATAGGCTGGGTAAAATGCTGCTTTGGAGAGTTGGTACAGACTTAACGGGCTGAATGATCTTCTGCACTTTTGAATTCTATAGATTCTATTCAATGAGAAAGCAGATACTTCCCTGTTTTTCAGTTGCATATCAACATTGCATTAGTTTCTTAAATTATTTATTGGACTTGCCCATTTGCATTTCATGTTTTCTGTATTTAGAATTCTAAATCTCTCCTCCTCATCCAAGTCTCTGTTTTCCCGGTTTAAAAAAGTGCTGATCAGACTTTCTTGGGTCTCGAGTGGGTGACCTCACTCCTTAATGTTGAACTCCATCAGCACAATTTTGTCAATTCACTTAAATCAAATACGTCCCTGTGAAAACTTTCATTTTGAGAATGAGTGACCACAGAGTTAAACTGCTATCAAAACCTCCCATATTAAAAATCTATTAGTTCTCGGTCTTTTTGCAAGAGAAGAGAGAGACCTATCCTATCAAACTTTTCTTGATATTTATACCCAGCATGCATTCCTTGTATCGTTCTTGTAAATCTCACCAAAATTCATCTAGATTTATTGGATGTGACATTAACATTACAGATCATAAGGTTGCAGATTGTAGCTGAATGCAATTCCCCTGCTGTTGCTGATGACCCACACTGTCTTATGGATGCCCAGTTTGCAATGCTACGTTACTGCTCAGTTTTTCACGAACTCCTCTCATCTGTGATAATGTTTCAATTTCTTTATCAGTGTTATATGGTGGTTAATTTTAAAAAAAACACTCCCAACAAAATGAATTCTACCCATAAAGCCTCGACTACTTATTCACCCTTGCTGATATTTTCCCTTTCTAATGCTGCAACAATGTCTGAAATAATTCTACTGTTCCTAATTCCCTTCCTTGTTTTATAAAGACCTTGTAACTTGGCTTATTTATCCTATGGTAATGTCTAGCTTGAAGCCAGGTGCCAATAATGATTGCTCTGCTACACCCTTGAATTTGTGCTTTGAATTCAAATGTTTTATTTTGTGCTCCATAAATTTTTATATAATTGTTTTAATTAGGCCATAGGCACTTCCTGCTCTTGTAGTCTAATGTTTTTAACCTATTGTATTCCTTGCTTTCTCCCACTTGTGCAATTTTTAATTATTTTGCTACTTCCTAGATTTTTTTCTGAAAAATCTTTTACCCTTTAATATCTTTAACTGTATGGCTTACCTGAAATTTTACATATATCTCTTTAATCTTAAGGTTATTTGTTTTTACTGACTGTATGTTATTCTGATACTATATAAATGTGAGACGTTTTTGTATTGCATTTGGATTTGTGAGCTCTTCATTAGTTTATATTAAAAAGTCTGATCAGATTTTGAAGAATGACTAAGCAAACTTTTCTTTTTGAAGGTATAATCCTGATATAGTATTTCTGCAGGAACTTATTGAACCCTATTACCTATACTTAAAGAAACGAGCAGCCAGTTATACAATTATTCCAGGTATGAAATGAACTATGATCCTTGTGGACTTGAATATGATTTGTGTCTGAACGACAACAAAATGGTTTGTGATTTTAATTTTTGAAATTATGGCAAAATTTCAGTTGTTCCAAGAGAGTTTGAACAAAGAAAATTACATCACAGGAACAGGCCCATCCAAGCCTGAATCGACCATGCTATCGGAGAACTAAAACCCCCTACTTTTCTGGGGACCATATCCCTCTATTCCCATCCTATTTATGCATTTGTCAAGATATCCCTTAAAACACACCATCGTATCTATTTCCACTACCTGTCCAGCAGCGAGTTCCCAGTACCCTCTGTGTAAAAAAAAAACTTACCTCATATATTTTCTTTAAATCTTGCCCCTCGCACCTTAAAGCTATGCCCTGTAGTAATTGACTGTTCAACCCTGGGAAAAAGCTTCTGACTATTCATTCTGTCCATGCCCCTCATAATCTTGTAGACTTCGATCAGGTCAACCCTCAGCTTACGTTGCTCCACTGAGAACAAACCAAGTTTTTCCAACCTTCTTCATAGCTAATGCCCTCCATACCAAGCAACATTCTGGTATCTCTTTTCTGTATCCTCTCCATCTTTCTGGTAATGTGGTGACCAGAATTGAGCATTAGTTCCAAGTGTGGCCTAACTAAGGTTCTATAAAGCTGCAACATTACTTGGCAGTTTTTAAACTCAATGCCCCCAGTTGATGAAGGCAAGCATGCCGTTTGTCTTCTTAACTACCTTCTCCATCCACGTTGCCACTTTCAGTGACCAGTGTACCTCTACACCCAAATCCCCCTGCCTATCAACACTCTTAAGAGTTCTGTCATTTATTATATATTTCCTATCTTTATTAGACTTTCTAAAATGCATTACCTCACACTTGTCTGGATTAAACTCAATCTATTCTGCCTGAGCCTCCAACTGAGCTATCTCCCATTGTACCTTCTGATGGTCCTTATCGCTATCTGCCAATCCAACAATCTTTGTGTCATCTGCAGACTAACTAATCAAACCAGTTATATTTTCTTGCAAATCATTTATATGTATTACAAACAACAAAGATCTCAGTGTTGATCCCTGAGGAATGCCATTTGTCTTGGCCCTCCATTCAGAAACACCCCCTTCCATTGCTACCCTGTCTTCCATGACTGAGCCAGTTCTGTATCCATCTTGCCAGCTCACCTCTGATCTCACATGACTTCACCTTCTGCACTAGTCTGCTATGAGGGACATTATCAAAGGCCTTATTGAAGTTCATGTAGACAACATCCACTGCTCTACCTTCATCTAGTGTCTTCGTCACTTCCTTGAAAAACTCAATCAAGTTTGTGAGACATGAACTCCCCTTCATAAAACCATATTGCCTCTCGCTAATACATCCACTTATTTCCAAGTGGGAGGAAAGTCTGTCTCGAAGAATCCTCTCCAATAATTTCCCTATCACTGATGTAAGACTTACTTGTAATTACCTGGATTATTCTTGCTACCCTCCTTAAACAAAGGAGCAACACTGGCTATTTTGCAATCTTCTGGGACCTCCCGTGTATGTAGAGATGCTGGCGTTGGACTGGGGTAAACTCAGTAAGAGGCCTGGCAACACCAATTTTAAATCCAACCGATTTATTTGATAGTAAATCTGCTAGCTTTTGGCATTTGTGCCTTTGTCAGGCGAATGAGGTGTTTTGGATTCGCCTGACGAAGGCGCAAACGCCGAAAGCTAGCAGATTTTACTATCAAATAAATCGGTTGGATTTAAAATTGATGTTGCCAGACTTCTTACTGAGAGAACCTCCTGTGTAGTCAGTGAAGATACAAAGATTTCATCTCAAGGCCCCAACAATTTCCTCCCTTGCCTCTGAAAGTTGCAGTACTTACCCATAACTGATTGTCATACCTTTGGTTACCTAGCCCTTGAATTCTGGAATAACTACTCTAAACCTGGTTGCATCTCACACTTTTTTGAGATGCTCCTTCAAACCTGTCTTTTTGACTTTGCTTTTTGTCACGTATCCTAATTTTTCAATGTAACTTGGTGTTCAATTTTATTTAATAATGTTCCTGTGAAGCACCTTGAAGTATATTGTTAAAGGCACTATAAATGCAAGTTGTTCAGCACTGAAAAGGTTAACAGGAAACAATGTGGTCTGTTCAGAAAGCCACCTACTGGCCTTTAAGCTACACTGCGTTGCAGTAAGACTTATTTCTGCTTTTCATTTCATATTGTTTTGATAAATGTCATTCAAAGGGAATACAGTTTGTCTGCCTGAGTAACCAGCAGTTTGTCAGTGTTAACACATTTTCAGTTCTACAGAAAGTAGTTATGTTTGGTTTTAATGTTATTAAATGTGTGTTTTATTTCACCTTTTTTGGAAAGAGTGGTTATCATCCATCAGTTCTGGTTTAAATTAGAAGGGGAATCATTTTAATGCACAAAGTAGCAGTGTTAGACGTTTTGGTGGTTGAATTTCCCTGGGGTCACTGAAGTATCAGCTCACCAGTGCGAACATATCATGTTTTAAAAAAAACTACAGTTGTTTCTGGATAAATAAACAGCCTCCAAATTTAATTTTGAGACAGCAGTTTTCTGTACTAAATGCCCAGTGAATAAAACACTGACTTGCAGCAGCTAAACCAACAATCCTGCTCCAAACGTGAAAGCCTTCTCTTCATTTATGGGATGTGGATATTGTCCCTGAAACTAGTGGGCCATTTAATTCATGTTGCTGTGGGTCTGAAGCCCCTTCTAGGCTGGATTTAGGATGGATGGCACATTTCCTTGAATCACATGTGTTTTATGACAATCAATGTCAGTTGTCATGATCACCACTACTGACACTGGCTTTCAATTCCAGATGCTTTAATTTAAGTTAAATTCCACCAGCTGCCATGATGGGAATTGAGCACAGGTCACCAGAGCATTACTAGTCCAATGACACTAGCACCATCTCCCCTTGCCATACTTAATGTTAACAAAGGGCATATTATCAAAATCCTTTAAAGAATTAAAAAGTCAAATAAATTTATTTTACTGGTCAATAGCTTGAACACAGTGGAAAAAGCAAAGATCTTTTTAGCATAATTTTGGCTGTACCTCAAAAAATCTGATAGATTATATCAGCTGAAAAAAATTCTAAAATTCAAATTTCCAGTGCACAGCTGAAAGAGTGACACAACAAGATTTATGTTTGCCGTAACAAACAGATTAAAACGCTTTTTTTGTCAGCAGCTTTACCTTAAAGTGCAGGATGGAATATCTCTCTCGTATTATTTTTAGCACAAAACAAAAAATCTGGCTATCAGGTATACGTTACACTATCCTTTAAACCAACATTCAAATCCCCCTGAATTAATCCAAAATGATTCTTGGCTGCTGAGGATTTACTTCTAACCCCAGAACAGTCCTTCACATGAGTATTACTGTAAATCCTCTCATGCAAGCTAAGCAAATCTTTCAACTTCATTTTAACTCCTCAGAAGCTTCATCTTTATAAGCAAAGCTTGAACTTCCACCTACACTATGGCACAGTGAATCATAGTATGTTTGGCCTTAGTCTCCCCCACTCTTTCGCTTTCATATTATGGCTTTCTCTGTATCCTCCCAATCTCTTACCCATCACTCGGGTAGTATGAATCACAAGGACCTTGTATCTAGGCTGAAATGCTTATTAGCTATCCTTTCAACCCAAACTCTCTCCTATTTTAGATGCCATAATGTTCAATTGTGTATGCCTTGCACTTCACAGTAAAACAGTCACGGTCACCTTTTCATTAATCTCCAACAATAAAACCACACAAGCTTGCTGTTAAGCCGACTTCAGAACAGGTTACATGCCTTCCTTCAATTTCCTTAAGTAAAAGGCATGATCCCAAATCAAAACACTATTATAAACCTTATAATTGTAACAATACAAGATATCTGACAAATAACAAGCAGAGCTTTAAGGTGAACTGTCTCTCCAAATCCATGCTCTCGCAAAGGACAAGTTTATAATCCTAGCTTTTCACATGTGGGTTTTGATGATGTGATAGTTGCTATTGGTACACAATGGAGGGCAATCCATATTAATAAAGGAGCTTTTATCTCCCATTGTCAAAGCTATCAAGATGTCATCGAAACAGATAAGGATTCTTGGCAGCCTTCTTGCATGAAGACTTTTGTTTAGTCTCTCATTATTAGTTTATTGGATCAGATGTCCAGTAGTCTATTGTCCTCGTGTTTTGTGGAGTACACAAAGAGGCTGGTGTGAAGTCCACCAGGGCGATGCCTAGATATATCTCCAGGCAAATCCAGATTCAGCAACTTCCAGACTTGACCAAGTTGTACATCAGGTGAATTCTGCAGCCATTTTAAAACAAGTGTCTTTGTAGTTCTGGGTGTTTCTTTTTTTTAAAAAAAATTGAAGGCATTACATCAGCTGATGAAGCTAATGATTAATACCCCACTTTGCACATGATGACACATCATTGTGATCATTAGATTTTCAAGTTTTGATATGTCAGTCAATTTTAATCTAGGTAATAACTTTGTTTAGTTTATTAAATTTAATTATATGCTATAGATCTCTCATAGCTTTGATTTTTATTTTTGCCACATTATCTATTAGCAAAAGTTAACTTTTGTAAAAGCATTTGGTTGCTGCCTTATTGATATTAGTTTTGGATTCAAAAGTTCAAGAATCCGCTTGGCAGGATGGAGCACAAGAAGGCTGTCATCATCCATTCAAGTGCCCTATGAATCGGCACCCATTTCTCCAACACTAATCTTTGAGCCACACAGCTGCCACGTGCCAAATTACACCAGCTGCTGTGGATATTTCTGAACAACGGAAGGATGGAACTCAACTCACAAGATAAAATCAGCACTCCCAAGAACACTCAACAACAGTCCCCAACAGGGCAGTGCCTGACACTGACTTTTTTTAATATCTACTTAAGTGATAGGCCCAGCATCTCATCTTGAAAATGTATTTATGCCAATGATATTAATTTGACAACTTGGGCAAAATCTTTCTAAGTTGTGGAATCCATGCTAAATTTTAACCTACGAGTGGAAACTAAATCCAGCCAAGTCCATCACCTTGCATTCCATCTTAAAAAGGTAAGGTATGCAATACCCTAAATGTCATGTGACATCACGTGCTGTGGAGAAAAACTACCTCATGAACTCTTGATTGATCCCCAACTTGCCATCAGCATCTTTACAATACTACCCCAGGAGACCCAGACATGAGTGAGCACCAGCCACAGCCTCAGCAGCACAAATTGGCAAAAATTACCATCCTTTGTACTTCTCTAGTTGTGCTCTTCGTCACAGCTGAGTACTATGGATGGGTCTCAAGTCTTCTCACCAAACTCGTCAGTGCACAATTTTACTCAGTGATGAGAATAATCTCTGGAGTTCTTGAGATCAACTCCATTTCAGTGCTTACCAGTCTCCTGAAATACTGCCCCCCCCATCCTTTTGATGGGGTACCACAGCACACAGAAATGACTCTTACCAGGAGGAACTTGGTTCTTCCACCTATTTGTCCTTCAGTTTAGTTGCTTTAGTTTAATTGTTTTTCAACAAAAGAGTTGGGGTTCCCATCCATAGAGACCATCAAAACCTCCCGCCTCTCCACCCCCACAACTCATCATATGATACAGGTAGGACATTTCTGACTCCGTAACACTGATGAAAGATGGAGTAAAGCTTGGGCAAAAAACACCAAATAACTGCATTGCCTCCAACTCAACAACCAAACTTCAATCTGTGGCAGATCACTCCATAGAATACGGACTGGACATGACCAACGCAATGCTAAACCTTGACTAGCTGCAGCTGCAGAAACCCTGAGCAAACTTTGGAGTACATAACATTTTGCTCCCAACTCAAGTTTGAAGGCTGCATTCTGCATTCCAGCTGAGCCTTGGACAGGTTGGAGAACTTGACATTATAATTGTGACGCAGCTTCTCGTGCTAAAGCCATATGAAAAAAGAAGGTGGGCTTTACTGTATTTTAATCCACAATCCTAATTTAACTCTATTGGTTTATGTTTTATTACACATCATCCAGCATCTCTTACTTCCACTTCACCCAATTCTGCACTCACTGAATTCCCTTGCACTTGATAAAATCAGCACTTAGGTAGACCTGCTCTGTGCTAATATTCTAATTATTAATCTGTGTATTGATTTACTTCCCCCGATTGGAATTTTGAATTTCCCAGCTCTTAGTTTAAAATCAATGCCTTGGCTTAGAGAGAGGAAAAAAAAGAAAAGAGGAATACTCACTTGCCTGTTTCCTGGTGACATCACATCCTATGTATTTTTTTGAATGCAGTCCACCTGTTCCCAGCCTAACACTTCTGTCTGTTCTAGTCTTGCTGAATTCCCATCCTTTTAGTGTCAGGCCAGGCCAGGCCTGCCCTGCTGCTGCACTAGTATCCCTCTGATCTCAGTTCCTCATGCTCCTTGTTTTGGCTACAGATCAGCCATGATCTGACTGGCTGAGCAGGTGAGAGACTGAATGGACTTAATACTTATATGCCTATTACTTGCAGAATTAATGCAATTGGAGCATATGTTCACCTGTAGGAAATCCATTTCCTACAGCTTTCTCCAAACTTTTCTTTCTGCTCCTAAATTAACTTTTAAGATCAACTTTCGGGAAGCACCGAAGCAGCATCTGGTTATCTTTAACAATGCAATCGAACAATGCAACACCTTCAGGTTTCAAAGTCATGTTTATCAGGAAGGATCGAAGATAGATGGTGGTTGTTTTGATCACGTACTCTTAAGTATTGACAACAATTATTGGCATGAGAGTGGTGGAAGATTATTGATTGTCTGCAACAGTCAATGGTAGTTCAACATTAACTGACAACAAACTTCAACATATAGTTACATCGAATCAGAGGTGCAGAAGTTTACATGTTACTAACCTGTTGGGAAACTCTTTAATGTGTCAGAATAGATTGAGCGACATTAGCTTTCACATTGACACCAAATGATGAAGGTAACAAAGTTGAAATTTTTTATAAAAAGCTTGTGTAATTTTGCTGCTTTTTTGTTAAACATGCTTTAATTAGCCAATTCAACCTAAACTTTAGGTTACGAGGATTAAATATAACAATGAAGTTTTTCTCTTCCAATCTTGCTTGAAGGTACTTGCTCAAAATTCTATATATGGGAGTGAGAAAGGAACTACGTTAACTGCACTAATGCTAGTGCTGTAGATTTATTTCCATATTGTAAACTTTTTGATGTAATAAAAGTGCATTGTGATTATATTTGAATTTCTTCAGCCAGAGAGTAATGAATCCATGGAACTCTTAGCCCTAGAAGGTTGTGGAGGCCTGATTAATGAATGGCTTTAGGACAGAGAGGGAGAGATTCTTAATTAATAAGGGGATCGGGAGTTATGGGGAAAAGGCAGGAGAATGGGAGTGAGAAAAATAACATCCATGATTGAATGGCAGAGCAGACTTGATGGGCTGAGTAGCCTAATTCTGCTTCTGTGTCCTATGCATATTTCCAGAACTTTCTTCTGAGATTCATCCTGTACCTAAATGGAGCTGATATTGTTCTATAGTGATATCAAGTGGAGTATAAAATTCCTTTTAGCTAAAGACTGCCCTCAGACCCTCCTCCTTGTACATTACATGTGAAACATTGAATACAATCTTTATTTGGAAAATGCCTCTTTCACGTGTGCAATGAAACTTGTTTTAATCTGGTTTGGTAACAAGTCTTGGCTCAACACAGTGGAGTGACAACAGTAAAAAGGACATAGACACTGGAAATCCAAAATATAAACAAATAATTGGAAATGATCAATAGGTTGGGCAGCATCTGTGGAATGGGAAACAGTTGTTTTAAGTCAATGACGTTTGTTCAAGTTCCATTTGGTATTCCCATACTTGTGCCATCAGTTCTGACAATTGTTCTCAGAGCTCCAAAGACCTGGGTTCGATTCCCGGCTTGTGTCACTGTCTATGTGGACTTTGCACATTTTTCCCATGTCTGCATGGCTTTCCTCCGGGTTCTTCGATTTCCTCCCACAGTCCAAAGATGTGCTGGTTAGATTGATTGCCCGTTAGTGTCCCGGGATGTGTAGGTTAGAGGGATTAGTGGGGTAAATGTGTGAGGTAGTGGGACTAAGGCCTAGGTGGGATTGTTGTCGGTGCAGATTCAATGGACCAAATGGTCTCTTTCTGCCCTGTAGTGTTTCTATCATTCTATGAATAGGTTATCAACCTGAAACATTAACTCTGTTTCACTTTTCATACATGCTTCCTGACCTGCTGAATATTTCCAACATTTAGTTTTTATTAGAGCAGCACAATCCTGTCATCTTGTGCATCTGTTATTTCCATTGCCCATTATTGATGGCTGTGCCTTCAGCTGCCTAGGTCTTAAGCTTGGAATTCTCTCATTGAAACTTATGCCTGTCTGTCTCTTGCTGCTGTTTCCAGCTACTCCTTAAAACCTACCTCACCTGCCCTGATATGTTTGTGTTGTTCAGTGAGGTTATAAAGTGCTATGAGATGTTTTACTATGTTAAAGACATGGTTTAAATGCAAGTTACTATAAACTTCAATTATTGAAATTGCATGGAGTGGTGCTGCATTTACATTAAAGGGTGAAGAGAAAGGAAAGTTCTATTTAATGAAGAAATTTAAATAAAGTGTTATTGTTTGCTTAGGAAATGACGATGGGTACTACACAGCCATTATGTTGAAAACGTCCCGAGTAAAATTGTTGAAACAAGAGATAGTGCCTTTCCCAACCACCTCCATGATGAGAAATCTTCTCATTGCTCAGGTAAGAAGGACGTAAGATGATCTGTCTGAAGAGAAAATCAGTTATCAATTGTCGTATTGTACAAAGAACCAGCCTTATAAACTGCATCCTGGTCATCTTTCATGGAGAATAAAAATCATTTTCCAGTGCAATTGTGTTTTAAAAAATGTTTAAAGTCTGATGTAGGAGTTCTGCAGATCAAGTTCATAGTGAGCATAACGTATGTGGCCAAATGTTAACCTGTAGTTGTAAATAAGTATGTTTTGAGTAGGATTAGAGAAAGATGGAATAATGAGTTACATCAGCAAGTATGCTTTAATTGGGAAAAAATGTTTCATGCATCAAATTAACCCCAGAGCTTTTAATTACTCTCTACCATTTGTATAGTTGCCTCTGCATGCACTACCTATAAAGTGGTGGATGAACTTTCAATAGCAGCCTTCAAAGGTGTATTGGCTAAGTACTGGAAGGAGAAAGAGTTGCAGGAGTATAGGAAAAGAATGGACAATTGGAGCTAATGAGGTTGCATTTCGAAAGAATTGTGCAACTTCTGTCAGCCAAAGTAACCTGTAGCTTCATAATGACAAAATGGAAGGCATCTCATTTGGTGCTTGTCAAAATCTGTGCTTCTATGGTTGTCTTCCAACATCCACCAGGCTGATACTTCTGGCTCTGTCAGGAGCAAAACTTATTTTAAGTGCAATGCTTATTCCCTTAGCTTCTTCTGTACTCACTTTGCTGCCAAGTGCCCTTTTTCCCCATGCTGGGATATCAATAACTCAATTCTAAAGTACTGAGGGATATTTATGTTTTTTGTTTAAGTCTACCTTACCTTTCTGAAACTTCGGTGGCGTATTTAAAACTATTCTTCTTCAAAGGCAGGTCTGACCCGTAGCACTGCATTCTCCATCATGGCGAGGGTAAAGAATTCACTTAGAACAGAGATTAAGCCTCATGTTGTTGACATCAATCTGATCTGCAGTGGCCATCCAGCTAACTAAGCTTCAGTGATAATTGTTACATATGGCAATGCACAATTTTACATGCATGATGCAACCCAGAACTATCGATAGTGATGGTAGAGGCTTCAATTTCGCTCCATATATGTTCTTATTGCTTGCCATTGGCATATATTGGAAGGATTTGCAAGTTGATACACAGCCATTTTGGTCACATTACGAATGCAGCCTCCTTGGTCATCAAGCCCTGGAGTGGTACTTGAACACAGAGCATCTGGCTCGGATAGGGGCGCTACTGTGTCACAGGACCTCTCTTAAAACTGTGTGGTCACAAATGTAGTGCCTTAAACCAGTCAATCTGAACTTTCACAGCTTACCTTTTCAGAAAGGTGCCATGTAGTTACAAGTCCTGGTTAGATTGATGATGATTGGGTCATTCTTATTTCAGTTGTGCCTTTACATAACTGATTCTATAAATGCAGTTTGTAGCATATAGCTATCCTCCACTAACTTATGAGGGAGACCATAAGGTACAAGAGCATAATTAGGCCATTGGCCCATCAAGTCTGCTCCACCTTTTCAATCATAGCTGATGTGATTCTCATCCCCATTCACCTGCCTTCTCCTCTTATTGATCAAGAGCTTATCTATCTTTGTCTTAAAGATACTCAATGACCTAGCCCCCACAGCCATCTGTGGCAATGAGTTCCACAGATTCACCACTGAAGAAATTCCTGCTCATCTCAGTTTTAAAAGTGCGTCCCTTCTCTCTGAAGTTAAAAGAAGAGATGGCTGCTTTTAAATGGAGACTGCTGTAGTTTCAGTCTGGGGTTCTGTTTGCTTCATTTATAGAGACTGTTTGCTGCAAAATAGACCTTGCTGCAAGTCCTGCCATAATTCCTGACCCACCTCCAACTCTATCATTGACAGTACTGAAGTATCCTTTCTAAAATAATTTCACAGGATAACAGAGTTGTCCCTTTGTTATCAAATAGGATGAACAATCCGCAGGGGAACTCTTCCCCTCCACCTTTTTCAGATGCACAATTAATTAAGAAACTCTAAACTTAAAATTTATTTGCAGCAAAACTAAAGGAAACTTAAAAAGCTAAGTCACAATATAATTGTTAGTGACTGTGTATTCTTTGCCAACTGGGATATAATACAGCTACTGAAATTTCAGGGAATAAGATGGAGTTCAGTTTTGCCTTGGATTTAGTGGCTTTCTGTTAACTTTTTCGTTTTGAATTTTGTTCAATATCTAACTCCTCCTCCTCCTCCCCTCCAAAAATATACCATTGGATACTAATTGGTGATTCATTTTCCTTGAAGCTGAGGAAACATTAAACATTAACTCCCATTTCTCAAGTAAGTTCTCAATTAGTTTCCAAAACTAAAAAAAATTCTGCTTCACAAAAATTGGAATATACTTGAATATCTTTTAAACATGGATTATCATACAAAGGAAATGGATTGTGATTTGCAGATAAGTGTGACATTCTCGCACTGCAAAGGCAATTTCATAGAAGTACTGAAAAGTAGTGTGTCCAACTACACTCTCTTTTTGTTACAGGTAAACGTAGCAGGGAATGAACTCTGTCTCATGACTTCCCACCTGGAGAGCACTAAAAATCATTCTAAAGAACGGATGAAACAGCTGGAGATTGTCCTGAAAAAAATCAAGGAAGTGCCAGCGAGTGCCACTGTAATATTTGGAGGTGATACCAATTTGAGAGATGCAGAGGTGAGTGTGTTACATAGAGTTTCATTAATTTTGTTCAGCTTTCAGAGGATGAGACAGAAGATAGGGTACAGAAAGACAGGCCATTCTGGCTCAACCACTCCATGTCAGTGTTTATGCTCCACTGGACCCCCTCTCACCTTTTGCTTTTCTAAATTGTCCCCTCTACTTTGATCTCCCTGTTGCTGAGAATGTGATTTCAGAAATAAGGGCCACTATTTTGCTTCGTGTTTGAATTTTTACCTTTGTCATTTTTTTGACACTCCACAGCCACAAATACTGGCAGAGAAAGGTAGTTAAAAGGGGAAAACTTTAAGTCGTTAATGATGCGCTGCTGCTAGTTAAAAAATGTGATCTTCCCATCCCCATATTTTTGGACATAAAGGTTTCGTCAGGTAATGTACCTCAGTTCCTGTTCACTGTATTTTCTGCTGCAGTAAGAAGTCTGAAACATCGGGTTTAAATCCAACCGATTTATTTGATAGTAAACTCACAAGCTTTCGACTCTATGGTCTTCGTCAGGTGAATGAGAACACCTTGTTCACCTGACGAAGACCATAGGGTTGAAAGCTTGTGAGTTTACTATCAAATAAATCGGTTGGATTTAAACATGGAGTTGTCAGACTTCTCACTGTGTTTACTCCAGTCCAACGCTGGCATCTCTACATCATTTTCTACTGCAGCCCTGAAGATTTTTCTTTCCAAAGTTAACCTTTTATTCTGAAACCTGTCTTCATTCAACCCCCTTCCTTTTTACCTTGTCATTTCTACTATGCTCTACAACCTTTGATAATTTTTAAACTGGATACTTTAGTCTTTAACCTGAATTTAAGAGAAGTTATAGGGGGGGGACTATATCACGTTCACTACTTATGTAGCCACTTCCAGGGAACCTTCTTTCTTTCGCTGTTGTTTAAGAGCCCGATGGACATTTTATTATTCTCACTTGGAATAAAATCACATCTCATTGCTTTATTATTGATGAGAAGTTTCTGCTATCCCATTTTAAAAAAAAACGAGCTGAATAAAAATACTATTTAATAGGAAAAACTGTGCTTTTTAAAGTCCTCGAGAACCAAACATCCTGCTGCCTCCGATGTTCTCATTACTGTTCCATCTCTGTAGCATTTCAGATCTAATTAAAGAGCTGAAATACTGACATCTTCTTTACTGGATGTCACTTTTTGAAGCTCCAACTCTTCTTTTGTCTTATGATCTGTATATAGAATTTTTATGATGTAGAGATGCCGGCGTTGGACTGGGGTAAATACAATAAGAAGTCTGACAACACCAGTTTTAAATCCAACTGATTTATTTGATAGTAAACTCATAAGCTTTTGGCTCTATGGCCTTCGTCAGGTGAATTTGCCTGACGAAGGCCATAGAGCCGAAAGCTTATGAGTTTACTATCAAATAAATCAGTTGGATTTAAAACTGGTGTTGTCAGACTTCTTACTATAGAATTTTCAACATTTGACTTAGTATCCACATTTCAAAATTCTCCATTTTCTTCCATAGATCTTTATTTATTGTCCAGGTTTCTGGGCATATAAGGAAGTGGATAGAGTGTACCATTTCTGACTATTTTCTTGATACAGTTTCAGTTTTCTTTTTGTTAACATGTCTTCATTGACACGGAATTACTTCTGGTTATTTCTTATTGTCACGAACCCAGCTGATGTTACCTTCGACAGTATCCCAACTCGAAACACTGACTCGTGGTGGTGCCTAGCTTTGTTTACAATAAGGGACCATGTGTGAGACCCAGTGAGAACAGTAATCAGGCCAGTCATAGTATAACGTTTATTAAAAGCTATTGCAGTAAAGAAAAGACATAGATACGAACAGAACAATAATGATCTAAGCCAGTTATGTACAAGGAGCTACTAAATACACTCACACAGTTTAAGTAGGAATTACCCTTATTTTGTTTCAAAGTACATTCATGAAATCTGAATTCTTTCAGGGCTTCCCTCTTCCCAAATAACATGCAATCCCATAGTTCTAGAAGTATAGGCCAATTTATAGTTCCCACATTGTATATGATTGAGTAGTTCTCTTGGTTCAGGGAAGATATGCTTTTTAACTACTTTCATGAAAGTTTTCTGTTCGCTTGCTTCTGGGCTGCGAGATAGAACCAACTATTTGGAAAACCTGTCACTTAGGCTGTTTGATGGAATCTGCAGCCATAGATTGCCTTTTATATGTTGTTCCCCTTTGAAGATTCTCTCTGTATATTTAGCTAACTGTACTCTAGCCTCTCTTAATTCTAAAAGATTATCTTTTGTACATCTTCCCTGGATGATGTAATACTTTACCCAAAGTGTTCCTATTAACAGGATGATGTATTTCTTTTGATCTGTCTACAACTGTTTACCTCATTATTGGGATTCACATTCTGTGAATTACTTTTTAAAATGCTGGGTGGCTTTGAACCTGCTGGCACATTCAAAACACTACCCTTCTGAATTCAGCATCACATTTACATTTTTCTGTTATCATTTATCCTGAAACTTATCTGCCAGTTTTATTAATATTGGACTATTTATCCAGAGGTCTGGACTAATAATCAAGATATGAGTTCAGATCCCATCACAGCAATTGGGAAATTTAAATTCAGTTGAATAATTAAATTAATATGGATATTAAAAATAGCTAGTTCTAGTAATAGAGAATGTGGAACTATTGGATTGTCATAAAACTAGTTTTCTAACTGTCATCCTTTTCCAGACCCAAGAAATATGATCGATTCTAGTTATGTCAAATTTTTATAAAGAACTAGCATGAACAAAATCAGTCAGACCCAGCTGACAGTGACTAGAATCAGCAATGGCACACCCAGTCCAGTCAACTTTGCAAAGTTCCTCACTAACGTCTGCCAGTTTGTCAAAATTAGGAGAGCTGTACTACAGACTTATCAAGCAGCAGCCTGATAAAATCATACTCACCGGATCATACACCTATAGTCAATGTCTCCGATTCTTTTATAGCCATCATTGGATAGGTTCTGTTCCACCAGAAGTAATAGTGGTATACATTGGGAGGGAGTCAACTCAAGTTTGACTCCAGATCTGTGAAGTCTCCTGTCATCAGGTCAAACATCCAAACACAGTTTGGAAGAAGCACTTAAGGTAGCAGAATGTACTCTGGGTGGGAGCTTTCAATATCCATCACCAGAAATAAATTGGTCTGATCAGGTTTGTCAGACTGGACCAGCAGCAGATGGTGAGGGAATGGGAAAATGGGCCTGTGAGCCTTACATCGGGTAAATTATTGGAGAAGATTCTTTGGGACAGGATGTACTCGTATCTGGAAGACAATAGCTTAATAGCGATAGGCAGCATGGTTTTGTGAAGGGGAGGTTGTGTCTCACAGACTTGATTGAGTCCTTTGAGGAAGTGATTTAAAAAATGATCAGGGCAGGACAGTGGATGTTGGATACATGGAATTTAGGAAAGCTATTGATAAGGTTCCTCATGGCTGATACAGAAGGTGAAGTGGGATCTGAGGTGAGCTGGTAAGATGGATACAAAACTGGCTTGGGCGTAGAAAACAGAAAGTAGCAGTGGAAGGGTACTTTTAGAACTGGAGATCAGTGGAAAGGCTGCAGAAGCGATTTACCAGAATGTTGCCTTATGTGGACGATATGGTCTATTAAGAAAGTTGAACAAATATGGATTGTTTTCACTGGAGCGTCAGAAGATGAGGGGGGACCTGATAGAGGTTTACAAGATTATGACAGGCTTGGATAGAGTGGATAGTCAGGGTCCTTTTCCCAGTGTCAACTACTCGGGGCATAGGTTGAAAATGAGAAAGCGAAAGTTTAAAAGAGATGTAAGGGGCAAGTTTTTCACACAGGATAGTGAATGCCTGGAATGTGCTGCTGGAGGAGGTAGTGGAAGCAGATTCTATAACAATGTTCAAGAGGCATCAGGATTGATACATGAATAGGCAGGGATAAAGGGAATATGGATCATGTAGAGACAAGAAAATATTAGATTAGAGGCATCTGTGTTGGACAGACTTGTTGGACAAAAGGCCTGTTCCTGTGCCATACTATTCTTTTGTTTTTGAAAAACATTTTTAATCTCATCTTCAGTAGCCTACCTGTCTCAGATGTATCTGTCCATCACAGTTTTGATAGATTTATCCACATTCCAGTCCTGGTCTGGAGTAAAAGTCCCATCTTTACACTGAAGACAGTTTGCACTGTGTTATGTGGCACTATCGTTATGCTAATTGGGTAAAATCCAGAGTGCAGAAGGAGATTATCAGGCCCATCAAGTCTGCACTGACTCTCCAAAACAATAACCTGCCTATCCCCACCAGAAGTGCTGTGGGGACGATCCATCTGTGCCACCACCTCTTGTCTGTCTTCAGCGATTTCAGGTAATTCTACACATATCAAGAAACAGATGAGTACATTAGATATAGCTAAGGCTATGAACTGTAAGAGCATACCAACTATAGTGCCAAAAACTTTTGCTTCAGAAACTATCTGTGCTTCTGGTTAAGCTTTTCCAGTGCAAATACAACACTGATATTTATCTGGCAATACAGAAAATTGCCCAGATGTGTTTTATCTACAAAAAGCAGAACAAATGCAACCTGGCTGCTTACCACACCAGCATTCACTCTCAGTCATAACACAATGATAGAAACTTTCGTTGACAGTGTTATCAAGTGGCACCTACACATCAGTAACCTCATCAGTGCTTGGTTTGTGTTCCACTAGGACCACTTGGCTCCTGACCTCATTACAGTCTTAGCTAAACAGAGATAAACCTAGCACAAAGGATGATAGTTTTCTAGCTTAATTAGACATGTCACACACATGTTGTAGCTACGTGAGCAGGTCAGAGGCTGGAATTTTTGCAAAGTGGCACCATCTTGGTCCTCAAAGTCTCTCCAGCATCTACAAGACACAAGTCAGTTGTTATGGGATATATCGCACTTGCTTGAATGAATCCAGCACTTGCAGACCTCCTAGGCTAAAGCAGCCTGCTGGATTTACACACAATTCACCATCTTAAAACATTCACTGTCTTCACCAGTGGCAGCTGTGTGCACTGTGTACAAGATCATTGCAGCAATTTGCCAGGATTTCTTCAATATCACCTATAACCAGCATCACTATGAAGAATAAGAGCAGCATGCCTTTGAGATACCACCAAAGTTAAGTTCCCCTCCTAAGTGGTACACCATCTTGACTTGGGGGCATATATTGCTATGTTAAAATGCTGGATCTCCTAACTGAACAGCACTGGGAGTGCTAACTCCCAATGGTTCAAGAAGGTGGTTCACCATCACCTTCTCAAGGGCAGTTAGGTTTGGATGATAAATGTTGGCCTTGTCCATAAAACTCACATCTCTTGCATTAATAAAAGAATTCCAATATGACTTGGATGCTGTGAAGTGGAGTAGTTGTGTTTGAGGTTCTCAGTGGAGATCAAAACCAGCTTGGAGCACCATACGCTAAAGTGCTTGACTACATGAAGAGTCAGGTAAAAACTTAGATGTAACTCTTGTTATGACATTACACAATGGTGCATCTGCTCAATACTTTATGTGCATTAATTCTTTCAACTGAACTCTCATTTCATTTCAGCAATAATTAGTGATATTAGACCAGTATATACAATCTGCACAATGGACAGTTGACTGAAGCTATCTTGTAAATTCTGACTTTCTAACCCACGGGTCAGAAGGAGATGGTTACAGGAAATGCCAGAAGTTTTAATGGACTTGAAATGCTTTGGTAAAGCTTGATTCCTCGTTCTCTTGCTTTACTTTCTGTCCTATCAGCTACTGCACCCTGCAAACCCCTGCCATCTTTTGGAACGTCCACGAAGAGAGAAGTTACAAATATGAACATGGCGGAGTGTGTCACATAAACACAAATATTGCCCTCAGTCTGATTATTAATCTTTCACTCTGTGTTGTTTCTTTTCATAATCTGTTAGTACTGAATGTTTTCAGTTGAAAGTTTTTTTCCAATATTTAATTATATATTGGAGTGCGAGGGTTCTGCAATTAGAATTCTTTTTGTAACAGAGAATGGATTTAATATTGCTGCTTGCATAAATCCTCAGCAACTTCCCAAAGGACACACTCTTATTTTGTTTGGATGTTAACAGTTGACTTGGCAGTATTTTAAAATAACAAGTTTTAATATTACTAAAGTAGACCTGAATAGCCTGAACTAGGTAACCTCACTACATATTGGAAAGCAGCTGGCTTCCACTCGGTGTTAATCCAAGGTGTTGAACTTGATGAAGGAAGATTTAGTGGGTTAAATATCTTGGTGTGTGCTCACTGACATAAATTTTAAATGTGGCTGCTTTTGGTGCATTGTACAGGTAAATCTTTTCTCATTTTGTGCTTTCCTTCATAGGTTGCGAAGGTTGGAGGTTTGCCAGCTGGTGTCTTGGATGTCTGGGAATTCTTAGACAAACCTGAACACTGCCGGTATACTTGGGACACTAAAATTAATCACAACCTGAAGGCCCGTTATGCTTGCAGGCTCCGCTTTGACCGTGTGTTTTTTAGGATGGCCAGTGAAGGTCAGATTGTCCCACAGCAGATGACTCTTATTGGACAAGATAAGTTGGATTGTGGGCGGTTCTGCAGTGATCACTGGGGGCTCCTATGTGACTTCAATGTCATTTTGTGAGATGGATGGAAAGCAATGCACAAAGCAGAATTGTACTTCAAAGTGCTGTACCTGTGTGATTGTAATAATGCAAATATTCCGTTCTTTGACCAGATTTCTCAACAGGTTTTCCTTGATTAAAATCATTACAGTACATTGCATTTATTTTGCAGTCCAATTCTGGAGGGCAAGTTTTGAGTAAAATGGAAAAGTTTATTCAGCTGTTCTGTAAGCATTAAGTTGTGTTGTTGCAGCAGCACTTCCGATAAACTGGGAGAACCTGATGCTGAGGCTAAATATTTTCAGCGATAATCTGTTCTTTGAACCATGTAAACTATATTCTTGCTTTGATTAATGTGAAAAAGTCCTGCAACTTGCTTTTAAATCAGTATAACAGAATGTCTTTTATAATTTACGTTCTATACTGCTGCCTTGCCTCTTTGAAATGCCGGCGTTGGATGGGGATGGGCACAGAAAGAAGTCTCAACACCAGGTTCAAGTCCAACAGGTTTATTTGGAATCACGAGTTTCAGAGCACTGCCCCTTCATCAGGTGAATGATGAAGGAGCAGTGCTCTGAAAGTTCATGATTCCAAATAAACCTGTTGGACTTTAACCTGGCATTCTGAGACTTATCTCTTCAGTAGCGTAGCTGTGATGGATAGTTTGGAAATATAGTTCTGTACATTGGCGCAGTATGCTCATGGCACCAAGATACACTATGTCTGTCAAATGTAATCCTAAACCTGTGAGTTTATGGAGGTAAAGTTGGGAAAATTCCCCTTTTCTCCATATTGTGGCAATGTGCTATTGATGAGCGATTTTTGCTTTTAAATATCTTTTTAATTTTAATGTTACAAATAAAGAGAACTTTTAACTTCTACAAAAAATCATGATGCATTTTCTTTTGCCAGGAATGTATTACTGAACAAAATGCAAATTTTCAATTTTTGTAATGGTACAGAGATGCAGACAGGTGGAAGAGTAAAGTGCATTAGCCTATCGGAAGGAAATGCCCTTTTCACAGATGTTCAGAGTTTCTGATTTCCATTGTGCTGTGGGAAAGGAATATCAGATGGAAGAGTACATGCAAGGGCGCAAAGACTTAGAAGCTAGATGAGGAAGAACAATATTGACCGAAGCCCTAGAACTTTATTAACCTGAGCTTTCTGTAGCAGGGGTTTAACTGACTGAAATCTAGATGAAGAGAGCTATTGTGCATCTGCTATATCATGTAAACTATATGTAGTTCCATCCCATTCCGGTCAGTTGGCCTCTGAGGATAAGAATTGATCTCTACTGTGGCTCTTGTTCCTTGCTGCTCCCAGTAAGTAGAGAAAATGCTTTGTACGAAGTTTACGATTCTGCTTCTGCTGTTGTCTACTGTTTTTTCCTATGCACATATGTTGTTTGCTTTTTTTTAGGATTCCTGTGTTTTAAGCCTATTTAGCTGCAGCCTGTGTTTTTTGTGATACCGTTATAAACCAACAATAAAATAGAGAATGCATCTTAATATTGTTACAAAGAGGTGAACTTTGGAAATAATCCACAACTGTCGGAGCTTTACAGGCTACAAAGCCCAGTGATGGTAATGAACAGACTTATTTGTATTTTACACAGTGGGCAAGTGTTTCTTGGTACGCTGCTGGCAGATATGCTGTATTGGTATGAGAATTCGTGTGAAGTCTTAGACCTGTGTCATCCAAAACCTCTGCTATAGCTGGTAAGTGATAGAAGCTATGGGGCATTGCAAGTTATTATATAACCATTTGCTACCAATGATCATAATCAGTAATATAAATATTGCAAAATCTCAATTGTAATTCTTGGATTTCCTAAGTTAATTAATACTTTTGGAGGTATGCAGAAAAGGGTCAGTGGAAATTCTCAGAAGGCCAGACTTCAGCAGTGAGACGTGATGCATACTTTTGGGAAATAATAGGAGTTCTCTATAGATTTCTAAACATTGACTTGAACTTACTCGGGATATGAATGCTTGCTTAGGAAGGCTTGTATTTATTGCTCATTCCTAATTGGTGCTTAGGATTCCTGAACCACTGCAGTCCATGTGATGAAAGCAGCAATACTGTTAGTGTACCTAGAAAAATGATCACGCTCAAATTATTTTGTAGTGTATATATAAGTAAAATGGGAATTGTTCCACACTTTGCCTTGTAATTGAATTTTCTTCACCTAATTCTCCTTTTTGAACCTCTGCAGAGTATGCATTCTTAAGACTAAAACAGCCCAATCACAGCTTCAGTGATGTCTTTGTTGCTAACTTGACTGGAAGTGTCCTCTTATTGCTACTTAAGTGGCTTAAATGGGGTTGTTTGTGTTTACTCTAGGATTCATTTATGACCCTGCATTGTTAGGAGCACAGTTGAGTGTTTTTGGACATGATTTTTTTCATTTTCTGTTTGGAGCTGCAAATTTGAGTTTTTAGTTTTAGAAGGACAGCAAGCTAAAAAGAAGTGTTTTTCCCTCTCTCCCTGTTGTTTAGCAAAGTCTTCAGGTTATTTGCAGAAAGAACTGTCTTACCTTCATGGGGTTCTTGAGAAACATTAAGATAGACAAGTCCCCAGGACCTGATATGATATATAGCCCAGAATACTAAGAGAGGCAACGGATGAAATTACTGGTGCCTTGAGAGAAATCTTTGTATCCTTGCTGGCTGCAGGGAAGGTAAGAACTCAGTAAGAATTTAGCAACACCAATTTTAAATCCAACCGATTTATTTGATAGTAAATTTGCAAGCTTTCGACACTCTTGTGCCTTCGTCAGGCAAATGCAGTGTTCTGGTCCGCAATATCAACACAGACAGTCACAGATTGCTGGTTAGAATGCGAATCCTTACATCTAACCTGCTATTCAAGTGTTAAAGTGGCTAACAATGTGTGTGAAGGGGATCCTGAGCATTGTTAGAGAATTGTGTATTTTCTCCAGACAGCACAGTAAGTGAGGTTTTTTGCTAACCCAGGCAAGTTATGGGGGTTACAGATAGTGTGTCATGAAGCCAAGATCCCTATTAAGACTGTCCTCGTGTGTGCGGAACTTGGCTATCAGTCTCTGCTCAGCGACTCTGCGCTGTCGTGTGTCACGAAGGCCCCCTTGAAGAACATTTACCCGCAGGTCGGAGGCCGAATGCCCATGACTGCTGAAGTATTCGCCCACAGGAAGGGAACTGTTTTGCCTGGTGATTGTTGAGCGATGCTCATTCATCCGCTGTCGTAGTGTCTGCATGGTCTCTCCCCAATGTACCATGCTTCGGGACATCCTTTCTTGCAACGTATTAGGTAGACAACATTGGTCGAGTTGCAAGAGTATGTACCGTGTACCTGGTGAATGGTATCCTCACGTGTGATGATGTCGTCCATGTCTATGATCTGGCATGTCTTGCAGAGGTTGCTGTGGCAGGGTTGTGTGGTATTGTGGTCAATGTTCTCCTGAAGGTTGGGTAGTTTGCTGCGAACAATGATCTGTTTGAGGTTGTGCGGTTGTCTGAAAGCAAGGGGAAGTGGGTGGGTGGGGATGGCCTTAGCGAGATGTTCATCGTCATCAATGAGATGTTGAAGACTCCGGAGAAGATGTCGTAGCTTCTCCGCTCCGGGGAAGTACTGGACAACGAAGGGTACTCTGTCCACCGTGTCCCGTGTTCATCTTCTGAGGAGGTCAGTGCGGTTTATCGTTGTGGCACGTCGGAACTGTCGATTGATGATATATAACTGATGATTGATGATAGCGCCATATCCTGTTCTCACGAGGGCATCCTTCAGCGACTAGAGGTGTCTGTCACGATCCTCCTCATCTGAGCAAATTCTGTGTATACGGAGTGAATGGCTTCTTTAACGTGTTTAGGGTGGAAGCTGGAGAAGTGGAGCATTGTGAGGTTGTCGGTTTGCGGTACAGTGAGGTGCTGAGGTGATCGTCCTTGATGGAGATGCGTGTGTCCAAGAATGCAACTGATTCTGGAGAATAGTCCATGGTGAGTCTGATGGTGGGATGGAACTTGTTGATATCATCATACAGTTGTTTCAATGATTGTTCACCATGAGTCCAAAGGAGAAAGATGTCATCAATGTATCTAGTATATAACCTTGGTTGAAGATCTCATGTGGTGAAGAAGTCTTGTTCGAACCTGTGCATGAAGAGGTGGGACACTGAGGTGCGAATTTGGTACCCATGGCTGTTCCGTGTGTCTGGATGAAAAGCTGATTGTTGAAGGTGAAGACATTGTGGTCCAAGATAAAGCGGATGAGTTGTAAAATTGCAACCGGAAACTGGCAATTGTTGGCATTGAGTACTGAGGCAGTTGCAGCAATACCATCGTCGTGGGGGATGTTGGTGTAGAGCGCTGAGACATCCATTGTGACAAGGAGTGTCCCTGTTTCTACTGCTCCATGTGTGCTGAGTTTCTGTAGGAAGTCCGTAGTGTCAAGACAAAAGCTGGGGGATCTTTGTACAATGGGTTTCAGGATGCCCTTGATATAGCCAGAGAGGTTCTCACACAGGGTCCCATTGCCCGATATGATGGGACGGCCGGGTATGTTTGCTTTGTGTATCTTTGGGAGGCAATAGAGATCCCCAATGCGGGGAGTACGTGGAATGAGAGCCCGGAGGGTGTTCTGAACGTCCGGATCAAAGGTTTTGATCAGAGTGTTGAGTTGACGAGTGTGTTCTTTGGTCGGATCTGCAGGTAACTGTCTGTAGTGTTTCACGTTGTTTAGTTGTCGATACACTTCTTCACAGTAGTCCGTTCTGTTCAGTATGACGGTGGCGCCTCCTCTGTCTGCTGGTTTGATGACAATGTTGCGGTTGGTCTTGAGAGCATGGATGGCCTTGCTTTGTGCTTGGGTGATGTTCGGGACTGTCCTGTAAGTGCGGTTGATGAATCTGGTGTTCACGCACCTCCTGATAGCTTGGGCATACATGTCCAGTCGGGGGCAGCGGCCTTCCGGAGGAGTCCAATTGAATTCATTCGTCTTCGGTTGCTGCACTGCAGATCCCTCTGTTGGCTGTTCTGGTTCATTAGCTGTCTCATTGAGTCCGCTATTGGCCTCTTGGGGTTTGTGGAAGAACTCACGCAGCCTCATTCGCCTGATGAATTCCTCTGTGTCTGCTGCAAGACTGATGGGGTCCATTTTGGTGGTGGGATAGAAATTGAGCCCTCGGCTGAGAACTTCGATTTCCTCTGATTGAAGTGTGTAGTCTGACAAGTTAACAATGGATCTCCCTGCGGTAGTGTTGTTTTCTACTGTGGTGCCAAGGGAGGCTTGGTTGTTGCTGGTGGTGATGCCAACTCAATGCCAACAACTGCCAGTTTCCGGATGCAATTTTACAACTCATTCGCTTTATCTTGGACCACAATGTCTTCACCTTCAACAATCAGCTTTTCATCCATAGAACATAGAACATTACAGTGCAGAACAGGCCCTTCGGCCTTCGATGTTGCGCCGACCAATTAGGAACAAGCAGTGACCCTCTAACCTAAACCATTCCCTTCTCATCCATAAACTTATCTACTAACCTCTTAAACGCCACCAAACTTGGCGCATCTACAACTGACGCAGGCAGGGCATTCCATACCCTTACCACCCTCTGGGTAAAGAACCTACCTCTGACATCTGTCCTAAAACTACCACCCCTTAATTTAAAGCTATGTCCCCTCGTGCTAGCTTTCTCCATACTAGGAAAAAGGCTATCACTGTCCACCCTATCTAAACCTCTAATCATCATATATGTTTCAATAAGGTCTCCTCTTAGCCGCCTTCTTTCTAACGAAAACAACCTCAAATTCCTCAGCCTCTCTTCATAAGACCTGCCCTCCATACCAGGCAACATCCTGGTAAACCTCCTCTGTACCCTCTCCAATGCCTCCACATCTTTCTTATAATGTGGGGACCAGAACTGCACACAATACTCCAAGTGCGGCCGCACTAGAGTTTTGTACAGTTGCAACATGACGTTGCGGCTCCGAAATTCAATCCCCCTACCAATAAAAGCTAAGACTCCGTATGCCTTCTTAACAACCTTATCGACTTGATTGCCAACTTTCAGGGATCTATGCACATATACACCAAGATCCCTCTGTTCATCAACACTATTAAGAGTCCTACCATTAGCCCTATACTCTACACATTTATTATTCCTGCCAAAGTGCATTACCTCACACTTTTCCACATTAAACTCCATTTGCCACCTCTCGGCCCAGCTCTGCAACTTGTCCAAGTCTCTCTGCAAACTATAACACCCCTCTTCACTATCTACCACTCCTCCGACTTTGGTGTCATCCGCAAATTTACTAATCCATCCTTCAATACCCTCATCCAGATCATTTATAAAAATTACAAACAGCAGGGGCCCCAAAACAGATCCCTGAGGTACACCACTTGTAACCGAACTCCACGATGAATATCTCCCATCAACCACCACCCTCTGTCTTCTATCTGCTAGCCAATTCCTAATCCAATTAGCTAAATCACCCTCAATCCCATACATCTGCATTTTCTGCAGAAGCCTTCCATGGGCCACCTTATCGAACGCCTTACTAAAATCCATATATACCACATCAACTGCCTTACCCCCATCCACCTCTTTGGTCACTTTTTCAAAAAACTCACTAAGGTTAGTAAGGCACGACCTACCCTTCACAAAACCATGCTGACTATCCCCAATCAATTCATTTCTCTCTAAATAACTATAAATCCTATCCCTAATAATTCTCTCCAATACTTTGCCCACAACAGAAGTAAGACTCACCGGCCTATAATTCCCTGGAAAGTCTCTCTTCCCCTTCTTGAACAATGGGACCACATTCGCTATCCTCCAGTCTTCCGGCACTATACTCGTAACCAACGACGACCTGAAGATCAGAGCCAGAGGCTCTGCAATCTCCTCTCTTGCCTCCCAGAGAATCCTAGGGTAAATCCCGTCCGGCCCAGGGGACTTATCTAACTTCAAACCCTCAAGAATATCTGGCACATCCTCCTTATCTACTTCAATACTTTCCAGTTTGCAACCTTGTATCCCAGTGTTCTCCACAACTACATTTACATCTCCCTGCGTGAATACCGAAGAGAAATATTTGTTCAGTGCCTCTCCAATCTCTTCAGGCTCCACGCACAACTTCCCACTGCTGTCTATGACTGGCCCTAATCTTGCCCTAACCAATCTTCTATTCTTAACGTATCTAAAGAAAGCTTTAGGATTCTCCTTGATCCTATCAGCCAAAGTCTTCTCGTGTCCCCTTTTAGCTCTCCTCAACTCACTCTTTAGCTCACTCCTGGCTAATCTATACCTATCCATTGCACTAACTGAGCTTCAAGCCTCATCCTGACATAAGTCTCTTTTTTTCTTTTAACCAGCGAATTAACTTTTTTAGTACACCATGGTTCCCTTACTCGACCATTTCCTCCTTGCCTGACAGGGACATACTTATCAAGGACTCTCAGTAGCTGCTCCTTGAATAAGCTCCACATTTCAGATGTGCCCAGTCCCTGTAGTTTCCTAGTTCAACCTATGCACCCTAATTCCCTCCTTATGGCCTCATAATTACCATTCCCCCAGCTATAACTACTGCCCCCAGCTTCATGCCTATCCCTATCCATCACTAAGGTGAACGTAACCGAATTGTGGTCACTATCACCAAAATGTTCACCAACTTCCAAGCCTAACACCTGGTCTGGCTCATTGCCCAGCACCAAATCCAATGTAGCCTCACCTCTAGTTGGCCTATCTACATACTGAGTCAAAAAACCTTCCTGCACACTTTGTACAAAAACTGACCCCTCTAACGAGCTAGAGCTATAGCTATTCCAATCAATATTAGTAAAGTTAAAGTCCCCCATAACAATTACCCTATTACTTTCACTCCTGTCCAGGATCGACTTTGCAATCCTTTCCTCTACCTCTCTCGAACTTTTAGGAGGTCTATAAAAGACTCCCAACAGGGTGACCTCTCCTCTCCTGTTTCTAACCTCAGCCCATACTACCTCAACAGACAAGTCCTCATCAAACTTCCTTTCTGTCACTGTGATACAGTCTTTAACTAATAATGCCACTCCTCCCCCCCTTCTACCTCCTTCTCTACTCCGACTGAAGCATTTGAACCCCGGAACCTGCAACAACCATTCCTGTCCCTGCTCTATCCATGTCTCTGAAATGGCCACAACATCGAAGTTCCAGGTACTGGTCCAAGCTGCAAGTTCCTCCACCTTATTGCGAATACTTCCAGACACATAGAACAGCCATGGGGACCAAATTCGCACCTCAGTATGCCAACATCTTCATGCACAGGTTCGAACAAGACTTCTTCACCACACGAGATCTTCAACCAAGGTTATATACTAGATACATTGATGACATCTTTTTCCTTTGGACTCATGGTGAACAATCATTGAAACAACTGTATGATGATATCAACAAGTTCCATCCCACCATCAGACTCACCATGGACTATTCTCCAGAATCAGTTGCATTCTTGGACACACGCATCTCCATCAAGGACGGTCACCTCAGCACCTCACTGTACCGCAAACCGACAGACAACCTCACAATGCTCCACTTCTCCAGCTTCCACCCTAAACACGTTAAAGAAGCCATTCCCTATGGAGAAGCCCTCCATATACACAGAATTTGCTCAGATGAGGAGGATCGTGACAGACACCTCCAGACGCTGAAGGATGTCCTCGTGAGAACAGGATATGGCACTCGACTCATCGATCGACAGTTCCGATGTGCCTTAGCGATAAACCGCACTGACATCCTCAGAAGATGAACACAGGACACGGTGGACAGAGTACCCTTTGTTGTCCAGTACTTCCCCGGAGCGGAGAAGCTACGACATCTTTTCCGGAGTCTTCAACATCTCATTGATGATGATGAACATCTCGCTAAGGCCATCCCCACCCACCCACTTCCCCTTGCTTTCAGACAACCGCACAACCTCAAACAGATCATTGTTCGCAGCAAACTACCCAACCTTCAGGAGAACAGTGACCACAATACCACACAACCCTGCCACAGCAACCTCTGCAAGACATGCCAGATCATAGACATGGACAACATCATCAAACGTGAGGATACCATTCACCAGGTACACGGTACATACTCTTGCAACTCGGCCAACGTTGTCTACCTAATACGTTGCAAGAAAGGATGTCCCGAAGCATGGTACATTGGGGAGACCATGCAGACACTACGACAGCGGATGAATGAGCATCGCTCAACAATCACCAGGCAAAACAGTTCCCTTCCTGTGGGCGAACACTTCAGCAGTCATGGGCATTCGGCCTCCGACCTGCGGGTAAATGTTCTTCAAGGGGGCCTTCGTGACACACAGCGCAGAGTCGCTGAGCAGAGACTGATAGCCAAGTTCCGCACACGAGGACAGTCTTAATAGGGATCTTGGCTTCATGACACACTATCTGTAACCCCCGTAACTTGCCTGGGTTAGCAAAAAACCTCACTTACTGTGCTGTCTGGAGAAAATACACAATTCTCTAACCAATACTCAGGATTCCCTTCACACACATTGTTAGCCACTTCAGCACTTGAATAGCAGGTTAGATGTAAGGATTCGCAATATAATCAGCAATCTGTGACTGTGTTGATATGTGTGCGATTGCAGGCCAGAACACTGCATTTGCCTGACGAAGGCACAAGAGTGTCGAAAGCTCGCAAATTTACTATCAAATAAATCGGTTGGATTTAAAATTGGTGTTGCTAAATTCTTACTGAGTTCTCACTACCCCAGTCCAACGCCGGCATCTCTACATCATGCAGGGGAGGTCCCAGAGAATTGGAGAATAGCCAAGAAGAGTAGCAAGAATAATCCAGGTAATTACATCAGTAGTAGGGGAATTATCGGAGAGGGTTCTTCGAGACAAGATTTATTCCCACATGGAAATAAGTGGATGTATTAGAGGCAACATGGTTTTGTGAAGGGGAGATGGTGTCTCATGAACTTGATTGAGGTTTTTGAGGAAGTGGCGAAGATGATTGAGGTAGGGTGGTGGTTGCCATCTATATGGACTTCAGTAAAGCCTTTGACAACGTCCCTTGTGGAAGACTGGTGCAGAAGGTGAAGTCGCATGGGATCAGAGGTGAGCTGGCAAGGTGGATACAAAACTGGCTCGGTCAAAGAAGACAGGAGGTGGCAGTGGAAGGGTGCATTTCTGAATGGAGGGCTATGACAAATGGTGTTCCTCAGGGATCTGTAGTGGGGCCTTTGCTGTTTGTAATATATATGTGATTTAGAGGAAAATGTAACTGGTTTGATTAGTAAGTTTGTGGATGACACAAAGGTTGGTGGATTTGTGGATAGCGATGAGGATCATCAGAGGATTCAGCAAGATATAGACCAGTTGGAGACTTGGGCAGAGAGATAGCAGATGGAGTTTAATCTGGACAAATCAGATAGGCTTTCCAAAATACATATAGGAAATATACAGTAAATGGCAGAACCCTTAAGAGTACTGACAGGCAAAAGAATCTGGATGTACAAGTACACAGGTCACTGACAGTGGCAATGCGGGTGGAGAAGGTAGTCAAGAAGGCATATGGCGTGCTTGTCTTCGTTGGCCAGGGTATTGAGTTTAAAAATTGGCAAGTCATGTTGCAGCTTTATAGAACCTTAGTTAGATCACACTTGGAATGCAGAGTTCAGTTCTGGTTGCCACACTACCAGTACAATGTGGAGATTTTGGAGAGGGTACAGAAAAGATTTATCAGGATGTTGCCTGATATGGAGGGTATTAGCTATGAGAAGAAGTTGAGAAACTTGATTTGTTTTCACTGGAGCGATGGAGGTTGAGGGGAGAGCTGATTGAAGTCTACAAGATTATGAGAGGCAGTGACAGAGTGGATTGTCAGAACTTTTTCCCAGGGTCGAAGAGTCAATTACTAGGGGGCATAGAACAAAGAAAATTACAGCACAGGAATAGGCCTGCAAGTCTGCGCCAATCATGCTGCTTGACTTAACTAAAACCCCTACTCTTGCAGGGACCATATTCTTTTATTCCCATCTCATTTGTGTATTTGTCAAGATGCCCCTTAAAAGTCACTACCGTATTCGCTTCCACTATCCCCTCTGGCAATGAGCTCCAAGCACCACTCTTAGTGTAAAAAAATCTGCTTCAAAAATCTCTTTTAAACCTTGTCCCTCTCACTTTAAGCCTATGCCCCCTAGTAATTGACTCTTCTACTTTGGGAAAAAGGATTCAATTTCTTTTATTATGTGAGCAGTAGACTTTGCTGTATTGAACCTATTCAAATAGATTTCTCTGGCAATGCTTTTGGTTTGATTGGAACACCTTAGATACCTTTAAGGGTTAAACATTATAGAGGTTGTTTTGGTTCTTGCTTGTAATTGATCAATTCTTACTAATTTTCTTACTATACATGTTAACTATATTATATAAACTTTGTTTGATTACAAACTCCCAGAAGTCATTTGAATCATACCTGAAGTGAAACATATGATGCTTATCCTAGCCAACTTCAAGCTGCAAAACTTACAATCCCAATAGGATCCACAGAACACTTTGGAATTTCTGACCTGAACCATAGCACAACGTAATGTATTTGCATACTTAATTGCTAAATTATGAACTTATTATTTTTAATGATCTTCTATAGATATGTTATTATGAGGGCTTGTTTTGTTTGTATTGTCATCAGAATTTGACACAGCCATGATTTTTTTCAATTAACTAAATTTAGCAAGAGGAACAAGGATGATTCTGCCCGATAGACCCAACTTGTTTGCTTCTCTGTTGACCATCCCACTTTTTTTCCCTCCTAAGCCATCAAACGATAAGGAATTGGACCTCCTGGAATTTATGAGCACTTGGCAGAAATTCCAGATCCTGACTTCATATCCACTTCTGACTTGTGGCCTCCTTTAAAATGTTTCCTGTCTGACAGGGAGTCACAGCTGTCAATTATCATAGAATTACAAAATTCTGTAGTGCAGAAGGAGGCCATTCTGCCCATCAAATTTGCACTGGCTCTCTGACAGAACACCTTACCCAGTCCTTACCTCTGTAACCCCATATATTTACTCTGCTAATCTCGCTTAGGAGACTAAGGGGCAATTTAGCATGACCAATCCACGTAACCATACCTTTGGACTCTGCGAGGAAACTGGACCACCTGGATGAAATCCACGTAGACATGGAGAGAATGTCTGTATGCAGTCTGCACAATCGCCTGAGGTGAGAGTTGAATATGGGTCCTTGGCGTGAAGCAGCATTGCTAACCATTGTGCCACTCTACCAACCCTTAGGCTCACTTCCAGGCAGAGAATGCACTAGGAAGAGAAAAGATAGCTGAACTCCACAGCATCCTACACTCATTCATCTCTTCTCGCAAGTTCCATTCCAATAAATGTTGGAGCTATTTACTGTTTCTCCGCCCATGGTTGCCTGATCTACTGAATATTTGTCATTATTTATGTTTCAAATTTCTAGCATTGTATTTTACTGCTGTTAAAGATTATGTACATTGAATGGGGGAAGGTAAAATGTGTACAAGAATGAAGAATATCCATTAGCAAAAGTGGAAATAAAAAGAATTGAATGAGATTATTGATCATCTACTGAGTGCGCAAGCAACACAGCTATTATTGATATGACAAATATAGTACTGTAGTGCATATCAAAGACATTAAGATTGAAATAAATTACTCTAACCTTTTGATCGAACATTGGTGAGCTGTATTTGGAATGCTACATGTGATTTTATATAGTTTGAATATTGGACAGGATCAGAAAGGTTAGCTTCCTGTGCTTAATGATATACAAGGAAATCCATTTCTTCCACTGTTATCTGTGCAGTGCAATCAATCTGTCTGCACTTGCAGTATCATCTTGCCTAATACCCAGCAGCTTAAGCTTTCCACAATTGCTTTATATTTGTAAGTGTGCATTAGATACATCTCACTCTGTATTGTTCTGGTAACAGGAATATATTTAACGTGGACAGATTAACATTCTAACTCTTGGTCCACTACAGTTGGCCCTTTTTTTTGATCTGTATTTTGGATGAGTCATACTTGCATCAATGTAGCTCATAGGGTTGTGAGAACATGCAAACTTTCCAATCATGTCAAGGTGCTAGGAAATGGTTCAGAGGACAATTAGGATGGTTTCAGATATAGAAACTTGTGTATGAGTAATGCACAGATCATGGTTTCTGAGTTGCAAAAACTATGCATTGTGATGAAGTGTGAATTGAGAAGTAGGGTGAGTCGTTCAAATGCTATTAAGGAAGGATGTCAAGTTATGCATCTTGGGTTTTCCATTGGCTTCTCAAAAAAATATATTTTGACATCACTTTTAACTGAAAGCCACTACTTAGGGTGGGGAGGCCAGGCTAGGGGATGCAATTGTTCATCAATACCTTAAAAGGTTTTGTACCTTTACTTCACTCTGTTCCTCAATGGTAACTAGTTCTAAAAGTGATTAATGAATAAATTACACAGCAAAGCAACTTTTCCTTTTTGATCCAAGAATCAAGAATCTACCTCCATCTTAAAAATGTTAAAAGATTGTTTCTGCTGCCTTTTGAGAAAGAAAGTTCCAAAGATCACTATCTTCTGAGAAGAAACATTTCTCCTCACTTCTGCCTTAGATGGGCAACCCTTTATTTTTAAACAGTGGCCCCCCCTAGTTCTGGTTTCCTAGGCAGCAAATTCACAAGAACTACATTAGAAATCAGTCCAAGTCTGACCTGGAAAATATGAATTTAGCCGACCAACTTCAAATTAATACCACTTTAGACTATTAGTTTATCTGTGATTGTATTCCAAATTGCCAAGTAGTGCATGATTGTTCTCTTTGAATTTACCAAGAAACAAATTCATAATTTAATTATTCCCTCTGCTCCCTCTCATGTGGGAGAACCTTCTTAGTTTTATCTCCATTCATGAAAAATTGATTCTCAGATCTTATGGAATGAAATATCTTTCAATACCCTAGATGTTCCTGGCAGGTTGGGTTCATTACCTCAGAATGGCCATTAAGCTCATTTCCTCATGGGACTTTTTAACAGATAAGAGTCTGTTCTCAATTTGAAATATGAAGAGTGGCTGTCAATAATGGATACATTGTCTTGCCTTTGAGATAAGATTTCACTATAAAGGCATATTATAAGTCAAAGAGAATTATTTTATAATTAGAGGACACTTTAAACCATATTGAAATATTCTGATCTTTATTTACACACCATTCTGAAGCCTTTCTCCAACAAAGTTGATTTAGTAGGCATTTCTGCATACCATTCCCTTGCAATTTTATGTTTGCCTTCTGGTGTTCAGAGTTGTAAAAAGGACCCAATACGTTAAATGTTTTGTTTAGTCTTCAACACAGTGGGATCTGTTATGCTCCTAATCCAATCCTGCTAGGGACCAGTAATGTTTTATTTAAAGTAGTCAATTTGAGATTCCAGGTATTTGCTAAGAGAATAAAAGCTATAAAATTACCTGAATTTTGAACAAGCAAAATAATCTTCACTTTGCAAAGTCAGGAAAGCAAAACAGTTTGTAATATCTGTCTTACAATATTCAGAATCAACATGAAGCACAGGTGAATTAACCGGCAAACTGCATAATAAATGATAGATGCCACCAAGATAACTTTCACAGCAACTCAACCAATTGTCAGTGTTCAGTGAATGTTACAATCTTGATAAAGATTATGTCTCTGATGTGGAAGAATCTAGATCAGAAGGCATAGTCTCAGAGTAGGGGTTCAGTCATTTAAAACTGGGATGAGAAATTTCTTCTTTGGTGAATTTGTGGAATTCTTTATTGTGGAGGCTGTCGATAAATAGTTTACAGCTGAAATAGACATTTTTAATTAGTAAGGGCATCGAGGGTTATGGGGATCAGGTGGGAAAATGGAGCTGAGGTTTCTCATAGGTTGGTTATGATCTCATTGAATGGTGGAAAAGACTTAGAATAAAAGTTCAAAGTTTATTTATTAGTCACAAATGATGCTTATATTAACACTGCCTCAGTGCTGTGAAATTCCCCTAATCGCCACACTCCAGCACTTGTTCAGGTCAATGCACCCAACCAGCACGTCTTTTGGACTGTGGGAGGAAACCGGAACATCCGGAGGAAACCCATGCAGACAAAGGGAGGACACTCAAACCCCACACAGATAGTGACCCAAGCCAGGAATCAAACCTGGGTCCCTGGTACTGTGCTAACTACTGTGCCACCTGGTCATCTGCTCTGATATCTTATGGGCTCTCTGATTAAAACTGTCCCTTGAACTAATCTGGGTAAGTTATATATGTTGCACCCTTGATTTGATTCGTTATTGTCACGTATTAGTGTGCAGTGAAAAGTATTGTTTCTTGCACTATATAAAAAAGCATACTGTTCATAGAGAAGGACAGGAGAGTGCACAGAACATAGAGCTACAATCAAAGCTAGGGTGTAAAGAAAGATCAGCTTAATGCAAGGCAAGTCCATCCAAAAGTCAATGGCAGCAGGGAAGATGCTGTTCTTGAGTCCGTTGGTATGTGATCTCAGGCTTTTCTATCTTTTTCCTGACAGAAGAAGGTGAAAGTATGTCTGGAGTGTGTGGGGAACTCAGTTATGCTGGCTGCTTTTCTGAAGCATGGGAAGTGTAGATAGAGTTAATGGATGGGAAGCTGGTATGTGTGATGTTCTGGGCTTCATTCATGACGTTTTGTAGTTTCTTGCAGTCTTGGGTAGAGCAGGAACCATACCAAGCTGTGATCTTGTTATTAGGCAGGAACAAATAAAACAAATAAGAAACTTCTAAATGTTACAATATCCAGAGGTGCCAGCTCACAAAACAAATGGACACAAAAAATTGACATCTTTTAATTTTGTTTTCCATATATTTCTTGTGAGCACATATAGAATAAGTTGTCATGAAGGCTACAAATCTAAAAGATTATTGTATATCACTGAATCCCTCACTATCAACATCCTGGGGGGTTATCATTGACCAGAAATTGAACTGGCACAACTACATAAATACTGTGATTGCAACAGCAGGTCAAAGACTCAGAAATCTGTGGCAAGTAACTTGCAGTACTGCACTGTACTGACAGGAAAAGTGGAAAATAGAAAGAAGAGAAGCAGTTGGAAAATGGTCATGATCATAGTCGTGTCCAGCTGCAACGAGAAACTCACCAAAAGCAGAACTCTTGGTTAAAAGTTGCTAATTTTCAAAAATTTGAAAATCTCAAAACTAAGCTGAACAAAAAAAGGCTTTTGAAATATAAAGATAACTTATGAGTAGTATCTATTTGCTGGATTTAGCTCAGTTATACAGTGTGGAATGATTGTTTGGGATAAGGGACATTTTTCAGAGTTTAAGGACATTAATAGATGGGAATGGGGTTAATTCCAGAATGTAGTATGCGTATGTACACACAGTATCCAAAGATGTGCAGGTTAGATTGATTAGCCATATAAATTGCCCCTTAGTGTCCTGAGATGCATAGATTGGAGGGATATCAGAGTAATGCCTGGGTAGGATTGTGGTCAGTGCAGACTTGATGGACCAGATGGCCTCTTTCTGCACTGTAGGGTTTTTATGATTCTATGTAGTTGTTATTGTATTTAAGTGTACCTTTTATTTTGTATTGTGACCTTTCTTATTGGTTTTACATGCTAAAAAAAAATTCTTTAATTTGAATGGTTACAACAGGACTGGACCTTTTCCTGACTGATTTCCCCACTTTCCTCACTATACCAAATTTAAAAAAAAAACACTCTCTTAAGAACCAGCATTCCAAGTTATCCTTCTGGATTTTGGCATACATTTACACCTAACATCAGTGGGATTCTTAACATTGCATCTCATTGGGACTGCACGGTGACACAGTAGTTAGCGCTGCTGCCTCACAGCACTGTGGACTCGAGTTCAATTCCGACCTTAGGTCACTGTCTGTGTGGTGTTTGTACATACACCCCGTGTCTGCATGGATTTCCTCTGAGTACTCCGGTTTCCTCCTCCAGCGCAAAGATGTGCGGGTTAGGTTGATTTGGCCATGCTAAATCACCGCTTACCGTTGGGGAATTAGGAGGGTAAATTTATGGGGTTACAGGGATAAGAACTGGGTGGAATTGCTGTTGGTGTAGGCTTGATAGAGCAATGGACTCCTCCTGCACAGTAGATTCCAAGGTTCTATGTACTCCACTGGCAGCAAAGCACTTTGAGATGTCTGGTGGTTGTGAAAAGTGCTATATAAATGCAGGGTGATCCTCAGGTTAAATCAATCAACTCTCACCCTCGAAGGAGAGAGCCATCTGTGGTTGTCTGGGATTATGGTGACTTATGGACTTCTGGAACCTCAGGTCGTTATCTGAAAATGTTTTGTGTTTTTGCATTCAAAATGGCCAGCTTCCAGCTTTGGCTGTTTTGTTGCTGGTGGATTTTTTTGCTTGTGAAAGATTCATATTATTTCAGTGGTTAAAATTTAGGTTTGAATTTCAATCTCCCCTTTGTTATTTCACCTTGTAGCCAAAATATATATTCTCTCAGCTAACCCAAACCCCTTTGTGGCTGTGGAGTGCTGGCGCACTGAAAGTTCTCAGGAATGTTATCTGATATTATTTTGTTGGACGATATATTTTTTGGCTTAGCCTGTTGTTGAAATGGATGCAGAGATAAGGCTGTGAAAACAACCATTTCAGATAATACTTCCAGTTCACCCTCTGGTAACCTTTTCACTTCAGATGTAAAAAGGCTCATCTACTGTGACAAAGCCTCTGTCAGCAAACGCTCCATTTTACTTTGAACTGAATAGAAAGTATTCCTTCTGCTGCATTGGCTGACATGTAGATGTTCTCCCTATGAATTGGCACAAGGAGGCAATGTGCAATGAAGTTACTGCGAAAATCCCCCTAGTCGCCGTACCTTGGCGCCTGTTCGGGTACACAGAGGGAGAATTTAGCATGGCCAAGGCACCCAATCAGCACGTCTTTCGAACTGTGCGAAGAAATCGGAGGAAACCCACGCAGGCACGGGGGGAACGTGCAGACTCTGCACAGACAGTGACCCAAGCCAGGAATCGAACCCGAGTCCCTGGCGCTCTGAGGCAGCAGTGCTAACCACCGTGTCGCCTTATGACCGGAGACTAGATCGATAAAGAGGAATGGTCCATTATGCAATAAAATCATCCTGATAAATGATTGGGGTGATATTTGTGTGTACCGATGAGATGTACTGAGACCATCAGGCTGAGAGTTGTGAGCAGGAGGCAGAGAGCGGGGCTGTGAGTAACATGCGGTGAGATGATGGAGCCACGCCACATCACATCCAGCAGCGGGGTAAGGAGCAGCAGCATCACATCTGGTGCCTACAGCAGGATTCCCGGCATTGGAGCAGAGGAGACGCGGCGACGCGCTCGCATCACGCAATGGGCCGGCACCTTCAGCACTCATTCTCCTGCCCCAGCTCCAGCGGCTAGCGGGAGGAGCGGCTGACTCTCAGCACATTGGAGCCAGGCATGGAACTGTACCGGTGAGTGGAGTGGGACAGTATCCAGGAGAGACGGGGTAGAAAGGCTCCCTCAAATCCTTCCCCTTCCCAGGAAAAAGAGCTGGAATGGGAACAGGATGAGCCGAATCCCCGCCCTGTTTGTCTGACTAAGGATGATGATTTGCAGAGCTGTTGCCCAGGTACCAAGCTTCTTTGGAGCATATACACGCCTTAACCTTGGAGCTTTGGCGTTTTTTACCCCCTTTCCCTGTGTTAATGCAAAGAATTAGGGAAAATAAATTCCATAGGTGAGTTAGTGGAAATGGAGTAGGTTGGATTGACCGCTTGGGATAAAGTGCCAAGTCAGCACACTTATCAATATAAAGAGAGTGAAGTGTGCGCAGAGATAGCTTTTGTTAGTGATGGACAGGGTGACTTTAACCCCCCTCTCCGCTTCTGCTGGTTCCTTGTAAGCTTTGCAGATAAATAATCCACAGCGACTTGGAGCAGGGGTAAATGCACCAGATACCCCTGTCCTCGGGACCTGTTGTTACATGGTGCCCCTCCCAGAGACAAATGTTTCCGATTTCAGCTTCTCTCTCCCATCCATCCACCCATCCATTAACCTCATTCCGAAATAAACCAGATTTGCGGGGGAGAGCAGTGTGGCGAGAACTCAACTGGCTATTCCCGAGAGCCAGAAATCAGCTCAGATTTATGCTAAAACCAAGGGTAAGGATTAACGAAATCCACTCAGTGCCACACAATGGAATGGACAAAAAGCTGCGAAGGGAAATAGGTTTTGTCTTTTTTTAAGAGAGGTGGGGAGGGGGAGGGTTTCGAACGCAAGATGGGGCTGGAGTCAAGTTATTCTGACATTTCAACGCAATGGTCAAGGTAGAATAGGCTGGTGTAGATATATATTTATGTATGATTTTAAAAAGAGGCCGACAGAAATTTGTAAATAGGAACTGCAAAGACAGGTGCTGCTGTAAATCCGCAATAAAGTTGTGAGCACCGATACCAGCAAGTGCAAGGGAACTGGAAAAGGAAGGTATCTCAAGACCTGTGTAGGATTTAACATCTGGTTGGAAATGAAACAGTTTTGAGCTGTTATAATAGGATCAGTCGAAACTTAGAGAAGGTGGGGGTGCAGATGGATCATCAGTCTTCAATGTTGGTAGTATCATCTCATTGTTAAACCTGCTTCTTGCAGGGTGCATAGTATTACTGATCATAGTCACAGTCTGTTCAAATAGTTCTGAATATTGACAGAGGAATTACTGAAGTACTGTTGACAAAGGTTTTATATTAGCAGTGCAAGGTGGGATATCTGTTACCAATACTCAACTGCTTACGTTGAGAGCTTGTTGGACTTCTGAGGAAAAATATCCATTTCTTGTGGCACAGTTAATTAAGCACTGCTGCCTTATAGTGCCTGGGATCTGAGTTCAATTTCCAACTTGGGTCACTATCTGTGTGGGGTCTGCACATTCTCCCTGTGTCTGTTTCCCCTCACAGTCTGAAAGATGTGCTGTTTAGGTACATTAGCTATGCTAAATTTTTCCTCAGTATACCCGAATAGATGTTGGAGAGTGGCGATTAGGGGATTTTCATAGTAACCTCATTGCAGTGTTAATGTAAGATTTCTTGTGACACTAATAAATAGATTTTAAACTTTAAACGTAATCAAAAATTACTTGGTTTAGATTGCAGACTGCTTGCTCCTCTTTGAGATATTTTATATTACTTTTACTTTCTTCAGTTAATCCTGTTTATCCCATCACTCTTCCTGAAGCAGCCTGTATCATTCTCATAACTTTTCAAAGTTTTCATTGTTCATCTGTAAACCAAGACCATGAATGTAGGCAAAATATTCAACTTGGAGAAGAGTGAGTCATAATCATTAATTATCCTCCTATCTTCTTCTGATATCCTCACACATTGAGGTACTGGATAAGAATCATAAGCAGAAATCCTGTCTAATTTCTCCCCCTGCCCATTCACTGGTACTCCTCAAGCTTTGAAACCACTTGACGTGTTCTCAAACTTTCTTAACTGAGATGCAGTAAATCAACCCCTAAATTGCTCCTCAGAGTCCCAGGTATGTAGGTTAGTGGGATAAATATGTGGGATTGGAGTAATAGGACAAGAATGGGCCTGAGTAAGATGCTCTGTTGAAGAGTTCATGCAGACTTGATGGGCTGAATGGCTTCCTACCGCACTGTAGGGATTCTATAAAGAACCCAGAAATCATGGAATGAAGCTGGAATGGATCTTAGTGCTGTTATGACTTACCACGACATTGCTAAATGCATTTACAAATTGAACTGCTGGGGTTACAATAATAAAGTCTGCTCCTCTCTTTATACCCTACAGATCATAGATTAGTTTTTTTGTACCTCCCAACTTCTGGATGTTAACAATTATGAAAATATACTTTGAAAGCAGAAAGGTTTATTGGCTAAATTGCCCCTCAGTATCAGAGGGGCAAGGTAAATATGAGGGATTATGGGGATAGGGCGTGGGTGGGATTGTTGGTGGTGCAGCCTCGATGGGCTGAATGGTTCCCTTCTACATTGTAGGGATTCTATGAATTTGTATATTAGTAACTTTAATGCCCATGAAATAACCCAAAATATTTCACAGCCAATTAATTAGTTTGAGGCAATTGATGCAGCAAATTTGCACATAAAGTCCCATGAACAGCAGTGAGATAAATGACTATTTAATCTGCTTTGGTGGTATTGGTTAGGGATGATTGTTGTGAAGGAAATTGGGACAATTCCTCTGACACATCTCCAATTAGTACAATGGGATCTTTAATATCCATCTGAATTGATGATTGGCACTTGGTTTAACATCTCATCTAAAATTGCCACTAAGAATATGTGCTTCCCTGGTTCTACAGTGAGATGCTAACCTTGATTATGTTCTGAACTGGGTTTTGAACCCACAGATTTCTGACCCAAAGGTGAGAGTACAAACATTGAGGAAAGTTGACAATTTGGATGGAAGCACTGTCTATTGGATTTATGGAAAGTAAAGCATTGAGTTAGTGAGTTGTGGGGTGATACAATCTCTCAGAGCACCACTGGAAATGATTAACAAAAGCAAGTTTCAAGATCTGTGTGTAAATGTGCATTTTTTTTTTGCCCATTTTTGTATTTCTTCCTTTCCTTAAAGCACTGTCTGCTGCTGGTTTTCTATGCATCCTAACTAAATAGATCACTTCATATGAAGCAATAAAGTGAGAATTGGTGAGCATCTTTTGTTTCCTGAAGATCATCATAACCTGTTTTCCCCCATTGTCTATATATGTATTGTTCACAATGTGTTGCAGGATATGGTCAGGAGTGCAGCCCTATTTTTTGAACTAACGGGAAGCAGTCCTCACTGTTTTCCTGAGATTATTGTTTCTCAATTCATCCAATTTTGACTCCTTTCTAATCTGTCCAATGTTTCCATCTTTAGCTTTGGCACTGTGAGAGATCAGGAGGACAGGCTACATTTAGACTTCTTTTAAGAAGTGAACCCATCTATTTTCACAGTGGGAAATTATTGAATTAGTTTCAGAACATATAAAGTGTTTACACTGTTCCACTTCTTGTGGAACAGGTGTGAACATATAGCACCTTCTTCCCAGTAAGTCAACCTTGCCCCCACTTTCGCTGCCCTCTTAGCAATCAAGTTACCTAGTCTTATTATCGGGCAGTATCAGAGCAGGTCAGATCACCCGATCACTACTCCACTTCCCATCGTATTCATAACAATAGCGCTTCCCATCAGCAACTAAAGAAACAACATTGCTAAGCATTTTCTGAAGAATGGTTTTTATGTTGTCTGGTCTCAGTGTTATTTTGAAGTGGATATTGAAGGAAGCTTTGAGTTAGTGAGTTGTGGGGGGTAATATAATCTCAAAGAGCACCATTGGAAATGATTGACAAAAGCAAGCTTTAAAATGTGTATGTAAATTTACCTATGCTGGTAGTCTAAATGTATTTTTTTTTTAGCTACATGTTGGTTGTACTTGCAGGAAGTTGCATTTTCATCACTGTAACATCACACCTCCTTGCTAATTTTGTGCTGATCATGTGGTGAGCATTTTTTATTTCAGGCATCCAATAGGTATTGATCACTCCTCAGTCAAGTATAATTTACACATTACCCAACTCTAGAGAGTACATATTTCCATTCCAACAATGTCCAATCAGTCACATCTCAGAAAAAGATTACCAAACAGTACCAATTTTGAGTAATTTTGTACTGCAATACATTTCCTTTAAGAATTTATGTGAAACGGCACAGATCTAATTCACACAAAACATTTAGAGCTAACATATCTTCACTTTTTTTATTTTTAATTCATAAACAGCCGTACAATAATGCATAGATTTGTCACTATCATATAAAGAAGCAGTTCTGTGCTGTACTTTGGAGATGCTGTTTTGTTACAGAATCAACACTGGCATTTATAGCAACTGAAGGAGGGTAACGGGGATATAAGAACATCATCACCTTTTTTTTTCATTTGTAGGTCATGGGCATTGCTGGCTGGCTAACATCTGTTGCCCATCTCTAGTTGCAACTTGAGAACCACGAAATCCCCACAGTGCAGAAGGAAGCCATTCGGCCCATCAACTCTGCACCAACAACAATCCCACCCTAGCCCTATCCTCATAATCTGATATGTTTATCCCTAATAAGACCCCTAATTTACCCATCCTGGGGCACTAAGGGACAATTTAGCATGGCCAGTATACCTAACCCGCACATCTTTGGAGTGTAGGAGGAAACTGGAGCACCTGGAGGAAATCCACGCAGACACAGGGACAACGTAGAAACCCTACACGGTGATCCAAGCTGGGAATCAGAACCGGGTTGCTGGAGTTGCAAGGCAGCAGTGCTTACCAATGTACCACCATGTTGCCCACAAGGTGGTGGTGAGCCGCCTTCTTGAAATGCTGCAGTCACACGTGTGGGTTGATTCACAATGCTGTTAGAGAGGGAATTCCAGAATTTTGATTTGGTGACTGTGAACAGTGATACATTTCCAAGTCAGAATGGTGAATGGCTTAGAGGTGAACTTGCAAGTGTCCCCATTTTGGACAAGTGTCCCCAGTTTGGAGGGGCATTGCTTTTTATTTTGGTCGGCACAACATCGAAGGCCGAAGGGCCTGTTCTGTGCTGTAATGTTCTATGTTCTATGTTCTATTTGTCTTCTGCCCTTGTTCTTCTAGATGGAAGTGGTTGTGGGTTTGGAATGCGTTGTCTGAGGAACTTTGGTGAATTGCTACAGTGCACCTTTGCAATAGTAGCAATATTGTTCACTGAAAGTCAGTGCTGGAGGGAGTGGATGTTTGTGGATGTGGTGCCAGTCAAGTGGGCTGCTTTGTCCTGCATGGCGTCAAACTTCTTGAGCTGCACCCATCCAGGCAAATGGGGGGGTATTCTCTGACTTGGGCCTCGTAGATGGTGGACAGGCTTTGTGGAGCCAGGAAGTGAGTTACTTGTCACTGTACATCTAGCCTCTGACCTGCTCTTGTAGCCACTGTGTTTATGTGGTGAATCCAGTTGAGTTTCTGGTCAATGTATAGAGTATAGAGACGCAGAGAGACCTGGGGGTGCAGGTTCACAAGTCTCTGAAGGTGTCTTTACAGGTGGAGAAGGTGATAAAGAAAGCGTATAGTATGTTAGCTTTCATAGAAAAGGGTATAGAATACAAGAGTAGGAGTTTGATGTTGCAATTGTATAGAACGTTGGTTAGGCCTCACTTGGAATACTGCGTCCAGTTCTGGTCGCCGTACTATCGGAAGGATGTGGAGTCCTTGGAGAGAGTGCAGAGGAGGTTTACCAGGATGCTGCCTGGTATGGAAGGACTGTCTTATGAGGAACGATTAAATAGACTGGGGTTGTTTTCCCTTGAAAGACGTCGGCTTAGAGGGGATCTAATAGAGGTGTATAAGATTATAAGGGGTATAGATAGAGTAAATGGTGGTAAACTTTTTCCACCTTCAGAAATGGATAGGACGAGGGGTCATGGCCTTAGGGTGAGGGGGGCTATGTATAAGACGAATATTAGAGGGCAGTTTTTCACACAAAGGGTAGAGGGGGTGTGGAATGCACTGCCGAGTAAGGTGGTGGGAGCAGGCACGCTGGGGCTGTTTAAAGGTCTCTTGGACAGCCACATGAGCGGTATGCAGATAGAGGGATATAGTAGGACTGTTTAACTATGACTTTTTTTTTCCACAGGTAATTCGGTCCAACTTGACCAACAAGGAGCATGCATTCGGCAGATGGTGCGAGGACAGCTCTTGGATGTTGATTCATGGGTTGCCTGGTGCTTCATGTCGTAAATGAGTGCTTTATGTGGACCATCTGAAGGGCACCGTGACAGCTCAGTGACTATCGCTGTAGCTGTGCAGACACTTGGAATTGGGCCGGTGTCTGCGGGAGTTTGCGCGTTCTCCCTGTGGTTGCGTGGGTTTTCTCCGGGCGCTCCGGTTTCCTCCCACACCCCAAAAATTCGCTCTTAGGCTGATTGGGAAACAAATTTACCCTATATTGAGATTCTTCCATATTAGGAATAACCTAAACTTAGAATAAGAAAATGGAATTGTTACTATAAAGTTATGACGGTGGCACGGGCTCGTTGGGCCAAAGGGCCTGTTTCCTGTGCTGTGTTGCTCTTTGAAACTTCGAAACTCTTTGAAATGGTAACTCTGAGGATGTTGACAGTGGAGAATTCAGTGATGGTAACACCATTGAATGTCAAGGGCAGTGGTTAAGTTTCTGCAAGTTCTCCTCAAAATCACACATCGTATGAACTTGGAAATACATCACCATTCCTTCACTGTCACTGGAATTCCTTCCCTCACAGTCCTGCCTTGATACTAGAATATGACTCACCACCATTTCCCCAATAGCAATTAGGGATGGCAATAAATGCTGGCCTGGCTGGTGATGCCAAGCTCTATGTATGAATAAAAAGAAAGGTAGTTACTTGAAAGAAGCTGTGTACTGAGATACAGGATCAAACACCATTCATATTACACTTTTCTACATTCTCAGCAACATTATGGAGACAAATCTTTAACACAATGATGTATAATAATTACATAGAAATGATTAATAGAATCTTACAGTACAGAAGGAGGCTATTTGGCCCATCGAGTCTGCACTGACCACAATCCCACCAGGCCCAATCCCCATAACCTCATGCATTTTCCGTAGATAATCCCCCTGACACTAAGGGGCAATTTAACATGGCCAATTCACCTAACTGGCACATCTTTGGACTGTGGGAGGAAACCAGAGCATCTGGAGGTAACCCACGCAGACAGAGGGAGAATGTGCAAACTCCACACAGACAGTGACTCAAGCCAGAAATTGAACCCAGATCCCCTGGTGCTGTGAGGCAGCAGTGCTAACCACCGTGCTGCCCCAAGTAGCACTGACAATGTTGATCTTATTGACATGTGCTTTGCATCATTGGGCTGATAACTTTCATGTGTTCCTTTTTTCTAGCATTTTCAAAATTGCCACTGAAGGAAGATAAAGGAAAGTAGAATTTGGGGAAATAGCACGGATATACGTCACTCTGCAGCTTGAATGGAGCTTGCTGCCATGAAAATGACCCACTTTCCGTTTTCCTTCAGTATTGTACTGCTATGCACCATAACAGGTACGTTACTGAAATAATGGCTCAGTTTAAAAATGGAAAATGTTGGGAATATTCAGCAGATCTGACAGAGAGAGAGAGAAATGATAGTTAACATTTCAGGTAAATGACTTTGGGGTCAGAACTTCAAAATTACAGAATCAGCAGTATTTTGCTTTCGTAAGGAATTTTGTCCATCTTCATGTTGCTGATTGTAATATTTCTTTAAAAGATAGATTTTGGATTTGTTTTTGCTGAAGATTTATGTGGCAGTTATATCAAACCAATATGGAATTCAACCTGTTTCAAAATTAGATAGTTTACCACAAATCAGAGCTGTATGTGAACCTATCCAAATAGAGAGAGAGAGGGTGCTGCTCTCCAACCTCCGATTACTGACTTGTTTTTACAACCTCGTCAGTTTTTCTGTAAATTTTCTAAAATCATATAATCGTACAGCACTGAAGCAGGCCATTCTGTCCATCATATGAGTGCCAGCTGTTCGAAAAAGTATCCCCGAAGACTCCATTCCCCGACTCTTTCCCTAAAGCCCTGTAAATGTCTCCTTTTTAATTCTCTTTTTCTGGAGGTTACTATGGTAACTGTCTCCGCCACATTACAGGAAAGGCATTCCAGATCATTGATTGCTGTGTTAAAAATCTCCTCCCTTCTGGGTCTTCTATCTCTGTTCACAAAGATACTAATTCGACTTTGGCATACTGACCTGTGGACCTTGGTTACTAATTCTTCAGCTGCTGGTCATCTTTTGATACATGATTCATGTGTTCATCTTTTATCTGTGAATCTTAGCAGTGTCAGCACGGTATATGACCTGATTGCAAAAGCCATTATAGCTGAGCCTAAACTAGTTCCTATCAATCATCCATCTCCCAGCAAGGGACATGAGTAAACAACCCTACCTGATTTTCCATCTTCCTAGCCCAGCGGTGCTAGGCAAATCATAGTATTGTTAATATTACCAAGGCAATGAGATCAATTGTCCTAGCACTGAAAGGGAAATTCGGACTGTGAATCTTACCTGGTCAGTGTGGTACTTACTGCATAGCTCCCAAAACCAATGTTATTTAAATGAGTGTACATTTTAAATAACGTATATAAGCTCTATTCCATGCTGACTGCAAGGTACAATATCAGTGCAAGACCACTTATCTGATCACTGATACTAAACTGCACTGAGCTGAATTGTTGTAGTGTAATCACACTATACCAGACATTGGCCAGAATTTTACCAGCATGATTCCAGGGACAAGCGAAGCTCAGAGAACAGCATTCTCTGTTGGTCTTGGGCGAGATCGTACCAACCTCAGGTGGATGTAATGGTAAAATTCCACCTCAAAGTTTAACTTGGATATCCTTCTAAACCAGTTTGCAATCACATCTAATCACATGTGAGAGAGAATCATTGTTTTGGTAAAAATAGATAGCCTGTCCTTACTTCACACCTTAGGGATTAATTTCCAGTGAAATGTTATTATCTCATTTTACACTAGCTGCATAATCACAATCCCAGTTCCACATCAAATCCTACTGTCAAAAATAACTTCTTGAGGAAACACTTCTTTGTTGAATTTTTTTGGTCAAAGTTGATCTTCAGTTTCATTAATCGCTATTGATATGTGAATGATGTGATTGAAAGGCGTCTTCTCATTACAGTTCGTGCAGATAGACCCGACTATGGGAATGACCAGCCAACCTGCTATTACGTGTATTTAGTTGATTTGCAAAGATCAATTTGAAGGAAGAAGATGTCAGATGTAGACTGAGCGAAAAATCTCACCCATTGTGTCTGGGATAAAGCCACCAACCTTTGAAACTTTTTGATAGCTCAAATTTTAGAACTTACAATGTCTCTCACATAACGCTTTCTCAATCCCTCACTATTTCACAAGCGAGATACTTAATTGAGGATTTTCCATTTCCTTGAGCCACTTGTCCAATAACACGGTGTAATGGTTAACACTGCTGTCTCACAGCGTCAGAGACCTCAATTCAATTCTGACTTCAGGTCACTGTCTGTGTGGAGATTGCATATTCTTCCCATGTCTGTGTGGGTTTCCTCTGGGTGCTCCAGTTTCCTCCCACAGTTCAAAGATGTGTGGGCTAGATTGATTGGGCATGATAAATTGACTCTGGTATCAGGGCAATTATCAGGGTAAATATGTAGGGTTATGGGAATGGGGCATTGGTGGGATTGTGGTCAGTTAAGATTCGATGGGCCAAATGATCTCTTTCTGCACTGTGGCATTCTATGAACTCTGTACCTTCCTTAATAGGGCTGACCATCATTCCACTCTTTTGCCATGGAATGATGAACTTGCTATCTTTATGTGGATGAAAAAGCACTTTAGTTTTTTTGCAGGTAGGGTAATGATATATGAGTTCCAACATGCTAGATAAAATGCAAGTTTTCATTCCCAACTAGATACAGACCATGAAAGTATATAATTGAGGGACAGTGCTGTGTAAATTTGATGTATCGAGTAGTTCCAATTTGAATTCTCAAACAGCAGGTTGCATGAGATTTTCAAATAATGGCACTAGTCCTTTGCATCATTATGAAAACTAAGAATAGAAGGAATCACAACAAATAGATTATGGGGTACATGTTTCTTTCATTCATTCTTGAGATGTGGATTGCTGGCAAGACTGGCATTTACTGCTCACCCTTCAGACAATGGGAATGCAGCTGAGTGGCTTGCAAGGATGATGGTTAATAGTAAACCACATTAGTGCAGAATTGGAGAGACCTATTTATGCAGAGTGGAGAAGCATAGCAGGTTTCCTCAAGGGCATTAGCAAACCAGTTGGATTTTTGACTATAGCTACTGTTATTGATGCCAGTTTCTCACTTCCAGATTTTTAAAACTGGCTTTCCTGCTGGGTTTTAGATCATATTCCCTGGATTATTAATCCAGATTTCTTGATTACTAGTCCAATAGTAACCACTGCCCCCTCATACTGGGAATTAGACCTATCCTTGTATGTTTTTATAAAATTAATGAGTACAGAAAAGTCTAGGTGATCAGTGGTTAGCAATGCTTCCTCATAGTGCCAGGGACCCGGATTTGATTTCTGCCTTGGCTTACTTTGAGTCACCCAAGTTTGCACGTTCTCCCCGTGTCTGCATAGGTTTCCCCTCTGGTTTTCTCCCACAGTCCAAAGATGTCTGGGTTAGATGCATTGACCAGACTAAATTCTCCTTCAGTGTATCCGTACAGGCACCAGAGTGTGGCAACTAGGGGATTTTCCCAGTAACTTCATTGCAGTGAGAATGTAAGCCTGCTTGGGACTAATAAATAAACTAACTAAACTAATTGTTACCCATGTATAGGTTACACCTACTGTTAATCCAATAAAGACTGATAGCTCTAAGTTTGTTTGCAAACAATAGCATGTGGACAATTACATGTTTATTAAAGGAACACAGAAACCAAATAATGAAATGCTGTCTTGTTCCTATCCACAGATTACAGTGTAGAAACATCACTACCCCAGCTAATTTGTGTTGTAAGTAGGAGGTTTTAATTTCCGGGAGAAATATGAGGTTTTATTTTGTATTTGTTGACATTTCAACAAGTGTTGACTTTTCTTATTTTACCTACTTCCTTTGTGCACCCATGATCATAAACCAGAAATAACAGGAAAAACAATACAGAGCTTCAAGGGCTTGTTGTAAGCCTGAATAAGTGAGCATAAGATTGTAGAATCCCTACAGTGCAGAAGGAGCCATTCAGCCCATTGTTGGTCGATGCAGGCTCAATCAGAGCTGTTCAAGAAGAACCTTGTCTAGAAATGCTGTATAGTTTGCTCTGACACACTCAGCGTGCATTTTATTTACAGAGGACTGGCCATTATTGTTCCTACCTGAACACTGTCTCATACAGCTGCTACTCTCAAAGTTGAGCAGAAACGTAAATTCATCGTTGCTTGATAGCGGAGAAGAACATATCCCATTTCTTTCCTCAACAGTGGCAAACTGTCACCTCCCTATGATTTCTGAGGAACCCATGCAGATTGTACCAATATTCCCAATCTTAACTTGGCTCTCAAGTTGCATGGAGTCTTTTCTCTGCAAAATGTAAGGGCTAATAATGACAGGCATTAATCAAAGAGCTTGCCCTCAAAATGTCCATTTTCTCATCTGCACAATGAGCAGATTGCTGCTAGTTGTGGTTAAAATGTTTTTCATGATTTCCCCAGCAACCTGGACTCCCCTAACACCACTGAGAATCCTTCACTCCTACCCCCTATATATTCCTTTCATTCATTCTTGGAATGTGATTCACTGGCAAGACTGGTATTTATTGCTCACCTTTGAGACGATAGCGGTGCAGCTGAGTGGCTTGCAAGGCCAAGGTCAGACAACGGTTAAGAGTAAACCACATTAGTGTGGAACTGGTGAGACCTATTTATGCAGAGTGGAGAAGCATAGCAGGTTTCCTAAAGGGCATTAGCAAACCAGTTGGATTTTTGACTATAGCTACTGTTATCGATGCAAGCTTCTCATTTCCAGATTTTTAAAACTGGCTTTCCTGCTAGGTTTCAGATCTAATTCATTGGATTATTAATTTAGGCTTCTTGATTACTAGTCCAATAGCAACCACTGCACTTTCATACTGGGAATTACACGTATCCTTGTATGTTTTTATAAAATTAATATGAGTACAGAAAATTCTAGATGATCAGTGGCACAGTGGTTAGCACTGCTGCCTCACAGTGCCAGCGACTATTGTGACCCTGCTCCAGGTCATCCTTCTTCATTTTCAACCCTTTCCCCCTTCATCATGTGTCATTTCCAACATATTAGCTGAGGAGCAGGGGCAGCTGGAGCAGAGTTGTGGGAGTGCTATTGGGAGCAAGATGGGTGGCAGTGGTGATTGGGGGGATGGGCAAAGAGTAACTGAGGATTGGGGGAGCTGAGGGAAAGAGCCAGGGAGGATGGGTGGAGTGGAGCCAGCGACAGGAGAATGGTCCTAGTCAAGTGCTGTTACTATCTGAGAGAAAGATCCTGGCCAACTTAAAAAAAAAACTTTTATAAGTATTTATACTCACCTCTCAATGAGCTGAACTTCAAGAGACATGATTGGGTGTGGCTTTGCATTGCAGGAAGCCCCCCCCACCCTCTCTCCTACCACTTTTGTCCTGATATTGGGCCCTGCAGGAAATAGAAGTCTTCACCTTGCCCCTTGGCACTGTCCCACGCCCGATAGGCAATGCCAAGGTGCCCTTTGGGACAACCTCTCGTCGTCCAAACCCTGGGAAGCCCCGATTGCACCCCCCCCTCCCCACCTTCCGGTAGGGACAGGTGCTAGCAACTCGAAAGCGCAGAGCTAGCGTAATCCCCACTGAAGTGGAACACTCTGGTGAGGTGGGAGAGGCTAGCAGGGCCCAAGACTTCAGTCCCAGGCCCACTAATAACGTTCAAATAAAATGTAAAATATCATTTAATTGCTCACCCCATCGACTTCTGGCATGGAGCACTGGGAGATGCTGGAAATGCAAACATTTATGGAAATCGTACACATCACATGATTCTCCTGGCCTGCTGTGCTAACCTATTAGTGCAGTGGGATGGGAGAATCACCTCCACTGTTCATCCAGTATTGCCTATCCAACATAATCTATACAGGTTGGCCCACAATGATTTTCCTCCCTCGTCCCTAAGGCTTACAAATAATAACTTAAATGGCATCAGCAACCTAACTATCCAAAATACTAAGAAACACTGCCCTGGCCTTTCTCCTGGTAACTGGGCTACAACTAAAGGGCAAGGCCAAGGTCAGACGATGGTTAAGAATAAACCACGTTAGTGTGGAGCTGGGAATACTGCGTCATTACAGCCAATGGAATTTCAACCCCCCAAAGTCATGGCTTTCAGAAAATTTTAATATAGCTCCTAACAACATATTTACAGTAAATTAGATGTTCTTGAGATAAAAGAAAGAAGAAACTTGCACTTTTGTAGCATGTTTCATGACCTTGGGATGTCTAAAAGCCAATAAAGTATAGTCAGTCCTTTAATATAGGAAACACAGTAGTCAAATTGTGTATAGCAAGTTACCACAAACAGGTTCAAACACAACAAAAGAACTGAACTCCAGAGGTGAGGTGAGAGTGACTGTCCTGCGTAGTAAGGCAGTGTTTGAGCAAGTTGGCCTCAAGGAGCTCTAGCTAAAGGGGAGTCAATGGGTATCAGGGAGAACTCTCCACTGATTGGAGTCATACCTGGCGCAAAGGAAGATGGTTGTGGTTGCTGGAGATCAGTCATTTCAACTCCAGGACATCACTGCGGGAATTCCTCAGGGTAGTGTCCTAGACCCAACCATCTTCAGCTGCTTCATCAATGACCTTCCCTCCATCATGAGGTCTGAAGTGGGGATGTTCGCTGATGACTGCACAATTCTTGACTCGTCAGAGACTGAAGCAGTCCGTGTCCAAATGCAGCAAGACCCGGATAATATCTGAGCACATGCAAGTCAGCGTCAAGTAACGTTTGCATCACACAAGTGCCTGGCAATGATTATCTTCAACAAGAGAAAGTCTGACCATCACCCCTTGCAATTTGTTGGAATAAGCATTGCTGAATCCCCCACCATCTACACACAGGGATTACCATTGACCAGAAACTGAATTGGGCTAGCCATATAAATACTGTGGCTAGCAGAGCTGGTCAGTGGCTAGGAATCCTGCAGTAAGTAACTCAGCTCCTGACTCCCTGAAGCCTGTACACCACCTACAAGGCACAAGTCAATAGTGTGATGTAATACTTCCCACTTGCCTGGATGAGTGCAGCTCCAAAAACACGTGAGAAGCTTGGCACTACCAAGGACAAAGCAGCCTGCTTGATTGGCAGTTTATCCAGAAACATGAATGCCCCAGTACCAAGAAGATATCACTTAGCAGGGAGATACCAGTCCCAGGGAAGCATCTGATAACCACACTACCCTATACACTGCAGTGTGTACTATAGGACCGTAAGGTCAACATATTGAGAATCATAATTGTTAATGTCAAACAGAGGACGTGATCTTTCTAATTGGAATTGCAATGCAATTTCAATAAAATAATATTTCAAACAAAAAAAAACTTAGTAGGCTGTCATATGTATGTATATTTAACAGTGGTTTGTAATGTTTTCACAGGTGCTTTGTCAGATTACTGCAGTGAAATAGTTCAGTATTCAGATGCCATAGTGTCTCCCAACCCAAAAACAACCAAAATCCTACGTGTTCCTCCAGCAGTTTCCATGTCCAAATGTATCTCAGCATGTTGTGACTTGCCTGGTTGTGACTTGGCATGGATGTTTGAAGGTCGCTGTTATATTATAAACTGCCAGAACAGGAAGGAGTGTGAGCCAAAGAAGACCAGCGCTGTGGAATCTTACTTAACCTTTGTACAGCGATCATCAGCTCAGAGATCAAGCTTACAAGAAGCCCATTATAAAGGCAGAGGGCAATCCATGGGAAAGCAAAGAGAGTTGGCACCAACTGAGAGGAATGGTAACCTGCGAGGTTTGTACGGTGAAGACTTGAATCCTGATAGTTCTATAGCGGAGGACTCTATAAGGGATTACAAAGAAATACCTGCAATTGAAGGTTCCAGCAAGGATCAAGAGAGAACACGTGGTTCACAGGACTGGCCACTGTGGGACTCTAAATATGATCTGGACATGTCTTCAGTGAAGGCTAGTAGGGTCAGTGATGTGGAGGAGGATAAATCTGCTGGGATTAAAAGTGGAGCTCCTTCAGGTTTCGCAGTTAATGAGTCTCAGCAGGAGGTATGGAATGATGAAACAAAGCAAGAGGCAAACGATATGCTAAAGTTTGTCTCTTTGGAGATGGTGGGAAATCTACTGCAGAACTCAAACGAAAACAGCACCAATGTTCAAGAGGTACTTTTAAAATATCTTGCTGTTATTACAAGCTTTATTTAATTTTTCTTTGAATACATCTTCTTCCCCATTCCCCTTTTTTAGATTTCAATATTGTGCATTAGCAATTGCAGAGATAACCGGTGAGTAACCTTCTCCTTGGTCCAAACCAAAACTACCAAGATAGGTACTGGGGTTTGAAGGCAAAGGGTGGTGGTGAGGGAAAAGTATTTCTGCCTTCCTTAATGGAAGTTCCTGAGCACAATCGAAACTAGGGAGTTATGGTTTGGAGATTTAAGGAGCTTGAACAACAAGCTTATTATGATCTATGTAATAATAATAGCTTATTGTAGATGGCTTTTAAATAACAATGTATTGAATTAAAGCAGGAAAAAGTTTTTACAAATGGGGACTCTAGGTGTCAAATCAATGTTGTGGCTATTTGGCCAATGTTGCAGTTTAACAGCGGTATGTTGTGGAAAAATTGGAGGACTGGCTCACATTGCAATTCAGAAAACAGGTCTCAAGTTCAAACCTGTATTGAACTGTGATCTTGTGACCTCAACCACACTGTTTTAGGGAAGTGAGCAGGGAACAGCTAATTGCTGCCTGCAGAATGGTGGTCAAATGGAAAGAGATGGTCTAGTTTAGCCAGTAGGGTGGCTAACCAAAGATGGCTTTGTCCTGTGGCTTGGGAGCAAGCCCTCTGTCCAACCAGTTAGCTGCAAAGAGATTAGCATTTCTATAGCTCCTGTCACAACCTTATGACACCCTAAAGTTCTTTACAGCCAATGAAGTACATTTGAAGTCACTGTGACTATAGATAGTTTACACACAGCAACATCCCGCAAAGAACAACATGGTGATCACCAGATGCCCTGTTTTTACTCTTCGGTTGAGGGATATATGTTGGCTGGGATTATGAGAGAAGCCTCCTCCTCTTCTTCAAAATAGTGTTATGGGATCTTTCTTGTCCACCTGAGAAGGCAAGTGGACTTCAATTTAACCACATCTGACCTGAAAGATTGCCCCTCTGGCAAAGCATTTCTCCTTCAATATTACACTTAAATGTAGTCAGGAGCTTTGTTTTGGGATGGGACTTGAACCTAAAACCTACTGAGTTGGAGGTGCGGGTACTACCACTGAGCTAAGGCAAAGACATGGAACTGAGACAAATTCTGAGACTGAGAAAAGGGCAAAAGACAGAATATGACCAATACTTTAAAGAACAACTCAATTTTTCTCAGTGTTGATTATAACAGTAATTTTAATTCTATTACTCTGGGATACTGCACATTGTTAAACCCAATTCATTAATGAAGCCATGCTAAGTGTGAATTCAAATATTGCATCTTTTTTAAATTTATGTTACAACAAGGAAAAGATTTTCTAAAAGAAAATACTGTGGATGCTGGAATCTGAAACCAAAACAGAAAATGCCAGAAAATCTCAGTGGGTCTAGTAGCATCTGTAGAAAGAGAATGGAGACATTTCAACTCTAGATGACTCTTCGTCAGAGCCGAGAGCAAAGAAAATCAGAAGAGATTTACGCTGGGGGACAGGGGGATTGCATAATTAGTACTGAGAGTGGGGTGCTGTAATTGGTACCATGAGGTGGAGGAGATATATGAAGTTACATGCCTGGCATTGTGTATCAATGCTTAAAGGAAATAGAAATGTATTTCACTGGGATTATCATTCACAAAATTTTTTTCTACAATCTAATTTTGTTTTTGAGGATGCACATCTAAATAGTGCAACGTTTTCCCACAAGTAATGAACATTTTCCTTCCCTTTGCCAGGAGTCCGAATTTCCCTCAAATTCATCACTTGCAGAAACATTGACTGCAACATTGAGCCCAGAGAGCAGCAGCTTTGTGTCTGAACACCAAGAGAAGTCTGGGGACGGCGTCCACATTGGAACTCCCAGTGGTGAGAGTTCACTCGTTTCATGGCCCTTTGCCACAGAGGCATCAACAGTGTCTGCAGTCGCTAAGCAACGAGGTACTGTGCTGTTTTCTCAATTCAGCTGAAAAGATGAAGTGCAGTTTGTAAGGTGGAGTTCTGAGTTTGAATGAAGGGCAATACAAATTGTACCCTGCATCTGGCCCAAAGTTAGTGGAACACAGAATGGTGGCTATCCCGTAATAAATTGCAAAATGCATGCAACATATTATAGCCGTATGACGATTGTGCTGTGCCTGCTCTCTGAAAGAAAGATCCAATTTGCTCACTCCCCTGCTGTTTCTTCTGATTTTTATTTTGCCTTTCATGGGTGGCACTGTGGCACAGTGGTTAGCACTGCTGCCTCACAGCGCAGGGATCTGGGTTCGATTCCCGGCTCAGGTCATTGTCTGTACGGAGTTTGCACATTCTCACTGTGTCCGTGTGGATTTTCTCCAGGTGATCTGGTTTCCTCCTACAGCCTGAAAAACATGCTGCTGAGGTGCATTGGCCAAGCTAAATTTTCCCTCTGAACAGGAGCCAGGGTGTGACAGCTATAGGATTTTCACTTCATTGCAGTGTTAATGTAAGCCTACTTGTGATACTAATAAATAAGCTTAAAATATACCCAACTCCATTTTGAAAGTTACTCTTGACTTCCACCACATTTCCAAGTTGCTAATTCTAGGTGGTGACAACTCTGGCCCTCTGGCTCTTTTAGCAATTATTTTCATTTTGTGCCATCTGGTTCCTGATCTTCGTGTCAGTAGAAACAGTTTCTCCCTGTCTACTCTATCATAGCTCTTCACAATTTTGAACATCCCAATTAAATTTCCTGTTAATCTTCTCTCCCATAAGATTGAAATTGATTTGAAGGGAATAGGTGGCATAATCTATGAGAATGAAACTGAAGTGACTTTTGAACATTGTCCAAATTTTAGTTGAGGTACAAAGATTGAACAGAGTAAATCTGAACTGAAGAAAAAAGCTTTCCCTGTTGCCTTATACCATTATCCATTTGGTTACTCCTACCTTATCACTGCCTTTGCCTTTTGTTCCTTCGCTGCCTTTACTTTTTCCCCCAAGCTCCTGATCCATAATAACTTACTTCCAGATATGGAGCGTGATTTTCCTGGCCCACTGAACAGGGCAGGAAATGCTAGTGGGAGGCCAAAAATGAAATGCCGATTGTAATCGTCCCATGCCATTATTTATGACATGATCAGTCTCACTCCAGGGAATGGTGTGAGGCTGATTTAAATATTTATAATACCATTTGCATTTGTTTAGTGAGCTCGTGGTGCATGGGTGGGGGAATGGTGGGGGTGCATGCCAACTGATCTCCCAGTATGCCAGGAGATTGACCCGTGCGCAACGGCCCGCTCAGCACTCTGCTGGTGGTGGCCCAAATGGGATTTGGCCCTGCACCCACCTCCAGCGCAAATCCCAAATGGCCTCTGTGACGCACAGAGTGCTGTAAGTTCATTTACTTAAGCTCATCAAAAAAATGGGCAGGGAAACCTTTGTTTTTTTTCACCTTTTGGGCACTTGGAATTTTTTCTGGGAAAATCGTACCCAGTGTTTCTACTACTAGCTGATTACCATCAGTTCACCTCACAAATTGTTGGTGATCTAGAGAGATGAAGATGTTTTGTTGCTCAGGTGGAGCGCTGTCTAATTGGCCCATCCCTTTCTGGATATTGCCCTCGTGGGGAAAAAGGTTATCATGTTCTGAGGTCAAATGAGGAAAATGTCTGTAGATGTGACAGCTGCTACAAATCGTCAGCTCCTGCCCCAGGGAAAGACCAGATCATCAGGACCTGACAAAAGATGTTTGATTTCTCTTTTCTTTTCCTGAACACTTTTGATACCTTTGAAGTGAAATTTATGCAGTATGATAGAAATATCAGCAAATGAAAGATGGCAATGATATCAGTTTAATGCTTATTTGTTTGTCTACCTGCCCAAAGTCTTATTGATGAATTTTATGATTGGCTAATTTCTTCCTCTCTGGTTCTGTTTATGTTGTTTTTTAATGGGGCTTATTTACTGATAAATTCACTGTCAAAAATGCATGTTTCCCCTCACCTATCCCCCTATGATTCAACATATGACTTGTAATATGACACGTGACACTGTAGCATTCCTCCAGTACAGCACAACATTGATAGCCAAGGTTTATAGAGTTGTGCACTAAGGAAGGAGACTATTTGGCTCATTGTGCCTGCATTGGCATTTTAAAAGTGCTCTTCAATTAGCCCAATTCCCCCGCTCTTGCCCTATAGTCCTCCAAGATTTTTCAAATTTTTTTTTGCAAGATATTGGGGTGATTTTATGTGCTTGTCATGGCCGGTTTCTCGCCTCTCATGATCTTACCAGCCCTGGATTGCCGGCATGATCCGCCTTGTGCTTGGGAAGGATGCTGATGTAAATATTTATATATTTATTTAAATATTATTAATGAGTCCCTGATGGAATCATCCAGGCTTATTTGTCTTAATGGCCTTGCCTGTGGAGATCCTCACCAGCAAGGCTCATGTTTCAGCCCCAGCGACAGGAACCATATGTGCCAGAGGTCTGGTACTGCCCACTAGACACTAAAGAGCAATTTATCATGGGTAACCTACCTAACCTACACGTCTCTGGACACTAAAGGACAATTTAGAATGGCTGATCTACCTAATCTATATATTCCTGGACACTAAGGGGCTATTTACCATGGCCAATCTACCTAACCTACTCATTATTGGACCTTTAGAACTTGGAGGACGAAGGAAACATAAGATAAAGATTTAAGAACTAGGATCTGGGAACAAATTAATCAGAAGGTGTTGAATTTTTTTGCTGAATTACGCTGGAAAATGATATACATGATAAATACACATCACATAATAGTTACAGCATATAAGGAGGCCATTCAACCTATTGTGTCTGCACTGGCTTTCTAAATGAGCAGTTCATCTAGAGCCATTCTTCCCACCTTCTCCCCATAATCCTGAACATTCTTTCTTTTCAGATAAATCTTTTTGCCTTTCAAACAACTTGATTAACACAAACACCCAGCACAATCTCAGGCAGTGCATTCTCCATCTTAACCACTTGCTGGATGGAAAAGGTTTTCCTTGTGTTGCTTTTGCTTCTAACTCTAATTTACCAATTCACCCTCCTTCTCCATCATTCCTCTGTTTCTTCTGCAATTTTAAATCTCATTGGTAAAGAAGATACAATTTTGTTCTTATCAGAACAGCATTAGTGTTGATCAAATTCAATAAATTGTAAATCAAATTGTTTGATTGGGTAGGGAGATAAGTATTGTCTACAAATGATCAGCCATTGCACTTTGTTTTTCCTTTACCGCAGGCTAGGACACTCATCGTTCCATATGTTCAAGTTGCCTAGGTGATTTCAGCAATGCTAAATTAAAGCTGCTAGTGTCTATGTTTAAAGAACTCTTGTCAACACTTGTAATTTTCAAAGGGAGTTCCAATCAAAGAGAAGGACTTGCATTCAAATTGCACCTTTCACAATGGCAGGATGTCCCATAATCTTGACAGCCAGTGCAATACTTGTATTGTAGACAACTCTTTATCTTCATTCTTGGGTGTGGGCATTGCTGGCAAGGCCAATAATTATTATCTATCTATCATTGCTTTAGAGAGGATGGTAATGAGCCACCTTCTTGAACTGCTGCAATACTTGAGGCACAGGTACACTGAGTGCTAATAGTTGTGGAGTTCCAGGAATTTGACCCAGCATTGATGAAGGAACAACAATGTATTTGCACATTGAGGTGGGATGTGAATTGTAGGAGAATGGGGTGCAGATGGTGATATTTCCATGTGCCTGCTGCCTTTGTTCTTCTAGACATTGAAGATCTCTGAACACAAGAGACAGGAGCAGGACTAGACCACACAGTCTATCTCTGCCATTCAATATATCCGTGGCCTTCAAGACAATTTTCCTGCTCACTTCCCAAATCCTTTGATTCCCTGAGAAACCAATAGTTTGTCAATCCCAAATATAGTAAGTGGCGGAGCATCCACAACCCTTTGGAGTAAAGAATTCCCAAGATTCCGAACCCTTTGAGTGAAGAAATATCTCTTCATCTCTGCCCTAAATGATCAATCCCTTTTCCTAACACTATACCCCCATGCTGTAGGTTCAAACCCATTCAGAATCTTGTATATTTCAATGCAATCACCTCTATTCTTCTAAACTCCAGAGAATGTAGGCCTAACTTAATCAGTCTTTCTTCATACAGCAACCCTCTCATTCTGGGGACCAACCTAGTAAACCTGTCTGCATCATAAGCATATGCAGATAAATAACTGTAGAGATCAAAATGGCACACAGTACTCAAGTGTGACCTCACCAAAGTCCTGTACAATTGTAGCAATTTTTATTCTTGTACTCTTATCTCCTGCAATAAAGACTGACATGCCATTTGTCTTCTGCATTGTTTGCTGTACCTGCATGCTAACTTTGGTTTAGCAGATAGTCTCAAGGGATCTTGTTGAGCTGCTGCAGTTCATTTTGTGGATAGTACACATGACAGCCATGATGTGACAGTGGTGGAATGACTTAATGTTTAAGGTGGCGATTGGAGTGCTGAGCAAGCAGGTTGCTTTGCCCTGGGTGCTGCCGAGCTGCTTAAATGTTGTTGCCTCTACACTCCACTAGGATTAGTGCAGAGTGTTCTTATCACGCTTGACTTCTGCCTTGTAAATGATGAGAAGGCTTTGGGGATTCAGGGGTTGAGGATAGTTATGGCTGGTTCAGTTAAGTAAAGTTTATTTACTTACTAGTCACAACTAGGCTTAGATTAACACTGTAGTGAAGTTACTGTGAAAATTCCCTCGTTGCCACACTCCAGCACCTATTTGGGTACGCTGAGGGAGAATTTAGCATGGACAATGCAGCTATGTCTTTTGGGTTGTGGAAAGAAACCCAGAGGAAATCCATGCAGACACGGGGAGAATAAATGTAAACTCCACATAGACAATGACCCAAGCCAGGAATCGAATCCAGGTCCCTGGTGCTGTGAGGCAGCAGTGCTAACCACAGTGCCACCATGTCAATGATGACCCTTGTGACATTGATGGTCAGGAACTCAATAATAGGAAATTATTATTATTATTATCAAGAATTTGAGTGCCAAGAGGATGTTGTCAGATTCTCTTTCACTGAAGATGATCATTGCCTGCCATGTGGGTGGTGTGAATGTTACTTCCCACTTATCAGTCCAAGCCTAAAAGGCATCCAGGTATTGCTGCATGCTGGTACAGACTGCTTCATTATCTGAAGGACAATCCCAAGTTCAGACCTTTATGTTGGAGGGAAAGTCATTGATGAAGCAGCTAAAGAGGTGTTAGGTCTAGGTCATTATGCCAAGGAGCTCATAGAATAGAATCATAGAATTCTACAGTGCAGAAGGAGGCTATTCGGCCCATTGAGCCTGCATCGATAACAGTCCCACCCAGGCAGCAGTGCTAACCGCAGTGCCACTGTATCACCTGTCCTGCAGTGATTTCCTGGGGCAGAGATCATCAACATTCACAACCATCTTCCTTCGTGCTGGGTATAACTTCAACCAGTGCAAATATCTTCCCATGATTTTCCTAGATCCCCTTGATGCCACACTCAGTTAAATATTACTTTGATATGAAAGGGAGTTACTCTCAAACACATCTCTGTTTATGTTTGGACAAAGGCTGTGATGAGGTCAGGAGTCAAGAAGGCTTGATAAAATCTAAACTGGGCATCAGTGAGCAGGTTATTGGTAGACTGTCAATGACACTGTCAGTAAAATGTAGTATCCGAAGAGGCCCAGAATGAGGAGAAGGAGCTCAATGAAAGCAAAGCCAAATATGAAGCATGGTGGCAGAGGGGGCTGTAGACTGGGGAGAGGGAAAGCTGCACTGAGACCAACTTAAATATCCCTGAACTTATATTCTGTGCTGTATCAGGACTCCTTTTGAGATTCATTTGCTTTGGCAAAACTACTTCAAGAGAATAATTGTTCATTTAAAATTGCACTGATTTAAGATTACTTCATGTTCAATATTAATTTTACTGGCATTGTTGATAAACAGAGTCTACTACCGCTGGAAATATTTATAAATTCATTACTGGTAATTAAGCTATTTTAATTACTTGGAAGGCACATATTTTATCCATAGCTGAGTTCCTGCACAATTACATGAAACAGTGTTGGAATTAAAATCCATATTAGGAGCAGAATGCCAAATTCAGCAGCTTAGGGATAGCTGGTAGGTGCATAATAACATCAAAGTCTTAAGCATTTCAAAAATACCCTATTATTTAAAATCAGTGTAACTATTTGTTTTTTCTGCAATCAGTTCTTTCTTGTTTATAGAAGATTATTTCACAAGCTGGGTAACGCTCCTCAAGCTTGAAAGCAAGAGATTTGTTCTTTTACATTTGCCAGGCAGAGTTTTGCTGTATTTGGAGCTTCTTCCACGTAACAAGAGGCTGAGGGCAGTGGAGAAACAAGGAGATTCATCCCAAAAAGACGAATGGAATGTTTGTCTTTATCACAAGATCAACTGCAATAAAAAAAGGGAGGAAATTATGATTTGATTGGTCACACCCCATCTGGAGTACAGCATTCCCAGTTTTGGACATTAGTAAGGATAGAAACAGTGGTGGGGGTGATGATCTTGAGCTCATGCTCAGTGCCTGTGCAAATGCTGGCAGAGGTTCAAGATGGAAGTTGCAGTTTTGGCTGGCAAGTTTGCAATTTCAGATCTTTGCCACCCCTCACTGGCAACATCATCAGGTTCAGGTTTATGCCCATAACTGACATGATGAGTCCCCTCCCCAGATACTAACCATTGAGTAACACCATGTTGATGTGACGTTATATTGCCACAGTTTACAACAGGTTCACACAGACATAAACTTGTTGTGAGTGTCTCCCTGGTTCAGTATTAAATCATAGCGGTTTATAGCATGGAAACAGGCGCATCAGCCCAACTTGTCCATGCTGCCCTTTCTTTTAACCACTAAGCTAATTTCAATTGCCCGTATTTGGCCCGTATCCCTCTATACCCATCTTACCCATGTAACTGTCTAAATGCTTTTTAGAAGACAAAATTGTATCCGTCTCTAATACTACCGCTGACAGTTTGTTCCAGAAACTCACCATCCTCTGTGTGAAAAATATTGACCCTTTGGACTCTTGTTTCTTCCCCCTCTCACCTTAAATCAATGCTGTCTAGTTTTAGTCTCCCCTATCTTTTGGAAAAACTATTGATCTATCTATGCACCTCATTATTTTATCATAGAACCCTACAGTCAGAAAGAGGCCCTTTGGCCCATCGAGCCTGTACCAAACACAATCTCACCCAGGCCCTACCCCCATACCCCTACATATTATGCCCACTAATCCCTCTAACCTACGCATCCCCGGACACTAAGTGGCAATTTCTTAGCATGCCCAATCAACCTAACTTGCGCATCTTTGAACTGTGAGAGGGAATCAGAGTACCCAGAGGAAACCCACACAGACACAGACTCAAACATTCAAATCCTGGTAGCATCCTAACAAATCTTTTCTGCACTCTTTCTAGTTCAATAATATCCTTCCTATAATAAGGTATAATAGGTAAAAGGTAAGTATAGCCTCTAGGGGAAAGGATTTACTTAGGATATGATCTGAAATACTATTACCTCTTGATGTTATTTACTTAATAGACTTCAATCTGATAGTCATAATGCAGAGTGCAAGTTTAGTAATAGATTACATTATTATAACAGAGTAAAGGCATCAAAAGTATACCTTATGTCTCTCCAATAGGTACTTAATGACAGACAATAAAGCTGTGATACAATGAGGAACCTGGAAAATAATCGAATCAGAGAATGATGTCCCCTTAAGAATGAAACTAGAGCTGAACGGACAGTGATAATTATGTTTTTATTTCAATTCAATCCAATCAAGTCCAATTCAGAGTCTCAATAAGTTGAGACATTCCTGATCCAAGCTGACAAGACAGGGCTCTCACCTCCTGTCTTGGGCTTGATCCGCATGATCCAAACTGATTGGAGTAGGCATAGCTCCTCCTCCAAGTCTTGATCTTATTTGCATCTTAGCCAAAATACCAAGATGCCGCTTTTAAAAATTGCTTCAAGTGAAGCTGAAATGTAACCTAATGATTTCAACTAAGCACAGCATATTGATACTACACTTGTGTGATAGCACTATTCATTATATAAACAATTGAATCGTACAAGACATTTTCAAATTATAGAAAATATATTTTCTATAAGATGCTTTATACTGGTCCCAGGAAGGAAGATCTAAACCAATTCAAGGAAGAGATTAATGTATTGATTGTATAGCAAATGGAGATGCATTTACTTTCCACAGGTCTTCTATCAATTGCAAATTAACAAATTGCCCTCCCTATTTATTTCAGACTATAGTAGGTACTATAAAAGACAATTACTTAATTTTTTTATATTAGCAAATGTTTATTATTGATAAGTGCTCACGTTTGATTAATATCATTTGATTATGAGTGGCATAATGGCACAGCCTGCGGAGTCTGCATGTTCTTTCTGTGTCTACATGGGTTTCCTCCGGGTGCTGCAGTTTCCTCCCACTTTCCAAGAGATGTACTGGTTAGGTGCACTGGCTATGCTGAACTCTCCAGAATTCTTCTTTGGTCCACTCAAACAGGTGCTGGACTGTGGTGACTAAGGGATTTTCACAGTAATTTCATTGCAGTGATAATGTAACCTTACGTGTGACACTAATAAATAAACTTAAACTTTAAATAAAAATGGCTTATTGGGTTAGTGGTGTAATTGTGCTGTACTAAGACTACTGTACTTTATTATTACTGATGCTATCAGTCTTGATGAGACAGATATGCAGGTATCATAAAGAGTGACTGTGCTACAATCTCCATTGCCTACTAAAAACAAAAGAGGTCATTTGGCCTATAACGGAGAGTACAAGATTTTGGTTTTATGCAAGAAGAACAACATCTTGCATTCATATAGCACCTTTAACACAATGCAACATCTGAAGCAGCTTCACAGAAATGTTAAACAAAATTTGATAGTGAGCTGTAAATATTTGGACAGTTGACCAAAAGCTGGATGGAAAAGAAAGGTTTAAGGAATGTTTTAAAGGAGGAGAGGCAGAGAGACAGAGAAATTTATGGAGGCAATTCCAGAGTTCAACTCCCAAGCAATTGAAAGTACAACTGCCAATGGTGGAGCAATTAACATGGAGGATGTATAAGAGAGCAGAATTGGATAAATGCAGAAATCTTGGAAAGCTTTAGGACAGGTGGAGATTACAGATCTAGGGAAAGAAAGGTTATATGTGTTGTAGCAATATGCTAGACCCAGGAATGAAAGCAAGGCCAAGTCATGTCTAGCCTCATTAAGATTGTAACCTTTCATCTACTTTTCAGTAGACAGTGAGGTTGGTCTCAATTTGAAAGAATGGCACAAGAGTAATTGTCAGCCTTTTATATAGCTTTCTTGTGAACAATATCAGCAATGCCTTAGTGGCAACTCTGTCATCTCTGACTCACAGCATTATGGTTTCAAGTTCTGTTCCAAAGACTGCTTATGTATGTGTTCTTGGATGCATAGAGTGGAATTCTTCCAACCAGCCCACATCCTGTTTGATGGCAGGCAGGCAGGTGCCTTGAATCTCTTTTTTTAATTCAATCATGGGACATGGGCGTCACTGGCTGGCCAGCATTTATTGTCCATCCCTAGTTGCCCTTGAGAAGATGATGGTGAGCTGCCACCTTGAAATGCTGCCATTCATTTCATGAATCTGATGGGAGTCAAAAAGTTGGAAACTCATCAGCATAAAACCATGTTGCAGTTGACGGATGGTTTTCCTGCTGATTGTTGGCACAAGAGCCAATTGCGTCTCATTAAAAGCAGCTTGCCTGCTTCCCATCAGGCCTTTCAACCTTGTGTTATGCCAGCAGGAGTGTATATCAGTGTCAAACCCAATTGCTAATGATTGATATGTGCAAGCTGTCTTCAGTTTGCCTGAGACTTGGGGTGAGTCAAATAACTCTGTGCCAAGGTGCTGCACTGTTCCTGATGTGCGTTCACCACTCTGTTGGGATAGACTGGTTCCTGCCCTCCGTCTCCAGGCTGAGCTGGTATTTAGGGACTGCATAGGGCTGCTGGACCCATAGACCCTCCTGTGGCACCAGGTTAGATCAGCTTTGTGCCTGGGGTTGGTGAATACAGGGATCTTGATGCCACTAGTGCCACACAGCAGTGTTTATCTGGACAACTCTGGGCTTCAAGCCTCAAACAGCTACCACACCAAAGGTCCAAAGTTGGACTGCAGTAGAGTGTGAGGTGAGTCCGCAGGGGTGAATGTGATGTGACCTGATGAAGACAAGGTGGGGGGGGTAATTGCAGGCTGTATAAGGAGTGGGTGGGGGAAAGGAAAAGGCTCACAATGGCAGACAGAGGGACAAGGAAATGGATGAAGAAGATGTAGAATGGAAGGCAGAGAGAAGTCCAAGGGAAGGGAAGCTGGATCCTGACAAAGCTACATGAAAAGCTCAGAAACAAGGACGTAAAAGGGATATCACGTTGTTTACTAGGAAGGGGTGAATGACGACTCCAGAGACAGTCAGTAGGGGACCAAATGGAACATGGGCTTGGGGATGGGTGGAAGGAAACTGGAGCACTTGAAGGAAACCCACACAGATACGGGAAGAGCATGCAAACTCCAACAGTGATCTGAGGTCGGAATTTAATTTGGATCCTGGCACTGTGAAGGCAGCTGTGCTAACTACTGTGTCACTGTGCTGCCCATTGTAGAAATGGTCAAGAGCTTCAGGTTTTTAGGTGTGCAGATTGCCAACAATCTGTCCTGGCCACCCCACGCCAATGCTATAGTTAAGAAATAAAAGCAAATTATTGCGGATGCTGGAATCTAAAACCAAAAAAGAAAATGTTGGGAAATCTCAACACATCTGGCAGCATCTGTAAGGAGAGAAAAGAGCTGACGTTATAAGTCCAGATGACCCTCTGTCAAAGCTTATAGTTAAGAAAGACCACCAATGCCTTTACTTTCATAGAAAACTGAGGAAATTTGGCATGCCCACTATGATTCTCACCAACTTTTACAAATACACCATTAAAAAGCATTCTTTCTGGTTGTCTCATAGCTTGGTATCACTCCTGCTCTGTCTAAGACAGCAAGAAGCTACAAAAGGTCATGAATGTTACCCAGTCCATCATGCAAACCAGCCTCCCATCCATTAACACTGTCTACATTTCCCGCTGCTTTGGAAAAGCAGCCAGCATAATTAAGGACTCCACGCATCCCAGACATATTCTCTTCCACCATCTTCCATTGGGAAAAAGATGCAGAAGTCTGAGGCTATGTACAACTGGCTCAAGAACAGCTTCTTCACCTGCTGCCATTAGACTTTTGAATGGACCTACTTCACATTATGTTGATATTTCTCTAACCCTAGCTATGAGTGGAGCTGTACATTCTGCACTCTCTCCTTTACTTCTCTATGTACGGTATGCTTTGTCTGTATAGTGCGCAAGAAACAATACTTTTCTCGGTATAATAATACGTGAAAATGATAAATCAAAAATTAATGCAGGCATGTAATAATTTCACACCATTGTTTATAGAAGCTTGTCAAAAGAAAATGAAGGTTTGTTAATCCTATAGTTGGGATGGGGACAGTGGAGGGCTGAGGTTGGGGGATGGGAATTTTATGTTCTTATGATCAGCAGCCTATAATTTGAGAATTTGCCATGGTGATAAATCTTCAAATTGAAGTAGGTTAGTACAGTTTCTAGTCTCATTGCAATCTGTAAAATTTAAATGACACCTTTAATTTAGCCAATTAAAAAGAAGTCTCTGCACACTTTGGTCTGGCAGCAGTATACTGTTGCCATGTCAACACAGTGTAGAAACTGGACTGTTCAATCTGTTGTCAGGTTACAAGCCCTATGTTACAAGTGCCTTAGACTCAGAGCTATAATCAGATGGTAATTTCAAGCGTGTATGGCAACTTCACTGACAACAATACTGTTCCTCTCAAGGCACTTTCGTTTTAATATTAGATCAAAATAATTTCACACTCATTAGTTGTGTTGTCAGTGAGAAATGTGCAGCAAGCTATGCTGTGTAATTCAATCTGAATTTGAGGAACTAGAAATGGTACCCATTTTGTTCTGGTGAAAGTAAGGCCCTGTCTGCCTGATCAGGTGGATGCAAAAGCAGGGAAGTTCTCCTCCTGGGGACTTTGTCAGTATTTATCCCTCAACCAACTTCACAAAAACAGATGATCTCACTGCTATTTGTGAGACTCTCCTGTGTCCCACAGTGGCCACAATGACTGCACCTCAGAAGTACTTCATTGGTTGTGAAGCACTTCAGGGATTCATGGGGTGGTGAACAGAGCTATGTAAATTTCTGTTTTTCATTTCTTTTGTTATTGCATCACCAGACATTTTTAGATGTCTTTTTTCTGACTGATTGTGGAATATGTGATGGAAATTCCCATCAAATGTATGGGAAATCTATCTACACAGCTTTCAAAATCAACACGATGCCAGGAACTTAGATTCAATTCCAGCCTTGGGTGACTGTCTGTGTGGAGTTAGTACTTTCTTCTGTTTGGGTTCCCTCCTAATGCTCTGGCTTCCTTCTACAGTCCAAAGATATGCCAAAGCTAAATCGCTCCTTCGTGTCCCAAGGTGTGCAAGGTATAGATTGGCCATGGGAAGTGTGTAGGATTATGGGGATGGAATGGGGGAGTAGATCTGAGTAAGGTACTCTATCAGAGAGTTGGTTCAGACTCGATGTGCCAATGGCCTCTTTCTGCACAGTAGGGGTTCTCTGATTCTATTCTAGGTGAACCATAAATGGAACCTCAGTCAAGGGGGAGGAGGAACAGTTGGAATACTGAGGGGATAAAAAAATTGGGAGTCTGTTACTTTGCTGTTTTGGGAATAAACCTGTTTTAAGGTACAGACAATTGTTCCCACATTGCTCACCAGAAGCTTGGATTAGTCAATGAGTATTGGGAACACCTATCTAATAACTCCAGGAGTCAGCTATAAAGGAACAGTACTTTATTGCACAAAATAAAGAAAAACAAAAACCGACAGACCTGTGGTGAACGCAGCTGGTGCCAACCAGGACAGAAGGAATAACAGACCCACTCAGGGGCCCGCTTTATACAGAGCTCAGTATATGAGTTCCATTTGGTTAGTTGATTACCAATCCTCAGGAAGCTCGTATTCAATGAATCCGACAGGGAAGTCAACAAGGAGGGGTGGAGGAGGGGATGGGTCAGGAGGAGGACCTTCTTTTGAACCTGTTCCTGGGCTTAGTGAGATGAGCTATCAATAGGTCTAGGCAGCGGGCGATCGACAGGTTGTTCACCCTGACTATTGCCTCTCTAATATAGCTATATTTGTGGCCAAGTGTCCCTAGAGAAGGAGCATGCGGTGTCTGGAGGCACAGTTGATGCCTTCTGTGTCCGCTGGGACTGGGGTGCATTCCTGACTCCGATAATCACACTTTAATTTGATGTTTTAAATTTCCCTTCTACTTTGCTTTTTGGTTCGGATGTGTCCCCCTCCTTTTGTGGATCTACCCTTTTTAAGTTGTTCCTCGGTTAATTTGATTTAGTTTATTTGGTTGGTAGCTGAAAAGAAGTACAGGGAGGTCAATTAGTAACTCTGGAAGTTATCACACCTCAGTTCATTGCATTCCTGATTTTCTAATCTTTAGTTTAGCTGTTATCACCTCTAGCAAGTGAAACTACAATGCTGGGAGTTAAAAATGAACGTGTGCCATATGCTATGATGTGGTGTACATTTTGGGTTAAGTATAATAATGTTGATACTACTTGTGACCTTTGGTCCGGAGCTCAGAGTGGTCCAGGTGTGATCCACATGACTAACTTGATGAGCAGAGGATGGTGTGAGCAGTGAGCTGAACAATCTGACCTCTGTACCTGAATTTCAGGTGCATATTGCCAACGTGTGAAGTTCTGATCTTCAGAGTGCAACGAATCATGTCTTAAGTATTTTTGATTGACTGAGAAGGATCTTGAAGACTATGTGTGAATCCTAGAATGTGGAGCCATAGCTTATGAAACAAAGAGAAATGGGCTACCACCTTCTTGTTCTCATAGTAGTTGCCATAGTAAGGTTTCATTGAGGCCCAGACTACCCAGTTAAAATGCTAATTGAAGTCCTATGATTCACTTAGAACTCTGAATGCCACATTTTGGGCACTGTGTTGTTGCACATGTTCCAATCAGTTTTGTTCAGCTGCTTTCTGACCACTTTGAGGGTGAATTTTTCTTCATGTTTATATGGTTCTGAGGAGCAGGCATATGAAAGAGCCCATAGTGCAGCTCATCATCTTACGGCCATGCACAAGTTGGCCTCCATATTCGGCTGAACAATAACAGTCACTGCTCTTCAAGATAATGAATTTGGCAGTGAAATGCTTTGGCCCATGAAAATTATCAACTAAATGCAGAGTTTGACTATGCTTGTTCCCCATCAGTCCAGAGCTATGTATGTGTTCTCCAATGAATTGCACACCATTTTACATTGTGCATGACTTGTGTTTTGTAATTAGAGGTTGCCTATTAATGGAATATTTGCTTTGATCTTTTTGGATCATTGCCTCTTTATCTTTCCCTCTTAATCTCTCCTTGTGCAGGTAGTCATCTCCACTCACATGGCTGAGTTACCAGAACATTGAGCGAGACTGTTGATGCTATTCCTTCACCATACTCTTAAATGATAGTTGCTGGTCAAAGGTGGACAGTCACTCCCCAGTGTGTCCGTGTTCGCTGAGAGCTGATTCATCCTAGTATTCTCAGTAAATCACTGCGTTTGTTTGCCAAGTGTGCCTAACAGCACTGCGGTGATTTAAAAAAAATCCTGTTGCAAAAATTACATATAGTACAGTTTGCAAAAAAAACCACCACACAGAGGGAGAGAATATTGCATTCCGGTCTGGCCTAGGAAGATGATACCTTACACTATGAATGCTAGATTATTTCTGTAAAAAACCTAGCCAAGCTTTTGGCTGTTTGGATGAAATGCCTCTTTTGTTGAATAACTGAAAACCATTTCATTTTCTGTGTTGCAAACTGCTTATTCATCAAATTGCTTTCAAAGGTGGCAGTTTTGGAATTTTGTTGAATGCTTGTTAGCAATGGAAGAGAGAAAACATTTTCCATTAGGAGGAATTTTATCCCGTAGTTTTACCATCTGTTATCTAAATGACTGCAAAAGCTATCTGGCTTAAAGAAACCATGTGCAACCTTGTCAAAGTGATTTACCTGACTTTGATCATTGTTTGTGCAGAGTCTGCACATTCTCCCCATATCTGCTTGGGTTTCCTCTGGGTGCTCCAGTTTCCTCCCTCAGTCTGAAAGACATGCTGATTAGGTGCATTGGCCATGCTAAATTCACCCTCAGTGTATCCGAACCGGTGCCGGAGTATGGTGACTAGGGGATTTTCATGGTAACTTCATTGCAGTGTTAATGTTTTGTGACAATAATAATAAATAAGTTAGGCTAATTGGATATTCAGGTACTGAATAATGGCATATAACATTCACAATCCCTTCTGTTCCAGCATAGAAACACAAAATCCAGAGACTGACATTTTGCAGACCTATGATATTCTTCTAAGTATTATAGCAGCTGATTTGGACCAGAATTAAAGGTAGAAATTATTGAGAGGATTTAATTGCATTATGTCGCACTTTTCACAATCTCAAGATTTCTGAAACAGCTAATTTTTTTTCTTACTCTTCCAAAAATATGGAATGTTTGTTTTTAACTGATGTTCAATCTAATAAAACTAGCCTTGGGATCAATGGAATATGGTCATTACAATATATTTTTAAAATTTCTAAACTCTGTATTATGTTTTCTACTTATAAAGCTTAAAATTGAAGGATGTCTCTACCCAAATACTTCAGTATGTTTGCTTTTTTTTATATAGATACAAATACAACTCCTCAAAGCAGTGTTTACAAACAAACAGCTTTTCACACACAGCCCATGATATTACTTTGAAGACTGCACTTTACAAGTGCTTTGGCTGTTAAAGCACTTTGGACATCAAGCAGTCTTGAATGATGCTAAATAAGTGTGCCTTTTATTTTAATGTATCTAGATTATCTTTCAGTGCTGTGTTTTAAATTTGGCCAATTGCTATAGTTAGGGAATTGAACCTATTACAGAATTTGCTGTTCACTGATTCACAGATACTGTCCTGAATATGTGAGGCAGTTATGTATATCTGAAAAGTTACTGGCTGGCACTTTTATTGGTTATATTTGCTGAACAAGTTTTTATTCTTTCTTTCTTTCTCTTTTCTCACAGTGAAGGAACTGGTTGTATCAGCTGGAAGTAATATAGTGATCACTCAACCCAAAAATTCTGTGGAACTGAATACTTTTGTGGTCCCCGCACCAACTGCAGGTGAGGTTTGCATTGGAATATAATTATGCATGATGTACTTGACAACACTTGACCGATTTCAGGCTTGCTCTCTGTGCCAGATCCAATCTGTATACTCTTAATAGAGGAAAGTTACATGCCAACGCGGCAGAACACCAGATGTTTGACAAACTGTTGGTAATAAAGATGATGGGACAGAGTTGTCTGATTTCTCATAGCTCAGTAACCACATTTTATTATACATACAATAGATCTGTGGAAGAAGCATTTGGTTCTGGTGGGATTAGGTTAGTGGGAGCTTTCTTGTGCTTTTCGTAAATAATATTGTGCTATCTTTTAATTCCACCCGAAAGGCTGGAAAAGGTTTCATACACTGTTTACAGATTTGAAATATGCTACCTTCGATGGTACAGCACTTAGAACTGCTCTGAAATGCCAGCCTAGATTTTCTGCTCCAGTTTCTGCAGTGTGACATTTTATCACAAATGTCGTCAGTCAAATACTCAAATCTTCTCCAAAGCTCTTTAAGCAACTTAATACCAGATCACTTTGAATAGGAATTTCTCACAAAAATGTGTACCATATATAGAAACAATGCAAATATTAATATTTTGATTCCAAATTAATATTTAATCTCTGAATTTTGATATTGCAAGCAACAGGACTGCAGTTTGTGCATTGAACGTGGAATGGGCAGGTAGAAACATAGAATACCTACAGTGCAGAAGAAAGCCGTTCAGCCCATTGAGACTGCACTGACAATCCCATCCAGGGCCCTATCCATATTTACAAATATGGTGTAAATATGTACACCGCATATTTACATGACTAATCCCACTATATCTCCCTAATACTAATTTACCATGACCAATCAACTTTACCTGCACATTTTTCGACTTTGGGAAGGAAACCCATGCAGACATGGGGAGAATGTGCAAACTCCACGCAGTGACCCAACCTTGGAATCGAACGTGTCCTCGTGGCAGAATGAGGCAGCAGTGCTAACTACTGTGCCATTTTGAAAGGTTTTGAGAGTCAGAAATTTCAGGTCATCTAAAGTATGAAAGCTGAGCTAGCAGACGAGAAGACCAGTGTATGAGGTTAAGGAGCATTGGTAGGGGCTGTTGCAAACCCGTCAAGAATTGGATGCTACCAGGAGTTGGATTACTGTGCTCTCCACAGTTTTATAACTGTGTAGCCAAGATAAGGCTGAATTACTCTTCTTTTAGATGATTAGAGAGTGACAAGAAATTGGTTCAGTTGCTTAAGGCTCTGATATCCTTCTCTGTCAGCTGTAGTACAAGGAGCACAATCTCATCTCTAAGTTAGAGGCTGTGAATTCAAGACCTACTGCAGAGACTTGAGCATATAATCTATGTTGGCACTTCCATACTAAGGGAGTCTTGTATTAGGAAGTAGACTTTTGGCTGAAAGGGTAAACCAAGGCCCCATTTGCCCTTTCAAGTGTGTGTAACATCCCAAGGTTCTGGTCACAGAAGATCAGAGGAGCTATTGTTTATCCTTCAATCCCCACCTAAATCAGAAGATCCGGTTATTTATCCCACTGCTGTTTTTGAGATATTTTTGGCTGCCATGTGTTTTGCGTTACAATTCTTTGAAAGTATTTCTTTAATGCAAAGTGCTTTGAGATTGTGAAAGGTGCTATATAAATCCAAGTGTGCCTTTCTCCCAATTACTCTTTTTCCACTAACCTATTGTTTATAAATCTACATTTTAAATACGAATAATCCATCCTTGCTGCTGAGACTTCAGCTAACATATTAATATAGAAATATTGAGCAGAATATTTAGAATGGGCAATTCCAAATTGCCCATTCTAAATATTGGCAATTTTTAGAATGCTAATAATAAAAATTATTATTATAATAACAATTGCAAGGGCAACACTGCAGTTTCTGCATTGAATGTAGAATGGCAGGTAGAATCATAGAACACCTACAGTGCAGAAGGAAGCCATTCAGCCCATCAAGCCTGCACCAACAACAATTTTACCCAGGCCCTATTTTCATATCCCCATATATTTATCCTACTCACCCCCCAACATCTCCCTAGCACTAAGGAGCAACTTAGCATGGCCAGTCAACTTTACCTGCACAATCTTGGACTGTGTAGTAGTCCACAGTACTATTGAGTATGCGATACTTATTTTTTAAAGGAATATCTCTGGTTGAACGCATTGTGTTCAAATTTGATCAAATATAATCAATCTTATTGATTTATTTTAAATTAATAGTGAAAACATATAATGATAATGCAGTAGACGTATTTTACCTGGATTTTCAAAAGGCCATCAGCAGGGTATCCCGTAATAAGAGATCAATGAATAAGGTAAGAGGATATTGACTTGAGAGACAAGAGGCAGAGCGGATTGCTAGCTGGCTTCGAGAGAGTGGGAGTAAAGGGTAGTTATTCAGAGTGACAGAAGGTGTTCCACAAGGATTGGTGCTATTCATAATTCACAATAAGAATTTGGGAATCAAGTGTAATTTCTAAATTTGTGCATGACACCAAATTGTGGGGTGGGGTGGAAGAGGCCAGATGGGGTTAGACAGAAACAAATTAGGGGAAAAAGTTAATAAACTTAACTTGGCAAAACTGATAAATGCAAGGTAGTGTATTCTTGTAGGAAGATTAGGGAGGTTACTTATTACTTGCAAAGTGCAAGTCTAGGTAGGTTGGAAAAGCAAAGGAATTTGAGCATAAATGCAAATATTACTAAAAGTAATGCCAATGATTAACAAGGACATAAAAACAGGAAACCAAGCACTAAGCTTTATTTCAGAGGCTTAACATTTAAAAGTTAGGATGTTATGCTATACCTATATTAAACCTCAATTAGACCTCACTTAGCAACAGGACTGCTGCAGTATCCTATATTATAGGAAGGATATAGAGGTTACAGAGAAGATTTTCAAGGATGATGCAAGAAATACATGGGTTTACATACTAGGAAAGGACAGTTTAAAGTTTTAAAGTTTATTTATTTGTGTCATAAGTAGGCTTACTTTAACATTGCAATGAAATTACTATGAAAATCCCCAAGTCATCATATTCTACGTCTGTTCAGGTGCACTGAGGGATGGTCGTATTTTATGGCCAATAGTATGGCCAATGCACCTAACCAGCTAATCTTTTAGACTGTGGGAGGAAACCGGAGCACTCAGAAGAAGCCCACACAGACACAAGGAGAATGTACAGACTCCGCACAGACAATGACCCATGCTGAGAATCGAACCTGGTCCCTGGTGCTGTGAGGCAGCAGTGCTAATCACTGTACCACATCCTATAGATAGGCAGGGGTCTCTCTTCTCTTGAAAGAAGAAGGCTGAGGGATGACTGAATAGAGGTCTTTAAAATTACGGAAGGCTTTGAAAGAGTAAATAAAGAGAGAATGTTTCTTCTTTTGGGGAAAGTCATAACTAGAAGCCGTCAATATAAGATAACTACCAACAAAATCGAACAGAGAGTTTAAAACAAACTTCATTGTGCAAAGACCAATGAGAAGGTAGCAATCACACTTACAGGTACTGCTGGAAGTGCACAGTAAAGATGTATTTAAAGGGAAGCTAGACATGTCTGAAGGAGAAAGGGATAGAGGGTTACAACGATAGATTTAGATAAGAAAAGAGACTTGAGTGAAGTGTAAATGGATTGAATTGAATGGTAGGTTGCTGCGCCATATATTGTAGTCCTACGTAGTAATGAACTAACCTTTTTACAGAATGTTATTGAATCCCTAATTAACAGATATTTTCTAGAGTGAGTTAGACTGGCCGGAGTTTCCGTCCTGTCCTGCCAAAATATATAAACTTCTGAATGGCTTGCTGCATTTTCCAACCATGTCCCTATCATGATGGGGCTATAAAATTCCACCCACGATGCTAAACAAATATTAATTCGCTGGTCACCAAGTGCCAGCATTCCTAGGTTTGGTACATTTGGAGTAAAACATCCCATCCATCTGGCTCCTAGCTTATCACCAGCCTTGGGAAAACAACTGCTTCAGCAGCAACTCCTTCTGAATCCAGGGGCTGTGTTGATAATGCACAGGTACTTTGTACAAAGCAAGAAAATGTATAGTATTAGACTTGACATCTAGCTACGTTGAAATGCCATTAAACTAAACTTCACTTAAAATACTAATCAAACTTTTTTTTAACTTTTGAAACAGTTAGTGCACAGAACTTTGCTGGTCTTGTAGCCTAACCTGGTGTGCGCAGTAGAATTATCCAAATATTAACGGATGACTTGAAACACGAATATCTCCTTCACAGTGTGGCACTGTGGTTAGCATTGCTGCCACATACTGCCAGGGATCCGAGTCCAATTCCAGCCTTGGGTCAACTGTTGTGTGGAATTTGCATGTTGTCCCCCTGTCTGCATAAGTTTCCTCCAGGTGCTCTGGTTTCTTCCACAATCTACAATTGTGTGGGTTATGTTAATTGGCCATGTTAAATTGCCCCTTAACATCAGAGGGACTAGCAGGATAAATATGAGGTTACTGGGGTAGGTCCTAGTGGGATTGTTGTCAATGCAGGCTCAATGGGCCAAATGGTCTCTTTCTGCACTGTAAGGATTCTATGATTAAGCAATTGAACACAGTACAAATCATTACTTGCATATTTTTAGATGTTTATCCATTATCAAACCCTTGAATATTTGTGAAGTAATGCATTGCTTTTGCTTGTAAAGTGTTGTTGAGGTTGCATGAGTTTTGCAGACAGCTTTCACCACATGGTAGAGAAACCGTTTTAACTTCCCTTTTAATCTTCAAGATGAAACAGCAGCAGCAGCAGACAGGGCAGCCATATCCATAGCTTAAAACCCAGAGTTGTAAGGTCTCCGAGCCGATTCCTTGTCAAGTCTACTGATATAGCAAACTGTTTCTTGGTAACAAGACTGCAAAAAATTAACTTTGCAACCAATAGAAGTCCATTGCTTTGAGAGAATCCTGTAATGTCTCTGGTATACAACTGCACCTCAGGAGTGGAAGCCTCTTCTTAAATTTAAAGTTTATTTATTCATGTATCAAGTAGGCTTACATTAACATTGCAATGAAGTTACTGTGAAAATCCCCTAAGTCGCCACCCTTTGGCACCTGTTTGAGTACATTGTGGGAGAATTTTTTTTTAGCATGGCCATTCAACTCTTACTGATTTGAAAGCAAATTGTTGACCTGGCTGGGAAATAGTCTATGCCACAGGATACAGAGCATAGGGTATTGAACAGATAATCTAGAACAAAGAACAATACAACACAGGAAACAGGCTCTTCGGCCCTCCAAGTCTGCGCGCTCATGCTTCCAATTAGACCATTTATTTGTATGCTCCTTCTAATCTAATTGGCAAGTTATATTTAATAGGTAGAAGAGACCTTCTGAATAGTGCCCCTGCAACTAAGCTAGATGCTCTGAGTTCAAGTCCCATCACAAGACTCGTTGGCCTAGGAAGGTGTGTTCTTAACACAACTAAACAGGTGTTGTATCATCTTGCATATCCTTCCAATATGTGCCAATGACAGATGGTGAGTGTGGGAGAGATTCCTGGCCAGCCATGTGATAGTAAAAAAAAGGGGAGCCTTCACCATCATTATCCGCAGCTCCAGACTATAACATGTATGTCAAGGTAGATTTTGCCATAACAAATAAAACTGCTGTTTTGGCTCAGTTAGCTGGACAGTTGTTATGGATCAAATTGGTGCCAACGTGTGGGGTTCAACCCTTGCTCCAGCTGGGTGGACCTAGAATCTTCCTCCTTGTCCTATGTGTGGCAGAGATCATGTATTGTAGGTCAGACCTTGCCCTCAGCAGAGAACTGAAGAAGGCCGACAGTGTACAGTGATCAATGTTTGATCTTCACTCTTTATCTACAGTTTAGATGATGGGATAGAAAGCCACTCATTCCAAGTTTTCTGATGACACAAATAGATGACATTGAAAGTAGGATAAATAGAAGTGAAAAAAAAAGAAAGAGGTATAAATAGACAGAGTGAATGAGCAACTCTGAGACAAATGGGTTTCAGTTCAGGAGAATGAGGTCATCCATTTTGGATCTTGAAAGGATAGATTAGAATGCTTCTAAATGGACAAAAGCTACAAAACTGTGAAAGGTCAAAGAGCAGTAGTGGTCCATGAACACAGTTCATTGAAATAACATGGATGGATACAGAAAATTAAAAAGACTAATTGAATACTGAGTTTTTTAAATATAAGAGGGTAAAAGTTTTATGTTACAATTATACAAAGCCCTGGTTAACATTGTGCTCAGGTTTGGGAACCACACATTGGGAAGAATGATAGAATCATAGAAAAGTCCCAAAAGGGGCCATTCGCACTTTCGAAAATTGTCCAGCTGTTTCAAAGAGCAATCTTGTTAATCTTGCTCCCTCTTAGTCTTTCCCCGCACCTACGATCTTTCCTCATTCAAATTTCTGTTTAATTTCCCTCTGAAGACTACTATTGAATTCATATCCTCGGTGGCATTGGAGTACAGTGGTGAGCACTGCTGCTTCACAGCGTCATGGACCCGGGTTCAATCCACAGCTTGGGTCTCTGTCTATGTGGAGTTTACACATTGTGTGTGTGGGTTTCCTCTCTCAGTCCAAAAGATGTGCTGATTTGGTGCATTGGCCATGCTAAATTCTCCCTCAGTGTATCTGAACAGGTGCCGGAGTGTGGCAACTAGGGGATTTTCAGTAACTTCATTGCAGTGTTAATGTAAGCCTACTTGTGACAATAATAAAATAAACTTTAACTATCTCTCACCTGATCAGGTGGTGGGTTCTAAATCCTATACATTCATTAAATATTTCTCCTTTCCTTACACGGTATTTCATTCTTTTGTCAATCGCTCTAAATATTTGTCCTCTTGGCATCTGCACTCCAGCCATTGGAAATAATTTCTTTTGCTGTATCCAAAACCTTGGCTGGAATCCTCTGACCTCGCTTACAGCCAGGATTCTCCCATCCTGCTGCAGTGAATGAAGATTTGGCTGAGTGTCAAATTCTCTATCCTCTCTGGTAGTGGAGGTGGGGAGTGACCAGCCAAAGAATTCTGGCCATTAGTGATGTTAAACATCTTTTATCAAATCTCCTCTGAACCTTTGCTGCTTTAAGGTGCTTCTGTGATCTGTCAACAAAATTGTAAGACCTAATACCTGGAACTATTCTCATTAACCTCTTTATACATTGGCCTTAAAGGGTAGATTTTCTAGAATAAATCATGAAATCAAGGGTTAAATTATGAAGCATGATTACATACAGCAGGGTTGCATTTGTTTTGGAATTTAGAAAGTTATGGATGATTAGGACAGATCAGGTACAGAGAAACTGATTGAGTTGTTTAAAGTTGAGGGATGTACCTTAAAAATTAGAACCAAGTCTCTCAGTTGAGAAGTTAGGAAACCTCTTTACACTCAAAAGGTGATAGAAATTCATTATTTGATTTATTATTGTCACATGTTTTAGTATACTTTTATTTCTTGCGTGCTCTACAGACAAAGAAGGAAAGGGGAGGGTGCAGAATGAGTGTTACAGTCATAGTTAGGATGTACAGAAAGATCCACTTAACATGAAATAGGTCCATTCAAAAGTCTGATGGCAGCAGGGAAGCTATTCATGCATCAACTGGTATGTGAGCTTAGAATTTTGTATCTTTTTCCTAATGAAAGAAAGTGGAAGAGAGTATGTTCAGGGTACATGAGGTCCTGGATTATGCTGGCTGTTTTTCCAAGGCAGCGGGAATTGTAGACAAAGTCAGTGGATGGGAGGCTGGTTTGCATGATGGACTAGGCTTCATTCACGACCCTTTGTAGTTTCTTCCACTCTTGAACAGAACTCTGTTCTACAAATGACAGCTGAAGCTAGGTCAGATATTCCTTTTAAATCTGAGATTGATAGATTTTTTTGTTAACCCAAGATTGGGATGTGGGGAAAAGGATAGGTTTATGAAGTTAGTTAATAGATCAACTCATTGTTATTATCTGTTCTTCTCCCTCCACCTCTTAAACAAATGGGCTTGCTTGGGGCAGTCTTGGGGTAGTTTCTGCAAATTAGTTGCTTTGATCCATCTTGGGACAGTTTTCTGCAAATTAGTTGCTTTGATTCAAAAGCAGACAACATTAGAAAATCTCAGCAGCTCTATCATCATCTGTGGAGAGAGAACAGAGCTAACATATTGACAAAGGGTCATCCAGACTTGAAATATTGGCTCTTTCTCTCTCCATAGGTGATGTTAGACCTGCTGAGATTTTCCAGCATTTTCAGTTTCAGATTCCAGCATCTGCAGTCATTTGCCTTTATCTTAGTGTTTTTGATTGCATTGATTTCTCTAAGACCTGTGTTTATCCGCCCAGGAATCTCTTACCAGAATAATGCTCGCTCCATCATGTCTTTGATTCGGAGTGTTCTGCTTTGTTTTTTTTTATTCATCTTTCTATGGGGTGTGGGCATTGCTGGTTAGGCCAGCATTTATTGCCCATCACTAGTTGCTCTTTAGAAAGTGGTGGTGAGCTGCCTTCTTGAACCGCTGAGATATAGGTACATCACAGTGCTGGTAGGAGGGAATTCCAGAGTTTTGATCCAGTGACAGTGAAGGAACAGTGATGACCAGGATGTGACTTGGTGACTTGGAGGAGAACCTCGAGATGATGGTGTTCCCAGGTACCTGTTGCCCTTGTCCATCTAGATGATACTGGTTGTGGGTTTTGGAAGGTGCTCCCTGCAAACTGACAATATAAAACTTTCCTTGTACTTCTGCATGAATAGTTCTTTCAAAATTTGTGCCTTCTAATATCATAGAAATAAATCTGATATTTATATAGCTTCATACACTACCTTAGGGCATCCAGAATTTGTAATCAATTGAGAGAAGTGTAGTTGCTGTTGTAACTTGGTTAAAGGGACAGTCAGTTTGCTTAAAGATTCTGCAATCTTTGTGAATGTGAAAATGACCAGACCATCGGTTTCAGTGATGTTGGTGAAGGTTGAATATTGATCCAAAAATTTTAATCCCTTCACATGTCATTAAGGAATATGCTGGAAATTTGGCTGAGTCCCAAAATCTCCATCCTCACTTCCATTGGCAGCGGGGTTGAAATGTTGGAAAATTCCGGCCTATTTTTGCAAGCAGTAATCTGGTGGAAAAGGTGTTAAGGCAATAGATATAGAAAAGATTTGGATATAACTCTAACTATTTTTTTTAGATCTTGGTCAGTTTGCTTATTTGCATGCACAATGCTTGATTATTGATGCTTTTTTTCCCTCTCTACAGAAACACCTTATAATTATCAATGGAATTTAGTGAGCCATCCTGTGGACTTTGAGGGTGTAATGGAAGGCAAGGACTCTCCGACACTGAAGCTATCTCAGGTAAATCAATTAAAATAAAACATGGGAAATGGCTATGTTATATGTGGGAAATGGTTGATCAGCTGAACTTGAAAGCTACATTTATGTTTTAGGTGGGACCTTGCAGGAAGGTTGGTTCTATGTGAGATCATTGTAATTTCCTGAAATCTACAACATGATGAAGCCTCCCTTTTATGGCGCAAGTGCCAACGATACCTTGAGCCAGTTTTAAGACTCTATCATTTAGACCTTTGAAAGCTCTTTCCCATGAGTTCTAATGTTTCAGATCCTTCCTTCCCTGTTGCATGTAAACTTGTGACAGGGACATGTGTTCTGAAATCAAGCCTAATGATTTCCTGTCAGCTAGGGAGGATGTGCTAGATATTCTTGAGGGTTTGAAGTTGGATAAGTCCCCTGGGCCAGACGGGATTTACCCTAGGATTCTCTGGGAGGCAAGAGAGGAGATTGCAGAGCCTCTGGCTCTGATCTTCAGGTCCTCGTTGGTTACGGGTGTGGTTACGGAGGACTGGAGGATGGCGAATGTGGTCCCATTGTTTAAGAAGGGGAAGAGAGACCTTCCTGGGAATTATAGGCCAGTGAGTCTTACTTCTGTGGTGGGCAAGGTATTGGAGAGAATTATTAGGGATAGGATTATAGTTATTTAGAGAGAAATGAATTGATTGGGGATAGTCAGCATGGTTTTGTGAAGGGTAGGTCGTGCCTTACTAACCTTATTGAGTTTTTTGAAAAAGTGACCAAAGAGGTGGATGGGGGGTAAGGCGGTTGATGTGGTATATATGGACTTTAGTAAGGCGTTGGATAAGGTGGCCCATGGAAGACTTCTGCAGAAAATGCAGATGTATGGGATAGAGGGTGATTTAGCTAATTGGATTAGGAATTGGCTAGCTGATAGAAGACAGAGGGTGGTGGTTGAGGGAAATTTTTCATCATGGAGTTCGGTTACAAGTGGTGTACCTCAGGGATCTGTTTTGGGGCCCCTGCTGTTTGTAATTTTTATAAATGATCTGGATGAGGGTATTGAAGGATGGATTAGTAAATTTGCAGATGACACTAAAGTCGGTGGAGTGGTAGATAGTGAAGAGGCGTGTTATAGTTTGCAGAGGGACTTGGACAAGTTGCAGAGCTGGGCCGAGAGGTGGCAAATGGAGTTTAATGTGGAAAAGTGTGAGGTAATGCACTATGGCAGGAATAATAAATGTGTAGAGTATAGGGATAATGGTAGGATTCTTAATAGTGTTGATGAACAGAGGGATCTTGGTGTATTTGTGCATAGATCCCTGAAAGTAGGCAGTCAAGTCGATAAGGTTGTTAAGAAGGCATACGGAGTCTTAGCTTTTATTGGTAGGGGGATTGAATTTCGGACCCTCAACGTCATGTTGCAACCGTACAAAACTCTAGTGCGCCGCACTTGGAGTATTGTGTGCAGTTCTGGTCCCCACATTATAAGAAAGATGTGGAGGCATTGGAGAGGGTACAGAGGAGTTTTACCAGGATGTTGCCTGGTATGGAGGGCATGTCTTATGAGGAGAGGCTGAGGGATTTGAGGTTGTTTTCGTTAGAAAGGAGGAGGCTAAGAGGGGACCTGATCGAAACATATAAGATGCTTAGAGGTTTAGATAGGGTGGACAGTGATAGCCTTTTTCCTAGGATGGAGAAAGCTAGCACGAGGGGACACAGCTGTAAATTAAGGGGTGATAGTTATAGGACGGATATCAGAGGTAGGTTCTTTACCCAGAGGGTGGTTAGGGAGTGGAATGCCCTGCCTGCGGCAGTTGTAGATGCGCCAAGTTTGGTGGCGTTTAAGAGGTTAGTTGATAAGTATATGGAAGAGAAGGGAATGGTTTAGTTTGGAGGGTCATTGCTTTTATATTGGTCGGCGCAATATCGAAGGCCAAAGGGCCTGTTCTGTGCTGTAATGTTCTATGTTCTATGATTGCAGCTAATAACGAGATTTATTGGCAGATATGTTGGTATTTGGTTGAGTAACTGTTAATATAAGAACAATACTTCTCTGTTCACCTGCTAATTTTGGCTGGGTGGGGAGCACTGTAAGTAGATAGAACATAGAACATTACAGCACAGAACAGGCCCTTCGGCCTTCGATGTTGCGCCGACCAATATAAAAAGCAATGCCCCTCCAAACTAAAGCATTCCCTTCTCTTCCATATACCTATCAACTAACCTCTTAAACGCCACCAAACTTGGCGCATCTACAACTGCTGCAGGCAGGGCATTCCACTCCCGAACCACCTTTGGGTAAAGAACCTACCTCTGATATCCGTCCTATAACTATCACCCCTTAATTTAAAGCTGTGTCCCCTCGTGCTAGCTTTCTCCATCCTAGAAAAAGGCTATCACTGTCCACCCTATCTAAACCTCTAATCATCTTATATGTTTCAATAAGGTCTCCTCTTAGCCGCCTTCTTTCTAACGAAAACAACCTCAAAATCCCTCAGCCTCTCTTCATAAGACCTGCCCTCCATACCAGGCAACATCCTGGTAAACCTCCTCTGTACCCTCTCCAATGCCTCCACATCTTTGTTATAATGTGGGGACCAGAACTGCACACAATACTCCAAGTGCGGCCGCACTAGAGTTTTGTACAGTTGAAACATGACGTTGCGGCTCCGAAATTCAATCCCCCTACCAATAAAAGCTAAGACTCCATATGCCTTCTTAACAACCTTCTCGACCTGACTGCCTACTTTCAGGGATCTATGCACATACACAACAAGATCCCTCTGTTCATCTAGACTACTAAGAATCCTACCATTTGCCCTATACTCTACACATTTATTATTTCTGCAATAGTGCATTACCTCACACTTTTCCACATTAAACTCCATTTGCCACCTCTCGGCCCAGCTCTGCAACTTGTCCAAGTCCCTCTGCAAACTATAACACCCCTCTTCACTATCTACCACTCCACCGACTTTAGTGTCATCTGCAAATTTACTAATCCATCATTCAATACCCTCATCCAGATCATTTATAAAAATTACAAACAGCAGGGGCCCCAAAACAGACCCCTGAGGTACACCACTTGTCACCGAACTCCACGATGAATATCTCCCATCAACCACCACCCTCTGTCTTCTATCTGCTAGCCAATTCTAACCCAATTAGCTAAATCACCCTCTATCCCATACATCTGCATTTTCTGCAGAAGTCTTCCATGGGCAACCTTATCAAACGCCTTACTAAAGTCCATATATACCACATCAACCGCCTTACCCCCATCCACCTCCTTAGTCACTTTTCCAAAAAACTCAATGAGGTTAGTAAGGCACGACCTACCCTTCATAAAACCATGCTGACTATCTCCAATCAATTCATTACTCTCTAAATAACTATAAATCCTATCCCTAATTATTCTCTCCAATACTTTGCCCACAACAGAAGTAAGACTCACTGGCCTATAATTCCCTGGAAGGTCTCTCTTTCCCTTCTTGAACAATGGGACCACATTCGCTATCCTCCAGTCCTCCGGAACCACACCGTAACCAACGACGACCTGAAGATCAGAGCCAGAGGCTCTGCAATCGCCTCTCTTGCCTCCCAGAGAATCCTAGGGTAAATCCCGTACGGCCCAGGGGACTTATCCAACTTCAAACCCTCGAGAATATCTAGCACATCCTCCCTATCTACTTCAATACTTTCCAGTTTGCAACCCTGTACCTCAGTGTTCTCCATAAATACATTTACATCACCCTGCGTGAGTACCGAAGAGAAATATTTATTCAGTGCCTCTCCAATCTCTTCAGGCTCCACGCACAACTTCCCACTGATGTCTATGACTGGCCCTAATCTTGTCCTAACCAATCTTCTATTCTTAACATATCTAAAGAAAGCTTTAGGATTCTCCTTAATCCTATCAGCCAAAGTCTTCTCGTGTCCTCTCTTCGCTCTCCTCAATTCATTCTTTAGCTCCCTCCTGGCTAATCTATAGCTATCCATTGCACTAACCGAGCCTTCAATCCTCATCCTGACATAAGCCTCCTTCTTCCTTTTAACCAGCAAATCAACTTTTTCGTACACCAAGGTTCTCTTACTCGACCATTTCCTCCTTGCCTGACAGGGACATACTTATCAAGGACCCGCAGCAGCTGCTCCTTGAATAAGCTCCACATTCCAGATGCTCCCTGTCCCTGTAGCTTCCTAGTCCAATCTATGCACCCTAATTCTCTCCTGATGGCCTCATAATTACCCTTCCCCCAGCTATAACTACTGCCCCCAGCTTCATGCCTATCCCTATCCATGACTAAGGTCAATGTAACCGAATTGTGGTCACTATCACCAAAATGTTCACCAACCTCCAAGCCTAACACTGGTCTGGCTCATTGCCCAGCACCAAATCCAATGTAGCCTCACCTCTAGTTGGCCTATCTACATACTGAGTCAAAAAACCCTCCTGCACACTTTGTACGAAAACTGATCTGAAAAAAAAATCCAAAATGCCATAAAAGTTGCGCATTCCAATCATATTTTCTTTCTTGCTGGTTTGTTTTGGGTTCAGTTTTATTGATAGTACTGTTGCAGAGAGCTAATCATACCCTGGACAGTAATGGCTATTACAGTAATGGAACATTGCCATGTTGCTGGTAGTGATGTGACACGTGTGGGCAGGTTAAATGCTGACAATTCTGGTGTTTCTCTTTGATAAGGAAGTAAAGGGATTATTAATCATATCCAATGACTTTTCATTTTATTATTCAGCTTCGAATTCTCTCAAAATTAGAAAGATAGAGAGGCAAATGGGCAACATTTTGATTGTTTAAAAGGTTGCACATAGTCTCTGCCTTGTCATTCATTGAGCATTATTTGATTATCAAGTGAATTGTATTTAGTAAGATCCTTACTGTTTCCAAAGTCAGAGCTTAGGACAGCAAGTCTGAAATGGAGGAAGATCTTTGGACCCATTTAACCCATTGGAATGTGCAATTAGTAATTTTGCTTAGGTGAATCTGTGTCCTCCTCAGTAAGAGCTAAGGTCATTCAGAGTTTAATTGTTTTGTTGAGGAAACTTTTCACCTTTTGAGTCCTTGAGTTCAGAAATGTCTAATATTTTAAAATAGTTTTACCTTTGTAGCAAAGCATGACAGCTACAAAATTATATAAGCTATATTTTTTAATGTATTTTATTATAAGATATAGGAGTAGGCAAATTTATTCCAGGCAAGTTTCTTGCTGTTGATTTGTGAAAATACAACTTCTCTTCCAACAATTTAATAAAAAGAAAGGCAGGTGGGCAGTTGTTTTTCAGAGTGGAGGGAAGTTTAAGATGGTATTCCTCAGGATTGGTACTAAGACTCCAGCATTTCTTGATGTATGCTAATGATTTAAACTTAGGTGTACAGGGCACAACTTCAAAATTTACAGATGACACAAAACTTGGAAGTAGCATAGTGTTAAATTTCAAAAGGACATAAACAGATTTGTGAAATGTGCAAGTAAGTGACAGATGACATTTAATGCATAGAAGGAACACTGGGATCTAGAGTATTGTTGCACAAATCCTTGAAGATGACAGGTTGAGAGTGCTGTTTAAAAAAAAAACACATGGGATTTGGACTTTTATGCATAAGGGAATAGAAAACTAAAGCAAGGAAGTTTTGTTAAGCCTGCATACAACATTGCCATTTATCCAGAGGGGCAATTTTTCCACACAGAGGGTGATGTGTGTCTGGAACAAGCTGCCAGAGGTGGTAGTAGAGGCGCGTACAATTTTATCTTTTAAAAAGTGTTTAGACAGATATATGGGGTAAGATAGGGTTAGAGGGATATGGGCCAAATGCAGGCAATTGGGACGAGCTTGGTGGTACTAACTGGACGGCATGGACAAGTTAAGCTGAAGAGCCTATTTCCATGCTGTAAACCTTGATGACTGTATAACACTGGTTTACCCTCAACTGGAGCATTGAGTCCTGTTCTGGACACCTCACTTTAGGAAAGATGTGAAGTTATTGAATGCAGAAAAGATTCACAGGAATGGTTTCAGGGATCAGGAACATTACTTATGTGGATGAATTAGAGAAGAGAAGGTTGAGAGGTGATTTGATAGAGCCATTCAAAATTATGGAGGATCTGAACAGAGTAGATAAGGAGAAACTATTCCCATCGGGGGAACAATTGAAACCAGAGAACTCTGATTTAAAATAATAGGAAAAGAAACGATGGTGACATCAAGAAAGCTTTCCTTTACACAATAAGTGTTTAGGATCTGGAATGCATTGCCTGAATGTGTGGTGGAGGCAAAGGCAATCAATGCTTTCAAAAGAGAATTGGATCATTGTTTAAAAAGGAACATTTGCAGGGCTTTGGGGAAAAGGTGAGGAATTGGAACTTGATGAAGTGCTCTTGCAGAGATCCAGCATGAACACAATGGGCCGAATGACCTCCTCCTATGCTGTAACCATTCTATGTTTCTATGGTTTGGATTTTATGACAACTTTTCCCCTATCAATAGGAAAACAAATATTTCTCTGAGAGTCTGAGAAAATGATTGTATAAACTGTCTGTGATGCCAAATTGAATGCCACTGCATATCAGAGCCTTATTACCAGTGAACAAAAGGAATTTCAAATCTCAGCAGTCTGGCCATTAATTCAAAGGAGATAGAAAACCAGTGTCTAACCTACTGCTCCCCATAACAAGTATTTCTGGTAGCAATTGTATGCATACAATTAGAGCATTTCTTAGAGCTGGATAACCTTTTTGTTCAGTACAGGATTTCTGTTCATATTGTATCATGCACTGATCTGATTCTTCAGTACATGGGTAATCATGTGCTGAATAAAGACATAGGCTGGAATTCTCTAGCCGTTCATGATCCATCACCACTGCAAGTGAGGACATGAAAATCTCCCTTCACTGCAGTGGAACCAGAGAATCCCACCGGCGTGAATAGCCAGAGTATTCCACCCAATGGGCAGGATTCTCTGGCCTCCCAGTCGTGATTTTTTTTGGTAGCAGGCCATTCATTGGTGGTGGAATTCTCTGGTCCTGCAATGGGAATTCCCATTAAGCTGCCCCGCACTGCTGGCACAGGATCAGGGGATCTCACCACCAGCAAACGGTTGGAGAATCCTGCCCGTTGTTTAGCAAAATTACTGTTGATACAAAGTTAATGAAATTATTGTGTTTACATTCTGTGAATATCCTTAAATGAATGAGAGATCGCCATAAAATGGAAAGCAGGACTAATTAACCCCAGCAAACTGTACGATAAATGTCTGAAGGTCTTGTATTCTTTCTTCTGACTCATTATGTGGAGATGCTGACATTGGACTGGGATGGGCACAATAAGAAGTTTCATAACACTGGGTTAAAATCTAACAGATTTATCTGGAATCACGAGCTATCAGAGTGCTGCTCCTTCATCAAGTAGGTGGCCCACTCATCTGATGAAGGAGCAGTACTGTGAAAGCTCGTGATTTCCAAATAACTTACTGGATTTTAACCTGGTGTTGTGAAACTTCTTACTGTTCTTCAGAGTGGTGAGAGTTTAGAGTGTTGACGGTGATAGTATGGATGTATTTAATGAGAAGCTTGACAAATACGTGAGGCAGAAAGAGATATAAGGATACAGTGATGGGATGAAATAGAATAAGGTGAAAAGAGATTCACAAGGTGCATAAATACTAGCACTGACCTATTGGGCTGAGTAGCTTGTTTCTACGCTGCAAGTGTTTTTGTTATCCTCTGTAATCTTCTTTTCAATTTCAGTTGTCGGATGGCCTGTACGTTTTCAGGATCTGTGTGTCTGGAGATGGCGCTTATGGAGAAAGCTTCATCAACGTCACAGTGAAGCCTGGTAATAACTGACAACACACTTCCGCCAGTATCAAACGAGGAACTATTTTGTCAGATCCCTTCTCTCTTCAGTTTGAACTAATCACCAGTGATTAATGGAGTTGATAGGATCCATTCTTGGCCTTTCAGTCCATTATGAAGAAAGTCATGAGAATGAATGTAAACATCCTTACATTCTCCTTCGGTACAGAGGCTTTGCAAATGCTTCAAATAATTAAAGCAACCAATACCATCTCACAATAGTGTTTGTCATGAATCTGTGCATTATTGTGGATTGTTCGAACCCAAGGGAACAATGTGCTCATTAAAAATATTAATTATATTTTCAAAGATATGGGGTGGAATTCTCCCAAAAAAATTCTAAGGGCCAAATTCATGTAAAAACTGGAGTAAACACCTCTGATTTTTAAGCGAGATTTTCACAATGGATCTCCCACACTTTGTACACTGTAGAATGCACTGGTGTGAATATCATTAAAAATTGGGAGTGGAGGCTATTCCAGGATTGGTGCATGTGCAATAGTCCCGCACTGCCAGCTTCCTGATTGCTGGCCAGCTCAATCATTGGCTAGTACAGTAACCCCTATCATGAACTGAAAGAAGAGTACTGTTTTTCACATTATTGATGCTCTGTAAATTGTGTGAAAACAAATAACTTTATAGATAATTATTACTGTTCCCACCTTAGAAAAGGTTTCTTTATAGGGTTAAAAACAATTGTGTTTTGGTAATGGAATCATTCTCTGTCTTTTATTCGTTGCATTTATACTTTAGATTTGTGAAGCAGCTCACAGGGAGGTGTTAGAAATATCAGACTCTATAAATGGTTATACCTTAAATCATTTAATTTCATGCTAGGATGGAATTGGGGTTCTACAAGATAGCTAATTACCATATATTACCTAGATACATGATTAAAGTTGCCAAGGAGATAGGCTTTGAGAAGGGAAGAGGCCCTAGTCAGTCATTGCAGTATTTGCTCAGAGCTTTCTAAGTTATCACTGCATTCACAGAGAGAGGTAGGGTTAGCCTCCAGGAATCTGAGAGATAGCAGAGAGATGGAAACATCCAGCCTCTGTGGCTCACCATGCAGAATGTGGGTGGGAGCTTGTGCTCATTTGAAGAGGCCAAGTTCATAAAGATTTAAACAAAGCTTTGGCTTTTGGCTAGAAGGGAGAATCTCAAGGTTCACTGTGGAGGTCAATTCAACACAGCAACTAGCAGCAAGGTGTCACCACATAGATCATCTCTTTTAATTACAATTGAGGTATGAATATTGGCCAGGGCATCAGAGAGAACTGCCCTACTCTTCTTTGCAATAGTGCTATGAAGTGTTTTACATTCATCTGAGAGGGTAGTCATGTCTCATCTAAAAGATGGTAGTCAGAATCTTGTGCCCCCTCCTGTCATGAGTTTGGTGGTGCGGGGGCATTTAATCAGGTAGCAAGGAGGTGGAGGGAACCTTACCATCTTCCTGTCTCCATCTCAATTATGTCTTGTGGAAAGACCCAGGGATTGCCTTCCCATCCTACCATGGGCGTCACAGTGGCACAAAGATTAGCACTGCAGCCTCACAGCACTGGGGACCCAGATTCGATTCTTGGCTTGGTTACTATCTGTATGGAGCCTGCATGTTCTCCCCATGTCTGCATGGGTTTTCTTTGGGTGCTCCAGTTTCCTCCCACAGTCCAAAAAACATGCTGGTTAGGTGCATTGACCATGTTAAATTCTCCTCAGTGTATCTGAACAGGCACCGGAATATGGCGACAAGGGGATTTTCGCAGTAACTTCATTGCAGTGTTAATGTCAGCCTACTTGTGACACTAATAAAGAAACTAAACTATCAACTGTGACACTTAACTGGGCAATTAATGTCCACTTAAGGGTCTCATCCCACTGCCACTGATATGAATCCAGCAGTGGGAATGGGGTTCGCCATGCAGGGAGGAGAAAAAGCCAATTTATGCGGAATTGCTTGCAGACTCCTGGGGGTGTGGGGCGGGGGGTCGGGGTCTTTCTTTAAAGGCACTCAGTGTCTGATCGAAGGACCTGTCATTGGGAAGCCAGGAGCTGGTGGTAGGGCAGTGGCTCCGGTTGGGAGCTCATTGCCCTACCGTCGTCACTGGCCTCTGGCCTGCCTTCAGCAATGATTCTAGGCCCGGGGTGGGGATTGTACTGACAGTAGCCATCATCTCCCTGGTGTTGCTGGCTCCTGGCCTGATAGTGTGCCATCCCAAAAAGAAGCATTGTGGGACTCTGACTCTTCTTGGAGTGTGCACTGTGTAATAACCACTTGGTACTGCACTGGAGTATCAATCTAGACTCATGTCTCCAATATCGGCCTTGAATGCAGTTGACTCTCAATTGTCCTCAGGCAACTAAAGAAGGGCAATAAATGCTGGCCAATCAGCAGTGCCCATGTCCCATGAATGAATAAAAAGGAACCCAAAGCATTCTGATTCCAAGACAAGAATGCTACAGACTGAGTTATAGCTGGCGCTTAATAGCACAGAGCTAATGTGTATCAGTTTACTGGATAAAATTGCACCACACAAAGTCATTAATTTTGCTGGTATAAAATTGTCCCACTGTGGCTTTTTATTTCAACATAAAAAATGCAAGTAATGTGAGACTCCTGCTGATGTTGTTGTATGTCTTCCCCAAAGCTCCTCGTGTCAATCAAGCTCCAGTAGCCATCGCCTCACCCTGGGTACAAGAAGTTTCTCTGCCTACAACCTCAACATTTATTGATGGCAGTCGTAAGTAACAGAACCATCAAAATAAATAAAAACAATGTTTACGAGGCCATTATCTTGTTGTGTAACCTATTATTCAGGAGTATCACAGTCATTGTGCTGATATTATCTCCCTGCACCACTGAAAAAGAACTTACTTATATAGATCTGTTCAGCACTTTAGGATGTTCCCAAATACATCATAGCTCATAAAATATTCCTGAATCATAGTCACTGCCGTAATGTAGGAATTGTTGCACTGAATCTGCATACAACACTGTTCTATAAATAGCAGTGAGATAAAAACCTGGGGGTTGGGGGGAGGGGGTGGCAGTGTGGGGAGGATGGTGGAGGTGGGGCTGTAGGAGATTGTTGGGTGGTGTATGGGGGGTGCGGAGGTGATCTTACCAGCTTGTCATGCCTGTTGATCAGCATAATGAACCGGTAAGCTCACATGAGAGGGAAAAACCCAGGTTTGTGCCCGGTTTCGCACCACTCGTGATTTAACCAGATCCATGGGAATATCACCATCTGCAAGTTCCCCTCCAAGTCCCTCACCATCCTGACTTGGAAATATATTGATCCATTTTTATACAGTCACTGGGTCAAAATCTTGGAATTTCCTCCCTAACAACATTGTAAGTCAACACACAGAACGTGGACTGCAACGATTCAAGAAGGCAGTTCACCACCACCTTCTCAAGGGCAACTAGGGATGGGCAATAAATGTTGGCCAGCCAGTGATGCTCATGTCCCACGAATGAATAAAAAGTCTCCGATCTGCTGGTGAAGTCAGCCCCAAAAAGGGTGGTTACAATCAACTGGGGGGTGAGGGGAAGGATTGATGGGATGGGGTGAATGGGGCGACATTGATTCAAGGGGGGGGGGGGGGGGGATGAATGGTGGTGTTGATTGACTAGGAAAGGGAGGGGAACATGGTAGTGATTGTCTGTGGGGGGAATGGAGAGGGGTGCAAGGAGGGAGGCAATTATCTGGGTGGGGGAGTTAGATATCTGACAGAGTACTAACTGTGTACACTTTGTGTGGACAATTGTCTTGTAAGCTATCACTTATTTCCCACAAAAGCCTCAATCAATCACAGTACAGCAAGAACAGTCTCACAACACCAGGTTAAATTCCAACAATTTTATTTGGTAGTACAAACTTTCGGAATGCTGCTCTGTCATCAGGTGAGTGGAGAGTTGGGTTCACAGACAGGATATGTATAGACAAAGTTTCAATTGCCAGATAAAGCAAGTAATCAAGTCTTTACAAGTACAGACAATGTGAGTAGAGAGAGTGTTAAGCACAGATTAGAGGTGTGAAATGTCTCAAGCCAGGATAGTTGGGAAGATTTTGCAAGCCCAGGCAAATCATGAGGGTTATAGATAATGCGACATGAACCCAAGATCCCGGTTGAGGCTGTCCTCATGTGCGTTCACACATTCATACCTCTCTAACCCATGCTTAACGCTCTCTCCACTCATATTGTCTGTACCTGTAAAGACTTGAGTTCCTGTTCAGACTCGCATTCCAACATTTCCTTGTAATTATGTCTTTGTCTATATATGCCCTTTTGTGAACGCAACTCTCTACTCACCTAATGAAGGGGCAGTACTCTGAAAGCTCGTGATTTCAAATAAACCTGTTGGACTTTAATCTGGTGTTGAGAGACTTCTTATTATTCCCACCCCAGTCCAATGCCGGCATCCCTACTTCATGGCAACCACAATACATGTTGTAAAACAATCATGCATTCAGGCCATTCTTAGTCAGAGTTTACCATATTAATGTTTCTTGTGCTGCATTTACAAAGTTGGCCAATGGAATTGATGCTGTGAACATCTTTTCCTTCAGAAAGTACTGATGATGATCGAATCGTCAGCTACCACTGGGAGGAGATTAAAGGTCCCCTGCGAGAGCAGAAGGCATCAGCAAACACTGCCATCCTTCATTTGTCCAACTTAGTGACTGGTAACTACACCTTTAGGTAATCAATACTGCCTATTGCTCAATGAGAGCGCTACTGTCTTGTGTTGCTGTGAGCTTAGTTTCTACTTGTTTATTTAACACTTTTAAATTAAATACCAAGGGAGTAAAAGTGATGTTGTTATGAACAATGCATGTATGTGATTAATGGACAGAGAGGTCTACTTGGTCAGATTCATAACAGGATCGTCAAGCAGCATTGCAGAGTTGTTAAACTCTTTGGTACTTTCCTGCATAAAGTATGCCCAGATTCTCTTTCATGTGGAGTCTGTGCCTCTGTTTCTTTCGATTTGCCACCTCTAGGTGCTCCTGAATTGAAGCTCCAAAGTATGGGCCAGACTGGGAAATTGGAAAATCAGATGTCAAGGTCAGTGTGGCCAATCGACTCCACTTCTCACTTTCTGGCAAACATTGAATAAATATAAAATCTCCCAGAAGCCACTGATTTCCAGGCCCTCGAGTCCTAATATGCACTTGGAGCGCATAAAACTCTTGCCTTGGGAGAATCCCTACAGTGCAGAGAAGCCATTCAGCCCATCAAGTCTGCTCCAAATCTCTGACAGAGTACCTTACCCAGGCCCTCTCCCCTGTCCAATCCTGTAACCCCAAACATTTGCCGCAGTTATTTCATCTAACCTACATATCTTGGCAAGTAATGGGCAATTTAGCATGGCCAATCCACCTAACCTCCACATCTTTGTAGGAAGAAACCCACGCAAACACGGAGAGAACATGCAAACTCCACACAGGCAATCACCGAAGGCTGGAATTGAATGCAGGTCCTTGGCACTGTGAAGCAGCAGTGCTAACTACTGTGCCACCCTGTCTGGATATTTTTCATTGTAGATTAATAGCAAGTACAAAAGCTAGTGTAAGATACTAAACTCTGTCAAACATCTTTCCTAGACTCACTGTACTGGATTCGGATGGAGCTGAGAACTCAACAACTGCCATGGTGATTGTCAGCAGACCAGTGGATTATCCCCCTGTAGCAAATGCTGGTCCAAATCAGGCAATAACTCTTCCCTGTAATAACATCACTCTGAATGGAAACCAAAGCAATGATGATTATCAGATTGTAAACTATGAGTGGTCACTCAGCCCAAACAGCAAGGGAAAGGTGGTTGCAATGCAGGTTAGTCCTATCGCTGTTACTGCAACCTGCTTTAACATATTCTGTTAGGAGTGTGAACAATTATTTAGCATAAACTGAAAGCAAATTGAAGGACGATATCAGAGTTAGAAGAAGCAAAGATGCATTGTTACCCGCACTTCCTAAAATGAGAAGGAATAATCATTCCAACAATTATACAACGTAGAAATGGTGCGAACGGGGTTGGTTGGTTTTGACAGCTAAGACAGGTGACAGTGAATTGCAACCCACGTTATTGAATCACTGCAATGCAAAAAGAGGCCATTTGTCTCATCAAGTCTGCACCAACCATAGTCCCACCCAGGTCCTATTCCTGTAATCCCACATGTTTACACTGCTAGTCCCCATAACACTAGGGTCAATTTAGCATTGTCAATCAACCTAACCCGCACATCTTTGGACTGTGGGAGGAAACTGGAGCACCTGTTTGAAACCCATGCAGACACAGGAAAAACATGCAGACTCTGCACAGACAGTGACTCAAGGCCGGAATTGAATCCAGATCTCTGGAACTGTGAGGCAATAGTGCTAATCATTGTGCTGCCCCTTTTGCCACTGGGCTCGTTCAGCCCCTTCAAGGACTGCTGTAGATCAGGAGAAAATGACAGCAACATGAATAGGGCGGGGGCTGAATATTTGGAAAGATCTCAAATTTATTTCAATGGACAATTTCGGATCATGTTATTCCCAACCAACTCCCTCACTGGCAAACTACAAGCCAGCAAAATCCTAGTGCTCAGAACCTTCATGAATTTGCAAATCAGGATTCTAATGCCTGATTCAGCTCCCAGTAATTGTAAACTGGGCAGAGAGTGTGTGCTACTCATATCTCTTTTATCTTCTTAGGGTCTAAAGCAGTCCTTGAAGGGATTGCATGAGCCCTATGATAAAAGAATTGTCAACTGGGGATCAGACTCTTGCTTGGCTTCACAATAATAAGTGGACAACCGCTGGTGAAAACAGATCACTTTATCTTTTCGCAAATGGAAGCCAAAACCCAGAGCAGAATTCTTCTAAGCCCACATTGGCTGGTTCAATGATGGTAGGGTTAAGGGAGGGGAAATAGGGGGACCATTCAGTGAGAGGCCCAAAAATCGATTTGACACCATTGTGAATTTACAGTGGGATTTTCTTTTGCAATTCTTTTCTCCAGGGTGTGCGGACACCTCACCTGCAGTTGTCTGCAATGCAGGAAGGGGATTACACGTTCCAGCTGACAGTAACAGACTCCGCTGGGCAGCAGTCCTCAACTGAGGTTACAGTCATTGTACAGCCTGGTGAGTATTGAGTAGAAAACTACCTGACTCTCGGCTGATGGTGTTCTTTGCAAGGCAGCTTTGCCCCCGAAATCTGGAACAAAATCTGTTCAGAAATATTATTTTTTGTGTGTTGACTGACTTCTGGGATCTTTTGAAGAATTCTGCCCTGTTCCCATTGATGGGAAGGAGATGAAACTATTTCCTTTGCAATGCATCTCCCCAATAATGTCCCCAGTGGAAGTTTTGAATGACTAGTGGAGGGAGGCTTAGAGAGGGATTTGGCTGCGGGTTACGTTTTGAGAGGTTCAGGGGAATTTTGGGATTTAGAACCACTAACAGATTCAGCAGTGGGGACTTAAGAGGAAGGGAATCGGGGGTTGGAATTAGAAGGATTCGGGAGGAGGATTTAGTGAGATTGGGGAACTGAGAAGGGACTTGATGGGGGTAGTTAGAGACGGGTTGAGGAGCTCACAGGGATTGGGAAAACCTAGTCGGATTTGAGGGACAGCTTAGCGAGGGAGAGGGATTTAGGGGCAAAGGGATACAGCGAGGGTCGGGAGGGGGCACCTACGGAGCCGTATAGGGGGATTCTAGAGGTTTAGACCTAGAGGGATTACGGGTTGGGGTGATAGTTAAGAGAAGGATTTGGGGGGAACTTGGAGGGATTTAGGAGGGCCTAAAATTTTTTATTTAAGTCAAGAATGACTCCATAGTCATTTCCAATGCTGATGGGGGAGATGGGCTAGTGGCTGAATTGCAGAATGAGCACAATTTTAGTTTATTGCTTCCTGTGTAAAATGAAGCCTCCAAGAAGCATAAGATCTGGAATAATTGGACGTTTATACCACACATTACAAAGATTGTCAAGGCCTTGGAGAACATGCTTTACTAGAATGGTGACAGGGATGAGCATCTTCAGTACGTGGAGACATAGCAGAAGTAGGAGCTGTTTTCCTTTGCGCAGACAAGATTAGGAGGAGCTTTGCTAGAGGTGTTCAAAATCACACAAGATTTTGTAGAGTAAATAAAGAGAAACCATTCCTTGTGCAGCCAGTTTGTCAACCAAAGGACACAGATTCACAGAGGACCAGAGGAACCTTTTATTTAGACAGCAAGTTGTTATGATCCTGAATAAATTGCTTGACAGGGAGTGGAAATAGATTCAATAGTAACATTCAAAAGAGAACTAGATACAGACCTAATGAGGAAAAAGAATGGTAGGGTTGTTAGCAAGGAAGGCAGAAGTGGGATTAATTGAATAGCTCTACCAAAGAGCTGGAATAGAAATGTTAGGATAAGTGGCCTCATTCTGGACTGTATAGTTCTACTAATTCAGCACAATACAAAGAGTAGATGTGTCTTTTTTGTGCCTATTGTAGAATTTTTACAAGATTTCTCAATTTTAATCTGTCGCTGTCCTATACTCACTCAAAAAGATTGAGGGACTTCAATAGGTGGAGAGACTAGGGAGCTGGAATTGTTTTTCTTGGAACAGAAAAGGTGATGGGGAGATTGAACCAATGTGTTCAAAATTCTGAATGGTGTTAATAGGTAGATACAAAGAAATTGCTTCCAATGGTAGGCAGGTCAATATCCAGAAAACACCAATTCAAGGTAATTTCCAAAAGAACCAGAGTGATAGTGCAAATACTTTTTGTGCAGCATTGTATTTCAATGTGCAGTGTGTTAGTGTCACAACTGTTATAATGTAACCGATGATAACATTGGATCTATTATAATGCACGAGGGGACACAGCTTTAAATTAAGGGGTGATAGTTATAGGACGGATATCAGAGGTAGGTTCTTTACCCAAAGGGTGGTTCGGGAGTGGAATGCCCTGCCTACAGCAGTTGTAGATGCGCCAAGTTTGGTGGCGTTTAAGAGGTTAGTTGATAAGTATATGGAAGAGAAGGGAATGGTTTAGTATGGAGGGGCATTGCTTTTTATATTGGTCGGCGCAACATCGAAGGCCGAAGGGCCTGTTCTGTGCTGTAATGTTCTATGTTCTATAATGTAACCAATGATAACACACTGGGAGAGTCAGCTGACCCAGTAGACAATGTAAGCAATAGCAAAATGATGTGGTGATCAGCTGACCCGGTATAAATAAAAAGCAGATGGGGAATTGTGGGGAGCTTGTATGGCCTCAAGTATTGGAGTTTCTTTATTAAACCTTTCCTTTTTATTTACTTTCTGAAGTTAGTTCTTTTGTTGCTTGCAATTGAAACATCCCTACTGCCAGATGAATAAAGAAACTTCCACTGCTGTCCAGCCACCTATTGCTGCTCTGTTTTCAGTAAAGAAAATGTAATGGTCAATTCTCAATAGAAAATCTGCAGTGTCCAATGGAAAGTGAATGATTGCCAATGTCACAGCAAATGGCACAGAAGCAAAAGTGTTTGTCAGTAGGAATCAATCATACTATTATCTCCCCACTTGCAAACATTTGCTCAGATTTAGCTGGTGTCTTTTGGAGTAGGTAGAGTTCTGATAGATTTTCTAAACTGGGGACTCTGGAACCCTGAAGCAAAACCAAAAAAAAGCTGGAAATAGTCAGGTCTGGCAACATCTGTGGAAAGAGAAACTGAGCTAATAAGAGGAATTTTACAGCCCCATCATGACGGGTGCTAGGCTGGAGAGTGCAAAAGGACATTCAATAGTCCATTGACTTCCGTGAGACTGGAAGATCCCACTGACATTCTGCTCAATGTTTCAGGCCAATACCTTTGAATAAAACTGGAAAAGGTTAGAAATGTAACAGGTTTTGAGCAAATGAAAAGGGGGGAAAGGTGGGACAAAGAACATGAATGAAGTTCTGTGATAGGGTGGAGGGTAGGAGAGATTAAATGACAGAAGGTTCTATGATGCATGGCTGAAGGCAGTCTTTGGAATGGACAAATGGAGAAACAAAACAGAGATGAGATACGAATAGCAGGATGCTGTATAGCTGCCATCTGAATGCAAAGAAAAGGAAATTTCTGAAAAACAAGAGAGGAAAGAAAACCCTAGCAAAAAAAACCTAAACTAAATAAGGTATGAAATTAAGAACTAAAACTGTTGAATTCAGTTTAAAGTCTAATAGATCGTAAAGTGCTTGGTCAGAAGATGTGGTTCTATTCCTCAAGCTTACATTGAGATTCACAGGAACGCTTCAGCAATCCAAAGACTGAAGTGTCACAGTTGGAGGAAGGAGTTGAACTAAGCTCAGTAAGAAGTCTCACAACACCAGGTTAAAGTCCAACAGGTTTATTTGATAGCACCAGCTTTCGGATCAATCTTCACCTGACTCACCCAGTCACCTGATGAAGTAGCAGTGCTCTGGAAGTTTGTGCTATGAAATAAACCTGTGGAATTTAATTGGTGCTATGAGATTTCTTGGTGCTTTAATTGGTGCTGAGAGCCAACTCAGTCCAATGCCAGCATTGCCACATTTTGAACTAATGCTAACAGGCAAGTTTAAAAACTCAGTGTCAGCTCAATGTGTAAATATTGGTGCAAGCAGTGTGTAGGAGAGTTTTCTCGGACATTTTCCTCTATCTTGTACACAGTAATACATTAATGGGCCCTTTGGAAATTTATTGCATTGCTATTCTTTTCTGTAGAGAAAAACAGCCCCCCAGTAGCAGTTGTGGGCCCTGACAAAGAATTAATCAGCCCGGTGGAGAGTACCACTTTGGATGGAGAAGGGAGTACTGATGACCAGGGTATTATCTCATATCACTGGGAGAAGATCAGGTAACTGATGATTGAAATAATCAGTCTGTGCTGTTTTGTACTATCCTGGTTCCATGGTCATTTCTGGAATCCAGATCAGTGTAAAATCTGAAAAGTAAGCCAATGAACAAGTTAATGCATATGGATTTGAGAATTTCTCAACTCCTCTTTTCTCATGAATTGTTAATGAAGCTGCAGAGATCTGAAAACACAAATACTGCCTGAGTCCCTTATGTTATCTTTGGTTATTCGTTGTTAAAGCATTTTTACTTAACGAAGAGTACTGCATGGAAGGAGGCCATTCAGCCATTGAGTCCATACTGGCTTCTGTGGAGCAATCCCATTTCTTCACTCTAGCCCCACAAGCGTATTTCCCTCAAGTTCTCACCCAATTTGCTCATGAAGTCATTAATTGGCTTTGCGTCTATCGCCTTCTTTATTTGTAGCTTTCCCTCGCTCTGTTATTGTTGGGAGCTCCATCTATTGGAATAGCTGCCAGTTGAAACTCAGATAAATGTGAAGCGTTCAGAAATGGAATGATAGGCTGGAATTTTACAGGCCTGTCCGCCACAGGAATTGGAGCGGGCGAGGGGCGGACAATGGAAAGATTGGGCAGGATTTTACAGTTTCAGGACGAGCGAGGCTATAAAATCCTGTCCATAGTGTCTTACAGCACTGGAACAAGCAGTTAGGCCACCGGGCCAGTGCTGAGTCTTTGAAAGAGCTCTCCAGTTAATGTCACTATTTTACTCATGGCACAACAAATTCCTTTCAATTATACACCCAGTTTTGTTTTGAAAAGTTTCTATTGAATCTATATCCATGACTCATTCAGACAGTACATTCCAGATCACCTGATGTATTTTTAAAAAATCCTCTTCCCTGAGTTCCTTGCCAATTATCTTAAACCTCTACCGATCCTCCTTATTTATTTCATCAACAGTCTTCGTAATTTCAAATATCCTATTAAGTACTTAGGAATGTCCAGTGACTGTCTTTCCCTTTACTGGTATAACAAAAACAATTATAGCTTCTGGAGCCTCTACATGTAACTGGAGTTCCTCATTGGGCAGCACAGTGGTTAGCACTGCTTCTCACAGCACCAGGGACCCGGGTTTGATTCCTGGCTTGGGTCACTGTCTGTGTGGAGTTTGCACATTCTCCGCATGTCTATGTGGGTTTCCTTCCATAGCCCAAAGGTGTGTGGGTTAAGTGGATTTTCCATGTTAAATTGTCCCTTAGTATGAGGGGGTTAATGGGGATAGAGCCTGCGTGGGATTGTGGTTAGTGCAGACTCAATGGGCCGCATGGCCTCCTTCTACAGTGTAGGATTTGATGATTCTATCCCTGTTATAATTCTGGTCAGCTATTTTCCCTCAAAAGCTCCACATTATTTTCAGAACTTAATTTAAAATCCAATTAAAATTATATTAAAAAACGTATTTATAAAGCTAACTTAAAATTCCAATCGTGGCACAGACCATAAGGCATCGGAGCAGAATTAGGCCTTTTTGCCCATTGACTCTGCTCCGCCATTCAATCATGGCTGATAAGTTTCTCAACCATGATGTAGAGATGCCAGCGTTGGACTGGGGTAAACTCAGCAAGAGTCTGGCAACACCAATTTTAAATCCAACCGATTTATTTGATAGTAAATCTGCTAGCTTTGGGCGTTTGTGCCTTCATCAGGCGAATGAGGTGTTTTGGTCTAGGTGTTCTTGGACCAGAACACCTCATTCACCTGACCAAGGCACAAACGCCAAAAGCTAGCAGATTTACTATCAAATAAATCGGTTGGATTTAAAATTGATGTTGCCAGACTCTTACTAAGTTTCTCAACCCCATTCTTCTGCCTTTCCCCCGTAATCTTTGATCCCCTCACCAATCAAGAACCTATCTATCTCTGTCTTAAATACACACAATGATCTGGCCTCCATAGTCTCTGTGGCAATGAATTCTACAGATTCATCAACTTTTGGGTTAAGAAATTCTCAGTTCTAAAGAATGATCCCTTTACTCTGAGGCTGTGCTCTTGGATCCTACTCTTGCCTACTAATGGAAACATTTTTCCACGTCCACTTTACCCAGGCCTTTCAGCATTCTATATGTTTCAATGAGGCTTTCCCCTATCATTCCAAACTCCCATTGAATACAGACCCAGAGTCTTCAAACATTCCTCATACATAAACCTTTCATTTCCGGGATCATTCTCATGAACCTGCTCTGGATTCAGCAGTTTAGCAGAACAAAGCAGGAAATTCCTTGGAGTTTCTGTGCTTGGTTATTTTCATTCTGAGCCACACTCAGTGGTAGAATCTTAGTTGGATTCTGATTTGAAGTCTCACTTCAGAGATTTGATTACAAAATCTAGGCTGACATTTCCAGTGCAGCACTGAGTGCATACAGCTACATTATCAGAGGTGTCACCTTTCAGATATCATGTTAAAGAAAAGCCCTGCCTACTCCCCCTGGTGGATATATACAATTCAATCCAACTGCTTTGCAAAGTACTGGGGAGTTCCCTCTCATTTCCTGGACACCATTTATCCCTCCTATCACTGGAAGATGAATGTCATAGAATACCTACAGTGCAGAAGGAGACCATTTGGCCCACCGAGCTGCACTGACAGCAATCTCACCCAGGTCCAATCTCTGTAATCACAATTATTTAACCTAGCTAATCCCTCTAACCTATGCATCCTGGGACACTAAGGGGCAATTTAGCAGAGCCAATGAACCTAATCTGTGTATCTTTGGACTGTGGGAAGAAACTGGAGCACCTGGAGAAAACCTATGCAGATAGGGAGAAGGTGCAAATCCCGTACAAATAGTGACCCAAGCCAGGAATTGAATCCAGGTCCCTGGAGCTGTGAGGCAGCAGTGTAATTATTTGATCATTGTCACATGGCTGTTTGGAGGAAGCTTGCTGTGCGCAAATTGGCTGCTGCATTTCCTTCACTACGACTATGACAGTGCTTTGGAATGTCCTGAAAGGTGCTATATAAATGTAAATTCTTGCTTTCAGTGGTCCTGATGTGAAAATTGAGGATAATGACAAGGCTGTGGCCACAGTGATGGGGCTTCAAGTTGGCACGTACCAATTCAGGCTGACTGTCACTGACCAACAGGGTCTGAGTACCTCAAAGACAGTAGCAGTCACCATCAAAGAAGGTGAGTAAAATGTATCAGAATTTCAGCTGTATTTCCATTGCAATATTCCAGTGTTCTGGCAAGTGAGGATTTTTTGTTTAGCTGTTATTCCTGTTATGCTACGGGTGCTTTTATAATACTAGCCAGGTTAGTATTTCACACCTAAGAAGAAAATAAACACCATTGGATTAGCAATGAGGAATGTTCAGGCCAGAAGTTTCTTGCAATGAACTACAGGTGATTTATGAACAGATTTGTGACGTCCTGATGCTCATCATTCAATATTATTCCTGTGATGTGTGCTGAGAACGTAAGTAATAGGAGCAGCAGAAAGCTATTCTATTCCTGCAGAACGTGCTCTGACATTTAGTTAGGTCATGGTTGATGTGAACTTGGGCCTCAATCCACTTTGATGCCTGTTCCCCATAACTATAATATATTTAGCGAGTCAATCTCCAATGCTGTCTAGGATAGGGAGTTCGAAAGATTTGTAACCCTCTGAGAAAGAAACTCATCCTCACCTCAGTCTTAAATGATTGACCCTTTATTCTGAAATAATATTCCCTACTTCTAGATTCCTCCACAAGAGCAAACAGCCTCTCAGCATCAACCCTGTTAAACCACCTCAGAATCTGCTATCCAAGTTCACCTCTCATTCTTCTCCAATGAGCACAGGTACAACTTGCTCAATCGCTCTTCCTGAGGCAGCTCCTTCATCACAGGGAATCAGCCCAGTGAAGAGCTGCCTCCATTGCCACTACCTACGTCCACCTTCAATAAGTTTACCAAAACTAGACATTGTATTCTAGGTGTGGTCTCACATATGTGTGTACAGTTGTAACAAGAGTGTAACATTGGTCTCTGAACTCGCTGTAAAGAACAACAGGAAATAATCTAAACTGAATATAACCATACCCTTGGGATGACTCATGTGACACATTTAATCTGACATGATTTTAAAGGCTGCATTCCAACAATTGTTCTGAGCCGTTTGATCTTCATTCTATTATCAGCTCCTAACAATTCCACATTTTGTGTTTTATAAAGTTAATTGAACTGCCACATATTGCACAGTGTATTAGGGGGAGGCGATGGCCTAGTGGTATTATTGCTAGACTATTAATCCAGAAACTCAGCTAATGTTCTGGGGACCCGAATTCAAAACCTGCCAATTGAATTTGAATTCACTAAGTTCTGGAATTAAAAATTACTGATGACAATGAAACAATTTTTGATTGTCGGAAAAGCCCATCTGGTTCACTAAGGAAAGAAATCTACTGTCCTTGCCTGGTCTGGCCTACATGTGACTCCAAAGCCGCAGCAATGTGGTTGACTCTCAACTGTCCTCCAAGAGCAATTGGGCAATAAATGCTGGCCAACCAGTGATGTCCATGTCCCATGAATGAATAAAAATATAACAGTTGATGAAATAATAGCTATTCTATACTCGACACGTTGTATGCATTCCACAAAGCTGTGCTTCTAAATGTGATTCTGCTGTCAGTGGTGTTGATAATAACTCTCACCCTATATCTCTGCTCTCATACCCCATGTCCCACGTAACTAACTTCCTGAGCTTAACAAAAGACTCATGGCTATTTTACTGACGAACTTAATTATTATTTAATTGCCTGAGGTTAATTGTATGGCATGCACAAGTCATTACTTGGAACGGTGGGAAATGATTTTCAGATGTGTGTGGTTTTGGACTTTTGGATCACTTTGTACTAAATGTACAAAGTGATATAATGTACTAAGTTACTACCGTGATTACATGTCTTTTATTTTCTAGTTTTGTTTTCAAAAAGCTTAATTTATGAGTCCAGCAATTCTTAAAGTTCTAACTGTTTGCTTAATTGATCTCAATAATAATGCAGACTGATGATTTTTGAATGTATTTTTAAGAAACCAATAATCGTCCCGTGGCCAGTGCTGGAGGTAACCATTTCCTGACATTGCCCAATAACTCCATCACCCTTGATGGCTCCAACTCGACTGATGACCAAGGCATTGTATCTTACCTTTGGACAAGAGATGGGCAGAGTCCTGCTGCAGGTGTGAGTATCAAATTTTCACTTCTTCAATCAGGAACATGATGTGGTGATGCCAGCATTGGATTGGGGTAAACACAGTAAGAAGTCTCTCAACGTTAGGTTAAAGTCCAACAAGTTTATTTGGTAGTAAACGCCATTAGTTTTTGGCGTCAGATGAAGAAGCAGAGCTTCGAAAGCTAGCGGCATTTACAACAAAATAAACCTGTTGTACTTTAACCTGATGTTGTGAGACTTCTTACCGTAGAAACATGTCCAGTGCTGTTACAAAGGGAGTTCCAGGATTTTGATCCAGTGAATGAAGGAACAGTGATATAATTCCAAGTCAGGATGCTGTATGGCTTGGAAAGGAACTGAACAGCTGATGATAGCCCCATGCATCTGCTGCCCTTGACTTTTGAAGTTATCAGTTTGGAATGTGCTGCCTAAGGAACCTTGGTGAGTTGCTGCAGTGAATCTTGTAGATGGTAAACACTGCTGCTACTCTGTGTCAAGTGGAGGGAATAAATATTTAAGGTGATGGATAGGTTGCTAATCAAGCAGTTTGCTTGTCCTGGAAGGTGTCAAATTTCCTGCGTGTTGTTGGAGCTGCACTCATCCAGGCAAATGGAGGCTATTCCATCACACTCCTGACTTGTGCCTTGTAGATGGTGTTCTGGTATTGTGGAGTCAAGAGGTGAGTTACTTGCCACAAGACTTTTAGCCTCTGATCTGCTCTTGTAGCCACAAATTTATACGTCTGGTCGAGCTCCTAGAGATTGGTAAGCTGCATGATGTTGATAGTGGGGATTCTGTGATGGTAATGCCATCAGTGGTTAGATTTTCTCTTGCTAGAGATGGTCAAGGTCTGGTACTTGTATGATGCAAATGTTACTTGTCACTTAATAGTAACATTGGTGTAAAACATAAACTTTCTTTTCGTCGAAGGCTGTGGTCATCTCAACATTACAATTAAAAATGGCGGCATTGATAATTTTTCATGATCAAGTATAACTGGTTAAAGGCAGTAACAAGGCAATAAGTACAGATGTTGGCTGTTGTGCCAATCCTTCGATGAACAATAATTTTCTGTTAAAAATATCCTATTCTTTGTTCCATGCTCTTGCTCTGAATGTTACCCTCGGGATAGATCCTTACATTATGCCCCAAGTCCATAAGATATCCATATGACCGGATAATAGAACATAGAATATAGAACATTACAGCACAGAACAGGCCCTTCGGCCTTCGATGTTGCGCCGACCAATATAAAAAGCAATGCCCCTCCAAACTAAACCATTCCCTTCTCTTCCATATACTTATCAACTAACCTCTTAAACGCCACCAAACTTGGCGCATCTACAACTGCTGCAGGCAGGGCATTCCACTCCCGAACCACCCTTTGGGTAAAGAACCTACCTCTGATATCCGTCCTATAACTATCACCCCTTAATTTAAAGCTGTGTCCCCTCGTGCTAGCTTTTTCCATCCTAGGAAAAAGGCTATCACTGTCCACCCTATCTAAACCTCTAATCATCTTATATGTTTCGATTAGGTCCCCTCTTAGCCGCCTCCTTTCTAACGAAAACAACCTCAAATCCCTCAGCCTCTCCTCATAAGACCTGCCCTCCATACCAGGCAACATCCTGGTAAACCTCCTCTGTACCCTCTCCAATGCCTCCACATCTTTCTTATAATGTGGGGACCAGAACTGCACACAATACTCCAAGTGCGGCCGCACTAGAGTTTTATACAGTTGCAACATGACGTTGCGGCTCCGAAATTCAATCCCTCTACCAATAAAAGCCAAGACTCCATATGCCTTCCTAACAACCTTCTCGACCTGACTGCCTACTTTCAGGGATCTATGCACATACACACCAAGATCCCTCTGTTCATCTAGACTACTAAGAATCCTACCATTTGCCCTATACTCTACACATTTATTATTTCTGCCATAGTGCATTACCTCACACTTTTCCACATTAAACTCCATTTGCCACCTCTCGGCCCAGCTCTGCAACTTGTCCAAGTCCCTCTGCAAACTATAACACCCCTCTTCACTATCTACCACTCCACCGACTTTAGTGTCATCTGCAAATTTACTAATCCATCCTTCAATACCCTCATCCAGATCATTTATAAAAATTACAAACAGCAGGGGCCCCAAAACAGACCCCTGAGGTACGCCACTTGTCACCGAACTCCACGATGAATATCTCCCATCAACCACCACCCTCTGTCTTCTATCTGCTAGCCAATTCCTAATCCAATTAGCTAAATCACCCTCTATCCCATACATCTGCATTTTCTGCAGAAGTCTTCCATGGGCCACCTTATCAAACGCCTTACTAAAGTCCATATATACCACATCAACCGCCTTACCCCCATCCACCTCTTTGGTCACTTTTTCAAAAAACTCAATAAGGTTAGTAAGGCACGACCTACCCTTCACAAAACCATGCTGACTATCCCCAATCAATTCATTTCTCTCTAAATAACTATAAATCCTATCCCTAATAATTCTCTCCAATACTTTGCCCACAACAGAAGTAAGACTCACTGGCCTATAATTCCCTGGAAGGTCTCTCTTCCCCTTCTTGAACAATGGGACCACATTCGCTATCCTCCAGTCCTCCGGAACCACACCTGTAACCAACGACGACCTGAAGATCAGAGCCAGAGGCTCTGCAATCTCCTCTCTTGCCTCCCAGAGAATCCTAGGGTAAATCCCGTCCGGCCCAGGGGACTTATCCAACTTCAAACCCTCGAGAATATCTAGCACATCCTCCCTATCTACTTCGATACCTTCCAGTTTGCTACCCTGTACCTCAGTGTTCTCCATAACTACATTTACATCACCCTGCGTGAATACCGAAGAGAAATATTTATTCAGTACCTCTCCAATCTCTTCAGGCTCCACGCACAACTTCCCACTGCTGTCTATGACTGGCCCTAATCTTTCCCTAACCAATCTTCTATTCTTAACATATCTAAAGAAAGCTTTAGGATTCTCCTTAATCCTATCAGCCAAAGTCTTCTCGTGTCCTCTCTTATCTCTCCTCAATTCATTCTTTAGCTCCCTCCTTGCTAATCTATAGCTATCCATTGCACTAACCGAGCCATCAAGCCTCATCCTGACATAAGCCTCCTTTTTCCTTTTAACCAGCAAATCAACTTTTTTCGTACACCAAGGTTCTCTTACTCGACCATTTCCTCCTTGCCTGACAGGGACATACTTATCAAGGACTCGCAGCAGCTGCTCCTTGAATAAGCTCCACATTCCAGATGTTCCCAGTCCCTGCAGTTTCCTAGTCCAATCTATGCACCCTAATTCTCTCCTGATGGCCTCATAATTACCCTTCCCCCAGCTATAACTACTGCCCCCAGCTTCATGCCTATCCCTATCCATCACTAAGGTGAACGTAACCGAATTGTGGTCACTATCACCAAAATGTTCACTAACTTCCAAGCCTAACACCTGGTCTGGCTCATTGCCCAGCACCAAATCCAATGTAGCCTCACCTCTAGTTGGCCTATCTACATACTGAGTCAAAAAACCTTCCTGCACACTTTGTACGAAAACTGACCCCTCTAACGAGCTAGAGCTATAGCTATTCCAATCAATATTAGTAAAGTTAAAGTCCCCCATAACAATTACCCTATTACTTTCACTCCTGACCAGAATTGACTTGGCAATCCTTTCCTCAACCTCTCTAGAACTTTTAGGAGGTCTATAAAAGACTCCCAACAGGGTGACCTCTCCTTTCCTGTTTCTAATCTCAGCCCATACTACCTCAACAGACAAGTCCTCATCAAACTTCCTCTCCGTCACTGTGATACAGTCTTTGACTAATAATGCCACTCCTCCCCCCCTTCTACCTCCTTCTCTACTCCGACTAAAGCATTTGAACCCCGGAACCTGCAACATCCATTCTTGTCCCTGCTCTACCCAAGTCTCTGAAATGGCCACAACATCGAAGTTCCAGGTACTGGTCCAAGCTGCAAGTTCCTCCCCCTTATTGCGAATACTCCTTGCATTAAAGTATACGCATTTCAAACCATGCCCTACCCCACCCGTATGCTGCTGTGTTTTACAGCTTTCCTCTATGACCCCCTTACTCTCATCCCTCTTAGCACCCCAACTACTTAGGATCCCACCCCCCCCCCCCGAATCAGTTTAAAGCCCCCTGCATAGCCTTAGCAAATTTTCCCCCCAAGATATTAGTTCCCCTCTGGTTCAGGTGTAGACCATCTCTCTTGTAGAGGTCCCACCTATCCCAGAATGAGTCCCAATTGTTCAGGAACCTGAACCCCTCCCTCCTGCACCATCCCCGCAACCACGAGTTCAAACATTCCCTCTCTCTATTCTTCTCCAAACTATCCCTTGGCACAGGCAAGAGTCCAGAGATAACCACTCTGCCAGTTTTGGCCCTAAGCTTCCACCCCAACTCCATAAATTTCTGTTTAATATCCCCTTCCCTCGTCCTTCCTATATCATGTGTCCCTACATGAACTATGACTTGGGTTTGACTCCCCTCTCACTTAAGAATCTTAAAAACCCGATCTGCGACATCCTGGACTCCAGCCCCTGGGAAGCAATAATATAATAATATCCACTACGTTATTCCCTAAACCTGATCTTCTACTTCAACTCCAATTTCCCACCAAATTTGATTCCTTAGAATAGAATCATAGAATCCCTACGGTGCAGAAAGAGACTATTCAGCCCATCGAGCTTATACAGACTGACAACAATCCCACCCAGACCCTATTCCCATAACCCCATGTATTTATTCTGCTGAACCCCCTGATGTTAAGGGGCAACTTTTCATGGCCAATCAACATAACCCACACATCTTTGGAGTGTGGAAAGAAACTGGAGCACCTGAAGGAAACCCACACAGACACAGGGAGAACGTGCAATCTCCACACAGACAGTCAATCCTGGGTCTCTGGTGCTCTGAGGTAGTAGTGCTAATCACTGTGCCACCATGCCTCGGAAGGTGAAAAATCTATTTCAGCCTCAAATATGCTCAACAATGGAGTAGGATGGATTCCAAAGATTCTCAATCCTCTGATTGAAGAAATTTCTCCTCATCACAGTTTCCCTTATCATGACATTCTATCCTCATTTCTGGATTCCTCAGCCATGGAAAACAACCCCTGGTAGCAAGGAGGCACAGTGGTTAGCATTGCTACCTTATTGCTTCAGGGACCTGGGTTCAATTCCAGCCTTGGGTCGTTGTCTGTGCAGAGTTTGCACATTCTGCCTTTGTTTGTGTGGATTTCCTCTGGGTGCTCCGGTTTCCTGCCACAGTCCAAAGATGTGCAGGTTGGATGGATTGGTCATGCTAAATTCCCCTTAGTGTCCCAAGATATGTAGGTTAGATGGATTAGCAATGGCAAATGTGTGGGGTTACAGGGATAGGGTGGAGGGGAGGGTTTGGGTACGATACTCTGTCAGTGAATGGCCTCTTCTGCACTGTAGGGATTCTATGATTTCTAGTGTTTACCCTGATAAGTCCTTTCAAAATTTTGTATCTTTCAATGAAATTACCTCTCATTCTTTTGAACCCAGCTTACGCAGCCTCTCATTCAAGCAGCCAAACTGGTGAACATTCATGGTACCATTTTGAATGCAAATATATCCTCCCTTAAGAATGAAAATCAAAACTTTGCCCAGTACTCCAGGTGCAGTCTTATCACAGATCTATACAATGGTAGCAAGACTTCCCTATTCCTGTAGTCCAGTTCCATTGCAATAAAGGTCAACGTGCTAGTTTCTTTCATAATAATTATACCCGCATGCTAGCTTTCTCTGTTTCTTGTTTGAGTAACACAAATCTCTTTGAATATCAACACTTAGAAGTTCCATGCCTTTTTCCATTCTATTTTTTTTTCCTTGTTACCAAGGTGGTAGTTTCACACTTCCTTACATTACACTCCATATATGGACATGTTCCCATTTTGATTCTCCCTGATTCTCTTCAGCAGAAATGAGACAAGTGCAGTAAGAAACTTTAGTGTTAAAACATTTGATGTTCTCTTTTCAGTCAGATAGGAATTAACATGTCTTGTGCTTTTAGTAGCTTTTGCCTCTTTATCTGAGTCCAAAGGTGAGTGGGTTAGGTGGATTGGCCATACTAAATTGCCCCTTAATGTCAGTGGGGAATTAGCTAGGGTAAATACATGGGGTTATGGGATAGGGCTGGGGGAGGGGGCGGGGGCGCAGGTTGGGCATTGTGGTCGGTGCAGATTCAATAGCCAAATGGCTTCATTCTGCACTGTAGTGTTCTATGATGTCTAGACTGAAGAGATTTTTTAGGTTTCTTTTTCAAGAAATAAGAAAATGAGCAAAGATGATCTCTCTCTCTCTCTCTCTCTTGCAGGAGGTAATGCATCATTCAAACCGTGAAGCAAAACTGCAGCTAACCAACCTTGTAGAAGGGAAGTACATTTTTCACCTGAAAGTCACCGATATGAACGGGGAGTCGGATACGGACAGCGCCACTGTTGAAGTGCGACCTGGTAAGGTGATGGAGAGTTTGTGGAAAGCAATGGTGATTCAGTGGGATTGTGATTGGTGCAGGCTGAATGGACCGAATGGCCTCTGTCTGCACTGGAGGGTTCTATGATTGTGTGCTGCTTCTCAAATCTATTTAAACCTCACTCCATGGGAATTAGCTTCAGAGCGTCTGAGCCAAAACAAAAACACTCCAGGTCTTTGACTGCCATCCAATGACAACTGCTAGAAATTGTATTTGGATCTTCAGTCAGGATCAAGATTGGGTTCTGGCCTGGATACCATACAGTCTATTCTTACATATGAATTGCTTTGTAGTACTGGAGCATGAACAAAGGCTGTACAATTTCATCCTATGGAAAATATGTTTATAACATTGCAAAACATGGGTTGCAGAGTTGAGTAGAGTAATTGTAGATTGGTATTTGTAAAATTATAAATGCTAGGCAGAAAGCATTGCATGGTCCCTCTAAAAGATTGTGCTTTTTCTGTGCTTTGAAAGATTTTTAAAAAGTGCAAATACAGACAAAATGCTCAAAAATGAAACATCCAGGCCAAGCAGCAAGGTTACCAAAGCAATAGGCTTTCAATCATTTGAAATATTTGAATTTAGCTAAGCAATTTGAATTAGGCACTTAGATACCAAGAATCTATTAAATTTAAATTTGATGGTTTTGACAATCCTATTATAGGGAATATTGATATGTCATCACAGTTATAAAAAACGGTGGCAGTGAGACAAAAGCAGAGAGTAACAGCTCTTACCTTCTTTTATGTCTTAAGAGAAAATACCATCTTAATAGCAAAGGCACCAATGAAGAAAGGAGAATCGGTAGAGAAGGCCCAGAATATTCCAGAAGACTCAAAAACCTGGTTGTAATTTAGGGAGTGACAAAATTCTACTTTAGCTAACTAGTGGGAATTGTATTTATCTAGATAGCATTCAGTTAGAAACTTATTTTATTCAGTTTGCTAATAGTTTAGTTAAATACCACTGGTTAGATAAATGAATTGTTACTTGTTGATTTTAGGGAGAGTGTCAGGGAGTTCTTTTGACTTAACCACTAAAAATTACTAAAGAGCAGATCGTGCCACTTCACACTGAATTTTACAGATTGTGGGGCAAGGTACTCCTCTTTGAGTGGTTAGGTGTTAGTTTTCAGAGGAGGAATCCGCCTCCGCTCTATAACATCAGGATGGCCAGATATGATGGATTCTCACTGTTCTTTAAGCTGGGTATAATTTATTTCCGTGTTCTTCACGTTGGATACAGTGAATTGTTATATAGATCTGCAATAAAATATGGTTCCAAATTTTAAGGCATATACAGCCAAAGGAATTGGTCAAATCTATGCATTAATTCATGTTTTGCTGCTCTGATAGGTCTTTGACAATCTACATGTGGTGCAGCTGAGTGTGTTCCACCACTCAGACTGCAGATTGCAGCATTGGATGGCCTTGGGTAGAAGTGAAATAACACTGGGGTCTGAGTTAAGGAACTTCTAAAATGCTGTTATGCAAAAGGTAGAGAAGAGAGCATATCCTGCAGAATGTCTGTTTACTCTAATGTCGAGTTTCACGGTAAACAGTGTTGTGTCTTGACCTCTAGTGTCTAAATTAACGCTTGTGTGTACATGGCCTGCAGACCCAAGGAAGAATGACCTGGTAGAGCTGGTGCTACAGGTTGGTGTGAGCGTTCTCACAGAGCAGCAGAAGGACACCCTCGTGCGACAGCTGGCTGTGCTGCTAGGGGTGCTTGATACAGACATCAATGTACAGAAGGTTCAGGCACATTCGGATTCCAGGTAGTTGGATTTGGAGCTTTGGGGACCATACCTAAAACCTTTTGAAATCACAAATATGTATACCTCTTCCTTTATGCATCCTCATTGCTGGTGCGGCTAACATTTATTTCTAATTGCCCTGGTGTAGCTGAATGGCTTGCTTAGCCACTTTAATTATGTTTTAGGGAGCTGGAATAACATTCAGGTCTGCTCAAATAAAGACTGCATGTTTCCTGCAATCTTTCCTTTTCTTATTTGTATTGACAGCACAGTGGCACAGTCATTAGCACTGCTGTCTCATAGCGTCAGGAACCTGGATTTGATTCTTGGCTTGAGTCACTGCCTGTGCAGAGTCTGCATGTTCTTCCAGTATCTATGTGGGTTTCCTCTGGGTGGTCTGGTTTCCTCTCATAGTCTGAAAGACTTGATGGTTAGGTGCATTGACCATGCTAAATTCTTCCTTAGTGTATCTGAACAGGCGCTGGAGTGTGGCGAATAGGGGATTTTCACACTACCTTCGTTGCTGTGTTCATATAAGCCTACTTGTGACACTAATAAATAAATTTTATAAACTTTAGTAGATATGGTTTATATTAGTGTATATTTTGAACATTGATATTATTACAGACCAAAATTGTTAACTCTTATATTTGAAATTACTCCTCTTGGTTGGAATCTGGAAAGAATCCTTTCCTTTTTTTAATACTGAATTCAAATTCCCATCTTTGATTTGAACACCAGATCACTCTCTCCATAACTTGATCACTATTCTACTGTATCTGTACCCAATTTCATCAAATACACCCCATTCCTGAGATGAGGAGTGTCAACAATGAGTATTGTTCTTCATTTTTGCAAGTATCATGATTTTTATGGAATGTCATGCACTACACATACGTAGCCATCAGAGTTTTACAGCATAGAAAAAGGCCCTTTGGCCCATCATGTCTGTGCCAGCCATCAAACACTAATCCCATTTTCCAGCACTTGGTCATTAGTGGTATGGTGTGGCATTTCAAATGCTCATCTCAATGCACATCTTCACACACCTTTAGAAAAGGGCATAATGCTACTTAAGCAAGCAATGACTAAATATTAGTTTTTATCAATATTTACATTAATCAGGGAAGTTGGAATGTTCTTCATAAAAGCAAATTACTGCGGATGCTAGAGAAAAGAGAAAATGCTGGAAAATCTCAGCAGGTCTGGCAGCATCTGTAAGGAGAGAAAAGAGCTGACATTTTGAGCCTAGATGACCTTTAGTCAAAACTAAACGGCATAGAAAGTGGGAGATATTTATACTGCAGGGTGAGGGAGTGAAAGACGAGTCATAGCGACAAACACAAGGGAAAAGGCCGCTATTGGCAGTCCTTAGAGAGAATAGAAGGTGTGAATAGCCAAATGGCAGAGAAGCTGAAATCAAAGGGTAAACTGTGACAGATGAAGATGTAGGGGGAAGGGGATTGATGGGTGGGAAAGAGGTAAAATTAAGAAAAAGGGGGAGAAAAGGTACCCCATGCCTACATGTCTGTCCTTGATCTGCTGCAATGTTCCAGGGAAGCTCAACCCAAATTGGAGGAACAGCATCTCATCCTCTTGCTAGGCATTTTATAGCCTTCCGGTCTCAACATCGAATTCAACAACTTCAGACGATTAGCTCTTTGTTTTCATTTTGTTTATTTTTTAACTGTTCTCTACCTTTTATTTCTTTTTTATTTTTCTTTCCATCCCCCTCTTTTTCCCCTATTTTATTTCCCCTTTTCTAGCTTTATCTTCCCCTTTCCCCATTTTACCTCTCTCCCACCATCGTATGTCACAGCTTACCCTCTGATTTCAGTTTCTCTGCCGTTTGTCCATTCACACCTTCTATTCTGTCTATGGACTGCCATTAGCAGCCTTTCCCCTTGATGTTGCAGCTATGACTCATCTTTCGTTCCCTCCAGTATAAATATCTCTCAATATTTCTACGTCTTTTAATCTTTGGTAAAGGGTCACCTGGACTTGAAACATCTGCTCTTTTCTCTTCTTACAGATGTAGCCGGGCCTGCTGAGTAGTTTTTTGGTCTAGGATATTCTTCCCTTTTTTGGGGGGCATAATCCCTTTTCATTGTTTGGAATGATAGCACCAGCTGACCTGGGGTTATCGGACCTGCTGCCATACTGATTGCACTTGTAGATCACTGCAAGGTCAGGACTCAAGCCTTGAAAGCTCTACTTATTCTGCTCCATTAACATTTTATTTCAAGCAAGCAAATTGGTGAAGCCTAGTAATGGAGCCATTCCAATTACAAAGTGAAGCAATGTAAACGTATACTCCTAACTCAATTACAATCTCAGTTTCAGTGAACGTTACATTATATCTCCTCAAGTGAAACCCAAATTAATGCCCTTCACCTGAATATAACTAAACACAACTGACTGGATTGATCCAGGTTTCTCTGGCCAAAGGAAGGCTCAGCACTGAGAATTATGGAGGTGCCATCCTACAGGTCTGCTTCCTCCTCAATGAAAGGCTGATGGTGGATTGGATGGAACCTCCCCTCCCCAATATCCAATGAGAAATGCTATGTAAAAGACCTAGATGTTTCCTGCCTCCATCCGTTTACCATGCTGGTTTTCACTACTCCTTTTCATGTTGGAACTGTGTCCCGGCCTGATAAACTTGAACATCCTTAAATATTGATGTGCAGTTAATGTTTATGATGCTGTATGAATCCGTGATTGGTCAATTCTATCTTAATTTGTCATAGCTGTGGAAGATGGAAAAGTATTTCATTCCTCAGGACCGATTATGTTTAAAAGTATCTTTATTATTGTCACAAGTTGGCTTACATTAACATTGCAATTGAGTTACTGTGAAAATCCCCTGTTCCAGTACACTGAAGGAGAACTTAGCATGGCCAATGCACCTAACCAACATGTCTTTTTTTTGGCCTATGGGAGGAAACTGGAGGAAACCCGCACTGACACAGGGAGAATGTGCAGTCTCCACACAGCCAGTGACCCAAATTGGGAATCGAACCCAATACTCACTGAGTCAGCAGTGCTTACCACTATGCTGCCTCATGATTCACTTAGATAAGGATTAAAAACCTTATTATATCCTTGTAGTCTTCATTTGTTTTAAATGCAGCAGAGCGTAGGGTTATGAACAGGAGGTTTTGCCTTTTAAATTGTCCATTTGCTGATTTTGTTAATTGGGTTGTGGGATCCCTCTAATGATAAACAACTATTTATTCTATTGTTGCAATTAAAATTTGCAATGAAAGGGTAAGGGGCTTTCTTCTGCATGTCGGAACTATATGGAGCAGCCTATATAATGCCACTGACTGATGGTTTTGTATCCTATGCCTTTTCAGTACGGTATTGACTTTTTATGTTGAAAGTGGGCAGCCATACAGGATGTATAAAGGGGTGGATGTAGCTCGGAGTTTACAGAAACAGCTCATGAGAGAGAAGGTGGACTTTCTGCTTTTCAAAACCTTGAGAATAGATACAGTTGGTAAGTTGCATTGTCGTCACATTTTACCTTCATTAAATGGTTCTATTTTTACAAGTCATGTAATTGGAATGATGGGTTCCCATCCCGCCCCTCTTTGGAATTGTAGCGGATGGGACACGGACCATGCAAAAGTCCATTGACCTCAGATGGGATTTTCCAGCATTGGGACAACTATGGCCAGAAATTCCTGCCCAATGTCTTTATAAATGATGATGTTCAAATCCACAATTGAAACTTCTTTAGAGTATTGCTTTTTTGGGGTCATTAAATTCAATGCCCTTTGTCATTGGAGATACTGAATTGTCAGTATAGGTAGAAGGCATGACTCCAGTGTAGCAAGTTTCCATTGTAAATGTTAATGTAGGAACCTTTAATGGAAATATTAAAATAGGAATATAATTCAGTCTCTATTTTAAAGTATTTTTTTTCAATTGTGCATTTTGAAGGGTCTAAGGTGTCTGTTATATATAAATACATATTTTCATTTTTAGAAATGCCTCCAGATTACATAAGTCAGCATATTAGTTTGCTCTAAGACCTTGGTCTCCAACCTTTTTAAGCATAATATCACTTTTAGTATCAAAATGCAGCATGAGTTCCACTCTTAAAAATTTGACTTTGCTAAAACTCTCCAAATGTACTAGTGCATAACACTCACCTATTCTTAGTATGACACCTGTGCTTGCACATGTCCTATGAGTAAAGTTTATTTATTAAAATTTTGGATGGTAGTTTAAGATGGCCAGTCTCATCCAGTCCATCAGATGGGTATCTGTGAGACAAGTGTGATACTTGGACTTGATGATTTTCATCTCGGTATAAAGCTCTCACTTTGGCACACAATGTCAGAAGAATGTACTTCTCTCTGTTTAGAAGTCCCTTTGTCCCTTAGCCTTCAGCCCTGTATCATTTTGCAATGTGGTTATTTCCATGTCAAGTTTGCTGCTTTGTTTGAACACCTGCTGAAATTTTGCTGTCAGCTCTTCAACGTCCATCTGAAAAAGGACTTAAAAGAAATATAATGATTTGTTCCATCTTGTTTAACTCCTGAAATCATCTGTTCAATTTCCTTTCCAATTTGATCAGATCGTCACAGAATGTGTTTGGATGAAACCCTTTCTGTTTGACCAGTTGTTGGATTTTCTCCAGATTTGGGAAGTGTTCAGGAATTTTGATCTTTAGCTGGGAGGCCCAGTTTCAACCTGAACACATTCACTGCACTGATCATGTGACAAGCCTTTGTCCCTCCCCGCAGTTCACAGTTCAGTTCATTCAATTTCAAGTCTATCAACTGCGTATTATCTGACAGCTCGTTAAGCAGCTCATATCTGGATTTAAGAAAGATATCAATTTCAGGGAGCAGATCTAAACATCTCTGGAAGGAATTTCCTTGACTTAACCATCTCACATCTGCATGGAGGATTAGTTCGCTATAGGTAACATCTAGCTTATCAAGTAATGATTTGGACAAGTAATGTAGAGCTCTGACAAGAATTGAGTTGATGATCTTGACAACTGTCATTACATGAGAAAAGCCAATAATCTTGCTTGCTGGTGCTTGTTGGTGGATAACACAGTGGTAATTGACAAAGGGAATTCAGGATCATTTCTGCAAAGTGCAACACAGCCTGCATTGACACCCAGTATTGATGGTGCACCATCAGCTCAGAATGTTGAGCAAACTCACAGATAAGCTAAAACAAAGTTGTAAATAGAATTAGTAGCGCAAATCATGGAATCAACAATGCAGAAGGAGGCCATTTGACCCATCAATCCTGCTCTGACTACAATCCCATCCAGGGTCTATTCTCCTAAAACTACATATTTACCTCCTTAATCCCCTTGACACTAAGGGACATTTAGAACATTAGAACATTAGAACATTACAGCACAGAACAGGCCCTTCGGCCTTCGATGTTGTGCCGACCAAAATAAAAAGCAATGCCCCTCCAAACTAAACCATTCCCTTCTCTTCCATATACTTATCAACTAACCTCTTAAACTCCACCAAACTTGGCGCATCTACAACAGCTGCAGGCAGGGCATTCCACTCCCTAATCACTGTTTGAGTAAAGAACCTACCTCTGATATCCGTCCTATAACTCATACCCCTTAATTTAAAGCTGTGTCCCCTCGTGCTAGCTTTCTCCATCCTAGGAAAAGGCTATCACTGTCCACCCTATCTAAACCTCTAATCATCTTATATGTTTCGATCAGGTCCCCTCTTAGCCTCCTCCTTCTAACGAAAACAACCTCAAATCCCTCAGCCTCTCCTCATAAGACCTGCCCTCCATACCATGCAACATCCTGGTAAACCTCCTCTGTACCCTCTCCAATGCCTCCACATCTTTCTTATAATGTGGGGACCAGAACTGCACACAATACTCCCAGTGCGGCCGCACTAGAGTTTTGTACAGTTGCAACATGATGCTGCGGCTCCTAGATTCAATCCCCCTACCAATAAAAGCTAAGACTCCATATGCCTTCTTAACAACTTTATCCACTTGACTGCCTACTTTCAGGGATCTATTGACACATACACCAAGATCCTTCTGTTCTCAACACTATTAAGAGCCCTACCATTAGCCCTATACTCTACACATTTATTGTTCCTGCCAAAGTGCATTACCTCACACTTTTCCACATTAAACTCCATTTGCCACCTCTCGTCCCAGCTCTGCAACTTGTCCAAGTCACTCTGTAAACTAAAACACCCCTCTTCACTATCTACCACACCACCAACTTTAGTATCATCTGCAAATTTACTGATCCGTCCCTCAATACCCTCATCCAGATCATTTATAAAAATTACAAACAGCAGGGGCCCAAAACAGACCCCTGAGGCACACCACTCGTCACCGAACTCCACGATGAATATCTCCCATCAACCACCACCCTCTGTCTTCTATCTGCTAGCCAATTCCTATTCCAATTAGCTAAATCACCCTCTATCCCATACATCTGCATTTTCTGCAGAAGTCTTCCATGGGCCACCTTATCAAACGCCTTACTAAAGTCCATATATACCACATCAACCGCCTTACCCCCAACCACCTCTTTGGTCACTTTTTCAAAAAACTCAATAAGGTTAGTAAGGCACGACCTACCCTTCACAAAACCATGCTGACTATCCCCAATCAATTCATTTCTCTCTAATAACTATAAATCCTATCCCTAATAATTCTCTCCAATACTTTGCCCACAACAGAAGTAAGACTCACTGGCCTATAATTCCCTGGAAGGTCTCTCTTTCCCTTCTTGAACAATGGGACCACATTCGCTATCCTCCAGTCCTCCGGAACCACACCCGTAACCAACGAGGACCTGAAGATCGGAGCCAGAGGCTCTGCAATCTCCTCTCTTGCCTCCCAGAGAATCCTAGGGTAAATCCCGTCCGGCCCAGGGGACTTATCCAACTTCAAACCCTCGAGAATTTCTAACACATCCTCCCTATCTACTACAATACTCCCCAATTTTCAACCCTGTACCTCAGTGCTCTCCACAGCTACATTTCCAGCACTCTGCGTGAATACCGAAGATAAATATTTATTCAGTGCCTCACCAATCTCTTCAGGCTCCACGCACAACTTCCCACTGCTGTCTATGACTGGCCCTAATCTTGCCCTACCAATCTTCTATTCTTAACATATCGAAAGAAAGCTTTAGGATTCTCCTTAATCCTATCAGCCAACATCTTCTCGTGTCCCCTCTTAGCTCTCCTCAATTCACTTTTTAGCTCCTTCCTGGCTAATCTATAGCTATCCATTGCACTAACTGAGCCTTCAAGCCTCATCCTGACATAAGTCTCCTTTTTCTTCTTAACCAGCAAATCAACTTTTTTCGTACACCAAGGCTCTCTTACTCGACCATTTCCTCCCTGCCATTTATCATGGCCAGTCAATCAAACCTGCAGATCTTTTGACTCTGGGACAAAACTGGAGCATCTGGAGGAAACCTATGCAGACACGAGGAGAACATGCAAACTCCAGACAGACATTTGAGGAATTAAATCCACGTCCCTGTCACTGAGGCAGAAGTGCTAGTCACTGAGGCAGAAGTGCTAGTCACTGAGGCAGCAGTGCTAGTCACTGAGGCAGAAGTGCTAGCCACTGTGCCACCTCTTACCCTCTTTTTGAGTGGCAAAGCAGTAACAAAGTATTCCTTTGTTGTTGTATCTTTGTCTTCACTCACATGTCATTCATTCAGCTGTGCCATATCCACCATGTCTATTGACTCATCAAACTGTAATGAGAAACATTCACACACCCTGGTAAGTCTTGGTGTATTTGCTGACCCATATCCTCGGGCAATTATTCCACCCTTCTGGCTACTGTTAAAGCACCAATTAGCACACTCTTGAAAGCTATCATCATGTCATTTTTATTTCTAACAGGATATTGGAAGCAACAGTCATAGCCTCCTTGATAACTCTGTCATCGGTAAACGGTTTCTTATATTTTGCCAGCACGTGGCTAATGTGAAAAGACGCTTCTTTGTTTGCCTTGCCTTTAACCACAGGTTATGAAAAGAGTGGCTGTTGAGCTTGCAACATTCCATTTAACTCCCCAACTTTTTTGCCCGAATGGCATTATTTAAAGGGCTTGAAATTTTGCATGCATTATCTTATGATGATGTTCCAAATGACCTCTTTCATTCAAGGCTACATCCTGCTGATAAGTCAAGACAAATGGTCTTACCTTTGACATACGTGAAAAGACATTGACTTCCCCATTCTTGGTTAGAACATAGAACATAGAACAATACAGCACAAACAGGCCCTTCGGCCCACGAGTTGCGCCAATCACATCTACCAATCCACAGACCTATCTATAACCCCCTATCCTATTCTTTTCTATATACTCATCCAGAAGTCTCTTAAAAGACCCCAGTGAGTTTGCCTCAACAACCTCCGACGGCAGTCGGTTCCATTCACTCACCACCCTCTGAGTGAAAAACCTACCCCTGACATCTCCTTTGTATTTGCTTCCCTGCACCTTAAATCTGTGTCCTCTCGTAGTGACCATTTCAGCTCGGGGAAATAGTCTCTGAGAGTCCACCCTATCTATTCCTCTCAACATTTTATAAACCCCTATCAGGTCGCCTCTCAACCTACGTCTCTCCAGTGAGAAGAGTCCCAGCTCCCTCAACCTATCTTCATAAGGCCTGCCTCCCAATCCAGGCAGCATCCTTGTAAATCTCCTCTGAACTCTCTCAATAGCCTCTACATCCTTCCTATAATGAGGCGACCAGAACTGCGCACAATACTCCAACTGGGGTCTGACAAGAGTCTTATAGAGCTGCATCATTACCTCCTGACTTCTAAACTCTATTCCTCGATTAATGAAGGCCAGTACACCGTACGCCTTCTTGACCACTTCCTCCACCTGCGAGGCCGATTTAAGAGTCCTATGGACCCGGACCCCGAGATCCTTCTGCTCTACAACACAGCTAAGACTCCTACCCTTTATATTGTACTCCTTCATCCCATTATTCCTGCCAAAATGGACCACTACACATTTATCTGCGTTGAAGTCCATCTGCCACTTCTCCGCCCAGTCTTGCATCCTGTCTATGTCCCGCTGCAACTTTTGGCATCCCTCCAGACCATCCACAACACCACCGATCTTTGTATCGTCGGCGAACTTGCTAACCCATCCCTCCACTTCCTCATCCAGGTCATTTATGAAAATGACAAACAGCAGGGGTCCCAGAACAGATCCCTGGGGCACTCTACTGGTTACCTACCTCCATGCAGAACAAGACCCATCCACAACCACTCTCTGCCTTCTTCCAGCAAGCCAGTTCTGGATCCACGAGGCCAAAGCCACTTGGATCCCATGCCCTCTCACCTTCTCCAGAAGCCTTGCATGGGGGACCTTATCAAACGCCTTACTAAAGTCCATGTACACTACGTCCACTGCCCTTCCTTCGTCAACGTGTTCAGTCACATTTTCGAAGAACTCAACAAGGCTCGTAAGGCATGACCTGCTCTTGACAAAACAATGCTGACTATTTCTAATCAGTCCAAACTTCTCCAAATGTTCATATATCTTATCCCTCAGAAGCCTCTCCATCAGCTTACCAACCACTGAAGTCAAACTCACCGGTCGGTAATTTCCTGGACTATCCCTGTTCCCTTTCTTAAAGATAGGAACCACATCCGCAATCCTCCGGAACCTCTCCCGTTTCCATGGACGATGCAAAGATCATCGCCAGGGGCTCTGCAACCACTTCCCTCACCTCCCACAATAACCTGGGTGCATCGCATCCGGTCCCGGTGACTTGTCTATCTTGATAGAATTTAACAGGTCTAACACATCCTCTTTCCTAACATCCACATATTCAATCTTTTCCGTATGCCTCAAACCTGCAGTGCAATCTCCCAGTTCACTTTCCACTGTGAATACCGAGGCAAAATACTTGTTAAGCACCTTTGCCATTTCTTCCGGATTCACACAGACTTTTCCTCCTTCACCTTTTATAGGCCCTATCCCTTCTCTTCTCATCCTTTTACTTTTCACATATTTGTAGAAGGCCTTGGGATTCTCCTTAATCTTCCCTGCCAAGGCCTTCTCATAACCCCTTCTGGCTCTCCTAATTTCCTTTTTAAGTTCCCTTCTACATACCTTTTACTCCTCTAGATTCCTAACATCCCCTAGCTCTCTGAACCTTTTATATACCTTTTTTTCTTCCTAACTAGGTTCACCACTACCTTCGTGCGCCACGGTTCCCGTGTCCTACCAGAACCTCCTTGACTCCTCGGAACGTTGTCTTGCAGTGCCCCAGACAAACATTCCTTGAAAAACCGCCACTTTCCTTCTGTACTCTTCCCCTAGAGCACCTCCTTCCAGTTTATGCATCCAATTACCTGCCTAATGTTTTCATATTTCCCCTTACTCCAGACATACACCTTCCTAGCCTGCCTGATCCTATCTCTTTCCATCGCTATCGTTAGGATGGTAGGTTTTTACCCTCTTGGGTGTCCCTGGCTCCTCATTCATCGTTTTGTCTTCATCCAGCTTAGTTCACGTTTTGGTACCTGCAATTCAATAACCAATGCATTGATTCACTCTTTGTTGCAAGAACTCTGACTACCAGACATTTTTGGCAGTGGTTTGATAGTCGGTGAAAATCGACTTTCCAGACTCCAGGAGCAATTTGCCAATCACTGTCAACTATTTGGAAACCAATGCACTAAGTCATCTTTTTTACACAGAAGCAAAATAATTTAGATGCTAAAAATCTGAAATAAAAACAGAAGACGTTGGCAATATGCAGCAGATCAGATAGCATTTATGGAGAAAGAAACAGAACAAATATTTCAGGTCAAATGATTAACTTTCTGTTTAAAAAAAAAAGCATGTTGATTTTAATGCATTAGCCAATAGCATGTCAGGTAAGTTTTGTTCCAGATTAATGTTTGTAAAAATAAAATAGAGAAAATACAGAGACATTCCCACTCCTGCTCCCTGCATCTGTGGACAGGTCGACATAGGCCATCCACAACATGAGTCATTTCCCTGGACCAAAGATCCAGGGGAATGGAAGTCCCACTCATTGAGAGCTGCTGGCCAATCCGAGATGGGCAGATCTATCAAACAGCAGTGTCATTGGGAAGATGGTGGCAGCTGTTGGTACAACAAACATACAAGGTCTAGAATTATTGCTAATCCCAGGACTGAGATGAGTGGTGAATGGGTGGGAATTGGAAGACAAGGCCCTTGAGTGGTATTAGTTGTCCGTTGTGGGTCTCAAGTGAGCATAGACTTAAATTATAATGGAGGCAGGATGATAGCTGCTTCTCATTCTTCTGCCTAATTAAATGTTACTCTTGCTACCAAACTCATCAAGGGGGAGGGCAGAAGATCCCGCCCTTTGTGTTCTCCCCAGTTTCGATGTCGAAGATTTAAAAGAAAACGGAGAATAAAATAATTACTCAATGTATATCCTAATAGCTCTTTATGTGGCTTTGCTGAAAGAAGTTTGTGAGAAATACAGTCAATCCACTGTAATGTGTAACACATTACTGTTGGTTCTCTCTCATTTACCATCAGCAAGAGAGGTCCTCGTGGAATTACGTGAATGTATAAACTTATCATTTTAAGCAAGGATTTTATTCAAACCACATATGGAGAGTGATGTTACTCACCTTGCTGTGTTTGCAGTCTGCTTTCTGAAGTGCTCAGGCCACGGGCACTGTGACCCATTTACCAAGCGTTGTGTCTGCTACCCATTCTGGATGGAGAATTTGATACAGCATTACTTTGATGATGGAGAAAGTAATTGTGGTGAGTATTTATCTTGAAAAGTGCAGCTGATTTGATTTCATTTATAATTATCACTTGTATTAGTATACAGCGAAAAGAATTGTTTCTTGTGCGTTATATGGACAAAGCATACCGTTCATAGAGAAAGAAAGGAGTGAATGCAAAATGTAGTGTTACAGACATAGCTAGGGTATAGAGAAAGGGGGGATTAATGTGAGATAGGTCCATTCAAAAATCTGATGGCAGCGGGAAGAAGCTGTTCTTGAGTCGGTTGGTACGTGACTTCAGATTTTTGTATCTTTTTCCCTTCTGTAGAAGGTGGAAGAGAGTATGTTCAGGGGTGTAAGGGGTTCTTGATTTTGCTGGCTGCTTTTCAGAAACAGTGGGAAGTAGAGGGGAATTCCCCCAGGGGAATTTCACAGTAACTTCATTGCAGTATTAATGTAAGCCTTACTTGTGACTAATAAATAAACTTTAAGTGTAGACAGTATGAATGGCTAGGAGGCTGATTTGAGTTATGGACTGGACTTCATTCATGACACTTTGTAGTATCTTGTGATCTTGGACAGAGTTGGAGTCATACCAAGTTGTGATATAACCAGAAAGAATGCCATCTATGACGCATCTGTAGAAGTTTGTAAGAGTTGTAGCGGACATGCCAAATTTCCTTGGCCTCCTGAGAAAGTAGAGTCTCCTGATTAAGAAGTAAAAACCAGTAGAGTGGCAGGCCAATGGTGATTGCCACCCCACGGAGGTTCTGGATAATAACATTCAGTTCCGAGTACTGCACTTTGAGGAGGTTGCCAAGGCATTGGAAAGGATGTGGAGTGGGGCTGAAGGCATTTAATTATGTGGAGAGAAACTAGAAAGTTTCAATTGTTCTCCTTAAAGGAGAGAAGATTAAGGGGAGATTTTAATAGAGGTCTTCAAAATTGTAAGGAATTTTGAGAGAGTAAGTAGGAGAAATGTCTCTATAGCAAGTGATTTGTTAATCAAGACCACAGATTTAAAATATTTGACAAATATCTAGATTGGAAATTAGTAAAATTATCTTCACATATGAGGTTTGTAAGAACCTGGAACACACAAACTGAAAAATGGTGGAATCAGATTCCTACAGAACTCTTCAATGACATTGGACATGTGCTAGAAGAAGAATAAAGTTATGATGAGAAAATTGGGGTTTGAGACTTTCAAAGGGCTGGCACAAGCATGATGGGCAGAGTGGCTTCCTCTACTGTAAGATTTATCTATCGCTATCCATCCCAAGGGATGATGATGGTTTCCTTCATTTCGTTTATTTTCTGATAGTTCTGTTTTGGGGGTTTGATGTGTGTGTTCTGCTGTGGCTTTATAAACCGATCCTTGACAGGCACTGCTTTCCGCATACTTGGCAGGCGAGATCTGCTGTGGGTGTTGGAGCGGGAGTTTCACTGTGGCGTTTCCTATGTCGTTCTAGTGCTGCTCCTCTGTTCTTTTTTCCTATATTGTCGACGCTCTTTCTTGTGATGGTCCGCCTTTTCTTCCCATGTTGATGGGTCGATGTCAGCTTTTTTTGAGGCTCCTTTTCAGAGTGTCTTTGTATCGCAGCCGCTGACCTCCTTGTTTGCGGGTGCTACTAGACAGTTGGCCGTACATGATGTCCTTGGGCAGTCTTCCATCCTGCATTCTGACTACATGTCCTGCCCAGCGCAATTGGGCAGACGTCACCAGGGTTGAGACAGCTGGCATTTTAGCTCGGGAGAGAACTTCAGTATTAGTTATTTTATCTTTCCATTCTCATCTCTAATTCTCATCAGAGAGCGTAAATGTCGTTGTTGAAGTTGGTCCAGCTGTCGAAAATGTCTTTGGTATGGACACCATGTCTCACAACCGTAGAGCAGTGCAGACATGACTACGGCTCTGTATACTTTGCACTTTGTGGCCATCTTGATGTTCTGTGACCAGACACGACTTTTTAGCTGTCCAAAGGCAAAGCAAGCTTTATTTATTCATGATTCAATCTCCATGTCCAAAGAGGCGGAGGATGTTATCATGCTGCCCAGGTAACAGAAGTTGGTTACTGAATTAAGACTTGTGTTATCGATGAGCACAGATCGTTCTTCACGATTTGATCCAGGAACTGGCTGGTGCAGAACCTCGGTCTTTTTAAGATTAATTGTTAATCCGAAGTTTTTAGCGGCACTGGCAAAGCGGTTGGTGATCGCTTGGAGATCTTCGAGAGTATGGGCTACTAGGGCACAGTCATCAGCAAACTGAAGCTCTCGTACCACTAGGTCCCTTACTTTTGTTCTTGCCTTCAGTCTGGTGAGATTGAGAAGACCACCATCAGTCCTGGTTTGTAAGAAGACACCTGAATCTGATGACTTTAATCTGGCATCTTGGATAACAGCAGCATAGAATAATCCGAAGAGGACAGGAGCTAAAATGCATCCCTGTTTAACGCCGTTTCTGATTGGGAATGGGTTGGAGAGCTCACCACATATGTGGATGCGACCCTCCATGCCTTCATGAAACTGGCGTATAATTTTGCATAAATGTGGAGGGCAATCAAGTTGCTGTAGGAGTTTCCATAAGCCTTTTCTGTCCACAGTGTCGAACGCTTTCGTAAGGTCGATAAATGTAACATAGAGATTTTTTCGCTGTTCAACACATTTCTCTTGAAGCAGTCGTAATGAGAATACCATGTCGATTGTGCTGCGACCTGCTCTGAAACCACACTGGCTTTCGGGTAGAACTTTTTCACTAAGATGGGAGACTAAACGACGGAGGATAATCCTTGAAAGGCATTTTCCTGCAGTTGAGAGGAGAGAGATGCCGCGATAATTATTGCAGTCCTTTTTGTCTCCTTTGTTTTTGTAGATGGCCATGATCGTTGCGTCCTTGAAGTCTTGTGGTATTTCGGCAGTTGCCCATAGCTTAGTGAAGAGGTTGTGCAGGCACGATGTTAGCACATTTCCTCCGTGTTGGTATATTTCGGCTGCGATGCCATCAGGTCCAGCTGCTTTGTTGGGTTTTTGTTCTTTGATGGCTTTGACCAGTTCATCACGGGTAGGTGGAGCGTCCAGCTTGAGTATGCAGGGTCGAGAATGTACCCTATCAAGGGCTTCATCGGCGATGGTCCCTGGTCTATTTAATAATTCTTTAAAGTGCTCCTGCCATCTTTCCATATGCTCCTCCTTATTTGTAAGGATGGTTACGCCGTCTTTGCTCCGCAGCTGAGAGGTGGCTTGTTTTTTTGGGCCATATACAATTTTGATTGCTTCATAGAAGCTTCTCGAAGCATTGCGGTTAGCGAAGCCTTGCAATTCATTGGCCTTTTTCTGCCACCATTCATCCTTCATAGCTCTGAGTTGCCTCTGTAAGACTGATTTCGCATCCATATATGCATGTCTTATGCCTGCTGATTCTGGATGACTTAGGAAAGTTTGATGAGCTGCTCTCTTGTTCTGCAATAACTTTTGTACAGCATCGTCATTTTCATCAAACCAGTCTTGGTGTCTTCGTTTCGTTTTACCCAGGATGTCGTAAGCCGTTTTGTAGACTATTTTTTTGAATGCGTTCCAGTGCTCTGGTATGCTGATCGGTGGGTTGTTGGCCAGTGAGCGTAGAGCAGTATCCATAGATGACCTCAAAGCGGTCACATGCTCATGACTTTTCAGTTTGGAAATGTTCAGCTTTCTTGGTGGCTTGGCAGAATTTAATCTGCACAGCGGTTTGACTGCTAGGCTTAACTTTGCCCAAACCATTTGATGGTCTGTCGAGCACTCAGCTCCGCGCTTAACTCTGGTGATGCGAACGTCAGAGATGTCTCATTGACGAATAATGACATAGTCTATGAGGTGCCATTTCTTAGATCTCGGATGCATCCATGTGCATTTTAACTTGTCTGGCAGCCTGAACAGCGTGTTGGTTATGCAGAGTTTGAATTCCGTGCATAATGTGAGAAGTAGTAGGCCGTTACTGTTGCTATTGCCAGTTCCTTGGCGGTCAATAACGCCAGGCCATATATGTGATTCCCTGCCAACTCGGGCGTTAAAGTCGCCTAGTATAAGGAGCTTATCAGAAAAAGCCACATTTTTTATGGTGGATTTTAGCTCACTGTAGAAGGCCTCTTTGATTTCGTTGACGTTTGTCATGGTTGGTGCGTAGGCATTAATTATGGTAAGGTGTCGCTTTCCTCCGAGTGGTATTTGCAGGGTCTGCATTCGTTCATTGATAGCAACAGGCAATGTTGGTAGTTTTGCCGCAAGGCTGTTTTTGATGGCTAAGCACACACCGGATTCACTTCGTTCTCCTTCGGCCTTTCCAGACCAGAAAAATGTGTATCCTCCTTCCTCTTCGCGCATCGCGCCTTCTCCAGCTAATGGTGATTCTTGAAGTGCTGCGGTCTCTATGTTATATTCCTTTAGCACGCGAGCAATAAGTGCAGTTCGTCTCTCCGGGCGGTCTGAATTTGTGTTATCCAGGAGAGTTCGTATGTTCCAGGAAACTACTGTCATAAATTTTCTTTTCATTTTTACCGCAGAGAAATGGACTACCCGCTAGCCGCGGTAGGCTAGCCAGGTTCTTACGAGCGGGCTTTGTTTAGGCCACCTTTTCTAGGCCCTTCCCTTGGCATAGGGTGAGCAGTGCCTCCCTGAATAGGGCTGCTCAGACACAGGGGGTGCTGCCTCACGGGGTTTCTGCTCTGTATCCCGCATTCGACCACTCTCCTCCTGCCGCCTGCATGCAGAATCGTGCCTGTGGCTTCCAGCTGGTCAAGCCTGCCGCTTTGGCACTTGTCTGTCGCTGCAGGACTTTAAATTGTTGAGGAGCCCCCACTCCTCTGAAGGATACAGCGTGTGCGTGAGTAGATTTAGGTGGGTAAGGAGTTGCACAAGTCCAGACTCACCCTCTCGACATCCCCTCTTCGATCCAGCGGCAAGGTGAGACCAGGACAGCTGGTAGAGGATCAAGTTGCAGTGAATGTAAGATTCTATGGAAAAGGCAACCAGCAGAGGGGCTGAGCTCATATTGTTAGTCTCATTCTCTATACAAAGTAGATTCTGGGAGCTGGCCATTTCTCCACCCTCTTAACAATGGAACGATGTACTGAGGTGTGTATGGGGAAGGAGGAGCCTTTACTGTCATTGATACAGTGCTAAAGGATAATTGAATATCATGTTGTTTCATGTCAAGTAGTCTTTAATCTACACAGTGTAAAATTACAGTGATGTTCAATCAAGCCGATAGGACATTGTTTATTTTGGAGTTAATTTGTTGTGTACTATGGACGTTTGTGCAACAGTTCAGTGATCAATTATTGCTTTTTAAATTAATTTTAACCCTTACATCCACCTATCTTTGGTGGCTAGTGTCGCTAAACTGGATTCTGATCTCACCCAGTGTCTAACTTGGGACTGAAAAGGTTAAGTTTGGAGGGACTTGGCTCCTATTCCCTTGAGCAGTAGAGATTAAGGGGTTGCCTGACTGAGGTGCTCAACATGATTAGAGATTCCTGAGGGCAACGCTGCTGTCTCACAGCACCAGAGATCTGGTTCAATTCCAGGCTCGGGTGACTCAGTTTGACATTTGCACATTCTTCCCATGTCCAAATGGACTTCCTTTGGGTGCTCTGGTTTTCGCCCATAGTCCAAAGATGTTGGGATTAGGTAGATTGGTCATGCTTATTTGCCCCTTAGTGTCCAAAGATGTGTAGGTTAGGTGGATTAGTTAGGTAAATGTGTGGGTTTATGGGGATAGGTGAGGTGGGTTGAAAAAGATGCTTTGTCAGAGAGTTGGTGGAGACCTGATGAACTGAATGATCTCCTTCTGCATAGTAAGGATTCGATGATTGAAGAAACTATTTTCTCTGGTGAGGGATTCCAAAACAAGGGACATAACATCTCTATCAGAGTTAGGGCATTTAGGTGCTCTCAGGAAGGACATCTGCATTCAAAGAAAATGAAAATCTGGAACCTGTCCCCAAAAAGCTGTTGACGCAGGCTAATAAAAATTTCTTAAGTGAAATTGATATATTTCTGTTGGGGTGTTAAGAGATGGGTTGTGTTTATTGATGCTGCAACACTAAGGGGAGCACTTCCTGCACATATACAATATAGTGCAAGGAGTTACAGGTTGTATCTACTGCATTGTTCCACCCTAAAAGCATGTCTGAAAATGAAGACCAGTGTAGAAAACTTATGCAGAGGTAAAAGAAGAAAAAGCCAATGAGAAAGTAGCAACAGGTGCCTGCAACAATAACTGGTTGCCCAGATGCTAAATCAGGATGTCTTCTAATGAATGTGTCACCCCTATAACACTTTGTAATGGAACAAACCATACCTGCTGAAGACTCTGTATAGTCTATAGACGTTTCTCACTCAGTTAATTGAGTACAATTTATTACCTTAAATAAAATGTTAAAATTTAAAAATAATCAGGCAATGGAGGGAAAAAGAAGTCCGGAATTGAAAAGCCTGCTGATGACCTTGAAACAATTATCGATTATTATAAAAACCCATCTGGTTCACTAATGTCCTTTAGGGAAGGAAATCTGCCATCCTTACCCTGATCTGACCTACAAGCGACTCCAGATTCACAGCAATGTGGTTGACTCATGTGGCATGTCTTTGTAATTTGACATTTGGGTTAGGTTAAATGGCCATGCCAAATTAACCCTAGTGTCAGGGGGATTTGCAGGGTAAATATGAGGGATTATGGCAATAGAACCTGGGTGGGATTGTCATCAGTGTAAATTTGATGGGCCAAATGGCCTCCTTCTGCAGTGAGAGATTCTATGATTCTAAGTCTCTAAAATGGAATGCAGTTAGGGAAGAACAATAAATATTGGCCTGGCCAACAACTTCCAAAGGAATAAAAAACTCGAGACAGTGACATGGGATTAAGTGTCCTATTAGCTATCAGCTGAACTAGTTAGGACCTATAGGAACTTGGTGCACAAAGCCTTGGCAACTCCACAATTCATTGCCTAGAACTTTTCAAACATTTTCCCACTTCCTGGTTTGAGCAAGAACCTTTATAGTTTTGGCAGTCTTCTTTTGGTCTTCAAAGCTTTTAAAGCAATCTTTTAAAAAGTCCGCTGATGCTTCTACTTCCAAAAAAGGTGTTAGGACTGTTTGAACATATACTAGTGGCTGCAATGTGGGCTTAGCCCTTCTTGATAGCAGCACGCGTAATGGTGTCTGGAATATGGAACTAAGGTGGATAAATGGAATTAAATTAATCTAGCTGAAGGTCAGGCTGAATGATTTATTCCTGTCCCTTTGTTCCTACACATGTGCATTTTCCAATAGAGGACACTAGACAGCAATCAGACCTGGAAACCCAATTGTATTCAGCTTTCTAGATGGAAGACATCTGAAGCCAATGTAACATCATTTGCTGAGACCAGCTAGCTCCTCTCGGACTCAGGGTTGAAGCACAGACATTGTTGCTCTCTCTCTGCCTCAGTCCTACGCCTGGCAGTCTTTAAAAACACCAACTCACGGGGTTGATGTTACTCAGTTTTGACTTCAGTGGTACTATTTTTGCCTCTGAGCTAGAGAGAAATGAGCACATGATCTAGGCTGACATCCCATTGCAGCACTGCGGGAGTCCTGCGCTGCTGTGCAGCATCCAGCAGATGCTGGAATCTGAAACAACAACAGCAAATGCGGGAGAAACTCAGCAGGTCTGACAGCACCTGCAGAGAGAGAACAGAGCCAATGTTCAGACTCCACAGATGCTGTCAGACCTGCTGAGTTTCTCCAGCATTTTTTAAAATTCCATCCAAATCCAATCAAAGATCAATTCAAAGTATCAATCAGTGAAACATTATAAATCCAAGCTGACATTTCAGGCTGGTCACTTCTTGTCTTGGGCCTGATCCAAGCTGATAGGAGCAAGCAATGCATTTCCTCCAGTGCTTGATCTCACTTGTATCTTAGCCAAAAGACCGAAATGGAGTTTTAAAAATTGCTTCAAATGAAGCTTCAGTGTAGCCTCGTTGACTTGCATCAAGCGCAGGACAACAAAACTACACTTGATTTTGGCCAAAAGGCCGAAAGGTTTCTCCAGCATTTACTTTTTTGAAAGAGTGTGTCCTGACAATATTCACCCCTGACTAACATCACAAAAACAGGATTATTTGGTAATTATTACATTAATATCAGTGGGACCCTGCTGTGTGAAAACTATTTTCTACGTTATGAAGTGACTCCATTTAAATATACTTTATTAGCCTACTTCTGTACCTATTTCCAATGTTCGTGTGAAGCACTTTCTGATATCCTTGGTTGTGAAAGGTGATATAAAATGCAGATCTTCAGGAATGGTTCCACTGCTGTTCTAAGCTTCTGTTCTAATTCTTCTGTTCGCAGACTGGAGTGTATTGTATGTGATTTTATCGGTGTTTTTAGCAATCATCATCATTGGAGCAACATGCTGGATTTGTATCTGTTGCTGTCAGAGGTATGTGCATTGTAGGTGCTAATAAAGAGTCTCCAATATCATTCATTAGGGCGCAACTTGGCATAGTGGTTAGAACAAAAGGACAAAACAGCTCGGGAAACAGGCCCTTCGGCCCAACGAGCCCGCGCCGCCACCCTGATGTTCCCACCTCTACCCGCGATCCCTGTCCATGTTTATAGATCTATGGATTAAAAACCAAATTTGAGACAATTTAGGGAGAAATTGTTTTGCCAATTAGCCTAAGAGCACATCTTTGGGATGTGGGAGGAAACTGGAGCACCCGGAGAAAACCCAAGCAAGCATGGGGAGAATGCGCAAACTCCCACAGACACAGGCCCAAATCCATGTATCTGCACAGCACAGTGATAGTCACTGAGCTGTCGTATTGCCCATCAAATGGTCCAGGTCAAGCGTACACTAACGATGTGAAGCATTAGGATACTCTCAAGAAAAAAAATCCAAGAGCTGCCCTCTCATGACCCATCACGTGTATGCCCCTCGTTAGACAACAAGGTGGACCAAAGTACCTATAGGATAAAAACAAGTACATCAATATCATCATCTATTTACACACTTCCCAGGGACTCCCAAGGCTCATGATCCTTATTTTAAATCAGCTTTCTTTTCCCCTCCATTCCCATTCTGTTCATGTGCCCATCAAGTATTTCTTAAATAACTCCAGAGTGCCTGCCTCCACCACTTTACTTGGCAGCGCATTCCATACCCCCACCACCCTCTGTGTGAAAAAACTCCCTCTAGCATCCAAATTATACCTTACCCCCCTCACCTAAGCCCATGACCCCTCGTGCTATTTGAGTCCATCCTAGGAAAAAGCTTAACCCTGTTTACTCTATCTATACCCCTCATAATCTTGTACACCTCTATCAGATCTCCTCTAAGTCTACGTCTTTCTAAGGAAAACAGTCCCAATTTGCCTAATCTCTCCTCGCAACTCAGACCTTCCATACCAGCATCCTGGTAAACCTCCTCTGCACTCTCTCCAGAGTCTCCACATCCTTCTGGTAGTAAGGCGACCAGAACTGGACGCAGTATTCCAAATGAGGTCTAACCAGCATTTTATACAACTGCAACATTAACTGCAGTTAGCACCGCTGCCTCAGTGCATCAGGTACCCGGTTTCAATTCCAGCTTTGAGTCACTGTGTGGAGTTTGCATGTTCTCCCCATGTCTGCATGGGGTTTGCACGTTTTCCCCATGTCTGTGTAGGTTTCTGCTGGGTGCTGTGGTTTCCTCCTACAGTCCAAAGATGTGCGGGTTAGGTTGAGTGGGTGTACTAAATTGCCCCTTAGTAGCCCAAGATGCGTAAGGGAGAACTAATGGGGTAAACATGTGGGGTTACCAGGATATGGCCTGGGCGAGATTGTGGTTGGTGGAGGCTTGATGGACCAAATGGCCTCCTTTTGCACTCTAGATTCTATGACCATGGATTAGAAACTATTAAAGTAACACACGTCTTTAAGACAGAGATAGATAGACTCTTGATCAATAAGGGGATCAGGGGTTATGGGGAAAAAGTAGGAGAATGGGGATTAAAATAAAACATCAGCCATGATTGAATGGCAGAGCATATTCGATGGGCCGAGTGGACTAATTCTGCTCCTATGTCTTACCTTTGAATCCTTCGCATACAATGATCTTGCACACTTCTTTTTCAACAGGAAGCGGACCAAAGTGAGGAAGAAAAACAAATACACCATCTTGGACAATATGGATGATCAGGAACGAATGGCATTGAGGCCAAAATACGGTTAGTGCTTCATACATAATACCAGGATGCAGATTTTCTTACGTGCCGTCTTTTTTTGATAGCTGTTTGTCTTTAAAGACTAGAAGTCGGAATAATATCAAAATGACTTCCAGATAACTAGAATGGTATTCATGCCATGTTGCCAGTGCAGGCCGCAACAGACTACTACAAGTGCACGTGGTCACACTGTATTTTTGGTAATAGAGTCCAGCTTTTCTCAACTGAATCTGAGGTTTGTGGGTTCAAGAACCACTTCAGAGACTTGGTACATAATTTGGATTGACATTACAATGCAGTACTGCCTGTTGGCAATGCTGTTCCTTTCAGTTGGGTAAATATATGTTGGCACTATTTCAAAGAACAGGGAGTTTTCCCTGGTGACCTGGCACACACTTATTCCCTCAACCAACGTCACTTGATAAGATAGATAATTCTTCTATCATATTGTCATTTGTAAATGTGTTGTATTCCCTATAGCTGTGTCTACCCTCCATTGGCTGCAAAGCACCCTGAGACATCTTGAGGTTGTGAAAGGTGCTTTGTTATTTCATGTTATTTTTGCCCTATAATCACATATGGAGAAATGCTCACTCAAGATGCAAATACTGGATCATGATGGTCTGTTTTCCTTCCCGTTGACTTGCACTATGATTTTCTGCTCCAGGTGTGAAACACAAAAGCACAGAACATAACTCGAGTCTAATGGTATCTGAGTCGGAATTTGACAGCGATCAGAACACGCTCTTTAGCAGAGAAACCATCGAGGAGAACCATAAAGTTGGAATGAATGGCTCTCTGAAGAATGGAGTCTCCTTCAATTATCACCCTCAAAACAGATAAGTGTGCTGTGTACGAGAATGTGGCCTACCTGTGATGCAACTATGTGACAGTACAAAACTGGGTACAGTCGCCCACTTTGGATTATTAATAGACATTTTAAAATGTGTTTTCAAAATGTTTGGCATATTCTGCAGGAAACTTTTCTGGAAGCCACTGAAGCAGCACCTTTTTCTGCTCTTCATTGGTTCATCTTGGATGCCGACAGCCTGACAGCAGAAAGATTTGTCAGATAGGATCCAGCCCTGTTGAGGTACTTCGTAATTTCTGCTTCCTGTAGATTTATGATTCTAGGAATTTCTGTGAAGTCTGCATTAACTAAAGGGTTGTGCAAATATGAGATAAGAGAGTGGCTCCATCAATAAGAAATGACATGAGAAATTGTTCTGAAACAATTTCTTTTCACGTGGAAATCAAATTTGGGAATGGACGGGGTCTTACAAATGGTGAGTTTGAAAAGAAATCCTGATGCTAACAATGAAAAAAATTGCAAAAGGGTTCATTCACACACAGTGAAAGAAATGGATCTAAATATTAAAATTCTCTTTATATCAGTGTAAAATCATTCGGTTCATATCTTGCAGTGTAGCAATATGGCTCCTTCTAGCATAAGCTGTACAAAAATATCCTTCTCTGTTTACGTTGGTTCAGAGTTCCATAAATAAGCAACAATTTTTCTTTGTGAGTAATTTTCAGTGCAATCGATTGGGCAATTACACAGGTAAGCTAAAAACAAAGTTGTAGGTAGAATTAGTAATGCAAATCATAGAATCAACAGTGCAGAATGAGACCATTTGGCTCATTGAGCCTGTACTAACAACAATTCAATCCAGGTCCTATCCCCATAACCCCACATATTTACCTTCCTAATGACACTAAGGGGCAATCAACCAAACCCCCACATCTTGGACTGTGGGGAGAAACTGGGATACCCAGAAGAAACTCATGCAGACATGGGGAGAATGTACAAACTCCACACATAGTGGCTGAAGGCTGGAATTAAACTCGTTACTGGCACTGAGAGGTAGCGCTGCTAACCACTATGCTGTGGCTGACTGTTATTCAATGAAAAGTCAAGATTGGGCAATAAATTGATAACATCCTTCATCTCAAAAGTTCAATTTTCTCTCTCGAGTTACTATCCATAATCTATTAACAGATTTGAGCACAATGTTTATTTCCTGGAAGTGACTCACTTTCTCAACTGACTCAATGAACTACTTTTGAAGTATAGTCAGTTATGATGTAGGGGAGGCTAGGCAGCCAATCAGTGCACAAAAATGGGATTAATGAAAAGAACTTAGTGATGTGGGTTCAGGGATAAAAATTGGGTAGACACTGAGAGAAGGCCCCTGCTCTTCAAATAGAACCATAGGATCTTACGAGTCCAAAAAAGAACTTTAGAAATCGAAGCAATAAAGCATTTGCTGATGAATATGCTAACATAATACTGTTTAAGACTGGCTATTTTGGATTGCCAGCAAATGTATTGTTGGCCTCTGTGTAATTTTCTATCTCAGATTGAAGAAGGGATGTGTTTTCTAGTCAGATAATTTGGGTATTGGATTGGAATGTTGTGATGAGCACTCTTCGTATGAGAGATTTAAACATCTTTTGCTTGAAACTTCTTAGGAAAGGGTCTTACAGTGGATGACTGTACAGGACTGTTGTTATTATTATTTTAGGCATATCTTGTTTGTAGAATTTGTTAATGTCATCCCTATCCTGATGTGCATTATTTAATGGCTTATATGGTTAACCCTGCCATCTGTATGAACATTTCTCAATAGTTATTCCTGTTTATAATTTTGTTACTTACATTAGTTTGCCTGATAGTTACATGATTTTTGTAACATCGTACCATCACTTATACTTGTTGGATTGAGAGTAATTGATTAAATATTAACTCTTTGATCATGAATGAAAATCTAAAGCACATCTGAAATGATACCTGAATTGTATATGTCAAGACCATTATCTCTTGCTCTATTCCTCAAAACAGGGATGTACTGTTCTGATTTATCATAGGTAATGTCTAAAGATATTAGAAATGGCTGATTAGGATTGCTTTATCTCCTGATTGTATAGAATGCTATCAAAATTGTCACCAATGGACTCCTAATATTTGTCCTAAAATTGAAGGCACTGTCTTCAGTCCCCAAAACAAATTTCTTATATTCAATGTCCTTCCCAGTCACTGTCTCATGCTGAACTTCCCACCCCAAACCTCATCCATCACAAAGACTGCCTATTTTCTTTATAGCACATCCTTTTCAGCCCATTTTCCCCTCTGTCACCTCAAGACTTGATTATACCAGTTGCATTCTTGGTGGCTTCCTACCAATCTTTAGGTTCATCCAAAATTCACTGCCTTACTAATCCACATTAGTTTCCAGTCCCTGGGATATATGGATATCTGCTATCCTATTACCCTAACCCAGGGTTTTGTTACTCAAACCAGAGTTTCAACGGGCAGAATTTTCAGCAGTGCTTCATTTACAATGGTTGCAAGGATGTGGGACTTCAGTTACATGGATAGATTGGAGAAGCTGAGGTTATTTTCCAAGTTTAGTGGAGAATTGATGGAGATATTCAAGATGATCAGGGTTCAGGATGGAGCACATAGAGATAACCTATTTCCATTGATTGAGAACCAGAGAATATTGATTTAAAGTGTTCAGCAAAAGAACCAAAGGCAAGAGGAGGGTAAATCTTTTACACAGCTCAGAGTCTGGTAGAGATAAATTCAATTTCAGATTTCAAAAAAGGAAATGGATAATTATGTGGAAAAGAGTTGCAGGGCTTCAGGGAAAATGTAGGGTGAATAGGACTGGCCGAGTTGCTGTTGCCATTATTCCAACATATTGGAGCTCAAGTGCAACATTATCTATCTAATTGGGCTATTTTTTCACTATTATGGAATGTGTTTTGAGTAGAGACAAAGTGTATTCAGTCTAAGATCCTGAATTGAGCTGCTGTTGTTGATAGCCAATACAGAGTGTTGAATGGTTGCCTTTTTGTGTTGTAACCATTCTAGGAAAATTTCTCCTATTATACAGCTCTATCTTCAAAGAGGCAGTTTGCTTGGTATCCCCTTCACTGTCTTCCACCAGTCAATATCTAAGCACCAATGTCAATAACTTATGCCAACACCCCACCCCTTGACTTATAAAGGTTTCCAAAACAAAATCTCTCAGAATTTTTGAAAACATGGGGTGGTTTGTTTACTGCTGCGAAATCTGACATTTCTCTTTGGGAATTATTGCAGTTCAAACAACAAAGTTGCCTTTGTTTGCTTTGTTTTAAAATTAGGCTCACTCATATTATGAAGAAAAATACATTTCCATCAGGTGTTCTTGCATCTTCAATGCTCAAACACATTCCGGTTGAGTGATAGTAAGAAATACACCTTTTCATTCATACAGGAGACCAATAGAGACCACTTTGTGGGGTGACTGTATATGAAGTAGACATTAATCAGCACTGCGAAACTTCTTGTTCCACTTGCTATCAGTTCAATTTCTCTATTCGATAAACAAATCTTTTTGAGTTGGACCCCCCCTTTTTACTGAGGTGAATCTGTGCTGCTGATGTTCAATAGGGGCCTGACTGGTGGGGTAACCAGTTTCCAAAAAGAGATGATGTATAATAGACTCAATGATTGACAACTCTGGGGCACCTTCAGCACCTAAATAGACCCTTTGGCCCATACTGGTCCATGCCAACCAAAGTGCCCATCTAGGCTAACTCCATTTGGCCCATATCCCTCTAAACTTTTCCTATGTATTTGTCCACATGCCTTTTCATCCTTTGGACATTTTGTGTCACATCATTTTTATAAACTTGTTAGTGAAATGCTGTGCTAAGTTTAAATATAGATGTCATTATGTTCACATGAGGATATTGCTTGGAACGTCCTGACTTCTGGTTGAACCCCTAGTAGAACTTATGTGGGGCATCATGGTTTTTATAACTACTTTAACCTGTTGTGAAAATGTGGTTGGGTGTCTATGCTGAAAAAAGGCAGCCCAAATGCTTTACTCTGCAGATTACAATTACCTTGAAGACTAATTTGGTTATATCTCATCCAGAATAACAATCTACAGCAACACGAGATACTCCTGCACTGTATATATTTGACTGTAGCTTTTACTTCAACAGCTCACATGATTGTTTGCTGCAACAATGATCCAGCAGGCCAAAATGCCTCGATGTCTCTGTTGGGTATATAATCATTAATTGAAAGGATTCCAAGGAGAAAAAAAGTCTCAAAGCAATGTGCAGTGAACTCAAATAACACAATATACCAGGGAAAGCTAAATGATGTGCTGCTATTTAATCTGCTGATTTATTCTTGTTTCTGTATAATTTAAGTGACAATAAATTTGTGTAGTTTAGCCTGATCCATTGTGTTTTGTCTGACAATTTGATGGGACCAGAACTACAGTATTATTTCATACTATTGCCAGAACTGGACATTGTGCATGAATAAGTGAGTGACTAGCAGTATACTATCCTAAGTTATGTTTATGTTTACTTTCCCATTTTCCCAAGTATTTGATTCTTGGATTGGTTCATGCATATCTAGTTCTTATGATATGTTCACCTCCAGTTTCCTCCTACACAAAAAGGATTATATCACAGAAAACACATATTTTTCAAAGAAATTATTTATGTAAACTAGCAAAACAGATCACTTTCTGTATGAACTCAAGAGCAGAAGCAAAGTGGTACAATACATTTTGAAAGATAATTTGCACTGGTGGAGTTTTGATTTTTAACATTGTTCATTTGTGATTTGCTTTCACTTTAATCCAGGAAGAACTTGGACCGTCTGCCTACATTGTAATGAATCAAGTTTGTACTTACGTAGCACATTTAAGCTAGTAAAAAAAAACCCAAAGATATATCGAAGGAGAATTATTGCACTAAATTTGACAATCATGTATTGAAGACCGATGCTCAAACCTTGATCAGACAGGTAAATTTTAAAAATTATTCTTCAAGGACAATGACATGGAGAAGGTTTAAGAAGGGAATTTCAAAGTTTAGGGCACAGGATAGTTGAAGACACTGCTCCCAATAAGCTATATATAAAAAAAATACTTGAGGTCAAATTAAAGAAGTGCAAAGATGTGAAGGTGGTTACAGAAAAATAAAGTGGAAAGTTTACTATGCCATAACTGAATTTACCCACGTTTAATAAATATAAAAGAGCTAGTAGCAGTTGTCCCAACATTAAATAGATATTCCAAAAACCTTTTCATTCCTCCAAGTTAAGCTGGCTGTCTTTTCAAAGACATTTAACATTTCTAAGGTGAGTAACCTACCATTTGATGTTCTTTGGCAATTTGACTTTGTCTAACAGAAAACGGATTATAACCAAACATCATTATTAACTTCAGGTAAAGAACAAAGTGTTCAACATCATGTACATTTCTTTAAAATTTATTGCCTCGAGATACATAGCTTAATATAACTGTAACAAGGTATTAACGAGATTCGATTTATACATCCATGATGGAATTAGGTCAATGGATCTTTGTTCCACATGTAACTAATTTGTATTATTAAATAACAATTCATGGTTACAGATCAAATATAAACAATTTACAGATTTGACAAAGATACTTGGCAATTATAAGAAACTCAAAAAAAATTAAATGTTTTGTAATTGTCACAGTATTGCACATAGCTAAAATACTGATTTTTAATTCAGCATTTTTAACAATTAGATCATAGAAATTAGAAGTTAAAATTCAGAAACAAATACTTTAGACACTTTACACCAAATGATCCTAAACTGGTGCAACAGTGTTTACAAACACTCAGAAACATCACAAATGTTGTAATATAAACCAATATTTGTGCTTAATGTGTCCAGAAAGGTGAGGAACTAAACTACAGTTAAATCATAAATTGAATTTATCCTAACAATTCAGACACTGGAAATATTTTTGCCTCTACTCTGATCAGTAAACAGTGCTATGTTATCAGCATTATTTCATTAGATAATGTAAGCATATTGTTTTCAAGTAAGTTCATAGATAATGACAGTGATTGATGACATAATTTTAATATTTATTTTTCTAGTCTTATAAACTTCCAAAACACACATACTTGATTTCCAAATAATCATCGACACCATATTTGGAGCCTTCTCTCCCAAGGCCGGACTGTTTAACTCCTCCAAAAGGTGCCTCAGGGGTTGATAACAGTCCTTCATTCACACCAACAATTCCAACTTCAAGTTGTTCAGCAATCCGCCAAATCTGAGAAAGATCTCTGGAGTAAAAGTAACCTAGAATGGTAGAAAATAATAAAGTTCACTAGTGATTAGATAAAGTTGGAAAGAACGTTGTTATCCTATCAAACAAGAAACAATTTCTTGACTCAGTCAAAACAGAAAGTGGACAATCTTATTTTTGTTAGCTTTGTTTTAAAGCAAGGCTATGGGGTCATGCTTCACTGATGTACTCACCAGCCAGACCAACATTGGAAGCATTGGCTATAGTTACAGCTTCTTCCTCAGTCCGAAACCTGCAAGCACAAAAATGCATGGCATCATACGCCATTCAACCTTACATGCCAGCTCTTAGAGCTGTTCAATTTGTCCATCTCTTTCCCCAGAGTCCTGTAAATTTACCTCTACATATACGTCCAATCCCTTTCAGAAAGATGCAATTAAATCTGTTTCTGCTACTCTTCCAGGCAGTGCATGATAAATCACAACGAGGGTGATACAAATAATAACAAGCAATAATTTGTTTGTTTTTCAGAATAACTTTTATAATAAGTGCAAGAACCTTGTCGATGGGAAGTGGACTGGGGGTTGTGCATGTATGAGGAAGATATTGAGTGAATTGAATTATAGATCTATTTACACATGGAATTTCTTTCGGAGTAGGAGATATCACAATGAGAAAATGCTGGAAATACCCAGTAGGTCTGACAGTATTTGTGCAAAGAGAACAGTTAACATTTCAGGTCAATTAGCTTCTTCCAGTTATGATGAATGAAAGAGATGTGACGAGTTTAAACCCATATGGGAACCCAAGTGGATTCCAGCCATGAATTCCTTCTAGTAAGATATATGGAACAATCTCTGTTCAATTTCCCTCCAGCATCTCCTCTTCCAGTACACTGAATGCACTGTTGTCAATTTGTACTCTTGCTCTGAAATTGGACAATTTCAAACTTGCCTCCAATTTTCATGTTTCCCTTAGTTCCATCTCTGACTTTCCCTCAACCTCTCAGGATTCTTTTTCATGGATAACTTACAGACCAATATCCACAAACTTCTACAGCTTCTTGACTACAATTCCCCACATCCTGTAAATACTTCTAATTGACCATTCCCTTACTTAAGAACAGGTGCCAAAGGTCCAAACGTTTCCTCCTGTGCACAAAGCATGTCTGTTGTGACATTAGAAAGAAGAGTTGGTTCAAAGAATGTTGCTCCAGAACTGTGTCGCTTTCCCCCAGTCACAATACAGGCACCACGAGATGTTGCATCACGTATCTGACTTTCGACCTGGGACAGAGAATTAAGAGATAAGTGTTTGACAATTAAAATCTCTCATCCTCGAATTCAAATCTCTCCACAATCTACCCCACTTCCTATTACCATAACCTCCTTTCGCCTCTCAACCTTTCATTTCTCCAACTCTGGACTTTCTTAACTCCATTAGCCCTTCATTAATGGTCATGCTTCCATTGTTTAGATCTTTCTTTAGGGTCCTTATCTCATCTTTTTAAGATACATCTTAAAATCTCCTTTTCTGACCAAGTTTATGGTCATTTGTTCCAATAACTCCTGACATGGTTCAATGTCTAATTATGTTTGGAAATTTCCTGTCAATGACCTTGGAGCATTTTACTATCTTAGATGTGCTATACGAATATAATTTATTGTTGGTTAATTTGAAAAAAAAATTGGTGCACCAACCCTTAATTCTGACAACAGTTTCTGAATAAATAATGAATGAATAAAAACTGTTGGAAATCTTTGAGCTAATGTGAGCTATTTTAGCTACAGTTGTTAACATGGATTGCCTTGATTGAATACAGGTAGCTTGTTACCTTTTGCACAGCTCTTTCATTGATGAGGGGACCCTGTGTATTCTGCTCATCAAATCCATTGCCAATACGCAATTCTTGATTCATAGCCTTCACCATCTTCTCTACAAAAAAATCGTGGATTCCTTCTTGCACTAGGAACCGATTCGCACAGACACAAGTCTGCATTCCAGCAGGAATCAAAAAAAACAAAATGTCAATATTCAGATATGCAGCACAAGTCAGATTCCAGGCAGCAATGAATGGTGCTCAGGTACGACAGCTAACAGAACTGCCTCACTAAGTGGAAAAATAACTAAATTGCTCCTGTAGATAAGCACTGGGCTACTTCTAAAGTATTACAGTGGCTTTTAGGAATTAAAACCAATAGTTGACTGCCATAAATTACAGAACACAAATAGCTGATAATCTTGAATTTGATTCAGAACTCAAATGATTGAATTATGAGACGTTAATATACATCTGACTGAAAAAAATGGTTTAAAGCAGAAGTTAGAATCAGTATCAGCTAAACAATTACAGTATGGTTGTGAATATCTTTAGGGTGCTAGTTATGATCAAAACAGAAATAAGGTAGGGGGGGAAAGAATGAGATCCCTGGGGATTAGTACAACGGTTTGTTTTAACTTCTATATGTTGCCAGAGAACGATAGAAATTGGTCTGGGCCTCTATCACACATTTAAGGGGCCAAATGGAGGCCTACAAGAAATAGCAGTGGGGGTTTCATTTTGGAAAGAAAATTTTAAGCCCTTAAGTACATAACCATATGGCCAAAGACAATGAGATAAAAGATTAAAGGAATTTCAATGAAATACCAATTGTCATTAATATAATAATCAATTGTTAATGTGCACAAAGGATGTTATCATGCACGCCAGTTAGGTGCATTGGCTATGCTAAATTCTCCCTCAGTGTACTCGAACAGATGTCAGAGTGTGGCGACTAGGGATTTTCACAATAACTTCACTGCAGTGTTAATGTAAGCCTATGTGTGACACTAATAAATAAACTTTAAACTAAAGCTCAGGAATCATTCCTACCACTTTGAATTCCATTAATCACTTTTATACATGAGCAATATTGCTGCCTTTGACTTTGCTCTTGAAACAACTCAGGGTTATACAGGTTGGATATTGTAAATGTACTTTTGCTGTTAATAGAACTTACATCAATCTCCAAAGCCATCATCATTCTGATCACCTCAAACATCCTCCTACCCCAGCAACTAAAAATTTTTAAACTTCCTTACTGAAACCATATGAGTAATTGACCACAGACAAATTGTGTCAAGATTAAAAGGGCAAGGCATTTTCTTATAGGTCAAACTAAATGTAATATCAAGAATTATGGTATTCAAATGTCCAGGAAAAATAAAACAACTTAAAAAAACTGTCAAGAATATGAGAATTGCTGGCAAAGTTCCTCTCAAGTGATGGTGAATCATCTTCTTGACCCACTGAAGGTTAGCTTGGGAGTTCCAGGATCTTGATGATGAAAGAATGATACATGTCTAAATAAAGTTACTACTTAATTCAGAAGTGATGGGTCTTCCCATGCGCTTGGCATTTATTTATTTATCTAGTGCCTTTGATTACCTAACAGTTACGTCTAAGTAAATGCAGCATTAAATTTGTTGAAATATTAAATTTGGATAGTGCACATCATTTCTTAACCATAAAACCCTTCCCTTCGCTTATTTTCCCTTTCAATGAATATGTGATGCTCTTAAGCAGATTCACCAATGTTAAGAAGTATTTGGATACTTATCTGCATTAATGATAAATAACTGTCCCAGCATCAAGAAATCTCAGCAATGGGATGGAAAAGACTTGATGTAGAGATGCCAGAATTGGACTGGGGTAAATACAGTAAGAAGTCTCACAACACCAGGTTAAAGTCCAACAAGTTAGTTTGGTAGGAAATGTCAAATAAATCTGTTGGACTTTAACCTGGTGTTGTGAGACTTCTTAATGGAGAAGACCATCAGGGCATTGCACTGTGGGAGCCGATGCATTAACATAGTATCCAGCCTCTAACACAAAACCTACCACTGTATATACAGCAACAAGCAAATGTGTGTGGTAGGGGACATGTTCCATTGTTTTAAAACATTTTAACCATCTACCATCCATTGTGGAAGGGGTTAATATTAAAGAGCGATGTTTCCGGTTCCAGTTCCCAATAATAAATCTAATAATGAATTCAGATGAAACCTCTTTACCTGAAGAAGTGGGACTTACTATCATAAGTAGTAGCTGAAGCAAACAGCATTGATGCACTGAGGAAGGAATGAAACATTACGCTTATAGGATAAGACAAGAATGGTGGGAGATGGTTTCTGTGGAACATAAAGCAATGGAATAGACTAGATGGGCCAAATGATCTATTTCAGTGTTGTAAACTCCATGTATTTCCATGCAAATTGCTGAAAATCTTCTCTGTCCCAAGTCACTCTTAATTTTCACTTCTATGTTGCATATAATCTAAGCATTAGCATTTCATACCCACAAAATTGCATTGTAGAGTGCTAACTGGAGCCTGTGAGCAATTTGGATTTTTTCTAGAATGCCATGTTTGGGAGTGCTTCACAAAGTACCCTGATCTGTACCTTTAAACAAAGTTTCTGAAAGTATAATGGAAGAACAACTGAGAAGCATTTTCAACTGTTAATTTAGGAATACACTTCCATTTCTTAACTAGTAAAAGGTGCTCTGCAAAGAATCCTTTAATTCAAAACTCTTAATCTGATATCTGTCTCAAGCTACTCACCTGTCCAGAATTTCGGAACTTGGAGGCCACGGCGCCAGCGACAGCTTTATCTAGATCAGCACTGTCAAAAACAATGAATGGAGCCAGTCCGCCCAGTTCCATAGAAGCCTTCTTCACAGTGTCAGATGCTTGGCGCAGGAGGATCTGAAAGGCATAACTGTAGCTTGTCAAAACACTTTTTTATTTCAATCTACAGGAAGGGTGGAGGCAGGAGCTTTCTTTGTGAATATGTTAATAAAATAATCAAGAAAAGGTTCTGATTTTGTAATGCACAGGGAACACTTGAGTCCCTAATCATTCGCAAAATAAAATAGCCAGTTTATAGCTTGACATGGCAAATTAAATCAATATTCTTTCATTTTAGCAATAACAAACTGTGTACTAATTTGAAGTTTCCATTTATAAAGCTGCCCTCACTTATACTGACCGTTTTAAAATTCTTCTCAAGGCATTTGAAAAAACTCCTATCACACATGGAAAAATTCCCTTCACTTACAACAACTTGCATTATAAAGTTCTTTTTACTTGAAACTTATAATACAAAGTTCAACTCTGACAACTTAGGATAACTAGCATCAGTAAGGAACAGTTAGGAGATTCTAGTCATAGAGGTTTACAGCATGGAAAGAGGCACTTCAGCCCAACTTGTCCATGCTGCCTTTTTTTTAAATCCTCTAAGTTAGTCCCAATTGCCCCTATTTGGCCCATATACCTCTATACCCATCTTACCTTTTTAAAGACAAAATTGTACTCACCTCTATTATTACCTCTGACAGCTTGTTCCAGATACCACCCTCTACGTGAAAAATTGCCCCTCTGGACCTTTATGCATCTCTCCCCTCTCACCTTAAACCTATGCCCTCTAGTTATAGACTCCCCCTATCTTTGGGAAAAGATACTGACTAACTAGCTGATCTATGCCCTTCATTATTTTATAGACTTCTTTAAAATCACCCCCCAGCCTTCTATGCTCCAGAGGAAAAAAGTTCCAATCTATCCAGCCTCTCCTTATAACTCAAACTGTCAAGTCCAAGTAGCATAATTGTAAATCTCTTCTGCACTCTTTCTAGTTTAATAATATCCTTTCTATAATAGTTACAAGGAGAGGCTAGATAGGCTGGGACTTTTTCCTCTGGAGCATAGAAGGCTGAGGAGTGATCTTACAGAAGTCTATAAAATAATGAGGGGCTAGATCGTCAAGATCTTTTCCCAAAAGGTAGGGGAGTCTAAAACAAAGGACATACATTTAAGGTGAGGGGGGAGAGATACAAATGGATCCAGAGAGGCATTTTTTTCACGCTGAGAGTGGTGAGTGTTTGGGAGTTACAATGACCAGAATTGCACACAGTATTTCAAGCAATTTTTGTACAACTTCAACAAGATGTCCCAATTCCTGTATTCAATGTACTGACCAATGAAACTAAGCATGCTGAATACTTTCTTCGCCACTCTATCCATCTGTGGCTCTACTTTCAAAGAGTTATGAACTTGTACCCCGAGATCTTTTTGTTCTGTAATTCTCCCCAATATCCTACCATTAATGGAGGAAGTTCTGCCCTGGTTCAATCTACCAAAATGCATCACCTCGCATTTATCTAAATTAAACTCCATCTGCCATTCGTCAGCCCACTGGCCCAATTGATCAAGATCCCGTTGCAGTTGGAGATAACTTTTTTCATTGTCCACTGTGCCACCAATCTTGGTGTCATCTGCAAAATTATTAGCCATGCTTCTTATATTCTCATCCAAATCATTAATATAAATGATAAATAACAGTGGACCCAGCACTGATCCCTGAGGCATACTGCTGGCATTGATGTGCATGTGGATTACATCCACAAGTGACAGAACATGAATGATGATAATGATTAGAATGGGTACTTGAGAGATTGTTCAGAAATGACTGAGTAGATGGGGGAAGGAGAAATAACCAGAGAACCTATAAACAGCAGTGTTAATACAGGCAAGAGTGAAACCACAGAAAGGGTGCCACACTGAAGAGGTAGGAAAGGAAGTCATAGATGTACAGACTGCTGATGATGACGTTGATCCAATCTTAAAGTTGTTGGTAAATCATAAGCTGGAAAGTCTTGAACTTGAGTAAAGGTGAACGAGTAGTCTGGATGGCAATAGTATTTTATGCATGTGCACACAGATGCACACACAAACACGCAGCTTTGAACAACTGGTGAATTCTGCCAGAACATACTTTTAACTGCCTGAACATGGATAAAATTGCAGTTTCATGAAACCATTTTGCAAATCAAGAATACCATGCCAAGATCACAGGGTAGCTGCCTTCTCACCTTCTTTCCAGAATTCACATACCCAATTTGGGACAACCAGCCAAGTTTAAATAGGGATAACAACAGTTTCAGATAATACATTTCTGGAGTACTACACCACTTACTTTATAGACCAAATCATTCAGTAGCTATGGGATAGCTTTCTTAATTATTGGTTAGTATTTAGGCTATTCAGTGTAGGTCAAATCACAATAATTGGCATAATATATACACTTCAAGTTACTTCAGGTGCTTACATTATATAGGCTTGTGCAATGAGTCACACCATTAAATCCCATTTCTTACATGATTAAATGAAGTATATTCCAATGGTTTAAAATGAGCAAGTCCAATCCAGTCTGCTCATGTGTTATCCAAGGATTTGACAAATCTCAGCCTATTAAACCTATGCATTTCAGCAACTGATTCCAGTATTAAAATGAAACACAGCATCCCATCTACTTCTCATGTGCCATAACTGAATGTTTCCAAAAGATTTTGCATTAAAGACTTTGCAGACAGATTATCAGCAACGTAGCAAGACTTATGAGTAAAAGTTGGCTTTACCATCATGCACCAAAATACCCACCTTTCCAGTAGCTGTGGAACCAGTGAAAGAGATTGCAGCAACAAGAGGGTCTGTACAAAGTACTTCCCCTACAGCAGGTGTTTTGGACTTGGAAGAGGGGATTACATTGAAAACCCCTGGAGGAATTCCAGCCTGGTCTGCAAGCTACAGAAACAAGAAACATCAATGCAGTGAAATTACTTTTGAGAAACATTTACCTCTGGAATTAAGTGAAGCCCTCCACTTTGCAGTGGTCTACTTGAAAAGTCAGCTTTTTTAAAAAGCTGAATTTTATACAAATGTGTACTTACTTTGTCTATGTCTTGTGTATGATCCATAAATCTGGAGTGATTTAACTCCAAGGTTATCTCTTTCCATGATTCAAACTAAAACTAGTTTCATGCCCAATCTTTCTGAGCAAACTTTGAGATGGATAATCAATAGGTGATGTTAATTCTGGGTACAATATGGAGACATACACAAATGCACAAGTAAACATAGACTCATAATTAAACTTTTTTCTGATCCTCTGGTAAGGGCAATTCTTTAAAAGACTATGAAGAGAGTTTGATAGGCTGCGTAAAAAAAAGATCTGTCTTGTGAGTTAGTGCTGGTTCAAGGGGAAATTACTGTGAAAAAGTTGTGTTACATAGCTTTGTTATACTCTTGCTCTATAACTGATCACTCTCATAGTGACCCTGGAGTTACCAACAGCTACCTGAAATTAAATAACTCAGGATGCTAAGATAACAGCCATATTACATGTAACCTTGGAGGTACCAATACATTTCCACTTCTAGAAAATGAAATAGAACATAGAACATAGAACAATACAGCACAGAACAGGCCCTTCGGCCTTCGATGTTGTGCCGACCAAAATAAAAAGCAATCCTCCACTAACCATTCCCTTCTCTCCATATACTTATCAATAACCTCTTAAACGCACCAAACTTGGCGCATCTACACGCTGCGGCAGGGCATTCCACTCCCAACACCTTTGGTAAAGAACCTACCTCTGATATCGTCCTATAACTATACCCCTTAATTTAAAGTGTGTCCCCTCGTGTAGCTTTCCATCCTAGGAAAAAGGCTATCACTGTCCACCCTATCCAAACCTCTAATTTCTTATATGTTTCAATAAGATCCCCCCTAGCCGCCTCCTTTCTAACGAAAAAACCTCAAATCCTTCAACCTCTCTTCATAGACCTGCCTCATACCAGGAACATCCTGTAAACCTCCTCTGTACCTCTCCAATGCCTCCACATCTTTCTTATAATGTGGCGACCAGAACTGCACACAATACTCCAAGTGCGGCCGCACTAGAGTTTTGTACAGCTGCAACATGATGCTGCGGCTCCTAAATTCAATCCCCAATAAATGATAATCTATTGAGGCGAGGTTCAACTGGAAACCAATAAATTGGTTTATGAGCTGCCTTTGCTTTTAAAGTTAGCTCCGTTGAAGTTTCTGGCACTAGTTTTAGAAGGCAAGACTTCTTTGTCTTTTTGGTTGTTCCCTTCTCCCACTGAACAGAAATCAACAGCTTAACCACTGAAAATTAGCCCCAGCCCAACACTAGTGTAGAAGTTTTGTTTGAAAATTTACTAATTGATTAATATCACTTCAGCTCTAATATCAGAAAAACAAAGATAGTTTTAAAGGATTTGTATTGGTAAATATTAGAAATAAAGTATCGTTCTAAGTGAGTTTAATTTAGTGTTGCTGTGTAAGAAAGGATACACCTAGAGTTAGATTCATGCTGGGCAAAGATGTTCATACATATGGGAAGATTTGGTTTTGAATCAAACTGCTTCTATCATGTTTAGAGAAGTTATGGCGTGAAAAGTAAATAAAAACTGGCAGAAGCATGAAATTGTTTCTTAGCAACTGGGGCACCTTTTAAGGTACGAAGGCTTTTTGAGTTTAGTTTTTAGCTCGATATATTGGCAGTTGGAGTTGGGAGATCAGAGAGAGACCATCTTTCAATTCTTGCAGAAGAAAAGCTGGACAGGACAAGGAGATTGCAAAAAAGACAGATTTCCCAAAGAACCAGACAAAGTCAAAACAATCAGAGGACCAGGACATAAAGATTGTCTGAGGAAGACTGAAGTTAAGGGAATAGATACCAAGAAGTTGAGCAAGATATTGTTCAGGAGAACTCAAGGGAAAAGCAAATAAAGTGTTCTGAATTGAGGAGACAATTGTAGTAACCAGATTTAAAAGTAGGAAAATAGACTTCAGAAGTAAATCAAAGATTTGAGGTCAACTTAGTACAATCTAGGAATCAATGGTTAAAATAACTGGAGACAGAAGTGTTAAACCTGAAAGCAAAAGTTTGATGGGAAGTAGCTGAAGGAAAGCTTAAAGAAAATTTGGAAGTGTCTTTTTGAAAAATGGAATTTGAAATCATTTGTATGGAAGCTGGAGTTCAGTGAAACAAGATGGTTCATGGTGCAAGAATCATATGAGGAGAAATCAACAAAGATTTACTCAGTTTCAGAATAGAGTGTATGTCTGATAACAGGCAGTCTGTGGGGTGAAAGGGACTGCGTGTTACTGTGACTACTATAACTGAAAATATACTTTCTAATCTGTGTTAACCTTAAAATTTGTATGTATTTGTGAAGCTAACGGGTCATAAAAGAACATTGGATCATAATCAACCTCGTAACGTTTAACAATTTTTTTCTCATTGTTAAAAGCTAATTAGCAGTCCTGTATCTTTATTCTTCCACATTTTCTTTAAAAAGAGTTGCAATCTTTTAAGCCAGGGTTCCATTCTGGGATCTTCCCCCAGTTATAACGTCAACTGGGATTATAACAGTAATATGTATAAATACTCACAACCAGAGGAATTTGTTGACAAGAGTTTGCCTAAATTGGCTAAAGGCTTCTTGTGTTCTGCATCACCAAGATAACTGATTGGAGGATTACACGGGACTGAGATTAATTGAAGGCTATATCAGTACATTTGGTCCTTTCTTTTTTCCCTTTTCTGTGACACATCAAATCCAAGGTTTCAATTAATTTTGGTTTTGTTAATAAGTGCTCTATGTATTTCTGATGTGAAGATGCCAACGTTGGACTGGAGTGGGCACAGTAAGAAGTCTCACAACGCCAGGTTAAAATCCAGCAGGTTTATTTGGAAAGACAAGCTTTCGGAGTGGGTATCAGTATAACTTACCTCTGCCAGCGCCAATGCAGATAGTGGAGTATCTTCAGCTGGTTTCACCACCACTGTGCAACCGACTGCCAAGGCTGCCCCAGCCTTCCTTGTGAGCATAGCACTGGGGAAATTCCACTACAATTAAAATAACATGAATTAGACAGTTTCAGACTAAATTAGTTTACTCTGTTGAAGATTACAAGGCTGATTTTCCCGCCAAAAATTCTAAGTGTCAAAAATTTGTGTAAAAACCAGAGTAAATCCCATTGGTTTATTCAGCGGGAATTTCAAAATGAATCTCTCTGTGCACTGCAGAGTGCCTCAGTGTAATTCATGCTGAAAATCAGGGGCAAGGCTTATTCCTACTGGAGAGCCAACAGCATAGTGTTGTGCGGGCCACTGCGCATGTGCTGATCTGTCATAGCAGAGATTGGCGCATGCACAGTAGCCCTGCACTGCCGGCATCCCGATCGTTGGTCAGTTCAAGGCCCTCATTATTCTGTCTCCTATAAGGATGGACGGATACTGCCATCAAGGCAGCCAAACTTTTCAAAATTGTGCCATATATAGTACATTTTCTTTTCATGGACATATAACACACCACTTTTTCACACTAAACTCCACCCGTCACATTTCTGCCCTCTTCACCATCCTGTCTATGTCACATTTAATTCTATATCTATCCTCACTACGATCTACAATGCTGTCAATTTTTGAATCATCTGCAAGCTTTATGATGCTGCTGCTTAGGCCACAGGCTCGGTTATTCATAAAATTGAAAAAAATAATGAATCACAACTGATACTTGTGAAACCTCACTGCAAGCCATTTCTCAGACTGGAAAATATTCATTCACCCTCTACTCCAGCCACTGAGCCATTTCCAGATCCATGCCAACACTTACCCCTTAATTTCAGAGGCTTCAACCTTAACAAGCTGAAATCCTTCCGAAAATCTATATATACATTGGCAAAACTACTTTGACAGCCTTTTTGCTACTCAAAGGATTTATTCAAGTTAGTTAGACATGATTTTATCTGGAACAGGTCCATGCCACCTCTCCTTGATTAGCCCATATCCTTTCAAAGCAAGGTTTATTTTGGCCTTGGTAATCAATTCTAATAACTCCCATATCATCAATGTTAGATTGGCTGGCCTGTTGTTTCCTGACTAATCTTCCTTCTCCAATTTCTTGAACAGTGATAAGATTACAAGCTGTTTCTCCAGCACTACTGATGCATTCATTCGTGCTGAAAAAATGTGACAGATCTATCTGCTATCTCTACTTCTGATTCTCTCAACTAGCTAGGATGTATTTCATTTGGACCAGGTGAATTAGAAACTTTCAATAGCGCTAGTCTTTTTCATACAAACTCTCTATCAAGACGATGCCCATAACTTTCTTCTTTTTTCTACAGTGTAATCTTGATATTATCCACTCCTTTGGTAACATCAAATGTTACCAAAGTGTTTATTTAATACTTTAGCCATGTCCTCTGCATGAAAATTTCCTTTTATTGAAAATTATAAGTCCAAAATTTTCTCTAACCAACCTCATGCCTTTCAAAAAACGTTTATACATTGTTTGCATTTGACTTAATGCTGCCTGTTCTTCTTCAAAACATAGCAGAAGGAGCTCCATTTAAACACTTGCCCAGAAGACATCATTCATAATGATCAGCACTCCATCAATACTGTTTGCACTTAATTATGCGCTCAAGTCTTTAAATGGGGCTTTAACCCATAACCTTCACATTTAGTGATATCTCAACCAACGAGGCCCACCACCAGCAGTAGAATCACAATGTGTTCTAAATTCCCCAGAATCCTGAGTTAAGATTATGTTTGACAGACTCAGGACAATAGTCATTAGCACAGTGATTAACAGCAAATCATCTTACTTCTAGTCAAGTGGCATACATCCAAATTATAATCTTCCAGGGATTAAAACTTTTACACGTGTGACCCATTAACGATATGGCATTAACTCGATTTGACTATAACATATACATCACAAGCAATTCGCAGTGCATGAAAGAAAACTTAGATCCAAACATATTATAAATAAGTTTTCCATCTACCAAGGCATCAATGATGTAACACTGCAAACAGGAAGCTTTATGCCTAATACTCACAGGAGTTATAACACCTGCTACTCCTATTGGCTGCTTCAGGATTAGGATCCTACGGTCAGGGGAAGAGGTAGGTACAACATCACCATACACTCGACGAGCTTCTTCTGAAAACCACTCCAAGAATGATGCAGCATACAACGTTTCACTCATGGCTTCTTTCAATGGTTTTCCCTAAAGAGGGCAATTCACCAAGAGTTAGGACTTCTACTAAAAAGTTGCAAAAGTCAAATATAGAAGTATATACAACACAAGGAGAATGAGGAGCGATCTTACAGAAACATAAAAAATTATGAAGGGAACAGATAAGATAGAAGCAGGGAAGCTGTTTGCACTGGCGGGTGAAACTGGAACTAGGGGACATGGCCTCAAAATAAGAGGGAGCAGATTTACGACTGAGTTGAGGATGAAATTCTTCATACAAAGGGTTGTGAATCTGTGGAATTCCCTGCCCAGTGAAGCAGTTAAAGCTACCTCATTGAATGTTTTTAAGGCAAGGGTAGATAAATTTTTGAACAGTAAAGGAACTAAGGTGAGCGGGCAGATAAGTGGAGCGAATTCCACGAAAAGATCAGCCATGATCTTATGAATGGTGAAGCAAGCTCAAGAAGCCAGATGGTCTACTCCTGGTCCTAGTTCTTATATTCTATATTGGATGCAGAACATCGGGAGCACGTACTGCAGATTGGAAAAAAAACTAAATTCAGCATTATAAACGGTTCAGGGATCAGATATTAACACACAATCCAGCAAAGTTAAAGCTCTACAAGTGTAAAACTATATATCATGTTTGAGAATGATGCATCAATACTCCAGACATTGTATTTTGCCATCTACACATAATAATACCATGTAGTCCTGTTTACTATTAAATGCAAAGTAATTTGGACTTCACATGAATGATGCATTAGAGCACAAATCTAAATTCAGGGTTTAAACATGAGAAAGAGACAGGGTCAACTGTGAGGTGCTAATCTCGCTTGGTCACATTAGATACGACATGGAACACCAGTCCATTGGCAGCCCTGGGTGTTTTGTAAATCCACTTCACCTCAATTTAACCACCCTCACCAATAAGTGCACTTTTTCTAGCACTGTACCTATTACCTTACATTGGCTATACTATGAAAGGCAATGAAATGTTAGTGCAAGTAGTTCCTTTTTCCCTTTATTAAGAGGACATGGGTGTCACTGGCAAGGCCAGCATTAATTGCCCATCCCTACCTGTCTTCAAGAAGGTAACGGGCAAGCCACTTTCCTGAACCAGTACAGTTCATGCAATGTAGCCACATGCAGCACCAACAGTTAGAAAATTTCAGGATTTTGACCCAGATGTCCAGGTTTAGTGATATATTTCCACATCAGGAAGGTATGTGACTTGAGGAACACCTTGCAGGCAGTGGTATCCCCATATAGCTACTGCCATTGTTCTTCTAGGTGGTACAGTCCATGGGTTTGGAAAGTGCTGTCAAAGCAGCTTTGATGAGTTCCTTTGACATGATCTGTACCTGCTAATTGGCCAAGTTGGCTGCTTTGTCCTGGGTGGGATTGTGTTTCTTGAATGTTGGAGATGCATTTACCCAGACAAATGGATCCACTGAACAACTGACACTGCCTTGTAGATGGTGGAATGGCTTTGGGAAGTCAGGTGGCGGGTTACTCATTGCAAACTATCCAACCTCTGACTTGCTCTTGCAGCCACAGTATTTATGTAGTTATTCCAGTTAGGTAAAGGTAAAGTCACTACGGTCCAGATGACCCTTTTGAGGGTGACAGCTGATTGGTGATGATTTAATCCGAGGATTACCAACCTCAGGTGAGGGACACAGTTGAGAAGGCAAGCCTTCATGAGTAATCTCAACTGATACGGGGAACAGGGGGACTGTTGGCGTTGTTCTGCATCACGAACCAGCTATCCAGCAACTATGAGCTAAACCGACTCCAGTCCAGTTCCACTTATACTACCCACCAACGGTGACCTCCAGGATGTTGATGCTTGCTTCAGTGACAGATGAGAGTCAAAAAGAAGTGGTTAGAGTCTCTCTTGTTGGAGATAATTACTGCCTGGCACCACCGTGACTGAAATTTTACTTGTTACTTAACAATGCAAGCATGGATATCATCCACATTTTGATGTGTGCGGATATGGTAAAGAGATCATTGATGAAGGAACCAAGATAGCTAGACTTAGGATACTGCCATGAGGAACTCTTGCAGAGAAATTCTGGGCTCAAGTGATTCAGCAACAAACACAACTATATTCCCTTGCACAAGAAATGACTCCAACCACTGGAGAGGTTTCCTTTTGTTCCCATTTTATTGGGGCTCTTTGATGCTACACACTGTCAAATGCTGCTTTGTTGTCAAAGGCAATCACACTCAGTTATGGAATCTATTATCTATTATTAACAATCTATTATTGTTATCTATGTTTGGACCAAGGCTGTAATGAAGCACAGGTTGCCTTCAGTTGACACTAACTCCAATCTAAACTTGATGCATTTGTCATTTCAAATCACAGTGACCTGTTGAAAAGTAATGATTGGATTTAGAAAATGAAACAGGTTTACAAAGGGCAGCCAGGCAACAAAAAGGGGAAGACAGTGACATAGTAGTAATATCTAATGTAGATGTTAGACTGGCTTTGTAACATTAAGAGATGGGTCACTAACTGCAAACTTCACATCCTTTGAACCAGATAGTAATCTGAACAATCTATATTGATAATCTGGACCAGTAACCTAGTGGGGCAGACTAGGATTGTGGGGACATTGGTTCAAAGCCCATCATGGCAGCTGGTGGAATCTGAATTCTATTAATCATTAATCTGCAATATAAAACTAAGCATTTATGATTGTAACCTTGACAATTATAATTGATTATTGTAAAAAATTTGAGGGAAGGAAAATCTGCCAACTTTACCTGGCCTGGCCTAACTGTGTCTCTGCAGACACAGCAATTTGGTTGATTCTTAACTGTCCTCGAAAATAGCCAAGCAAACCACTCAATTCAAAGGAAATCAACAAATGCTGGCCTTGCCAACAATGTTCACCTTCCATGAAATGGAGAAAAAAAGATAAATTCAATTGCCCCACCAATCTACTCGAGATTAGAAAAGCGATGGTAAAGATTGTCGACAGTGCTATCAAAGGGCACTTACCTACGCAGCAATAACCTGCTTGCAGGGACACTTGGTTCTGACCTAACTGCAGCCTGGTTCTAAACATGGGTAAAAGAGCTGAACTCAACAGGTGAGGTCAGAGTGCTTGCCCTGAGGATCAAAGCAGCATCCGACAGAATTCAGAATCTAGAGTCTCTAGGGAATTTGGGGGGGGGGGGGGGGGGAGCGGAAATCTCTCTATTGGTTGGAATCAAACCTAACTGAAAGCAAGACAATTCTGGTTGTTCAACATCAATCACCTCAACCCCAGGACATAGATGCAGGAGCTCCTCAGGCTAGTGTCTTGGGCCCAACCATCTTCAGCTGCTTCATCAATTACCCGACCTTCTCTCCATCATCAGATCAGAATTGAGAATGATTGCTAATGTTTCATGCTATTTGTCACTCTTCAGGTATTGAAATGTCCACGTGCTTGAAAACATTCAAACTTGGGCTAACACTCATGCTACATAAATTCCAGGCAATGGCCATCTCCAATAATCGCCCCTTGATTTTTAACAGCATTACCATCATTGAATTTTTCACCATCAACATCCAGGGGATTAGCATTGAATACAAATTAAACTGGACTAACCATATAAATACCATGGCTACAAGAGCTGACCAGAGGTGAATAATTGGCAGTGAGTATTTCATCGCCTGACTCCACCATTTACAAAAAGTGCAACAAAATGCTATCTACTTGCCCGAATTAGTTCAGCTGCAACAACACTTGGAAAGCTCAACATCATCCAAGATGAACAGCATGTTTGATTAACCCCCAATCCACTACCTTAAACATTCATTCCCTCCACACGAATGATGGCAGCAGTGTACACCATATACAAGATGCACTTTGACAACTTGCCAAGGCTACTTCAGCTGCCCTTTCCAAACCCACAATAAAAGAACAAAGGTAGCAGACACATGGGAACACCCCACCTGAAGTTCCCATTCCATGACACACATCATCTTGACTGGGAACTATATTGTTGTTCCTTCATCGTCAGCAGGTCAAAATCCTGGAACTCCCTCCCTAACAACATGTGGGTACACTATACCACATGGACAGCAGTAATCCAAGCCAGTAGTTCAGTGCCACCTTCTCAAGGACAATTAGGGATGGGCAATAAATGCCAACATAGCCAATGATGCTCACATTCCTTTGAAAGGACAAAAATGTGAGTGACATCTATGCTGTGTGAAGCAGAACCACACCTCACTGATACCAAATAAAAAGGCTACAAATTCTGGAGTGTAGAAGGCTGAGGGGTGATCTTCTAGAGGTCTATAAAATAATGAAGGGCAAAGATCAGCTATATAGTCAATACCTTTTCCCAAAGGTAGAGGGTCTAAAACTAGAGGACATAAGTTTAAGGTGAGAGGAGAGAGATACAAAAGTATCCAGAGGAGCAATTTTTTCACAGAAGGTGGTGAGTATCTGGAACAAGCTGCCAGGATACTAGCAGAGGCAGGTACAATTTTGTCTTTCAAAAAGCATTTAGATAGTTACATGGATAAGGTGGGTTATAGAAGGATGTGAGCCAAATGTGGGCAATTGGGATTCACTTAGGGGTTTAAAAACAAAGGCAGCATGGACAAGTAAGGCCAAAGGGCCTGTTTCCATGCCGTAAACCTCTATGACTCTGAACTATAAACTGAAGCTGACCAGTACAATCCAATCTGAAGTGTTCCCTGATGAAAATAAAAATTAAACTGAAATGAGTGACTATTGAACTTGTCTTAGCTTAGTCACAGTTAGGCTGCCAGAATAAAATTAGTGTGTAACCTTGCCTAAACTTCAAGAAGTTCAGGGACAGTACAGTGTCACAGTAGTTATCACTGCTGCCTAGTAGCACCAGGGACCGAGGTTCAATTCCCAACTTGGGTCACTGTCTGTGTGGTTTTCTTTCACACTTCAAAGATGTGTGGGTTGGGTGGATTGGCTATGCTTAATTGTCTCTTAGTGTCAGGGGAACTAGCTAGGGTAAATATATATGGTTATGAAATGGGGCTTGGGTAGGATTGTATTGATACAGGCTTGCTAGGCCGAATGGCCTCCTTCTGCACTGTAGGATTTTATGATTCTAAGCCATCTTATGCTTTAATGTAACATACTTCAAATATTTTAATTACAGAATTATATACATTTTTGACATTTTATACTCAATTTACAAAAAAAGTGTTGTATAACCTTGTCTGCATGCAAGAGAAAGAGACAGTACTAGAAATTTCAGAAGATATATGAAGTAGAAAAAAATCTTTTCCTCAATCTTAGCTCCAAACCAAAATCTCAATTTCAATTTTAAAGCAAGTGCAAAATTTTCAGTTCCCTCACCTGATTTGCTGACAGTAGATGTAAATATTCCAATTCCTGATACCTGTGAGACATACAGATAGAGGGAGGCAGACAGAATGCCTTTCGTCATTCTAATATTCGTTATAAAAAACTAAACAAGTTGGATTTTGAAAGGAAACAAAGCCTCTAAGGGGACAGAATTTGACAGTGTGTTTTGGCTGGGGCAGGGAGTGGAGAAAAGAGGAGAAAAATAGATTGAGAGCAATAGGGTTTCTAACCACTTGTCACCTGCATTTTGGTGGAAGTCAATAGGAGTGAGGGATGACTAGTTACAGGCAATGTTAGCGTCAGCATCATCAAAGCAGACAGAAAATAGTGGTCATGCACAAAATCAAAAGAAAATGTCATAGCACTACTGATGGGAATAAGGAAATGGTGGAAGAGCACAAAGGAATGTAATAGCATAATGTGTACAGCACGGAAAACAAATCACTGAGGTCTGTAAATTATCATGTGCAATATTACAGGAGATTGACTAGTACTTACAAGAACCTTTTTTTGCCTTGCATGCATGGATACATCCCAACTCTGTACATCATAGAACATAGAACAATACAGCACAAACAGGCCCTTCGGCCCACGAGTTGCACCAATCACATCTACCAATCCACAGACCTAACTATAACCCCCTATCCTATTCTTTTCCATATACTCATCCAGAAGTCTCTCAAAAGACCCCAGTGAGTTTGCCTCAACAACCTCCGACGGCAGTCGGTTCCATTCACTCACCACCCTCTGAGTGAAAAACCTACCCCTGACATCTCCTTTGTATTTGCTTCCCTGCACCTTATATCTGTGTCCTCTTGTAGCGACCATTTCAGCTTGGGGAAATAGTCTGAGAGCCCACCCTATCTATACCTCTCAACATTTTATAAACCTCTATCAGGTCACCTCTCAACCTACGTCTCTCCAGTGAGAAGAGTCCCAGCTCCCTCAACCTAAGGCCTGCCTCCCAATCCAGGAAGCATCCTTGTAAATCTCCTCTGAACCTCTCAATAGCCTATACATCCTTCCTATAATGAGGCGACCAGAACTGCACACTATTGTGTGCAGACAAGGGTCTGACAAGGGTCTTATAGAGCTGCATCATTTTTGTAGAATAGTGCTGATAAAATGCACAGAATATAGTTCTCAATATACTGTCATTTTTTCCCCTGCAGACTGTTTGCACATCCTGCAGCCATTAAGGTTTTGATTGATCTATTGAGATGCCAGTTTCCTCTCCTTCAAAGAGGAACTATTTCCCAGCTGCTGCAGGAGTTGAGTCGTGAGACTGAGAGAAAGGCACAGTCAAATCTTTGTGGTAAGAGAACAAGGAACTCAGATTTCAACCTTCGGGAATTGGACTGGGCCAAGGTTGTCAGGGTTGCATGGGGTTCTGATGCAGGAAATTCCTTTTGGATGCAGTGCTTGTTTTTAAATCCAATGTTGGATATTAATGGTTGGCTCTGGTGTAGGCATTCGTCTTGGGATAACTTCCCCAGCTCTTGCTGCATCACCTCTGAAGCTGCCAATGTGACTGTTGCACTTTCTTTGCAAAGAGCTGAGTGGTTCTCAGCGTAGTTTCAACAGCTCTGAAGGGGTAAAGAGGGAGTGAGGATCAAGAAAAGGATCAACAGGACGGGTGAAGATAAAGACTCTCTTGATTCCCAAGGTGCCTCTTCCCAAAGTGTGGGTTACATTTGTGGTAAGTACTTCGACATTCAACAGTAGAGGCAGCTTTAACGTAACAGTTGGAGGTTAATGTTATGAATAACATAGAAATGTGCACTCACTCCTGAAAGGAAAGAGGACTCGGAAACCCCCACTGCTGTCAAACTGATTGATATCTGAAATATAGATGACGGTGACTTGGGAGGGAAATCGGGAATACACAGTGCAAGTGTTTATCCAGAACAGAGTGATGATAAAATTGACAGGATAGAATTTCCAATATAATGGTGGAAGGGTGGAATGTGCTGCACATTTTCCAAACCCAGCCATTGTTTCTGATATAATGTGTGTGATCTTCCAACAGCTGAGGAGGAATTTCTGATAGATATTCTGGAGACAGACAGTAGTTGTGAGTCATTGTCAAGCCAGCCACAATCATCGAATAAAGCGGATATGAGCTCGGAGAGGGACACCGACAACCTTGATGATTTAAGTGAGATTGTAAGGAGGGTTGTCCTCAGGTCACTATGAGTATGGATCTGGAATGGGGCTGGGACCTCAATGCAGGCAACCCCTGTGTGTTAGGATGCTGTTTGGTGCAGTCTGAAATAGACATGGGTTTACAGTAGTCTTTTGACAGTATCAAGGTTCAGGGGCACTGTGGGCTAGAAAGTTTTTGCAATTCCATGGATCTTCTGTCTTGATATGGCACTTTTGTCAAGTTTCCTGACATGGGAAGCCCTATTCCCTGTCTCCCAGTCCTGGTGTGACCCAGAACTGGTCACTGCACCTTTAATATGTTACACATTGAGCAGTCAACAGTAGTTCTTACAGTTTCTTTGAGAGGGCAAAAATACCTTCCTAGTTTCTGTTGTTCTGATGTGGTAAAGAGTGAGCAAGAATCAAGAAAAGGACCAACAGGACGAGTCACAATAATGACTACGCTCGTCCACAATGTACCTGTCGCTATACCTGGCTTATTGTTTTGGGTTTTTGTTTCCAAACACAATGGAGATCTGTTTAATATAACAGTTGGAGTTAATGTTGGGGGTGACACAGAACCATTCATCCCATCCAGAAGAGAAGGCTCTGGAAACTCCTATGAGCTCTCAGGCTCATTGATATCCACTATCAGATATCTGAAACATAGAGAATAGTGACTTCGGAGAGAAAATAAGATAAGTACAAGAGACTTGCCTCAGACCGGAATGTGCTGATAAAATTCTCAGGATAGAAATCCTAATATAGACTACCTGCCTTTCTCTATACAACCGTCAAGTGCTTCCACATTACCCAAACAAATAGGGTGAGATTCTCCAGCCTCCTAGCTGTGTGTTTTCAGCCTGCGGAGATGACACATTGGTTACTAGTGGTGGGATTCTCTGATTCTGCCACTGTTAATGGGAATTCTCATTGATGTTACCCCACAGTGGCAAGAAACCTGCGGGGCAAAGGTGTACTGCCAGCAGGACTGGAGAATCCCGCCGGTGTGAATGGCCAGACAATTCTAACCATGGTTTTTAATTGATCTGTGCTTCCATTAACAGATGAGTTTCTGGCAGATTGCTTAAATTATGCTGATGGCAAGTGTTCATCAGTTTGGATGACAGCTTAAAAGCTACAAAGAAAATATGAATGAATGTGAGGGCAAGAGGAGCTGCTGTGGAACTCTGAGATAGGGCTATCAGCTGGATTACACTTGTAGGGAAAAACCTGTGGTTTCTGACTCTTTTTGATATAGTATTATCTTTATGGCCAAGCTGTCATGTTTGGACCTGAGGACAACTCCCTTGATGCAAGGGCTCAATGATCTGAGGAATACCTCTGTCAGGTTTCATAGACTTCCCTACTGGTCTGACCTAGTGGCAGGACTTGCTCTGCCAGCATGACCAAATGATAATTCATCACAGTTCTTGCTGTGTGTACTATCAACTGTAGGTCCCATCCTGGTTTCAGGTGTTCCAACATCACAGAGATTCAGAAACAGGGTCAACAACAAATGTCCACGTATTGGATATAATATGGAATATCCTCTTCCATATTCTATACTTTGCCAACATATGGATTACTGTTGGAGTAAATGTTCCAGAAAATAGTCAGGGCAGGTTTAAAGTGGCATTGAAAATGGAAGCTAGGGGCTACAATAGAATTGTTAAGCCAGTCCAGACTCTGGAAACTCCTGTGAATTCTCAAGCTAATTTAATATCCAGTGTCCGATACCTAAAAACAATAACTACAGAGGGAAATTGCAGAGCGACTCCTCAACACAAGGGCTCAATGTCCTCTGTCAGGTTGCATGGACCATCTCATATGGTTCAGCTTTCACTGTTCCACCATAGTGCAGAGGTGGGTCTGCTCATCCTGCCATGACATGGCACCGGACCTCCATTATCCTGTCATGACCCAGCAGTGGGCATCGCTGTTCCAGCATGACCTGGTGCAGACTCTACCTCATCTTGTCCTAATGAAGCACAGGACTGTTGGTTCCCCTCTGGGAGGAAAGGACAACTTCAATAACTCCAGTAGGCTTTCAAGCTGATGTGTCATATATGTGAATTAAAGAAAACAATGACTGAAGAGAGATTAGGAAAAATACTAGAGCAAGTTTTCGCATAGGCTCCCATTGCCCGATACGATGGGACACCTGGAGGTGTTTGTCTTGTGTATCTTCGGGAGGCAATAGAGATCTCCAGTGCAGGGAGTACGTGGGACGAGAGCAAGGAGGATGCTCTGAAGGTCCAGATCAAAGGTCTTGATCAGTCTGTTGAGCTGACGAGTGTGTTCTTTGGTCAGATCTGCAAGTAACTGTGTGTAATTCTCACAACCTGGTGTTGTGAGACTTCTTGCTGTGTTCACTCCTGTAAATGTACCCAGACTGTCCAAACTATACTCAGTGGCTCAACATCCATAGCTCTCTGGAGGGGAATTCCAAAGATTCACAACCCTCCTGAGTGACATTTCTTTGAACACATTTGCACAGTAGCATGGTGGTTAGCACTGCTGCCTACAGCGCCAGGGACCCGTGTTCAATTCCCAGCTTGGGTCACTATCTGTGCTGAGTCTGCATGTTCTCCCCACATCTGTCAAATTCTGGTACTAATGACAATGTAATATTTAAACTGAATCTTCTGAAACAGGTTAAACTCTGGGAATTTACTGTTAATGAAATACAATGATTTAAGTCAGTGTGCTCAGTGTGAGTTAGGACATGGGCAGCAGCTTTGGATGACCTCAAGTTAACAAATGGTATGTTGTTAAAGGATGACCTGAAGTTTATTAGAAGACCAAAAACATAAAGTCATGGGCAGGGCAAGAGTAGAGTCAAGAAATATGCAATCTTAACAATGGTGTAGATAGGTGATCAGAAACTTATCTCAGTGCCAACTATGATATTAAGGTTCATAATTCGATAAAGGGTCATCCAGACTTGAAACATTTCTTCCTACAGATGCTGTCAGATATGCTGAGGTTTTGCAACATTCTCTGTTTTTGTTTCAGATTCCAGCATCTGCAGTATTTTACTTTGATCTGATAATTTGGATCAGCTTCAATTAGTTGCTAGTGGAAGGAATGGAACCAGTAGCTGGGGAACAGAATTTGTGACAAGGACTGAAGACAATGGTTTCAGTGTTGCCAATATTTCGTTGGGAGAAAATATTTGCTAAGCCAATGTTGAATGTCAGACAAGCAGAGACAGCCTAGGGATAGTGGAACCAAAATTTTATACTATCCAGTTAGTTTTGAAAGTCATGTTTTTATATTGGCTTGATTACACATGAGCACTATTACATAAAAGAACCAGTTTTAACCTGTAATTATATCAATCTTCATTCATAATGCACATGGGAAGACAAAACAGGCTCACACAATTAATCTCTTGTTTCATCAAAGATTTAACACAACATAGATCGTGTATCAGTGACCACATCAAGGCTACTAAGAATTCAGATTTACTACTGGCTTAAGTGTTTCACTTCTATGGATATCCTACACAATTCCTGGCTTGCTCAACTACTTTTGAATTTATGGAATTCCTCAGCACATTAAAAAATTGTAACACAAATATACACACATACACTACTTACTGCTTTAATCCTTGGAAATTTTGTTTTAACGGTTAGTGAAATGGATACATTACTTTCCCTCATTAATTTGCTTTGATAAAACTGATATAACCATATCATATTAAAGAACAATGTCTTCTCAGTTAGTTGCTCACATTAGTGTTTCACTTACGTTTTCTGCAGTAATTAATCTTGCGAGTTCATCTTTGTTTTTTAGCATCAGATCGTACCATTTTCTTAATAAATTACTACGCTCCTGAAAACAGAAGAATCAAAAGTAGCAAACTGAAAGATATATATATAGGTCCAGGCTCAATGGGCTGAATGGTCTCATTCTTTACTGCAAGGATTCTATGAAACAGATCCTTTAAATAAAATCCAAGGATTTTGCCATAAACAAATCTGTGCGAACACTTCAGCAGTCACGGGCATTCGGCCTCTGACCTTCGGGTAAATATTCTTCAAGGGGGCCTTCATGACACACGACACATGATCTGATCAGGGATACGCAGCATGGCTTCGTTAAGGGGAGGTCGTGCCTTACAAATCTAGTGGAATTTTTTGAAGAGGTGACAAAAACGTTTGATGAAGGACAAGCCGTTGATGTCATCTACATGGATTTCAGTAAGGCATTTGACAAGGTTCCTCATGGTAGGCTGATAGAAAAGGTGAAGGCGCATGGGATACAGGGCCAGGTATGTAGATGGGTTGAGAACTGGCTTAGGAGGAGGAGACAGCGGGTAGTAGTAGAAGGCTCTTTTTCCAACTGGAGGTGTGTCACTAGTGGTGTGCCACAGGGCTCAGTACTAGGACCTCTTCTATTTGTGGTTTATATAAATGACTTGGAAGAGGGGATAGGTGGTGTGATCAGCAAATTTGCTGATGACACTAAGATGCTTGTATTGGCAGGAACTGAGGAGCAGTGCCAGGCAATACAACAGGACGTAGATAGGCTGGTAGATTAGGCAGATAGATGGCAAATGGAATTTAATCCGGATAAATGCGAGGTGATGCATTTTGGCTGGAAAAATGTGGCGGGGAGTTATAGGATAAAAGGTAAAACTATCCGGAGTATAGAGATGCAGAGAGACCTGGGGGTGCAGGTTCACAAGTCTCTAAAGGTGTCAGTACAGGTGGAGAATGTGATAAAGAAAACGTATGGTATGTTAGCCTTCATAGGAAGAGGTATAGAATACAAGAGTAGGAGTCTAATGTTGCAAGTGTATAGAACGTTGGTTAGGCCTCATTTGGAGTACTGCGTCCAGTTCTGGTCGCCTTACTACCGGAAGAATGTGGAGGCCCTGGAGAGAGTGCAGAGGAGATTTACCAGGATGCTGCCTGGTATGGAAAGGCTGTCTTACGAGGAAAGACTGTCTTACAAGGAAAGATTGAACGCACTGGGGTTGTTTTCCCTTGAAAGACGTCAGCTGAGAGGGGATCTATTAGAGGTATATAAGATTATGAGGGGTATAGATAGAGTAAATGGTGGTAAGCTTTTTCCACCATTACAAAAGGATAGAATGAGGGGTCACGGCCTTAGGGTGAGGGGGGCTATGTATAAGACGAATATTAGAGGGCAGTTTTTCACACAAAGGGTAGTGGGGGTGTGAATGCACTGCCGAGTAAGGTGGTGGGAGCAGGCACGCTAGGGTTGTTTAAGGGTCTCTTGGACAGCCACATGAGCGGTCTGCAGATGGAGGGATATAGTAGGACTGTTTAAATATCCTATTTGTTTCCACAGGATGTTCGGTCCACCTTGTTGACCAACAAGGGGCATGCATGCGGCAGGTCGTGCGAGAGCTGCTCTTGGATGTTGCTTCAGGAGTGGCCTACTGCTTCACGTCATTAGTGTATGCTTAAACTGGACCATCTGATGGGCACCATGACAGCTCAGGGACTATCGCTGTTGCTGTGCAGACACATGGATTTGGGCCTGTGTCTGCGGGAGTTTGCGTGTTCTCCTCGTGGTTGCGTGGGCTTTGTCCAGGTGCTCCGGTTTCCTCCCACATCCCAAAAATGTGCTCTTAGGCTGATTGGGTAACAAATTGGTCCCTATATGTCATTAAGACGTTAGGACGGCGGCGCGGGCTCGTTGGGCCGAAGGGCCTGTTTCCGGTGCTGTATTGTTCTTTGTTCTTTGACAGCGCAGAGTTGCTGAGCAGAGACTGATAGCCAAGTTCCGCACACACGAGGACGGTCTTAACAGGGATCTTGGCTTCATGTCACACTATCTGTAATCCCTGTGACTTGCCTGGGTTAGCAAAAAACCTCACTTACTGTGCTGTCTGGAGAAAATACACAATTCTCTAACCAATGCTCAGGATTCCCTTCACACACATTTAGCCACTTTAACACTTGAATAGCAGGTTAGATGTAAGGATTCGCATTCTAATCAGCAATCTATGACTGTCTGTGCTGATGTGTGCTATTGCAGACCAGAACACTGCATTTACCTGACGAAGACGAAAAGATCGAAAGCTCACAAATTTACTATCAATCAGTTGTACTTAAAATTGGTGGTGCTAGATTCTTACTGAGTTCTTCCTTGAACCACCAGGCCTTATATGTGGACCAGGATTCACGGATATCCATCAATTAGTTTTTGAGATTTACTGTTTACAAACAGATGAAGACATTGCCTCTGCAGAGGAAACAAGATTGATGAGAACTCATCTGGCACTGCAATGCCACTGATTTCGTCCCAGCCAGTGACTGCTAAAAGTTATGTAAGTGTCAAACCCAATGCAGTTTGACACAATGATACACTGGAATCTCCTCACCTGAGGATAGAAAAGTCAGCACACTGCAACATGAAGCTAAAATGAAGCTGGGGGTGGAGGTGGGGGACAACGAGGCAAGAGAGAGTGGGGGCAAGGGGGGAAAGGGAGGCAGGGGCAAGGGAGGGGAGGCAGGGGCAAGGGGGGGAAGGGGGGGAAGGGGGGGAGGGGGGGAGGGGGACGGGGCGGAAGGGGGGAGGGAGGGGGAAGGGGGAGAGGGGGGGAAGGGGGGGGGGGGAGGGGGAAGGGGGAGGGAGGGGGAATGAGGGGGGAGGGGGAAGGGGGCGGGGAGGGGGGGGAGGGGAGGGGGGGGGGGGACGGGGAGGGGGGGAGGGGGGGAGGGGGGGGAGGAGGGGGGAGGAGGGGGAGGGGGGGAAGGGGGGAGGGGGGGGAAGGGGGGGAAGGGGGGGGAGGGGGGAGGGGGGGAGGGGGGGGGGGGGGGGGGAGGGGGGGAGGGGGGGAGGGGGGGAGGGGGGGGGGGGAAGGGGGGGGGAAGGGGGGGAAGGGGGGGAAGGGGGGAGGGGGGAGGGGGGGGGGAAGGGGGGAAGGGGGAGGGGAGGGGGGGGGGAGGGGAGGGGGGAAGGGGGGGGAGGGGGGAAGGGGGAGGGGAGGGGGGGAAGGGGGGGAGGGGGGGAAGGGGAAGGGAGGGGGGGGAAGGGGGGGGGGGGGAGGGGGGAGGGGGGGGAGGGGGGAGGGGGGGGGGAGGGGGGGGGGAGGGGGAAGGGAGGGGGGGGGGGGGGGGGAGGGGGGGAGGGGGGGGGGGGGGGAGGGGGGGAAGGGAGGGGGGGGAGGGGGGGAAGGGGGGGGGGAGGGGGGGGGGGGGAGGGGGGGGGGGGGGGGGGGGGGAGGGGGAGGGGGAAGGGGGAAGGAGGTGGGGAAGGGGGGGAGGGGGGAAGGGGGGGGGGGTGGGGGGGAGGGGGGGGAGGTGGGGGGGGGGGGGGGGGGGGGGGGGGGGGGAGGTGGGGGGAAGGGGGGGAGGTGGGGGAGGGGGGGGAGGGGGGGAGGTGGGGTGGGGGGGGGGAGGGGGGGGGGGGGGAGGGGGGAGGTGGGAAGGGGGGGGAGGGGGGGGAGGGGGGGAAGGGGGAGGACCCCAGTCCTGTGCCGCTGTCAATCTCTCAAGTACTCCCCTCCCCCCGAACTCTCACCTTGCTGGTTGCCGCTTTCCAGCTGGCTAGGCTGCTGTGAGCCACTCTCACCGCCTCCCGGGCCTCCCGCGAGCCGCAATCCGCCACCTCCATCAGCAGCTGCCCGGTGGCCGGGTCCAGCACCGGGAACCGAGCCCCGCCATCCGCCTCCAGCCAGCGGCCCCCGATGTAAGCCTGCGAGCGGCGCAGGCCGGACTCGCTCCGGCTGGAGTGAGGCCGGGTGCCGGGGCCAGGTCGGGGGCCCGCTGCCGCTGTCAGCGCCCATATTCCGCTCCTCACCCCCCGCAACATCATCCCCGCAGCGGGCAAACCGAGGAGACAGCGAGTGGGAGGCAAGAGTTACCCCGCCTCCCAGCGCTCACCGGCCAATCGGACACTGGCATACAACTAGTCCCCTGCAGGACAGGAGGATTAGTGCACTGACACCCCAGCACCCCCACTTTCATTGCATTGTACTTTATGCCCCCCCCCCCACCCTGGCATGTGTTTGTGGGGCAGTGTGGGTACTAAAATGTGTTGGGTGACCATTGCACCACCTTTTGTGCACCCTCATGCCAACTCCGTAATACACCAGCTGAAATTTGATTTGGCATTTTCACATGCATTAGTGTACAATGAAAAGTATTTTGTATGCTATACAAAGCATACCATTCATAGTGACAGAAAGGAGAGGGCGCAGAATGCAGTGTTGCAGAATAGCTAGGATTGGCAGCCTACCTGTCATGTGAATAATTGAAGGCTTGTGTGTAAGCCAATCACCCAAGGTCAAAATACAGTTGGTGTGGGAAGGTGGGCATCAGTGGGCAGGCTGTATTTTTGTGGTAAAATTCAAAAGTGTGAGGAAGAGCTGCACCTCTGTGCATTGGAGGGACTCCTCCAAAATGCCATTCCTTTCCTTCCTTTCTTGCCACCTGCCCTCCATACCCCCTCCCCATCATTCTCTCCCATCCATGGGTTTTTAGATATTACCCTATTCTAAAGGTTTAGAACTTTTCACTGCTCTCCTTCATGCTCCTAGGACTGAAACAACCAGCACAGTACAGAGAGAACCAAGGGAATACTCACTGCTGTCCTGTAATTATGTTTATCCCTTAACCAATATCATGAACAATAAATCGTCAGCTCATTATTTCATTGCTGTTTTACAGGACCTGCAAATGTGTTTCCTACATTACAATAATATGTCAGTCACAACAAAGAATAAACTAACAAACAGCATTCATAAGGGACTACTTGGCACTGGAAGTGTAAAGAATATATGTTGGGTAAAAGTCGCAATCATTTGGCATTTAGTTTTTGCAGTATACATGTTGCATGGAACTAGTTCAAATTCCAAATCATTAAGTTGTAACTGAATACTAACAGTGACCAATTAACTCTTTCATCAATACATACTTACAGATAAATCATTACTGTAAATGTTTTCTCAATGTTCCAGCAAGTCATGCCAACTGACTAAGTACACCTACCTGTTAACTACCAATCAGCTTTTTAATGGAGAATAGTTGCTGGATCCTCAAAAAAATCAAACAATGCTGTACTGTGTGTTCTTTGTAAGAAAAGCAAAGCTCAAACTAGCATCATTTACTCACAATGGGCAGGGTATTAAATTTAACATGAGCAGTTAACGATTGAAAGGATTATTTGACCATTCAATCTTAGTGCCTCTTTAATATTCCTGAAAGTGTTTCAAATCCAATTATTACTGTAGAATTAGATCATTGTAACTGAGATTTTAATCAGATTAAGAAAAAGGTGATATAGGCATTAGGAAGAATGAACGTGGATATTAAAATCTTTTATTTTTGAAATGCTTCTTAAAATGTTCGCATTCAACATTCTCATTATTCCCGTAGCTGCAATTTTTAAGACAGCACGATGGCACAGTGGTTAGCACTGCTGCCTCACAGTGCCAGGAACTTGGGTTCAATTCCCAGCTTGGGTCACTGTCTGTGTGGAGTCTGCACTTTCTCCCTGTGTTTTTGTGGGTTTCTTCTGGGTGCTCTGGTTTTCTCTTTCAGTCTGAAAGACATGCTGATCAGATGCATTGACCATGCTAAATTCTCTCCCTTTATACCCAAACAGGTGCCGGAGTGTGGCGACTTGGGGATTTTCACAGTAACTTAATTGCACTGTTAATGTAAGCCTACTTGTGACTAATAAATAAACTTTTTGACCCGAAAGTTCCAATTGACTTAGAGGGCACAACTTCTCCAGGAAGAGATTCCAGATTTCTATTACACTCCATGCAAAAACACATCTCCTGATTTAGTTCCTGAATATTGTAGCACTAATGTTTAAGATATGACCCTTTGTTCTGGATTCAGTTGGCAGAGGAAGTTGTTTCACTTTATCTCTGTGATAAATTTTTTTTTTATCATTTTATATTCCTTGATTAGATCACAGATCAAATCTGCTATGTTTGAGGGAAGCATGACCTTTTGGCAATTTGTTCTCATTGTTTATCTTATAAGCTTCCCTATGGTGATAGGGAAGTTGTGATTATTTGTGATAGTTATAGGACGGATATCAGAGGTAGGTTCTTTACCCAAAGGGTGGTTCGGGAGTGGAATGCCCTGCCTGCAGCAGTTGTAGATGCGCCAAGTTTGGTGGCGTTTAAGAGGTTAGTTGATAAGTATATGGAAGAGAAGGGAATGGTTTAGTTTGGAGGGGCATTGCTTTTTATATTGGTCGGCGCAACATCGAAGGCCGAAGGGCCTGTTCTGTGCTCTAATGTTCTATGTTCTATGGTCATTCTGTCCCCTTTCCACTATCCTTTCTGAGGGGTGGTGGCTTGTACTGAACAGTGTTCCCCATAAGGTTGATTAAAGAGTTAATTACAGAAGCAGAATTATCTCCCTTTATATTTCAATCCCACTTGAGATCAGATTAATATCAATTTGTATCTTCAACTGCTTTTTGTACCTGTTCACTAACTTGTAAGGATTTGTGTCCATGGGGTGGAATCCATTGTTTCATTATTTGTATCTTTATTATAAACTGTTTCAAAATTGCTTTTACCACTGTCACACCAGTACATTGTATTGCACACTTATTGTTGTACAATTTAAATGCTTTTGTTGGAACACAGAACTCAGGAGATCATTTGGCCATTCAAGCTCCTTCAAGCACACCCCAAGTTTCAATTAGCAAAGTACAACTGTTGGAAAGTTCCATCATGATTTGATGGAAACCATGAAAATTTCACAATCCCAATATCATAAATCATTAAAATCTGTAGTGACCATTCTCTGTACTGACACTGTACCTAATAGGAGTGAAATGTTGTGAATTAGAATCCAGATGCAGAAACTGGTCTCATCACTAATTCTCCAGTCGAATAGATGAAGCATTGTGACCAGACATGTTCTTTCCCAACACTCTCAAATGCCCTCACATGTATAGCACTGCTCACAGAGCCAGGGATCTAGGTTCGATTCCTGGCTTGGGTCACTGTGGAATTTGCATATTCTCCACGTCTGCATGGGTTTCCTCTAGGTGCCCTGGTTTCCTCCCACAGTCTGAAAGACATGCTGGTTAGATGCATTGACCATGCTGAATTCTCCCTCAGTTCCCCGAACAGGTGCCAGAATATGTTGACTCGGGGATTTTCACAATAACTTCATTGCAATGTGAATGTAAGCCTTCTTGTGACTAATAAAACTTACTTTACTTTACTAAATCTCCTGACAGAGATCAACAAGTGAAAAACTCTGGTTCAGCAGCCACAAATGTACGAAACTCTCAGGCAGGATTTTCCAGCCCGTCGTCCCAAGGTCAGAAAATCACACCCGAGGTCAACAGACCATTGCATAGTCTGTGTCCCACCCACTACAATTCTTGAGGCAGGTGGAATGGTAAAATTCTGCCCATAGAGTTTTACAGCATGGAAAGAGGCCCTTCGACCCATCGTGTTTGCCCATTGCTGTTTATGGGAGTTTGCTGTGTGTAAAATGGCTACTAAATTTCTGACATTATAAATGCAAACATATATCAAAGAAGGACTGCAATAGCTGTAAAGTACTTTAGGACATTCTGAAGTTATGAAATTAGAGAGATAAGTTTATTTATTAATGTCACAAGTAGCTTACTTTAACACTGCAAATGAAGTTACTGTGAAAATCCCCTAGTCGCTACACTCTGGCACCTATTCGGGGACATTGAGGGAGAATTTAGTACGGTGAATGCACATAACCAGCACGTCTTTCGGATTATGGAAGGAAACTGGAACACCCGGGGGAAACCCACACAGACACAAGGAGAACGTGCAGACTCTGCGTAGTGACCCAAGCTGGGAATTGAACCCGAGTTCCTGACGCTGTGAGGCAGCAATGTTAACCAAATCATAGATCATAAATATGGCCCCTAGTCCTCTCCAATCTGGAGCAGACTCAATGGCTAGGTTGATCTTTCCCTGCATGTCATTCCTGTACATCCCATATGACAAATAATTTGGTAAAAAAGGATACACTTGCTAGAATCTTTGGACCATTCCTAAAATGCACAAATTTTTTTTTTCAAAAAAGTAACTAACTCAGAAGGATTTCAGTACCACTGTAACAGAGTCATTATGATAGATGTGCAAAGGTCGGTTTCACTCAGAGAAAACTAGTCTAGTCTGATCATCTTCAAGTCCTGTTTTAACTGGCAAGATGCACATCAGCTTATTTGCTCATCAGTGTATTGTTTTTATTACACAAATAGCATTTACAAAATTGATTCAAGAAAATGACAAGTCATAGTTCATACGTATCACTTGGGGATAGTGATATCATCACTGGACTAGTAATCCAGAGACCCAGAGTACTGGGGACAACAGTTCAAATCCTACCACGGCAAATGATGAAATTTGAATTCAGTAAGAACCTGGAATTAAAAGTCTAATGATGACCATGAAATGATTGTTGATTGTCTTTAAAAAGCCATCTGTTTTATTAATGTCTTGTAGGAAAGGAAATCTGCCATCCTTATCTGGTCTGGCCTACATATGACTCCAGATCTAGAAGCAAATTCACTCTGAAATCATAGAATCCTGACAGTACAGGAGACTATTTGACCCATTAAGCCTGCACCGACAACAATCCCATTCAAGTCCTATCCCCATAACGCCACATATCTACTATGCTCTCCCCTTGACACTAAAGGACAACTTAGCATGGCCAATCCACCTAACCTGCTCATCTTTGGAAGTCGTCTAACAAACTACTTCGTTCAAGAACAGTTAGGGATGGGCCATGTATGCTGGCCCAGTTAGTAACACACACATCCCATGGTATTAAAACAAATGAGCCTTTGTTACAAAGGAAGTAGAGAAATTAGGGTAAAAATAGATAAAGCACTTGAAAAGTTGGTGAAGCTTATAAAATAATGTCTCCCATTTCGGATGGGTTGCATTTAAGGGTAGAAATAGCAGGAAATCTATCCATTATCTTTCAATCCTCCTTAGATAGGGTAGTGTACTAGAGGATGGTGGGTTGCAAATGTTATACCAATGCTCATAAGGCAATAAAAAATTAAAGGCTAGTCTGTCTAATGTAGATGAAGTGGAAACTTCCTGACACTATATAAAATTATGCATTTTAATAATGATCAGAGACAAAATTAACTGTTACTTGGAAAAACATGGGTTTATCAATGACAGCTCACATAGATTTATTAAAGTAAAATCAAGTGACTATATTGATTGAGTTAATTGATGAAAAAACAGAGGTATTTACTGAGAGTTATGCAGCTGGTGTTCTCTATGTGGATTTTCAAAAGGCTGAACACACTTGTTAGCAAAATTAAAGCCCATGGAATTAAAGGGACAATGGGAGCATGGATACAAAATTGCTTTTGGCCCTTAGCCAATCAGTAGTCAATGGTTTGTTTTCCTAGACTGGAGGAAAGCATATAGCAGTGTTCAAGGATCCCACACACCACGGACATACTCCCCTCACTTTCTTCCACCAGGAAAAAGGTACAAAAGCCTGAGAACATGCAGCAACTGACTCTAAAACAGCTTCTTCCCTGCTGCCGTCAGACTTTTGAATGGACCTTTCATACAATAAGTTGATTTTTCTCTACACCCTAGCTATGACTGTAATACTATATTCTGCACTCTCTCCATCCCTTCTCCCTATGTATTCTACAAATAGTATATTTTGTCTGTATAATGCACAACAAACAATACTTTTCATTGTATTCCAATATATACAATAATAAATTAAATCAAATTAGGTACTGATATTTATTAATATTCAGGCTTGTGTCCAGAAGTTGCAATTTAAAAGTTTGCAGATGGTTTGAAACTTAGAAAAATATTAAAGAATGAGAAGGAAACAGCAGATTTCAGGAAACATTGGGTGAAATTTTCCAGCTCTTCCAGCTGGCAGGATCTTCCAGTCCTGCCGAAGTCGAACACTGCCACAGGATTCCTAATAGCAGCACGCATGAAGAATGAAAATCACCATTGACTTTGGCAGAACTGGCACCCAATGGTTAGCCATCTCTGCCACAGAAAAACCCATTGCGGGGAGGTTGGAAAATTCCGCCCATAGGTCAACTGGTGAAATGGACATCTCCACGGTAGATATAACTTACTGAAGTGTGAAATGATACATTTTGAAAGGAACAATGAGAAGCAATATAATTAGTGCCATTTTGAAGCAGGTTCAGAAACAGAGAGAATGGGGGTTTACATAGAGTAATCTATAAAAGTGCCAAGTTGGCAGTTTAAAAAATAATTCAAGATCTTTGGATTTCTTAATAGAAGCATAGAGCGTGTTAGGAAATAGAAATAGTTTTAAGCAAATTATATTTGTATTCTGTGACTGTTAGGAACAACATATAGTTTTCAATTTAACTCGTATTCCTATATTTGTATGCTAATGGAGGCACTTGAATTTTGGTTTCACTTTATAAGTTGCCTGCATTGTACTGAGGTTTTGTGACTTTTAAAGGGAAATTAATAAAAAACAAAGTAATAAAAATGATACTGTTCCTTAGAAAAATGGGATTGGAGAGAGATCCACAGATATGTAAGGTTACCTAGAAGGAAGCAGCATTTTGCAGAAAGTGTCAGAATATGCAGCGCATGGAAAGGGACAAATAGCAAGTCCAAAACTAAAAAGGAAACCAAAATCAAGAGGGGAACAGGAGAAATGTCCCAAATTCAGAGAAAAAGAATAAGAATCAAGAAAAGATCCTGTCAATTGAAGTCAAGAGTGAGGCACAGAGGACATTGCCATGTTTGAAGAGGTGTGCAGGAAGCAGACTTAAAGCAAAAGAGGTTTGCAAGAAACCAAAAGATTAAAGCAATCAGCTGAAGGTCTGTAACTTTTACTACTACTCTGTGAAACAGTGATGTTCTGCTGTACAGCTGAGTGTCTGAAACTATGCAGAAGGTGAAGCCTGAAGCAGAAGGGGCTGGAAACCCTGGAAGTGGAGCCATGTTGAAGATATCTGAGTGAAAGCAGTTTGGGAGGAAGCGCCAAGGCGAGTTCTTTGGGGGTGGAAATTGGAAACCCAAGTTAAAAGAGAGAACTTCTGTGAGACTATTTGGCTTACTGTATGCCAAGCATCTGGGGGAAGATATCCATAGAATCTACTGGGATGGCATCTATCAGTTGGTTTCAGAGTGCAGCCTATCTGATAACAGGTCAGTTTATATGCATTGTGTACTTACCATGAACATTAAAACATAGGATAGATTTTGTAATTTGTGATATTCTTATGAATCTATATAGATATTTGGGGTGAAGGAAAATTGTAATATCATTCTTTTTTCCCTTTTTTAATAAGTTTTATTCTTTTGTTAAAAGCTCATCATCTGACTCCTGTGACTTTATTTATTCGTCACTAGTGACATTTCTAAACAAAACCTAAAGTTAGAGAATCTATCAAGCTAGATTCCTTTCTGGGGTCTGACTTGTCCACTGGCAGTATCAACTGGGATGATAAGTACAAGGAAATTATACCAAATCTTTATAATTCACTAGTTAGGGCTCAGTTGGAGTAATGTAACCAATTTTGATCAACAAACTTTAGGAAGGATTTAAAGTTTTAAAGTCTGCTTATTATTGTCACAAGTAGATTTGCATTATCACTGTAACGAAGTTACTGTGAACATCCCTTAGCTACCACACTCCAGTGCCTATTTGGGTACATTGAGGGAGAAATTAGCATGGCCAATGCACCTAACCAGCACGTCTTTTAGACTGTGGGAGGAAACTGGAGTACCCAGAGGAAACCCACGCAGAGGCAGGGAGAGCATGCAAACTCCACACAGACAGTGACCCAAGCTGGAAACAAACCCAGGCCCCCTGGCACTGTGAGGCAGTAGTGTTAACCACTGTGCCACCGCACTGCTTTTGGAAAGTGCAGAGGCAGCTTCCTAGAATGGTATCAGAGATGAGCGATTTTAGTTATGTCAGTAGACCAGTGAAGCTGGGATTAAAGCAGAGAATGTTAAGGGGAAATTTGACTGAGATATTTAAATTCACGAAGGGTTTTGATAAAATATATATAGAGAAACCATTTCCATTTGCTAAAAGTCACTAATCCTAGGGCTTGTACTCCTGTATTTGTTTGCTAATGGGGGCACTTGAGTTTTGGTTTCACTTTATAAGATGCCTGCATTTTACTGAGGCTTTGCAACTCTTAAAGGGAAGTTAAAAGAAAACAAGTTAATAAAAATGATAGTGTTACTTAGAAAAAGAGGATTGGAGAGAGAAAGATCCACAACCCTTCCATGAATATTTGTATAGTCTGTATATATTTTTTGATGTCTTTTTTACATCTACAGGTGATTCGGTCCACCTTGTTGCCAACAAGAGGCATACACGTGGTGGGTCGTGCGAAGGCTGCTCATGGATATTGCTTCGAGAGTTGCCTAGTGCTTCACATCATTACTGCATGCTTAAACTGGACCAACTGACGGGTAACACAACAACTCAGTGACTATTACTGTTTGCTGTGCAGATACAGTGACCTGGGTCGGATCTCCGACTTGAGTCGGTGTCTGTGGGAGTTTGCACATTCTCCCTGTGCTTGTGTGGGTTTTCTCCAGGTGCTCTAGTTTCCTCCCACACCCCAAAAACATGCTTTTAGCTGATTGGTGTTAACAAATTGTCCCTAAATTAGACCTTCCTTAATCTGGTGCACATAGATTATTTTCTGTGTTAGATAATTAATCAGAACAAAATAAATAAGGTGTAGTCATCATGTCATTTTTAACACAAAGAATAGATGACAAAAAGGAATAGCCTCCTAAATAACTAATGCCATGATGGACAGCACATTAATTACTGCACTGTGAAAGTTATTTTCTTCCACCCCCTCATGACTGGTCTCATCAGAGACTGTAAGGCCTGATGCAAACCAACAACTGTTGCTGACTGCACATTAGGAAGGGTCCTTGGAGCATTGGCCCTTTGATCCACAATACACAAGTTATGTTTCAAAAATCAAATTGTCACTTGTGGAAGGCTTTCCAAGTACTGTGCATGAAATATATTTCCAGTGCTGTGCTGCTGGGTGCTACTTGCACGGACGACTAATAAATATTCGGGCAAAATTTCCAAGTTCATCATTTGGAAGCATGTCTCAGGTCTATTCTTCCACCAGTCAGCTGTGATCTTTTCAGAATAGATGGCATCTAAATTTGCTCCCCTTTATTGTGGAGTCCAAGAGGCATAGACAAAAGTCGTAGGTAGAAGGAGGATTGAATGAGGCATTCACTGAATGTTAAAATGGGCAGCGTGGGCTTGTAGGGTTGAAGGGCCTGTTTCCTGTGCTGTGTTATTCTTTGTTCTTTATGCAAGGTTATCCAGAAGGAAGCAGCATTCTGCAGAAAGTGTCAGACATGCAGGGCATGGAAAGGAACAGATATCAAGTCCAAAACTGAAAAGGAAACCAAAACCCAAGAGGAGAAAGTCTCAAATTCAGAGAAAAAGAACAAGAATCTAGCAAAGGACACAGATTTAAAAGCCAGAAATGAGATCAGAATTTTTTTTTTGCTCCAAGTTATTTTAATCTGCAAAGCACTGCCTAAGGCAGATTCAATAATAACTTCAAATGAGAGCAGATAGGTACTTGAAGAAAAATGGGGCAATGGTCTCCATCTACACCATAATTAATGCCAAGATATTTACTGACTGGGTAAAATAGGCCAAACAGAGTATTGCCTCAATAATCATTAACCTTCAGTGGACTGTTGTGCTTTTGGAAATAGCCTTTGCGTTTATCCTCTGATTATATAAATCTACTTGTTTACATTTAGCACAGATGTAAGAAAATATTTCTCTCAAATTTAAATTTTATTCACACTGTACAATATATTTTTTTTTGAAAAAAGCAATATTAACCATTCTTCAGCAGCTAGGACACTGTAATGTATATATTATTCTTCCAGCATCAAGTTCCAAAAACCAACTGGTTCTCACAGAGAAGGGTCAAGATTAAATGGGGTTGTTGGGAAGTCGGTAGTGAGGGAAGGATGTGTAGAGTGGCTAGCATCTCCCAAAGCCCATGGTAGTTATCTCTTAGCAGCTGCTATATAGCAGGGTTGGAAAACACTGGCGCGTACATCACCTATCCACAATGTTCAGCTAAAGAATGATGAAGTAGGAGGTGTCAAACATTATCATTGGAAATCTCCAACCTTGTCTGTGATTGGGATTCTCTGGTACTGCTGCAGTGAATGTAGTTTTAGCGGAGTGCCAAATTCTCCATTCTCACTGGCAGTGGGGCAGGAACGAACAAGGTAATTCCACTCTATATATTTCACTAAGGCACTTCTGTGTTAGATAATTAATCAGAACAAAATAAATAAGGTGTAGTCATCATGTCATTTTTAGCACAAAGAATAGACGACAAAAAGGAATAGCCTCCTAAATAACTAATGCCATGATGGACAGCACATTAATTACTGCACTGTGAAATTTATTTTCTTCCACCCCCTCATGACTGGTCTCATCAGTGACTGTAAGGCCTGATGCAAACCAACAACTGTTGCTGACTGCACATTAGGAAGGGTCCTTGGAGCATTGGCCCTTTGATCCACAATACACAAGTTATGTTTCAAAAATCAAATTGTCACTTGTGGAAGGCTTTTCAACTACTGTGCATGAAATATATTTCCAGTGCTGTGCCACTGGGTGCTGCTTGCATGGACGACTAATAAATATTCGGGCAAAATTTCCAAGTTCATCATTTGGAAGCATGTCTCAGGTCTATTCTTCCACCAGTCAGCTGTGATCTTTTCAGGATAGATGGCATCTGGAGCAATCAAAAACAAGACAGAGAGGTTTCGGTTCAATTCCAAGTCAGATGGTTTAAATCAACCTTATTCAAAGTCCTTTGCATACAATGATGCAAAGCTGTGCTGATCATCGCCTATGATGCAGTTAAAAGAACGAAAACTCTTTCCACTAGGAAAAGTGTGTGGCTCGGTGAATTATTACACATTTGACAAGCCCTTAATTTAGATGGTAGAAGCAAAGGTCACAAAACTCTGCTGTTCACAATTCAGGACCAAAAAGTAGAATCATGAAATCCTACAATGCAGAAGGAGGCCATTCTGCCCATCAAGTCTGCACTGATCTCAATCCCACCCAGTCCCTATCCCCATAATCCATTTACTCTAGCTAGTCCCCCAGACACTAAGGGGCAATTGTATGACCAATCCACCTAATCCCCACATCTTTGGACTGTGGGAGCACCCAGTCACCCATACAGGGATAGGGAGAATGTGCAAATGCCAAGCAGACAGTGACCCAAGTCAGGAATCGAACCTGGATCCCTGGCATTGTGAGTCAGTGCTAACCACTGTGACACCATGTCAGGTTTTGGAGTCCCCACTGGGAGTCGTTAAAATAGCCATTAATGCATTGTAATGTCTTCTGTTCAGATAGGGAATCAGGCACATCATTGGAAACTTATAAAGGAAACTTAGTGGTTTAAGGCTGCAATTCATCACTGCACTCTTAAAGGCAACTAATGAATCCCTTGCTAGTAATGCCCATATCTCAAGAATGTCTCACAAGGAAACCTTGTAGAAAGTTATCACCTTCAATTTGATCACGTGTTTTTCATGTCATCAGGTCTACATATGAAATTAAATTTTACGATTCATTTAAACAATTTGTATTCAAATATTCTGGAGAGCAAACACTTTCATTTAGATCAGCAAGCAGCCAAAAGGGAATGGGACATATACTGTATTGGAAAAGGATGAAGTTGCAGGGCAATGAGGAAAGAACAGGGTTACATGCAACTAGTTGGCACGCACTTTCAGAGTTGGCACAGGCATAATTGGCTAAATGGGCCCTTTCTTTGCTGTTAGATTATATCGCTGGAAGTGAAACGTACCGGCGGAGGTGTTGGAGGCTCAAGATGTCGACCCAGAAAGGACAGTAAGCGTCGCCACATTAGTCCACTCCCGAGAAACATTATTCCAGTTACCAACCAGAAGAACCGGGGGTCCTGGAAACAAAGCAGTTTCATGGTTGATGCTGATTGATAAGAACGACATCATTGTTTTATTAAGCAGCTATTCAGATCCACAAGCCATTCTGAAGGTCACGAACTTTACTAAACCTGCCTGGGGATACACTGCATATTTATTTTTGATTGAACCGTAGCTTAGCGTCTTACTGATCAGAGAATGATTCCAGGTTTGAATATCTTTGTTATGTGGATAAATTGGGGAATCTGGGGCTGTTCTCTCTTATAGAGCGAGTTAAGAGGATACTTGATGGAGGTGTTCAAAATCATGAGAACTTTGGACAAAGTAAGTAGAGAGAAACTGTTCCCATTTGTGGGAAGATCATAAAATAGAAGACACTGATTTAAAGTGATTGGCAAAAGAACAAACAGTGACATAAGGAAAAACTTTTCTTTTACACAATGAGTGGTTGTGATCTGGAAGTACTGCCTCAAAGTGTGGCGGAGACAGATTTAATCATGGCTTTCAGGGGGGACTGGACAAGAACCTGAAGAGAAAATAAACTTCAGGTATATATGGAAAGGTCTGGGGAGTGGGACTAGTTGATTTGCTATTGCAGAGGAACAGCATGATCATGTTGGGCAGAATGGCCTCCTTCTGTGTTGTAACCATTCTCTGATTCATTGGAATCGTAAATAAGCAGAAATATCATGGGGCCTATGTGAAGGATTAAAGCTTTTTTGGAGAAAGTTTATCTATTTTCGTAATGCGATTATTGTGGTAAGATGTGATGTTTATTATGATACAAAATTGCCTTTTCTTTTATGTGATAAATAATAAACATTGCCCACACTCCAGTAGTGTTGGAGAGCGTGTTGTCCCAGCATTGCCATCTACTGCTATTGTAACATAACAACACAAAGACCACATGACAACTTTGTCAGGATAGGGTCAGAGCAAGTCATTGAACGATTAGATGTGTACCCAATTTCAGTTCCTATTAGTCAGAGAGTTCACAGAATCCCTACAGTGCAGGAGACCATTTAGCCTATCAAGTCTGCACTGACCACAATCCCACATGGCCCTATCCTACTAACCCTACGTATTTACCCTGCTAGTGTCCCTGACACTAAGAGCCAAGTTAACACGGTCAATCAACTTAACCTGCACATCTTTGGAATAGGTGTACTCAGGACAGAAGGGGATGTGGGTTATCCTATTTGTTTATATTTGTAATAGGAATGGGACTAAGCACAAGTGGGTAAAAAGTAGAATTTACTCCTGATACATTTATAAGAAACACAAAAATTAAGGGAGTGGGCAAGAACAAGAAGGGTGTCCTTTTAGGTTGTTAGAGGCATTATACAGGTGGGGGAAGGGGTCAGGGTATCGAAGACTTGGATCTAGCTATGGAGGAGGGGAGATAGTAAGATTTAGAAAAAGGCTTTGGAGACAATGAAAGGTGAAACCATAGGCTGTGGTGTAGTAGTAGAGTAAATAAAGCGGGGATCATGGGGACCGGGATTCCGTATATACTTCAAAGGGACAGTATTCGGAGAAAAGGGCTGGCAGCAGTGGAGGAGTTATTAGCAGAGTGAAGGGCTGTGTGATGAGATGGATGAGTGGAGAAACAAGGCAAATACATTGTGAGATGGTAGTTAGGGTGTGGGATGAATTACTGAGCACTGTGGATCATGCTTTTTTCCCACTTAGCACTGCCCCTTTCCAAACCACCCCTCAACTAGCCCAAAAAAGAAAGCAAAAAAAATTGAAAAAAGGGAATGAAGGGTAGGCGGAAGGGCAAGCTGACAGGCACAATGTGCCAAATGGTTTTATTCTATTCTGCAAGATTCTATGGTTGTTCAGATTTGCTTTGATTAACTCTAGTTGGGCAGGGCTTGCTGCTCAATCTTCACTTCCAAATACCTGAGGCACAAATCATTTAAGATAAATCAACTATTTGGCGTTCATCTTTGGTTGAGTGTTTTAATATCTTTAGTGAATTTCATCTTTTCTCTATCTGACCTCTTTCCACTCTAATACTGGAAGAATCTTTTCTGATTATGCTTTTCTCCTACCAAAAGTCACTGTGGAAATTTCAAAACGGGAAACTGAAAACACCAATCTGCAGTGGCAATTGTCTATCATACATCATATCCAATAGTGAGTCAAAACATTCCATCATCATGCTAATAAGTGGTAGAGTAGCATAGAATCACTACAGTGCAGAAGGAGGCTATTTGACCCATTATGTCTGCATCAATTCTCAGACAGTGCATTCCATCCAGGCCTTATCCCCATAACCCCACGTATTTATCCTGCCAACCCCCTAACCTACACATCTTCATATACTAAGGGACAGTTTTAGCAATACCAATCAATCTAACCTGCACACCTTTGGATCATTGAAGGAAACTGAAGCATTTGATAAGAAACCCATGCAGCCACAGAGAGTATGTGCAAGCTCCACACGGACCGTCGCCCAAAGCTGGAACTGAGCCCAGGTCTCTGGGGCTGTAAGGCAGCATTGCCAACCACTGTGACATATGTGACGTAACACTGCAGTAACTCAAACCCAACCTGCAGCTTCATCCTTTCCAAGTTAATTTTTCCCAGTGGCAACCAAGTGGCATTGCAACAACAAGTGTACCCCAAGCAAAGGTGACCCATACCAAAGGCAGTTTCTACAACTCATGTTCAATGAATAGCAGTCCGGCAAAATACTGGCATCAGGACACAACCAGTTCTTTGGTGACGTCAGCAAGCAAGAGTGCACACTAAGTAGTTCTCACCTCTTCAAAGGAAGATTCCAAATTCATACCAAAAGCAACTCCTAGAATTCCAAAGAGGGAAACTGAAAAGGTTCCCATTGTCAACTGGAGGTTCAAACGCATCATCACATTCCGGTGGCTGCAAAAAAGCAAAATCAGTTAGTCCACACTCACCGGTTCCCATAAGTACATGCTCCACAATAAAACAACACAATGGGCATAAATTCTATACAAGCTCCCTGAAATGTCACATTCCTATTTAACCATGCGATATTTTGAAAGTAGTGGGTTATTTGGATTTGAAATGTTAACTCTGTTTCTCTCCACAGATGTGGAGATGCCGTGTTAGACAGGGGTAAACACAGTAAGAAGTCTCACAACACCAGATTAAAGTTCAACAGGTTTATTTGGTAGCAAAAACCACTAGCGCTCCAAAAGCCAAGTGGCTTTTGCTACCAAATAAACCTGTTGGATTTTAACCTGGTGTTGTAAGGCTTCTTACTCTGTCTCTCCACAGATGCAGAGTTTATTCAACATTTGCTGCTTTTATTCTAAAAGACAGCAATTGTTTTGCCTCCTTGTTATCAGAATAAACACAATTTTAACATCAAGGAAACAACCAGTTTCTAGGCTTAGAACATTGGAAAACTCAACTGATCTTGACAACCAAATTTCTGTGCTAATAGGCCATCTGAAGAACTAATCTGTATTCAAATAGCACCTTCACCTTGAAAAAAAAAACATCCCACAGACATTCACAAAAGTAGCGATTTCCTTCCCCATAGGGCATTCCCTATTAGTGAACCAGATGGATTTGTACAACAGTTGAGAGTCGTGTCATGGTCACCATTAGGCTTTCGATTGCAAATTTGTATTGCGTTCAAGTTTCACCATCTGCTGTGGTGAGTTTCAAACTAATGTAGCCAGAGGTGTCTGGATTATTAGAACATAGAACATTACAGCACAGAACAGGCCCTTCGGCCTTCGATGTTGCACCGACCAATATAAAAAGCAATGCCCCTCCATACTAAACCATTCCCTTCTCTTCCATATACTTATCAACTAACCTCTTAAACGCCACCAAACTTGGCGCATCTACAACTGCTGCAGGCAGGGCATTCCACTCCCGAACCACCCTTTGGGTAAAGAACCTACCTCTGATATCCGTCCTATAACTATCACCCCTTAATTTAAAGCTGTGTCCCCTCGTGCTAGCTTTCTCCATCCTAGGAAAAAGGCTATCACTGTCCACCCTATCTAAACCTCTAATCATCTTATATGTTTCGATTAGGTCCCCTCTTAGCCGCCTCCTTTCTAACGAAAACAACCTCAAATCCCTCAGCCTCTCTTCATAAGACCTGCCCTCCATACCAGGCAACATCCTGGTAAACCTCCTCTGTACCCTCTCCAATGCCTCCACATCTTTCTTATAATGCGGGGACCAGAACTGCACACAATACTCCAAGTGCGGCCGCACTAGAGTTTTGTACAGTTGCAACATGACGTTGCGGCTCCGAAATTCAATCCCCCTACCAATAAAAGCTAAGACTCCATATGCCTTCTTAACAACCTTCTCGACTTGACTGCCTACTTTCAGGGATCTATGCACATACACACCAAGATCCCTCTGTTCATCAAGACTACTAAGAATCCTACCATTAGCCCTATACTCTACACATTTATTATTCCTGCCAAAGTGCATTACCTCACACTTTTCCACATTAAACTCCATTTGCCACCTCTCGGCCCAGCTCTGCAACTTGTCCAAGTCTCTCTGCAAACTATAACACCCCTCTTCACTATCTACCACTACTCCGACTTTAGTGTCATCTGCAAATTTACTAATCCATCCTTCAATACCCTCATCCAGATCATTTATAAAAATTACAAACAGCAGGGGCCCCAAAACAGACCCCTGAGGTACACCACTTGTCACCGAACTCCAAGATGAATATCTCCCATCAACCACCACCCTCTGTCTTCTATCTGCTAGCCAATTCCTAACCCAATTAGCTAAATCACCCTCTATCCCATACATCTGCATTTTCTGCAGAAGTCTTCCATGGGCCACCTTATCAAACGCCTTACTAAAGTCCATATATACCACATCAACCGCCTTACCCCCATCCACCTCCTTAGTCACTTTTTCAAAAAACTCAATGAGGTTAGTAAGGCACGATCTACCCTTCACAAAACCAAAGTGAAATGGTGTCATTAGTCCAATGACACCACTACCTCCCTAGACAGACAAGCTGGCTCTTTGAAAATACTGTTTGATTAGTCCTAACCTGCCTTTTCTTGAGTGATCTGCAAATATTTCCCTCTTAAGTATAAATTTCAAATGTTATCTGGTGTATGATAACACCAGGAACATCATCAACCACTTATCACATTACAATAAATTGTCAAAATCCCAATTAATAGTATCAAACGAGAGTTTTCATTACCTTTTGGTACATGTATCATCTCTCTATATAACAGTTATGTTAGTGCTATTTAAATTAGGTGCTATCTCCTAGTTCTTTTGTCCCATGATATTTAGGTGGGTAACACATAGTTAGCCACACATTTCCTAATTGTGCACATATAAATAGATCACAGCACTCTAAACTGAAATACTGATGATTCAGAACATTACTTTCTTTCAAAATTTCTTCAATGTTTTTTTAAAGTTGACAAAAAAGTCATTCTTTCAAAATATTGGGTGTTCTAATTTTAGTTTCCTATGAACAAATTTTCTATTTGGAACAAATCTTAATGTGGTCTGTAGCAAATTCAATTAGCATGTTGATTTGGAAATAAAATCTGTAAGCAAATGTAGTGTGGCTAAAAATTCTACTGCACTGATTAATTAACGGTGAGAACAATATAATCAAAGAAATAAACATGTGTGCATCTTGCCTCAGTCATAATGAGGGGAAGATTGCTAACATTAACCAACCTGTCTAAGTTGATAAAAATGATGCTCTCAGAATCATCTATTAACACTTTCAACTCTCGCACTGAATTAGACAAATCTTCAGCCTGTCGGTAATAGCTTTCTAGAAGCAGTTCCATCTCTTCTGCAGGATTAATTCTTGTAGTATTCTGTTCACTGCAAACAAAGGAAGTATAATTAATCCCCACCAACACAGCAAAAGCACTTAAGTTTAAATATCACAAGATTTCTATAGAGTCATAGAGGTTTACAGCATGGAAAAAGACTCTTTGGCCCAATTTGTCAATGCCACTCAGTTTTTACAACTAAGCTAGTCCCAACTGACCACATTTGGCCCATATCCTTCTGTACCCAGCAAACTATCCAAAGCATTTTAAAAGGCAAAGTTGTAACTGCCTCTACTGCATCTTTGGCAGCTCATTCCAGATACTCACCACAGGTATGTGAAAAAAATTGCCCTTTTGAACGCTTTTGTATCTCTCTCCTCGCACCTTATATCTATGCCCTCCAGTTTTAGACCCCCCTATCGTTGTGAAAATATCTACCTCATCTATGCCCTCATTGTTTTGTAGGCCTCTACCATCCCTCAGCCTCTTACTCTCCAGGGAAAAAGGTCCCAGTCTATCTAACCTCCCGTTATATCTCAAGCCTTCAAGTCCCAGTAGCATCCTAGTATAAATCTTCTCTTTTGAGATACATCTCAAACAACTTCAATAAACATAATTCATTTCAAGTATATCCATTCATAATTTGTTCATTCATGCCACTTTTCATAACAAGAGCATCTGCAGATTATTTGTTACCCTTAGGTAGGGGAGAATGGTTCTAAGTGAAAATACTGTCAGCATCATTGTCTTATGACAATCATATTTGCAGCATGTGCTGGCTTTTCAACACTGAGTCCTGGAGATTGGATTCAGCCCAAGAATGTATGATAATGGCTTCAGCTTAAATGGGATCAGATCTTCAACTGAATTTGATTCTTCATAATCCAATTCCCACAGGTAAGGTATTTATAATTTATCTTCAGGTGTTGCAATGAGCTGAAACAGTTGCTGGGATTTTGCTGCCCTACCCACTACAGAATCGGAGTAGGCGAGGGGCGGACAATGGAAATGCCCATTGACTTGAGGCAGGAATTTCTAATCGCACTCATGTGAGAAAATAAAATCCCATCCAGTATCTCCAATCTTAGACGCTGCAAAATGTGAAAAACGAAACCCTATTTAGTAGAGATTTTGTCTTGGAAAAAAGGATGAAAGCTACCATTATGGCCAGACAGAACAGCTCCAAATATACATTGAGTATGGAATTCATGTCTAATTTCATCACCATCCCCCTTCAAACACAATGTGCCGGACAATGATCATCTTCAATAAAAGAAGATCTAATCATCACCTCTTAACATTCAATGGCATTACTATCATTGAATCCCCCACTATCGATACTGTAGGGTTAATGTTGACCAGAAACTAAACTGGGCTAGCCATATAGATATTGTAGCTGGAAGAACAGGTCAAAGGCTAGGAATCCTGTGGTGAGTAATTCACTTCTTGACTCCACAAAGCCTGGCCAGCATCTACAAGATAAAAGTCAGGAGTGTGATGGAATACTCTCCCCTTGCCTGGATGAGTGCAAACCCAACATCATTCAAGAAGCTCAATACTAGCCGAAACAAAACAGCCTACGTGATTGCTACGCCTTTCACAAACATTCAATCCCTCCGCTACCGATGAACAGTGACAGATACATACATCATCTACAAGATGCACTGCAGGGACTCACCAAAGCTCCTTAGGCCTTCAAAATCCACAACCGCTACATCTAGATGGACAAAGGCAGCAAATAGCTGGAAGTACCACCATTTGTAAAATGTATACTGGAAGGGTCATTGGAGCAGTATGTAGCTAGCTCGGCTAAGACGGGGCTATACTGGATTTAATTCTAGGTAATGAGCCAGGTCAGGTGGTTGAGGTTGCATTATGTGAACATGTGGCTAACAGTGACCACAATTCTGTCTACTTAAGGATACAAATGAAAAAAGATGAGTGCTGTCCTAAGGGGAGGGTGCTAAATTGGGGGAAGGCTAACTACAGTATGATTAGGCAGAAACTTATGGAAACTGATTGGGAATGGTTATTTGAGGGTAAGTCCACGTTCGGCATGTGGGACTCTTCCAAGGGAAAACTGAAAAGATTGCACGAAAGATATGTGCCAGTTACGAGGAAGGATGGGAAGATAGGATTAGAGAGCCGTGGATTACTAGGGATATTGAGGACTTGGTTAGGAAGAAAAGAGAGGCGTACGTTAGGTCTAAGCAACTGGGAACAGACAGAGCATTGGAGGAATAGGAGAGAAAGTAGGAGGGAGCTGGGAGTCAGAAGGGCAAAAAGGGGACATAAAATGATTTTGGGATTAAGGAAAATCCAAAGGCATTTTACTCCTATGTTAAGAACAAAAGAGCGGTTAGAGGAAAAATCGGTTCTCTTAGGGACAGAGGAGGGGAACTACGCTTACAGTCTGAGGGAATAGGGGAGATCCTGAATGAGAACTTTGCGTCAGTATTCACAAAGAGAGGGACTTGATGTCCGGTATTGTCTTGGAGGGAGCTGTGGACCAGTTGAGGGAAATATCCATTGTCAAGGAGGAAGTCTAAGTAGCATTAAAACTGACAAATCTCCAGGGCCTGATGGCATTTATCCCAGGCTGCTTAGAAAGGCGAGAGATGAAATTGCTGGGCCTCTGATGCAAATCTTTGTCTCTTCTTTGGACACAGGTGAGGTCCCAGAGGATTAGAGGATAGCGAACGTGGTACCATTGTTTAAAAAGGGTAGTAGGGATAACCCTGGTAATTATAGGCCGGTGAGTTTGACGTCAGTGGTAGGGAAACTGTTGGAGAGGATTCTTAGAGATTCGATGTATACGCATTTAGAGTGTTGCGATCTGATTAGGGATACGCAGCATGGATTTGTTGAGAGGTCGCGCCTTACGAATCTGGTGGAACTTTTTGAGGAGGTGACAAAACGGTCGACGAAGGACAAGCCGTTGATGTCGTCTATATGGATTTCAGTAAGGCTTTTGACAAAGTCACTCATGGTAGGTTGGTTGAAAAGGTTAAGGCTCATGGAATACAAGGACAGGTGTCTAGATGGATTAATAACTGGTTTGGTAATAGAAGACAGATAGTAGTAGTGGAAGGGTCTTTTTCTAGCTGGAGGTCTGTCACTGGTGGTGTGCCGCAGGGCTCAGTACTGGGACCTCTTCTATTTGTAATATACATAAATGACTTGGAAGTGTAAGTAAGTGATGTGATCAGCAAATTTGCAGATGACACGAAGATGGCTGGACTTGCAGTCAGTGAGGGGTACCAGGCAATATAACAGGATATAGATAGGCTGGTAGATTGGGCAGATAAATGGCAGATGGAATTTAATCCTGATAAATGCAAGGTGATGCATTTCAGGAGAAAGAATGTGAGGGGAGGTATATGATAAAGGGTAGACCTATTAAGAGTACAGAAATGCAGAAGAACCTGGGCTGCAAATGCAGAAGTCTTTGAAGATGGTAGAGCAGGTGGAGAAGGTTGCAAATAAAGCTTATGGTATGCTAGTCTTTATAGGAAGGGTTATAGAATACAAGAGCTGGTGTTTAATGTTGCAGTTGTATAGAACGTTGATTAGACCTCATTTGGAGTACTGCGTCCAGTTCTGGTCGCCTTACTATCAGAAGGACACGAAGATTCTCGAGAGAACGCGGAGGAGGTTTACCAGGATGCTGGCTGGTATGGAAGGACTGGGCTACTAGGAAAGATTGGGTAAATTGGGGCTGTTTTCTTTAGAAAGACGGAAACTGATCTAATAGAGGTGTATAAGATTATGAAAGGTATAGATAGAGTAAACAGTGGAAAGCATTTTCCTAGATCGGAAAAAAATATTACGAGGGGCCACGGGCTTAGGGTGAGGGGAGCAAAGTATAATTCGGATGTCAGAGGGAGGTTTTTCCACAAAGAGCGTTGTGGGAGTATGGAATGCACTGCCAAGTAAGGTAGTGGAGGCAGGCACACTGGAGTTGTTTAAGGGATACTTAGATAGATACGTGAGCAGAATAGAAATGGAGGGATTTAGGAGACTGTTTTAAATAGGGATCAAGAGCCTTGGAACGTTCTGGGAATCAATTGATTCCTAGGGACTTTCCAACATATTTTCTGGCTCATTTGTTTTACTTTTGAGCTTCTGGGGATTCCCTTGAATGTTTGCATAAGATGTGCATGTTAATGACATTTTTCTCTTTTAATCCACAGGTGCTTTGGTCCAGCTTGTTGTCCAATAAGGGGCATACACGCGGTGGGTCGTGTGAGGGCTGCTCTTGGATGTTTTGAGAGTAGCCTAGCGCTTCCAGTTGTTAGTGTGCATAAACTGGACCAGCTGATGTGCAACATGACAGCTCAGTGACTATCACTGTTTACTGTGCAGATACATGGATTTGGGCCAGTGTCTGCAGGAATATGCGCATTCTTCCTGTGCTTGTGTGGGTTTTCTAAGGGTGCTCCGGTTTCCTCCCACACCCCAAAGATGTGCTCTTAGGCTAACTGGTGTAACAAATTATCCCTAAATTGTCTTCCCTCCATCTGGTTTCCAATGTTGATTTCCAAAAGCATAGACAAGGGTGATGGGTGGAAGAGGGAACTCACACTGTTAAAATGGCGGCGCGGCTCGTTGGGCCATGCTGTAATGTTCTTTGTTCATCCTGCCTTGAAAATATATCACTGTTTCTTCACTGTTACTGGATCAAAATCCTGGAACCCCCTCTATAACAGCATGATGAGTATACCTACACCCATATGGACTGCAGTGGTCCAGGACTTGTTCCCCATCCCTAATTTTCCTTGAAAAGGTGGTAGTGAACTGCTCTTTTGAACCACTTGAAGAGAACAGTTCACTACCACCTTTTCAAGGGAAATTAGGGGACGAGGAACAAGTTCTGGCCTAGTCAGGGTGCCCACAGCTCATAAAATGAATTGTAAAAACTGCTGGGAATGAAAACTGAAATAAGGATCACAAAACAGATACCAAGGTCATCAGCACCATTAATCAGGGTATAAGAATCTGGTCAGTATCTCCTCTCCATTTCACATTGAGGCTAGATAATGAGTACCATTTAACTACTCAGTACTCAAAATAAACAAAGTAGAAAGCAGTCACACACACACAAAACTTGGAAAAAAGAAAAAGTTATCTATTCACAATATATAACTTCAAAAGCAGATTTCAAATGCTTCTCCAACCCCAAAATTACAAACTACGTATTGATTTTTTTTTGAGCTAAATGGAAATCTAAATGCGAAACAAGATAAAAACATTGGCTACACCAATGGCAGTGTTACAACAAAGTTGAAAGCGAACCTGCTTCAGACTTTTGTCACAAGTGAAAATAAATAAAGCTGAACACATACAAGACATGTTGCTCACTCCATTTGGTGAGGCAAAGCTCTTCTATCTGTTTCTCTTCATCTAGAATCTCCAGTAATGCCTCCTTGAAGACCTTTATATCCGTCTCCAACTCAGATAGACTATGAAAGAAAGTGGGTGTAAATGTTCTGATATGACCGCAACACAAGCTACATATGAAATAATAATTTAATGTGTGCATATGTTAAGTGTTAAATCTGCACAAATCTCCTGGCAACTTGTCATCATAAGTGTTGACAAAGGAATTTATAAAGAGAACTTAGACCTGATTCTACACTGTTGTTGTAGCAGAGGAACTGCAAGGCTGCTTATCAGATTGCATGGAGGTAGAAGAACTTAAGAAATAGAAGCTGGAGTAGGCCATTCAACTCTTCGAGAAAAATAAATAACAGATAGAAAGGAAAATATTCGCGCAATCTATATTCATATCAAGATTATTCCTGTTCTCTCCCCATCCCAGACTCCAAGTCCTACCTTTGAACTTTTTTTTAGACGGAATTATTTCACAATTGCAGCAAAAAAAAAAATTGAAACCTTCCAAATGTTCCACCAGGGCCATTTGGGTCCACACCTCATTCAGCTTTATCCTAAACATGGGCATAATTCAAGAGAAGTGAGAATGACTGCCCTTGACATCAAGACAGTATTTAACTGAGGATGGCATGGGGAAGCACAAATTAAACTTAAGTCACAGGGAATCCGGGGGGAAATCTTCCACTGTTGGAGTCATAACTGGCACAAAGGAAGATAATTGTGGTTGTTGAAGGCAAATCATCTCAGCCCCTGGACATTGCTGGACAGGTTCCTCATAAAAATCATAACATGGCCTATTGTGTCACTGCCAGCTGATATACAGCTGGCCAGTCTTTCACTTTCCAGTTCTTCATCCATAGCCTCGTAGGTTATCACACCAGGGGCAGATTCTAGTACCTTTTACATGTTACAAGGATTTTTGGCTTTGTCAGTGAGTTCCAGATCCCCACCACTTTGAATGAAAATTATGACCCTCATATTCTTCCCCAAATTTATTTTATACTTTGGCTGATCAAGACAAATATCCTGTATGCCTTCTTGACAACCTTATGTAGCTGTTTCACCACCATCAGGAATTTATGGACATGAACTCACAATATCTCTCCATGTTTCTTAGTATCTGACCGTTTATTGTGTGTTCTCTTGTCTTAGACACATAGAAAATAGAAGCAAGGGGAGGCCATTCCACCCTTTGAGCTTGCTCCATTCATTTGGGTCATTGCTGGTCATCAAATTCAATATCCTGGTCCCACCTTGCCCCGATATCTCTTGATCCCACTTCCCCCCAATATCCCTTGATCCCACCTCCCCCCCAATATCTCTTGATCCCTTTAGCCCCAGGAGCTACATCTATAGTCTTGCTCACATGTCCCAAATGAATTCCTTCATAGTTCCCCGCATTGAACTGCATTCACTAGTGCTCCTACTACCAGACCAGTCCATTCATATTTTCTTGCTGCAAGCTTTCATCTTCATTACCAACTGCATGGCCAATTCCTGTAGTCTGAAATGTGCAGCTAGATTTTCTGCTTTAAATGTTCGTTAGGTTTTGAACTCTGTTAACCAAATTATGAATCCTATGTTGGCCAATAGTCATTTTATTTATGGATTACGGACAATACAAAGTTGCACAGGAACCATCAGAAAATTGACACTGGAAATCCAAAATACAAACTGAATCATAGAACCCTACAGTGCAGAAAGAGGCCCTTCGGCCCATTGAGTCTGCACCGACCACAATCCCACCCAGGTCCTACCCCCATATCCTTACATATTTTACCCACTAATCCATCTAATCTAAGCACCTCAGGACACTAAAGGGCAATTTTAGCATGGCCAATCACCCAACCTGCACATCTTTGGACTGTGGGAGGAAACTAGAGTACCCGGAGGAAACCCACGCAGACATGAAGAAAATGTACAAACTTCACACAGACAGTGATCTGAGCCGGGAATCGAACCCAGGTCCCTGGAGCTGTGAAGCAGCAGTGCTAACCACTGTGCTAGCATGCCATGCCGAAAATGCTGGAAAAATTTGAAGAGGAAGAAAGAGAGATACCAGAATTGATATTTTGACACAATGACCTTGTTAGACAGACCCACGGTCTCGGGGCTAAGAGGATCAAGAGATTTGGTGGAGGGAGAAGGTGCGATCAGGATGTTGAATTTGATGAGCAGTCAAGATCCAAATGAATAGTGGAGCAGGGTCAAAGGGCTGAGTGGCCTACTCCTACATTTTCTACGTCTTGTAGACAAGACAGTATACAATAAATGGTCAGATCCCGAAAAGCAATATTGGGAGTTTATTTCCACAAATTTCTGATAGTGATGAGACATGTACATAAAGTAGTTGAAAAGTCATACCATCATCTTCAAGCCACTCAGAAGTCTGTTCCTAAAGTTGGTTGGATAAAGATTCGCTTTGATTAATTAGGTTTGCAAAACATGTTCAAGGTGCTCTTGGTAATCTAATGATGTCATGTTTAAGGTGTGAGACCATGTCTCTAATCCTGTTTGATTGAAGGGCCTTTCGATTAGAGATAAATAAAAGCTACTAGCCTTCTATCTAGTTCACTTCGTCAACTGTATTTCCTTCCCCATCACAGCAAAGAGGAGGAATTCCAGGAACTTAAATTGTCACGTGACTGAATCTTGAATAAATGTAAAAGGGCTCCAAAGTTTAAAATAGGATTGCTTGGATTTAGAAAATGACTTGAAACAATTATGCAGTTAAACATGCTAAGGTGTTTTCTCACAGGAGTATTATCCAACAAAATGTAACAGTGGATCACATAAGGAAGCATTAGGACACATGACCAAAAACATAGTCAAAAACATAGGATCTGAGGACAGCCTTGAAAGGAAAGTGAAAGTAGAGAGGGCCTAGACAGTAGATGGCAGGATCACCAATAATGGAGTGATTAAAATTGTGAAGGTGCAAGAGAGCAGCACTGGAGAATCTCAGAGGTCCTGCAGGGTTATAGAGCTGGAGAAAGTTACAAGGAACAGGGAGAATTGAGACAACGGAGGAGTTTGAAAACAAGGATAGGAATTTTAAAATTAAAATTGCCAGACTGGGAGGTAGGTTAATGAGCACTGTACCATAGAACCCTACAGTGCAGAAAGAAGCCCTTCGGCCCATTAAGTCTACCAAGGCCCTATTCCCATATCCCAACATATTATACCCACTAATCCCTCTAACCTATGCATCCCTGGACACTAAGAGGCAATTTCTTAGCACAGCCAATTAATCTAATCCGCACATCTTTGGACTGTGCGAGGAAACTGGAATACCCGAAGGAAACACACGCAGACATGAGGAGAATGTGCAAACTTTACACAAACTGTGACCCGAGCTGGGAATCGAACCCAGGACCCTGGAGCTGTAGAGCAGCAGTGCTAACCACTGTGCTACCGTGCCACCCTAACATACTACCATAATCGTGATGGATAAACAAGACCTGGATTGGACTTTTCCAGCCATTCACACCCTGCCATCACTGTAGACAAAGACAGCAATTTGGCACTCAGCCAAACCTATGTTCACTGCAGCGGGACCAGAGAATCCCACTGGCATAAACAGCCTGAAAATTCCGGCCCTGATATAAGATAGGACATTGGTACCAGAGCTTTAGAGTGGGAGATGGGAGACCAACCAAGGAACTGTCGGAAGTGTTAAATCTTGGGGCAACAAGGGGACAGATGAGGGTTTCAGGAGATGAGTTGAGGCAGGTTTAGTGCTGGGCAAAGGCAGGTTTAGAGCTGGGCAAAGGCAAGGAGATAGAAATAGACAATTCTGGTGATAAGGTGCAAGTTTATCTCAGGGTCTAACACTACATAAGGCTGTGAATGGCCTGGTTCACCCTCAGAGAGTTCCCATGCGGTGGGATGAAGTGGATAGCTTGGGTCTGGAGTTTGTGGGAGGGATAGAATACAATAGCTTTGGTCTTTCTGCTCACTCAGTCCTCGATGTTGGACGAGCAGTACGACAACTGTCAAAGTCTTGTGAGAGGTGGGGGTAATGAGTAACAGCGTAACTATGGTATTATTTTTCGGAGGATATGAAGAATATGGTTGGTGCCCTGTATACATTAGTGCAGAATAATTCAGTGAGTGATAAATTGTTAATCCTTTAAAAGGCTGACCATACATCAAATTTATAAGCTTCAGGTCAAAGGAAGTACAAGTTCACCATTGAAAACAGCCTCGTAATTGTGGAAATAAAGAAGATATTCACAGAAAACTCAAATTGTAATGAATTAGTTAAATGTTTGGTTAGGTTTGTTTACTCTTACTTTTTACTGGCTTGAAGTAAGACATGTAGCTTGCTTCGATCAATTGACAACTGTTTGGGGTCCACCAGGGCTTCTACCATCTCGAGTATCTGAGGCTGCAACTCATTTAGTCTTGTTTGCAGAAAGCTAATCTGGAGACAATATAAAAGGCTAGCTTTAAGAAAAAGGGACAAAGTCCTTTTGCTGAATTTCTACTGAGTGTAGATTTGAAACAACATATCCAATTATTTTTAAGAATACATCAGCCTCAAAATGTAATCCGAGTTAAGACTGAATTGTAGCTGAACGTCGAGCAATTGAATACAGTTGATCATCTCAGTTGGAATCAGTAGATCCAATGTCAATCCAGTAAATATAGCTCCATTGCATTAAGGTAAATGTAAGTGGCGAACCAGCTCAGAAAAATGAAAAGACTTCCTTGTGCATGAAAGGAATATCTTCTTACTTGGATTTCCTACAGAGGTTTACACTACGGCCTCACAGCGCCAAGGACTCTGCTTCGATTCCCAGTGTGGGTCACTGTCTGTGCAGTGTTTACATGTTCTCACTGTGCCTATGTGGGCTTCCTTCAGGTGTTGCAGTTTCTACACACAGTCCAAAAGATGCACTGGTTAGGTGCATTGGCCATGCTAAATTCTCTCTGTGTACTTGAACAGGCACTGGAGTGTGGCAATTAGGGGGATTTCGCACTAACTTCAGTGCGGTGTTAATGTAAGCCTACTTGTGACACTAATAAAAAACTTGAACTTAAAACTTAAAGGGGGAATGAATCCCTGGAATTTGCGGTGGATCCTATCATTTGGCAGCACTCAGGCAGGTTGTCCAATAGTTTTTGTCTGAAAGATTTTCATTCAAAAGTTTTAAATTTTCTTTCCATTGTTTTGTCTTTCCCATACTTTAAAAATCTTTTTGTTCTGAAATGTATATTAGTGAAATTACCTGCATTTAAACTTTGTCATTGTGGAATTTTGCACTTCAGAATTTGATTACATTTTGTGTTTTTGGAAAGGGCAACTCAGAAACCACATTATTGTATTCAGGAAGACCAATAACAACATTATTAGCAACAAGTGTCTTCAAATTCTAATGATTTATTTGTAAAGTTAGTTGTGCTAGAATTCTAACAAAATTTAGCTCAGGAGGTGATAAATTTTCTTTTTTCTATTTCTCCAGATAACTCTGGTCTTTCCATAAATTTGAACCACAATGCCTCTCACATAATTAAGTAGAAGGAAGTTGATGTGAGATAGGACAGGTATGTAAGGATGACAGACATTTTGTAGAATCGTTACGTTGCAGGAGGCCATTCAGCCCATCAAGCCTGCTCCAACAAATTCTCACCCAGGTCCTATCCCCATAACCTCATGAATTTACCCTGCTAGCAACCCCGACACTAAGAGGCAATCCAGCATAGCCAAGTGACCTAACCAGCAAGTCTTTTGGACTGTAGGAGAAAACTGGAACACCTGGAGGAAACCCACGCAGACACAGGAAGAATGTGCAGATTCCACAGTGACCCAAACCGGAAATCGAATGCAGGTTCCTGGCGCTGTGAGGCAGCAGTGCTAACCACTGTGTTACCATACCACCCTTTATACAGTGCACGGAAAATAGCCAGACTGGCTGCACAGTTTTCAGACCTCCCATGAGAAAATTTCCCACAGATTTGCCAAGTATCTCTAAGTATAACGTCCAGGTTCAACACCAAAAGTGCAATAAACAAGTGCGATAGGATATCACTTATGTTTATGAAATCACTAATTACATAATTACAGAAAACAGTCATATGTTTCATTCACTATTTACCTTTCAGAAGTAATTGGAACGGCAACTTTAGTTATAGTTGCTTTCCATACTCTGGGACACTAATTTTCCAAGCAATTCTGATTGCAAAAATATTAAAAATTAATGCTATGTAATTAATTCTCATTTCACTAACCCTGTGCTGAAGTATTGCCTCAATGGCTTGGAATTCAAATGGCAAAGAGTACGTAACCAGTTGTCCATCTCCAGCTAATTGCAATGTCAGGTACTTCAAAAGCCACTGCTTCAGATTTGATTGCCGATAATCCAGGATAAGAAGATACTCCGGAGTGATTACAGCTTTTATAATCTGTTAAAGACAGCCAAAAAAAAAACGCACAATGCCTCTTGAATATTGCTGAAAAAAAGAGACATGTCAAAGCTTTGCAAGTTGCACTCATCAGGACACTTTTCAAGTGATGAGTTATTTCAGTGACACTTCAAGTACCACCAAACCACAACTCCTTGTGAGATTGTCAACAAAGATAATACTGGTTAAGTATTTCAGCGAAGGTAATCCTAAAGCTCCAAATTCTAAAGGTTATTCAGTATGGGTCAGTGCTACAGATGTTGCTGTACAGCCAGAGGCTTGTTGAATCACTCTCTGGGCAATGTGAAAAATGCTATTATGGAATTTATTCCAGCTTTTGAATGAGATTAAATTAACTTCGTATCTGTTCACTCAGGTGGAGATTAAACATCTCTTGGAATGTATCCAAAGAAAAGGGGAGTTCTTAGGAGAATTCAGGCCAATAGTTGTACATTGGGGGGGAGGGGGGGAGGAGTGTGGTATAGTGGTGTCACAGCACTAGGGACTGGATTCAATTCCGGCTTGGGTCACTGTCTGTGAGAGATGGCACATTCTCCCCAAATCTTCATGGGTTTCTTTGGTTTCCTTCCACAGTCCAAAGATGTGCGGGATAGGTGCATTGGCCATCTAAATTACCTCTTAGTGTCCCAGTATGTGTAGGTTAGAGGGATTAGCGAGTAAAGGTGTAGAGTTACAAGGAAAAAGCCTGTGTGGGATTATTGTCAGTGTAGGTTCAATGGGTCAAATAGCCTCCTTTTGCACTGTAGGATTCTATGAATTTCCTTCAATAAACAGCACGGTCGTTATCACATTTCTGTTTGTGGGACTTTGCTGTACCTATTTGGCTACTTCATTTCCTATGGTCATTCCAAAAGTGCTAAATGGCTGGAAAGTGCTTTGAAGTCATGAAAGACACTATATAAATGCAGGTCTTTCTAAATCTCTTTTTCCATGATTTTCCAGAGCTTTCTCGGTGCAAACTGGTATTAACTTAAACCTGAAGAAACCATAAAAACTTGCCTGAATTGGATCATGTGAGATTAAACAGAAATCTCTCTAACTGCAGAAAAAAATATTTTTGTCTGCACTGTACTGGATTTTCTTTTATTACCAGAAACTATTTACAGAAAATTAGTTCTGACGTATTTTAACGGTTTTTACAAAGTAGAGGTTACACATCCTGATGAGACAGAAGTAAGTCAATTAATCTATGATTGGATCACGATTTTTGTTAAACAAGAAGTTGTTCAAATTTGTCAATGTTCCTTGAACAGCAAATGCATTGGGTGCAAATGTTTTATTTCTATTTCAAAAGGACAAAGGACCTGTGGGTCAAACTTGTCAGTTCCAACTGCACGATAGAGCACTTGTCTAGATGTACACCTGACAAGAGATTTCATACATGGCATCAAATCACAAGAAGTGCCTGTCAACAGCAAACACTCCCTGACGGTATGGAAATGGTTCAAACAGCAACATTTAACCATTTTTTAGGTCCTGCCTTCACGGGTTTGATAAAGCAGCCAGGAGCACTAGAAAAAGGGAAGCAGGGAGCTTTTCGTAGTGGCCTGGTCAACAATTCTCACTCACTTACTACCTCCATAACAGATGATTTCGTTTGCTGATTGGAAACCATAGAGTGCCTACATTGCCAAAGGAGGCCATTCGGCCCATCGAATCTGCATCGACCACAATCCCACCGAGGCCCTATCCCCACAACCCCACACACTTACCCCACTAATCCCTCTAATCTACGCATTCTGGGACACTAAGGGGCAATTTGGCATGGCCAATCAAACTAACTTGCATATCTTTGGAGTGTGGGAGGAAACTGGAGCATCTGGAGGAAACCCACAGAAATGTGCAAACTCCACACACTCAAGCCGAGAATTGAACCCAGGTCCTTGGAACCATGAAGCAGCAGTGCTAACCACTGTGCCCAACTGTAGGTAAGAACTATGCAAACTTGTTGCCATATTTTCTTTTAACGGTGAAAGCAACTGATTGGCTGTGAAACAAACTGGGATTGCCTGTGGAAGTGATAACACCGTATTGGAATGGAAGGTTTTTCTTTTTTTTCAATGAACATATCACAAAGTGTGGTGCCACCTGCCTGCAGCAAAATGGTGACATTTTTAAGTGCCTGCTCATTACATGGGCCTCCCAGCAACCATTCAGTCTGGCAACATAACAACCAATGAGCCATGTATTGCAAAACAAATGACAACACTTCTTCATAATGTGATTAATCAAATCCCATTTTATCATTGAATATGTACAAATTTCAACTTAATCTACAGAAGTTACAGAAATAAGTGTTCTGTTCACATCGTGGATGTCTTGTTTGATTTTAATGCAAAGCACAATTTGCATTTTGACAAATATTAAGGCAGCATGGTGGCATAGGGATTAGCTCTGCTGCCTCATAGCGCCAAGGACCCAGGTTCAATTCCAGTCTCAGGTCACTATCGGTGTGGAGTTTGCACGTTCTTCCCTTGTCTATGTGGATTTCCTCTGGCTGCTCCAGCTTCCTCCCACAGTCCAAAGATGTGCAATTCAGGTTGAATGGCCATGCTAAATTGCCCCTTGGTGTCAGGAGGATTAGCAGGATAAATACTTGGAGTTGGGGCCTGGATGGGATTGTTCTTGGGGCAGGTTCAATGGGCTGAATGGTCTCATTCTGCACTGCAGGGATTCTGTGATTCTACAAAATATGATGCAAGGAATATCGCAGCAACACTAGTAAATGGTGGTAGCAATTTGATTAGAGTTCATGGATGCAGCTCATGTCATGTTACTGATGACAACTGCACTTGTGAAAGCTCTAGCCTCCACCTTCTAGAAGGGTAAAGGTGAATGGCAACACCATTTGCTCAAAGTTCCACCTGCACATACATCACCATTCCATCATTGTCAAAGAACAAAAAAAAACAAAGAACAGCACAGCACAGGAATCAGGCTCTTTGGCCCCACAAGCCCGCACGGCCCATTTTAGCACTCATTGAGTCCTTATTTAAGTCTTTTGTCAATTGTCAACATTTTTGTCTATCTCTAGTCCCTGCAATAAAGGGGTTGCAAATTTAGGGAATTATATGTATGCCAGATTAAGGGAGATCCAAATTCAGGGACAATTTATTGACACCAATCAGCCTACAAAGCACAGTTTTGGGATGTGGGAGGAAACCAGAGCACCTGGAGAAAACCCATGCAAGCACGGGGAGAATGTACAAACTCCCACAGACATCTATCTCCTGTGACCAAGCCAGTTCTCAACCCATCTAGCCACCTGTCTTTGTATCCCATGAGCCTTAATGTTTTTCACCAACCTGCCACGTGGGACTTTGTCAAACGCCTTACTGAAATCCATATAGGCGACATCCACAGCTCTTCCTTCGTCAACCGTTTTTGTCACCTTCTCAAAAAATTCCACCAGATTTGTAAGGCATGACCTCCCTCTTACAAAACCATGTTGTCTGTCACTAATGAGATTGTTCCGTTCCAAATGCACATAAATCCTATCTCTAAGAATTCTCTCCGACAACTTCCCTACCACAGACATCAAGCTCACTGCCTATAATTACCCGGGTTATCCCTGCTACCCTTTTTAAACAATGGTACCACATTCGCTATCCTCCAATCCTCTGGGACCTCACGTGTCCAGTGAAGAGACAAAGACTTCCATCAATTTCATCTCGTCTCCCTGAGCAGTCTGGGATAAGTCAGTGTACTAAAATCATGGAACTCCCTTCCTAACAGCAGTTCAAGTGAAAATGTCTTACATCAAAGGCAACCAATGACAGGCAATAAACATCAGCCATGCTTGCAATGTCCTTATCCCAAGAATGCAGTAAAAGAAAGTGCTGAATCACCTGGAAGTATGACTGAAGGGCCTTCTTACCTCCATTCTTAGGATGATGCAATTGTTCCTCGTATTAATGCTTGTTAAATGTTGAAATCGTAAATCTCGAGCTTGAAGACCCAGTTCCTGATACAGCTCCGTCTTCTTTCGTTCTGTAATGCAAAAAATGACATAAACATTGCCATTAAAATAACTTGTGAAACAGTGATATCTCTCGTCTACATGAGACAAGGCCACTGAATTTGGCAATAACTAGACTCACTTTGCAACCTAAACTGCTAGTCAAACTAAACACTCGGAATCAATAACAACAACTGCAATATGCTGCACTCTCTTTGTCCCACCTCTTGGCAGCCCTGTCTTCAGGGGTTTATTTCCTGATTGCCCCTCTTTGAGTCAGTGATAACTGGCAGCTCAACTCTGTAAAGTCTCTGAGGTAGTAACATCTAATCAAATGCAAGTGGAGAACAATCGCTAAAATGACTAAGGTCTTTTGCAAAGAACACCGACAGTGGTGGAATGACAGATAAAACACAGCTTGCCCAATGTCTGCCACTGATGAAGATTAGATTGACAGATTTTTAACGTATTCTAAGCATAGTTGGATGCTCAGCAAAAAGCAAACTGTGTGTACAGGAAAACTGTAGCTCTTTTTAAGTGCGCTCTATGTCTCTTCCCTTGCTTCTCTATATAGTCTACCTCCTGATTAAGACTTTGGTCTCCCAACCCCATTTCCAATACTTTTTTCTTTGGTTTAGTGCCCATTTTTGCTTAATTATACATCCAGACTGCATGACCAAAATGATAACAGGTGTTGAAATTAAATAAGAACTGTCTGTGGGCCAGTGGCATAGTGGTTAGCACAGCTGCCTCACTGCACCAGGGATCCGGGTTCAATTCCAGCCTTGATGACAGTTTGTGTAGAGTTTGCATATTCTCCCCATATCTGTGTGGGTTTTGGTTTGATTTACTATTGTCACGTAATAATATAAATGAAAAGTATTGTTTCTTGCATGGCATACAAACAAAGCATACCATTCATACAGAAGGAAAGGAGAGAATGTAGAATGTAATGTTACTGGCGTAGCTAGGATGTAGAGAAAGATCAATTAAATGCAAGGTAGGTCCATTCAAAAGTCTGATGCCAGCAGGGAAGAAACTATTCTTGAGTCAATTGGTATGTGACCTCAGAATTTTGTATCTTTTTCCCAACAGAAGAAGATAGAAGAGAGTATGTCTGGGGTGGAAGAATAAACAAATGGGAGGCTGGTTTGCATGATGGGTTTTCTCTGGGTGCTCCGGTTTCCTCCCACAGTCCAAAGATGTGCAGCTTATGTGGATTAGCGGGGATTATGTGGGGTTAAGGGGATAGAACAAGGAGGAGGGCTAAGGTAAGATGCTCTGTCGGAGAGTCAGTGCAGGCTCAATGGGCCAGGTAGCCTCCTTCTGCACGTAGGAATTCTATGGATTTAATGTGAAAGCATTCAGTTGGCATCAGAAGATTGGCAATTGGGAAGAAAGTCATTCTACAACTGTACACATTGAAAATTTGACGCAAAAATCCATTTATGACAAGAAATATGATATTCAGAAAATACAACACATCTCAAAACAAACTTACCAAAGAAGCTTACATTCCCAGCTTTGTCATATTTCATCTGAAAGAAAATATACTTTTAACATGGTACATGTGCATTTTCTGCAAACTTCAATTAAAATATCCAGACTGCACTTACTACAGAAAACACTGGAACCACACTGGCGAGAGTAGTTTGTGAAGGGTCTGTGCTGAGGTATCGTAGCTCATCTGCTGGAGAAATTTATAAGGTGCAAATATTAAAGACTTGCTTTCCATGTAAACAAGTACAATCTCTCTCATGTTGATTTTATTTGTACTAAATATAGGATGAAAAAGTTATACAGCACAGATAAGGCTAATGACAGCACCGTGTTCTCAGCACAAGTTATAAAGATGATTGGTGCAGAAAATAGGAATGCCAGGACGAAGGTAGATTCTTGGGTTATGCTATGTGACTGAGAGGCGCCGCGCTGAAACTAAGGTTTACACTTTCCAATCTAGTTTTATTGGTTTTCAACATTACGGTTTACCTTTTCACTGAGTCAGATTGTTGTTTGTCGAAGCTTATTGTATACATTGGATAAAAACAAATTAGTGCGGATGCTGGAATGCGAAACCAAAAGAGAAAATACTGGAAAATCTCAGCAGGTTTGGTAGCATCTGAAAGGAGAGAAGAGAGCTCACCTTCAGAGCAGCCAACCCTTTGTCAAAGCTTTGACAAAGGGTCATCTGGATCAATATGTCAGCTGTTTTCTCTCTTTACAGATGCTGCCAGATCTGCTGAAAATTTCCAGCATTTTCTCTTATTGTGTGCAAATTGGCCACAAAGTTATAAATATACTTTTAAAAAGTATTTAATTGACTGTGTAGAATTTTAAACATTAAGGACCACGAAAATATATGAATCCAAGTCATTTATTTCAACCATTTTGGGCTAGCATGGCAGGTCATTCGCAATGTGGCCTGCATTATATTAGAGTCACTACACTTCATATGATATACAAATTACTAACCGTTTGTGTAGAGAACGCAGGATAACCCAATATATGAGGATAAATTGCTTCAGTGCTAATTTTGGAGCTGTCACATTTAATTGGTAAAATGGACACACTACCAACATACTCTGCCTCAAAAGATTGTGGATTGTGCCAAATGCAGTTTTCAAAACAGAGTGATTTTTTTTTGAGCAAGGGTATCTCAGAATATGGAGCAAATGGAGTGGAGCTGAATGGTAATGAGGCTCTTCTGGTTCCTATGTGGATTCATACTTATTTTTCATACTAATATAATGAAATACAAGTTACCGTTTCACCTCCAAACTGCCACTGTATGTGATCCAGATATCAACTTCAAATTCCCTCTGTAGATCTGGAAAATCTCAGCAAGTCTGGCAGAGAGAATACAACCAATGTTTCGAGTCTGAAAGACTTTTCACCAGCTCTCTCCACAGATGCTGTCAGATCTGCTAAGAGTTTCCAGCTTTTTCTGTTTTTGTTTCAGATTCCAGCATCTGCAGTATCTTGTCTTTATCTCTGATGATCTGGTTGATATGCTACTTCATCCAATATCAAGCCCTCACCACCTTTCATATCCTCCCTCCTCCGATCTTTCCCAATATCTATACCACTTGCTCTATTCTTTACATGAAGCAACTTGACCCATACACTATGATCTGAGGCATGTGGCTACCCAGATAGCAGATGTAATCAACTGCCTTCTGGTGTCATGCGATTGAGGTTTGGGGGCAGATAGTGGAGGGTGCTTGGCTACCTGCAACCATAATGCTGGGACAAATTGGTGTGCAAGTTATGGTTTTGACTGGAGCAGGTTTGTATTGTCAGCATTCAGATGCAGACTTAGACCTTTAAAGATTTCTTCCAATAGGGCAGGGTGTCATTCTCATGTGGTAGTTGGGCTGGACAAACCTTCATCTTCTGAAGTGGGCTCTCAAGTCCCAATTGTTGATCACAGGGCAATCGAAAGCCTATTTGAAGAAAATTGGCTATGACCTCAACACAGTTGACTTTAACCACAGCCCTACTTCAATGAGATGTAGCTGTCTTTGAAGACGGCAGATGAAGGTCATCAATGCAAGAGAAAGAAGAAAGTTCCAGAAGGTGTGCAATCCCTCACTGACTAGATTAACTAATTGCAATCTTTCACATTCCTGTCAACGCTAAACCTGCCTTAATCTTCCATTTTCCTTCCTCTTTAATTTTGTATTGACTTCACTTCTACCTCTTACATCCTCTTTCCTTCTCCTTTTTGCCTTTTCTCCACACTAGGCAGCCATCTTTGATCCCTGCACCAAAGAACAACCAATTATTGGTATCTAGTCAAATGTCATTCCAACTTTCCTGCACTTGCTACCATGGGAAATTATAATGCAAAAAAAATACAGCTTGCAAGCAATATTCTATAACGTGCATATTCGAAATACATACTCACTCTGCCTGCTTGATTTGAGCTTAAGGATTTGGTGGGCCTGGATTTCCATCCCACACGAATGTAGCACAGAAATATTTCTTTCATGTGAGCAGTGTTGTGAAATCCTACACATGGAACCGTATTTAAAGCATAATAATTTAAGACGATTGGTGAATCTAGCTTGCTCTTTCAAGGATCGTAGCAAACACCTGGTTAGCCCGGAGATCTCCATTCACCAGTTTGTGGTTTGAAGTTCCCCCTCAGCTACGGGGGAAGCTGAGACCCAGATAAACGATCTCGTCAACAGTCAAGGGCAATGATGTGGAAAATTCTCTCCCGGAAGAAAACATCAAACAGCAGTAGAGCCAAGTACCGAAACCAAGTGCCCTTTTAAAGTAACTTCTGCAGATACGAGTGAAGATCGGCTGTCAGGAAGACTTTGCAAGGTAACAAGGAGCGCAAGTCTGCGAACGATCCGGGCAGGATTCTAATTTAGAACGTATCGATTAGTAACAATTCTGCTACACAGGAAACTGACATGCAACAATGTGCGCAAGCGCAGTAGAGTGGAGGGGGGGCATGTTCCCGCATGCGCATTACCGTCTGGATAGTTGAAGGGTACGCGTGTGCTGCAGTACAGTCCTGAGCGTAAGATCATCTGTCAAGTTTCACCAGCTGGCAGACTCCCTGTATTTTGTTTTCAGGGAAAACAAATTGAATCAGTACACCTATATCTTTAGGAAAAAGTGATAGGCAATGCCCCAGTTATCACCAGACGATTAATCCAGAAACTCAGTTAAAGTTCAGGTTGGAATCCCACAATGGCAGGCGGTGGAATTCAACTAAAACTATCTGGAATTAAGAATCCATTGATGAGCATGGAACTAGCATCAATTGTCAAAAAAGCCCATCTGGTTCACTAACATCTTTTAGAGAAGGAAATCTGCTCTTGTCTGGGTCTGGCCAGTAGGTGATTTCAGACCCACAGAAATGTGGTTGACACTCAATTGCTGTCTGAAGTGGTTTAAAAGGCCACTCAGTTCAAGGGCAACTAGGAATGGGCAAATAAATTCTGGTCAGTCAGTGATGCCCACATCCCACAAATGAATAAAAAAAACTTATATATGTATGAAAGAAAATTTAAATTTTCTTTTACAAGCTCAGGACATCTCAGCGCATAAACAGCCAAGTAATTTTGAACTGTCACGGATGTTGTAAAAATGTTCTTTCACTGGCAATGCTGGCTAGGTCAGCTTTGTTGCCCATCCCTAATTGCCTTTGAGGAGATAGTAGTGAGCTTTTTTCTTCAGTGTAGGTGCACCCACAATGCTGTTAAGGAGAGAGTTCCAGGATTTTGATTTCATTTGATTTGGTTTATTATTGTCATATGTATTAGTATACAGTGAAAAGCATTGTTTCTTGCATGCAAAACAACAGTATACCATTCATAGAAAGAAAAGGATGAGTGCAGAATGTAGTGTTCCAGTCATAGCTACACTATAGAGAAAAATCAACTTAATGCAAGGTAAGTCCATTCAATAGTCTGATGGCAGCAGGGAAGAAGGTTGGTATGTGACCTCAGATTTTTGTATCTTTTTTCCGACGGAAGAAGGTAGAAGAGAGAATGTCTGGGTACGAGGAGTCCTGAAATTATACTGGCTACTTTTCTGAGGCAATGGGAAGTGTAGACAGTGTCAATGGATGGGAGGCTGGTTTTTGATTTTGATCCAGGATTTTAATCCAGCGACATTGAAGAAACTGCAATATCATTTCAAATTAGGATGGAGTGTGGTTTTGAGAACTTGCAGGTGGTGGAGTTCCCATAAAGCAGCCCATGTCCTTCTAGGATGACTGTAATTTGCATATAGATTGGGAGAGTCAAATTAATTTCAGTACAATAGAGGAGGAATTTCTGGAGTGCATGTGGAATGATTTTCTGGAGCAATATGTTGAGGAAACAAGAAGGGAGCAGGACATCTTAGACTTGGTGTAATGTAATGAGAAAAGGTTGGTTGGTAATCTAGTTGGGAGAGAACCTTGGGTACGAGTGACCATAATGTGATAGAATTTTTTGTCAAGGTGGATAGTGATGTAATTGATTCTGACACCAGGGTCCTGAATCTCAGTAAAAATAACTATGATGATATAAAGCATGAATTGTCCATGATGGACTGAATAACGTTACTGAAAGGAAAGGCAGTGGATAGGCAATGGCAGGCATTTAAAGAACGAATAAATAAACTTTATTCCTGTTTGGTCCAAGAATGGTAAGCAGATTGTGGCCAAACCATAGCTTACAAGGGAAATTAGCAATAGTATTAGATTCAAGGGAGAAGCATACAAATTGGCAAGAAAAAGCAATAGGTGTGACGATTGGGAACAATTTAAAATTTAGCAAAGGAGGACCAAGCGACTGATTAAGGGAAAAATGAGTATGAATGTAAACTAGCGGGGAACATAAAAACTGATTGTAAAAGTTTCCCATTAATCCGTCTTTATTAATCTGTGGTGACAGACAGTCAATTCATTCAGATCTGTTCTTTGAATTTGAACTAATTTAAACTGAATTTAATCAGTTGATCAGTCCTTGGTACAGAAGAGCTGTTACCATTAGCCATTTGAAACCTGCCACCTTACCTTGTATCTATTAGTTGAATAAATTATTCAATTAAATGAGCCTAAGTCAGTAACCTTGGGCTATCCTCCCAATTGGAAACATAGAAACATATAAAATAGGAGCAGGAGTAGACCATTTGGCCCTTCAGTCCTGCTCTGTCATTCAATATGATCATGGCTGCTCCTCGACACCATTCTCCAATTGAAAGATTTTATAATCACGTAAGTTTTAAAAATCATATAATCTGCTAAGAGAAAAACCAGAAATATTTATAAAAGTCAACACAGATAAGCGTCAATTTGAAAGAATTCATTAAATCAGGCATCTGAGCATGGGAGTGGAAGTGATATCCACAGACACATACAGGCTAGAACATCAGTGATAACTTGTAACAATGATGAATTAGGTCAGCTAGCATGATCCAGTCCTCACGCCAATTGGACATTATAATTAAGCAGGTGTGCAATGATTGTGATTGAGTTTAATATCTGTATTTCATGCATAATGTAACCTTAATCAATAACTGTGAGTGGATAGAGATAACTCCTACAGCTTGATTGGTACATGTTAATTACTTGTAATCTAATTTGTGTATTCCTGAATACTGTACTCTGGTTGGCCATGATGTCCTTCAGGAGTCCTACAGCTAAAAACACCATTTTGAACCATTCTGTGACTTTGTCTGGCTGTTTGAAGAGAATAAAGTAATAAATACACTAACAGGCCAAACATCAAAGTAAGAGAAGTAACAAATTGGCGATGATGGTGAGACTTGCTCTGGCTCATTGTGACAGCACTTCAGTTTGGTGAACATTTCTTTTGATTGTACTCTTAGCTGAGTGCTGTTGTAAACCAGCTGCTGAATTAAAGAGTGAAATCTGAGCCCAAACAGACCAGATGAATGGAGTGAGGGGGAAACGCCCCAAAAATGGTTGTGAAAAACTGTGAATGCTTAGAGTGGTCAACAGGACGAAAGGCCAACAAGCATGCAAACTGAAGACATTTACCTGAGGAATGGGGAAGAGAAGGAATAATCCCTTTATATTTCGAGAAATATTGTAATTAATTAGCAAGATGTAAAAACACTGCCAAGGGAAAATGCTGGAAGTTTCTCTAAAAGAACTGATAAAGCTGACCTCAAGCAATTTAAAAGACTCCCTCCAGTACAGAAAGAGGCCATTTGGCCCATCGAGTCTGCATCAACAACAATCCCATTCCAGCCCTATTCTGCGCATTTACCCTGCCAATCCCCTTGACACTAAGGGTAACTTAGCATGGCCAATCCACTTAACCTGCACATCTTTGGAGGTTGGGAGGAAACTGGAGAACAATGAGGAAACCCATGCAGACATGAGGAGAATGTGCAGTCTCCACATAGACATTGACCAGAGGCTGGAATCGAACCTGGGTCCCTGGCAGTGTGAGGCAGCAGTACCAACCACTGTGCCATCATGGTGCCCTTAACTTAAGCTTGTACTTAAATCATTTTGAAGTAAATGAGGATCCTAACTGTAGTGCCGGTCATGCAGCTGTGAATCATTTCAAATTAAAACATAACAAATGAATATCTGTCAAAAAATAGTTCAGACTGTTTTAAAATTTAGAAAATTGAGTTGTTAATTTGAATTAAAGCTATGGAAGTAAATCAGACATTGGAAATTGGCTTAAAAAATAAAAGGTTTGTGTTGTTCTGTTGCTTTAAGAAGTTGGAAGTAGAAAGTGATTTGTTTGAAATTTATGAGCTATGAGGACCAGTGTATTTGTTCCTCTTGGTTTATCTGGATAGTCATAGAGTTGTTTATTATTGTTCAGGACTACAGTGGTTAAAGGTTTATCCACCTGAGGAATAACCTTACTTTGAGTTTTTAATTACAGGAATTTGGGAGGTTAAAAACAGAACCATGAGAACGCTTACAGAATTCATTTTTGTTTTAAAACATGTGCCATTCTTCTCTGCTTGTATATAGATGATAACTGTTGGTTTTATGTTTTATATATTAATGTCTTCTGTTCAGTATTGTGATTTTAAATTCACCCAAGTGAGATTGAATCTTAAATTGCTAGGGTTAGTTCAAATTTGGAACAGTTAAATTGTTAAGTCAAAAGACATATTCCCAATACAACTGGCACAATGAAAAGGAAAATTCTAGAATTGGATAATGCGGAAAGAAGTTTAAGAGGAGAGGCCAGACCTCTGAGGCTGATACTTTATTGAGGAATGGGGAGGGGAAAGGCACAATGTCCCTTTTCCTGTCTCAGAAACAGCGTCACAAATTTGTTGAGTCCTTGAATCAACAGGGATGGATGCCATTGAAAGCATCCCTGTGCAGTAAAAGCTGGTGGAAAGCTCAGACCCATGATAAGATAGGCAACTGTCACATTGTCATTTTTGGTCTGTATCTACAACAGGCTAAAATTTTGCAGGAACAAAATTTCAGTTCAGCAGATGTGACTCCACTGGCTGCTGCAGAGTGGTTGTATCTGATCTCCCTAAATCCAATCCAACTTGCTCAATAGCTACTTCAGAGAAAAATCAAACAGGAGAGATTGAGGTAATCAGACCAAACTCCCCGGGAAGTTATAGCCATACAGAGGAAAGGAATCAGTCCCAGAGCAAGAACTTGATTAGGAAAAACAAGGAAGAGTGATGACATAACAACGTCCATTTGAGAATTTTACCATATCACTTTTCAAATTAGTGGAGAATTAGCTCTGTCCACTAACAGCTAAAGATGTACCTATTTTTGCAGGAATTGGGAATTACAAAATGTTAATATTTTGAATTGTCAGATATGCTATATGAATTAACCCATTCTGCTCCGAGCAGAACAGATTTTTTTGTGGTAACTAATTGCAAATGTGATCAGATTTGCAATAGCTTCAAAACATTTGGCAATTTATTTGTAGGGTTCCAGTATTGCAGCAATCGTCACTCCGATTTCAAATCTGGAAAAAGGTGGGGAGGGTATCTAGTAAGGAGTTACAAAACACCGAATGGATAGGGGAAAGCGAAGTTTGCATTCACCACTATTAAAACAACTTTTCAACGGGAATGTTTACTGCTCCCATAAATGGTGGAATACTATAGTTAGGATGAAGGAAATAATCCAGTGGGATAGATGAACATGAACATTGAAGAAGAGGGCCATGTATGTTGTGCAGCTGAGTTATGAGAAAGAGCCATTACAGGAGGCTGATGTGACCCTGTTTGTCAACAAGTTACGGTAGAGTGAATGGAGAGCCAAGAACAGGATGAGTAATAGTTGAACAGGGTAGGACAGAATTAAAGGTGGGATATTTTTGATGGATAATGAGAATAATGATAGCAATTAAAAAAACAGATATTTTAAAAAATTCTAAGAAAAAATACACAGTTTAGGTGTACCTATGAATATACAAACAAAATATTTTTTAAGAAGAAATAAGATGGTCATTAATGGACATTTGAAAGCCAACAACACTGTAATTTGAATTTGAGACAATTCTGATCTAGGAAAAATGTGCTGTTAGCAAGCTACCTTAAAAATGATGCTATTTAAGACAAAGAACAAACAATCAAAATAGGTTAGTGCCTGGAATCAAATAGAAATATTTGATTTCTGTTTTAAAGATGTTATGAAACAAACCGAATAGAATTAATTAATTGAGGGTAGAAGAGAGATCCTGGAAATTAAACAGAATGGAAAATTTTGATCTGGCACTGATATATATTCTATTGAAAGGGAAGTATAGATGGGGTAATAAATTGGTAGCTTTCTCTTGGTGATACTTGTGTCCTTCTCTATGTTTTTAAGAGAACATAATTTGATGCTCTATCCACTATTCAAGACATTTGGACCATACTGGGAGAGATGAGCAAACACTTCAGAACTTTTTGATAAAATCGCCTGAGAGTCAAGAAAGTACTGCATAAGTGTGAAGATGAGTTACATTCAAAGTAACTAATATGCAGAAAACAAGTCCAAAACGGACCCATTCGAGGATTTTGAAGTGCTTGCAATTATACATTTAAGAGCAGGTCTCAGACACACACACACCACTTGACTAACAACAAAATTATCAAGCCACTGACACATACTCCGTTGGGAAGCTAACTTCAAAACAATTGGGATGGAATTAAGTACATCAGTACCTGTCAAAAAACCCAAACAATAAGCAGAATAATAGTGAAATGGTAAATAATTTGGATGGGAACAATTAAGGATCTATAGCAAAAAAACTTGATGAGGAATATCCGTAAGATGGATACAGATATATGGAGAACTGGAGAATATTTTAAGTCCATGCATGACGTTATTCTGAATGATATTGATGAGGTGATCAGCAGGTGGGGAATGTCAGGGAGAAACATCCATGATACCCGAAACAGCCTTTGACACCTTTAACTTATCTACCTCCTTCTTAAAAATATTCAGGTTTCTGTGGTGGTAGTTTCACTACCCTCTACGTAAAGAAATTTCTCCTCAGCTCAGTCCTAAATGTCTCACCCAATCCCTGAGACAGTGACCTCTTGTTCTAGACACCCCAGTCAGATGAAACAACATCCCTGTCAGAATTTTACAATTTTCAATTAGATCGTCTCTCATTCTTCTAATTCCAATGACTTCAAGCCCAGTCAACTTGATCTCTCCTCATGTGACAATTCTGCCATCCCAGGAATCAATCCCAGGAACCTTCGCTACACTCCCTCAATGGCAAGTATGTCCTTTCTTAGATAAGGAGACCAAAACTGCAGTCAATATTCCAGGTGTGGTCTCACCAAGGCCCTGCACGGCTGCAATGAGATGTTCTTGTTACTGTACTAAACTCCTTTTGCAAGGAAGACCGATATCCCATTTGCTTTCCCTTTCATAAATCCACATTAACTTTGTCTAATCTCATTCGTATTTTCTAAGTGCTCTGTTGTAATAGACTCTATCATTTTTCCCCATACAGACAAGTCTATGATTCCCGACTTTTCCCCTCCTTTCCGTTTTAAAAAGCAGAGTAACATCTGCAATCCTCCAATCTGGCAGGAGTGTTCCAGAATGTACAGGATTTTAAAGATGATAACCATTGCATCCATTATTCCCATGGCCAGCTCCTTTAATACACTGGATATGGATAATTAGTTGATAATTAGTTACAATTGAAAGCATTGCAGATCCATGGGAGGTTTTATTTTCAGACTAATGCGAATTTGTTTCAGCAGAAATTTGGGCATAAATATATTTCTCCAAAACCAACATAATGTCTCATGACATTTAAGCACATTTTCCCAGTTGCAGCTTAGTGGAAAACGGTATTTTTGAGCCATTGAAAATATATTGTCCCACATGAAATCTTCTCCTTAAAAATAAAATATTCTTAAAGAATATTTATTTGTTATTTTAATCAAACAGTCAGCTAGACAAGGGTGTAGATTTGATGGTAAAACACATCACTTTTATCTGGGTACTTTGCCTTCAGAAAAAGCTTTAGAACATAAATCTATAAAAAAAATCAGTTGCATTAGTTATTTAAAATTTATGAACTATTTTAAGTTCTAATCAGTTGTTACTTGATATTTTTTAGCATTATGTACACCTTGAATGAATTTAACAAAGTTTAATTGTTCTGCTTGAAATAATTAAGTCACAACCAATTGCTGGCCTATATTATTGAGATTTGCTGACAAATATATTTAAGAGATTAACAGTATTATGTTGGAACCAGAACTTTGTGAATAGGATTAATCACACTACCACTGATGCAATATCACCACTAGGTTAGTATAGTGTAAGTATAACAGCTTTGTTATATGCTAGTCATGATCTGACAAGATCTTAAATGGGTTACTTTACTGACAGTTAAAAATTTAAAAAAAAATTGTTGGGACAAAGAGATAAGCTAACCAATGTTAATGACCTGGTTATCAAGGACAAAGGTTCAAAAGTGATATCTTAACATTTTTTTGGTGCAAAATCATAATAGATTTACCATTGGAATATATTTTTAAAGTGCCAATGCTTAAAAAAGAGGGGGCGATTCTCCCCCAAAAAATTCTAAGGGCTCTATTTTACCACTTTGATCTTAAGTGCTGGGAAGACTTGAAACTGGGAGTGTTTCAAATCCGACTTTTCAACCCATTCTTAGGCAACCCCGATACGTACTCTGTCTACAAAATATCAGCGATTCCGAATTGCGCTGCTCAAGCCTGTGGACGGGGCTTAATGGACCCAAAATCCTGCAGCTCTGATTGGCACCTCTAACTGCGCATGGGCGGAAAAGAAATCACAGAATGTGGCTCCCCTGCCACATCCCTCCCAGGCCAGATAATGTCTCCCTCTGGTCCCCACAGACACTGCCTCATCCCTCACAACATTACTGACCCCCTTATCCCCTCACCCTCTTCGCCATCCAGACTGATCGTGGACCTATTAAATTAATGCAGCCTATTAAATCAATTTAAATACTTGCAAATACATTTAAAATGGCCGTTGTGCCCATTTCGGGCGCTGTCCTGATCGCGGCCATTTTCTGGGCCTTGACAACGAGGAAACTGGCATGGAGGCAGGTGCAGATCACACTACTCGCGTCACATCCGACTTTATCATCAAGTTGTACCCGTTTTTGGGTGCAAAAAGTTGGTAAATTTGGGCCACTGAGCGTTAACAGGGGAACTCACACTCAACAAGCCCCACAGGAAGATTAGTCAGTGATTCCTTATGGACCTTGTATGGGTTATCACAGTGTCCTTTATTTGGTACTGCCTCTCCTTGTCCTTCCTTCCAAATTGAATCACTTCACATCTGTGTGAGTTAGGTTTCAGGTGGCATGTCTCTGTCCATACCCTGTGAGGTTGCCAGCCAGCCTTCTGATTGGGAAGTTTTGAGGCAGCCAATTGGCCCATTGAGTCAGTATCGACCACTATCCCACTCAGGCCCTATTCCTGTAGCCCTCATTTATCCTGCTAGTCCCCCTGACATGAAGGTCAATTTAGCATGGCCAATCAACCTAACCTGCACATCTTCGGACTGTGGGAGGAAACTGGAGCACTTGAAGGAAACCCATGCAGACACAGGGAGAAAGTGCAAACTCTGCACAGACAGTGACCCAAGGCTGGAATTGAACCCGAAATCCCGGCACTGTGAGGCAGCAGTACTAACTGGGAGACTGCTCCTGGGAAATAGTTCCTTTTTGTCCCAATGTGAGGGTCCTGAAGCCCATGGCAAAATTCAAACCATCAAGTCTCAGAATAATTGCAACACTCAAAGAGGGCATTCGGCCTATCAGGTTTGTGCTGGCTGTCTACGAGGACAATCAAACTAATCCCACTACCTGCCCTAATGCTGCAATTTGTTTTGCCTTCATGTTTTTATCTAATTCTTTTCCAGCCTGGAGTGAGTTTACCTCCACCAACCATTTGTTTGGTTAAAAACATTTTTTCTTCATACTGCCCCTGATTCTTTTGCCAGTCAATTTCCATAGTAACTTCATTGCAGCGTTAATGTAAGCCTACTTGTGACACGAATAAATAAACTTTAACTTTACATATGTCCTCTGCTTCTAGACACTTGTGCCACAGGGGAAAGAATATTTCTATCTATTTTGAGCATCGCTATCTCATCTCTTGTCAACCTTTGCACAAGACACCAGCCTCTGATCCTCCAATTTATCTTGTAAATGAATTCCTTCATCCCTGGAGTCATTCTCGCAACTCTTTTCTGAATTTTTCCAAAGCCTTCACATGCTTTCGAACGTGCATTGTCCAAAATTAAACATTTCCATTGAGATTGAATCAGTGGCATAATTTCCTTTCCTTTGTACCAAATGAGCATGAAAATGGGAGAGTTTCAGATCCGTTATCTCTGCTCTGATGCTGAATCTTTCTGTCGCCCCCTTCCCCCCACCTCAGCCAGACTAATTGTAACCCCCCCCACCACCCCAGCCGACTGGGCTGATCGTACTTCCCAAGGTCCAGTCGATCGCCCACCGGTTGATTGCCTGGCCTGATCGATTGCTGAGCACACCTCACCCCCCGGCTTGATCCTGGCCGATCACTGGTAGCAGAGTGTGTAGCTCCTCACATCCCCCAGCTAATTCCTATTGTAGACTGCACTGCCTTCCCTTAGACCCCACACCATCATTGCCCTGCCCCGCTTGGCACTACCTGATTTGCAGTGGGCAGTGCTGGAGTGCCCAATGTGAGGTACCAGGCTGGCAGTGTCAGGGCACCAGGCTGGCACAGCCCAAGAGCCACTGCCTCTGCCCCTGACTTCCCAGGGTCCTCAATGGTGTCTGGTCCAATTGGTGAGGCTAGCCCATTAAGTTACCATTGATGGGGGTTATATATAAATATCACTAGTGAGAACTTTCACCGTCGAGGTCACAAAGGCAAGTGAGCCCAGCCTTTTGTGTTTATTGAATTCTTGACATTTTTAACCACTTTCTCAAACTGTTCTTCTATCAATTTAACTTTACATATGTCCTCTGCTTCTAGACACTTGTGCCACAGGGGAAAGAATATTTCTATCTATTTTGAGCATCGCTATCTCATCTCTTGTCAACCTTTGCACAAGACACCAGCCTCTGATCCTCCAATTTATCTTGTAAATGAATTCCTTCATCCCTGGAGTCATTCTCGCAACTCTTTTCTGAATTTTTCCAAAGCCTTCACATGCTTTCGAACGTGCATTGTCCAAAATTAAACATTTCCATTGAGATTGAATCAGTGGCATAATTTCCTTTCCTTTGTACCAAATGAGCATGAAAATGGGAGAGTTTCAGATCCGTTATCTCTGCTCTGATGCTGAATCTTTCTGTCGCCCCCTTCCCCCCACCTCAGCCAGACTAATTGTAACCCCCCCCACCACCCCAGCCGACTGGGCTGATCGTACTTCCCAAGGTCCAGTCGATCGCCCACCGGTTGATTGCCTGGCCTGATCGATTGCTGAGCACACCTCACCCCCCGGCTTGATCCTGGCCGATCACTGGTAGCAGAGTGTGTAGCTCCTCACATCCCCCAGCTAATTCCTATTGTAGACTGCACTGCCTTCCCTTAGACCCCACACCATCATTGCCCTGCCCCGCTTGGCACTACCTGATTTGCAGTGGGCAGTGCTGGAGTGCCCAATGTGAGGTACCAGGCTGGCAGTGTCAGGGCACCAGGCTGGCACAGCCCAAGAGCCACTGCCTCTGCCCCTGACTTCCCAGGGTCCTCAATGGTGTCTGGTCCAATTGGTGAGGCTAGCCCATTAAGTTACCATTGATGGGGGTTATATATAAATATCACTAGTGAGAACTTTCACCGTCGAGGTCACAAAGGCAAGTGAGCCCAGCCTTTTGTGTTTATTGAATTCTTGACATTTTTAACCACTTTCTCAAACTGTTCTTCTATCATCAATGATCTGTATACATATTTGCTCAAATTTCACTTCCTGTATCCGTTTGGAATTTTGACCTTTATTTTGTATTGGGTTTCGTTATTCTTCCTTCCAAATGGTATCACTTCACGCCTCTGCACGTCAAATTTCATCCGGCATCTCTCTGTCCATTTCAACTGCCGATCTCTGTCCTCTTCACAATAATCACTATTGTCCGCACAGCTCATAATACTTCCAAATTTTGTGTTGACTGTAAATTTTGAAATTGTACCCTGCACACCCAGTTCCAAGTCATTAATGTAACATGCATCTTACGAGACTGAAATGTTAAAGCCCTTTAATTGATCAGGAGCAGATCAGAAACTCCAAGGTTTATAATGAAGTTGGCTCAGATCCCAATTTTGTTTTGCCTTAGGGCGAGCATAAGATGTTTCACCGCAGGTATGATTCGATTGCCCCTCTAGAAAGGTTTTATTAAAACAAACTTTATTTAACAACACAGTCAAAATATTAGAAAAGAATCAGTATAACTTTTATTAATTGAAAATACTTAAGCATGACAAAGTATAAATCATATTTATCTTTATAGTTCCAATGTAAGCAATAACCCCACTGATATAAATACCTCTTCAGATTAAGTTAGCACAAAAAAAAGGCTCAGATGGATGCTGCATTTCCAGTCTTTTAACGCTTCTGGACAGATAGAGAAGGACACTTGTCTTCTGATTCCCATATAGCAGCTTCCAGAGAAACAGACTTATTTCCTGGCAGATTCCAATCTCCAAATTGAGAGACAGAGAGAGATACAGAGAAAGCTACGTCTCGTGAAAGATCCCAAGCAGCAACTGACTTGATTTCTCTGTGGAAGCCTAATCCCACTCTGTAACATGATTTTTCCTGTCAATCAACCTAATCAAGTCCTACTCTGAAAAACCCCAGGGGAAGACACTAAAATAACAGAATTGCATTAGCCCTGATTAAAGTAAATATTCTAGCCATCAGGATTAATTATGTTTTGCAGTTTCAACAGGGGCTTCTGGTTACGGACAACGCGGCATGAGTTAATGGAACTGACTGCTAAAACAAATGCTGCACAAGGAACATCACACAAATACATTTCTTTAAGGTACCATGTCATCACACTGGTGACAAATCAAGTGCTGTGGTAACCATCTGGTCTGCACTCTATCTGGCAATCAAGACTCAGTCATGTTAGTTGGTTGACGGAATATAATGGACTTTGGTATAGATGTGGTCCTTAAGTGAACACTGTCGCATAGGAATTTACTTGGTTAATTGGTCCTTCTTCAGCTAGCAATCTAATCCATGTGCTGTGTTCAGAAGGAGGACATCAGGAATGTTTTTTTTTAAACTGTGAATTCATTCGCAAAACAAACAATTATTGTCCATTTTTAATTTAGATAGTTGAACAAGGCAAATCACACTCCCTGTTAGTTATTGGAATTTAGAATTCTGGGTAAGGATATTGCAAATAATGTGTGGTCACATTTGCAGTAATACATTGGCCTGGAAGTAGAATTATACTTAATTTGATTTTAAAAAATATTTTAAGTCTGTTTACCTGATCCTGGCATACCTACTTACCTGATTAACCTCAGGGCTCCTGGAAATGAATTGTCTTGTGAGCCCAATTCAGCAGATTCAGTAATACATCCTAATGATACACCAATAATATTTGCGTCTGGACTGAAAAAGGAATATGAAGGGCAATGGAAAAGGAGCACTGCCTGTAGGATTGTTGGATGTGAAAACAATGAATAATTTCAAAAGGAAATTAAGCGGGCACTTGAAAAAGATGAAATAAGGAGGAGTGGAACTCAATGAATTACTCTGCTGTGAGCCAATATGGACGATGGGCTGATTGGCCTCCTTTTATGCCAGAAATGACTCAACAAGCAGGCATATGAGGCCAATATGACAGCTCTTTCAACCAACAGAGGCCTGATGGGTCAAATGGCCTATTTGTGTATTTAGTAATCCATCCATTGCAAAACAGACCACTGTTTTGTTTGCAGCTCGGGTACTGAGTTAGCCAAGTTCACCTGGCAATGGGCAAAGTTGCTGCAGTGATGCTGCAAGTGTGACACTGAAGCCAAACCAGTGACCCTAAAAGAAGTGGCTTGTCATGGGACCCTTGCCAAAGCAACTCTTTCACCATGCTTTCCATAGGGGTTATTGCCATGATTGGCAGTACGGGCAGCTACTCTGCAGGTCACTGGTGTGGATATGATCTTGAGCTCCAAGTGATGTGTGGTGCTAGTCAGGCAGTGGTTATTACTGCTGCCTCACAGTGGCAGGGACCCAGGTTTGATTCCCGGCTTGGGTCATTGTCACTAAAAAGGTGCCAGACGTCCTTTGTTGGAGTTCTTATTGCAAAAACAGCTGTTTGTACAGGGGGTGAATGTTCTCCCCGTGTCTGTGTGGGTTTCCTCTAGGTGCTCCGGTTTCCTCCCACAGTCCGAAAAACATGGTTAGGTGCATTGGCCGTGCTAAATTCTCCTTCAGTGTACCGAAAGAGGCACCGGAGTCTGGCAACTAGTGGATTTTTACATTAACTTCATTGCAGTGTTAATGTAAGCCTACTTCTGACAATAATAAACAAAGTTAAAAAAAGAGCTCCCTTCAACACAGCAGCCACCCCAGCTGCCAATCCTGGCCTCAGGGCATGACTTTCAGCTTCAATCTAGATGTCGTTCAGGGAGGCAGCATGAAAAGGTGCCAGACATCCTTTGATGGAGTTCAAGTCATAAATAGTCATACAGTGCAAAAAGGCTCTTCAGCCCATTGAGTCTGCACCTACAATAATTACCACCCAAAGGCACGCTAATCCTATATCCTTGAATGTTACGATATTTCAAATATCCATCCAAATATTTTTTAAAGGTTGAAAGTTTCCAGCCACCACTATCTTCCCAGGCAGTGCATTCCAGAATCCCACCACCCTCTAAGTGATTTTTTTCCCTCTCACATCCACTCTGAATCTCCTGCCTTCCTCGTGATTGACCCCTCAACCAAGGCGTCAACTGTCCCACTGGTTTGGGACACTTGATGCAAAACCGTACAGAGGGCTGCGATAACTTAGTGAAGCTCTGCAGTGTTGCACATAGGCAGGTTGGACACAGAGGGGGAGGGGGGGAGGTGCGAAAAGGACCGGCTGGGAGGAAGGGCTCCCGAGCGCACGTGCACCTGCTTACCGCCCCGTCTACCAGGCGGTCGCCATGGAAACGATGGAACGCATACACAGTTTCCCGGGAGACGGCAGCATGTTACAGTTCAAAGCCACTACCTGCACTTTGCTACACTTACCCTGAGTCCATTCAAACCGGCTCGTAGGCACTTTGAGGGGGAGTGCCTGGGGGAGAGGGTGATTTGCCCCCTTCCAAACCCAAACCTTCACCTCATGTCAATGTTATTAGATTAAAATCCTCCCTCCCCACCACCCCCCTTTCCCGCCATGGCAACTGCCAAGCCGAGTTTCCTGGCGCAGCCGGCGGTGAAGTGCGTTCGCGTTTACCGCAACGGGGACCCCTTCTACGCCGGGAGAAAGTTTGTGATCAACGAGCGCCAGATCTCCACCTTCGAAGCCTTCTTGAAGGAGGTGACCAGCGGCCTGGAGGCGCCTTTCGGGGCAGTTCGCAACATTTACACCCCCCAGCAAGGCCACCGCATCTGCCAGCTGGAGGAACTGGACACCGGCAAACAGTACGTGGCAGGAGGCAAGGAGAGGTTCAAAAAACTCGAGTGAGTGCAACAGCAGCAATATCTTGTTATTAAATAGTTTGTACACCTATTTAACATAACAGTACATCAGCATGACTAGAGTTAACATATTCCTATCTTTTGTATCATGCATTCAGTTTACACACTGGATTCGGTGATTACACCGTTTTAAAAGATGAACTGGGTTTGCAAACTGTTACGTAGCATCAATTCTTTTGGCAGTTTCCGGAAGCACTCACTGATTTATCCAGGTTTCTGCATGGCAAAATAAAAAGGACCTGTCAAAGGTGTCTCTTAAAATAAAACTCACATCGTTTAAGTGGTACACTTTATTCTGTGCCTGGTCATTACATAAATTGTTGCCAAGAATCTTCACAGTCTCTCTGAAGTAGATGTTACCTTGAAAATTGATTAGTCGAAATGAAGTGGTGGAATTAGTTGACTGGCCAAGCTAAAATTGCCCCTTAGTGTCCTGAGATGTGTAGGTTAGAGGGAATAATGGGTAAATATGAACAGATATGGGGTTAGGGCTTGGATGAGATTGTGGTTGTGCAGACTCGATGGGCCGAATGGCCTCTTTTTGCACTGTAGGTTTCTATGATTCTATGAAATATTGATATTTTCTGTTGTCATTTAATGGATGTCACGGTAGCACAGTGGTTAGCAGCACTGCCTCACAGTGCCAAGCAGCACTGCCTCACAGTGCCAGGGACCCGAGTTTGATTCCCAGCTTGGGTGACTGTGTGAAGTTTGCATATTCTCCCTGTGTCTGTATGGGTTTCACCTGGGTGTTCCAGTTTCCTCCCACAGTCCAAAGATGTTAGGTTAGATGCAGGCCATGCTAAATTCTCCCTTAATTTACCCGAACTGGTGCCAGAGTATGGCAACTAGAGGATTTTCACAGTAACTTCATTGAAGTGTTAATTTAAGCCTACTTCTGACTAACAAATAAACTTAAATTGCTCCTTAGTGTCAGGTGATTAGTTAAGGTAAATGCATGGAGTTATAGGGAGAGGGCCTCTGTGGGATTGTGGTCGGTGCATATTCAGTGGGCCAAATGGTTTCCTGCACTGTAGGATTCTGTGTTTTTTAAACTTTCCAAATTCTGATCATCTTCCAATTACAGTCTACTTGTCTCAAAGTTTGCTGGATTCAAATTATCTGATCCGTTGATTCCTAAAACACTAAACTCCACTTTGCTCAATTGTTTTATTCAGTACAAAATTAATTTTGGACATCCAGTAAATGTTTTCTTGTGAAGTTTTCAGATTTATCCTTGAAGGTACTTTCACATAATATAAAGAAACTTTAAACAAAGGCATTATTGTCGCAAATACTTTTTTTCAAAGTTACACTTGTTGCATGATTGGCATCTTTCCTACCCCGATTACTCTCTCTAGTCTCTCCTGCTTTGAAAGGTGTTGAGAAAATTCTGCATGGACAGGACATTCTCAGAGTTTCATGGAATGTCAAGAAAGACATTAATCCCCTCGAGTTTTAAAATACGCCATTGAGAGATTATTATCAGCTGCAGTTATTCGTTGCTATGAAGTGGGATCAACAGTGTCAAATGTGCTTAATAGTAAAACAAATTGTTGCCATTAAAATATTCTTTCACCACATGGAAAAATTGAGTAGTGAGTGGGTAACAGTAATGATACATATCAAATTAATTTTGCACTCATTAAAACAGTGTAAACAATACAGAAAGTGGAAGTTTAGTGTTTCACTGAATCCAGTGGCTTTGAGACAAGTAGACTCTTATTGGAAGGTGATGAGAATTTTGGAAGTTTGTATAAAATCAGGACTAAACAAAAATATATTTTTTCCACTGTTTCAATTTGGTTAATTGACATGCAAGATTTCTAATTAATTGTGTGAAGATCCTGACAATAGTGCATACAATGGCCAGACAGAATAAAGCTCATCAATTAATTATGCTGTTGTTGATGATGTGAGTTTCATACTTTAATAGATGCTTGTGACAGGTCCTTTTTGTCCTGCAGTGCTTGGGAATTTGGGTAAACCATTGTGTACTTCTGAAAACTGCCAAGAGAATTCATGCTGTGTAACACTGTTTCCAAAACCAGCTCAAAAGTATTATACTTAATTGTGAATTTCTACAAACATGTCCTAGTTACAAGTTATAAAATATGAAAAACTGAACTTAGTCTGAATGGTATATTGTTATTTTCCTGGAAATATTTTAAATGAAATCTCCTGAAGTAAGTTTTCTTCCAAGCTGTCTGAGAATGGGAACCACATTTTTATAGAACAGTTATACCCAAGTTGATGAAACGGTTTAGCTTTGTATCAATGCAAACTGTGTAGTAAAATTAGGGTGTGCACATATTAAAACAGGTCGTCTTGCACTGTTAACTTCTCAAATACACTGCAATAGGTAAGAAGCAATTAAAAACAATGGTAGAACTACCTTTGAATTCATCAAATTAATTTTTCGGCCCACATTAAATTACATTTAAAATGTAATTTTAAATTACGTATAAAATAGCAACGATATATATTTTAAAATCATAATTACTTGTTTTGATTCTCATAGCATTCACTTATGTGTAACACTGTTTGTGTTAGCTTGTATTAAAATCATTTAACTCCTACTGATCCCATGTTGCCTGAAAGACTATATTCTGCCTATGAATCTTATCAGCAAGTTAGGAATCCCCTTCGTTAGCCAGGAAAGAGTTCCTTATCCCCTCCATGACCAGAACCTCTTCCTTGTGACATAAATCCTGGAAATGTCAGCAATTCAAAGTGCTGCCCATAAACAAGGCATGTTCCAATTCATGGGTGCAGAAATGGAGTCAGGCCAGGATTCGCACATGCTAAGTTTGTGAAGGCCACTTAAATTACCAGCTTCCTCCATTGAAGTAGGATTTAGATTGGGCAGGAGTGTGAAACCCAGAATGTGCAGATTAGATCGGGTAAGAGGAAGTCAGAACATGTTGGATTTGTTTGAATAGCCAACGTAGGTGAGGTGAGGTGCCCCTTTGGATTTGGTCCCAGGATACCTTTGGATGCGGTAAGGCACCCTTTTTGGGTTATGTAAGGTACCCTTTGGGATTGTGAAAAGTAATCATGATTGAGTGTAAAAAGTGCATATATTAATTAGACCTTTCAAAGAATAGTCAAGCTGTCAAAGAATTGTCAGAAGATAATGGGTGGTTTGTCATGGAGGGAAATGGTGGTGGGTGTGGGGATAAGGGAAAATGGTGGTGGGTGTGGGGAACAGGTTGGCATACATAGACATAGAAACTATAAAAGACCATTTGGATGTGGAAGGCAGAGATGTTATGAAGGGTCATGGGAGTGGGCAGAGGGGTATGGTTTGGCATGGTGGTAGATGGGCCATGATGTTGGGTGGAAATCATGGGGCATGAGGTTTCGGGGGCTGTTTTTCATTTTATTCTTTTTTGAAAACTTAATTCAACGCTGGTGCCAAAGTACAGAGACAGGCCTTCTCCCCAACTCACCCCTGCACCCAACAGCTTCTGTACTCATTCTGGAGTTGGCTAACTTCCAATTCTTTCATCATGAAAATTCCAACTGAAGAGTGCATTCGCAGCGGCAGGAGAAATCTCGGCACTGAGACCCAACTAGGGTGGGAAAATCTAGGCCTTAAGCTTAATAACCTAAATTTTCTGATCCTGCTTACAGTGGGAATCCCTGTGGGCAGGACAGAAAACTTAACAGACAGCAAAAGGCCTCTTGACTTTGGGTGGGAATTTCTGATTCACCAGCTGGTAGGACTGGGAAAACCTCGCTCGGCCAATATAAATAAATAGTTGGCTGTTTTTGCTCATTAAGTTGCATTTTGATGTCATTTTCTGCTACTTGGCTCTTGTAAGCATGTGCATGCATATTTTCTTTGGTCAGCAAGTAAGATGTTGCTGGCAGTATAATTATGATTTCAGAGTGGTATCTACAGTATAGCACTGCCTTAATGTGACAAGGAAGAAGAGAAACATTTCTTACTGATCGTTCTGCATGTGCGCTTGTTAGCAATTAGTCTTGTCACCCTCCTTCTGTTCTACTCAGAGGGCGATGAAGGCAGGGTCGTTGAATTTTTTTAATACCAAGTTAGATAGTCCAAATGACCGCCTTCTGTGCCATGGCAATTCTGTTATTCTTCATTGACCAGGGTGTCAAAGGATGCAAGGGTTAAGCAGGAAAGTATATTTGAGGCCATATCAGATCTCCAGAATGTGTTTCCACTTGCAACCAGCACCCTTCCTACGCACTGCCATATTGCAACAGAATGCATTGCAACATAGCTTTGAAACTTAGCTCAGGTTGCAGGCAAGGAAATCTGGAACCTCCCTACCTGACCATATATTTTAGCATCTACCTCAAATCATGCTACTATTATGACAATATTTGTCCTTTCCATTAAATTACATGTCAGTCTCTTACCCTCACACCTCTAGACGTAATTGTCCTTCCAGTGCCTTGACCCACTCCAGTCCCCTTGTGATTCCTTTCAAATCCTTATTCCCTACCACTGTGCCAGCCCCATCCTGAAGTTCTCCCTGAGATAGCTTCCCTCCTTCAGCCTTGACATCATCAAGGGTAAAGGATCTGTAGACCTCTCTATCATTAAGGTTAAGATCATTTATTTAGCTTCCTCCCTTGCTTCTCACACTTCCCTGCCCTTTGCTTCACTTAAAATAACCATCCTCATGTTTAAATCTCTTCATCCTTTCCCATTGTCAACAACCTCTGAATCTTCAGATTGAATTCTTCTCTGTTTCCTTTGCCCCACCTTTGATGGTTGTGCTTTCCTCCTCTTAAACCTCATTCATTGGAATTCTTCTTCTAAGTCCCTCTGTGTTCCCCTTAAAACTCTCCTTAAAGGGTATTTATTTGACCAGGCATTTTGGCTACTCTTCCTAAATATCTCTTCTTTGGTACCCAATTTTAATGATGTAGACTCCATGAAGCATCTTGAAATGTCTATATACATCAAATGTACAAGTCTCATTACAAATTGTTGTTTGCTCATGAAGCCTTCTTTCTTTGTTTTCCTTGTATCCCTGGAGGCTTTTGTTTGTGTGCCTATTTGTTGACAAATCAAGATGGCACGATAGCACAGTGGTTAGCACTGCTGCCTCACAGCGCCGGGGACTCAGGTTCAACTCCAGCCTTGAGTCACTATGTGGAGTATGCACCTTCTTCCGTGTCTGTGTGGGATTCCTCTGGGTGCTTCGGTTTCCTCCCACAGTTCGAAAGATGTGCAAGTTAAGTGGATGGGCCATGCTCAATTGCCCCTTGCTGTCAGGGGGATTAGCAGGTAAATATGTGGGTTTACAAGGATAGGGTCTGCGTGGGATTGTGGTTGGTGCAGGCTCGGCCTGAATGGCCTCCTTCTGCACTGTAGGGTTTCTACGGTTACTAACGTTATTTTAGTCACCCCCTGTGATTTAGTGTTAGCATTATCAGAATTAGGGTAATTGCAAACATGACCCTAACTTTTACTGTGGTATTTATTATTGTGCTTCATTTTATTTCAAACTGAACTTCACTCATCAGAAGAAAATCAAATAATCACTCATGTTCTTTTCAGCTATATCCAGATAGGAATAAAGAAGAAAAAGCCACTGCCAAAGGATGTCCAGGTATGTCCCCAAAATGTGTTGCGGTTTGCTTTTCTGATTCTTTACAATTTTCCCTGTGGATTTTAGCTGTATTGTTAAATAAATTGTGTTGATTTACCTTTTTAAAAAGTGGTGCACATATTTGCTGTCAAGTATGTAATTAGTTCAGGTTTTGTGAATTAAGTACTCATTTGTCTGATAAATTCTTTTATCATCATTTAATGATTTGTGCTGATATTTGACAAACAATTAGGACCAGAGCAACTATCTGCAATACAAACATTGACTGCTGTTAAGGGAAATCAATGTATGGTATTGCAGGAGAGGTTACAGAGACATGATGACTTATAAAAGCGGTAACCTGAGGAGTGGTTGTAGACTGTAACCAAGAAGCAAATATAAAACTACAGTTGTGTTTTGTTATAGCTGTACACAGCATAAACTCTTGTTGGAGAGGAGTGTGTAATTTTAATGATAGGAAAATTGGGACTATTCCAGAGGGGGCTTTAAAGTTGACCCTATGGAACTAATTGCAGGCAGTCCTGGACTTTATGATGTTTGAGTTATGATATTTATAAATTGGCGCCTTGTTATATTTATAAATTGGCAGATTTATAATTTTATAGATATTTATAAGATATTTATAAATTGGCACCTTGTTACAATGCCAATTTCAGCTTTATGACAAGAAGCTGGTGAACAGTTGTCTTTGCCGATTGTTATATTCCTTTGTGTTTCGCAGTCTACAGTCTCAGGAAGGGCAACTCAGATACAGTATCGAAGTATCTTTGAAAGCGTAGGCACTATTATATTGTGGGCAATGCTGTAAGGCAATTATTCTGAAGCCCTTCCGTGAATATACGGTATCACGCCTCGGTTCAAGAACCAATTCCCCATTTAATAACATTGTTCCAATGGAAAAATTGTTTCTGACTTGACTTACAACATGTTTTCAGGAACCAATTCTGAGGACTAACTAACTTGAAGTGATGACTCTTTCAGACCTGGAAGTATTTTTTGAATTATCTTTATCTGATATGTTAACCTCTTGTAATATCACCTAGTTTTATTTCCCCTAACAAGAGTTGTAATCTTAAGAGCTATTGGCTGGCTGAAACAAATCAGGAAAAATAAAACTAGGTTTGATTGGGCAAAAGTGGCAGACAGAGTCATCGTCATAGCATTAAAGTCATTAGGATCCAAGAAAGACAAATTGGATTTTTTAAAAAATGGTGAGAGACTGGAAATTGCAGAGGAACAAAATAAAGAAGTGTTGTTGCCATTGCATAGGGTGTTGATAAGATCACATATGACTATTGTGTCCAGTTTTGGTTTCCTCATCTGAGGAAGGATATGGTGGCATTGGAGGCTGTTCAAAGAAGGTTCACCAGATTAATTCCGGGGATGAAAGAATCCTAGAATCCCCACAGTGCAGTAGGAAGCCATTTGGCCCATTGAGCATGCACTGACAACAATCCCACCCAACCCTTTTCCTCATAACTTCATATATTTACCCTGTTAGTTTCCCTGCTAATAAGGAGCAATTTAATATGGCCAATTCGCCCAATCTACAATGTCTTCGGACTGTGGAAGGACATAGGAGCACCCAGAAGAAACCCACGCAGAAACAGAGAGAATGTGAAAATTCCACACAGTCACTCAAGGCTTGAATTGAACCCACGTCAAAGGCACTCTGAGGCAGCAATGCTAATTGCTCTGCCACCATGCCACTGTTTGATGTATGAGGAGAGGTTAAACAGTTTGGGCTTACACTCACTGGAATTTAGAAGGATGAGAGGGAATCTGAGGTATATAAAATACTAAAAGGGTTTGATAAAGTAAATGTGGACCAAATGTTTCCCCTTGTAGGGCAATCTATAACAAGTAGTCACAGGTTGAGAAGCAGGAGGTTTGAAACCAAGATGAGGAGGAACGACTTCTTGCAGAGGGTAGTGAATTTGTGGAACTCTGCCCCAAGTGCGATGGAGTCAGAATCATTAAATGGATTCAAGAAGGAAATAGCTATATTTCTGATTTAATAAAATGATTTAAAAGGATGTGGGAAAGAGGTAGAAAGGTGGATTTGAGATCAGGGAAAGATCAGCCATAATCTGGTTGAATGGCGGAGCAGGCTCAAAAGGCTGAATTGCTTACTTCTGCTCCAAATTCTTATGTTCCTGTGTTTAAGTACGTGAATCACAAAAATTTTGCCCATACATATGTGACATCAGAATAGCTAATGGAACGTTTGGCTTTATCATAAGAAGGCTGAAAAAACTATGCTTTAGTTGTCAAGAATCTTGGTCAGACCACACCTCTGGAAGGGTTATATAAATGGTACAGTGCAAATTGATTAGAATGATACCAGAGCTTAATCTATTAGGCTATCTAGTTTGTATTTTCTTGAGTATAGATGGTTCTGAGGTGATTTAATTGGGATTTTTAAAATGATTTGAAAAAGTAATGATAGGGGAACTATATCATCTGGTGGGGAATTCAGAACAAAGAAACATGAGTAAAACCAGGAACCTGTTTCTCAAATAAGGAACATATCGGAAGTCTGAAATTCTCTTTCTCCTCATTCATAAGTTTCTACTTTGAAAAAAAACTTATTATAAGACAATACTGGCATCAATAGCCAAACCATTTAAATTATTGATAGCAGAAACTGCAAGCACTTGAAACCTCTATCCTTTGTAAGTATACATTGTGATCTTGACAGAAGAAATCAGCAAACCAGCGGTGTTAATTTCATGATGCTTATTTATAGAAGGTAAAGAGATTTCAAGTTTTTGCAATTTTTGCTCTGAAACTTTAACTGGTCAAGATGAATGAGACTTTTATTGGCCTGGAATCAACGGGATTTTTTTTAAGTCTAAAGTTAGCAGTGACTGAAGGAAAAACCCTACCATCACTATGGTTCATTTGATACAATATATAATGGATAAATTGGCATGGAAGTACCCGTTGATTGGTATTGGGGGACTGAAAGGATATCAGTGTTTTAGAGGGGGGCTTATCTCAACATGAGGGGCATTTGAAAGTGAATAGGAGGCACAGTGCAGAATGGGAGCAGATGGGGCTAAAGGGATTGTTTAAGGGTTTTATTTTGGCATAAGGGAAGGTTGTTCGGAGGCATACCTGTGCTTGAGGGATGATAGTGGGTGCTTGGTGGCATGAGATGGTATAAATGAGCATGTGGAGAGTCTTTATGTTTATATTGTAACTGGGATAAAGTCCCATAGCTCCAAGGCTAGCCTTTTAAGTAGCTTGCCTTGGCACCCAGCAGTTCCTGTGGATGATAATTTGGCCCAAGTGCTGCTCACATCTGCCCCACAATGAAAATGCTGTCCTTGTAGGTGCTTTCTTCTGTGGCAGGCTGAACTGAACTGGAGATTTTTCTAACCCCTGCTACTGGCCTTGAGGATGGAAGTCCAGTCACGGATAGGAAAAATCAAGCTTATTGTGTCACAGAACTAAAAACTGAAAAATAATTACAGAAATAAGTACCCTTTTATTAAATCCATGGCACTTCAGTAATATTTCTTTGGAGAGCTTGTCTAGTTTTTTTTGGTAATTTGCTTTCTCAAATTAAACTGGCGATTACCTCTTCAAATCACTCTCCTGATTTATAATTTGTGTGCTTTAAAACAATTACTATCTGAGATACTGCAAGTTCATATTCAATGAGTCTCATGGAATCATTGAATCCCTACTGTGCAGAAGAGGCCATTCAGTCCATTAAGACTGCACTGATTCTCTGACAGAGCATCTTATCCATGCCTTCTACCTCACCCTGCCTCCATAACTCTGCACATTTCCTATGGAAAGTTCACCTAACCCACACATTGTGGGACACTAAGGGACAATTTAGCATGGTTAATTCACCTAACCTGCACACCTTTGGACTGTGGGAGGAAACTGGAGGAGTCGAAGGAAATCCTCACAGACATGGAGAATGTGCAAACTTCTCACAAAGAATCACCTAAGACCGGAATTGAACCCCGGTTTCTGAAACTGTGAGGCAGCAGTGCTAACCATTGTGCCATTTTGTTCTTCTAGTTTAAGTTGGGCTTTAAATAGTTAATTTTCATTAGTTTAATGATTCTGTTTAAGTAGCAGGTGAAACAACTTTGCGGGAATGTGTTATGATCGCAGTGGAGACATGTAACTTCAAAAAGAAATTAACTCCCTCTTATTAACTGAAATAATTATGCCACAAGGTTTTGCATTTGACATAAAAAAAATTTTTACTGTGGAAGAGTTCAACAAAGCATTCACAACTAACTGAGTAAACACCGATTATTTAAACCTGAAAACCTCAACTGGACGCTCCCCATTCTACTTTCATTTTTACACAAGAGTTATCCTTTACTTTATTGGATCTTCAGGGTTCCTACACTTCTCTGGGGATCAAACCATAGTGTGACACAGATCTCAGAAATTCACTTTGATTCTCTTCAATGCTTCTTGCTATTCTTTCTGAAGTATGGGGGGATGATTCTCCCTCCAAAATTCTAAGTGATGAATTGGGTGAAAACTGGAGTAAATAACACAGGTTTTTTCAGTGGGACTTTCAAAATGAACCTCTCACACTCTGTGCATTACAGAATGCACTAGCATAAATCTTACAAAAATTCAGGGGGTTGGGCCCATTCGCACTGAAAAGGCCAGCAACATAGTGCTGAACAGGCCACTGTGCATGTATGATTTTTCAGTGCAGAGATTGGTGAGGCTCAGTAGCCCCGCACTGCAGGCCTCCCGTTTGCTCGCCAGTCCTTCCATCCCCCCCATCCCCGTGCCCATCCCCAATCACTGGCCTCCTTCCCTCTGCTTGCAATCCCAAGTGCAGATTGGCAGCGGAATCCCCACACCGTCACTGATGTCCTGCTCCTTTGGCAGTGCCAGAGTGGCAATGGCCACAAGGGACCCCCTAGCACTCGACCCTCTAGGGAACCTCGATTGGCCCCTCCCCCTTCACTCCAGTGAGGTCGGTCTGCCAATTCCCCACAAGTGGGAAGCTAAGGAAACTTCACTGGAGTGTAACACTTGGGGCGGCGCGCAGTGGCTAGGGAGCCTGAAGATTTCAGTCTCAGCTTCGCTAATGATACTTAAATTTTATTTAAATTCTCATTTAAATAATTTGTGTAGCTCCATGCCAATTTCTGGTGCTGAGTTGATGGTGCTGGAAATCCAACTGCTGGGGCCTTGTGGAGACCTTGGCGCCCAGCAGAAAGCATGTTAAATGGCCTTCGCTTGAGTCTCCAAACCTGCTGTGCTGCTTTAGCATGGCTGGGAGAATCGCCCCTGAGATTTATTGGGGACCTTCCAGTAACATCTGGTTAGGTGACCCTCAAATTATCTTTTCGTGTTTCACAATTGTAAACATTCTATCTCAAGCATGGGCTTCTTTTTTTTTATTTTGCTTGGTGGTTGTGAAATCAGACAACATCCTGTATTTCTGATTGTTCCCTTTGCTTCTGGACTGCAGCTCCCGGAAAAGTCTCCCACTTTTTCTCAATGCTCCTCCCAGGTCCCAACTGTAACTGCTGGCAGCTTCCTGACTCTGCCCTTTTCCAAGCTGCTCCAAACGTGAACTGCCTACTTTCTATGAAAATTCACACAGACTCAAAAACAAAAGGGTATCTCACTGCAACCTGACCTCAAGGCAATGTTATCCAGCTGGGATATATCCCAGTTAGAGGTTTCAATGAATTAACTTCACCTTCCTTCGCTGATTCTGGGATCCATACAAATAATTTAAGCCTTTCTGGAGGATGACAGTAGACAGCTCAATTTTAACAAGAAGTCCAGAAAAGGGTTGGTCATTGGTTAATGTTTTCCGACTCGGACCTTATTAAATGAACACAGACCACTCTTTGAATGGCAATTGCATCTGTAGATCACCTTTACACTGGGCTTTCACTTATCTTAAGTTTACCAAATCACTCCCTAAACTATGAATCACCAAAGTGTTAAGTGTTCATTCATTACTAGTGCTAACATTTACTTATAATTTACTTCTCTTTTTAAGTTCCTAAGCAACAGTTACTAATGTGAATAGATATATCTTGGGCAACAGATAACAGAGGCCCTATAATCTTATGATATTCCTTAAAATATATTTTCAGGCAAATTGTTTTTGTTAAAATCATCTGCCAAAGAAATCCATGATCTTTTGTGTAACATTGCTGTTCTGGCTAATCAGAGTAAATTAGTATTGTAATGCATATTGTGAGGTATATACTGATGATTTTGCTTACTAAGTTTCCAGTTTAATATATACAAGTCTATGACAACAACTTATAATTACACAGTGCTTTCAATGTTACAAAACATACTAGAGCCCTTCACAAGAACACAATACAATAAAGCAGGACACAAAGTCACGTCCAGAGATATTAGCTCAGATGACCAAAAGCTGGGTCAAAGAGCTTGGTTTTAAGACAAGTATTAAGTGAGGAAAGTAAATAGGAAAGGTGTAGGGATGGAATTCCAGAGCTTGGGAACAACGTAACTGAAGGCATGTCCACTATTGGTGGATATATAATAATTGGAAATGCATAAGGAGGCAGAATTAGAGGAACATAAGGAAAGTTATGAGGCTAAAGGAGATTACACCGATAAGGAGGGGCAAGGCTGTGGAGGGATTTCAAAAATGAGGATACAAATTTAAGTTGACATTGCTTGATCAGAAGCCAATGTAAGTCAGTGAACACAGGGTGATAGATGAATGGCATTCGCTATGAGTTAAGACATGGGCAGCTGAGTTTTAGATTATTTCAAGTTTATGGAGGTCCATTAGACATCCGATGTCAATTTGAATATTGTGAATTGTGTACTATGTTGTTCTATTTGATACTGTCATTTGCATATGAAGAATGAGTTAGTCTTTAACAATTGTGTGGCAATGGTATGTCAAGCATTTTAACATCATCACCTATTAAACTTGAATTATACACCCTGTCAGTAGGTGACCATCATCATGGGTTGCTCCTTCAGATCAGTTCAGTCTCTTCAGTTACCTTCCTGTTTGTTATTCTTCGCGTATCCAAGGTTCTCTATTACAGGCTGTAAAAGGCTTGACACAGTAAATAGCAAATAATATACAGCACTTAATAATGGCTATTTAACCACTGCCAATCACAGTAAGCATGAAATAATATACAGCACTAAATCACTGTTAATACAGCCACCACATTGCTTTTGGTAAAACACAAGTCTGAAATCTCAGTTTACAATAGTGGAGAATTTCTGGCCAGGTCCCAACCTCCTCCACTAACAGGAATGTGCTATTGCGAAAGGAGGATCAATGCATGAAATGTAATTGAAGCAGGTAAGATTCACAGTGGAAAGCTGTGATACTTCCGATGCTTTAATCTAAGCTTTAAGAAATGGTTCTACCATTTTGCTCTAAGTATCTTGTGGGTCTTGCAGCCTGATCTTTCTTATTCAAAAATGTTGCTGTAGAACAGATTAACCAAAAGGTTGTTTCATTCTTTTAACTACAATGTAATGACTATTGAAGAAGGAAACCCATTGTTAACCATGCATGTTCTGTTTGGCATTTGTTGTGTGTTGGTTGAACAGTGCAGGTTCACTGAAATTCAGATAAATTGGGAAAAGTCTTACCATTTACCATTTATTTCACACTTGCTATAACTAAAGTGGTGTTGGGACTGCAGCTATTAGGAGTAGGCAGCAATTATGCTTAGAGCTTCTAATACAAGTCAGAATTTAGGAATAAATTCCTGATAACCCCTGCCTCAGCTTTCTCTAGATCATCTATATTACACAGGAAACACTTCTCACCTACCTAATCTGCACTGAGGTGTGCATGTGTTAATTGAAGATCAAGTATTTTGTATCTATACACTATTTTTTGAAAAGTACAGAATCTGCATCTCATCGCATCATGCCCTGTAACTTTGCAACTGCAGAAGATGGCACAGTATTTTACATTGATGTGAACTGTTAATAAGCTGAAAGGTACATAGGCAAATCTGTGAGATTTGTACAGTTATTCATTTTGTCAAAATGCTTTGAAAGAAACTTGCAATACACAGCTTGCAGTTAATTGCATTGAATTAAATTCAATTACCACTTGATTTTCATGGTTTATTAAAATGCTAATGAGCTTATTGTTGTAACGGTACAATGAAGCTCTTTACAAATACAAATTTAGCCCCTGATCCAGATGATTTTTTAAAATTAATTTGTGGGACATGGGCATTGCTGACTAGCCAGCATTCACCGCCCAAGCACAGTTGAGAGTCAGTCACATTGATGTGGTTCTGGAATCAACTATAGGCTAGACTAGATAAGGATGGCAGATTTCCTTCCCCTAAAAGACATTAGTTTCTCTGACAATCATTTCATGATCATCAGTAATTCCAGATATTTTATTGAATTCAAATTGCACCATCTGCCATAGAGGGATTCGAACCTGGGTCCCCAGAATATTTGCTGAGTTTCTGGACTCATAGTCTAGCAATATTACCACTGGGCCATTGCCTCCCCTATTTGAGTTACACGGTCAAACTGTAGCATTTCTTAAGAAATCACTAACTGTATGCAACTAGAGTTTGCAATTGGAATCGCAAAAATGAATGGCCTTAATAAATTGACAAAATTTGATCATATTTTATGCAGATAGAAAGATTTATGATCTGCAAGTTTTACCTCCTGATTTCAACACAGCAAAAGATTCATTTGTATCTTTTACCATCACCAACTTACAGTGGGTGTTTCCCATTGTGAAGACTGGCAAGAAAACAAACCTTAATTGTACAACTATGGGTTTTGTGCCATATTCCATGCCAAGGCAGACCTGATGCCCAGTGTCTGCTGTCGTATCTGGGCCCCATATTGAAAATGCACCCAACATCACTGACCCATTACTGAGGAAAGATGATGGACTTTCTGAAAGTTAAGATGGACCTCCTGAGAAAGCATAGAAACTGGAAGCAGGAAGAGGCCATTTGGCCCTTGCAACCTGCTCCGCCTTTCATTATGACCATGATTGGTCATTAAATTCAATATCCTGATTCCCCACCTTTCCCCACCATCCCTTGATCCCTTTCGCCCCAACAGCTATATCTAATTTCTTCTGAAATCAGATAATGTTTTGGCCTCAACTACTTTCTGTGGTAGTGAATTCCACACATTCACCACCCTCTGCGTAAAGAAATTCAGCCTCACCTTGGCTCTAAAAGGTTCACCCCCTTATTCTCAAACTAAGATCTCCTAGTTCTGAACTCCCCCCTGCTTCCCACAATCATTGGGAACATCCTTTCTGAATCTATCATGTATAACCCTGTTAGAATTTTCTAAGCTTCTATGAGATCCCCTCCCACTCTTCTTCAGTCCAGGAATCAGCCTGGTAAACATTCACTGTTCTCCTTGTATAGCAAGGACATCTTTCCTCAGATAAGGAAACCAAAACTGCGCACAGTACTCCAGGTGTGGCCTTAACAATGTCATACACAATTGCAGCAAAACATTCCTATCTCTATACACTAATTCTCTCACAATGAAGGCCAGCGTATCATTTACCTTCTTTACTGCCTGCTGCACCTGCGCACTTACTTTCAGCGACTGATGCATGAGGACACCAAAGTCTCACCAAGACTTTGTCAACTTACACCCATTCAAGTAATAATAATGTTTTCCTATTATTTTTTAACAAAGTGGATAAGCTCACATTTATTCACATTATACTGCATCTGCCATACATTGTCCACATACTCAGCTGTCCAAATCATGCTGAAACATCCCTGCATCTCCTCACAGTTTCCCCTCCCACCTAACTTTGTATCATCTTGTATGATTGGACAGCATGGTAGCACAACAGTTAGCACTCCTGCTTCACAGCTTCAGGAACCTGGGTTTGATTCCTGGCTCGGGTCACTGTCTGTGTGGAGTTTGCACATTCTCCTCGTGTCTCCATGGGTTTCCTCCGGATGCTCCGGTTTCCTCCCACAGTCCAAAGATGTGCAGATTAGGTTGATTGGCTGTGCTAAAATTGCCCCTTAGTGTCCTGGGATGTGTAGGTTAGAAGGATTAGAAGGGTAAATATGTGGGGATAGGGCTGGGTGGGATTATGGTCAGTGCAGACTTGATAGGCCGAAGGGCCTTTTTCTGCACTGTAGTGTTCTATGATTCTATCTGCAAATTTGGAGATAACTCATTCAGTTCTCTCTTCCAAATCATTAATATATAATGTGAATAGTTGGGGTCTGAGCAGAGATCCTTGCAGAATCCTGCCAATGACTGCCAATCAGAAAAAGACCATTAATGCCAACTCTTTGCTTTCTAACTGCTTTCTATCCATCTCAAAACATTATCTGCAATTCCATGTCCTTTAACTCTACATAATAGTCTGTTATGTGAGACCTTGTCAAAAGCCTTATGAAAATCTAATAAGCCACATCCACTAGTTCTCCTTGATCAACTCTACTAGTTAATCCTTGAAGAATTCCATTAACTTCGTCAAGCATGGTTTCCTTTTTGTAAACCCATGCTGACTTTTTCTGATTATGCCACTGCCTTCTAAATGCTGAGTTATGAAATCCTTGATAATGGACTCTAGCAACTTCTTCAGTACTGACATTAGACTCTGGTCTATAGTTCTCTGTTTTCTCTCTACCTCCCTTTTTGAATAGCAAGCTTACATTAGCTACCCTCTAATCTGTAGGAACCAGTGTAGAGTTGAAAGAATTTTGGAAAAGCAGACATATATACAAGAACATTCTGAAGCTGGAAGATGGTCCTCCTTCAGGACGCTGCATTTGGAAGATGCAGTTATAGCTGCAACCCCACCAACTGTTCTGGTGTTCTGTGATCCAAGATTGTCAGCACTCTCCATCCCAAACTGTGTAGGCAGCTCCAGGTATTCTTCACCTGAGTTCTGACAGTTGTAAACCATGTTGTTTCAGACTTGTTTTGCACTGATGTATTTTCTTGCTGGTGTCATGAGGAATTGGGTATAGGAGTTGAGCCTTCATATGAATCTAACTAGCATGATGTAAATAATTTTCACACTAGCCACCAGCAGGTTTCCCAATCTGCCATTGTGGGTATCCACACAAGATTCTATGGGAAATTCACACCAGATTTCTGGGCCTCCCACCAAACACCTTCTTCCCCCCTCCCCATCCCCACACACCATTAAACCACTGGGTGGGACATGGGAGCGTTCCATCCAAAGTATAACAGGAACCACATATCGAGATTTTAGATCAGAAGACCAAAAGCTTGATCAAAAAGATAGGTTTTTAAGGTGTGCCTTGCAGGAGAAAAATGAGGTAGAGAGTTATGGGGGATGATTGACCTGGACCATTTGATGGGCAACACGCCAGCTCAGTGACTATCGCTGTGCTGTGCAGATACATGGATTTGGGCCTGTGTCTGTGGGAGTTTGCGCATTCTCCCCGTGCTTGCGTGGGTTTTCTCCGGGTGCTCCGGTTTCCTCCCACATCCCAAAGATGTGCTCTTAGGCTAATTGGTAAAACAAATTCTCCCTAAATTGTCTCAAATTTGGTTTTTAATCCATAGATCTATAAACATGGACAGGGATCGCGGGTAGAGGTGGGAACATCGGGGTGGCGGCGTGGGCTCGTTGGGCCGAAGGGCCTGTTTCCCGTGCTGTTTTGTTCTTTGTTCTTTGAAGTCCAATGCTTGGGGGCCTAGGCAACTGAAGGCTCAGTCAGCAGAGGTGAAGCAATTAAGATTGAGAGTGCTAAGAGGTTAGAAGTAGAGGAGTTCGTATATCTCAGAGTGTTGTGTGATTGGAGGAGGTTATAGAGATAGGGAGGGGCAAAACATGCTGTGAAACTTTGGGCACATACCTTTCATCAGAAAGATTATATACTGGAAACATCATCCTATCTGTGGAAATAGGGAGGAGCAAAACTATGGAAGGATTTGAAAAGCAGGATGAAAATAAAATCAGGATGCTGCCCATAACTGATGTAGGTGAGCAAACACAGAGAGGGGTATTAGAGGGGATGATGTTTCCATTGTGTATACCCAAAGTTGCACAACATGTTTAAAAGTAAATTTTATCAGTTTCTTGTGTTTGGCCATGTCAATGTCTTTCTTATAGCTGAAAATAAGAGTTGGGGTGATTCTCCTGAAAAGTGTTAAACTCTTGGAAAAATGGGAATAAATCCTGCTGGTTTTTTTTTTTAGTGGGAGTTTCAAAATGAATCCCCCACATTCTCTGCACTGCAGAGTGCACTAGTATGAATCACGCCAAATATCTATGGGTAGTGCCTTTTTCAGCTGGAGAGGCATGCAGCATAGCACCGAGCAGGCCACTGTGAATGTGCAGATCTGTCAGGGCCTCCCGATCGCACTGGCCCTCCAACTCCAGAATGCTGGCTCCCCCTAACCATGTCTGGCCAGCCTCGATCCACCCTCCCTATCGCCACTGGCCCATCTTGATCTCCTCTGTCCCTCCTGCAGCTCCCTTTTTCCCAAAATCCCCGATCACAGGCCTCCCACTCTCTGTCCCTCAGCCCGACTGCAGAGTGGTAGCAGGAAGTTCTGTTTCCACCCCTGCAACAAGCTCTGCCCTTTTAGGCACTGCCGGCTGTCCAGTGAGCAGTGCCAAAGTTTCCCCTGGACATTATCAGCCCCTTGGGATATAACTGCCCCTGAGAACTCGAGACAGTGGCTGAAAGTATCTTCAAAACCTATCTTGAGCTATTATTTGATTTGTAGTTTGCCTTTGTCCCAACTGTTCCTATCTGTTTGTAATTTATTGTTGTTCATGGACGTGGGAAATGAAGCAAACAAGTACAAGAAATTTACAAACCTGTACACATACAGGCATTTGGTGACAACCAAACACAATTTAAACTTTCTTTTCACCTAGATTGTAAGCTTGAAATTAAAATCACAAGTCAGGTTATCACGCTTAATGTTGGACCATATTAAAAAATTTTATTCCTCAAGGGACACAAGAAGCAAATATCATTGGCTGTTGCATGAGGTTTTCTCAGTCATGAAGACTTGATGAAAGTTAGATCTTGGCTGGAAATTTCAGATAATGTACTTTTAAATATTTAGGTGAAGCAGGAGAAGTGGATTGGGGAGCAATGTTGCTGGCATGATGACTTTAAAATAATCAGGAGGATTTAACCTCAGCAAGCCCATTTAGGTTGAGCTGTTAGATTGAAGCTTGACATTAATGATTCAGCATTGTTATAACCTATCAGCACAAATAGAAAAGATTGACATGAAATTATTTCCAACAATCTTTGAACATTAATAAGGGGGGGGATATATTAATTATGAAATATTTAATTAATGTAATATAAATTGGAGTGATTGTGAACACGTTTCAAAAATTTCATTATTAATCGACCCGGACCAGGGCAATCATTTTTGATTAAAAAAAACTATTCAAGATTATGTAATGCCTTTGAACAAAACTTCCTCTAGAAGGAACTTCCTTTATGAATAAAATTTAATACTTTTTTGTGCATATGCTATACTAAGAAGTCTCAGTACCTTTTATCAATAATAATAAAAATACTTTGTGCCATAGCATTAGACATTTTTCTTGTCTTATAATTGACATATCATTCGCTAATCTGATTGGCTGCCCTGAGAAGTACTACTCATTTGATGATAAAGTCAGTATTGCAAACCAGTAGCTTTGAAAAAAATGTAGACATATTGAAACAACATGGAGTTAAAGATGTGTTTGGTGGACTGAACGGTACACTCATCTTTTACTCCTAGGATTTGGGTGGCATGATAGCACAGTGGTAAGCATTGCTGCCTGACAGCACCAGAGACTGGGGTTCAATTCTGGCTGCAGGTGATCATCTGTGTAGAGTTTGCATGTTCTCTCTGTGTCTGCATTGGTTTCTTCCAGGTGCTCTGGTTTCCTCTGGCAGTCTAAAGATGTACAGGTTAAATGAATTGGTTATGCTAAATTGTCCCTTAGTGTTCAGGGTAAGGATAAGCAGGGTAAATATATGGGGTTACGGGAATAGGACCTGAGTGGAATTGTTGTCAGTGCAGCCTTGATCAATTAGATGTCCTGTATATAATTTGTTGCACGTAACACATGTTATTGTCTGCAGTTTATTTGCTTTTTGTGCTCAAAATTATGGATGTTAAGCACTCCTCAGTTATACATGATTGAATGGAGAATAAAGCTTTCTCATTTCTATTCCAAGCAGCATGCGGTGAATGGCCTCCTTCTGTACCGTAGGGATTCTATGATTCTATTATTTGGACACAAATGAAACCCAGACTGATGTATTAAAATCAATTCTCTCTTGTTATTTTAACAAAAAAGTTCCATCAGAAATTAGTTTTGATATCCCTAGACTTCTTAGTGGTTTCAAGTTCTCAACAAGAGAATGGGTTCTAATTTGGTAACAAATTTAGTATGGAGCATGCTGTTTGGCATAGAAATGAAGAAGCTTTACTCTCCATCCAATCATGTATAGCTGAAGAGTGCTTAATATCCTTAATCTTGTGCACATGAAGCAAATAACAGACACTAATATTCTTGTCTGCGGGTTATGTGCAACAAATTATGCACATGACACCTAATAGATCAATGTAATATATTCGTACTTATTAAGTTTCAAGTCAGGATGACCTTTTGTCAGTGCCGGGCTTGTTGAGCTCTGATGAAGGGTCACCCTGACTCAAAACATTGGCTCTATTTTCTCTTTCCACAGATGCTGATGGACCTGTGGGGATTTTCCAGCATCTTTTATTTTGGTTTTGGATACCAGCATCCGAAGTATCGGATGCTGCTGAGTAGCTCGGATGTTAAGAGGGACGAGAATAGGGGGGTCATAGACAAGGACTGTAAAGCACAGCATCATATGGGTGGAGTAGAGCATGGTTTGAAATGCGTAAACTTTATGCAAGAAGTATTTGCAATAAGGTGGATAAACTTGAAGCTTGGATCAGTACCTGGAACTTCGATGTTGTGGCCATTTCAGAGACATGGATAGAGCAGGGACAGGAATGGTTGTTGCAGGTTCCGGGGTTCAAATGCTTCAGTCAGACTAGAGAAGGAGGTAGAAGGGGGGGAGGAGTGGCATTATTAGTCAAAGACTGTATCACAGTGACAGAAAGGAAGTTTGATGAGGACTTGTCTGTTGAGGTAGTATGGGCTGAGATTAGAAATAGGAGAGGAGAGGTCACCCTGTTGGGAGTCTTTTATAGACCTCCTAAAAGTTCTAGAGAGGTTGAGGAAAGGATTGCAAAGTCAATTCTGGTCAGGAGTGAAAGTAATAGTGTAATTGTTATGGGGGACTTTAACTTTACTAATATTGATTGGAATAGCTATAGCTCTAGCTCGTTAGAGGGGTCAGTTTTCGTACAAAGTGTGCAGGAAGGTTTTTTGACTCAGGATGTAGATAGGCCAACTAGAGGTGAGGCTACATTGGATTTGGTGCTGGGCAATGAGCCAGACCAGGTGTTAGGCTTGGAAATTGGTGAACATTTTGGTGATAGTGACCACAATTCGGTTATGTTCACCTTAGTGATGGATAGGGATAGGCATGAACCTGGGGGCAGTAGTTATAGCTGGGAGAATGGTAATTATGAGGCTATTAGGAGAGAATTAGGGTGCATAGGTTGGACTAGGAAACTACAGGGGCTGGGAACATCTGAAATGGGGAGCTTATTCAAGGAACAGCTACTGCGAGTCCTTGATAAGTATGTCCCTGTCAGGCAAGGAGGAAATGGTCGAGTAAGGGAACCGTGGTGTACTAAAAAAGTTAATTCGCTGGTTAAAAGGAAAAAGGAGGCTTATGTCAGGATGAGGCTTGAAGGCTCAGTTAGTGCACTGGAAAGCTATAGGTTAGCCAGCAGGGAGCTTAAGAGTAAGTTGAGAAGAGCTAAAAGAGGACACGAGAAGACTTTGGCTGATAGGATCAAGGAGAATCCTAAAGCTTTCTTTAGATATGTTAAGAATAGAAGATTGGTTAGAGCAAGATTAGGACCAGTCAGAGACAGTAGTGGGAAATTATGCATGGAGCCTGAAGAGATTGGAGAGGCGCTGAACAAATATTTCTCTTCGGTATTCACGCAGGGAGAAGTAAATGTAGTTGTGGAGAGCACTGGGATACAGGGTTGTAAACTGGAAAGTATTGAAGTAGATAAGGAGGAGGTGCTAGATATTCTTGAGGGTTTGAAAATAGATAAGTCCCCTGGGCCGGACGGGATTTACCCTTGGATTCTCTGGGAGGCAAGAGAGGCAATTGCAGAGCCTCTGGCTCTGATCTTCAGGTCGTCGTTGGTTACAGGTATAGTGCTGGAAGACTGGAGGATAGCAAATGTTGTCCCATTGTTCAAGAAGGGGAATAGAGACTTTCCTGGGAATTATAGACTGGTGAGTCTTACTTCTGTTGTGGGCAAGGTACAGTTATTTAGAGAGAAATGAATTGATTGGGGATAGTCAGCATGGTTTTGTGAAGGGTAGGTCATGCCTTACTAACCTTATGGAGTTTTTTGAAAAAGTGACCAAAGAGGTGGATGGGGGTAAGGCAGTTGATGTGGTATATATGGACTTTAGTAAGGCGTTCAATAAGGTTCCCCATGGAAGGCTTCTGCAGAAAATGCAGATGTATGGGATTGAGGGTGATTTAGTTAATTGGATCAGGAATTGGCTAGCTGATAGAAGATAGAGGGTGGTGGTGGTTGATGGAAATTATTCATCATGGAGTTCGGTTACAAGTGGTGTACCTCAGGGATCTGTTTTGGGGCCCTGCTGTTTGTAATTTTTATAAATGATCTGGATGAGGGTATTGAAGGATGGATTAGTAAATTTGCAGATGACACTAAAGTCGGTGGAGTGGTAGATAGTGAAGAGGGGTGTTATAGTTTGCAGAGAGACTTGGACAAGTTGCAGAGCTGGGCCGAGAGTGGCAAATGGAGTTTAATGTGGAAAAGTGTGAGGTAATGCACTTTGGCAGGAATAATAAATGTGTAGAGTATAGGGCTAATGGTAGGATTCTTAATAGTGTTGATGAACAAAGGGATCTTGGTGTGTATGTGCATAGATCCCTGAAAGTAGGCAGTCAAGTCGATAAGGTTGTTAAGAAGGCATATGGAGTCTTAGCTTTTATTGGTAGGGGGATTGATTTTCAGAACCGCAACGTCATGTTGCAACTGTACAAAACTCTAGTGCGGCCACACTTGGAGTATTGTGTGCGATTCTGGTCCCCACATTGTAAGAAAGATGTGGAGGCGTTGGAGAGGGTACAGAGGAGGTTTACCAGGATGTTGCCTGGTATGGAGGGCAGGTCTTATGAAGAGAGGCTGAGGGAGTTGAGGTTGTTTTCGTTAGAAAGAAGGCGGCTAAGAGGAGACCTTATTGAAACATATAAGATGATTAGAGGTTTAGATAGGGTGGACAGTGATAGCCTTTTTCCTCAGATGGAGAAAGCTAGCACGAGGGGACACAGCTTTAAATTAGTGGTATAGGATGGATGTCAGAGGTGGGTTCTTTACCCAGAGGGTGGTAAGGGTATAGAATGCCCTGCCTGCTGCAGATGTAGATGCGCCAAGTTTGGGGGCGTTTAAGAGGTCAGTGGATAGGTTTATGGATGAAAAGGGAATGGTTTAGGTTAGAGGGTCATTGCTTTTTCTTAATTGGTTGGCGCAACATCGAGGACCAAAGGGCCTGTTCTGCGCTGTAATGTTCTATGTTCTATGTATCCATAGTAGTCCATTCAACCCTTTGTGCCTGTTCCACTATTCACTTAGATCATGGCTGATCTGTATCTTAGTTGCACGTACCTGCCTTGGTTCCATAATTTTTAACACCCTTGCCTAACAATCTGAAGATCTTCTGTTTTGAATTTTTCAGTTGATGAATGAGAGTGTATGATGTTTTCAAAAACATTGCCTATAATTCCTTCCATAACCTTGCCCAAACTTCTCACTCTGCAATTATCTTCAGGTTCCGTGGCTGGAATTTTACCACCCCACCTGCCACAGAACCAGAGTGGGGGAGGGCGGGGGAAACAATGTGAAGGTCCATTGACTTTGGGGGAGATTTTATGGTTTCGGGATGAGTGAGGCTGTAAAATCCTGCCCTATATCTTTTTCCAACTGCTAAACCTGACTGACTGTACACGCTCTCTTCACTGCTTCATCATTCATCACAACAACTTTAGTCAACTTACTTGAATGATTTTCAATCAAAACCTCTTTGAACTGCTCCCTTTCATTTGTCCATTTTGCTTTCATTTGCTTGTATTGCACTTGGAATATTTCACAACTTAAAAGGCCCTCTCTGAATAATAAATCAGCAAAAGCAATGGGTCTTTCTTTGTCTGATGACATGATGTGGGAGACCGCTGCTCCTACATCATATGCATCACAAGCTAACTGTAAAGGTAAAGTATGACCAAAGTGCATAAAAGTTTCAGACTTGAGTAATGCCTCTTTGGCTTATGTGAAGGCATTATTGTATTGATCTGACCATTTCCATGACCGTAGTGCATTTGAAGTCTAGGTGGTAATTAGAATGAAAGTTGAAAACTCGATTCAAACTGGATTGTCGGAACAGGAAAAGCTTGGGTGTTAAAGAAATTGGGCTGCTCTGTGTACAAGAGGATTTCTGCTGCTTGAATTTGTTGCTTGGTTTCCCAGTGTGTTTTGCAACTTGAGGAATATGCTAATGGTAATGAGATGCTTCATGGGGAATAACTAAAATATTTCTCAATGGTATGTTATACAATAGCTTATGTCTGGCTCAATTAAGTAAACCAAATGGTTTTGTTTTGTTAACACAAGACTCTGGTGATATTTTTTAAAAACCTGTAGTCTAGTCTTGCATGTTTTATGAAAAAATAATTCTGTGAATACACTTGATATTTGAAGATTAGGAAAAAACAAGCCCAATTTCAACATCTGAATTCTGAATTTAATTTGGCAGCAGGGGGCTGGAATTTCATGATAATCTCGGAAACTGCAAATCAGGCTATTTCTCAACTTCAGCATGCCAAACTTGTCGCCTGTGCCGTATTTGCCATATTTTTGCCTCTTGGAGTTGTGGGCAGGCAGGGTTGAGATTTCCTCACTTCTGAGACAGCACTGGAGGAACACTGGTGCTGAAGCGGGCTGGTTTGAAGACTTCATGTCTCCTCATTTTCCATGTATCCTCCAAAGTCATTCACCCGGTATTCAGTCTGTGTAATCCTGAGGAGCCAAGAAATGGGAATTGGATAGCTTTGAAATGGACACAAAAAAATACACTTCTAGCACAGTGCTCTACTTACAAAAACCTCTAATGCAAAATTCCATAAAAAGTCTATGTTCAAGTGTAGAATAATAAAAATAAAACACAAAAGTACAGCACAGGAACAGGCCCTTCGGCCTTTCAAACCTATGCCGATCATGGTGCCCTTCTGCTAATACTTGGTCTGTATCCCTCTCTTCCCTCCCTATTCATGTCTCATCCAGGTGTTACTTAAATGTTGCTAATGTGCCTGATTTCACCATCTCCTTTAGCAGTGTGGTCCAGACACCTACCACTCTCTGTATGAAAACATCCTCCACACACCTCCCTTAAACTTTCTCCTTCTCACCTTGAACCTGTGTCCCCTTGTAATTGACACCTCCACCCTTGGAAAAAGCCTCTGACTATTCACCCTGTCTATGTCTCTCATAATTTTGGGTCTCTCTTCAGCCTCCGACTTTTAAATGAAAGCAATCCTTGTTTTTCAACCTATCCTCATAGCCATCACCCTCAAGACAAGGCAACATCCTGGTGAATCTTCTTTGCACTCTCTCCAAGCTTTCACATCTTTCTAATAATGTGGTGACTAGAACTATATGTCATACTCCAAATATGGCCTAATCAAGGTTTTGTATAGCTGCAACATGATTTCCCAAGTCCTGTACTCAATGCCCTGGCTAATGAAGGTACGCATGCATATGCCTTCTTAATCACCTCAGCCACCGATGTTGCCAACATAGGGAATTGTGATCTTGCTTGCCCAGATCCCTCTGTATGCTAATGTTCCTAAGGCTTTAGCTATTTACAGTATAACTCAAACCTAAATTTGGTCTTCCAAATGCATCACCAAGCATTTATCTGGATTAAATTCCATCTGCCATTTCTGTGCCCACGTCTCCAATCTATTTGTATCCTGTTGAATCTTCTGACAATCCTCGGCACTATCAGTAACTCTGCCAATCTTCCTGTCATTCACAAACTTACTAATCAGACCACCCATATTTTCCTCCAGATCACTTATTTTTCGACAAACAATAGAGGTCCCAGCACTGATCCCTGCAGAACACTACTATCTACAGATCTCCGTTCTGAAAAACATTCTTTTATCACTGCTCTCTGTCTTTAATGTTTAAAAGCCTCCCACATGCCAGATGTGGATTTGCCCTCAAATAGCCCTCTCAATCCACATTTCCCAGTCCCTGTCTAATTTGGATGTAATTGGCCCTCTCCCAAATAAGCACTCTCATCTGAAGGCCACTCTTGTCCTTATCCATGACTACTTGAAAATCTTATGGAATTATGGTCGCTAAACCCAAAATGTTCCCCCATTGAAACATTGATGACCTAGCCTGGCTCATTTCTCAATACCAAATCTGGTATGGTTTCATCCCTGTTGGATTGTCAACATACTGTATCAAAAGCTCTCCTGGACACATCTAATCGTTCTCCATTTGAGCCCCTTTCTGTAAGGGATACCCTGTCAATATTGAGGAAGTTAAAGTCACCCATCGCAACTACCCTGCTTTTTTCACAACTTTTCGGTATCTGAATAACAACTGCTCCTATGTCTCCTGCGGCTATTGGGAGACCTACGGTATGCTTCTTATTCATATTTTTATTCTTATTCCTGAGCTCAAGATCCCTCTAATGTGTCCTCCCTCAACACAACTGTGATCTATTCCCTAATCAGCAATGCATCTCCCCCACCTCTTTTGTTTCTCCTTCTGCCCGTCTAAAACAACAATATCCTGGAATTTTAAACTGCCAGTCCTGTCCCTCCTTTAACCGTGTCTCCATAATTACAGTTACATCATAATTCCCTGCAGTAATCCCGGCTCTCAGTTCATCTGTCTGACCTGTTATATTTCTTGCATTGAAGCAAATGCACTCCAGACTTACTGGCCTGCTAAGTCCTGCAGCTTCCCTCTGCCTGCTCTTATTCTACGCTATCTTTATCTCAGTATCACCTTTTTCCCCAGTCTCTACACTTACTGGTCTGCTGTTCTGGTTCCCATCCCCCTGCTACACTAGTTTAAACCCTCCCTTTAAATCTATTTTGTTTGCTTGTGTGAATTGGTCAAAATGCTGAATGTACGAACTCCATTGCTTCATCTTTTGATTTGATTTATTAGTGTCACATGTTTTAATATACAGTGAGAAGTAGTGTTTCTTACACGCTATACAAATTGAGCATACCTGTCATAGAGAAGGAAACAAAAGGGTGCAGTATTACATTCATTGCTAGGGTGTAGAGAACGATCAACCTGAAGCATAGTAGGTCCTTTCAAAAGTCTGATGGCAGCTGGGGAGAAGCTGTTCTTGAGTCGGTTGGTGTGTGACCTTAGACTTTTGTTTTCATCTAAGAGTCCCAAGATGCCCTTTAAAAAGAGCCAAGTTTGTTGACAGGACAGCTCATTCAGAGCTCGTGAGCTGCCCTCTACTTTTCCCTCACAAGACAAATGGAAAAAATTTACCCTATCTTTTACAGAATTGTCAGCATGGAAGTTGAAAAGTTTTAAAGAAACTTGCTGCACATCAGTTATTCAAGTCCTTTGGCTTGATCTGCCTTCATAACCTAGGAAGGGATAAAAAATTTTTTCTTTTTGGGGGATTGGAAACTCATTGGAACAAATTTAATTTTTAACCATCTGTATAATAAAATTTCTCCAGGTGAAAGCTCATTCAGTAATATTCAGTTATTGCACTGAGGTTTGGATCAGCTTTCATATTGTATTATAAGCAGGGAGCATTTTCAGAATTTGTAGTCACTCCAATACAACTCTGATTCATACATTTGTTGCAGTGACATACTTCTGTGACACTAATGGATTGAATTTGACATTTGAGGAAGCGTGTTTGATTATGATTCTGCATTTAAAAACAAATCCTTGATTCTGAATGGTAAAATGAATGTTTCATGTAGCACCTTTTCCTCTTACTGCTAGTTATTGGCTGGAACTTTCCGGCTGTTCTCGCCGATGGGATCTTCTGGTCTGCTGACGGCGCACCCCCGCTGTGTGTTTCACGGCAGAAAGGGGTGCATTCAATGGGAAAGCCTGCTGACAATGTTGGGACCAGAAGAACCTGCTGCTGACCGCTGGGCTAACTGTCTTCACCTCCACAAAACATACAGTGGGTTGCGCGGTAAATCTTGCCATTGACTTTTTCAGGAGGCCACTTGTGATCATTTGCAAAGCGTTTCAAGTTGGGACTAAAACTGTATTCATATTATGAAGAAAAATAGAGAAGATTGGAACCATCATTGTAGATAAAATGATTAAACAGCATTTTAGATTTTGAGTTGTAGAGGGAGCTATTTTATGAATGTTACTATCTGATAACATTCGTCAGGCTAATCATCATGATGACAGTGCCCAGTCATTCCTGCTGCCTGTATCACAATGTGAACTAAATGCCATTCATTCATCACCCTTGTGCTTGATGATATGATTGGCTTCCGGTCTGACAATAGCTCAATATTAAAATCCTTGTTTACTAATCCCTTCATGACTTGCATCTCCACATCTCCCTTTCATCCAATCCTGTGAGATATTTGCATTCCTGGCTTTCGGTCTCTTACACATCCCCAATCTTAATTGCCTCACTGTTGCTGGCTGTGTCTTCTGTTGCTTAGACCTTAATCTCTGGAATTCCTTCCCTAAACCTCTCCACTCCCTTATCTCACTTTCCTTCTTTAAAACAGTCCTTTAAAATCTACCTCCTTGGCTGGGCTTTTGGTCATCTTCCCTAATACAACTTTATATGGCATCAAATTTTGTTTCATAATGCTCCAATGCATTTTGCTTTCATAAAACGTGAAGAGGCATGTTTTACTACGTTAAAGATGCTGGCAGGAATCTTACCACCGTTTGTGCTGAAGGGATTTTCCCACCTCGCCACGGTAAATGGAGATTTGATTGGCTGCAAAATTCTGTGACTTTGCTGCAGCGGGAGCATGGTGTGAACAGCCGGATAGATCATGTCCACTACATAAATACAAGATTTGTTGTTGTGCCTCAATTTTTTCCTCATCATTTATCTATTCTGTTGTGATACCCTCTCGTCTGCTGGTGTCATCTCTGCCCTGAAGTGTACCATAGTTTTCTCAACTGCTCACCTTACAATGAGCAATGGCATCAAAAGATAGTACTTTTGCTATTGAAATTTGAACTCTTGCAGAAATCGCGCACCGTTGATGATGGTATTGTCGCCTGCACTGATGTCTCCTCCTTGTGCCTTGCTTTTCAGAAGTACACACTGTGGAAATTTCAGCCTCTTTTACACTTCCCAAATCCAGATGTCTGGGAAAAGCACTTTTCCAATTGCTGCAAAACAAAATTGGTTCCCGTGGGGGCAGTCAGGAAGAAATCATTATTTTAAATCTTCAAGTTCATAACGGTGCTTTGTACAGACATGTTCTCATCTTCAGGAATTAATCTTCCAAAATTAGTGCTATCTCCCTTTGATGATACACCTCAAGATACCATTATTTTCCCCTTAGTGCCTCACTTCTTTTCAATGCTTTTTTACCTTAAGGTTTTTGACACTGCATGACTTGCTAAAAATTTAAATAGGGCGCATCCACAGAATTTCCAGTTGCCATTTCCCCAAAGAACACAAGAAAAATTGCTAATCCAGACTTCTTTCCCTTAAACCTATGGTGACTCTCTCTTGCACCACATCATACCTAATTTAGAACCCACAATATGCTGTTGGTTCCAGTGACTCATTCATCACATATTCACACATCTCTGTCCTATATTGTGTGTCACGTTTATATTGAACAGTTTATTTCCTTTCCATAGTCCCATTGTTTTATAACTTATCAAATCAAACACCATTTGCTTCTCAATATTCCACCTTTCAAACTTACTTAGGTCCCCTTTTATTTGGGCTGCACCTCCCTTTTTAAACCACTCCTGACTAGAATTATTTGCAACGTGGCTTGCTTTGCTATTATTCCAAAGCTGTAAATCATTTAAGTACGGTATAAGCAGTACTACACTAAGCACTGATCCATACAATGCTCTGCCTTCTCTACTTTAGCTGATTTTTAGTCCACCTCTGCTTTCAAAGCTTGCGCAGCACCACAGAAGCTTTGCTGAAGCAGTTTCACAGAAGTTCTAGCTGTCATTTCTCTGAAGAACTCCAGTAAAATTTGTTAAACAAGATCTCCCTCCTTTACCTCCACGTTGACTCCTTCTTGGCACACTATACTCAATTTGGCTATCTCATTATCCTCTTGTTCAACACAACTTCTAATACATATATTGTGGGCTTATTGGCCTATTGTTCCCTGGTCTCCCTCTTTTTGAAGAGCAAGAACTCTAACTGACTTAAAAAATATCCTCTCCATCCTGATCCAGTGATGAAACTAATTGCAGGATCCTGATGCTTGCTAACTCTAGTTGAAGCCGGCTGATTTGGTATTACCTGGATCCAAAACTAGCAATGTGGCTCAGTGGTTTACCACATGCCTCATCAGCAATCCCAGCCCCCAATCCCCATTCATTGAGAGGAAACTATAGAAGAATTACATATGAGTAAATGGTTCTTCTAATATGTGAGATTTGAAGAATTTATGTCTTATCAAATGCTGCTGATCAGATACAAGGATGGTAATTTTGTCCATTACATTGTAGTCTACTTAGAAATTGAAACAAGAATCCATATCTGATTTATTGAAGAATAAATGAAGGATGTTAATTGGGAACTTTGCTATGCTTGTATGTGTAGGAACAAGTTGAAAGTGGGTGGTACTTTTGAGGTGTACCTTCTGAGTTATGTCTGGAATAAAAGTGATGGTGAGTTAAGATTTGACTTGAATATTCTATCTTTCAATGCCTGGCTATTGGAGTTTTGGCACTAATGTTATCATCAATTCCAGAATCTAATGATGACTAGTCCCTCTAAACATTTGCAGAGACTTTTGATTTAAAAGTTGTTGCCCTGTATTAATGACAGTATTATGAGGTTAATTCACCATGGACGCTATCCATTTTTTTGGTTGATGGCTAAGCACCGCCACCCTGTATTTTATCTTTGAGGTCCTTTGAATACTCTTGCTACATTTTGAGTCTGTTTGCTGTGAACCCTATAGACTGGTTTTTAAAAATAACAATCGGTCTATAATACTGTAACATTTCAGAACTCCTAATCTGTTGAAGAATCTAGTCAGCTTCCTTTTTGTTGAATCAATGGTTAAAGATAAATTTAAAAAATTGTAATCTCTCAAACACAGCCCTATCATTACAGAATTTTCTCGCAGACTGATTTGCACTCAATTATGCCTCCAAATGTACTAATTAAATGATTGATTTGACAAGGTCTTTGAAATAAAAAAAAACTGATCATAGATATGACTTTTCATGGATTATGCTGTGTTTACATTTTGCTATCTGTTTGGTGTAATTATCATTACTCGCAGTTATCCTGTGGTATTTATCATAATGAAGTGAAAGGTTATGTGGAGGAGGAACATAGGGGAGAGGTAATATATTGAAAATGATGGACAGACAAAGTGCTATGAAAAGACATTGCACTCAACATTAACTCTATTTCTCTCTTTGCAGATGCTTCACAGACCAGCTGAGCTTTTCTAGCACCTTCTGTTTTTTTTATAATAAAAGATGCTCAGGCCTATCCAGCATGTACCATATATTTGTGATGTTATATGCATTGCAAAACATACAACATATATTCTCCACTCTATCTAGAAGGCATATAATCTTTTGGGAAATGAGAAAACTGGATTTAAAAATCTTGAGCCAAATTTTAAATTCCTCTTTGACCTCTTCAGATGATCAGAATTAGTCCAAGATACCGCTGTGATCCCAATTTAACTTTATATGCTGCCCACCCTATGTTATGAAGTATTTCCTGAAACGTCTATCATTGCTTTTCTTATCTTTTTAGTTGGACATCCTGGCAGTGCTAGCCTGGTGCACTGGCAGTATTCATCTTATCTTTTTAACCTATTTTTCCCATTCCAATTCAACCACTCTTGGGTAAAGGCTGTAATTGCCTTCATTTAAGTTTGAGACACTAGTTTCAGAACCAAATTTCTCACCCTCAAGCAGGGTGTAAAACTTTATCATGTTGCGATCGCTCTTAGCTAGAAGATCCTTTTATTAATACTTAATCCTTTCTCGTTACACTTAGTAGGTGTAAAATAGCTTGTTCCCTGCTTAGTTTCAGAACACTTTACCCTCAAAGCGCCTTGAATGCACTTCATGAACTCAACTTATCCTTCAGGCTGCTTTTACAAATTTGATTCATCCAGTCTAAAGCAGATTAAACTCTCCCATAATCATTCTGTAGATGTCTGAAGCAGATATTTGGATTGCAATTTTCCCAGCCTGTTGCACTACTCGAGCAGCTCAGCAGGCTGGGAAAAGTCAGTGGGAGGGAAAAAGTGGGATTTGCAACTGGCACCCAGCTGGTTGCGAACTTCCCGGCCCATTCTTTTTGGACGTAATCAGCTTCACGCTGGGGAACAGTGCAAGGATGATTACAATATTCAGAAGCCGTTCTGCATCTCTGTAAGCGTCCGGGATCGCTAATGTTTCTGACCCCGCCAGTCGAGATCCACACCAGTGGGAATCGTGTGTCGTCCCTGGCAATGAGGACCTGACGTAATGGTCACACTGGTGGAACCAGAGGCCGTTGAGGCCCTCCGGGGCACCCTGGCATTGTTCACTGGACGCTCTGGCACTGTCAGGTGGGTACACTGGCATTGTCCACTGGGCACTGGACAGTGTCAAGGGGTCAGGGACTAAGGGGGTTGGGGCCAGACTGAGGTGTGTGGGGGATGAAAGTAGGGTTGGGGATGGGAGGCTGCATCCACTTATCAGGAGGCCAGCCATAGGGTGGGGGTGGGATCAAGGCCATTGATCTGGAGGGGTGGGATTAAGAGGCCTGAATTAAATTTTTGACAGTGATAACATGAATGATTGGTTGTTGGACACTTTTAATAAGAGTAGTTTCTTTTCAGAGGATATTTTCAAAGCCACTGCTTATGTTATCCAAAAATACTTTGGATTCTGGAAATCTGAAATAAGGTCAGAAAGTGCTGCAAAAATGTAGCATATCTGACAGCATATGTGGAGAAAGAATCTGGGTTAACATTTTGAGTCTAATATGACAAATTGTTTGAAGAAGAGTCATATAGAACTGAAAAGTGTCAACTGTTTTGCTTTCCACAGATGCTACCAGATCTGTTACACTTTCCCAGTGATTTTTGTTTTTATCATTATTTGCTTATATTGTCAGTTTCAGAATAATTTCAAAGATTTACTGGACTTATCAATGCCTCATTGGTTTTGTACATAGTGCATACTGGGCACGTGGTTATGGAGGATGCATATAGGGTAATGGGAGATATGTGGTGTGAGAGGTGGGGGCTTGAAGGCCTGACAGTAATGATGACAACAGGCCTTGTAACTTCAACATCCACTTGCCTCAGTTGCCACCTCTGTCACAGAGTCAACTGCATCCCACCCCTACCCCTCTAGCACGAAAATATGGCAGGTGGGGAGATTCTTAACAGAGATGTGTTTGCAGGGCTGAGAACTTTCCCAACTCGCGATGCATGTCTTCCTGACAGGAATTCAGACTTTTATTTCAGTACCTTCGTCAAATTTGAAAAACGATACTTACCTTGCAGAATTTTGCTATGTATTTATATGAGCATTTCTTGAAGTCGGACATTTTGTAAAGTAACTTGTATTCCCAAAGCACTTCCCACAACTTCAGCATGTTCCATAGTGATTTATTGTAAATTAAGTATTTTTGAAAGTGTACTCATTATTGTAGGAAATAGGGCATCAATTTACACGCAGCAAGCACCACCCCCCCCGCCCCCGCCACCCTCTCTGCTTCCGGTGCTGGTGAATGCACTGGGGAGAATTCCACTGCTTTTCTTTGAAATAGTGCAATGGGATTTGTAACATTTACCTAAGGGCAGGGAGGGACGTGGTTTCATGTCATATCCAAAAGAGCACAGTGCGAACTTTCGCAACAGCAGATCAAATTTCAATAGGTTTATTTGGAATCACAAGCATTTGGAGTGCTGCTCCGAGTGGACTCCACTCACCTGACGAAGGAGCAGTGCTCCAAAAGCTTGAGATTCCATATAAATCTGTTGGACTTTAACCTGCTGTTGTGAGACTTCTTACTATGCCCACCCCCATTCAACGCTGGCATCTCCGCACTGTATCCAAACGATGGCACCTTGGACACTGCAGCACTGTCTCAGTACAGCACCAGTATTATCTACCGATGTGCTCAAGCCTCTGGAGTGGGACGTTAACGTACAATCTTCAGACTTGGGTGAGAGTTGAACCATAGCTGACAAATACAATTTGATCATCATATTTTGCCACATTTAAGAGAATTAAAACTTGCTGAATTTTTCATATAAATTGATTATTCTTTTCCTCGATTGTGCCTCTCTGTATACTTGTTGAAGTTCAGTTGGTAAACACACATTTGCCTCCAGGCTTATATCAAAACGTCTTGCAGAGTTCTTGATTTCTGATGACTTCATATATTTTCCCGTTATTTGGAGAAAAACAGTTTTTCCTGTGAGGGCATTGCTTAAAGTTTAATTTGTCATGTGTGATTATGATACAAGTAACTCCTTAAATAAGTACCAACTTATTTTCACAGGCAATTACTTTCACAGAGGATTTCCACAGTAACTTCATTGCCACGTTAATGTAAGCAAGCCTACTTGTGATATTAATAATAAGCTTTAAGCTTAACTTCAGAGAAGGCTATCCTCTGTAAACTTTACTTTTATGCTTCATAACTAATGCAGAAACCAATGATTTACAGTTACTGATGTCATAGGAATTAATTGTTCAGAGTTTAGTTCTCAATTTTCCATTAGTGGTGCACGTGGAGCCCACAAACACCAGGTTGTGACATGTTGTATGAATGGCCTCCTGTGGTGCTGCTCTCAAAACTTAATTGCAAACCCTGCACGTCAATTCATGCTGGCAGCTGTAACCTTTTATCCTGAATCACTCCGACTGACAGCAAGTGATTTAAGAGCCTGCATTTAAAATTAAAACTCAGTGCAGAGTTCTGACATATATAGAAGGCATTGTAAATAGGCATGATCGATATAACTCAGTGTTAATGTTTAAAAAAGAGAGTTGACTTCATATCGTTACAAATCTTGGCCAGAGTTTTACAGCCCTGTCGTGGTGGGGGTGGGGCTGTAAAACACACTGAGCTGTTTGAAAGTCCATTGATTTTGGTAGTACCAGAAAATCCAGTGGGTGAGAGGAGTCATAAAATTCCACCTCTTACTTCTAAAGCTCTGCCTTCAGCCTAGTTGAGAACTCAAAGATGTTGACAAATTGCAAGCTTTTTTTCTTTGTATTAGCTGATCCATGCTATTTTAACTCTATTTATTGTGTTGTGTGGAGCGCAGTGGAGTCTGAATCATGAAATGTTTTTGAGAAGGAAGTGGATATATTTCTAACTATAAACGGGTTAAAGGTTTATGGGGAACAGGTATGGAGGTGGATTTGAGACCAGGAAGAGATTAGCCATGATCTAATTGAATGGTGGAGCAGGCTCCAAGGCTGAATTGCCTACTTCGACTCCAAATTCTTACGTTCCTATGACTGGAACTCTATCACCTCGTCCACCACGGAATCGGAGCGGGCGAGGATCCGACAATAGAAATTTCCGTTGGCCTCGGGTGGGAGTTACCAGCCTTGCTCGAGCGAGGCCGTAACATCCTGCTCTAGTGTTAAAGTAGTTTCAGCTGGCAGGGTTCCCTATTTCACATACGAGTGGAGGGGCAGGATGTGGTTTGTCAACAGTGTGTTGTTCCTGATGGCCAAATCATAGTGTGCATCGTTTCCACTCCCTTGGTCATTTTTTCTTTCCCAATTTCCCACATATTTATGATTAAATTGTAAAGTTCTGATGTCATGCAGGGGAAACGCATATGATCATGTGAGAAATGTTGATAGTGGGGATGGTTTTCAATGGTGGAGCCCACTGTTGATTTGCAATGCTGCAGCTATGAGCGGACAATAAAAGAGCCTCTTAGACAGACAGGGAAGTTCTGCATCATGACCAAAACTTTCCTGCCCAACTCCACTGCCGTTAATGTAAGGCATGAGTGCTAAGATGTCACAGATGTTTTTCAAAGTTCAATTCCACCTGTTAATATTTCACTTTATTTATATGTTCATCATCAGTATTTGTTGAGATCAGCTTAATTAAAGAGCTACGTGTACTGACATTGCCTCATGATGGTTACAGGGGAGTTAGGGACTTACCCTTTATTGTGGATAGAAATAGTGTAGTATCTTTTTGTGCACTCTTTATTGAATATTCAAGTTATTTCTCTACACCCAGCTATGATTGTAATACTACATTCTCCACTCTCTCCTTACCTTCTCTGTATGGTATGCTTTGTCTGTATACTGCGCAAAAAACAATACTTCTCACTGTATACTAATACATTGACAATAATAAATCAAATCAGTGTTGGACTCGCCACTCTTTGGGATATGGTTGAAGTTGCTGGCTCTTCTTTCTATCCATCGTAAAGTATATTGTCTGAGATAACTCTCTGCATGAAGAATTAAAATTTAAGTGAACTTGAAGCCCTGGAAGGACTCTGCCAACCAATACCCTGAGATCGACACATATTTACATACAATTAACAGTACCTTTTTAGACTGCTCATTATCTTACCTTGACTAACTGTCCTCAACAGCCCTCTCTCTCTCCGTGGTAAAGATTTGTTACGATTATACCCTCAACCTTTCAAGATCATGCCTCATTCAGGGTTATGTTCAGGAGAAAAGAGAAAGACTTGGAATATATTCAGTAGGATTAATTTTGTTCATTAATTGGTCAAGATACTTTACTACTTTGGGTCACTGATTCAAAATGACCAAATGATAGAGATAATGGAGGATAGCTGGAGTTCATAGAAACATTTCCCATTGTGAACTATAACCTTGAGAACCATGAATTTAACGGAGAATTTAAAAAAAAGACTTTGGCTATTCATAGCTCACTCACTGTTGATTGCCCTACTGATCAGTTATTTGCAAGTCCCAATATCTTCTGTAGAGTAATCATTTACAAATTCCCGTGATGCGAGGAATAAAGTTGCAGTAAAGTCCAAGTTAACATAGTAGTTAATATAAAATTCTTTAAAGTGGTATGTGTGACAAACAGAAGCAAAAAATAATAAATAGATAATAAAGGGTTAATTGTGTGTGTTATCATGAACGGGTTTTAGCCATTTGGGTATTAAAGATCTAAAACCAATACGTTTGCAGACCAGATTAATATGTGCACACAAGGTTGCCTTGCAATACTTAACATACTTCAATCTGGCAGAATATGATTACTCCCATCTTTCCTCAAAATAATTGCCCTGTTTGATGTTGGTAATATAAACAGTGTCCACTCCACTATAATTGGCTCATTAAATGGAGCCCTGTAAATGAAAAGTTTTGATTCAAGTGCTTTCTGCTTTCAAAATTTTATGTGTATGGGAGTAATTTAACATGGAAATCTTGAGTGGCTTGTATATCAAAATGCAGTAATTAAAGGCAATAAATGAAGGTTAATCATGTGACGTCTCATCAAATGCTCTCAATCTTTTGATTGCACAACTAAATTGCATCGTTTTGTTTTTATTACCTTAGAAATTATAGCATACAAATTTGCCTATTAAATATCCTCCAAAGTGTCCGTTAAGGTGGTGAGAACGAACCTGCTCATCATCGGCCTGATTTTACCATTTTCGTTCTAAGCGCTGAATCTGGGCGCAATGCAGATCTGACTTGGAAATCTGCTTTCAAGTGCCCCCAGACGCGCTCAGCCTGAAAAAAAATTGCGGGTCCCATTCGCGCTATGGGCAGGGCTTAACATGCCCAAAGTGATTGGAGCTCTGAACTGCACATGCGCAGTTAGAAAAAAATTTGGAAAAGTGCGCCATATCGGATCGGTCCCAGATCACCAGAGAGCGGCCTGGGAGCAAAAACTGGTTATCCACTCACACCCCTCTGCTACTCAGACCGATCGCAACTGCCTGCCCATCCTGTCCCCCACCAATCGCCCGCAGAGTGGCAGTAGAGCCCCCCTCCATCAGAGATCCATCTTATATCCCCCTCCACCAGACATCCAACTGTCCCTCCTCCTCCCCCAACCAGTGAGCGATTGGGCTTCCCCCCCAACCACCAGACATACATCTTTCCGCATCCCTCCTCTCCCTTCCCCCAGAGAACAATCTAGCCTCACTTTCCCTTCCTCAGCACTAGACAACGATCACCCTCTCCCTCCAGACAACAATTGGCTCCCCCCCTCATCAGAATACATCTGACCGCCTCCTCCTCCTCCTCTCCTCCCAGCCAGAAAATGATCTGCTCCCCCCCCCCCCCCCACCCCCCCTCCACCCCAACCACTGATCTGAGTCAGAGAGCCGTTGGAAGGTCTGATTGTACTCTTGAGCCTGATTCAGACTTTTATTTACCAAGTACATTTTGGCACGTTTCCGGATCAGCAAGTATGGTGATAAAGGGGGAAATGCTGATAAAGTTGGGCGGGCAGTTCATTAATTCAATTTAAATGCATGCAAATGCATTTAAATTGTCATTGCGCCCATGTTGGGTGTGAAGCGGATCTCCGCCATTCCTGGGTTTTGGTAAAGTGCCCATCTGCGCGGGCGCTGATCGTGTTAATGGCCTCACACCAACTTTACCACGTTTTAGTGCCCATGCACATGAAATGGTAAAATCGAGCCTTTGCCTGAAGCAGATGGTCTCAGACTTACATATGCAGAAGATGTACCACTGTTTGTGGGGACCTCCACTAAAGAATTATTTTGTTCCAAAGCTGCCTCCAAACCAGGCTTGGTATCTGTTTTTTTTTAAATTACCTGTCCTCTTGCGTTGATTTCTTTGTCACTTGTCTCAGGGCAGTTTACTGCAACCCAATTTCCCCCCATTCCTTACAGCTACAACCTCTTTGCAGCATTTCATAAAAACGAGGCCAAGATTCAATATCAAGGATGCCTTGAGCCTCAATACTAAAGGGCAGAAATGGTACCTGCACACCCACTTCCAGCCGAACTTCTATGTCTTATATATGTTTATATAGAAAGGGTGAGATAAACTTCTGAATTGGTTATATATAATAGAATTGTAAACTGTCTATTCATACATATTGTACACAAATTTATACACAAATTATTTCCTCCTCATCCACCCCCCCAAATTACTTATTTGTAGATCTGTATCTAAGTTCGCACAGCTTCGCTTGGTTACTTCTAGTTGTTACTTCATATTCTGCACACTGTGGCATCAAGATTCTTTTTTTCCACCCCAGTGATTGCTACAATTATGGTAGAAAATTCCTGGAGTATTAATGGAGAATAGAACACGTAGGTCTCGGCTGCATGTAGGTTGTATTACTAACACATGATCCGTTTAACGTACAGGAGCCGTTCAAGAATCGGAGGGTTTTAGAGAAGAAATCACACTTTGACACGCTTTATACCAATTCTATAGCTGCAGGGGGTGAATGATAAAAGTGTGAAGGTCTTAGATTTCAGGTGGAAGTCCTGAGTCTCACCTTTGTGACAGATGATATCTCCATATCTTCACTCAGGTCAAGCCAGTTGCTCATAGTCGGATAACAGCATCGGCAAGATTTCGAAAGCCTACTCAAGAGCCATGTGTTATTTGGTGAGTACAAGACACAGAATTGTTTTGAAGCTGTGTATTTTGTTTGAGTGGGGTTGCTGCATGGAATTGTCATGCTGTATGCATGGACAGTGATCAGGTGGACTGTGACTGTGCCAAAACAAATCTAATGTAGTTTGTGACATTATGTTGGCATGAGCACTGAATTTGACATTTAGATCTGAATTGCCAAAGCTCTATTTGTTTGCAAAAATCTCAATTAATAAGGCAGTTTTGAATTACTTGGGTCAAAGTAGAATATTGCAGATGCCAAAATCTGAAACAAAAACAGAAAATGCTGGAAACTTTCAGCAGATCTGACAGCATCTGTGGAGAGAGAATAGAGTCGACATTTTAAGTCTGGATATTGGAGTAGAACAGCTCTGATGAAGAGTTATTCAAACTTGAAACGTTGGCTCTATTCTTCCCCCACAGATTCTGTCAGACCTGCTGAGATTTTCCAGATGTAACACTGAGTATTTTCCTTTCTGTTTAAATATTCTAACTGCTTTCATCATCCCGTGTTCCCCTCTTACAGTGTGTTCATAAATGGAGACCTCTTAAATCCAGCAACCCGATTGCTGATTCCAAAGAGAATATTGGGCCAGTGGGAACAGGTCCTTTCAAGCATCACAGAGAAAGTAAATCTTAGAACTGGAGCTGTAAGAAAGTAAGTTTTTAAACAGAATAATCATTGCATGTACTGATGTTAAGGTTGTTAGTAATGTGAATCATGATTGTGGTTGGTGATGTGAATTTGTACTGCATTGTTAGACTGAAGAATTGGGCATTCTTGGCCTTGATTATCATGACTTCAGTTGGGAATTTGTGATTAAGCCATTATGTGAGCTGTTGGAAAAGGACAAATGTTGTGAGTGAACAAGACAGGAGGATTGCAAACCTGTTTAAACACATGATGTGAAGATGCCGGTATTGGACTGGGGTAAGCGTTGGACGGTAAGAAGTCTCACAACACCAGGTTAAAGTCCAACAGGTTTATTTGGTAGCATAAGCCACAAGCTTTTGAAGCGCTGCTGCTTCAGTAGGTGAGTGGGAGTTCTGTTCACAAACAGGGCATATAAAGACATAAATACAGTTTACAAAATAATGGTTGGAATGCGAGTCTTTACAGGTAATCAAATCTTAAAGGTACAAACAATGTGAGTGGAGAGGGGGTTAAACACATCTAAAAGAGATGTATATTGTCTCCAGCTAGGACAGTTAGTGAGATTTTGTAAGCCCAGGCAAGTCGTGGGGGTTACAGACATGAATCCAAGATCCCGGTTGAGACCATCCTCATGTGTGCAGAACTTGGCTATTAGTCTCTGCTCAGTGATTCTGCATTGTCATCTGTCATGAAGGCCACCTTGGAGAATATTTACCCGAAGATCAGAGGCCGAATGCCTTTGACTGCTGAAGTGTTCCCCAACAGGAAGAGAATACACCTGCCTGGTGGTTGTCAGCAGTGTTCATTCATCCATTGTCGCAGCATCTGCATGATCTCCCCATTGTACCATGCCTCGGAGTATCCTTACCTGCAGCGATTCAGGTGGAGAACATTGACTGAGTTGCAAGAGGCTGTACTGTGTACAGGTAGATGTTGTTCTCATGCGAGATGAAGGCATTCATGTTGATGATCCGGCATGTCTTGCAGAGGTTGCTGTGGCAGGATTGTGTGGTGTGGTGGTCATTGTTCTCCTGAAGGTTGGGTAGTTTGCTGCGGACAATGGTCTGCTTGAGGTTGTGCGGTTGTTTGAAGGCAAGAAGTGGGGGTGTGACAATTACTCCCAAAGGTGTGATGTTCACTCAGTTGCAAGAACAGAGAGGGTTTCTAACAGAGGTGATCTGCAAAAGCAGCATCAGTGGAGTGCGGTCAATTGGAGATACATTAGATAAAAATCCAGCACGTAGCTGGCAATAGGAGTCATGACAGCAACTTGTCTCATCTTTAAATTTAGTTTAGCTGTACCTGTTCAATTGTACATCAATAAATAATATAAATATATGTTGCACAAAATATATGTTACTTCAGTTCAAGACCAACTTGTGTTCCATTGATCTGTGGTGCAGCTTTGTGAAATATCTTCAGTCCCAGCACAAAAAAAATGAAGTTGTACTTGAAGTTACATAAGAAGTAATAAGATTTTCTAATCAAAGTTGCTGATTATTTTTCAAACAGGGAATATATAACTTGTTCTTTATGAACTCGGGCGGCACGGTAGCACAGTAGTTAGCACTGCTGCTTCACAGCTCCAGGATCCTGGGTTTGCTTCCTGGCTTGGATCACTGCCTATGTGGAGTTTGCACATTCTCCTCGTGTCTGCATGGGTTTCCTCTGGGGTACCCCGGTTTCCTCCCACAGTCCAAAGATGTGCATGTTAGGTTGATTGGCCATGCTAAGAAATTGCTCCTTAGTGTCCAGGGATGTGTAGGTTAGAGGGATTAGTGGGTATAATATGTAGGGGATATGGGGAGTACAGCCTGGGTGGGTTGTGTTTGGTGCAGACTCGATGGACTGAAAGGCCTCTTTCTGCACTGTAGGGTTCTATGATTCTAACTCAACAGCGAACATTACTGCACAGCTTACATTTTCAGTCTGGGAATGTCAAACTTGAGATTTATTTCTGTCATTAAATGACAAATCTTTATTACTTTATCAGCTGATTCGCCAGTGTGCAATTTCTGTTATGGAATGATTTTCACAGCAATAGTCCCGCTTTCCTTTAGTTAGTCATTGCTGTGGTTTGGGGACAAGGGCATAGGGATCACAGGGTGCATCAATAGTTGCAGAATGTACTCCACAGAAAAGCCACATTATGAAATACTGCTGCGATCCCAACATGTCAAACAAATACTTTAGTTCCTTCTGTATTTATGAACAGTGGAATATTATGGGAATTACAAGAAGGCTACTGTTAAAGAACTTTGCTATTGCATACAAGGCAAGAAACTGTTTGATCTTAAGATGCCTTTAATGCCACTGTAAGCAAAGAAAGATGCACTTATTTAGCACTTTAATGATTTTAGAAAGTTCCAAAGTACTTTATAATTAATGAAGTACTCTTGGACTGCTGTCACTGCTGTAATGTAGGATATCTGGCTGCCAATTTATGCACAGCAGGATCTCACAAACAGCAGCATGATAATGACCAAATAATCTGTTTCTAACAATGTTGGTTGAAGAATTAATATTTGGTCAGGACACTGGAAATAACTTCTCTCTTTCTCCTTAAGATTGTGGCATGGGACCTTTCACAACCACCTGTGCAAACGGAAGGAGCCTGTCTTAGCTGATAGTTGGCTTCTCCAAGTTGCAGAACTCCTTCAGTACTGCACTGAAGAGAAAGTGTGGAGTTTTGTCCTCCAGTTGTTGGAGTGGTTTTTTTGAAACAATAGCTTTGTGATTCAAAGATGAAACTAAGTATGAATATCCTCAGTTGTAGCGAGCCAGCATCATCATTGGATGCACTTTTATTGATATCAGTAGGGTGTCTGCACTGTCAGTTTCTGAAACATGGGCCTAGCTCAAATTTAAAATTGTGAAGTCTGAAGTCATTGGGTGGAATTTTACAGCCTTGCTCGGGCGAGATTGGAAATTTCTGCCTGAGGTAAATGGAAAGTTCCATTGTTTGACCCTCGCCTGCTCTGATTTTGGGTGGGCGAGGTGGTAGAGTTCCAGTTACTATTTTGGGATTTGCTCCATTCTTAGACCACCTACTGCTTCACATCCACTAGGTGTGTAATCTATAAACGCTTTGGTTGTACTTCTATTATCAGGTAAATATAAAGAAAACATAAAGACCTTGTAGGAAGGTATAGTTTTTCACCAGATTTCTGAAGATTTGCTGCTTTTTCAGATAAGCTCTGAACCGTTGACAGTACAGAGTAATTTATTGGTTGCAATTGCTTTTTCATCAATCTCCATCAGAATTCTGCCACTGCAATGTTCACACTTTCAGTTCTAACACAACAAGCCAGCTGAACATATAGCAGCTCAATGATGAAGCTATTATTGCACATTCAGATTGCATTCATAATCTCAAAAGCTTGTCAAAGAATTGTGGTCATTGCTGTATTTGTTTCACGATTACCTTTAGCCAAGATTCGAACAGGTTTTATGTTATGCAAAATCATAATGCCAATTTTGCTATGACAATTTGATGTTTCTACTTAATATCTTCTAGGCTTCATACATTGGATGGAAAGTCCATCAATGATGGCACTGAACTTGAAAATGGAGGATACTATGTCGCTGTGGGCAGAGATAAATTTAAGAAATTGCCTTATGGTGAACTGATTTTCAGTAAATCACACCCAAGAAGATCTAATGGGTAAGGATAGTTCTGTTTACATACTATTTTAAGCTGTGGCTTCTTAATGAAATGTTCTTCATTTATAACTATGTTACTTGTCATTGTGTTCAATTTAATTTCAGGCTAGTTCTAATGTTGCATTTATTGGATCATCTTAAATACCTAGACTAATCTGGTGTAACATTAGGGATGGAATCTCAGACAAAGGAAATTCGGGGTTACTGGGACAAATAAAGGAATGCAAAAGGGGGACTCTTAGGAGGAAAGTAACATGAAAGGGGGATTCCCTTACCGTGGTCTCTCATCTGGAGCAGCTCTAGGTAAATGAGTACAAGATGGAACAACCAGACCCATGACCTTGTAAGTTTTAAGTAGTCTATTGCTTATTACAACTGCACCTTCACATTACCGGCCATTGAAGAGGCGTCAGGCTCAGTTTCATGTCTACATCACCATCTCAAGAATTACTGTTCCTCAATATAGCCTTTGGAAAGATTGAAAAAGAAATACAAAACTACAAAGGCAAACAAAAAACAGTTGCCCTGAGCATTCTGTTTTAGAGGCCAAATTGTGTTATTTGTAACCCTTTAACAATTTTGTCAGATCATTTTTCCCTCTTCTCTTCCCTAGAGAAAAGAACTCCACTCTGCCATCTTTCCTGATCTCTGTTCTCTCCAAACTTTGGTATCATTGTCACAGTTTCTCCATGTGACTCAGGATTGTCACTGAGTGGTTAGAAGATGTTTTTTAATAATGTCGAGACATGTTAGGATATGAAATGCTCTACTTCTGATGACTAGTAAGACAGGGGCTGAACTTTCAGCAAGACAGTGGGGACCAGCAGTTGGGGTCCTTAATTGGTATGGAGACAGGTTTCCTGTGCAATTAGAGGTAGTGAGGGTGGGAACAGAGACAGATCAGATTGAATGAGTCATTTCAGCAAATCCCACAGCAGCAAATACTGAAGCGTTATGCTAAAGTCTTCAATTCATTCAAGGGCAAGTGAGATGATGCAGGAGAGCAGGAGGAGTAGCAACTGGGGCAGGGCTGCTCTTGCTTTATTGACCTGTTGGAGAACATGAAGGAGGTGGATGAGATTCTATCCTGGGGAAGGGGTTGGGGGGTGGGGGGATAGGTGGTGGTGGTGGGGGAATTGGTGGGGGGGGGATGATGTGGGGGAGGTGTTAGTTATGAGTGGGGCGTGCATAGTAGGCCATATGAACTAAATAGACCTGGTTGTAGATGACTGCTGTGTTGGCTGAAGTGAAACCTGAGACAGTGGATGTAATGCCAGAAAAGGTTCAATGACTTGAAACATTCTGGCAAAGTGAGTACTATCCCTAATCCTCTAGATAGGTCACAACGCTTGTGCTCTCCAGCATACACACCACTGAAGGATCACATGCTCTATTGAAGATAGGAAGTGTGTGTCTCCAGGGCAATTACATGCCGTTTCAATGGCACTTTGAACTTGACACAGCTCACTGTGCCCGTACTTTTTTCACCCTTCCACTGTTCCTGTCTTCACGGGATCCCAAAGATTGAGTTGAGAGACCTGAATAATATTTAAGAGAGCATTGGATGGGTATCTGAAAAGGAGGAATGTTAAAAGTACAAGGGAGGAGTAGTGAAATGAATGACAATAGTTAGCTCCTTCAGACAGAAGTAATAGGAACACGATGGGCTGAGCGGCCCCAGCTGCAATTTTTCTATTAAATTGGTGTAGTGATCTGAGAGTTTATCTTTGGTTTGTATCTTAGATCGAAAGCTGCATCGCTTCCTCCAATTCCTGGATCTAGGAAGAATAAGGAACATGTGAGTTGCTGTGCCAGTGACATTATAAATTCAATTTTTACCATTGTTTTACTGAAATATGAGAAATTGGAATTGTAATAATGGTTTTTCATTAATAAGTATTTGGGAGTAATGGCAAGGCTGTAAACTGTTTAGAGATTTATTATGTGTCTTGAGTTAGTTCTGACTGATGAATCCAAGCGTGCCAAACATCTTCTTCACCACTCTGTGACTCCACTTCCAAGGAGCTATGAACATGTACTCTAGATCTCATTGTGCTGTAACTCTCCTCAATGCTCTACCATTAAGTCCTGCACTGGTTCAATCTATCAAAATACATTATCTCGCATTTGTCTAAATTAAACTCCATCTGCCATTCGTTAGCCCATTGGCCCAATTGATCAAGATCCCATTGCAATTGGAAGTAACCTTCCTCACTATACACCATGCCACCAATCTTGGTGTCACCTGCAAACTTACTAACCATGCCCCCTACATTCTCATCCAAATCACTAATATATCTGACAAATAACAGTGGACTCAGCAGCGATTCATGAAGCACACTGTTGGTCACAGGCCTCTAGTTTGAAAAACAACTCTCTATAACCATCCTCTGGTTCTCTTAAGAAGCCAATTTAGTTTTCATTTAGATGCCTCACCCTTGATCCCGTGAGATTTAACTTTATACAACAACCTATCATGCAGCACCTTGTCAGAAGTCTTGCTAAAGTCCATGTAGACAACATGCATTGTTCTCAGCCAAAATTTAAAGCCATTATTGTTGTTAAATCATTGTAGCCAGTGTTCTTTCTCTGTTCACAGTGGAGTGGAGCTAGATTAGCTCTGGTCATATTGAATTATGGAGTAGATTCAGAGCCTAATGGCATACTCATGTTCCTATTTTATATTTTGGCTAAGTAATTGGCTAAGAAAGATAGGGTGCGATCTTTCACACCATGCTGCTGTTGCAGTGACGTTAGAGAATTTGGCACTCAGCCAAACTTTCGTTCACTGTAGCGGGATGGGAAAATCCCACTGGTGTGAACACTCATAACATTCTGGTTTTAGACAGCACACACAGTGGGCTGTATTTTCCCACCTTTCCAGTGCCAAGAGCAAACCACTGTCATGGGTTTCCTGGGAGGAGACCATTTGGCCCTGCAAGCTTGCTCCACAGGATAAAATCCTGGGATTTTCTGGCCACACTCATTCCAAAACCAGATAATCCCATGTGAGGTCCAGGGACTTTTAGGTCTGTCTCTCGCCGGCTCGATGGGTGAAACAGGAAAATCCACCACCAGAATTAATGTGGACCTCGTTGTAACTTCTGTCACTTTCAAATCAAAAATATAAATTTATATTTTCCTTGTACCACAACCACCAAAACAAAAGTGAACCTGTATTTTTAGTGAATGAACTGGTGCTTTGGTTACTTCTCAGTGATGGTTATTAATTTGATCCTCTTAAAGAAATTTTTATTTTAAAGAAAGCCCCTGTCACATTAGTGGCATACATGCATCATACTCAAGTGAATTGGACGCTGCTTAAGTGTAGCAGAAATGATGTTCTTAAATTTGGAATCATAGATGGAATCCTACAGTGTAAAAGGAGGCCATCAGGCCCAATAGAGTCTGCACCGATCACAGTCCTACACAGGCCCTACCACATAACCTCAGGCATTTAACCTAGCTAGTCTCACTGACAGTAAGGGGCAATTTTTAACATGGCCAATCCACCTAATCCACACATCTTTGGACTGTGGGAGGAAACTGGAACACCTGGAGGAAAAACTATGCAAACATGAGGAGGATGTGCAAACTCCAAAGACAGTGATCCGAGGTGGGAATTGAACCTGGGTCTCTGGTGCTGCGAAGCAACAGTGCTAACCACTGTGTCACCATGCTGTCCCAAATTTAGTTAACATATGCAGTATAAACTAAAACAGGACTGAGAAGTGAACAATCCTAGTTTAAAATATGAAGCCGAGATAGAAAAAGAAATAAAGCAGGAGCATGGCATTATTAATCAAAGATAGAATTGTAACACAAAAACATTGCAATGATATTGGAAATGGTGCAAAACATGAAGCTTTTTGGATTAAGAGTTAATAAGAATGGAAATATTTTAAAAGTATATTACCGTGTTGAACAGTGGAAAAGGATATAGGCAAATATATAAAGACAGAGGAAATATAACAACAATGAAAATCTTCAATTTACAAACATTGATTGCAGTAAGAATAATGTTGAATACTAAAGAAGTGGTGGAACTTTTACAGTGTATCTTGGAATGACTTTTTTGGTTACTAAGGGTAGAATTCTGCGCCTGCATTAGTTGTCAGTGTAAATGGGGATGTTTATACAACATTAAAGAACTTCCCAGTCATATGATTTCCCCCCCATCCCTCACTGAATATTCATTCCTTGCCAATGTAGTTTATAACAATATATAAAAACAGGAATCTGTCGTGGGAACTTGCTGGGGTAGCAGTTGTTGGGGCGGTGGGTAGTGGTATTGCTCCTATGATTGTGTGGGTGTTCCTTCATGTATATGGTGGATAAATTTATTTTCATTGCAGATTGGGGCACCAAGGATGGTGCTGGCGTCACCAGGTCTGTCAGGCCCTATCTCACCAGAGTGACAGCAGAAAGTACACCCCAGATTACTTTTGACAGAGTGTACTAAAACTGGAAAGAAAACCCGGCTCTGCAGCTGGGAAGGTACCCTTTGGTTTTCTCACCTCAGTCAGCCCTCTGTGCACAGAGGGGGAGGTTCTGTTTATAAGAACATAAGAAATAGGTGCAGGAGTAGACCATCTAGCCCTTCAAGCCTTCCTCGCCATTCAATAAGATCATGGCTGATCCGAAAATGGTTCAGTTCCACTTACCCGCTTGCTCCCCATAACCCTTAATTCCCTTATCGATCAGAAATCTATCTATCTGTGATTTAAACATATTCAATGAGGTAGCTTCCACCGTTTCAATGGGCAGAGAATTCTAGAGATTCAGTACCCTCTGACAGAAGCAGTTCCTCCTCAACTCTTCTAAACTGACCCCCCACCCCCTTATTTTGAGGCTGTATTCCCTAGTAGTTATTTCCTTTCTAAGTGGAAAGAATCTCTCTGCCTCTACCCTATCTAGCCCCTTCATTATCTTATATGTCTCTATAAGATCACCCCTCAGCCTTCTAAATTCCAATGAGTACAGGCCCAATCTACTCAATCTTTCCTCATACACTAAGCCCCTCATCTCCAGTATCAACCTGGTGAACCTTCTCTGTACTCCCTCCAAGGCCAATATATCCTTTCGCAAATAAGGGGACCAAAATTGCATACAGTACTCTAGTTGTGGCCTTACCAGTACCTTATACAATTGCAGCAAGACCTCCCTGTTTTTATATTCCATCCACCTTGTGGTCAAGGCCAACATTCCATTTGCCTTCTTGATCACCTGCTGCACCTGCAGACTGAGTTTTTGTGATTCATGCACAAGAGCCCACCATTTAAATGATAGTCCATTTTACTATTATTCCTTCCAAAGTGGATAACCTCGTACTTGCCAACTTTATACTCCATCTGCCAGATCCTCACCCACTCACAGCCTATCAAAATCTCTCTGCAGACTTTCCACATCCTCCACGCAATTCGCTTTCCCACTCATCTTTGTGTCATCAGCAAACTTTGTTACCCTACACTCGGTCCCCTCTTCCAGGTCATCTATGTATAAGGCTTTGGTCCAATAATGAAATAAGCAACACAAGACCAATGACATGGGGCAAGAGAGTAACGTATGGATAAAGGAACATTCTGAGAAGAGATCAAACAGAAATTGCTTTGGTTTGATGTACAGGGTGAAAATGATTGGAACAGTGAGTGTACATTATTTGAGTAGAATAAAACTAAATTGAATGAGTTGAGAGAGGAAATAACTCAAATAGACAAGAAATAAACATTAACAAGTAAAACTGCATCAAACAAAGAGATGTCTTCAAATTCCAGATAATTTAAAGTAAAATCTAGACATAATCCCACAAAAAAGGAAAAACTGAGAGAGTATAAACTGGAATTGTAGGATACATATATATGAGTATGGCTTGAAGAAATGGAATGTAAAAATCCAGGGCTAACCTTACAATAGAGATAGTGAGGGGAAGTTTAAAACAAAAATGATGGGGTTATATTGAAAAAGTGACTTATAGAAAATAATAAAAATAAAAGAATAGTGCTGCAAGAACAATCTACACCAGCCTTTAAACCATTTGGGGGGGAATAGAAATAACTAAGAATAGGATTGTGTAGTTGGCTCCCATGGAGCCAGCAGAGCTGTGACGGATTAACTCTCTCAGTGCAGTAAAATAATAAAGTTTGGAATCTCCTGCCCACGCAAGAAGCAAGGAAGGAGGCATGCAAACCTGAGAATGTGGTGGGTTGGTGTCAGGACTGATATCCGTTCCTTTTCTGCCTCCACTGGTATTAAGTTGATCTCCTCTCTGCTGCTGAGAGATTTACTGAAAGCTCATGGCAGCCGGGAAGTTGTCTTCCGGGGTCCCGAGTCTGGAGGAAAGCTTGCCGCTGTCCACTTGACAGCCTGATGGGCAGAAGATATGGGTCGGAATTCACCTGTTCGCCCACCATGAGAATTTTAGCGGGTGGGGGCAGACTACACAAAAGTCCATTGGCCTCAGACAGGATTCTCCAGTTTTGTGGCGAATGCGACTGGAAATGGTGGGTGTTCCTCCTGACTGTCAGTGTGCATGTCTAACTTTTTATCAATTAGTGAGTGAGACACCCGCCAAGATTGGAAGATTCCATCCACAGTGTTAGAGACCTATTTGTATCTCATTTCTGCTCCATTCCTGCAGAGAAGACCGCATTTTCTAATTGACATTAATATGCACAGCTTGATCACTGTGAGTTCATTCTGCAATCTAAACCAATCAAAAATCATCATTGTCAGAGTTCAGGCGTAGAGGTAATACCATGTCTTCCCCTCTGAGTGATGAGGTAGAGAATTCTAGCCATTTTCCAGATATTTGAGTCCACAATCTTGGTTTAATGCCAAGTCAAGTGATGTATCATCTGACTTGCTGGCCAGGATTTTCTTGAGTTGTGACAAAGTGCCCATGCCAAAGGCTAACCTGGAGGGTTTCCCACTAGCATTTGCAGTGTCTATCAGATGGGATTCTCTAAGCTGGTAGATGCTAATTTACCCATATTGGGCAAGCCTTCAGCCAGCCCTGCTGTTCTGAGACTGAGCCGCCGAGTTTAAAGGGTGCCCCAATGTCCTCACTTGTTTACCGGCCCTCTGTTGCTCTGAAAAATGAAATGATGCTCTTCCTCCACATATTGAACAGGGGAGCACCATCAAACCCTCATCAAAGAGGGGCATTGTCACCCCACCATCCATGGGTTAGTGCAGTGGCCATTTGCTCCTCTATTGCTGCCAGGCTGTAGAGAATGGGTCTCTCAGAGGTCGTGGGACTTGGGTGGACATGGGCTGAGGGCAAATTGTTGATCTCACCATTCTCCACTGGCATGGGGGTGTTCGTTGCTGGACTGACCCTTCTAGCCATGGCAAAACTGAAGATCATCTTTGCATGGTGATTTCAGACAGCTCTGTGATCAACATCTCCATTGTTGCCTGTCAGCTGTGCAAATTCTGAAGTGACCAAGTAAATTAATCTCCATGCCATTGGTCACCTTATTCTGTAGCAGAGATTTTGCCTTCACTCAGTCAAAGGCTGCCAGTGAGAGCAGACCCCGTTTGAAGTCCTCTGACAGAGAGTAGATGTCAGTTTCACTGGGGGTGGGAGTTCCAGTTTTCCAATTTTCCAGTCTTCCAGTCTTCCAGACTTCCAGTCTTCCAGTTTTCCCGAGTGCACAGTTGTGTACTCAGCCCCAATGTATGCACACAGCTTTGATTTGAAGTTACTGTGGTTTTCCAGCAAGCAGACATCTCAAAACCCTCTCCATTGCACTTGAAGCATTTGAACTGTAACAAGTTGCACTGATCCTGACTGCAATGTAGATAGCCTAATTCTGATTGCCAGTCTGTGGTATCACTTACTCCCTCATGTCCATTCTGTTGTTCTTTTGACCTTTATCTTAAGTCTGTCCCCCGTTTACTGACTCCCATTACCAATGGAATAATTTTTCTATATTTACTCCTTCAAAACTATTTATAATTTCAAGCACCTTAATTAAATCTCTCTTTTATCGTCTCTGCTCACGGGAGATCAATCCCAGCTTCTCCAGTCCTTTAACAATTGGGTTAGATGACTCTGTAATTGACGTCCCCGTTACCTTGACAAAGTTCTTGTCATTTAGTCTTGTTTAATATAGAAACACAGTGGGGTTAATCAAATAGTAATATTCATTCATCTCAGGTACAGTTGATTACAAGTAGAAAGAGACTGTTACAATTAACCTTAAGCAAATGTTTGATAATTTCTAATGGATATACAATTCTCAGATTTAAAAAGTTTAAGTTATGGAGAAAAATTCCCAGAATTAAACTTTGTTTCCTTGAAAAGAAGTTTTACAGAAAACATGTTCCAGATTTTGGAATACCTGTGTTTAGGAATGCAAGTAATTTCAGGGGCAGCACTAGAAAATACAACTGCAGAATTGCTAAGACCCTTAAGGGATAGAATATCAATAGAAATAGTTGGTAATTTTTACCAACCCTTGCCTGGGGAGCCTGTGTAGTTCTGATTGTCTCTGATGATATACCACAAATTTCCCAGACCACTTTAACTGAACCCCTCGTGTTAAACAGTAAAAACACCTATCTGACTCAGACAGGAATCTTGTTAATGCAACATAAGAATACTGTTTGGACTCTGATGGTATTTTAACCGTAGTGTCTGTCGGGAAAGGAACGGAAGGTGTAAAATATAAGAGAGATACATTTATCTTTCTAGTGTCAGAAAGGAAATTGCTCCTTAGGGCACATGAGAAATATTGAATCTTTAGACAGATGGTCATCAAGGTGCAATTGAAACTCAGGGGTCAGAATAACCCAGATTCAAATTGGGATTGCTAAGGGAGGGTTGACTGTCAATTCATGATATAACAGGGGCTGATCCTAGGCAGATAAAATACTCCTTTAATTTCAGCTTATGTTCTAGGCATGTCCCAGCAGAAGAAACCAATTGGACTCCTTTAGGATAGGATGAATATCAATATTTGCCTAAGAGAACAGCGAGAAGTATTGGTTTCCTCCCAGACAGTGAGGGTTCCCAAAATTGCAAATTGAAATAACAGCATGTCTTGATTTAACCTTTGTCCTAATTATAAAGTTGTCACGTATGGAATGTAATGGCTCAGGATTGAAAGGTATATATTTTTTTAGAGCTGAAGTTTTTGTCCAGGGTGTCTTTTGGAAGATCAGCTGTTGTAAGGATGTCAGAAGTCAAGGTAACTAATGCAAAATTCATGGACAGTTACTGTGTTTTGTGGGGTGGACCCCAACTATGTCAATGGTTTGCTGTGTTCCAGTTAGTAGATGGTGCTACTCTTTCAGGTTATGTTGGGCACTGCTCTCTAGTCTGACAGAGTTGGTGGCTGGAGATTCTGTGTTGTGAGGAGCACCCAGGTCATAAACCAGTTCGAACATGGAACAGGAATTGCACATCTTTAGAGTGTGGGAGGAAACCGGAGCATCTGGTGGAAACCACACAGACACGTGGAGAATGTGCAAACTCCATACAGTGATCCAAGCTGGGAATTGAACCCGGGTCCCTAGCGCTGTGAGGCTGCAATGCTACCCATCGTGTCACTGTGTCGCTGACAAATTTTGTGCCACTCTGACTCTGTTGCAAAGTTGCCTGAGGGCTGATAAATCAATCACATAATGAACATCATTCTTCTGGTGGGTGGTATAGTACCTGCATTCACAAATTTCAGATCATCTGTATTTGAAGAAGCAAAGTAACTTGCTTGGCACAATCTCTTGTGGTTCAGGTTAATTTTATTAAAAGCAGTTTTTTTACATCAGCATCTATCACCATCCTTTGCGCTATTTATTGTCGCTTTATCCTGCAAGTCCTTTAATCTGATAATCCCTTGATTTGATTCATTCAGTTTGAATGATCGCATTTGAAGGTTGAATGTTTCATGAAACCAGAATCTGCAGAGAGGAGACATTATCAAATTGTGACTGATAGTAGAAAAATTATGGCATTTTGAAGAACTGTTGCTGATGAACAGCTTGTATGTATCCAGTCAGTGTATGACTTCTCAACCACAAGGCACAGTCTTTATGTTGTGTCAGTCTGTGGCCCTCTTGTGTGCATTCTTTGCTACATCATCTGCTTATCATGGCTTAAAGCTTATTGGCTGAAGTATGGCCTGACTGCATATCCTTCAATGAGACCAGGAATTGCATTTCACTCCGTAAATTAAGATGATTAAATTGTGTTTGTCTGCTTCTGATTCTGGTTCCTTTTTCAGGAGAATGGCCTCTTTGTGCTGAACTCCTGCTTTTAACCTGCTTATCGGGGCAGGTCTCTGAAGTTATTGGGCTTTGCTGGAGGGTATTATTCTGGCGCAGGAGTAAAAAATGGGCTAGTTGGTTGGTAAAGGACTAACAAAGAACAAAGAGCAACACAGCACGGGAAACAGGCCCTTCAGCCCAATGAGCCCGCGCCGCCGTCCTAACGTCTTAATGACATATCCATGACTTTAGGCTATGCCTATTGTGGAAGATTCCCATATAGGGACAAATATAGGGACAATTTGTTACCCAATCAGCCTAAGAGCACATTTTTGGGATGTGGGAGGAAACCGGAGCATCCGGAGAAAACCCACGCAACCACGGGGAGAACGCGCAAACTCCCGCAGACACAGGCCCAAATCCATGTGTCTGCACAGCAACAGCGATAGTCTCTGAGCTGTCGTGTTGCCCATCAGATGGTCCAGTTTAAGCATACACTAACGACGTGAAGCACTAGGCCACTCCTGAAGCAACATCCAAGAGCAGCCCTCGCACGACCTGCCGAATGCATGCACCTTGTTTGTCAACAAGGTGGACCGAATTGCCTGTGGAAACAAATAAGATATTTAGACAGTCCTGCTATATCCCTCTATCTGCAGACCGCTCATGTGGCTGTCCAAGAGACCCTTAAACAACCCCAGCGTGCCTGCTCCCACCACCTTACTCGGTAGTGCATTCCACACCCCCACTACCCTTTGTGTGAAAAACTGCCCTCTAATAGTCGTCTTATACATAGCCCCCCTCACCCTAAGGCCATGACCCCTCGTTCTATCCATTTCTAATGGTGGAAAAAGCTTACCACCATTTACTCTATCTATATCCCTCATAATCTTATATACCTCTATTAGATCCCCTCTCAGCCGACGTCTTTCAAGGGAAAACAACCCCAGTGTGTTCAATCTTTCCTCATAAGACAGCCCTTCCATACCAGGCAGCGTCCTGGTAAATCTCCTCTGCACTCTCTCCAAGGCCTCCACATCCTTCCGGTAGTACGGCGACCAGAACTGGACGCAGTACTCCAAGTGAGGCCTAACCAACGTTCTATACACTTGCAACATCAGACTCCTACTCTTGTATTCTATATCCCTTCCTATGAAGGCTAACATACCATACGCTTTCTTTATCACATTCTCCACCTGTACTGACACCTTTAGAGACTTGTGAACCTGCACCCCCAAGTCTCTCTGCGTCTCTGTACTCTATATATAGTTTTACCTTTTATCCTATAACTTGCCTCTACATTATTCCGGCCAAAATGCATCACCTCGCATTTATCCGGATTAAATTCCATTTGCCATCTATCTGCCCAGTCTACCAGCCTATCTATGTCATGTTGTATTGCCAGGCACTGCTCCTCAGTACCCGCCAATCCAATCATCTTAGTGTCATCAGCAAATTTGCTGATCACACCACCTACCCCCCTCTTCCAAGTCATTTATATACACCACAAATAGAAGGGGTCCTAGTACAGAGCCCTGTGGCACACCACTAGTGACAGACCTCCAGCTGGAAAAAGAGCCTTCCACTACTACCCGCTGTCTCCTCCTCCCAAGCCAGTTCTCAACCCATCTACATACCTGGCCCTGTATCCCATGCGCCTTCACCCTTTTTATCAGCCTACCATGGGGAACCTTGTCAAACGCCTTACTGAAATCCATGTAGACGACATCAACGGCTTGTCCTTCATCAACCGTTTTTGTCACCTCTTCAAAAAATTCCACTAGATTTGTAAGGCACGACCTCCCCTTAACGAAGCCATGCTGTGTATCCCTGATCAGATCGCAGCGCTCCAGATGCTCATACATCCTGTCCCTGAGGATCCTCTCCATTACCTTACCTATAACTGAAGTCAAGCTCACCGGCCTATAGTTCCCTGGGTTATCCCTCTGACCCTTTTTAAACAACGGTACTACATTTGCTATCCTCCAGTTCTCTGGGACCTCACCTGTGTCCAAAGAAGAGACAAAGATTTGCGTCAGAGGCCCAGCAAGGTCATCTCTCACCTCCCTTAGCAGCCTGGGGTAAATGCCATCAGGCCCCGGAGCTTTATAAGTCTTTATGCTGCCTAAAAGCCCCAACACCTCTTCCCTCGTAATGATTATTTCCTTTAATGGGTCCTCAAATTTCTCAAAGCCAGCACCAGACATCAGGCCCCTCTCCCGCGTGAATACCGACACAAAGTATTCATTCACGATCTCCCCCATTCCTCAGGCTCTAAGCATAGTTTCCCTCCTCTGTCCCTGAGAGGTCCAATCTTCCCTCTAACCATCCTTTTGCTCCTTACATAGGAGTAAAATGCCTTAGGATTTTCCTTAATCGTACCTGCCAAAGCCATTTCGTGGCCCCTTTTTGCCTTTCTGACACCCCTTTTAAGGTCCCGTCTACACTCTCTATATTCTTCCAGCGCTGTCTCTGTCCCCAGTTGCCTAGATCTAATGTACGCCTCCCGCTTCTTCCTGACCAAGTCCTCAATATCCCTAGTAACCCGCGGTTCTCTAATCCTACCTCTCCCATCCTTCCTCCTTACCGGCACGTGTCTTTCCTGCAAAGATTTTAGTTTTCCCTTGAAAGACTCCCACATGTACAGCGTCGACCTACCCTTGAACAGCTTATCCCAGTCGGTAACCAATTTGTAAGTTCAGATTTAGTGCGCAATTGCTGGTTCTGTAATTTGAAATTGTTAGGAAGTGCTAAGACAGACGATTACAGTTTTAGCACTCAACTGGAAATGAGGTGCAGTTTTCATGGAGTAATATATGTGGATTCCATGCATCCACTTCCCTGGAAAACGTGGAGTGCTGTGGCTGTCTCACTGCAGCATGCTGAAGGAGAAGATACACAGATTCTCAGATATGATATCGGAAGTTCTGGGTAGAGCAGGTACAAAGGAGGATGGATATCCTATACCCGCAGAAGGGAAGGAGCTCACTATGCTCTGCTCACCTTCCTGTTCCTTTCTTCTGGAGTAGTTGCTCCCCAATTTACTTCCTCTTCTGGGATTAGACCATCCCAGGGTCAAGGATGACCCCCCATTCCCAAACTGCCAGCAGCAGGTGTAGGCTCCCTACCTGTATCACATTGGAATGCACCCCCCTTGACTGGAACCTAAATGTGTCAATTGGGCTGATTTCCAGACCATGATCCTGCCAAAAACCAAAAGCCACAAGGAGTTTGCTGTGTGGCTGTGGACAAGATATTTCCTCTTCCATGAGAAGCTAAAACGAAGGGTCACTGTTTAAAAATGCTGGGGGGCTGGGGTATGGGGGGGAGGGGGAGGAGTAGGGGGTGTTGTTGTGCATTTAAGATAGCAATGAGGTGAATTTTTTCTCTCACAGATAGTAATGAGTCTCTGGAACCTTCTTCCTTAAAAGGCAGTGGAAGCAGAGTCTTTGAATATTTTTGGGGCAGAGCTGGATAGATTCTTGATTTAAAAGGGGTAAAAGGTTATTGGGGGATAGGCAGGAATGTGGGATTACAATCAGATTAGCCATGGCCTAACTGATTGGTGGAGCAGGCTCGAGGGGCCTAGTGACCTACTCCTGCTCCTAATTCATAATGTTTGTTTCTATATTCGTATCTTAATCAAAACAAGATTAATTATGAAGGAGAAAAATGGAGAGGAAGAACATCTTCCTTTGCTAAATTTACCATCCTGGATTTGAAGAGACCAATTGCTGGTTGAATGAATGTTTTTGGGGTGGATTTTGCCCTTCTGTTTTCCAGCCATTGGGTCCTACCTGCTGAGAGTGTTGACCATTAAACTGTTGAAGAAGGACAGAGAAGCATGCACATCGTGGCAGCGTTCCCAGAATGTGTTCCCAGGCTGGGAATGCTGCAATGGAAAATATATTCTTAGCTTGAAGATTTAAAGTAAGCTTTGCTTATACAGTTCTGAAAATACCTTTTAAAGTTAGTTGCACGTATCTTACAATCACACTACAATGAAGTTACAGTGAAAATCCTCTGTGTGAAAATCCCTCAGTTGCCACACACCGGTGCCTGTTCGGGTACACTGAGGGAGAATTTAGCATGGCAATCCACATAACTGGCAGATCTTTGGACTGTGGGAGGAAACCAGAGCACCGGAAGAAACCCATGCAGACATAGTGAGAATGTGTAAACTCTACACAGACCCAAATTGGGAATCGAACCCAGGTCCTTGGCAGTGTGAGGCAGCAGTGCTAACCACTGTGTCACTGAGTTAATACCAAAAAATCATTTAAAAAATTGTGATAACATGTAGTTGGTGGCAGCAATTTTGTGTTTTGTAACTAAAATGAAATGGCATTTTGAACTTGTTTAAAAGGTTTTCATCAGGCTACTTTGATAACATTTAATTCAGATCAGATAAACAAGAGCTGTAAAAGTGTTCAGCGCCAAAGTTTTAAGTAGAAAATAGTAATAGATTGCTTATCTGAGTGCATTGTTGGAATCAACAAATGCAGCCAGACAAGTAAGAAAAATGTTGTGACTTCTGAAGCAGATCATGGTTGAGACAGAGTTACAATGGTTGATTCAATGGTTTTTAGACATTAAAGCTTCTTTTTTCAGTATGTTCTTTATGTAGGGAACTCTATGCTGTCATGAAAAAAATATTGAAACAGTCACAGGCCTTTGCCTCATGAATGTGAATAAAAAGCCAAATTTCATGGCAAACCAGAAGGGAAAGAAACAGTTAGGACAGTATTCTTATTTCCCTGTTTTTCTGTACTTTTTCCCTACTGCGTTGTAAATTGGCCTTTTTTTAAAATTTTCTTTCCTCACCCAAAAGATTACCTGCCTCTGGGTGAAGTGGGGAACATGTGCATTTTATTAAGGACATAGTCTAGATGGATAACTATCTGGCTTTCTTTGGTGTCTGGCCTCTTTAAGGGGTGATTGATTGGCTGAAGTGGTCACATGACCCACAAAAACCAATCACGGGACCAGGCTGGGGGATTTATTCTCAGAAGTGTGGGCTTTTGCCTCATCGATACAGAACACTGATTGGTAGTCATGAAGTTGCAAGACTCTGAGATAACATGTTCTAAATAAACATTAATTGCTTCATACCTAGCTAGTGAGACAAAGTTATTACATTAGCGACAAGGATAAAACACACGACTTGTGGCCTCAAGACATGAATGCAGAACCCGTTGAGGTCGCAATCAGGTTATAAAACAGAAGTGTGCTGCAGGAAAAATGCTTCCATTCAGTCGATTAGATCCTTTTGATGCCTCCGCTGAGGATTGGACACAGTATGTAGAATGTCTAGGTTATTATTTTATGGCCAATGGAATAGGAGGGGAGAAAGATCTGTGAAAACCAATCAGGAGGCCAGGTTGGGGAGGTCCAGATCAATACCAGGCACTGACTGGCAGCCATGAAACTGCAAGACTCTGTAAGAAAACATGTTAATAAATGTTTGTTACTTCATACCCAGCTGGTGAGTCAAAGTTTTTCCTTGTCCTTGCATGTTTGTCCTTGCAGTAAACCCTTTGTACTCAACTCCCACCTGGTCTGCACATAGACTGGAAAACCCACTGCTGAGTGTTATATTATGACATATGTCTTTATTCCTGGCCAGATTCACTCCCTTCACCTCAAGGCCTCTTTCATGCAAATCTAGGAAGCTATTCAAGGTTGGCAAACTATTGAGGGAGATCTGAACACTGCCTGCAGCAACCATTTGCAATTTCCTCTTCAAGTTGCCTAGCATCTTGACTTGAAAATATATTGTATTGTTGATGTATACCTACACCACTTGGATTCCCTTAGGTTCCAGTAGTTCAGGAAATTGGTTCACCACCACTTTCTTGAGGGCAGTTAGGGAGGGGCAATAAATGCTGGCCTTGCCAGCAATACCCATATTCCATGTATGAAAAAATATCCATGTTGTTGGAAAGCAATTGAGTGTAGGAAGAATGAGCCATGTGATAACAAACTGATACTTACTATCAATAACATACAAAGGTGCTGAAAACAGGAACTCAGCAAAAAGGGAACCTTTCCCTTGAACGCTGCATCCTTTTTTCATAGATAATGCATGTAAAAATGTGCTGTAGCAGGATGTTGACATAATGATCAAAAATGTAAGGAGAGCAGGTCTGCACTCATTTGCTGACTCTGTTCTGGAACTAGGCCATCTGTTGATATGGCTGTTAGGGTGTTATGGCATACTGGTCATGCTGCAATGATGGGGGCTGCTTTGTACATGAAATCTGGCATCAATAAATATTAAATTAAGTTTTGAAATACGCACGTAGCTAATTTTACCTGATTGGATAGACCAGGATGCGTGTTATATTTAAAGGCATGGAACAGGATTACCTACATGGTGGTATGGTGGTTAGCACTGCTGCCTCACAGTGCCAGGAACCTATGTTCCTGTCTTTGGTTACTGTCTGTGCAGAATCTGCATGTTCTGCTCGTGCCTGTGTGCATTTTCTTCATGATGTGGAGAAGCCTGCGTTGGATTGGGATAAACACAGTAAGAAGTCTCACAACACCAGGTTAAAGTCCAGCAGGTTTATTTGGTAGCACTAGCTTTCGGGGCTTTGCCTCTTTGTCAGGTGAGTGAGGAATACTGATCACAAACAGGTTGTAGAAAGGCACGCATTCAATTTACAGAATACTGATCAGAATGCGAGTCTTTAGAGCTATTCAGGTCTTAAAGTGCAGATAATGTGAGTGGAGATAGCATTAAGCACAGGTTAAAGAGATGTGTATTGTCTCCAGACAGGACAGTAAGTGACATGTTGCAAGCCCAGGCAAGTCATAGGAGTTACAAATAGTGTGGCATGAACTCAAGATCCCGGTTGAGGCCGTCCTCATGTGTGCAGAACTTCGCAACTGTTCCTGCTGAGCGACGCTGCGCTGTCACATGTTGTGAAGACTACCTTGGAGAATGCTTACCCAGAATAAGATCAGAGGCTGAATGCCCACGACTGCTGAAGTGTTTGCCATCAGGAAGAGAACACTTTTGCCTGGTGATTGTGGAGCAGTGTTCATTCATCCGTTGTCGTAACGTTTGTATGGTCTCCCCAATGTATCATGCCTTCAGACATCCTTTCCTGCAACATATTAGGTAGGCAACGCTGGCCGAGTTGCAAGAGTATGTGCCGTGTACCTGTGGCTGGTGTTCTCACATGAGATGATGTCACCCATATCGATGATTTGGCACGTCTTGCAGAGATTGCTGTGGCAGGGCTGTGTGGTGTCGTGATCACTGTTCTCCTGAAGGCTGGGTAGTTTGCTGCAGACAATGGTCTGTTAGAGCTTGTGCAGTTGTTTGAAGGCAAGCAGTGGGGATGTGGAGATGGCCTTGATATATTGAAGACTTCAGAGAAAATGTCGTAGCTTCTCTGTTCCCAGGGAAGTACAGCACAATGAAGGATACTCTGTCCACCATGTCCCGTGTTTAATTTCTGAGGCAGTCGGTGCGGTTTTTCGCTGTGGTGTGTTGGAACTGTTGATTGATGAGTTGAGCGCCATATCCTGTTCTTATAAGTGTCTGGAGGTGTCCGTTGTGATCCTCTTCATCTGAGCATATCCTGTGTATACATAGAGCTTGTCCGTAGGGGATGGCTTCTTTAACGTGTTTCGGGTGGAAGCTGGAGAAGTGGAGCATCATGAAGTTATCCCTGGGCTTGCAGTACACTGAGGTGCTGAGGTGACAATCCTTGCTAGAGATGTGTGTGTCCAAGAATGCAACCAATTCTAGAGAGTAGTCCATGGTGAGTGATGGTGAGATGGATCTTATTGATGTCATCATATAGTTGTTTCAGCGATTGTTCATCATGAATCTGAAGGAAGAAAATGTCACTGATGTATCTAATGTATAGCATCAGTTGAAGATCCAGTGCTTGAAGAAGTCTTGTTCGACGAACAAGGTCCAATGCTATGAAGAAGTCTGTGCATGAAGATGTTGGCATATTGAGGTTTGAATTTGGTTCTCATGGTTGTTCGATATGTCTGGATGAAGAACTGGTTGTTGAAGGTTTAGACATTGTGGTCCAGGATGAAGTGGATGAATTGTAAAATTACATCTGGAAACTGGAAGTTGTCGGCGTTGAGCACTGAGCCAGTTGCAGCAATGCCATTGTCGTGGGGGACGCTGGTGTAAAGTGCTGAGACATCCATTGTGATGAGGAGTCCACCTCGCAGTGCAGCAACCGAAGAAGAAAGAGTCCAATTGGACTCCTCCAGAAAGCCACTGCCCTCAACTTGATACGTCTGCCCAAGCCATCAGAAGGTTCACCAACACCAGATTCATCAACTGCATTCGCAAGACATCACCCTACATCAACGAAACACAATGCAATGCCATCTGCGCTCTCAAGACCAACCGCAACATTGTCATCAAACCAGCAGACAGAGGAGGGGCCATCATCATACTGAGCAGAATGGATTATTGCAAAAAAGTGTACCAACAACTGAACAACAAGGAAAATTACAGTTATCCGCAGATCCGACCAAAGAACACACCCATTAACTCAACACTCTGATTAAGAGCTTTGATTCGGACCTTCAGAGCAGCCTCTGTGCCCTCATCCCACGTACTTCCCGCATTGGAGACCTCTACTGCTTCCCAAAGATACACAAGGTACAAACACCCAGTCGTACCATCGTGTTGGGCAATGGGATCCTGTGCGAGAACCTCTCTGGTTACGTAAAGGGCATCCTGAAACCATTGTAGAAAGAGCCCCAGCTTTTGTCACAATACTACAGACTTCCTACAGAAATTCAGCACATGTGGAGCAGTTGAATCAGGAGTACTCTTTGTCACAATGGATATCTCGATACTCTACACCAGCATTCCCCATGACGATGGCATTGCTGCAAATGCTTCAGTATTTAATGCCGATTACTGCCACTTTCTGGATGCAATTTTATGACTCATTGCTTCATCCTGGACCACAATGTCTTCACCTTCAACAACCAATTCTTCATCCAGGCACATGGAACAGCCGTGGGGATCAGATTCGCACCCCAATATGCTAATATCTTCATGCACAGGCTTGAACAAGATCTCTTCACCATATAGGATCATCAGTGATGCTTTAGATACATCGATGATGTTTTTTTCATCTGGGGTCATGGTGAACAGTCACTGAAACAACTATATGATGACATCAACAAATTCCATCCCAACATCTGACTCACCATGGACTACTCTCCAGAATTGGTTCTTGGACACATGCATCTCTAGCAAGGACTGTCATCTCGGCACCTCACTGTACTGCAAGCCCACAGATAACCCCATGGTGCTCCACTTCTCCAGCTTCCACCCTAAACACGTTAAAGAAGCCATCCCCTACGGACAAGCTCTCCATAAACGCAGAATCTGCTGAGATGAAGAGGATCGCAACAGACACCTCCAAACTCTGAAAGATGCCCTCATAAGAATAGGATATGGCACTCGACTCATAAGTTGGCAGTTGCGACATGCCACAGTGAAAAACCACACCAATCTCCTCAGAAGACAAACACGGGACACGGTGGATAGAGTATCCTTCGTCGTCCAGTACTTCTCCGGAGCAGAGAAGCTACGACATCTTCTCTGAAGTCTTCAACATGTTATTGACGAAGACAAACATCTTGCCAAGGCCATCCCCACCTCTTGCCTTCAAACAACTGCACAACCTTAAACAGACCACTGTCCGCAGCAAGTACCCAGCCTTCAGCAGAACAGTGACCACAACACCACACAGCCCTGCCAGAGCGACTTCTGCGAGACATGTCGGATCATCAGTATGGATGCCATGATCTTGCATGAGAACATCATCCACCAGGTACATGGTACAAACTCTTGCAACTCGGCCAATGTTGTCTACCTGATACGCTGCAGGAAAGGATGTCCCCAGGCATGATATACTGGGGAGATCGTGCAGAAGTTACGACAATGAATGAATGAACACCACTTGACAATCACCAGGCAAAAGTGCTCTCCACTTGTTGGCAAACACTTAAACATTACGGGCGTTTGGCCTCTGATCTTCAGGTAAACGTTCTCCAAGGTGGCCTTCACGACACATGATAACTCAGAGTCACTAAGCAGAAACTGATAGCCAACTTCTACACACATGAGGACAGCCTCAACCTGGATCTTAGTTCATGTCACACTATTTGTAACCCCCATGACTTGTCTGGGCTTGCAACAGCTCACTTACTGTCCTGTATAGAGACAATACACATCTCTTTAACCTGTGCTTAATGTTATCTCCACTCTAGTTTCTGCAAGGGATTATGGGATTGTGGATATGTGGTTTGGGGGCAAATGGGGTTGTGAGTGTGCGGGTTGGGGGGATAGAATGTAGAACATAGAACATTACAGCGCAGTACAGACTCTTTAGCCCTCGATGTTGCGCCGACAAATGGAGAAAAAGCAATGACCCTCTAACCTAAACCATTCCATTTTCATCCATAAACCTATCCACTGACCACTTAAATGCCCCCAAACTTGGCGCATCTACAACTGCTGCAGGCAGGACATTCCATGCCCTCACCACTCTCTGGGTAAAGAACCTACCCCTGACATCCATCCTATAACTACCACCCCTTAATTTAAAGCTAATAGGGAAGAGCAGATGATATTTTGGGTTTGAGAGGGTGTGTGTGTAGGGAAGTAAGTTGGGTGGAGGGTTAGGGAGGGGACAATTGTGGAGGAAGTTGGTGTTATTTGTGAAAGGGAAGGTGGGATTGGGGAGGGGGTTGAGAGGGTGTGATTGGGGAGTCTAGAGATGTGGGGAGGGCAGATTGGTGAAGAGATTGGAGTTGGGGAAGGGGTGGGGTGTGTTTGTGTAACGTGGGATTGGGAGATTGTTAGGGGATGTGTGTGGGTGGGAAGAGAAGATGAGTTTGGGTTCAGGGGATGGGATATGGACATAAGGTTGGGTTGGGAGCTGGGATAGGGTTTGGGAGGGTGGGGAGTGGGTGTGGGGTTGGGGTAGACTTGGTGGTAGTGGGGTTTGGAGGAGCTGGGGAGGGAGTGGGGATGTGGTTTGTAGGATGGGAGGTGGGTGCCAGGTTGGGGATAGGTGTGGGGATGGGGGTGGGCATGGGCTAGGAGAGGGGATGTAGGCAGGGCCTTGGTTGATACTCCTGAATTTAGCATCAGTAATTGTTTGTTCTTTTCCCATTTTCACAAAACCATTGCTGTAATTTGCAGCGGCCGTTTGGCTCATTATCATCTTGCAAAGCTATTAAATACTTTTAATAAAAGCTATTAAATACTTTTTCGCTACTGTAAAATAAAATTCAATTTGTAATGTGCTGTGATGGTAATATAAAAAATTTCAATTAGTGATATACATGCATTCGCATAACCTGAAACAAAAACATTATTGCATGGACAGAAGGTGGCTGATTAATCGTATAATTTACACACAGTTCAAAAATCTGAGGTGAAGGTTTTGTGATTCAATATTAGAAACTAACTGGAGAATGTACTTCAGTGCAGGAGCTCAGAGCCTGAAGAGTTAAGTTATGACTTTCTGGTTTGCGTGGCCCCTTTTAATGTTAAAATCTCTGTTTCTGCTGCTGGGGGTCAGTAAATGCTCTAACTGGGGAATTATTCTAAATGTATTTAATTATTCATAAACTAGAGCTGCAGGCTTCACAAACCATTGTACATTTCCATGTAATTAAATTGGTGGGAGTTCAGATTGGCTTAGGATGATGCAAAACAGGTCTGACCAGTGCTGGTCTGAAGGGAGTTCTATCTCGGCATGGATTTGCATAATACCTCTCTCTCCCTCACTAAGCAATTATTCTGATATTATAAATGGGGATGTGATTTTTAGGTCTGTCTTTTGAGCAACTGGAGTGAAAACGGAGTTTCTTTTCTTCAGGTTTGAAGCAGAGAGGCACAGCCTGCACATCCCGAATTTTGCGCTTGGTGGGCATGCGTGAGCGGCAGGCCTGGATGTGAAATGCGCTTCTGCCTGCAATCGACTCTGAACGCTGTTTCACTCTAATTAATGAGCAGCCACCCCATGCTGAGAAAGACTCAGCGCTGTTGAGGGAGGCAGGTGTGGAGGCACAGAAGTGTGAGGAGGAGGGTGGGCGCATCTAACAAGTTCCATGAAGCTGCATAGTTCCTGTGGAGCTGCCTTCACTTGAGGTCTAGACCCGTACATATTACATGAACTTAAAAAATGCAGCAAACTATGTTGATGCGGCAATAATGAGCAGAAATCAAACATCAGTCCCCGGGCATCTTTCAAAAATTATATTTCAGCTCGGATGCCCTAGATCGAAGGATTCTGGCTGAGTTGTCTTCTGTCAACAGCACAAGTGGGTGGGCTATTTAAAACTGCTTAATGGGTTTAATTGTTAGTGGGTGTGCTTCTGACAGCTGCATGTACTCATCGAGCGAAAGATCGCAGGAGTGTTCAATGATGTTGGGACGGATGCCTGACGCTTACTTGTCTGATTCAACATGCTGTCGGATTAGGTGGCACGTGCTCAAAAGGTGGAAAACTTTAGCATATGGATTGGAAAAAGTGGTCTTCCAAGTTATGATGACTTGGATTTGCAGTGTGAACTATACAGAAAGGCTTTTAGAACTGCGGGTTGGATACATGTCCACCTCCAGTGAGTGGACTTCATATGACTGTACAGAATCTCAATCTGAAATCAAGTTAGAGTCCTTGAAACTCCATGCAAAATTGCATATCCAGCTCCAAACCAGCAGATAATGCACAGACATCAGCAAACAGGAAAATGCAACATGTATCCTTAGAGACCGTGGTATTTGTCTGGAGTTGTCTCAGGTCAAGCAGTCATGCAATATCTGATTTTGATGTTTGGGTCATCATTGTATCTCTCCCCTCCCACCTTAAACCTTTGCCATCTGGTTTTAGACTTGCCTGCCTTTGGGAAAAGACCCTACTTGGAGTGCCGTGCGCAGTTCTGGTCACCTCATTACAAGAAAGATATGGAAGCTATTGAAAGGATGCAGAGGAGATTTACAAGGATGTTGTCTGGATTGGGTGGCATGCCTTATGAGAATAAGTTGAGGTAGCTTGGTCTTTTTTTCCTGGAGAGATGAAGGATGAGAGGTGACCTGATAGACGTTAATAAGATGTTGAGAGGTATAGATTGCGTGGATTTTCTGAGGATATTTCTTAGGGTTGAAATGGTCACTAAGAGAACACAGGTTTAAGATGCTGGGGAGTAGGTACAGGGGAGATATCAGGGGTAACTTTTTCACTCAGGGGGTGGTGGGTGTGTGGAATCGGCTGCTGTCGATGGTGGTAGTGGTGGAGGCGAACTCGTTGGGGTCTTTTGAGAGACTTCTGAATAAGTACGTGGGATTTAATGGGATTGAGGGTTATAGGTAGGCCTAGTAGGTAGGGATATGATCAGTGCAACTTGTGGGCTGAAGGACTTGTTTGTGCTGCAGTGTTCCATGTTCTATGTTCTATGTTCTATATTGACTGTGATTGTACGGAACATCACAGAGAATAACATACATAGCAGTGTTGGTGCCAGTATACAGCCCTGTTTAACTCCAGTTTGACTGGAAATGGGTCACAGGATTCACCATCATCCAGGTCATATGGTGAGCACATTGTCATGGAACTATTGTACCATTGTAACAGGTTTCTTCGGACAGCTGAATTCTCCTCTTCTGAAAACCCTCACCACTGACTTTTTCAGGCCTTGGTCCGATCACTTACCTGATGTAGAGGTCTATGTTTTGTCGTTGGCTTGGCATTTGTCCGGGAGAAGTCTCAGTGTAAATACCACACCAGTAATTCCTTGATATTTTCTCAAGATTTATCTCATAGAAACTTACAAAATTCTAACAGGATTAGACAGAGTAGATTCAGAAAAAGTGTTCCCAACGGTGGGGGAATCTAGAACTAGAGGCCACGGTTTGAGGATAGGGATAAACCTTTTAGAATTGAGGTGAGGAGAAATTTCTTTACTCAGAGAGTGGTGAATGTGTGATATTCACTACCACAGAATGTAGTTGAAACCAAACCATTGTATGATTTCAAGAAGAAATTAAATATAGCCCTAGGGGCTAAAGGGATCAATGGGGCGGTGGGGAGGAGGGATCAGGATATTGAATTCAATGATCAGCCATGATCATAATGAATGCTGGAGCAGGCTTGAAGGACTGAACGGCCTACTACTGCTTCTATTTTCTATGTTCCTATGTTTCTGAAACCACATTGATTTTCCTGTTTGAACAGTTCAGAAGGACTCTGATGAAAATGGTGCTGGCAATAGACAGGAATGAGAATTCTCTATGGCTTTTGCAAAGTTGACAAGTTCCCTTCTCTTTATGCAGGGAAACAAGTGAAACATTTTTGCATTCTTGCTCCAAGCTGCCACATTGACTGAAAGAGTTTAATGAATTTCTTGAGCAGGGTGTTTAGATCGGAGGTGAGGAAGAACTTCTTCACTCAAAGGGTAGTGAATCTCTGGAATTCTCTGCCCGTTGAAGTGGTGGAGGCTACCTCACTGAATATATTTAAGGTAGATAAGTTTCTGATAGACAAGGGAATTAAGGGTTATGGGGAGAAAGCGGGAAAGTGGAACTGATCCACTTCAGATCAGCCATGATCTTATTGAATGCGGGGCAGGCTCGAAGGACTAGATGGCCTACTCCTGTTCCTATTTCTTATGTTCTTATGTAGGTGCTGACTCCAGCCTTGTAGACCTCAGCTGGAAGGGCAACAGTTGCAGAGTTGAGCCACTGGACAGGATTTGATTATGTTTAACATTTCTAACAGTGCAGGAGAGTCATCAACAGAACAGCTGATGGCAAATAATGACAGTGTACTGATTGCTTTTACATTGATGGAGGAAAGTGAATTGAGGATGTGGTTAAATTGCTCACCCATCTTTCTAGAATTTGGACTTTCTCTCTGTACAATGCTGATCCGTTGGCACTGAGAATTGGTGATGAACCAATAGATTGGAGCTTTAAACAGCTTTCAGATATCATAGAATTTCTTTTAGTCTTTTTAATTTGCACATCAATGAAGTTCATCTGCTTTCTGATACACCAAGTGTCTTTCATCTCTCTTCGTTAGATAGTTCTGCAGATGTTTTGATAGGCAATGTGTTTGGATAGTGATAGCTTTTCACTGAGGTAAACCCTGAAGAGTTAATATCTCTCCTCAGTAGTTGGATTACCTCATTGTTTTCATCAGACCAATCCTTGAGGCTTACAAGAAGTAGGGACAAGGGCCTCTACAACAGTGGAGTGCACTACATCCTTGAAGATTCTCAGTGTTAATTGTGTCCATTTTTGCTTTCACAAGATAACTCTTGAATTTGTCTTGGAGATTTCTCCATGCCTGCCTTTTTCACCCTTGAGACATTAAGATGCTTCTATGTCTGAGGGTGTCTAGGGGGAAAGCTCTTGATGTTTAGCTTGGTAAGATGGTGGTGAGTTGAGATGTCAGCATTGAGTGTGACTTTCACTACATACATATCCCAGTCCAGCTAGCGATGACACAGTTAATTAGATGCCAATGCATTGAACGGGAGTGAACCCAACCAAGACAACTTGATGCAATTAGGGAAGTGGAATATTGTATTCATGATTGAGAGCTCGTGCTCAGGAAGATTTTCGTCATGAAGAAATGGTTGATGTTACAACATCCAATCCCATTGTTTCCTCTGGCCCTTCCCATGCTTGTTGATCTCTTGCTTTGAAATTAGCAAGTATAATCAATAGCAATAATGGTGGATGATTTTAATATGTGCATAAACTGGATTAATCAAACTGGCAAGGGTGGTCTTGATGGAGAGATCACTGAATGTATTAGAAATTGTTTCATGGAGCAATATGTTGTGGAATAAATCAGGGAGCAAGCTATTTTGGATTTGGTATTATGTAATGAGCAGGGATTAATTAAAGACCTCATACTTAAGGATAAGTAGAGAGATTTTTCTCCGATTCCCGTTGATTCCAGTTTTGTTAATGCTACTTGATGTTACATTCGGTCAAATGCTATCTTGATACCGAGGTTAGTTACTCTTACCCTAACTCTAGTATTCAGCTGTTTTGTCCATGCTTGAACCAAGGCTGGAGTGATATTAGGAGCTGAGTGGCCCTGGTGGAACCCAAATTGAGTGTCTGTAAACAGATTATTGCTAAGTGTCACATGATTGCACTGTTGGTGACATCTTTAATCCCTTTAATAATAATTGAGAGTAGACTAATGGGGCAGTAATTGGCTGAGTTGGATTTTTCCTGCTTTTTTCTTGGTTTCCGCCAGCACACCTTGCGACATGTTCAGAAATGTAGAGTTTATAAATGGGAATGCAATGAAAAGGGCTGGTTGGGCCATGGTAGCTATTGCCTCTACCGAGAAATTCTTACATTGGACTAAAGTAAAACTTGCAAACCTTCAGGATGTTCTGTAGAGGAAGTAACACTTGTGGTTTAGAATGGTAGCCTCTCCGGGGATTTCAGAACTTCTTGGAGTAGAGAGTGACAATAGAATGCCTGACCATGAATGTGAGAACCAGAAAACATCTTAAATATAAATGTTTACCTGAAACAAAAGAGTTCGATTTGACCATTTGGCTGCTTGTCCATTCTGGGAGGAGGGGGGTCGCCTGCAGAGGGGCAGCTGACCCCCTGGCCTCCCAACAGATTTCTATCCACCCACTCCCGCGTCAATGAACGATCGTACCTCCCCTCCACCACCAGACAACGCTCAGCCTTCTCGCCTCTGCCCCCCCGAGATACATCTAACCCATCCACATCCTCCACCCGCCTCCCCCCTACCCCCCAAAATTCAAAAATAAGCCCTGGACCAATGGTGCTTCTGCGCAATAGACGTCGGAATTGAATAGATTGCAGCGTATTCTAACTCATTTCAAAAGGAGTCTTTAATAATTGACATACAGATAGATAGACAGAAATTTGTCTTGAAAACTTTGTACAGGTTCACAGTGAAATGACCATTATCTCACTAGGATTTATTGAATTAGCAGGGAGATCGCCAAGTCCGTTCAACAGGGACAGCAAATGAAATGTATCCACTCACCTCGCCGCAGCCACCAAAAAGGAAAGAAAAGAAGGAGCAAATTGTAACTGGAGAAGAGTCAGTATTTCGTGCAAAACCAGTCAAAGTGAAGCATGTCAAGAACAGTATTGACAATCCAAAAGTTGTTCGGGAAAATGGTGAGTTATTTCTTTAGTGTTCTGTGTTAAATTGTGCACAGGTTTTTGTCGCAGCATTTGAAGAGTTGCTTTTCTCCTGGAGGTTGCTAAAAGAATGATTTAACTGTACTCTTAGCGATCAAAATATTTAGCGATTATGCCATCTAGTTCTGCCATCCAATTGATTAAATTAGAAATTATTACAAGTCAGGACAGTCACAATTACTGAAGCAAGAATGAGCTGGCACAGTTAATGTGTCCTTTCTCCAAACAAAATTTACTATCTCCACTTAACATATATCTTGGTAGGGATGTTCTTATTTGATCATGCATTGGGCTGGATTTCACCGTCAGCAATAAAGCAATAGCTCTAGTTATTGATAGTAAGAAGTTTGACAACACCAGGTTTAAATCCAACCGACTCATTTGATAGTAAACTCGCAAGCTTTGATCTCGTTATTGATCTCAGAGAAAGCTGCCCACAAAAATTTATCAGCCCCTCTGATGTGGATTTCCCTTTTCTCATTGCCAGTTTGAATCTGGTACCAACGAAAGGTGATCTACAGGTATATTCTCATCAAGCAGAGTAAGTAGCCAATCAAACTGAAATATTCTCACAGACATCAAAACAGGAAGTTATAAAACATTGAATTCCTTCACTTTCAGTTTTAAATTTTACAGTTAATAATTGATTGGGACATGCATGTGGGATTAAGGTAGAAACTAAAATATTATTTCTAATTAAAAAAAACATTAAATGTGGAATTTCTTACGATTGTTTGACATTCAACAAATATCAAAATCCAACTCTTAACAAAAGTCAACTCTCTCTACATTCAGAAGTCAGATGTTTAGTTTTTCGTTTAGTTCTAAAGTACCTTTGAATGTTTTCCTAATTGAAAGTAAATGGTTTGTTTGCTTTTCTTAGTTTCTTAATACCCACCATGGACCTCACTTAGTTTTCCACTTTGCACTCCCCACTCCCCACTTGTGAATGTGTTGCGTGGCGATGGAGCAGTCTGCCATTGGCTGGCAAAGGGATCCTCTGTTCCTGGCACTGTTAGCAGGATTTCCAATCTGCAGGTTCCTGCTGATGGGAACGGCTGGAAAATTCTGGCTATTAAGTTATGGTCTGCTGCTGCAACTGGAATAATTTTCAGGAATGACCAGGATATATTTATTGAAAAGATTGCTTACAATTTGTCATACCTTGATAACAAAACTGGATGAGACAGACTGACTAACTCCCAGTCCCTCTTGACCTGACTACTCCTCAACCCACCTGCCCATTCATCCATCCACCTTGCTCATGTGCCACTCTACCCACTTACACGCTCACCCATTCACTCATATACTCACTCGCTTACACACATTGTGTCATAGAATCATAGATGTGTAGAATTCCTACAGTGTGGAAGGGGGCCATTTGGCCCATTGAGTCTGCACCGACAACAGTCCCACCAGCCGCTATCCCCGTAACCCCATGTATTTACCCTGCTAATCCCCATAACCTACACGTCTTGGGACACAAAAGGGCAATTTAGCATTGCCAATTAACCTAACCTACACCTCTTTGGAGCATGCAAGGAAACCAGAGCGCCATGCAGACATGGGGAAAATGTGCAAACTCCACACAGTCACCTGAAGCCAGAATTGGGTCTCTGGCGCTGTGAGGCTGCAGTGCTAACCATGTGCCATTGTGTTATGAAATGCATTCCATGAAATGTTGGCTTGAGCATTCTGTGGAGCACCAATCGCTGCCAGAACGCTGTTCTGCTGCTATTTCTCTGCGTCATGACGGAGCTCTGCATTTCTGACTAGGCCTTTCCATTCCGGCCCCTTCAGAAATGTGGAGTGGTCCTCCTTTGCACTGCTTCCTCTCGTAGCACTGGGTCACCAGGTGGAGACATGAGTGACATCTCTTTTCATGCCACCAGCTGCAATGATCTGGTGAGCGTTCCCTAACACACTGAAAAGCTTTGGGACATTTAAACTAGCTTTTTGGTGTGTAAGTGAATGAGTATATGAGTGAATGGGTGAGAATGTAAGTGGAAAAGGGGACAGATGGGGGAGGTGGTTGGATGAATGGGCAGGTGGGATGAGGGATAATCAGATCAAAAGGGGCGGGGAGTTAGTTAGGTTGATCAGGTTGCAGGGGAGTTGAATTCATCCAATAGAAACAGAACAGTTCAGGCCAGTATTCTTATTTCCCAGCTTTCACTGTTGTTCCATTTTAAGGTATTCAAGACCAGTTCAGACTGTCCTATTTTTTCTGCTGGGAGGGGCAGTGGCTCCCCCTGAACACATTCTTCAAAAGTGACACCTTTTCAGTGGTGTGTTCCTCACGGGCCCCTCAGATCTCTTCCCGAGATCTGAAGTTTTCGATTTGTGTACTGCAATATGCAATATGCACGTGGGGTCTTCAGGCAGCAAAGAAGGCATGCAATCTCCCCAGAGGGCATGCAAACACGAGGATAATTGCAGATGTCGCGAAGAACATAAATATGCAGCCACCGTGATGAATAGGCAATCGAAACCAAGTATCCCTCGCTGACATCACTAGCCAAGACTGGGTGAGGAAATAGATTTGGTGATTATCCTAACCTGTCCCCATTGTACCACATTTTTCTGACCTTACCAACAACTAGCGCAGTTGTGGAATGATCCTTTAGCCAGCAGAAACACATAAAGTCCTACCTTTGTTCTACAATGAGCGAGGACAAATTGTCTGGGTTAGTTTTGGTCTCTATTGAAAGAAGTTGGCTTTTGATTAAGGTAGATTATCATAAAGTAATAGAAAACTTTGCTAGAATGAAGCTTAAATGAAAAAGGCTGTTGTAGTTGTTTCATACCTTTTTCATATTGCTTTGTTTTGTTTTCGTTTTATGTTTAAAACGTAAAATAATTAAATAACACGTGTTTTTACTATGTTTTGATTTTAGATACAAAATAAAAATGTATAATGAATGTAAAATTATTTGGTGTGCATTGTGGCGCCTTTTTTATGTGCTCACTCCCCGTAGTTTTAGAACCTGGCTACGCCCCTGGGGAGGGATCAGAGAAGGAGTTGAAGATCAGTAGGGGAACTCAGATTGGAGGTAACCTTGGTGGTGGGGGGGAGGGGTGTTGGGTGGCAAGGACTAGTCAGGTCAGGGGGCTGTCATTGGAGAATTCAGGGTGTCAGTGAGAAAGTGGGGGCCGTCAGTTGTATAATTCTGAGGAATTAGATCAGCATTTTTCTTTTCAAAATTTCCTGGGTCAGTATCCAGATTAAGTGGGTTGGGACTATCCGAAATCTCTCAAGTTTCTGGAGGATGCTGGGGAGCAGGGGAATTGCCATTAGGAGTCCAAGCATTCTGGATAATTCTCGTAGAGTCAATGCATCGGGATATCCGCAAGATCCCGATGTGCATTTTGAAATTTACATCCTTAGAATCATAGGACCCTATGGTGCAGAAAGAGGCCCTTCGGCCTATCGAGTCTGCGCTGAACACAATCCCACCCAGGCCCTACCCCCATATCCCTACATATTATACCCACTAATTCCTCTAATCTATGCATCCCTGGACACTAAGGGGCAATTTCTTAGCATGGCCAATCAACCTAACCCGGGCATCTTTGGATTGTGGGAGGAAACCCATGCAGACATGAGGAGAATGAGCAGACTCTACACAGACAGTAACCCAAGCCAGGAATCAAACTCAGGACCCTGGAGCTGTGAAGCAGCAGTGCTAACCACTGTGCTACCGTGCTGCTCATCCTGTCTCCTATGATCCATATACCAGACGATCTGGGCCAAAGTATAACATTGTATTTCCACGAAAGGTGGAAGGAATGGGCAGCACAGTGGTTAGCACTGCTGCTTCACAGAGCCAGGACCTGGGTTCAATTGCAGCCTTGGGTGACTGTGTGGAATTTGCGCGTTCTTCCCGTGTCTACATGGAATTGCTCCGATTTTTTCCCAAATCCAAAGATGTGCAGGTTACGTGGGTTGGCCATGCTAAATTGCCCTTGCCTGGATCCAAAGATGTTCAGGTTAGGGGGATTACCAGGAAAAATATTGGGTTTATGGGGATAGAATCTGGGTGGGATGCTCAGAGTTGGTGCAGACTTGATGAGCTGAATGGCCTGCTTCTAAACTGGAGGGATTCTATGATTCCAATGCCTTTTATGACCTCAAAGCCTCTCTGAGTGCTTTGTAGTTAATGAAATATAGTTGCTGCTGTAATGTAGGAAATTAGGTTGCTAATATGTACACAAGAACCCACAAACACAAATCTTGTCTCTGACCTTGGTTAAGGGATTGATATTGCCCAGAATAAGCAGGACTATTCCCACACACCTTGAAATAGAGTCACAGGATCTGACATCCAAAAATTGATTGAGTTCTTTAAAGTAATGTGAGCAGGTGGATTTCCCCATTGCATCTCCATTTGATTACAGTCATCTTTTTAAGGTTTTAGCATTCTTCCAGATCTTTGTATCATTGGGAAATTCATTGGTAAAGAATGATTACTTTTGTCATGGTAAGTAGTCAAATTATAACAACAGCGGTCCTTGTCATAATCCCTGGCGGACTCCACTTATAACCAGTATCCACATTGAACCATGTATATTAGTAACCATCTAATGTCAATGAGAATCGAACTAATTGCTTATCCAATTCAAGGTGCTTTCTCATTAAATACTTTTTGTTGAAGGAAGAAATGGTTTATTATTTTTGCAACATGGAATTTCACATCTGGATCAGCAGTGGAAGTAGAATATATACCAAAATGGACAGTAAATACTTCAGTAAAAAATTGAAAAGATTGCAGAATAAGGTCAGGAGAAAGGGATTGAATGAATAGTTCTCTCAGGCAGCTGGCACTGGCATGATAGGGCCCATTCTTTGTGCTTTAAAATTCAGATCCTAGCTCCTTTATGGATGTAGTATCAGGATTTTGTCTGCAGATGGCAGTGAAGAACTGTCTTGTAGACAACAGGGACTCTACATCTGCCAGCAGCTGGGAATGTTATACTGACGATGACCAAATTAAAATTTCTGGATTGTCGTGAACATTCACCATTGAACAAATATTTTAGTGTTTTTTTTTAAAAAAAATCTGATTCCAGCGCTATTTACAGATTTGCTACATGTTATTGAAGTAACCATATTATAGGCGATACCAGGCAGTCCTTGTGCCTGTGACCTTGCAGTTGAGTTGGAGAATTGATCAGGACAGATGGCAGGCACTGTCGGCACAGTGTATTGCTGTCAAAATGTGCTTTCAATCAAAGGCCAAGGCTGTGTCAGTGTGGTACTGGTGTGAAAACAGTTGCGGGGGGGAGGGATGAATTTGGGAGAGGCCACTGCAAGGCTGACCCTGACATTGCTTTAATATTTGATTCTCTCCATTATGTGTGTAAACTACACTAATTTTACATGCTCCTCTCCAGCCACTGAAAGTTGGGGGTTAAAGTGACCTCTAGTGGAATGTAGCTGAGTGAACAGTACAGGTTTAGGTATTTTGCCAGGCAACTCTATATAAATATTTCATAAAAATCATGCAGGGTAATGGGGGAGGTGTAGGAACACAACTTTTAAAACAGAATGCAATTGAATAAGATGAAAAATCTCTGTTCATATTTGTGCAAAGGATCTTGCTAATTTGTGCAGAAAGGTCCTAAAGGTGCTAATTGCTGGATTTGTACTCTGATGGGTGCCATACAAAAGCAAAACTTTCTATATCTGTTGGGGTAGAGAGGGGTGCCTATAGGTGAACTGGCCAGGTAATGACTACCAATGGCCATAGCTGTGGGAGCTTCCATGACATCTATTTGTATTGAATATTCTAATTTGCGTAGACTTTGCCAATGGGAAACCTCTCCCTTTAGATACAATAGTGATTTTTAAGGGGCGTCTGGACAAATACATGGATGGAAATGGGGGGATATGGTCCCCAGAAGGGTTGGAGGCTTTAGTTCACACGGGCAGCATGGTCGATGCAGGCTTGGAGGGTCTGTGCTGTAATTTTCTTTGTTATTTGTTCCCTTGACAATTTCTTCATGGAAGGCAACAGTAGTTAAATATTTTACTGCTTTCAGTCTTTTAGAAAGTGTTACATATTCTAATTAATAAATTTAAATACATTTTAAATTTTGTGAAGGAGAATTCTACATGTGATTTTGCTTAAGTTGTTAGTAGAGGATTCAGTTCACTAAAACTTTGTCTTGAACCATGAACTCTTTTGCTGGGGAGAGATATGGGATTGTGTTTTCACAGACTCATATAGCACTGAAGGAGGCCATTCGGCTTATCATGATTGATGCAGTCCATGTTGAAATGTAGCAAGACCTGGACAATATCCAGTCTTGGGCTGACAATTGGCATCTAACATTCATAAGTTCCACACAATGACCGTCCCCAAAAAGAGAGGATCTAACCATTAACCTTTGACCACTTGGTGGCATCATCATCACTGAATCCCACAGTACCAATATCCTGGGGGTTACCATTGACCAGAGATGGAACTGGACTGGCCATATAAATACTGTGGTTGAAGGCTAGGAATCCTGTGGCAAGTAACTCCTCTCATGATGCCCCAAAACCTGTCCACAATCTACAAGTTACAAATCAGGAGTGTGATGGAATATTCTCCATTTGCCTGCAGAGACGTACAGAGATGGTCCCTCTTTGGTGCTCAATTCTATGTTTGCTAAAATCTGTGAACAAAGAAAAATATGCTCACCTTGCAGTGTTGTATTTGGACCTAAAAATGTAGCTATGTCTCCTTTATACAGTGAGTAAATTGGTTTAGTAAGAATGCCATCAATTCAAAAGTCTATCAGAAATATCCCCCTCAAAGCAATTACTAAACCGCCTTGGATCCAAATAAACTCATTTAGACCTGCAACTGCCTCCATAAAGAATCAGAGCATTCGCCCTAACCACACGGTCAGCATTCCATTTTATTAATAGCCCCTGTCATATGAAGGTCCATTCCTTGTTTATTTTTACATCTAATCATAGTTTATCATCACTTCTGCATAATACGAAGTCGATTTTGAACCCAAATGGCTTAATTTCCTACTAATTTCAACAAATTCTATTTTCTTTAAAAGCTTCAGTTGTGGAATTCTTGCTAAGTTAGTCGGATGAAATGTCTTGGGAAAATTCGATTGCAGACTGTCAGATGGATAAACATTGTTTGCTCCTCTGAAAGAATGTAACTGGATTTGTGAAATAGGGTCAATTGTTTAAAAACATAAAAGTTGACCACCAAGGATAGCTTTAATATACTCTTTTAATGAGCATTAATAATGGCTGATAAAAATGTTTTTAAGCATTTTCTCCCTTGTAACAATTGTTATTAATTATTTGATTTGATTTTATTTCATCCCTATAAACCATAACCTCTACATTCAGTACATTGCAGTCATAGTGAGCCTTTCTACTACACTGCAACATTGGTCTGAATAAGTGAACTCAGAGTTGGAGACTGAATAGACTTTGGAGCCAGGCTGCTACCCTCAAGCTTCATTCTGTTTTCTCTATTAAATGCATTGCACCAATGTTATGTCTGTCCGATAAAAATTACAAAAGTCTGAGGTCACAGAACAACTGACTCAAGAGCAGCTTCTTCCCTGCTGCCATCAGACTTTTGAATGAACCTACCTTGCATTAAATTGATCTTTCTCTACACTCTCCTTTCCTTCTCTATGAACTGCATGCTTTGTCTGTATACTTACCAGAAACGATACTTTTCACTGTATATCAATACATGTGACAATAATAAATCAAATCAAAAAATCTTAAGTCATTTAGGCAAAGCCACAAATTTCTTCATCCAATTGCTTCTGACTGTACTGATTTGATTCGGGAACACTTCTACAACTTGAAGATAGGTATCATAAATTTGTGTCTGGTTCACCTCCTTGCAAAATGGAAGACCATTCGTATTTCTAGCATTCCCCTTAGTGATCCAATACAAGAGATCAGGATCAAGGCTGTTTCTGTCACATTTAAGTCCTGAATGTTTGCTTCAATTGTGACCTGAACCCATGCAAAATTCAAGGTATAACTTGATCTGCAAGCCCTGAAAGCACATCCCTAGAGTCTGATTGTTCACCTCAATTGTCCTTATAGGATTTTCCATCAGGAATTTTCATGGATAGGCAATCCTGCAGGAAGAGCCCTCCAGATCTTTGGACTGTCTGTGCCTGAATTCTTCATTATACACAGCTACTATGTGGTGTTCCATCTTTTAATACCTCAAATCTTTTCAAGGCAGACGATTTCCTGATGTTTCTTTCCCCTTCTGTTAGCAATTCCTACGTTCCAGCCTGACTTGGTGATTCATCTCTGTATTCATTTGTGAGACAATTGAGATTTAAACATTTCCTGATCATTCCATTCATAGTATTTCCACAACATTTCGACCTTTACACTGGGTCGTGTGAGATGGGAAAACTAATCTTGCCCCAACTGAGGCCCTTAAGTGGATATTATTATTGCTAAATCCTCCATTGTCAATATCCTGAGGGATCAGTCATCCACACCTGTAATGGTAATCATTCAGCATTCTCAAACAACTAGGGGCCATTTAGTTGGTATAGATATTTTAAAAAGGTTGCTTGCCCTGGAATAGAGGATAGCACTTTCATAAATAATGTCTGAGTGAGAAGTTAGAATATTTCCAATAGCCAGGCATTGCAAATGGGCTGTGCAATTGAAACCTTTTGCTGTCTTCACTTCTACTCCCTGAATCTTTCAGACGAGAATGAAACTTAGGGACTGCTTGAAGGCCTCGAAGAAGTGCTTCCTTCAGAATTTCCCTGTTTGCTAAAGCTGGCCAGCAGCAGGTTTGGAAAGGAATGCCCAACGTACTTGGTGCGTTGCTTGTGTTGTTACTGAATGGCATGCGTTGTCCTCGTGAGTGACCTGAATGAGAATTATAATGGTTCTTCTGTGCTATTATTGAACATCAAAGACAATATCCTATTAATCATTTCAATCTCTCTTGGATCATTTTTATTGTTCTTAACTAAAATTAGCAAAGCCAAAGTTTTGGTCTTATTGTTATCTTAGTGTAATTGTTGTGGTTTTAGTCTTGTTCTTTTCTTGTCAGCATACCTTTACTTTTCATCTGCTTCAGAACTTACTTGAGTGAGCTATTTGCATCAATGGAATCATTTGACTGAGAAATTCCACCTTGGGAACTTGCTGCTTGGTCTCCAGCTACCATGTGGTAATATCCATGGTAATCGCTACTCATCAATTTGCCTGTACATTGTCAGGAAATTACAAGCTCTTTATTTATTAAGCAAAATTTTCAAGATCTGTAACCGAGGGGATGAATTGGTGGGAAAACTGTCCTAAGTCCAGACTGTTCTGTCAGTTCAGCTTCTCACCTGAATCCCCACACACTGTGTGCACTGCAAAGGTCACAACTGTGAATATCATTAAAAACCGAGAAGGGAGGATGGGGCCTACTCACCCCAGAGTCTGACAGTTCTGGAACTCTGCGCATGCGCAGGGGCTCCACTCTGTCAATCAATTGCTGGCCAGCCCAGGACCACCTTAGTGCTGCCCCTCCAGTCACAGGTCCCTCTGCCCCAGAGTGCCCCAATGTCCAGGCCAACACCTCTCCCACCCTCTGGTCCCTGTTGAGGGTCGCTGCCATCCATCCATCTCAGACTGATCCCAATGCAGAGTGGCAGCAGGACCCCCCCGACTAATCGCTCCTAGGCCCTGCCCACAGTGACCCCACCCCCTTGGCACTGCCTGATGCACAGTGCCAAGAAGCCCCATGGGCATAGGTATTTTGCCCCTTGAGCAGTGCCAGAGGGCACAGCCTGGTACTGTCAGGGTCCCCATGCTCAGGGGGGCACCATCCCCTGCCACCTGACCCTGTGGGGGGGCCCGATTGCCACCTCCTTCACTTCGGGAGAGTCTCCCTGAACACAGGGACGCCAAAGGTCCCAAAAATGCAGCAAAGATTTAAATTACTTATTTGCCTTCCAGCTGGTTTCCAGCGGGGCCTGACCAGCGACTGTTATGATGTAGAGATGCCGGTGTTGGACTGGTGTAAACACAGTAAGAAGTCTGATAACACCATTTTTAAATCCAACCGATTTATTTGATAGTAAACTCGTAAGCTTTCGGCTCTATGGTCTTCGTCAGGCAAATAGGCGTTCTGGTCTCCAATAGCACACATATCAGCACGGACAGTTTACAGATTACTGATTAGAATGCGAATCTTTACACCTAACCTGCTATTCAAGTCTTAAAGTGGCTAACAATGTGAGTGGACGGAGCACTGAGCACAGGTTAAAGAGATGTGTATTGTCTCCAGACAGTACAGTAAGTGAGGTTTTTTGCTAACTCAGGCAAGTCATGGGGGTTACAGATAGTGTGACATGAAGCCAAGATCCCTGTTAAGACCGTCCTCATGTGTGTGGAACTTGGCTGTCAGTTTCTGCTCAGCGGCTCTGCGCTGTCGTGTGTCGTGAAGGCCCCCTTGGAGAACGTTTACCCGCAGGTTGGAGGTCGACTGTTCACCAGCTCTGGACAATGCGCAGGTGTTTCTGGCACATGCACTCATCCCTGTCCAAGGCCGCAGACGTGCTTCTCCCACCTCAACCCTTCAGGTTGCACTGGGAGAATCGTGGCCTGAGATTTTGGAATTTGAAATGTGTCGGAACAAACTGCCTTAAAACACAAGGCCGCCTTCTGAGGTGGCAGTGAGAAAGGCAAATGGGCTGCCCCAAAAGATAGTGTAAAGAGAGACATGTCACATCTCAGCGGACACCCAAATCCCATCTCCTGTTGATCGATATCTCAGTATGTGTAAATGGTCTGTGTTTAAAGAAATCTGACCCTGGAGCAAGAGCCATGCTGTTGTTCCTTTTCAGAATATACAGAGAGCTGTAACTTAAAGAGGAAAAAGAACACTTGTAAACCTGGTTTGTGCATACTGGTGTGTGCTGATCTGTTAGAATGTGACACAGAACAAGAAGAAATTGCAGCCGGCCACCCCAGTTAAAAAGACAATCAGGCTCTCTCGCTCCCCTGCTGCTCCGCTTTCTCACAAACTCAACAAAAACCATCCAAACTAACCTACCAGAATAAGCTCTACTGGAATCACCCAACTTAATGGCAGCAACGTACCATTACCTACACTCAGGGATATGCCAAAGATTGATTTGTACATCTAGACTTTTATCTCCTCATCTGATCAGAGTGTGTATGTTGCATTCCTCATTGTTTTTCTTGAATTTTTATTGTAACGAATAAACTTACTGTTTCTTTGACTTGAAAGCTGGTTAATTTGACCGCTTCTAAAAAGGTAAATGCAATTGGACTGGGAAAAGATATCCGCGGGAGAAGTGATTCCTTTTAAATTAGTCTTGTTGCGACCAACCAAGCTAGGGTTGAATAAAGAAGGGAATCCAATTAATTCCACCTCACCTGGGAAATCCGATTTAACAGATTAGGGAACCTCATCTCGGGGCTGGTCATAACAATATTGAATAACTTTGGGCAAAAAGGTGACAAAAAGATTTATAAAGTTTAAATGTTTTTAGTAACTACTTGTGTGACTGTAATTCCTAATTATAGTTGTATTAGCGTGAAAGCTGTTGACTGATTCCTTCCAGAATTTCTCTTCCTAATTTAGGGGACAATTTCATCAAAAATATTTGAAATGCTGAACAAGTGTGAAAATGGGACAGAATTGGGCTGATTTTTTTGGGCGAGTTAAAAATCTTTCTTAGCTCACTTTGAGGAAAAAAAATGAAGCAAGTTCTGTTTCGTGTCAGCAGGGGGAGGGGTGGGGCATGCGATCACCCAAAAGCTGGTAGCTTACAGCAGAGAGCGCAATCAGAGATCTGTCACTGCCTCTCCTCAGCTATCACTGGGCTCCATAAGCAACCCCACCCTCCCTGCATGGGTCAACTGATTTCCACCACCCCACCCCTGCACAGACCAGCTGATTGCCCCCCCACCCGTTTGGACCAGCCATTTTTTATTTTCTCTCCCCGCGCCCCTCTCCCCACCTCTGCATGGGCCAACCGATTGTCCTTCCACCCTCCCCAGATCCCAGTTGCAAATATGTAGTGTCCCTCTGCCCACCTCCCCCAGGTCCTGTCCCATCAAGCCCCAGCCACTCCAAGTGGACTCTGCCCGTTGGCACTGCCCAGTGCCCAGTGGGTACAGCTGGCGTGTGCCAGGCTGGCTGTGCCAGGATACCTGGTGGGTGGTACCAGGCTACCACTGTCCAAACATCACTGCCTCCCTGCACCCTTGATTATCCCACTTGATCTTCACATGTGAGGACCTCCACCGAAGAGGACGCTAAGACAAATGAGCCTAGATGATGCATCCGGGGCTCTTTTATCATTTTAAAATTCTACTTAGCATTTAATTTTAATATTATAACCAGCCTTGCGCTCTTTTTGGGTGTGAGGTTGATCTCGCCAGAAATCCGGTGCTGGTAAGGAAATTGGGCGTGAGCCCAATTTTTCGACTCTCTCACGATGTTATTGGCTCACTGTACCCATCGACTGGCCACCGAGGAATCAAGAATGCCCCTTTTTTTTTCACATTCACTTCGACATTAAGCAATATTTCCTTGGTGCTTTGTTATGCACATTGCTAATCAATCAAGGCTAATCTGTCAGTGACTGCTTGCCCTTCTATTCTTACTCAGGATGAGAAGGATAATGATGTGCAATAGGAGCCTCTTGCAATCTCTTGGGACTCTTTCATCAGCCAAGTATCCCTCTCCTGGATTTGCAACCCACTATGCTACTGACGAGGGTGCACATTTTAAAGAATGGCAGCGAAACAAAAAAAAACGGAGTAACCACAGTCCTACTGGCCTTTCATCCGTAACTGGCAAAATAGCGTCATTGTTCAGTAGAAACAAATTTGACAGTGACTGATTGGAGTGCTCAGGGAATAGTGCTGCTATCCCTACTCTTTGTGATCTATGTAAATCAGTTGGATTCAGAAATGCTAATGAATTGTTCAAGTTTACGAATGATACAGGACCGTGGAGCTTGATAAGGCAGCTGAAGAAGAAGAATTGAAACCACATTTACGTTGCGGTAAAGCCACCACAGATGAAATTTAATATAGTTGCCAGTGGAAAGCTTTTTCAGACTGGGGGAAAAATGAGGGGGAAATGCACTTATGTAATGAATGGTATTGATCTAACTAGGGACGTGGCTGTCTGAGAGCCCCTGGTCAGGTTGCACCTTAACTTTAGTGTTCAGTTCAGGTCACAGGGGAAAACATTCAGGATCTGGAAGCAGTGTAGCAAAGAGCCTAATTGCTGACTCCCTTGTGTTAGGGTAACTAAGAGGAAAGGCTAGTAAAATTAACTTTCTTTGGCCTTGCAAGGAGGTGAATGAGGGAGAGCTTTATGATGCTGAGTGGGTCAGAAGTGGTTAATCTGTACATTTGATTCACTTTGGCCAATGATGATGGGACAAGAACACATAATAAAAGGCAGGTAGTTGGGTAAATTAAGGTGCCATTATGATTACTAACTTGCTTTTAAAATAATAAATGATTTCTTTTCCTATAGAACTATAGAAAATTACAGCTCAGAAAGAGACCTTTTGGCCCGTTTTATCTGTGCCGAACCATTTTTTACTTTGTCCCACTGACTTGCACTTGGACCATATCCCTCCACACCCCTCTCATCCATGTACCTGTCCAAATTTTCCTTAAATGTTAAAAGTGACCCCGCATTTACTACTTTATCCGGCAGCTCATTCTACACTCCACTACTCTCTGCGTGAAGAATCCCCCCCCCCCGCAATTTTCCCTTTAAACTTTTCTCCTTTCACCCTTAACCCATGTCCCCTGGTTTTTTTTCTTCCCTAGCCTCAGCAGAAAAAGCCTGTTTGCATTCACTCTATCTATACCCATCAAATGTATTTCATGTATTTTTTATTCAAAGGTGTGGATCAATTAGCTGGTGTAGTTGCTTTAATTTTTTCTATTTAAGTTATTGAGAAAAATGAAACTGTTTGCAGCCACTATGTAGCCCATTGCGTATAACAGCAATGTTTTCCAACTGCAGAACCAAAGGCCAGTGCTGAGAGAATTTTAATGGATTCTATAAAATTTGGCACCAGGCGATTTCACTGGTGCAATTCATTATGGATTGGGAACATAGCTCCTGTGGATGGCTGGGGATTTGTCATGCCTAGATTTGCACGATGCTGTTACAAATTTAGATGAAGTAAATGATACAAAATGGGCAAACTGAAGCACCCAAGGCAAGTTGCAAGCGCGCTTGAAGCTGTCAAAAGCAATTTAGCTGAATGATTAATGGGGAACGGAGTTGTTGGCTGCTGACATATACAAGTGTTTCTTCGGGATTCTACAGGAAGGTATGAGGTTGCATATTTTGGCTTCCCAGACTCCCAAAAATATTCGTTCTTCTGAGAGCCATTAATGCTCAAGGAAGGCCAAATTTAGAGGTAGGTGAAGCGGGTGGGGGATGGATCCTGATAGAAGTCTCAAGATTATGAGGGTCATAGACAGATTGGATAGTCAGAAGCTTTTTCCCAGCATGTAAGGGTCAATTACAAGGGGGCATAGGTTTCAGGTGCGAGGGGCAAGCTTTAAAGGAGATGTATGAAGCAAATTTCTTTACACAGAGAGTGGTTGGTGCCTGGAACTCGCTGCCAGAGAAAGTAGTGGAAGCAGATACAATAGTGACTTTTAAGGGGTGTCTAGACAAATACATGAATAGGATAGGAATGAAGGGAAATGGTCCTCAGAAGGGTAGGGGGTTTCAGATTAGTCGCAAAGCATAGTTGGTGCAGGCTTGGAAGACTGAAAGGCCTGTTCCTGTGTAATTTTATTTGCTCTTTGGGGGAGGGAAGAAGTGTGGATTGTATGCAATTATATTGAAGATCACTCCAGCTCGGGGCAGAGTGGTAAGGGCAACATTCAGTCAATTGCTTTTCAGTTAGAAAGTTCAAGCATACAGTATAATCTATATTTTTCAAAGTTTATCCATTAATGTCACAAGTAGGCTTACATTAACACTACAATAAAGTTGTTATGAAAATCCCCTAGTGGCCACACTCCAGTGCCTATTCGGGTACATTGAGGGAGAATTTAGCATGCCCAATGTACCTTACTAGCACATCAGGAAACTGGAGCATCCGGAGGAAACCACGCAGATACGGGGCGAATGTTTCGACTCTGTATAGACAGTGACCCAAGCTGGGAGTTGAACCTGGATCCCTGATGCTGTGAGGCAGCAGTGCTAACCACTGTGGCACCATACTGCCCATATTGCAAACTGTAGATAATATTATGGTAGCTGTGGAAGATGCTGTTATAAAAGCTTGTTCTGTATTCTCAAGCTGTGAGCATAGCACTTGGAATTGGAATTGCTGCACCTTGATATGGTGGGAATGCTTGCAATACACCCATATAAGGACTATATGTGAGTTACTCCATAGGGAAAAGTGTAGAACTGCAGCCTTTCTGATTCTACATGCCGATCAGGAGGTGTGTGAGCCAATAAATCATTACGTGCTGCTTCCATGCTGTGTACCCAACTGCTGCTGTACTTCCCTATCCTGGATACTGGCTGATCAGCATCCAAGACCAGAAATTACACTGATATTCACTGCTTCCTTTGGAACTGATGTCAGCTGTGTGGTAAACTTTCTCCACAGGGAGGGAAAAGGATTTAAAGCCTCCAATATTTCTGATGTTGGATGTAATTTTCCTGAAACAGTTTTTTTTTAAACCATAACTTTGATGCTCTATGATTTTTTTTTTAAACACGGTCAAAAACATGTTTCAACCTCGTGTGCGCATACTAATAGTGTGAAGATTAATGTTGCCTCTATATTGACAAGTTTGAATTATTCTTTGTTCAATCCAATTAAGTATTAATTTTATGACTCTATTTATGTCTGGGTATATTGTACTGGGGAATTGAAGGTGGATTGATTGATCTTGGTAATGATCTCTCATGAGATCTAATGCACGTAGTCTCAATCACCCTGTTTCCCATGAATCTCACAGACAAAGTTCATTATTTCATTTCAATCTGAACCATCTCTAGTTTTAGATCATGTTACTAAAATCTGGTGAGTCATTCTGCTGTGAACTTTGTGACATATTGAATGATCATGGCTGTAGGTAACATATGTTGAGTGGAAATACTCATGCGTTCCTGTTCTCAGTTGTGTAATTGTTAGGAGATAGAGTAATGACATTTGAATAGCTATGGGATTTTGACCTGTCCCTTTGGCAATTTGCACATAATGAGAAGCAAAGCGGCAAAAGAACATCCTGAAAATGCCATTCCCTATGGTTCTGTGGGTTTGGTTCAGGAGCATCAAAGACTCTCAGCAGCTGGAAATCTCTTTGCACAAGCACCTTCCAGTAACTCTTGCAACCAAATGGGTTTCAGCTGTAGAAGCTTCTGTCCTTCCTCTGAATTCAGCCTTTCAGGCCAAGAGAGAAAGATGCAGATATTGGAGAAGGGTCTCTGTCTTCACATCCTGTCCAGGCCATGTGCAATCAAAAACCAGTGGAAAGAAATGGACCAAAACACAGGAAGAACACCCTTCATAACTTGTACGCTTCAACCAGCAAAAGGATGCAATGAATGATCTCATCTGACCTCACCAAGGTTCTGAAGTTGCATACCATCATTTCTCACAGATTGAAGATTATCTACCAACTGCTCTTTCATAACTTGATTGATAAACTCTTCCACTGAGCTTCCTGACCTCTGTAAGGAAGAGTTAGCTGATTAAATGCTGCAGATGGAATACTTTTGCCCTGCATTAAGTTTCCAATTTGTGTAAAGCAGTTTCACTAGTGTAGCTTGGAAGCATTAGAACATAGAACATAGAAAACTACAGCACAAACAGGCCCTTCAGCCTACAAGTTGTGCTGATCATATCCCTACCTACTAGGCCTATCTATAATCTCAATCTTATTAAATCCCATGTACTTATCCAGAAGTCTCTTAAAAGACTCCGAGTTCGCCTGTACCACCACTGACGGCAGCCGATTCCACTCACCCACCACCCCCTCTATGTGAAAAACTTATCCCTGACATCTCCTCTGTACCTACTCCCCAGCAACTTAAACCTGCATCCTCTTGTAGTGACCATTTCAATGAAATAGGAAATAGCTTCTGAGAATCCATCCGATCTATACCTCTTAACATCTTATAAATCTCTTATCAGGTCATCTCTCATCCTTCGTCTCTCCAGGGAGAAAAGATCCAGCTCCTTCAACCTATCCTCATAAGGCATGCCACCCAGTCCAGGCAACATCCATGTGTGGTATTAAATCTTTGGAGAGGGAAGAGGAGTGGGAGAAGAATGAGAATTGGGAACGTGTGTGGGACAAGAATTTGGAAGGGGATTTGAAATCAAAGGGGTCCAACAAAAAAGAGAAAGAAAACCCAGAGAAATTAAGCATAGAGGTAATGACTAAGCTAATACAAGGGGTGTTAAGGAAACCACCCTTGATTAAAAAACAAATCCTAAGCCCAACCATCTTTACCTGCTTTATTAATGATCTTCCTTCTGTCACGAGGCAAACTGATGTCTTGTGTGGTGATGATTGCACTGTGTTTAGCTTCATTCATAATGCCTCCAGTAATAATGCAATCTGTGCCAGCCTACAGGAGAATCTAGACTAATATCAAGGTAAGTGGTAGATAATGCTCATGCCAGGCAAGAAGTTGACCAGAAGCTGAACTGGATCAACCACATAAATACAATGGCTACAAGAGACAGAGACATGGTTCACTGCAGTGAGGGTCACATCTCGTGACCTCTTTTAACCTCTCCAACACCTGCAGAGCTTAAGTCAGGACTGATGAAATACTCAGCAGTTACCCAGGTAAGTGTAGCCATAATAACACAGTAACTCAATACCATTAAGAGCACATGGGATTATTTTCTCAGTGTCCCTGCCACAGAGCTCTATCTCCACCACCTTCGCAACTGGCACGATATGTATGATCTATAGAATGCTCTATAACAGCTAACCAAAAGTAACGCATCCCTTTTCTTTGACCTCTGCCACCGGGAAGAATGATCAGAAATGTGGGAAATCCAGTGTGTCCAAATGCCCACAATGACTGATCACCCTGACATAGACATAAACCAACATTCCTTCATCAATGGAATTCCCCACTGAACTCAATTTCAGGAGCAACATCACCTTGAGGACTTGCAAGGATTGAAAGGGAGGGATGACCACCTCCTTGCCATCATTGCTCCTGTCCCAAAAAAAAGATGTAGAAACAAGAGTGGAAAATAAAATGTTAAAATTTTTTTTCAGTCTGAAACTCCTAAGTTTGAAGGAGTAAAGCCTAGCCCAACAGGTTTTGCATGTTGAGCAAATCACGTAGAACAGTCATGGCTACTTTGCAGATTGGTAGTACCACACGGGGATTATGTTGGATAGCCCGAGCAATTGGATTGCCGTCCTATTTCAATGTAGTGCAGGCAATGTGCTAACTTGATGCAGCCTCATAATGATTTCTGTACCCAGCTGGCATTAACCATGTTGCACGCATCAGGAGGGATTTTGAAATTGTTAATGACTTACATTACTTAAAATTAGCCTACAATATTAAAGCTGTCTTATGCCTCTTAAAATGGGATGCATTGTGGTTGGAGCTGCTGCTGGGAGTTATTCTGCCATTGAATCTGATCTGGGAAAAGAGTGAAGAATAGCTGACCGTGGGAGGGAGTGGTCATCCCTAAGATTTTTTGGATAACACATTGGATTTCTTGGCAAGAGCCCTCTGGACATGCAATGAAGAGATATTGTGAACAATTAATCACATAAATTAGTGACGGGAGTTTGGCTCCAAGGGTGCAAAAAGAGTGATAATCTCACATAACTATTAAGATAGTATCTTCGAATGCCTTATCCTACCAAATATATCACTAGTCTCAGCCACTGCTTAATTCACCACATTCCATCAATAATTTTCTTCTTCCTGTTCCTTCACTTCCGATTTCACCTTCTCCTCTTCTACTTCTCCTTCTCCTCCCCTTCAGTTTCTCCCCTTATGGCAAGAGCACTTGCCTCATGACAACAAAGGTTGTGCATCATGTAATGTACCACCATAAATCTTGAGACATGCTCAGCAAAATATTGCGGGCTCTTCCAGAATGGTCCAAGTAGCCACTTGTTGCTTCATTGCATTAAAAAGGTGGGCTACTCTTCCAGATTTCTTGTGACATCATGGGTGCAAGCTGCTCATATGTGTATGGGTTGTGAATCAATATCATAAGCTCTGTGGTCAGTGGATAGCCTAATAGTCACCCATTGATATACCAGGGTGGCTGATGAGCAGCTGGCATGGAGTGTATGCTACTTAATGTTGTGTTAAAGTTAGAGGGAATAAGAGATTGGAGCAAGAGATTCAAAATGGTAGTGCCAATATTAAATCGGCTTTGCACATGACATAGCCTGCCAGCGCTGCATACTTTCTAGCAGATCTTTAAATACACAATATAACCAATGCCAATATGACATCCTGCACACTTCATGTCAGAATGTGTGTGCATGACACATATGTCATTTTGGAATCCCTAGAGCTCTTGTAGTTTTTTAAAATTCATTCGTGGGACATGGGCATTGCTGGTTGGCCAGCATTTATTGCCCATCCCTCGTTGCCCTTGGATGGCAGTTAAGATCAACGACATTGCTTGTGGCTCTGGAGACAAATGTAGACCAGACCATGTCTGGAAGGGACATTAGTGAAGCAGATGGTTTTTTGCGACAATCAACAATGGTTTCATGGTCATCAGTAGATACTTAATTCCAATAATTTTTTAAAAATTGAATTCAAATTCCACCAGCTGCCATGGTGGGATTCAAACCCGGGTCCCCAAGCATTAGCTGAATTTGTGGATTAATAGCCTGTGATAACATCAAAAGATGTATCCTACTGACCCCAGTTTCAGCTCTTATGTCTCCTGCTTAAGTCTCAGGACTTATTTCAATGCCAGTTTTCTTGGACTTGGGAGTAAACAACCAAGTCGCCCTTATCTGCCTTTGAGCAACTAGACTGTCACCTGAATAACAAATCGTTCATATGCCATCAAAGTACAATGAAATGAGAGTAGCTGGACAAGGATCTACTGAAGGTTGATCCAAGAACTGGTGGTATAAGTAGGAGTGATAGAGAAATCCTTCTGTGGTCATGTTAATACCAGCTAAATTAACAGGTACCAGCAGGCTATCTGGCTTTGTAATAATCAGTCTACTGTATCCATAAAGTGGAGCAAAATTTAAAGGATGTATATTTTACTCTTTTTTTTGAAATCCCTTTGTGTTGTCAGGGGCTCTGCTATAACAGCACTGATTGCGGTTGCACTTGTGTCTGAATGTCTGTGTGTGAGCCACAAGCAAAGTGAAGCTATATCTGCTGAATACGGCTAGTAATAATGGCTGATGTGCCCATTAAGGAACCCAAGGAGATGTATTTAAATTGGACTGGAGACGAATGCAGCAAGCGATATTAACTACATGTCTGTCTATCAGACCTCTATGGTTGTGGGGTGGCGGGAGGTGATGGAATGCAGAGGAAACAGCAAGTAGACCAAAGGGATGGGTGGCGGGGGTGGGGGTTGGGAACGTCTGCATGTCAATTTTGAACCAAGAAGACATCTCATTGGCCCCCCAGAGAAATAAAGCAGAAGGTCTTTTTTCTCAAGTTTGGGTTGAACATCTGCAATCTTGATATGCATTCGTTATCATTCACGTGGGGATTTCAGTTGTAAAGTTTTAACCAAGTATGTCAGATTTTTCGGCGAGAAAAGAACTGGGGCACTGCTCATGTTCCGTATGGTTAGATAGGAAAACTAATCTCGTGTGTGCTTTAAAAGACAACTCAATAAAGCCCACTGCTGAGTTGCTGCTCTGTCTTGTTGAGATAATGGCCTTAAGAGATTTAAACTGTATTGCAGATGCACGGCGTAGAAATTGGCGTTGATGAATTTTTCACAGTGCTTTATGTGTAATTATTCCTACTGGCTATGTTTATGTAATGCTATAATAATATTGAAATAGCTCGCTTTTGAAAAGGCACACAGCTTTTAATAGGGTTTTCAGTTGTACTTTATCTGGTATTTAATTGGGAAAATTCACTTTGTTAGTTTCAGTCTCCTGGGTTTCAGCCAGAAAAATCGAAGCAAAATGACTCCAGTGGGCTTACATTATGGCAATCTCACTAAAAGTAGGGGGGGAGGGGTCAGGAAGCTTCACCTGTCAGCAAAATAAACTGGTGGCTGTCCTTTCCCTTGAAGGTGCTCATGAAGCAGAGCCCATGCCAGAGCAGTGACAGAACCCATTTGTCACAGCTTGGTGTTGGCGAGAGATAGAGACTGCCCTATTCAGCACATAAGCCAAATCCCAGAGGATTGCACAGTAGCAGCCCAGCGCAGGTTTAACCCTGAATTAGGCCCCTCGGGAACAAGAATGTAGTGCTCCAAATTAGCCAGTGACTGCAGAGTCCAGTCACACTTTAAATCTGGGGCTGCAGGTTCTGATTTGCTTTCCGAATGCGTCATGGTAGCAATCTAATGATTAATGCTTGCCTTGAGAAACTGCTTTCTGTCGGACGGTCTTATTGTCTGAAGTGTATCCTTCATGTGAAAGCGTTAAGGCATCACCATTCTGTTTTCTTATCAGTGACATCCCTCCCCCCAAAGAAAAACTCAATGCAGTGCAATTAATATCTGTCAGGGGCAATAAATTATACTTTTCACACTGCCTGATGCCTTCACAACTGCTGCTTGAATGTGTCATAATTATGCACCCTAGTATATAATTTGTCCTTATGCCACGATGATAGTTTTGTGAGCACAGCTGTACTTATTTGTCACAGCTCCACAAATGAAGCACTTCTTTTGTGTCCACACCAATTAGCATAAACCTGGAGTGTACTGATACTAATACAACCATGGATTAAGAGCTTGTCACCACAATTCAAGTTAGTTTCTGGTGGAAGTTTGGAAGGAAGGTTTGCACTTTTCCTAATTGAAGGTGCAGCATCTGCTACACCACAGAGGAGAAAAGTAAAGACAATGGTTAAAAATTAATTCCTTCACTGGCTTACCTTAAACATTTTGGTTGTTTTCTTAGAAATTCCCACTGTATTCTGTACTACATAATGAGAATCAAAAATATGAAGGACTTTCACTCTATCTCAATAAAGTACATTTAGTGATCATTCCTAACCTATTCCTCAGTGATTGAATGATTTATTGCTGCCCACAGCACAAGTCGTATAATTGAATGACCTTGTAGCAGCATTATTGCTAACAGCAAATTTCATTTAAACAGCACCTTTAACATATAACATGTCTCAAGCCACATTGAAGAAGTGTTAACCAACAAATTTGACACAAGCCGCTTATGGCAACATTAGGTAAATTATAGGAGGAGAGAGAGGTAGAGAAATGAAGAGGTTTAAAGAAGGAATTCCAGTATTTAGAGCCTAGAAACTACTGAATTCATAGAATCATAGAATAATCCCTACACTGCAGAAGGAGACCATTTGACCTATCGAGCCTGAACCAACAACAATCTCATCCATGCCCTATCCCTATAACATTTATTCACATATTTACCCTGTTAATCCCCTAATATTAAGGGGCAATTTAGCTTGGCCCATCAACCTAGCCTGCTGGAAACTGGAGCACCCGGAGGAAACCTATGCAGACAGGGAAGAACATGCAAACTCCAAACAGACAGTCCCCATCTAAAACCAGAATTGAATCTGGATCCCTGGCGCTGTGAAGCAGCAGTGCTAATTACTTGCTAATGTGCAGACCTACATTGGAGTGATAAAAATTGGGATGTGCAAGAGGCCATTCTTGGCCTAAGGAAATAGAAATGTATGGCATAAACTACTCCCCACTAGCTGTTAATATTGGCATCAGTCAATTAAACGTGGTTGGACATCTGAGTAGCAGCCTGAATAGCAATGGTATGGTTGAGAAGTAGTGGAGAGCTGGATGTCATTGATGTGTAATTGGAACTTACTCGATGTCTGTGGACGTAGCAGTAATGAGGAAGTGTGGGGCAAGAATTGATCCTCCAGAGACTCCTTGGGCAGTGGTGTGTGGGTGTGAGGAGAAGCCACTGCTAGAGATGCAAGTGAGTAGTTAAAAGTGGAATCAGGCCAATGCAGTCTCACAGAGTGGCACAATGGATCAGACATACATACACTCTGTGGACATTACAAGAATTATAGATGTAGCCTTAAACTGTATCCAAAATTGTGCTGGGACATTGCTGCTGAATGACTAAGTTGTGTGGCATGGAAATGCATGGAAATAGCTGTGTAAATGTGAAGCAGCCATTCAGGTCAAGAAAGTTGATGTTTATCCACATAATTGGAGAATTTAGAAATAATTTTTGAAGTTCGCACTTAATATTATACAATATTCACATTTACATCAAATAGACATGTCATACTAAACTACTTGCAAAAGGAAGGCTGCCAAGGTTTTATTGTGGGTTTTATGTGAACTCTCTTTGGGTGAATTTGGTATTGTGAGTTGCTGGGGAGGCAGGGGAGAACTCTGTGGGGGAAGACCTGCAAGGGGGAAAGGCAAGGAGGGAGCTCTGCAGTGGGAGAGGTGGGATGGAACTCTGCAGGGGCACTCAAGGAGGGAGATGTAGGCAAGGGGGGATTGTAAAGAAGGGGCTGCAGAGGAGATTGCGATGGAAGACTCATCGGAAAGATCCCAATTCTGGCGTTCTGTGTTGCATTGTGGGGGGGGAGGGGTGTGCAGGTTATACTGCTGCCAATGATGGGGGCAGGGTGATGTTTGGGAGAGTTGGGGAAGGGAATGATTGGGGTTGGTGGCAGGAAATATCTTAATACACCTGGAGATTGGAGTGCCTGTGTAATGGTGCCCTCAGCAGTCTGCAGCTGGCCTCCCCGACAAGCTAAGGTTCTGGTTTGCAGACATTTCTGACACTTAAAATGTTTTCGGGAAGTTTGACACACACACACCACAACCAACCCCGCCCCCCCTCACCCCTCCGCTTTGTGTTTGCCACTGGTGGCACATATTCCCAGCTGATTTCAATGCAATTCAAAGGAAAGTGGTGGTTGACAATGGCTTGCCTTTGAGCTTTGGGTTCTTCTCCCCTCTCAGCTTGCTTTGTGATTGTTTTCTGGGGAGGGAGGAGGAGGAGGAGAAAGGTGTTAGCATTTCTGGTCCACTCCCAGGCTCAAGGATTTGACCTCTTATGTGCATTCCTGCTTTATCCTCAGGACAGTCCAGCTGTGTTGGGTGATGGACTGGATAGATGCTGTTGCTACAACTGCTGATCCTTGTGGCTTTCCTGGCCCACTTCACTATCTTGTCCCTTGTGCTGCTTTAGGGGATTGACGGCTACTTGAGAGGGTGAGAGAAAGAAAACATGGTCAAAAGCAGAGAGAGAAAATGTGCCATGGTCACTCCTTTCACATTATTTGCTACTCTTCCAATCATGGACTGCTTTTATCTTGCAACTACTGCTGTTAGGCTCATGATATTAACTTGCTTGATTCCTTCACTAGACCTGGGCGTATCTGGCTAGGCCAGCATTTATTGCTCATCCGTAATTGCTCTTGAGATGGTGGTAGGGAGGAGCCAACTTGAATTCTTGTAATCAATGTAGTGTAGGTTTGACTTTGACTCAGCAACAGTGAAAGAACGGCAATATATTTCCAAGCCTCGATAGTGTGTGCCTTGGAGGGGAACTTTGGAGAGTAGTGTTTCCATGTATCTGCTTTCCTTGTCCTTCTTAGCGGTAGAGGTTGTGGATTTGAAAGGTGCTGTTGAAGGAGCCTTCGTAAGTTGTTGCAGTGTTTCTTGTAGATTGTATACACTGGTGCCATTGTGCATCAGTGGTTGAGGGAGTGAATGTTGAAGGTGATGGCTGGGGTGCAAATCAGGTCGGTTGTTTTGTGCAGAATGGTATTGAGCTTCTTGAGTTTTGTTGGAGCTGCACTCATCCAGAGAAATGGAGAGTTTTCCATCAGATTCCTGATTTGTTCTTTGTTGATGGTGCACAGGCTATGGGGAGTCAAGAGGTGAGTTAATTTCTGCTGAATTCCCTGCCTCTCAATGGTCTTAAAGCCACAATATTTATGTGGCTAATTCAGTTCAGTTTCTGGTTAATAGTAATCACCAGCATATTTATGGTGGGGGATACAGTGAGGTTAATGCCAATGAATGTCAAGAGAGATGTTGGATTCTGTCTTGTTATAGATGGCCATTACCTGGCACTCTTGTAGCTAACGTAATTTGCCAGTTACCAACCCAAGGCTAAATGTTGTACAAGTCTCGTTGCATACGGACATGGATAGTCGAAGTATCTCATGAATGGTGCTGAACATCGTGCAATCATCAGCGAACATCCCCACTTTTGACCTTATGATAGAGGAAAGGTCATTGGTGAAACAGCTGGCTGGGTCTCAGATACTATATCCTGAAGAACCTCTCCAGAGAGATCATGGAATTGATTTCCAACAACCACAACCATCTTCATTTGTGCCAGTTTCAACTCAAACCAGTGGACAGTTTCCCTCGCGTTTTCCATTGATTTCAGTTTTGCTAGGGCTCCCTGATGCCATGCTTGGTCAAATGCTGCCTTGATGTCAAGGGCAGCCACTCTCACCTCATTTCTGGAGTTTAGCTCTTTTGTCCATGTTTGGGCCAAGGCTGTAAGGTCAGGAGTGAGTTGGTCAGGCAGCACTAACGGAACATCAGTAAGCAGGTTATTTTTGGGTAAGTGCTGATTGATAGCATTGTTGATGACCCCTTCCTTCATTTTGCTGATGATTGAGAGTTGACCAATGGGGCGGTAATTGGCCAGGTTGGATTTGTCCGGCCTTTTGTATACAGGTTGAACATGGGCAATTTTCCACATTGTCAGGTAGCTGCTAGTGTTTGTAGCTATACCGGAGCAGTTTGATTTGATTGATTCTGAAAATGACTGAGCTGTGATTTCAGCTACAAGCGGTACTTTGTTCTTAATCCCCGCATGCCTCTTATCCAATCTTGAGGCTTTTTTATCAACCAACTGACATCAAAAAGCTATGTTCGCTGGCCTAAGTAATGATGCTTGTGTTATTTCTGGCTTTGAATTTCTGAGTGGGCTGGAGATACTTCAAACATACAGAATAGCCAGACAGTATTCTATAATCAAGACTGTTAGCAGAAGAAGAGTAAAACAAGCTGGAAACGTTAACTCTATCTTTTCTGTCCACTGATGCTGCCAGACTTGCTGAATTATTTTCCAGCATTTTTTGTTTTGTTTAATATTCCAAGCTGGATATTGTTCAAGGATTTCAAGACTAAAGCGTCCGTGTTTGCTGATTGTAGTGAAAAAGTAGATCAGTCTAAAATACTTCGATTAAAAAATGTTTCAACGGACTGCTTCCATAGAATGGAAGTGTACTGTTGGACTTTGGTGGTAATAAGTCATTGTGTGTCACTGCTGATAAAAGTTTGAGGCATTGGGGGTCTACTTCCTGCGTCCTTTGAATTCCTTTTAACATTACAATCCCTTGACAAATGACAGGAAGAAATTGATACTTGACCGTTTTGAGAGGATGTAGCCACTCTTATAAGCTCCATTCCTTCTTGTTATCACAAAAGGTGAGATCTCTCTGAAATATTGACTGCTGGCACTACAGGGAAGGAAGCTGGAAGTAACTGGCAGAAGAGGAAAAAAAAACCTTTTTTAAAAGCTGAACAATGAACTGTGCAGTTGTTACAAGCATAATTTTTAGGCATTGAGATTCCAACTCGACTTGTTAACTCCACAATCGAATGGGCAGTCTTTCTGAACATACTGCCATCTGCAGTTCTGGTTGATCCCCCAACCAACCTTGTATTTTGTGACTCTGCTTATCTTTCAACAGCAGATGTATGTGCTTATTTCCTAGTCTTAGTTCTGCTGACAGGGTACCTTTTTGATAGAATTTCTATTTGACAGTCTTGCCAGCTTAATCTCATGAAAAGTTGCTTAAAGTGGCGACAAGTTTTTAATCATCTTATATAAATGTGCCAAATCTCACTGAATTCCTCAGTAAATGGTTGAAGCTAAACACAAGCTGACCTAAACCATCTTCCTTGCTTATCAATACATCATGATTATCTGTAACATTTTTTAATGGAAGAACTCAAACAATTCTGCAATCATGTGATTTTTTTTTAAAAAATAGATTTGTTCATTTTTAACCAGTTAACTTGCTTTAAACCACATTAATATGTTTGGTTAATATATATCTGAATTAGACATCTTTCATGTCTGGCTTGAGAATTGAATGGACGGCAATGTAATAAATTATATCTGGTTTACATGTTGTTTTTGACACTTGGGCCTGGATTTTTGCCACAACGGAGAGTCTTTCCATTGGGGTAAAAATGGTGAATTAGGCCCAAATCTGGAATTCCCATCCTTGGACACTGTATCTATCACTTTCCCAGTTGTAGGAATGGACCTGGGTCAGGATTTGTGTGTATGCATTTCACAGAGGTATCTTCCCATAGAAATCAACAATGTGATTATGGCATGAGAGACTTACTTCATTATTAGTCATAAGTAAGCTTACATTAACATTACAATGAAGTTGCTGTGAAAATCCCCTAGTCACCACATTCCAGCACCTGGTTGGGTACACTGAGGGAGAATTTAGCATGGGCAATGCCCTCAATCATCTCAGGGTCGCTGACCTGAATCCCAAAGAACCCTGCCAACTCAGAATGAAAATCTGATTGGCCAAGTGACTTTCTCTGGGGTTAGGTTTTTGGGGTCAGGAAATGTGCCATTCTGCGCTCCCGGCCCAGGAGTGAAAACCCAGGCCATTTTGTGTATCTGGTTGAATATTGGTAATTACGTTTTGAAATATCACAATGAGGGCGATTCTCCCAAAAAAATTCCAATTTGTGGAATTCTCACTGATTTTTTTTTAGAGAATTTCAAAATGAATCTCCCATACATTGCACCGCAGAGTGCTTCAGAGAAATTCATGCTGAAAATCAGGCGGTAGGGCTTATTCCCGCTAGAGAGACCAGCCACATAGTGCTGAGTGGGTTACTGCACATGTGCTGATCTCTCAGCACCGAGATCAGCGCGTATCCAGTAGCCCTGTATTGCCGGCCTCCTGATCACTGGCCAGTCCTGCAACACCCACACTACTGACCTACCAATCCCCTCCAACTCCCCAATCCATGGCCTTCCAGACCTCTTTGGCCCTGCTCTGAAATTCCACCCCCCTGACCCCCTCAACCCAGGCATCCCTCACCACTCCTGGATATCCCTGTTGATCAACCTCCCCCCGCAACTCCCCAGAAGGCCTGCCCCCAAAAAGATTCAGTCCCCTCTGGCCTCACCTTGGCACTTCCTGATACCCAGTGGGCAATGCCAATGTGCCCCTTGTGCAGTGCCAGGGGATCCAGTAGACTTCCTGGGGGGTGGTGGGGGGCTTCCATGGCTTCCCCTCACTGCAGCGGGATCAGCCGCCAGTTCCTGCATTCATGGGGAGCTGTTGTAAACCCTGTGAGAGGGAACCACTCCCAGCAGGGTGATGGGGGGAGGGAGAGACATAGGCAGGCTCGGAGACTTCAGTCCCAGGTCTGCCAATGATAGAGAAATGGTTATTTAAATATGCAAATCAGTTGCCCACCAATTTCCGGCATGGAGCTGGCAACTCCAGAAAACTCGGAATCGGAGCCATGCGGATGCTGTGGTGCCCGGTGGGGGTGTCACTCAGTGATGTCTCTTGGCCCGTTGCGCTGCCGGGAGAATTGCCCCCAATATTGCAAAGAGTGTCTTTCAGTTAACACTGCCCAAGTGGATGCTTGGGACATGTACAATCAGCCAGAGAGCTTTTAACATTATCTGAACTGATTTAGTATGACAAAATGACAAAGGCAGAGCATTTACCATTAAACATTCATCATTTAAGTGCCTCAGGACTTACAATTCTGGAGCGTAGGAAGACTCCTTTTAAAGAAATTGTCATCATTGAGGTAATTTTCTGAAGTGCTTGTAAAAAATTATTGCAAATTCCTTTTAATTTTTGATCTGGTACAACCTAAATTTTTATGATTAATAAACAATGGTGTTGAAATTGCAAGGCGATATATTAATATCAAATGTATTTGCATGATATTTCATCTGTGATTGTAACAAGGTGATAATCCATTTAGTTTGAATTGAAAATATGCTCCTCTCACCAATTTTTTTACGTATAGAAATTGCTGTTTTAGATTCAACTTAACTTCTTGCCTTGATCCTTGTTGTCACCTTGATCACCTGAGCCATGTTTTTTAGGGAATGAATGCAACAGCTATCTTTTCTGACGTGGAAATTAGGTAACTCTTTGTGAAAATGAGGAAAAATGTTCATATAAAAAAGCACAATATTGCAGTAGCTGGAAATCTGAAATGAAAGCAAAAAATGTTGGAAACACTCAGCAGGCCCAATCACCTTCAGCTGCTTCATCAATGACCTTCCCTCTGTCATAAGGTCAGAAGTAAGGATGAATGCTGATGATTGCACAATGCTCAGTGCCATTCGAAATGCTGCAGGTATTGAAGCAGTCCAAGTCCAAATCTGGACAAGATCTGGACAATATCCAGATTTGGGCTCAAACAAGTGCCAGGCAATGACCATCTCCAACAAGGAAAGTTTTAACCATTGTCCCTTGACATTCAATGGCTTTACCGGCACGTAATCTTCCACTGTCAACATTGTGAAAATTATTATTGACCAGGAACTGATCTGGACTCGCCATATGAGCATGTTGGCTACAAGAGCAGATAAGGAGTTAGGAATCCTGCAGTCAGTAACTCACTTCCTGATTCACTAAAACCTGTCCACAAACTGCAAGGCACAAGCATGATGGAATAATCTCCCCTTGCCTGGATAAGTGCCAGCTCCAACAACGCTAAGGAAGCTTGACATCATCCAGAAGAAAGCAGCCCACTTGATTGGCACCTTGTCCACAAATATTCACTCCCTCCACTACCGATGCACAATAGAACAGTGCTTACCATCTACAAGATGCCCTGCAGAACTTACCAAGCCTCCTCAGACAGCTCTGTCCAAATTCACAACCATTACTATTTAGAAGAACAGGAACAGTCGATACCTGGGAACAACACCACCCAGAAGTTACCTGCCAAGCCACTCACCATCCTGACTTGGAAACATATTGCTGTTTGTTCACTATTGCTGAATCAAAATCCTGGAATACCCTCCGTAACAGCACAGAGGTATATCTACACCATATGGACCTCAGCAGTTCAGGAAGGTAGCTCACCCATACCTTCTCAAGGCCAATTAGGGATGGGCACTAAATATTGGCCAAGATAGTGAATCCCACATCCCAAGGATGAATAAAAAATAACCAGTCAGCATCTATGGAGAGAAACAGAATTAATAGGTGGGATTTTCTGGCCATGCTTGCCCCAAGACTAGAAAATCAGTGTTTCTTTGCATGGCCCATGCCCTGACCTGCCACGATTCCTCTGATGGCTGGGATGGGAAAATTCCACCCAATGTTTCTTTGAAACTAAGGAGAGACAGAAATGTAAGAGTTTTTAAGCCAGTGGAAGGAAAAGGGGGCAAAAGGAACAAAAGGAAAGTTGTATGATAGGATGGAGGGCAGACAGGATTAAATTATAAAAGATTTCATGATATAACTGCTAAAGAGAGTGGTAATGGGTATGGCAAAGAAAGAAAGGTTATGTCCAAAGGTTGAGTGAATAGTTTTATTGCTGCAATCAGAATGCAACATGAGTGAATAAGAAAAGAAACATCAAGATCGATCCATTAAAACAAAAAAAATCAAAAGAATTCAACATGGTAAGGGCAGAAGATATGAGCTAAAGTTGTTAAACTCAGTGCTGAATCTAGAAGGTCAAGGGTAGAGTTGAAAGGTGAAGTTCTGATCATGTAGCTTGTGTTGAGCCTCAGTAGAAGGCTGTTTTGTTCTTTATTTATTTACTATTGTCAGAAGTAGGCTTCCATTAACATTGCAGTCATGTTGCTGTGAAAATCCTTTAGTTGCCACACTCCAGTACCTGTTCAGGGTACACTGAAGGAGAATTCAGCATAGCCAGTGCACCTAACCAGCATGTCTTTCAGACAGTAGAAAGAAAACAGAGAGCACCCGGAGGAAACTCGTACAAACAAGGGAGAATGTGCAGACTTCGCACAGTCACTCAAGCTGGGAATCGAACCCAGGTCCCTGGTGCTGTGAGACAGCAGTGCTAACCACTGTGTCACCATGCCACCCAGCAGACCATGTACAGAAAGGTCAGCATGGGAACAAGGTGAAAAATTAAAATGATGAACGGCTGGAAGGTCGGGCTGGTACTTGTAGACTGAATGGAAATGTTCTGCTAAGCAGCTATCCATTCTGCATTAGATCTCCCCAGTGTGGAAGAGACTATGTTGTGAATAGTGAATAAGGATATTAAATTGAAAGAAATACAAGTAAATCACTGTTTCACCTGGAATGAGTATTTGAGCTTTGGATGGTGAGAAAAGAAGATGTGAAAGCACAAGTGTTGCGTCTCCTCTCCGTTCATGAAAGTTGTCATTGAGAAGTGAGGAGACGTTAGGGGTGATGGACTAAGGCGTTGGCAAATGCTGAAAGGGAAGGGCAAGGAAAACACATCTGGTGCTATCATCACATGGGAGCTGGCAGAAATGGCAGAGGATGATCCATTGAGAATGGAAATTGGTGAAGTGGAAGATGAGGACAAGGGTACCTTGTGAAATTCTGAGAGAGTGGATAAGGAGTGAGCTCAAAGAGCATGAAATGGATCAATCATAATGGAGGACTTTGCCAACCATGATGTGTGGAATCATGCAATCCCTACAGTGCAAAAAGATGCCATTCAGCCCATCAAGTTGTACCGACAACAGTGCCACCCAAGGCCCTAAACCTGTAACTCTACATTTGTACCTTGCTAATTCCCCTGACATTAAGAGAAAATTTTAACATGGGCAATCAACCCTGTGCATCACTGGACTATCGGAAGAAACCACATCACCTAGAGGAAACTCACACAGACAAGGGGAGAATGTGCAAATTTCACAAGACGGGTCACCCTGAATCTTGAATCGATTCTAGGTCCCTGGCTCTTTGAGGCAACAGGGCTAACCACTGTGCCACCAAATTCTTGGTTGAGTGCAAAGGAAGATCAATTGGAAGCTCTGTTGTGGAATGTTGCATCATAAGCACACATGTGATAGCGATGGAGAAAGTAGGAGACTGGAATGGAGTCCTTACAGGAAACAGCGTGAGGAAGTGTAGTCCAGGTAACTTTAGGGTCTGTGGGTTTGCAGTGAAAGTTATTTGATAGTCTATCTCCAGACATGATTCCAGAAAGTTGAGGAAGGGCAGGAAAAGGTCAGAGATGGATCATGAATGAAAGGTGCAAATTGGAAACAACGGCAATGACTTTTTCCAGTCCATGGCAAGATCAGGAGGCCGTTATCAATATATTGGAAAAAGAGGAGGGAAAAGGCCAGGAAAATACCATAATAATGAGTTTTCCAAATATCTCAGTGAAAGGCAGGCATAATTGCATACAGCAACACCTATTTGAAGGAAATGAGTGAAATTGTTGAGTATTTGTTCAGAGTGAGAACAAGCTCAGTCAGGCAAAGGAGGGAGCTAGTGGATGGGGAGAAAGAAGTGGAGAGCTCCAAGTCCATCTCAGTGGAGGATCGGGTTGTCGAGGTATTGGGTGTAGAAATGTTCATATCTTTTACACTTTGCTTGAGGTTGTATCCTTCCCTGTGAGAACTCTGGAACCTTTCCTTCACATCTGTGTTTTCTTTATTCCCTTGATACCTATACTTCAATCACCCTTCCTCTCTACTTCTCAGTGTGAAGTCTCCTGTAGCTGCAACCTCTCTGCAATAATACCATAATATGTACAGGACCCTGTCAATCAATAACTCACCATTATTGATTGGCAGCTCAGTCAGTGTTAGCACTGTACTAAAGGTATAACAAAATGTGACTGGATTATTTTCAAATATTCTTTAATGGAATGTGAGTGTTGTTGTCAAAGAGAATTTTCTTTTGCTTGTCCCTAATTTCCCTCGAATTGAGTGACTTTCTCAGCCATTTTATAGAACAGCTAAGAGAAACGCGTTGCTGCCAGTCTGGAGGCACTTGTAGACAGATGGAAGGATGACAGATTTCCCTCCTTAAAGGACATTAGTGAACCCTCATCAGGTTTTAGCATTTTGTGATACCTCTTTGGAGGCAGTTAGCTTTCAATTTAAGATTTTATTAATTGAATTTAAATTCCACTAGCTGCCATGGTGGGATTTGAACCCATTCCCCAAGGCATTAGCTTGGTTTACTTTTCCAGTGACATTACCATTACACCATCATCTTCCCGGCAATGGAAGTGAAAACTGAATGTGCAAGGAGTGCACGGCAGACCAGTCATTAACTGAAAGGGAGGAACGTTAATATTGCTGTTGGAAACTTTTTTACAGAGTAGGTGTGGCCATGCCAGAAAAATTTTGTGGGATTGGTCAAAGCAGAGAAAGTAAGAACAGAGCTCGAAGCCTTAATTTTCCAATTGCTGTTTATTTAATGCCAGTGTTAACTCCCCTTAAATGTGCGAATGCGAATGTTAAAATGACATGGATGAGAAAACCTGGACTCAACTGAAAAACTTTCAAGGACCAAGTTAGATAGCCTACAAATAAAAACTGGACATAAATATTGGCTGCAGTTACCATCTAGGGAAAGCCAAATATAAAACTGAGGGAAATGTGGATCTTTCAGTCAATTGCACAGTATGTTTCTGCCTTTTTTTGCCTCTGAATACCATGCTGCCGAAATATGGACAACCACTTAAATATTTAATTATGTTTCTGATTTCCTAAAAAAAAGCCGGTGGATTCCATGGTAGCAGTCTCTTGGACGGATTCTCCAAGAGCATTATCAAGCTTTATTTCCTGCAGGTTATTGAAATATTGTTGCTTTGACCTCACTGTGGAACTATTTTCATGCTATCTGTTGAATAAGTAATTGCATTATTGTCTTCTCTTGAACGTGGTTTAATGATATTTTTTCTGCCCATGTCTGGCCCTGGTTTGCTAATCAGTGCACTTGGGACCAGGCCAGTTTTTCGCTGCTGCCGCACCATGACTTTGCACAGAAATAAGAGTTACTTCATTTTACAGACGCAGCCCTTTAAAAAATAATTTTAAAATCTGCATCACTAACTTTATTGTCTCATCTTACACAAATTATATTATTTAGTAAGAATTATCAAATTCATAGGGAAAGATTTCAGTTGCTGGAATGATCTTATGGAAGTTTTGACTTGGGTTTTGGGTGATGTCTTCTTATAGAAGATGATTTGTACATTAGAGACAAAGGAAGAGATGCTGGTAAAACATGATGACATAAAGTGAATGCAACAGTATAACAGCAGACTGCTTCAAGGAAGATTATCATAGAATCCCGACAGTGCAGAAGAAGGCTATTTGGCCCGTTGAGTTTGCACCGACCACAAATCCACCCAGGCCCTATCTCCGTAACCCCACACATTTACCCTGCTAGCTCTTTTGACAATAAACAGCAATTTATCATGGCCATTCAACCTAACCTGCACATCTTTGGACTGTGGGAGGAAACTGGAACACCTGGAGGAAATCCATGCAGACATGGGGAGAATGTGCAGATTTCTGCACAGACAGACACCCAGGCTGGATTGGAACCTGGATCGATGGTGCTGTGAGACAGCAGTGATAATCACTGAGCCACCATGCTGTCAATTACATTTTTACAATGGCGTGCTATCAGATGATTGCCTGGATTTTGCAAGTTTTGCTTTATTCTTGAAAAGGTGGCTTTGTATTGCTGCTCAGTGACAGTACAGCGGGGAATAATGATCATTTTCCATTCCATGGACATGGGTTAGTGCTCCTTTCAGAGACTTGTATCAAATTACAATGAAATCATCTTATTTTGGCCAAGCTAATATAAAAAAATGCTAAAAGCACGTTATTCACGTAAATTCTAAGCAGCTAATGAATGCTAATAAATGTCAGGTGACTTTGTGAAGAACTTTCTTAATTCCAAAAGATTGCTGAAGGAATCCATTGCAGCTATAATCCACTGTGCATTCCTTAACTCCTCCTTCCTCACAAAATGTCAAACGTCTTTCTTGTATTCTCCAAATTCTTTTTGTTTGTGGAATAAAATCGTAACGCTATTTACATGCTGAATGAGTTCTTGACTTAAGCTGTTGGGAGAACAGAAATCATAAACTGTGGTGTCTGATGGACAGATATGATCATGGCTATCTGCTTGAGGTACTCGCTGTAAGTCACTTGCTGGCAGAGGTGACCTATTCATCTCAGACTAACCCACTCTAATCTCCTCTTCCTGTTTAGCCTGGGGGTTTTCCTGTTTGACTCTAGTTTTTGTGCTGTGAAAATACTGTTGCCCAACTGGATGCAAATCATGAGGCACTCCACTCCAGGCTAGGTTGCATGGGACTGATTCCACAAATTTGCGAGATCTTGTTTGCTAGGAATTCATTTTGGAATTCATGGGTGGAGGTCAACTACATTATGGCTAGCACGGTGGCACAGTGGTTAGCACTATTACTTCACAGTGCCAGAGACACGGGTTCGATTCCATTATGAGTGGAGTTTACACAGAACATAGAACATAGAACATTACAGCGCAGAACAGGCCCTTCGGCCTTCGATGTTGTGCCGACCAATTAGGAAAAAGCAATGACCCTCTAACCTAAACCATTCCCTTTTCGTCCATAAACTTATCTACTAACCTCTTAAACGCCACCAAACTTGGTGCATCTACAACTGCAGCAGGCAGGGCATTCCATACCCTTACCACCCTCTGGGTAAAGAACCTACCTCTGACATCCGTCCTATAACCACCACCCCTTAATTTAAAGCTATGTCACCTCGTGCTAGCTTTCTCCATCCTAGGAAAAAGGCTATCACTGTCCACCCTATCTAAACCTCTAATCATCTTATATGTTTCAATAAGGTCTCCTCTTAGCCGCCTTCTTTCTAACGAAAACAACCTCAAATCCCTCAGCCTCTCTTCATAAGACCTGCCCTCCATACCAGGCAACATCATAGCTAAGACTCCATATGCCTTCTTAACAACCTTATCGACTTGATTGCCAACTTTCAGGGATCTATGCACATATACACCAAGATCCCTCTGTTCATCAACACTATTAAGAGTCCTACCATTAGCCCTATACTCTACACATTTGTTATTCCTGCCACAGTGAATTACCTCACACTTTTCCACATTAAACTCCATTTGCCACCTCTCGGCCCAGCTCTGCAACTTGTCCAAGTCTCTCTGCAAACTATAACACCCCTCTTCACTATCTACCACTCCACCGACTTTAGTGTCATCTGCAAATTTACTAATCCATCCTTCAATACCCTCATCCAGATCATTTATAAAAATTACAAACAGCAGGGGCCCCAAAACAGACCCCTGAGGTACACCACTTGTCACCGAACTCCACGATGAATATCTCCCATCAACCACCACCCTCTGTCTTCTATCTGCTAGCCAATTCCTAATCCAATTAGCTAAATCACCCTCTATCCCATACATCTGCATTTTCTGCAGAAGTCTTCCATGGGCCACCTTATCAAACGCCTTACTAAAGTCCATATATACCACATCAACCGCCTTACCCCCATCCACCTCTTTGGTCACTTTTTCAAAAAAACTCAATGAGGTTAGTAAGGCACGACCTACCCTTCACAAAACCATGCTGACTATCCCCAATCAATTCATTTCTCTCTAAATAACTATAAATCCTATCCCTAATAATTCTCTCCAATACTTTTCCCACAACAGAAGTAAGACTCACCGGCCTATAATTCCCCGGAAAGTCTCTCTTCCCCTTCTTGAACAATGGGGCCACATTCGCTATCCTCCAGTCTTCCGGCACTATACCCGTAACCAACGACGACCTGAAGATCAGAGCCAGAGGCTCTGCAATCTCCTCTCTCGCCTCCCAGAGAATCCTAGGGTAAATCCCGTCCGGCCCAGGGGACTTATCTAACTTCAAACCCTCAAGAATATCTAGCACATCCTCCTTATCTACTTCAATACTTTCCAGTTTGCAATCCTGTATCCCAGTGTTCTCCACAACTATATTTACATCTCCCTGCGTGAATACCGAAGAGAAATATTGTTCAGTGCCTCTCCAATCTCTTCAGGCTCCACGCACAACTTCCCACTGCTGTCTATGACTGGCCCTAATCTTGCCCTAACCAATCTTCTATTCTCCTGTGTCTGTATCGGTTTCCTCTGGGTGCTCTGGTTTCCTCCAATGTCCAAAGGTGAGCAGGTTAGATGGATTGGCCGTATTAAATTGCTCCTTTGTGTCCCAAGATGTGTCGGTAAGGTGTATTAGTGGGATAAGTGTGCGGGGTTAAGGGAATGGAGTGGGCCTATCGGAGAGTCAGTGCAGACTCAATGGGACAAATGATTTCTTTTTGCTCACTTATGTGTGTTGAACTCCTGCTCCCCAACCCTCTTTACGTGTCTGTTGCTTTTCTGCTCTCCCATGTACTCCTCTTTTTTCACTCGGGATGCTTTGGGATGGCACAGTGGTTAGCACTGGTGTCTCACAGGGCCAAGGACCCAGGTTCGATTCCAACTTTGGTCATTTCTGTGCGGAGTCTGCACGTTTCATCTGGTTGCTCCTATTTCCTCCCAAAAGTCCAAAAGATGTGCAAATTAAGTGCATTGGCCATACTAAATTCTCCCTCAGTGTACCTGAACAGGCACCAGAGTATGGCAACTAGGAGATTTTTGAAGTAACTTCATTGCAGTGTTAATGTAAGCCTATTTGTGACACTAATAAATAAACAAAATAAATAAATTTTTACCTCTCCCCCATGTCCCTCAGACATCTCAGACCACAGGACAAAGCTGCAAGCAGACTGCCTCCTCCTCGGTTGTGGATGTTGGGGCAGCACCAAGGCATAGGGATAGAGTTAGAAGGATTCAGAAGCTTTGAATGCACAATGGTGTCACGGCTGTTCATTCACTATATATGCTCTGCACTTCTATAAATATACTTCACATTTGTCCCTCTCCAAGTCTCAGGCATTCAATGGCTAATTAGAAACAAAATTTATTTATTAGTCACAAGTAGGCTTACACTGCAATGAAGTTACTGTGAAAATCCCCTAGTCGCCATACTCCCACGCCTGCTCCGATACACTGAAGGAGAATTTAGCAGGTCTTTCAGACTTTGAGAGGAAACTGAAGCACCCGGAGGAAACCCACACAGACATGGGGAAAGCATGCAGATTCCATACAGACAGTACACCCAGGCTAGGAATCAAACCTGGATCCCTGGTGCTGTGAGGAAGCAGTACTAACTGAGCTTCTGTGCCAGGCTAATTGATATGTTGCAAGGTCTCACATTCATTCCAGTGTACAAAATGAAGTTGCTGCCCAATTATCTCCCATCTGGTTCCTCAGTTACATTAACTCTCATTCAATCTCATCACAACATTGGCATATCCTACATGAAATTGAAGGCTGGACAATAGACACATAGCTCTTGCACTTCAGACAGATATTATTTGCCTCATGAGAGTTGTCAAAGTTAGTGATTATCTGGATGCTGTTTCATTGGTCAGACAAAGGCATGTTTTCAATGTCAGAATCTTTCCTGCCAGATGTTCTTTGTAATTGTATTTATTTTATGGCAATGAATTTTTAGAAAAAGTAGCATTTAATGTCGAGCATCCCAGCCTTTCATCCTTTCCTCCAATAGGGTGAATGTTATTCCCTTCTTAGAGTTCCTATTTTCCCATCTGAGAGATGGAATTCTGTTCTATCAGGGACGTTTGGAATATTTTCTAGAGGGAACTCTGTGTGTGATGCCAGAGCTGTTTGCTGATCCCGATGAAGACATCTACTTACCTGTGAGAATCTTCCTTGGCTCCTGAATGGCTGCCCAGTGGTCCTTTGTGGAATCTTTCTGTGCAGAATTCACTACCATAGAAAGCAGTTAAGACCAAAACATTGTAGGTTTTCAAGGAAGAGTTAGGTATACCTCTTGGTGTAAAGGGATCAAAGAAAATAGAAGGAAAGTGGGAACAGGTTACTGAGTGGGAGGATCAGTCATGGTCTTAATGAATGGTGGAACAGGTTTGAAGGGTGCAATGGCCTACTTCTGCACCTCTTTTCAATGTCTCTGTGTCAGGGCATAGTATGCAAATTGAAATGGAATTTGTTATATGACTTAGATAGACAGGGTTGAGGATTGTAATGCTATGAAAATGATGCTTCAGCAGATCCCCTGATGAATGCTTAGCGGGATCTATTGAAGGAATGAATTGTCATTGACTGCTGTGTCAAAACTAACTGGGCCACATCGCTGCCAGTCATGTCAGCTATCTGAATACCTAGCACGAGATCTGCTTTCTGTGACCACAAATGAGCTGGATGATCAAAAAGTGAAATTCTGTTAATGAATCTCATAGGCTGCTGCCAGAGAACTCTCAAGACTACTGTGCAGTCATTGGCTGCCTGAACTTGCAAGAAGCCTGAGTCCCAGAGATCTGGCAGCCTGTTTGTATCATCCATGTAGAATTGCACATCATGGTGAACGTTACTGAAAAGGGAATTTGTCACCTCCCTTGTGCATCTATGTGTGGCTAAGACCTTCAGTGGAGTCCTGGAAGGACCAACTGGCAAAAAAGTTCAATGTAGCAATAGCAGCCGAGACTGAGTGCCCTCCAAGTCTGTGCAATGTGAGTTCCTCCCAGAGATTGTGCCAACTGTGAGCTACCACATCCCTAGACAAGCGAAAGTGCTGCAGCACTACTTTCACTCGTATCAATGTATAAGTGGAATCTCTTTTCGGATTTGGCCCTTGCTCATCGGCATCTAGGACCTTGTTGGTTCTTCTTCCTCAGAGTGAGGGTCTTCCGTGGGCTGTACCGACAGACGTGACTGCACATTCATGACAAAGGGATTCGTCAGGGGATGTGATTGCCTAATAGTATTAAGGCTAGACTTTTAATCCAGAAATTCAGCTAATGTTCTGGGGACTTAGGTTCGAATCCTGTCACAGCAACTGGTGGAGTTTGAATTCAATAAAAAATATCTAAATTATGAATCAACTGATGACCATGAAACCATTGTCGATTATCAGAAAACCCATCTGGTTCATGGATGTCCTTACCTGTTCTGGCCTACGTGAGACTCCAAAGCCACAGCAGTGTGGCTAACTTTCAACTGCCTGTGTATAACTAGCGATGGGCAATAAATGTTGGCTAATCAGCAATGCCATGTCCCGTGAATGAACTAAAAAAAAACAAGTTCTTGTATTCATAGACTGGTGGTTGTCCTCCAGTGGTCTTGATATTAATAGCCAACCCTTGCTCTTCTGTTATGACTGCAAACATGGTGCCTTGAATACATCTCCAGAGCATTGGGAACATGGGGCTTGAAGGGCCCATGCTGCGTCTGTACAGCGGATATGGCCTTTGATTGCTTGTTCCTCCATCCATTCTGACATGCTTCTCTAAGGGGCAGATGCCAGTTGACACTAAATGCTGTACCCAAACTTAATGGATTATTTTCTGAATGCACACTATTAGTAGGTGAACCAAGATTAATCATTGTGTAGAATACTCCTGAATCATGGACTTAGCTGAACCTTACTCTCCAAGGTTTGAGCAGGCTTCAAATTTCATAAGCAACCAATTGCAATGAGTAGAATCAGGTGGGAAGAGAAACAAACCTGTGCTGGATTATGTACATCCTGTTTGCTGCTAAAACATAAGGCTGAAACATCAAGTCCATATTCAGTGGCAAGTAGGTCCTAAATCATCTTGAAAGTCTCTACAGCCAACAGCACTACATCACCCAGTTTTATCAACTTTAGTTTTTGTAATCTAGATAAATTAGGTGGAAATTTTCATAATGCACTCACTATGTGTCTTTTTCCCAGAGGAACTGGTAACTGTCAAAGATAGGCTGGCCTTGGTGAAACTACATTCATGACCTGAGGAGGGGTTCATCACACAGACATGCTTGGAAAAAAAAAGGATGTTCATTCACCTTATCAAGTGTAGCTAGGGATTGGCAACGTGTCTATGGACAGGGTGATGGTGACACCCCACAACCAGGGAATGAATTAATAACTGATCCTTTTTTCTTTAGGGAAGTTAGACTTCCATTCAGTGAGCTAATCTGAGATTTGCAATTCAAGTCCGTATGTAGTTGATGAAATGTTTCTCATTTGATCGTCAGTATTGGAAGACCAAATCCTTGAACATTCAAAACATACAGAAAACACTGAAATCAAAACTAATTAGAAGAAGAGCATTTTAACGCTGAGCACTGCAGCCATTACCTATTTCATAGTATCATTCAGAATATTTGAGGACTTTTTAGGCAGATGTCAATGCCACAATCTATAGTTTCTTAGAAACGAAGGTGCAAGTCTAGAGATTGATTCAGCACAGAACAGCTCCTGTAAATCCTCCTTTTGCAGCCTACTGTGAGATTTAATGAGCTGCAAGATTTCTTTTAAAATGTACTTTAATTTGATTTTAGTTCTTTATGCTGGATTGCTCTGCTAAATCACATTGAGTGTTTTGTCATTAGCATTACCGTTGAGAAGTGTGCTGCAGCACTCGCAATGCCACCTAATAAATGTGGCAGGATTTCATAAATATTCAGAGCAGTATTATTGAAATGATTTTTCTTCTCCATCAGCACATTTCAATACTTTTTCTGCACCTTGAAAATGCAACAAGGGTGCACAAAAGGTTATAATTTGTGCTACAGTAAAGTTTATGTAATTGAGGTTGGGGTTAAAATAGAGCTTTGACAAACTGAATAATATTTGGTTTTGTCTGATTTAAAATCTGCAGACAGCTCTGGACTCAAAATTCATAAGGCTCCCATTCAGTATTTAATAGGTTTAAGTAATTAAAGTTTATCAGGGAACATTATGCGAATCAGGTGATGCCCGAGGCATACACTGAGCTTGATGGCTTTTGAAAAACAAAGTATTTTTCACATAGCAAAATGAACATGTTTGCTTATGAATCTCTGAACAAATGGTCAAGATAATGGATAGCACAGTTCTGCTTTGTGGAGAGACAGAGAGAGCAAGTTCAGACTCCTGATTCTGTGCGTGATTGCCAGTCTCACCTGTGCTACCATGGGACAACAGAGACCAGATGCTTCCACATCTCCACAAAAGGATGGAGAGAGTCACCTCTGGCCAGATGTTAGAGCAGCATGATAAGACAGCTGGGTACAACGCACTTAATAGGAAAACAGTGCTGAGGGAAAGCAGATGAAAAACGTAAGTGTCTTGAATAAAAAACTCAGAAGAAAATTGCTGAAAATTTTTCATTGCAACATTGTCACTCTATTATATGATGAGTTAACGTCAGATATGTTCACCTGAAGATTGAACTTCTTCACTACTGCTATGTTCAGGGCTGGACTAAGTGAAGCCTTTTTTTTAAGTTTAAAGTTTTAGAGTTTATTAGTGTCAGAAGTAGACTTACATTAACACTGCAATTAAGTACTGTGAAAACCCCCCAGTCACTACACTCTGGTGCCTGTTCGGGTATACTGAGGGAGAATTTAGCATGGTCAATGCATCTAAGCAGCACGTCTTTTGGACTGTGGAAGGAAACTGGAGCACCCGGAGGAAACCCACGCAAACATGGGGAGACTCCGCACATACGATGACCCAAGCAGGAATCGAACCCAGGTCCCTGGCGATGTGAGGCAGCAATGCTAACTAAGTGCAGGGGGAATCCATTGATGAGGTTGTATTCTATCACAATCTCAACTAAAATATAGATGCAACATTGTGAGAATGGGAAACAAGAAAAATACTGAAGCAGGTTCTTGTGCAACCCACAAGAGGATAGAGATGAGCTATACCCTTTGGGTTTGTTGTTCAATGTGTTGCAGTTCAGGTAGATCATTTTCCATGCCTTCTGAACTGAAATCTGGAAATAGTCCCAAGTTGCAGGTATTTTCTAAACCTGAGAGAAGAGGGAAATACAGGATGAAAGACAACTCATATAAACCTGCACTTTATATGAATTTTGCCAGGGCCATGAGGGCTCTGAAGCATCATGTATTGACTGTTGCGACCTGTGGTAGAAAATAAAAGGTTGTTTGCAAACAGGCATGTGGTCACGGACGTGGTTAGAACTGGTTGCAGCCTAGAGAATAGTGGAAAGGCCCTTACTGAGAGATTGCTTGAGTTGCAAAACCTATTCAGCAGCAGAGTGAGGAGAAAAAGAGGAACACAAGGAAACCTTCTTTGTTATGACACTGTATGGCTGGACTGAACACCATGTGTCTTCAAAATCAAAGTTGGTAACCATAAGCTTGTGCCTCATTACTGATTCTTCAAAGAACCAGGATTTGAAGCTAAAATCTAACAGCTTTGAAACCAGAATCCGGCAGCCAGCATGCATGCACACCACGAGAGACGAATTTGAAGTTGATGTCACTAAACACAACTCCTTGGCTCAGGTCCAAACGTTTATCCCATCCTTGGTTTCTAGGACTTGAGACCTACCCTATCTTTCTCTGCCTCTACATCTTAAGTGAAAAAGGCAAAAAAGGTTTTATTAATTAGCTTTGCTGCTTAACACTTTAATAGTCATTTATATTAATTACTTTTTTTAAATTTAGATCACCAATTTATTGGCTCAGCAAGTTGTTTTATTTTCTTCATACCTTAACTTTAAAAAAAATTTAATCTTTGATGTTGCACTAAACCAGATCTCAGGGTAGCTGTTGTTAGGGTTCCTGCTAAAGGGGAATGAGGGAGGCTTGGTTGCACAATAGTTAGCACTGCCGCCTCACAGTGCCAGGGACCCGGATTCGATTCCTGTGTGAAGTTTGCACATTTTCTCTGTGCCTGCATGGGTTTCCTCCGGGTGTTCTAGTTTCCTCCCGCACGCCAAAGATGTGTGGGTTAGGTGGATTGGCCATGCTAGATTGCCCCTTAGCTAATCCTTCTGAACTAGGGTAATTGCATGGGGTTATGGATAGGGTCTGGGTGGGATTGCGGCCAGTGCAGACTTGATGGGTCAAAAGACCTTCTTCTGCACTGTAGGATTCTATGAGGCACTCACAAGAAGTCAGATTGCTTTTTGGAGGGACTGGCAAAAAGAGTTATTTTTGCTCCAATAGAAACAGAAATATTCTGCACATTGGATGGCATCTGTGCAAGAGAAACAGAAGGCAGAGACCATTGGTCAGAACCAGTGCAGACCATGGAGCTGAAGGATCAATTCCGTTTCTCTCTTCATTGTTGCTGCCCGGCCTGCGTTTTCTGTTTATATTTCAGATTTCCAGCATCTGCAGTACTTTGCTCTCTTATTATATGCTCCGTGCTAGCCGTTTATTAGTGTGGTTAGTTTTAATTTTAAATGAAAAAATATTTATCACTTCATCGCAAAGAGTAATTTTTCTGTTAAAGCTCACATATATGAATTGAAATAGCATATTATTGCAGGTGAATTAGGTGTTGACAATTTAGTGGAATGTTTTACTAAAACTTGGAAGTGAAACCAGAAGTCATGCATTGGTCAAATGTGTTGTTACTTTTAGTTCAAGATACTCTCCTTTATGCACAGGATTGTTGCTTGAAGTTCTTGTGAGGTTCAAATCTTTTGGATGTTGCAGTTTGGTTATTGCATTGGGCCAGATTCAAAGAAGCACAGCTGATTTTGTAATATGAACAAGTAAGTTATTGCTTTAATTTATTATTGTCACATGTATCAGTATACAGTGAAAAGTATTGTTTCTAATGTGCTATACAGGCAAAGCATACTGTATATAGGGAAGGAAAGGAGTGCAGAATATGTATAATGTTACAATCATAGCTAGGGTGTAGAGAAAGATCAACTTAGTGCGAGGTAGGTCCACTCAAAGGTCTGATGGCAGCAGGGAAGAAGCTGTTTTTGAGTCGGTTGGTATGTGATCTCAGACTTCTGTATCTTTTTCCCGACAAGAAGATGGAAGTGAGAATGTCAGGGCGCTTGAAGTTCTTGATTATGCTGGCTACTTTTCAGAGGCAGTGGGAAGTGTAGATAAAGTCAATGGATGGGAGACTGGTTTGCGTGATGGATTGGGCTCCATTCACAACACTTTGTAGTTTCTTGCGTTCCTGGGCAGAGCAGGGGCCATACCAAGCTGTGTGCAATTGTCTAACAAAGCTGTGGCTGTAAAATGTATCATACTCAAGCCTGAATTTTCAATGAGCTTCACAGAGTACAAAAGCCAAGAAATTTTGCTAAGTTTATTTATTAGCCACAAGTAAGGCTTACATTAATACTGCAATGAAGTTACTGTGAAATTTCCCTAGTTGCCACACTTTGGTGCCTATTTGGGTACACTGAGGGAGAATTTAGCATGGCCTATGCACCTAACCAGCATGTCTTTCAGATTGTGGCATGAAACCAGAGCACCCAAAGGAAACACACGCAGACGCAGTGAGAATGTGCAAACTCCACACAGATAGTGATCCAAGCTTGAATCCCTAGCACTGTGGGGCAGCAGTGCCAACATGCTAAATGTATCAGAAACAGTTGGACTGTACTGTGACTATAGTTCCCAATTCTGGGCACTAGAAGGATGTGAGGGCATTGTAGAGGGTTCAGAATAGATTTATTTGAAAGACTCCAGGATGAAGGGTTACAGCGAAGCTGGGGTTGTCTTTGGAACCAAGAAGCCTGAGGAGATTTGATTGAGGTGTAAAAAATTGTGAAGTGTTCAGAGAGAATGAATAGAAATAATTTCCAATGGCTGAAGAATATCAATATTCAGGTGGCCCAGACTTGATTGGCAAAAGAACCGGAGGTGAATTGAGGAAAAACTTTTTCACAGAGAAGTGAAGATTTCCTCTCCCTTCCTGATATTGTAATGGGTACAAATTAAAGTTAGTGTTCAAAAGGAAATTGGGGAAAAAAAAAACAGTTTAGACAAAGAACAGGTGCTGGAAACAATGTTCTTTTTAAATTGATTCATGGGATGTGGGAGTTTCTGGCTAGCCCAACATTTATTCCCCATCCTTAGCCCTTGAGTAAGTGGTAACGAATTGCCGCCTTGAACTGCTGCAGCCCTGAAGTGTAGGTACAACCATGGTGCTGTTAGGGAGGGAGTTCCAGGATTTTGATACAGCAACAGTGAAGGATCAGTGATATATTTTCGAATCAAGATGATGTGTGGTTTAAAATATGGGCTGATGTGTTAATGCACAGGGATCCAGAATAAAATTGAACATTGCCAACAGTTAAGCAATATACTCTTTTATAAATGTTCTTTAAGGCTTGTAAATCCCAGTGTATTTATGGTATATATTTGAAGACAAGTACTTTTTGCTCTCCTATTGTATTCTCTACGTCAGTGCTTCTCAAACTATTTCCAATGTGACCCTATTTTAAGCTGGGAGTCAGTCCCTTAGACTACTAATTCAGAAACCCAGCCAATGGTCTGGGAACCTTGGTTCGAATCCTGCCGTGGATGCTGAGTCTAAGGGTCGGGGGACCTACTGAAAACAAATTCCTAACAACAGCTATTTCTGGACTTTGTGGTTCTGGACTGCAGAGATTATAGTGTGTTACAATGCTGCAATGATATTTCCCAATTTAATTGCTTTTTGATGTACTTTTGATTCAGTAAGAAGGTAAAGGAGATCACTTGCTGCAGGCTGATTGAAATGTTGAAGCTGAAACCATTTGGAAACCCTTGACCAGTCAGGCTCAGTTTACTTTTGGGGAAAAGAATAATTATATGCCACTGATTACTTCTGTGCCGCAACGTGACAGTGGGCTGGGAGTTGTGCCAGGTTTGTCTCTTGAAATTAAATTTTAATTATATCTCTTGCATCTCATGTTGCTGCTATACTAATGCATAGTCCCTGGGCACACATGGCCAATAATAGGATAAGGTCACATAGTAAGCAACCTCTAAAATCTTTCGTGCCATGAGCAATGAAGTAAGTGCAATTTGCACACTCATTGGGCCAGTAAAATCCAGACAACTGCATATTCTATCTCTCACTCTTCTCTGCTTTGAATCCTGCCTCACTGTTTTTTCTTCTCCTGAGTTGCACACATGATGAGCACTGTTCACATGCTTTTTTGGTTGTAAAAGCCTGGATTACTTTCCCTTTTTATCTTCTATCCCATGTACCATCCCTGTACTTTGCCGCTTGCTGGGTATTGTGATGTCATTGTGCCTTTAAGAAATGTATTCTAAACATGTTTCTCTGTAGTTCTTTTAAGAGGGCCTTTTGTGCCGACCTGTCTGTCCTTTTATTGCTGCTTAAATGATTTAATGGATTTTTGTTTACTTTCAACCTGGACCTAATACAACATCCTGTAGTTTTATGAGTTTTACAATCCTTTTGAGTTGTTGAGGGGAAGAATGATTGAAGGTCAGTTGGGTTTCTCGCGCAAGAGTTTTCTACTTCCAGTTTTGGTTGTCGGCAAGTTAGAAGATGTTCGCACTCCAGTCTGGACGCAGTGTATTTGTCCCTCTCCCTAGTATTAGAAATTCTGCTGGTTAGTTGGGAGCAGTCTTTCTTACTTTTTGGGAGAAAGTCTGTTGGTGGTTTGCTAGCTGGAAGAGAGCAGTGGCTCTATTTCTATCTCAAGGTGTACTGGATGCTCCAGGGCTGGGAGGTCAGAATTCAATTCTTTATCCAAAGGACTCATTCCCAGCAGATGTTGCAGAGCAGAAGGTCCAGCATCATATGGATATTCTTATTTTCTGTGCTAAACTTGGGAAGGGTGTAAGAAGTTTATTTGGTTAGAACAGTTGTTAAGATTTATACAATATCATAGTTGTGTTTTTCCCTTGTTTGTAATTGGTGGAAGCTCTTATTAATTGTATCAACTATATTCTTACATATGTTATAAATATATATAATCATTATACATAAATATATAAATATGTTAACTATATTCTTAAATTATCTTTGTTTGATAAAAGCTCTCTAGTGGGTCATTTGAATTATACTTGTATTGAAACATTTTACTCATGCCAAAATTCAAAGTGCAAAACTCATGGGTCTAGACTGACTCCATAAAACACCTTGGGATGTTTGGCCTGGATTATAACAGTGCGCAGGATTGCAGAATTAATACTTCCTTGTGTTCTTCTCCTCTCCCTCTTGTGTTACTCCCTGCTAGAGACAGCAGGGGTAATTTTGATTTTGAATTTAACAGAGCAGCAGATCTAAATCATTATGGCTCTAGATTGCAATAGATTTTGGAATTTACCTGTTGCCTGCATAGTGATGTCTGTGCAGTTTATTTCACGTTGCACCATGCTTGCTTGCTCTGTCTACTGTTCTTTAACAAGAGGGAGTGAAATGTATTTAGCTGACCCTTAAGTAACAGTGGAGAGCAAAATAGGAGCTGAAGCAAATATCATCTGCTCCAACCTGGAAGCAGCCAGGTATATAAATATTCATGGCCAAAGTCATCTTCTTTCAGCCACTGGCGATGTCTTCTTTCTCTGCCCTGAGGTTGCACTTCACATCACAACAGCTGACCATTTTCAGTAAGTTCTTCCTTGCTGAAATGGTGTTGAGGTTAAGGTTAGAGAATGATTCCTCTGAAGATCCTGTGCTGATATGGGGTCTTGCTGAGGGCCCTTCTCCGCTTCCCTCTTTGAGCAGTTTACCCTAAGTTATCTCATTCTCAAAGTAATGCTGTAAAACCAGGTCTGTGTTCACTGGAATTGAGAAGAATGAGAGGGGATTTCATTGAACTGTATAAAACTCTAACAATGCTGTACAGATTGGATGCAGTGCTGATATTTCCCCCCATTGGAGGTTTCTAGAACAAATGGTCTCAGGATATGGGATAGCCCATCTAGGACTGAGATGAGGAGAAATCTTTTCATTCAGAGGATGGTGGCAAATCTTTACCAGATTTGGAGCTGTGGAGGCCAATCCTAGACACTAAAGGTATTTCTAGACACTAAAGGTATCAAGAGGTATGGGGAGAGAGTGGGAATATGGCATTGAGATAGAGGATCAGCCATGGCATAGCAGGCTTGAGGGGCAAAATGGCCTACTTATAGTTCTATTTTCTTTGTTGCTATGAAAATTCAGCTACTATCAAAATCGAATTTTGTGATAGCGCCCACACTGATCAAGGGTGAAAGCAATGGTGAACAATAAACAAACACACAAAGAGGCAGACATACAGAGTAGCATGTAGAGGCAGAGGCACAATCATAGCAAACGTGTATGAGTTTTCATTTTTGTCTGTAATTGCTGTCGGAGATCAGCTAGTGTGAAGATTTTCAAAAGCTTTTTTGAGCCATTGGAATATAAGACAAGCAAGGAATGAGCAAAGAGCATCAGCCCTTCAAAGGTTATCTCATCATTGCACTGACTCACTTTCCATTGCTCCTAATTGTGCTTTGGTAGTTTCCAATCTTACATGTAGCGAGAGTTCCATGGAACCATTGCGAGTCATTGACATTGCACATGCTGAACCCAGGAATTATTAGCACTGACAACTAATGTACTGCAAGTGTGGGAGAGGAAAGAACTGAATCATGTTGTATTGGATGCAAAACTTGTTACTTATATATGTACACTTATTTATTTGTACACATCGCAAAAAATGTAAGTTAAATCATTCACAAGAAAGCTTTCAATGTCCCCAAAAGAGAAAATGCTGGAAAATCTCAACAGGTCTGGCAGCATCTCTAAGGAGAGAAAAAAGCTGACGTTTTGAGTCCAGACAACCCTTTGACAAAGCTTTGTCAAAGAGTCATCTGGACTCAAAACATCAGCTCTGACCCACTGAGATTTTCCAGCATTTTCTCTTTTGGTTTTAGATTCCAGCGTCCGCAGTAACTTGCCTTTATAAAGCTTTCAAGTGCCCATGTAACAGGAGCTAGACAATCCTGAGTAAGTTGTACTTTTATTTTATGGATTATTTGAATTTTTGTCATTTTACCTGTGTATGTGTTTGGTTGACTGCGGGAACAATCTAGCAGCTGAAAGAAATTGGGTGCAGGGAGAGAGAAATTGAACAATTTGAAGAGTCAATTTATGGCAATTGCTGGTTTATCATGAAGGGTCGACGTTGAAAGCATTAACTTGTCGGTTCATGCTCCTCGTTCGCACAGCAGTTTGTGTTTCTGTTGCTCATTTACGAATTGCAATTTAAAGAGAACTGTAGGGAATGGATCCCTCAGCCTTATGCTAGTGATGCTTTCTTTGTAAGTGGCACAGTTTTTCAGTTGATTACATTTAGGCAATCAGGATGTTGATTATTATTATCTTAATTTTTTCTTGTTGCTTTATGGATGTCTGGCACTTGTAAGGTTCAATACTATTTGAACACTAGACGTAAGACTTGTAATTATATAGGTTCTGCATATTTATTAGGTTTTCTTGACTATTTATTTTCCAAACTGTTGAGCTTGAAGTTCAACATGGAGCAAGTGGTCAAAGGTTGAGCTCTTGTAGCATTGGAATGGTCCCTAATTGAGAAGTATTTACCAATTCCCATTAAACAACTATAATTACTTATAAGTAACTGTTGTTTTGAACAGAGGGTTTGATTGGAAGTCTCTGTTAGTAATAGCTACTACCAGTATTAATTTGTCTCCTACACAATAGCCAATTCTTCATTACTTTTTGTGCTTTGAATTTGTATTTTTTTACTGAAAATAGAGACATGTTGCTGAAACTTTTCATCTTGTACCCATCAGGACAAACACAAGAATGCCAAATTTCAAATAATCACGACAATTTATAATACAGGATAAAAGAACACTGACTAATTGGCCAAGACAATATACATGTTTTATGAATCTGTATTCATTGAACTTTTGAACTTAGCAACACATGCAGTTGAGTTCAGTTTTAATGGCATCATGAATGCCCAAGGTGGTGTGGCCGTGGGTCCCAGTCTAGGTTCAGCCCTCACTAATGTTCTCATCAGTATCCATGAGAAATCTATATTTTATGGGATGAACCCTCACCTCATACCCCTTATATATTTCCAATACACACATGATATGCTTGTAATCTTTGAATCTACAGTGTGTGAAATGCACACTGTGTAATGATTTCCTTACACGCTCCACCCCACATTCACATGCAGTTTCAAGATGGAGCAGTCTGACAAGCTCCCTTTCCTCAACGTGTTAGGTGAGAAATCCATTAATGAATTCTCCACTACTATCTACCACGGGCCTGCCTTCACTGTCAATATTAGTATTGGTATTTGTATAGCTTCACACACTGTACAATTTCCTTATCGGCAATTTTCTAAGTAGGGCCCTAGCCATTTGCTCGCCTTGCTAAGTTGACATGGCATTGAGCACATCAAGGCGACCCTGCAGGACAGTGGATATCTTGATCATATCATTGGTTGCTGTGTATTGCACAAACTCAGAAATAGGCCAAAGACCAGCATATTTGCATCTGAAATATGTCGGTCTACCTCAATCACCATGGAAAGGCAAGGTATCTCAAAATTTGAACAACAGGATAAGCACACCGTTTCCCTTGTTGCTATGTAGTATCTATACCAGTGTTATTTTCCAGTAACAGGATGCTGCCAGCAGTCCATGAAAGTGATCGGCTACACACAATTCAACAACATCATGTGTGAATTTCAGTGTGGGGTGCACTTCCAGCTACATCCCAGTGATTGGCTGGTTGAATCAAACAGCATTTTTCTTAGTTTGTTCATAATAGGCAGTGTATGGAGTGTACTCAACCAGCTCCTGCTGACAAAATCCAAAACAAAACGTTAGCTGTTATATGTAAATCTGTGATTGGGCAGTATTTTTTGAACAATTGAGTCTGCTAGTAGCTACATTAACAACTACTTTAAAATAACCAGTTGAGCTTGTAACGTGGTCCATGGACACTTGCTAAAGTGACATGCGTTAAAGTATAGATGCCCTTTCTTTGTATCCTTCTGCAATCAAAAGGAATATGTTTTTTAAAGTTTATAATTAGTGTCACAGGTAGGCTTACAGTAACACTGCAATAAAGTTAATGTGAAAATTCCCTCGTCTGTCATCGACATTCTGTCATCTGTTTGGGTATACTGAGGGAGAAATTTGCATGGCCAATGCACCTAACCAACTAATCTTTCAGACTGTGGGAGGAGACTGGAACACACGAAGGAAACCTTTGCAGAGATGGGGAGAACATGCAGATTCTGCACAGACAGTGGCCCAAGCTGGGAATCGAACTTTGGCCACTAGTGCTGTGAGGTAGCTATGCTAACCACCGTGCCACACATTTTTGGAATTGTCTTGGGGCTTAGGGGACCTTTATTTCCCTGTTGCTTCTTCCAAGGCAACACTTCAGACAGTCAGAGTCAACTTGCTAACCAATCAGCAACCTTTTCCCCTGTAGTATAAGTTGTGATCATTTGAAATGTAGCATTTTGGTGTTACCCTAATGAGTGTAATAAAAAAAACTTTGGCAACAAGTCTCTCTTTTCATTTTCTATTCATGTTCTGTTTGCTTTTTTTACTTCCACCTTGTTCCATTAGCTCTATGATTAGCCTTTTATAAGCTTTTTTCTGCTTAGAGTTTTTATCAATCTGATGAAATTTCAAAGGTTAAAATATTAGGACAACATGGACCAGTTTCAAACCTTATGGTTTCATAAGCAAATAGCTGAAACTCTACTTAGAAGATTGCCAGTAACACCAATTGTACAGCACGTAAAGCTGTACAAATTCCAATTGCAGTAAGAAAGCCATTTCTGGTGTTTTAAGTATGTTTTAATATTGTAATTGTAATGATTAGTTTGTTGAGACTCAGTGTAGCTGTCTGACTTTTGAGTCAGATGATTGTGAGTTCAAGTCCTCTAGAGACCAGACCAGGGCTGACACTTAATGCAGATGGTACCTTTCAAATTAGACAATAAATTGAGGCCTCAATTGTTCCCATTGGTGGATATGAAAGGTTCTGTGACTGGTTTTTGAAGAAGGGGGGGCAGTGCCTTGGTCAATATTTATCAATTAAACCAATAACTAAAATTAGACACCCTGGTCATTATCCCATTGTTTGTGGGAGCATGCTGTGTGCAAACTGACTGCCCACTTTTCTGCATTACAGTAATAACTCCATGAAGAAATGCTTCATTAGCCCTGATGTGCCACATTATCAGGTTATGAAAGATGCTTTATCAAAGACAAATCTTTGTGGAAATATTTTTCAGTAACAAAATGCATGAGCTTGAAAACAAATGGATATTTTGGACCTTGTAGGCAAGAGTTTTCATCAATCTAATGAAAGCTCAAAGGTTAAAATATTGGAACAACATTGACCATTTTCAAGTCTTATGGCATCATTCTGTGCTTAATGAGCTGCGAAAAATCTCTGCTGCAACCTCTATAATTTGCCCTGATTTCTTTAAGTATATTTGGATGCCTTCCACTTGGACCTCATACTTTTGAATATTTAAACACTCCTGCATTTTAATATTGCTTATATAGCTCCACTGATCTTTTAGTGAGCTTATGCATTGAGTACTTATAAGATAAGGAAGATTTCAGGTTCAATTCCCTGTCTAACAATTTGTTTTTCATTCAAAGTATCTTATCTCTCAATGGTTTGTTACTAGTTCAGATGAGTGCACTTTGTTCCCTAACAACACAGAATCATACAGTGCAGAAGAGGCCTTTCAGCCCATCAATCTGCACCAACACATAAGAAACACCTGAACTCACATCTAATCCCATCTGCCAGCATTTGGCCCATAGCCCTGAATGTTATGACGTGCCAAGTGTTCATCCAAGTACTTTTTAAAGGATATGAGGCAACCCTTGCCTTCTACTACCCAGGCAGTGCATTCCAGAGCATCGCCACCCACTGGGTGAAAAAAGTTTTCCTGATATTCCCCATTAAACCCCCTGCCCCTCACCTTGAACCCATGTTCCTCGTAACTGACGCTTCTTATCCACTCTGTCCATGCCCCTCATAATCTTGTACACCTCAATCAGGTCACCCTGCATCCCAGGCAGCATCTTTCCTGTATTCTGTCCTCTCTGTCACCCATTTTCAATAATCTGCTCAATGGATTTTATTGTCTTTAGCTTTGCTGTCAAGTTCTCTTGAAAGTAAGTGAGAAAAATTATCACTGTGACCTGAGCATTCATAGGCTATGTGTTTTAAAGTATTAAATTCCTTAGATCAGAATATCTTAAAATGGAATATATAACTTACTCTAGATTTATTAATCAAATTATCTAACCTGTTTCAGTGAATTCAGTCTCATGAAAAAAACATCCATCAGCATCTTATAAATTTTGCCCCTCTCAAGAAGTGCCTTAGGGGAGGTGATGGCCTAGTGCTTTTAGTACTAGACTGTTAATCCGGAAACTCAGCTGATGTTCTGGGAACTCGAGTTCGCATCTCATCACAACAGATGGTGGGATTTGGAGTCAATAAAAAAAAATTGAAATCATGTATCTGCTGATGATCATGAAACTAATGTCGATTGTTGAAAAAACCTATCTGGTTCACTAATGTCCTTCAGGGAAGGAAATCTACTGTCCTTACCCGGTCTGGCCTATGTGTGACTCCAGAGCACAGTAAGAAGTCTCACCACACCAGGTTAAAGTCCAAACAGTTTATTTGATCGTAATCCCACAAGGATTTTCGGAAATGCTGTGTTTCCGTCAGGTATGTGAAAGGTTCCGATCAGAGAAGGGCATATAAAGTCACACACAGTTTAGAGAATACTGATTAGAATGCAAATCTTTACAACTAACCTGCTATTCAAATCTTAAAGATGCAGACAATGTGAGTGGAGATAGCATTAGCATAGGTCAAAGAGATGTGTATTGTCTCCAGACAGGACAGTAAGTGAGCCCAGATAAGTCAGGGAGTTACAGATAGTGCGACATGAACCCAAGATCTCGGTTGAAGCCATCTTTGTGTACGGAATTTGGATATCAGTCTTTGTTCAGCGACTCTGTGCTGTCGGGTGTCATGAAGGCTGCCTTGGGGAACGCTTACTGAAGATCAGAGGCTGAATACCCATGACTGTTGAAGTGTTCACCAACAGGAAGGGAACAGTCTTGCTTGGTGATTGTCAAGTGGTGTTCATTCGTCCGTTGCCGTAGCGTCTGCATGGTCTTCCCAATGTACCATGCTTCAGGACATCCTTTCCTGCAGCATATTAGGTAGGCAATGCTGGCCGAGTTGCAAGATTATGTGCCGTGTACCTGTGACTGGTGTTCTCACATGAGATGATGTCATCCATATCGATGATCTGGCACGTCTTGCAGAGGTTGCTGTGGCAGGGTTATGTGGTGTTGTGGTCAATGTTTTCCTGAAGGCTGGATAGTTTGCTGTGAACAATGGTCTGTTTGAGTTTGTGTGGTTGTTTGAAGACAAGAAGTGGGGGTGTGAGGATGGCCTTGGCAAGATGTTCATCTTCATCAACGATGTGTTGAAGACTCTGGAGAAGATGCCGTAGAAGATGCTCTGGGGAAGTACTGGACTACGAAGGGTATTCTGTCCACCATGTCCTGTGTTTGTCTTCTGAGGAGGTTGGTGCTGTTTTTCACTGTGGCGCATCAGAACAGTCGATCGATGAGTTGAGCGGCATATCCTGTCCTTATGAGGGCATCTTGCAGAGTCTGGAGGTGTCTGTCATGATTCTCCTCATCTGACCAGGTCCTGTGTATACAGAGAGCTTGTCTGTAGGGGATGACTTCTTTAACGTGTTTAGGGTGGAAGCTGGAGAAGTGGAGCATCGTGAGGTTATTTATGGGCTTGCGGGACAGTAACATGCTGAGTTGACCATCTTTGATGGAAATGCGTTTGTCCAAGAATGCAGCCAATTCTAGAAAGTAGTCCATGGTGAGTCTGATGGTTGGATGGAACCTGTTGATGTCATCATATAGTTGTTTTAGTGATTGTTCACCATGGGTTCAAAGGATGAAAATATCATTGATGTATCTAGTGTATAGCATCGGTTGAAGGTCCTGTGTGGTGAAGAAGTCTTGTTCTAGCCTGTGCATGTTGGCATATTGAGGTGCGAATTTTGTCCCCATCGCTGTTCTGTGTGCCTGGATGAAAATCTGGTTTGTTGAATGTGAAGACATTGTGGTCCAGAATGAAGTGGATGAGTTATAAAATTGCATCTGGAAACTGTCAGTGTTGAGTACTGAGGTAGTCTCAGCAATGCCATTGTCGCGGGGGATGTTGGTGTAGAGTGCCGAGACTTCCATTATGATGAGGCGTGTCCCTGGTTCGACTGCTCCACGTGTGCTGAGTTTAGTACCCTTCGTCGTCCAGTACTTCCCCGGAGCTGGGAAGCTATGACATCTTCTCTGGAGTCTTCAACACATCGTTGATGAAGATGAACATCTCGCCAGGGCCATCCCCATTTTTCCACTTCTTGCCTTCAAACAACTGCAAGAACTTAAACGGACTGTTGTTCGCAGCAAGCTATCCAGCCTTCAGTAGAACAGTGACCACAATACCACACAAACCTGCCACAGCAACCTCTGCAAGACATGCCGGATCATCGACATGGATGACATCATCTCACATGAGAACACCATTCACCAAGTACACGGCACATACTCTTGCAACTCAGCCAATGTTATCTACCTAATACACTGCAGGAAAAGATGTCCCGAAGCTGGTACATTGGGGAGACCATGCAGACGCTAAGACAGCTGATAAATGAACATCGCTCGACAATCACTAGGCAAGACAGTACCCTTCCTGTTGGCGAATGCTTCAGCAGTCACAGGCATTCGGTCACTGATCTTTGGGTAAATGTTCTCCAAGGCGGCCTTCACAACAGACGACAGCACAGAGTTGCTGAGCAGAGACTGATAGCCAAGTTCCGTGCACGTGAGGACAGCCTCAATCGGGATCTTGGGGTCATGTCACACCATCTGTAAACACTCATGACTTACCTGGTCTTGCTAAATCTCACTTACTGTCCTGTCTGGAGACAATACACATCTCATCCTTTGCTAATGCTATCTCCACTCACATTGACTGCATCTTTAAGACTTGAATAGCAGGTTAGCTGTAAAGACTTGCATTCTAATCAGTATTCTGTAAATTGCGTGTGACTTTATATGCCCTTCTCTGATCAGAACCTTCCACACACCTGACAAAGGAAGAGCATTTCCAAAAGCTTGTGGGATTACTATTAAATAAACTGGTTGAACTTTAACCTGGCGTTGTGAGACTTCTTACTGTGTTTACCCCAGTCCAATATTGGTATCTCTACATCATGACTCTAGAGCCACAACAATGTGGTTAACTGTCAGTTGCCCTGCAAGGGCAACTTGAGATGGGCAATAAATGCTGGACAGCATGCGATGTCCATGCTCCATGAATGAATAAAAAAAAGTCAACCTGGTACCTGATCAGTACCGGATTTCAGAAGAACTTGAGCAATTAACCCCTGAGGTTTCACAGTCAATGCTTTTGTTTTGCTTAATTTGTTGAAACTTTTGTTGAACACAGCTCAATATGCATGTACATAATTAACAGTGGTGGCAGAGAACAATGTCTCTGTATTGAGACATTGTAATAACTGGGAATACATGCTGGGGTAATAGAAAAGAGGGTATCTATCTAGGGGGAGGTGGTTGTGTAGTGATATTGTTACTGGACTTAGATCCAGATGCCTTGAGTAATACTCTGCAAGGGTTTGAATCCCACTATGACAGATGGTGGAATTTGAATTCAGTAAAAATCTGGAATGAAAAGTCTAATGTTAACCATTTAATCATTGTTAATTGTTATGTAAACCCATTTGGTTCACTATTTTCCTTTAGGGAAGGAAACTTACCATCCCTAATTGGTCTGGCCTACGTGTGACTCCAGATCCACAGCAATGTGGTTGACTCTTAAATGCCCTCTAAAATGGCCTAGCAAGCTGCTCGGTTGAAGGGCATTTAGGGACGGGCAATAAATAAAGAAATAAAAAGAAAGAAAGAAAATTGCTCATGAAGCTGCATGCCGCCAAAGAATCTACTCCTTCCAGAGTCTCTTGGTTTAGGGGAATTTGGGAGAAGGCAGAAACGATGATGAAAACAGGCAGGGTAAAGGTATAAACAATTGAAGTTTGTGCTGCCGGTGAGATAGCCACGCTCGGAGGTTGTACACATTAAAGAATTGCCCTTTAATTCTGTAGTTCCATTTCCAACATGCACTGTCTTTCAGTGTTGGATTGTGGAATTAAATCTTGCATTCTCTATGTTTGGTTATAGCCCAAAGTCCTTCTCTATCTGGAATTAAAATTTCATGATGTAACCTTCCTCAAAATCCGCTCATTTTCAACAGATTCCATTTCTGTACATGGCTGTTGATGAAGTTATTCCTGCTTTTTCCTTCATTCCATATTGGTACTCTAAAGGGCACAGACATAACTGTTAGAGATATGTAATTCCTTGTGTCTATGCCTATGGGTTTAGTTAGAGATGAGTTGAGATGAGGGGGAAGCGATGTGTTTTTTCTCACATTTGTTTTTTGGCATTGGTTCTCTCCCATTTACTTTCTACCCCAGGATCCGGAATTGGCTCTGGCATTTCTGTTTATACCTGGCTGGTATGCAACTTTGCAATGTTGGTAATGAACATACTAAACAACAGAAACAGTGTGTGATAGGCAGAGCAAGTGAACGCACAACTAATGGACCAGTTCAGAGCTTTGGTGGTGAACAATTGAACAACAATCTTGAAGACTAGGCTCCAAAAACATCCCCACCCTCAATGTTGCGGTGCCCAAGCCAATGCCAAAGACAAGGCAAAATTATTTGGAATGACCTTCAGATAGGACTGCCAAGTGGATGATCCATCTCTACCTCCTCCTGAGGCCCTCAGCATTGTAAATACCAGTCTTCAGATAATGTAATTCATTTTGATACGAAAAGTGGCTAAAGGCAATGGATAAGACAAAGGATATGCGCTATTGCAACATCCCAGTAGTACCAAAACATGTAACCTGAATAAGACTCATTCCTAGATAATCTGTTCCAGGACTGCTACAACACAGATGATATGGAAAATTGCCCGGGCATGTCTTGTCCACACAAAGCAAGATAAATCAAATCTGTCCAATTTTTATCCCATTAGTCTATTTTGAATCATCAGCAAAATGATGTAAGATGCCATTGACAGTGCTACCAAATGACACATCCACAGCTATATCTTGCTGTCCAGTGCTCAATCTGGGTTTATCCAGGGTCATTCCACCCTTGACCGCACTACAAAATTGGTCCAAATATAGAAAAGAGCTGCATTCCAGAGAGGTAGCATTTGACTAAATGTGGCATTAAACAGTTTATTTATTACAAGTAAGCTTACTTTAACACTGCAATGAAGTTACTGTGAAAATCCCCCAGTCGCCACACTCTGGCGCCTGCTCAGGTATGCTGAAGAAGAACGTAGCATGGCCAATGCACCTAACCAGCATGTCTTTTGGACTGCAGGAAAAAACTGAAGCATCCGGAGGAAACCCACACAGACATGTGGAGAACGTGCAGACTCTGCACAGACAATGACCCAAGCTGGGAATCGAACCCAGGCCCCTGTTGCTGTGAGGCAGCAGTGTTAACCATCCTCTGAGTGAAATCAAAGGGAATCGGTGGGGAAATTTCCCATTGGCTGGAGTTATACCTAGTAGAAAGGAAGATGGTTGTGATTGTTGGAAGTAGACCATCTCACCTTCAGCTCATCACTGAAGGAGTTTCTCAAGATAGTATTCGCGGCCTAACCATCTTCAGTAGATTCATTAAGACCTCCTCCTCCCCTCATAAAGTTGAAAGTAGAATTGTTTGTTGATGTTGCACAGTACTCAGTGCCATTTGCAGCTTCTCTGTGCCTACATGCAGCAGAACCTGGACAACATTCAGGTTTGGGCTTACCGTTGGCAAGTTTCATTTGTCTGTTACAAGTGACAGGCAATGACCATCTCCAAAAGAGAGAACCTGAAACAATCCTCCCTTAACATCCAATTGCATTGCCATCACTGAATCTCCCACTATCAACATCCTAGGAGTTACCATTGACCAGAAACTGGCTTTGGGCTAGCCATGTAAATACAGCATCTACAAGAGCAGATCAGAGACTGGGAATTCTGAAATGAATAACTTACCCCCTGAATCCTCAAAGTCTGTCCACTATTTACAAGGCACAAGGCAGGTTTATGATGGAATACACTCCAATCGACTGGCTGGGTGTAGCTCCAGCAATATTCAAAAATTGATGCTGTCCAAGGCAAAGCAGCCTGCTTGATCAACTGCACATTTACCACCTCTAACATTTATTCTCTCCTTCACCACTGCACAGTGGCAGCTGTGTGCACAAAATGTAGTTTGCACTGCAGCAACTTGCAAGGATCCTTCCACAATTCATTCCAAACCCATAATCTCTACCTCTAGGAGGATGAGGCCTGCAGAAAAATGGGATCACCATCACCTGCAGATTCCTCTTCAAATCACACACATCGTCATCCTGACTTAGAGCTGTATTGCCATCCTTTCGCTGTCACTGCATGAACATGTAGGAACCCCCTCCCAAACAGTGTAAGTACTGAGGCCATATGGACTCCAGTGGTTCAAGAGGATGGCTAGGGTTGCGCAATAAATGCTAGTTTGTCAATGACACTTGTATCTCATGAATGGGAATGGTAGTTGGCTCAGTAGTTAGCAGTGCTTTCTCATAGTGCAAGCGATGTGAGTTCGATTCCTGCCTTGGGTCACTGTCTATGTGGAGTCTGCACATTCTCCCAATGTCTGCGTGGGTTTCCTCTAGGTGGTCCAATTTTCTTCCACAGTCTGAAAGACATGCTGGTTAGATGCATTGGCCATGTGAATTCTCCCTCAGTGTACCCAAACAGGCACCAGAGTGTAACGACTAGGGGATTTTCAATAGTAACTTCATTGCAGTGTTAACGTAAGCCTATTTGTGACTAATAAATGAAATTTTAAACTTGAATTAATTAAAAAATTGAAAATGCTTCTGAGATTCCTCTCCCAACTGATTTGAAGGAGACTTCAACCATTTTGTTGGCACCTATTGCTTTTCATTTTTCCTGGAAGATGTCCATTTCCCCTGTAGTCCAGCATCATTTGCAGCCATGTGAAATTGTAGTTCAAGAACCCCTGATATCATGATGACTTGCCATTCTATTGAGAGCTACTTTGTTTAAAGAATTTTTGCCTGTCTAGGGGAAAGAAAGTAAGAAGTCTCACAACACCAGGTTCGAGTCCAACCAGTTTATTTGATAGTAATCCCAAAAGCTTTCAGAAACAGTGTTGTTTTCTCAGGTATGTGAAAGATGGGGAAAGAAAAACAGCTTTCAATGATTATGTTTCATTTCAGGCTCCCATCCCAGCAAATTAAAAACACAATGTGGAGATGTTGGGACAACATGTATTTAACTTGTTCTCATTAGTTTAAGGATCAAGGATGGACTCTCTCAAAAAAATTCGAAGTGTCAAATTGACATAAACACCAGAGTAAATCCCACTGCTTTTTTTAGTGGGATTTTCAAAATGAATCACCCACACTCTGTGCATCACGGAGTGCCCCAGTGTGAATCTTGTTAAAAATCAGCAGGTGGGGCTTATTCCTGCTGGAGAAGCCTGACTGCATAGCGCTGAGTGTGCCACTGTACATGCACCAATCTGTAATCCTGCACTGCTGGCATCCTGATCGCTAGGTAGCCCCGTAAAAATGCTTCGCTCTGCGGCTGGCACCACCCCCCCCCCCCCCCCCCCCCCCCCCCACATTCTGATCACTGGCCTTATTGTCATGACTGGCTTAACCCTAGTGCCCCCACAGCGACCCTCCCTCCCTACCCTCCCCCATATCCCGCAGTCTCTCCCGCACCACCCCACTCCGGCAGGCAGACCCCACCTTGACGGCCAACCCCCATCAGCGTTTCCCTCCCTCTGTCACTCATCCCAAGTGCAGAATAGCAGTGAGAATGCCCCACACCCCCCCCAATCGAATTCTCCCCCCCCTGAATTCCGTACCCTTCAAAAAGACCCGCCCCATCTCGCCCCACCCCCTTGGAACAGCCTCATGCCTGGTGGGCGGAGCCCAGATGCTCCCTGGACATTGCCACTTTGCCTGTTGGGCAGTATCAGGGGGCCAGGCTGGCACTGGCAGTCTGGTAATGATGTAGAGATGCTGGCGTTGGACTTGGGTAAAGACAGTAAGAAGTCTGACAAACCTGGTGTTTGGTTGGTCCTTGCTCTGGCCCCCTGGGGGGACTGCATGGCCCCTCTTCACTCTAGCGGGGTCAAGCCATCAGTTCCCTGTTAGTGGGGAGCTGTTGTAAAACCTGCTGGAGTGAAACACTCCTGGGGTGGGGGCTGAGGGAGTGGGGTGGAGACTAGTGGTCCTGGAGACACAGTCCCAGGTCACTAATTACATTGAAATTAGAATTTGAATATTTAAAGCAGCTCTGTGCCGATTTCTGGCAAGGAGCTGACAACACTGCAATCTGATGGCCAGAGAAATGCGGAGGTTATGGCGCCCTGCGGGAAACCCACTCCATGACCCCTCACTTATGTCTCCTGACTTGCTGACAGCCCCAAATTTTTGCAAGATTTTTCTTAAAAACCAAAGGGCTGCAGGCAGAAATTCACATCAGTCATTCCATGGATAATTGTTCTCAGCCCCCTTGTTCTGTCCCAAGTGTTTTGACAGATCAACAATTTATTTGTAGACTCTTTAAATCAGGTATCATGGTGGCACAGTGGTTAGCACTGTTGCCTCACAGCAGCAGGGACCTGGGTTCAATTCTGGCCTCGGCTGATAATCTGGAGTTTGCAATTTCTCCCTGTGTCTGCGTGGGTTTCTTCCAGGTGCTCCGGTTTCCTCCCACAGTCAAAGATATGTGGGTTATGTTGACTGGCCATGCTGAATTGACCCCAATATCAGGGGGTTTAGCAGGGCGAACGAACATTCCAGGAATAGGGCCAGGGTGGGATTACGTTGATATGGCCTCCTTCTGATTCTACGATTCTATCATAGGTTAGGTTGATTGGCCATACTGAATTGCCCCTTAGTGTCAGGGGTTACAGGGATAGGATTTGGGTAGGAATGTTGTCCGTGCAGACTTGGTGGGCTGAATGGGCTGCTTCTGCTTGGTAGGGATTCTATGATTCAATTCTATGACTCTAAAGTAATGGGACTGTCATCTAATGGCTACTAAAATTGTCTATGATTTTCATTTGGAAGCAATGTCAAATAGTGTTATCAGCCTGGTGCTGTGATTATTACTGGTTGGATTAGTTTGATGGTGTATTTTTCCAGATGACTCCCATATGCTTGTCCCATAGAATTTCTGTTTAGTACCTGACAGTTGAGTCCTTTCTGGAAGGTGAGATTCTGAGTCACGAATCTGAAATTTGTCTCCAGCTCTAGCGCTTTTCAACAAAATTTTTCTTATATAAATTACTTCAAACGTTGCTGGATGGGCGATCACTTGCTCGTGTAAAGTTTTTACACTGGAAATCTTGGCTTTACTGATTGGAGGTTGCAGTTCCTGCCTTACACCACAGGTAGCCACTGTTGTATCATTGTTCAGTCTCTGGCACCAATTTTAATGCCATTTTCACTTTATTTTCCCCACAGAAGGCTGTGTGTTTAAAGCTTTTGAGGAAAGGACAGAGACGATGGGTGCAGTAGAAGTTCAAGAAGATAATCAAACACAGGTGGAGCTGCCGATTGATCAGGTTGGCATGAATGCAGATTTAATGTCATACACGTCTGGGTGATGTACTGTTGATTGAAAAGAAAACAAAAAGTTGCCTTTACTAGCAGTCTTCAACTCCCCACTTTATACTTTTTGATACACGCAGTCTCTGTTGTAATCTCGGAAACCCAGCAGCCAATCAACATTATGAACACTGATTCACTAATCATTATCACATGGATGTGATAATGATTAGTGAGTCAGTGTTCATAATGTCGATTGAGGGATAAACACCAGAAGACCAAAAGATACGGAGCGGACTGAGGCAATTCGGCCCATCGGCTCTGCTGTGCCACTCGATCATGGCTGATAAGTTTCTCAACCCCATTGTTGCGCCTTTTCTCTGTAACCTTCGATCGCCTTATTAATCAAGAGACTATCTATCTCTGTCTTAAAAGCACACAATGACCTGGCCACCACAGTATTCTTTGGCAATGAATTCCACAGGTTCTCCATTCTCTGGCCGGAGAAATTCCTACTCATTTGAGTTCTAAAGGATCATCCCTTAACTCTGAGACTGTGCCCTTAGATCCTAGCCTCACATGAGAAAAATGCTCTTCTTCAATGTAGTGAGGAGGGATCTTTCTACATTTTTTTGAGTGGGCAAACAGGGCCTTTGTTTAATATCTCATCTGTAATATAGTGGGCGGAAACCTGTGCCCTCCCTGTGAGCTTAATGGGTGGGAGAGTGAAGGTAGGTCACCTCAGCCTTCCTGCCTTCATCCTGATTAAGGCTGTGGCATGACTTGTACACTTAAAGGCCTTCCTGTCCTGCCATTACTTGAGGCCGTTAAGTAGGCAAGTAATGCCCACTTCAGGTCCTCATCCAGCCTCTGATATTAACCCATGAGGAACATAGCAAGTAAAGTCATATGGGGCTTCTTGTGGGCACCTGATTGAACAGGGTGGACTGAGTGGGTCCCTTGTTCAAATGCGTGCAGTGCCTCATTGAGGAATCCAGCCTTAAGAAGTTTTTTGGGGGAGTGGGTGTTGCTGCTGAGACATGCCCCCTACTCTTGCTGTCGAATCCCGTCATCACATCCCTCCTTCATGACTCCTTACACTACCCCCCTACCCCACCATTCCTAGGCCTTGGGTGAGTAATGTACTGTTAGAAACCACTGCATCCCTGATGGCGAGGTTGCTTAACAAAGCTTGTGCCTCCTATTGGCTGGCAGCTCATGGTGGGCAGTACCTCCATCCTCAGGATCAGTGATCCTGGGATGGGGAGAGGGAGGCATTGCTGGACTGTCAGATTGACAGAGAATATGGCAGGCCATCCTTAAAAGTGTCGACTTGAGGTTCTTGTTGGCTATCCAGCCAGTGAAGAAGACCGTCTCCTCCCCGACTTCGCCTCCACAAGATCCCGGCATCTTCGAAAGTGCATTGCTCCACTGGAGAATCAGTGTACATATTGTATTCAAATCCTTCGAATCTGATGCAGAGTGGCTAACATGGAGTATTGCCATCCCTACACAGAGTAGCCACTCTGTCAATTCAAAGTAACCCAAATCAAGAGTGTATAGTGGAAAGGTGTTTTTCTGATTGGAGGTCTGTGACTAATGGTGTTACACAGGAATCCATAGACCAAAAGACCATATAATATAGGAGCAGAATTAGACCATTTGGCCCATCAAGTCTACTTTGCCATTCAGTTGTGGCTGATAAGTTTCTCAACACTATTCTCTTGCTTTTTTCCCTAATCTTTGATCCCCTTACCAATCAAGAACCTATTTATCTCTATGTTAAGTACACTCTGTCACCTGGTCACATTTTGTGACAATAAATTCCACAGTTTCATCACCCTCCAGTTGAAGAAATTCCTCTTCATCTCAGTTCTAAAGGATCGCCCTTTTATTCTGAGGCTGCGCCGTTGGTACCTAGTCTTTCCTACTAATGGAAACATCTTCCCCATGTCCACTCTATCCAGATCTTTCATTATTCTGTAAGTTTCAATGTGATCCATATTGGGACTTCTGCTGTTTGTGATCTAAATAAATGTTAGATGAAAATGTAGATGAGTGGGTTAGTAAGTTTGCAGATAACACAAAGATAGGTGGAATTATGGATAATATTGAAGATTGTCAAAGGATGCAGCAGGCCATAGATCACTTGTAGATATGGGTGGAGAAAGGGCAGATGGAGTTTAATCCAGGCAAGTGTAAGATGCTGCACCTTGGGAGATCAAATGTTAAGGGTAAGTATACAGTTAATGGCAGAACCCTGATCAACATTGCTACATAGAGGAATCTTGGGGTTCAAGTCTATAGCTCCCTGATAGTAGCCACAGAAGTAGATAAGGTGGTAAAGAAGCTGTATGACATGCTTGCCTTTATGGGTTGGGGCATTGAGTCCAAAGAGTCAGGATGTCAAACTTGGGTTAGGCCGCACTTAAAAAGTTTTGCATTCAATTCTGGTTGCCACATTACAGGAAGGATGTGGAAGCTTTGGAGAGGGTACAGAAGAGGTTTACTGGAATGCTGCCTGGATTAGGGAGTATGAGCTATAAGAAGAAGCAAAACAAAGAGGAACATAGAGGCTGAGGGGAGACCTGATAGAAGTCTATAAAATTAAGAGAAGCATTGATATGGTTGATAGTCAGAATCATTTTCCCAGAGTTGAATGTCTTATGTTAGGGGGGGAATGCACTTAAGGTGAGAGGGGGATAGTTCAAAGAAGATGTGAGAGGCAAGTTTTTTTTATACAGAGGTATCTGGAATGTGCTGCCATAGGTGGTGGTGCACGCAAATGTGATAGGAATATTTAAGGGCTTTTGGAGAAACACATGAATGAATCTGCAAGGAATAGAGGGATATGGACCAAAAGCAGGCAGAAGGGATTAGTTTAATTTAGCTCATGTTTGATACAACAGAGGCTGAAAGGCCTGACCTGTTCCTGTGCTGTACTGTTTTATGTTTTATGTTCTTTAATTCAAATTTAAATTTCAGCTTGCGATTAGGATCAGCACCAACTGGTCCCCGCTGATGTGCTCTGTTTATATTGGGGCTCATGGCTGTTGTATCTTCTCACTCTCCATTTTCTCTACTTTGCTTTAAGCAGGGCTGCAGGGAGATTAGTATTACCCCAAGTTGCGCATTTCCATGTACATGTCTGTTTTAAAAGTCAAGAAGAAACAATGGCTTTTTTTCTCTTCATAAAGGCTGGAGCCTGGCCATACCTTTCCCTTCACATTTGGTGGCTTAATTTCTTCACAGAAGGAAAACCGATTTAATGCTGTGCAAATAATGGAAGATCCTTTAGTGATTGATTCTGTCCAAGAAGTACAAGTTGCTCTGTGTGTACGCAGTGGGAATTAAGTCTTTGGATGGATGTTGTACCAAAGTTCTTAAGTTGAATCTTTTTCTTATGCTTAATAAGCTTTCAGTCATAACAGTTGTGAAATTACTTTTAACAACGTTGAAGGTGAACCTAATCCAGAAAATGCTGCTTCTCTCATTAGGGCAGGATTTTTCTTATTTTGAGAGTAATTGTGATGGTAGGTGGCTCCGACAGTGCCTTTCCTGCTGGCCAGAATATGGGAATCCCACGCCAGATTCTGTGCTTATATCATCATTAATTATGCACAGTCGAGCTCTCCTCTCATTCTCCTGGCAGGCTGGCATCTGATTTGTTCACCTATCCTCAGCTGACAGCTTCAAAGATCATATTTAAACACCAGTCCAGCACACTCACATCACTGTCTCCAGCTGATCTGTCATCATCAGACCATGCAGGATGTCAGCAACTCAGAGGAAAAAGCTGAGCAGCCCCAAAAAGAAGTCTGTTCCTCAATTCAACCACATTTCCCACTTGATCCCATTTCCTGCGAGGTTCCCATTGCCTCACTTGGACATACATCTACCCACCACATCTGGAATGTTCATCCAACCCTTTCCAGTAATTGACGTGGTTTCTCTTTGCCCCTCTTTGTTTGTGAGCTTGTCGTGCAACTTTGTTGAGGTCCAACTTCCTCTCCTCGGTCTTCCTTGTCTTCCATTGTTTGTTATCCTCATCCAAACCCCTTGCCATTCTAGCTGCCATTGTGAGCCCCATCCTTCTCCCACAGCTCTCCTTCCACACTGTCTCCCTCCCTCTACACCAGCACCACCCCCCTTCCTTCTCACCCCCACTCCCCCCAAGTCTTTATCAGGCCATCACTCTTAACCTCACCTTGCACTCCATCCTTGGTTGAAACTCAGACTTTTGTTGTGGTGGCTGCATGAATCCCAGAGCACAGTGCTGCCCGATAGATATTGGTGTGTGCTATCATGAGGAAGGAGCTGTCTGTACTTCACAACTCCTGGCACAGTACTGAATCAAGACAGTGACACAGGAGGGTCCATGGGGTCCAGCAGCACGGCTGTTCATGAAGACCAGCTCAGCCTGGAGATAGAGGGCAGGCACTAGTCTCCCCTGGCAGAGTGGTAACCAACACAGCAAGGGCAGTGCAGCACGTGCCTTAAAGTCTGTAGCCAACTGAGGGTGTCTTGTGCATTCCACCCTTTAGCAATCGGGCTTGACATTGTCGTAATTTCTCACTAGCATGACGCAAGAACGGTCTGGTAGGATGTTGGTGGCAGCTGTTTCAATGAACATTCATGAGATGCAAATAGCATTCACACCAACAGCCAGTGAGATGACCAACCCACCATCAACCTGCCATTGGGAGAACTGCAACATGATTTCACACCGATGGATTTCTCAACGTTTGGCTCCCGCTAGAGTCTCCGTGCCCACCTGGCACCAAATCTGCCATGGGTGGGTTGGGAGAATTCCATTCTAGTTTTTTGGGAGAATTTATTTATGAAAACACAATGAACCTGCCTAAATATTTAAAAGCTTTTTTTTAAGTATTTGCTGGGCTAATTTCACTGTACCGGTATCAACACTGAACACTGGGCTTCCATGAGCACCCCTGCCCAGACCTATTGAGATGCTTTAATATCTGACACAAACTCCCCATTGTATGGATTTGAATTTCCCCACTCCCTGCACAGACCACAATTATGTTGTGATTGCCAATACAACCCCAGTTTTGTACCAGTTACAGGTTAGCAAAATTGGATCAGAATCAATGGAAACAAGAATCAGGATGGATATAAAACTAGCGAATGCCATCTGTTTTACATCCTGACACAAAGTCAAAATTTTGAGTTGATTGTACCTCCCACATCTTATGGTGCACTAAGACACACTTACAGCTGTTTCTATAACTAACAATTCCTGGAATGAGTTTATTGTCGGGGTTTAAAGCCTGAGGGGTGCCATTCCACATCAAGTGTGGCTGATCAAGAGTCTGTCATCCTCTGACTACTGACCATTGGCGTGTTTGGAAAGATTTGCAGGTTGACACACTGTTTGACCACTTTAAGAACATACCTCCCTTGGCTGTCCTGGGGCTGGACTTGAATGTTGAGCTTCTGGCTCAGGGGCAGTGATACTCTCCACTGCATCACAAGACTTTCAACATAAGTTGATTGCACTCGAGTAAGTTTTCACCTTCAGGGTTTCCTGTATGGTTTGGATTGCTCTGGGGCACATGCCTGACACCCATTTGTCATTCCTTAAAAATGAATGGATGCAAAACAATACAAAAAGGTTCACCTAAACCACAAATATATACCCCTCCAATATCACTAAAGAAAGCAGCATAGACTTTTGAAAAATCATTTTGTTTTAGCTACATTGTTAACTTGATTCCTTTAATGTATTCATGTTATTGGACTCTGTAACAATTACTGTTGTTTAAAAGAACAAAGAACAAAACAGCACGGGAAACAGGCCCTTCGGCCCAACGAGCCAGCGCCGTCACCTCGATGTTCCCACCTCTACCCATGATCCCTGTCTATGTTTATAGATCTATGGATTGAAACCAAATTTGAGACAATTTAGGGAGAATTTGTTCTGCCAGTTAGCCTAAGAACACATCTTTGGGATGTGGGAAGAAACCGGAGCACCCAGAGAAAACCCACGCAAGCATGGGGAGAATGCGCAAACTCCCACAGACACAGGCCCAAATCCATGTATCTGCACAGCACAGCGATAGTTACTGAGCTGTCGTGTTGCCCATCAAATGGTCCAGGTCAAGTGTACACTAACGACGTGAAGCACTAGGATACTCTCAAAATCCAAGAGCAGCCCTCTCATGACCCATCGTGAGTATGCCCCTTGTTAGACAACAAGGTGGATCAAAGCACCTGTAGGATAAAAACAGATACACCAATATCATTATCTATTTACACACTTCCCAAGGACTCCCTAGGCTTATGATCCCTATTTTAAATTAGTTTTCTATACCCCTCCATTCCCATTCTGTTCATGTGCCCATCTAAGTATTTCTTAAATAACTCCAGAGTACTTGCCTCCACCACTTTACTTGGCAGCGCGTTCCATACCCCCACCACCCTCTGTGTGAAAAAACTCCCTCTAGCATCCAAATTATACCTTACCCCCCTCAGCCTAAGCCCGTGATCCCTCGTGCTATTTGAGTCCATCCTAGGAAAAAGCTTAACCCTGTTTACTCTATCTATACCCCTCATAATCTTTACACCTCTATTAAATCTCCTCTAAGTCTACTTCTTTCTAAGGAAAACAGTCCCAATTTGCCTAACCTCTCCTCGTATCTCAGACCTTCCATACCAGGCAGCATCCTGGTAAACCTCCTCTGCACTCTCTCCGGAGTCTCCACGTCCTTCCGGTAGTAAGGCGACCAGAACTGGACGCAGTATTCCAAATGAGGTCTAACCAACGTTTTATACAACTGCAACATTAAAGGCCAGCTCTTGTACTCTATACCCCTTCCTATAAAGGCTAGCATACTATATGCTTTCTTCACAACCTTCTCCACTTGCTCTGCCACCTTCAGAGACTTGTTCACCTGCACCCCCAGGTCCCTCTGCGTTTCTATACTCTTAATAGGTCTACCCTTTATCATATACCTTCCCCCTACATTCTTTCTCCCGAAATGCATCACCTCACATTTATCAGGATTGAATTCCATCTGCCATCTGTCTGCCCAAGCTACCAGCCTGTCTATGTCCTGCTGCATCGCCTGACAATGCTCCTCACTATCCGCAAGCCCAGCCATCTTTGTATCGTCTGCAAACTTGCTGATCACTCCACTTACTCCCTCTTCCAAGTCATTTATATATATTACAAATAGAAGAGGTCCCAGTACCGAGCCCTGCGGCACACCACTAGTGACTGACGTCCAGCTAGAAAAACACCCTTCCACCATTACTCTCTGTCTGCTATTACCAAGCCAGTTACTTATCCATCTAGCTACCTGTCCTTGTATCCCATTAGCCTTGACCTTTTCAACTAGCCTCCTATGAGGGACTTTGTCAAACGTCTTACTGAAATCCATATAGTTTAAAAGGTGGGTTGGTTATAGCACACCCAGTTACAAAGTGGAGCCCCAGCTGCATGGTCCGGCAGTATACTTTAATGCTAATCTTAAAATAACATACAGATAATGATGTCCACCAAGTATACAAACTGTTCAAATAAGTCAGCAGAAAGAGATTTGGGGAAAAAAAGGATGGTGAAGTCATTTGTTGTAAATGGATATTTTTTTAATGACCAGATGATGTTTAATATCATTGCTTTTTCCTGCTTGATGTACAGGGGCAAAAAGTCCATTGTAATCTTACTTGACCAGTTCTAATATTTAGAAAATAACATATTCCATAATATCTGTCAGCGCCCTCATATCAAATATTATTCTTGGTACTTATCCAACCCGCTCTTGAATTTGCCATTTCAGTTAGCCTCCATTTCCTTTATTTTGATGTTGGTTGTGAGGGTGGGTGGTAGCAGTGGGGGGTGAGTCCTATATACTCACCACTCTTGGCATAAGTATGAAATATTTTCACCATCCCTCTTTCTATGATTTTGGCAACATTGTGCTTGAAGCTCATGAGAAGTAAGAGATGTAAAACTGGTTTGGTTGCAGTAGGGTTTCTTGTAGATCCAGTAGTTGATCGCTAGTTTAGCCTTTGACTGATTGGCAAATGATTGTAGTTCTTTAATAAGTCTTTGGAGGCCGAAGTCCCTTCACCAAAATTCCTTCACCAAATTCCCTTTATTTGCAAACTCTAACAGCAATACACAGCATGCTAGCAGTTAGCGGACTATCTCCGGGGCTGTCAGTGGAACTGACATTCTTGGTTAAGTACAAGGCAAAGACTCCCTGATAGGTCCTTCAATTGGATCCTCAGTTAGGGAGTTCATACACGAATAGGCCAACCTCAATGGCCTGATTGAAACCATTACAAGTTCAGTATTACGTATTGAGGTGTGTATGATCAGTCCTCTAAGCCTTGCAGACCCAAATGTAACATGAGGTGATGTAAGTATTGATGAGATTTTGTATCCCAGATAACAGTAACAGCATCAGCCAGTGATCTGGCAACTGTCTAATTTTGCTTGTAAAGGTAAAATTACAATAAAGTTGAAACATTTTCTTGAAATGCATTTTAAGCATAACTTGGCTCTGGTCCCTGTTTTCACTTACCTGCCTGGAAATAGGCATCTCAAAGTGAGCAGTTATATCAAGCTGACACTAAACTAAAGCAAGTCTCCAGGGCAGTGGGTACCACGCTGTTAGAGTACTACTCGTTTACCTCCGGTATCTGGCTTGAAACCAAACCAAGACAGATGGGCTTAGAATCTCCTGCTCTCCAATCACTGTTCAAGGTACTAAGTGAAATAAGTTCTGGCAGTCTAATTCTGGTTCCCAGTGGGCATGAGTTCACATCACAAAACTGCCTTCACAATCACAGTTGGACGCAAAAAAAACGAAGGAAAACTAACCATCTTAAAAACATTAATTATATCCTCAGTGACACAAGATATAGCTGCTGCCACAGGAGTTTCAAAGACTATAACACTCTGTATTTCTACATTTTCTGGATCACAAATTTAGAAGTTGCATTTTCAATCAAACTTCAAAATGACGTGAAGTGTTTGATTTGATTTATTGCGATGAATCACTGTGGACTTAATGGAGTGTAGCAAGGATTTGTTTACATCATGAGTGAAACAGTAGGATCAAATCTAAGAGATGGTCTGACCATTGAGTGAAGTCCACACTCCATAGCTGCTTGTCAAGACAGGATTAATAGTCCTGGAGGAACCGTTGTCTGTTTCTGCATTAGCACCTTTATCTATTCTTTATATATACAAACTAAAAATTGTGACCTTTAAGATGAGATAATGCAGCAACATAAGAACCAAAATTCAGCTCTTATTAATCCATGAACCTCCAACGTGAAATTTAACATACATAAGGGATAGGCAATAAAGGTTGACCTTGCCCGCAATGATCGCATCCCCTGAATGATTAAAGAAAATTATTGAAGTAGTCAGACTATTTTATTGGAATCCAATTCACAAGTTAGCAGTCCATAGTGAAGTCTGGTTCTGCCTCAAAATACACCACTGCAATGCTGGAATTTTACCACCTCGCCCACCCGAGGCCAACGGAGAATGTCTTTCTGCGAGCCTCGCTTGTCCTGATTCTGGGGCGGGCGAGGTGGTAAAAATTCCGGCACTAGACCCGATGATCTTACTAATGGCTTATTGGGCAAAGAAGACATCTGATACGTTATTGAGGCTGTGCAGATCAGGAAGGCCCTAGATTTGACCTCTGTCCAGTACTGTCTTTTCTGCTCTTGAACAGGATATCAGTGGGAGTGCTGAAGTTGACCTTGGATTAGGGCAAGGATGAAGTTAACTCTGTGGTCTCTGTTGTTGCTGTTTTGTTCTTGAGCATTCACTTGTACAGGCATTACAAGAGGAGAGACTGGGCTTGTCAATGATCTATTAATGTTCATTGTTTTGCTTGTATATGAAAAATACTTGGAGGAATGTTCATGCCTGTAGAACCACATTGCTCCCCCACCCCCAGACCTCCCATAATACCATTTAAAAAAGAGGGAAGGAAAAATGGAAAAAAAAATCATTTTGTATTTTTTAACTCAGATGTAATGTTTTGCATTGCTATAATTGCAATGTCTGTTTTTAATTTTATTCTATTACAAATGGTTTTTGATGCTCCACTGCACTATTTGTAGTGATTGACTTTACTCAATATTAAAAACAGGCTGTATATAAATGTCCATGGACATTCCATGTTTAAAATTTTATTAGTGCATTTCATCTTCTATAGTCAGATTGATATCTGCTAAAACCTTGCTCAACATACTTGAGCTTAATTTAGTTATGATTCTTAATAGCTATTAGTGAAGTTGAAAATGTGGGTCTAATTTGTGTTCAGTTTCCAAAGATGAAAGTGCCTTTATCTTGTGTCATTTTGAACTGTGAATCAAAATGCATATTTATGTTTGAAATATCTACATTGTGTTGTTACTCTTAAGGACTGGTGAAGATCTTTGCTAGATACCTTACATAGACATGTTTACTTAACACAACTTTGAAAGGTAACATTATATATATCCGGTTATATAACACACAATGAGCTTAATAATGTAATTGCACTATTTGGCTTGATCAGTAACTATTTTATCATAACTCCTCAGGAATGTTGTAATCATGTAAAATTGATCATTATTTTGTCGCTCAATTTCTTACTTCTTAAAAATATACATCCTGGAATTTTAAATATAAGTCAATAAATATGTGTTTTAAAAATACTTTTTTTAATCATATGACTTGACTGGGGTGGGCAGTGATTTTGGCAAAAAACTAAGTACATTTTATTACTTTTGTTTATAACTTTCTTGTTGTGCAACTGTGGTACCTCTACTTTCTTTGTCCCTGGCTGTTAATGGGATGAGTAAAAGTGTGAGGAAAAATAGAAATGATAGAAGGCAGAGTTTTCCATTTTGGAGCCTAGGCGCAATGGTGGGCTGGAAAGTCAGCATGATTTTCATTGCGCAGCGGGTTAGATTAATTCGCGAGATCTGCTTTTCGGCTCAGCAGCTTGTTGAATCTTGTGGCAAGATGAACAGAGATTCACCTGCCCCATTGCTAGCTCATGAGGTTGTAGCTCCTGGTGCCATACTTAAATGCGTAGAGATTCACTCACTGCAGGTCAGGTGTGTTGTTAAGTTCTTCTTCTCAATAGCCTCCAAAAAAACAAACCTTTGGTTCCACCATTCAGTGAGGCCTCCCTTGCTCCCTCCTCCTTCCCCACACTGTCCAGGAAAGGCATATCGTCTTCTCTCCATGGGATGGAAGTAGGCGGTCTTCCCATCTTCGTTCTGGGAGGAGGTCAGTGTCTGCAGTAAAGGAAATGACCTGCAATGTTGGAAAAGGATGAATGTTTAAATATGCAGTGCCAAGTTGAGTGAAACTTCTACTCATTCCAAACTCACACTTTTATAACGGCATCAAGGTTTAGAGACCACAGGGATGTCACACACGAACAGCAGATGGGACATCAGCATTGAATGTCTGCCAGCCACTTTAAGCTCACCATTTCAACAAAGATCTTGTACAAATGACGTCTTATTCCCTTACTGAGAAGGCTCAGCTGACACAATAGGTATGCATGTTTCTGGACTGTTCTTTTATCTGTAGTGTTCGCAGTTAACCTATTTGTCTTTATGCAGGACAAGAATTCCCACAATAAAAGGTAGAGAGTAAAGACCAGAGTGAATGTCCGAGTTGAAGTCAATCTTCTCCCATGAGAAGCAGGTGTTTGAGCTTCCTAGTGAAGATAGAGGTCATTCCTGTGCGGAAGGTAGATTAGCTTTCCCCACAAGTCAGTGAGGAACCACCGATGTTGATGGCTCATACATTCATACATATATAGATACATTCCATACGTCGACAACATGGGGCCAATGGCTGTGAGTGACTTATCATGTTGGAGCCTGCTTAGACAATCACAAATTATCTCTTCCTCTATTCCAGCCACCAGCAAGAAAAAGTGGAGGAAGACAACAAGCAAGCACCTCAGCTCTGACCCTCAGAGCACCTTAGGTGAAGAGGCAGAGCAACCATTAGATAAAGATCCATCACTGTATTCACCTGCACTATCCACGAGTGCAGATACATGGATCTCAGCAGATCCTAGTTCCAGAGTAGGATCAGGGTCACAATTTGGTAATCGCCAACCGTGTCCTCAGCAAATGGAGGCAATGGTAACCAAAGTTTTTGACACTTAGAAGACTCCTGGAGACCAGGCTTCTGCTGAGTCTGAGTCAGATAATGAGCTTCTGGAATTAACTCTGAGAGAAATGTTGAAAGTTCAGAAATGAGCAGGGAACAAGAATCAGACTTGCTGGGCCCATCACCAGACTGAAAGGAAAAATGGAGGAGTCCGTCCGCATTCTATCTGATGTTATGTTCCGACCTCTTAGTACGTTGAAGTTTCCATGGGAAGGGTGGCGGCTGCCTCAGAAACCCAAATCCAGCAGTTCTGCCGGATTTGTGCTTGGACCTGCGCACCATCACACTAACCATAAGTGCATTCAGCAGTGGTTAGTCTAAAGAAGGATGGGACACCTTGACTTCCCTCCAGCTGCCCTTTTCCTTGAGGTGTCAGGGAGGAGAAGCAGACAGAAACCAATGGGGCATCCACTTGGTCATTCCAAGGATACTCTGCTCCCAACCCCATCAAATCCAGCAGCTCAGGCCAGTGGGAGTGTACCTGCCCCAGAACAGGAGCCCCTCATTAGGCTGGGGCCATCCAGGGCTCAGGTCACAAGAGGACATCCACCAAAGTTATCTCGGACATCAGGATATGGCAGCTGGCAGCCTGGCTCACCTTCACTGTGGATGTTGGGACTGCATCTGGACATAGCAATAGAATTGGAAAAGTTAGGAAGTCTTGAATGCGCATTGATAACACAGCTGTTCGTTCACTGTATATGATTTGCACCACTGTAAATATACTTCACATTTATCCCTCTCCAAGCTTCAGATGTTGAATGGCTAATCAATATGATTATAAAGTCCCATGTCTATTCAAAGGTACAAACTATTGCCCCCCCCCCTCACAATTATATCCCAACGAGTTCCTCAGTTCCATTTGGCTTCACTCAATCAAGTGAACTGCCTTCAGTTTCATATCTGTGACATAAACAGAGGCACTTCCCATATGAAAATGTTACTGGACAATACATATGTAACATTTCAGACATTATTTGGTCAAGGTTAGTGATTTTCTTGACATTGTTTCACTGAAGTCTCTAACAAACATTTGCCCCGGCCAACATCAGAATCGTTCCTGCCAAGAATACTTTGCAATGGTGTTTATTTTATGGCAGTAAGTTTTTGGGAATAGTAGTATTCAAAGTCGAGCACCATAGCCTCCCTGCAACATGCTTTCTTCTCTGCATTTAAGGGTGAACATTCTTCTTTTCTTAAAATTCCCGTTTTCTGTATGCATGACACTGAGAGATGGAATTCTGTTCCATCAGGAACATTTGGAAAGTTTTCTAGAGGGAATTGAGTGTATGATGTCAGAGGTGTGCGCTGATCCTAATGAAGACATTTATTTACCTGTGAGAACCTTCCTTTACTCCTGAATGGCTGCCTTTACCCTATCTTTCTATAAGAGCATGGTACACAAATCAATCAATGTGGAATTCATTGCATAACTGTTCACTTGGTGACTGAGGTTAATAGAAAGTGATAGTCTTTGTGAGATGGACGATGTTGAGGATGTAATGCTATGAAAATGATCCTTCAGCTCATCTCCTGAGCAGGATATATTGAGGGAATAAATTGTCATCGACTGTTGCATTAAAACTGACTGGGCCATCTCTCTCCCAAATGGAAGATGTGTTGTTTGAGCTGCCCAGATATCTAGCACAAACATGCTGGATCTGCTTTCTGGGATAAAAAAAAATGAGCTGGATATTCAGATAGTGGAATCCTTTTCTATCAATGAATTTCACAGCTCCCTGCTGTCAGGGAGCTCTCCATGCAGACCTCTCAAAGGCTTCCTGCAAGTGCAGACATCAGAGACCAGAGTGAATCTGATAACCTGGCTTGCTTCATCCATGCAGAACTGCACTAAATGGTGGGTTTTACTAAAAAAATGCACCTCCCTCAAGCATTTGTGTGTCACCGAATTGAGATCCTGCCAAGGTCCCCGGGAGCCCCGTAAGAACAAGGAACAAGAGTAGTCCTTCTGGCCCCTCGAGCCTCTTCACCATTCAATAAGATCATGGCTGATCTTTTTGTGGATTTAGCTCCACTTACCCGCCCGCTCACCATAACCCTTAATTCTTCTACTGTTCAAAAATGTATCTATCCTTGCCTTAAAAACATTCAATGAGGTAGCTTCAACTGCTTCACTGGGCAGGGAATTCCACAGATTCACAATCTTTTGTGTGAAGAAGTTTCATCTCCACTCAGTCCTAAATCTACTTCCCCTTATTTTGAGGCTATGGCCCCTAGTTCTAGTTTCACTTGCCAGTGGAAACAACTTCTCTGCTTCTATCTTTTCCCTTTATAATCTTTTATGTTTCCATAAGATCTCTCCTCATTCTTGCGAATTCAAATGAATATAGCCCTGGCTACACAGTCTCTCCTCATAATCTAACCATCTCAACTCCAGAATCAACCTAGTGAATCTCCTCTGCATCCTCTCCAGTGCCAGCATATTCTTTCTCAAGTAAGGAGACCAAAACTGTATACAGTACTCCAGGTGTGGCCTTACCAGCACCTTATACAGCTGCAACATAACCTCACTGTTCTTAAACTCCATCCCTCTAACAATGAAGAATAAAATTCAATTTGCCTTCTTAATTACCTGCTGCACCTGCAAACTAACTCCTTGAGATTCCTGCACAAGGACACCGACGTCCCTCTGCACAGAAGCATGCTGAAATTTTTTATCATTTAAATAATAGTCCGTTTTGCTGTTATTCCTACCAAAATAGATGACCACACATTTAGCAACATTGTATTCCATCTGTCAGATCCTTGCCCATTCACTTAGACTATCTATATCCCTTTGCAGACTTCCAGCATCCTCTGCATGCATTGCTCTGTCACCCATCTTAGTGTCATCTGTGAATTTTGACTCACTACATTTGGGTCCCCAACTCCAAGTCATTTATATAAATCGTAAACAATTGCGGTCCCAACACTGATCACTGAGGCAACCACTAGTCACTGATCGCCAGCCAGAAAAACACCCATTTACCCCCACTCTTTGCTTTCTGTTAGTTAACCAATCCGCTATCCATGCCAATACATTACCTGTAACACTGTGCATCTTTATCTTATGTAGCAGTCTTTGGTGTGGTACCTTATCAAATGCCTTCTGGAAATCTAGATGCACCATATCCACAAGTTCCCCATTGTCCACTGCACATGTAGTGTTCTCAAAAGAATTCCACCAACTTAATCAAATATGACCTTCTCTTCGTGAACCCATGCTGCGTCTTACCAATGGGACGATTTATATCCAGATGTCTTGCTATTTCTTCCTTGGTGATTGATTCAAGCATTTTCCTTGCCACAGAAGTTAAGCTAACTGGCCTATAGTTAACTGCCTTTTGTCTGCCTCCTTTTTTGAACAATGGCATCACATTTGTTGTTTTCCAATCTGCGGGAACCACCCAGAATCCTGCAAATTTTGGTGAATTATCACTAGTGCATTTGCTATTTCTCCTGCCATCTCTTTTAGTATCCTGGAAGCATTCCATCAGGATCAGGAGATTTGTTTACCTTTAGTTCCATTAACTTGCTCAAATACTACCTCTTTTGTGATAATGATAGTTTCTAGGTTCTCACCTGCCATAGTCTTCCTGCCATTAATTTTTGGCATGTTTTTTGTGTTTTCCACTGGCACAAAATACCTGTTCAATGCCTCAGCCATTTTCTCATTTCCAGTTATTACATCCCCTTCCTCATCCTCTAAATGACTAATGTTTACTTTAGCCACTCTTTTTCATTTTATATATTTATAGAAATGTTTGCTATCTGTTTTTATATTCTGAGCTAGTTTACTTGCGTAATCTATCTTACTTTTCTTTATAGCTTTTCTCGGGGCTTTCTGCTGATCTTTAAAGATTTCCCAATCCCCTAGGTTCCCGCTAATCTTTGCCACTTTGTATGCATTTTCTTTTAATTGGTACCCTCTTTTATTTCCTTGGATATCCATGGCTTATTATTCTCTTTTTCTACAGTCCTTCTTTGTCACTGGTATATACTTTTGCTGAGCACTCTGAAAGATCACTTTGAAAGTTCTCCACTGTTCCTCAATTATCCCACCATAAAGATTTTGCTCCCAGTCTACGTTAGCCCACTCCTCCCTCATCCCTTTGTAGTTTTCTTTGTTTAAGGACGAGAAACTGAGATTGGATTTTACCTCCTCATGCTCTATTTTAAATTCAACCATACTGTGATCGCTTCTTCCGAGAGTATCCCTAACTATAAGATCATTAATTATTCCCTTCTCATTACACAGGACTGGATCTAGAATAGCTTGCTCCCTCGTCGGTTCCATTACATACTGTTCAAGGAAGCTATCACAAATATATGTTCGATGAGTTACTTCTCAAGGCTGCCTTGACTGACCTGGTTTGACCAATTGATATGTAGATTAAAATCCCACATGATAATTGCTGTGCCATTTTTAAATGCATCAGTTATTTCTTTGTTTCTTTCTTGCCCCACAATGATGTCATTATTTGGTGGCCTATAGACTACGGCTATCAGTGACTTTTTCTCCTTAATATTTCTAATTTCCACCCAATCCTTTTTTTCCATAGAACCTATATCATCTCTTAGGACTCACTGGCAAAAATGTTCAACGTAGCAGTAACCTATGTAACAACTGGCATTGACTGCCCTCCAAAACCATGCAGCGGAGAATGGGAGAGTGGGAACTACCAAATCCCTAGACAAGTGAAGGCTTGCACATCACTGCCTTTCTCTCATCTTTATATATGAGCAGTGTCTTCTGTAGACCTTTGGTCGTGTCAGCTCTTTTTTGGATTAGGTCCCTCCTTCTCTGCATCTGGGACTTCCCGGAGCCTCACTGGGTCTTGTTCACAAAGCTACAGTATTGCCTGAGCTATGCTGAACTGTGACCGACCAGTTGTAAGATGCTGTTGACTGATCTTCTGCATTGCAACTTGTAGATGAAAAACAGTGCTGCCATTGAGTGTCAGTTTTAGAGGGAGTGGATGTTTGTGGATGTGGTGCCAATCAAGTGGGCTACTTTGTCCTGGATGGTGTCCAGCTTCTTCAGTATTGTTGGTGCTGCATCCATCCAGACAAATGGGAAGTATTCCATCGCATTCCTGAACTTGCACCTTGTACATGGTGGATAGACTTTGGTGAGTTAGATTTGTCCTGCTCTTGCAGCCACTGTGCTTATGTGGTGGGTCCTGTTGAGTGTCTGGTAACCCCAAGGATGCTGACAATTCGGTGATGATAACACCGTTGAATGTCAAAGGGTGGTATTTAGATTGTCTGTTATTGGTGATGGTCATTGCCTGGCATTTGTGTGGCTTGAGTGTTACTGGCCTGACAGATTATTTCCAGAATTTTCTGAGTTTTTTTTGGAAGAGAGGGGAATGCTCTAGGGAAAAGGCACTGGTATTCTGAACAAGTGTTGGTACAGAGACTTGGCACATTACGGTTTCACTCCTGTAAATCACTTGCTGTTTTACTTGTCAACGCATTTGAAAAGAATGACTAATGTGCCCACAGGCAATAGTTAAGTAAGTTAATACTGCAAGATCCCAGAGAAATAACCATTGCAATCGCAACAAGGACATAAGCAGCCATAATGTATCGGATTATACGTTGAGGAGAACAGAGAAACCCAGTGAATATGCCACTTTGATCGAATGTCTACAATGTGATCAAATATTCAGCAACAAAGGAATCAACTACAAAGAAAACCTGACAGTAAAAACTATTATAATCAAAGCTATGTAGATGAATCAAACATCCCAGTGCAAAGACAAATCAATCTTCACAGCTGATGAACGGGATTACAACACACCTTCTTGAAGAAAGTTACGAAGAAGAAACCTCGTATAATTAAACATCTTTGCTTCTGTGTGCACTGATCCAATTACTCCTTGCCCTGAAAGCCCTCTTGACCCACAGCCAAGGAATAAGAGGTAAAGATCAAATTGGATACTCCTCAGGTAAAAAGCACAAATGGGGTGAATTGTCTCATTCTGTTCTGTATGATTCCACTCTTGGTCTTAATTCAGTTAGTGCACCTTCAAGAATTTGTGTTTTTTTTTGACAATTACATTCTGTTCTACATATTCTTGTATAAGGATATTTGCCCTGTCATTCTTTGTGGTGTTTGTTCCTTCAAAGGCAACGTAGCTGTCCTCGGTGGAGGTACTTTAGAGCTAAATAAATCCAGTTTTGTACACTAATTCTGAAAGTGGATCATTACAATCTATATTGCTAATAATCATCATGGTTTCTCTAAAATAGGTTTTCCAAATTAATAAAATTTTAAAGAACTTATACATCAATAGGCACAGATGAAGTTTAGAAGTATATTGGGTCCCTAATTATTTGGAAGCTGTATGTTCTGAACGAATTGAACTTTCGTTATTATACAGCACCTACAATTCAAATTTTCTGTCTTATTGTATTAAAGCCGTATAGTAAAGGAAGAAAGAAAAATAATTGCTTTTATATGAGCATCTTTCAAAATCTCACGATGTCCCAAAGTGTTTTCCAGTCAACAAAGTCATTTTGAAATATAGTCATTATCGTAATGGAGAAAATACACATCAATGAGACAATAACCAGATCATTTGGTTGAGTGATTGAGAACAGAATTGTCCAGGATTCTAGGGTGAACTCTATTAGTCTAATTCAAGTAGTACCTTCAGATCTTTAATATCACCCTTGGAGGATAGATATCAGCTTGGCTTATCTCATTCAACAAATAGCACCTCCTCAGTACTGGGTCATACACTAGATATTAAGTGCCCAGAATGGGACTTCACACCTGGCTCTAAGGCAAGAGTACTATCACCAAGCTGCCAGTGATATCTAGAGAAGGTAGCTCCGCAAAGCTGGCCAATGGAGGCAAAGTGTTAGAATTGTGTGGACAACTATTTCAATGAATACAGCTTGTCATTCTGAATTTGAACAGTAGAAGGGGTGAAAATCCAATTGAGAGAGATTAAAACCCAAATTTTGAGAGAGATAGGCAAACTTGCCTCTACAGGCCAGGAGACTTTACCATATTATATAGTAACTTCAGATCCAATTTGCTTTCCACAAGGTCCATTTGGCTTTGAGTTTGACTAGTTTTCAAGCAGCACGTGATTCAAAGGATCTATGCAATAGTTGCCTCTATTTAAAAAAAAACAAGCTCCTTAGCATCTCACATTACCCTTCAGCCAGAATGGGCACTTGAATATACCAAATTCAATGCAATAACTTGCATGAAAAATGCCTCACTCTTGGAGTTAAAGCAAATGATTTGGAGCAGAATGCTGTGCTAGGATTTTAATGAAAAACATTTCAGAGAGGGAATTGACCCTAAGCAGCTTGAGCTGTTGAAGTTGCCAGAAAAATATTAACATCATGCTGACATACGAGGTGGAGCATTTTAAAACCCTTCCACTGTAATCCTGGAGTTGCTGGGCTATATAACTGCTGTTGATGATGATTTGTTTTGGCTGCCTGTACATGATTTGTCATATAAGAAAATGCATTATTGGGTAGATTTTATCAGGCAGTCATTCAGGTCTTTGGTGTCTGAAATGTCAAGTGACTGACAAAATAACATTTCAAACTGGTTTCGTCCAATGAAATAAAATCCATTTTTAAAAAACTTGCTTCTCCCTTCAAATTGAAGCCAAGAAGATGACGAAATAAGATAAGTGATAATAATAGTACTAGCAAAAACAGATGCAATGCTGATGGCAAAATGGTGCTAATAGTTTCTCCTCTCTCTTTCTGAATTTACTAAGAGTCTCACAACACCAGGTTAAAATCCAACAGGTTTATTTGGAATCACAAGCTTTCAGAGCACTGTTCCTTTATCAGTCCAATGCCATCATCTCCACATCATTTCTGAACTTAACTCTCTTCTATGGCTTTTCTGATAACTGCATCTTCAAAGGCTGCAGCAGGGAGGATTTCGTGCTATAGTTGACTTTGCACATTGATTTCCTCTAGTAGTGCTCTGTGCAAGTCTTTCACTTTAAATCTATGTTAATCAGTAACCCTATATGATTCTTTCCTGAGCTTCTATTCATGTGATTTCCATCTTAAAGAGCTTTTGGCACTTTGAACCAAAAATGAATCTTCCTGCCTCTTGAATGTGTTGTTTAATACTTGCGCATGTGTAACAGGACCTAAGCAAATTGACCTGTGACTTTGGTATCATTAGAATGGAGAACTGGGCTGGTATAACAGGCCTTAAGCCCAATAAATCTGTTGGACAGATTACTCAAACCCAAGAGCAGCAATGAGACAATGGTATCAGATGTTAAATTAAGCAGAAGGGATTAATTCTGATTGAGTGAAGCTATGACTGCAGGGCCAGGAAAAGCAGACCGAAACTGTTAGATACAAGCCCAGGACTATTGCCAAGAAAGACTTCTTTGAAATGATGAATACCTGGAATTATTAGGATTGTGGAGGCAAAAGCACTTGATTCATTTGATGAGTTGGTTGGGCACATTAACAGCAGTTTGTAGAGATCAGTGGAAGGTTAAGCTAGTTGGAAGAGAGTGAACTAGCTCATCTGTACATGTTTTTCATTTGTGTAATACGATTCCAAAGAGCAAGCCAAGGCCAACGATAGCTATAAATTTGTGTTGTACTCTTCTTTGACTGTTCTTGGTCAGCTGACTTTAATTCCGTGCTGGACACAATCTGCAACGTGCCAGCAGGAATGTCAGCAGAAACGTGTCAGTGTCACCTTGAGTTCCAGCATCCCACGCTGTGCTTCTGCAGTGACAGGCCAGGCTGGGTTCCAAACAGCAAATTGGAAGAGCTTCAAATATGGATCTGTGAAGAGAATAATTTAAAATGGAAAGGATTCAGCTGCACATTCCTCCAAACACCCAACGTTGTGTTTTCAGGTATTGTTGCTATGTAAAACCGTTCCTAAAGTTTCGAGTATTGACTTGGACCTGAGAACATCAACAATTTCCAATTAAGAAAGATAGAATTCTGTATTGTTTTGATTATTAATCAATTTCAGGTTATATTTTTGATAACTTCCTTTAAACGAAGGTCCTATCAACTTTCAGTTTTCCATTGAGCTCTGCCTACAGAGCTGAATTTAAAGTAACTTCACAACTCTATTTTCCAAGCCTAAGCTCATAGCATGAAATACACTTACCATTCTTTTGCTCCATTTTATTAAGTCTGTGTACATAACACATTGCATTATTAACTTTTTAACTTATATGGTAGAATTTTCCATTTATGAGCCTAAGTGCAGTGGTGAGCAGTTTTGGTGTCACCCAGCCCATTGCTCAGAAGCCCACTAATTATACTCAGGTAAATATCAGACCAAATCACTTGGCAAGTCGGGAGCTGATTAGTCTGCCCCACTATTACCGAATGGAGTAGAAGGTCTGGACTGTATATGATTCCCTCCAGGCCTTGACCAGAGGAGTGTGGACACATAGGATGTGCTTTGCCCCAAAGGACAGCTCCAGGCAGCATACCAGCCTCATCTGTCTCTGGCCTGGAAGACCATTGCCAAGGAGGTTAGCTTGGCTGTCAACAATAGCTGGGAACAGCAGGAAAATGATTAATTATCTTATTCACCCCCAGCATAAGTCATCCATCAAATCACTCTAATATCAAAGTGGGTGGCTTGATGGCACAGCGATTAGCACTGCTGCCTCACAGCAACAGGGACCTGGGTTCGATTCCTGGATTGGGTCACTGTGTGTGTGGAGTTTACATGTTCTCCCAGTGTCTGCGTGGGTTTCCTCCACGTGCTCTGGTTTCCTCCCACAGTCCAAAAAAAAACGTGCAGATTAGGTGCATTGGTTGTGCTAAATTTTCCCTCAGTGTACCCGAACAGATGCTGGAGTGTGGTGACCAGGGATTTTCACAATAATTTAGTTACAGTGTTTATGTAAGCTTACTTGTGACTAATAAATAAACTTAACTCATCCTGGCATAATATACTCAAAGGACTACTCTCTTCAGGTATCTCACATAGCCATTGGCAGGGGATGCATTACAACAACAATAGATAGATGAATGAACCTTTCATCTCCCACCTATTAAGCTGCTCTCCATTCCCAGACCAGCTGGGAGGGCTCACCATACACAGGAGGCATAACTCTTCCCCAATCCAAGCTTCTTCTCTTCTCATCACTTGCCTTTCTTATGTCTTTATCTAGGGCAAGCTTGTCCACAACAGGCAGGAAAGACCCCAGACAGGGGAAGGCATGACTAATACCCTTGCATGATCTGAGAAGGCCACAGTCAAGATTGCTGGGGAGAACCGGGATTATTCCTGTGGGGAAGGGGAGATTGGGTCATCTCAGGGATTTAATATGGATCACACCATATTAATATTATCACAAACAGTGAGTCACATACAGTTTTATATTCCTCATCTATTGAAACTCCATTCTCTATCATACATGCAGCAACATATTAAGAACCACAAGACAGTCTACCACCAGAATTCCCAGCCCCCCGACCATGTCCGAAGAGGAAGATGATGAAGAACCATCACAGCACTCACCGCACCTTCCATGAGCACAGAGATGCACATCTCAATGGGGCTTGGGATCCCTTTGTGCAGTGAAGCACACTGACATATCCCACAGCAGTCAGAGGAAGGATAATCCGGGTCTCCGGCCCTTGGACAGCTGCTGGCAAGAAGCAACTGCTCCATTTGAATCAGCTACTGAACTATTGCAAACAGCCACCGTGCTGGAGATGCAGCAGTGGGCAACAGAACATCAAGTAGAGATTTGAGAGTCACACTGCAGATTAGAGCAAGTTATGGAGGATTCCATCTGCATCATGCTTGATGTCATGATTCTGGCATGTGAGCACCTTGAGGTCATCATGAAAAAAGGCTGTCGACCACTATGGAAACCAACCTTGGTCCAGTGTGTCTAGCCTGGTTTTACTGCATGGCTACACACTTTGGTGGGCCTCATCAAGATCTAGGTGACCTAGAGATGAGGCACCATGACCATCTTCCAGGTGCACTCCCTCTCCAAGGAGTCAGGACGGGATTCTTGCGAACCCACGGTGTTTGAATGTCAGCTGGATACCCTGAGGACCTCCTTTCAGGATCATCCAAAGGTGTGCAATTGCTGATAGTTCCCTTTGCCGCTCTACACCAACTCCAGCTGCTCAGATGGCTGAGAGTACATCTGCCCTTGTGCAGGAGACCTTATCGGTCTGGGGCCTTATAGGACCTGGACCATCACAGAATGTCTGTTAAAGCCATCGCATTGGGATATAGCAGTCAGCAGGCTGTCTCCATCTCTGCTGCTGTGATTTGTGAATAGATTTGATGATTTATGAATGTTTTTATCACCTGCGGGCATTGCAATGTTGTACATTGGAATCCTCTTATATCAAAGTTTAGCCATCCTCCCACTCAGTGATAATATCTCATTGTGAGATTAACATTAATGTAACATCAATGTCACTTAAACTAGTCTCCGCACCTTTGTGTGATGTCAGAGGGATGTGTTTAAATCTTGATTTGAAGTGCATGATGTAAGCATTTCTAACATTTCTTTCACAAGGAACATATTGAGCGAGGAGCAGTTCATCCGCACTGATATTCTGGTGATATTTGTGTCTCCTCACTGGTTGTGGCAGAAACCAAGACATGCACAGGAGGAGGTCCCTAGGCATGACCTCATCACAGTTGCAATGTGACTTCAGTAAATGTAAGAAAAAGCTTCAAGTCTTCTTTTCTATCACTCCTGTTCCTCAGTGGATTCAGTTCTTATACAGAGCACCAAGGACCCAAGTAAGATCATGGCTTAGTGGCTCACAAAGCTGGAACTTGCAAACCTGAATGATGGACTCATTCTTGCTGCGAATGTTTGAAATCCCTGGATTTGAAAGAGATTCTCTGCTCCTGCCCGCTATGATACCGGCTGCGAGTTAGATAAAAAGACTTTGTCTTAAAGCTCTAGATTGACAATTTGTAACAGCCAATATTGCAAATAAACTGAATTATCTTGTTTTTGGGCTTCATTTCCACACCAATCTGTTAATAAGTACAAATTGATAAATATGAATCAAAATCTAATTGACAGTAATGCAGAACTGGCTTTGATTTTCTTTGAAATTGGATTTGGAATTGAAATCAAATGTGAGTAATGTTATGAGAGCCAACACTGTATGTTACCAAGTATCATCTCTCAGCTCAGACCCCATTGCCCAGCTTATAAATACTTCGTTTATCTAATGGCCAACATGTGACAACCGTAGATTGTGTATTTGTGCTTTTTTTATACAGTACATGAAGTTTTTTTTCAGATTAGTAAAATCCTGTCTAAGTGGAGTTTTATTTAGCCACTTCAGACGCAATGACTGATCTGCAGAGAAGAAGGGAAAACGTATGGGGATTAATTGGGAAATTGTGGCTAAAATGTGCATAGAATTTGTGTTCTAGATCATTGAGGCATAATTTTCTGCTGAAAATTATTTTACAAAGTCACAAATGTAACATCTTCAATAAACTAGCAAAGAAAAATAATAGAATGTTTTAATTGTTTCTTTCTATTAATGCCTGATGTCTTTAAGGGTGTAACCTGATTGTTAATAGAACTGGAAGTAGGTTTGACACCAAATATAAAATTCTTATCTGAATGGTAATAAGTTAAGAGAGGGAAGTGTGCAATGAAGCCTGGTTGTCCTCGAACATCAGGCGCTAATGGTAAGCATGCAGGTACAGCAAGTAGTAAAGCTGGCAAATGGCATGTTTGCTTCATAGCAAGAGGATTTGGGTGCAGGAGCTTTATAAGATAGTGAGCAGTGTAGAAAAATTAAATCCCATACTTCAGTAAAACTCTGCTCATCCTGGATCCTCCAAAATACTTCAAAATGTCCAAACTTTAATGGTGCTCATAGGCCTTATCATTTCCCCAAGTCCCATGGGCAGAGTTTTATACTGGTGGGATTTTATAATCCTGCCAAAGTCAATGGACTTTTCCACAACTCTCGCATTTTACAGCCCCGCCTCTGCCACAATGGGGACCATAAAATTCCACCTTTCTTTGTTTGCTCAAATAAATCAATTTCCCTGCCAGTATTCCCACGTCCAAACCCGTGCCAGAACAATATGCTTTGGACCTCCACTGCAAAACTAGCAGGCTACTTCATCCCGGATAATGTCGAGCTTTTTGAATGTTGTCTGTCACAGTCAGGGTTGTGAGAGAACTGAAACCCTTGCACCTTTTCCCTCACTGTCTGTAAACAGTGTGGATTTTGGCGATGAAGATTAATATTTTTCTTAGCCCTCACCCTGGAGTGTGTGGTCACTTTTAATAATGGCAGCAAGCTTTCTTGAATTTTCACTCACATTTTGTGTGTTACTTTTGGAAGTTTAATACGTGCAGATATGTGACTTCTGGTAAGTTGTGGAGTTAGTGAAGCACCAGGTTTGACTCTGCTCTCACAGGCTGCTGGAGGTCAATGCTTATTACTGTACAAATTCCTGTTATTGCATAGTTTCCCTTCCGGTGAAGTCCTCATTCTTTTATGTCTTCTTCTACAATCCACAGGTTGATTAGTTCAAGTTAAGGTCCATTAACAATTCTTATTTCTGTGGTAACAATGGGAGGCGAACTGTCCTTGTATCTGGGGTCTCCTCCAGGACCTTGTCTCCAGTGGGTTCTGCAGCTAAATTTCTGGACTTGGGAAGATTGGATACTGGTCCTGACTATTGGTTGTTTAGTGGGCTGTTCCTCACATTCTGCACTCATAATTCCCTTGTGGTTTTCACAAGTGCTGTTTGTCTTATGATTTATCACCTTGGAGAAAGATTTTGCCCCAACCCTTTCCATGTCTTCTGGGACACTACTGGTGGCTGCTCAGCCTCTGTTGCATACCCCTGATGCACTTCAACTAGGTGAGGCATCCTCCTCACTTTTGGTCTGCATGTTTGGACACTTTCTCTATTTAAATCTGGAAAGTTTTTGCTAACCGGACCTCAGATACAATTCCATCCACCCCTGCTGCTTCTGTTCCAACACATTTGCTTCCCTTTGACTGGATCTAAAGGAGTCAGTACTTGAACAGGAGGATTTAACTTGCCATAACTTAACAACTCTTTAACAGTTGAAGAGCCGAAAGCAGTAACTAAGCAGGTGGAATTTAAGTATAAAACAAAAGACAAAAAAGGCCTGACCTGATGTAAATGCTGGCTGAGCATTTTCTCTCTTCACCCAGAACCTGAAACAGAGCCAATTAACCCAGAAGAACAGAGGCTAGAGTTTGAGTTTCAGGCAAGAAAGCAGGAATGGGAGGAAGAAGAATTCCAGGAAAGAAAGCCAGAGCTTGAGAAGGAATTACAAACTCAAAAGCATAGACAAATAAGACAAATTGAAACAGCTAGGAAGACATTGGTCAAAATTTTCTGGCCATTCCCACTCGCAGTCCAGGATGACCCTACGTTATGGCTTCTACAGCGGTGGAGGGTGTGAGAAACAGAAAACCTGCTGGCACTGGTGGGACCCCAAGATCTCATAGCTGGCAAATGGCAGGCTCTCTCTAAAACGTGCTGCATGGGGGGAGTCTCCAACAATCCAATGAGAAAATATGTGTGAAGCTTGCCTGCTTCACAGTCACCATTTCTCATCCGATTAAACGGCTCAAGATAGATGCCCCATGCCCCATTTCTGTGCAGTGACATTCCAAACACTCTGAGGCCATGTTATTTGCTGCTAAATAATTTGGTTTTCTTCAATGTTCAGCTTCGTCATAGCACTGGGAATGATTTTATTTCGCGATTCCACATTTTAGACATCTTCCTGCAGTTTGAAATCCATGGTTCCATTTTTAATTATCGAAGAAATTATTTCAGCTCTGAGTCAGAAAACAATTAATAAATAGTTTGTTATATGAGGGATGCAGTGGCTATGCAAAATTCTCCCTCAGTGTATCTGAATATATGCCGGAGTGTGACGACTAGGGGGGTTCAAATAAACCTGTTGGACTTTAACCTGATGTTCTGAGACTTTTTACTGTGCCAATTCAATAGACTCAGGAGTGGAATTTTCCCATCCTGCCCGCCATGGGAATCGTAGGGGGCAGGGCACAGAACCTGCAAAGATCTATTGACCTTGCGTGAGATTTTCTAGTCTTGAGGCGAGCACCAAGAAGGGGGAGGGAGGATCCTGAATGTTTGGTATGGATTATAGATGGGATTCCTGGGAATTAGTTTGGTTGTAATCTTCAATTAAGATTATTTAATGTGAAGAAAATTTCCTTTCACTAACCACTAATTTTTTGTTTTCCAATTTGTCAATTAGCCATTTTCTTCAGTGTACACTTAGACTGGATATGAAATTTTGGTCTTAAATTACTCCCTATCTCCCTTCCCTTACCGTTGCTTAATAATTGATACAGCTGTTTTGTGAAGTTTGTTTTTCAAATCGGCATTCAACAAGCTTCACTGGTCTTAATGAATTGTGAGAACATTCTGTTCCTTCTCACAAGAATGAGTCTGCATTGTGTTGCTTCTACCTTCAGCTTTTGCTGTAACTGCCTTGGGGTTGCCATGGTTTTCATTTGTGAAGCCATGTGGACCAAAGTACTCCACACAGGTCCACAAAGTGGTGTTGTGGACCTGTGACTTGTGAACCTGCACAAACTCTCCAAGCTGTTTGAGGTTAGCTGAGGCTATGCCACTGATCAAGAGATGGAATATATTGATCAGCCAAAAAAAAAAAATCGACAGGAAATGTCGACTCAAATGTCACATAACACAAGCTTTGAAAGTTCTTGGTGGGATTCTCTCCCCAAAATTCTAAGTATCGAATTGTGTAAAAACTGGAGTAACACTCACTGGTTTTTTTTCATTAGTTCAGAAGTGAGGCAGAAGTGGTCCCTGATGACTAGGACTGGATCCAGTCTTGGGTCAGTATAAAGGTCACGGTTTCTGCATGCTTCAATTGGGTCCTGCCCCTTGGCACTGCTCAATGCCTGGTGGGCAGTGCCAATGTACTTCCTTGGGCATTGCTAATTCACCCTTCAGACAATGCCATGGGGCCAGACTAGACATTGCCAAAACTGGCAATGCCCAGGGTCCTCCTTATCCCTGATCTCTGGTGTGTGTGTGTGTGTGTGTGTGTGTGTGTGTGTGGGGGGGGGGCTCCATGGCCGTCTTCAATCCAGCTGGGGGAAGCTGTTGTAAACCCCTTTGGAGTCAAACACTCCTGGCAGGGGAGTGGGGGGAGACTCTAGAGGGCTGGAGATTTCAACCCAGGTCTGCTAATGAGATGTAGATCTTCATTATAATTCTTTATACAGCACTGTGCTGATTTCTGGAGCGGAATTGATGGCACCATAAATCTCACAGAGGCCATGGTGCACAGCAGGATGTCTCCAACAGTGGTACTTTAGCAGCATATCTGGCTGGGGAAATTGCTCCCCTTTCATCCAAATGATTTTTAAAAAAAAATAGTTATAGCAGATCATGCAGCTTGACTGTTGTTCTCTGTTTCAAAATTCAAATTTTCACAAGATTCAAAATTAATATGATAAGATTTGGGGCAGAATTTTCCCATCCTGCCTACCACAGGAATAGTAGTGGGAAGGACATTGTTGACCTTGGATGTGATTTCCCAGTCTGGAGGCAAGCCCAGCATGTTGATGAGATGCACTCCCATGAGCTCCATCCATGAGGGACTGGTGAATTCCATGGTGAGACAGATGCCACATCACATTGAGTGCATGCTTGATATCGTTCAACAGGTTCAAGGCTCACGCAGTAACCTGGAGCAGGCCATTCAGAGAATGAATCTTTTGAAGGATATCACGCATGCATTCAATGTGATGTTGCATCTGTCTCACCATGGAACTCACCATCCCTTCATGGACGGAGCTCATGGGAATACGTCTCATAAGCATGTTGGGCTTCTCCATGTTCAATACATGAACTCTTATTGCCTCAGGGAACTCCTTCAGAGGTCTGTATGTCCATTAGTGCCACTCTAAGTATTCATGAGGACCAACTTCAAAGTCTATTGGAATATTAATGTGACTGCCCTCCATCCTCCAGGATGCTCTCCACGCAGTGAGTCTAACACAGGACGTTCACACTGGTGGCATAATGGTGGCTGGAAAAGATGTCTGCTGCACTCCAGTAGCCAGCACCGTCTATCCTGCCTGAAGCTGCCCCCAGGGTTCTTGAGGTTGGTCCCTCCACCAGAGCCCTCGTCTGTAGTACCTTCACAGTGACAACTATTAGCCCTGCAGAAATTCAGAGCCCCTATTCTCAGGTAAGGTTCCTGCATGACAAGGATGGCCACCATGCTCTGTGATGCCGTATAGCTGGAGAGGTATGCAACCGGGCTACACATCCTCTGAGGCAACACTGGGAGCACCCATGTGAGAATATGTGTGATTGCAGTACGTCACTTTATCTCGATCACTGACGGGTTCACAATGGTGTCGTTTACTGTCACTATGTTAATAGCTACTTTCATGCATATTGTAGATACACTATGTACTCTCGGCAGTGGTTGTGGTGGTCTGTCATTGTACAGTAATAACTACAATTAGCAGGTAAACAAAAAAACAGCAGGTTCTTACCAGTGATCAAGTAGGCTTCAGTCAGCAGTACAAGTCACAGTGGTGGGTATGGAAGGCAATGTTCTGACAATATGAAATAAGGTTTTGGACAAGGGTTGAATGTTCATACAGGACTTCAAATATAGAAATAATTAATTTGTTCAATATAGTATTTATTTTACACTCACTTCATTTTCTCATTGAAGAAGTGCTATGCACAATATATCCTACCGCCAAAATGAAGCTGTGTCCTTGCAAAGACCCAAAGTCTGGTTATTGTTAAGTAAACAATGGATGAGTGCACAAAGACATGTGACAAGAATCTCCGTCCTTGTTCAGGTTAAGTTTAAGTTCATTTATTAGTGTCACAAGTAGGCTTACTTGTGGGAGGAAATCTACACAGATAGACAGAGAATGTGCAAGCTCCACACAGATAGTGATCCAGCCGAGAATTGAACCCAAGTCCCTGGTGCTGTGAGGCAGCAGCACTAACCACTGTGCCAGTGTGCTGCCAATTAATTATATGAATGATTTAATGGTATTACTTTACCATGTCTTCATCTTCTATATTCAAGGGCATACAATCCTATTTGTTATCCTTTCAGCATAGATATCATTTTGATGAACCTGCACTGCACCCCATCTAAAGCCAATATATCCTTTCTGAAATGTGGTGCAGAAAATTGAATGTAGTTCTCTAAATGTGTCCAATTAACCAGTTATGTTAAATAACTATAGCATAACTTCCATTCATTTGTGTTCTGGCTCCTATGAAATACAGGCCAACATTCCATTAACCTTTATAATTATTGACTGTATCTCTCAGCTAGTTGTTAGTGATTACTCTACTGGTCGTTAATATCTCCGGCCCTCCACCTCCACTACTGGCCTCCTTCCTCGCTTTGCCTGTGACGTAATCTCCTGGGAGAGGAAACACAACTAGGAAAAAAAACAGGACAAGAAAAGGGGGAAAAATATCCCTGGGGAAACCTGTCCAGGAGAATACTTTGACCCTCCCTCAATTATCTGTTAATCCATTTGTCTTCTATATAAGATTATCTGATCTTCTCCCAAGAGCGAGTCTAGTTATTGCTGCTGTTGATGATATTAATGGATGAATTGTTTCTAAGTTTGGTATGCCATTCCTCTATCCACTATTTTAATCGATGTATTGTTAACTGCTTACTTTGAAGTGGACTAACCTTTTCATTTAAATAACCAACAGAAAAGTGTTACATGCGTGTGTTAAGCATTTGTCTACGGTATTTGTCAGCCTTTACTTTTTATTATCTGTTTTGTGAACCTTTTGTGAAAGTCACTTGTTACAAGATTTGTGTGTTTGTTCATTCAGAGAATATAAATGCATGAAGCAGAAGGAGGCCATTCAGCATATTATGTTAGTGCTGGTCAAAATTGAGCTACCCAGCCTAATCCTGCTTTTCAGCTCTTGGTCCTGTGGTCCCTGTGAATGACAGCACTTTAAATGCATATCCAATTATTTTTGAAATGAGATGAGAACTCCCTCCTCTACTAACCTTTCAGGCAATGAGTTCCTTATCACACCACCCTCAGGGTGAAAATATTTCTCCTCATCTCCCCTTTATTCTTTATACCAATTACTTTGAATCTTTGTCTACTGGCTATTCATCTGTCAGTTAAGAGAAACAGACCCTTCCTCACTACTTTAGCTAGGCCCTTCATAATTTGATTAAGCCTGCCCTAGCCTCCTCTATTCCAATCCAATCAGCCTATCCAATGTTTCCTCATAGCTAAAATTCTCCATTCCTGGCAGCATCCTTGTAAATCTCCTTTTTGCCCTCCACATCCTTGAATAGAAAGTAATTTGACTCTCCCATTGCTGATCGGTGATGTTTTGGCACTTGAGATGTTTTAGCTTCTTTTATGTCATTTTCACTAACTGCTCTTCTACTTTGCTCAGAGGCCTGCAGAGACTGTAGATGAGGAAGAGGATCCACCAGAGCTCTGTAGAGAGGAAAGTAGCCATGACGGGGATGGAGATTCTCCAAACATGGAGCGAAGACTTCGTAATGGTGTTTTCAGTGATGAAGAAATCTTTACGAGTTGTCACGTAGAGGAAGATCTTCATCAGCAAGACGATCATAAAGAAAGGAAGGCCAAGGAAGAAGAAGAAATTTTTGACCCTGAAGAAATAGAAGAAGTGGAAGATATTGATCAGACAGCAGAGAATCAAGAAAATGAACATTTTCATCAGAACGATCCTCCTCATAAAAAAGAGATAATGGGTGAAGAAAATGAAATTGATCAATTGATAGAAGAAGAAATTTCTGACCCTGCTGAAGAAGAGGTGGAAGATATTAATCAGACGGAAAAGAATCAAGAAGATAACGATTTTCAACAGAATGATCTTCCTGATAAAGAAGAGACAATAGATGAAGAAAATGGAATTGATCAACCAATAGAAGAGGAAATTTCCAACCCTGTAGAAAAAAAGGTAGAAGATAATGATCAAATGAAAGAGAATCAAGAAGAAAATGATTTTCTTCAGAATGATCTTCTTGATAAAGAAGAGATAATGAGTGAAGAAACTGGAACTCACCACCAGATAAAAGAAGACATTGCTGACCCTGCAGAAGAAAGGGAGCAAGATCTTGATCGAATGAAAGAAAATCATGAAGATAAATATTTTCATCACCAAGAAGATGAATTCCAAAATGATGACAAACATCAGGAGCTGGAAGACAGTTCTGTAGAAGAAGAGATTGACGAAGAGAATGAAGTGATTCCCGCCAAAGAACATAGTGAGGTAATGAGCTTTTGATTTTTATCTTTTGAGCTATTGCTCTCAGAAGTGTCCATAAAACATTCCATGGCACTATTCAAAGGAGAATGGAGATTTTGCTCAGAGCTGAAAGCCACATTCAACCCTTAAACAAAATCACCAAATTGGATGAACTGGTGATCTAACATTTGTTGTTTGTACAGCAGTGTTGGGTACAAATTTGATTATAAAGCTGTAACCAAACTCCCACAGTAATTCATTGGTTGTGAAATGTTTTAGCACATTCTGAGCATGCCTAAAGGCCCCATAAAATATGAATTCTTTCTCTGTTGTTTTTCTACTGACTTTACAACATTGGAATAGTTACTCTGATATGCTGGTGTCTGCTAGAAGCAATTATCTCTTATCCTAAACTAAATATCTGGAACTTTTCTTGAATGTAAAGAATGAACAGTTTTCAAAATTGAAATCAGTTGTCCTTATAATGTGATGAAATCAACAAATTAATGAACTTGCATCCTCCACAATGACATGATGGGAGTTAATATGTTTTTAAATTCACTCAAGATGCAGGCAAGGATAGTTTTTATTGTCTATTCACAGTTGCCTCTTGAGAAGGTGATGAGGTGAGCCACTTCTTAAACCACTGCAGTCCATTAGTGTTGATACAATGAATGAATGAATAACAATATATTTCCAAGCCAGCATGGTGAGTGACTTGGAGGGGAACTTGCAGCTGGCAAGGTTACCATGTGTCTGCTGCCCTTGTCCTTTTAGGTGGTAAAGGCCATAGGTTTGGAAGGCCATCAAAGGAGCCTTGGGGAGTTGCTTCAGTGCAGTTAATAGTTGGAATACTGATCAAAGCATCTACTTTGACCTGGATGGTGTCAAGCTTCATGAGTGTTCCAAGAGCCACAGTAAACCAGGGATGCGGAGAGTATTCCATCACATTCCTGACTTGAGCTTTGTAGATGGTCAACAGGCTTTGGGAAGTCAGAGAGGAAGTTACTCATCACAGAATTTCGAGCTTCTGATCTGCTCTTGTATCCACTCTATTTATTTGGCTTATTCAGCTCAACTTCTAACGCCAGGATGTTGGGGAAATCAGTCACAAGAAGATCAGTTATCATCTTACACTTGCAACATTTTCCTTTCTCAGCAAAAGAAATTGGGTAATCTGTAAAACAAGTCACCAATTCGCTGTTACCTGTTTTTTTTCCGGCACCAGAAGTTAAAATTACAAGACGACGGAGACAAAATTGCTTTCTAATTTGCATATTTTCTGAAGATATATTTTAAAAGAACAGGAAGTAGATTCACAGCAACCTTCAAGATGTGGTTGGGTAACTACAGGATTAGCAGGATTATAAATGAGTGGGGGGGTGTTGGGAATAAATGGATGGCTCTTTCACAGTGACAGAACAGGCACGATAGCCTACATAGCCAACACTTCTCCAAATCAATTTTTAAATGACTTTAGGATAATTACCTGCCACTGAGTATCTGGTTGGATTTAAAAAAAAAATTCCATTCTCAAAGTTGCAAAGCCAGTGTGCAGAATGCACAGGTTAATCCTTAATCCATCTCCATGCTTGCTCCAAAAAACAATTTAAATTGAATCCAATTTATGGTCCCCCCACAAAAGAAACAAGCACAATTCAACATGACAAGCAGACATTGCACCTGATCTTGGGCTTGATATGACGTTTAATCTTAGCCAAACTAGTAACCTGTAGTGGAAGTTTGCACTTAAATAGGTAAATAGAATGGACATACAGACCAGCTTTGATCTATAAAAAGTGTAGCAGGCTCTGAATGGCCTACCCTTGTTCATATGCTTCTTTGTCTATGGACAAGTGTAATAAGCAGTTTGCAGCAGTGAAATCATTATTCTGCAATTAGATCCTTCAATTTTTATTACATTCTAAAACCCAAGGCTGCTGACAATCCTAACTACTCTCATGTTAATTGTAAGAAATGCAGTAATTCATTTTTGCCTTAATATATTCAAAGATAGTCTGGGAGAACAAATAAAATTAAATCACCAGTAATGCACTTGAAAAGAATTAATTTTATTAAGTAGGCATTAAAATGTATATTTTAGTGATATTACTAAAGTGTGGTATTACCAGTTAAATCTAGTTTTCCATTCAGAATACAGGCAGGAAAGGATTAAGATTAATGATCAGATGCGGTGCATGTAAGTTTTTAAAGTTTATTTGGTCGTCACAAGACTTACATTAACACTGTAATGAAATTACTGTAAAATTCCCCTATTCGCCGCACTCCAGCGCCAATTCAGGTTAATGCACCTAACCAGCTCATCTTTCAAACTACGGAGCACCCAGAGAAAACCCATGCAGACATGGGGAGAACATGCAGACTCCACAGATAGCGACGCATATCTGGAATTGAACCCAGGTCCCTGGCGGCGTGAGGCAGCAGTGCTAACCACGCTGCCACCGTGCTGACAAAGCTTTTCCGTCTTGCTGGCCGAAAGGAAAATGCTGACTGGGTCTTTAAATGAAATTATCGGATGCACTGGGGAAAAAGCAACACATCCACCAGGCTGACAGGGCATCACAAGATGACCTCTTGTAGATTCAGAATGTAACCAATTAACACTTTAACCCCCCAGAGAATGGTACATTATGGATTGTGTGCCTTCAGTTATAATGGATACTCCTCCAAATTAATTCCTCGAAAGACCTTTCTCATTGATAGAGGCAGCATATCATTAAATATCGGCAGTGTGTATAAACCTTCAGCCCTGGCTGATGCGATAATGGCTTTAATGAATCTGGACAACTGCACAGAAAAACAATCAAAATTGAACAAGTCACCTACCTGAATAAAACTATTTATGAGCCTGAATTCAGCATCGTCTTCCAGAATGATCCATAAGTATTAAAGGTTTCCCACAACCCAGCACCAACTAGTTGAGATCAACAATAGTATTTGTTGAATCAATATTTCATTCACATCCCTTCCATTTGTTTGTTTGATCACTGATTTTTCTCAGATTACAAAGTCCTGGTAACACAATTGACACAAAAGAAGACAACATTGGAAGTTAAGGGATATGATTTTTGAAAATTCTAACTACAGGGGTTCAATTATTTTTTAATTAGTTAGTACTTTCCTCAGGCTTAATTATGTTAATGAACTCTTTTTTTTTAAATGAAAAGGGTTGCTGAACTGTAAAAGAACTGAGCGATTTTATGTGTTTAAATAAGAAATCCAATCAGTCAGTGAACTGTTTCATTGATTTCTGTGTTCCAGTTTTTAATGTTTTTCAGCTCACTGAGATTAGATATCGTGCCCTGCATCTTACTGCTAATGTTATTTTTGCTGTTTGATGCTTTAGTGTAGTTTTGCTTTTGTTTGAAGCTAGTTTTCAGCTTGTTGATGTACCTATAATTTTGCCTCACTTTCTTCTTGACCTTTGCCTGCATTCTTTCTTTTCGGACTTTGGTCGAAGTGAATTGTGATCAAAGTGGAGTAATATTGCTCGCAAGATTATTAAATTGGCAGATGGCATCAAAGAAAGAGTTACATTTATATAGCATTCTCCAAACAGGATCTCTTACATCCACCTGAAAGGGCCTTGGTTTACTATCTCAATTGAAAGATGGCACTTCTGCAGGTCTCTGACAGAAACGAACTGGAATTTCAGTCTTGATTTTTGTGCTCAAGTTCTGAAGTGGAATTTGAACACAGAACCTTCTGACTCAAAGGCTATTCATTGAACTAGAGCTGACGCATTGTGCGAGTGACTGATTATATATACTCCTGGGCTGGGAATTATATAAATTTTAGGAATTTACTCATGGGATGTGGGTGTCGCTGGCTGGCCAGCATTTTTTGCCCATCCTTAGTTGCCCAAGAGTAGTTGAAAGTCAACCACATAGGCAAGACAGATAAGGATGGCAGATTTCATTTCCTAAAGGACAGTAGTGAACCAGGTGAGTTTTTCTGACAACAATGTTTTCATGGTCATCAGTAGATTCTCACTTACAGATATTTTTTATTGAATTCAAATTCCACCATCTGCTGTGGCAGGATTTGAACCTGGGACCTCCGAACATTAGCTGAGTTTCTGGATTAATGTTCTAGCAATATTACCACTTGGCCATTGCCTCCCCTTACTGAATGTAACTGTAAATATATATATATAATATTTAATACAATGACCTTGTACATATGTTTGCAACAGATGGATCCTTTTTTTTAATTAAAGAAATAAATCAATCCAACACTCAACCTCTTAAAGCAGCAGCCAAAGAAAATTACAAAGTGTTAAAATTCACTTAAATTAGTATCAAATAAAGAAATAAAAATAACTAAGATGACAAGCTTGAATCAATGGGGAGTTTTTTTTGAAGGTGGGGGACTGATATTAAAACTGAAAAGCCCTGAACCTCTCACCAGGTGAGGAGGGTATCCAGTGAATCACAAAACATGATAGGTAGGCACCAGGTTAAAGTCTTAACAGGTTTATTTGGCAGCATGAGCTTTTGGAACATTGCCTGCTCATCATCTGATGAATGGGCAACACTCTGAAAGCTCATGCTACCAAATAACCTGTTGGACTTTAATCTGGTATTGTGAGACTGCTTACTATGCCCACCTCCAGTCCAATACCAACCACTCCATATCATTGTGGGGAGGATCATGGAAAGTATCCAATGGATTGGCATATTAGCGTTTGCCCAAGTATGACCTGTAGCTTAAGTCATGGGAAAACAGCTAGAGAAATCCTGGCCTGTGATCTTACTCATGCTGCTTCTGAGTCATGTTCTCGGAGGTGAGATTAGAATTGGCGGAAATACTTGCCCACCAGCCACTGGGTATCCAATTCAGGATAGGTAAATCCTATTAAGGCTAGAGGTGTCATAGCGAGGGTACGGGATCAGCTGCGGGTGATAGCAATCCGGGTTGGGGAGGGGAGTGAGGGGGGTGGGGGGACATACTGTAGCAATCCAGGCAGGCTTTGAAGCCTCCCACCTGGCTGTCCACAGCTGTTGCCTCAGGCTGTCCTGCAGAAGGATTCCATCTTCACTGTGGCAGCCCAGCCGCTGAGGGCATGCTTTAAGTTAACATAGAACATAGAACATAGAACATTACAGCACAGAACAGGCCCTTCGGCCTTCGATGTTGTGCCGACCAATATAAAAAGCAATGCCCCTCCAAACTAAACCATTCCCTTCTCTTCCATATACTTATCAACTAACCTCTTAAAACGCCACCAAACTTGGCGCATCTACAACTGCTGCAGGCAGGGCATTCCACTCCCGAACCACCCTTTGGGTAAAGAACCTACCTCTCATATCCATCCTATAACTATCACCCCTTAATTTAAAGCTGTGTCCCCTCGTGCTAGCTTTCTCCATCCTAGTAAAAAGGCTATCACTGTCCACCCTATCTAAACCTCTAATCATCTTATATGTTTCGATTAGGTCCCCTCTTAGCCGCCTCCTTTCTAACGAAAACAACCTCAAATCCCTCAGCCCCTCTTCATAAGACCTGCCCTCCATACCAGGCAACATCCTGGTAAACCTCCTCTATACCCTCTCCAATGCCTCCACATCTTTCTTATCATGTGGGGACCAGAACTGCACACAATACTCCAAGTGCGGCCGCACTAGAGTTTTGTACAGTTTGCAACATGACGTTGCGGCTCCGAAATTCAATCCCCCTACCAATAAAAGCTAAGACTCCGTATGCCTTCTTAACAACCTTATCGACTTGACTGCCTACTTTCAGGGATCTATGCACAAATACACCAAGAACCCTCTGTTCATCAACACTATTAAGAATCCTACCATTAGCCCTATACTCTACACATTTATTATTCCTGCCAAAGTGCATTACCTCACACTTTTCCACATTAAACTCCATTTGCCACCTCTCGGCCCAGCTCTGCAACTTGTCCAAGTCCCTCTGCAAACTATAACACCCCTCTTCACTATCTACCACCCCACCGACTTTAGTGTCATCTGCAAATTTACTAATCCATCCTTCAATACCCTCCTCCAGATCATTTATAAAAATTACAAACAGCAGGGGCCCCAAAACAGACCCCTGAGGTACACCACTTGTCACCGAACTCCCAGATGAATATCTCCCATCAACCACCACCCTCTGTCTTCTACCTGCTAGCCAATTCCTAACCCAATTAGCTAAATCACCCTCTATCCCATACATCTGCATTTTCTGCAGAAGTCTTCCATGGGCCACCTGATCAAACGCCTTACTAAAGTCTATATATACCACATCAACCGCCTTACCCCCATCCACCTCCTTAGTCACTTTTTCAAAAAACTCAATGAGGTTAGTAAGGCACGACCTACCCTTCACAAAACCATGCTTACTATCTCCAATCAATTCATTACTCTCTAAATAACTATAAATCCTATCCCTAATTATTCTCTCCAACCCTTTGCCCACCACAGAAGTAAGACTCACTGGCCTATAATTCCCTGGAAGGTCTCTCTTCCCCTTCTTAAACAATGGGACCACATTCGCTATCCTCCAGTCCTCCGGAACCACACCCGTAACCAACGACGACCTGAATATCAGAGCCAGAGGCTCTGCAATCTCCTCTCTTGCCTCCCAGAGAATCCTAGGGTAAATCCCGTCCGGCCCAGGGACTTATCCAACTTCAAACCCTCGAGAATATCTAGCACATCCTTCCTATCTACTTCGATACTTTCCAGTTTGCTACCCTGTACCTCAGTGTTCTCCATAACTACATTTACATCACCCTGCGTGAATATCGAAGAGAAATATTTATTCAGTGCCTCTCCAATCTCTTCAGGCTCCACGCACAACTTCCCACTGCTGTTTGTGACTGGCCCTAATCTTGTCCTAACCAATCTTCTATTCTTAACATATCTAAAGAAAGCTTTAGGATTCTCCCTAATCCTATCAGCCAAAGTCTTCTTGTGTCCTCTCTTCGCTCTCCTCAATTCACTCTTTAGCTCCCTCCTGGCTAATCTATAGCTATCCATTGCACTAACCGAGCCATCAAGCCCCATCCTGACATAAGCCTCCTTTTTCCTTTTAACCAGCAAATCAACTTTTTTCGTACACCAAGGTTCTCTTACTCTACCATTTCCTCCTCGCCTGACAGGGACATACTTATCAAGGACTCTCAGCAGCTGCTCCTTGAATAAGCTCCACATTCCAGATGTTCCCAGTCCCTGTAGTTTCCTAGTCCAATCTATGCACCCTAATTCTCTCCTGATGGCCTCATAATTACCCTTCCCCAGCTATAACTACTGCCCCCAGCTTCATGCCTATCCCTATCCATCACTAAGGTGAACGTAACCGAATTGTGGTCACTATCACCAAAATGTTCACTAACTTCCAAGCCTAACACCTGGTCTGGCTCATTGCCAGCACCAAATCCAATGTAGCCTCACCTCTAGTTGGCCTATCTACATACTGAGTCAAAAAACCTTCCTGCACACTTTGTACGAAAACTGACCCCTCTAACGAGCTAGAGCTAGAGCTATTCCAATCAATATTAGTAAAGTTAAAGTCCCCCATAACAATTACCCTATTACTTTCACTCCTGACCAGAATTGACTTGGCAATCCTTTCCTCAACCTCTCTAGAATTTTTAGGAGATCTATAAAAGACTCCCAACAGGGTGACCTCTCCTCTCCTGTTTCTAATCTCAGCCCATACTACCTCAACAGACAAGTCCTCATCAAACTTCTTTTCTATCACCGTGATACAGTCTTTGACCAATAATGCCACTCCTCCCCCCCTCTACCTCCTTCTCTACTCCGACTAAAGCATTTGTACCCCGGAACCTGCAACATCCATTCCTGTCCCTGCTCTACCCAAGTCCCTGAAATGGCCACAACATCGAAGTTCCAGGTACTGGTCCAAGCTGCAAGTTCCTCCCCTTTATTGCGAATACTCCTTGCATTAAAGCATACGCATTTCAAACCATGCCCTACCCCACCCGTACGCTGCTGTGTTTTACAGCTTTCCTCTATGACCCCCTTACTCTCATCCCTCTTAGCACCCCAACTACTTAGGATCCCACCCCCCCTCTGAATCAGTTTAAAGCCCCCTGCATAGCCTTTGCAAATTTTCCCCCCAAGATATTAGTTCCCCTCTGGTTCAGGTTTAGACCATCTCTCTTGTAGAGGTCCCACCTATCCCAGAATGAGTCCCAATTGTTCAGGAACCTGAACCCCTCCCTCCTGCACCATCCCCACAACCACGAATTCAAACATTCCCTCTCTCTATTCTTCTCCAAACTATCCCTTGGCACAGGCAAGAGTCCAGAGATAACCACTCTGCCAGTTTTGGTCCTAAGTTTCCACCCCAACTCCATAAATTTCTGTTTAATATCCCCTTCCCTCGTCCTTCCTATATCATGTGTCCCTACATGAACTATGACTTTGGGTTGACTCCCCTCTCCCTTAAGAATCTTAAAAACCCGATCTGCGACATCCTGGACTCCAGCCCCTGGGAGGCAACACACCAGCCCTGAATCACTTTTATTACTACTTACTCTCCTATCTGTCCCTCTAACTGTGGAGTCTCCAATTACTAGGCCCAATCTCTTATTCTCCCTACCCACCTGAGCATTCTCAGCTGGCTCACCCCCAGACACCTGCTCCCTTTGGTCATCTCCAGTTGTTTCTTCCTCAACTGTAGCCTCCAAGACAGAAAATTTGTTTTGGAGGGGAACAGCCCCAGGGGATCGTCTACCCGATTGCTTCTTACCCCTCCTCCTAATAGTTACCCAAGAATCACTTTTAGGAGTGACTATCTCTTTGTCACTCCTGCCAATATCCTCCTCAACCTCTCGGATTATCCTGAGTTCCTCTAATTCCAGCTCCCGCTCCTTAACACGATCCTCAAGGAGCTGCAAATGGGCACACTTCCTGCAGGTATAATCAGCAGGAACACTACTGGTGTCCCTCACCTCGTACATACTACAGGAGTTGCAACGGACTGCCTGCACTGCCATCCCTGATACTTTATTTACTTTAAGGAGAGAGAAAAAAAAACTTCCCACACACTTTTATTATTAGGTTAGAGGAGGGGGGAGGGTGGGATACTCTACCTGTGTAGAGTATCGGGTTTCCTCTCTGGACCAATTTATAGAGACAGAGAAAACTACAACTACCGGCAGCTTCCTAGTGACGACTTCCGGTTTCTTGTTAGTTTAAATAAAAACGGCAAAAACTACCCCCGCTTGCTGTTTTAAACAAAGAGAAAAGTTAAAAAAGTTAAAGGCTTAAGTTAAAGTTAAAGGCTTACAAAGTTGGAGAGACACTGCTCAAGTTGGAGGTGCCTTTTTTTGTCTCTCTTACCTGATCTGCAACCACTCCCCTGATCTCCAGTCACTGCTGGTTGACTGTTTTCTATCCCATGCGGGGTTGTGACCATCATTTGAGCCTGATGTCAGGGTCTTAGCCCAAGACCCCAAATCCTGCCCACAGTTACAGCAAAGCAGGGATACTTTTTTTTAACCATTTAATGGAACAGAAAAGTACTAACCTGACAAAGAAAGGAGGAGAAAGAACAGAATAAGACCAGAAATCAAATGCCTAAATGGACTGTGATTGCAGATTTAAGAGTATATATAAAATTAAAAAGCCTCAAGCTCAACTAAAGTTTAGAGGAAATATTCCCCTTCACAGAGTAATGGAAGTGTGAAATAGAATCCCACCAAAAGCAATTAATTTTACATTCATTAACCCTTAATATGTTGGATAAATATATGCATTAGAGCAGGGTTGAGGGTTACATAGATAATGATTTTCACAGGTAATCAAATTTTCTGTGGAGAATGAGATGCTTCATTGGTGAATCATGTACAGAAGGTAGCTTGTCAGAACTGAATGATGTGGGCTGTATGATTGGATTCATTTTTTGCAGTCACCCTTGGTCAGGAATAAATTTCACAGAGATTTATCTGTCCCATGTACCTGTGGGCATTGGTAACCTCTCTCAGGAGAGTGCTTGCTTATAGTAATTGTGCATGGTGAGTTAAATTGTGGAGGAAATGGAATTGATGGAGCCATGGCAACTTCACATTAAATCTAATGATTCAAGGTTGATTTTGCTTCTGTATTTATTTTCCATATTTGCTTTGCTTTTACTCATTGTTTTCCATTTTGTTGAAGTAGAATATTTAGAGGAATCTGCGGCCTTGAACTTGTGATGTAGAGATGCCGGCATTGGACTGGGGTAAACACAGTAAGTAGTCTCACAACACCAGGTTTACTATCAAATAAATCGGTTGGTCTTAAACCTGGTGTTGTCAGACTTCTTACTGCCTTGAAATTGTGCCATGGGATACTAGAAATCAGATACTTGGATTCATTAGTTTAACTGAGGCTAAAATAGCAGAGTATGTAATTTCAAACAAATCTGTTAAGTCTGTTCATGTGTATCCTAAAGCACAAGTTCAAGACTATATCTCTCTTATTAAAATTCAAAATTGCTCTCTTTCCTCACTAAAGACTTGGCCCAAAATTTCCACAGCAGCAAATCCTTATTTTTGCTGTTGCTAAATTGCTGTGAGTACAGCTTTCAAATTCTGAAAATGAAATGTGGATCTATCTGGGGAGAAATTTCCTGTCCTGGCCATCACAGGAATCGTAGCGGGTGGCGGGCAGGTTGTTGGTGGTGGTGGGGTTGTAGGGTGGAGGGGAGGGGGCGGGTTTGTTGGGTCATGTAAAGATCCATTAACCTTGGGCAGGATTTTCTGGTTTGGGAGTGCCACATCCAGGAAATCTGTGTTTGTGCTGAGAACAAGAGGGACATACCCTATTCAATTCTAATTTAAAATATATTGGCTACTCGCAATTCAATCTGGCTCACAACTTGGAAAGAGATTATTCGTTGTGTGGTAACATATATGCATACTTAGTACTTTTCCCTAATAATACTGTACTTCAAGCATTATGTACCTTATTGTACCATTTGTGCTGCATTTCATGTGTAATGGCACGGCAAATAAAAATGTGGCTTTTAATATTGATGTTTGTGTTTCTCTTTCATTTCCACTTCATACAGGATGCTGACGATCAGGAAGAAATATTAACAAGTCCTGCAGAAAGTATACCCAGTCCGCTAGAGACTGATGGAAAAGAAACCATTCAATCAGCAACTGGACATGCCGTCTTGGCTCAATGAATCTAGAAGCCATTACAAGTTAGCAAATATAGCACAATTTATTTATCTTTTTATTTTGTTATCCCCTTTGGTGTTATTGCTATGGTGCCTTCCCTGTCTGCAACAGTAGTCTGGGCAAAAATGGTTCGGTGGCTGTTAGTGTTGTTCCATAATTGGCTAAAGGATATACATATAATTCAGTCTAATACTTTTTAGGTGTATGATGGGGAATATTTTGCCCAGGACAGACAGACATAATTTAGTTCTGATTGTAAAGCTCTAAATTCCATTACAAATTTGATGGCCACATTTATATTGGAAACTACTTGCTGTGTGTAACTTGACATGGTGGCGCAGTGGATGGCACCGCTGCCTCACAGTGCTAGGGACCTGGGTTTGATTTCCAGCTTGGGTCATTGTCTGTATACGTTCTCCCCGTATCTATGTGAGTTTCTTCCGGCTGCTCTGGTTTCCTCCCACAGTCCGAAAAACATACTGGTTAGGTACATTGGCCGTGCTAAATTCTTCCTCAGTATATCTGAACAGACACCGGAATGTGATGACTAGGAGATTCTCACAGTAAGTTCATTGCAATGTTAATGTGAGCCTACTTGAGACACCAATAAATAAACTTAAATTTAATTGTACCCTTCCCAGCAGAAGTGACACTGTTACTGTTCTACTAGCAGGAGGTCCTAATGACTGTGAGGCAGATTTACAAAGGCAGTTAAATGTGGACATTGGCATTTATAATGATGAAAGTTAGAAGGAAGTTTGTTATGGGCGTTCTATATTTTGACTGGGAACTTTGTGTTTGGTTTCATGAACAGTTTGGCTATAGAATAGACCTGCTGTGAATTTTTACAGGTATCGTCAGCTTTGAGAAGTGACTATAAAGATTGATTAATTGATTTGAGTTTGTGTTTTGTGGCAGCAGCTCCATAATTTCTTATTTATTATGAATTGTTATCCCTGATTTAATGATTGCTGCCCGGCAATATCTCAGCAGGCTTTTTAGTCTAATCTCTCAACTGGTGAGGTGTCCTGTGACACTTCCAATGACTCTGTGCCACGTACATGCACTGATTAAAACTCAGAGAAGGAAATAAAAGGAACCAAAAGCTTGTGACAAAAAGTTGCAGAATAACAATATTGGTTACCCTGTTGAATAGTTAGCTGATGATTTTTTACAATTCATCATGTAATATATAGTTGCTACATTTTGGAATCAGAGTGCACAACGGTAAGTGCTAGTGGAATTGCTGTAGCCTTGTGCAGGGATTTTACTTGTAAGGGTTGTAGATCTTGGGGATTGAAAAGTAAAGGCTGAAATGGGAATGATTTGGTTTAGATAAATTTAGCATAAGAGGTGAACTTTGTTGAGACCTCTTCTATTCTGTATCATTCTGTGATTCTATATGAACTAAAGCACATTTACTGTTACATCAACACAGGTATTTTAGATCCCAATTTCAAAAATGTTGCAGCAATTATTGGTCTTTGATTAACATTCTTCCATAAAACATCATTCTGCTCCTTGCTGACATCTTTATTTTCTTCAGTGCACTACTTTCTTGTTGGGTCATAGATTCCAGACAATCTTAGCACCATATGGACTATGGCACGATTGGTAATGGTGGTTATTATGTACCTGGAGGCAGAGTATTTAGAGAATGTTGCATCTTAATCAATCTCAGCGTACAGTATAATGAAGCTAGGGAATGTTATCAATGGATGGAAAATCATAGGGGAGATGGAGAGAATTTTTTTTAGTCTTTTTTAAAGCATATACTCATGCACATGCTGTTTTTCATTTTTGGGGAATAGCAGGGGAAGGATTATTCGTTGAACAGCATTATGAATGCTCCTTCCATTGCCTATAAATCCTGGCATCGGAACTGAATCAGAAGCTTCTGGTCCAGAAGTAGGGACGCTATCACTGTGCCACAAGACCTCCCATTTTTAAATGACAGGCTGTTATGATCTGGAATACAGTGCCTGAAATAAATTGTGGAAGCAGATTCAATAATAACTTTCAATGGGGAAGTACAAACATGTTTGAAAAAATTAAAAATGCAGGGCAATGGTGAAACAGTGGGGGAGTAGGAGTAATTGGATAACTCTTTGAAAAAGACAGTGCATGCATGCTGAGCTGAAGAGCTTCCTTTTGTACTGTTTGACTATATGTTACTCACTATGTGTGAGATCGGCTCAGTGGAGCAAAGCCTCAAGGTTCCATTCTAAATATTTGAGAGAATTTTATTCAAAAGCATATTTTCTTGTGCATTTGTTAAAGCTATGCTACTCAAAGGTCAATAGAATACATAAATGTCTCAACTCCAGGAACTCCCTTCTCCTATATGGGAGAAGGGTGTTGGGGCGAGGAAAAGTGAAGTGTTTTAGAATGTTTCTCCATCACATTGTGAATGTGTTCCTCCTTCACTTAGCAACAGCATCAACCCTAATGTTATGCCTACAAACCACGAGTGGAAGAGAACTTCAACTTCCTACAGCAGCTTTCATTACAGCCCTAGTGAATGAGACTGTCACAGTTCTACATTGTTGTTCAGTGCACGTTGGGAATGGGATCAATGTTGCAATGCTTCATGCACTTTTGATAGTCTTGACTCAACTCCAAGAACTGCTTTGCCCTGTATCCCATTTAGGAAGAATTTAATTGAGTTTATCTGAATAATTTTGCTTCTAAATCTTAAACATTATGTATGTGATAGTTGCAGTCCAATATTTCAGGTTGCATTTCAAACCATCCCACTTTATATCTCAATTCATTTTGTTTTCCCCTAGGCTGCATTGTATTTCTCATAACTTGGGGTGATGTTTGCATTTGGTGAAAATGTAAAATGTCACCTCCTGGCTTGATTTAAAACCCAGCTTTTTGATTCTTGGAGTAAGAGTGGACCTTGTACTGGATGGAATTCAGACATTTTGCCCAGAGGATGGGACTTTCTTTGGTGTATGGGATTGTTAGTTAGAGAAGTGAACAAGTCATCATTGGTACAATATCTCATACTGTCTCCTATGCCCATATTTAAGATCTTGATTTCGGGCATTGATAGTCTTAAAATAAATGATGTCTGCAAGGGGAAACATTGTCCAAGGATCTTTGTCAGTTATGACTGGCTTGTTGTAAAGGAAAACCATTACATGGCTTTGCACATTCTGTTTATGTTAATTTGTATACTGGATATATGTTAGAGTGAAAGGATATATAAGTTGTTACTTTTTAAATTGTGTAAATAACAATATCTTGTAATAACACTCTAGTGTGGTCCTAGAAACTGATATCTATGTAAAATACATCCTTTCATATTGGTACTTTATCAATATTTTGTTGGCAAGATGATTAATATGTTGTATTATATTTTAGATATAATTTCTATATTAAAAATAAAGTGAATCAATACTGTTTTAGTTTCTTCTTCTTGTAGAGGATGATGAACTGATCAGAATGAAAAGTTATCCCTCTATTGCCAGACGATTTGCTGTACAGAGTTATGGGAACAGAGCAAAGCAGTGGAATTAGTTTTGGATTGCTGGAAGAAACTGACATTGTTATGAATGACCTCCTCCTTTTATGTAGTAAACGTAGGAGGTTCATTCTGTGCATAATGCACGTTGTTAGAGCTTCACAGTACTGTTTGGAACAACGTTCACTGTTCACATTATGTAACATTCAGGAAGCTTTGCAATTGCATATTGAAGAGGTAATCCATGAAGCATATTAATGCATTAAAAAAAACTCCCCTACATGTAATTAATCCCAGTTGAGCTAGATAAAACAGTGATTGTCCAACTTCAATAAGCATGTACACAGCATGCCATAGCATTATAGCTTTTGTTCTGATATGCTCCATGATATATTCTGCTTTATAATGCTCCTCTGAAGCACCTTGGGACACATTTTTTTATGTTCAAGGTACTATATTGACACAAGTTGTCATTGTTACAGGTCCAGAATCTCAAATGTGTATGCGAAGACCATTTCACTCTCATTTGAAAGTTGTTGGTTTGATCATGAGCTTTATGTCATGTTGCACTTATGAATTTATTTTTGAACACTCTTGCTGAGCAAGGTGAGAGAGTTCAGTACCAGTGCGGCAGTTCTGCATTTTGGACACAGTATCAGCATCGAGCTCATGCAAGTACAACACTGCACAGCCAGTCGCTTTCTCTGCTCCATTTCAACACTGTGGATTAGTCACATCTGTGAGTAGCACCTTTGCTGCCTAAGTGTGCCATTTTCACCTCACTGTTCTTGTTTTATCTTAAAGCAAAACTAACAGCTTTGAATTTCAGCTAGGTCTTCACTCATACTTTATTTAATTCATCTCAAATACACATAAAAGCCAGTTCACATTAAACTTGGAGACAAAGTCATTTACAAGTTGCAGCAAGTTGGTATCTGTACTGTGATATTGGGTGAACAAGTATATCCAGTCCACGTAACATGGTGAATGTAAAACTGAGATGCAAGTCTGAATCTCAACTGAGATTCTTATATAATTCGCAGAATGAAGGCATGAATCTGCAATTCAGCATTTGAACACTTATCCTGTCTCTCTAAACCTCTATATAAAATTGATAAAACATTTAAAAAGATTTGTTCTGGTATAGCTAATTTACAATGGCCTAGGAAATGTTTAATATTTGTCCTTTAGCTCTCCAATGTGGGCTGCACATTGTGTACTTTGGACAAAGTGATGGGGATTTTACGCTCACCCGGAGCTGGTGCCTTAGTAATGGGCTGGAAGGAAGCTTGGGCATCCGCAATTCTCTCTTTAAACTTCTGCTGCAGGTATTTTTCTTCCTTGGAGTAACTCGTGGCCAACGTGGACATCAGGAGACAAGCAGCCATCATCATCCCCCCAATGCAAAAGAGAATAGCCCCTGCCAGTTTACAGATGTCCAGTGCCACATTGAACTGGACAGCTTGACCATCCACTACCAGAAAATTCTCCTCCTCCTCTCCAAATGCTTCAAACTTTGGTGGTACCAGGTAGCCAGCTGCAATCACTGCCATTCCTATCAGAAGTATGGTGGTTCCAGCCATAAGTCCGACCTACAAAATCACAATAAGAAGACAGTCTAGCTCTGATTCATACTTCACCAATACAGCAAGGCCATTCACAGTTACAACAGTCAAAAGTACTACCACTTCTACAATCACAAGCACAAAATTACTACATACTAAATGAAGGATTTTTCTGTCATAACTGCGGCAATTAACGTTTTGAGTCTATCTTAAAAGGGCAGACTGACCTATTTTATACCACAAGGCCTCTTTTGTATTCACAAGATTGTGCTAATTTACATCTTTATTAGGTATATTCAAATGTTAATGGAACGTGTGATGCCTTATCGCATTAGTACCTTTGGAAATAAATTGTCTTCTCTTTTCAAGAAAACAAACCATTGCAATTTTTCTGTTTCTGAACAATATTATACATGAATTGTTACTCATTTGCCTCTGGGGTTTTGTCCTAATAGTGTTATAGATGTTCCATTGTACACTGGCAACTCTATCAATGTGCTAGATGCTAATTCACAAAATGCAGGCAACAGTTACTTAGGTTGCTGTTAAACTACCTTCAAATAGGTAGTTAGCTTGCCCAGACAGTTCTTGATCAAGATCCAACAGGGGCAACATAAGTAGGTTGCCACATTACCGCCATGCATTCTGTCTTTATTATTTTATTCAATGTTTTGATCTTGTTTCGATGTAGTTTAATGATAGAAAGCAGAGGAACAATTTAGAATGTTTTCTGCAGTGCAGACTAAGGAGCTTAGAAATAGAAAATGAAGATATTACACAGTCACTGATGGTAAGAGCTTATAATTACAGAGGAATGTGTAATAGAAAAAGGTGACAATTAGAACCAAAAGCTTGCAATCAGGAAGTCTACATATATTTAATGTTTTTAAAGCAAAGATGTTTCTTTTTGCACAGAAATTGCAGGAGCAGTACATCTCATGGTAGATCTGTTTTTACTTAACCCTTCAAATTGTTTAATTTGTATACCACAAATTGCAGCAAATGCAAATTGATAATGACACGGTAGTGCCAATGTGGTATCTAGAACCCCCTGAACATTGAATGCAATGATCCAGCTCCTTAAACGGTGAAATTAAACAACAAATGATAGAGGTGGAAATAGGATGAAGTACAGTCAAATTAGATGTGCAATGAAATACAAAGGGGCTGGACTAGGAAAATAGCATTGGATTTGTAGCAAGAGAAAAAACAAAAGTGAGAAAATAATTAAAATGATTAACTTTAAAGATGTTTAGAAACAATTTGCAACCTGCAGGGGTGAGACTTCATACTTTCATTGTTCCCTTTCGGAACCTTCAATATTGGGTGAGACATCATTAATAAGGTCTTCGTAACATTAATTACTAGACCAAACGGCAGTAGCAAAATTCATTCTTTTTAGCAGCTCACATTTAGCAGTTTAAATTCACACAATTGGGATACTGATAGCTATTTGTCTCCAGTTTTGGAAGGATTAACAATGGTAATTGACCAGCAGACCAGAACATTTGGCACATCTCTTCCCCACAGTATAATGCATCAATAATGCCAGGCGACATGAACTTGCAATTATCTTCCAGAAATTTCTAGGCCATTGAGGTTAAAAGTTGTTGAAATAATGAGTAAAATATTACGCATACCTTCCAGAGAACAGAGCTCCACTTGCTTGGGGATCTCTTAATCTGAAAATCATCCTCATGCTCCCAGATTGATGCTGTACAGTCTTCGTAGAACTGATGCAGATATGATCGGACTCCATAATGTTGGTGCAACCCTTCTGCGTTGTAGTTAGAGTTCTCTGACTGGCAGATCTCGGCACACAAACTCATCCTTTACAGCTGCATTCCAAACTGTAAATCACAAAGAACTGGAGTTTGATCGACAAACAGGTGAGCCAATACAAATATTCCCAAAAGTTCCCCAAGCCAAAACTACATTTGGCTGAGTCTAATTCTATGATTGTGTCACAAAGCTTGAAGATAATCCACATACTTTTGTCGTTTATGAATCATAGAATCCCTACAGTGCAGAAGGGGCCATTCGTCCCATCAAGTCTGCAGTGACCACAATCCAACCCAGGCCCTACTATAACCCCACATATTTACCTTGTTCATCTGCCTGGTAATAAGGAACAATTTATCATGGCCAATCAATCTAACTCGCAGATCTTTGGAATGTGAGAGGACACCGGAGCACCCTGAGCTAACACACACAGACATGAGGAGAATGTACTACCTCCACACAGACAGTCACCCGAAGCTGGAATTGAAGCCGGGTCCCTGGCACTGTGAGGCAGCAGTGCTCACCGGATAATAGACTCTAAAACAGGCCAATGTAGATCTCAGTTATTCTTCTTGTAATCATGATAGAGATTTGTTTATAAGAAGAAAATTAGAGTTAAGTACTTGCACTTTGCATAATACTTTGAGTCATAATTTATCATGAAGAAGATTATTGACTTGTGAATTAATAATTATTTGTTTTATCTGTCTCTCAACCATTCACTTTGTAGGAAATGATCAAGTAAACTATTCTAGCATCAAATAGTTCATCTGCTGTTGCTCATGGAGATACAGGTTTATCTACAGAGGTTTTCCAGTCATTTTTGCCAATAAAGAAACAGAACCTAAGGCTCAATATGAAATGGACTTGCAATTCTAATCAGGACATGTAATAAAAGTATTAATTTGATGTATGGTCAGATAAAGGTGATTATGAAAGCAAGATTCGGATCTATAACTTGATTCCAACTACTATTAATTTTAAAGAGAAAGCCTGGCTACATATTTAATGCACTTTTTAATCAAGTGATGGAAATAATTCTCTATGTATGAATAATTTGACCTGGAAGGCAATCAATTGCCTTTATACTTGTGACTGAATCGTAAATGTAAAGTTGCCAATTTTTGACCAGTCAGTCAACTGGAATGAAATTAAGGCATTTTGACGCTGACATAATTAGTACATATAGAATACCAGAAATGGTGCTTATAGAGGTGGCTATCCTACGTATATTTCTCAGTTCTGAAGAAGTTTACTTGGCATCATTACAAATGGAGCAAGAAGTAAATTATCATATTTGCTACTTCTCCATACTTCTTTTAAGACCATCATTAAAACGTATTTCAATCATTAGGTCACTCTTCCTAATCTTTCTTTTCTTTGGGATGATAGTGTAATGTCTAGTTATGACTATTGAATTAGTAATCCAAAGGCCCAGGCTAATGCAGCAAGGATGTGAGTTCAAATCTCACCAGGGTGAAATTTAAATTCAATTAATATATTTAGTCACAGCAATGGTGACCATTAAATTATCATTGTTGTAAAGACCTGCTTCACTAATGTAGGAAATCCGCTGTCCTTACTTGGTTTGGCCTACATGTGACTTCAGAGCGACAGCAATGTGGTTCTTAATTAACTTCCTTCAGTTCAAGGACAATTAGGAATGACAACAAATGCTGGCTTTGCCAGTGGTGCTCATATCCCATGAAAAATCTAGAAAAGCTGAGTATTCCAGGAGTAAGAGGTTGAAGCTGAACCTTAAAATTAAAGGTGAACCATTCAGAGGTGATGGACGGAATTCTCCCAAAAACATTCTAAGTATCAAATTTGCATGAAAACTCGAGAATTATGCTGTTTGTTCAGTGGGAGTTCAGAGAAGAATGTCTCGCACTCTGTGCACAGCAGAGGCCACCAGTGTGACTATCATTAGAAACTAGGGGACGGAGCCTATTCCCACGGAGAGGCCACTGCGCATCCATCGATCTGTCAGTGTCAACAGTGTGCAGTGGCCCCACACTGATGACCTCCCAATCGTTGGCCTGTTCAATCACTGACCAGGTTTGCGACCCCAGCAACGCCGGCCGTCCATCCCCCACAGCCCAATCACTGCCCCTCCCCGACCATTCCTGGGACCATCCCAGAGGGACGGGAAAATCACAATATCAAGCAATAACTATTCACACAACTGGTTATAGAAATCTGGAACTCTTCTCCCAAAGAGCTGTTGAGGCTAGATTAACTGTAAATTTCAAATCTGACATTGATAGATTCTGTTCGGCAAGGGTATTAGGTATTACAGAACTAAGGTGGACAAACATTCACACTTAGTGGAACAATAGGTTTCAGGGGCTGAAAGGTCCACTTCTGTACCCGAGTTGCTAGAATCCCTATATCTAATCGTAGAATCCCTACGGAGCAGAAGGAGGCCATTTGGCCCAATGAGCCTGCACTGACAACAAGCTCTTTCCTCTTAACCCCATGTATTTACCTTGCCAATCACCCTGTCATCAGGGACGATTTAGCATGGTCAATCAACCTAACCTGCACATCTTTGGACTATGGGAGGACACCAGAAAAGCTGGAGGAAACCCATGCAGACATGGGAAGAATGTATAAACTCCACACAGAGACATCTGAGGTTGGAATTGAACATGGGCCCTTTGTGCTGTGAGGCAGCAGTGCTAACCACTATGCTATGCCTCCCTCTCCCTCTTTTTTAATACATGGGTAATATTGCTGAATTTTGTTACTACTCTGTTGGTTGTCTTTTTGACATTGTAATTCAGAAATTATCCACTATTAAATATCAGTGGCTCAACATCTGGATCAGAAAATTATCAGTTCATGCCTTTGTAAACTAAACATATCATATACAAGTGACACTTCTGCGCAATACTGAAGGAGTGCTGCGTTGTTTGAAATGCTGACACCATAGCCAATTGTCTATGTAGGTGAATGTAGAAGATCCATGGATTCATGGTGGCACAGTGGATATCACTACTGCCTCACAGCCACCAGGGATCTGGCTTCAATTCCACCTTCGAGTGATCATCTGTGTGGAATTTGCACATTCTTCCCATGTCTGCATGGGTTTCCTCCAGGTGCTCCAGTTTTCTCCCACAGTCCAAAGATGTGTGGGTTCTTTTGATTGGCCATGCTAAATTAATCTAATGTCAGAGGATTAGCAGAGTAAATATGTGGGGTTATGGGAATAGGGCCAGAGTGGGATTGTAGTCAGTGTGGACTCGATGGGCCAAATGGCCTTCCTCTGCACTGTAGGGATTCTATGTTATAGTTGCAATTTGTTTTAAAGTAATACTAATAGCTGGTGTTATATTGCTAGTTGCCTGAGGATATCTTGATTGACTGGTATGATTTGTGGGTACAGGATTAAGATTCACTTTCTGCTGTTGACACCAATTTTATCTCTCTGCAATCGTCCTTTACTCCAACCATCATGATGTCTACCAAATGCCAAGTAATCACAGATTTTTAATAGTGCCAGAAATCATCCATCCATCTAATCTGCACTGGCTCTTTGAAAGAGCATTCTACCCAGTCCAGTTTCCCTGCCTTATCTATAACCTTGCAGATTCTCTCTTTCAAATAGAACTCCAATTCCCTTTAGAATATCTTGATCAAACCTGCCATCACTATTCCCTCAGCAAGTTCCTTCCAGACTCCAATCACACTCTGGGTGCAAAAAAAGGTTTTCCTCATGTCACTTTTACTTCTTTTGCTAATTATTTTGAATCTGTGTCCTCTGGTTCTTGATGCTCTCCTAGACAGCAACAATTTCTCACTATTTATCCTGTCCATATTCCTCAAGGTCTTGAAAGCATCTCACATCTCCTCTCAGCCTTTCTTTCTGTAAGGAAAACTGTTCCAACCTCTTCAACCTGTTATCTTGCTCTTCATCCTGGGATCATTCTTGTGAACCTCCAGTATAATCTCTCAATGTCTTCACATCCTTCCTCAAGTATGGCACCCAGAACTGGATGCAGTACTCAAGGTGAATATTTAACTAGTGTCTTACACAACTTCAACATGACCTCCTTACTCTTGTACACAATGTCTCTAATAACAAAGCATCAAATATTATATACTTAATTAAGTATCCCTCAACATGCCCTGCCATCTTCAATGATTCATCTACATATACACCAAGGTCCCTCTGCTCCTGCACCTCCTCTGGAGCTTTTCCCATTGTTTTAGACTGAGGCCAAAGCTCGGGCAGGCAAGATTCCTAGCACAGAAATTTCCATTGGCGTCAGGCAGAATTTTATGATTTGTCTCCATATTCTTACTGCCAAAATAAATCATCTCAGACTTCCCTGCATTGAACTTCATCTGCCACTTGTCTACCCAATCCACCAACAGGTTTATGTCCTTCTGAATTTCAAGACTATCCTTATCATAGTTGGCAACATATCCAATTTTTGTATCATCTAAAAATTTTGAAATCATGCTCTGAACACCAATGTCTATGTTATTAATATATATCAGGAAGAGCAACGGTCTCAACATTAACCCCTATAAACTTTTCTCCATTCTGCAAAAACAGCCATTATATCTGTTTCCTGTCATTCAGCTAATTTCTTATCCAAGTGCCTATTTTCTCTTTTATTCCATGAGTTAGAATTTCACTTACAAGCCCGTATCAAATGCCTTTTAAAATTCCATTTGCATCACATTAACGCTGTTGTCCTTATCAACCTCTATTACCTCCTCAAAAAACTAGATTGTTAGTTAAACATTATTTTACCTTAATGAATCCATGCTGGCTTTCCTTAATTATCCTGCACCAAATGATTATTGATTTTTTTCCCCAAATGACAGTTTCCAGAAGTTTCCCTGCTACCACAGTCTGACTGGTCTGCAGTTGCCAGCTTTATACATGCAACACTTTTTGAACAAGGGTGCAACATTCACCATTCTCCATTCCTCTGGGACCATCCCTGTGCCTAAGGAAAACTGGAAGATTATCACTAGTGCCTCTGCAATTTCCATTCTCACGTCCCTCATTATCTTGAATGCATCTCATATGGTCCTGGTACCATATCAATTTTAAGTAAAGAAGCCTTTCTGTAAATTCTCCTAGTGAATCAGAGTTCTACTTTCTCACCTCTCTTACCTGAGTAGCATCTTTTTCCTTTATAAAGACTTGGTGCAAAGTACTCATTGAATACCTCTGCTATTTGTCCTGCCTTGTGCACAATTTCCGTTTACTTATCCTAAATCAGCTCTATACTTTACCACCCTTTTACTATTTATATAGTTTATAGAAAACCTTGAGATTTCCTTTCATGTTAGCTGCCAGTCTCTTTTCGTGCTGTCTTGCTTTTCTTATCAGTTTTTCTTTTCACTTTTCCTCTGACTCCTCTATTCAGCTTGATTCTTCATTGTATTTTCTTTCTTCATCTGTCATTTAGCTGACATTGGATTGGGGTAAGCACTGTCACAACACCAGGTTAAAGTTCAACAGGTTTATTTGGTAGCATTAGCTTTTGGAGTGTTGCTCCTTCTTCAGGTGTGTAAGAGTTCTATTCACAAACAGAGCATGTATAGACACAAACTCAATTTATAAGATAATGGTTGGAATGCAAATCTGTACAGGTAATCAAGTCTTAAAGGTACAGACAATGTGAGTGGAGAGACAATTAAGCACAGATTAAAGAGATGTGCATTGTCTCCAGCCAGGACAGTTAGTGAAATTTTGCAAGCCCAGTCAAGTTGTGGGAGTTATAGATAGTATGACATGAACTCAAGATTCCGATTGAGGCCTCATGCGTGTGGAATTTGACTATCAATTTCTGCTCAATGATTATGTCCTGAAGCATGGTACACTGGGGAGACAGTGCAGACACTACAAAAACGGATGGATGAACACCCACTCGACAATCACCAGGCAGTTCTTGTCAGGGAACGTTTCAGCAGTCATGGGCATTCAGCCTCTGATCTTTGGGTATGTGTTCTCCAAGAAGGCCTTTACGACACACGACAATGCAGAATCGCTGAGCAGAGACTGATAGCTAAGTTCTGCACACATGAGGATGGCCTCAACTGAGATCTTGGGTTCATGTCACATCATCTGTAACCTCCACAACTTGCCTGGGCTTGCAAAATCTCACTAACTGTCCTGGTTGGAGACAATACGCCCCTCTTTAACCTGTGCTTAACCCTCTCTCCACTCACAATGTACCTTTAAGACTTGATTAGCTGTAAATCTCGCACTGCAACCATTACCTTGTAAATTGAGTTGGTGTCTATATATGTCTTGTTTGTGACCACAACTCCTCACTGACCTGAAGAAGGAGTGACACTATGAAAGCTTGTGCTAACAAAAAAACATTGGATTTTAACCTGGTGTTGTGAGACTTCTATCTGTCATATACACACTTCTTGCTTTTCATCTTTACCTCTGTCTCTCTTGTCATCCAGGATGTTCTGGATTTATCTTCCCTTTCGAGCGAACAAACCTTGATGTTGCCTGCAATAATCTTTTCTTTGAAAGTGGCCCATTATTCAGCCATTGGCCTTTCTCCCTTTCCTGTCTTTTCTAAACATCTTGTGCCCAGGAATATTTTACACCCAGTCCTGCCCTCCTTTGAACCAGGTCTCAGTTGTAGCAATAATATCATAATTAATTTGTCAACCTGTACCTGTAGTTCACCAGTCTTATTAACCACACTCCATACATTCACATATTAACCCTGATTTAGGCTATTTTACTTCCCTCTTTTACTCTGACCCCATCTAATGACTTATTATTGCTTCCTCTAATTCTGTGAAACTCTACCAAGTATTTTGTTTACCTTGATGCTACTCTTGGATATATCCTCCCTATCAGTACTTCTTTATCTCTCACTAGTAGTTTTTTTCTTCTCTGATTTTCCACTCAAGTTCCCACAGTCTGCCAATTGAGCTTCAACCCCAACATCCCAACAACACCAGCAAACGTCCCTGCAAGGACATTAGTCTCAACCCTGTTAAGGTGTAACCTGTCCTTCTTGTACAGATTGGACCTGCCCCAGAGCTGGTCCCATTGTCTCAGAAATCTAAAGCTCTCCTTCCTATCCATTTCAACATACTGAACTGCTCAATTTTCCTTTTCTAATGGATAATAAACATGTCACTCAGCTTAGCATAAGCGAGAGTTTGGCTTTTGCAAAAAACTCTGCAAACTAGTTCTGGTTTTCATCCTAATCCCTGATCACTCTCTTCAAGCTGAACCTCACAGTGGTACAACTTTGTTGTTCTGTTTGAAATTGTTGATCTTCAAACCCTCTGACTAAAATCAGCTCATTCTGCTTCTTCAGTAACCCTTTCCTTAGACCTGCCTTCAGATTTTCAACCAATGAGTTCCTCATCACATCTGTTCACTTTCAAGCTTAATCAACTTTTTCCCCAATTTCTCCAGTATTATTCTCTATAAACAGCAACATCTCTAAAGCTCACTTGTCTGCATTCCAGCACATATAGAATCTCTAAACGCAGAAAAAGCCATTCGAGTCTGCACGAACATTCTGACAGAGTATCCCACCCAAGTCCCCCTTCCCCACCGTATCCCTGTCACTCCACATGTTTATCATAGTTAATCCATCTAAACTACACATCTTGGAACACTAACAGGCAATTTGGCATGGCCAATCCACCTAGTCTGCATATTTTTGGACTGTGGGAGGAAACTGGAGCACCTGGGGGGTACTCAAGCAGACACAGGAAAAATGCACACTCCACACAGTCACTCAATCGCAACTGGTTCCCTGAAGGCAGCACTACTAACTATTATGCTACCATGCTGCCCTTCTTTCTTTCTTTCATTCTTTCTTCAATCCCAACATACTGAATTCAAAATTCCATTCTTGTCTATATTCTGCTGTCTATATTAAATGTGCTCCAGCACTTTAAGCCATTTTCACCCTTGGCTCTTCTGACTTTGGCCTGTTTTGCAAATTTTACTCTATTTTGCTTTCAGACATCATTGCTTCGTACTTTAACAATATCTCTCAACAACTTCCACTTTATTTTCACCCTTCCTTCCTTCAAAAACATCCTTTAAGCCTGTTTTTTTGGATTATTCCTTATGTCTTTTGCCCCCAGCTTCCAGTCAGCATTGTCAGATGGTCAACTATGTGTAGAATTTTGTTATAGAGATTGTTAACTGCAATTTTATCACAAAATTGTTGTATTCTTGTAATAAATATCTTAGGTTATAGTTAAAACATGGTTAAGAATACAAAACTGAATTCTTGAAAATAACTGCTTCCTAGCCAACTCATTAGTGAGAAAGTTGTGAGATATGATTAGGTAATCCTGTGGCAATCTGGCCACAAGATATATAGTTCTAATTTTCCTCAAACTTACAGCATGTAACAGAATGCTTACAGAAATATTGGCATTAATCCTCTACCATATCTACCTGCAGCACAAAAAATTGGATACTGTAGTAATTTGGACAGTTTGAATAACTAGATAATTTGTATTGCAGCATTCAAGCTTGACTAACTTTAAAATCTTCAAATTTTTAGGTTTCCAGATCGCCAATAATCTGTCCTGGTCCCCTTATCCTGATACTATAATTAAGAAAGCTCACCAATGCCTCTACTTTCTCAGAAAACTAAGGAAATTTGGCATGTCTACTACAATTCTCACCAACTTCTATAGATGCACAATAGAAAGTATTCTTTCCAGTTGTATCACTGCTTGGTATGGCTCCTGCTCTGCCCAAGAAACTACAAAGGGTCGTGAATGAAGCCCAGTCCATCACTCAAACCAGTCTCCCATCCATTGACTCTTCCTGCTGCCTCGGAAAAACAGCTAGCATAATCAAGGACCCCATGCACCCCGAACATACTCTCTTCCACCTCCTGTCGGGAAAAGGATACAAAAGTCTGAGGTCACATACCAATGACTTAAGTACAGTTTCTTCCTGGTTGCCATCAGACTTTTGAATGGATCTATCTTGCATTAAATTGATCTTTCTCTACACCTTAGCTATGACTGTAACACTACATTCTCCACTCTTTCATTTCCTTCTCTATATACTGTATGCTTTGGCTGTATGGTGCTTTTCACTGTATACTAATATGTGTGACAATAAATCAAATTAAAACCATAAGTTAAATTACAAATATCAGGGCCACAAATTGCAGATAACAGACCTAACCGGCTCCCTTGTGGAACATAAATTAATAGGCTGGACATTACCAAAATATCTACTATCAGCCTGAACTTACATAGCTGCTTAAGTGATCGGTAGAACAAGCACAGTAATGGTGTTCTGGTGATTATTTTCTCATTGCAGTTATACTTTTGCTGTACATTTTATACACAAGATTTTCACGTAACTTCTTTGCAGTGTAAATGTAAGCCTACTTGTGACACTAATAAACACAGATTAAAATCCTAAAAAATGGGAAGTCTCCTGCTATAACCGATTGCATTATAAACGAATTCAAACTTAGCTGATGTAACTCTCCAAGGTGCTGAAACCCCCTTCAACACGAGGGAGCAAAGTGACGGCTGGAAGTGGCCGGAAACTTCGACAAGCGACCTGCAGACACGCCACTTAAACCCAAACCAGCTACAATCCTCCATCTACTCCCACCCAGCAACACCCCCCCAAAAAATGACCATTATTTCACCTTTCAGCGCGTTCCATTTTGCTTCTAAAACATTTTTACACCACAGACTCCACCTTTCGGCCATCTCTATATTGTACTCAAAAAAATAAATACATGTAGATCACAAATCAAAGTGCAAGAGAATACGACATAAATAGTTAGCAATACAGATCCATGGACCTCACACATATCTGAAACCAAGTTTGCACTGCAGCTGGAGAACTTTATAAAAACAAAATCAATTGTCAACATTTACTCCACTAGATGTGTGAGGATTCCAGCCAGAGCTGGGGCAAAGCCCAGAGATCTGCTATAACCCAGGCCGGCGTTGCCAGTCCCTCAACCAGAACACACAGAGCTAGAATACAAGAAGGCAATCCCTTTCCCCAGCCAGCCAGCCACTCGCACCGCGGCCCATGTGCTGCTTCTTGTTTCTCTTGTTGCATTTTTACCTGCCCCCCTGAACGTGGCTTGCTGCTGTTGCTGCTGCTGGTGGTAGGGAGGGGGGTTTTGGTGGAGGGTGCTTAGTGTGTGCTTGTGTGCGTGTGCCTCTCCGGTCCGCTGCCGTCCTCCCTCCTCCTCCTTGCTCGTTCTCAGTTCATTGCCATCCCCTGCGAGTGCCCAGACACCCGGACACCAGCTCTGAGCGCCTGCGCCAGCTCTGCAAGGGGCCGGGCTAGCAGGCAGCCTCCACACTGAGCAGAGGGAGCTGAGCTCAGTCAAATGGACAAGCACGGGAGGGGTGAGAGGTTCATTATGTGCTTTGCCTCCCTCCTGCCTGTAACCTGCATATCCATTCCCAGCGAGCTGTAAGGCCATTTCTCCCCTACACCTAGCAAATAAACCTTTGCAAACAAGATCAGCTTTTCATTATAAAGTGCCTTTAACATGGGGGCATAATGGTTAGCATTGCTATCTTATAGCACCAGGAACCCAGGTTCGATTCCTGGCTTGGGTCATTATCTATGTGGTGTCTATCTCCCCGTGTCTGCATGGGTTTTCTCCAGGTGCTCTGGTTTTCTCTCACAGTCCAAAAGATGCACTGGTTAGATGCACTGACTAAATTCTCCTCAGTGAGCCCGAATAGGTGTCAGAGTGTGGAGACTCAGGGATTTTCACAGCATCTTCTTTGTAGTGTTAATGTAAGCCTACTTGTGACAGTAATAAATGAACTTATCACAATAAGTTCACAGGAGTATTATGAAAGATATGTATACAACAGTAGGATAAAGGCAAAATACTGTGGATGTTAGAATCGGAAGCAAAAACAGGGAATCTCAGCAGGTCTGACAGCATCTGTGGAGCTCTGACAAAATGTCATCCCGACTTGAAACATTGCATCTATTCTCTCTCCATGGATGCTGTCAGACCTGCTGAGATTTTCCTTCATTTTCTGCTTCTGTGTGTTCCATAGCAATAGGTTACATAACAGATATTACATCAGATGGCCAAAACCTGGGTCAAAGAAGCTTACTCTAAGGACTGTCTTAAAGGTAAACATGCAGTTAAAAATATATATGTTTGTCTTACTAGTAAGAGGATTCAAGTGCAAGAGCAGAGATGCCTTATTGCAATTATACAGGGCCTTGATTAGATCATACCTGAAATATTGTGTGTAGTTTTGGTCTCCTTTAATGACAAAGGATGTTCTTAATATAGAGGGACTGCAGCAAAAGTTTACCAAACTAATCCCTGGGATAGTGGGACTGAAGTATGAGGAGAGATTGAGTTGTTTAGGATTGTATACAGAGTTCAGAAGAATGGGGGGATCTCATAAAAACTTATGAAATTCCAACAGGATTAGATGGGGTAAATGCAAGAAGGATGTTCCCAGTGCTGGTAATGTGAAGAACCAGGGGTCACTGTCTGAGGATACAGGGTATTTAGTATAGAAATGAGGAGGAGTATCTTCACTCAGAGAGCCTATGGAATTCACTATCACAGAAAGTAATTGAGGACAAAACATTGAATGTTTTCAAGAATCATTTAGCTACAGCACTTGAGGCAAAAGGAAGCGAAGAATATAGGGGAAAGATGGGGTCAGGCTATTGAGTTGGATGATCAGCCATGATCATAATGAATGATGGAATCAGCTCAAAGGGCTGAATGACCTACTCCTACTCCTATTTTCTATGTTTCTATGTTTAAAGGAAGGTGGAGAGATGCATGGAGGGCATTGCAGAGAGTAGGGCTTTTTCAGCTAAAGGTACAGCCACCAATGGTGCAGTGATTGAATGCAGTGAGGCTTGAGGAGAGACTAAGTCGGTTAGGATTATATTCACTGGAGGGGATTTCATAGAATGTTATAAAATTCTAACAGGGTTAGACAGGGTAGATTTAGAAAGAATGTTCCTAATGATAGGGGAGTCCAAAACCAGAGGTCATAGTTTGAGGATAAGAGGTAAATCTTTTTGAACTGAAGTGATGAGAAATTCCTTCACAAGAGAGTGGCGAATGTGAGAAATTTACTACCACTGAATATAGTTGAAGCCAAAACATTGTCTAATTTCAAGAATAGATTAGATAAAGCTGTCTGGGCTAATAGGATCAAGGGAAACATAGAGAAGGAGGATCAGGATATTGAATCTGATGATCAGCCATTATCAAAATGAATGTCAGAGCAGGCTCGAAGGACTGAAGGCTTTTCTCCTACTTCTGGTTTCTATGTTTTTATATTGAAACACTACAATGACCACAGCTATCTTTGGCTGTGATTAGAGAGATAGGGAAGGTAAAGCTACGGAGGGATTTGGAAACAAGGTTGAGAATCAGATCAGTGATCACAAGGGTGTTGAGGGAATGGGATTTGATACAAGTTAACACATAGGTGGAAAAGTATTGATCTCAAGTTTCCTGAGGGTAGACTGAGGAGACCAGCCAGGAGTGCATTGGAATAATCAAGTCCTGAGGTAGCAAAGACATGAATGAGGCTTTCAGCAACTGGTGAGGTGTGGCAAGGGTGGAATTGGGCAACGTTAGGAAATAGATGGTTTTGTTAATTTCATATATGTGGTCAGAAACTCATGTTGGGGTCACATATGACAATAGGGATGCTTACAAACTAATTTGAATGGAAGAACAATAAAATAATTATTTTTTTTGAGTTTCTGGTAAGTTCCACTGCATTTCACAATTTTATCATCTCTTTGGCAGAATCAGTTTCTAGAATAGACAGAATGTTACTTGTTCAGCATATGGTACAGGATGAGCAGAAATTTCTTCCCAGTAAAGACTAAGGAGACCAAAACCATTGTCTACAATCACAACCATAAACTTCATCTACTCACCACTAACGGGTTCCTGCTGAGCATAGTCTGAAGCTGAACCACCATGCCATCTTATGTGATCCCAAGATGAGCACCTAATCAAATATTTATTTCCACCTTTGTAACATCACCCATGTCTAATCCTTATTGCTGCTTTATCCCTATGCTGCTTTAAGCCTTACCGTGCCTTTTTGCAGTAGGCTTGATAATGTCCTCCTGTCTGGCCTGCCAGCTGTCCAACTCTCACTTTCCAATCTCCTTAACCATGAGCTGATCCCAAACTTTATTGCCCATTTCCTAATTCGCAACAGACTACATTCCCCTATCATGCTTATGCTCACTGAGTTACTCTGATTCCTGGTCTGACAGAGCCTCAATTTTAAAATTCCCATCTTTATTTTCCAATTTCTCCATAGCTTCATCTCTCCTTACCTCTATAACCTCCAACAGCCCTGCATTTCTCTTTCTATCTCTGCAATCTCCAACATCTCTGGATTTCTCTCCCTGTATCTGTAATCTTGTACTGTCCTGCATTCCTCCCCTTGTCTCTATAACCTACAGACCCGTATTTCTCTCCCTATCTCTGAAATCTCAATCAGACCTGGAATTCTCTCCTTGTCTTGTAACCTGCAGCCTTACATTTCTCTCCCTATCTCTGTAATCTCCAAAAGCTCTGCATTTCTCTTCCTATCTCTGTAACCTACAGCCCTGGATTTCTCTCCCTATCTGAAACCTCTTACTGTCTTGCATTTCTCTCCCTATCTCTGTACCTATGGCCCTGGATTTCGCTCTCTATCTCTGCGACTTACAGCCCTGGATTTCTCTCCTCATTTCTGTAACCTATCACCCTACATTTGTCTCCCTTTCCCTGAAACTTTCTAGTCTGCATTTCTCTCCCTGTCTTTGAAATTTATAATTTTGGATTTCTCTCTCTATCTCTGAAACCTCTTACAGCCCTGGATTTTCATGGTTTTCTAGTTTTGGTCACTTGCTTAAATTTGATTTAAATTGTGCCAACATGAATACCTGTGACATCTGCTGCCTAAACCCTAGGCTCAATAAATCCCTCTTTAACGTCTCTGTCTCTCGCTTTACCTCTCCTCTTTCAGGCATTTTATATAACTTATCATTCTGACTAAGTTACACATTCTACTGTTTCTTTATGAGTCAATTCTGTTCAATAACACTTTTGTGAAATGTCTTGGGATATTAAAGGTGCTATATAAATGCAAGTTGCTGTGGTATAGTGGCACCTTGTGAGCAGATGTGAGGTTTTCCAGGAGCAGGACATATCATTAGAGATGTTTTTCTATTCTGGAAGTTTTTTTTAGAAAAATGGATCATATTGTTTAAACATTCTACTCTGCTTATCCCTGGAATACATTTAATAGATCTACATAAAATTCTTCTGTGTTTCTTTTTACAAAGCTGCCAACTTGTTTATAAAATCTATGTTAATGCTTCTAGTAAAATGGTAGACACAATAATTCTTTCCACAACATTGATGCCCACATGATAATATCAGTAATTTCCACAGCTCAAAAGAGTGGCAGAGGTATAAGAGAAGATGTGTGTCCAACACTATAGCGAGCCCCTACCTACATAACACACCCCCAGTACACAAACTTAAACGCTTTCAATTCCTGTCGCCAATTGCCCTTATTCAGATTATCAGTCTGATGCCAAAACACACTGATCATGTTATTGGTTGAATTAGGGTGTTTTCTATAGTATAGCTTATTCTTTCCTTTTAATCATTGTCCAACAACCTTTCACTTATAGATTCAACCAGCTGTCTATATGTTCTTGAAGTTTTAAATAATATACACTTTATGTTCCAGCTACCTCACTAAAACTAACATAATCTAAACAGATGACTTGGTCATTAAATTATTGCTACTTGTGGCCCATTACTGTGCACGTATTGGTTGCTGCAATTCCCACATCACAACAGTGACTACATATCTGTGCTGATCTGTGGATATTCGACGTTTAAGGGTAACACAGCAGCTAAGGGTTGTCTGTCTTGGGAGGGGCGCAATTGTGAAGCAGTGTGGGTAATCACTGGGGCGAAGGATGGGAGGTGTTCCTCCCCCAGAAGAAGACATGTAGGGCCATGACTGCTGGCCTTTGTACAGTTTCTCTTATAAATAAATACCTTTTTGTGCTTCTAATGAAGTCATAGAGTCATATAGCACAGGAGAGGCCCTTTGGCCCATCAAGTCTGCACCAATTAAACTACACAAAACCTGCGCTAATCTCACTTTCCAGCACTTGGCACATTAGCCTTGAATATTATGACATTTCAAATGCCCATTCACATACACTTTAAAGGGTCTGAGGTTTCCTGCCTCTGTTACCCTCCCAGGCAGCAACATTCCAGACTCTCACCATCTACTGGGTGAAAAATGGTTTCCTCAAATCCCTTCTACACCTCCCACCCCTTAAAATTATGCTGACTCATTATTGGCCCTTGAACTAAAGGGAACAGCTTCTTCCTACCCATCCTGTCCATACACCTATAATCTTATACATCTACCCTCATCTACACACCTGATTACCCACTTGGAAGCTTCAGTCAAATTTGTAGCCATGCTGACTACTCCTGATCAAACCTTACATCTCGAAGTGGAGATTAGTTCTCTGCTTTAGAATCTTTTTCTATTAGTTTCCCTACTACTGATTTGAGACTCCTAGTTTATCTTGCAGTAGTGAATGAGTTACTGAACTTTGTAACGCTTAAGAGGATGAGAAAAATATCAAGACGAATATCCTGAAGCCTTGTTTCCATATATTTGGAAACAAATGTACTTTATTTTCATGTGCCCAGATTGCAGCTATCCCTGTTATTGTACACAAGTTTCAGTGACGCAGACTAGGAGGCAACAACTGCCCTTTCCATTATACACAAATTTATGATAAGCCCGCTCAGGAATGTAGCTAACCCAGTTTGTATTTAAGTAACTTTCACCTAATATAGTGAAGCTTGCATTTCTAACTATATTTCATATATATTCATTGTATACTGTTTACATATATATACATATATATATATCACAACTTGTGAGCATAGATGGTTATACTGGCCCATTAATTTTAACTTGTCTTGTCAGCCTGTACGTTAGCTAAGGGCTAATCACACACGTCAACTGTGGCCTTGAGAGAACCATGAAGAAATGCCGAAGCAGCCATGTTCCCATGACGGAGGACAACCCTCAGTCTGGGAACCTGATGAGAATGAGAAGATGCGTACGTGACTGGGGGGTATAAATATATACTCTTAACGTATTCGGTGAGATGCCTGGGGAACTGCTGTTAGGTGCCAGGTGCATTTCCCAAAAGCTTTTGAATAAACTTGCTATACTTTAACTCACAGCTCGTCTCAAAGGTATCTTTACCTACAACAATCTCTAACACACTTTCTGAAAATTGGAACTACATTAGCTATCTTCCAATCCTCTGACACCTGGCTTGTGGTCAGAGAGGAATTAAAAAGCTGGGTCAGAACCTTTGTAATTTCCTCCATTACCTCTCATAGTAGCCTAGGACACAACTCATCCTGACCTTGGGATTTACCAACTTTTAAGCCTGCCAAAACATTCAATACCTTCTCACTCCTGATGTCAAATTGTTTAATAACCTCACACTCTTTCTCTCCAAATTCTGTACCTACATTCCCCTTCTGAATGAAGGCAGGGTGGCATGGTAGCATAATGGTTAACACTGCTACCTCACAGTGTCAGGAACCCAGGTTTGATTCCGGCCTTGGGTGACTATCTGAGTGGAGTTTGCATATTTTTCCTGTGTCTGCATGGGTTTCCTCTGGCTGCTCCGGTTTCCACCCCACAGTCCAAAGATGTGCAGGTTAAGTTGATTGGCCATGCTAAATTGATCCTACTGTCAGGAGGATTAGCAGGGTAAATGTGTGGGTTACGGGAATAGGGCCTGGGTGGGATTGTTGTTGGTGCAGACTCGAATGGGCCAAATGGCCTCCTTTTTACTGTAGGGATTCAAAATGTGAAATTCTTGTTTAACAAGAGTGAAAGTGCCTCATTATAACTTCAAAAGTACTTTATTGTCTGTGGAGTGATTTGGGATGTTCTCCAGGCATGTGAGTCACAACATAAATATGCATCTTTATTTCCTCCTTTCTTTTTAAAGGTTTTTCTATATAGTTTGAAGATGGGAATAACATCCAGAAAGATAGTTGAGATATTTTTTGCATCAGATGAGAAAGAGTTGAGCAAGAACAAGTTGTCTCATCGGCAATTTGTCTGTGGTATTTGCCTGGTTCCCTTCTTTGGGAAAATACAGAGAACTTTGGGCAGGATTTTACCACCACACTTGGGCGAGACCGGAAATTTCTGCCTGAGTTCAACGGAGATTTCCATTGTCAGACTCTCACATCGATTCCATAGGCAGGTGAGGTGATAGCGTTCCGGGGATGTCTTCAATATCCTCTGTGAGTTCATGTTATGTGTTTCTTCAATTCTTTTTAGCAATGATTGTTTTGTCATCGAAGTTCCCAGCTTGGGATTCATTGTTAATTTCATTGGGCCGTTTTTATCTGAAATAAAAAAGATCCAGCAGTGAGTAACAAATATGATGCATTTTCTGTTACATTAGTGATTCAACGTAAATAAATGGGAGAATACTCAGATTTACTGACAAGCATTGTGCTGATATAAAGGTCTGATGAATTTTAATGTGGAAAAATGTAGAATAAAGCACATTAGAACCAGAAACATGAAACCTATACTCAACGAGTGGGTGCACATTAACGACAGTGGGAGTGGATAAAGAAAAGGATTTGGGTATGATTCATGAAATGGGTGACTGTTAAGACACGGCTATGCTACAGTAAAATTCATTTAGTTATAAAAGAGGCTATTTTAATCCTCATTGTACATTGATGTCTGTCATATATTTCATGCAATGTCATGCATGAAATTTGTCCATTGCAGAGTTTACATTCAATCTCCTGAAGAAGATGGTTCTTCACAAGTAAAATCATCAAGAAATTAAAACCCTATGAAGTCTCTTCCTGATTCCTAAAGGTAATCAAACTATGGTCCATTAAATTTACAGCATAACACAGGCCATTTGGCCCAACAGGTCCATGTCCAAATTTATATTCCACATAAGCCACTTCACACCCTGCTTCATCTTACCCTATCAACATATGCTTCAATTTCTTTCTCCACTTCTACTTAAGTGTATCTATTCTACTTCTGTCAATTTCTGCATACAGGTAGCAAGTTCCCCATTCTAACCATTTTCTGGGTAAAGAAGTTTCTCCTGAATTGGAATTATTAGTGATTATCCAATATTTACGACCCCTAGATTTGAAATCCCAGAATTGGAAGCATTTTCTCTACTATCAAATCCCTTTGTAATTTAAAAAGCCTCAGACTGTGATTTCCTGGGATATTTCTTGCAATATCTATGGAATTCTGCAATCCACCTGATTTGACTCTGACCTGTTGCACTCTGCTGACTGCAGGATCTTTCATTTTTTTACTGCTGGAGGGAGGGGGTGGCTGGTGCTTGACCTTGTGCTAAACTTCAATCTCATTCTTCAACACAAATCTATTTTCAAACAGGTTAGCAATGCAGCATTCATTGTGTTCTTGTTTGATAACATAGAAATCAATAAATCAAATTAATGAGAGGGAGGTGACAGTACTCGGTGGGACATCATAACACAAAATTGACACTTCAAAGGTAACTTATGAAATCAAATTAAAATATCATTTTTTCCTATTTATACTCTATCAAAACAATAATCAATAAATTAAACAAAAAATTACAGGGGTGACAACATTGATGGGGCACCAGCTAAATTAAAACATCAAAAGGAAACTTAATAAATGAAACCTAAACCTCGTTCCTGAAGATGCCCCCCAGCCCCTGTGGCAGAAAGCCTGAAGTGTGCCAACGGACACATTGTGCTCCCTCTCTAAGACCACCCAGCCATGGATATAGCCGTGGCAGTAGGGCAGACAATCAGGTCAGCTGACCTCTGTTGACCATCCATTGCCAGAACCAGTTTATGGCCAGGCCCAGGTGCAGGCTCAACCCCCTCCTCTTCCTTCCTCGCCCTCACTCCTTCCCACAGGGTGACCAAAGAAGATGGAGCTGAAGTGCAACCAACAATTGAGGAGCCGTCCCTTCAAACAATTTTAAAGGAGGCTGCAGCCTCGGGCAATCTGTGAGGTTGGCACGGTGGTATAGTGGTCAGCATTGTTGCCGCATAGCGCCGGGGACATGGGTCCCATTCCTGGCTTGGGCCACTGCCTGTGGGGAGTCTGCACATTCTGAGTGGGTTTCCTCCACGTGCTCTGGCTTCCTCCCAAGGCCGAAAGATGTGCTGGTTGGGTGCATTGGCCATGCTAAATTCCCCCTCAGTGGACCCGAAAAGGCGCTGCAATATAGCGACTAGAAGATTTTCACAGTAACTTCACTGCAGTGTTAATGTAAGCCTACTTGTGACACTAATAAATAAACTAAACTCTATGCATAAATGTCGAACATACAACTTTAATTATATTTTGATTAGAGCCTATTTTATGTATCCAAAACCTTCTCATGTCTAACCACAACTGAATTAATTTTTTCTTATCTCTTCAGTTCTGTGAGTACAGATGAAATGAAGCATATAATTATAGAAGGACACAGCAGGAGAAGGCCATTCGGGCCATCACGCTGTCGCTGTGAAAGAGCTATAGTTAGTCACACTCCGTTGCTCTTTCCCCACACACCTGTCAACCTCCCCTCTTCATGCATTTATTCAATTGCTTTTTGAAAATTGCTTTTGAATCTGCTTCAATTGCCATGCTAAGGTGATGTATTCTCGATCTTAACAATCCACTCACTGTGTAATTTATTTTTCTTCACACAGCCTCTGGTTCCTTTGTCAATTATCTGAAGTCTGTGTCATAGAATTATCAAATAATAGAACCCGTGCAGTGCAAAAGGAGGCCACTTTGCCCCCTCGAGCCAGCACCAACAACAATCCCACCCAGGCCCTATCCCTGTGATCCCATGTATTTATCCTGTTAATCCCCCATGACAGTAAGGGACAATTTAGCACAGCCAATCAATGAAACCCGCACATCCTTGGAGCGTTGAAAGACACCAGAGCACTTAGAGGAAACCCAATGTCATATAATAACTGACCATTCTGCCAGCGTAAAAAGTTTTCTTGTTCACTGAATCAAGACCACTCATGACGTCTCTGTCAAATTTCCCTTTAAACTTTGCTATCCTAAAGAGAAATTCCAAGCTTCACTGATTGTTTCATGTGTAAATCTGCTCTGTACCCTTAATGTCCACGCCATTCTTCCTGAAGCTTGAACACAACAGTCTAGCTGGGATCTTGCCAGCGTTTTATAAAGGTTCCTTGCTTTTGTATTCTATGTTTCTAGTTATGAAGCCCAGGATCCTGTGTGCTTTTGTAAAACTTCTCAACTTGTCCCATCATCTTTCGAGACTTGTACTCGTGTACTCCGAGTAGCTCTCTTCCTGCATCCTCTCTAATGTTCTATCGTTTCATTTATATTGCTTCTAATTCTCTGTACCAAAATAAATCACATCACATTTCTGTCCGTTAAATTCTAGCTGATGTGCAACAGTCAATTTCTCTCTGTCCCCCTGTTACAATCGTTCTCACTCTTTATTGTATTTCTGAGTTTTGTGTCATCCACAAATTTTGCAATTGTCCTGTTCTACTCAAGGACCATAAACTGCTTATATTCCAACTCATCATTTAAAGATCCAATCAGTGGATCTATTCAAGCACAAACTCTGCTGCTTTTCGATAGGGTGCGAGAATAGAGGAGACTGGGACCTCTGGAGATTGGAGGCTTCAGAGAACTATCAATACCTGTTCAATGATGGATACAATATATTGTACCAACTTGGGTATGTGCATAATTTACTGTGAATGGCCGGTGAATAGGATTTGAACTCCCAACATGAGCAGAAGGTAGAAAATGACCCTCCGAATTTGGAGATAGAATCATGGGGATCAAAACAATGGCACCCCGATATTGTCCCAAAGGACATGAGGAGTGGGCATTCATGAATAATTTCACAAGTAAATGATAGGTTAGAAATGTCCATAAGATATCCCTTGTGATTTGAGGCCTGTATGCTTCACTTTCAGCCATGCTAACTAGAAATTACTCTGTTAGTCAACTATATTTCACATTGGAAATAAAGGAGATGAGAATTTAAATTTGGGAGGTATGGGCGGTGAATTCAATCCAACAAAAATGTGACCACAGTGTGAGACTGCTCCAAACACCAGGCATGCATATTTCAATCAAGCACATTGGACTATTTATGCACATGCTCCCTGGGAAGGTCTGTGTTACCTATTAACATACAGCGATCACTCAAACAGATTGATATTTCAACATAATTTTAAGGTTAATTTTTCATTCATGTGTTTCCCAGACTTGTTGAAAGACATCAGCGAAAGCAGAGTGGGAACATTGACATGTGATTCGACCTCATGAAAGTCCTGCAATAAATACTCAGCACTTACAGCTACTTTCTCACTTACAAGCGTGTTAATCCAAACATTGCCAAAGGAAGTTAGACCATAATATAAATTAATTATCCTATGTACACACATTATACCTGTTCTAGCACAACAAAATAGGTGATAGCTGTTCTTTCCTTCATTCAGTAAGAAGTCTCACAATACCAGGTTAAAATCCAGCAGGTTTGTTTGGTGGCAAACACTACTAGCTTTTGGAGCACTGGTCCTTCGTCAGTGAGTGGGAGATGGCATTTGCTATCAAATAAACCTGTTGGACTTTAACCTGATGTGGTGAGACTTCTTACTGTCTTTACCTCGTCCAACGCTGTCATCTCCACATCATCTCTCCTTCATTTGCCAGAGCAATACCTTGCCCAATCAGAGTTGACTTCTTTGGCTTGAATTTAAACAAAGCTTGGCAATTAATTGTCAGTCATTGGTTTGCTGGTATATTCTCCATAGTAGCACTTCTACCAATCAGGATCCACTTACCAAACAGTCAGAATAATTTTCTCATGCAGTAAATTGTTCTTTGCTTTACATTTGACATTTTTGGTAGAGTGGTGTAATGGTGCCTCACAGCGCCAGTGAACCAGGTTTGATTCCCAATGTGGGGTTGCTGCCTGAGTGGGGTTTGAATTATATGACAATTGGGTTCTTCCTGTGTCCACGTGGGTTTCCTCCGGGACTCCGGTTTCCTCCCACAGTCCAAAGATTGCGGGTTAGGTTGATTGGCCATGCTAAATTGACCCTTGTTTTGGGAGAATTAGCAGGGTAAATATGTGGGGTTGTGGGGATAGGGTGGGATTGTTTTCAGTGCAGGCTTGATTCAATGATTCTTGCAGATTGTCCTGATGAATGGAAGACAGAAGTTTTGATTTATGAGTCTTTTTAAGCAATGCTAAAGTAACTACACTTTCCTGGAAATGAAGGCCAGTTATTTTTCTCATGAAAATCAATAATATGCAAAGGAATGTCTTTGGGAATATTGACACATGGCTTTTGCATTAGTTATCAACAAGGTATCACATTGCTTGGGAATGTTAGGAACAGAGAATGCATCAGCTGGGAGTAAATTCCAAGGCTATAATTCTGCCGTATGATTTTGATGTTGTCAGGCATCAAGAATGAAACGGCTTTTGATTTCAGAAGTTCAGACCTTGAAAATGAATGATAAAGAAAACTCTGATTCCTGAAAATCTGAGCTGAATGCTGAAAACATTGGTGTTTTACATAGAATACAATTCAACAGTGACTGCAAGAGAAAGATATGCTTTGAGTAAGATCCTTTAAGAACTATCACAGAAGAAATAGCTTCATAGCACTAAGGACAACACGCAACAAAATATTTCTGACTGCTATTTGTAGGATATTATTTATAATAGTTTTTTGCTAACAATTTCAGATTTTCTTCCCTCTTTGCACTGGGAAGTACCATGGAGGATTTTTCACCTGACCATAACAGTCCTCGTGATGATTAACCCATCTTGCTCTCTCAGCTGCTGATACATCTGATAAGCATTTTGAAGATTTTATCTCTTTACTTCAGTGAATAAGAGCTAATTATCTTTTGTTTGTCAGGCAGCCTTGGTATGGGACTTCTGACTGATTTCTCAACCATGTGGAGTCCCAGGTCCATCTTACTGTGTCAGTTGGGGGAGGAAGGGTTATCATGATTTAAAAACATGCTGGGCAGGAGACTAGGAGAATCCCTGCGGTAGCCCACAGCCTGGTCTGTCTACAGAATGAAACCATGCAGTATTAGGCACAAGAGAAAGTAATTGGCCAAATTGTACCTTACAGTGGAGCAAAATCAATGTTATAATACAGAGAGAGCATATTGAGGCTAGTACAGCCTACCGTTCCTACATCACTGCAATGACTAAACTCCAAATATACTTCATTGGCTATGAAAGTATGGCATTTCCTGAGCTTATACAAATGCAAATCCTTCTTTATATAAAATCATTGATTGTTACAGCACAAAGGAGGCTATTCTATCTATCCTGCTGTGCTTGCTCTTTGAAAGTGTTATACAATTAGTTCCACATTGTACATTTGCTTTACAGTCCGGCACATCGTTCCCCTTCAACCATTGATCCTATTCCCTCAGCTAGTTATTGTTGAATCTGCTTCCATTATTACTTCACACAGCACATTCCAGATGAAAACAACTAGATGCATTCAAATACCTTCTCAACTTCCCTTCTGCCAATTACTGTAAAGCTGTCTCCCTATGGGAGTTTTAAAATATTAAGTCTAAGACTGAAGCAATATTCAGATCAATTCCACAAGATTTGCTTCACAGATTTGGAATTGGGAGCTGTTCCCTTGTTTGAAATCTCTCCTCATTGTATTCGTTCATTCAAGAGATGTGGGTGTTGCTGGCTAAGCCAACATTCACTGCCTAACCCTAACTGACCATGAGAAAGTGGTGATGAGCTGCCGCAGACCATGTGGGGTAGGAACAGTCACACTGCTGCTCGAGAGAAAGTTGCAGGATTTTGACCCCGCGACAGGAGAGGATATATATGTGTGTGTGTGTGTGTGTGTGTGTGTGTGTTGGTGTGTGTGTGTGTGTGTGTGTGTGTGTGTGTGTGTGTGTGTGTGTGTGTGTGTGTGTGTATAAAAGATGATGAGTGGCTTGGAGGCGAACCTCGAGGTGTTTGTGTTCCCATACATCTGCTGCTGTTATCCTTTGAGATGGTAGTGGTCATGGGTTTGGGAGGTGCTGTCTTAGAAGGATTGATGAGTCCCTACAGTGAATTGTGTAGAGGTTACACATTGCTGCGGAATAATTATAATGAATGAGGGCACTTCCTCTTGTGGGGCATTCTAAAATGAGACATCTTAGTCTTAGGACAAGCAAATTTAAAAGACGGTTGAAGAGAAACTACTTCTCCCAAAAGGTTGTGAATTTTTTGAATTCACTACCTCAAAATGCAGTGGATGCGGAGACAGTGAGTAAATTTAAGGAGGAATTAGACATATTTTTAATTGGTAATGGGTTAAAGGGTTGTGGGGAGAAGGCAGGAAAATGAGGAGGAGGAGCATAATAGTCATGATCAAATGGTGGAGTGAGCTTGATGGGTTGAATAGCCTAATTCTGCTCCTATATTCATAAACTCATGAACTTACAATGAAAGACAAAGATCTGGCAGAATTCAGGACACTGAATGAACACTTAGATGTAATCTTGAATTAATCCTGTTGCATCAGAGATGTTAGTATTGACCAGGATCCTTCAAAGAATTGCTTTTTCTTTCAAATTGAGAAACCGAGCTCAAAGGCATTTTCAGAGCTGTAGTTGAAATGAAGTGAGAAAAACCTGGAAGATAAATCGAGGGGTAGGTGACGTTAAACATAGCAGGAGCATCAATTTAATTTAAATTGCTCTGTGGGAAACTGATTTGTTGGGCTGCATTTAATGGAAGTGGCAAGTTGTAGAGAGCTTCAGCCTAAATAGCGGTGACAAGGGATTAGGTGAAGGATAATGTGATAAATTAAAGAGAGAAGACAAGGGAAGAGAGCAAGATAGCAATGAGGGAATTGATGGTCGAGTGTGATAGGAAGGAACAGAGCATACAAACTTAAGCATAGAAGATGGGAGATATTTATACTGCAGGGTGAGGGAATGAAAGATGCATCATAGTCACAAAAACAAAGGGAAAGGCTGTTAATACAGTGCACAGAGGATAGAAGGTGCGAAAGACTAAATGGCAAAGTCTTTCACACCTTTTACACTCTCTATGGGTTGTCATTGGCAGCCTTTCCCCTTGTTTTTGTGGCTATGATTCATCTTCTTTTCTCTCACCCCACAGTATAAATACCTCCCATTTTCTATGCCTTTTAGCTTTGACAGAGTCATTTGGAGTTGAAACGTCAGCTTTTTTTCTCTCCTTACAGGTGCTGCCAGACGTGCTGAGATTTCACAATGTTTTTTCTTTTGGTTTCGGATTCCAGCAGCTGTAGTAATTTGCTTTTATATAAACCTAAGAGTATGCCAGCAAATAGAGATTGTGAAAATAGAAAATTTAAAGGCATACTATCTGAATGTACATAGATTTCGCAACAAGGTAGGTGAATTGATGGTACAAATGGAAGAAAACAGGTATGATCGAATTGCCAATGTGGAAACATGGTTGCAAGATGATCAAGGCTAGGAATTGAATGTTCAACGGTATTCAATATTTAGGAAGAATAAGCAAAAGTGCAGAGGAGATGGGGTAGCGCTGTTAATACAGCTAAGATCAGTGCATGGGAAAGAGAGGATCTTAGATTGGAAGGTGAAGGCTTGGAATCAGTTTGGGCAGAGCTAAGGGATGACAAGTATTGGTAAGAATTGTTCATTGATACCAAACAACAGTGGCAATGTAGGCCATGGTTTAATCAGAATATTAGAGATGTATGTTACAAGGGAAATATAGTAATCATGGAGGGCTTCAATCCACATACAGATTGGGTAAACATAACTAGCTTTTATGCTGTGGAGGATGAATTCTTGGAATCTGTCAATGGGAAATTGAATTTTTAACATCTGTCAAAGAAAAATTGCTGGAATATATTACTAAAGAAGTTAAAATGGTAAAATATTAATGCAATCAGGCAAGGTCAACAAGATTTGTCAAAGAGAATGTAGGTTTGATTAATTGATTGGAGTTCTTTGAAGAAGCAACTATCAACATTGTTAAAGTGGGACTGTATTTAGATTTCCAGAAGGCATTTGACAAAGTGTCACATCAACAATTACTACACAAAATAAGAGCTCGCGGTATAGAGGTTAACATTAGGTTAGGCAGAGGGTTGGTGAGCTATCAGGAAACAGAAAGTAAGCATGCATGGGTCATTTTCTGGTTGGCAAGATGTGACAAGTGGCATGCCAAAGGATCAGTGCTGAGGCCTCAACTAGTTGCAATTCATGTCAATGACTTGGGTGAACAGATTAAATATATGGTTGCTAAATTTGCTGATGACACAAAGATAGGTAGGAAAGCACATTGTAAAGAAGACATAAGGGATGGGATTTTCTGGCCATGCACACCCCAGAACTGGAAAAATCTGCCCGAGGTCAGTGGACCTTTGCATAGTCTGTGACTCGTTTGCTATGGTTCCCGTGCCACATGGATTGGGAAGTTTCTGTCCAAGGAGACAGTAAATACATGCAGATTGTTTAAGTGAGTGCGCAAAAATTTGGCAGTTGATATACATAGACTAAGATTCTTCCAGCCTGCTGCGCTGCTTGAGTAACGCAGTGGGCCAGGAGATATCAGCAGTGTGCCTCTAGTGGGACTCACGACCGCATCTAGCCGATCGCAAGTCTCTCAGTATTTTTTGCCATGTAGTAAGCCCAGAATCAGAAATTGGCTCAGTGTTGATTATCATGTGGAAATCGTTATTTCCATGTGATTAACAAGCCCGGACACAAGCATCTCCCCTTCGCACTGGGAGACATTCCCACTCGTGGGGTTTACAATTGCTCCTGACCAATGGGGAACAGATGTGCTCACCCCATCGGTGGGGACAGAGGTCATTGAAACCCCCCCGGAGGTTGGGGGGTGTCCTCCAGGACACACATCGCCTGGCAGCCTGGCACTGTCTACTGGGCACCTTGACACTGCCCATCAGGCATTGAACAGTGCCAAGGGGCCCCAGGCAATGCCAAGGGGATGGAGCCAGAGGAAGCCAAGGCATACTTGGGGTGCGAGGCCTACTTTGGGAATGATCAATAGTGGTGGGGGGGACCCAATGTGCACTCTGCAACGGATTTGGTGTGACTGGGAGAGAGGAGGGGATCACGGCTGAACACGTGGAGGGAAATCGGGGCTATCCATAGGGGTTGCCTGATAATCAGTGGTTGGGGGGGGTGGTCCAACAATGGGGCGGGGGGGGAGTTTGGGCTTGTTAGGTTAGTGATTTGGGTGATCTGAGGGAGACTGGCAGTCAGGGGAACGGGTCCAAGAATAGCGATTGTGGGGAGTTGTCGGGAATGTCATTGGAGAGACCAGTGATCAGGAGGCCGGCGATGGTGGGGGCCAGTGCACATGTGCAAATCTCCCCACTGACAGATTTGCTCATGCGCAGTGGCTCACTCAGCACTATGTTGTCAGCCTCAGGTGGGATGAGGCCCCTTCCCTACTTTCTGGTGTGAATCTCACTCAGGCACTCTGTAGAGCTCAGTGTGTTGGAAAGTAATTACTACCCAAAAAACAGGCGCTTAGTATTTTTTTGGGAGAATCCTGACCATAATGGAGGGAAATATAGACTTGTCTGCTTTGCCAGGAAGTTTGGAAAAGTAACATATTAATTAAATGGAATGAGATTGTAGAACTCTGGAGGTACAGAAGGATGCTTGTGACTTGGTACTTGAATTACAAAAAGTTAGTGTGCAGGTACAGCAAGTAAGGAGGAAGGTAAATGAGATATTGTTTATGACAAGGGGAAATGGAAATAAAAGTAGGAATGTTTTAATTCAGTTGTTAAATGGCGTTGGTGAGACCACATCTGGAATACTGTGTACGATCTTGTCCAAAGATGTTAGGACAATCATTGGCCGTGCTAAGTTGCCCCTCAGTGTCAGGAGACTAACGAGGATAAATGCATGGAGTTATGGGGATAGGGCCTGTGTGGGATTGTGGACAGTGCAGGCTTGATGGGCTGAACGGCCTCCTTCTGCACTGTAGAATTCTATGATTTTGATCTCCTTATTGTTAAGACCACAACTGATGTTAATGTTGAATAATAATGTGAAGATGTTGGCTTTTGACTGGAATAAACACAAGAAGAAGTCTCACAACACCAGGTTAAAGTTCACCAGGTTTATTTGGTAGCTCAAGCTTTCAAAATATTGCTTCTTCTTCAGGTGAGTGAAGAGTTGTATTCACAAACAGGGCATATATAGACACAGACTCAATGTACAAGATAGTTGTTGAAATGAGAGTCTTAATGGGTAATCAAGTCGTTACAGGTACAGACAATGTGAATGGAGAGAGGGTTAAGCACAAGTTAAAGAGATGTGTATTGTCTCAAGCCAGGACAGTTGGTGAGATTTTGCAAGTCTAGACAAGTCATGGAGGTTACAGATAGCGTGACACGATCCCAAGATCCCGGTTGAGGCTGTCCTCATGTGTGTGGAACTTGGCTATCAGTCTCTGCTCAGTGACTCTGCGTTGTCGTGTATTGTGAAGGCCAATTTGGAGAATGCTTACCCGAAGATCAGAGGCTGAATGCTCTTGACTGCTGAAGTGTTCCCCAACAGGAAGAGAACAACCCTGCCCGGTGATTGTCGAGAGGTGTTCATTCATTTGTTATTGTAACGTCTGCATGGTCTCCCCAATGTACCATGCCTCGGGACATCCTTTCGTGCAGCTATTCAGGTAGACAACATTGGCTGAGTCGCAAGAATATGTGCCGTGTACTTTGTGGATTGTATTGTCACTTGGATTCTTCCACAAACTCCAAGCGGCCAGTAGCGAACCCAATGAGACAGCCAATGAACCGGAACAGCCTACAGAGAGATCTGCAGTGCAGCAATCGAAGAGGAAAGAGTCCAATTGGACTCCTCCAGAGGCTGCTGCCCTTAACTCGACATGTATGCCCAAGCTGTCAGGAGGTGTGTCAAGGCCAGGTTCATCAGCTGCACTCACAAGACAGCCCCAAAAGTCACCCAAGCACAATGCAATGCCATCCGTGCTCTCAAGACCAATCGCAACATTGTCATCAAACCAACAGACAAGGGAGAGGCCACTGTCATACTGAACAGAATGAATTACTACAAAGAAGTGTACTGACAACTGAACAACGAGGATCATTACAGTTACCCGTAGATCTGACAAAAGAACCCATCCAATCAACAGACTGATCAAAACCTTTGATTTGGACTTTCAGATCACCCTCCCTGCTCTCATCCCACATACTCCCCATGTTGGGGATCTCTACTGCTCCCAAAAATACACAAAGTCAATACACCTGTATCAGGCAATGAGACCCTGTGTGAAAACGTCCACCTGGTAAGCTGCAGAAAAGGATGGCCTGAGGCATAATACATTGGCAAGACATGTTACGGACAATAGATGAATAAACACCACTCGACAATCACCAGACAAGAGTGTTCTCTTCCTGTTGGGGAACACTTCAGCAGTTAAGGACATTCAGCCTCTGATCTTCGGGTAAGCATTCTCCAAGATGGCCTTCACGACACACGACAACGCAGAATTGCTGAGCAGAAACTGATAACCAAGCTCTGCACACGTGAGGACAGCCTCAAAGGGGATCTTGGGCTCATGTCACACTATATGTAACCCCCATTTGCAAGCCTGGGCTGGCAAAATCTCACTAACTGTCCTGGCTTGAGGCAATTCACTCATCTTTAACCTGTGCTTAACCCTCTCTCCACTTACATTGTCTGTACCTGTAAAGACTTGATTACTTGTAAAAACTCGCATTCCAACCATTATCTTGTAAACTGAGTCTATATATGCCCTGTTTGTGAACATAAATCTTTACTCACTTGATGAAGGAGCAATGTCCAAAACTTATGCTACTAAATAAACAACCTGATGTTGTGAGACTTCTTAAAATGTTGAACAAGCCGGATCTCAAATTGAAATCTGACTCAGTTGATAGTAATTGTTTTTGTATTGTAAAAACCAAGGAGGGATAGATACTGAACACAAAAGCACAAGACTCCAGTGATAACCTTTAAAATTTAAAGAATTAGAACGTTTATTAATATAAAAGATAAAATTTAAGCACACAAGGTAAAAAGATACACAGAAAAATCTTACAAAACAACCCCCCGTTTTTGTCAAATGTACACAGTAAAACACCCGTTATAGATTATTAACTATAAAATCCAGGAAATATTACTCAAACTAAGAAATTGCTTTCATTTTAAACATCAGTGTAATCCATGGCTTCTCAGAGTAAATTTACACTGATGTGCTTTTCTAAAATGAGATTCAAAACTCACAGTCTCTTCACCCAAACCTGAGTTGCTTTTCTTCAGGTAAAAGGCAACAGAAGTTTTTTTAGCACATTTCAGACAGAGGAGGTGCTTTTAGCAGGACTTGCCACAAAGCAAAACATAACAGCTAAAGCTCTGTCACAAATATCTTTTTTTGGCCTTTCATCTTCGCTCTTCATTCTTTTCGAATATCTCTTACCTTTATTTGCTCGTCCATCTCCAGAAATTCTTTATCACCTTTAGAACAAAGAACAAAGAAAATTACAGCACAGGAACAGGCCCTACTGCTCTCCAAGCCTGCACTCACCTTGCTGCCCATCTGAAATAAACCCGCTAGCCATCTGGGACCATATTCCTCTATTCCCATCCTATTCATGTATTTGTCAAGATGCCCTTTAAAGTCACTGTTGTATCTGCTTCCATTGCCTCCACCGGTAGCGAGTTCCAGGCACCCACCACTCTCTATGCAAAAAACTTATCATGTACATCTCCTTTAAACCTTGCCCCTCACATCTTAAATTTATGCCCCCTGGTAATCAACTCTTCCACCCTGGGAAAAAACTTCTGACTGTCCACTTTATCCATGCCCCTCATAATCTTGTAGATTTCTATCAGGCCACCCCTCAACCTCCATCATTCCAGTGAGAACAAGCTAAGTTTCTCCAACCTCTCCTCATAACTAATGCCCTTGATACCAGGCAACATCCTGTTAGATCTTTTCTGGACCTTCTGTGTATCCTTCTGGTAGTATGGCAACCGGAATTGAACATTATATTCCAAGATTGGCCTAACTAAGGTCCTTTTACTGAGTGAAGGAATGAGGTGTATGAGGAGCAAGGATTGGAGGAATGATTGATGTAATAATCTTTATTTCTAAACTTTGGACACACTAACAGAGCTTCCTCCCACCCAGCTCCCACCTCCTCACACCCAGCATCCTCCTCTGTTCTTCTTGGGTGTCAGCCCGCTGCCCCACCCCTTTCTCATTCCCACTGTTCCAAATGCGGTGTGAATACCAATGGCATTAGGATGAGGTCCTTAAGTAAGCATTAATTGCTCTCTTGAAGGTTTCAATTGGTGATGAGACAGGAAGGCCATCCACAAATCTTTTTCACTCGGACCCAACTGGAGTAGACGTCAAAGGTAACAGGATCCTGATGCACCACCCTTCCCATCTGATTAAATATTCCCCCCTCCCCACTGCCCCCAACCACCACCATGGCCACTGGGGAGAAGGCACTAAATTCTATCTGTTGTCAGGCCTACATACCCAATTTAATTCCTCACTGACGTCACGGTCAGATTGTGTTAGTTTAATATCGGGGGTGTGAGATAAATATTGTTCATAAAAACCACTTGTCTGCTACATGAAGGAAAACTGGAAGAGAAGAAGAGCTGCCGGAGAGCCTGCAATGAGTTCTAATTTCCAAAATCATTATTTGATTTAAAATGAGGAAGCAATCGGATTAAACATTCAATGATGCATGACCTTAAGTGATAATTAAGACAGCACAACTCCAAGCAACCCTGAGAAATACATGAACTCTTCCGGCAATTTTACAACACGGGTCCTCAATGGTATCAATTGGATTCTAGGCTGGAGTTTTTGCAATATGAATATTAGTATATAATGTGCAGTAAATTCTCTGCACAATCGCTTATATTTAAAAGAAATGTGGGCTCCAGTTATGAAAACTGAAAAATCATGCTAGTATTCACTTTGATTCAGCAAACCCTGATCATCGCCACTAACAATATAAAATAAGGTAATGTGGTTCTGATCATTACTTGTGTAAAGAGCAAGTTCCAGAATCATGGCCAGATATCTGCTTGACTTAATGGAGTAAAGACACAATGTTGGCTATGGGTAATTGTATATATTCTAGGACCTAGTTCAGCTTAATTTATCCTTCCATCTAAATTAATTGAATCTTTATCTCAAACAGTACAGCACAAGAACAGGCCCTTCAGCCCACAGTGTTGTGCTGAACATGACACCAAATTTAACTAATCCCTTCTGCCTGCCTTTGGTCCACATCCTTCCATTCCTGGCATATTCGTGTGCTTATCCAACAGCCCCTTAAATGCCCCAATCATATCTGTGTGCACCAACTGTATAAAAAACTTGCCCCTCACATCTCCTTTGAACTTTCCCGCTCTCATCTTATGTGCATCTTCCCCATATTTTCATTAAATAAAAACAGATTTATTATAACCAAATCACTTTGCAATATCTATTAGGTATACATCATTGGGGCACGAGGTCACAAAATGTCAGAGTAAAGGTTGATAGACTGATTGATAGATCTACAAATATTGGTGTCTCCAGCAGCTAATAATCCCTGACACTAAGCGGTTGTACGTTGTTGCTCATCCGTTGAAACCTACATTTTTACCAGCCTTTTCACCCAACCTTGAAAAATAAATTGAACAATCTTTTCAAAATATGGAAGCTGGTATTGATCTGCTGGATAACTGTAGTGAAAAAGTAAGTGTAAATATAAAGGGAGATGATGCTAGTGAAAACAGATAACTCATCAGTATTAAGCTCTGATCTCACCTCTTGTAGCTCTTCAAGGGAATAGGAATGATGAGGAAAATTGAAAAAGAAAGCCTTTTTCTTTCTTAAGGACTTTCCAAATTTAAGTTTACGTTTAGTTGTTGGTGACACAAGTAGGCTTACATTAATACTGCAATGAAGTTACCATCAATAATAAAACTGTGCTTCATGTTGGAGCTGCACAGCAAATCTGATGAATGAACAACTCAATCCAGGTCAGACCTCAATCTAACAAAGAGAAGGATTTCAAAACAATACCTCGGTAATGATAGGATTGGGCCATTAATTGTTGAGAGTTCTTATTACATTGTCATATAATCACATGTCCTTAAATTTAAAGTATCATAGAAAATCATTTAGAAATTAGAGCAAGTGTAGGCAATTAGACCATTCAAACCTGCCCAACATTCATTTTGATCATGGCTGATCATTGAATTCAATATTCTGATTTCCCTTTCCCCCATATCTCTTGATCCCATTAGCCCCAAGAGCTATATCTAATTGCTTTTGAAATCAGACGTTTCGCAAACTATGACCCCTAGTTCTGGACTCCCCCACCATTGGGAACACTCTTTCTGACTCTACCCTGCTAAGCCTATTAGAATTTTGTAAGTTTCTATGAGCTCCCCTTTCACTCTTCTAAACTCTACTGAATATAATCCTAACTGACTTAGTCTCTCCACATATGACCGTTTGCCATACCAGGAATTAGCCTGATAGACGTTTGCTGTATTCCTTCAATAGCAAGAACACCCTTCCACTGATAAGGACACCAAAACTACATACAACACTCCAGGTGTGGCCTCACCAGTGTCCTGTACAATTGCAGCAAAACATCCTTATTCCTATATTCGAATCCTCTTGCTATGAAAGCCAACATATCATTTGCGCTCTTTACTGCCTGCTATAGCTGCATTTATCTAATGTCTATCTATTAATATATTTCAGGTTGGTCATTTATTTTGTGCCTTTATTTTGAGGTATTCTAGAATGGTCTTTTACCCTGAATGCCAAATATAAAATGCAAGGACCAGGAGATATCAAGATCTCTCTTTCATAATATTTACTTGTCAAATCAATAATAAGACACAAAGTTTTCAGATGCAATGTCTGTGAGACTAATACTGATGTAACTCACATACAGAGGGACTTGTTGCAACTATTAAAGAATTAGACTTTAATGTGTGAGCTTGATATTAAGAAAAGCTTACTACTATATTCTAGCGGGGACACATATACTCACAAGAATGTATAAACTACTGACAATACTTGATATAGTGGACATGGTGCAACAGAACCAGCGATTTGAGTATGGCAATGCCAAGACATGACATGGTGAGTCAGCTGATGCACTAGGAAATTGGGGCAAAGGGGATCAAAGGATATGAGGGAGGATGAGATCAGGCTGTTGAGATGGATGATCAACCATGATCATAATGGATGATAGAGCAGGCTGAAAGGGCCATGTGGCTTATACCTTTCTATGTTTCTATCTGTGTAAGGACGGTGAGGAAGGCAACCAAGGTGGCTATTACCCATAGCTGTTGTTCAACATGGGTGATCTCAAGGACTCTCATGCTTTAGTTTCTGTACAACGAACAGAATTAGCAGATTACGAAATTAGTTTGGCTCCATTGCAGATATATAACCACCCTGCCTATTTTGGAATATTAGCCTTCATTTCAAAGGGCAGGGAGTATGAAAAAATAGGGAAGTCTTGCTAAAATTATGCAAGGCATTAGATCACACCTTGAATACTGTGAACAGTTTTGGTCCATACAATTTGGAATAGTTATATCAGGAAAGATATGCTGACATTGACTACATTGGAGAAGGTTCGCTTGGTTGAGCTTGGGCATAGAGAGATTTTCTTATGAGGAGAAGTTGAGTAGCCCTGTACCCATTGGAGTTTAAAAGAATGAGGGGAAACCTTATTGAGACATATAGGCTTCTCAGAGGGCTTACAGAGTAGATGCTGAGTAGTTGTTTCCTTTTGTGGGAGAGTCTAGGACCAGAGAGTACAATCTCAGAGTAAGGAGTTGCCCATTTAAGACAGAGATGAGGAAGAATTTCTTCTCTCAGAGGATAGTGAATATATGAAATTCTTCTGTAGAGAGCTGTAGAGCTTGGGTCATTAGGTATGTGCAAGACTGAGATAGAATCGAGATGAGATGGGAAAGTGGTGTTGAAGATTACTATTTGAGGTCAGTCATGATCTCATTGAATGGCAGAGCAGACTTGATGGGCCAAATGGTCTGCTTCTGCTCCACTGTCTTCTGGTCTATGGGAAGAAATTCCTGAACTTGTGGCCTAGGCGGATGGATAGATAATGAGTGGCGGTACGCACAAAAAGACAAAATCAAATGATAGGATATTTAGTAGGGGAAGGGTTAGTTACTTTTTGTAGAGTGCTTAACAATTCCATCTACTGGCTTAACCTTCCAGAGTCTCCCAATCCCTTCAAAATGTTCTCCATTATTCAAGATCTCTTTCCTTTCATTATTATCAACATACATAGAAAGCATTATTATTAATCCTTCTTCCAATCATCAAAAAAAGAAAAATTCAAATTGATGTTCCTTCATTGACAATTAACACTTCCTGACTGAACTGGTTCAATTATGTGGATGCCAGTACTGGGATATTGTCAACACTACAAGCACCACTGGACAGTGAAGCTCTGCACATTAAGCAAGGTCAGTGTAAAAAAAAATCACATATTACATCCTTTCTCATGCATCTCCTATGAGATTCTTGGAGGCAACAGTACAGCATTGTTAGGTATGGCAGACCCTTGGTGAAGGTTCACCTGCTGTGTAATGGGTAGTTTCCTGGTGCGGAGGGTGTGGTGGGGATGAGAAGCAGGGGAGGGGGTGTGGAGCATGGAGTATGGGGAAATTAGGCAACTGTGCTATTGCTTTATTTATTTATTAGTAGGCTTAACACCACAATGACATTACTGTGAAAATCCCCTTGTCACCACATTCTGGTGCCTGGTTCACGTTCACTGAGGGAAAATTTAGTATGGCCAATGTGCCTAACAAGCATGTCTTTAAGACCATGGGAGGAATCCGGGGCACCTGGATGAAATCCACACAGAAACGGGGAGAAGGTGCAGACTCCACACAGAGAGTGACTAGAGCCGAGAATTGAACTGTGGTCCCTAGTGCTGTGTGGCGGTTGTGCTAACCACTATGCCATTGTGGCACTCACAGCTGAGAGGGCTGAGCAGGAGCCATTGAGCACAGTATGACCTCTCATTCGCACGTGCTGCTCAGGCCACCCAGCCACATTCTTTAGTGACCATTTTATTTATATCACAATCAGGGACCTTCGGATGATGGGATCCATATTGGAAATAATGGTTATTACATTGAAGCTCCAGCTTTTTAATTTAGTTAAAAGGTTCATTATGAAACACTGAATGCCATAATTGACTGTAGGAAAAGCACTTTAAAATACGGAGACCATAAAGTATTACCATGTTAAATGAATGCTAATGCTTTATACCTTGTTTTGCACCTTGTTTGACCACAGTCAACAAGCTGCCTGCTGCACAGCCATCCATCAGTCACACCTTCATACTGCCTCATACTCTTGCATAATTTGCATTGCACCTTCTAGACAGGCAATGTCAAACACAGCGATTGCCAGCGGGGCGAGTATGTTGCTTTGTTAATAACATGAGCTCCATGCCAAAATCCAAAGAAGCACATTGCAATCATTAATAAAGTGAGTGCTTTGACCCAGCTGAGGGGCACTGGGATATCATCACAACACTCATATTTCCGAGGACTATTCCATGCTTAATAAAAAAGTAAGGATGACACCTTAAAGGAGAAGTGAATCAAAGGCAAAAGCAAATTAGAAGTGGAGAGGAGAATGCTGCAAATACTCAGCAGATCAAGCAGCAAGTCACTCCCTTCTCACAACTGCTTGTCTCATGAAATGATATCATGAACCTTCTTCTTTATCCACCACACTTGCTCCTGTCTGAAAACCCTTTGGGCAGGAGCGTTTGAGCTGAATGGTATGTTTCAGTAATGGCTTTTACGTTATTATTCCAAGGATAGAATCTTACCTTCCTGCAGCTGGTGAATTTACAGGCTCATAAAATCCTTTACATGGTTCCCACTCTTCTGACCTCTCCATTCTGACTCAAGAACAGCTTCTTCTCTGCTGCCATCAGACTTTTGAATGGGCCCACCTTATATTAAATTGATCCTTCTCTGCAGCCTGAGTTATGACTGCAATACGACATTCTGTATCCTCTCCTTTCTTTCTCTATGAATGGTATGCTTTGTCTCTGTAGCACACAAGAAACAATTCTTTTCACTGTGTACCAATACACGCGACAATAATAAATCAAATCAAAAAATAATTTTACAGTGGATTGGGCTGTTTAAGGGCCATTGCTCAACCAGCCTCAATCTTCAGGCTGGTGAGAGGGGTTTATAGATCATGAGGCCTGACTCAAACTCTAGGCTGGAAGGAAGATATGTCTCCATCAATAGCCTCTTTTCAACATTGTAGCCCATCCAAAACCCTGCTCTCTGGAGTTGGTCCCTTTTTCCTGACTCTCTCCACCAACACCTCCAGTCCTCGCTGACCAATCCCCTGGATTTTCCCTACCTCCTCTGGGGATTGAATTTCGGAGCTGCAACGTCATGTTGCAACTGTACAACAGTGCGGCCGCACTTGGAGTATTGTGTGCAGTTCTGGGCCCCACATTATAAGAAAGATGTGGAGGCATTGGAGACGGTACAGAGGAGGTTTACCAGGATGTTGCCTGGTATGGAGGGCAGGTCTTATGAAGAGAGGCTGAGGGATTTGAGGTTGTTTTCGTTAGAAAGGAGGCGGCTAAGAGGGGACCTTATCGAAACATATAAGATGATTAGAGGTTTAGATAGGGTGGACAGTGATAGCCTTTTTCCTAGGATGGAGAAAGCTAGCACGAGGGGACACAGCTTTAAATTAAGGGGTGATAGTTATAGGACGGATATCAGAGGTAGGTTCTTTACCCAAAGGGTGGTTCGGGAGTGGAATGCCCTGCCTGCAGCAGTTGTAGATGCGCCAAGTTTGGTGGCGTTTAAGAGGTTAGTTGATAAGTATATGGAAGAGAAGGGAATGGTTTAGTTTGGAGGGGCATTGCTTTTTATATTGGTCGGCGCAACATCGAAGGCCGAAGGGCCTGTTCTGTGCTGTAATGTTCTATGTTCTATGTTCTATGTTCTATGTTCTATGTTCCTCCACATTGAGACACCTCCATTTCTAGCTGGACCTGGACTCTGGGAATTTGGACTCTGGACACTGTGTGTAGTCTCAGTGCTGCCCAATGCAGGTACTGGTGCTGCTGGAACTTGAGAACCATTGGCCAATTGGAATTGACCTGCAGCTCTCTGAGGTGGAACTTCCTCATGACTGGGTAGTGCAAGTCCCCTCTCCCATCAGTTAACATTAATAGCTGTGCGGCATCCAGTATTGGTTCCAATGTGTTAGCTGCTGACTCTTTGGAAGGGAAATCCCACTATTCTAAAATTTCTTTCCCTAGGTCTATCTGTGCCCCCAGCTCACATCCTCCTGACTTATTTAGACCCCTTACATTGAAGCATCGATGTCACTCATTAATGAATAAATCATCTTTTGCTTATTTCCTTGACTTTTCATACTTGCTTAATAATTTTCAGCCATCTATTCCCAGCTTTGTTGTCTTCCTTCTATTCTCAGGTTCCTATCCCTGCATTAACTCAGTTTGAGCTATCCCCAACAACATTAGCAAACATTGGCCTTGACTTTATTGAGGTGCAACATGTTAGGTTTGTATAGGTTCCGCTGAAGCAGTCTCAATGCTCGAGAAATCTAAAGCCCTACTTGCTACACCATCTCTCCAGCCAGGCATTCTTTACTCAGTGCATGTCACCAGAAGTAATCCTGAGATTCCGACCTTTGTGTCAGCTATGGTTCTTTTGTAATTGCTTCTGCTTCTGAACACTGTTTTCCCATTGCAAGCCCCACTCCAGGAATTTACTGTCTCATCTGAAAAATAGTACTGGTGACAACAAAACAGATTGTTGCTGCTGCACTGATGTGTCAGCGTCGACCGCAAGTTCAAATCTTCCAACGCTTGACTCAGTACCATGTCAGGACTACTAACTGGGCCCAAAATAAGTTCAAGTTTAATTATTTATTAGTTATTTAGTAGGCTGACATTAACACTGTAATGAAGTTACTGTGAAAATCCCCTAGTTGCTACACTAGGCACCTGTTTGGTAGATTGAGGAGAATTTAGCATGGCCAATGCATCTAACCAGCACATGTTTTGGATTGTGGGAGGAAATTGGAGCACCTGCAGGAAACCCAAGCAAACACAAGGAAAATGTACAGATTCCACACAGACAGTGACCCAAACCGGGAATTGAACCCGGGTTCCTGGTGCTTTAAGGCAGCAGCGTTAACCAGTGTGCCACCGTGCCACCTTCTCCTCAAAGAAATCTAGAGCAACTGTTGCATAATCAATCCCAGAAACATTATCAGACGATACTGCGGAAATAATAAAGCTATTTTAAGTTGTCTCCCAAAATGTTCCAACAGCTTTTCCATTGAATATGGCTCCTAATCCTGTTGGCAGGATTGTTGCCTCATGGGATGAACTGTAATACAATAACTAACAGTCATTCATTGACTTTACTGCATTAGTTTGGTAAATATTTTTATAATTTTAAAGTAGCAATTCCTCTTCCCAATGGGCTGCAAGTACTTTTGTCACCAAAATTTCTCGATTGACAACACGATTCAGAATCCAAAATCCAGCATTTGTGAACAGATGATCCATTTTTAAAAGGTACACTCAGCTTGTGTTGTTTTATTATTGTGGTTTTTCCATCCTATAGGAACCAAAGCACTGCGAATGTTTTCTCCAAGTTTGCATGGGTTTCCTTTGGGTGCTTCAGTCTCCTCCCACAGTGTGAAAGACACACTGGTTAGGTGCATTGACCATGCTAAATTCTCCCTCAGTATATCCAAACAGGGTGTGACGACTAATAGTTTTACACTTCCCAGTTTACCAGACAGTTGGGAGCCAATGAGGCTTACCTGCCACTAAACTAAAGTGTTGTTTGTGAATTTGTATCCACTGAGAGGTAATATAAAAGTTTGAGGGGAGTGGGATATATTTTGAAAGCTAATGATCAATGGCCTTTCACGGGGAGAGAGACGTGTTGGAGATGGGGAGCTAGAATTTAAATAGTCCCTTTTTTGGGGTGTAGGAGTTGTAACTTACAACCTGACACACTCATTAAAATTGAGATGGGCAACATGTGAATTTGCTGTCTGTGAATGACAGTAGTATTGGATTGAGTGAGTGCCCCACTGTTCTCCTCCCCTAAATGTTGTCTGTGATTGATGTGGAATAGATAGGCTGCATTGTTTGAAAATTGTATAGTACATAGAATCATAGAATTTCTACAGTGCATAAGGAGGCCATTCGGCCCATTGGGTTTGCACCGACCACAAACCCACCCAGGCCCTATTTCCATGACCCTATGCATTTTACCAGAGCTAGTCCTCCTGACACTAAGTGGCAATTTAGCATGGCCAGTTCACTGAACCCGCATAGTTTTGGACTTTGGAAGAAAACTGGAGCACCCGGAGAAAACCCATGCAGACATGGGGAGAACATGCAAACTCCACAAAGACAGTTACCCAAGCCGGGGATCAAATCCAGGTCCCTGGCACTGTGAGGCAGCAGTGCTATCCACTAGACAGCCAGCCTTTCCATCTTAAAGGCAGAGAGTGCCATTTAACGAGAAACCATACTGAAGAAAATTACTACTATTTAAAATCCCAGAAAACTGAACAGCAGGGAAGAGAGGTTGTTAAAGAGTAAGGCTGGAGGTATTAGCAGTGGAGTGGGGGAAGGTTTTTCAGGAAACCCCCAAGAATTACCCTCACAAGGAAATGGGTGGCCTGGAAGGTTAGATCCTGGAATAAAAACAGAAAATGCTGGAAAAGCTTAGCAGTTCAGGTAGTCTGGAAAGAGAAAAGAATTAATCTTTCTGGTGAGGTAGGCCATGACGAAGAGAGTAGTTGACATGGAGGCAAAAATAGCTTACTGAGTCACCCCTCGGTGGGGAAGAAATGATTCTGAAGGGCTCCCCCATGCTCGAAGTATATCTGATGACCTACTCACATGACTTGTGCCCCCATCACTGGTATTTTATCAGTCGTATTGGGATGAGGCCATTAAATGGTCTTCAATAGGTTGCTTAAGGACTTTAATTGGCCAAGAGACAGGAAGATGACCTCAAACCTCCCTATTATTAGCTTAGTTGGGAAGACCTTGGGTCTATCAATGAATTGTCAGCCTCCAGCCCTACACCAACTGTGGATCCTGGAGAGGGGCACGTTAAATTTTAACCTATAAGCTTTCAGTTCTGCTGAATAGGGAAACTTTGCAAAACAGGCCTAGTTGAAGAAGGGCCAAGCATCCTGATCTTAGGGTGTCTGGGATGTGTTTTTTGATCATTATTTATGGTAATAAAGTGATTGAAGAACTTAAGTGGTTCATACAACCATGGTAACAGAATGATTGGATGAAAATTTGTCAAAAGAATTATGAGGTTTAACAGGTTTTGATGAGAAAAACTGAGTTCTCCATCACTGATGACAAGAAAAGCTTTGATTACGTGTTCATTAGGTTGCATTGTTATTTTTTTCACATCATTGAAGTGAAATGTTCCATTGACAATTCCTTTAAGGGAAATTTTCTCTGGAAAACTATCTTGATGTCATTTAGTGCAGAAGTCTTCAGGACCTGCAGATTCACTGAGCTAGTTTTGTGCCATCTTTCTAAATGACAAGGAAAACACCAAAGGTTCACATAAACACCTTTCTTCCACAGCTATTAGCTATGAGGAGAGATTGAATAAACTGGAATTGTTCTCCCTGGAAGGATGGAGGCTGAGGGGTGATCTGATAGAAGTTTATGAAATTATGAGGGGTACAGATAGGGTGAACAGTTGCAAGTTTTTCCTAGGGCAGAAATGACAATTACATGGGGGCACAAGTTCAAGATAAGAGGGGGAGAATGTTCAGTGGGGATGTGATTGAGGCAGACACATTAGTAACATTTAAGACTTATCTGATTAAACACATGAACAGACAGGGAATAGAGCGATACAAGCCATGGGTTTAGATAGGACCATGTGGATCGGCACAGGTTTGGAGGGCTGAAGGGCCTGTTCCTGTACTGTACTGTTCTTTGTTTTCCATCAGGTATGTGTCGACTATTCTGAGACTGACTAGAGAAGAGACAGAGAGATTTCATTTATTCTTGCTGAAACAGGAACTGAGGATGTTAATCATTCTGCTACATGTACATTTATCATGGGATTTTAAGCAAAATATGTTTGGTTAAAATGAAGGAGATTTTCAATGTGATTCAGTTGCTAAATGAAGGTTAATGCAAAACTTCATCTGTTGCTTGGACAGATAATTGCAATGGTGCAACAAGGCTTAATTATCAAAATTCTGCAACATATTGTGGAGACAGACTCACTCAGCAACAGCACAGAAAAGTCCCAGTGACTTACTACCTAAAGGCTATTTCTGTAATGACTTCACCAACAAGTTGCCCTTTGACTCTCAATTAAGGCGTATTTAATTATTTGACCTGAAGAGAATTTTGCAGCTGTTTGTCACACTTTTAGCATAAGTTAAAGATGTTCATTGTAACAAGCTGGATCCCCAGCCTTTGGGAAAGACTTTGAGCCTCAAGCTTTATATCTTAGCACTCATGGAACAATCCTGTTGTTCTCTTCTGAACTGATTTCACATTGCTCATGTTTTGGAACTGATGTTACGAGGGAGGTGATACAATCAGTAATTAATTCCGCATATTCCTTTACTAAAGATGCAAATGGAATGCAAAGAGCACAGGATTAATTACAGGAGGACAAATAAACAAGTGGGTGTTTGGAAACAGGCAGTGGTTAGTTCAGGAATTGAAAGTGGTGCCTGCTAGGGACATGAAAGGCCATTCAACCCCTCGAGCCTGTTCCATACAGAGAAGTGTTTGATGACAGGATTGACCTTGGCTACGTGACCCCATGTTAGAACAACCTGACAGTATTCATTAGGCTCAAATGTAGCACACAGCCAGGGGGACCATTGCCTGTAATTTACCACATGCTCAGTTTTTTTTTCTGGCTAATTTATTTGCAGAGGATTGTGCCTCTTCTGCAATCACCAATCTGTCTCGCCTGTTCACATTGACTGAAAATCATGGACCAGTGAGCTCAGAAAACCCTTGTCTGTGTCCGCTCCAGTTTTTGTGTTTAGCAAATTCATTCATTCATTCATCAGCATTTAGTAGGGCACTTGTCTCTGAGTCAGACAGTTCCAGGTTTGAGTCCTGCTTGAAAGGCTTGAAAATCAACATCAAAGCAGACACCCTAGTACTGCAGGAATACTTCCCTGTTGGAGTTGACATCTTCTGAGGGAGAGGTCAAATCTCAGCTGTGTCTGTCCTTTCTGGTGAATGTGAAAGAATGCATGGCACTACCTTGAAGAAGAGCAAAGGAAGCATGCCTAGTGTCCTAGTCAATACTTATTCCACATCACACCTGTTGTGAAGGGAAAAGTTGACCTCTCTGAGAACTAACACTTAACCACTCAAAGAGAAGTATCTCGCTTCATGATCTGTTAACGAATGTGTGAGAAGAGATAATACCTGCGCTTCAGCAACATTTTAGTGGTTAAATCAAAATAACTCCCTGAAGCTCTCTTTGTGAAAGAAATGAACAACACTTTATTTATCTAAATAAGAGTGAACAGGTTAATTAAGCTATTAACAAACAAATAAAACACTACTCTAATGGAATGTTGTTTAGATAAATAGAATTCCCACTTACTAACAAAAAAATAGAATTCTTAGTCACTTTCAAAATTTTAATCAGGGTTATCATCTTCTGGAATCTTCTGCCTTGCTTGCTGATTTCTTCTATATTCACTATCGAGATGAGGCTTTCTTTTAAGACATAAATATGGCTGTTACGCTGGCACAGACAGTTGCGAGTTGTATATCTTTCTCAAGCCTTCAACACCTTAGCTATGATTGTAACATTACATTCTGCACTCTCTCCTTTCCTTCTCTGTGTACGGACAGTATGCTTTGTCTGTAAAACAGAGAAAAGACAATAATTTTCACTGTATGTTAATATATGTGACAATAATAAATCAAATCAAATCAAATTTAAAAAACAGATGATCTAGTTACGTGCTGCTTTTGGGAGTTTGCTATGTGGAAATTGGCTTCAATGTGTCTTTCATTATAATAGTGACTACACTTCATAAGTATTCCGCATTTTATAGCCCATCCTGACTACAGCTGTAGTCAGGGTGGGCTATAAATAGTACATAGAATTCTGCCCTTTGTTACTTCTTGAATGATTATAGTACTTTAAATTTAGCAAATGATTTGTTGATTCCTTACTTAGCGATAATGTAGCCTTCCATCGGGCCTACCGAATAAAGAAATAAAGAAACTAGTTCATGTCCTGTCTTATTATCAGGACCTGAAACAATTGTGTATCTAAGGAATGTTTTTTCTTATGTAAAAATATCTTTTTTACGTGATTGAACTAAACTTTGGATGAGATCAAATTCATCTGAAAGAGTGGATTTATGATCCATGGTTAAAAATTTCAAAGTGTAAATTCAGCTTTAAGAAGTTGTTGAAATTCAAGATGGCGCCACCATTCATTTGAAGGTAAAGCAGTGGGTAAACCCTTTAAATTAAACAATATCTCTGATGAAGAGCTATTCAGACTTGAAATCCTGGCTTACTTCTCTCTCCACAGATGCTGTCAGACCTGCTAAGATTTTACAGTATTTTCTGATTTTGTGTTAAACAATAGTTGTTTGGATTGACTGGCTGCAGACTCCTCGGTTTCAATGCAATGTTTTAGCAACACAGAAGCACCGAATCCAGGCCTTTGATAGATTTTAAAGTTGATTTTTTTAGTGGTGATTTTTTCAATATTGATTACCTAATTTTTTCCTTTCCTTTTTTGGAGTGAGGTCAGGCAGGTCCATGTGCCAACTTGGGAATCTGGTGTTTCTTTAGTCTTGAACTTTTTTGTTTTAACTCTACCACAAAAGGGTAATATGAATAAATGACAGTATAAAATGCAGCAAGCCATTTGAAAGTTAATTAAGAGAGTGCCTGGAATATGCTGCCAGAGGAGGTGGTGAAAGCAGGCACATTAGCAACATTTAAGGGGCATCTGGCTGGGTGCATGAATAGGGAGAGAAAAGATAGATACGGACTGAGTAAGGGCAGAAGGTTTTTTTTATTTTAGTTGGGGAATCATGATCGGAATAGATTTGGAGATCCAAAGGACTCGTTCCTGTGCTGTATTTCTCTTTGTTCTTTTGTCTTGCTGACAGCGGAAAGTGGAAGGGGTTGTAAAATTCCACTCTAAATGTGTCCAGCAGGCAGGAGAACTAGTCAACTTGTTCATTAATGATCTCTACAGGGTGGCTTAAGAGAGTTAAAATCTCGACTAATCAGGGATAGAATAATTGTAGTCGTAGAGAACGTACTTTTCAGACATGCTGCAGGTAAAGGAAGATCTAATCATTGAGAAAGTTATCCAGATTGTTAGACAGTTTTAACCTTGCGTGCGATGTGAGTCCATTTCTAGGGGAGAAACCAAACTATGGTACAAAGGAAAGTGCACAGCACAGCTAGTGAAACAACAGAGAAACATTGATACTCCAGACTAAGGGAAACAATATCCAAATCAACCATTGGAGGTACAAATGAGAGCAGGGACTAATGGGGGTATGGCTAATAGGGGAGGGATTAATGTGGGAGAGGCTAATGGGGTGTGGGGGCCCAATGCCACTCTGAAGGGATTGGTGGGGAGAGGGAAAGGAGAAGGGGCCCACTGCCACTCTGCAACGATCGGTGGAAGGAGTGTGGCGGGTCCTCAATTTGTGGGGTCTCTGTAGAATAAAGCACCCTCCACAAGGTGAGATCAGTGTCCTGCAATTTCAGCCAATTCTTTCAATGTAACTATGCAAGGCCAAAACATATAGGATGGGATTTTATGGCCTTGCTTGACCTGATACCCTAAAATCCGAGGTCAGTGGACATTCCCATGCTCCACCCCACAGCTTCTCCGATTCCCATGGCAGGCAAGCCGGTAAAATTCCAGTCATAAACTCACACAAGATGATTCATGAGGTCGAGACAGTGTGTCAACAGAACATGCAGCCATAATTCTTCAGTGAGATCAAACATCATAGATTTTTGTTTTGGAACGCAGAGATGTCAAACTGTAAATTGAACATGGGGGACCAATGATTCTGCTGGGCAGAGAAACATGGCTGATGCCACCATGATACATCTACACAGAGGAAGAGGCATAAATATCATGGAAAAGGCACCCTGCAGGTGACACTAAGGTACAAAGATAAAAGACTCTGAGAGAGCCCGTTCATGACCCACAGCTAATCTGTTAATCAATAATCTGAAAAGCTTGCATCAAACTTATGCTTCTACAACAAATCGATGATGCCAATCAACAAGATCCTGAGTGCAAGTAACTTCCCAAAGCTTTTTACATGATTGGGGTGATGGCAAAACACACACAAGATAAGACTGAGGGAGGATGCCAGAGCTGATTCACACTACAAACAATTCCTCACTCACTGCTGAAACAAATCCAGCAGCATGTGGGCAAGATGACAAACATGGGACATCATCTTCCAATCACACCTTCTGTGGTGTTCACATGGTGTTCTGGGATGGTCTCAGTTCCAAAACTGAATGAGTCCATCTGTATCTATGTTGACTTGATATAGCTCAATAAAGTCCTATTCAGAGAAGTACATCTCCTGCCTCCAGTAGACAAAAGCTTGACTAAACTCTCAAAGAGTGATGTTTTCAAAACTGGACACAAACAGTGACTTTTGGCAACTTCCACTTGAAAAAGCATCCAGACTGCTGACCACATTCATTATCCCCCTTTGACAGATTCCACTTTGCCTGCTGTTTGGAATCACTTTGGCATCAGTAAAATGTCAACATACGATGTTGCCCATTTTGCAGGGCCTACGTGGAGTTATTTGTCAGGTGGATGATGTTTTGATTCACAAGGCACAGTGGTGGACAAACATGACAAGAGATTCACAACAATCTCACAGGAAGCAGAGCTGATGCTGGATGAGAAAAGCGAGTTCTCCAAGACATCCATTCAATTCCTGGATCACATTGTCAGCAATGGAAGCATCATGGCAACACAGTTCCCTACCAGGCCATGGAAGAGGCTGGGCATCGAGCTAATTGCTTTCAACAGCAATTTGTTCTTCATTGTGTGGTGGATTACTTTTCCAGATGGGTTGGGATGAACTGTAAACGACAACTACAGAGACAGTAATGAAGGCTCTGAAAGAGACGTTCATGAGCCACGCCATCCTGGACAAGATTGTGTTTGATAATGGCCCACAAATTTCAAATTAATACTTTGTATTCTTTCCCACCACATCTTGTTTCCATTATCATACCAGCTCCCAAGATAGTCACAGTCAAACAAGCGAAAAAAAAAGAATAGGAACCTTCCCACAGCACCGCGAATATACAGCTCCATCACATTACATGGAACGGTACAGTGGTTAGCACTGCTGCCTCACAGCACCAGGGACCAAGGTTTGATTCCCAGCTTGGGTTACTGTTTGTGTAGAGTTTGCCCATTCTCCCCATGTTGCCATGGGTTTCCCTTGGGTGCTTTGGTATCTTCCCATAGTCTGAAAGACATATTGGATAGGTGGATTGGCCATGCTAAATTTCCCCTCAGTGTACCCGAATAGGCACTGGAGTATGGCAACTTGGGATTTTCACAGTAACTTATTTGCAATGTTAATGTAAGCCTACTTATGACACTAATAAAATAAACAAAAAAAAAGACGTTATGGCCTGGCCTAATCTGAACTCCTCCAGATGGGCAGAAAGATTTGAACAACATCCCCAGTTCTCCCAGGGTAATACTGCTAGGGCTGGTAACCAAGAATTACCAGGCATCTAAGTAAGAAAATGGTCCTAGATGTAGAAGCAGCTTTGAACATACAACATAAGGTACCACACTGGACACTTGCCAAAGCAATGAAATGATGACAAGACTGCGAGAGAGAGAGAGAACAATCAACAGGAGGGATGCTGACCAACTTTAGTCCTACCTGGTTGACATTCAGGTGGGTGTAATCAGGAGAAACATGAGCTGTCACCTCCACATCTCTAGACCACTAATTTCCCACAGTATGATGGAAAGTTATCGAGGAGGATAGTCAGATGCCAGGACAACCTCCAAATCAACAGAGTTTACCTGCAATGACAGAGGCCACCATTTCTTTGACATACATAGTATGAATGAAATATAGAAGGGTTATAAGATCACCAGATTGCCTATTTACTTAGAGACTTGAAGAGAGAGATAGGGTAGTAAAAACACTCTATATACATGAGGAGAACTAGAATAACCTGAAATTCATTGGTTATAGACGTGGGGGACATGTAGTATAAGGATCTGGTACATACAGAGTTAATGTAGGACTGAATGCAGTACTGCCTACACAATGATGTAAGAGAACAAATAACCTGCAACTAGAAACAGTCCAGTGTTGTACAGAGCATTGTGCATAAGCAAGCATGGAGACAGCTCCCAGCTTGAACCATTTAGTGTGTATTTTTTATTATTCATTTGGTGGGTGTGGGGTACTATGGCTATTTATTACCCTTGAGAAGATGATGGCTTCTTGAACCGCTACAGTCCATGAGATGTAGGTATACCCATAATGTTGTTAAGGAAGGAGTTTCAGGATTCTGACCCAGCGACAGTAGAGGAACAGCAATATATTTCCAAGTCAGGATGATGAGTTACTTGGAGGGTCCTTCAGGGTAGTAGTGTTCCCATGTATCTGTTGCTCTTGTCCACTAGATGGTGGCAGTCATGTATTTGGAAGGTCCTGTCTAAGGAACATTGGTGAATTCCTGCAGTGCATCTTGTAACTGATACATATTGCTATCACTGTTTGTTGGTCCTGGAGGAAATGCATATTTGTGGATGGGATGCCAATCTTGTGGGTTGCTTTATTCTGGATGATATTGATCTTCTTGAGTGTTGTTGGAGCTATACCTATCCAGGCAAGTAGGGAGTGTTTCATCAAATTCCTGACTGGTGCAGATGTTGAACAGTCAGGAGTTGAGTCACTCACGACCAAGAATCCTAACTCTGACCTGCTCTAGTAGCCATAGTACCTATATGGCTGGTCCAGTTAAAACTCTGGTCAATTGTAACCCTCAGCAAGTTGACAGTGGGGGATTCAGCAATGGTAATACCATTTAGTGTCAAGGGGTGATGATTAGATCTCTCTTGTTGGCAATGGTCATTGTCTCGCACCCTTTTGGTGTTAATGTTACTTGCTACTTGTGAGCCCAAGTGGACTATATGTATATGTACATAATTTTTGTAATTAAGTACATTCAGTTAACCAAATAAAGACTATGAAGTCTTCATTAAGATCTACAGAATGGTATTTTTTAGCTAAAACAATAAACTGCAGCAAGTAAGAACTACATATTATGGAAAACATTGCATTGGGCTCCCCTGGTGTCCATGGAAGTGTACTGCACCATGAGAGAAATGGAGGAAAAGTATAGCAATTTGTTCAGTGAATCGGAATACTGGACTTGAGCATTAAACGGTAAAATCAGTTTTGTTAATTGTGAAAAATGAGCAGAGAACGAATCGACAGATGATTTTACACCATACCCATTGCAGGAAAAGGAAATCGGCTGCTCTGTAAAATTTGATAACAAATTCACGATGAACTGCTCCTGCCTGTAAGTAATATCAGCATTTATTGAGGGAGTAGGGTAATCTGTATCACCACAGCTTCAACTAATTCACAGTATCGTTAACAGTGAACACATTTCTTTAAATTCATCCATGGAATGTCAAGGTAAATAGGATAGAGAGGGTTTGGAGGTCAGGTTCAGAGGTTGGGAGTTAGAGATAAGGGGGAGGGGCATGGAGAATGAACATCATTAGCAAAACCGCATTTATTATTGTCTCTAATTTTCTTTATGTGAATGACTTCCTTGGCCATTTCAGAGCCCAGTGATCCATGATGTCCGAACCTGCCTCCTCCAATTTCTGATGCCCCTCCCTGACATCTAACCCTCGACCTCCGAACTTGCCTTTCAGCCTCTCCCTGAACCTCTCTGACCTTCATTCACCCCGACCCCCTAAACTCTATCCACTTAGAATCATAGAATCCTACAGTGCAGAAGGAGGCCATTCAGCCCATTGGGTCTGCATTGAGCAAAATCTCTCCCAGGTCCTGTCCCCATAACCTCATACAAATACCTAGCTTGTCCTCCTGTCACTAAGGAGCAATTTAACATAGCCAATCCACCTAACTGTACATCTTTAGACTCACCTTAGATCATTATCTTCTCTTTGCAGTATCAATTACAATGACATTTAAACTTACCTGGATTATGACAGTGAGAGCTATAAAATAAGGGGACCTATCCTTCAATCTGCTGGACTGTGACACTGGGCTTTGAGGACATGCTGTGCTGCCTGGATCTCCTGTGGTTTGAGTTGGAAGGTTGGGTGAGACAGACGTGGAAGAAAGTTGACAGAAGTAATTGGAAATGGAATGGCGATCCAATGCTGATTGCCATTCTGAGGTAGTTACAGCCCAAACATTCTGGATGTTGGATGCAAAATAACCATTGCTTGGGGCTCTCAGTTGCAAACTGGAAAAGGTCTATTCCTCACCATGTGTTGTGCTCACCTTCCCCTGACTGTGGATAGCACAACAAAAAAGTCTGCTTTTGACACTAAAGCAATGCATCAGAAAAAGAAGCTATTGAAGAGATGTGCCTGAAATTGTGCAATTTCAGGAAAAGTGTTCTGCCGGTTTGTCATAAGTAACAATTTTATCATTGTGAATTGAGTCATTGTAGAATACGTATATAATAGGTGCACTCTTAATGAAACAAGGAAAAGCGTTTTTTGAATTGTTTAACACTATGTTCAGCATTCACTTTGACTGCTCCAAATGCGCTACTCTGAGGAGATTGGGGTATGAATTTGTCAGAATGTTCTCTGGGAACTTAGTGTTCAATTGACATTAAAATATATTACTTTGCTTCAAATATCCTTGGTCCTTTCATTGAAGGAGCAATTGCTCTCAGGACTCTCCTTCTTCTCCAACCACTTTCTTTTAGAAATGTTGGAATATGTCAAGATTGATGTCAAAATTGATTGCGACTTCACTAGAAAGAGCCTCAGTAGAGAACAGCACTGGGTCCTGTCAACAGTCCTGCTTGGCATTGGCTTCAGATAGTCTCTAAAAGCTACAAGTATTATTTTCTATCAGGTTGCTGGTATTGACGTTATTTGGTTATCATAGACTGGCAATTTAACCCTGCAAGAACTTTTCACTGCTTCAAGCCGTTTATTGATTTTAAGGGACACATTACATTGCAGTATAACAGCAAAGTATAGCTAGTGGCTGAAATATGTATTGGGTAATTACCATGCAGTGGGAAAACCATGGGGGCTATTCTCCCAGGCCACTGTGCTGCCCTAGCACTTCAATAGGCGAGAGACATCAGCAGAGGCCATTTAGCAGATGCCTGGCTCCATGGCTCCCTGCACTCTTCAAGACGAAGACCTTAGTGTCATCAGCCCTGCGCCGGAAATCAGTACAGAGATGATTACAATATTTAAATTACTATTTCAATATCATGAGCAGGGGCTGAGGTCCCCCCACCATCCTGCCAGGAGTCGTTCATTCCAGCGAGGTTCACAACAGCTCCCCCAATAATGGCAAACTGATACCTGACCCCACTGGAGTGAACCAAGGTCTTGGGGCCCCCCTCCCAGGAGATTGGGGGTAAGGATGAGTTGTCTCCTAGGCAGTAGCAACTTTGCAATGCCAGCCTGGCCCACTGACACTACCAAAGGGGCAAACTGAACTTGCCCAAGGGGTACCCTGTCACTGCCCACCGGGCATCGGGCTGAGTCAAAGGGGTTGGACCAGAAGAGCGGGCCTATTGTGAGGCAGGGCCTGTTTGGGGGGGTGATTGGTGGGGGTTCTGGGTCCTAGTGCCTCTCCGCATGGGGTTCGGTGGCATAGGGAAGGTGGCGATTGGGTCTGGCCATTCAGGTGGGGGGGATTTGTGGGGGTCAAGATTGCTGGGGGAAAAGGGGTGCGGTCAGGAAGATTGGGCTGGGATCTGAGGGAAGAAGGCATGGAGAGGTCCAGGAGACCAGCAATCAGGAAGTGTGGGGTCGGTAGGCCAGCAATTGGAGGCTCGCAAGGGTGGCCAGTGATCAAGTTGACCACTGATTTAGAAAGCCAGCAGTACGGGCTATTGTGCATGCACGATTCCTGCTCTGACAAATTGGTGCATGCGCAGTAGCCCGCTCAGCACTCCGCTGCTGGCTTAACGAGCAGGAATAGGCCCTACCCACAAATTTGCAGCATGAATCTACCTGAGGCACTCTGCAATGCGCAGAGTGTGGGAGATTCACTTTGAAAATCCAGCTAACAAAAATCAGCGGGATATGCCCTTGTTTTTACACAAATTCGACACTTAGAATATTTTTGGGAGCCCCCCCACATATCTTCATGAACTAGATTTTTCTTTTAAAATTTAGAAAGACATTGCATTATTTAAACAGTTCAGGTTGTAAATTTGCCAGTGCTCTGACAAAGGGTCATCTCGACTCGAAACATTGGCTCTATTCTCTCTCCACAGATACTGTCAAACCTGCTGAGATTTTCCAGCATTTTCTGTTTTTGTTTCATAAATATACATTTGGATAGGGAGCAACACTGCCTCTTCAAACAAATCAACTGGTCGGCCTGGTGATAAACGCAAAATCCTGCGAATGTGGGAAACCAGAGATTAAAAACAGAAAATGCTGGGTAAAGACAGCATGTCTGGCAGCATTTGTGGAGAGAAACAGATAACATTTTGGGATTTAAATGATGCTTCTACAGAATTGTTGTAACATATCATCATGGTACTTGAGGTGGAAGAGTTTGCTTGTTTCAAATTTCTACCTCTGCAACTGATGGGGGAATCAGTGATTGCTCCTTCCCTGAGGTCATTTGCAACTTGCAAAGTCTTGTGATTTACTAGAAGCCACATGCCAAAGGCAAGCATAAAGGCTTAGATCCTGTTGTCTTCAAGTTAAAGTTTGAAGTCTATTTATTAGTCACAAATAGGCTTATGTTAACACTACAATGAAGTTACTGTGAAAATCCCGTAGTTGCCACTGTCTGGCGCCTGTTCTGATGCACTGAGGGAAAATGTGGCATGGCTAATGAATCTAACGAGCACATCTTTCAGACTGTGGGAGGGAACCGGAGACCCGGAGGAAACCCATACAGACATGGTGAGAACTTGCAGACTCTGCACAGACACTGAACCCAGGCTGGGAATTGAACCTGGCTCCCTGGCACTGTGAGGCAGCAGTGCTAACCACTGTGCCACCATGCCGCCCCACTGGGCAGCGTTTTCTAGCCTCGCTTATCCCGAGACCAGAAAATCCTGCCCAAGGTCAAAGGATCTTTCCGTGGTCCAATCCCTCACCTGCTACAATCCCCGTGACAGGCAGAGTGGGAAAACTCATCCTAGTGTGTTTTATGAGTTCAGGTAAGGTAGGACTGAGAAAGTAAAGAGTTGGTCAGCTCACTTAGGGCCTGGCCTGAAATAAACTGACTGGCATTACTGAGCTAGCGAACCCTCTTCTGAGTATAACCATCAGCATTTGGAAACCTACGAAGCAGAGAGAAAAGCAATTGATCTAGTTCTGTATATTCTTGCTTTGCTGAAGTTCAGGTGGTCAAAAACCTAAAAACATCTACTGAGGTCACTGGAGCTCCAGATCAAAGACATTGAACTCTCCCTTTCTTATTAATTTTTTCTAACCATCCATCTCTGCAGGGGCTACTTGAGTTGATATGTGCTGGGGAATTTTTAAGAAGAGGTAGATAGTTATACTTCCAGATTACATTGGTGCGTTAATACCAGAAAGTTAAAAAAAAACAGTTCGGACAATTTTGCTGTTTTACTGCCTTTTCCTTTTGGGTGATATCCAGGCCATGAAGATTGTACAATTTCAATCAGAAATATGAACAGGTAAGAGTTCAGGTGATTCCAGCATCAACTGGAGATTCGACACTCTCTCTCACACAGTGGACATGGCTCCCGGTATCCATTTCGCTCCATATTAAACATAGCAGAAGGTAGTGATGACATGCCCAACAAAAAGATTGATTATATTGCTGACATCTGGATGTTGTTCTCTGAGTGAAAAGCTGGAATGGAACACAACACAGACAAAAGCCGAGGTAATTATATTCTCTTACCTCGCTGAGCCAAAGTAGATCGACAAACCTGACTCTCCCCCTCTTTTGTTGGCACTCGGAAAGTCTGGTGGAGCCAACTTTCTGCCAACTGTGGCATCTGAAGGGGAGAAAAACAATCTAATACAAGGGTTGCCATCTCTTTCTGTCAGTGTGCTCTGAGCCCAGAACAGATGGAGAAGCTGACATTCTTTAAAATCTCCCTGTTGCTTCTTTTGAACATAAGGCTAATGTTCTCAATCAGGTCCTTGGGACAGAGCAATGTCTGCCAGTAACTCATTCCAGTTGTCTCATCAACATCACATCACGGACGCACAAGGCGACAGCTTGAAATGCTTCAGCATGTTACAGTTCTGTGGCCAAAGGGGCGGAATAAGTGGCATTAAGGAAAAAACAACAGCAATCCCTTTCACTAGCATTTTGAGAGAGGGTGACTTACATTCAGTGGAGGAAACATTGCAGAAGCAAAGCTAGAAATATTATAAATACATAGAATCTGATAGAAGTCTACAAGATTATGAGAGGCATGGATAGTCAGAAGCTTTTTACCAAGGTGGAAGAGTCAATTACTAGGGGGCATAAATTTAAGGTGTGAGAGTTAAAGTTTAAAGGAGATGTACGAGGTAAGTTTTTTACTCAGAGGATGGTGGGTACCTGGAATTCGATGCCAGTGGAAGCCATGGAAACAGAAACGAAAGTGACTTATAAGGGGCATCTTGACAAATACATGAATAGCATGGGAATAGAGGGATATGATTCCAGGAAGGGTAGGGGATTTTAGTTGAGTCGGGCAGCATGGTTGGTGCAGGGTTGGAGGACTGAAAGGCCTGTTCCGATGCTGTAATTCTCTTTCTTATTTGTATATATCTGTACTGTATAAAACAAAAATTAGAAATTAAAGTTGTTTCTTATCATGATTAAAGATTTTTCAATGGTTAAGAGTTAAATTGCTTTATTCTGTTAGAGTTATGCTTAATCCATGTTACGAATAAAGCTTCCTTTGACAAAAAAAAATCCTGAACTTGTCAGTGAAATTACTTCCGGAGCAAAGCTTTCTTTCCTCAAACTTTTGCCAAAATAGAAAAATTGTTGGAATCTAATTTGGCTTCATTGTATATGTTGGTGTTCTGGTCCGGAACCCTAACTGACCGCATCTGGAGCACTATGTATTGTATTGGTCTCATTTAAGGAATGATGTAAATGCATTGGAGACAGTTTATAGAGAAGGTTTACTGGAATAATACTTGGAATGGACGGGTTGTTTTATGAGGGAAGATTGGACAGACTGAGCTGGAGTTTGGAAGAGTGAGAGGGAATGTGATTGAAACACTCTGAGGGGTCCTGATAGGGTAGACGTGGAGAGAATGTTTCCTCTTGTGGGAAAATCTAAAGCTAGGGGTCACTGGTTAAAAATGGGTCAGCAGACAGAGAAGAGGGGAATTTTTTTTCTCTCAGAAGGTAGTGAGTCTTTGGAACTCTCTTCCTTTTAAAGTGGTGGAAGCAGAGTCTTTGAATATTTTTAAGGCAGAGGCAGATAGATTCTTGATAAACAAGGAGGTGAAAAGTTATTGGGAGTAGACGTGGGGTTACAATCAGATTAGCCATGATCTTATTGAATGTTGAAGCAGGCTTGAGGGGCTGAATGGCCTTATTCTTTAGTATTCATTTATGTTCATATGCCTTCTTGAACCAATGCACTTTGCTTGATGAAGGTGCAGCCACAGTGCAGTTATCTAGGAGATTTCAACATACTGACCCACCTCGATGTTCCCACCTCTACCCGTGATCCCTGTCTATGTTTATAGATCTACGGATTGAAACCAAATTTGAGACAATTTAGGGAGAATTTGTTCTGCCAATCAGCCTAAGAGCACATCTTTGAGATGTGGGAGGAAACCGGAGCACCTGGAGAAAACCCACACAAGCACGGGGAAAATGCGCAAACTCCTACAGACACAGGCCCAAATCCATGTATCTGCACAGCACAGCAATAGTCACTGAGCTGTCGTGTTGCCCATCAAATGGTCCAGATCAAGCATACACTAATGATATGAAGCACTAAAAAAATCCAAGAGCAGCTCTCTCACGACCCATCACGTCTATGCCCCTTGTTAGACAACAAGGTGGACCAAAGTACCTGTAGGATAAAAACAAATACATCAATATCGTCAACTATTTACACACTTCCCAGGGACTCCCAAGGCTCATGATCCTTATTTTAAATTAGTTTTCTCTATCCCTCCATTCCCATTCTGTTCATGTGCCCATCTAAGTATTTCTTAAATAACTCCAGAATGCCTGCCTCCACCACTTTACTTGGCAGCATGTTCCATACCCCCACCACCCTCTGTGTGAAAAAACTCCCTCTAGCATCCAAATTATACCTTACCTCCCTCACCCTAAGCCCGTGACCTCTCATGCTATTTGTGTCCATCCTAGGAAAAAGCTTAACCCTGTTTATCTATACCCTCATAATCTTGTACGCCTCTATTAGATCTCCTCTAAGTCTACGTCTTTCTAAGGAAAACAGCCCCAATTTGCCTAACCTCTCCTCGTAACTCAGACCCTCCATACCAGGCAGCATCCTGGTAAACCTCCTCTGCACTCTCTCCAGAGTCTCCATGTCCTTTTGTTATTAAGGCAACCAGAACTGGATGCAGTATTCCAAATGAAGTCTAATTAACGTTTTATACGACTGCAACATTAAAGGCCAGCTCTTGTACTCTATACCCTTTCCTATAAAGGCTAGCATACTATATGCTTTCTTCACTATCTTCTCCACCTGCTCTGCCACCTTCAGAGACTTGTGTACCTGCACCCCCAGGTCCCTCTGCGTTTCTATACTCTTAATAGGTCTACCCTTTATCTACCCCTATATTCTTTCTCCTGAAATGCATCACCTCACATTTATCAGGATTGAATTCCATCTGCCATCTGTCTGCCCAAGCTACCAGCCTATCTGTGTCCTGCTGCATCGCCTGACAATGCTCCTCACTATCCGCACGTCCAGCCATCTTTGTATCGTCTGCAAACTTGCTGATCACTCCACTTACTCCCTCTTCCAAGTCATTTATATATATTACAAATAGAAGAGGTCCCAGTACCGAGCCCTGCGACACACCACTAGTGACCGACCTCCAGCTAGAAAAACACCCTTCCACTATTACTCTCTGTCTCTTATTACCAAGCCACTTACTTATCCATTTAGCTACCTGTCCTTGTATCCCATTAGCCTTGACCTTTTCAACTAACTTCCCATGAGGGACTTTGTCAAACACCTTACTGAAATCCATATAGACAACATCAACAGCTCGCCCTTCGTCGACCGTTTTCGTCACCTCCTCAAAAAATTCTACCAGATTTGTAAGGCATGATCTCCCCTTAACAAATCCATGCTGCGAATCCCTAATCACACCTCAATGCTCTAAGTGCCTATATGTCCAATGTCTAAGAATCCCCTCCAACAGCTTCCCTACCACTGACGTCAAACTCACAGCCTGTGAGACACCTTTGCGTTGTGAGGAACTGCTCATTGAAATCTGCAAACTGTTGTAGGCAACCCTGTAGCCTCAGAGTGAGGTGAGGACAGCATTTCCCAGTATTTCCCAGCAGCTGTCAAGGTGACTGTGGTCTTGAGAAAGCAGGGATAGTTTCTAGGCAACAAGAGCTATCGGCTCACCACCTGCCTCATGGCTCCAGCTCTGATGTATGCACGCATTAGCAAATAGCACATATGAGATTCATGGCACCATACAACATGCCATCAAGCAGACCATTGGCATACTTAAGGAAGGGCTGGACCACTCTGCAAGGTATGCATCATGATTCAGTGTATCTTGAATAATTGCCTTACCCTCATGGAGGCACAGCCATTGCCACCGGGTATAGAATATGGCAAATGGCTGATGAGGTGGAAAAGGGGGAAGATATGGAGGAGGAAATGGTGCAAGAAGAGGAAGAGGAGAAAGAAAGGGAGGAAGAAGTGAAGAAGCACCCAATACAATCCCTTTCCCTTTCAGATTGGACTGTCCACGATCAGCTTATTTAACTGCGGTACAGTGAAATCATCCCCAATTCCCATTCAACAACACCTTCCCTCTGTTACTGACCGTCACTAACCACAATGCTGAAATAAAACCAGCACAAAATTAGTGCTTCAAACTATATTTATCAATGGTGGAAGGTTCGTGTCTCCCACTGGCGGAGACAGCTGATGATCTTCTCGGATGTCATTAAGTGGCTGTAGGGCTTGAGGGACCAGTTTTGGACTGCAATGCCTCCATGTGGGTAGCAGTTATCTGGACAGGCTGGCTGAGGGCCAGCAGCAAGGGCACTATGGAATGGCAATGGTGGGAGAACAAATACTGTCATAGAACATAGAACAATACAGCATAAACAGGGGATTATCCTAAGAAGGGGATAGTAAAATATTCACCATAGCTGTATTGCTGCTCCCCTGCTCGGCACCTCAGCAATATGTTGGAATACAGATTGCTGGACTTCTGTGAGATGTTCCATGCCCTTTAGACATGATGGCAGCAGTCTGAGCATTCTTGGCAGCAAATTGAGCTTGCATAATTTCAGTCTCTGCTCCAACTGCAGCATCCAGATTCTGAACGGCCTGTGGAAGCTCTAACATCAGCCATCAGATACTGCATGATGGTTGGATTTAAAGCTGTGCTAATGGAGTTGGCTATCAATGTCATGCTGGAAATGATGGGCTCTGAACAAAGCTCTGTACAAGGTTTGTGGCTGGCTCCTCCATGATCATTGACAGTGGGCAACAAGTTTTCTGCCAGATCTGCCAAGCATTTAATTGTGCATATCCTCAGCTTTGTCCTTTTTGCTGTCCCCATTGGAATCTTTACCTCAGTCCTCTGGACCAGAACACACATGCAACCTAATCATTGGATATATTGGTATCTGAGCAATCTTTTCCCTTTGCTTTAGCTTTGTCTGGTGGCTCACCAGTACAAATACATTGGGTGGGGTTTTCCGGTTGTGCTTACCCCAAGGCCATAAAATTCCACCTGAGGGTAATGGGATTGATCCATTGCCTGATCCATTGAGCTCGGGTGGGATTTTCCAGTTTGAGATCATTCCACGTTCTGATCCTGGCACCTGTCTTTCAGCTTTACCAAATTCTACAGCTGACACTTCAATGCTTGGATCTAAAGGGCAGTATTAATCCAACGTCCTTTACACATCACTTCTAATTCTCCAACTTCACTGAAGTCATACTCTCATACCCCTTTGTTCAAAGTCAGCATTATCTCCCTAGAGTCACAGCTCACCTGAATGTGAGGCACTCCACGGGGAAACATATTCAGAATGGCCACTCACAAAATCCCTGCAATGAGGTATAGCCTGGAATTCTATTGCCCTGCCTGCCACAGAATCGAAACGGGTGAGGGGCGGACAACGGAAATGTCTGTTGACATCGGGCAAGATTTTTTGGTCTTGGGTTGATCTTGACACTGTTATGAAGCCTCTGGACAATGGCACAGAGGTGAGAATTAAAATTAACACGTAGGCAGGGCTGGGGGGTGTGATGGGCAATGGAGAGGAGAGGAGAGGGGAGGCAGGGGGCAATATGGTGGCTCAGACAAGAGAAAAGCAGCAACTCAGTAATGAGCAACACAGCAAGCATTCTTTCCATGACTGGACAACAAAGCTATAGCAGGAATTCTGGGGAGATGGTATTCCAATGATTGATACAGTTCAGTGTAGAGTAATATCAAAGGAGCTTTTCTACCAATACTCCAAAACTTCTTTGCCATATTCACTCAATTCCATCCTCACCAGTCACAGTCTTACATTTAAATTTTACTATTTTTTCTATTGTTCTATAGCGTACATAATAAACTATTGGGGCATAACTTCCTAACTCCCCATGTTGCATTTGGGACATTCTCCAATGATGTTCTGGGGAACACCTCTTGGAAATTCCTAGGTAAGAGCTTACTCGGGAATTGTTCAGAAGCGCTAACTACCCCTGGACAATTGCATTGTGCTGGGAACCATTTGACAAATTAAATCCTTAACTTCAGTTGGGTTTACTAGTTTTACGCTCTTGGCTACTCTGTAAGTGTTAGAAGGGAAAAAAAACACTTTTAGCTTCAGAAATACCTACACACCCCAATGCCCCAGGAATTCTCCAATACCCCATCTGTGAAACCCCAGAGAAGCCCCATCCACTTCAAGCAAGCACCACCAACCAAACCCCATTTGACTTCACCTGGAACTAAATGACCCTGACCTGCCCTGATCTGCCCTGTGTCACACCCGCCCTCTCGGATCTGACCTGACTCTCCCATGCACTCACCCCCATCCCACACTGAGCTTGACACCGAATTGTCCTGATATCCATTCCCTAATCGGCCTGATACCAACTCTTCCCCACCTAGCCCAACCACTCCCCACTGCCCCTATCCTCTGGCCTGAAACCCAACCTCTCCCCACTTGATCAGAAACCCGACCCTGCTGGCCTGACCCCTAACCACCCCCTTCCTCCCTCACTCCAGCTTGACAAACAACCCCACACCCCCATCACAGCTGACACCTGACATCTATATCCCAGGTGGACTTTGTAAAGTGAAAATAAGTCACCAACAGATTGACAATCTGGGGCCAATTGCCTCTCTGAGGAAGTTAAGAGCCATTGTTGCTTTCTGTTTCTTGGCACGATGCCCCCATCCTCATTCCTCTGCATCCTCCCATCATAACCCCTCTTCCAACACCCAATCAATCAAAAACCACTTCACAGAATCATGCAATTGTTACACTTCAGGAGGAGACTATTCCGGCCCATCAATCCCGACGACATTCCCATCCAGGCCCTACCTCTATAATCGCAAGTATTTTACTCACTAATCCCCCTGACACTAAGGGGTAATTTAGCATGGCCAGTCCACTTAACCCACATATTTTTGGAGTGTGTGAGGAAACCGGAGCACTGGAGGAAACCCACACAGACATGGAGAGAACATGCGAGCTCTGCACAGAAAATCACCCAAGCTAGGATTTGAACCTGACTCACTGGCACTGTGAGTCAGCAGTGCCAACCACTATGCTACAGTGCTGCTTTTGTATCTAACAATTCTCATGGTCTATTAGGAAGACCGTCTACCACCCCTTCTGTTATCACTGCACACTCATCCTCCGATATGGCACTATGGCAACATCTCTGTGACATAATTAAACTAAACCTATTCAAGAGCATCAAATATCTTCCTGATCAAAATTTGTGGCCACAACAAGAATCTGACTGAATCTCGACCTTAACCTTGAGCAGTTAATTCCCTGGAGAAGGAATGGGTATTGATTGTCTGGGACTAGTTGAAGCACCAGAGAGAGGTAGGGTTGGTTGACAGATTATCTACATCTGTGCATCACGATGGCATATTGGATTGAGATATCTGTACCCTCATGTCTAATTACTTAAATAGGCAATGGATTGATAGATGGGCAATGATTGAGCACTTTTTCATGCAAGTGTAGCCATGACTGGCATCGAATTTAGCAAAGTGTCTGTGATTTATTAATTAGTGACTGATGAGCATAATCTCCCTTCCAAATATTATGAATTCCACTGCTGTTAATTATACTTGCGGCCAGTTGCTTAACCAGCTGGTCGAGGAAACTAATCCAAATTGATCTTCACACAACTGAACCAAATAATGCAAAAGCGTAATGCCGCAGATGTTGGAAAATGCAAACGGGAAATGCTGGAAATACTCAGAAGATCAGGCAGCATCAGTGGAGAGACAAATAGAGGGCGAGATTCTCCGGCCTTCCAGCTGGGTGTTTCTCAGTGGCAGGAGAGAGAGTGCTGATCGCTGATGGCGGGATTCCCTGCACGCACTGCTGTCATTGAAGACACCCCATGCCATCGGGAAACCCACAGGCGGGAATACACTGAGAATTCAGAAAGAAGTCTCACAACACCAGGTCATAGTCCAACCAGTTTATTTGGTAGTAAACACCACTAGTTTTGGAATGCTGTTCCTTCGTCAGGTAAGTGGAGAGTTCTGATCACAAACAGGATCAGAAATCTGCACTCACCTGATGAAGGAACAGTGGTCCAAAAGCTAGTGGTATTTACTACTAAATGGTTGGACTTGGACCTGGTGTTGTGAAACTTCTTACAGTGTTTACCCCGAGTCCAACGCCAGCATCTCCACATCAGAGAATTTAGGCCAGAGTTAATATTTCAGGCTGATGACCTATGTCAGAACCAGCAGTGGTTGGAAATGAAATGGCTTTTAATCACAGCGGGAAAAGGATAGAGTGAAGAAAGAACAAATTGTCAGGTCCGTGATGGAGTAGAAAGTGGCAGCGATCAAATGGCGAAAGGAACGATGTTGGAAGGCAAAATGAGAAGACAATGAAACAAGGAAAGGAAAAGATGAGTCTGTTGGAGCTGAAAATGACCAAAACAAAACTACTATCAGCAATTGCTGTCCAAGAAAATGCTTTAAGTTTATTTAGCAGTGCCGCAAGTAGGCTTACATTAAGACTGCAATGATGAAACTGTGAAAATCCCCTAGTCATTACACTCTGGTGCCTGTTCAGGTACACTGACTGAGAATTTGGTATGGCCAATGCATCTAACCAGCACATATTTTGGACTGTGACAGGAAACCACACAGACGTGGGGAGAGCATGCAAATTCTGCACAGCAGTGACCCAGTGGGATCGAACCTGGGGCCCTGGTGCTGTGAGGCAGCAGTGTTAATCACTGTGCCACCGCGATACCAGTGGCTGCAATCTGAGATTGTTCAACTCAGCGTTCAATCCAGAAGGCTTTTACGTGTGGATGAGGGGCTGTTGTTGAAGCTTCAGTTGACTCTTATTAGAATAGTATTGGATCTCAAATAGAGAGAGGCCAGAGTGGGAGTGGGATGGGGAACTAAATTGACCAGCAACTGCTCACAGTGAAGCCTCTTCGAATTTTGGGAGACTGAATGGAAATTGGGTCATTGCTTTGTGGAGGAGCTCTGTTCAGTTAGCACACCACGATCCCTGAGCAACCGATCACTTGATATTTCAATTCTCCATCGCGCCCCTGATTTACTTCATAGGATCAAATATTTTAGCGTTTTTTAACAAGGGGTTTGAGTTTAAGAGCCATGGGTTATGCTGCAACTATCTCGAACTTTGATGAGACCACATTAGGAATATTGTATACAGTTCTGGTCACTTCACTACCAAATAAACTGGTTGGACTATGACCTGGTGTTGTGAGACTTCTTTCTGAATTGTGGAAGCATTGGAGAGATTGCAGAGGAGATTTACCAGGATGCTGCCTGGTTTGGAGGGTAGGTCTTATGAGAAAAAAGTTGAGGAAGCTGGGGCTTTTCTCCTTAGAGTGGAGAAGGATGAGAGGCAACTTAATGGTTGTTTATAAGATGATGAGAGGGAGAGACAGAATGGACGTGCAGACAATATTTCTTCGGGTGGATGTAGCTGTTACTTGGGGGCATAACTTTAATGTTTATGGTGAGAGGTATAGGAGGAATGTTTAACATAGATTTTTTCGTCAGTTTGTGGTTGGGTTGTGGAATGCGCTGCCTATTGTGATAGTGGAATTGGACACGATAGGAAATTTCAAACTGTTATTAGATTGGCACATGGAGCACACCAGAATGATAGGGAGTGGGGTAGCTTGATCTTGGGTTTGGATGTAGCTCAGCACAACATCGAGGGTCGAAGGGCCTGAAATGGGCTGTACTGTTCTATGTTTTAAGTTCTATAATCTAAAGCATGGAGACAGGCTATTCAGCACAAACTGGTCCATGCTGACCAAAATGCCCATCTAAGCTAATCCGTTTGCCTGCATTTATCCCATATCCTTCTAAATCTTTCCCATTCTGTGTGTATCTGCTTTTTAAATGTCAATGTCCCTGCCTCAAACACTTCCTCCAGCAGCTCATTCCACATACACAACACCCTCTGTGTAAAAAAGTTGATCCTCGGGTTCTCACTAATTCTTTCCCCTCTTAACTTAAAACTATGCCCTCTAGTTCTTGATTCTCCAATCCTGAGAAAAAGACTGAGTGTACTCATTCAATACAAGCCGCTCATGATCTTATACACCTCTGTAAAATCACCCCTCAGTCTCCTATGCTCCAAAATAAAAAGTCCTAACCTGTCCAATTTCTCCCTATAACTCAGTCCCCTGTGTCCAGCAATATCCTTCTAAACCTCTCTGCATTCTCTCCAGTTTAATACCATCTTTCATATAGAAAGGTGACCAAAATTGAACATAAGACTCCAGGTGCGGCCTCACCAATGTCCTGTACAACCACAACTTAACTTCCCAACCTCTTTACTCAGTGCCCTGACTGCTGAAGGCCAGAATACTAAAAGCCTTCTTCACTGCTCTAACTACCTGTGACTCCACCTTTAGAGAACTATGCACCTGAACTCTAAGGTCCTCTGTTCCACAATAGTCCCTGAGGTCCTACCATTTACAGTGAAAGTCCTATCCAGATTTACTTTTCAAAACGTAACGTTTCACACTTACCTGTATTAAACTCCATTTGTCATTTCTCGGCCTACTTCCCCAGCTAATCAGGATCCTGCTGCAATTCTTGATAACATTCCTCACTGTCTACAATACCACCTATTTTAGTGTTATCTCTAAACTTACTGATCATGCTTTATACATTCTTATCCAATTCATTGGTATAAATAACAAACAGCAAAAGGCCCAGCACTGTGGCAAACCAGTAGTCAAAAGCCTCCAGTCCGACAAGCATCCTTTCACCGTTACCCTCTCCTTTCTACTACCAATATATCCAATTTGCCAGCTCTCTCTGGATTCCATATGATCTCCCTTCCAGAGCAGACTATCATGTGGAACTTTATCAAAAGCGTTACTGAAATCCATATAGATGATATCCACCGTCCTGCCCTCATCAACTTTCCTGGTCATTTCATCAATGAACTCTTAACAAATTGGTAAGGCAAATTGGTAAGGCATAATTTCCCATGCACAAAGCTTTCATCAAGAACAACAACCTCCATCGATATAGCACACATGATATAAAAAACACAGCAGGCACTGACAGGAAAGCACATTTGACAGAAGCGACATAAGGAGATATTAAGACTGGTAACCAAAACAATGAAAGATGTGGCAAAAAATAATCATTATCATGAATTATATAATCGGGCTTGTATACACAGTGCAGTTCCATCATTGCTTCCTGTAGCTATGGTAACATGCCACACCATTATTCACAAGGTACTATTCAGCCATTAAAAACATTTTTGTTCTGCTGGTCTGCTCAGAATGAGCTCAGAAACATTTATTTCTGTTGTATCAAGTGTGTCTCATTCTAGCTGCACACAGGCCATTAGCAACTTATCTATCATTTCCATAGCAACAGCCACGGAACAATTTACCAAGCCAGAATGCGTTAACACTCAAAACGTGTGTGTTGGGGGAGACAGATCTGAAAGAATTCAGGCAGAAAGTCGTGTTCTCTGAGGTGAATTTTGACTGATTCAGTTTGCATGCTAATCACAGTTCTCAGGTAACAACTCCAGAAAATTTACTGCGTTTCAATTTTCCAGGTAAATAAGTGTGTCACTGGCTTCATCTGTTCCTTTTCGTATTTCTGCTTGGAGATGATCCAAAAAACATTCTGTCTCTGTTTGATTGGATTTAATTCATGTGTTCTCATACACATTCTGCAACTTTTCATAAAAGATAACCTTGCTTTTTAGCATCGAATGAAGGTGATATCTAAATAAGTTATCATCTATAGTATCAGCACTCACAGCTGAGGATTAACGTTGGATTTTCGTGAAGGTGGCAGCGACATTGAGTTGGGAAACTTCCTGACTTGCTAGACCAATCTCTTTTAAAATGGCCACTGTCCACCATGCTCTGGGAAAGCGAGGTGAGGTGGGGTCGAGTTGTGCCCAGCACCCCTTAGGCTTGTGGATAGCCAGACTAATAGGCTGGACTTCCTCATCTGTTTATTTGACATCATCCCAGTTTCAATGATAAAGATTAGACCCTCGAACCCTCATTCCTCAATGTCCACCAAATTTCTCCATGCCACATCCATTCCCCCAATATCCCTATGCCACCTCCGGACCTCATGATGTCTCCATTCCACTTTCAAGCCCCTTATATCCCATCTGAGCTCTGTAGTCTCATATCACCTTCATGCCCCATAACCAATGCCACCTCCATTCCCATAATATCTACATGCCACTTACATGCCTCTCCTGAAGCCCATTCTCTGCCATATATTTTACATAGCCATTTAGCTTGTCTCCACTGACAGAAAATCTGAGCATAAAATAACTTCTAAAAATCTAATAGAGCTGTCATATTTAAAGTCACTTCATCTGAAAAAACCTCTCACATAAAATCCATGTAAACTCCCTCAAGTGTTAAGTTTCATATAAAGACAAAAATATATCTGCTTACCACATCAAAGATAAAAACCTCTTAAAACTGTCAATTAAAATTTGTCAGTCCTCGCCCCCAGTCAAGATCAGTGTTTCTAGAATATTTGAAACTCAGCCAAGCATTTACAATAGCTTCAGCTATCTGATCACATCCTGGGAAATGTCAGCAATGCCTTCGAAACTGAAACATCGATGGCCTTTTTTAATGCTGTAACTACTGTTTCATTTCCATTTCCATTTCAGAGCAGATTGGTTGTCACCCAAAGAATGTAACCTTCAAAAGCAGGGCCAATTTTCTAATAGTGGTAAAGGGGAAGGGGGGGGGGAGGGGGAATCTCCCCAGCTCTTTTCTAGAACAGAGCCATGGGGTCTTTTATATTCTCCTGAGAGATCACACAAGGCCTCGATGTAAAATCTCATTTAAAATTAATACTTTTGATAGTACAACGTTCCCTCAGTACTGCGCTGGCTTATCATCCTAGATTATCTGCTCAGGCGTGGAGTTGGACTGGGGTTCACAACCTTTTATCTCAGCGATGGGAGCGCAACCAAATGAACAATGGATATTGCTTTGGAAAGGGAAGCACTGAGTGGAAAGTGGGAAGAAAATTTCTAGGCTATTTGTGCATGTTTGCTGCTTGTTCAAATGATTCAGATTAAGGAGTAGGTCACCTTACCACAGATGGCAGGTTATGTCGACAGAGTGCAGGGCTGTGTGAGTTAACAATTAAACATTATTAAAAAGTTAGACGCACTACAAGGAACTATATGCATTATCCGACACTTGAATACGCATAAGTGATTTTAGAGTGATTGTGCTGTTTTACTGCGTGTTTATCTGCAGAAATTAGTTGTTCCTGCATGCCCTAATTACCATATATTAAGAGATGTTGACTTTCTCATCTGATGAAACTGGAGATGGCATGCTGTCGCAGAGTTTATCTGCTGATTTAAGTTACTAACTTTTACTTGCAGCTTTAAGATCTGAGATAAGATCTGCCCACAGGGGCTATCGATTCAGAGGATTCAATTAATTCAGTGTGCTTCACTAACCAAGTCCCAAGACACCAGAAACATTGCCTGGTCACATCAACAGCTTTGTCTGATAACTGACCTGGATCTGAATTTAAGTGGCAGTTGGCATCTATGTCTATGACTTAATAGTAAAAGCCTATATTAATATTGCAGGAGTCCATTACTCACAACTAATAAACTAGGATTGGGAGAAGAAGCCATCTCCACACACGAATAATTTCTACAGTGTTTGCTAAGAATTGGCATTGATGTATACTTGCTCAGTCCCCTGAATAATCTTGAATGTAAGACTGGAGAAAATACAAAGAGGAAAATAACTTACCGTCACTTTGTACAGAGTTTTCCCCTCATCATGAGGCCAACTCAATTTCAAATATCCTCCAAATCCCTCCCTCTGCCAAGTTGCATGCTTGGACACATTGAAATGTGGCGTCTTCCCACAACTTGTCAGAGTGTCTGGCTCTGATGGAAAACCAGCGTTTATCTCTCCAGATGTACCACCGAGTTTTCAAACCAGATCTTCAGCCATTCTGACGAAGAAGGATCGTTTATGTCATCACTCTGTCAATGAGGTGTCTGATAGAAGTGGCAAGGCTGGCTCCATAGAGACCAGGCTGGCATCTTTAATGGCTATCCTAATCAGAACTGAGGTGAGATGTTCCTTCGCCTCCCCCAATAATCGGTGGCTTTACCACCCTTGCCCACCCTCATCCCACTGCATAACTACTAAGGGCTCTCTCCCAACAAACACCACAGCAACATCGCCAGCACTCCCTCTCTCACTGCCAGTTTCTCCCCTCACAGTCTGCTCCCCTTGTCACTGCCCACTGTCCCCATCACTGCCAAGTTTCCCCTTTCAAAGGTCTTGGTGTACTTTCCCCACCATATGTGATGGAAGCCTCCCCCTCTCACCATATGTGATAGAAGCCCCCATCCCATCAGAATTGGGCTCCCCCGAGGGCTTGCTCCAGCACGGCCTCAGCAAAGATTGGCACAGGCCAGCACTGCCAACCTGACAATGTCAACTTGGCAGTGCTAACCTGTGCCAGGGGGTAGTGTCAGTGCAGTGCCCAGTCATATCCCTCTCCCTCCAAGCTTATACTTACCTTGGTACCCCTGGCAGGATCATTTCGACTGAACACTGTCTTCATAAAGCTGTTATTAACTCGCCAATGTAATGTGACATTGGCAAGGTTTGGATATTTAATGAGAATGGGATCAAATGATGGGTAGGCCCTTTAATAATATGCAGAATCATTATAATATATTTAAGTGAGGTTCCTGCCCTTTTTGGAACCTAATTTCATCTCCGGTTAGGGGTGGGGAAAGCTGGGAAATGGGTTCTTGCTGGCAAGGATCTTGTTTCCTAATTCTCATGGCATTTTGCACTTGTGTCTTGTTCCCGCTAAGGGCGAAAATGGATCAAAATCCCCCCTATAGAAACTAGGAGCAGAAGACGGCCATTCAGCTTTATACTGTTTCTTTGTCATCATTGGGTCAAAATCCTGGAATTCACTCTCTAACAGCATTGTGGATTTATCTACGTCACATGGACTGCAGCAGTTCAAAAAGACGGTTCAACTATTATCTTCTCAAGGACAACAAGAGAAGATGCTCACATCTTATGAATGAATAAAAGTTAACCAGTTTTCAATTCTGATATGACACCAATGTGCCATTTTCAAATACTGAACTTCAGCCTGCCCTTCTCTTAAATGCCCACAGTTGAGCATATGTGTATTGGTGTGAAAGACTGCCACTAGCTCTATTTAAAAAATTCACAAACTACTTTAAGGTCAACTGCTGGATTATTTCTTCCTGGCTACTGATGTAATTTGATACATTCCTGGACTTCATCTATACTTGTAGGTTTCTGTAGTGTACAGAGAGTGGTCTGACAAGCTCTGAAGTATTTCTTTGTTGATTTAATAGTTCTTCTACAGGTAGAGCATGACTGGGAAGATGAACAGAGGCCATCCAGAGCTCTGGGGAACAGTGAAAAGACGACTCCCAACAGGAGGTCATATGTTGCCAGGGACTTTAGGGAGCAACTCTGCTCTCCTGAATTTAAGTGGAGGTTAATGCTTAAGACTGCTTTATTAAAGAATTGTCATGGGAATCTGGGGACTGCTGAAGCCTCAACTGCAGGTTCAACGCAGAGTTCAGGCAGCATCTCCTGTGGTTATCAAGGTGACTGTGGTTCTGAGCCTCTATGCATCATTTCAGATTGCTGCTTGAGATATAAGTGATGAAGTGGCAATGCCAGTGTTGGACTGGCGTGGACATAGTAAGAAGTCTCACGACACCAAGTTAAAGTGCAACAGGTTTATTTGGAATCACAAGCTTTAGGAATGCTACTCCTTCATCAGGTGAGTGGAGAGGTAGGTTTCACAAACAGGGCATATATAGGCAAAGACACAATTGCAAGATAGTGGTTGGAAATCGAGTCTTTACAGATAATCAAATCACTATAAGTATAGACAGTGTGAGTGGAGAGAGGGATTATCATAGGATAAAGAGGTGTGAATCATTTCAAGTCAAGACAGTTAATAAGATTTTGCAAGCCCAGTTATAAGTAGCATCTGAGATATCAGAGATATAAGTGGATAAGAAATATAAGAAGTTTAAGTAGAATTTGATAGCTTATTAGCATGCTGATCAGGTTGCTGGAGACAGTTTTATCTCACTCTCTCCTTTCAGAGATAAAGCGCTTGATTTCATGCAGATCTTTGGGATTTGAACTGTCATGCTAATGGTGGGAAAAGTCCTGAGCCTGTCATCCAAGCAATGGAACACCACTGATCTGCCCCTCATCTAACCCCCACCTTCCGCTCTCCACCAACCCTCCCCCCCCCCAAGCTAAACTGGAGGATGGAAGCAACTGTTTTGTGGGACTCCCAGTCAATGATTGACAACCATTATCCCTGAGCCCGCTGCAAATTGTAGGTGGGCACAGTAAGAAATCTCACAACACCAGGTTAAAGTCCAACAGATTTATTTGGTAGTAAATACCACTTTCGGGGTTTGCCCCTTTGTCAGGTGAGTGGGAGTTCTGATCACAAACAGAGCATATAAAAGCACACTCAGTTTACAGAATACTGATTAGAATGCGAGACTTTACAGCTAATCAAGTCTTAAAGATGCAGACAATGTGAGTGGAGATAGCATTAAGCATAGGTTAGAGAGGTGTGTATTGTTTCCAGACAGGATAGTAAGTGAGATGTTGCAAGTTCAGGCAAGTCATGTGGGTTACAGATAGTGTGATATGAACCCAAGATCCTGGTTGAGGCCGTCCTCATGTGTGCAGAACTTGGCTATCAGTTTCCGCTCAGCGACCGTGCACTGTCAAACACTTCAGTGGTCACAGGTATTCGGCCTCTGATCTTTGCGTAAACGTTCTCCAAAGTGGCCTTCATGACATATGACAGCACAGAGTCGCTGGATTGTAACTTATAATGTATTTGGATTTTTTTGTACTTGGATTGTAATTTATAATGTTTTTGGATTGCAATGTACTTAGATTATAATGTATCTACATTTTAATATATTTGGATTGTAATGTATTTGAATGAATTATTTTAAAAAAAGGGAAATTGGTACTTTGTATGCCACGGAGTGGTGGCTTCATTTTGTGTTTAACAGTAAAAGCCATCTTTTCCTGTTGGGCTTCCTGAGTTATTACACCTGCAAAACCAATGTTTTGTCAGCAGCCTCCTGGCAGGGGTGGATGGAGGGGAGGCTGCTGGCCTCCCTCACCATCAGACATGCTGTGTGCCCAACTAGGAGGCCTGGCATCGGGCAGAGCGATGGTGTCTGTGTTCCATGTGAACTGATCATGTTCTGAACAGAAGGGAATTCCACTCTCTCGAGGTGCAGTCGGCATGCATTATATAGGTGAATGTCTGCTACCCTGGCAGCAACCATGATTCTTTCATTCTGCTATAATGTCTGTGCCAAGTGTATCTGAACCTCCGTGGCATGTCAAAGGCTGGTTAGCTGTTGACATGACTCATAGGTCCAGCCTGGAACCCATGCACAGTGGACATATAATGAGAGCCATGCTACTGCTATGAATATATTGGTACCATTAAATTCTCAGAAATCCCTTCCTTGAGTTTTCTTGCCAATTAGTGAAAGCTAAATTAAATCCTATGACCGCACGCTTCTTTAATTTCATTATTATACTGCATCATACTGAACGTTTGTTAATGCCTTCTTGCAATATACTCTGAGTAACTATGGCTGAGGGGTGTCTTGAAGGGAATTGTGATTTGTCCCTTCATTGACCAAACGTTCTGTTGGCTCAAGAGGAAGCAAATTGTCCAAAAGTAAATGTCCAAATTGTTCAAAAGCAACATTCTATTAAATTGAAAATAGGCAGCCTGACCGCATGAGAAGGGAAAGGTAAACAACTCCGCAGAATGTCAGAGGCCCAGACATGGTTAGAGCCAGATAGTTGAATACTACAATCAGCATACCTTTCTTGCTTTAGTCAAGCTTGGCGTTGGAATATATATGAGCTGATAGGAATCCAAGTGCGGGAAGCCAGGGATTTTGAGGGCATGACCTGTCTTGAGTGGGTACATGGTTACATTATATCTTTCATAATTGAGCCATTCAAATTGCCAGGAGATAAAAATTGAGTTTTCTCTGTAGCTTCCTTTGGGTTCTTCAGTCTGCTCCCACAGTCCAAAGATCTTCAGATTAGGTAGATTGGCCCTTAGTGTCCCAAGATGTGTAGGTTAAATAGATTATCTATAGGGAATGTATGGGATTATGAAGATTGGCATGCGAGAGGGCCTGGGTAATGTACTTTGTCAGAGAGTTGGAACAGACTCAATGGGCTGAATGGCCTCTTCTGCAGTGTAGAGATTCTATAATTCTATGATTGAGTTAAATTGGTCTCTATATTCTGTTAAGAAAATATAAAAAGGGATTCCCTGGGTAGAGAGAGCTGAGATGTTCAACCAGAAGAGATTCTGGAGCTTCCACAGATGTAACAGTGGGACAGGCTGGCAGAGGAACGACACGTGTGTAAGCGTTGTATTGACAAATGCTGCAATACCTGCAGTGTGGGGAAACTGGTGGGGCAAACATAAAATTCTGACCTTGGTAAAACATAGACTTAAGGGTCCTGATTTTACCATTGTGTGGCGCCCATGTGACGCACTCATGTCCACGCAGATGCCCATTTTACCAAGGGCCAAAAATGGCTGCAATTTGACTGTGCCCGAAATGGGCACAATGGCAATTTAAATGTATTTACATGCATTTAGATTGAATTAATGGTCTGCCCGCCCACCTTTACCAGCATTTCCCTCTTTACCATCATAGTTGCGCATCCAGATTCAAGGCAAAATTGACATGCTCGGCAAAGGTCTGTTTAGGGTGCTCCAGCTGCTGAAGAGCGCGTTGAGAGCTTCCAACAGCTCTCTGACTTAGATCAGGGGTGGGGAAGAGAAGGAGGCAGGCTAGATCATTCTCTGGTGAGCGGAGGGTAGGGAGAAGGAGTCGGGTCAGATGTATCTCAAGTAGGAAGGGAACGGGGGGAGGGAGGAGAGAGAAGGAAGGCCCATTCATTCTCTGGTGGGGGAGAGGAAGCCAGATGGATCTCTGGTAGGGTGACAGGGATAGTAGGCTGGGGCGGGGGAGTGTTCCATTGCCATTCTGCCAGCAATTAGTGGGAGGAAAAGGGGGCAAAGAATTACGATTGGTCTGGGTAGCAGGAGGAGATGAGTAGATAAGGGGGACAGTTATGTTGTGGGGGGGTGGGGCGATATCTCTAGGAGACTATCACTCCTGCTTTTCACTACTGGACCACTTTATTTGCTTTTTGTGGCCCGGGAGCGATGTGCCCGGGGTGCAGTTTTCAAATTTTTTTCTCACTGCGCATGCACAGTTCAAAGCTCCGATTGGAGCAGCAGTGCTTTGGGCATGATAAGCCCCACCCACAGCACAATTCAGACTAGTGACTTTTTTTCAGGCTGAGTGTGTATAGGGGTGCCTGAGAGTAGTTTCCCAAGTCGGAACTGAATTGAGCCCAGATTCAGCACTTAAAACAAAATGGTAAAATCGAGCCCAAACAGCGTCTTAATGGCAGCGTTGAAAAGTTGTTGAGCTGGAAGGTTTAGGAAAGAGATTTGAGAGCTGGGGGCATAGACAGCTGAAGGAATGACCGCAATGGTGTGGCAAAGAAAGTGGGAGGTTCACAAGAAACTAGAGTTGTAGATAAATAGAGATTTGAGGATTGTACAGCTGGAGACTGGTACTGGGCAATCTATAGCCCGGGGACCACCAATGACCCATCAGGATACTGAATGCAGCCCATAACACATTTTATTGACCTTTGTCCACATGCAGTCCACTGATTCCCATCCATGTAGTTTTTCCTTCCGCTTTGACTGAAGTGGTACGCAAGGGCAAGTGAAGTGAGGTGCGTGCTGATTTCACATAACATTAACTGTGAGAGCCGTGTGCTCCCTTTGCATCCAAAGTGCAAACCCTTGCTTTGTTTATGCCATTTGAAATTGATGATAGTTCTATTAATACATAAATGATTCAACATTTTCCATAATTCATTATGAAATATTCAGCATGCATTAAAGTGCTTAATCTTATTCATGGTTAGTCAATGAGGCTGATGTCAATCTTGTGGCCCACTGAGATGAAGAGGGGCCACTTGTGTGGCCCACCCACTAGCCCAGATTGCCCATTACTGTGATGGAGAAGTAGGGGCAAATTTATGGAGCAGTTTAGACATAATGGATGAGATTTTCTCACCGTGTTCGCCCCAAGATCAAAAAATCCCATTGAGGTCAACAGACCTTTTATGTCAGCGTCCCTCCTGTCTCACCCACTGCGATTCCCGTGGAGGGACCATTCCCCTCAGTGATGAACTAGCTTTGGTTACCCTTGTGATAGTGTGACCTTTCAGCTTAATCTGTATATTGTGCCAACTCGGCCCTTTGTCCTTCCTCCTTTACAGGGAGAATATTATCCCTGTTGTTTATCATTTAATTCTAATACCATTTGCAAGTGACAGGGAGATTTACTGTTGCAGTTTTAGTTTAATTGGATGATATCAAGCAATTTCCAAACTGAACTGGCTCCAGAGAAGCTCACCATATGTCTAATCTGCTATCCAATTTGTTTTATGTGGAATGTGGCATTAGCTCATCATTTGGTGTGAAAGATTGCAACAAAGATGTTCCTATTATTCCAATTCTGTGTCTTGTTGAAGACTCTTCACAAAAGCAACATGTACAAAACACAAGCAAGCACAAGCAGGTTCATCTCAAGGTAGTCAGATACTTCACAAGTTTGGTGTAAAGTGATTTTTTATTTACATTATACTTCCTCATTGCTTAATTTGAATTATAAATGAAACTGAACTGGCATTCCACGGGAGCCCGTGACAACTTGCACTGCTTCTCTCTACTTCAATCCAGCTATTAAACAGACACTAACATATTCCATTTATTATGGTGTGTTTAGAAGGAAGAATGTTCTTTATTTCTCATTTGGGTTTTGTTTTTCTCTTGTTATTTCCCTCTATCTACGTCTCATTCCAAAGCCAGCACCATTCTCATTGCAGCATTCCCTTAATACTGAACCCAATAATGGGTTCAATTCCCCGCACTGCCAACACATGCTCCCCCAACCAGAACCCTGATTTGAGCATTTTCAAACCTATAACATTCTAACAGGACTAGATCGGGTAGGCACAAAAAGGATGTGGCTGATGGTGGGGGAGTCCAGAATCAAGGGTCATAATCTGAGGGTACAGGGTAGACATTTTAGGACTGAAATTTCTTCACACAGACAGTGGTCAACCTGTAAAATTCACTACCACAAAGAGTATTAAGGCCAAACCATTGAATATTTTCAAGAACCAGTTAGGTGCAGCACTTGAGGTGACGGGGATCAAAGAACTGGAGGGAAAGTGGGATCAGGCTATTGAGTTGGATGATCAGCCATAATCATACTGAACAGCGGAGCAGACTCAAAGGGCTGACTAGCCTCCTCCCACTCCTATTTTTTATTTTATATAAGCTTATCATCTTAGTTGGCACTCCAGTATTGAGAGAATGCTAAAATGTCAATGGTGCTGGCTTTGGGATAAGATGTTAAACTGAGATACTTTCATCCTTTTGATTGGTTATAAAGGAGTCATAACGTTATTTCCACAGAAACAAGAGAATTCCCCAGTATCCCAATCTTGCATCTAAGCAGCAGAATAAAAGTAAAGTTTATTTATCAGTTGCAAGTAGGCTTACATTGGCACTACAATGAAGTTATTGTGAAAATTCTCTCGTTGCCATTCTCTGACATGTGTTCGGGTATACTGAAGGAGAATTTAACACGGCCAGTGCACCTAACCAGCACGTCTTTCAGACTGTAGGAGAAAACAAGAGCACCTGGAGGAATATTTGTTTAATTGCTGTTTGTGGGATCTTACTGAGCACAAATTGAATGCACAAGTTCAAAGGAGACTGTCTACAAAGTGCTGTATGGGTATTCTGAGGAAATGCTATAAATGGAATCAGAAAATTCTCACAGTGCAGAAAGAGGCCATTCAGCCCATCGAATCTGCATCAACCACAGCACCTGGAGGAAACTCGCCATGTCACCATGCCACACAAGTTAGGTAGAATTTTCCATTCTGGGGCTAAGTCTCGGGAGTCCTGAGGGATGGTAGAGGATTGAGAGGAGCATGATAGGGTATGCCCTGGAGTAGGGACGACTGGAGCTCCAAGATTCTATGTTTTCATAGAATCCCTATAGAGCAGCGGGAGGCCATTTGGCCCATCAGGGCTGCACCAACAACAATCTCACCCAGACCCTATCCCCATAACTGCACATCTTTACTTGCTAATCCTCCTGAAACTAAGGAGCAATTTAGCATGGCCACCATAATCACATCTTTGGAGTATGGGATGAAACCGGAGCGTCTGGAGGAAACTCACACAGACACGGGGAAAATGTGCAGACTGTACATGGACAGTGGCCCAAGGCTGGAATTGAACCCCGGCCTTCTGATTGAGGCACCCGAGGTAGGAAAATTTTTTTTCTCAGTTTCCCACTCCATCGTCTCCCGCCAGTTTAAAAGATGAGGCTACAGGGGAGCCTGCACGTTCTCCCCATGTCTGTGTGGGTTTCCTCCAGGCACTCTGGTTTCTTCCCATGGTCCAAAAGACATGCTGGTTAGGTACATTGGCTGTGCTAAATTCTCCTTAGTATACCCGAATAGGTGCCGGAGTGTGGCCACTAGCAGATTTTCACAGTAACTTCATTGGATTGTTAATGTAAGCCATCTTGTGACTAATAGATAAAATAAACTTAAAGATAGGAGATGCTGTCCAGCAGAACCTCCAGCCCACAGAGGACCGAGGACGTTGGAGAGGAGGGAGAAAGTGCATCTGTAGTGTAGCCACCTACACCCTCCACCAGTGCAGAGACACACACCTGGGTGAATACTAGATCTAGCTCAGGCAGGATCCCACTGTCTAGTGGCCACTACACAGATATGTATTTGCAGCAAGAGGAAGCAGTGTCAGCCAAGCTCACTAACACTCAGAGGATTGCTGGGGAAGAGGCATCTTCGACATCCAAGATAGACAATGAGCCTCTGGGATCGGCTTTGCTTGAGAGGCAGGGGAAGTTGCAAGAGGCAGGGAGAATGACAGGCAGAGATCCTCAAAAGAGTGATAGGTGAAGTGGAGGCATCTGTCTGCCTGTTCTCTGATAAAATAGTTCCTTCCTGTGTAGACATAAGAGGTCTCCATGGGAGGATGGCAAATGGTCCAGCAGAATCCCAGTTTCTGTTGAAGTTGTGGGAAGACCTGCACTGTATTGCTGTAGCCATGGCTGAGATCTTGCTGTGACTATCGGAGGGGAGAATCGGGCACCTTGCCCTCCTGCCAGCTGCCCCTTCTCTTCAATGGCCAACAAGAATCTTGAGCACACAAAAGGGAGAAGGAGCGGTTACCCCTGGGACCTCCACTCTCAGGACTCTTTAAGGTATTTGGGTCCTTCGGAATCCTCCCTGTCTGCGACCCTTTCAGCTTGGTCCTCTGTGACCGCAGAAGGGAGTAGCTGCCTCACAACGGGGCAGCCAAAGTAAGCTGGGGTCCTCCAGGCCTTGGATCCCCAAAGGATGCCCATCAAGGTCATGCAAAATAACAGGGCAAACTGGCCAGCAGGCTGTCCTCAATCCTGCTGTGGATGTTGGGGCAGCACCCAGAAGGAGTGGTAGGGAATAAAGAATGAAGAAATTTTGATTTCACGTATAATTGTACAGGTGTACTATGATTGTAGACCTCATGATACTTTGGTAAGTATTGTACACGTGCACTTAAATGTGGTCTGATGTGGTTTATTTATGACGTAGTCCTAAGGCTGTGACTAGATTCTGCTTCTTCTCCCACATCCCTTCCACAACTATCTTTAGGGAGACACCCTAATCTGGGTCAATGTTCCCCAGGGTCATACGGGGAAGCCATGTGCCAGTTGTTTCCCATACGTATTGAGCCTTTGTCCCTCAGATGCTTTTCTCTCCCAATGCCCAAGCCATTTTCAGTACTACATGCTGGAATTCCGCTTCATTTGTCCAGCTGAGCTGACCAGCCACTCTGCTCACTCACACTTACCCAACTCCTCTACAACATCTAGAGATCTTGACCAAGAAGTTCTACATAGTTGTGAGAAGTCTTGATTGCTTCGATGCCTGATGTTCAGTCAAATACCTCACCTGTCCTCCTGTGGTTCATACCCCACACCCAATAATCAGGTGTAACATTTAACCTTCCCATAGTTATCTTTCAGCCCTTACCCGTTAACCTCTATCCTGTATAGTTGAATATCTACGTCCTGTACCTTCCCGAGGAGCCAACCCTGATGACAATAGATCTGCTTCCCTCATTTTGCTGACCTTCAGAACCCACTTCTTCCTCCGTATCCCCTGCAAAACCCTCAGTGCCTCTTCACATGTGATCATGGAACCCTCATCCTCCCACTCTACTGGCTCCCACTATCACTTCAAACCTTCACTATCCGTTCTTGAAAGGGTTAACAACACTTAAATCACTGAGAGCAGCAGAGTTTTCCTGGGAATTAAGTACAGCACAGTTCCCTGGGAAGCTGCTATGAAGATGTTTCAGTGCAGTGCCCACACTTGGGCTGCACATACAAGTTGACCAAGGTACAAGAGGCCGAGAATTCTGTTAACTATAAGGTGGAACAGCAGGTGGAGATGCTTAGCTGATGTAGCCAGTGTAGGCATTTTCTATTTGTAATTTATCACTATAATTAGACAGCATATAGAGGATGTAACTGGTTAACTATATTCACCTGACTGAGTGAAATAATTCGAACTATTAGCTCTAATTGGATTGAACAAATGCATATATGTGATTGATATATGCAAATTACTTGTAAAATAACTAAAGGTATTATGCTCATGCCATGCATCACTCAGGAAGTCTGTATCCTTTTGAAAGGCAGACTTCCACGCTATAATATGAATAAAGGCCAATTTAAAACTCCAAAACTTCGACTGGTCTCTAGAAATGAATGAAGTATGAGTTCCCTGAAGTACCATATCACTTCTTATCAATAATTCCCATGTTAAGCCCCCTAGGACTCAGCAGTTGGCACCATAGACCCTCTCTCTGAACCCTGTGCCCCTCCCCCCTTGCCCGTTCACACCTACACACCACCCATGCCATGGTCTCGACAGCATCTCTCTCTTTCCTACCAGTCACAACCACCCCTGTCCCCATCTAGGCTTCCATATCACTTCATTCCTCTCCTCTCCATCTAATCACATCTCCCATCCAGAATATGGCCATCTAACAGCCTGCAGCTGTCCACTTGCAGCTTTAAGATTCTTCCTCCTGGAAGTTGCTGCAGTTGGAGGATGCTCAGGATTTCTGCATCATCACCGTTTCCCGCAGTGTTCCAGGTCCATGGTCATTGGAGGCTTCTATCCTGATCTCCACACACAGGTACGGCCAGATCTGTGTGTGGCATTTTGATCCAGATGTGTTCTGGACCGGTGTGAATCCCGCTGGATAATAGAGCATGGGAGGACTATTTTGGTCAGGCCTTCATCTGCATCCCATTAAAGGGCAACCCACCATGATGGGAGAGAGTGAACGTTTCTGCCACCATTTTACACTGGTGGGACATAGATTTTCTGACTCCCACAGCGTCCCAGACCATCTGTCTACTATTAAACCCACTGGAATTCTGCCCAATGTATATTCATGCTTTAACTCTGTTTCATTTCAAGCTGCCCACTATATATATGTATATATATATATATATATATATGTATACACACACACGTATATATATATATATATGTGTGTATATATATATATATATATATACGCTATTTATCAGATGTTTCTCAAAGCTGTACGTGATCATCCTACCACTGTTTCTTTCAAAAATAAACGTTCTGGATATTGTCCCTGCAGCTATAAGCAGTTCCATAAGCACAATAGGAGACACTGTGTCACACTTTAGTGAGGGTACTTCCATTATCCTTTTGTTGAGTTATCAGTGATCATTGGGCTCTCTACCTGACAGATTGAGAGCTTTCAAAGAGATCACTGCACTCGAGTAAAAGACACTAAATCAAGATGACAATGATATTGAAAGGAAGCAACAAAGGAGAATTTAGAGGATTATCAACAGTCACTTGTACTAAATGTTAACCGCATTGTGGGGCGTCATTATGGCACAGTGGTTAGCACTGCTACTTTACAGCACCAAGGATCTGGGTTCGATTCCTGGCTTCGTTCACAGTCTGTGCAGAGTTTACATGTTCTCCCCATGTCTGTGTGGGTTTCCTCCAGATGCCCCGGTTTCCTCCCACAATTTGAAAGTCAGGCTTGGTAGGTGCATTGGCTATGCTAAATTCTCCCTCAGTGTACCCAAACAGGCGTGTGATAACGAGGGGATTTTCATCGTAACTTTATTGCAGTGTTAATTTGAACCTATTTGCGACACCAATAAATAAATTTTAGCCATGCTAAATTCTCTCTCAGTGTACCTCAACAGATGCTGGAGTGTAGGAACTAGGTGATTTTCATAGTAACTTCATTGCAGTGTTAATCTAAACCTACTTGTGACACTAATAAATAAACTTTTTTTCACCGACATGGTGACTTGATGAAGCCGGCAATGCGAACTGGCCAATGCTTGGAATCAGGATTAAATTCTTGTCCAATCTCCCAGCTCTGCTGCAGATTGTACATCAGGCAAATAGACAGAAAAGATTGTTGTTCTGGCCTCCTCCGTCCGGTCCTTCATTTGGTGCATTCCGATTAATATGCAGAAACAGATGTAAAGATTATGTATTCTGTGCAGCGGTTATGCGTTACTGCTGAGACAGCAAGTGGCTCCGACAGTGGTAATAAAGCTCTCTGCGGTGAGTTTGATCATTAGCAAAACGCGGAGCCTTGTTAACAGGCACAGCCTCTGAAATCATAAACAGCGTGTGCTTGGTTTGACAGAGCGCGGTGACTGTAGAAGTGGGTTGCCCAGCCTGAGCAGTGCATTATCCAACCTGAGTGGAAACAACAGGGAGGCTTCTCCTGATAGCTCAAAAAGCACCAGGGAAAATGTGCAGTGCCTCGTAATTCAATACAATAAAGTTAGCTGAAGTATTAGCATAATAATTGTGATGAAGCTGTCAGACGCATCAATGCGACGTTGATAGTTAATTAAAGAAAGATGGAAGAGGCAGGCTAAAGGAATGATAAGCTCCGAGGGTTATTAAACACGCTGAATAATTCACCAGCAGTGCAATCAAGTGGTATTTACAGCCTTTTTCACACAAGAGAAATGTCACTTATTAACATCTTTCTTTGAGACGCGACATCATTTTTTTTGACATAGGTTGGAAACTAAAACAGTGTTTTGACAGAGCTTTAAGAATTGCAAACCTCTGGGACATCCTTTCCCAAGACTGAAATGGAACCCAGAACCCAAGTTAATAAAATGTCACTGCAATGTTTCTGCTGTCCTTGTTTATCCTATGCAAAGCAGATGTTACCCCCTGCGGTGCATTGACTTAGAATCATTACCAGCCATTTCATTCGAGCCTATAATACGTTTTCATGTGTGCGATAAGCTATATCAATAATAAATATTTAGAGTACATGCATTTCTCAAAATAACGATCTCGCATACTGTTTATAACACTCATCAAAGAAATTACTACTCTTCTCAATTAGAGCATTATGGGTTCAAATCTAACTGGGACGGTGGCACAGTGGTTCGTGCTGCTGCTTCACAGCGCCAGGGACCAGAACTCAATTCTGCCCTCAGGTGACTGTGTGGAGTTTGTACACTCTCCCCATGCCTGTATGGGTTTCTTTCAGGTGCTCCGGTTTCCTCCCACACTCCAAAGATGTGTAGGTTAGGTGGATTAACCACGCTAAATTGTCCATGAATGTACAAAGATGGATAGGTTCGCTAGATTTGCGGGGTAAATGTGTGAGGTTAAGGGGATAGATCTGGTAAGATGCTCTGTTGGAGAGTTGGTGCAGATTCCATTGGCTGAATCCCTCTGCACTTTAGGGATCCTATGATCTCACTGTAAAAATTGAGGATAAACGCTAGGGTGACGCATCGCTGAGGGAATGCTGCACCGAGAAACAATCTCTCTGATGGGATGTTAAGCTGAGGCCCCAGGTGGCATAGCAGGAAAATTCTCCCTTGTCTTCGTGGCCAATATTTTCTCTCAAAAAAACCTCACTAAAAATAATTATCTGTTCATTGTCACATTGCTGTGTGTAAATTGGCAAACATTCACGTGGCAACAGTGCAACAGTAAATTGCAACAGTGACTCCATTTCAAAAATATTAAACATTTGTAAAGCAGTGTTTGTGATCCTGAGGCCAGTTCTATATAGATGCAGGTTCTGTTTTCTTTGTAAGATCTCTGTGGTCTTTGCAGAAGGCAGCTGGCTGTTATATGTGTATTCAGACAGTTTATTTGGAGCAAGAAAAAGTTGAGTTGGTGAATTTGGTAATTTTCTGATGTTCTGTCCACAGCTATTTTTCATTTCTCTGCTGGCTCCTGTTAAATTCTTCAATACCGAAGAATATCTTCAAGAACTCACTCCACAGGAACACAGGTATTTATTGCAGTCTTACTCGCTCCACACTCTAAATGGAAGAGGGACAGTTACCGGGACACTTTGCTTCAGGAGGCGGTCACACCCAGTAAATTAAGTACCTGTAATTTTGTCAGTGGTTAGGGACAGCAGAGTGTGATTGCAAATGAGGCAGATGGAGGGGTCCTGAATTCAGGAATGGAGGAGCCTCAGCTCTTGATCTTGTCCCTGTGTGTGGTGAGGAAAAGGGCTGTAGAGAGACTGAGCCAACCAACCACTAGATTGTGGTACAGGAGGCCATTCAAGAGGGGAGAGCAAAAAAGACAAGTGGTAACTTTGGGGGATTCCTTTGCAAGCTGGGCTGTGAATCCCACATGGTACATTGCCTGCCCAGTGCCAGGGCGAGAGACATCTCTGACTGACTTGAAAGGATGTTGGAGTGGGAGGGGAAGGATCCACTTGTTGTGATCCACTTTGGGGCAAATAGCATAGGCAAGATTAGGGAAGAGGACCTTTTGGAGACTATCAGCCAGTGGGAGCTAAATTAAAGAACAGGTCCTCACGAGTTATACTACCTGTGTCACGTGCAAATTGGCATAGGGAAGAGAAAATTAAGGAAGTAAACACTTGGTTAAAGGAATGGTGTGGGAAAGAGGGGTTCCATTTCAAGTGGCATTGGCATCAGTATTGGAATACAAGGGATCTGTACTGTTGGGACAGTCCTCACCTGAACTGATCTGGGACCAGTGTTCTAGCAGAAAGGTTAAATACGGTGGTCAAAAGGACTTTAACCCAGCAAGTGGGGGAGAGGGATAGAGGGTAGGGTCAACCATGTGAATCATTAAGGAAGGAATGATGAGGCATCTGGACAGAAATTATCCCATTGGGAAGAGACAGCATGGATTCATGAAAAGCAGGTCCTGTTTAACTATTTTACTGGAATTCTTTGAGGATATTACACCACGTCGTGGATAATAGGGAACCCGTGGATGTTGTGTATCTGGATTAGAACATAGAACATAGAACATTTCAGTGCAGTACAGGTCCTTCCGCCTTCGATGTTGCGCCGACCAATGGAGCCAATTTTATGACTCTCTATCCTAAACTATTCCAATGCTATTCATATGCCTATCCACTGACCATTTGAATGCCCTTAAACTTGACGAGTCCACAACTGCTGCAGGCAGGGCATTCCACGCCCTTACTACCCTCTGAGTAAAGAGCCTACGTCTATCATTTGATTTCCAGAAGAAATTCAACAAGGTGGCACACAAAAGGCTGCTGCATAAGACAGAGTTGCACAGTGTTACGGTTAATGTATTAGCACCGATAGGGGATTTGTTAACTAATAGAATGTAAAGAGTGGGGGTAAATGAGGGTTTTTCTGGTTGGCAATCAGTGACCAATGGTCTGTCTCAAGGATCAGTTTTGGGACCTCAATTGTTTATAATTTATATAGATGATTTGGAGTTGGGGACCAAGTGTAGTGTGTCAAAGTTCTCAAATGACAGTAAGACAAGTGGTAGAGCAAAGTGTGCAGAGGATGTTGAAAGCCTGCAAAGGGATATAGATAATCTGTGAGTGGGTGAGGGTCTGTCAGATGAAGTACAAATGTTGGTAAATGTGACGGCATCCATTTTGGTAGGAATAACAGCAAAATGGATGTTATTTAAATGGGAAGAGATTGCAGCATGCTGCTGTGTAGCGGGATCGGGATATTCTTGTGCATAAATCACAAATAGTTGGTGTGCAGGTGCATCAAGTAATTAAAAAGGCAAATTGAATTTTGTTCTTCATTGCTAGAGAGGTGGAGTTTAAAAACAGCGAGGTAATGTTGCAGCTGCATATGGTGCTTGCAAGGCCACAACTGGAGTACTGTGTACGGTTTTAGTCTTCTTACTTGAGAAAGGATATAATGGCTCTAGAGGGGAAGCAGATCATAAAGTTGATTCTGGAGTTGGGACAGTTGGCTCATGAGAAAGAGACTGAGTAGATTGAGACTTAACTCATTGGGATTTAGAAGAATGAGGAGATCTTATAGAAACACATAAAATTATGAAGGGAATAGACAAGATAGAATGTTATTTCCACTGGCGGGCGAAACTAGAAATCGGGGTCATAGTCTCAAAATAAGAGAGAGTAGATATAGGACTGCATTGAGAAGGAACTTCTTCACCCAAAGGATTATGAATCTGTGGAATTCCCTGTCAATGAAGCAGTTGAGGCGACCTCGTTGAATGTTTTTAAGGCAAAGACAGATAGGTTTCGAACAGTAAAGGAATTAAGAGTCATAATGAGTGGGTGGGTAAATGGAGCTGAGCCACGAAAAGATCAGCCATGAGCTTATTGAATGGTGGAGCAGACTCAAGGGGCCAGATGGCCTATCCCTGCTCCTAGTTGTTATGTCCTTATACTAACACTGCAATGAAGTCAATGTGAAAATCCCTTTGTCACCACATTTGGGTATCTGTTTGGGTACACTGAGGGAGAATTTAGCATGGCCAATGCAGCTAACCAACATGTCTTTTGGACTGTAAGAGGAAACTGGAGCACCGGAGAAAACCCATGCAGACATGGGGAGAATGTGTAGACTCCATACAGACAGTCACCAATGCCAAGCGTCGAACCTGGGTCCCTGGCACTGTGAGGCAGCAGTGCTAACCATTGTGCTATCCCTGGTAAGAGAAATTGAAAACAAATTAGGAAATGTCGGGACCTGGGTGTACTTGTACATGAGTCAAAGAAGGATAATATGTCGGCATAGCGCACAATTAGGAAGGCAAGTGATATATTCATTTTTGTTCCTATGGATTGGAGCAAGAGAGCAAAGAAGTCACGTTACGATTATGCAGGGCACAACTGACGCCACACCTGAACTACTGTCTGCAGTTTAGATGTCCTTTACTAAAGAAGTCATACTTGCCCATGAGAGAGAAGCTTTACTAGACTGATTTCTGGGACAGAGACTCGAGGTGAGATTGGGTAGTTTAGACCTTTGTTCCTTGGAGTTGAGAATAATAAGAGGCAATCTGATTTAAAATCTAAAATTCTTAAAGAGTTGGTCAGGGTAAGTGCTGGGGAAACGTTGCCTGTGGCTGGGGAATCGAGATTGTAGGGGTGAGCCTTGGAATATGGTGTCAGCCATTTTGGACTGAGATGAGGAGAAATTATTCCATTTAAAGAGTTGTGAATCTTTGGAGGTCTCTGCCCTGCAAGCTGTTGATGGTTAGTCATTGAGTATATTCAAGATGAAAGTAGATAGTGTTTTGAGCACGTAAGTAAATGAAGGGATATAGGGACTGTGTGAGAAGGTGAAGTTCAGCTATAGTCTTGCTGAATCCTGCAGCAGTCTTGAAGGACCAAATGACTTATTTCTGTTTTTTTTATGTTCATGTGGTCTAATTGATTAAGAATAAAGAAAAGAACAATGTTAAAAGTTCTGGAGTGACATAATGGCACAGGATTCTGGTCAGGGAGCCATCATTTAGTATCTCTGAGACCACGTAATGAATTGAATCGTGTGTGTGAATGCCAGTATGGCAAACTTCTGTTCTTAGCCATGACTTGATGAGAGGTTGTCAAGGGCTTTAACATAAACAAGGGGGACTGATTGCAAGCCAAAAATATGCGAGTTAGTTGATTGGCCATGTTAAAATTGACCCTAGTGTCAGGGGGATTAGGAGAGTAAATGTGTGGGATTGTGGGAATAGGGCCTGGGAGGAATTCTAGTCAGTATGGATTCGATGGGCCGAATGGCCTCCTTCTGTATTGTAGGAAGTCTAGGATTCTGTGACTCTATTCTAAGTACTCTTTATTATAGGTTATTATAGGGGAATATTAGCAGAAACCGGCAAATTAATCACCACCCTGTCTACTTAAACAGTGCAGCAGCATTTGACAAAGGCAAGAGCAAGAACAGGAAAGTAAGAGAGCACAAGGTAAAATTCTTTCTGTGATACAAACAAAGTCTTTTAATAGTACCCTGGGGCTTTAATCTAATTGATTTTTATGTTTGCAATAGGTTTATGTGAGCTATAGCAATCAAACTCCCTTTTAGTTACAGCACAGCTTGGTTTTATCTATAAAAGTGTTACCAGAAGCCCGTGGGCACAATGTACAGACACATTTATATCTTGCTACACTTGAACAATTTTAGTAATACCATGAAACTTCAGCATTATACATCACTCTGTTCATGGAGAGACTGATTGCATATGCAGTAGTCAGTAACTCAACTCTTTCTCTCTCTCTGTCAGGCTCACTTCCAATCTCTGCCAACTCCATCTTCTGCTCAGTTAATCAGTGAGAGATTGCCAACTCTCATTGGGCATATTTGGGATTTATTTGGCATATGACCTCCCACCTCCAATAACCCCACACAATAAAATATCCTACCTCTCGATCTCCTGTTATCCTTATAATTAATGTACAAGTGGTTAAAAAGTAAAGTTTATTAGTGTCACAAATAAGGCTTACATTAACACTGCAATGAAGTTTACTGTGAAACTCCCCCTGTCGCCACAGTTCCATGCCTTTTAAGGTCAATGCACCTAACCAGCACGTCTTTCAGACTGTGGGAGGAAACTGGAGCACCTGGAGAAAACCCACGTAGACACAGGGAGAACATGCAAACTCCACACAGACAGTGACCCAAGTTGGAAATTGAACCCGGGTCCCTGGCACTGTGAAGCAGCAGTACTAACCACTATGCCACCATGTCCCCTGTCTTTTCTGAAACACCCTGATGATTTTTCTCCTGGACTCGATCACAGCAGTGTCCAGAACAGTAATTTGTAATTCCTGGAGATTCCAGTGGAGGAGGAAGGTAAGGATTGCTCGGCTCCAGTCATCTCCACTTTGCTTTGTTCTGTAAGATCATCATAGAATCCTTGCTGTGCGGAAGGAGGCCATATGGCCCATTGAGTCTGCACTGACCACAATTCCATCCAGGACCCATTCCCATAGGTCATATTTACGCTGACACTATGGTAAATTTATAATGGTCAATCAACCTGACTCACGCATCTTTGAACTGTGGGGGCAAACAAGGGAAAGCCCACACAGCCATGGGGAGAACGTACAAACTCCACACAGTCACCTGAGGCTGGAATTGAACCCGGGTCCCTAGTGTTGTGAGATGGCAATGCTAATCACTGTGCTGCCCACTTTTAACACCTTCCACCATCAAGGAAGAGTAACGGTTGGTTGGACTGGAAGATTCTGCCAGTGGGAATAGCTGGAAAATTCTGTCCAATGTGCTTTGAAGTTCTCATAGCGGGATAAGGAAAATTATTCCACCTGTCCCTCAAGGATCTTCAAAAATTAGAAATAAAATTAATTTCACCTCCTGTGGTTAGGAATTTGGTTGATATTAACTGCTGTGTGAAATTATATAGTCCTTAGTTGGGATTATAAAGTTAAAATGGGATGAGACTTTCCATTTAAATAAGGCCCCCAGTTGTACTGAGGCAGGTGGCCTTCCTATGCCTGACTGCAGGCAGGTTAAAATGGTGGTGGGACTGTGAGCTGGTGGTTAATATACTCCTAAGGATTGTAAAAGGAGAAAGATAGTGGAGAAGAATGCCTCCCTGAGGGCACGGTGGCACAGTGGCTAGCACTGCTGATTCACAGCACCAGAGACCTGACTTCAATTCCTGCCCCGGGTCACCGTTGGTGTAGAGTTTGCACATTCTCCCCATCTCTGTGCAGATTTCCTCAGGAGATCCAGTTTCCCCCCACAGTCCAAAGATGTGTGAATTAGGTTGATTGGCCATGCTAACTTGTTCCTTAGTTAGGGGGATTAGCAGGGTAAATATGTGGAGTTACAGGGATAGGGTCAGGACGGGATTGTTGCCAGTGCAGGTTCGATGGGCTGAATGGACCCCTAGGGATTCTATGATTCCAAATAATAGTGGATAGTGAGCAAAAGAAAGCGACGATTGCTCAGAGACTTCTGGAGGCTGAGCGCTGAGTTAATGTCGTAACAAAATCTTGAAATATTGTAAAAAATGATCAAACACCATAGCATGGGATTTTATAGCTCACTGCCTAGAAAATTTAAACTCCACCATGAGCATAACTGGAAGAAACGTTCTCTGTGAACTGGGCATAATGTGTAATGATGCAAAGACAAAAGAAAGCTTCTCTTCATTTGTGACTTACAGCAGTAATGTGACACTCTTGTCATTCCAAACAATCTAAAAGGCAGTCAGCTGGAAGCTCAGACAGCAGTTAACAAGAATTTTTACCTTTGGTATGCTTGATGGATAATGCCTAGCCTAATGGAACATCTTGAGAGAAAAGGTTTAGCCGAGTGGATAATGAATATACTTTGTGGCCCCTGGTCACTGTATAGCATTAATAAGGAGTCTGGAAGGACTTTAGTGTAGTGTCAGAATGTTGGTTCGTCACTGCTCTACCTTGTCGCCACTGATAAAATGCTCCTGTAATGATGTGAAAAATCTACGAAAGCAAATCTGGACAGCCCAGTGGATTAGTGCACAAGCCCTTTTCCTCTTGATTCCAACCCTGGAAGACAAGGTGAAGGGTTTCTCATGTGACTGTGTGTCCCATGGTGTAAAACTGCCACAATTTGGCATTAAATTGTCAACTATCTCTAAAACCCACACCATAATGAAATGGGCATTGCCAATGGAAAAATTTTTGAGACATGGCTTAAAACATCCACAAACATCCATTCCCTCCACTACTGACGCTCAGTAGCAGCAGTGTGTACCATCCACAAGATGCGCTGCACAAATTCACCAAACATCCTTAGACAGCACCTTCCAAACCCACAACCACTTCCATCTAGAAGGGCAAGGGCGACAGATACATATGAATAACACCACTTGCAAGTTCCCCTCCAAGCCACTAACTATCTTGACTTGGAAATATATCAGCGTTCCTTTGCAGTCGCCGTGTCAAAATCTGGAATTCCCTTCCTATCGGCATTGTGGGTCAATCCAGAAGATGTGGACTGCAGGGTTTCGAGAAGACAGCTCACCACCACCTTCTCAAGGGCAAATAGGGACAGGCAATAAATGCTGACCTGCCAGTGATGCCCACGTCCCATGATTTAATAAAATAAATTGGGTTAATCTAACGATCTTCACTATATTAAATGCTACGTGTACCATGCCGGGATACAGTGGGGTGCTTGGGCTGTCTCCCATAGTTTGGCTTAAAGGATATTTCAGTGTGGGTGGGGTTGCAAAGGCCGGCCTTGGCACTGAGCCTTGAGGTCACCATGGTGACCATTGGTTAGACCTGCCAGAGGGTGATGTTGACAGTGGAGGAGACAGACTTTTTTGTATGTAGGGTTATTGGGGCTTTCATGGGACTTGGAGAAGAATGTTTATATCATGGGCACAGGAAGAATTGTACACCAATTCTCAATGGTTTAGATTGTCCTTGAAACTGGTTTTTCTACTGATTCTGATTTCTATTTGGGTTATCAATTAAGATTCACCCATTTTAATGAATTTCTCTCTTGAAATTAGTCCTTTTTAATGTACCTAATATAAATCATAGAATCCCGACAATGCAGAAGGAAGCCATTTGGCTCATTTGAATCTGTACTGACAACAATCTCACCCCAGACTCTATTCCCACAATCCCACACATTTACCCCACTAATCCCTCTTATATATATATCTCAGGGGCAATTTAGCATGGCCAATCAACCTAATCCATACATTTTTGGTCTGTGACAGGAATTGGGAGCATCTGGAAGAAATCTACGCAAACCTAGGGAGAATGTACAAACTCCACACAGACAGTGACCAGAGACAGGAATTGAACCTGGGTCCCTGGTGCTGTGAGACAGCAGTGCTAACCACTGTGCGACTTTGAGTCAGAGAACTAAAGAGACAATGAATTCGAATCTTTGTAAACTTCTGATGTGCTTTTCTCTGAGTTACAGTGAACAAAGGTAACATTTGGGATACTTATCTAAGTGAGCACAAAAATATATTTTGAAGGGAAGAAAACTCCACAAATAGAACTTTAGAATTAATTGATTATTATTTTTCCCCTTGTCGTGCTTTTTCAGACCTGAGGGTTATTAGAAATTGGTACTTGGACCTCACCTACGTACTTGGAATGAACGTTCACTGCCAGTCTCACCTAGCTGAAAACTATAACATTTCTCCTGCTTTGAAGCCCAGGGTGGAGTAGGAATGGGCTGGGCTGAGGGGGTGCTGAGGCAAGTGGGGGTGGTGTTTTGGAATTGGTCGGATGTGAAATATTGATCCTGTCATCTACGGTGGGATTCTCTTAAAAGAAACAGATCTGTAATTAGTAGCCTTGGCGTCAGCTGCAGAATTGAGAGCCAGACGGGCCTTGGGCCTCTTTGAGGCATCCAACTGAGGTGCCTGGAAAAGGACCTCACAAGTTTGTCAGTGGGACTAACCCCTATGCGGATTGAGTGCAAGCCATCCCACAATTAAATTATGCTCTGTGTCCATTGTACGAACAAAGAAAAGGTATCACACACTCCAATGGCTTTTCTTCAAAAAAGAGAAAAGGACAGACAAAAGGACAGCTTCCAAAACAGCTTCATAGCTAGATACAATAATTAGTGTGTGCAAATCGCAGAGTTTAACACATTATTCTGTCTTAACATACTGGATTAATCATTTCTAGAATGACATAATAACTGTTTCCGAAATACAGAAGCCAGCCTTACTCTGTCTAAGGAAAAAATGTAAATTGAATGGGTCCCTGAATGTGTAGGTATCAGGAATTCTGAGCTAACTTTACAAAGTAAAAGTTTTTTTATTAGTCACAAGTAGGCTTACATTAACACTGCAATGAAGTTACAATTTGTTACCACATTCCGGCGTCTGTTCAGATACACTGATGGAGAATTTAGTATGGTCAATGCACCTAACTAACACGTCTTTCAGACTGTGGGAGCAAACCGGAGCACAATGAGGAACCCATACAGATAAGGGAGAACATGCAGATTCCATACAGATAGTGACCCAAGCTGGGAATTGAACCCAGATCTCTGGCACTGTGAGGCAGCAGTGCTATACTGCATCACAGAAAGTATGTTTACACCCTCATTTACAAGTACAGAGAAGTTGGAATTAAATACTTTGCTGCCTCTGGTAGAAGTGTTTCTCAGTTCCCGGACAATAACATTGGTCCATGACCAGTTTCACAGACAATTGTCTGATTTTCATTCTGATAGTTTCAGTAGTATTTTCCATAATAGGCTCCCAGTATACAACATTAGTTTCACACCCTGACCCCAGTTTAAAAGTTCACCCCATTACTTCACCAACAGTTATGGTGAGCACCCTACCCCATTCCTTGTATGTCAACTACCTATCTCACTGGACGTTTTTGGCTACGATCATCCCAGGGACCTATTTTGGACCAGCATTGAAATTTCTTATTGAAACTAAATTGTTTTCCTGAATAACCCTCTCAACCTTGGTGGAGTCATGATATCTCTTCTGGGCATCTTGTTTTGCTTACAGGATAACCCGATCTCTCCTATCCTCCAGAAAACTACACTTACTACTGCCTTGACAAAGCAGCCAGTATAATTAAGGACCTCATGCACCTGAACCTTCTCTCTTCTACCTTCTTCCGTCAGGACAAAAATACAAAAGTCTGAGTCACAGACCAACCAATTCAAGGACAGCTTCTTCCATGCTGCTGTCAGGCTTCTGAATGGACTTACCTTGCATTAAGTTAATCTTTCTCTGCACCCTAACTATGACTGTATCATTACATTCTACACTCTCTCATTTCCTTCTCTATGAACGGTATGTTTTGTCTATAAGGCACGCAAAAAACAATACTTTTCACTGTATGTTAATACATGTGACAATAATAAATCAAATCAAACTGCAGGAAACGTTTCACTGTAGGTTTATTCCATTCAGAAACATAGGGCAGGATTCTCCATGCATTCAGGCCAGCGAGATTCTCCAGTCCCGCTGCAGTGAATGGAGCTGAACGCCAAACTCCAAATGTCAATTCCAACTGTCAAACAGCCACCTCTCCACAATTGGCCTGATAGGTCATGTAATTCCTGACTGCCATCCCTCCCCCCACAACAGGGCTGTCAGCCCCTTCGTTTCCATTAAATTTCTGAATGAATGTTTTACAATTAAATTATTTACAATATTACACAGCAAAAGGGGTTAGGGATGGTGAACAAAGTTGGTCAGTAAATGTGTAAAATATCCAACCTAACTACAATGTTAATAAACATTCAGCCTTTGACTGACAGTTGATTTTGAAAGGGGGCTTGAAGGGGGAATGGGAAGGTCCTGGGAAGGATCTGAGGAGTGTGTCTCTCTTGTGGGGGCGAGGAGGGTGGGGGAAGGTTGGGGTGTTGAGGCCTCTGGCTGGTGGGGGGCCGCGGAGGGTTGCCAGGTCATCCTGATGCCTGCACGGTGTTGATGGGAGACCTGTTTTTCCGTCTTGGAGGAGAGGATGCCCCTTGGTGCTGAGGGGTTGGGGTGCTCCCTTTGTCAGTCTGGGGAGGGGTGTCAACATTTCCATTGTGCGGGGGGAGGGTCTGTTGATAAGCATGGAGATTGGAACACCTTTTAAAAAGGGTGCCCTTATCTCTGTGAAACTGGGCTGGTTGGCATAATTTCTTGCATGCATAAGTTTGAATGATTACGGTGGGTATATCCCACCTGACATACTGTTAATGTCAGCAGGAATCACTCTGGGTTTTCCCATGGCGGGGGCAAATGGGAGAATTCCGCCCGTTATTTATACATTAATATTTCACCATATTTAGCCTCACTAAAGCACTCTTGCTTGAACAGAAATGATTTTCAAATGTTTTGTAAAATTAATTTTAAGAATTAAGAATGACTACCTTGCCACAATTGGAATCTACAGTTACTCACTGCTACTTCTGAGAGTTCCATAAGTGTTGAGCTTGATTTGAGAGCAGTAGGAGTGGCGGCAGAACAGGGTGTAAAACAGATTAGGAGAAAATAAGAGTTCACTGCGAGCGTGAAAGAAGGATTGGGAACACAGTGGTGTGTAAAGCAGTTTTAAAGAGAACGAGAGTTTAGTGTAAGAGTTACAGAAGTAGTGAGAAACACAGTGGGGAGTAAAACATGGAGCATACCATCTACAAGGTGCACTGCAGCAACTCACCAATGGTGCTTCAATATTACCTTCCAACCCTGCAACCTTTACCCCTGATAAGGGCAGTCTGCTCATGGGACTACCACCCACTAGGTTCCTGTTCAAGTCACACATTATCCTCACCCGGAACTACAGATATATCACTGTTCCTAGAACTCTCTCTCCAGCATGTTGGGTGTATCAACACCATATGGACTCTTCTTGTTCAAGAAGGCAACTGATCACCAATTTGCCAGCAATGGCCACATGGCTTGCACAAATGAAAAAAGAGATTCGGAGAAAGGCTCTTTGACAGACAGTCATCCTATCAAATAACGAAAGAGAGAACTTTCCTGTCCCGCCCACCACAGGAATCATAGCGGGTGGAGAAAGGACTGTGCAGAGGTCCATTGATCTTGGATGAGATTTTCCAGTTTTTGAGCAAGCGTGGCTGGAAAATCTGATCTGAAGAGTCTGTTTATCTTCTACCTGGTGTGAGAAGACAGTAAAGATCTTTGCGACAATTGAGAGCAGTAGTATCAGAGTGAAGTGATTGGAGACATTAAGATATGCTTTGAACCAGAGTTGGCATCCCAAGTAGGGCAGCTGTCTAGTTTCGAGTTGTTTGGTTGACTTTGTTTTCAAAGAACTGACTGAAAATTGAAAGGGAAAATTTCCCAAGTGGATGCCAGTGACAAGAAATTTGGCATGCTGCTAGCGTAAGTTGGCAAACCCACAATGCTAGCCCATGTCCTAATGGCCCCCCCACCCCCCTTACTTAGGAAATTTTAGTGTCAAACATTTGTTTATTCTTTCCTTGTTGAAAGTCATGGAAAATTTGTAAATGAATAAAATAGAGGTTTAGTCTTGTCAGGTGATTTTGCCCTCCTTGTTATTAAAACATATATGAAGGAGAAAATCTAGTCGCCTATTTTAATGAAATTGGGATGGGTGACATTGAGTTGCTCGAACAGAAGGACAACTGCACAAGCTTGAGGTGGAGACACCACACACGATCTGTAATTAAACTAAAAGAAGCTTACAAGTCACAATGTTGTTGTCAGTAAACTGGCAACTCAATGCGACAGTTAACGATTCCACAGTGTGTTTAACCTGATCCAGAGACAGCAGAAATCAATGTTGGCAACAGAAAGAATCCAAGCAGCATTGCAAAGACTCACGATAAGTGAGAATACTGTCCTTGTATGTCAGGGAGTTGAGTTCAAATATTATCCTGACAAATGGATTGAAAGTCTCTATAGCTGTGAGAGTCTTAAATGTAATGTGTTTGGAAAATTCATGATATGGTTACACAGCAACAAAACTTCCAGAGAGGCTGTTTGAATAAAGACCAAAATGAAACAATAAAGTGGTCTGACTTTAGCCAATTCCAGTTTAGACATAAATGTTGATATTGCAGAATTAGAGTGTTTTAGGTTACAGGGGTTAGCCCTCTAAATACTGCCTCTGGAACTATGAATAATCTGAATTTACATAATTGTATCCAGTAGCTGTGTTAATGTGTATGTCAAGTAAATGGATGCTTTCTGTATGGATCAAGCAGATGTGTTACTGTGGGTGTCCATGTGGAAAGTGGATTTATTGAGCTGAGGTGAGCTGCCAACTCTGTATCCCTTTCATTATCAAAATTGCTGTCATCTGCATCACATTGCCTGTCACTGTTACTGCCTTAACTCATTGGTTGCTGAAACCCTCATCCAATGTTCTCACCCATTTACTTTATGCCTTCCATCGACTCGAGCTCAAATTTTGCTGCCTGCATCCTAACTCGCATCAAGACCCATTCGCTCCTGACCTCCATTGGCAACTGGCCTGGGAATGCAACCATTTTTAATTTATTGCTCCTATTTTCAAATCCATCCATAGCCTTGGCTCTCCCTATCTCTGTAATCTCTTCCATCCCTACAACTCCAGGAAGCATAGTGAAGGATCTGCCCCAGTCTATATCAACAGTGGATGCAGTGGAAATGGTCGAGAGCTTCAGGTTTCCAGATCACCAATAACCTCCACACCGCATCATAGTTAAGGAAGCCACCAATGTCTCTCCTTTCTCAGGAAGCTAAGGAAACTTGGCACGTCTGCTATGACTATCACTAACTTTTACAGACAAAAAACACCCTGTCTGTTTGTTTCACAGTTTGGTTTGAATTTTGCTCTAACCAAGACCACAAGAAAAGGATTGTGAATGAAGCCAAGTCCATCACAGAAAATAGCCTGCATCCATTGACTCTGTCTACACTTCCTGCTGCCTCAGAAAAGCAACTGGCATAATCAAGGACCCCTGTACATTGGACATACCCTTTTCTACCTTCTTCTGTCGGGAAGACATTAAACTCAAGTCTCTACAGAGAAACTTAGAATCATAGACTCCCTACAGTGCAGAAGGAGGCCATTCAGCCTATTGAATCTGAAAAAGCATTTTATCCAGATCCTAAACCCCATAACCCCACACATTTACCACAAATAATCTAGCTAACCTGAATTTCTTTATGTTGTGGGAGCAAACCAGAACAGCTGAAGCAAACCCATGCAAACATGGAAAGAATGTGCAAACTCCAGAGATTCATGGGGAGTACAGTAGCACAGTGGTTAGCACTGCTGCCTCACAGCACCAGGTTCAATTTTGGCCTTAGGTGAGTGTATGGAGTTTGTGTATCTTCCCAGTGTCTGCATGGGTTTTCTCTGGGTGCTCTGGTTTCCTCCTGCAGTCCAGCAATATGCAGGTTGGTTGGATCAGCCATGTTAAGTTGCCCCCAGTGTCCCAAGGTGTGTAGGTTAAGTGGATTAGCGGGGTGAATGACTGGGGTTACAGGGATAAGGCGGAGGGCGAGTGGGATGCTAGGTCTTGGTAATATGCTCTGTCAGAGAGTCGTTGCAGAATCAATATGCTTAATGGCCTCCTTCTGTATTGTAGGCATCTGTGATTCACGCCACATACAATAAATTACTTTAAAATGTAACAAAGCTTCATAAGCTGAAAAGAATCTGCTGGCGTTAAGTCTAAGACCCTCTTGGCATAGTGTACTGAGGGACTGGAAACTGTAAAACACCTAAGAGTTGAGAATGTGACATGAAATGTAAACATTTATTATAAATATAATCTGGAAATTTTGTGGTGAGGTACCTTATAGAGTCATAAGTATGGAAGAAATTTGATGTCAAATTTGAATTGTTATAATCATGCAATTTTACAAATTCCATGAATAGAGTTCATTTTTTGAATAAAAGCTAACAGACTAAATAAAGATACTTAAAAGGAGTTTCTTTACACAATGTGTTGAGAATATTTACAGACACGTAAATGATTAAAACGAGCATTGATGTGTTTAATAGAAGGTTTCTTGCCTACATCAAGAAGAAGTCTTAAGATGCTGTTTCAGAGACTCCATTAATGAACGTGAGGGTTGCATAGTGGCACAGTGGTTAGTACTGCTACCTCATTATGCCACGGACCCAGGTTTGCAGCCCAGCTTGGGTCACTGTGTGTGCGGCGTCTACATGTTCTCCTTGGGTTTGCTCTGGGTGCTCTGGTTTCCGCCCACAGTCTAAAAGACGCGCTGATTGGGTACATTGGCCATGCTAAATTCTCCCTCAGTATACCCGAACAGGCACCAGACTGTGGCAACTAGGGGATTTTCACAGTAACTTCATTGCAGTGTTAATGTAAGTAAACTTGTCACACTAGTAAATAAACTTAAAAAAAGCAAAAAGAATGAATGAATAAGAATTGTTCAGCAAACACATGGCTGCAGTTAGTTCTCTACATGTCACCTGTCTAAGAGTACTCCACATTCTGGGGTGATTCCCTATTCTGAGTCTCAGTTGGTTCCCAAGGCAGGTGACCCTTAATTTTCTGTATTGCCCTGAAGTGAACAATCACCACAAAGAGAATAAGGAATATTGGTGGGAAGAGAGGCAATTAGGGCAAGGAAAAGGTTGTACCTATAAACACCACCACTCTGTGCTCAATGTAAAAACAAAACTAACTATGTTGGATAATTCCAAGTACAACCTTACATTTAAATGTTTCTTTTCTGAAGCGGAGGCAATGGCCTAGTGGTATTATCGCTTGATCATTAATCCAGAAACTCAGCTAACATTCTGGTGACCCAGGTTTGAATCCCACCATGGCAGCAGGTAGAATTTTAATTCAATTAGAAAGATCTCGAATTAAGACTTGGCTGATGATCATGAAACCATTGTCGATTGTCGGGAAAACTATCTGGTTCACTAATGTCCTTTAGGGATGGAAATCTGCTGTACTTACCCAGCCTGGCCTACATGTACCCCAGAACCACAGCTGTGTGGTTGACTCTCAACTACTCTCTGAATAAGGGCAATAAAGGGTGGGCAATAAATGCTGTGATGTGGAGGTGCTAGCGTTGTCAGCCATATTCCACAAATGAGTAAAAAAATTTTGATTTCTTATTGTCACATATATTAGGATTGTGGCCAAATGGGCCATCTAAGATGGCGATTTACAAAGCATGCTGGGATAATTGGCCAAGTTCAACTTAAAGGACAGTGATAAAACAGGCTGCAGCTCAAGTGATTGAATACCCAGGAGATAGGCCATCTGGAAGACAATGGATGCTATCTGGTCAAACATACTTGTTTATCAGACAAGAGGAACCTTATCCCCTTATTTGGGAGAAAGATATATGACCCACATGCCTCCAGCACCTACAGACCTAGCCACTGGGTACCCACAATGCTTAATTGAATGACACTAATCAAGAGACCGCCCAAGAGAACATGAAATCGATGAGGGCTAAACGGTGTTGCACAATAAAGAATCTCTCTGTCTGTCTGTCTGTCTCTCTCTCTCTCTTCCCCCAGTGAACAAACTACAACAACAGTGACCATCGCCAGCAATGATCAGCATGAGGACAGCCACCACATCAAAGAAGGAAGAAAGACCAGAGCTAGAGTATCAGACCAGACCGGAGGACCAGATCACACAGAGGACTATGGGGACAAACACTCGGATAAAGGGCAATATCTGCCTGGATACTTGCCAGTCACTCATAAGTTAAGTCAAGGTCTAGGATTGGGTTTGAACTTTAGTATTCTGTAAAATAGTATTGGGTGATTAATAATTGAGTGTGCAAACAAATATAACTGTACTAGCAAGAAGTCTACTTGCAATTCTTTGTCCACCATATAAGGGTTAAAACAGACTGTGCAGCAGGTGCAAGCCGATGCAAAGTATTGTTTCTTGTGTGCTATGCAAGAAAAACATACCATTCATAGAGTTTGTACGGGAGAAGGAAAGGAGAGGGTGCAGAATATAGTGTTATAGTCATAACTAGGGTATAAAACAGATCAACTTATTATAAGATGGGTCCATTCAAAAATCTGATGGCAGCAGGGAAGAAGCTTTCTTGAGTCAGTTGCTGCAAGATCTTAGACTTATGCATCATTTTCCCGAAGAAAGAAGGTGGAAGAGAGTGTATTTGGGGTGCATGGGGTCCTTGCTTATGCTGGCTGCTATTCTGAGGCAGAGGGACGTGTAGATGAAATTAATGGATGGGAAGCTGGTTTGTGTGATGGACTGGGCAGCGTTCATAACCCTTTATGGTCTTGGTCAGAGTAAGAGTCATACTAAGCTGTGATACATCCAGATAGAATGCTGTCTATGCTTTCTGGAGATTCACATCAGCTCTGGGATATGGTCTAGGGCACATAAACAAGACCTCGTGTTCTGCTTGTGTCTGTTTACTTGTACATCACCTTCTTAATAAGAGGGAACAGCACTCAATTTGTTTTATTTATATCAAAAAAATCATTAAGTCGCATTCACATTCAGGAAATGCACCCAGCAGTGCAAACAGCAGCTTCTCCTTGCCAATGTGTATTGAACTGATCATCCAAAACCTTTGTGAGTTGTTTTTTATAACTTAACATTGATTGTCAGCCACACAAACTAATTGCCAAATAAGTACACACAGCACACTTTTAATTTCTAGAATAGGCAGGGTTTTGAATCTTGTCATCTGAGACCTTGGCTTCAATATCTTTCTCGCTTCATCCAGCAATGTTTTCTGTGTAGGAACATTCTCCTGTAGCTGGTGGTTAAGAGGTCTGTAACCATGGCAACTGCTGTGAAAAAAAGGTCACCTTCAGAAAACTCTGAAAAATAATATAGTGGATAATAAAACTTCCTGTAAGGGTGGATAAAGTACAGGGCATTGTAATAACCTGTGTGGTTGTTTTAGAAGTCTGCTTATTGTGAGTTAAGTGCTCTGCACGGTACGACAGTGATCTTATCTCTGGCTCAGAGGCAGCTAAGCTAAATTCTCAGAATATGACAAAAAAAAATCCAATTTTAAGAGTGCCATTGTCTGGGTAATTTCAAGAACAGGCTACATTATCCTTTCACAATCATCTTGTGAAATAAATGTAACTCTCGGATCTGGTAACTGCAGGTTAATTGCAGCTCTGCTCTTACTGAAGTTCCAAATCACTCTCAAAACTCAAGCATTATAACTCTCCAGGCAAGTGCACTATCCAGAGAGGTTTCTCTTGGGTTTGTCTGGTTATATAGACAGTAATGTTATCCCAAGTAAACTCATCTGCAATCAATGGGTGGAAGTTAATACCCTGTCTTGTGGTGAGTTTCGTTTTGAAAAGGGACTTGGAGGGGGGTGGGAGGCATTTAAGCAGGAGGGAGGGTGGGAGCCCCACTGCCTTTGTGCCTCTACTTAATGCAAGTTTAAAGACTTCATCCCGCTACGAGCAGGTTAAAGGACTGCAACAAACAGTCTGCTAGTGTTTCTTGTGAGTTCCTCATCCAAAGGCACTCAGGGCCTAATAATGGAACGTGGAATTAGAATTATAGAATCATAAAGATTTACAGCATGGAAGCAGGTCCTTTGGCCCAACTTGTCTATGCCACTTTTATTTTTTAAAATCCTCAAGTTAATCCCAATTGCCCACATTTGGTCCATTTCCCTTTATAAGCATGTAACTTTATAAGCATGTAACTTTATAAGCATGTAAAAGCATCTAAATGCTTTTTAAAATTATAAAATTGTACCTGCCTCTACTACTACCTCTGACAGCTTGTTCCAGACACTCACCACCCTCTGTGTGAAAAAATTGTCCCTCTGGACCCTTCTGTACCTCTCCTCTTTCACCTTAAACCTATGCCTTCTAATTTTAGACTCCCTTATCTTTGGGAAAAGATATTGACTATCTACCTTGTCTATGCCTCTCATTATTTTATAGACCTCTGTAAGGTCTCCCCTCAGCTTCCTATGCTCCAGAGAAAAAAGTCCCACTCTATTTAGCCTGTCTTCATAACTCAATCCATTAAATCCTGATAGCATCCTAGTAGATCTTTTCTGCAGTCTTTCTAGTTTAATAATATCCTTTCTATAAAGGGTGACCACAATTACACACAGTATTCCAAGTGTGGCCTTACCAATTTCTTGTACAACTTCAACAAGATGCCCCAACTCCTGGATTCAATGTTCTTACTGATGAAACCAAGCATGCTGAATGCTTTCTTCACCACTCCATCCACCTGTGACTCGACTTTCAAGGAGCTATGAACATGTACCCCTAGATCTCTTTGCTCTGTAACTCTCCTTAACACCCTGCCATTAACTGAGTAAGTCCTGCCCTGGCTCAATCTACCAAAATGCATCACCTCACATTTGTCTAAATTAAACTCCATCTGTCATTCATCAGCCGATTGGCCCAATTGATCAAAATCCCGTTGCAATTGGAGATAACTTCCTTCACTGTCCATTAGTCTTGGTGTCATCCGCAAACTTACTAATCATGCCTGTTTATTCTCATCTAAATCATTAATATAAATGACAAATAACAATGAGCCCAGCACTGATCTCTGAGGCACACTGCTTGTCACAAGCCTCCGGTTTGAAAAACAACTCTCCACAACCACTCTCCAGCTTCTGTCAAGAAGCCAATTTGGTATCCTTTAGATATCTCACCCTGAATCCCTTGATATTTAACCTTATGCACATATCTACCTTGCAAATATCTTGTTAAAGGCCTTGATAAAGTCCATGTACACGATATTAACTGCACAGCCCTCATCTATCTTCTTGGTTACCCCTTCAAAAGATTTAATTAGACTTGTAAGACATGATTTTCCTCCTTCCTCTTTTTGATCAAAGGCTCAATATCCCAAGTCATCCAGGGGTCCCAACTTCTGCCAGCCTTGCCCTTCACTCTAAGAGGAATGTGTTGATCCTGAAGCCTGGTTAACACACTTTTGAAAGCATGCCACTTACTAGATATCCCTTTGCCTTCCCACAGTCTCCCCTAATTAACTTTTGAAAGTTCCTGCCTGGATAAAATCAAAATTGGCCTCGCCCCAATTTAGAATTTTAACTTTTGGGACAGATCTATTATTCTCCATAGCTATCTTAAAACTAATAGGATTATGGTCACTGGTCCCAAAGTGATCCCTCACTTACACTTCTGTCACTTGTCCTTCCTTATTTCCCAACAGGTGGTCAAGTTTTGCTCCCTCTCCAGTCGGGGCATCCACATACTGAATGAGAAATTCCTCCTGAATGCAGTCAACAAATTTCTCTCCATCCAACCCTCTAATAATGTAGCTGTCCCAGTCAATGTTAGGAAAATTAAAATCTCTGACTACCACCACTCCATTTTTCTTGGAGCTATCTGTAATCTCCTTACATATTTGCTCATCAATTTTTCATTGACTATTCGGGGGCCTATAGTACAACCCTATCAAAGTGATTGTCCTTTTCTTATTTCTCAGTTCTATGCATATAGATTCAATGGCCAAACACTGGGATATATCCCTTATCATGATGCTTTCTCTAATCAAAAGTGCAACTCCCCTACTGTTTTGCCTCCTGTTCTATCTTTCCTATAGCATCTGTCCTTTCTTTCCCTTAGCCATGTTTCAGTGATTTCTATGATATCCCAGTCCCATATATCCATCAATGCCCTGAGTTCATCTGCTTTGCCCGTCGGGCCTCTTGCATTGAAATAAATGCAGTTTAATCTGGACTTCCCTTGCTCTGTGTCCTGCTTTTGCCTGATCTGTCTGGTACTAGGATTACTGACACTGCTTTTAATAATTAATGTGCTCTCTTTAACTTCTGTGCAGTCCTCAAACTTCTCTTCTGTTTCCCTTCTGCTTTGGATCCCACCTCTTACCAAACCAGTTTAAACCCTCCTGAGTGGCTCTAACAAATCTCCCCGCCAGGATGTTAGTCCCTCTTTAGTTCAAATGTAACCCACCCGTTTTGAACAGATCAACCCTTCCCCAGAAAAGATCCCAATGATCCAAAAATCTAAATCCCTGCCCCCTCTACCAGCTCTCAAGCCAGCCATTCATCTGCCTAATCCCCCTATTCCTACTCTCACTAGCACTTGGCACCTGTAGTAATCCTGAAATTACTATCTTTGAGGTCCTGCATGTTAGCCTTCTGCCTAACTCTCTATATTCACATTTCAGGTCCTCATCCCTTTTTCTCCTTTGTCATTGGTACCAATATGTATAACGACCTCTGGCTGCTCACCCTCTCCCTTAAGAATGTCCTGCAATTGCTTAGTGATGTCCTTGACTCTGGTACCAGGGAGGAAATGCACCATCCTGGAGTCTCGATTACGGCCACAGAAACGCTTGTCTGTGCCTCTAGCTAGCAAGATTGCGACAAGAGATGCTGGGTGAAAGGAATGTCCCCTTTATTCACTCTGTGTTGGCCCTCCTCCCCCTCATTCTGTGACTCCCATCTCACGACCCCAGTTTCCCCATTGCTTGTCTTTGGCTTGTGACCTATCGATGATGCTAGGACTTGGGTGGGTGCTGTACCAGCACCCTCTCACTGGTGGTTCCGTGTTCAATAGAACTGCTGGCCTCAGACTAGCTGGCAGTTCTTTATAGGCAGGACTTTTTCCTTCAGAAGACTCAGTTTTGGTGGAAGCCTGTCGCTGTCCAATTAAGTGCCTGAGTTTTCCTCAAGATAGCAGGCCTTCCCTAAGAAAAGATGATGCTGTGCACTCAACAACTCTTCAGGTGACAGGACTGAGAGTTCCACGGCAAAATACAGGCAAAACATACTGTTCACAGAGTACAAAGGAGAGAAGGAAAGCAGAGGGTACAGAACATAGTGTCACAGTCACGGATAGGGTGTAGAGAAAGATCGGTTTAATGTAAGGTAGGTCCAATCAAAATTCTGATGGCAGTAGGAAAGGAACTGTTTCTGAGTCAGTTGCTGCAATAATTTCAGACTTTTATTTCTTCGTCCTGAAGGTGGAAGAGAGAATGTTTGGGGTCCTTGCTTATGCTGGCTGCTTTTTTGAGGCAGTGGGAAGCGTAGATAGATTGAGAGTTCACAGCAAATGGTAACAAAAAAAGTTAGAAAGATACAGAAAGTGAGTGTGAAAGAAAATATGCAAAAGGTATCAAAGTGAATGCAAAAAAAAGCTTTCACAACGATATTAGAAAAAGAGAGTGGTCTGGAGCAACATGGACAATTTAAAATGGGATAATAGTGATATTGTCAATAAAAATAAAAGAGCATTTTTGCTCAGTTTATTAACTAAGGTTAAGTGTATATAGGTGGAGGATTTAATTGGGTAGTTACTTATGCACAAATAAAGAGACACTTACAGACAGAGTAGTAAAGTGGGATTAGGAGATACGTAAATAAACTCATATCAACTGATTTATTATTCACCAAATTCACCAAAGATTTTTAGACAGCGCCTTCCAAATCCATGGCCATTTCCATCTAGAAGGACAAGGGCAGCAGATAAATGGAAACATCACCACCTGCAAGTTCCCCTCCAAGCCACTCACCATCCTGACTTGGAAATAGATTGCCATTCCTTGTTGGAAATATTTTGTCAAAATCTTAGAATTCCCTCCCTAATGGCACTGTGGGTCACCCTGCAGCACATAGACTGCAACGATTCAAGAAGGTAGCTCACCACCACCTTCTCAAGGGCAACTAGGGATGGACAATAAATTCTGGTCAGCCAGTAACACCCATATCCCACACAAATAAAAAAAACTATGTGCGGATTCCAATCTATGTGATTCTTTAAGGCACGCGCAATGCTTAATATTTAAGATAGTGGCTGTGAGTGTCAAGTCAAGTGATCAGGTCTCTGCTTCAGGGCTACACTGCTTATGACTGGGTGGATGGCAATTGCCAGTGTGTTCGAAAGCAGGAAATCAGGCAAGGGTTGGTGTGAGAGAAGCTGACTCATACTGGGAAGCAAGAAGGTCTTGGTCACAACATCATCAGCCGCATGCTCATCATATAGAGGATGAGGGTGAGCCAGGAGTTGAAAATGGACGTAAGGCAGGATCATCATCCTTAATGCTCCATTTATTCTGGATGCTGCAACCTCTATGATAGCTGACCCCATGATGCTGAGAACCATCCCCTCTGTAGGGCTGAGGAGTAAGAAGTCTCACAACATCAGGTTAAAGTCCAACAGGTTTATTTGGTAGCAAAAGCTACAAGCTTTCAGAGCGCTGCTCCTTCATCAGCTGAGTGAGAGTTCTGTTCATAAACAGGGCATATAAAGACACAAACTCAATTTACAAGCTTGTGGCTTGTGCTACCACATGTATCTGTTAGACTTTAAGCTGGTGTTGTGAGACTTCTTACCATTTTACCCAGTCCAGTGCTGGCATCTCCACATCAGGGCTGACGAGTACCAGGCATCCCTGTCCTCAGTGCTCCTGCTGGTTCTGGACCTCTTTGCCCTGTAAGAGGAAGAACAGAATGTCAGTGAGCATGTGGCACCCTGTTTGCATGATGGACTTGCCAGAGCTGAATAGCTGGAGGTATGTGGAAGCAGAGGGAGCTGGATGGGAAGAGAGGTGGGGGATTGTTGGTGGCGTGGGGGTGGGTATGATGCGAATGCGCAATGCAGGGTCGTAAAAATAGACAGGAGTGTATATCTCCAATAAATCAATGTCATTTCACCAAGTGCTTCTGTGAAGCCTCTGTTCCAATAGTTACAGTGTACAAGATCAATTTGAGTTGTCAGGTCCAGTGACAACATAACATTAACAGGAAATATGATGTATTTTATCAAGCAGCTAGGGTTCATTTTGTTTTGCTGTGTTGAAGTCAATGGCCAGCTGGCGAATTGAATGATTTCACTACAGCACACTGACCACTTTTTCACCCAATCCAGGCACAAAGTAATGAAAGCTGAACCAAATTCATGGTTTCAGGTGAAGTTTCACAGTCGAATAAAATGATCAGACAATTCTTCTAACAACCCCTGGGGAAATTGAGAAAATGATTTTGAATAAAAATGATGTTAAGAGCCATAAGAATTAATGTAATGTTGGCCAATTCAGTACCAAGCGTCGATCTATACGTTATTACATTCAGTATATCTATCTTCTATTGAAAACTGCTCTGCAATGATGGAAGCGTAACATTTGTTATAGGAGTCAGTCAGTAATGTAGGTGATTTGCATTTACTCTCTCAGCTCCTTAGGGTTATCAGCAATTAGAATCAATCTCGATTTATTGTTTTTCCAACTGTTGGCTTAATTATGATTAAAATGCAACAACTTTGAACATAGAGATTCAGATAATATTTGAGTCATTTGCACAACATTAAACTCGTAATGACCTGTTCTACTGCTTGGAAGATTGAAAGGTCAATCATTCATCAATATTCTGCTGGTGTTCTGTTCATCTACAGTCTCCCTAATCGGTCTTAAGGACTGTTTGTGTGAGCGGACTGAACTGGTTCGGTTTAAATCCTTCTTGTTGCTGTAAAATGAGTTCCCGATAATTTCCCATGTTTTAACCATGGCACTGCATGTTTATAACTGCTTCTCGGAGACTCACAAGGTGTCAGAGCTGCCTCACCTTCAATCTTCTCAATGTTCTACTCCCAATAAAGATTTCTGTAACGTGGCCAACCTTTCTAACACGCTGCCATTTTTTTCGGTAAAACCAAGTAAACTAAATCAAACAAATTAAGGAATAAAACAAGAAAGGCAGATCCTTAGAAAATGGGGTGGGGATGTGGGCTGAGGGTGTGAACTTCGCTAAATGAAAAACCAAGTCAAAAGGAAACTTAAAACCAAAACGTGATTAAATGAGTCAATAATACATTCTCAGTTCCTGCGGTGCCCAACAAGGGTGGGAAGTCTTGACTGTGCCCTTGGACACTGCATGTTCCCTCTCCAGGGACACCAGATGTGAATGAATATAGCTACAATATCGGGCAGATAATCGGGCAAGACGACCTACTCAGTCACCCATTACTTAGACCTGTAAGTAACACGCTTAGTCTAACATGCTGCCTCGGGCAATCCTTTCTATCAATTTCAAATTCTTAATTAATCCTAATTAATTCAGAGTTCCATTATAAGTTGAAATGCATTTTCCTAAATCTTATCTGAATGGCTACATTACTTCCATTTTGGCTCCTTCACCTTGTTATCCAAAAACTGATTTTCCCAGCCTCCAACACCCAAATGACACCACCATTAAATGATGTGATCAACTCTTAAAGCAACTTGCAACCTTTTTAAATATAAAGCAATAAGTTATTAGCAAGGTGGGACATCCAGCTGGTTTTCATAGAATGCTTACAATTCAGAAGAAGGCATTTCAGCCTGTCAAGTGTACACCCACCACAATCCCATCCAAGCTTTATTCCCATAACCCACATGTTAATGCTGCTAATCCCCCGATATTAGGGTTAATTTAGCATGACCAATCAACCTAACCCACACACCTTCGGACTGTGGGACAAAACACAGAGTACGTGGAGGAAACCCACGCAGACACAGGGAGAATGTGTAAACTCCACACAGACAGTGACCCGAGGCCAGAATTGAACCTGGTTACTTGGAGCTATGAGGCAACAATGCTAACCACGGTGCCACCATAATGCTCTGTGTCCTGATTAGCAATAATGTACATACAGCTTTCTCAAAGTCTGTATTCAACTGTTGTAACTGTCTTTTCATCCATATCAGTGAGTAATAGTTATAATGAGGGCTGAAGAATAACAAAAGCTTTAAATCCAAATTCTAGCTATATGTCCTTGGTCAAATAAAGATAATCTCTCTTAAAGAGCATCATGTTCAATCGTTAACATTTCAAAAACACGTCATTGCCAATCAAAACCAGCTGCATATCTTTCCTTGCTAATGACTTACTTTTATATATTTTAAAGAAATAAATATTACTTTAAGAGTATGTTGTTAGGGTGTTACAGGCTACTGTTTTACTATTATTTTGTACACTGTGCAGAAAGTGCAGTTGGAATAAATCTGTTGTCGTTGGTTGAATTTACATATGCAAACCACAGAGAGCCATAGAATCCCTATAGTACAGGAGGAGGACATTCAGCCCATTGAGTCTGCACCATCCCACTCAGGATCTTCTCTCTGCCTTATCCTGTAATGTCACACATTTACAATGGCTAATCCATCAAATTACACATCTTTGAGCACTAAGGGGCAATTTAGCATGACTAATCCACCTAATCTGCTCATCATTGGGAGAAAACCCATGCAAATACAGGGAGAACATGCAAATTCCACACAAACAGCCATCGAAGGTGGAATCGAACCCAGGTTCCTGCCACTGTGAGGCAGCAATGGTAATCACTGTGTCACTGTGCTGCCTTTTCTTTTTCTGTAAAAAGTCCTCACTGCTAACTAACATGGCTAGGACATAAATCCAGTGAGGGGCTATCAAATTTGGGGATCAGATCTTTGGGGGTTCTCATTATAAAGGATGGTTTTGTTGCTATGTCACAGTATGGATACCTCCATGATCACTCCCCAGTGATAGGGTACAAGGCAAAAATTTGGCAATAGTCCTAAGCAATTCATAGGGTAAAAACATAAGTCTTAAAATTAGTTAGTGCCTAATAGTGCCCTTCTACATGGTAAGTGGACCATCCTTGTTGCTATTTTTTGACATCCTAGTTGAAATAAAGCAGTTCCTGGGAGGCTTTTTCTGGTATCTGAGTATTGTCAAACATATCAGGTAGACAAATATACAAATGTTCAATGAAGGAATTAGTGTAATCCTGGTGCACATTCTTGATGAACATTATAAACTTGTAACCATGATTGGTTTAATCTTTTCCAATGACCCCTACAGAACACAAGCTTTCCAACTTTGTGAACACAGACATCTCCATGATTTGAACTGGCATTGATGGTGTAGGCAGCTGATTAGCTTAGACAACTGAAATGTGGTGCAGAGTAATGCTAACAGTGCAGGTTGAATATGCCTTACCTGTTGATGTAGTTCTCAGGGCCCATTGTGACATTGGGGCATGAACCATGATTAACATCCCTCCGACTATGAAGATACTGCATGGGAGAAGAAAGGATAGTGTGAAGGAACAGGGGCTCTTTCACTTTAGCACTACCAGCATATCCGGAATCTACAGTGACAGTCCCTAGGTTCCTTACAGTGAACATTTCCAATCCTTCTCCCAAAAAAATCATCTCTTAAAATCTTCATTTCTTCAATTAATCTGGGCTATTTCCTCTTGATACAATCTCTGTGAACTTACTCAAGGTGTGGAGTACATTGGCAATAGTTGATAATTAATGATTTTTTTTTAAACTCTGACTATTATTTTATTTTGTGTCTCACTGAATACATTAGCAATCTCATGCATGTTACCCATTAAATCTTTCCTCCTGTGCTGACCCACTAATGCCTTGTAATATGAGCTTGATTACACTGCCCACAAGATTGCTTTCAAACTAAATATTCAGGTGCTTCTTTATGGCTTCTGCATCTACCCTGTTTCAGAGACAATTCTGTGCCAAATAATCCCAACTCAACACTTACCTCCCCATGTGCCTTTAGTTGGTCTGATGTAAATAACTCACCTGTGGACCATTTCTCTTGCTCCATTAGGTTCTTGATGTTTTTATAACAACTCAGCACACTTTCTGGAATGGGTTGAACAATTAAGAGATCCTACTAACATTACAGTAGTATGCATAGCTGCATGAATGAAACATTACAGATACATAGAACATAGAACATAGAACAATACAGCACAAACAGGCCCTTCGGCCCACAAGTTGCGCCGATCACATCTACCAATCCACAGACCTACCTATAACCCCCTATCCTATTCTTTTCCATATACTCATCCAGAAGTCTCTTAAAAGACCCCCAGTGAGTTTGCCTCAACAACCTCCGACGGCAGTCGGTTCCATTCACTCACCACCCTCTGAGTGAAAAACCTACCCCTGACATCTCCTTTGTATTTGCTTCCCTGCACCTTAAATCTGTGTCCTCTCGCAGTGACCATTTCAGCTTGGGGAAATAGTCTCTGAGAGTCCACCCTATCTATTCCTCTCAACATTTTATAAACCTCTATCAGGTCGCCTCTCAACCTACGTCTCTCCAGTGAGAAGAGTCCCAGCTCCCTCAACCTATCTTCATAAGGCCTGCCTCCCAACCCAGGCAGCATCCTTGTAAATCTCCTCTGAACCCTCTCAATAGCCTCTACATCCTTCCTATAATGAGGCGACCAGAACTGCGCAAAATAATCCAACTGGAGTCTGACAAGAGTCTTATAGAGCTGCATCATTACCTCCTGACTCCTAAATTCTATTCCTCGATTAATGAAGGCCAGTACACAGTACGCCTTCTTGACCACTTCCTCCACCTGCGAGGCCGATTTAAGAGTCCTATGGACCCGGACCCCGAGATCCTTCTGCTCTACAACACAGCTAAGACTCCTACCCCTTATATTGTCCTCCTTCATCCCATTATTCCTGCCAAAATGGACCACTACACATTTATCCACATTGAAGTCCATCTGCCACTTCTCCGCCCAGTCTTGCATCCTGTCTATGTCCCGCTGCAACTTTTGGCATCCCTCCAGACCATCCACAACACCACTGATCTTTGTATCGTTGGCGAACTTGCTAACCCATCCCTCCACTTCCTCATCCAGGTCATTTATGAAAATGACAAACAGCAGGGTTCCCAGAACAGATCCCTGGGGCACTCCACTGGTTACCGACCTCCATGCAGAACAAGACCCATCCACAACCACTCTCTGCCTTCTGCCGGCAAGCCAGTTCTGGATCCATGAGGCCAAAGCCCCTTGGATCCCATGCTCTCTCACCTTCTCCAGAAGCCTTGCATGTGGGACCTTATCAAACGCCTTACTAAAGTCCATGTACACTACGTCCACTGCCCTTCCTTCGTCAACGTGTTCAGTCACATTTTCGAAGAACTCAACTAGGCTCGTAAGGCATGACCTGCCCTTGACAAAACCATGTGTGAACTGCATGCCATTAATCAAAATACCTGGAATTGGGGTAATAATCAGCCTGCGTTATAGATGACTTCCATCATTCAGAAACCCCAAGGCATTTGTCCACCTAATAGTGTTAGCAATACGGTGCCTCATGTGCATTATCGATCACAAGCACTGTCAGAATTTCAATATTAACGTTTTTAACCTACATTTATGAACAGCAGATGGATTAGGTACGCACCTCTTCTTTCTATCACAATTCCTCGCCACTGTATCTTTCCCCTTTCATTGGTGAGATGCCAGGAAGTGGAGAAAAAACATGAAGAAAGTGATAATGACAACGCTACAAAATCAGAGAATTGTTACATCACTTGATTTCATACCTTTGCGACCAGTTCAGGCAGTGGCACTGCTGCCTTATTTAGAGGATGGTTAAAGGTGAGATTTGTATATAGTGAGTTGTGTGCAATTAGTTGCTCTTGCTTCACACGCGCATCACTTCAGTCATTACTGGGGGGGAAAGAAAACAACACAGATGGAAATCAATGCGATGTGACAACCCTGCACGTGGACAACGGTCAACAAAATGTCTCATGGACTGCACTCCAAACCCTGATGGGCCGCATGTGGCCCCAGGGCTGAAGGTTGCCTATCTCTGGCCTACACTCTCCATGATACTCTCCAGGGCGTCATTACCTCTTTCCCAGTGTGCCTTTCATGAAATTGGGTCCGATTTATTTCCAGGATAGTGATATGCATCCTAGTTAAACATCCCCTGAAAATATGTGCTATGATTAACATTTTACCATTTGAGGAGACTTTGCTGGAATCTGGTACCATTGAATATTAGTTCTGCTTGGGGCACTTCTAAAGTGTGCCTCGCTTGCATTTGTGGATAGGATCCTCTGACTGGTTGCAATATACTTGCTTTTAATAAAATCTTGCAACAGTGATTTATGTTTGAATTGATTTCAGGTGTTTAGCTCAGTTATGTTTATTAACTTGCAGTCGGGGTCTGATGTTAACTTGGGTTTGAATTTCCCATTAGGAACAGTGGGGGAGCAGTGAAAGTGCTGTATTAATTTAACAGTAGCTCTGGGCGCTTCGAAAAGATACACAGGAAAAGCTGCAGCATAGATCCTTTAACAGCATTGCGCTAAAGTAGCTAAATTACTGGGACATACTGCAGGGAATGGGATGTGTTCCTTCGAATATGGACAATTATGAGGTGATATCATTGCGATGTTTATGTTGTTTAAGGAATTTGACACTTTCTCCCTATCTACCCATTTTCCTCAAATGGGGAGTCCAAAACAAGATGGTATTAATGTTAAAATTAGGGCTATGCAGTTCAGAGGTGATATCTGAAAGTATTCACAAAGGACATGCAGGTTAGCTGGATTGACCGTGCTAAATTGCCCCTTAGAGTCCCAAGGTGCACGGGTTAGTGGGATTAGTGAAATAAATGAGTGGGGTTACGGGAATAAGGTTGGGGTTTGGGTAAGGCTATGATGGAGAATCAGTGTAGACTTAATGGGCCGAATGGCCTCCTTCTGCATTGTAAGGATTTTATGATAGTGGAAATCTGGAACCTTCGAATCTTGTCGAGACTGAATCAATTGAAAACTGAGATTGATCGATAAGATTATGAAACTAAGGCAGGTAAATAGAGTAAAGATACAGAACAGCCGTGATAGAATTGAATGGCAGAACTAGCTTGAAGGGCCATATGGCTAGGTCTTGTTTCTAAGCTGTCCCTAACCTGGCTTGGGTAGGTCTCCAATGTGCCCTGTTCTTGACCACAAGTGAAGGGCAGCTCTTGCCAAGAGGGGCTTTGATGGGCAGGAGCAGAGATCAGCAATATAACTTGGTTGTTTGCCACTGGAGACACACAGAGAACCATGAGAAGTCTGAAATATAACTCTCTCTCTTGTTCAAAAAGAAAACTGTCTCTGCATCTCAATTAATCTCCGGAGCCTTGTTCCTCCATGGACGAAGACTCCATCTGCATAGACAATTTCTTCTTAATTAATTTTGCAAAAAGAAGTATTACATTAAGAAGCATCGCTTTCACCCGCTAAGTTGATTTGCCACCTGTTGCTTCCTCTTGGCAACAGCTGAAGAGAATCTTTGCCGCAATATGGGCAGCCTGCTTCAAAGGGGATAAAAAAGAATGAACAAAAGTTCTCGAAGCCGCCAGGCACTCTGGATAGAGCTGCAGAATCCGGGCTGTCTCTGTAAGATGCTTGGGTTGTTCCTGGAGGACTGGTCTCGGCCTAGCTGATGGAAAAAGTCGCAACTGACCTCAGATTCCGAGTGTCGGAGAGGAAACAAAGGTCGCCCAAATTCCTTGTTTTGTGAGATTCATGCAACCATTTGGGTTTATAGAAAGAAAGAGTTGCATTTACATAGCACCTTTTTCATCCTCAGAATGTCCCAAAATGCTTAACTGCCAAAAGGGTGACATGATAGCACAGTAGCTAGCATCGGGTTCGATTTTGGCCTTGGATGACATGGGGAGTTTGCACGTTCTCCCCATGTTTGCATGGGGTTCCTCTGGGTTCTCCAGTTTTCTCTCATAGTCCAAAGATGTGCAGAGTAGATGGATTAGCCATGATAAATGTGTGGGGTAATAGGGATAGGATGGGGAAGAGAGCCCGTGTAAGATAGTCAGTCAGAAAGTTGGTGCAGACTGGATGGATCAAATGGCCTCCTCTGCACTGTAGGGATTCTATAAATATAAATACTTTTTTGAATTTAGTCAGAATTGTTTTGCTTTTTTAATTGATTTTGCAGGAGGTGGGTGTTGATGTGAAAATCCCTAGTCACCACATTCGAGCACCTGTTCGAGTGAACTGAGGGAGACTTTAGCATGGCCAATTCACCTTCAATCATGACAGTGATCTCACCTCTGAGTCAAAAGGTTATGGTTTCAAGTTCCAATCTAGGCCATCCAGGTTCTGCTTCTGTGCAGTACCAAAGTATCCCTCATAGCCCTTCAGAATATGTCAGCTAATTCTGTGCACTGCAAGGCCTGAAAATCCAATACTGAGCAGATTATCTATCTGGGGGATTAGTTTAGGTCCATGTGTTTGGACATCGGGGAGATTTTGTCTTCAAAAAGATGCAGTGGGATTTATAGGATCTCATTTCCAAAAGATGGCACTTCCGATAGTACAGGATTACCTTGGTACTGCATAGAAGCAGAACCTGGATGGCCTAGATTGGAACTTGGATCCATCACCTTTTGACTCAGAGGTGAGAGGCCATGCTAAAGTCTCCCTTAATGCACTCGAACAGGCACCGGAATGTGGCAACTGGGGGATTTGCACAATAATTTAATTGCAGTGTGAATGTAAGCCTACTTGTGACAAATAAATAAACTTTACTTTATCATGTGCCCCCAGTGGTAATTTGAAACAGGGACCAGATCTCTTTCACGTGTAACTGAAAGGTCTCAGGCCTGTTTTAGGGCCCTTCATTGAAAGTGCATTGTGATGAGCTAAGGCAGGCCTTTAGCAAGTGGCCTTAAACTGAAGTCCACCGTTGGACAAGGTGTCCTCCAGCAACTCACTTCAAATATGATGATGAGGAACAAGGATGAATTTTGAGCATTCCTTAGACTTGCATGACTGCATCCGCACACAAGGATGAGCCCAATATCTTTCATAGAAACACAGAATCCCTATAGTGCAGAAAGAGGCCATTTGGCCCATCGAGTCTGCCCTGATTACAATCCCAGCCAGATCCTATTCTCATAACCCACATATCAGCAACTTATCACAATAGATTTACAGAAAGTCATGGATCCTTTTAAGTCATGTAGTCCTTCCTGTAAAATCTCAGCCTCTCCAGTCCCAACAGGCTTTTCTGAAATCACTGGAGACAGTGAGACTACATCTGCAGTGAAGTCGTTTTCCAATGGGAAATCAATACATTCAATGTGTAATGGAGAAACAACTCCCACAGTAACAGGACAAGTATCTAAGCCACATTATAAATTAACCATACACAAAGAAATGGCGAAGCGATTTCCGTCAATAACCCTTCTATTAATATCCTTTTATTCAGCAATCCTTTTGGAGAAATTCCTGTCACCTACCAACACCAGTACTCATCATGTATCTCTAAGGATAATAATTAATTTTCTTGCCTCACCAGATGAACACAGGAATACTTTACCCTCAAGCAAATAATCTCTATAGCTTTCCATCAACTGATTCGCCCTCTCAGCGAATGTGGGGAGATCCTTTATTTGTCATGAATGTTAATTGATGAGGATATGGAATCATAGAATGATAGAATCCCTGCAAGAAGCCATTCAGCCTATCAAGTCTGTACTGACGATAATCCCACCCAGGCCTTATTCCTCATAACCCCACATATTTACTCGGCTAATCCACCTAATACTAGTGTCAATTTAGCATGGCCAATCAACCTAACCCGCACAAGTTTTGACTGTGAGAGAAACCAGAGCACCCACAGGAGACCCACATAGATGCAGGGAGAAAGTGCAAGCTCCACACAGACAATGACCCAAGGCCAGAACTGAAACTGGGTCTCTGGTGGTGTGAGGTAACCATTGTGCCACCATGCCACCACATCATTAACTAGGGGAACACTCTTTGACTACACAAACACAATGGGCTTGGCTTTTACCTTCAAACATTCAGCCTTCACATGCTCTTTCTTGTGACAAAAGTATGTTTGTCTCTTTCAATGCATCTTATCCTCCAAATAGCCACTTCCACTAATCTGAGAAAGGCTTAGGTTTTTACCTTTTCCATCTTTCTCAGCAGGACATCAACTGTGCTCATTATCAAAGGTTTCTCTCATTCGGATTTCTCTGGATCATTCCGGAGGGGGACCTATTGTTCATCATCTTATAATTTAATTCATAATCATCTGCCATGTCTGAGGCCTCCTTTACTTTATGGAATATTTTGTCTTCCAGATGAGTCTGAAACCCCAATGGGACATTATTTTTGAATTTCTCCACCAACATCATCTCACTAGGGTTATTAAAATTCTGTTCCACCTTCAATGACTTTCAATAACTATCAAATGCCATTTTCTTTCCTCTGGCAACTTCCAAATAGATCTAATCTGTTCCTTTTCTGAAATTTATCAAGTTCTGCCTGTGGGTGTCTGGCATCATCTCATAAGTGTTGAGAATAGCCCTTCTGACCTTCTCATAATCACGTGAGTGCCCTTCTGAAAAAAAAAATGACTTACAGAATCTCCCACATCTAGGGTACCTCAAATCTGGAAACGTCTGCACTAGCTGAATGGAACTTTTCATGGTCCGTCCCCTGCCTGTTACCATTGCAGTGGCGAACAGGACAGGAAAATTCCCCTGAGTGATGCATGAGGCAGACAAAGCATGTGCTTATTGCTTCCACATTGAGTGTGTTTCGATTGTTCATTTTTCCTGGAACTGGTGATCTTTCTCCACACTTTAGTATTCTGCACAAGGAAAAATACTTTTCATTGTATACTAACATACGTGACAATAATAGATCAAATAATAATAAATCAAATAATTGAGGGCTGCCACTCCTCAGCAAGCATGGATGAGCAGGAGATTCTCCCATTCTTATTGTCTCTCCCAGGCGCATTGGTTGCTAAGCAATCTTTTTGGCCACTTTATAAATGCACCTTCCTTGGCCATCAGGTCTTGGAGTTTCTGACTCAGAGGCTGGACACTACCCACTGCACCATAGAACCATCACTGAAAGAAATGTGTATACCTCTAAAGCTTTCTCAACCAAAACATTTTGTAGGAATATAGCCACTGTCCTTTTGGCCAATTAATTTATCCCTCCTCTTTTTCATTCCTTAGCTCTTTCTTCTCTTGTTAATTTTCTTTTTCTACATCAATCTTTTTTTGCTCCATTCTTTTTCAATTCTGGCCAGATGCCGTTGATTATTCATGGAATATTTTCTTTCTTTCTCAAGCCCAGGGCGCCCAGTCCATTCTTTAAGCATCCGCTTCCTCTTCACTCCTGATCGGATGTTATTCCCCACATGCTGTGCTGTAGTGTGTCAATTACCTTTTCTCAGTTGTTCACAAAGGTGTGAGGCTCAAAGGTACTCATGTCAATTTTCCCAATACAACACACGCAAGCTAATGTGAAATCTGGCTTGTTTAAATGATGGAAAGTTCTAATTAACCCATTTTACAGACTCTACATTTAATCCTGGGTTCGAGCTCCCAAACTTGTTACGATATCTTTAAATGTTAGAAATGTCCCCAACACTAAAATGGACTGCAGTTTGTTTTTCAATGCGAGGCAAGACAAAACTAATGCTGCAGCATATCAATGAGACAACATTGGAACTCACTGCATATGTTTCTTGTGATCCTTCTAATAGCAGAGGAAAGAACATAATATTAATAAAGACCTCTTTCATCTATCTTGGCCACATCCCCAGTATTTAATCTCTTTTGCAGCTGTACATCCTTCTACTCTTTGTCTCTGGTCTATCTTCCAGCTGTGTTTCATTCTGTGTCTGATCTCTAATCTGCCTCTGTGTCTCACTCAGATTTACTTGCTAATGTATGTCCCCCATCTCCGTTCAATAACATATAACTGTGCTAATGATAGGGATTCTGACCACTTTATACTGCAGAGTACGTGGCAGATGGAGTATCATGTGAATTAGTGTGAAGTTATCCACTTTGATAATGAAAAAAAATCAGAATGTTTCTTAACTGATGAGAAGTTGGGAAGTTTTGATATCCAAATAGTATCCTTGTTCATGAGTCACTGAAAGCTCGCATGCAGGCTCAACAAGCAATTAGGAAAACAAAGGTGTGGGACAGCACGATAGCATGGTGGTTAGCACTGCTACCTCACAGAACCAGGGATCCAGATTTGATTCCTGGCTTGGATGAATGCCAGTGTAGAGTTTGCACATTCTCTCTGTCTCTGTGTGGATTTCCTCCGGGTGCTCCGGTTTCCTCCCACAGCCCAAAAGTGTGCAGGTTAGGTGGATTGGCCATGCAGAATTGCCCCTTAGTGTCAAGGGGACTAGCTAAGGTAAATGTAAAGTTAATTTATTAGTTACAAATAGGCTTGCATTAACACTGCAATGAAGTTACTGTGAAAATCCCCTAGTCGCCACACTCCAGCACCTGTTTGGGTACGCTGAGGGAGAATTTAGCATTATCAATGCACCTAACTAACACATCTTGGATTGTGGGGGGAAACTGGAGCATCTGAACGAAACCCACACAGTCACAGGGAGAATGTACAGACTGCACACTGTCATCCAAACCTGGAATTGAACCAGAGTCTCTAGTGCTGTGAGGCTGCAGTACTAACCACTGTATTATCATGCCACAATCAAGAGATGTAGCCCAGGAAAGTAGCATTGAAATAGATGATCAGCCATGATTTACTTGAATGTAAGAGCAACCTTGATGGGCTGAATGGCCTACTCCTGCTACTTTGTTTCTATAGTTGTGAAGTCGTATTTTAACATCCCCCTGTGTAGTACACAAAGGTCACTGGGAATTGCACCAAGAGGAGAGAGATCTGCCTGGAGTTCTCCAGCTGTTTATGCTGGTGGGATCTTGGAACCTCCTGCCTAGCAGCACTGTGGGTGGACCTACACCTCAGGGACTACAGCTGTTGAAGAAGGCAGCACTTTCTCAAGGACAAATAGGGGTGGGCAATAATTGCTGGCCTACCCATTGTCATCCACATCACTTAAATGAATAAAATAATTACACCTGGCACATCACATCAATGGCGAAAGTAATTCTTCCTCAACACAATGCTTTTCTGAAGAGATTATTAAGCACTTACTTGGAGCACTCTTGACAACTAAGTGTTCTCTCATTCTTCGATGTATATTTTCTTCACAAAATTTAGCATTTCAATTATCATTTAGTTAATAATCAAAAAGGACAATCCCATTCTTGTTCCTTTCACTGCTACCTGAGCTTGGCATTCATTATAAGCAAATCCTATTAGAGTTAGACTGATTGCTTCCAAGCATTTCAAAGAACTGTGACTGTGTAACACACTTGAGGTCAAGATCATAATGGAGTTCTTTTTGCATCTATGTGAAAAAGGTAATGATCACCAGATTTGCATTGAGATTTACAGTGACAGCGGCTTGAGTTTACATGTGCACACTTATGTTGGCAATTTAGAAGTTGTTGTTCATTTTACTCACTCAAGGAGTCTGAGTCACTGCAGCAAGCTGGACTTTTGCAATGCTCATTATAGTTTGGAGCTATGAATAGTGATGATAGTCTTTCCATCTCATGGCTGACCAGGAATCTCTGCAGCTCCCATTGCTTGTCTGTTTAACCAATTGATTTATTATTTTCACATGTATTGGAGTATAATGAAAAAGCACTGCTTCTTGCGAGCTTTACTGACAAAACATACCATTCATAGACTACATAGGGGAGAAGGAAAGGAGAGGATGCAGAACTTGGTGTTGCAGTTACCAATAGAATGAAGAGAAAGATCAATTTAATGTGTGGTAGGATTCAAAAGTCTGATGGCAGCAGGGAAGAGGCTGTTTTTGAGCCGGTTGGTTCTTGTACTCAGACTTCTGCATCTTTTTCTCGACGGAATAAGAGAGAATGTCTGGGACGCGTTGAGTCCTTAATTATGCTAGCTGTTTTTCTAAGGCAGCAGGAAATGTAAATGGAGTCAATGGTTGGGAGGCTGGTTTGTGTGATGGACTGGGCTATGTTCACAACCCTTTATAATGTAGGAAGGATTTGCAGGTTGATGCTCAATGTGTATAGGCACATTATGAATGTCCCTGTCTTGGCCATCAAAAGCTAGGGTGGTTCTTAAACCTGGAGCTTTTGGCTCAGAGGTAGGAATGCTAACTAACTATTACCCCACAAGACCCCTCTGTAAGAAAAAACCAGACTGAGTTCCCAAGGCATTTCTCTGGATAAGTATTTGAGATTCCAGCCTTCTGACAGGGATTAATGAAGACAGAAAATAGCTTCAGGGCGACATATCCTGGAATTTAGTGGAATGGGACATAATCTCACTGAATGTTACTAAATACTTGATAGAATAGATGATGGAAGGATGTGTCCCTGAGATGGGAGTCTAGAATTAGGAATCATAGTATCAGAATAAAATCAGAACGAAAACCAGTTAAGGCAGAGATGAGAGAAATATCTTCACCCAAAGGATTGTAAATCCTTGGAATTCTCTTGGGATGTGAATGCTAAATCATTGAACACAGAGAATCATAGAGATATTGAAGACAGGGATCAATCGATTTTTGGATACCAAGGGAATTACGGGATATGGGGACAGTGCAGTAGGATGGAATTGATGAAGAAGATCAGGTTTGGTTGTACTGAGCAGTGGAATAAGCCTGGAGGGTAAAATGGCCAATTCCTCCTTCGATTTCTTAGACTTGTATATTCTTATGACATTCTTTCTGACCGCTAGAAGCTAGTGGGAAATAAATGGCTTTTGTCATCATTAAGTCACACATAAGATATTTATCCATCACAATAAGATGTTTCTCCCAGTTTCTTGTGCTCCCAGTTTTCTTTGTTCTACCATTGGCAGCAGTGCATTGAACTATCCTTGAAGCTTTCTCCTTTAACCACACTGTCTTTTTCCCTCTCTCTCCCATTACAAGGGTTTAAACTGATCTCTGACCAAGCTTTTTGCTACCAGTATCCTAACATCTCCTTTTGTGGCTTAGTGTCAGATTTTGTTTTGTTAAAGGCTCCTGTGAAGAGTCTCGGAGTGTTTTATTGTATTGAATGGATTACAGAAATTTGCGTTGTTGTTGAATGGCATCTGCACATTCATCTGCAAAGGAAAGCTTGAAGCACAAAAAGAACAAGCCTACATCTAACTTTCCATGGCAAAGTTGTGCCAGTCACAACCTACACCCTGTAGGCATTCACCTGCCGCAGCTAGAGATGGCGTGGTGGATGGATTGGCTGGGATTGTGCACTTCACTCACACAAGAGACAGTACATGGTTTGTCTGAATGCATATTCTTATTCCTCCTGTAAGGGAACCCAACTTCTGAGTCTCAGTTCATGAGATTGTTTCCCCCTTTGCTTGCCTGCACATTCATCTTTTGCACTTAACTATAAGAGACAGAACAGGAGAAAATCAGAATGCTAATGCTTGCTGAAGTAGTTTGAGTTGATTTGATTTATTATTGTCACATATATTGGAACACTGTGAAAAGTATTGTTTCTTGCTCACTATACAAACAAAGCATACCCTTCATAGAGTACATAGGGGAGAAAGAAAAGAGAGTGCAGATTGTGTAGTGTCACTGTCACAGCTAGGGTGTAGTGGATGATCAGCTTAATATAAGGTAGGTCCATTCAAAAGACTGATGACAATAGGAAAGAAGTTATTTTTGAGTCAGTGGTATCAGACCTCAGACATTTGTATCTTTTCCCTGATGGACGAAGGTGGAAGAAAGAATGTCCAGGATGAATGAGATCCTTGATTATACTGGCTGCTTTTCCAAGAAAGTGGGAAGCATAGACGGAGTCAATGGATGGGAAGTTGGTTTGGCTGCAAGAGCCCAAGCAATGGGATGATAGAGAGTGGGCAGATGCTCAATGTCAATGCTGATATTCTTTCTTGCTCTGGTTTAATGGAAAATTTAGGAATGCCATGTGGACTAATGCCAGGCATATCTTGAGCATATGGATATCAAGCATGAACAAAAGTTGAGGGGACCTGGGACAGGAAGACAAAAACTTGTGCCTTTGGTGATATCTAGCTTGTATATTACATCCAAAAAAAGAATAATATGTCGAAACATTTTGTGAAGTTTAAAATATTTCCTTCCATGAATGAGGGACATCTATTAGTGGTGTTTATCTATTGAAGGTTTCAACACATGACCTTCCACCTCCAACCACTCAGTTCAGGCAAACAGCCTTTTTTCCCCCACAGCTCCCAACAAGTTTTTAATTTTTAAGCGTTTGAAGGAAGTGCAAAGAAATGTGCAAAGCTTTGTTTTTAAACGCCTCTCTCTCTGCACTGAATTTTCTCCTGGGTTGCTCATAGCAATGCCCAGTAAATGAATCTTTCATGCCTGCAGACTTCACAGCCACTCTTGGGGATTGCAATGTAAATGCCAGATTCAGGGCCTCGCATTAGAGGGCACTGGATAAGAAATTATCCAGCTGCAAATGAGAAACCACCATTGTAGAAATCTTGGGCATATGTGCTTCATAAAATGTTTGTCACTAAATAAAATCTTGGCCACCCCAAATTCTATCTTGCAGCTCCAGTTCTTGCACCTTACAGTGCAGTTGTCTTGGAGGTTATCATTCCCTTCATTCTGCGCTGATTGAAGTACGAAGAATGTCCAGTGAAAGCCCTAATCATGTCCTGAATGCAACTAGACATGGTGCTCTGAGCAATGCCATTTGCAATCTTTGCCAAGTGCTTGAAAGGAACTGATAGCGAAAAGGACCCCACATTGTGAAATGAAAGCTCACTGTAACTGCTGTTTCTATAGCCGCAGACAGAATGGTTGAGCTGGACTAGATTGTGCACTGCAATCACACTGACTAAAGCACAGAAGGAGGCTATTCACCCTATTCATGTCCATGCTACCCCTTTGCAAAAGCAGCCTATTTCATCCCACTCCTCCCACCCTTTCCCTTTCCCTATGATCTGCAAGGTTTTTCTGTCCATGTTATTATCGAATTCCTGATTAAATCTGCCTCCACCAGACTCTCAGGTGGGACATTCCAGGTTCAAACCACTCCCTTCGTGAAATTATATCCTCATGTCATTGGTTTTTCTGCCATGAACCATGTGCTCTCATTCCCGATCTTTGCACCAACAGGGACAGTTCCTCCCCATTAACTATGTCTAGACTCCTCATGTTTTTCTGCACCTTGGTCACATTACTTCTCAATTCCCTCACTGTCTCCTCTGAGGACAAGCCCACCTTGAAAAGCTAGCTCTGGATGCAATTTAGTACATTTTATTGCACCTTCTCTTGGGCTGAATTTTGTGTCTGCATATTGCATGGTTATCACTTTCACCCATCAATCAAATCAGGGGACATGAAGTCGGGCCTGGAAACCAACATTGTGATTCTTCTCTGCAATAAGAAGGAAGCACACCGGGTGCACAATCAGAAGGGTGACGTCACTCCAAAAGGAAGCAGTTAGCGGCTCATTGAGATCATTAAAGTGACTGAAATTTTACAGGTGTGATTTTACCAGCCGTTCATGCCATGCTCCCGCTGCAGCGAAATTGGAGAGTTTGGTGTCCAGCCAAATCTCTGTTCACTGCAACAGGATGGGAAAATCCTCCTGGCGTGAATGGCGGTAAAATTCAGCCGACGTGCCTTGTGCAATTTGTCAGGAAGCACACCGGCCAAACAGAGAAACAGAATCTCACAGCTTTGCTTGGATATCCTGAAGCATTGCCTATATAGCGATAGAGAGGAACTGTGTCTGAGAAGTAAAGATACCAGCTGAGTCTGCTATCAGAGATAAGGGGCTATCGAGTTATTGATCTTTGGCCAACTTTTCAAGAGAAAACACAGTGAAGAGGCTTCTATGAGTAAAAGGAAGCCAGTGTAGACATTGACCACTCTGGTGAAAAAGAGAACTGGATTAGCAGGGAGGTGATGGCAGCTATCCAGGAATAGTACTGCATGACGCACTGGTGATGTTCAAGGGGCAAAGACTGCAGAGGTCACCTTCACCCAGGCCATCTAAGAAGAAAAGCTTATTCTGAGGTGAGGGGGTATGGGCTGCATTTGGACTCCCTGCAGCTGTGAAATTGCCCTTGAGAAAATGCTGATGAACCACCTTCTTGAACCACTACAGTCCATGAGATGTAGGTATAGCCATAGTGCTGTCAGGGAGGGAGTTCCAGGATTTTGACCCAGTGACAGTGAAGGAATGGCGATATATTCCCAAGTTAAGATGGGGAGTGACTTGGAGATAACCTCCAGGCGGTAGTGTTCCCATGTGTCTGCTGCCCTTGTCCTTTGCGATGGAAGTGTTCATCGGTTGTGGAAGGTGCTGTCTAAGGAATCTTGGTGAATGAGGGCGGCATGGTGGCGCTGTGGTTAGCATTGCTGCCTCACAGCAACGAAACTACGACATATTCTCCAGAGCCTTTAACATGTCATCGATGAAGCCAAACATCTCACCGAGGCCATCTTCTTCAAGGCCACCCCTACTTCTTGCCTTCAAACAACCGCACAACCTCAAACAGACCATTGTCCGCAGCAAACTACCCAGCATTCAGGAGAACAGTGAGCACGACACCATAAAACACTGTCACAGCACCTCTGCAGGACATATTGGATCATCGACATGGATGCCATCATCTCACGTGAGAACACCATCCACCAGGTACACGGTACATACTCTTGCAACTCGGCAGACATTGTCTACCTGATATACTACAGGAACGGATGTCCCAAGGCATGGTATGTTGAGAAGACCACGCAGACACTATGACAATGGATGAATAAACACTGCTCGACAATCACCAGGCAAGAGTGTTCTCTTCCCAGTTGGGGAACACTTCAGTGGTCACGGGCATTCAGCCTCTGATTTTTGGGTAAGCGTTCTCCAAGGCAGCTTTCACGACACACAACAGTGCAGAGTCGCTGAGCAGAGACTGATAGTTTCTGCACACAAGGATGGCCTCAACTGGGATCTTGGGTTCATGTAACCCCCACAACTTTCCTGTGCTTGAAAAATCTCAGTAACTGTCCTGGCTGGAGACAATACACATCTCTTTAACCTGTGCTTAGCCCTTTCTCCACTCACATTGTCTATACCTTTAAGACTTGATTATCTGTAAAGACCCGCATTCCAATTATTATCTTGTAAATTGAGTTTGTGTCTTTATATGCCCTGTTTGTAAACACAAGTCCTCATTCACCTAATGAAGGAGCCTGAGACTCCAAAAACTAGTGCCAAATCAACCTGTTGGACTTTAACCTGGTGTTGTGAGACATCTTACTGTGCCTCACAGCGCCAGGGACGTGGGTTCAAGTGGCTTGTGTCACTGACTCTGTGGAGTATGCATGTTTTCCCTGTGTGTGTGTGGATTTCCTCTGGGTGCTCTGGTTTCGGCTCACAGTCCAAAATACATGCTGGTTAGATGCATTGGCACTGTTAAATTCTCCATCTATGTACCCAAACAGGTGCCAGAGTGTGGCCACAAAGGGATTTCCACAACTTCATTGCAGTGTTAATGGAAGTTTATTTGTGATATTAATAAATAAACTTTATCCTGCAGTCTATCCTGTAGATCATGCATGTGGCTGCTACTGCTCATTGGTGGCAGGGGGAGTGAATATTTGTAGATGTGGTGCTAATCAATTGGCTACATTGTCCTGGATAGTGTCGAGCTTCTTGAAAGCCAGGCAAGTGGAGAATATTCCATCATGCTCCTGACTTGTGCCTTGTAGATGGTGGATAGACTTTGGGGAGTCAGGAGGTGAGTTACTCATCACAGGGCTCCTAGTCTCTGACCTGCTCTAGGTTACAGTGTTTATATGGCTAGTCCAGTTCAGTTTCTGGTCAATGGTAACCCTCAGGATGCTGATAATGGTAGATTCAGTGATGGTAATGCCATTGAATGTCAAGTTGTGATGGTTGGATTCTCTTTTGTTGGAGGTTGTTATTGTCTGGCACTTATGTGGTACAATGTTACTTGCTGGTCAGAGACATGAAATGTTGAAGTAAAATGATAAAGAGGCATCCACGTTAAAATTGGACATTTTCAAGTGGCCCACAACATTTCATGCCTGCCATTGGCTTTCTATCTCTACTTTAATATCAACATCAATATTTCATGAAGTATCAATTAAGTAGGATAGTTTTAATTTGATAATAGAAGCCGATATGTAGTCCTATGGATCTGACTTGGTTTTTGATGGCTTATTTCTCAGTGGCTTGCGAAACACATTTGGAAATCATGGTCTAGAATTGCAGACTGACACTTGGAACTAGATGTTCTTTGCATTTTATGAGTTCTCTGCCTGAAGGCAATTATTTCTTGAATACTGACCAAGTGCTGTCATATTTTAACCGCAGTTAGAGCAAGGAGATGGATCTGATTTTACCTCAGCTGAGATGGGGATAAAACTGCATGCTGCTGGTGTTAATCCGATCTACATATTACCATCTCGCCAACTGAATTGACTGCAACACCCCTCCTCCCGAAAAGAATAAACTTGGTACTACCCTTTTGTAAATGTTCTTCTAGGTTTGATTTCTTTTGGCATAATTATGGCCCTAATTAAAAGTTGAACCACTTAATTTAAAGTGCTTGCTATAAATTAGTACAATTAATGATTAGCAAAGCTGCAACATTTCAGTTACAACAAACGTACATAACTACTCGACACTGATGTAACAAATAGAAATGTGCTTATTGAAAAACCTGTCAGGCTATGAGAATAATGAATTAGTAAATGTTTTAATAAAACTGTAAGTGGAAAAACTGTAATCAGTTTGTATGTACATGCTAAAGCTGTGCATTATTAATTTGTTACAAACACAGGATTTAAAAAAAAGTGTTACTATCAAATTTGATTCTATCATCTCCCAGTTTTCCTCTATGTTATCCTCACCATTTCAAAAGCAAAATCACAAAGGAAGAATGGTTCAGGTTACTGCGTGGTAGGTCTTCATCTTTAACATTTCTACAAATTTTAATCAAAATCAAAAAATGCTGGAAGGTCTCAGCAGGGCTGACAGCATAGATCATAGAATCACTTTAGTGCAGAGGGAGGCCAATTGGCCCATTGTGTCTGCACCAACTTTCCCCAAGGTATTTTACCCAGGCACCCTCCCCCATCTATCGCTTTAATTCTATATATTTGCCATGGCTAATCCACCCAACCATCTTTGGATGCTAAGGGATAATATAGGGAACAGGATTAAAGGTTATGGGAGAAAGCAGGATTAGGCTATTGAATTAGATGAAGAGCTGTGATTGTGATGAATGGCGGAGCAGAATTGAAGGGCCAAATGGCTTCCTTCTGCTCCAATCTTTTATACTTCTATGCTCCAATGTAGCTTGGCCAATCCATCCAATCTGCACATCTTTGAATGGTGGGAGGAAACCGGAACACCCGGAGGAAACCCACACAGGTACGGGGAGAACATGCAAATTCCACACAGTCACCTGAGACTGGAATTGAACCCAGGTCCCTGGTGCTATGAGGCAGCAGTGTTAATCACTGTGACACTGTGGAGACAGAATTGAATTAATGTCTCACAGCTCTGACAAAAGGTCATCCAGACTCGAAACATTAGCTCCATTCTCTCTCCACAGATGCTGTCAGAACTGCTGAGATCTTCCAGCATTTCCTGTTCTTGTTTCAGATTCCAGCATCCGCAGTAATTTGTTTTTATCTATAAACTTTAATATTCATTCAACTGTTCATGGAATCCTTACAGTGCAGAAGGAGGCATTCAGCCCATCAAGCCAGCACAGACAACAATCCCACACAGGCCTTATCCCTGTAACCCGATGTATTTACCTTGCTAATCCCCCTGACACTAAGGGGCAATTTAACATGGCCAATCAACCCAACATTCACATCTTTGAACTGTGAGAGGAAACCGGAGCAGAATCCATAATACAATACTAAAGTAAAATCCATAATACATTGTAGCTTTTACAATTAGATTATTGGATCTTCTGTTTTGTTTCTCCTGTTGATTTAGATAAATATTGTGAAGCAAGAAAAATATTGAGTCAGGCAACATACAATCTAATACCATCTTGTTTATTTGCTCCTTTCATGGCCATTATATATGTTGGAACATAGCCCCTTTAAGGGAAATGACCTGGGATGTGGGATGAGCTGTTGGGTTTCACCCTGAGTGGGCAGTCAACATTTGGAGTGTGGAGCAAGTAGGCTGAATAAAGTGCAGTGTGCCCTGATGCTTGACTGTGCAGTAGTTATTGAGGAAAAGCTTCAGGACAGCAGTATTTTACAGTGACCATTAAAATATTCAACCTCTTTCCCAGAATAACATAATCTGCCTCATCTTCCATGACTGATGGACATCTGTGTAAGTTTAGAGAAAGTCCTGCAAAACCAGGCTGATAAGGCCAGAAAATCCCCACAAAAAACTGGGTGCAATTCTACAATCTACATCTTGAGTTATACAACAGAGGAGGTGCACAGGTAAGTGTGCCAATGGTTATTAATGTTAATAGATGGCGTATCCAACATAATGGATCTTCTCTCAGAAAGATATTGAGAGTTGGTAGATGAGCAAGAGTCAGCAAATCACTATTCTGACTGGTGCTGTGAATGGTAATATATAATCTGTTCCTGGTTGGTGGCCTTCATTCTCTCCACACCCACACGTATCCCCCTGTCCTCTTATTCGCAGCCAGCGAAGATATTGTAAAAAGAGTTTATTCATCGGCTCATAACTAACCATTCACCTACCATGACTCCAGCTGTTGGACTCATCACAGTTAACATCTGAAGTGTTGCCATGAAGCCAGTCATCTGCCCATGTTCCCCAGCTTTTCTCCGGAATAATGCCAGGGAATCTGATATAATCACCCCAAGAGGGTGGATGGGAGACCACAGTTTAACACAAATTCCAGAATGTAATTGGGTCCTTGCAATGGAATGTCAGCGAACACTTTATTTGAATGGGACTTAACCCAGAACCTGATGGCTCATGAATGATCGCTACCACTGAGACATGGCTGCAATGTTAATTCTCATGGACGATTGAGAGTATGAGTTAAGGAGCACTTATACATGTTTTCTGAGTTACGATGAGGATAGTTTAGCAAACACTGTAAGTACAATATACAACATAACAACTTGCTTTTATGTACAGTGAAATACACACAAGCCATTTCACAGCAGCAGCATCAGGCAAGATTTGACACAAGCCACGGAAAGAAATATCAGGACAGATATAACCTGTTATAGACCACAAACCCTGGCGAAAGATGTAGGGCGAGATTTTACTGCCATGCTTGACCTGAGACTGGAAAGTCCTGCCCAAAGTCAACAGACAGTTCCATTGTTCATCCCTCGCCCGCTTCTGACCTGCTCCTTTAGCTATAGTATTCATATGGCTAGTCCATTGAGTTCCTGGCCAATGGTAGCCCCCAGGATGTTGATAGAATGGGGACTCTGCGATGGTAATGTCATTGAATGTCAACAGGCAATGATTAGATTCTCTCTTGTTGGAGCTGGTCATTGCCTGCCACTTGTGTGGTGCAAATGTTACTTGCCACTTGTCATTTCAAATCTAGATATTGCACAGGTCTTGCTGCATTTGGACATGGACTGCCTCAAAGCTAAGGAGTCAAAATTGTTTGAACATTGTACAATCATCTGCAAATGTCAGAAGCTAGGAATCTTGCAATTCCCAACTCCCCAAAGCCTGACCACCATGTACAAATCTAGGGTGTAATGGAATAGTCCCCCTGCCTGGATGGGTGCAGCTCCAACAACACTTAATAAAATTGACACCATCCAGGACAAAGCAGCCTGCTTGATTGGCATCACATCCACAAACTTTACTCCTTTGACTATCCACAAACAGCAGCAGCCGTGTGCACCGTCTGCAAGATGCACTGCAGGAACTCACCAAGGTTCCTTAAACAGCATCTACCAAACTCACAACCATTACCATTTATAAGGACAAGGGCAGCAGATATGGGAACACCACCGTCTGGAAGTCACTCACCATCCTGTCTTGGAAACATACTGATGTTGTTGCTTCACTGTCACTGGGTCAAGATCCTGGAATTCTCTTTGTGGGTTAGCTACACTACTTCTGGAATCACCACCTTCTCAAGGGCAATTAGGGATAGCTGCTGGCCTAGACAGTGATGCCAGCAGCCTGTAAATGAATAGAAGAAAACTTGAATTAGTGATGTTCTAAATCATTATGCGATTCAGGCATTAGGCTAGGGAGAACTCTTTCTAGCTTTATGCCTGAACTCAGAACAGCTGAGAAACTATTACAAACTCTGTTGGAGGGTCATCCAGACTCAAAATGTTGGCTCTATTCTCTCCTGTTAGGTCTGCTGAGTTGTTGCAGTGCTTTCTATTTTTGTAACTGATAAAACTCCCATTTTTAATTTATTGATGCCAAAGATATTTATCAACTGCTACGTTTGCCTTGCTAAACAAATAATGATTCAAGCTCTGAAAACAGCAGAGGAGGTTAGCGTTATATACAGAAGGTAAACATATTTATGTCCGTGGAGAGCTACACAAATCACATTTTCAGGCAGATCGCATAATCTCACACTTGCACTTTAAGGAGTTGCTCCCTGGTCAGATGTTCACAAATCACAACTGAGAGTGTTGGCCATTGGCCAAACTCCTAGGCTAAGCTTTTCTTTTGACTCCAGCACTTACAAATCAGACTCCCAGGAGAAATTTAAAGAAGCTTCAGTCTTCATTGCAGAAATGCAGGCAGGTCTGTGCATAGACTCCATTGTTCTACTTGTTACTTAGTGGGTCTTCCATCTTCCAGCCCCCATAAACATCAGCTCATCCAAAACACTACTGCCTGCATTGTACACCCCTGTACTTGCTGACCGACACTGGTTTCTGTTCGAGATACATCTGTCCTCTCTCTCTTTCTCTCTCGCCTCTCCCGTGAGGTGCAACCAAAAACTTACTCTTTCAACAAGATTTTGCTCATTGCCCTATTCTCTCTTTATGTGGTTTGGTGTCAGATTGTATCTATTAATGTCCCTTGAAGTTCCTTGGCATGTATTTAAAAATCATCATATAAATTCAAGTTGAAGGGCCTGCTGGGGCTTTGGAGGGTGATTTTGAGTCTGCATTCTCTGTCTGCAGGATTGGCGGTGTGTGCTCAAAATCCACAGAGCACGATTCGTGCCGCTGAGTTTCCGAGGTCCGATCTACTTGGCTCCTCACTGGCGGAGTGACGTGAAACATGTCGTGGGATTGCAGAAAGCTCATTTCAATACATTAGCATCTCATTAGCAAGCATTGTCCCGGGACACCTCCCGCACTCACCAGGTATTCAGCGGGCCCCACCATGACAACAAACCGCCGCCATTTGCAGTAGGTGAACTTGGTGCCTTCGCCTCTGAAGGGGATTTTGGAAGTGAGCTTTCAGACATCCTTTGCAATGTGCATTGCTCTGAGCACACTGGAGAGGACTTAGGGAAGACAGATAAGTTGAACTCGAGGGCAGGGATGAGAGTCCCAAAATCACCATTTTAGAGACAGCAGTCAGATGGGTCACTTCCCTTCACATGTAATAAATGCAACTTACTGTGGATACCGAAATCTAAAACCAAAAGAGAAAATGCTGGAAAATCTCAGCAAGTCTGGCAGTGTCTGCAAGGAGAGAAAAAGGCTGGTGTTGAGTCCAAATGACCCTTTGTCAAAGCTAAAAGGTAGAGGAAGGGCCCACCTCCACTTTCTCTGCCTTTAAGCTTTGACAAAGGGTCATCTGGACTCAAAACATCAGCTCTTTTCTCTCCTTATAGATGCTGCCAGACCTCCTGAGATTTTCGAGCATTTTCTCTTTTGGTTTTACTTCCCTTCACGTTGGGGTGTCATTTGCTTTAAAGGGGTTGTGAAGGCTGGTACCCAGACAATATTTCCCCATGTGCTTCTTCCTGGGTTCATGTCCATATCTCAGTTGAGGGGATGCCCTTCCTTAGTAGGGACTGGCAAGAAGGTGGGATGGACATGGCACTGCCAATCTCATACCGAAAGATGAGGTGCTGTGTAGCATGGTGGTTCCTCCAGGCTGGGTGGCATGAACAGACAGGATGGCAGATCTATGGCTGGAGTGAAATTTATTGCCAAGCATCCAAAACAAAATGGTGATCTATCTACACTAGAACCTATATTCACCCATGCCCACTAAGTACCTAAGGTTTATTCATCTTTCTGACCCTGCCACTATACCTGGTGTATCTCCAGGATCCACAGCAGAGTTGAAGTGTCCTGTTGACTCCCATATCCTTTAGCCTGAGATGACCTTGGCAGGCATCCTCTGAGTTGGTCAGGATCTTGATGTTCCAGGCCTATTTTGGCAACATGGATATTTGACTGCTTGCCTCCTGAGTGAATGGGGCTGGAGATATGTCACTCACAGGAAGTGGGGTGTCAGATGTGCTGGAGACACGAGGGTCCCCTGACCTGGAGGGGGTGTGGGTTTGGGGCATGGTTTGTACTCCTGCTGATCCTTTTCCCTACAGGTTCCTTGGAAGCCCCATCCTTCGCTTCAGGATGGAGGGGTAGCCGGTGGGAGATCCAGAAGCCTTGCTGTCCTTTGGCTCTAGCACTCATGGATTCTCACCAGTACCTGCATCATGCAGTTGAAGCTCTGCACCATGATGTGGACATCATCTGCCTTGGAGTGCGCGTCATGCCCCAGGCTCTCCAAGCTGGTAATGTTGGCCTCTACACTCCAGTGACAGCACCATCTCCTCGGATAGAAGACAATGGGATTCCTCCAATCAGCTTTGCAATCTGAGAAGGGCCACTGTCATCCCTTCCTGATGATACCTGTGCCTCTGCCTTTGCAGCTCCAGCTGCTGTGGAATGACTGGATTACTAGGAACGTAGCCTTCCCTCTACAGTCAGGGGATCCTGGACTCCTCCAACCACTGTCACTGAGGAGAGATGCAGTCAAACATCCATGCTGCCCGAAAGCAGGCCTGGAACCTCAAGGTCCCGATCCCCCAGAGGACATCCAACCAGGAGCATATTTATCAGCCTGGGGCTTAGTAGACCCATCCTGGAACTCTCTGGGTGCAGATTCCCTGGGACTTTTCTGCCTCCGCCTGCTGTGGATCTTCAGCTGTGAGATATTCGCCAATGAGTGACCTAAAATAGTGAACTCATCGTGAGGTGTGAGTATCTGCGCTGGTGCTGGGTGTGGGTGTCAGATGTGACGCCTCTTCAATGGTGCAGGTGGAGAAGTCCCGCATTGAGCTGCTGGAGTCCAGTGGGTCCAGGGGTTGCAAAGATAGTCCGGCATGTTCTACTGGTCAGCCTGCAAGAGAAGGGAGATGGCATCAGTGCATTCCAGAGGATACGGAGGGAACATTACTCAGCTGAAATGTGTTTAAGAGTCTTTCTTTTTTCTGCTTCACCAGTATGCTTCAGGCATACTCTTCCTCCTTCCCCGTCAGCTTGAGTGCTCTCAGCACAGGCATAGCACTAGCCGGCTGTGCCCACTCGCAGTTGTTGAAGTTGAGTTTGTCCTGCAGTGAAACAGAGAGGGAGAGTGTAGATGGGAGGGTTGATATTCCAGAGGGCGTTGAGATGTGGCAGGCGTGGGACTTGGGTGGGAGCTGGAGTGTGAGAAGCTACTGGGAGGATTATGGGAGGGGGCTTGGACCTGGTGCCTGGTGTTGGCAAAAGCCAAGGGGGCTGAGTGAGAGAAAGAGTTGGGGGTGTGAGGGACATTGCACAGGGGTCCTGTGGCAGACTGGCAGTGGTTCACTTACCCTGGCTGAGCGAAAATTGTTCATCTTCTTCCAACACTGCAGCCCCATCCTCTTCTCGAGCACGCTTGCACTGACCAGGGCTGCCTCTGTATCCCAAGCAGGGTTGGTGACCCTGCTGGTAGGCCGTTTCCTGGAGTGGGGATAGAGTGTGTCCTGCCTCTGCTCCAATCCATCCAGCATCCTGGTGAAGACCATCTCCACAAAGTGCAGTGTCACCTGCTTGCCTGCCATCCTCTGCGGTCATTGTGGAACAAGTTCTGGGGAGCCATTTTATATGGAGCTCCCCAGTGCTTGCAGCAGCTGAGTTGTTGCGGAGCGGGCGAATCAGAGGGAATCTGCTGCTGGAGGAGTGTGAAACACGTGACATAAAAATTACTGCTAATGAGGCATAAGATTCGGCTCGAAAGCACACCAGCACCGTAAGTGGGAAATACTCTGCTTTTTCACACCGGAACCAACATCTACCATTTTTTGCTAAGATTTTACGCCATCTCTCAAGTGGTGATTGTGTGCTGTAAACTGGGGGGAGAAAAAACATTACTTGGATCACCCCCAGGTCGATATTTCTTAATAATCAATCACCGAGGGTGACCCAGCCACTGTGACTTGCCAATGTCCCAGGCCCCCCATGTGCTCCTAAACACTAATAACATAACAATTTGAAGTAACAAGATAGCAGAACAAGTTTGACACATTTGCTTAATCCACTCAGGCATTAACCTGCTTATCTTAAAAGGGGAAAACCTCTGCTGAAGGAACAGACAGAGGAATGTTATCGGGACACTTACTATGGAAACATGAAGGGCACACGGGATCAGAACTGCTGCTGTTGTGAAAGATAAGCACAGACTGGTGGGCTAAATGGCCTCTTCCCATTTTGTAATTTCTATTTAATTCCCATCCTGCTTTTGACAATGAGGTTTAAGGTTATTGGAAACATTTGTTATTTTAAATTGAAGTTGTCTGTACTGCAGATGTGGAAAATTTGATTTTTAATTCATAACTCTGCATGTATTTAACTGAAATATTCATCACTGTATTGAATTATTTGTATATGTGTGATTAATTACTTCACTTATGAAGGAAGATTGGAGAAGTTGGGATTGTTTTCCTCAGAAAAGGGAAGGCTGAGAGGAGACTTGACGGAGGTATTCAAATCCATGAACAGTCTGTACAGAGTAGATAGGGAAAGCTGTTCCCACTCCTGAAAGGATCAAGAATGAGAGGGCACAGATTTGAAATAACTGGCAAACAAAGCAGCAAGGATATGAGGAAAATCTTTTTCACAGAGAGAGAAAGGGGTCTGGAATATGCTGCTGAAAACTGCAGTGGAGGCAGGTTCAATCGAGGTCATTGAAGGGGGAAATCAGACCATTAGGTGACTTCCTCAAACTCAATGCCCTAATTCCCTTTGATGACCCTCCTCACCGTCGGTGACACGCAACTCCTTCATGTTGGCGTCTGGTAAGTTCACCCCGCTTTGCAGCGCACAGCAAGGTTGTGCAGTGCACAGCAAGCTGAATAATCCAAGGAACCCACTTATTAGGCAAGGGAATTATAGGTTATCAAAGGTAGATGGGAATGAGGAAGTAGAAACACAAATAGATCAGCTAAATTCTTATTGAATACAAGGGCAGGCTTGAGGGGCTGAACGGCTGACTTCTGCTCCTATTTGATATGATTGTATGCTTGTGTGAATGCACTGGAGTGTTCAGATTTGTCCACTCATCAGAATCACATCTTTAGAATTCCCATGGTTTACTCCAGCAATGTTTGGTTCGTTACGTAGTCTTCGTTGTATTTTTTTCTCTGCAGGATTCCGTGGCTGCTGCATGAACCATTCTTTTACAGGTACCCTTTGTCATCATGGGTCTAGCCCTGGATGCTATGTGGTCCTTTGCACAATTACGGGGTCTGCTGTCTCCTCAAGATGAATGAGTTGTGGATGTTCCTGGGTATCTGCTGTACACATGCTTGATTATTTTCTTAAGGTCTTAAGTCCAAAGATATGCGGGTTAGATGCTAAGTTGCCCCTTAGTGTCAGGGGGATTAGCTAGGGTAAATACATAGGGTTATGGGGATAGGCCTGGTTTGGATTATTGTCGGTGCAGACTCAATGGGCAGAATACCTCCTTTTGCACTGTAGGATCCTATGATTGTATGGTCATAGACCACCTATACATTTGTAAAATGATAGCCTTTCCTGTCTATGTATAGGACTCCCCATTTCCAGGGAGTTTTTATAGCCACTTGAGTACAGTTGATGGCACCCTGCACCTGTGGAGAATTGAGAATCCCAGAAAAGCCCAGTGTTCAGCATTCTGGCTAGCTTAAACTATGTGAAGTTGAAGTAATTATTGGCATTGGCAAAAAAAGGATGTCTGTGACTCCATAGGCATTTAGATTCATAAAGTCATAGAGTTTTATAACATAGAAAGAAGCCCTTTGGCCCATCTTGTCTGTGCTGACCAACAAACACCTATCTATTCTAATCCCATTTTCCAGCAGTAGGTCCATATTCGTGTATGCTGCAACATTTCAAGTGATCATTTAAAAACTGCTTAAATGTTGTGAGAGTGCACCCACTGCTCTTTCAGGCAGTGAGTTCCAGATTCCCCGCACCCCCCGGGTGAAAACGTTTTCCTCAAATCGCCTCTAAATCTCCTGCTCTTGACCTTAAATCAATGCCCCCCTGGTTATTGACCTATCTACTAAAGGGAAAGTATCTCCATATGTATCCTATCTATATCCCTCATAATTTGATACACGTTGATCAGGATCTGCCCTCAGGTTTCTTTCGCTAAAGAGAGTCTAACCATCCTCTCTACATAACTGAAATGCTCCAGCCCAGGCAATATCCTGATAAATCTCTTTTGCACCCTTTCTAGCGCAATCACGTTCTTCCTGTAGCGTGGTGACCAGAACTGTACACAAGACTACCTGGCCTAATGAATGTTTTATGCAGCTCCATTATAACCTCCCTGCTCTTACATTCTATGCCTTAACTGATAAAGGCAAATATCCCATATGCCTTCTTAACCACCTTACCTACCTATTCTTTAGGGATCTATAGATATGCTTCCAAGATGCCTCGAGTCCTATCCTTCATTGTGTATTTCCGTGTTAGTCCTCCTCCGCAATGCGTCACCTCACACTTTTCAGAGTTAAATTCAATCCGTTACCACTCTGCCCATCTGATCAGCTCATCTATATCATTCCATCTAAAGTTTAAAGTTTATTTATTAGTGTCAAAAGTAGTAACATTGCAATGAAGTTACTGTGAAAATTGGCACACTCCGATGTCTGTTTGGGTACACTGATAGAGAATTTAGCATGACGAACGCGCCTAACCAGCACATCTTTCAGACTGTGGGAGAAAAGTGGAGCACCTGGAGGAATTCCCCCCCCAGACATGGGGAGAACATGCAGATATTGTACAGACAGTGACCCAAGCCATTATCCAGCATGGGGTCCCTGGCACAGTACCAATCACTGTGACGCCGTGCTGGCCCAAAGTATGCCTCCTCACTATCATCACACCACCAATTTTCATGTCATCTGCAAACTTACTGATCATACTCCCACCAACATTAGTGTAGACTACCAACAGCAAAGGAATCAGCGCCAATCTACGCAGTGTATCACTGCCACAAAAGTAGCCACATCTGGTGTGATTCATCCCAGAGAAATGTGGCCAAATGTTGAAACTGAATGGGGGGAAACACACAAGATTCAGATCTGGTTGAGGAAATCCTTGTGAGTTTTTATCCCATTGCCTTAAGTTATAGTGTGCAAAGTATATTATCTTGATCATGGACTGCAGTTTGGATGTTTGTCACCGTTTACAGCTGTCTCTGACCTATTGCTGCTTCAACTCATATTTGTACATGTTTAGCACCAAATTAAGTAGGCGGCATTTACTATCATAGTCCAGTAAATGTAGAGACACAAACAGATTCTTTGCTCAGGAGGCCCTGCCAACATCACTTCTACACGATTCATTCATCAGTAAAATTCCCAAGGCTCTACTTAAAATGTTTTGCATTGACTTTAGAGTAGCACAGTAGCATAGTGGTTAGCATTGCTGCTTCAGAGTGTTAAGGACCTGGGTTCAATTCCAGCCTTGGGTGACTGCCTGTATGGAGTTTGCATGTTTTCCTCGTGTTTGTGTGAGTTTCCTTCGGGTGCTATGGTTTCATCCCACAGCCCAAAGATGGGCTGGTTAGGTTGATTGGCCATGCTGAATTGCACCTTAGTGTCAGGGGCTTAGCAGGTAAATGTGTAAGGTTATAGGAATAAGGACTGGGTGGGATTGTGGTCAGTGCAGATTTGATGGGCCGAATGACCTCCTTCTGCACTGCAGGGATTCTATGAAGATTTTATGATCCATGTAAATTCAGCCTCAGATCTCTGAAGGGGTATCACATGTTTCAACTTTTCTGTGCATGAGCAAGATCTTAAACTGACAGAGCAAAGAGAACTCCAGAGTCCACTTAGAAACTCCACATGGAAACTAAACATTTGTAAAACAAGAGGGGAAATTAATCCAGCTTTACACAATGCTCAGGCAACTCGTCACATCTTTGTTTGAAAGAACATTAGTGCAGTAACTGCTAATGACCACAACTGCACTTTGAAATGTTTGACATGGTAGCCAGTTAGAAAATGAACCATCAACACCTAGTGGTTATAGTAGGTCTAGCAATAATCCTTTTTTCATTTCTGTTTATCACAGAGCAACTCAGGTAAATGATTAAGATTGGATTCCATTACAAATGTGCTAAACTAATCCTTTAAATTATTATAAAATTACCTGTTCAAAGTAAAAGTCAGTGGAATAAATGTTGCAGTGTGGATACAAGGTGGCTGAGTGACAGGAATTATAAAATCCCTAAAGTGCAGAAAGACTCCATCTGGCCCATGCAGCCTGCATCAATCACAATCCCACCCAGGCCCTAACATATTTACCCTGTTAGTCTCTCTGACATTAAGGACAATTTAGCGTGGCCAATCTTTGGGCTGTGGGAGGAAACAGGAGCATCTGGAGGAAACCCACACCGACACAGGGAAAATGTGCAAACTTCACACAGACCGTCACCCAAAGCTGGAATTGAATGCAGGTGCCTTGTGCTATGAGACAGTTGTGCTAACCACTGTGCCACCACTGTCTGTGCTGATGTGTGCTATTGCAGACCAGAACACTGCATTTGCCTGACGAAGACACGACAGAGTGTTGAAAGCTCGCAATTTTACTATCAAATAAATCGGTTGGATTTAAAATTGGTGTTGCTAAATTCTTACTGAGTTCTTACTACCCCAGTCCAACGCCGGCATCTTTACATCATGACCACCCCTCAGAAACAGAGCTCTATGGTGAAAATGATTGTCTTTCAGATTGGAGGCAAGTTCACATGAAATAATTTCAAAATTGGGTAACTGATGGCCTGAAGTATTAATTCTCATTCTCTCCCCAAAGCCTTATCTGCTGAGTATTCCCAACATTTTCTGTTTTTATTTCATAAGGCATATTTTAATTCCTAACTTGTGCATTACCTTGCATTTGGCCTTTCATTGTGAAACCTTTTGCCATTTAATCAGTCCTGTCTCTCACCCTATTGCAGCCCTTTCCTTTTATTCTTTTCTCCAGCCATTCAATATTGCTTGTGTCAAACCTATGACATTTCGAATGTCTCCCAGTCTACATGGGAGGTTGTGATTCTGAAGTGTTAACTCTGTTTCACTCTGCCAGACCTGCTGAGTGTTTCCAGGGCTTTCTGATTTTATTTCAGTTTTCGAGGACTCAAAGCATTTTGCTTTAACGTGCGTTAGTTATACTCCAGTTCAGTCTCTTCCCATCCTTCATCTTGTTTGTAAAATCTCTACAGTGTAGAAGGAAGTCATTTGGCCCATTGAGTCTCTGACAGAGTATCTTACCCAGGCTGCATCATGGTAACCCCACACATTTACCGTGACTAATTATTCTAATTTACACCATAAAAACCTTACGTGCAGGAAGAGGCCACCTGGTCCATTGAGCCTGCACCGACCACAATCCCACCCAGGCCCTACCCCCATATCCTCATGTATTTACCCACTAATCCCTCTAACCTACACATCTCAGGACACTAAGGGGCAATTTTAGCACGGTCAATCAACCTAACCCACACATCTTTCGACATATCTCAGGATACTCAAGGGCAATTTTACAAGGCCAATCCACTGAACTTGCACACTTTTGGACTGTGGGAGTAAACCGAAGCACCAGGAGGAAACCCACACATTCACGTGGAGAACATACAAACTCTACACAGCCAGTCACCCAAGGCTGGAATCGAATCAGGATCCCTGGCGCTGTGAGGCAGAGGTTAATCACTCTGCCTGTATAGCGTCCATAATTTTTCTAATCTTCTAATTCTTTCAACCATAATTCTACTCCTTCCTCCCTCATATGTTTATGTAGATTCCTCTTAAATACATCTATTATTATCACCTCATTTATTCTGCCAAAAGTATCAAAGTTTAGCTTGCTTAACTATGATCAGAATTTTATCATCAACTTTGTAATCATGATAAGATTACATGGTTGATGGGTGAATATTGGCATGGATAAGAGATTCATTAGCCAAAAGCAAGCAGGGATTAGAGGAAAATGTCTCTTTTTCGGGTTGGCGAGCTATAATCAGTAGAACACCATAGGGAGATCAACACTGGGGCCTCAACAACTTACAATCTTCATCAATGATTTGGATGAAAAGACCAAATGATTCATCACCAAATTTGCTGATTTGCTAAGTTTCCTCAATAGTGGCACTTAATTTGCTGTCTTAAAGCATGCTGTCCAATTAAGGATTGTACGTGCGTGCCTGATGTTGCTGATCCATTCAGAAGACTGGCAGTTCCAAAGCTTTGGAAGACCAATTAGAAGAGGTAGGAGCTGCTGAGGCCAAAGAAGAGATTAGGAAACAGAGAGCAAGAGACGCTTTTTTTTGACTAACACACAATACCTGGAGAGATTGCTCCAACATTTAAGAATCGCTTAGCTAGGTGGCTGGTGGAAATGGGATTAAAAGGAAATGGGAAGAATTGGGAATGGCTTACCTAAAGGATAAATACAAATGTGGTCTGGGTGACCTATGTGTTGTCGTTTCTATGCAATTGTAAACCAGGTTACAAATTACTGTTGATATTGGTTGGGATATTCTGGTGTCCCTACGATGCATCTTCTCACTGTGGAGGCCATTGACGGCCAATGGTCATCTTGTCCTAAAGCTATCTATGGCATTTTCCATAGCTCACCTGTGCCATTGCCGGGGAACTCGATGCCAAGATTTGCCTTCACTGAGACCAGAAGATCCTGCTGGCAGGAAAGGCTGGAAAATCCCTTTATGTTAATATCTCCCGTGTATGCCCACTCCAGGCAGCTTTATCCCCCAGTCCTAAATTTGGAACCTAAATCAGATGTGAAACTTTAAAATGACACTGCACTCTGTCGCTACCAACACTACATTAGCAACACAATTATTTTGCACGTGTATGTGAGGTTATCCAATTTGGTTGGACAAATGGAAAGGCAACTTATTATTTAAATTCGAGAGACTTAGGGATCATAGAATCCTGACAGTGCAGAAGGAGGCCATTCAGCCCACTGAGTCTGCACTAACAATCTGACCCAGGCCCTATCTTCTATAACCTTGTGTATTTATCCTACAAATCCCCCTGACACTAAGATGCAATTTATCATGGTCAATCAATCTCATCCATACATGTTTGAACTGTGAGAGGAAATTGAAGTACCTGAAGGAAACCTTTGTAGACACAGGGAAAATGTGCAAACTCCACACAGATTGGCACCCAAGGCTGAAATTGAATGTGGGTCCCTGTCACTATGAGGCAACAATGCTAACCACTGTGCCACTGTGCTGCCCACGTTACATTGCAGAGGGATCTGGATGTTCTCCTGCATGTTTCATAGAAACGAGGTATGCAGCTACAGCAAGTAACAGGGAAAGCAAATAAAATTTTAGCACTTATAGCTAAAGGAATAAAGAATAAAAGTAAGAAGTGTTGCTGCAACTGTACAAGGCATTGGTGAGATTGCACCAAATGTACTGTATATAGTTTTGGTCCCCCGATTTGAAGAAGGATATAGTGGCATTAGAGGCAGTTCAGAGGAGGTTCCTGAGATAAAGGTGTTGTCTCGTGAAGAGAGATTAAGCATTTGAGCCTATACTGTCTGGAGTCTAAAAGAACGAGAGGAGATTTAATTGAGCTATGAAAGATAATGACTAAGTAGACATCCAGAAGATGCTTCCCCTTGTGGGACAACCTAAAACAAGAGGTCAGAGTTCTAGAATAATAAGTAGCAAGTTTAAAATGGAAATGAGGAGAAACTATTCTCTCAAAGGGTGTGCAATTCTCTACCTCAGAGTGCAGTGGATGCTGGGACATTGAGTAAATTTAAGGGGGAGATAGACAGATTTTTAATAAGCAATGAGTTGAAGGGTTATGGAGAACAGGCAGGAGAATGGAGTTAAAGCCAAGACAAATTCAGCCATGATTGTATAACCTCTCAGGCTAGAGAGGTTGGGTTTCCACTCCTGCTCTTAGTTAAGTCCATATTGAATGCAGTACTGATTCACACAAGATAAGGTTCTTGTGTCTCTCTGAGTCGGGGGTTGCTTCAGTTTAAGTTCCACATCTGTGATTTGAGCACAATTGGTTGACACTCCAGCAGAGTACTGAGGGATGCAGACGGACACTGTCAGAGATACTGGGTTTTTTGGATGAGATGTTAAATCGATGGCTTCATTGACCACTCAGGTGGAATTAAAAAAAATCCCTTGCACTATTTATTTATTAGTCACAAGTAAGGCTTACATTAACACTGCAATTATTGCTAACCACCGTACCACCATGATAGCACCGCTGCCACACAGTGTCAGAGACCCGGATTCGAATCCTGTCTGTGTGGAGTTTGCACGTTCTCCCTGTGTCTGCATGAGTTTCGTCCAGATGCTCTGGTTTCCACCCAGATGTGTGGGTTAGGTGGATTGGTCATGCTGAAGTCTCCCTTAGTGTCAGGGGGATTAGCTAGGGTAAATGTACGGGGCTTACGGGGATAGGGTCTAGTTGGATTGTAGTCAGTGCAGATTCGATGGGCCAAATGGCCTCCTTCTGTAGGATTCTATGAACTAATTTGAAGAGGAGTAGGAAAGTTTCTCCCTAGTCAATATTTATCCCTCAGTAAACTGCACTAAAGCAGATAATATAGCCATTATCACATTGCTGTTTGTGGGATCTTGCTGCTTTAGCCGCTGCATGTTTCACATTGCAGCAGTGATAGCACTTTGAAGGTGCTTCATCAGCTGCAAGTATTTTGCAGCATCTTGAGCTCATGCAGGATTCTGCATAATTGCAAGTTTAAGCTTTCCCAACAAGGGGCTGGATTTCTTGCTCTACATTTGCAGATTGGGAACACTGTCAGAAACCCTTACTTTGATAAAGCTTTGAAAGCAGGTGTATTTTTTATGGCTACTGACCACACTAAACATAAACAGAAGTGGGATGGGGGTGGAATTATAAAGTTACACAGCACGTTTAACTGCTATGTAATTGGCGAATAAAACCTTATCGTCGCATTCACTGTAGCGCAACCAAATAAATCTTCCCAGCACTTAAATGGAAGAAAAGAACTATAGATTCCTGACAGTACAGAAGTAGGCCGTTCTGCCCACTGAGTATGTGCTGACTCTCCAAAAGAGCATCTTACCCAGGCTCTGGATCATCATGCTAAGCACCATGATGATTAGAGTGTCCTATCTAAAAACTTTTGACCCTCCTCAATCATCCTGCCTCTGCCCATCCTTCCTCCATAGCAACTTAATCTCCTGGGAGGGACAATAGAAAGAGAAAATGCCCAAAGCTAAACAGGGAATAAGTGCTCCAAGGATTTCCCTCTGAATACCCGCCATCCTCTTGCTCACCCGCCCTTGCTTTATTCTCATAACCTACAAATTTATCATGGCTAATCCACCTAACCTACACATCTTGGGGCATTAAGGGGCAGTTTAGCATTGCCAATCCACATAACCCTCACAACTTTTGACATTAAGGGGCAATTTAGCATAGCCAATCCACCTAACCCTCACAACTTTGGACATTAAGGGGCAATTTAGCATAGCCAATTTACCTAATCCTTACATTTTTGGACACTAACAGGAAATTTAAAGGGCCAATCTCCCTTTGGACCATGGGAGGAAACTGGAGCACCTGGAGGAAACCCACACAGATATGGGGAGAATGTGGAAACTCCAAACAGACAATGATTTAAGACTGGAATTGAACCCAGGCTTCTGGCATTGTGAGGCAGCAGTGCTAAACACTGCACCATTACTCAACGGCACCTATCCCATACAGTTAAATATCTGTGACATCATAGCTAACACAGGTACACCTGCACTGTTGGACAAACCACCGGATATGTCAAGAACGTGACTATTTTCTGCTGAGTTCTCCTTTGACAACGCTGTAACAGCTAAGTGCAAGCAGATGCTCCTTATAAAATAAAAAAACAAACTACAAATTCATTGGCAATCAGCTTTGAGGGGGATTATAAATGAGGTGACGTATTGTTAAGGGAGTGCCAATTCTGTTTCATGTTGTTGACAGCGAACAAAGGAGGGCAGTGGGTGAGGCTGGTAGCTATGGTGCTGTCGCTGCCTTGGCAGCCTTCTACAGATTTGGTCCGTCTTTTAATTACAGAGCTCCAGCAACCCACTTCACCAGCCCTGGCCCTGAACACTCCTCCTCTCCTGTCAGGCTGACAAAGGTATCCCAAGCTGATGAAAGGACTAATATTTGGTTCTTTACAAACTGTCAGCTTTGTGCAGCAAGTACTTGACTGCACCTGCTCCTTGTACTCGGGTCTGTGTTCTGCTTCCTCTGTTTTGCTTTAAATCCTTCAGGCACCCTCAAATGGGGAAGGAACAGGAGACTGGGGCTAATCCAATTGCTCTTTCAAAGAGCTGGCACCGACAAAATGGGCCAAACGGCCCTCTTCTATGCTACAAGGTTTCATTCTTCTGTGATAAGGGAGCCAGCAGCTGCATGGTTTCACCAGCTCTTATCAAACTGTAAATAAATACAGGAGAGATAACTAATTAAATCCTCTTGCAATATGTTGAGTGATTTATGTGTGCTTTCCAGTAAAATTTAAGAACTAGGGCAGCTTTATATGTAAGGCCGGGATGTATTCTTGCATGAAGTGAACAGGCCTTTGACTGTCCCATCAAACTCTCCGTCCTGCCCATGACCATTTCCATGGAGATGGGAAATCCTGGCTTCTCTTCTTATTCCTTAGCATTACAATTATTTAAGGTTAATTGCTGCATTCCCACTTATTTAAAATGCTGTTAATAATGATGGGTCGTGAGAGGGCTGCTCTTGAATTTTTTTTCAAGGGTATCCTAGTGCTTCACGTCGTTAGTGTACGTTTGACCTGGACCATTTGATGGGCAACACGACAGCTCAGTGACTATCGCTGTGCTGTGCAGATACATGGATTTGGGCCTGTGTCTGTGGGAGTTTGCGCATTCTCCCCGTGCTTGCGTGGGTTTTCTCCGGGCGCTCCGGTTTCCTCCCACATCCCAAAGATGTGCTCTTAGGCTAATTGGCAAAACAAATTCTCCCTAAATTGTCTCAAATTTGGTTTTTAATCCATAGATCTATAAACATGGACAGGGATCGCAGGTAGAGGTGGGAACATCGGGGTGGCGGCGCGGGCTCGTTGGGCCGAAGGGTCTGTTTCCCGTGCTGTTTTGCTCTTTGTTCTTTGTTAATAATTTCATTCACTCCAACAAAGCACCTATTGAGTGGAGTTAGAGGAGCTGAGAATGATTCAAAGTTGCGGCGCACTTCTGTCAATGTGAATCATAAAATATACATAGTGTTGAAGGAGGTCATTCAGCCCATCAAGTCTGCACCGACCACAATTCCACCCAGAACTTATCTTCATAATCCGATGCATTTACCCTGCTCATCTCCCCGACATCATAGGGGCAATTTAGCATGGCCAATTCATCTGTGTGATACTATCACTACTGCACTAAGTCCTTAGTTAATAGAAATGAAATGGATATGAAACAGCGAGAGCACAGCATTAGTCTCCTTATTTAAGGAAGGGTGTAAATGGTTTGGAAGCAGTTTGGAGAAGATTCACCAGACTAATGCCTGGAATGGGCAGGTTGTCTTCTGAGAAAAGGCTGAACAGGCTAGGCTGGTATCCATTGGAGTTTAGAAGAGTAAGAAGCAACTTGATTGAAACATATAAGATCTTGAAAGGTCTTGACAGAGTGGATGGGAGGGGGTAGTTGTTTTCTCTTGTGGAGAACCTAGAATGAGAGGTCTGTCTTTAAAAACTCGGAGTCACCTATTTAAAATGGAGATGAGGCGAGATTTGTTTCTCTCTTTGAGTCATGAGTTTCTGAAACTTTCTTCCTGAAAAGGCAATGGGTGCAAAATCTTTGTATATTTTTAAGCAGAGACGGATAGATTCTTGGTAAACAAAGGGGGGATAAGTTAAGGAGTGTCGGCGGAGTGCAGATTTGAGGTTACTATCAGGTTAGACCTGGTTGAATGGCCTACTCCTTTTTCATACGTCTACATGTCCTTAGAGCTGTACCTGTATTAGACACTGTTCCCTGCAGCAGAGAGCCAGAGTCCAGAAGGCTGTGTCATGATTTGGGACTGGGCTGGAGAGGAACTTCCAGTGGGGCAGGGATGACTCAGTGATTGTGGCCTGTGGAGGTGACAAACGATACAGGGAGAACTCAGAAAGAGATGCTGCTGAGGGAATATGAGCAGCTAGGGGCTATTTTAAAAAGCAGAACTTCAAAGGTAATAACCTCTGGGTTACTAACTGAACCATGAACAAGGTGGTGCAGGGTAAATTAGATCACAGAGTTAAATGAGTGGTTCAAAGTTTGACATGGGAGAAATGGGTTCGGACTCTTGGGGCACTGGCACCAGTATTGAGGAAAGTGGGAGCTGTACCCTTGGAACAGTCTTGACCTGAACCAGGTTGGGCCCAGGGTTCTGGTGAGTTGGATAATTAGGTGTTTTGTTATACAGCGTGTTGGTGAGACCACACCTAAAATACTGTCAGTAGTTTTGGTCTCCTTATTTAAGAAAAGATATAGATGCATTGAAGCAGTTTGGAAAAATTCATTCACTTGATACCTGGGATGAATAGTGCGGGGAAGGTTTGAATGGGCTGGGCCTGTATCCATTCGAGTTTAGAAGATTGAGAGACTGAAACATTTAAGATCCTGAGAGAAGTTGGCAGGGTGGATGCTGAGAGGATGTTTCCTCTTTTTGGGAGCAACTAGAATTAGGGGACAAGTTTAAAAATAAGGAGTCTCCCATGGATAGGGATGAGCAGAAATGTTTTTCTCTGAGGGACAAGAATTGTTGGAACTCTCTTCCCCAGAGAGCAGACAGTTAGGAAGGGTTTGGAGGGCGGATCTTAATTGCAAGGTGTTGTTTCGGGAAAGAAAACTGGCATGTTTCTCTCCAGATCTTATGCCACTCTGCCAAAAAGAGTCAAGAGGGCATGTTCCATGCCATCATGCAGTGGGAGAGAGCCTCACCACACTGGCATCCACCCCCATTCTGAACAGCCATTGCTGGCATCCCCTGTCCCTCTCAGTCCATAATCAAATCTGAATGAACCCGTGCTCCCCCTTTCCTCCATCATGGGGCTCCTAATGGTGCCCATGCCTTGGCACAGATTGGCACTGCCAGGTTTAAATTGGCATGGTGTCAACCGGGCAATGCCAAGCTGGCAGTACCAATCTAGCCACGTCCCCCTTCCCCAGGGGCTATACTCACCCAGGGAGATCCCCTCTAGAGGCTCATGTCCAGGTGAACCTGTTGTAAACCTCGCCAACGTGATGGCACACTGGCACCCACTGAATATCCAGTGAGGCGGGGGGGATATGCTAATGCATTGAATAAGCTTCTTGGGGTCCCACGGTGTGTTTCACACTACTCCACTGCAAAAGGGCTGGAAGATCGGAACTTGGAAACGCGACAGGGCAAATTGCTCTTCCAGAGCCTCTCCGGGATTCTGAGCACGTGCCATCATTCCAGCAGAACGAGAGCGCAGGGTCAAAATTGCTCCCAATGTCACTGAATATTTTTAAGACTAAAGTAGATAGATTCATGATCAACAAGGGAATCAAAGGTTCTTGGGAGTGATTGGAATGAGGCCACAGTCAGATCAGCCATGATTTTATTGAATGGTGGTGGACGCTCAAGGGTGTCGACTGGCCTACTCCTGTTCCTAAATTGTATGTTGTAATTAGCTTTTTCATCAATGCTACACAATTATTTGAACAAATATTGTGTAGAGAAATAATTTTTAAGTGAAGTGCGCACCTGGCCATATGCATTGCAGTGCATTTCTACTTCTTTGCTATTTCCTCACACAACAGACACATAACAGGGAAACAGTAACAGATCCCAATTGCCAGTCCTGTCTGCTTCTTGCCCGAGGAGAATCTCTGGAAAGGAGGGTCACTCAGTGTTACCAGCGTACCATCATCTCTGATGTAGACACATATTTGGAATCACAAGCTTTTGGAGGACTGCTCCTTCATCAGGTGACTTACGGTTCCACTAGACCTGTTGGACTTTAACCTGGTGTTGTGAGACTTCTTACTATATAATCTCATAGCCACCACTCTTCAGCACCTATTCGGGTATACTGAGGCAGGATTTTGTATTGCCATTGCACCTCGGCAGCACATCTTTTGGACTATGGGAGGAAACCAGAGCACCTGAAGGAAACCCATGCAGACATACAGAGAAAGGGCACAGATAGTGACCCAAGCCAAGATTCAAATCCAGGTCCCTAGCGCTATGAGGCAACAGTGCTAACCACAATGCCACTGTGCCACCCAACCTTAATAGCACCATGGGGCCACCATCTCCACTCAGAGACTGTAGCAGCTCAAGGAGAGATCCCACCATACCCCACCAAATACAATTCCCCAGTGGGTGAACCTCGATACAAGGCTCATGCAATCAAAACTATTCATGGGGTGATAATGATGTGATGGTAATGTCACTAATGCTCTGGGGGCAAGGGTTCAAATCTCAGGTTAGAATTTCAAATTCAATTAAGAAATCTGGAGAACTGAAAATTTATTTCAGCGACGGTGACCATGAAGCTTTTGTTGATTGCTGTTAAAAAGCCAACTGGTTCTCTAATGACTTTTAGGGAAGGAGTCATAGAATCCTTACAGTGTAAAATAGCCAGGAAAGGCAGGAAAATGGGAATGAAGAGCATATCAGCCATGTTCAAATGGTGAGTGACTCGATAGGCTGAATGGCCTAACACTGCTTCTATATCTTATGAACTTATGAAGCCATTCAGCTCATCAAGTCTGCACCGACTCGCTGGCAGAGTATCTTATCCAAGCCTTCTCCCCACCTGTAGCTCCACAAATTTAGCATGGCCAATCTGCCTCAATGGCACATTTTTGAACTGTGGGAAGACCTGAACACCCAAAGGAACCCATGCAGTCACAGGGAGAACGTATAAACTCCAATCAGACAGTCAGCCAAAGCCAGAATTGAACCTGGATCCCTGGAGCTGTGAGGCAGGAGTGCTAACCATGATGGCACCGTGCCACCATCCAAAGTGCCACTGTGCTTATTTGGCCTTTGAGTCAACCATATGCCTCAAGACCCCAGAGCAATGTAGTTGACTGGAAGCTCTCTGAAATGGTCAAGGACAATTAGGGATGGGCACCAAATGTTGGCCTTCCCCAGACATGGTTACATCCCATGAAAGAATAAATAAAAATGCGTTTTGCCAAGATCAACAGCTCTGCCTAACTTTATGACCCGATATAGTTCAAGAGGTGTTCATTTAAGTATTTCAGTGATGGTTTTCCTAGCTAACCTAACCTATTCAGTCTTCGTTATCTCAATTCTGCAGGTCTATGACAAACATACGCGTGAAAAACATTCCTTGTCTTTTTCTCCCCACTGTGATTTCAATCAGCCCCTGGCTGGCTCCATAATGTTTCTGGAACAGAAAAGCTGATGAGATTGTTTTGTGGTCTTTGGAAACTTGCGTTTGCAGATTAAATGTCAGAAAACTCCAAACGATGCCCACAACAAAACACAAAAAAAAAGCTCCCCGTCTCTCTATTTTTTTGTGTGTTTCACTGTCGACAAAGCTGCGCCTGACCTGAATTCTGCCCAACACAAAACAAGTGTGAGACGGGACAGCTGGTGAGTGATAAAGTTCTTATTTGTGTTTCTATGGAGCAGCTGCACTGCCAACAGCTGACCAGAAGCTGTGCAATCCAAGTGTGAATAGCTGAATTAATAAACCGCACACAGCCTTCCCAAATACCCCTCCAAATGCTGCGTGAGGTTTTTGATTTTATTTGATCAAGGCCTCACAAAGGCTCCAGAGTACACATAATTGGCGATTTACTTTCTCATTAACAGTGAAAGCACCCTTGAAATCCTTCCATCTGGGTTAATCCGGCAACCATCAGATTATAGAGCGATAGAGGACAATTCATAGAAAAGGGAGAAGCGGAGTCGAAAGACTGAGAGTTAGAGTGTGCCCGGACCAGAAATTAATTAAACTCTGAGAGTTTAATCTCCCCGTGAAAACAAATGCTTGACACGGTGCTTTCGGCTCAGCCAGTAAGTGGACAGCCAGGGGTGCAATGTGGCACCGTTGTCAAGGCGGCATGGTGAATAGCCGATGCGATCAGGCGTAGTCTTTGGTGTGTGTGTCTGTAAACACACAAACAAAAGATTGAAGTTGTTGATCTTGCTTTCTCGCTCCGTGCTCGGCTGAAGTGAAAACATGGAACTCGCCGACTCACGGAGTGGTCGGAGCGGATAACATTGATTCTGATTTAATTTATTATTGTCACATGTACTAACATATAGTGAAAAATATTGTTTCTTGCACACTAGACAGACAAAGCATACCATACATTGAGAAGGAAAGGAGAGAGTGCAGATGTAGTGTTACAGTCATAGCTAGGATGCAGAGAAAGATCAACTTAATGTGAGGTAGGTCCATTTAAACATCTAACAGCAACAGGGAAGAAGCTGTCCTTGACTAAGTTGGTACCTGACCTCAGATTCTTCTATTTCTTTCCTGGTGGAAGAGAGAATGTCTGGAGTGTGTGGAGTCCTTAATTTTGCTAGCTACTTTGATTTAAGGGGATGCTTGATGCATGTGGAATGAAGAATATAGAGATTTGATTTTGATTTGATTTGATTTATTATTATCGCATACAATGAAAATTATTGTTCCTTGTGCGCTATACAGACAAAGCACACCATTCATAGAGTACACAGGGGAGAAGGGAAGGAGAAGGTGCCGAATGTAGTGTTAAGGTCATTGCTAGGATGTTGAGAAAGATCAGCTTAATATGAGGTGGCTCCATTCAAAAGTCTGATGGCAGCTATTCTTGAATCGGTTGGTGCGTGATCTCAGATTTTTGCACCCTTTTCCTAACAGTGGAAGGTTGAAGAGAGAATGTCTGGGGTTCTTGGGGTCCTTGATTATGCTGGCTGCTTTTCCATGGCAGCAGGAAGTGTCAATGGAGTCATTGAATGGGACTGTTTTGTGTGATGGACGTGGCTACATTCACAATCCTTTGTACTTCTTATAGTCTTGGGCAGACCAGGAGCCATACCAAGTTATGATACAACCAGAAAGAATGCTTTCCGTGGTGCATCTGTAAAAATTGATGAGGGTCATAGTCGATGTGCTAACTTTTCCTTGGTCTCCTGAGAAAATTAAGGCATTGGTGAGCTTTCTTAGCTATAGCATCGGCGTAGAAGGAGCAATATGGGGCAGATTGTGAAGAAGTGATTAGAATGAGAGCAGATAGTCTGGCGAAGCAGTGATGCAGTGGGGTATCACCACTGGACTAGTAATCCAGAGACTCAGAACAAGTTCAAGACGGGTTCAAATTCTGCCAAAGAAATTGAATTCAATAAAAATGAGGAATTAAAATCTAATGATGACAATGAAACAATTATCGATTGTGTAAAAACCTATCTGGTTCACTAATGCTCTTTAGAGAAGGAAATCTGCCGTTCTTATCTGGTCTATCCTACATGTGACTTCAGACCCACAGCAATGTGGTTAACTCTTAAATATCTTCTAAAAAAATGGAGAGAACTTAGGGATGAGCAATAAATGCTGGCCTAGCCACTGACACTCACATCCTATAAAATGAATTTTTAAAAAATACCATCATAGATCAGAGAGACCCAATGGCCAGTTTCTGTGCTGTGGGTTCAATGTAGATAAAATAACACATTTTTAAAGGCCTCATTCATGCCTCGTAGCATTTGAAAAACTCGTACTTTTACAATAATTATTGCAGTAGATATTGCTGCAGTTACAATTTGGGGTTCTTCCTAACAACTTTCTCTCGTGTAGACAATAAAGGTTTCCCTGGGAAAAGCATTAGTATCTTTCGCTCTGGGTTTCCCTTTGCTCAGTTCTAATAATTGAACTACAGCGAACTGTGCAGTGCAGAATATGGAAGGAAATTCTTCACCTTTCCTGCTAGCTTAAGCATGGAAAATATCACAATTCATGGCTAGTGAATACAGACCAAGGTACCCCCTCTGGATTTATTTACAACTCAACTGCTATTTGGAAGCGAACAGAAAACACACAGGACAAAAGTGGGAATTTTACCTGAACAAGCCCGCAGACAGAGGGGAGGTCAGTAGTGGGTCAGAAACTCCTTAGAATCAGCAGCAAGCTTTGTTTTGGCTCTTTACATTGATGTGGGGATGCCAGCATTGGACTGGGGTAAACACAGTGAGACATGTCTTACTGTGTCTTACAGTAAGATGTTTGGACATGTATGTCCAAACCATCAGGAGGTGTGTTAACACCAGATTCATCAGCTCTTTACATTAACAACCTGTTTCTGGGTTTCCTGAACAATCTGAGCGTGCGGGCAGGATGACATGCCGATTTGATTAGAGAAAGGATTTCTAATTGAAGGGTTGCCGGTAGGGGATGAAGTGAACATTAACAGCAATGAAGAGGGGATGTGGGAAGGCTGGTTCCTGAGCCTCAGATTCTCCTTGGACGTTGTGCTGTAGGTCTGAGGGACTGAGTTTTTTTTTGTTGTTGTGACAAACTTTATTAATGAAATAGAAGATAGTTTAAAGAGAAACAGAAGATGACTTGAGGATCAAAGACAACCAGAGTAAAATGATGTTTATAATGTTTGGACCCAAATGTTTTCTCTTTAATTTATCCTGTTCCCAATTCTTTTTGTAGAACACCTCTGCTCAGTCCACAAGCATGATCCTGATCTTTGGCTTGCTTCCCATTAGGATTCACTATCTCGCTGACATTTCTGTCCTTGACTTGCTGTGGAGAAGCCCAACACAAACTGGACCAACAGACTCTCATCTTCCAATGAGGCATTTACAGTCCTCAGGGCTGAATTGAGGTGATGTTTCTCAAGATCAGGAGGAAGCAGGTATGGATGAAAGTGACCAGGTTGGGGAGCAGCAGCTGTGTGATGCCTCAAACCTGGATAGGGTGCCCCAAGCTACTGAACTACAGCATTGGTGTGGAAGGAGCCATATGGAGCAGGGCGTGAAGAGGTGATTAGAATGAGAGGAAGCCTTTGTGGGAGATAGTCTGGGGAGGCAGTGGTATTATCACTGGACTAGGAACTCAGAACAAGATCTGGTGACCTGGGTTCAAATCCTGCCAAAGAATTTGAATTCAATAAAAATCTGGAATTAAAAGTCTAATGATGACCATGAAACAACTGTCGGTTGTTGTATAAACCTATCTGGAGGAGGGGAGGAAAGGTAAGTGACATAACACTTCTTAAGTGCTAGGCCCCACGCTCTGACTTTCTCCAACACAGCACTCACCAGAACACCACACCTTCTAGTTCCATCATTACTCTCTCTCTGCGTACCTCCTCAAGATCCCTGTTGTGGGGTCCAGTTATTCCTTTGAATAGACGAGGACAGCACCGGTATGATGAATTACTTCTACTGAACAGAACTTAAAGAAAATTAAGCCATTACAGAAACAAAGAGAAAGTAAATTTTGAGACTGCCTACATAGCCAGTTCCTGTACTGTACTGGACAAGATCTCAAAAACAAACTGAACTCTGAGCACACACGGAAACCAAAACATATCTTAATTCTTGTCTCGCTATTGGAAATGTTTTCCATAAGCTGTCTCAGCCAAATACAGGTTTTTGCAGCTGTTATTATCAAAGCTTATATTGCTTTTCAAAAATGGGGTCAATTTTCAGCCAACACAGCATGCTTCTGAGTTATAAAATGTAGTCTTTTTTTAAGCTTAGCAGAGTTAGTTGCAGAGGCAGGAAAATCTTAAAATGAAGTTTTTGCATGGATGAAGTCTTTACATAGATTGAAGCAAATAGAGCTAAGCATACATAGGATCTCTCATCGACCTAAACAACTAATACTGACATGTGCCCTTATCTTTATTAGGGGTCTCACCTCCTTGGAGCTGAATCATGAGACAAGAAAAGGTCAAAGTCCATCTAATTGGCCTTCCACCATCCTTTCAGTCACATAATACAATGGTAATGGAGCTGTTGACTAATCATTGCAATCGATCTCCATCAATTAGTCTATAACAGTCTCAGACACGATACATGCAAACTTCACTGGTGATCTTTGGGAACCCTGAGTACAAAGCCACCTAAACATTCTACACTCACCATATGTCATATCCCAAATATCTTCTATATAGTATCCCAAAAGTGAAAGAAATCAATCCAATTTTCATTTGAATGAATCAATACTTACTGCTTCCATCATCTCCCGAAGGGCCTTACGGGTCACACGTAAATTATCTACTTGTGGGGCCCATCCATTCTTACCCTGTGAGAGACACAGTGACTAGAAGACTGATAGCTGGCCACATGGTTTGCAATTAATACATGTGCTGGTTTAAGCAGCTTCTTTGGAGATTGTTTCAAATGGAAGCAGAGTTTCAAGTACCTCAGTAAGCAATGGGATATCAGCCTAGAAATAATGGCGTAAATTCAGTGAGGCAGGAGGGAACTTTTTTGTTATTCATAGAACATAGAACATAGAACAAGACAGCACAAACAGGCCCTTCGTCCCACGAGTTGTGCCGATCACATCTACCAATCCACAGACCTATCTATAACCCCCTATCCTATTCTTTTCCATATACTCATCCAGAAGTCTCTTAAAAGACCCCAGTGAGTTTGCCTCAACAACCTCCGACGGCAGTCGGTTCCATTCACTCACCACCCTCTGAGTGAAAAACCTACCCCTGACATCTCCTTTGTATTTGCTTCCCTGCACCTTAAATCTGTGTCCTCTCGTAGTGACCATTTCAGCTCGGGGAAATAGTCTCTGAGAGTCCACCCTATCTATTCCTCTCAACATTTTATAAACCTCTATCAGGTCGCCTCTCAACCTACGTCTCTCCAGTGAGAAGAGTCCCAGCTCCCTCAACCTATCTTCATAAGGCCTGCCTCCCAATCCAGGCAGCATCCTTGTAAATCTCCTCTGAACTCTCTCAATAGCCTCTACATCCTTCCTATAATGAGGCGACCAGAACTGCGCACAATACTCCAACTGGGGTCTGACAAGAGTCTTATAGAGCTGCATCATTACCTCCTGACTCCTAAACTCTATTCCTCGATTAATGAAGGCCAGTACACCGTACGCCTTCTTGACCACTTCCTCCACCTGCGAGGCCGATTTAAGAGTCCTATGGACCCGGACCCCGAGATCCTTCTGCTCTACAACACAGCTAAGACTCCTACCCCTTATATTGTACTCCTTCATCCCATTATTCCTGCCAAAATGGACCACTACACATTTATCTGCATTGAAGTCCATCTGCCACTTCTCCGCCCAGTCTTGCATCCTGTCTATGTCCCGCTGCAACTTTTGGCATCCCTCCAGACCATCCACAACACCACCGATCTTTGTATCATCGGTGAACTTGCTAACCCATCCCTCCACTTCCTCATCCAGGTCATTTATGAAAATGACAAACAGCAGGGGTCCCAGAACAGATCCCTGGGGCACTCCACTGATTACCGACCTCCATGCAGAACAAGACCCATCCACAACCACTCTCTGCCTTCTGCCGGCAAGCCAGTTCTGGATCCACGAGGCCAAAGCCCCTTGGATCCCATGCCTCTCTCACCTTCTCCAGAAGCCTTGCATGTGGGACCTTATCAAACGCCTTACTAAAGTCCATGTACACTACGTCCACCGCCCTTCCTTCGTCAATGTGTTCAGTCACATTTTCGAAGAACTCAACTAGGCTCGTAAGGCATGACCTGCCCTTGACAAAACCATGCTGACTATTTCTAATCAGTCCAAACTTCTCCAAATGTTCATATATCTTATCCCTCAGAAGCCTTTCCATCAGCTTACCAACCACTGAAGTCAAACTCACCGGTCGGTAATTTCCTGGACTATCCCTGTTCCCTTTCTTAAAGATAGGAACCACATCCGCAATCCTCCAATCCTCCGGAACCTCTCCCGTTTCCATGGACGACGCAAAGATCATCGCCAGGTGCTCTGCAACCACTTCCCTCACCTCCCACAATAACCTGGGGTACATCCCATCCGGTCCCGGTGACTTGTCTATCTTGATAGAATTTAACAGGTCTAACACATCCTCTTTCCTAACATCCACATACTCAATCTTTTCTGTATGCTTCAAACCTGCAGTGCAATCTCCCAGTTCACTTTCCACTGTGAATATCGAGACAAAGTACTCGTTAAGCACCTCTGCCATTTCTTCCTGATTCACACAGACTTTTCCCCCTTCACCTTTTATAGGCCCTATCCCTTCTCTTCTCATCCTTTTACTTTTCACATATTTGTAGAAGGCCTTGGGATTCTCCTTAATCTTCCCTGCCAAGGCCTTCTCATGACCCCTTCTGGCTCTCCTAATTTCCTTTTTTTTTAAGTTCCCTTCTACACACCTTATACTCCTCTAGATCCCTAACATCCCCTAGCTCTCTGAACCTTTTATATACCTTTTTTTTCTTCCTAACTAGGTTCACCACTACCTCCGTGCACCACGGTTCCCGCATCCTACCGGAACCTCCTTGACTCCTCAGAACATTGTCTTGCAGTGCCCCAGACAAACATTCCTCGAAAAACCGCCACTTTCCTTCTGTACTCTTCCCCAAGAACACCTCCTTCCAGTTTATGCGTTCAATTACCTGCCTAATGTTTTCATATTTCCCCTTACTCCAGACATACACCTGCCTGATCCTATCTCTTTCCATCGCTATCGTGAAAGAGATAGAGTTATGATCTCCATTCCCAAGATGCTCACCTACCGTGAGATCCGACACCTGCCCTGGCTCATTCGCAAGCACCAGGTCAAGTACAGCCTCTCCTCTTGTAGGCTTTTCCACGTACTGTGTCAGGAAACCTTCTTGAACACACCTAACAAACTCCACACCATCCAAACCCCTTACCCTTGGGATATTCCAATCGATGTTTGGGAAATTGAAATCTCCCATCATGACAACCCTGTTATTTCTACATCTGTCTAGGATCTGTTTCCCTATCTGCACCTCAAGTTCCCTGTCATTCATTCGTGAGACATGGCCGTTGCCGGCTGGTCAACATTCATTGCCCATCTCTAGTTGCCCTTGCTTAAAGGGTTAGAGATCAGTGTAACAGGTTGTACTCCGACTACACTCCTCTGACCGTGAGAATGGTTCATTGAGTTTACTTGTGATTCATTTTGATATTGTTCATTCTTTTCCCTGGTCTAACTTTAAGGCTTGACAGAAGTTTGAAATTATCTTTTCGAATGGCTAGTGCTGCTATATTTTTTGGGCGGTGAACAATGTCAGGACCCAGGTTCAATCCCGGCCTCAGGTGACTGTGTTTGCACATTCTCCCTATGTCTGTGTGGGTTTCCTCCAGGTGCTCTGGTTTCCTCCCACATTCCAAAGATGTACGGGTTAGGCTGTTTGGCCGTACTAAATTGTCCCTTCTTCTGGGAGGATTAGTAGACTAAATACATGGGATTACGGGGATGGAGACTGGGTGGGATTGTTATTAATGTAGGCTCGATGAGCCAAATGGTCTCTTTCTGCACTGTCAGGATTCTATAAATATGAAGGATCTCAGGGAAACAAACAATGGCCAGTCAGAAATTAATATACAGAAATAAGAACAGTGCATGATAATAACATGAAGATTGATATTTTGCTTCGGCTATTGAATCCCTTCCTTCCATCTAATCTGGGAACCTCCATAGAGCTGTTTCTGTTCAGTAAGGCAGCACAGTGTTTAGCGCTGCTGTCTCACAGCACCAGAGACCGGTTCAATTCCCTGTTCCCTGTCTGTGTTGCACATTCTCCTCATATCTGTGCTGGTTTCGTCCGGGTGCTCTGGTTTTCTCCCACAGATGTGTGGGTTAGGTTGATTGACCATGCTAAATTGCCTTTTAGTGTCAGAGGGATTAGGAGGGTAAATATGTGCGGTTCTGGGGATAGGACCTAGGTGGGATGGACTGTCGATGTAGGCTTGATAGGTCAAATGGCTTCTTCTGCACTGTACGGATTTTATGATTCTATAACATCAATACCATGGAAGTCATAGAAAAGAATCCTTATAGCGCAGAAGGAAGCCATTTGATCCATTGAATCTGCACTGACTCTCCACCACAGCATCTGACATAGGCTCTCCACTCTATCCCCATAACCCTGCACATTTATCCCACTAATCTTCCTAACCTACACATTTTGGACACTCGGGGACAATTTGGCATGTCAGTCAAGCTAACCTGCACATCTCTGGACTGGGGGGAGACTGAAGCAGCTAGAGGAAACGTACATAGATATGGGGAGAAAAGGGAAACTTCACACAGACAGTCATCCAAGGCTGAAATCAAACCAGACTTCTCATGCTATGATGCACTGTACCACAATGCCGTCCCAATTTACACATATCCCATTTACATATGGAAATTCCAGGCTCAAATCTTAACTTGCCATATACAATGTCCATGAATGTAAATCATGGATGTAAGATCATTGCATTGTACTAATTGAATCACAGTCATGGACTCTCCAAAGTTATCACTCCCTTCAATAATGAAATCAATAAAGAAACAGATTTTGGATAATGGCAGTTTATAAGTTGGCTGCTATGAGCCGTGGATTACTAATGCCTTTCAGCAGAGTGATATATGGGACTGCATGTGGATTCTGTATTGCCATTGAACCATACAGCCCATCTTCTAAAAAGCTATCCAATTAGTCCTACTTGCGCTATAGCCCTGGCCATTGGTATTGTAGATTCTTGGCACTTCTTTAAATCAGTGTGTTCAGTGACATTGAAGACCTTCTCTCTAGATGTATCATTCAGCCTCTGGCTATGTTGTAAGTTTAATACCATAATGAGTTTGGTGAATTAACTTGGAAATTTACACTGACAGCAGCACAGACGGCAGTTGTTATTCGGATCAATGAGTGTAAATATGGTTCTCCAGGATGTTACAGGCTGGCAAATTGGATCCAAAATTGACTTAGTAGAAGGAAACAGAGAAAAAAAGGGAAGAAAGACTTGCATTTAATGCGCCTTTCACAACCTCATGCCATTCCAAAGTGTTTTACAACCCATTGAAGTGCCTCTGAAGTGTAGTCACTATTGTAACGTAGGAAACACTGCAGCCACTTTGCACAGAGCGAGGTGCCAGAAACGGCAATGTGATAATGACCAGTAGGAGTGGAATTGGCATCTTTGCGACAATTCCTTTTAGCAACTTTAACAACTTAAAGCTGCCAATGACAGTTTTAATGATTTTCCCACATGCTACTGCTCAGATTCACATTATCATGTAGCAATTATATCACACATCCACACATCAAAATAAACACCTCCGTCTGACATGCTGCATCAAAGTATGAGATCACAATCACCCGAATGAATTAAAAGCATTCTGTCAAGACTGAAAATTAATTCTGAGTAGACGTTAAACTGTTTTCTTGTCTGGGTGCTGCTGCAAAAAGGAATAATATCAATTTAGCCATCCGTTACACACCTCCCACTTGCCTTTTCCATGCTCATAGTCATAGTGTCATAGGGTGGAATTTTACCGACTAACCTGCCATTGGAATGGTACAAGTGGGGTACAGACTATGCAAAGATCCGTTGATCTTAGGTGGGATATTCTGGGGTGAACATCACTGGAAAATCCTTCCTATAGGCTTTAACAGCAAAAAAAAGATGCACTTCTGACCATCATGGATGCACTGCCGATCAAGCACTTATCTATTCTAATCCCATTTTCCAGCATTTTGTCCGTAACTTTGTATGTTATAGTGTTTCAGGTGCTCATCTAAATACTTCTCAAGTAAAGTGAGGCTTCCTGGCCCGATCACATTTTCATGCACTGAGTTCCAGATTCCCACCATCCTCTGGGTGAAAAAGTTTTTCCTCTAACTCCCTCCAAATCTCCTGCCCCGTACCTTTATCTATGCCCCCTGGTTGTTGACCCCACTACTAAGGAGAAAAGTTTCCTCCAATCCACGTCTCTCATAATTTTGTGCATCTCAATCAGGTTCCACCCGTCCCCCGTCAACTCTTCCCCAGCCTTCTCTGCTCTAAGCGGAACAGCCCCAGCCTAACCAGCCTCTACATAGCCGAAACACTCCAGCCCAGGCAATATCCTGAAAATCTCCTCTGCACCCTTTCTAGTGCAATCACATCCTTCCTACAGTGTGGTGACCAGAACTACAGCTGCGTAATAAGTGTTTATACACCTCCATCATAGCTTATTTGCTTTAATATTCTATGCCTTGGTTGATAATTCCATTTCCCTTTTTAACCATCTCATCTATCTGACCTGCTGCCTTTAGGGATCTTTGGACATATAGCTGAGACCCCTCTGGTCCCCTGTAGTTCCTAGTGTCCTATCATTCATTCCGTATTCCCTTGCCTTATTAGTCTCCCAAAATGCATCACCTCGCACTTTTCAGGGTTAAATTCCATTTGCCACTGTTCTGGCCAGACCATCTATATCAACCTGTAAGCTTAGCCTTTCTTCCTTGCTATTTACCATACCACCAATTTTTGTGTCATCTGCAAACTTATTGATCATGCCTCCTACTTTCAGATCTAGATCATTAACGTACACTGCAAACAGCAAGGGACTGATCCTTGTGGTACGCTACTGGACACAAGATTCCAGTAATAAAAACAACCTTTACCATCATCCTTTGCCTCCTTCTACTAAGTCAATTTTGGATCCAATTTGCCAAATTGTCTTGAATCCTGTGGACTCTCACTTTCTTTATCAGTCTCCCATGAGGGACCTCATCAAAAGCCTGACTGAAATTCATGTAAACTACATCAGCTGCACTGTCCTCATCTAAACACCAAGTCACCTCCTCAAAATATTCAGTCAAATTTCTTAGATGTGGTCTCCCCCTGACAAAGCCATGCTGAATATCCTTGATTAGTCTTTATTTCTCCAAAAGAAGATTAATTCTGTCCCTCTAAATTTTGTCCAGTAATTTCCCTGCCATTGATGTTAGACTCAATGGCCTGTAATTATCTGGTTTATCCCTACTTCCATTCTTCAACAATGATGCTACATTAGCATTCCTCCAGTGCTCTGGCACCTCTCCTGTGGCCAGAAAGGATGCAAGAATCCTCACTAACATTACATGAAATTGTATATAATTTGCAGAATAGCATAGGCCATGAAGCCCATCTCGTCCCATACCAGTATTTGTGCTCCATGCAAACTTCCTCCCAACTTCCTTCTTCTATCTCAATTTCTTTATATTCTATTTTTTCATTTGGTTATCTTGTTCCCATGTAATTCAGCTTTTTCTTGTGTAGCAGGTTCCAATTCTAGCCATTCTCTGGTTAAAGAAGTCTCTTCTGAATTCCTTACTAATTTGTGAACATCTTACGTTAATGGCCCCTCACATTGGATTGCCTGGAAGCATCAACCTAATTGACCTGTCTCAGTGCTCTCTTTTCTAGAGAATAAAAGCTGCAGATTGTCCAGTCTTTGCCCCTCAGTTCTGATCTCATTCTTGCACATTTTCCAGTGCCTTTTACAGTTGGGGCAACAGAATGCCTTTACAACATTTGCTTCACTTCACTTAACTGCTTACTCCAATTCAGAATCACGGGGATTAGGAGTTTATCCCGGCAGACACTGGGCTTTAGGCAGGATGAGCCCATCACAGGGCTCACACACATTCACACACAGACACAAGTTAGCATGGCTAATCCACCTAGTCTGGTATGTGGCAGGAAACTCAAGCAGACACGGAGAGAGCATTAAACCTCCATGCTGATGGAACACCCGAGGTCAAAATTGAACACGGATCCCTGGAGTTGTGAGGCAACAGTGTCAATCACTGCCTCTGATGGCATTTAGTTTTCTTATTTCTCTCTCACATCATTCTGAAGTCTTCACTAAGAACTTCCCTGAACTGTGAGACAATCTTTAAACAATGAAGACTAGCTTGCTTCTCAATGATATCTAGCAGTTGTGGCTGGAAAACTGCCCTTATTTTAACAGGATCAGCAGGGTTTGTGCTGGGGTGAATGGAATTAAAACTGGGGACAATGTTCCAAGCTATTCCTACATCAGGTGAAATTGAGAGTCCAAGCTGGGATTTCAATTTTCCTCATCACTGTTGAGGGAGAAATAATTGTTTAGTTTAATTAATTTATTTATTAGTGTTACAAGTAGGCTTTCATTAAAAGTGCAATGAAGTTACTGTGAAAAGTCTCTAGTCGCCATACTCCAGTGCCAGTTTGGATACACTGAGGGAGAACGTGCAAACTCCACACAGACAGTAACCCAAGCATGGGATTCGAACCGCGGTCCCTGACACTGTGAGGCAGCTGTGCTAACCACTGTGCTATCCTGCCACCCAGAAATCTATCAGCACAGCCATTATACATTGGAAGAGAAAAATATTAGTTTAGAAATTCCAGCTGTTGACAAACTCACAGATGTTTCCTTTGGGATTCAATCAGATTTTCACACTTAGTTTCCTCCAACACCACCAACCCCCCACACAACAACCCCACTCTCCTCTCACCAACACCCCTCCCCACCCCCTGCGCTTGAGTTTGCAAAGCACCAGCTGTTTCACTTTTTTAAAAAAACGTTGCACCTTCTGGAGAGGAAATAATTTCACACTGACTGTCAATGATAATTTCATAGTTTCAGAAGCACTAGCTTGCAGTTTGCAAAGTTTAAAAGGGCCATTACCTACCTGAGAATCAGAACTCATTTCGAATACAGGAAAAAATGGATGACTTAAGCAAATGGATCTTAATCTTTGGGAATTGAGCATGATTTAAAAAACATATATATCTTAATGAGGGATTGGGTAATGAAATAAACCTAAATACTTGAGGACCGTGTTAGGGACCTGGAGCTGGAACTGGAGGAACTAAGAATTATTAGGGAAGCAGAGATGGCTGTGGATAAAAAGTACAGGGAGATAGTTACTCCTAAATGTGATACATGGGTGACTGTTAGAAGGGGTAAGAAGCAGTCAGTGCAGAGTTCCCCTGAGGCTGTTCCTCTACGCAATAAGTACTCTGCTTTGGATGCTGTTGGGGATGAAGATACAACCGGGGTAAGCCATGGAGTACAGGTCTCGGGAGTTGAGCCTGCCCTTGATGCTCAGGTGGGAAGGGGGAAGAAAAGATCTGGATTAGTGATTGGGGACTCTCTAGTTAAGGGGATAGATAGGAGGGTCTGTGGGAAGGAGTGGGACTCGCGGTTGGTATGTTGCCTCCTGGGCGCTGGGGTCAGTGATATCTCTGACTGAGTGTTCGGGATCCTTAAGGGGGAGGGGGACCAGCCCCAAGTTGTGGTGCATGTAGGTACCCATGACGTAGGTAGGAAAAGGGATGGGGATATAAAGAAGAAATTCAGAGAGTTAGGGTGGAAACTTAGGGCTAAAACAAACGGAGTGGTTATCTCTGGTTTGTTACCTGTGCCACGGGATGGCATAGAAAAGAATAGGGAGAGAGAACATTTGAACTCGTGGCTAAAGGGATGGTGCAGGAGGGAAGGGTTCAGGTATTTGGACAATTGGGGCTCATTCTGGGGAAGGTGGGACCTCTACAAGAGGGATGGTCTGCACCTGAACCAGAGAGGTACCAATATCTTGGGGGGTAAATTTACCAGTGCTATTCAGGGGGGTTTAAACTAATTCGGGGGGGGATGGGAACCTGAATTGTTGTGCCGGTGTACAGGAGAATGTGAATAGGGAGGTCACGGATAAGGTTTCTAGGTCGCAGCAGTATAGTGGCAAACGGGAGGGTGGTTTGAAATGTGTATACTTTAATGCGAGGAGCATACGCAATAAGGTGGATGAACTTGCAGCCTGGATTGGTGCTTGGGACTTCGATGTTGTGGCCATTTCAGAGACGTGGATAGAGCAGGGGCAGGAATGGTTGTTGCAGGTTCTGGGGTTCAGATGTTTCAGTCAGAGCAGAGGTGGTGGTAGAAGAGGGGGAGGAGTGGCATTGTTAGTTAAGGACAGCATTACGGTGGCAGAAAAGACGTTTGATGTGGACTTGTCTGCTGAGGTAGTGTGGGCTGAGATTAGAAACAAGAAAGGAGAGGTCACACTGTTGGGAGTTTTTTATAGGCCTCCAAAAAGTTCCAGAGAAGTAGAGGAAGGGATTGCAAAGTTGATCCTGGATAGGTGTGAAAGTAACAGGGTAGTTGTAATGGGGGCTTTAACTTTTCTAATATCGATTGGAAAAGTTATAGTTCAAGTACATTAGAGGGGTCAGTTTTTGTTCAATGCGTGCAGGAAGGTTTCATGATTCAGTATGTAGTTAGGCCAACAAGAGGTGAGGCTATATTGGATTTGGTATTGGGTAATGAACCAGACCAGGTGTTAGACTTGGAGGTGGGTGAGCACTTTGGTGATAGTGACCACAATTCGGTTACGTTTACCTTAGTGATGGAAAGGGATGGGCACGTACCGAATAACAGTAGTTATAGCTGGGGGAAAGGTAATTATGAGGCTATTAGGAGAGATTTAGGATGCATAGGGTGGAGCAGGAAATTGCAGGGGCTGGGGACATCTGAAATGTGGAGCATATTTAAGGAACAGCTTCTGCATGTCCTTAATGAATATGTACCTGCCAGGCAGGGAGGAAGTGGTCGAGTGAGGGAACCATGGTGTACTAGGAAAGTTGAATCTCTGGTGAAGAGGAAGAAGGAGGCTTATATAATGATGAGACGTGAAGGCTCAGTTAGGGCAATGGAGAGCTATAAATCAGCCAGGAAGGAGCTAAAGAGGGAGTTGAGAAAAGCTAGAAGAGGACACGAGAAGACTTTGGCGGATAGGATTAAGGAGAATCCTAAAGCTTTTTACAGGTATATAAATAATAAAAGATTGGTTAGGGCAAGATTAGGGCTAGTCAGAGATAGCAGTGGGAAGTTGTGCGTGGAGCCTGAGGAGATAGGAGAGACACTGAATGAGTATTTTTCGTCAGTATTCACGCAGGAGAAAGACAATGTTGTCGGGGAGAATACTGCGATACCAGGTTGTAGACTGGGCAGGATTGAGGTTCATAAGGAGGAGGGGTTAGCGAATCTTGAGGGTATGAAAATTGATAAGTCCCCTGGGCCAGATGGGATTTACCCTAGGATTCTCTGGGAGGCTAGAGAAGAGATTGCAGAGCCTTTGGCTTTGATCTTCATGTCGTCGTTGGCTACAGGTATAGTGCCGGAAGACTGGAGGATGGCAAATGTTGTCCCTTTGTTCAAAAAGGGGAGTAGGGACCATCCTGGAAATTATAGACCGGTGAGCCTGACTTCTGTTGTGGGCAAGGTCTTGGAAAGAATTATAAGGGATAGGATTTATAAGCATCTAGAGAGGAATAAATTGATTAGGGATAGTCAGCACGGTTTTGTGAAGGGTAGGTCGTGCCTCACAAACCTTATTGAGTTTTTTGAGGAGGTGACCAAAGAGGTAGATAAGGGTAAGGCAGTTGATGTAGTGTATATGGATTTTAGCAAAGCGTTTGATAAGGTTCCCCATGGTAGGCTACTGCAGAAAGTGCAGATGCATGGGATTGAAGGTGATTTAGCAGTTTGGATTAGGAATTGGCTAGCTGATAGAAGACAGAGGGTGGTGGTTGATGGGAAATATTCAACCTGGAGTGCAGTTACAAGTGGTGTACCTCAAGGATCTGTTTTAGGGCCACTGCTGTTTGTCATTTTTATAAATGACCTAGATGAGGGTGTAGAGGGTTGGATTAGTAAATTTGCTGACGATACCAAAGTGGGGGGAGTTGTAGATAGCGAGGATGGATGTTACAGTTTGCAGAGGGACATAGATAGGTTGCAGAGCTGGGCCGTGAGGTGGCAAATGGAATTCAATACGAATAAGTGTGAGGTGATTCACTTTGGTAGGAATAACAGGCATATGAAATATAGGGCTAATGGAAGGACCCTTAATAGTGTTGTCGAGCAGAGGGATCTTGGGGTACAAGTACATAGCTCTTTGAAAGTTGGCACCCAGGTTGATAAAGTTGTTAAGAAGGCGTACGGTGTGTTAGCTTTTATTGGTAGAGGGATTGAATTTAGGAGCCGTGAGGTTATGTTACAACTGTACAAAACTCTGGTGCGGCCGCACTTGGAGTATTGCGTACAGTTCTGGTCGCCGCATTATAAGAAAGATGTGGAAGCATTGGAAAGGGTGCAGAGGAGGTTTACCAGGATGTTGCCTGGTATGGTGGGAAGGCCTTATGAGGAAAGGCTGAGGGACCTGAGGTTATTTTCATTAGAGAGAAGAAGGTTACGCGGTGACCTAATTGAGGCGTATAAGATGATCAAGGGATTGGATAGGGTGGATAGTGAGAGCCTTTTTCCTCGGATGGTGATGACCAACACGAGGGGACATAACTTTAAATTAAGAGGTGGTAGTTATAGGACGGATGTCAGAGGCAGGTTCTTTACACAGAGGGCGGTGAGAGCGTGGAATGCCCTGCCTGCAGCAGTTGTGGACTCGCCTACTTTGGGGGCATTCAAATGTTCGGTGGATAGGCATATGGATGATATTGGAATAGTTTAGGTTAGAGGGTCCACTGGCCGGCGCAACATCGAGGGCCGAAGGGCCTGTACTGCGCTGTAATGTTCTATGTTCTATGTTCTATGTAAATACCAGCGCCTAGTTTAGAAAAAACTGTTTTTGAATCTAAATGGATCTAATGGAATCATAGGCTGCTCCTTATGAGCTGTTTGGGTCCAGAATGAAGTAAGGTTTAGTACTTACAGTCCCATTCTTATTAATCTTAGGCCCACAACACATTATAATTCAGCACTAATTGGCTGTTAAGCTCAATGGGGTCACATGTCATGTCTGATGTGGGAAATAGGAATGTCTCACAGGTGAACTTCTCAGTTGAGGTTAAAGTGCATCATCAGGTCAATGGACTGAGAGTTTTACCCTGTCAGCCATACCTGATTTGTGGCGATCTGAATCTCTGCCACATAAGCACTGCTCCCCTCGTCTTTTAATAAGTGTCGTTATTTGACTGTGAGTACAATGGTTCCATTGGACAACCCCCCAAAAAAGAAATACAATTGAAATTCGTAGTGGGTAGTATTGAAACTTGCCACAGAGCTTCGTCTTATATATCGTGGAATCTATAGTGCAGAAGGGGACCACCTGGCCCATCAATCCCCGCACCAACAACAGCCCCATCCAGATCCTATCCCCATTACCCTACATATATACCCTCAGTCCCGCTGACACTAAGCGACAATTTATTATGGCCAATCCATCTAACCCACACATCTTTGGACTGTGAGAGGAGACTGGAACACCTGGAGGAAGCCCATGCAGACACTGGGAGAATGTGCAAACTCCACACAGGCAGTGACCCAAACCAGGAATCGAACCTAGATCCTTGGTGCAATGAAGCAGCAGTGCTAACCACTCTGCCACTGTGCTGTCCTAATTTTGTAATAATTTATTCCCAGGATGTAGATATCCTAGAATGGTCAGCATCCACTGGACACCTACTGATCCATGCTTGAAGGTCAAACCAGCAATTGCACCTCTCCCTCCCTTCAGCTATGAGGATTGAGGTGACAAAATAGAATATGGTGGTTTATTGCTGGTGCCTGCAGCTAGGGGATGTGAATGGCGGTTGGATTGAAGGTTTGCTAATCTGGGATATGGTGAAGGCAGGAGTTGGGAAGGTGGTTTCATTATCCAGGTTTGGTTTCTCTTAAGTTTATTTGTTAATGTGACAAGTAGGCTTACATTAACACTGTATTGAAATTACTGTGAAAATCCCCTAGTTGCCACACTCTGGTGCCTGTTCAGGTACACTGAGGGAGAATTTAGCATAGCCAAGGTACCTAACCAGCATGTCTTTCGAACTGTGGGAGGAAACCGGAGCATCCGGAGGAAATGCACGCAGACACAAGGAGGAAATGCAAACTCCTCACAGGTCGGGAATCGAACCCTGGCCCTTGGCGCTGTGAGGTTGCTATGCTAACCACTGTGCTACCTTGATTGGTGGCTGGGTTGGAGTGGGATTGGCATCAGTAGGTAAAGCAGAAATGATCATTGTTCTTCAGTTTCGGAGAAGCACTCATATTGTTCCTGGATTCACGTTCAGGGAAGTGCATTTTTAAATATTACCTTGTGGTTGGTCCCTTTAAGGGCAGCCAGATAGGTCATGCATAAACCTGGTTTTCTTGAGTATAGCAGGCGCCAGGAAAATAATGATTATCCAACATAATGATTATATGTGATTGCGCAAAATTGTTGGCAGATGGCCAATATAACGAGACACTTCATTATAAAAAAGGTTCTCAGGGCAGGCCCCAGATGAATAAACAGACCATGTCTGACACACAGGTAGGTAATAGATCTGGCAAACCACAGAAATAAGCCTTAAAGTGTTGGCTCAACCTTCACACTGTGGAACGAACTCTGACTACCTACTTTATGAGCTGCTGAGACAAATTAATTTCTCTGCTGGAATCTTGCAGTGACAGACAGCGAGACCCTGAAATCCACCAGGCTTCTGCCACAAGTCAACCATTATGATTCCCACTCACAAACCAAAGGTAACCCCAGGGGGAAAGCTACAAACAGCAGAGGTTGGTCTGAGGCTTCTATTAGTCTTTGAGACCAGAGTGAGGGTTTTCTTTTCCTGAAGGATAGGGAAAATCCCAGATTTGCCTCAGTGGGAGTATATCAATAATTGTGGATGCTAGGTTTCCTCAGTGGTTTTACTAAACTTGACCCTAACTCCAGAGGGAGGAATTCTCTCTGTGACAGTTTCTGCTTTCTCAGACAGGAGAAACTCATGGTCTTAATGCAGGACAAGAGTTGCCCTGTAGACTGTTTAACTTCAATTGGGCTTTCCAAAGGACAATGTTGAGAAACTGAGGGAGGACCAATGGGGTCCAGGGTAACATGGATAGCAAGTGAGTTCCACTCTCTAACTGTTGCGAGTGTTACAAAGTAAAACCGGCAAAATCCCAACAAACCCTTGATTTCATCCATTCCTGGCGGAGTGAGGAATCTTTCTATTCCACCTTTCTTGCTATGCTGCAGCCTCAACCCAGCAATTTTGTAGTAGCAAATAGACATAGGTGAGATTAGACCAGATTCTATTAGGACGTTAGTCATGGTTTTGTCTTCAGCTGTATGAAGATGAAGGAGATAATTAAAAATTAGCTAAAAAAAAGCTTTGTGATGTTAATTACGACAAGGTAAAGATCACAAATCTTCTGAGGAGTGGCCATCATCATTGGTTTGAACATGTTTGCACCTCGCAGTTGCTCTTCATTGTCTGCATTCTGAGCCTGGATTTCCCAGAAACGTGGAGTGTAACATCCTTCAAAGAATTCCACCAGATCGCAGTAGAGTTAGGCCAGGGAATGGGGGGAAAACCAGCTGCCATATAGTAAAGTTAAAAGTCCACTGTGAACATTAGTGTATGTGCAGGGTGGTAGCAGGGGTAGGTCAGTGAGGTGGCTGGTGGGTGAGGTGACATGTGAGCAAAGTGGTACATGGGAGGTGAGCAGGAGCTAGATGGTAGATAGGGTAGAAAGTGGGTGAGCTGGGAGGTTGGAAGGATAGCAGGTTGGTGAAGTGGTAGGTCATTGAGGTGCTGATTGGCTGAGCTGTTTATTTAAATTTATTTTACAGGATGTGGGTGTCATTGGCTGGGCCTGGATTTATTGTCCCTAACTGCTCTCCATTTCAGAAAGGACCTAAGAGTCATATGTAAGACCAGATAAGGATGGCAGATTTCCTCCCCAAAAGGAAGTCCTTCAGGTTGGTGAAGCTTTTTTTTGATAAGTTTACCCAGATGTAGAGGGATCCCCCAGGCATAAAGGTCAGTATAGCACCTATGGGAGGGGACATTGCCAGGCAGTGCACAGGTTGATACTGCTATGTTGATACAGGTTGGAATTGCAAGGTTGGCATGAGTTGGCACAACAACGTTGACATAGGTTGGCACTTTCAGGTTGGCACAGCCAAGTTGGAATAGTACCAGTGGCAGCCTCACCAGAATTTGGCAAAGTGACAGGCTCAGTTAGAAAACTGGCACTTAACTCTCCAGTTGCACAGACCAAATCTCTTCCCAGAATCTGACACTCCTTGAACAAAAATAAATGAGCGGGTGTTGTTTATGCCTTCACACTGGCTGGATGGAGACTCTTAGAGTCGGCAACAGTCTCTACAGAGATTGGGCACCATCTTTAAAGGGCAGTCTGATCAGAAATGAAAATAAATCCCTCCCCTCCCAAACAGACGGCAGATCAGGGCAAGGTATCAGTCTTAGTGTGGTCCAAAAAATCCCATTGTGTTGAGGACAGGTGGGGCACTCACCCATAATTGGAGAGGGTGCTGGTAGAGCTGGAAAATCCTGCCTCTAGAGTTCCAGGCACTGAAAAGCGAAACATTTCAACGGTAAACATTCAGTCTGGGTCTCTGGGTACGTGTGTACGTCAGCAAGAAAGACTGTCTGTTTCTAATATGCAGCTAATTTAGCCCCGAGTCCCACTAAACTGAACTGAAATGCAGAGAATTACACATCGCATTCAAATCCCAAGCCTCAGAGTACAGTTTGCAACTTAACAACCAGTTTGGTCGCGGGTCACAGATGATACAACTACTTATTATCATCTTATCGCCACTTAAAGCAAAATATCAGTCAGGAGACTCAGTATCCACTTGGCACTCCCCTTGAGCAGAATGAGGGCAGTAGAACGTGTGACACTTGATTAAAATGTGACTCGAGTGAGCATTTGCTGAAGGCCGGCGTAAATGATGAGTGCCGCTTCTCACACGGTCCATGCTCTATCTTTTCATGTCACTGGCTGCAGTTACAGCAGATGTTTACTTTGGACGTGGAAAGCAGTGGATGCCTTCGCTGACGGCGCCATCTGCTAAACGCCTGCCACACCACTGCTGACCCAAAATAGCAAATATCACCGAGCAGAGTGTAAAATCATTCACTCTCCGGGGCCTCGGTAACACAGTGAATGTGAAAAAAAAGGTCACCTCTTTAAAAACTCATTACTTTAAAGTCTGTTCAAGGGTGAACAGACTGCAGCAGAGCGACACACTGAGCAATTATCTTCCTCGCAGTCCAGTGAAGTTAATACTTTGGATGAACTGCAGTTGTACGCTGATATGTTTTCCTGTTAAGGCAGAGCAATCGTACTCACACACTTCCATGACCTCAGCCCTCATTTTGCCTGTAACCTTCTCTGAGCTTCCTGAGAACTCTTTGCCCCTCCAATTCCAGTCTCTTCTGCATCCCAAATATTATTTTGTCCCATGCTAGTGAGGCACGGTGACAGAGTGGGTCTCACAGCTGTCTCACAGCGCCCAGGAAACTGGGTTTAAATCTGGCCTCAGGTGACTGTGTGGAGTTTGCACGTTCTCCCTGTGTCTGCATGGGTTTTCTCTGGGTGCTCCGGTTTCCTCCCAAAGATGTGCGGGTTAGGTGGATTGACCACGTTAAATTGGCCTTCACTGTCACAAATTTTGTAGGTTAGAAGGATTAGCCATGGTAAATAAATGTGATTATGGGATAGGGCAAGGGAGAGACAGCCTGGGTAGGACACTCTGTCAGAAAATCAGTGGAGACTCAATAGGCCAAATGGAGATCCTGAATGAATACTTTGCGTCGGTATTCATGAAGGAGAGGGGCTTGTTGACAGCTCCTGTCTCTGAGGGAGCTATGGACCAGTTGAGGGAAATATCCATTCCGAGGGAGGAAGTGTTAGAGCTTCTCGGTAGCATTAAAACTGATAAATCTCTGGGGCCTGATGGCATTTATCCTAGGCTGCTTAGGGAGGTGCGAGGTGAAATTGCTGGGCCTCTGACGCAAATCTTTATCTCTTCTTTGGACACAGGTGAGGCCCCAGAGGACTGGAGAATACAATGATGTACCGTTGTTTAAAAAGGGTAGTAGGGATAACCCTGGAAATTATAGGACGTAAGTTTGACGTCAGTGGTAGGGAAGCTGTTGGAGGGGATTCTTAGAGGTAGGATGTATAGGCACTTACAGCGTTGCGATCTGATTAGGGGTACGCAGCATGGCTTTGTTAAAGGGAGGTCGTGCCTTACGAATCTGGTAGAATTTTTTGATAAGGTGACAAAAACGGTCGACGAAGGGTGAGCTGTTGATGTCGTCTATATGGATTTCAGTAAGGCATTTGACAAAGTCCCTCATGGGAGGTTAGTTGAAAAGGTCATTGCTAATGGGATACAAGGACAGGTAGCTAGATGGATAAGTAATTGGATTAGTAATAGGAGACAGAGAGTAATAGTGGAAGGGTGTTTTTCTACCTGGAGGTCGGTCACTAGTGGTGTGCCGCAGGGCTCGGTACTGGGACCTCTTCTATTTGTAATATATATAAATGACTTGGAAGAGGGAGTAAGTGGAGTGATCAGCAAGTTTGCAGACGATACAAAGATGGCTGGACTTGCGGATAGTGAGGAGCATTGTCAGGCGATGCAGCAGGACATAGATAGGCTGGTAGCTTGGGCAGACAGATGGCAGATGGAATTAATCCTGATAAATGCAAGGTGATGCATTTTGGGAGAAAGAATGTAGAGGGGAGGTATATGATAAAGGGTAGACCTATTAAGAGTATAGAAACGCAGAGGGCCTGGGGGTGCAGGTGCACAAGTCTCTGAAGGTGGCAGAGCAGGTGTAGAAGGTTGTGAAGAAAGCATATCGTATGCTAGCCTTTATAGGAAGGGGTGTAGAGTACAAGAGCTGGCCTTTAATGTTGCAGTTGTATAAAACGTTAGTTAGACCTCATTTGGAATATTGCGTCCAGTTCTGGTCACCTTACTACCGGAAGGACATGGAGACTCTGGAGAGGGTGCAGAGGAGGTTTACCAGGATGCTGCCTGGTATGGAAGGTCTGAGTTACGAGGAGAGGTTAGGCAAATTGGAACTATTTTCCTTAGAAAGACGTAGACTTAGAGGAGATCTAACAAAGGTGTACAAGATTATGAGGGGTATAGATAGAGTAGTATGCGGTAGTATAGAGTAGTATGCATTTGCCTGAGGAAGACACAAAGTGTTAAAAGCTTGCGGATTTACTATCAAATAAATCGGTTGGATTAAAAATTGGTGTTGCTAAAGTCTTACTGAGTAGATAGAGTAAACAGTGTTAAGCTTTTTCCTAGGATGGACTCAAATAGCACGAGGGGTCATGGGCTTAGGGTGAGGGGGGGTAAGGTATAATTTAGATGCTAGAGGGAGTTTTTTCACACAGAGGGTGTTGGGGGTATGGAATGCGCTGCCAAGTAAAGTGGTGGAGGCAGGCACTCTGGAGTTATTTAAGAAATACTTAGATGGGCACATGAACAGAATGGGAATGGAGGGATATAGAAAACTGATTTTAAAATAGGGATCATGAGCCTTGGGAGTCCCTGGGAAGTGTGTAAATAGATGATGATATTGATGTACTTGTTCTTATCCTACAGGTGCTTTGGTCCACCTTGTTGTCTAACGAGGGGCATACACGCGATGGGTCGTGAGAGGGCTGCTCTTGGATTTTTCAAAGGTATCCTAGTGCGTCATGTTGTTAGTGTACACTTGACCTGGACCATTTGATGGGCAACACGACAGCTCAGTGACTATCGCTGTGCTGTGCGGATACATGGATTTGGGCCTATGTCTGTGGGAGTTTGCGCATTCTCCCTGTGCTTGTGTGGGTTTTCTCCGGGTGCTCCGGTTTCCTCCCACATCCCAAAGATGTGCTCTTAGGCTAATTGGCAGAACAAATACTCCCTAAATTGTCTCAAATTTTGTTTCAATCCATAGATCTATAAACATAGACAGGGATCACGGGTAGAGGTGAGAACATCGGGGTGGCGGCACGGGCTCGTTGGGTTCAAGGGCCTGTTTCCCGTGCTGTTTTGTTCTTTGTTCTTTGTTCTTTTTCACAAAAACACTGTCAGGTTTTCATAAATATATTGTTGGCTGTGCCTTTAGCTGCCTAGACCTTAATCTCTGGGAATTCTCTCAATCTCTGCTCCTCCTTTTAGATGTTGCTTAAAAGCCACCTCACTTTACCTAGTGTTTGGTCACCTGTACCTCCTTATGGCTTTGTATCAAGGTTTGCCTGATAGTTCACCTTTGACATTCCTTGGGATCTTTGATTACATTAATTTTGCTATATAAGTACAAGTTGTTGTTAAAGTACTGAGTGTGAATGAATAATTAATGGTTTATCCACCTACGACCAAATTGTTTGATTATTTGCCCATACAGGGTACAGTCCCATCTGACAAACCAGTACGACCATAAGACATAGGAGCAGAATTAGGCCACTTGCCCATCAAGTCTGTTCTGCCATTCAATCATGGCTAATTTTTATCTCATCTCTATTCTCCTTCCTTTTCCCCATAATCCCTGATCCCCTTATTAATCAAGAACTTATCTATCTCTCTCTGTTAAAGACACTCACTGACTTGGCCTCCACAGCCTTCTATGGCAAAGAGATCCACAGATTCACCACTCTCTGGCTGATGAAATTCCTCCTCATCTCTCTTTTAAAGGATTGTCCCTTTAGCCTGAGTCTGTGCTCTCTGCTTATAGTTTCTCCTACTACTGGAAACATCCTCTCCACATCCACTCTATCCAGGTCTCACAGTATCCTGTAAGTTTTAATAAAATCCTCCCTCATTCTTCTAAACTCCAATGAGTACAGACCCAGAGCCCTCAATTGTTCCTCGTATGACAAGTTCTTCATTCCAGGGAACATTCTTGTGAACCTCCTCTGGACCCTTTCCAGAGGCCAGCACATCCTTTTTTAGATATGGGACCTGAAACTGCTCATGATACTCCAAGTGGGGTCTGACCAGAACCTTTAACAGTAGAATCTAGGTAAAAGTTTTGGCCAGAATGTTATAACTGTTTACACCAGTGGAATTTCCCCACCCCATCACAGAGAGCAGAGATTTGGCTGTGTGCCAAATTCTCCGACTTTGCTGCAGCAGGAGCATTGTGTAAACGTCTGATAACGATCCTTTATCTTGGCATGACATATTTTCAGTGTTAAGTATTAATTTGCATAAAGGAAATAACTTACATTGCATCTTTCACAACCTCAGTTACCCTGAAACAAATAAATAATGTTATGAAGAATAAATGCTGACAGGAAAAGCACAGTCAATTTGAAGGCAGCATGGTGGCACAATAGTTAGCACTTCTGTCTCACCATGCCAGGGGCGCGAGTTCGATTCTGGCCTTAGGTCACAATCTATGTGGAGTTTGCACATTCTCCCCATGTCTGCCTGGTTTCCTCCCACAGTCCAAAAATATGTGCATTAGTTTGATTGGCCAAGCTAAATTGACCTTAGTATCAGGGGATTAGCAGGGTAAATATTTGGGAATTGGGCCTAGGTGGGATTGTGTTCGGTGCTGACTCGATGGGCTGAATGGCCTCCCTCTGCACTGTAGAGACTCTATGATTCTATGAAATTTGTGCACGTTAAGGTCATTCAAACTGCATTGAGTTTGTTTGAGTTAGTGAGGCTGGTTGGAGAATAAATATTGGCCAGAACACCAGAGGACCTCGTTGTTCTCCTCTGTAAGAAGTCTCACAACACCAGATTAAAGTCCAACAGGTTTACTTGGAATCACGAGCTTGGAACGTGGATCCTCTCCACTTTGGGATGCCAGTTTGCGGTATCAATGGTAGCCATAATGTAGAGATGCAGGCCAAATAAACCAAATTCCAAATAGACCTGTTGGACTTTAACCTTGTGTTGTGAGACTTAATACTGTGCTTACCTCTGTAAGGCATCTCCTCACTGTGCTGTTCTCTGAACCAGTGCTGTGAGTGTTTTTTTTATATGTCCACTTATATTTTGAGCCAAGCCCTGCATTCTGCATCCTGCTCTCAATCCGAATGTTATTTCTGTCTGCCACACTCAATGCCATGTATAAAAGATGGATTTGGATCTTAAACGTGTCACAAATGCTCTAGTTATTGGCATCGTGGTTAACGCAAAATGAAAGTCTGTGCCTTGTGAGGTAATGCTTTGTTCCAGTTGGTTGTCGCTGGATACAGGACTGGTAAATGAACACCACAAAGTTGATTTCTGATCAGACTCAGCAGATATTCATATTGTCACTCTTCAATTACATCTTACATGCCTGGCTTCACACCATGAAGGAGGTTACCTTCCCCATTTGCAGCACCTCATCAAACAAAATAAGGAATAGAATCATTGGGTCAGGAGATCCGTAATTCTTCTACTTAATGCTAAAAGAGAAGGTTGAAGAAGTGGAGTATTGTTTAGTGCTTTACGTCATCATGGAATCCCTACAGTGCAGAAGGAGGCCATTTGACCTATCAACTCTGCACTGATAACAGTCCCATCCAGGCCCTATTCCTGTAATCCCACACTTTTGCCCTGTGAATCTTCCTGACACGAGGGGGCAGTTTAGCACGGCCAATCTCTCTAACCTGCATATTTTTGAATTGTGGTAGGAAACTGGAGAACCTGGAGGAAACCAGCACAGACACACGGCAAATATGCAAACTCCACATAGATAGTGACCCAAGGCAGGAATTGAACCCGGGTCCCTGGCGTTGTGAGGCAGCAGTGCTAACCACTGCGCCACCGTGCTGCTCCTGTGACATCGTGCTGCATATCATGAATGAAGCTCTATCATAATATTTCACAGACATCTCAGATATCATGAACTGTAGAGGTTGTCACTGAGTTTGTTACTCTGCTACCGATGCCAGATGGCATCACTTTGAGTCTGAGGGTCGTGGGTAGGTGTAACAGCAGATTCACCACAGGAAGCAGAATGTGGGCTTTATTCAAAACATGAAACATAAGGTTATGAAAATGAACCAGAGAGCAGCACTCGTACAGAATATATTGCATTTTTTGACCTCGAGAATCACAAGTGGCTACACAACCAATGTCATTCCAAGGCAACCAAGTTATGCACAGCAGGATCCCACAAACTATCGACCAGCTCCCATGTTTTAGTGATGCTGGTTGAATTGGCCAGGCCTCGAGGGAGATCTGCCTTGTCCTTGAGGTCATAAAATGTAATACACAAGCATGAGCTCCTTCTGTATGAGTGCTGCTGTCTCATTCATTTCTATAACCTTATGTTTCACGCTTTGAATAAAGCCCACATTCTGTTTCCTGTGGTGAATCTGCTGTTACACTTCCCCACAACCCTCAGATTCAATGCGATGCCGCCTTGCAATGCCAGTATCAATCTGTAGCGTTCATCTGAAAGGACAGTGAGGAGCCGCAGTTTAACGCTTTACCTGGAAGCCAACACCTCAGACAGTGCAGCACACCCTTGGCGCTGTGCTGGACTGTCAGGACAGAGTTTGTGGTCAAGTCTCGAGAGTGGATCTCAACCCACAATCATCTAACTCAGAGACTGCAAGTCGACAACTGAGTTAGAGTTGGAATACTCTAGGAATTAAGTTCAAGATGATCTAGTATAGCTCAAGATAGATAACTATTAGACACACCACGTATGCTGCATGTAGCAGACAGGAATATATTCACTCCAGTGTCAGTGTCAATGAGAGTGATCACTCTTTTTGAGGGGCCATTAGCATCCAAAATGCCAAGATCAAAATCATCAAAATATCAGTTTTCCAAATGTAACCATTGGGATAAAAGTAAAGGCCTCGCTATGTTTCTATCTATTCCAGGGAGCAATTTAAACAGGGTCAATTTTAACTGCTTCCCCCCCCACTACCTCCCACCATCTCCCCTCCCATCCTTCAGCAGAAATGGGGGGGAGAGAGGGTTTTAAAATGTAAAGATTTTTCCTCCCAGTTCCAATCCACCTTCCCATAATGGATTTAACATTTTCAACAGAATATCAATCATAAAGTAATAGAATCCCTACAGTGCAGAACGAGGCCATTCGACCCATCGAGTCTTCACTGACCACAATCTCACCTAACCTATAGCCCTACATATTTACCCTGCTAGTCCCTCTGACATTAACTGGCAATTTTAGCATGGCCGTCAACCTAACATGTGCATCTTTGGACTGTGGGAGGAAACCGGGCACCAGAGCAGACATGGGGAGAACATGTAAGCTCCACACAGAGAATGACCCAAGCTGGGAATCGAACCCGGGTCTCTGGTGCTGTGAGGCAGCAGTGCTAATCACTGTGCCACTGTGCTGCCTTATGATGTGGCACTTGTAAAATGCAGTAGCTGCCTAGTTAACGTTCAAAAGTTCAAACTTGTTAGCAGCATTGGCAATTAATTGAGAGACTTAAACTTAATTGCAGGTTAGTGAATTCTTGCATTATTGGCTGTCCAGAAACAGATGTAAGACAGGAAGTGCTGACTGGCCAAGGCATTAAAAGATCTACTATTTTTTCAGTATTGTTTTTGCATCAGGAAGGACAAGGTTACTTACTCAGACCTCTGAGGGAAACTGTGGCCCATCTCCCTGAGGCCCCTAAGCATTCCGCAAAGTCCCTCCTACAGGGGATCGTCCCTGCAAGTCCATGGCTGTGGAATCTGGCCTCAAAATTTCCCTGCTTCTCCTCTGGTTGGGCAGTCAAGTTAGTCAGGAGTTGTCTGTGAGCCATCAAAGTGTTAATTAAATGTGGCCCAGCCATTAAACCTGTCAGAGCCTCCAGTGGTTAGCGCTGCTGCCTCACAGCACTAGGGACCGGGCTCGATTCCCAGCTTGGGTCACTGTCTGTGCAGACTTTTCACATTCTCCCCAAGTCTGCATGGGTTTTTTCTAGTGCTCTGGTTTTCTCCCATAGTCTGAAAGACATGCTGGTTAGGTGCAACGGCCATGCTAAATTCTCCCTCCGTGTATCCGAACAGGTGCCTGAATGTGGCGACTAGGGATTTTGACACTAACTTCATTGCAGTGTTAATATAAGCCTACTCATGACACTAACAAATAAACTTTAAAACTTTGCCAGGTTTATTGCTCCACTCTTCCTATTTATATTGAGGTGATGGTGAATTTAAAATAAGCAGCAAGCCACCGTGAATGAAATGGTTAAGATACATGGAACCAAGGTCATCTCAAACTTGGGCCATCCCCTTGAAATGTAGGGAATTTGGAAAGATGCAGCCAATATTAAACAGGAACTTCTCTCATATCACTCAAGCCGAAGACTGACCGACCCCTGTAATAGTAAAATGCAAGTTTAATTATTGTTGATGTCCTGATATGTGGCAGTCTGATGATTGAATGATTTTCACATTAATGTCTCTGAACTAGTTAATCCAGAGGCCTAGCTAAAACTCTGGTGACATGGGTTCAAATCCTTCTAAGACAACTGGTGGAAATGAAATTCAATTAATAAAATCTGTAATAAAAAGTCAGGCCGGAATCTCATCATCGATGGAATTCTCCATCTCGCCATGGAGATTTGACTGGCCACCAAATTCTCCAACCCCGCTGCAGCGGGGTGCGTTTCGCAAACAGCAGGTATGGTCCTGCTCTTTGGTCTCAGTAAAAGTGACCATAGGATGATCATTGATTGTTGTATAAACTCATTTGGTTCACAAATGTCCTTTAGGAAAGGAAATCTGCAATCCTTATCTGGTCTGGCCTACATACAACTCCAGATCCATAGCAATTTGGTTGACCCTTATCTTAAATGGTCTAGCAAGCCACTCATCTCAAGGTCAATTAGGGATGGGCAATAATTGCTGGTCCTGCCAATGACCCTCACACCCCATGCAAAAAATAATAAGCATCTCCTACTTATTTTTTTGACATAGGACAGGCCTGAATATACACAGGTCTTACCCAGTGATGAACATTAGATAGGCTGATCGAGTTGAAGCATTTCGTCCAGCAGTAACTGACTTGCACAACTCATCAATTGTTAACCAGTGATTCATGAATGCTGAAGAACAGTCAATATTTGCAGTGCTTAGTTGTGCTGTTGTAAAACCAAGAAAATAACACAGGAAGGCTGATACTATTATGGTTGTAACATAAGTAAACCATTTTGATAGTGCGTGCCGTTTGAATATTAATCCGACAGTCGATATTTAATTACTGCACTTTTCTGAGATGCTGAATGCAGGGTTATTTCTTTAACTCCCTAACTCTTGGTGATTTTTATTGTGAGCTTGCATATTGCCAAGTTTACAGAATGCATGTACACAGCTTGACCTAAATAGATGTTAACAGCACACATTATCATAAATGAAGGAGAATTATTAGCTTTTACATGGTGCACAGAAAAGAATTGACGAGGAGCTCAACTAGTTATATAGTTATAAATTTGAGTGATTTATCAATTTGCTATAGTAGTCTCAGGGTTATCACAGACCTCCAGGAGGCGATGACCTGGTGATATTACCGTTAGACTATTAATCCAGCTAATTTTTTAGTTCTGAATCCTGCCATGGCAGATGGAAGTTGAATTCAATAAAAAAATCTGTAATTAAGAATCTACTATTGGCAATTGTCAGAAAAACCATTTGGTTCACTAAGATGAAAAAAGGGTATGACGAAGACTCTGATGAAGGGTCATCTAGACTCGAAACTTTGGCTCTATTCTCTTCCCACAGATGCTGTCAGACCTGCCGAGATTTTCCAGCATTTTCTGTTTTTGTTTCCCATCTGGTTTACTAATGTCCTTTAGTGAAGGAAATCTGCCATCCTTACCTGGTTTGGTTTGTATGTAATTCCAGAACCACAGCAAATGTGGTTGACTCTTAACTGCCCTCGAGAGCAACTAGGGATGGGCAATAAAAACTGGCCAGCCAGCAACACCCATGTCCCACAAATGAATTAAGAGAAACTACATAATTCCAGATATCACCATCTTTGATATTGCAGTAGTGAACTCAAAGAGCAATGCCCATATCAATGTTGATTCTTGAATTAAGATAAGATTTATTAACTACTAAAAAGGGAAGGAGAAAGGCTAAAAGGCACACATTTACATCCTTATGAATTAGAAGTAAGAATTGAATCTAATGGTAAGAAAATATAACTCTTGAGTCATGCAGAACGGTTCTTCAGTTGTAAGGGGCAAATGATTTGATTTGTTTTGATTTGATTTATTATTGTCACGTATATTAGAAAACAGTGAAAAGTATTGTTTCTTGTGCGCTGTACAGACAAAACATACCATTCGTAGAGAAGGAAATGAAAGAGTGTAGTGTTATAGTCATAGCTAGGGTATAGAGAAAGATCAACTTAATGCAAGGTAAGTCCATTCAGAAATCTGATAGCAGCAGGGAAGAAACTGTGCTTGAGTCGGTTGGTACGTGACCGCAGACTTTTGTATCTTTTTCCTGATGGAAGAAGGCCGAAGAGAGAATATCCAGGGCATGTGGTGTCCTTAATTACACTGGCTGCTTTGCTGAGACAGCTAGAAGTGTAGACGTAGTCAATGGACTGAAGGCTGGTTTGCCTGATGGATTGAGCTACATTCATGACGGTTGCAGTTCCTTGCAGTCTTTGGCAGAGCAGGAACCATACCAAGATGTGATATAACCAGAAAGAATGTTTTCTATGGTGATTTGCAAAAGTTGGTGAGAGTCGTAGTTGACATGCCAAATTTCCTCAGTCTTCTGAGAAAGTAGAGGCATTGGTGAGCTTTTCTAACTATAGTGTCAGCATCGGGGGGACTAGGACAGGTTGTTGGTGATCTGCACACCTAAAACGTGAAGCTCTCGACCCCTTCTACTTCATCCCCGTTGGTGTAGACAGGATTATATTCTCCTTTATGCTTCCTGAAGCTGATGACAATCTCCTTCAGTTCGTTGACATTGAGGGAGAGATTATTGCCACAGGAGTTCACCAGATTCTCTATCTCATTCCTGCACTCTGTCTCATTGTTTGAGATCCAACCCACTACGATGGTGTTGCCTTCAAAATTGAACTGGGTGAGAATTTGGCCACACTGTCACAGGTGTACAAGGAGTATAGGAGGGGGCTGAGAACACAGCCTTGTGCGGCACCGATGTTGAGGATGATCGTGGAGAAGGTCTATCCTTACTGATTGTGACCCTTGGGTTAGAAAGTTCAGGAACTAGGCGCGGAGAGAGATGCTGAAGCCCAGGCTACGGAGTTTGGAGTTGAGTTTTGTGGGAATAATGATGATGTGTTGCTGCTGATACAGGTTGATTTCAGCACTTGATTCTTCGATTCAGGTACTCTGTAGTTTGATAGAGAGATTTCAGTTCTTTTCTCAACTGTGATTTTCTGCTGGCTGAGGAGATGTGGATAAGAATCCTTCTCACAGTTTGATACATCTGAGTGGGACTTGGCTACTTCAGAGGACAGAACATGCATGCATTCAATGAGACCTAGACAGCAGTCAGACTCTGCAGCAAATAAAATTTCAGTCTCTGCAAATGCCAGGCCATGACCATCTGCAACTAGAGAGAATTACCATTTTCTCTTAATGGCACTACCATCATGGAATTCCCCCTACTATCAATTATTATTATTGACCAGAAACTCAACTGGGCTAGTCATATAAATACTGTGCCTACAAGACCAGGTCAGAAGTTGGAAACTCTGTTTCAAATAACTCATCCCCTGTCTCCAAAGTCTGCTCATCATCTAGAAGGAATAAGTCAGGAATTTGATGGAATATTTTACACTTGCCAGGGTGAGAGAAGCTTCAACAACACTCAAGAAACTCAACACCATCTAGGATAAAGCAGCCTGCTAGATTGGCACCATCACTGTTGTCATTCACTCCCACCACCAACGCACAGTGACAGCTATGTGTACTATGTGCAAACTGCAGCACTTTCGAAAAGCTCCTTCGACAGCACCTTCCAAACCCATGACCTCCAGCAGGGGCAGAAGGACAGGGGCAGCAGACACATGGGAACACCCACCACTAGAAAGTTCCCCTTGAACTGTGCCTCCGGGTTCAATGCTGGACCCATTGCTGTTTGTTATCTATATCAATGATTTTGACTTCTTTCTCTGGAGCATAGGAGACTGAGAGGGTGATCTGATATCTGATCTGAGGGATCTATTAGAGGTATATAAGATTATGAGGGGTATAGATAGAGTAAATGGTGGTAAGCTTTTTCCACCATTAGAATTGGATAGAACGAGGGGTCACGGCCTTAGGGTGAGGGGGGCTATGTATAAGACAAATATTTGAGGGCATTTTTTCACACAAAGGGTAGTGGGGGTGTGGAATGCGCTACCGAGTGGGGTGGTGGGAGCAGGCACGCTAGGGTTGTTTAAGGGTCTCTTGGACAGCCGCATGAGCGGTCTGCAGATAGAGGGACATAGGAGGACTGTTTAAATACTTTATTTGTTTCCACAGGCTATTCAGTCCACCTTGTTGACCAACAAGGCGCATGCATTCGGCAGGTCGTGCGAGGGCTGCTCTTGGATGTTACTTCAGGAGTGGCGTAGTGCTTCATGTCGTTAGTGTATGCTTAAACTGGACCATCAGATGGGCAACATGACAGCTCAGAGACTATCGCTGTTGCTGTGCAGACACATGGATTTGGGCCTGTGTCTGCGGGAGTTTGCGCGTTCCCCCCATGGTTGCGTGGGTTTTCTCCGGGTGCTCCGGTTTCTTCCCACATCCCAAAAATGTGCTCTTAGGCTGATTGGGTAACAAATTGGTCCCTATATTGGTCTCTATATGTCATTAAGACGTTAGGACGGCGGCGCGGGCTCATTGGGCCGAAGGGCCTGTTTCCCGTGCTGTGTTGTTCTTTGTTCTTTGTTCTTTGTTCTTGATAGACGTGTATAAGATTATGATAGGTATAGAACTGGAGGGCATAAGTTTAAGTTAAGAGGGGAAAGAGTTAATGGGAACCTGAAGATCAACTTTTTTTACAGGGGATGATATGTATGTGAGATGAACTGCCAGAGGAAGTGGTTGAGGCAGGGATATTGACAACATTTTAAAGGCATTTGGACCAATCCATCGTTAAGAAAAGTTTAGAGAGAGATGGGCCAAATGTATGCAAATGAAATTAGCTTAGATGGGCACTTTGATTGGCATGGATTAGTTTGGGCTGAAGGGTCTGCCTCTGTGCCATAGATTCTATGATTCATCCTGACTTGGAAATATATTGCTGTTCTTCCACTGTCGCTGGGTCAAGATCCTAGAATTTACTTCCTAACTGCACTGTGAGTGGTCTGGCACTTCATGAACTGCCACAGTTCAAAAGATGCCTCAACACCACCTTCTCATTGGCATTAGGGATGGGCACTAAATGTTGGCCTTGCTGATAATACATCCTATGAATGAATTTTTAAAAAGGCTAAAGTGAAAGTCCTTCCACTTTGACAAACAACATCTTCTTGATATGTGCTAGAAATGCGTTCACCCTTTGAGGGTCTGATCCTCCCATTGTGACCTGCAACTTTTCTGGCGGGTCCGGTCAGAAGAATCGGATCGCCGGCCTTTTTCCGGGATTTTGCACATACACTGGAAATGCATATGCATCTCCTAGAGCCGGAGAACAGTGTGGCCGGAGCCACACTGGAAACCGGCAGTAAGAGAGGTAAGTGATTTGAGTCTTTTTTTAAGATGCTTTTCAGGTGATTATTTGGAATTTGTTGGGCTCAACTGAATCTCTCACCCCATTCCAGCGGGATTTAGAGTAGCTTCCCACTTTCGGGGAACAAGCGGAAGACCCCACTGGAATAAAAAGGGGGCAATCAGAGCTGCCCCAGGGAGTCAGATGGCTGGGGAAAATGCCCCCCAGGGTCTGGCCATCCTAGCCATCCAAGCTGTGCATCTTAGCACTGCCCAAGGGGCAAAGTGCCTGTGCCCAGGGGGTACCTTGGCACTGCTCTTCTGGCATTGGGCAGTACCATGGTGTGGTTTCTATTGTGGATGTGGTCTAAGGGCCATTGGTGGGGATGGGGATTCTGCTACCACTCTGCATGGTGATCATTCTGGGCCGGAGAGAGGCCAGCGATTGGGGCAGGTATGGGGGGAGTGGCAGTTGTCTCTCAGTCGAGGGAGGTGGCTGGGGGAGTGTGTTAACAAGGGGTGAGGGAAGGGTGGAGAGATCGCCACTTGGGGGGGGATGTGTGGAATGGGCTGGACATTGTGGCGCTCCGGGGCGGGAGAGGTCAGGGCTAACCCGGGTATTGTTGTGGGAGCCACTATCGGACCATGGAGGGGGCTGGAGGGGCAGCACTGCAGTGGTCCCAGGTGGTCCCCGAGCTGGCCAGTGAATGAGATAGCCAGCAAATGGGGAGGCTGACAGATTGAAGTTCCAGAACTATCACACTCTGGCGCACATAGGGTCCTAATCCCTTGGGTTTTTAATGAGATTCACAATTGTGACCTCTGCAGTGCACGGAGTGTAAGAGATTCTGAACCTGTATTGAGAAAACTGTCATGATTTAGAACAGTTTTCCCACCAATTCAGCACCTTTGGGAGAATCGCCCCCTGGGTTTCAGCTGACAGAGGATTAGCTCAGAGGAAAAGTTTAAAATCCAAGCTAATGCTTTCTAGAATATCGCACATCTGCCCTTGCCAGTAATTGCCATTTGCACATTAAAGCTGCAAGCTTCATTAATCTCACTATTATTCTAACAGGAAAGTCTGGGCCAATAACTTCTCAATCTGAGTGTAACAAACACATACTGTTACAGGGTATGTGGTTAATCAGCTAGAGGGCTTAAAAATATCCGAATGAAGTGTATAAAGTCTGATCACTGTATTCATATCAATGTGTTGTGATAAAAAGAAATCAAGGAGGAATTTCATAATCGCAGGACATCCCAAAGCACTTCACAGCCAGAGGTGTATTTTTCAATTGTAGTCACTTTCTGTAACATAGGAAATGCAACAGCTAATTTGGAATAGCAATGTGATAATAACCAGACAATTCATTTTTTTAGTGATGTTTCTTGAGGGTTAAAATTGGCTAGGAGACTTGGAAGGGTTGTGTTGCTTTCCTTCGTAGTAATACCAGGATATCATTGACATGCACTTGAGTGCCTTTTCTATGAAGAAAGACATTTAATTTGCAAATTAGTAGGAGGTTTTGTGGTGCAGTGGGTAGTGTCCTTACCTCTGAGCCAGAAGCTCTGAGTTCGAGTCCCAGCCCAAGACTTGATGGCCAAGGAAGGCATGTGCACAATAGGCAACGCCCAATGGCAGGCAGTAACTTTTGAATTGGAGCAACGCTCCTCAAGCTACAAGCCTCAGGCCACATGCCAGTGACTTGTTCCAGGTGAAAGTTGCTAAGAGAACAGATGCCTTGTGCATCACTAGGTGCAGGAAGAGAAACAACAACCTCCAGCGGTCAAAGTTGTATTAGAATATTTGATCAAGTCTGTGGAAGGTTCATGTCACACTATCTGTAACCCCCATGACTTGCCTGGGTTTGCAAAACCTCACTTACTGTACTGTCTGGAGACAATACACATCTCTTTAACCTGGGCTTAATGCTCCTTCCACTCACATTGTTGACCTCTTTAAGACTTGAATAGCAGGTTAGTTATAAAGACTTGCATTCTAATCAGTAACCTGTAAACTGTCTATGCTGTTATATGCTCTCTCTAAGGCCAGAACTCTCCATTCACCTGATGAAGAGAGAAACCCCGAAAACTTATGAGTTTACTATCAAATAAATTGGTTGGACTTAACCTGGTGTTGTCAGACATCTTACTGTGAAGGAGACTTGAACAGGCAATGTTCTGATTTCAAATCTAGAGTGCTCTTGGCTGTTCCTTTGGTCCAGCACTATTCCCATGTAACTAGCAGAAAATTTATATGATGGGCTTTGATGTCCATCTTTAAATTGATCACAACCTTACCCTTCAAGTAACCAGACCAAGTCATGGAATTCTTTTAAACGGTTGTTTTAATGTAAGCTACAGCTCGGTCCCTGGAAAGCCTCAGGCCAGTGCCTGTGCTAGAGTTCCGAATTCAGGAATACACAAGCAGTTATAGTTTTAAATTTGATTACAACTAATTAATATATACCAGTCAAGATATTGGAGTTTTATCTATCCACTCACAGTTATTGATTAAGGTTACCTCATTCATAAGGTACAGTTAATAAAAACAGTCGCAATCAGCTCATAATTGCTTAATTATAATATCCAATCAGCGTGATGACTTATCACATTAGCTGACCTAATAGACCATTGTTACAAGTTAACATCGTCCCAGCTTGTGCCTGTGTATCACTCCCTTTTCCCTGTGTCAGATGTCTGATTTAATGATTCTCTCAGACTAAAGAGCTAGGTGCTTACCTGTGAAGACATTTATAAAGAAGCTTTTATCTTCATTGCAGCTTATGTGATTTTTTAAACCTGTGTGATCATTAACCCCTTCAAATCATTGTTAATATCATGAAAGTAAGCTGGAGTTATGATAGACGGCTTCAGCAGTAATAGAAAACTTGGAATCTTGGACTGATGCCCTGAAGTAACGTATTGATCATAATGATTGATTTTAGCTCAGGTTAATTATTTAACAGTTAGACTGATTTTCTCTTTTTCTTTGTTGGCTTTTTTCTTCTTACTGAGCCAGAGATAATGCTGTGACATTAAGGGCCACAAATTGGATAGTTGGCATTAAGGTTCACAGAACTGAGCCACAAAAAAGGAAGATTCATTTGGTAATTGCCTTGACAACTAGAAGGAAAATAATATTATTTAAATGCCTTAAGGAAAATAGGCTTTGGGAAAGATTATGGTGAAGATTTTGTGCTTGCAATTAAAGCTAAATGGAGAACTTTTCCCCCAATATAATTCGATGAAAACCGTAATTGAATGTGACATTACTCAGCTCACTTGTCACTGCTTTCAGCAGCAAATATGGTAATGAGATCATTCATGATTTTTTTTTAGATGGACGTAGATGCTGTAGATTGTCAAACTTGTTTCAGGAGGATATTCCATAAGATTAAAATGTTTCCAAGCGTAAGTGTCCAGATGCACCATCACTTCCACCAATCTTGCCTAAATCAATGAAATTAGGGTTGTTGCAAGGAGAATTGGGTCTTTAGCAACTCAGATGTATTTATGGTGGCTTTGCACCCCGACACACTCCCACCTCCCCATTACCAGGAGTCAGCAGTGTAAGTGGCTGGCTACAAGGGAAGCTGTTCTCCATCCACTATTCCATACATCCACCCCATCTTCCAAGACTATGGGTGCGATCTTACTCTGCGTTCATGCCATGCTCCCGCTGCAGCGAAGTTGGAGAAGTTGGCGCCCAGCTAAATCTCCGTTCACTGCAGCGGGATGGGTAAATTTCTGGCCTATGTTTATAATGCTTTCAAAAGCCTTTGACTTTTCTTCACTCATCCAGACCTTGTCCACATTGCAGTCACCCCCCCCCCCACCACCCCCACCTCCTGCAACCATTACCCCAGGGCAATAGAGGCATACTGACTTAGACCAGTAATACCTCCATGATGGAAGCAACCAACACTGATTGAGTGAATTCCAGAAGGTTACCACATGCAAACTCCCACCTCCAACCTCTCCCACATTTGTCACCAGAAAGTCCCCATTCTTGCTTCACATCACCTTCCCATGCAAATGGAAATAAATTTGTGTTATTTTTCTGTAACTAGTAAATGGTCAAAGAAAATCACAAAGAACACGCATTTTACTGTGCCTCTGATTTTTCCCCTGGGCTGCTGGCATTAGTACCCTAATGGACAATTCTGAAGGAGGACAATACTGCCACACATGCTGATTGAGTTCCACCTATAGTGGGGTTTGTGAACATTGGAGAGGGGAATCCACAGCCTCAACCCTACGAGCTGACTGTAAAACATTAGAGCTGATTTGTCTTGAAGTGTAAGTTGCAACAATACCTTATTTTGGGGTATGATCATTTGGAGATGCTCTCTTAACAACAATGACTGTTGTATTCATTTCAAACCAGTCAGATCCAGACTGGGCCAGCCAGTCAGTCTGCAAGATCCGAGCCTGAAACCTAACAGTGGGCAAAATTGGAGAGCTAATTGTTTTCTCATTCATTGCATGATGATTAAGTACTCTAACAACAAGATTAAAACAACACATAAATTGTGTCCTAACCTGAGTTCGGCCCTGTGTTCGCTGTGTGCAGTTCTCATATTTCATTCTGCGGTTTCAGATTATTGTGAGTACAAGGCACACTACACCAGTGTGGAGGCTCAGATGTCAACACATACACCCTGACAGATTGTTAATAGGATCCACACCCTAACTCGCTCGTTTCACCTCACCCAAGGGTAATGTGGGGGCTGCCAGGATACTCCAGCCTTCAGCTGGGTAGAATCCAGGAAGCTTTATTTTTACATTTCGATGGTACAGTGTAGGTAGCACTCAGCCTCTGCAACCTCCTTCTGCACTAACATGTGACTTTTTTGCCAGCACACGACACTTATTATTACCGATAATGGACAGACGGTGACACAGTGGTTAGCTCCAGAGAGCCGGGTCTGATTCCTGGCTCGGGTCACAGTCTGCGTGGAGACATTTCCCCTGTGTCTGTGTGTGTTTTCTCTGAGTGCTCTGTTTCCTCCCACAGTCCAAAGATGTACAGGATTGGCCATGCTAAATTGACCCTTAGTGCCCCAGGGTGTGTACGTTAGAGGGATTGGCAGGATAAATGTGTTTTGGAGATCAGGTCTAGTTGGGATTGAAGGGCCGAATAGCCTTCTTGTGCACTATAGGGATTGTATAATTGTATAGTAAGTCGCTGGTGCTTTCCTCCACCACGCTGGACAATATGCTGAAGTCTGTATTACTTAAATTCTGTCAGTTTTTTCACTCACCCATTTTTGACTCTCCCATCTTTCTCTTTCCTACAGCATTAATGTGGTGACTAACTAAATATTTCAGATGCTTCCCTGTATCATGTTGTCAATGGAAGGCAATTCAGTCTGAATGAGTTTGCAACACGACCGACTTAGTCTGAACTGGGACTAAATCCTGCAGCAGGACCCTGGATGGGAACAGGGAGTGTTCCCCGCTGTGGAGGGCGATGGGAGACAATGCCATAGTCGGGATTCTTTGCCCTCCTCCGCAGCTGGAATTCTCCAGTCCCGCTGCTGTGAATGGAGTTTTGGCTGAGTGCCAAATTCTCCGTTCTCTCTGGCAGCGGCCGCGAGGCGAACAAGATCTGAGAATTCCAGCCCTTATCTTCCAGCTCTAAAGTTATTAATTATGCAACTGGGGTGGGGGAGGGGGGTTTGTCCTATCTTCCGTGGTCAGTGGAGGGTGATTTTGCTGGCATACATTCCTCTGTTAGAAGCAATCAACAAAGTGGCAAATGAGTCAAAGGAGTCCATTCACCTGCTTTCTCATGAAGCATCTCAAGGTCTCCACAGGGAAGATGGCAGATACCATCTGGGCCAGCACAATACCCAGTTTCTGCCAGCGATGTGTGCAGATCTGCACTCTATCACTGTTGCCAACAGTGAGTTCAGGCATTGGCAATGAAATTTGGGTAATAGGCACCTCAACATTCCTCCAGGTGCCTTTTCCTCTCAAAGAATCAAGATGGGCCCTCACACACACCTGAAGGGAGGAGAAGCAACAGCTGGACACCTCTGGTTCATTCATTCTTAGAAGTTCCACTCCCTCTGAATCTCCTTGACTGGTGATCCCTTCAGCCTCATCCTGTGTCAGTGCAGAGTGAGCCCTCCCTCTCTTCCTGTTTCTCCCCCTAAACTCCTTCCCCTATTCATTCCTCTATCGTTACACTTATCTCTCAATTGCCACCATTTTCTCTCTTACTCCTTCCTCACTCCTTAAACCTTCCTACCTACAAACATCCCTCTTCAGATCCACATCCCCAACACCTTCATTCACCTCAGCTTCACTCCCACCCCCCTGTGACCTTTCTCTCCCAGTCACACTCAGGTCTTCCTTCTCCCCACAGCTTTGTCATATCTTTATTAGCCCACAGTGAAGAGCCTGAAGACCTGAAGCAGGTCAGTGAAGCTGCTGGGTGAAGATAGCATATCACCCAAGAGATGCTTCTCTGTGGTGCTATTTGCATGAAGATCCACTCACAATACAATGTCCATGTTTCTCCAGGGTCAGTACCTGCAAACATCCAAGATTACCTTCATGGGTGGCATGGCGGCACAATGGTTAGCATTGCTGCCTCACAACATCAATTCCAACCTCTGGTGATTATCTGTTTGGAGTTTGCATGTTCTCATATCTGAGTGGGTTTCCTCTGGATGCTCTGGCTTGCTTGCACAGTCCAAAGATGCATGAGTTAGGTTGAATGACCATACTAAAATTGTCCCTTAGTGTCAGGGTGATTAGCAGGGTAAATATATGGCAATATGGGGATAGTAGCTGGATGGTATTGTCGTCAGTGCAGGCGTGATGGGTCGAATGGCCTAGTTCTGCACGGTAGGGTTTCTATGCTTCTAACTTCTATGATTTTATGATTATCCTCAGACATCCGTGATGTGAAGAAGGCTGTAAAGGTAAGTCCCGATTTTTTGCAAACCATGTCAGTCTGGATGTGTTCTGGAACTGTATGTTTCCAGCTGGCGTAAAAATCAGATGTGGCATGGAGGCTTCCAGTTGGGCCTTCAGCTGCATCCATTAATTTCACACCGGTATCCTGTGGCTTTCCCAATTTGCAGTGGCGAGCACCTTTGGAAGATCCTGCTGCAAATTCACACTGGTGTGAAACTGAATTTTAGACATTGTGTCGAATTCTTCCCCAGCCCGCTCTCTGCCTCTCACCCACCACTGATCCTGCTGGCGGGAGCATGGGAGAACTTTCGCCATTCTGTGGGATTGTGGAAGTGTTCACAATGCAGGGAATTGTATATAATTGAGGATGGCGTGATGGAATATGATGTCATTTTGTCTTCAGTTTTGAATTAGTCTTATCAAACTGGTATTAGGAGCTGCTTTCCTTCCAAGTCTTGCAGCCCGTCCATCCGTTTATTTTTATTGGCAATTCCCCAGATAGCATTACTTCCTCTCAACAAAAAGTAAAATACCGCACATGCTGGAAATTTGATGGAGAGCCAAAAAATGCTGGAAATTCTGAGCAGGACAGGCAGCATCTGTGGAGAAAGAAACACAGTTAACATCACAGGTCCGTGACCTTTTACCTCTCAGGCGATCATATCGCTCCAGCTTCATTCAGAAAATGACGGCATGGGTATTTTATCTGCGATCATCATCAACACTTATCCCACAGTCCAATTCCACAGACCAGATTATTTGGTTGTTATCACATTGTTGTTGTGGGAGCTTGCTGTGCATTTTTCTGACTTAGCAGCAGTGATAACAATTCCAAAGTATTTCATTTGCTGTAATGCACTTTGGAACATCATGAGGTGCTACCTAAAGTTTAAAGTGAAAGGTTATTCATTTGTGTCACAAGTAGACTTACAATAACACTGCAATAAAGTTACTCTGAAAATCCTTTAGTCGCCACACTCCGGTGCCTGTTCGGGTATACTGAGGGAGAATTTAGCATGGTCAATGCAGCTAATCAGCATGTCTTATGTGGGACAAAATCGGAGCACCTGGAGGAAACCCACACAAACACAGGGAGATTGTGCAAACTCTGCAGCGACAGTGATCTAAGTCACTCTTGGCAGGCACCATCTCCCTGGCCCTACACTCAACACTGGAGCACCTTGATAACAAAGACACTTATCTCAGACTCCTATTTATTGATGAGAGCTCAGCCTTCAACACTGTTATGTCAATGAAACCCATCTCCAAATCCATGGCCTGGGCCTCAGCTCCTCCCTCTGTGACTGAATCTTGAACTTCCTAATCCACAGAGCACAATCACTAAGGATAGGCAACAACACCACCTTCACGATCATCCTCAACATCGATGCCTCACAAGGATGTGTCCTACTGTACTCCTTACACACGTGTATGACTGTGTGGCCAAATTCCCCAACAATTACATTTTCAAATTTGCTGACAACACCATCATAGTGGGTCAGATCTTAAACAATGGTGAGACAGAGTACAGGAATGAGATAGAGAATCTGGTGAACTGGTGTGTCAACAATAATCTCTCCCTCGATGTCAACAAAACAAAGGAGATTGTCATCGACTTCAGGAAGCATAAAGGAGAACATGACCCTGTCTACAGCAATGGGGACAAAGTAGAAAGGGTCAAGAGCTTCAAGTTTTTAGGTGTCCAGATCACCAAAAACCTGTCCTGGTCCCCCCATGCTGACACTATAGTTAAGAAAGCTCACCTTTACTTTCTCAACAGACTAAGGAAATTTGGCAAGTCAGCTACGACGCTCACCAACTTTTACAGATGCACCATAGAAAACATTCTTTTTTGTTGTATCACATGTTGGTATGACTCCTGCTCTGCCCAAAACCACAAGGAACTACAAAAGATCATGAATGTAGCCCAATCCATCATGCAAACCATTGACTCTGTCTTCCCACTGCCCCGGCAAAGCAGCCGGCATAATCAAGGACCTCACACATCCTGGACATTCTCTCTTCCAACTTCTTCATTTAGGAAAAGGATACAAATGTCTGAGGTCACGCACCAATCAACTCAAAAATCAGAATTTTGAGTGGACCTACCTTGAATTAAATTGATCTTCCTTTATACCCTAGCAATGACTCTAACACTACATTCCACAGTCTCTCATTTCCTTCTTTATGAATGGTATGCTTTTTAAATCTGTGAGAGTACTTTTTTGAATTTTTTTATTTGTTCTTGGGCCAGCATTTACTGCCCATCTCCAAGGGCTGTGGAGTCACATATAGGCCAGACCAGGTAAGGATGGCAGATTTCTCTCCCTAAAGGACGTTAGTCAACCAGATGGGTTTTTCTGACAATCGACAATGGTTTCATGGACATCAGTAGACTTTTAATTCCAGATTTTTTATTGAATTCAAATTTCACCGTCTGCCACGGTGGGATTTGAGTGCAGGCCTTCGGAGCATTACCCTTGGTCTCTGGAATACTAGTTCAATGACCATCCCACTACATCACTATCTTCCCACGAATAGTTTTCAGGAGCGGAATATTAGGAGAGTTAGACAGGGTCCTGACTAACGAAAGCAGGATGAAAGGATGACCATTTAGCAGAAATATACACATACCAACATGTGATACAACAAAAAAGAATGTTTTCTATGGTGCATCTGTAAAAGTTGGTGAGCATCGTAGCTGACATGCCAAATTCCTTAGTCTGTTGAGAAAGTAAAGGTGGGCTTTCTTAACTATAGTGTCAGCATGGGTGGACCAGGACAGGTTTTTGGTGATCTGGACACCTAAAAACTTGAAGCTCTTGACCCTTTCTACTTTGTCCCCATTGATGTAGACAGGGTTATGTACTATGGTTTTCCTTATTTGCTGTGAATATGGAGAACTATCGCCCCATGTCAGAAGGGTTAGAAATGAGAGCGTAGGCATAAGGTCAGTGGCAATAGATTCAAAGGTGAAATGAGGAGAATTATTTTGTTATGATCAGAGATCCACTGGAAAGGGTTGATGCCAAAACATTGAATGTATTCAAGAGGTAGCTAGATAGAGCACTTGGGGTGAATGGGATCGAAGGTTATGGGGAGAAAGCAGGATTAGGCTATTGAGTTGTGCCATCAGCCATGATCGTGATGAATGGCGGAGCAAGCTCAAAGAGCCTTCTCTTGCTCCGCCAACTACAATCTTCTAAGACAGTGGCAAATAAATCCAATTAGGAATTCAGGAGAGGCGCTTTTATCCAGTGAGTAGTGAGAACACAACACCACAAGGAGTGGGTGAGGCAAGAATGTCTTTACAGGGAATCTAGTTCTCTGAGGGAGAAAGGAATAAGGGGATATCCATATAGGGTGAGATAAACTAAGATAGAAGGATGCTTATGTGGGGCAGTTAGTCAGCTTCTGTCTCTTTCTGTGCTTTACATATGACCCAATTCTATTAAATTCAACAGCAATAGCAAGAAATAAATATTGCTGCAACAAGCAGACATGGGCCACAGCTTGTAAATTTGCCTGCATATTTGTAACAGGTATCCTATCGCAAAAGCCAGTTCTTCAGATATCCTATTCTGAGAGTCTGTATAACACAATACTCCTCCAGCATTGCAACCAGCCTTCTGGGATTAAGCACTGACCTTTTTCACTGTTAAAACAAAGCAAACGCAGCTGTCAGATAAAGTACATTAGTGGCCAAGGCTGTAATGAAAATCATTAACAATTCGAACTTTCCTTTGAATCAGATATCCTTATCAATTTTTAATAGGGGTGTTTGTACAATATTGTTGTATCTCAAAGGAATACAAACCCTCGGGGTGAAAGCAGTAGGAAAGAGATATTGGCGTTGGTGTATCCTTGGGGAGAAAAAAAAATCGCATGCATCAGGGAAAAAGGATGAATGAAAGGAGCTTCGTCTTGCTGCACTTTTGAAATGGTTGGACGGTCAAGGAAGCTTCATTGCAAATTATATAGAATTTGCAGTGCAGAAATAGGTCTTTCAGCCAAAAGGTTCCATGTCTGTCTTTATACTCCACGCAAGCCTCCTCCCATACTCTTTCATCCAACCTGATCAGCAGATCCTTCTATTCCTTCCCTCTCATAGAAATGTAGAAACTAAGAGCAGGAGTAGGCCATTCAGCCCTTCAAGCCTTCTCCAGCATTCATCATGATCATAATTGACCATCAAATTCAATACCCTGATTTCCCTCCTTAACCCCATATCCTTTGATTCCTTTAGCCTCAATTTCTTCTTGAAATCAGACCATGTTTTGGCCTCAACTACTTTCTGTGGTAGTGAATTCCAAACATTCACTACGGTTTGTGCGGAGTTTGCACATTCTCCCCATGTCTGTGTAGGTTTCCTCTGGGTGCTCCGATTTCTTCTCGCAGTCTGAAAGACATGCCAGTTAGGTGCATTGACAATGATAAGTTCTCCCTTAGTGTAACCGAATAGGTGCCTGAATGTGGCAACTTGGGGCTTTTCACAGTAATTTCACTGCAGTGTTAATGTAATTAACTTGTCAATTACTGCTTGTCACTCACAAATAAACTTTATAAACTTTAAACTCTCGCGGTAAAGAAATTTCTCTTCACTTCAGTTCTAAAAGATCCTCATCCTCAAACTATGATGCCTAGTTCTGAACTTCTTCTCAACATCAGGAACATTCTTTCTGAATCCAACATGTCTAACCTTGTTAGAATTAGAATTTTATGAAATCCCCTCTCACTCTTCTGAACTCCAATGAATACAGTCCTAACTGACTTAGTCTCTCCTCGTATGACAGTCCTACCATCCAGGAATCTGCCTGGTAAACCTTTGCTGCACTTCCTCTATAGCAAGAACATCCTTCCTCAGATAAAGACACCAAAACTGCACTCTCCAGTTATTAACTGACCATAAATACGAAGCTGCATGAGTAAGAGAGTTCCACATTCTTAGCACTTGCTGGATAAAGAGGTTTCTCCTGAATGATAAAAACCAGAGCCTCCTGCCTCTAATGACTAGTGGAGGGAAATGATCAGTGTTCTAATGGGTTACTCAGCTGCTTATTTGCCATTGCCTGCTCACCTTGTAGGGTTAAAATTGATCCCTTTGTTCCTCAATGCAGCCTAGCTGGAGTCAGCACCACTGGCATATTTTCTAGAATATATAACATGGTTAGCTTCATACCAAAGATGTCATGCAAAGTGGTGAATCACAGATTACCTTCCTATCAACCAGAGGTAATGATGTTAAAGTGCTTCACTCATCAGTGAGAGGACGGTCTTGCACTGACTGTTCCTCTTGTCAGCGCTAAAATGTACCACAAACCTCAAAAATGGAAAACAAATTAACCCGATTCAAAAACTGTAATCTAATCTCTGCCTTGGCATTTATAACACCCTCTGAAGCCTTTAACTAGATTACATCCTGTAATCATTTCCAGGTATTCACAATTCCACACATGAACCAACAAAACACCTTGATTCAATTATTCACTTGTAATCACTTCCAAGTACCTATTAATCTCCATGCCCTTGGAATCATGCAGTAAAATTGTAGCTTACGCATATTTAATGCATTCATATGAAAATTGTGTATCTATTATGATGAAGGAGGACTTAAGCAAGGTAGTGTACAAAGCAATTTCATACCGATGTGTTAAACTTTCCACACTAATAACACACTACATAATTTTTTGACCTGTGTGAGTGATCTGAGTCCCTGACGTTTGAGTCAGAAGGATGTGATTACAAGCCCCTCTCTAAAGATGTGGGCTCAAAATCTAGGTTGACAATATCTCCACTGTGGTGCTGAAAACTTATGCTCCAGAACCAACTACGGTTCAGGTCAAGTTGTTCCAGTATGCCTATAACACCGGCCATGATATGATTTGAATTGATTTATTATTATCACATGTACTAACATACAACGAAAAGTATTGCTTCTTGCAAACCATACCGAAAAAGCATACTGTTCATAGAAAAGAAAATGAGATAGTGCAGAATGTATGTTACGGTGTTAGGTAGGGAGTAGAGAAAGATCAGCTTAATGCGAGGTAAGTCCACTCAAAAGTCTGACGGCAGCAGGGAAGAAGCTGTTCCTGAGTCAGTTGGTATGTGACCTCAGATTTTTGTATTTTTTCCCTGACAGAAGAGAGGATGTCTGGGAAGATAGGGAGCTTAATTGAACATAGACAGAGTCAATGGATAGGAGGCTAATTTGTGTGGTGGATTGGGCTACATTTACTACTTTATGTAGTTTTTTGCGATCTTGGGCAGAGCAGGAGCCATACCAAGCTGCAATACAACCAGAAAGAATGCTTTCTACGATGTATCTGTAAAAGTTGGTGAGAGTCGTAGTTGATATGCTAAACTTCCTTAGTCTTCTGAGAAATTAGAGACATTGATGGGCTCTCATAGTGTTGCCATGCGAACAATGTGAAAAATTGCTCAACTCTAGAATCCCTACACTGCAGAAAGAGGCAGCTTAACCCATTGAGTCTGCACTGACTTTCCAATGGAGTATTTTACTTAGGCTAAGTCCCCACCCTATCCCATTTAGCCCCACAATTTTCCCCCTGAGTGCCCCTAACTTACAAATCTTAGGACACTAAGGGGCAATTCAACATGGCCAATCCACCTAACCTCCTCATTTTTGGAGTGAAGGAGAAAACTGGAGCACCCAAAGGAACCCATGTGCACATGGGGAGAATGTGGAAACGCCACACAGTCGCCCAAGGATGGAATCAAATATGGCTCCTTGGCGCTATGAGGCAGCAGTGTTAAAAACTGTGCCATCATGCCACCCCTATGGCGCTGTGTTTTATTTACAAACTGCAAAACAGATCCTATTCAACTTGTTACCAACCAGGCTCAGGGAAGGAGGTCTCTGAATTTACTCATTCTTCCGCTGCTTTGATGGATCCCTTCCCCATATACATATACATGTAAAAGGGGTTTCTGGTGGCACTTCACAATGGAGTGGGAGATTCCTGTAGAAATGACTGATGTTCTTCTTTGTGTGTTATACAAAGGGGCCTCTGGCGCTATTCGAAGAAGAGCAGCAAGTCCTCACAATCTGTTGACAAATACTCCCTTCCGCAAAGCATTTGCGATTTGTAAGACCTGGCTGAAATTGAAATCATATAATCATAGAATCTCTACAGTGTAGAAAAAGGCCATTAGGCCTATTAAATCTGCATTGACCACAATCTCACTCAGGTCCTATCCTCATAACCCCATGTACTTACTCTGCTAATCCTCCTGTCATAAACGGGTAATTTAGTATGCACCTAACCTGCATATCTTTGGAATGTGCGAGGAAACTGGAGTACCCAGAAACATGGGGAGAAATCCACATGGTCACAACAGAGCTGGAATTGAATCCAGGTCCATGGCGCTGTAAGGCAGCAGTGCTAATCACTGTGTTGCCCATCCTCCAATCAATAACGTTAAACCAAAGTTCTTTATGAGTTCTCTGCCTAAAGGCAGGTCTAATCCACAGCAGATAGGGCAAGGAGATAGGCACTGCATCCATCCCAGCTGCTCGCACTAATCTGATCCACACCAGCCATAAGAAGTCCAAGGCTGGGATTTTCCACACTCTTTTGGGTGGGCTTGGTGACAGGAACAGCAAATCTTACAAGAGGTCCAAACTAAGGGGAAGTCTCATGATTGTCTTCATGTTTCTCCCTGCAACTTTCCCACCCCATACAGGAACATAACGAAAATCCCAAAGTTCAACATTGGGCACTGCATTATAATAAATTTGAATTTCATTATCAGCTTTCTACATGTCTCCCAACTGGGTGGCACAGTGGCATAGCAATTAATGTCAGGGGGATTACTGGAGTAATTATGTGGGGCTACTGAGATAGGGCTGGGTGGGATTATTATTGATGGACTTGGTGGACTGAATGGCATCCTTCTGCACTGTAGGAATTCTGATCCTTTGGTCTCCCATAGATAGACCTAGCAGGCAGACCAACCAGAGGAGCTCAGGAGGGAGACTACCATGACTAGGCAATGCCCAGGAATTGTCCCCAGCACAGTCCCCTGGCACTTCCCCAGAAGTGCTTTAACCACCTGCTATAAGCACACTTAGATACTCAACCTGTTTGCACACACCTTCCTTGACCATCAAAGGGCTGAAGTGGCACCTGAACACACAGCTTCTGTCTCAGAGGCAGGGATAATACCCACTGTGCCAAAGGACCCCCTGTTAAATATATTATACAATCATTACCTCAATGCTGTTCCTGGGGACTTGCTACGTGAAAACTGGTGACAGCTTTCTAAATTGCAACAATGACTAGTCTTCAAAAAAAGCCATCCTGGCAGTAAAGTGCCTTGAGGTCTCCTGATATCATGAAAGACGCTACATAAATGCCAGCACCTTCTTTGCAGTTTTCACCCTTTGGAACTCTAGGTACATACATGCAATCAGCTTGTGGGTTACAAAAACATCAATTTTTCTTCTATCTGCTCTTACCTTTTATTATGATTATCACGGTACAACATATGGGTGAGGCCACCTTCAGTGCATATTTAGAGGGATATTTTCATCCTGCTTTCAAGAAAAAAAACTTACATCTTAATTTTACAAGTGTAACCTTAGCAATTCATGGTACATCAAAAACTTGTTCATGATTATCAATCATGCCAAATATATGAAAGGAATTCTCTCCTTTAATGGAGTTTAGTTGGAAAACTATATGTTTATATAAATATATGTTTATCACTTGCCTTTTCTGGCGTTACTTCCAGCCCGATACATTCTACTGAATTCAAGGGTGACAACAAATGAAATCAGACAACTGATCAGATCAAGGGACGCCATCAAACTGACTGAAATCTTAAGGTGATTTATTTGAAAGTTAGAGTGTTTATAGTGTAATTGCAAACACCAGACTGTTTCATTATTTAATCAGCCCGCGCCATATAAAATAATCACTCTACGAAGCCGAAATCTCTTAATTTAGACTGGATTTTCATGGAGTTAGGGAAACACAATGGAGAGATGAAAAGGGTAATGGTTTTGAGATTCCCAATTCCATTCCTTGGATTTCTAATTTGCATGATGCAGAGATGCCGGCGTTGGACTGGGGTAAACTCAGTAACAAAGGCTACAAAGGCCGAAAGCTCGCAGATTTACGATCAAATAAATCGGTTGGATTTAAAATTGGTGTTGCCAGACTCTTGCTGAGTTGCTAATTTGCAGCAGTGCTGTTTAAGGGTGCTGGCTGGTTTGGGTCAGAAGCCTACATAAGTTCATAAGATATGGGAGCACAACTAGCCCATTTGGCTCATCGAGCCTTCTCCACCATTTAATCATGGCTGATACGCTCCTCATCCTCATCTTCCTGCCTTCTCCCAATAACCCTTCAACCCATTAAAATCTGTCTAACTCCTTCTTAAATTTACTCACTATCCCAGCAATGGTGAGATAGCAAATTTCACAGATTCACAGCTCTTTGGGAGAAGTAGTTTCTCCCCAACTCTGTTTTAAATTTGCTACTCCTTATCTTATTGTCCTAGAATGACCCACCATCAGAAGCATCTGCTTCATACCTACTTTATCCATAACTTTTATTTTATCCATACCTGCAACCTGTTCTCCCAACCTGACCAGCCCCATTGTGGGGATGGGCGTGCCCTAATCTTCCGCACTTGTCTCAGAGTTGGACCAGCTTTTCAAAGAGCCATTTCAGAGGATCAATAATCTGGATGAGGAGTTTGGAAGCAACCACAGATGCTGTCAAAGGCTGTTAGAAAGGCTTTCTCCGGAGATCCAAGATGTTGTTCCTGTTATAATGAAGACAGGCTCCCTAGTCTTTACCCCTCACAATTGCTCCGCCCTACACACACTCTCCAATCCCTAGCCAAGTCAACAATGTCCTCCACCCACTCCCATGGCCTCTCATACCATTCATAGGACTTATATACCCATTGACCCAGTATTCACTCTGAATAGAACCTATGAGCCCTACAGTGATAATAGAATGTGTTAAAAAAAAAGCTTTTAAAAAAGTCATTTGTTCATAAAATTGCTTCTGTTACAGCTAATAAATGTGCTATTCATCCAGACCCCACCAACTGGTAACAGCAGAATCTGCAAGTAATTGAAACCTTGTGTAAATAAATATAATGAAATTGATAGAAGAGGTCAGAGAGCAAGAACAGTCAATCAAGCAATGTTTTCACTAGGGCACATTTGTATCACTACACTAATGGATATCTGGGCACTCAGCCATGCCTCATTAAGCATTTGTGGCATAGACAGTGTGAAGGAACATGTAAGGTGATCTGAGGAACATAGATTTGCAAGGACTGCCATGGTGGCGATGAGTGTGGATGGGGGGCATAGCATGGCATGGAGGATGTGAGGGACCATGATGGGTGAGTGAAGATGGATAGCTGGCATGGATGATTGGGTATTAAAGATAATAGAACCAGGGTGGTTAGATGGAGTATAGATATACATCAGCTAGGAGTTAATTGAATGCTTGAATAGGTTGGAGTTGGTGAATGATATTTATTCATATTCTTGTGTTCCAATGTTGCTCTCCATTTTCTTACATACCTGCATTGTTTATAAATGAAGAATAATGGGTGTGGATTTTTATCCTTAAAGCTTGGATGCCACGCTACATGGAAATCAGGAAGAGGGGAGGGTGTACAAACCAACATTTATCACTCAATCAACTCCAATAAAACAGATCATTTTATCACCTTAATGCCATTTGTGGGATGCTGCTGTGTGTAGTGGGATTTTTGCTACATTGCACCATTACTACACGGCAATGGTGGGGGTGGGGGGGTGGTTTGTGATGTCAGCACAGTGGCACGTGGTTAGCACTACTGCCTCACAGCTCCAGGAATCTGAGTTCAATTCCTGGTTTGGGTCACTATCTGTGTGGAGTTTGCACATTCTCCCTGTGTCTGCATGTATTCCCTCCAAGTGCTCTGGTTTCCTCCTGTACTCCAGAGATATGCGGGTTAGGTTGATTGGCCATACTAAATTACTCCTGGGATGTGTAGGTTAGAGGGATTAAGGAGGATAAATATGTGGGGTCTTGGGGATAGGGCCTGGGTGAGATTGTTGTTGGCATAGACTCAATGGGTTGAATGGCCTTCTTCTGTATTATAGGGATTCTATGATGGCTATAAGATGCTTGAGGGCATTTTGAGGACAAGCAGGGCACCATATAAATTGAAGCATTAAATTATATTATTTACGGTACGTCCTATGAGGCACTCGAGAACTCTACAGGGAGTGAAAAAGGGGGTCTTAAGGTCAGTGCAACTGCTCCTTGCCAAGTATTCAGGCTAATGACAATCCAGTCAAAAGCCACACTGGACCAGATGACATTGCAATTGAAGCAGACTAAAAATGCTGTTTTCATTTCAAATGTACGATTGTGCTCCGGTTTGATCCGAGCCACATTTGCTGAGTTTACGAGCTGCAGCAATGTACACGCCTGCGATGGAGTTAACCTGTAACTCGCAGTGCATGTAATGAAAACCACCGGGTCAAAACAAAACTCAAAGGGCCTGTCGAAAGGAAACACCTGCTTTCTGAGGTTGGAAACAGCAAGCAGCCTGTTCAGCTTTTCTTTTGCTTGCATGCTGTGTCAACTACACCCTTGTCTGGAATGGTTTGGCTTTTCTCTCTCTCTCTCTCTTGTTCTGGGCTGCCAGCTCTTTGATGTGCTCCACCCTCGCACAGGAGCACTTCCCGACACCCGACACACTCGGGGCATTAGCCAAGCCAGACCTCGCTCGCTTATAATACTTGACAAAGTGGGAGCCTCTGGTTTCGGTATGTGCTGGGACTGTAGATGGCAGCATTGCATCAATCTGTGGGTGTACCGGCTCCACCCCCCCCCCCCCCCCCCCCCCCACCGCCAGAACAAGACGGAGAAAACAGCTGATGTGAGTTTGACCAGCCCGACACATTTTCCCCACCACAACAACGTTCTCAGTTTATATACAGATTCTTGCTGACTTGGGTGTTCTTTAGTCTTCGTGCTGTGGATAGTTTGTGGGGTGGGGGGGGGGGGGGGGGGGGGAGAGGTGGGAACGCTTTGTAAAACATGAACTCAAGTCAGCAGTTTTCAATGAATTTCTGAGAAATCTATGTGAATTGTGAGAACTCATAAGCCTTAAGAGAGATAAATATCTTTCTGTGATTCAAAGAAGATCGCTCAAAATCATCTCTTCACCTCATTTCTCCCTAACCGAGTGCTCAAGCAAGCACCCACAGGCAGGTAAAATCTCAGCTGGTCTGACAGCATCTGTGGGGAGAGAATAGAATGAGGAGTTTTACAACACCAGGTTAAAGTCCAACACATTTATTTGGCCACTGGCTTTAGAACCTTTGACCCTTCACTTACTGTGTTTATTTTACTGTGTTTATCCCAGTCCAGCACTGGCATCTCCACATCGGGAGAGAATAGAGTTCACGTTTCAAGTCTATATGATCCTTTGTCACTCTGATGAAGGATCATCTAGACTCGAAATGTTGGCGTTATTCTCTCTCCACAGGTGCTGTGAGACCAGTCGAGATTTTGCAGCATTTTCTGTTTTTGTTACAGATTCTAGCAATCACTATATTTTGCTTTTATCCAGGCAAAATGTACGCTGCTTCCTCAGGACTGCAAGCATAGAATCATACAATCCCTACAGTGCAGAAGGTGGCCATTCAGCCTATCGGATCTGCACCAACCACAATCCCATCCAGGCCCTTTTCCCATAATCCCACATATTTATCCTGCTCGCCCCCCTGACACTAAGGACAAATTAGCATGGCCAATCAACCTAACCCGCACATCATTGGAGTGTGGGAGGAAACTGGAACACTTGAAGAAAACCCATGTAGACATGAGGAGAACATGCAAACTGCATACTGATAGTGACCCGAGGCCGGAATTGAACACGGATCCCTGGCGTTCGGGGACAGCAGTGCTAACCAGTGTGTCACTGTGCCACCCAAAAAATGCACCATTCTGCTCTCAAGTGGAACCTTTCTTCACACCAATCCAGTTCGACAGTTTACAGCTCAGGTGGCAAGACTCTGGCTTCACACTTCGAAAAGTTTATATGGGTTCGGTTCACATTCAATGAGAACAAAATCTAACCTGACTCTCCCAGTGCATTACTGAGGGGATGCTGCACTCTCAGAGGTGCTGTTAAAGCAAGGCTTCTCAGGTAAACAGAAAAGATCCTCTGGCACTAATTCATAGGGGAGCTATACCTGGTGTCCTGTCTATATATTCTTCTAATAGACACTTAAAAACTGATTACTGAAACATAAAAACTAAAAGTTGCAGCAGGCTGTTCAGCCCTTCGAGCCTGTCTGCATTATGATCACGGCTGATCATCAAATTCAATACCCTGACCCCCCCCCCCCACCCCCATTCTCTCATTTCCGTTGATACCTTTACCCTGAGAGCTACATCCAATTTTTTCTTGATATCACACAACGTTTTGGCCTCAACTACTTTCTGGGCTAGTGAATTCCACACATTCGCCACTTTTTCTTCTCATCTCAGTTCATTAGGAGTTACTCCTTATCCTTAAACTATGACCCCTTGTTCTGGACTTGCCCACCATCAGGAGCATCAGATTATATTGTCAATGTAGCTTGTGGGACCATGTTATGTATATCTTGGCTATCATAGACTGAATTTTAGTTCCATGGTTGTAATCAGATGTTGAGCAGAATTCACAGGTTGGAAATACAGAAGTGGCCTATATTGGGCCTATATTTTTTGAGGATAAGGCCAATTAAAAGACTGTCTCTGGCAATCCCGGCCAATTTAGGATGGTGCGTGGACTCCACAGCCAGGAGGAACAATGGGAATGCTTAAGGATGTGGACAGCCTGGAGACCCACTGGGTGAGATGACACTTCCCCTGCGGCTGAGGAACTATGAGGACACCTCAAGATGAAGGTGCTCTCTGAAGCCTTGTAAAATGGTGCAAAATATACTGTGGACACAGTTAGCGAACTATCATTCTGGATGGGGTGGCCTGCCACAGGATGTTGCCCTGGGTGTGGGCCTGGTGGATCCATGCTGGGCTACTTTGTAGGATGCATCTCTGGCAGGGGCTACACCCGTCCTCCTTTGGGCCTGCTGCCAGGGGGCTATGATAGTGCCACCTACAGGCTCCAGGCATATCAGGGTGCCCATTCGCCATCTAGAAAATACAGAAGGTGCATGAAGAATGTTATCCATTGGCACTTTAATTGGCATCCTCTATTGGCAAGTACTGCACTCTGTAGGTGGACTTTTCCCATCCTGCCTACCACAGGAATTGTAGCGGGCGGGAGACGGACCATGTAAGTGTCTGCTGAGCTCGGATGGGATTTTCCAGACTTGGGGCGAGCCTGGGCAGAAAATCCCACCCTTAGAGCCTACCTCCCTGAAAATAGGCCTGAGGCAGGTATGTGGCGGAAGAATGACACAGCAGCCTTCGCACAAAAGTATCAGAATGCTCCCCTCCAGAACCACCAATGGGTGAAATGTAAGTTCCATGTTTCTTGCATTATGTCAAGTAAGATCATCAAAGGTAACGCCTAAAGTATTTCTTTTTATTGCTTCAACAGGAGATAAAAAGAAATCCCAATTATCTGGTATTACCAGATCTCAGGGAAGCTTCTTGCACATTTCTTTTCTAAAATTGAAGAATGAAAAGATAATGACGTCAATCTTTAAATGGAAATTCTGGAATGGAAAATGATACCAAAAGGCACTTGTGTGCTTTGGTGTCAGCTGGCCCCATTAAATCTTAATCATTTAGCAATCAATTTAAACGGTAATCCAAATGGTAGATGAGATGTGCTGGTTGAAAATTACAATTCCCCAAGAAGAACAATAATTTGCATTTATTATGCATCTCTAAAGTCAGAAAATGCTTCACTAGAACTTCATCAAAATGAAAGTCATCATCAAATGGATGAAGATTCTGGAGAAGGTCATTGTTTTGTATTCTGGTTGTGTGGTCTACCTTTTACTAGCAACTGTGAGCTGGCTTTGGAGTGTTGCTTCAAACTGTTTTCTTTACATTACACACACTATGGAGCTGAATTCTCCCGTTCCACCTGCTACGGGAATTGTAGTGGGTGAGAAGTGGACCATGGAAAGCTCCATTCGGGTGGAATTTTCTGGTTTTGGGGTGAGAACAGCGAAAAACTCCTGTCCTGTATGCATGATGGACCGTCAGAGAGGCAGAGCGTTTTTGAGTCTCTCACACATGATTACTGATATCACTTTTATAAGATTCCATTTTTCACTCATTACAACTATTCCGTTAACCCATTATACCACAGTCACCAAAAGCTTGGTCAAAACAGTAGGTTCAAGGAACACGGTTAAGAAGGAGAGAGAAAGGGAAGAACCATAGAGTTTGAGGGAGGGCATTTGAGGGCTTAGGGCAAAGCGGCTGAAGGTATGGTTATCAATAGTGAGGCAGAGGGAATAGAATATAGAACATAGAACATTACAGCACTGAACAGGCCCTTCGGCCCTCGATGTTGCGCCGACCAATATAAAAAGCAATGCTCCTCCAAACTAAACCATTCCCTTCTCTTCCATATACTTATCAACTAACCTCTTAAACGCCACCAAACTTGGCGCATCTACAACTGCTGCAGGCAGGGCATTCCACTCCCGAACCACCCTTTGGGTAAAGAACCTACCTCTGATATCCGTCCTATAACCATCACCCCTTAATTTAAAGCTGTGTCCCCTCGTGCTAGCTTTCTCCATCCTAGGAAAAAGGCTATCACTGTCCACCCTATCTAAACCTCTAATCATCTTATACGTTTCAATAAGGTCTCCTCTTAGTCGCCTTCTTTCTAACGAAAACAACCTCAAATCCCTCAGCCTCTCTTCATAAGACCTGCCCTCCATACCAGGCAACATCCTGGTAAACCTCCTCTGTACCCTCTCCAATGCCTCCACATCTTTCTTATAATGTGGGGACCAGAACTGCACACAATACTCCAAGTGCGGCCGCACTAGAGTTTTGTACAGTTGCAACATGACGTTGCGGCTCCGAAATTCAATCCCCCTACCAATAAAAGCTAAGACTCCATATGCCTTCTTAACAACCTTATCGACTTGACTGCCTACTTTCAGGGATCTATGCACAAATACACCAAGATCCCTCTGTTCATCAACACTATTAAGAATCCTACCATTAGCCCTATACTCTACACATTTATTATTCCTGCCAAAGTGCATTACCTCACACTTTTCCACATTAAACTCCATTTGCCACCTCTCGGCCCAGCTCTGCAACTTGTCCAAGTCTCTCTGCAAACTATAACACCCCTCTTCACTATCTACCACTCCACCGACTTTAGTGTCATCTGCAAATTTACTAATCCATCCTTCAATACCCTCATCCAGATCATTTATAAAAATTACAAACAGCAGGGACCCCAAAACAGACCCCTGAGGTACACCACTTGTCACCGAACTCCACGATGAATATCTCCCATCAACCACCACCCTCTGTCTTCTATCTGCTAGCCAATTCCTAACTCAATTAGCTAAATCACCCTCTATCCCATACATCTGCATTTTCTGCAGAAGTCTTCCATGGGCCACCTTATCAAACGCCTTACTAAAGTCAATATATACCACATCAACCGCCTTACCCCCATCCACCTCTTTAGTCACTTTTTCAAAAAACTCAATGAGGTTAGTAAGGCACGACCTACCCTTCACAAAACCATGCTGACTATCCCCAATCAATTCATTTCTCTCTAAATAACTATAAATCCTATCCCTAATAATTCTCTCCAATACTTTGCCCACAACAGAAGTAAGACTCACTGGCCTATAATTCCCTGGAAGGTCTCTCTTCCCCTTCTTGAACAATGGGACCACATTCGCTATCCTCCAGTCCTCCGGAACCACACCCGTAACCAACGAGGACCTGAAGATCAGAGCCAGAGGCTCTGCAATCTCCTCTCTTGCCTCCCAGAGAATCCTAGGGTAAATCCCGTCCGGCCCAGGGGACTTATCCAACTTCAAACCCTCGAGAATATCTAGCACATCCTCCCTATCTACTTCGATACCTTCCAGTTTGCTACACTGTACCTCAGTGTTCTCCATAACTACATTTACATCACCCTGCGTGAATACCGAAGAGAAATATTTATTCAGTACCTCTCCAATCTCTTCAGGCTCCACGCACAACTTCCCACTGCTGTCTATGACTGGCCCTAATCTTGTCCTAACCAATTTTCTATTCTTAACATATCTAAAGAAAGCTTTAGGATTCTCCTTAATCCTATCAGCCAAAGTCTTCTCGTGTCCCCTCTTAGCTCTCCTCAATTCACTCTTTAGCTCCCTCCTGGCTAATCTATAGCTATCCATTGCACTAACCGAGCCTTCAAGCCTCATCCTGACATAAGCCTCCTTTTTCCTTTTAACCAGCAAATCAACTTTTTCGTACACCAAGGTTCTCTTACTCGACCATTTCCTCCTTGCCTGACAGGGACATACTTATCAAGGACTCGCAGCAGCTGCTCCTTGAATAAGCAAATATAGGCTTTATTTTTTTAATTTTTTTAATTTTTTTGAATAGGCTGTATACAAGACAGAATTGGAGGGACACAGAATTATTCGAGTCTGGGAAATTGATATAGGGGTAGAGAGGGATGAGGCTACTGAGGGACTAGTACAAGAGGGCCAGAATTTTAAATACTTGCCAGACCTGTGAAATAATAGAGGGTCAGCAAGACAGAGACGGAGAGTGAATAGGACTTCAAAAATAATGCAGTCCTTTAGGAGGAGGATTAAGGTAATTCCTGTCGGATGGGCAGGAATCATGATTAAAGGTCAATCAACTGGGAGAAAGTGAATGCTTTACTAGGCCAGTTCAAAAGAGTCAATAATATTATGGACATACGGACAACATCTAGCATAAAGAGCAAGGGATGAACTTTCCCCTTGCGCCTGCCAGGGGAATTGTAGTGGGTGCAGAGCAGGCTGTGGAAAGGCCCTTTGACCTTGGGTGGGATTTTCTAGTTTCAGTGTGAGTGTGGCTGGAAAATCCTGCCCAAAATTCCCTTCACTAAAGAGTGTAATTAATCAGGTGGAGTTTTGCACCGTTCTAACATCTTCATGATCACTTTACACATAGCATTTTATTCCACACTTATTTATAGATTTTTAAAATAAATAAATTAAGATCAAATCCAGAAACCCACCCTGATGAGATTTGAGTTCATATCTCGGCGCTTCTAGTCCACTTACATAATCATTACGCTGCTGCACCCTTAAACAAATAAATACTAGTAGACTGTGAAAACATGTTGGAATACAAAACTAACATTTCTAACATTGGTCAACCCTTGCGGCTTTGCTTCAATAAGCCTGAACTAATAGCTCTGTCCTGTGGAAAAAATCTTTAAGTTGAACTGTGGGGATAGAGTTAGGGGCATGGGTTCAAACAAAAGGAGTGACAAGTTCTCCTGAGGAGTGTAAAGCACAGACTGTGGTCATTCAGCCATCAGACCTGTACTGGCTCCTTGTAAGAATTAACCAATCAGACCTATTCAACTACTCTTCCCCCATAGCCATGCAAAAAGAATTCTTCCTCCTGAACTATACATCCAAATAGCTTTTGGGAAATTGCCATTGAATTTCTCCACCTTCGGCAGTAGATTATATCCCATCATACCTAACCATGTGGAAAAAATTCTTTTCTCCTTCCTTCTGCTTCTTTTACCAGTTATTTTAAATCCATGTCCTCTGGTTGCCGACCCTTTTGCCAATAGAATTGTTTCTCTTTATTTACTCTGTCTAAATTCTTCATAATATTGAACAATAATATTATTTCTCCACATACATGTCTGCACTTTTCTTTACACAAACAGGTATGAATGAATTTTATGCAATGTGTGCCTTCTTCATTTGCATTGGCTAACGGAGTCCGCCATTTTATGTTTCAATCAACGATAATCAAAATAGCTCCTGAGGATGAATCGACTTGAGGAACGGCTTCCAGAATTCACAGTAGAGACTCAAGTCCACCCCTCCATAGATGATTATTTGTGAAATAATCGGATGTTACAACACGGGCAGAAATGTGAGGATCAGTATAAATGGATAAAACATCTTCTTCTATCATCTTCTTCCATTAGTAGGTGACACGGTGGTTAGCACTGTTGCCTCACACCACCAGGGACCCAGGTTCAATTCTGGCCTTTGGTGACTGTCTGCGTGAGTTTGCACGCTTTTTGCGCGTCAGTGTAGCTTTCCTCTGGGTGCTGCAGTTTTCAAATATGAGCAAGTTAAGCGGATTGGCCATGCTAAATTGAGCCTTAATGTCAAAAGATGTGTAGATTAGGAGGTTAAGTCAGGTAAATATGTGGGGAATGAAGTGCGAACCTGGATGGAATGCTCTGTCAAAGAGTTGGTGCAAATTTGATGGGCTGAATGGCCTCTTTCTGCAGTGCAGGGATTCTACAATTATTAATCGCTCATCTTATGGGAACTGGAAGAACCAATAATGGTTTGCAGAAATAAGGTCAAATTCTGTGGAAGCAGAGGATCATTATTTAAAATGGAGTACAGGTGCAGTGCCTCAAAACGGGCAACTTTGGGATTGAGGCCGTGACAGATTTCAGATCTTGCTGGATTTTGGTTTGAGCTATTTGCACCATGGGCAGTTTGAATCAAGACAGGATGGATGAGGTCATGGGTCACTCTGAGCATGAGAACAGACTGAGACAAGTGGTGAATGGGATAACTAGTCAGAACCATGACAATACATTGCCCAGCCAATTGCCCATGTAAGATTTTTTTTTATTGTGATCAATTAAAATTAATTCATGGCACATTTGAAAAATGTCCAGTTTACTGACAACTCCAAGTTTGACAGCTGAATTTAAGACAACTATATTGTACTGCATAGTTATTGGATTACAGTATGAGCAAGATTCATGTGCAGTTTCTTAAATACAGAAATATACTGTAGATTTTGATGTGCATTAGGATCTGTGTGCTTAACTGTTTCCTGTTATTTAGCAGTACTAAAGAACTTAGTGTCTTTCTATAATTGGAATTATTTCCATTACTTAGGAATAGCAGGATGAAAAAACTCCAATGTCCATTTAAATCCTTCTCTCCCATCCTGGAGCTGTATGAAACAGTGAAGCTGTTATCCAATTATTGCGATCGGTCTTTGTTAATGAATCTACCACAGTTCCAGTTGTGAGGGCTAGTTGAGTGCTGACAAGCTTTACAAACCCTTCAAAATCTCCTGTTCCTCACAAGCTCGCTACACTTGGCACATGCCATGTTTCATATTTGAAAAAAAACTGATGGAAGTGCAAAACCTTCCCTTGTGGACTAGATCTTAGAATTCTTGCAGTGCAGCAGAGGCTGACCCATCGAGTCTGTACCGACTTATACCTAATTTTACTCCATTACCCCACATATTTACTGCACTAATTCCCCCTAACCTAAATATCTTGGGACACTCAAAACGGGATTTTCCAGCTGCACTCGCTCCAAAACCGGAAAAATCCTTCCTGAGATCAATAGACCTTCGCATGATCTGCCCCCCACCCCTGCCATAATCCACGTGATTGGGGCAGGATGGGAAAATTCCCCTGTGAGGGGTCAATTTAACATGACGAATCACCTAACCTGCACATCTTTGGGCTGTGGGAGCCATGCAGACGTGAGGAGAATATGCAACTCTGTCACTCAAGGCTGGAATCGAACCTGGGTCCCTGGCGCTGTGAAGCAGCAGTGCTACCCTGTGAAAAACACAGAAAGGATATGGAAAAGCCACATAACCTATTCTATTATTTTGTAGCAGTAATGCACAGAGCAAACCTCCCCTCAAGATATTAGCTAATTGCGGACAGAGCTGGAGCAGGTCAAATCTGAATTATCAAACTGGACAAATACAAGAGGGTCATTAAAGGAGGTTGGTGTTCACATTTGTGTCCTGAAAGTGCCATAAAATGGCATGAATATTATAAAACAGAATATGGGATCCTGATATTAGATGTGTAGGAAGAGATTGAATTATTGGTTGACACTGCAGAATGTACAGCAGCAACAAGAGCCTCTTACTCACTAGTGGTGGGTCCAGTTGGAGAGGAGAAAAGTCAAGGACTTGCTTGAGGCCTGTTTATCTAAATTGTTGACTCTATTGTATTTACCTTCCCTGGAAATGCTGTGCTGCTACTCCCACTCCAGGATTCAGCTTTTTGCAAATTGTGTGGAATGTGTGTGCTGTGTTTTTGTGTAATGAAGCTGGAATAATTAACGCATGAGCACTTCCCTTCTCGCTCAGGGCAAACCTGAGAACAGTGAAGGATGCTGGCCACATGGTGTGTGCCAGAGAGAAAAGACAAATCGTAAATGGGATGAGAGAAAATGTCAATATGATCATCCACCTGCCACCTTGCCATCTCAGTCGCCCGTCTAACACTCTGCCACCTCGCTCACCAACTCGCCATGCTACACCTTGCTCACCCATCTGTCACCCTGTCACCTCACTTACCCATCTAACACCCTACCCGCTCACTTTACGCACTTTGCTTCTTGAAACATCTTTACTGGGATTGAAAGGGAGGTGGCTTCTACAATGATTCTCCCCATTGTCCTGTGTGAGGATTGCTGTAGTGCGTGAATTTGTAAGGCCTCTCCATTGGAAGACAGGCTGTAAAATCCTAAGAAGGCCAAGTGGCTTGCTTTTAGTGTGATTTGGGTCAGAAATCGGGTTTCTGATCCGGATTGGAAATACTCGCGCTAGTGTCCAGCATAGCCTCCTGTCAAAGGCAATAGGCCTCGGTTAATGGAGAAATAAGGATGGAAGTGGGACCCTTTGAGGCAGGAAATTGGTTGGAGGGTGTGCAGTATAGATTTCAACCAGTTGCATAGGCACTGGAAGAGAGAAAGTTATCTTGTGGCTCATGGAAAAACAGAAGTGTAATCCAGAAATTATCTGAGCTCGCCATCCCCCATCCTCTGTGACATAGTGGCAGCTCAGGCCCAGCTTTGATCTTTAAAATTTGTTTCATTTATTAATCACAAGTAGTACATTAACACTGCAGTGAAGTTACTGTGAAAATCCCCTATTGCCACACTCCGACACCTGTTTGGGTACACTGAGGGAGAATTTAGCATTTTCCAATGCACCTCACCAGGCCATTTTTCAGTCTATGGAAGGAAACAGGAGCGCCTGGAGAAAACCCATACAGAAATGGGGAGGATGTACAAACTCCGCATGGACAGTGACCCAAGCTGGGAATATGCTGTGAGGCAGCAGTGCTAACATTGTGCCACTGTGCTGATGTCTGATATCTCACAGATTGCCTGACAGAACCTCAGAGTGGAACTGGGAGGAACTCTTCATTTCTAATCATGATGGGTTCCTTGATGTTGAGGGAATCACTGGCGAACGGCCTAGTGTCAGATTCTTCTTACCTTCCTAGCTCAGGGATGTTAATGAAAGCACTCCACTTGTTCCCCAGGTTGGAAACCGAGGATCTCCTGGCTTGCTTGGCTTCAACTCAGGCTGTGCAGTGATGCTCTTCCTTATTAGATTCATTTCTGCTCATTAAAATTAATTTGAGGATGGCACGGTAGTACAATGGTTAGCACTGCTGCCTCACAGCATCAGGGACCCAAGTTCAAGCCCAGCCTCGGTTCACTGTCTGTGTGGAGTTTGCATGTTCTTTTAGAGTTTTATGAAGTTTATTTGTGTATAGTTTTGGTCACCTAGTCACAGGAAGGCTGTAAATAAAGTTGAAAGAGTGAAGAGAAGGTTCACAAGATGTTGCCAGGATTTGAGAAACTGAGTTACAGAGAGAGACTGCATAGTTAGGACTTTATCCCCTGGAGCGTAGAAGAATGAGGGGAGATTTGATAGAGGTGTATAAGATTTTGATGGGTATAGATAGATTGAATGCAAGTAGGCTTTTTCCACTGAGGCTAGGGGAGAAAAAAACCAGAGGGCATGAGTTAAGGGTGAAAGGAGAAAAGTTTAAAGAGAATATTGGGGGGGGGCGTCTTCACGCAGAGAGTGGTTGGAGTGTAGAATGAGCTGCCAGATAAAATGGTAAATACGGGATCACTTTTAACATTTAAGAAGAGCTTGGACAGGTTCATGGATGAGAGGGGTGTGGAAGGATATGGTTCAAGTGCAGGTCAGAGGGACTAGGCAAAAAGTGGTTTGGCACAGATAAGAAGGGCCACAAGGCCTGTTCCTGAGCTGTAATTTTCTATGGTTCTATGATTCGATTTATTTATTAGTCACAAATAGGCTTACATTAACATTGCAATGAAGTTACTGTGAAAATCATTCTCTCTGTGTCTGCATGGGTTTCCTTCAGGCGCTCCAGTTTACCTCCACAGTCCTAAGATGAGCGGATTAGGTGGATTGGCCATGCTCAATTATCCCCGAGTGTCAGGGGATTAGCAGGGTAAATATATGGGGTTATGAGAATAGGGCCTGGGTGAGATTGTGGTTGATGCAGACTTGATGGGCTGAATAGCCTCCTTCTGCACTGTAGGGATTCTATAATGTTGACTTTGGAATTTCCCCTTCAGGTGACCAAAGTCCTAACTTTCTGTGAGCAGCCTCTCGATTCACCTCCAGGGTTGCAACCAGTCAGATTTTGGTTATACTATGTGTTCTGGCAGTTGCATGGACTTCTGTCCTTCCTATAAGATCTGCTGTCCCCCAAGATATAATTGAGAGGGATGATGAATTAAGGGTTCTGACCCAGTGATATGTAGAGTTAAAATATTGATCATTCATGACCTAACTGAATGGCAGAATAGGTTTGAGGTCAGAATGGCCTATTCCTGCTCCTCTGTTCCAGGTACCATTCCCTTCCATTAACCAAGATAAAGCCATACTTAGCATTCTCTACATCCCATATGATTTGATCTCCCACTTAGAAGCGTGCAATGCCACCTTTGCCCATTTTCTACTCCCCAACTGAGTCATGAAGTGTGAGTAGTTTGTAAGCTGTAAGCTGACTCAAGAAAGTTCAAACTTCCACCTGCCATCTGAAAGTATAAAAGGCAACAAAGACACAAACCTTTAATCCAGGCCTTATCTTGGGCTATGTTACAGAGCAGGAAGATTCCAGCAGCAAGGAGAGTAAGTTACTTCACTGCATCCCTCTGCAGATGAGACATAAAGTATAAAGAGGCCACAACTAAGCAGTGTGTGAAATGCTTTACATTGAAATCTGCTGTAACAGAAGGAATGAAACAGCCAGTTTGCACTCAGCAAGGTCCCTCAAACAGCAATGTGATAATGACCAAATAATATAGTTTTTGGATGTTAGTTTAGCCTCCTACCCATTGACTTTGTCTACACTTCCCACTGCCTCGTCAAAGCAGTCAGCATAATCAAGGGCCCCATGCACCCTGGACATTCTCTCTTCCACCTTCGTCCATGGAGGAAAAGATACGAAAGCCTGAAATCCTGTACCAGCTGACTGAAGAACCATTTCTTCCCTGCTACTGTCAGACTTTTGAATGGACTTATCTTGCATTAAGTTTATCTTTCTCTACATCTTAGTTAAGATTGTAACACAAGATTCTGCAATCTCTCCTTTTCTTTGATGGTATGCTTTGTCTGTATAGAGCGCAAGAAAACAATATTTTTCACTGTATTTTAATACATGTGACAATAATAAATCAAATCAAATCAAATAAATAAATCATTGAGGAAGAAATGGGATAACAGAACATCCGTGAATGTTGCCCTGGGATCTTTCATGTCCACCTATGGATAATAAAAAGGTATCCTTAGTTTAACATCAGATCTGAATCGGGAATCTCCAACAGTGCCACACTCTCTCCCTACCCCAGTGGAGTGTCATTTTAGAATTTGAGGAGATTGTGGGTGGAATTTTCCTGGCCTGTCCCCCGGGGGGGTGGGACACGGACTATTGCAAAGGTCCGTTGACCTCGGGCGGGATTTTCCGGTCTTGGAGCAAGCCAGATAATCCCGCCCTGTGAATTCACTAATCTTTGAATCAGACATGAGACAGGGTTACTGTGGAGCCACAGATTCAACCAGTTATATTTAAAACCGGTAGCAAAGTTGTGAGGCTTTTTAGAAGAAACCAAACACATGAAAGTTCAGAAAGCACAGCTTTCAGTCTGAGAATTGTGTATGCAAATATTGCAAATTGAAACTTCTTTTGTTCAAATAAATAAAGAGGCTGAGTATGTGTGAGGAATAAAGTGTGAAATCTCTCAGTCCTTTTTTCTGCATCTTTTGTTTGAGGTTCAAAAAAATAGACATCTCTTGAAGAGAAAATGTCTCCATAATTATCAACCTTTTCCAATTGCTGGAACACTCGATTATAATTTCCTTTTTGTCGATGCGGTCCTTAATTATGCAGTTGTCTATTCATTTTGAATAATTGGAAGATGGCGCTGGGTGAAGCACTGAGGAAACAGAATGAAATTGCTAATACAGCTTGATAATTGCTTAAAATGGATGCTCAGCCTAAAGGGGGAACAAAAATGAACCTAACTCTACTGGAAACAAAACAGAAGAAAATTCCTGATCACCCAGCAAATAGGCTGCAAACGACAATGAGGGTGGCACACAATTGGAAGCCTGTTAAATCCTTTGAAGGGAAAAAGCAACGCGTCTTATTATCTTGTGCTTTAATATATTGAAGGAGGCAATACCAGATGCCATGAAGTGCTCATCGCAATTTTTTTTATCTTAGCAGAGGTTCTTCGAAGCATTGCCATTAGTCAGGCTGACTCTCAACTCAACATCACAAGGGCAATGGCACGGACTAGACTTCCAGACTTGTAGAAAGAACAATGTCTCAGCAGGTCACCTCTGTCAGCGGGGGCACATCCAACTCATCAATTTGGGATTTGGAACCTGCAATGACTTCTAATCTGGCCCTCAATCCACAAATTGAAGATTGAAGCCTGTGGCGATGGTCTCAAGGATAGATCAAAGTCGATTGTAATAGAGTCAAGATATAAAAAAGGATTGCTGCGGGGCAGTGGATGTTCAGTTGAAGCTTCCTTGTTCAACGTGGCTGCATTTTATGATTTCTTTCCAAACCGTGACTGAATTCCTTTTTGCAATATTCATTTCATTACTAGAGAAAACTGAAAGTGAGACAATCTTTGGCCTGATTAAATTTGCTTTCTTGTCTATTTTGACCACACAAGACTGAAATCAAACACAATGGACTTTTGCCCTTGTTTATTGAAAACCGTTGTCGGGTGGGTTCACTTGATGTGACCAGTGACCAATTAATCTTTTAGCTGTGTTTGACCGCGGGCACTGACAATGGAGGTACTGTCCTTTATGTTACTTTGATCCAATAACAAATGAGCACTTTTCACGCGCTGACCGCTTTAAATCCTCTTTCATTTCGAAAACGTCAGTAGTGTTACATTTAAGATTTACGGTTTCATTAACCAATACCAGAGGTCACTGGTAGACTCCCTCCTCCAGGTCAGAAGATTATAAGTTCAAGTTCTTCTCCGAGCAAAGAAAGGTAAGTGGAAATTTAATGGGGATGTTCAAAATGTTTGGATAGAATAAGTAAGGAGAAACATAGCGAAGTTAGTGGAAGGATCAATGATTAGAGGTCAAAAATTTAAGGCAACAGGCAAAAGAACAAGGGCAAAGTGAGACTAATTTGTTTAGGTGGCGGGTTGTGATGAATTGAAGTGCACCATCAAAAAGGATGATGGAAGCAGTTCACCAGATTGATTCCGGGGATTAAAGGGTTGACATATGAGGAGAGATTAAACAGTTTGGCCTTATGCTGACTGGAATTTAGAAGGATGAGGAGGTATCTGATTGAGGTATATAAAGGAATGATGAAGTAAATGTGGATTAAATTTTCCCCTTATGGGGCAATCTATAACAAGAAGTATGGGTTGCAACGCACTAGGTTTAAAACTGTGATGAGGAGGAACTACTTCTTGCAGAGGGTGGTGAATTTGTGGAACTCGCTTCCCCCATAGCGTGGTGGAGACTGAATCATTAAATGGTTTCAAGAAGGAGATAGATACATTTCTGACAAAATAATGATTTAAAGGGATATGGGGAACAGGTGGAGAAGTGGATTTGAAACTAAAGAGAGATCAGCCATAATTTGATTGAATGGTGGAGCAGACTTGAAGGGATAATCTTGACTACTTCTGCTCTAAATTTCTATGTTCCTATTTGTACGTAACTTTAGAGAAGGATCAGAGAAATTCATGAAGGATAGATTTGCAGAACAAGACACTAATTGGATAACCTTCTTCAGTACTAGATGATTCTATGATTCCCTGATAGTAAAATTGTAAGCCCCACTTCATAGCCCTTATTTATAAGACGCAGGCAGACATGCCAGAGCGCCACTGAGGGAATGCTGCACTGACGGACGTGGGTGCCTTTCAGACGAGACATGAAACCACACCTCAGGGGATTCACGGTGGTAAGGGAAAGGGATGAGGCCTCATCCTGCTGGAGAGGCTGGCATTAGTACACAGTGAGGGCCACTGCGCACGTGCCGAACCGTCAATGAGGAGATTGGGGCATGCATACTGGGCCTTCTTGTTGCCAGCCCCCCAGTCGCCAGCCTCCCTCTACCCTTTCTGATGGATGAAAAGAGCAGGTAAGTTATCCTTGGTTGATAACAAAAACAGAAAAATGCACGGGAAACAGGCCCTTCGGCCCAATGAGCCCGCGCCACCACCCTGATGTTCCCATCTCTACCCGCGATCCCTGTCCATGTTTATAGATCTATGGATTAAAAACCAAATTTGAGACAATTTTAGGGAGAATTTGTTTTGCCAATTAGCCTAAGAGCACATCTTTGGGATGTGGGAGGAAACCGGAGCTCCTGGAGAAAACCCACGCAAGCACGGGGAGAATGCGCAAACTCCCACAGACACAGGCCCAAATCCATGTATCTGCACAGCACAGCGATAGTCACTGAGCTGTCGTGCTGCCCATCAGATGGTCCAGGTCAAGCATACACCAACAATGTGAAGGACTAGGATACTCTCGAAAAAGATCCAAGAGCAGTCCTCTCACAACCCATCGCATGTCTGCCTCTCGTTAGACAACAAGGTGGACCAAAGCACCTGTAGGATAAAAACAAATACATCAATATCATCATCTATTTACATACTTCCCAGGGACTTCCAAGACTCATGATCCCTATTTTAAATCAGTTTTCTATACCCCTCCATTCCCATTCTGTTCATGTGCCCATCTAAGTATTTCTTAAATAACTCCAGAGTACCTGCCTCCACCACTTTACTTGGCAGTGCATTCCATACCCCCATCACCCTCTGTGTGAAAAAACTCCTTCTAGCATCCAAATTATACCTTACCCCCCTCACCCTAAGCCCGTGACCCCTCATGCTATTCGAGTCCATCCGAGGAAAAAGCTTAACCCTGTTTACTCTATCTATCCCCTTCAAAATCTTGTACACCTCTATGAGATCTCCTCTAAGTCTACGTCTTTCTAAGGAAAACAGTCCCAATTTGCCTAATCTCTCCTCATAACTCAGACCTTCCATACCAGGCAGCATCCTGGTAAACCTCCTCTGCACTCTCTCCAGAGCCTCCACGTCCTTCTGGTAGTAAGGCAACCAGAACTGGACACAGTATTCCAAGTGAGGTCTAACCAATGTTTTATACAACTGCAGGTTTAGAAGATGTTGTCAAAGAAGCCTTGTCAACTTGTACAACATGTAGATGGTGAAAATTTTGTTACGAAGAGGAGGGTGATCTGCTGTCTGAGAACTAACACACAATCACTCAAGGAGAAGGACCTCCCTTTATAATCTGTTAAAGTGTGTGTGAGGAGAAGGGGGATTATCTCCCCTTCACCAGCTTTTAATGGTTAAATCAAAATAACTACCTGAGGATCTCTCTGAAAAAAACAAGTAACAATTTATTTATCTAACTAACAATAAACAGGTTAACTAAACTATTAACAACCAAATAGAACACTATTCTAATGGAATACTATTTCGATAATTACAATTCCCACTTATTAATAAAAAAATAGAATTTTTAGTCACTCTCAAATTTCAATCAAGTTCATCATCTTCCAGAATCTTTTAGCTTCCTCGCTGATTTCTTGTGTGTTCTGTTGGTACCTTTACGATTGAGATGAGGCTTTCTTTTAAGACATAAATGTCGTTATTACACTGGCAGATAGTTACTGTCTATGTTTCTCTTTCTCTCTCTGAGAGTTGAACTAAGCTGTTATTTAGCAGGTACTATCAAGCGGTCTGCTGACTGCTTGGAGCTGAGACTTATGGTCTTTATATCCCCAGTGACATACCAAAACTCCCACAGTAGAATCGTTTTACTAGTTATCAAATTCAAATCTGATAGGCTGCTGCTATTTAAATGCCTATTTCAAATTTATTGGTTAAAATTCAGAAACATGTTCTGATTCAAATGCCTGAAGTCTGTTGCCAAAGCAACCCTGTTGTTTTTGTCTTGAAAACATTGCTTAAATTTGTGTATTGGATGCACCTGCTTCACTTAAAAAAAAAACCACCCTTGTTTTTAAACAGGCAATGCAATTTTACAACTCTTGGCATTTTAACTTTTTTTATAATTTCACAAACATTAACTTCACAACACATTGCAATCACGATAAAGGAAGTGAATATTTAAGTTGATCAATGGGGTGTTCATTAAGTTGATGGATTTGTCATGTGACGTGATTGGAATTTCAAGGCAACTGGAGGGAATTCTATTACCCTCATGGTTTTCCTTGTAGATGGTAAATGGGCTATGATTCAGAAGCTGAATTATTCACCATAGAATCTCCAGATTCTGACCTGATCTTGTAGCCCCCACATTAACATGGCTCACCCAGTTAAGTTTCTGGTCAATGGTTACCCAGATGATCTTGAACTTGTCAAGAATATCAATGTTATAAGTATAGGTTGCTCCTTTCAGGACAACACAGCAGAGTAAGGATCACCTGGCCTGAGTGACCAATCAGGACTCAGGGTGAGGAATCACCCTAGAATCATAGGATCATAAAGCCTTACAGTGCGGAAGAAGGCCATTTGGCCCATCGACTCTGCACTGATTCTCCAACAGAGCACCTTACCCAGAACCAACCATTAGGCAAGGAGCCAGGACTTGTTGCAGGTAGACTGTGGCTCTTGTAAATCCTTGTAAATAAACCCTTTCACTAGTGGAATATCTGAAAGTGCAAGATTACACCGTGAACGTAACTTACAACCCACAACTTGCCAGTATTTCTTCATAATCTCCAGGACACAAACCAAAGCTAGAAAACAAGCTGTTAGCATCTCACATATTGTGCATAATGCATCTAATGCCATTGTAAGTTACTCATAGTTCTTCAACTGAACGTACAGTGGACTTCAAGAACTTGCTTCAAATTTTGCAATTGAGGAGTGATGGGCAGCATGGAGGCACAGTGGTTTGCATTGGATTCGAATCCCAGCTGGATTACTGTCTGTGTAGAGTATGCACATTCTCCCCATGTCTGCTTGGGTTTCCTCTGGGTGCTCCAGTATCTTCCCATGGTCCAAAGGTGTGGGGGTTAGGTAGATTGGCCATTCTAACTTGCTTGCTTAGTATCAGAGGGATTAGCAAGGAGAATGCATGGGGTTAAGGGGGTGCATGTGCTTGTGTAGGATTGTGGTTAGTGAAGACTCGATGGGCTGAATGGCCTCCTTCTGCACTGTAGGATTCTATGATTCTAACTTTCTGACAATTGAGGCCAGGATCTTCCAGTCCCGTCAGGCCACAACACTCTTTGGGAAATTTGACAGTCCATTGATTTTTGGCATTATCGGATGATCCCAGTAATCGACGGGGCTAGGAAATCCTGTTCTCAGATTCAGATTGCAAACTTTTGGCAAGATGTCATTTTTTTTTGGCTTTGCTTCATACTTTTCGCAAAGAGTTTCTATAGTTTATGGATGATTTCCTCCTCCATTCCTCCAGCCAGCAACCCCGCTGCTTCCTAACTATCCAAAGTCACCAGCTCAGACAAGAAAACAAATGGTTTCAAATTCTGCTGCTGCAGATTCTGCAGATACCCCATAGAAAACATTCTTTCTGGTTGTATCACAGCTTGGTATGCTTTCTGGTCTGACCAGGATCGCAAGAAATTACAAAGTCCAGTCCATCATGCAAATCAACCTCCCATCCAGTGACTCTGGCTATACTTGCTGCTGCCTTGGAAAAGCAGCCAGCATAATTAAGGACCCCACAACCTTTGGACTTTCTCTTTTCCACCTTTTCCCGTCGGGAAAAGATACAGAAAATCACGTACTAACCGACTCAAGAACATCTCTTTCCCTGCTGCCATCAGACTTTTGAATGGACCTACCTCATATTAAGTTGATCTTTCTCTACACCTTAGCTATGACTGTAATACTACATTCAGCACATTTTTTCTATGAATGGTATGTTTTATCTGTGTAGTGTGCAAGAAACAATATTTTTCACTGCACACTAATACATGTGACAATGATAAATCAAATTAAATCAAATTGAAATTAATGATTTTGTCAACCCAATTTTGGTTAGAAAGAGGGAACTTCCTATCATATTTGCTGGGTGTGCCTTGGGAATGCTTTTTCAAACTGTCCACCTGTTTTCAATTAACGTTATGAGACACAGCACACATAAAGGTTTCCCCGGACTTCTCATGCATTGCAAATTCCAACTGCGGTTTACATGAAATTGGCACCTGATTTTCCTCCAATCTCTCTTCTTTGCTGAAATTCAATCTTTGTCATCATCATTCTTGGGTTTGCATTACCTTTTTTGGTCAACAAATCTTCCAATGTTCCTAAGACGAGAAAAAATATTTAGCTAAGTTAGAGCATCAGTTTGCCATACGAGTGGGAAGTATATTCGGAATTACTGGTCTATCGCGTGCTACTTCCATTGTTCTGCAAAAATATAATCCTCTGGTGTAGTTTCATCTAGTTGGCCCCTCATTTTTAGGTTAGCCTGGAAGTATTCCTGACATGATCACCTACACTCCTTATTGAACCAAGACTGATCACTGAGTTTAATAGCAACGATAAAGTTTGGAACATGCTGGACCATGAGGTTACAGACTATGGTGGAACACAATTGTGCTGCTGCTGATAGCCCACAGCTCCGTAAGGTTGCCCAGTCTGGATATTTCTGACCTATCTCATTTACTATGGTGGTAATGCCCATAGAACTTTTCATAGACTCCCTACAGTCAGAAGAAGCCATTCGACCCATTGAATCTTCACTGCCACTCTAACAGAATATCTTACCCAGGCCCACTCTCCAATCCTATCTCTGTAACCATTTTCCAAGTCTAATCCATCTATCCTACATATCTTGGGACACCAAAAGGCAATTTAGCATGGCCAATTCACCTAACCTGCACATCTTTGGACTGTGGAAGGAAACCAGAGTACCTGGAGGAATCCCATGCAGACACAGGGAAAAAGTGCAAACTCCATAGAGTCACCCAAGGTTGGAATTGAACCTGGGTCCCTGGTGATGTGAAGCAGCAGTGCGATCGTGGATGGCATGGTGATTTATTATTATTACACTAGATATTCCTTACATTGAAATAATTGATTCATAATTAGCAAATTCATATTGACAGACACTTATCAAAATGGAAAGAAACTTCAGAGTGTTTCAATGCAGAAGGATCTAAGTGTCCTCATGCACAAATTGAGAAAACTGGCTTACAGGTACAGCAGGTAATAAGGAAGACAAATAGAATTTTGGCATTTATTGCTAAAGGAGTGCGATATAAAAGTAGGAAAATGTTGCTACAATTGTACAAGGCATTAATGAGACCACATATGGAGTATTGTACATAGTTTTAGTCCCTTTACTTGAGGTGGGATGTAATTGTATTGGAAGCAGAAGAGTTTTACTCTGATTCCAGAGATGAGAATCTCTGAAAAGAGTCTTATGAAAAGAGTGGCTTAGGCCTTTACTCTCTAGAGTTTAGAAGCATGAGGGACAATCTAATTGAGGTATATAAGATGCTAAAGGAGATTGACAGGATTGATAGAGAGAGGATGAGAGATAAAATGAGAGGTCATTGTTTTAGGATAAGGAGTAGCAGATTTAAAACAGAGATGAAGAGAAACTATTGCTGGAATTTTACCAACATGCCTGCTTAGAATTGGGCAAGTATGGCTCACAGAATGGAATTCTCCATTGACCTCCAATGGGATTTTATGAGCTTCGCCCAAGTGAGGTTGTGAAATATCAATCAATTTCTTTCAAAGAGTGGTGAATTGCTGAAAGTGCAGTGGATGTGGAGACAATAAGAAATTTACAAAGGAGACAGACAGATTTTTGACAAGTAATGGGTTGAAGGGTTATGGAGAACGGGCAGTAAAGTGAAATTGAAACCAAGACAAGATCAACCATGATTGTATTGAATGGTGTAGCAGGTTCGAGGGGCTGAATTACCTACCCCTGCTCCTAGTGCTTATGTTCATGTGTTATAAAGGTAAAATGTAATAGATTTAACTGAAAACGAGTGTTTGTTGATTTTAACATTAGTTTACAATCCACATATATGTATACTGTTTGAATGTTGCCATTGGATTTTACTGCAACATCTGAACCCTTGGAATTTTGTTCTACACTTGTTGCACGCTTCAGGGTACCGGCACCTCTTTGTGTAAAGTGGGATTTTGGTTTTGATGAGTTATAAGTCTGATTCCGGATAGGATTTGAAATCAGATGCAGGTATATTGACTCACAAAGGCAGTATTAAAACTAGCTGCCAATACCGCATCTCAGTGCCACAACACACATGGCATCAAGATGACTGCATTTATTTTTCATTTCTTCCATACTGTTTTTTGGGGAATGATCGTTTTATATGCATGGGCTTGTGAAAAGATTAAATATTTTTAAATCTTTTTCCTGAAAAATTTCCTTTGTTTAGATAGTCACCTGCAGTTTAATCACCTTTCAATCCCCTCACACATGTATACAGATTGATTGACCTTGCCGCTCTATTAGCATGCAATAGAGTTTGAAGACTGAATTCTCAAAGGAAGAGAGAGCTGCCAGAACAAATGTTATGAAATGATAATATAGGCACTCAAAAAGAAGTGGCTTTTGTACAAAACATTATCGTTAACTAAATTGACAAACTGCAGCTTTAATCTTTTGGTTTTTTTTCCTTTGGCTTGGCTAGGTTGAAGATGATGTCATGTGTTCCCAAGAGTTTTGTCTGTTCTTAAATCTAAATTTAAGGTCTAATTAAAAAGATACTAGGTCCCTGTGTCACTGATTGACTTTAATAATGGGGCATCCTTTGACAAATTGCTATCCAAGCCACGGTTCTTAATTATCCTAAAAAAAAATCCTCTGCTCTTTCTGCCTTTTTGACATGTGCAATGTAATATTACCAGATTATATTACATAAGCACTCTTATTTGTTGTGGAAAGTTTGTTACATTTTAAACTTTGAAATAAAAATCCTGCACTTGATCAAAAGCATTTCTTGAGGGGGATTGCTAGCCTCAGAGTGGTATCTATTTTGTTCTGATTAAAATGTCTAACTTCTTCTATTAGAGACTCATTAATGTGCTAAAAACGATAGAAAAAAGAGAGGATGTGCAATTATATAGATCTTTTCACAAGAGGAGATGATGGCCTACTGGCATGATTGCTAGTAACTCAGCTAATGTTCTAGAGATCCAGGTTTGACTCCGCCACAGCAGCTGGTGAAACTTAAATTTGACAAAAAAAAGACGTGGAATTAAGAATCTACTGATGACCGTGAAATCAGTTTCAATTGTTGGAAAAACCCAGCTGGTTCACAAATGTCTTTTTGGGAAGGAAATCTGTTGTCCTTACCCAGTCTGGCCTACATATGACCTCCAGAGTCTCAGCAATTGATTTGCAATTGCCCTCAGGCAACTAGGGATGGGCAATAAATGCTGGCCAGCCAGTGATGCCCATTGCTCATGAATGGATAAAAAAAAACGACATTGACATGTCCCTTTACAGAATACAAAGCACTCTTAAACTACTGCAGTGTAGAGAAATGTAGCAACTAAATGGTGCACCGTAAGATCCCACAGGCAGCAGTTTATTAAGTGGCAGATACACTTTTTTCCGAAGTGTTTCTAGTTGAGGTGAAAATGTTGGCTATCAGTTAGAATTCTTCATTGAATGGAATCTGCCATGAGGGCCTTTGATGACAAATGGGGGCCTTGGTTTACTGTATCATTTCCAAGGCGGATTTCAACGCTGCACTCATCCAGTAACAGCAAGTAACCAATTCAAGGGTATCATTAGCAATACTTGACCACCAGACAATGATGTCTGATTGTCAGCCATTTAAAGAACAAAGAACAAAAAACAGTACGGCACAGGAATAGGCCCTTCAGCCCTCCAAGCCTGCGCCAATCATGATGTCTGTCTAAACTAAAACCATATGTACTTAGGGAGTCCATGTTGTTCCATTCCCATCCCATTCATCTATTCATCTCGGTGCCCCTTAAATGCTGCGATCGTATCTGCTCCCGTCCCCTTCCCAGGCAGCGCATTCCAGACATTCACCACGCTCTGTGTAAAAAACTTGCCTCTGACTCTAAACTTTTCCCCACGTACCTTAAACCTGTGTCCCTGAGTACTTGACTTTTCTACCCTAGGAAAGAGCATCCAACTATCCACTCTGTCCATATCCCCCATAATCTCATAAATCTGAGTAAACCAACGAGGGAGCAGCTAAGGAAATGAATGCTTCCTTGTTAGTAATTTGAATATTTCATAAAATTATTTCACAATGAATAAATAGAAGGTGTAGGCTCAAGGCCCAGTTAGTGGGCTGGATCCTATAGCAGCCTCAATGAGTGAGACTGCCATGTGCCTGCTGCACCCCTTTTAGGATTACAAGTGCTGCCATGAGCCCCAGTTAGGGTACTTGTGAACATAACTAAACAGGGCATCAATCACCTGAGTAATGGCTCTGTGGGATTAACAGGTAAATAAATTAAGAATTTTCCTTCCTTGACCTTGATTGTCACAAAAGATAGACAATTGAAGGTGATTGAAGAGTGAGTTGTGGAGGGAATGGTCTCTTTGGAATACTGATGGGAAAGATATCTGGCAACTGCATCAACAGCGCAGATGGTTAGATACCTTGTATCTAGTGCTCTTGTCCTTCTGAATGGTAGTGGTCATAGGTTTGATAATAATAATAATAGAGGGCATAGGGTAGTCTAAGAATTTAGACAAGAATTTCATATGTTCTCATAGATAGACTTCTGATAGACAAGGGAAAAAGTGGGGAAAGTGGAACTGATCCACTTCAGATCAGCCATGATCTTATTGAATGGTGAGGCAGGATCGAAGAGCTAGATGGCCTATTCCTGCTCCTATTTCTTATGTTCTTAATAAGCTTTTGACTCTGAAATCGGGATTCAAATCTGCAAAGTGCCATATAAGCAGTTTAGGGCAGCCCTTGGCTATCCTTTGAAATTGATAGTGGGGACTTTTGTCCTTTATTTTACTTATATTATATCTGGCGTGCAACTGCTTGATGCTGATCCTGGACAACTGAAGAAGAAAGCACTGTTTTAGAAAAGAAGCAGCCCAGACAGGCTGAGCCGCTATGAAACAACATTTTACATTTCACAAAGTTGGAATGCAGAAGGATAATCAACATTTCTCCCACCTCTCTGGGAGCATGAAAAACCCCTGACTATTTACACCACACTGAGATTTTATAAAAGTTTCTGAGACAAGACATCAAAATTCAGTTACATGTTCTGAAACAATAACTGCAGCAAGAATAGCCTAATCAAGCCTCTCTGAAATATACAAACCTCAAGGCATTTCAAGGAAACATCTGTCAAGCAGGAGAGAAGAAGCAAAGGGCCAATGCTGTACTGAAATGGGCATTTGGAAATGTACACCCTTTCTCTCTCTCCGAATTGGTCACCCTCAGAAATGTGGAAATCTTCTCCCCTATGACCACATCTTGGAGAACTGTTAGGCTAAAAGACTGCAACATTAAATCACCATATTGAGACTAGTTAAGAAATGGCTAACTGTATACTCCATTTTGTTCTTTCATGGATTGTAAAATCTTTAGAAGCCCATCCTTTTATAGGGTCATCTGTACTTGTGTGTCCCGGAGTGCAGTCAAATATCTGCAACTGTATGAATGATACCACATTTTTCATACTTCTTTGAGTTTGAGAACAATTGCAAAAGTTTACCTCGCTCTTTGTTTAACCTAGAAAACACTGCCCAAATAATTCTCTGCAACCTCAACTATCCCCTATGTGCCTGTGGGAGAGAGCAATCGATGTACCACATCACAGAACAGTGTCCAATCCACAGACTCAGTGGAGGTCTATCCACACACAGCACAGCAGGATTGGAAGAAAGTGCTTGGCTTAAAGACTTTGCATTCACTAAATAAATAAAACCTCAACACATGAACAATGGGACGCTTACAGAATTGGAAAAACATATCCTCTCTAAATTCATAAAAAGAGAAACAAATCCTGTTATGGCCAAACAAGCCATGGGAAAATAAAGAACAAAGGAAAATACAGCACAGGAACAGGCCCTTTGGCTCTCCAAGCTTGCACCCAACTTAACTAAAACCCCTTAGCCTTCTGGGGATCATATCCCTCTATTCCCATCCTATTTGTCCCATCGTATTTGGCAAGACTCCCCTTAAAAGTCACTACAGTATTCACTTCCACTATCTCCCCCGGCAATGAGTTCTAGGAACCCATTAGTCTCTGTGTAAAAAAATCTGCCTCATATATTTCCTTTAATCCTTGCCCCTCACACCTTAAACCTATGCGCCCTAGTAATTGACTCTTTCACCTTGGGAAAAGGCTTTTCACTATCTACTCTGTCCATACCCCTCATAATCTTGTAGAATTCTATCAGATCTGCCCTCAATCTCTGTCGCTCCAGTGAGAACAAACCAAATTTCTCCACCTCCCCTCATAGCTAATGCCATCCATACTAGGCAACATCCTGGTAAATCTTTTTTGTACTTTCTCCAAAGCCTCCACATCCTTTTGGTAGTGTGGTGACCAGAATTGAACAGTACATTCTAATTGCAGCCTAACTAAGGTTCTATAAAGCTGCAACTTGACTTGCCAATTTTTAAACTCAATACCCTGGGCAAGGAAGGCAGGTACGCCATATGCCTTCTTGACTACCTTCTCCACCCGCATTTCCATTTCCAGTGACCTGCGTACCTGTACACCCAGGTCCCTTTGTCTATAAATACTCCTAAGGGTTCGGCCATTTATTGTATATTTCCTATCTGTATTAGACCTTCCAAAACGCATTACCTCACATTTGTCCAAATTAAATACCATCTGCCATCTATCCACAAAGTCTCCAACTGATCTATATCCTGCTGTATACTCTGATGGTCCTCATTGCTATCCGCAAATCTACTAACCTTTATGTCTACGCAAACTTACTAATCAGTCCAGTTATATTTTCCTCCAAATCACTTAGGTATATATACATACATATATATATATATATTACAAACAGCAAAGGTCCCAATACTGATCTCTGAGGAACACCACTTGTCACAACTTTTCATTCAGAAACACACCCTTTCACTGTTAACTCCTGTCTTCTTGACTGAGCCAGTTTTGTATTCACCTTGCCAGCTCACCTCTAATCCCATGTAACTTCACTTTCTCCACAAGTTTGCCATGAGGGACCTTATCAAAGGCTTTACTGATGTCCATGTAGATAACATCCACTGCCCTACCCTCATCAATCATCTTCGTCACTTCCTCAAAAAACTTAATCAAGTTCATAAGACATGACCTCCCTTTCATAAAACCATTTGGCCTATAACTAATACGTCCACTTATTTCCCAAGTGGGAATAAAGCCTGTATCAAAGAATCCTCTCCAATAATTTCCCTACTACTTACGTAAGGCTTACTGGCCTGTAATTACCTGGATTATTCTTGCTATCCTTCTTAAACAAAGGAACAACATTGGCTATTCTCCAATCCTCTGGGACATCCCCTGTAGCCAGTGAGGATACAAAGATTTCTCTCAAAGCCCCAGCAATTTACCGGGGCGTAGTTTCATTCCTCCTCATTTGGTCATAATATTCTTTAGTAAAGATGTGATTGCTTTAGAGAAGGTGCAGGAAAGATTCATGAGAATGGGTTTAGGGGTGAGAGACACCAGTCAAGTGAATGGATTGGAAAATCTGTGGTTGCTTTCCTTAAACTGGTTCTCGAACTAACTCCCCCCCGCCCCCCATCCCATTGCCCCACAATAGTGGCAGATCTTCTCCGATAGTAGAGCTCTGTACTGATCCATTCTGGTGTGATCTCCCATCAGAGAGAACATTCTGGAGGAAGGCTGGAGGGGGGAATGCGTGACAAACCCGGTAATGAGACTAAAATCCAGCCAATCACATGCTAATCAACCTCACGCCACGATCCAGTTTGTGCCATTAGAAAGGGCGAGGGATCATTAGAAACTATTTTGTGCTGGGTGCAAAACAGATTTTTAGGCCTGTACGCTATTTTTCCAGATTATCGCGATCTACACCAAATGTGGTGAGGTACGGAGACCGTCATCCACCCCTCCCCCCACCTCACACAGAAGCTGCACTGTCTCCCCCACCTCACTCTCCATTACTTCCCTACCCCTCAGGTCCTGCCACTCCTCCTACCCTGCCACCTCTCCACCCCCCCTCCTCCCCAGGTCCAATCAATGTTCCTGTAGATTTAACTAGAGTGAGTAACTGTTACACAGGACAGGAACCATCAAAATCTGATGCCCTGTTCCTGCAGAATTAGCTGCCCCCCAGAAAAAACACTGGCCAGAACTCTACCATCTTGCCTGCCACGGAATCGATATAGGTGAGGGCCCAACGATGGAATGGCTTTGGGTGGGGATTTCCAATGTCACCCAAGTGAGTCTGTAAAACCTCGCCCAGTGTATTTGGCCTCAGCATCCCAGCTTAGAGAGGGAAAAATCAAGCAGAGATCTGAGACCAGGAGTGCCTGTGTGTGAACAACATCACTTTAAGCTGCAATAGATCTTGCGGTTATGTACACCTTAAGAAGCCTCACAACACCAGGTTAAAGTCCAACAGGTTTATTTGGTTGCAAGCACCACCAGCTTTCAGGCCTCTGACCCTTTGTCAGGTGAGATACTCCCCTGCGAAGGGTCAGAGGCCCGAAAGCTAGTGGCGTTTGTCACCAAATAAACCTGTTGGACTTTAATCTCTGTTGTGAGACTTCTTATTGTGTTTACCCCAGTCCAACGCTGGCATCTCCACATCATGACATTATATACACTTGTCATGGTTGATTCTCAATGTCCATCTGTTTTACGGCTAAATGAAATCTGGTGAATTGTGGCTCAGGAATCGTATCTACAAAAGAAATTGACACTCTCAGGAGCACAGGGGAAGGGATAAAATTGACAAGGGGAGAGAGAAGAAAAAACAAGCCATTATTTAAAAGGATCGAACAAATGTTCTTTGCACTGGAGTGTGTGGCAGAACGAATTTATTCTGATCCATCAAAGTCTGACTGCCACAGTAGGTGATATGACCTAGATCTCGCCTGCAAGGAGAAGCTGATTTAGCTGGATAGGAACTTGAAACAAGCATCTTCAGCTGACATCAAAATTATGTTGATGCTGGAACAAAAATAAGCTGTCGTGCTGTGAGGCCAAGTACGCTGTGAAATCTTCCATCCGTAGCAAGTTAGACTTGCTGCAGCTCACTGCACTTCACACACTGCTCTTCTCCACTGTACAACAGGGAATGTTCCTGTGGCCTTAGGGTACGGGAATGGTTAAAGTACGAGATTATAGATCAATGCAGTGTTTTAGCATTTGATCCTTTAAGGATTTAGATCCTTACCTACTACACATGCTCTAGAATCCATCCTGAAAATTTATTCAATAATTACAATCATATCTACAAAAATATTATTTCTCATCATGGAAACATTAGCTTGTCAAAAGGTAAAGGACAGAAATGAGAGCTCTGTTATGTTAGAAATCCAGTTCACATCCACTTTAGAATTCTAACTATTTACACTGGATTATTCAGTCTGCTGGGTTCCAAATTCTTAACGTTCTGCCACATTATTATTTACTTATTACTTGTGCCACAAGTAGGCTTACATTAATACTGCAGTGAAGTTGCTGTGAAAATCCCCGAGTCGCCACATTTTGGCGCTTGTTCGGGTACACTGAGGGAGAATTTAGCATGGCCATTGTACCTAACCAGCACATCGTTCGGACTGTGAGAGGAAACTGGAACACTCGGAGAAATCCACACAGACATAGAGAGAACCTGCAGACACTGCACAGATGGTTATCACTACCTGGGAATCGAACCTGGGTCTCTGACACTGTGAGGCAGCAGTGATAATCACTGTGCCACCATGCAACATACATTAAGAAAGAAAGACTCATCTCTGATATCTTTCACATCCCAAAATGCTTCACAAGTTAATGGAGTATTATAAAATTTTAAGGCCTGAATTTGCAAAATGGTGAGTGCTAGGCAAGTGACATCCTCAGACGGCCTGTTAACATTCAATTGAGCACTGATTGGCAACAAGCTACACATCCATCCCCTTGGAATGGAAGTCCCATCTTGCACAGCAATGGGATTGACCAACACTCTTTAGCCTCTCCAGGCACAGTGCTGCAGTGGCCAGAAGAGGTACTGCATTGCTATGCCAGAGTTTAAGTTCCAGGACCACACTTCAGATAAATATCAGGGTCTTGGGGTGGAACGGTAAGGGTTGCCCTGGAGAATTGGGAGGGAGTTGATTTCTGCAAACTGGGGATGAAATGGGGAGGGAGGGCCAGATCTCCCAGCTCCCTGACATGCAAGTACCTCAAATCTAAAGTGTCTCCAAATTCAAGCCCACTTAAGATCAAGGATGAAGACTTTTTCTATTTAGTATCCTGATTCAACTGTGGCCCACCAGCATTGAAACATAGGATGACTGGGAAAAGGCCCTTAAGCAGTCATTACCTGGCCACTTAACGGCCTTAATAGGGACATGGGCGGATTGTCCATCAAAAGCTTTGATTGCCCCACTGTCTGGATCATGGTGGGTGAGGTCGCTGCTGTAATTTGCCAATTGTACAGAGCAATGTCCCCCCAAATCAGCGATGAAATAGATGATTGGACCGACGAATTTGATGATTTTGGCTGAAGGACAAATGTTGTCCAGGGCATCAGTTAGAACTCCCTTTTCATGGAGCAATCATGTGACCTTTGCAACGCAGGTTGTATTTACGATGTGGAAAAAGCGGAAAATACAATGGAGAAAAAGCAAATAAACACCATGACCATTTAATTAATGCATATCATAAATATAGGAGAGTGAGTTGTTCACGATGAAGGTTCCGTTACTCTTGAAAAGTCTTTCTTCCTGTCAGTTGACATTGTGAAAATATGAAATATCCGTTTATGTAGTCATCCATCTTTCTGAAACTTTCTATGGAATATCTAAGTTTCATTGATGAACCTAATGACCGTTAGGAATTATGTCATTAAAAAATGTTGTCAGGTGGAGAGTTCAAAGTTCAGACACACTGGGTGGAATTTTCCTATTCCGTCTGCCACAGGAAGCGGAGCAGGTGAGGGGTGGACCATGGAAAGGTCTATTAACCTCAGGTGGGATTTTCCAGTTTTGGGACGAGCGCAGCCAGAAAATCCCACCCACTAGGTGGAATTTTCCCATCCTGCCTGCCATGGGTTTCGTAGCAGATGGAATACCAACCATACAAAGGTCTGTTGACTTTGAGTGAGATTTGCCAGCTTTTGGGTGGGTGCGCAGAATCCCACTCACTCTCAGATCTTGTAAGATAGAATAAAATGCTCCGACATCTTGACGCACTGGTCTTTGAGATGCACGAGATTATAGAGGACCATGTTTCCTCTTAAAAGGATGCAAACTCCGCTAAACCTTAAATGACACTGTTTGGAAGTGTGGCTTGGCACTAGTTCAGTTCTAGTAAAGAGAAAAAGACCAAAGTCTTGTGGTTTGATTCCCTCGAGTCTTTGACCGATTTGCAACACATTCTTGCCCTTTGCAATTTTGTAAAGCTGGTTGATGCTCTCTCTCTCTTGTCCGAACACTGACATTGCTATGGCAACAGTATTGTAATTAACAACAGGAATGCATCGGCAAGCTGATGGTTCCAGTCACTAAAGGTATATCTAGCAGCACATGGTTTTAAATCACCTGTTCGAATCACAGCATTGAAGATTAAATACATGCTAGAGAGCTACAACATATGCCATCTGGACCCCAAGATAGATTAAGAGCTTAGTAGCTACACTGTAATCACTTCCAGCTACTAATTGTGCACACCATTAACTCCTGTTAAGTATTATAAACCTAATAGTGGTTGTTATAAATAGATTAATAGAAAGAGAGATGTAAAGGATTATGTGGACCTATTTAATGCAGGGAAGACGATCATGGAAAATAAGGAAATGGCAGACTTATTGAGAGAGACTGATTCATTCTCATAGTTAAGGAAATGAGCCAAGTGTCAGTGTCCCAGGTCTCCTACTTGCTGTTCTTTGCTGCCTGTCCTGTGGGCCCTGTTTGCTGTTCCTTGCTGTGTGTCCTGTGGCCTGGGTTTGCTGTTCCTTGCTGCCTGTCCTGTGGCCCCTGTTCTCTGTTCTGTGCTGCCTGGCCCGTGACCCCTGTTCGCTGTTCCTTGCTGCCTATCCTGTGGCCCTGTTCGCTGTTCCTTGCTGCCTGTCCTGTGGCCTCTGTGTGCTGTTCCGTGCTGCCTGTCCTGTGGCCTCTGTGTGCTGTTCCTTGCTGCTTCTGTGCCCTGTTCGCTGTTCCTTGCTGCCTGTCCTGTGGCCTCTGTGTGCTGTTCGTGCTGCCTGTCCTGTGGCCTCTGTGTGCTGTTCCGTGCTGCCTGTCCTGTGGCCCCTTTTGCTGTTCCTTGCTGCCTGTCCTGTGGCCTCTGTGTGCTGTTCCGTGCTGCCTGTCCTGTGGCCCCTGTTTGCTGTTCCTTGCTGCCTGTCCTGTGGCCTCTGTGTGCTGTTCCTTGCTGCCTGTCCTGTGGCCCTGTTCGCTGTTCCTTGCTGCCTGTCCTGTGGCCTCTGTGTGCTGTTCCTTGCTGCCTGTCCTGTGGCCCCTGTGTACTGTTCCGTGCTGCCTGGCCCGTGACTCCTGTTTGCTGTTCTTTGCTGCCTGTCCTGTGACTCTGTTTGCTGTTCCTTGCTGCCTGGCCTGTGGCCCTGTCTGTTCCTTGCTGCCTGTCCTGTGGCCCCTGTTTGCTGTTCTTGCTGCCTGTCCTGTGACTCTGTTTGCTGTTCCTTGCTGCCTGTCCTGTGGCCCCTGTTTGCTGTTCCTTGCTGCCTGTCCTGTGACTCTGTTTGCTGTTCCTTGCTGCCTGGCCTGTGGCCCTGTTCGCTGTTCCTTGCTGCCTGGCCTGTGGCCCTCTTCGCTGTTCCTTGCTGCATGTCCTGTGGCCCCTGTTTGCTGTTCCTTGCTGCCTGGCCTGTGGCCCCTGTTTGCTGTTCCTTGCTGCCTGGCCTGTGGCCCCTGTTTGCTGTTCCTTGCTGCCTGGCCTGTGGCCCCTGTTTGCTGTTCCTTGCTGCCTGGCCTGTGACTCTGTTTGCTGTTCCTTGCTGCCTGGCCTGTGGCCCCTATTCGCTGTTCCTTGCTGCCTGGCCTGTGGCCCCTATTCGCTGTTCCTTGCTGCCTGGCCTGTGGCCCCTATTCGCTGTTCCTTGCTGCCTGTCCTGTGGCCCCTGTTCGCTGTTCCTTGCTGCCTGGCCTGTGGCCCCTGTTTGCTGTTCTTTGCTGCCTGTCCTGTGACTCTGTTTGCTGTTCCTTGCTGCCTGGCCTGTGGCCCCTGTTTGCTGTTCTTGCTGCCTGCCTGTGGCCCTGTTCGCTGTTCCTTGCTGCTGGCCTGTGGCCCCTATTCGCTGTTCCTTGCTGCCTGGCCTGTGGCCCCTGTTTGCTGTTCCTTGCGCCTGGCCTGTGGCCCCTATTCGCTGTTCCTTGCTGCCTGGCCTGTGGCCCCTATTCGCTGTTCCTTGCTGCCTGTCCTGTGGCCCCTATTCGCTGTTCCTTGCTGCCTGGCCTGTGGCCCTGTTCGCTGTTCCTTGCTGCCTGTCCTGTGGCCCCTGTTTGCTGTTCCTTGCTGCCTGTCCTGTGACTCTGTTTGCTGTTCCTTGCTGCCTGGCCCATGACTCCTGTTTGCTGTTCCTTGCTGCCTGTCCTATGGCCCCTGTTTGCTATTCTTCGCTGCCTTGTCCATGATCCCTGTTTGCTGATCCTTGCTGCCTGGTCTATGCTGCCTGGCCTGTGGCTCCTGCTTGCTGTTCCTTGCTGCCTGGCCACTGTTTCTGAGGCTGGATTTTTCCCAGTTTGAGACTAAGTGTGGTAGCACATCTTTCCTGCTGGTCAGAATAATGGGATCTTGCATCAGCTTCAATGTATGGTATCTCATTAATTATGCAAAAGCAAGCTCCCCTCTGAATCTCCTTGTGGGCCTGCAGCTGATGTCTCTGCCTGTCATCAGCGGGCGGTTTTGGGGGGGTGGGTGTAATTTGAAGGTCCCAGTGCCATATTTAAACATCAATCCAGCATGCTCGCAACACTCTCTCCAGCTGATCTATCTTCACCACTAGAGGGAAAAGGCTAGCAGCTTCAAGAAGAAGTCTGTTTCTTAATTTACCCTCCTCCCATCCCCTTCCTGAGGCCTTCAACTGCAAGGCACACATGCCCCACTTGAACCTTTACCTATTGCCTCTTTGTGTATCCCTTTTCAATAAACAATGTGGTTTTCCTTCATTTGTAGACTTTTCATGTAGCCTTGTCAAGGTGACACCTACAACAGTGAAGTATTCCCTCAGTACGCACCCCCATCTCAGCTGTCTTAGAGAGTTCTACATTCTAAGCCCTACTTCATAGGTGGGCGTACTTCCATGGCTAACAATAACCAGGCACTTCAGAGTCTTGGCCATGGACAATGAGCCATAGCTCTGGCATTCTCTGATCTCATTGTCCCCCACCAATGCTGCCAGCGAGAACGGAGAATGTGGTGCTCAACCAAATCTCCATTCACTGCAGGGGGACTGGAGAATCCCAGCTGTGGGTGAGATCGGAGAATCCAGCCCATAATGAATGCAGCCCCTCCACCCTTCTTCTTGAATCACTCCAGCACATCTGCTTAAGATACTCCCAAAGTGCTGATAGATAGCAAGTTCCAGGATTTTCACCCAGCGCTGAGGAAGGAATGGTGGTAAATGGCTGAGTCCAGAGGCTGTGTGAATTTGAGGGAATTTTGGAGTTGATGATGTTTGCATGCACTTGCTGCCCTTGATATGGAAATGGCGGGTTTGGAAGATGCTACCAAACAAACCTTGGCAAGTGACTGCAGTATATCCTGTAGATGGTACACTTTGTAACCAGTAGGGGAAAGGGGTGGTTAAGCTGGCAGATGGGATGACAATCAAACATACTGGCATCTACAATTCTCCGTTTTAGCTTTTTGTTAATCATTATGATTTTATTGCTATAAATTATGTTTGAACCCTTGAAATGAAAACACTTGAATCGCATTCCAGGCAGTGATGTGTTGCTGACTTGTTTTCATCACACACTCTGACTATCTTGGCACATGAGTTAGGTCCTTTTAAAATTTGAAGAGAGCTCCAAGAGTAGGTTGTCTGCAACACTCACTGATAAGTGTGCAGGAAATATCTGTTGAATAATTTTCTCAGTCGGAGCCAGCTAGCTGATGATTGTCCACGTTGTTTTGTTGCCTTTCTTGATACACCATTCCCATCCAAGGTCTCTCTTGAATACGGGATGAAAATTGGCAATCAAAATCAAGGTGACAATCAAATGGTGACATAAAAAGTAAATGCATTGTTTCCCCATTGGAACAAATCGAGACAAGACAGAATGATTTGTCTTTACCTCTGTTAAACTCAGGGGCATTGAGCCCCACCTCCCGTCTTTGATGGATCTGTTTGCTTGCTCTGCCGATTGCATCCAGCCACAGAATGAGCGATACTGCATCCAGTTTAAGGGAGAGTCAGCAAATATTCCTGTTTTTTTTTCTGATGAAGTAAGGGAAAAGATTCAGCACAAATGCAAATAGCGTGGTGTCTTGCTAAACGTAAAAGACAGCAAGGCTTCAACTATCTGCTGCTTTAAACTGACAGGCACTTGCAACTGCAAAAAGAAAGGAGGCCTGTGTACCAAAAGTAAGGGCTATTTGAATTCACTTTGAGAGCTGGTGTCTGAAGAGTGGAATGAGGTCTTGATGATAGATTGAAGTAGCCTGGGAGCCTTTAGGCTTGGATGAATCTGGAGCTGGTCCTGACAACTCATCTAAATGTGTTGCAGTAGCCTTGGATGCTTTTCAGAACAGCTTTCTAAGAGGACCCAGAGGGACGGATACCAGATTCCTCTAAGAGTAGAGATTGCATTGCTTTGAATCTCCGGGAGTTTCAGTATTCAGTTTCATGAAAAGTAATCCTGGTCTTGTCATTAGCCTGAACATTTGCTCTTAGGAATTATGGCCCAAATTAGTTGACCTTTTGTGGCATTGCTCAGAGAACACACCTATAAAGAAAAAGATTACGTTAATATATAATGGGTCAATCTATTGGTAATCATCAAATGATACTGCACAGAATGAGGCCGTTCAGCCTGTTGTACCTGTATCAGCTATCAAGATCGCAGTAGAGATGATTGACATTTTTAGTTTTTTTTAGAAGTCTAAAACTCATGAAGGGGTGTGGATTTTCTGGTCTGATGGCGCTCATCCCAAGATCGGAAAATCCCGCCCGAGGTCTATGGACCTTTGCGTGGTCCGTGTCCCGACAATTCCCCAGTATTTACTAAAAGAATGAAGCCACAAGGTCCACAGTTTGAACAGAAGTATTTAATACACAAAAACCAAAGAGCATAAACTATAACTATACTCCATTTTAAATAGTCAGTTACATTAAAATTAATAAAAATACAATGAGCACAATTACTCCAAATCAAATGTTTCAACTTCACTTTGAAGAGAACAATGAACAGAATAATTCCAGATTTATACGGATAGTTTAGCAAGAGGCAAGATGGCATGGGGACACAGTGGTTAGCACTGCTACCACACAGCACCAGGGACCTGGTTTGATTCCTGGCTTGGTCACTTTAGGTGCGGAGTCTGCACATTCCCCTTGTGTGTGTGTGTGTGTGTGTGTATTTCCTCCGGGTGCTCCAGTTTCCTCTCACAGTCCGAGAGACATGTTGGTTAGCTGCATTGGCCTTGCTAAATTCTCCCTCAGTGTATCCGAACAGGTGCTGGAGTGTGCCGACTGGAAGATTTTCTCAGTAACTTCGTTGCAATGATAACAGAAGACTATCTCTGATACTAATAAATAATCTTTTAAAAAAATCTTTGAGAGATTTATTGCTTTGATTTTATACGGAGAGAAAAATCTACCCCTTTAACTACCAAGGATATGACCATCTGTGAACGGTTTCGGAGTCGTGGGAGGCACCAACTGTTCATATGCAAAAAGGCACATGGCAGCCGTTAACAAGCCCCGAATGTGTTTTGTGTTTTTTTTTCGCTTTGCTTATTCAAACAGCAACACTTCAAGAGCTGCAAGAAATCAGCTTTTAAGAGAAACATTCATATTTTCTTGTTTTTTGTCATGGTTTACATGTTAAGGAAATATTGATGGCATGTGCTTCATTCAGGCGAATGCCAGGGTGACAAACCAGCGCCTCTGTAGATTCGAAAAAAGCTGCAATAATAATGATGAAACCTGAACAATTCTGAACAGAAAGTACAGTCGACATTTGCACACTCAAGAAGACAGTCAATTAAAGAGTTTTCCACGGGTATACACATTCGTTTGAAACACCTTATTTACCATGTGACCTAGCCATATGCCGGGCTAATTGTTCCAACTTCAGTTGCTGTGAAGAGAAAGCATAGTGTGGAAGGAACTTGGTTTACGTTGAATGAGGTATCTCTCTGAAAAATGTAGCTGATTTCAGAAGCTGTCCCTATTATTACAGCCCCCAGTGAGCTGGCTGTTTTGTTGTAGTCTGTAATCTGTTGCGTCTGTTGTTGCACCCAAGCTGAGAATAATTGGACACCTTGAAGGGGTGTACAGAGGGTAAGGGGGGCGTGGAACAGTCTGCCAACATCTCTAACTCAGTCTCAGAACTAATAAACACAATGAAGAATTAAATGAAAAGAGAAAACACACTGGAAAACATAGAAACTAGCAGGAAGAGGCTATTTGCCCTCTCGAGCCTGCTCCACCATTCATCATGATCATGGCTGATCACCAAATTAATACCCTGATCCTGCCTTTTCCTTATATCCCTCGATTCCTTTAGACCCAAGAGCGATATCTAATTTCTTCTTGAAATCATATAATGTTTTGGTTTCAACTACTTTCTGTGGAAGTGAATTCCACAGATTCATTACTCTTGGGATGAAGAAATTTCTCCTAACACCAAACCTACAAAGCTTATCCTTTATCCTCAAACTACGATTCCTACTTCTGGGCTCTGCCACCATCGGGAACATTCTTTCTGAATCTACCCTGTTCAAGACTCAGTTGTTCAAGTAGCATCTGTGGAGAGAGCAGTAGGGGTAATGGGCCAGGTTTTCTGGTTGACAAAGGACCCACATGGGAGTCTCAAGTTCATTTCTGTCATCAGTGTGTCCAACTATGGAACCTTCCAGGAGACAATCTTCAGATTGACTGTGTCCACTATTGCCATTCTATTGAGGATGGTGGGCAGGTTCCTGAAGCTGGACACACAATCAGAGGGCCTGCAATGATGTCTGGTGAGGTGTCCCAGAAGAGGTGGGCACTGCTCAGGTAGGCAGGCGAATATGGGGATGCCTTAACACAGAGACACCCTCAATTGCCTGCAATGAAGTAATCAAATAAAGAAGGCCCAAAGTCAGTAGAGTCAGGGTAGAGGACAAACTATTCTGCAGGTGTGGTTGGCCTTTCATTCCTGTGGCACTGTCATTGTGGCATCGAATTTCTGGTCTGCTGTCAGGAAGCCCCTTTTAGATGAACTAGTGGCCTCCACACAAGGCAGGAGAGATGCCATTGCAAATCTCCCAAGTAAGGTCTTAATTATCCTAATTGTCTGTCTGTGTCTGTAGATCTGGCAGCCTACCCGATGCCCAGCCTGTCCTTGGAAAATCCCTTCCAGAAGTAGATATGTGTCCAATACAGCTTCCCCCCCAACTCCAATTCCTCAGTTCCCTTCCTTCCATCACCATCCCCATAAGGTGGTGAAAATTCAATGAGACATTTCCTCAGGCCTTTCAGCAGTGTCAGAAAGGAAGCTACAAGAAACCAGTCCTGCAACTGTGAGCATTTAAGACCTTAAATAGCTCAACAATCTGGCAGTCACACTCTCAGTTTCTTTAAATAACTCAGGCACTGGGAACTGCAGTTGGTGAATGGAAGTTTAGGTATTTGCTTCTCTGCCCATTGGTGACTTAAAGATTATGGGCATCGCTCACCCATGCCTGGGAAGTCTCCTCCAGCTTTGGTGAAAGTTCTTGAGTTTTATATAGATTGTTATAGAAATTGGACATAGGGCCCAAGATGTCCTCATGGTGCTTGTGCTCCATTCAAGCTTCCTTACACGCCCCTTAATCTAACCCCTTTGGTATAATCTTCTGTTCCTTTTTTCTTTTGTATCTAAATCTATCTTTTTCTTAAATGTACGAATGATAGTCACCCCAACCAGCTGTTGGAGTATTGAGTTCCATAGTCTAACCACTGTCTAGTTTATGAAGTTTCTCCCGAATTCCTCGTTGTGTTTATTAGTGACTGTCTAATATTTATCACCCCAAGTTTTGGTCTTCCTGACAGATGGAAACACTTTCCGACATCTACCCTGAAATTTTTGACCTGAATGAGCTCTATTAGGTCATCCCTTAGCCTTCCTTAAGTTATAGCTGAAGTTCTTTCACTTGTGGGATACCTGGTGAAACTTGCTTACAGATGTGTTCTTGTGGATTTTAAGTGAAGCTTAGATATTGACTGATTGGTGGAAGCAGCATGGTGAAACATCACGTGTGTATTTTACTGCAAAATAAGCAGAGAAAACACTGGAAATGCTCAGCAGGTCAGGCAGCACTTGTGGAATTCTCTGGCCACTTATGCCCTGTCACCATGGATGGAGAATTTGGTGCTCAGCCAAATCTCCGTTCGCTGAAGCGGGTTGGGAGAATCCCGGCTATGAGCGGGGTTGGAGAATCTGACTTACTAGCTCTGTTTCTCTCTTCATGGATATATTAAGTTCACGAAGGCAAAAGTCCCTTCACCAGGATCCCTTTATTTACAATTCCGATAGCAGTGCTGTCAGTCAACAGTCTACCTTCAGGAGTAAGAAGTCTCACAACACCAGGTTAAAGTCCAACCAGTTTATTTGATAGTAAACCCATAAGCTTTCAGAAACGCTATTCCTTCGTCAGATGTGTGGAAAGTTCTGATCAGAGAAGGGCATATAAAGGCAATCACAATTTACAGAATATTGATTAGAATGTGAGTCTTTACAGCTAACCTGCTATTCAAGTTTTAAAGATGCAGACAATGTGAGTGGAGATAGCTAATGTGGCTATCGCCAAGTTGTGCAACATAAGGACAACCTCAACCAGGATCTTGGGTTCATGTCACACTATGTTGATCCCCATGACTTGCCTGAACTTGTAACATCTCACTTACTGTCCTGTCTGGACACAGTACACATCTCTTTAACTTATGCTTAGAACTATCTCCACTCACATTGTCTGCACCTTTAAGACTTGAATAGTAGATTTGTTGTAAAGATTCACATTCTAATCACTATTCTGTAAATTGTGTGTGCCTTTATATGATCTTCTCTGATCAGAACTTTCCACACATCTGACGAAGGAACAGCGTTTCTGAAAGCTTATGGGTTTACGATCAAATAAACTGGTTGGACTTTAACCTGGTGTTGTGAGACTTCATACTGTGTTTACCCCAGTCCAACGTCGGCATATCCACATTATACTTTCAGGAATGCCAGAGGAACTGCCACTCCTGGTCATACACAAAGTGAAGTATCCCTGATTGGCCTATCGGTTGGTCCCTTAATTAGGGAGCTTGTATTCTAATAGGCCAACTTCAGCGGCCTGATTAAAGCCATGACAACCTGTGCTGCCTGACCTCTTGAAAACTTCCAGCACTTTCTATTTTTTGTTTTGGATTTCCAGCATCCACAGCATTTTGCTTTTGCCTGACGATGTTTTATTGGTTCATCCTAAAAGACAAACACTGGTGCAGGCAATAGAAATCTACTGAGACACAGAAAGCTGTGAACAACTTACAACTGGCGTGAATTAAGTTGGCAACAGATGCGCATTGTGCCAACCTGAAAGATTTTGTCGGTGATGTGCCAATTCTAGCCTGCTACCAGTGCTGAATTGCAAAGGCTAAAACCCCAGGCCCTGTTTTTGATGCTCACTCGGCCATGAATAGATTGCTGTCAGTGCGTTCAGCTTTCACATTTGTCTTGCCTTTCACCACTGCAGTCACTTAAATAAATGGACTGTTCCTGTGTTAGACCTAGGAAACAATTACCAAGGTGAATCGTATTCAGATTCTCAGGCATGACTGAACCGATGGCAGATTCATACACAAAGTAATCATAATGATTTTGTAACAAACCAGATTATTGTTATTTTAAGTCACAATCAAGATAGTCTCTGGTTCAATGGCTTTCATTATATCCACCATAATAAATATCCACCCAAATAAATGATAAAGGCAGACATGGCATATGTGCCAAGAGGACAAGTAAAAAAAAACTGGTAATTGTTCCAACTCTTTTTCTGGCCATATGGTTTATTAATTTTCCTATCAGCTTCTCACCTTATTTTCTCTGTTTGTCCTATACCGGTTAAGAATTATGATGTAAAAATGCTGCTTCGAACAAGTGATTAACTATCAATGAATTTTGCAGGCCTGAACACCATCAAAAAATATGATCCTGGTTGCTTCAGAAATTGCCTTTTCAATGAAGCCTTGTAAAATTTATTGATCAGATGCTGTAAATCCATTAATTCCGTTTCACACCTCTTCTCCAGCTCAAAGCTTTCCAAGAATCCTGCATTCTTCCAATTCTGCTCTTTACACATCCCTCATTATTTTTTTCACCCTGTCATTCAGTCATCTAGTCTTAAACTCCAGAATTGGAATCCCTCTTCCTAAACGTCTCCACCACTGCTTGCTTTTCTTCAAAATGCTCTTTAAACTTAACTCTTGACTGAGTTATTAGTCACTTGTCCTGATATCTCACATTGTGGCTGAGCACCAAGCTTTGTCTGGTCTTTTAGGTCAAAACCAACCAGTTGCAGAAGTGAGAGAGCAGAAGAGATTAGATGTTGGCAAATGTCAAAAGGTATTTCTGGGCTCTGGAAGGAGCAGGAATGTCTAGCCCTCCAAACCACAACTTTGGCAATTCTCCAGATCTGACTTTGGATACGGGTTGGGTGGTGTTGTAAAATTCTCCTGTCAATACCCAAAAAAGTGGAATGGTGGAGAGCGGAGAAGCAGTGTGGGAATGACAAAGAAGTAATGCTGATTTAGCTATGGCTGGGGTTCTCTGACCTTGTTTGTCCCACCACTGCTGTTGGTGAGAACAGAGAATTTGGCATTCCCTTGGCCTATCCCTGTAACCCCCACATTTACCCTGTTAATCTTCCAAAGCTACACATTTTGAGACACCAAGGGACAATTTAGCATGGCCAATCCATCTAACCTGCACATCTATAGACTGTGGGAAGATTTATTTTGCTGGAACTGATCCCAGTTCACTATAATTTGTTTTTTAGAACAGATTTACCTGATATAATGTCGAATAATTCATCTCAAGGGTAAAATCTTACCAAAACATGGTACAATGTTGGTACATGAAAGTCAGTGTGATTCTCACCAATGACATGGCATCTTCCCTCTGATTCACTCCGCAATGGCTTAAATGTTGCAAGCACCGGGGAGCTCCATATAAAAGGCTCCCCAGCGATTGCGGGGGATGGCAGCCAAGAAGGTGGCATTCACTTTCCGTATGTAGCCCTCACTGAGGTGTTGGATGGATTAGGGCAGAGATGGGACACACCTATCCCCACTCCAGGAGACAGCCTTCCGGCTGGGTCACCAAAATCTGGAATACAGCGGCAGCCCTGGTCAGAGCAAGCACGCTCCAGAAGAGGATTGGACAGGAGTATTGGAAGGAAATTAATGATCTTCTTCACTTAGCCAGATTCAATCACCCATAGGACCCCTACGTACACCCCTCACACTCCCAACCCTTAGCCTTCTTGGTCTTTGCCAATACCAGGCACCAGGTTCCTCCCAGTCATTGCTACGCTCTGGACATTCCAGCTCCCACCCAAAACCATGCCTGCCACACCTCTGCACCATCTTAAATGCAGAAGAAGCCCAAGTTGGAGTAATGCAAAGTTGTTGAAAAACTGTAATGCTGGAGGAGGGAGATACACGTCCATGGAAGGATTTTAAAGTTCATTTTATTAGTGTCACAAGAAGGCTTACATTAATACTTTAATGAAATCATTGCAAAAATTCCCATTTTATTAAACATGAGAATAGTCACCACACTCTGGTGCCTGTTCAGGTATACTGAGGGAGAATTTAGCATGGACAATGCAATTAACCAGCACATGGAAGGAGACTGGAGCAGCTGGAGGAAGTCCACGCAGATACGGGGAGAACATGCAGAATCTGCACAGATGTCTGCTTGTGATACGTGTAAGTGATTTGGAAGAAGATTAGTAAGTTTGCGGATGACACAAAGATTGCTGGAATTGCAGATAGTGGTGAACATTGTCAGAGAATACAGCAGGATATAAATAGGAGGGAAAACTGGGCAGAGAAATGGCAGATGGAATTTAATCCAGATAAATATGATGCATTTTGGTAAATCTAATGCAGGGGGGAGCGATACAATAAATGGCAAAACCATTAGGAGTATAGACTTACAGAGGGATCTGGGTGTGCAAGTCCACAGATCCTTAAAGCTGGCAGCACAGATGGAAAAAGCAGCAAAGAAGGCATATGGCATGCTTGCCTTTATTGGAATGGACATAGAGTTTAAAAGTTGGCATATGATGTTGCAGTTATATACAACGTTGGTTAGACCACATTTGGAATACTGCGTCCAGTTTTGGTCGCTACACTAACAGAAGAATGTGGAGGTTTTGGAGAGAGTGCAGCAAAGGCTTACCAGGATGTTACCTGCCATGGAGGGTATTAGCTATGAGATTGTATAAATTAGGGTTGTTGTCCCTGGAAAGACAGAAGTTGAGGGGTGAACTAATAAAAGTTAATAAAATTACGAAGGTGATAGATAGGGTGAACAGTAGGAACCTTCTTCCCAGGTCAGAAATGACAAACGCAAGGGGTGACAAGTTCAAGGTAAGGAGGGCAATGTTCAATACAGATATGCAGGGGGACTTATTTTACATAAAGGGTGGTAGGGGCCTGGAATGCGTTGCAAAGCAAGATGGTTGAGGCAGACATGCTGGGATCATTTAAGACTTGTCTAGATAACTACATGAACAGACTGGAAATAGAGGGATACAAACAGATGATTGGTGCAGGCTTGGAGGAACAAAGGACCTATTCCCGTGCTGTATTGTTCTTTGTTCCTGTTCTTTGACAGTGACCCAAGCCAAAAATCGAACCCAGGTCCCTGGTGCTGTGAGGGAGCAGCGCTAACCACTGTGCAGCTCTCCATCAGCCAGAGAATGAAAGAGTTGATGGGACACAATTTAGAAAGAGGAAGCTACATGCCATTTCTGAGTGCATCATGGTGGGAGACAATTGGACTGGGATCAGACGATTGGTGTGGAAATTGAATGCTGTACAGCATGAGCACTGAAGCAATAATAAGTCGAGCCCTGTTTGAAATCTTGTCAAGGTAAACAGAAAGGTGTTGATAGCAGTTCTCCAATGCATCCTGCTGGCGTGCAAAGGTAGCTGTTGGGCTTTGCGCAATGATGTGATATAAAGTGTGAATCTTGCAGCATATTACTTATGTTCATCACAGCATGTGTCGAGAATGAATGACACCAGGTGCTGCTTTCAGCATTCAAAGTGCAGAGCCAACAGAGGATTATTTGACTGTAACCCTTGACATGGGTTGTGTGTGACATATATCCAATACAATGCACCCTGGAGATTTGTACCCAATCGATTTTGAACAGGGTTCTTTTACCAAAGGGAATGACTTACGCATGCAATAAAGTTTACCTGAAATCTGGTATTTCTGACTATTTCAAGATTGTGCTCAAAATACATTTAACAAACATCCGTCTGCAACAATCTATGAGTTCGCTTATTTGTAAGGAGTGTCAGAGTGTTTCTGCAATGAAATGTGTGCAAAAAAGGACATTAACATTCGCTTAGTTAAGAAGTGGCAATTGATACACCTAACCCCAGTTAGGCTAAAGCTTGTTGTCAGCACTAATCACATCACATCCAGTTTGCAGAAAGCAGTTCAGAAATTTAATACATTCTAATTCTTTAAGCAAGCAAACATTCTATCACATCACCGTAGGAAGGTTACTAATCAAACAAGAGCTTGTATATAAGACAGCTCATTTTCAATCAGAGGTAGTTTTTTTTTCAGCCTCTAACACAATTAATTTTGCTACATGTTTTCTAAGAATGTGCAGCACAGTGTCACAATGGTTAGCACTGTTGTCTCACAGTTCCAGGATCCAGGGTTCAATTCCTGAGTCACTGTCTGTGTAGAGTTTGCAGATTCTCCCTGTGTCTACATGGGTTTTCTCCGGGTGCTCCAGTCTCCTCCCACGTTCCAAAGATGTGCAGATAAGGTGCTTTGGGCCATGGTAAATTGCTCCTTAGTGTCCCATGTTAGTGTAGGTTACAGGGATTAATAGGATAAATATGAGGGGTTATGGGAATAGGGCCTAGGTGGGATTGTTGTTAGTACAGACTCAATGCACTGAATAGCCTCCTTCTGTAGGGATTCTTTGAACCAGGTGATGGGTAAGATTGACAAATCCCATCTGGTATCTCTATCTCTCCATATTCATCTCTGTCTCTATGATAACATACACACAAAAGAACATAAGAACAAAGAACAAGAGTAGGCCATCTGGCTCTCAAGTTGCTCTGCCATTCAATAAGATCATGGCTGATCTTTTTGTGGACTGAACTCCACTTACCTGCCCACTCACCATAACCCTTAATTTCTTTACTGTTCAACAAATTATCTACCCTTGCCTTAAAAACATTTAATGAGGTAGCCTTAACTGCTTCACTAGGCAAGGAATTCCACAGATTCACAACCCTTTCTGTGAAGAAGTTCCTCCTCAACTCAGTCCTAAATCTGCTTCCCCTAGTTCTAGTTTCTCCCACCAGTGGAAACAACTTCCTTGCTTTTATCTTATCTGTTCCCTTCATAATCTTGTATGTTTCTATAAGATCTCCACTCTTCTTCTGAATTCCAATGAGTATAGCCCCAATCTACTCAGTCTTTCCTCAGAAGCTAACCCTCTCAACTCCAGAATCAACCTAGTGAATCTCCTCTGCATCTCCTCCCATGCCAGTAGATGCTTTCTTAGATAAGGAAATCAAAACTGTACACAGTACTCCAGATGTGGCTTCATCAGTGCCTTATACAATGTAACATAACTTCTCTGTTTTTAAACTCCATCCCTCTAGCTATGAAGGACAAAATTCCATTTGCCTTCTTAATTATCTGTTGCACCTGAAAACCAACTCTTCATGATTCTTGCACAAAGACACCCAGGTCCCTCTGCCCAGTAGCATCCTCTAACTTTTTACCATTTAAATAATAATCCATTTTGCTGTTACTCCTACTAAAATGGATGACCTCACACTTACCAAAATTGTACTCTAAGTGCCAGACCCTTGCCCACTCACTTAGCCTATCTACATCCCTTTGCAGACTTTCAGCATCCTCTGCACATTTTTGCTCTGCCACTCATTATAGTGTCATGTCTGAATTTTGACACACTACACTTGGTATGTGTAAATCGTAAATAATTGTGGTCCCAATACTGATCCCTGAGGCACACCACTGGTCACTGATCACCAATCAGGAAAACATCCATTTACCCCCACTCATTGCTTTCTGTTAGTTAACTAATCCTCTATCCCTGCTAATACATTACCCGTAACACAATACACCTTTATCTTATGTAACAGTTTTTGGCGTGGCATCTTGTCAAATGCCTTCTGGAAATTTTGGGTCCCCACTGTGCACTGCACACATAATGTTCTCAAAGAATTCCACAAAATTAGTTAAACATGACTTACCCTTCATGAGCCTATGCTGCATCTTACCAATGGGACAATTTATATTCTGTTGTGTTGCTATTTCTTCCTTGATGATAGATTTAAGCATTTTCCCAACTACAGAAGTTAAGCTAACCCACATGTAGTTACTCCGTCTTTTGTCTACCACCTTTTCTAAACAGTGGCGTCGCATTTGCTGTTTTCCAATCTGCGGGAACCACCTGCCAAGATATCACAGCGAAGGAGCCAAAAGCCAAATATGCCAAGGACAGACGCTTCACAGTGAAGGAAGGCCTTTCTGCCACATACCATACTTAGTGGCCTGAATTTTGCGTCCATTGCTCACGTGCACCCGATGGGCAGTAAAATGAGCGCAAAATGCACTTCAGGCTGCGATCGGGAGTGGAACACAATTTCATGCAGGTGGCTAATGAATGGGCAGCCAGTGTGAAATACATGTTGGGAAAGGCTGAATGCCGCTGAGAAAGAGTGGGTGCTGAGGAATGGGAGGATTTGGGCTGGCGCTTCTAATGTGCTGCCCTATGGGGACACCTGCAGCGGGCCTGTCTCAGGCCCGTGAAAAATAAATTGCAATGGAAAAGCTTTGTCCAGGCAACACATCCAAACACAAGAGTCAGTCACAGGTACCTTTCCTTTCACTTTTATTTTAGCTGTAACCACCCCGGCCTGAGGTTGAAGCTAAAACATAAAGACCACCTTGTCAATCGGCCCAGCCGTAAAAGCAGACAGGCCATGGAAAATTGCATTTCATTGGTTCTTTAAAGAGTTAAGTTGCCTGCCTGAGTGTCAGCGGGCGAGCTTCCCGACTCCCATGAGCACCTGCCAATTGGAATGTTGCTTGCAAGCGCGGCATGGTCAGAACACTACCCAATGTCTTCTCACACAATTTCCGGGTCAGGCACGCAGCCACACGAGTTACATAAAACTCTGGCCGTCGACTTTGTTTCCTGAAACAAAGAATATTTCATGTTTGAAGGAAGTCGGAGCTTTCTAGTTTTATATTTCACCGGTTGGAGACAATTGCATCAAAGTAAGCATTGATATGGGACGATAAGTCCAAACAGAACTGATTTAATCCATTTAACAATGCAAGAAACAGCTCAGTCAGCCCTTCCAGGGTATTATTATTCTGCTGCTAAATCTTGCTGCCTTCTCATATCGAGGATGTGGTTTATTTCAGGCATCCTACAAACATGTTGAAATATCTAAAGTGGCTGTTTCAGGATTAGGCATTACTTTATTCCGGGGATAACTGACAGTTTAAAACAGGAAGACCAATGACACCTGCTTCATACTTTATTTAGTACTGGGTCACAGCATTTAAAAGACAGCATCTGAAAGACATGCTGTTCAGGTTGATTGGCCATGCTAAATTGCCCTTCAGTGTCAGTGGGATTATCAGAGGAATAGGGTGGGATTGCAGATTTGATGGGCCGAATGACGTCCTTCTGCACTAAGGGATTCTATGATTAACAACAAAGTGACTAAGTAAGTACTGAGGCTCAGATTCTCACCACAGTGGAGGCAGAGCCTCTCTATCATTTCTGTGGGGCCTATGTCTCGTGCATTCATGCTTTATGGAGGCAACTAATCACTTAATATCTTGATATTAAGATATCAAGAGGAATTTTGAAATCTTTGGGATGTGAAGCCTAATTGTGCAGATTAGACCTGCTAATAGTAAGTCTGAACTTTGTGGATTCATTTGGATAATCACTTGCTATGGAGAAGTCCCTTTGGATATGGTCCAGGGGCGTCCTTGGGGGAGCTCAAGTGTACTTTGGAATTGGCATAAGTGGGCGTAAATATGCTTAAAATTGCCTAAACTCAGCACTGTCAAGTTCTTGAAACTGCTAGCAGACTTGTCAAGGTCAATGGTTAAGTCTGTCAGAAACATCTATCCAAGTGAAAGCTGAAATGGACAGAATGGACATCTGTCAAAGTGACTTGTCAAGTTGTTGAGTCATTTTAAAATTCTGCCCTTTAAATTTTGCATGGAGGATTGGAAATGATGATTACTTGCTATTTCACTCTATTTTTTGAAAAGCGCTGAGGTGTTTCCAGCTGTGGATGAAAGTCATAGATTAACACACTGACTATGGAGGTCATGGGATGTTGGTCGAGATTTAGATAGGGCCAAGAGGGATGGTTGGAAAGGAATTGGTTAACATTGAGGGTATGGCAGCCATGGGATGTTGGTCGAGAGATATTGTTTGATTGGGAGTTATTAAGGGCTATGGGTGATGATGGAGCGGTATAGTTTGGAATGAGGTATAAAAAGCCATAACGATGGGTAGGCTCATAGGCTGACATGTGGGGCATGTGGGGCCATGGGGAGGTTGGATGGGGGCCATGAGGTGATATGGATGAGGCATGGGGAGATTGTGGTAGGGTAAGGACTCTTAAGGAAAGATCTGGAGGATGCTTCATGTTTTATATGTTTTTATTTTATATTTTGGTTGCAGCACTGAAGCTCTAAAGTAGGCCTTCCAGCTAGTCTGCCTTTGCACCCTGAAGCATCTTCAGTTCTTCCAGGATCGACAAGTTGACTTCTAATCAAACCTATCTCCCCGGTTTGAAAATCCGATACCCAGCAGCCATTTATGAAGTATGGGTCAGCAGAACCAGGAATTTTTCCATTTTGAAGCACACGACTGAGGAAGACAGATCTGGGCCAAAGTCAGGCTATACTGACTTTGCAGTGTCTGCATTATCAATTCTAACAAGAGACTGACATCACCAGGTTACTTCCCATTCCTGGATGAGGAGTATTGAGCCACAATGGTTAGCACTGCTGCGTCACAGTGCCAGGGATCCGGGTTTGATTCTCGGCTTGGGTCACTCTATGTGGCGTCTGCACATTCTCCCCATGTTTGCATGGGTTTCTTCCGGGTGCTCCAGTTCCCTCCCACAGTCTGTAAAGACGTGCTGGTTAGGTGCTTTGGCCATACTAAATTCTCCCTCAGTGTACTCAAACAAACATCGGAGCATGGTGACTAGGGGATTTTCACAGTAATTTCATTGCAGTGTTAATATAAGCCTACTTGTGACAATAATAATAAACACACATATCAAAATGAAGATGTAAATAACAAGAAGATGCATTTATGGGGCACCTTTATTGATGAGAGAGATCAGACGAAAAATGGGTAAACAAGGCGACATTAAGACAAAAGTTTGTTGAAACAGCTTGGTCTCAGCTGCATCTTCAAGGAGGGGAGAGAGATGGGAAAGTGGCGTTGTTCAGGGAAGGGATTTCAGTGCCTAGTGACTGGTCAGCTGAATAGTTGGTTGTCAGTGAGAGGGAACAAAGGAAGCGGAGCAACGTAGGGGGCTAGTCACAAAGGGTTGCAGCCTGGATGAGGTTATAGAGACGGAAAAGGCCATGAAAGGATTTTAACATAAAAATGAGAATGTTAGAGTTCCAACTGGGAACAAATGTCAATAAAAGAAGCCTCCCAGCACCGTTCAGAGAATTGGTGCTGTTAAGCTGATTGAAAAGCTTGAACTGCGGTTCCAAGGTGCTGATCAATCTGACTTTCCTGTTATGGTATGGACCGTTGTGCATCATTACTCGATAAACTGATAGGTAATTGAATCTTTTATTGCCCTATTGACTGGTGTGGCAGGAATTAATGTGAAATGAAACCCTGCCTCACTACAATCAGTGTGGCGACAATACTGGTAATTCCAAATTACTGAGGAATCACAAAAGCTCAGACAAAATAACGATAAGCAACAACCTAAATTAGATTAGAAAGGTTTTATTTCAACCTATTACGCAGTTAGACCTTGTGATAAAAAGGTAAAGGTGACTTTCCAATTGTTTTCAATTCTTATTTCACTCTAATTAGATTAAAGCTACAGTCAGAGCCCATTATTGGTGGACAAATTACAGGACAGACGGGAACTTTTATGATGAATCAGGTTTTAATGGAAATCACTACTAATATTGCAAGGTATCAGTGGTTAGCACTACTGCTTCACAACGCAAAGGACCTAGGTTCAATTCCAGCCTCGGCTGACTGTCTGTGTGGAGTCTGCATGTCCTCCCTGGGGTCTGCTGAATTTCCTTCAGGTGCCCTGGTTTTCTCCCACGTGACAGAGATATGTGGCCAAACTCACCTCCAATTCCATTTATACGTTTGCTGAGGACACCACCGTAGTGGGCTAGATCTCAAACAATGACGAGATGGAAGTACAGGAAAGAGATGGAGAATCTGATGAATTGGTGCAGCGACAATAATCTCTCCCTCAATGTCAGTAAAATGAAGAAGATAGTCATCGACTTCAGGAAGCACGGTGGAGGATTTACCCCTGTCAACATCAACGGGGATGAAGTGGAAATGGTCAAGAGCTTCAACTTTCTAGGTGTCCAGATTACCAACAACCTGGTCCCTCCACACTGACGCTATAGTTAAGAAAGCCCATCACCGCCACTACTTTCTCAAGAGGCAAAGGAAATTTGGCATGTCTGCGATGATTCTCGCCAATTTTTACAAATGCACCATAGAAAGAATTCTTCCTGGTTGTATCACAGTTTGGTGTGGTTCCTGCTCTGCCCAAGACGATGAGAAATTACAGAAGGTTGTGAATGCAGCTCAATTCATCACACAAACCAGCCTCCCAGCCATTGACTCTGCCTATGCTTCCTGCGGCCTCGGAAAAGCAGCCAGCATAATGAAGGACTCCACGCAACCCAGGCATACTCTCATCCACTTTCTTCCATCGGGAAAAAGACAAAAAAGTCTGAGGTCACTTACCAACTGCTTCAAGAACAGCTTCTTCCCTGCTGCCAGCAGACTTTTGAATGGACCTACCATTTATTAAGTTGATCTTTGTCTATATCCTAGCTATGACTGTAACGTTACATTCTGCACCATCTCCTTTCTTTGTCACCTATGTACTCTACAAACAGTATGTTTAGTCTGTATAACGCACAGGATACAATATTTTTCAGTGTCTCAAATAATTTGACAGTAATAAATGAAATCAAATCAAAAAAATGGGTTCATAGTAGATTGGGCAACAAAAGGAAAATTGGGCATGGTGTAAAATGACAGCTGATTCAATGTAATCAAGCCATGCGCTATTGTTGAAGACTAATAACAATGTCAAAAAAATCCAGGATAGAGGGGTACACAAGCAAATAAAAACACTAGGGCCTTTGCTTACAGAGGACCCAGATAGTGATAAAACTCCAAGAGTGAGGGAATTCCTGATTGATTTCCCAGTAGGACTCATAGAATGTGAGTTCCTGGATGATAAGTGATTACCTTACCGGATGGAACTTGCATCTGGAGCCGTTTATAAAGCAGGACCCTGAGCGGGCTCATTATTATAACATCATATTTGGGATCTGTATGTGTTCACCACAGGCTTATGGTTTTGACTTGCTTTCAGTTTGTGCAATAAATCTCTTTTCTTTACACCTGATTCCTGAGTTATTACACAGAAAAACTACCAGAACAATAGCAACCATTGGCCAAGTAACTTGTCCCTCAGGACTGCTTCTGAGCCTGATTGGCTGCTTTAGATACTACCAGAACAATAGTAACCATTGGCTGAGCAGGATGTAAGAAGTCTCACAACACCAGGTTAAAGTCCAACAGGTATATTTGGTAGCAAACACCACTAGCTTTCGGAGTGCTGGCTGCCCCTTCGTCAGGTGAAATCTAGTGGCGTTTGCGATCAAATATTGGATTTTAACTTGGTGTTGTGAGACTTCTTTCATCCTGCTCAGCCAATGATCTCCAAATCATGAGCATGATGTGCCAGATTCCCCAGTCTCTCATTTCCTGTTTGCCTCGTGCAAGGAGGATTATGATTGTTGGGTGTTAGTTTTGAGATTTGTTGTTTTTGGAATATGGGAGAACCCAGAGGAAACACACATAGATATGGAGACAATGTGTAAACTCCACATAAACCGTCACCCAAGGCCGGAATTGAACCCGGGTTCCTGGAGCTGTGAGGCATTGTGCTGCCTTTTGAACTGCTGTATGATATAATTATGATTTGAATACAATGGATCTTTCTTCAGTCAATACAAAGTTAACAATTGTATATAAGGGGAAACAAAATAACTAAAGCTTTACACACTGGTAGAAGCAGTTCTTGGCAATTGTAAAGAAGTATGATAGATAATCCAAACAATTATGAGAAAAAGTTCAGAGATACAGTCATCACTTTCCAAGCCATGTCCTCTGTTATTGTTAATTTTCAGGTCATTTTATCCAAAAGCAACACAATTGTTTAGTTGAGTTCCCTGTTGATGTGGCTGGCTTTGAAGTTGATACTGTATTTATATTGTCTGTCTTATCTTACTTCTGTGTAAGTGAGTTTTGTAGAAGTTTTAAATAGAATTTACAGAGTGCCACTCCCAACTTCATAAAAAGTGCTTTTCAGTTACTGAAGCATTTGTAGTCAATGTTGCTGTGTAGGGAATTCTGACACACAATTTGGCAAGGTTCACAAAGGACAAGGAATGACAGGCCCAAAACCCGGCTCGTGGTTCCTATTCCTGGCCCTGCAGCATCGAATATGCTTGTGATTGGTTATCCTTCCAGTAAAAGGTAGCATTGTGAGCTTTGTCTGGGTCAGAGTCCACTGCACACAATGGCAGAATTTTATGAGATTATTTCTAAGCATCCAGCAAGCATGAAAATGGGAGAGTTCTTGGTCCATTTTTTTGGGCGAGTTTTCACATCCAATCTTATGCACTTAGTCATTGAAAATATGGACTAGACTGCTTCTAGTTGCTGCAAGCAGTGGGCTGGGCTTCATTTGCTGCAGAGAGTTTGCATGTGCGGATCTCAGATGCTATTGCACACATGCAATAAAAACTGTGTTGGAGCTATTGCGAATATATGAGTCTACACCACCTAAGCTCCAGCCCCTGCTACCCAGATCAATCATGCCCCCTCCCCTGATCCAATTGCATTGCAGACTGTCCCCTCCCCTTCAGGCTGTGCCCCCAAATGCCCCATCTCCAAAGGCACTACTCCCATGGGCCCAGCCACCATAAGTCCTGCCCAGGCACTTCTCGATGGGCAGTGCCAAAGTGCTTAATGGACATTACCTAGGTGCCAGGCTGGTAGTACCAAGATGCTAGGGGACACTGCCAGGCTGACACTGCCAACTTGGTGAGGCCAATATGAATGTTCCCTGCTCATGGAGAGCTGATGCTTTCCTCACTGGAGAGAATCTCTCCTGACGGGGCCATGAAGGCAAGTGAGTTCGGATGATTCAACGCCAGGCTCACTGCACACATGTAAATTAACACTTAAATACATTTAAATAAATTATTCAGACCCTCGCCCATTTCTAGTAAGAGGCTGACCTCGCTGGAAATCTCATAAAATTTCAAGAGCTCAGAAATTAGGCGTGATCCTGATTTCTCGGCTTTCACATGATCTTAGCGGCTCACTCTGCCCATTGATGAGCTGGCCGAACAGGTAAAATCTCAGCCAATGTGTATAGAGAGTATGTGTAGAAACAGAAAAACTTGTTGAGAGATGGTCTGAGCTAATGTTGTGTCCCTTCTGGTTGTCCCTTCTGGCTGACTGTAGAGCCCTGCTGTAGTAATTTATGCAAGGAAGTGATGTAATGTGACATAGAGTGAGAAACGGAAAAGCAGCAGATATGAGAGAAAACACACAATAAAGTTACATTCACTTGTAGAGTGTTCCAGAGTGCCATTCTCCAAACACAAAGCAAAACTGGCGATGAGAATAATGGACGTATGCTTGCTGAACCACTTCACAGAATCACACAATGCTACAGTGCAAAAGAGGCCCTTCAGCCCTTTGAGTCTGCACTGATGCATGAAAGATCCTGATCTACCCACCTAATCCCACTTGCCAGCACTTGGCCCTGAATGTAGTGACATACCAAGTGCTCATCCAGGTACTTTTTAAAAGATGTGAGGCATCCTGCCTCCACCACCCTCCGAGGCAGCACATTCCAGACTGTCACCACCCACTGGGTAAACATGTTTTTCCTCAAATCCCCCCAAACCTCCCATTCATGATTTTCAACTTATGTCCTTTCAACTTCCAGCTTGAGAGAAGATGTTTGTCTGAAGGAAAGGGGAAACTTTTCACATGTACTACTCATAGGGAGAATGAATTGGTCATGAGGATGTGAGCAAAAGATACTCTGAAAGACAGATTTTATTGCCTGCTGCAGTAAATGACAGAGTGGAGCTCAAATTAATGCCTTGTGCAAATAAGAAAACTGAAATAGCTGCTAGAAACGTGGAAATTAACCCATTAACTATTCATTGAACTTGACTTGGGGACATTCAAATTAAGGGGGAGAGATGAAATGTTATACATTTGTCTCTTTCGGCTTACCATGAAGACTTACTGTAGTAATATATGCAAGGAAGTGATATAATGCGATGTAGACTGGGAAACAGGGAAGCAATAGGTGTGAGAGAGAACGCTTCATAATAGAGTTATATTTGTTTATCGAGTGATCCTGATTGTCATTCGCCAAATACATAACAGCTATGGGCACAATTAGATCAGGCCAAAAATTGGACAACTGATGTGAATTATATTTACTTTGTCCTGGAGAAAGGCTCATGGAATTGCTAAGAAGGTAACTTCCGCTGAGAAGCTATTTGACAAATGCTGTGGCTTTGCTGAGACCAGCAACACTTAGAAACAATTCAGATACTGTAAAAGAGTAAAATTTGTAAGTGATACACATTTTATTAGAACATTGGGGACTATTCTGTGATGTTTAACACATTAAATCGGACCCCTATATTCACCATCCTCTTGGGAATTAAGTAACCAAATTGTTTTCTCAGACATAAGATCTATATGTGAAGTGCTGTCGTTAAGCTTAATAAAGCACAGACCCAGAGGACTATTAAAAAAAAACATTGAGATTCTTGAGTTATATTAACTGCCATGAAAACTTGTTGCATTAATATCTAACAATGGATAGACAGAAGGAGAAAATAAAGTCCATTTCGCCTGAGTGACCTTCTATATCCAATGATCATCTTTGGATGTTGTTTTGATCTCTGAACCTTTAATGAGCTTGGGAGCAAACTCAAGGTCTGCTCGATGTACTAAAATCAGTAGATTCACTTTTATTGTTTCATTAGACTCTTGCGAGGGAGACATTGGAAAAATAATTATATATTATAGTGCAGTCCCTCCCCCCTACTGGGAGTCTGAAATTCCTGGAAAGCTACTCCATTGGCAGAGGCATGGTGGAGCAGATCCCAAGGAAAGTGGTCCATATCTTATCCCAAACTCTAGAGGCATCATTGTCCTTGAGGCGTCAGCAACAACAACTACTTCCATTTATGACACAAAGGTTAGCACTGCTGCCTCACAGCGCCAGGGACCTGGGTTTGAATCTGGCTTGGGTCACTGTCTGTGTGGAGTTTGTACATTCTCCTCGTGTCTGTGTGACCAACACTGGGAAGTACAGCTCCCAGGCAGGGGTTGGCGGGGAGGGGCTGACTCCCAACCGTTGTGCTCGAAACTCATTTAACAACAGAAAAAACTGGAATCTTCAATATCTAATTAGTGGATGAGAAACCAAGAACTATGGAAAAAGAATTCTTAATGTTAACAAACTCTCTGATTTCTAATCAGTTCTGTCACTGTCCCAGTGTTCTTTTCATGTTAATGTCTTGTACTGTAATTAAAAGGAAAAGACACAGAGTAGCAACCCCATCATAGAACTGTGTTTGAGGCATGGTCAGCTTGGTGGAGATTTTCTTTGCTACATTTCAAGTATTTTCTTTAATCCCTTTTAAAGTTTTTAATGCTCCACACACACACACACACACACATACACACACACACACGCACGCACACGCGCACATGCACACGCGCACATGCACACAGTCCTACATATCATCGCCAAACTGTTCTTACACATTCCTAACACATCTTTTGTTACTCAGGATTCTGACTGGAAGTGGAAACAGAAGACGCTGGAAAATCTCAGCAGGTCTGATAGCATCTGCGGAGAGAATAGAGTCAACAGTTCCAGTCACACTCACCCCAAAACTGGAAAATCCTGCTAGAGGTCAATGGACCTTTCCATGGTGCGCTTCCCCGCCCATTACGATTCCCAAGTTAGGAGGGATAAGAAAACTCCTCCTGACATTTCGAATCAGGGTGACACTTTGCCAGAGACCACTAATGAAGGGTCATTCTGGCTCAAAACATTGGCTCTATTCTTTCCCCACAGATGCTGTCAGACTCACTGAGATTTTCCAGCAGTTTCTGTTTTTATTTCAGATTCCAGCATCGGCAGTCTTTTGCCTTCATCTTATTCAGATTAGAAATAATGCGCTAGCTCTTTGCTTCTGCTTTCACTATAAATAGCCAGGAAAATGCCACTCCATAGCTATTGTGGCTCATTGGGTAAGACACTGCCTCAATTCAGCGGCTGTGGGTTTAAGACACACTCCAGGGGCAGAATCGTCCCATCTCTCCAGCCACGGGAATTGTAGCGGGTGGGACATGGGCCATATTGACCTCAGACAAGATTTTCTGTAAAATCCCACTCCAGAAATTTAAGCAGCAAACTGAGGCAGGCTATCCAATGTAGAATCGAACAAATGATCTGGGACATCCCAAGGTCATTAAATGCCTGTCTTTCGTTCACTTTATTTCCTCTAGGCATCTTTCCAATTGGCTTCAAGTGAGGCTATGAAAGAAGCAAGTTGTGGAGAATCTCCTGTCTTGGCTCCATGGTGCAGTGTTGGGCGGGGATGGGGGGTTGGGGGTTCATATTGGCCAACTATCCAATTAAACTACTTCCACAGCTGCTAACTACTACCAGGTTTTTTTTTCTACCAGATTTTGTTTTAATGTTTTGCTGTATTAAAAAGATTTATGGACCCCCATTAAACAAACATTGTTAAAATACATGCTGGCCTGTAGCACTGGAGCCTACAAACGCGTAAGATAAAAGGTTTCTGAAAAACCGATTGCGCCAAAATACATTTGCAGGACCATGGGGAGAAAGCAGGGAAGTGGAACTAATTGGAAGCTCTTCCAAAGAGCTCTTACCATCCAACCATCATCCTTTGTGTTGATGAATTTTACAAGTGGTGATAACAAGCCTTCAATTGGAGCAAAACTCACTGAATTGGAAGCAAAAATTGGAATCCCTGATTCCCACTACTCCTGATTTTCCGGCCTTTAATTATAATGCTCAGAATATGTCCTGTTTGGGATTTGCTTTTACCTTAGTTTTGAAATGACACTCACCTCTCAAATCAGTGAAATTTTCCCAGATTGCTTGTACCAGGTTTAGCCCAATGTTAAATTCAGGCTGTGTTTGAATGAACAATGTTTCTGTGATTAGTTCTTCTCTACGAACAATGAATGATCATGAAGCCGATTGGTGACTATTTTAGATCCACCACAGGCTAAATACCACTTGTTTCACATGGGCAATGATTTCACTTTCAGGAAAGACTAATCAATGGTTCCATACTGGGTGGCATGGTGCCACAGTGGTTAGCTCTGCTGCCTCACAGCCCCAGGGACTATAAGACCATAAGACATAGGAGCAGAATTAGGCCTTTCAGCTCATTGAGTCTGCTCAGCATTCAGTCACGGCTGATATTGTTCTCATTCCCATTTTCCTGCCTTTTAGGTCAAATCCTTGACCTCCTTATTAATCGAGAACCTATCTATCTCTGCCTTGAGCTGGTCTCTACAGCCTTCTGTGGCAAAGAGTTCCATAGATCCACCACTCTCTGGATGAAGAAATTCTTCCTCATCTCTGTTTTAAAAGATCATCCCTTCAGCCTGAGGTTATATCCTCTTGTTCTAGCTTTCCAATAGTGGAAGCATCCTCTCCACGTCCACTCTACCCAGGCCTCGCAATACCTTGTAGTTTTCAATAAAATGCCCCCTCAAGCTTCTAAACTCCAATGAGTACCTCAACCGTTTGGGACTTGGGTCCAATAACAGCCTTAGGTCGCTGTCTGTATGGAGTTTGTACGTTCTTCCTGTGAGTTTCTTCCAGGTTTCCTCTGACTCCCCGGCACAGTCCAAAGATGTCCAGATTAGGTTGATTGGCCATGCTAAATTGCCTGTTAGCGTCAGGGAGAACAGCAGGGTAAATACATGAGATTATGGGGCTCGGATCTGGTTGAGATTGTTGTCAGAGAACGCTCAAAAGGCTGAATAGTCTCCTTCTGCTCTGTAGGGACTCTATGAAACAAACAAATCAAAATCACACTGTGCTACATTTAGAATACTGTGTAGTGTATACAATACACCCCCCTATTACAGAAATGATGATACAGAGATACTGGAGAAAAGACAGAAGTATTTCACATGAATGATGCTTTCAGTTTCAGGAAAGACGGAGGGAGGCATTTGATAGAGGCCCTTAAAATTTGAAGGAGTTTGACAAGGTCAATGTAGAGAAACTTGTGAAGGGAGCCGAAAGCTAGAGAACAGAAAATCACTACAAGAAATTCAAGAGAAAGTTGTCGACTCTGAGAATGGCGAGACTATAAATCTCGTTACTGCATGAAATGGAGGTTATAATAATGCATTTAATCAGCTGAGTAAGAGGAGAAATAGAAGGAGAAACTGATATGATTACATGAAGATGGATGAAGGAGGTTTATGGGCAGTAAAAATACCCAACGGGTCAAATGGCCTGTTTATGCTGTCAATACGATGTAAACAAAAATTAATTGACAAGTTCAGTCAATTTTCTTTAGGCATTTCTGTACCTTTTGAATTAATTGTAGATTTTGTTGTGTGCACAAATATAATATTTCATCCATATGATAACAACATGTGCTTATGACTTGATCATACCTATGAGTCAATCCTCTCCAAATAAAGGGCGCTATCTTCATTGACAGTGATCTTCCCAAAGAAATTCTAAGGGCTGAATGAATGAGAAAACCAGGGAGTTGCAGGCTGATTTCTTTGAGTTGTAACATGCAATCTTATGGCATTTTAATAAAAAAAAGTGCCAAAGTGCAATTTTCACCAGTCAGGGCTGGGGTGGAGCCTGTTCTCACAGTGAAGCCGGCTGCTGACTCTCGGGGTGCCACTGTACAGACACCCCAATCTCCCGGTGTACTTTTTATGCATGTATATAGTGCACTGGGAGATCTCCTGTCACCCCCTACCTGCCCACGGACATCAAGATTTGCTGCCAATCATTTCCCGTGTCAGTCTGTCTCCTTCCCCCACCCCAGAGAATATTGCCCTACCTGTCCGGACATTGACCCCACCTAATGTTCGTCGTCTAAGACATCACCCACCACCACAATCACTGCCCCAGCTAATAAGCACCCCACCACCCACCGATTGCCACTCTGGCCAACTAATCCCCATTCCTCCAAAATTCCTGCCACGGTCAATCAACCCTCACCAAACTGATTGTCACTTCAGTAGAGATTCCTCCCCCTCCCCCATGGAACTCCCAATTGCCTCGCCATAGAATAGTCCTGCCCATTGCCCCTCATGCTCTCTCCAAGCTTTGTCCCTTTCACCCCATTGGCACTGCCCAGTGAGCAGTGCCAGGATGCTAGGTGGGCACTGTCAGGATGCTACCCAGGGGGCTTAAATGGCTTTTATAGCAAATGTATCTGTAGTGAAGAGGTGACTGTGATTCTAAGGGCTGAGCCAGGTGCCAAAACAAGCATCTTAGTGTAGCTCTCTGGCTCTATAGTCAGTCACATCAGCTACTGTTAGCCTTGGAGGGGGAGGTTGTGATCCAGCCACCATAGGAGTAAATTCCGATTTATCTATGATGATTTGCTGAATTGAAGGTGCTATTTCAGTGAAGGCTATTGTTATTCTTGTTCTTCCTGAAAAGACATGTCAGCCCACAGCCTTGCTGCTCCCCTCCAGCTGACTACTATCCCAGTTCAAAGGAGCAACCCTGCTATTAATGCATAACATAAAGGCTACACTGTTTCTACTCACTACTACACCAGAGGAAGATTAATAAATAAAGACAGAACTAAAATCTCTATGGATTCTCTTTGCACTGTGCATAGTACAAAGACACAATTTTAATTACCTTCAAAATTAATAGACTGAAGCCCAGCAATATATTCGAAGCAACAATCTCATTAAGAGTTTACAACGTTTTAATCAACCTTGTTGCACATAAAATACAAACTAGCAAATTTGCACTGGCATTTCAGTGCACAAATTCTTTCAAACAAGAAGTGATGCTCCCTGACGGCCAAAATATCGATTGCATTACTTGGAATGCACCTGTCAGAGGAACTCTATGGTTTTCACATAGGAACAGTGGTTTGCTTTTTAGCCACAAGGTCTACCAAACCCAGAACTGCTTAAATCAAGGTGGAAAGTTTGTATCTTGATTAAAAAGACATAGATGGGATCCCAGGCATAATATCAAAAAAGGAGACCAGGGTATTTTGGCAACAAATTTATGATGCATTTTTGCAAGTCTTCAGCATGATGTTCAATTCTGGACAGCACACTTTAGGAAGGATGTGAAGTTGCCTGCACAATGGTTCCAGGGTTGAACGATTTTCCTGATATGGATACATTGGGGAACTAGGGTCATGCTCCCTGAGAAGTTAAAGAGAGGTAGCAAGAGGTGCTCAAAACCATGAGGGACAGATTGGATAGGGAGAAGATGTTCTCACTTGCTGTATGGTCAGGAAGCTGAGGACCCCAAGATAGCCAAAGGTGGCATGAGAAAAACCTTTTTTAACACAAGGTGTGATTACAGTTTGGAAAGTACTGTCTTAAAAGGCAGTGGGGATAGGTTTAATTATGGCTATAAAAAGGGACCTAAAGGAGAGAAACTTGCAGGGTTATGGTTAAAGGGCAAGGAGAATGGGACTGGCTAAATTCTTCTTGCAAAGAGCGTGTATTGGCTTGACAGGCTGAATGGCCTTCATTGAGATGTGACAATTTTATGATTAACTTGTACTGATTCCCATTAACCCATTACCTTCTCCAGCTGCTGGGCTATATTGGCTACCGGTCCAACAATGCTTTGAGTCAACCTTGTTTTCAAATCCCTCCTGGTCTCACCACTTGCTATCTCTGTAATCTCCTCCAGCCTTATGGTCCTCTGGGACCTCTGCTCTCCTGTAATTCTGGCCTCTTGAGCATTGCTGATCCTCCCACCTCCAGCCGTTTAGCAATTCTCTCCCTAAAACTTTGCCTCTCTCACAATTTTTCAAAGCAAGCTTTTAGCCATATTTCCTTTATGCTTCTCGATGTCAAATCTTCATTGAGTCATAGAATCCCTGTAGTACAGAAAAGTCTATTCAGCCCTTCGAGCCTGCACTGATAATGCCACAAGGACCTATCCCTATAACCCTATAATCCCACTGACACTAAGAGGCAAATTAACATGGCTAATCCTCCTAACTTACACACCGCAGACAACTAAGAGACAATTTAGAATGGCCTATCAACCTAACCTGCACATCATTGGTCTGTGAGGGTGGGAAGGGGAGGGGGAGCCAAAGCAGCCAGAGAAAATCCATGCAAACATGAAGAGAATGTGCAAACTCTACACAAAGTTACCCAATGCCAGAATTGAATCTGTGTCCTGGTGCTGTGAGGCAGCAGTGCTAACCACTATGCCAATGTGCTGACTTTTTCTCTCTCGTGAAAGGCCTTGGGATGTTCCATTACTTTAAGGGTGCGAGATAGACTCAGGTTGTTGTTCAAAAGGAATCAATCGAACAAAGTCAAAATGAATGCCCCAATGATTTGATTTAACAGTGAGTCTGACTGCTGCACATCGCTGTGAAACTAGCAGTCGATGATAATGGAGCACTGTGCACTAACGCAATCGAATCAGGCTAATGGGGCATTATAAAATTTGGATGAATTACCTCAATATTAAAGACAGCGGCATGGCCTCCATTTAATAGTGTTCTAACTGCAGAGCCAGATGGAGCCTGATAAAATATACCATTCTTCGGAAAAGCTGGGACACAGGAGGACGCGCTGTAATGGCTTTATGGCTTTATTTGCATAAATTATCATACCACTGGCAACAAATGAGTGGCGTGCTGTGTTCTAAATATTTTAGTGAGGCTCAACACCATTACTGCTGGTTTAATGAACTGGGATCACTATTTTGTGGGAGGACTACAAAGAACGACAGGGCAGGAGAAGTCTAAACAGTTCCTTCCAATGCTTACCAGCCCTTGGTGCTCATGGGGGGTGGGGCAGGTAGTGTGTATTCATAGCAGGGTATCAGGCAGCTCTCTTACCAATGTGACTCTGTCGGAGGAAGCAGCAACAGGCTTTGATTTTATTAAGATAAAGGTGTTTCATTAGCAAATATAGTCATTTGACGAGGGCAACATCATTCGTTAAACTGGTTCCAGCCGGCAATGTTACAATCCAGTTTTATTCCTGGGAAACTGTGGGCTGCTAATTTACACTCTCTGCACTCCACCCTCCTCCATCTAATAGGCGGTGAGCTGTCAAAGGGAGGCATTTGTTACAGAGATCATTATATGAGCACAATGCACTAGCTATTATTATTTTTTAAAGTGTGATTTTCGCCTTGGCGCTTTTCTATATGAAGCAGTCTCACAGATTAAATGGCATTGGGAACTTGTTACTTAAAGGAGCATGCCTTTTACTGGGACTTCAACATCATTAAATGAAATTAGTTGTACAATTTACCCCACCTCATTTTAAAACACTCTCGATTCCTCCAAGGTTGTTACAGCCGAGGAGTCTTATTAAATTTTATTGGGGAATATTCCTCTCCCAGTTGTAAAGACTATAAGCTAACAACCCAAACCATTCAATATTCTATATGGTTATAATTTATAATATTTGTCAACTACACTTTGCTTTTCTCTGTCTGCTGTGGGTTCCAATGCGGGCAAATGGATTTCTACTTTGGCAAATGTGAAGCCAATCACATTAAACAGGGTGGCACGGCGGCACAGTGCTCAGCACTGCTGCCTCACAGGGCCAGGGACATGGGTCTGATTCCCGGCTTGGGTCACTGTCTGTGTGTGGAGTCTGCATGTTCTGCAGTGTCTGCGTGGGTTTCCTCTAGGTGCTCCAGTTTCCTCCTATAGTCTGAAAGATGTGCTTTTTTGGTGCACTGGCTATGCTAAATTCTCCCTCAGTGTACCTGAACAGTAACTTCATTGCAGTATTAATAAAAGCTGCTTGTGACACTAATAAATAAATTTTCACTTTAAACTTTCTTTAACTAGACTTGAAAAGAACCAGAATATTTTCTAAACAGTGAGAAGCTATAGGAACAATGGAATTGCAAAAAGACTTCGGAATCTAAGTACATAGACCATGAAAAGTGATGAAAATGTACTGAAAGTTATCAAAAAGGCAAATAATGTGCTGGCCTTTCTACTGAGAGGATTAGAATGCAAAGGGAACTAAAGTTATACGATAGCTCTCTGAAACCCTGGTTAAACCACATTTGGAATGTTGTGAGTAACTCTGGACATCACATTTAGGAAGAATGTGTGGGCCTTGAAAGTAGTGCAGCACAGAATTATCAAAATGGTCTCCAAATATTGAAGGCTATATTGTAAAGGGAAACTAGGATCGCACTCCCTGTAATTTAGAAGGTAAAGGGATGATGTGATCAAAGTTTTCAAGATACTAGTGAAACAGATAGGAGTGGATATAGAGAAATAATTTCAATTGGCTGTGGAATTTAGGATTAGGAGATGAGACTAAAAGTTAGAGCCAGATTTTTATAAGAGTGAAATTTGGAAACCTTACAAAGATCAGGTAAGATTTGCAACTGTCTTCTGGAAATGGCAATCAATGCTAGGTCAATCGTTCATTTTAAATGTAAGATTGATACATTTTCACAAACCAAAGGTATTAAGGGATATGGGGTGTGTGGTGTTAGGTCACAAAATCTATCAGTTTCAGCTTTACACTCATATTTGCAAGTTATGGGTTCAAGCACTATTTAAACTGATACTTCAATGCAGGACAGAGGGGGTGCTCCAATATCAGTGATGCCAATCTGAGATGTTAAACCAGGAAGATTGATCCTCTCAAACCTGTGAACTCCATCTTCTAAGTGAACAAGAGTTACTGATGCATGGGAACACCATCACGCTGATGATATAGTTAAGAAAGCCCAGCAAAGCCTCTGCTTTCTCAGGAGGCTAAAGAAATTTAGCATGTCGACTCTCACCAATTTTTCTAGGTGCACCATAGAAAGCAACCTTTCTGGTTGTATCACAATTTGTATGGCTACTGCTCTAACCAAGACTATAAAATGTAATGAACAAACCCAGTCCAAGCAAACCAGCCTCCCACCCATTGACTCTGTCCACATTTCCCACTGCCTTAGAAAAGCAGCCAGCATAATCAAGGGCCCCACGGACCTTGGACATATTCTGTTCTATTTGCTTCTGTTGGGTAAAAGATACAAAAGTCTTGTACAAAAGTCACCGACTGACTCAAGAACAGCTTCTTCCCTGCTGCTTTCAGACTTTTGAATGGATCTACCTAATATTAAGCTGATCTTTCTCTGTACCCTAGCTTTGACTGTAACATTACATTCTGCACCCTTTCCTTTCCTTCTCCTATGTGTACTCTATGAATTGTATATTTTGCCTGTATAACGTATAAGAAACAACACTTTTCACTGTATCCCAATACATGTGACAATAATAAATCGAACAAATCAAATCAAATCACAGTGTCATACATAGATTGACATTCTTTTGTCATGACTGGGTCAAAATCCTGGAATTCCTCACCCAACAGGAAATACCTTCAACAAATGGACACAGAGTGGTTCAAGACAAAAGACCCATTGCTACCTGCTTAAGGACACCAATAGACGGGTAATAAATACTAACCATTTCCCGAGATTGAGCTTTAGAAATATGAATGGACATGACCTTTCATCCTCTTTCATTATTTATTAGGATTGTTCAATACATTTTCTTCCTCAGCTCCATTTTAATTTCTCTGTTCTTCCATTTTGGAGACGATGGAGATCCTACATTTACCTTGCTTATGTATGTATTGTATAAATACTGTATCTACAATATAATTATGCAAATTTACCTTTCACAGTTTATCTGGTAAAGATCTCTGAAATTACAGGTCATGCAGAGTTAGCTGACTTCTCATGGTTTAAAGTTTATTTATTAGTGTTAACACAGGAATGAAATTACTGTGAAAATCCTCTAGTCACCACACTCCCGCGCTTGTTTGGGTACACTGAGGGGGAATTTGGCATGGCCAATACACCTAACCAACAAGTCTTTTGATTGCAGGAGGAAACTGGAGCACCCCATGGAAACCTATACAGATACGAGGAAAATGTGCAAACCCAACACAGACAGCGACCCAAGCCGAGAATCAAACCTGAGTCCCTGGTGTTGTGAAGCAGCAGGGCTAAACATTGTGCCACTGCAGTGCCTGAATTAGGAGTTACTCAGGGAAATCTCCAGAAAGACGTCTGCCTCTTGAGCGGGTACCTGAATTGGTGGAAGGAGTTGAAGATAACATCAGCCCCAGACACAGGCAGATGCAGAAACTTGGAAAGAATGGTTAGAGATGTACGGTGTTGTCAGCAAGTTGAACCAATGGAAGGGAATTTGAAGACCAGGAACAGAAGGACGATGGCACAGTGGGTTGGCAAAAACACAGCTAACAAATAAAAATGGCCAATTGCTTCACTAATTGCTGTCAGTAGTTCATTGATATGTAAAGCATTCTCAATAAAGCTCTCCTTAAATTTGTAGAGTCAAATCATTCAATGCTATAAATAGTCATCAACACAAAATTGGCATATTAATGCATTAATAATCCTAGCCAGTAATTGCTGAAGTCGGTCATTAAATTTAAACAGCTACTTCATCATTATTTGTTATTTCAATTGCTGGCTAGTACAATATTAAATGTGAAAGACAAGTATATAATATACCAATTGTGAAGTAAAATAAATGGAAATGATATAAGTCATCTCCAATTTTGAAGAACAGGGCAATTAAAATGGAGGCAAGGAAGAAAATGTACAAAAATTACAAGGAAAGAAGGGAAGAATTTTTAAAAATGCATTAAACATCTTGCAAAATGTTACATCCGGGCAATATAAAAAGAATACAGAATCAGAAAACTAAAGCATGGGCTAACCACATAGCATTGTGCTAACCACTATGCTATCATGGGTGGCACGGTAGCATAGCAGTTAGCACTGCTGCTTCACAGCTCCAGGAGCCTGGGTTCGATTCCTGACTTGGGTCACTGACTGCGTGGAGTTTGCACATAACCGTTTGGCTTCAGGGTATGGCTGTGTGCCATCACCAAATTGTTATGGCCATGCATAGTCTGGATCATAACCATCTGACAGAGTATTAGAGGGCTGAATCTGCGTGTTTTGGTGTTTTGCTTTCCAATCAGTTCCACGAGGGCACCATTCACATTACTTTTGAGTTTGAGTTGCAGCAGAGCTTTCTCGGTGGGAAATATGGCACTGGTTGCACCTGGGAAAGAGTCATTGTGCTGCTGAGAGAAGACGCTGTCATGGTCGATATCAAGCTGAGGAATGCAGCATAGTAATGTGTGCAATCCAAAGCACATTTCTCCAGAGGATGCTTCGCTGAGCTTACTGCCTGTTCCCTCAGGCTGTTGGACTGTGGATATGGGAGGCTGTTTGTGATGTGCTCAAAGTCCATTATGTGCGCAAAGTTTCCAAATTTTGGGGAGACTAACTGGTGAATGTTGTCTGTCAGGATTCTCTGTATGGCAAAGTGTCCCTTGAGCTTGATGATGACTATGTTACTTGTTTGAAAGATAGTCAATTTCAAACTTCCAAGAAAGAAATTAACTAAGACCAAACATTGTTTACCATTCCATTAGCTGCCGTGCATGACCATGGGAGGTCCAGGACTTAGGTGCAGCAATTCTTTGGCTTGATGCAGCTTGAGTGCATTCCACGGTGCACATCTGGAGATTTCCCTTTTTATATTTGTGGACATAGAGTGCCAGTGCAGTGATTCCTTGCTGCTGTATCTGGTGGCGTGAACTTGGTGAGTTGTTGTTAGAGCCTCTGGAGAGAATTAGGCGTGATGAATTGCTGTCCACACAGTATCAATCCATCCTGTCTAGTTCATTCATCTATAATGATGGAGAATGCGAGGAACTAGTGGGGAAGCTGGCTTGAGAATTTTGGCCAACACCAAATGATCATTTAATGAGGTCATCTGCACGTGATGTCTGTCGGTAGGACATCTTTGAGTTCCTGGAATCTACAAGAGGAAAGGATCTCGATGGTCATGATGTCTATCTTTTCCTCACGATTTATTTTGCCTATAGTAGATAGGAAAACTCCAGAAAAGGCATCAACCATGTATTGCTCTGTACCAGATTTAAAGATGACACTGAAAATGTAGTGTTGTAACATCAGCAGCATGCTCTACAACCAGGCAAAATGTAAAAAGGCATTTCTGGAATAGTTATGGGAGGTTGCAGACCATGTATAAAGTCATGAAATGTCTGACAGGTGAAGACAAGAGTGAGGAGTTCCTTTTCAATCAGAGCATGAGTTTCAATGAGAGCCTCACAGTCTATTCGATCCCTGACTAACTCATCAGAAAGGGTGTCAAATGCACTTTTCTTTGCTAAGATTTTCAAAGTTGTTATACAGGATGTACTCATTAATCTGTACTTTGATTTATTGAATTAAATGCGTTTAAATGTTCTCAAACATTGTTAGAATTATTTTGGGATCATCTGTTTCCTTCTCCTTTGAAAAACAAATGACTCAAGCCTCTCGGCCTCAGGGCCTGCTAACTTTAGTAAAGTGTAAGCCTATACCTTTTGTGAGTTATCAGATAATTCAGCATCGCAGTAAATACATCAGTCCTTCTCAAACTGTCCATACTGTTCTTGTAGAACATGAATAGGTTAATGCAGCAAAGTCCTTGTTTCATACTGCCAACTCCTGACACTGTGTAAAAGTGCTGGGTTCCCAAACACTGACAATGAAGACTTGTTACAAACAATACTTTATTTAGTGTCTTCTTGCTTGTACTCTGCCCGCACTCAGGAAGAACTCCTGTGCCTCTGACACATGACACTGTAGTGGGTTGGATCTCAAACAGTGATGAGACAGAGTACAGGATTGAGATTGAGAATCTGATGAAATGGTGTGATAACAATAATCTCTCCCTCAATGTTAGTGAAAATGAAAGCAGGAGTATAGTGGGGGGAGTACCCCTGTCTGAATAAATGCGGATTAAGTAGAAATGGTAGAGAGCTTCATGTTTCTATATATCCAGATCACCAACAACCAGTCCTGGTCTCTCCACATTGACACTACAACTGAAAAGCCCACCAATACTCTCTCAGAAGGCTAACAAAATTTGGCATATCCGCTATGACCCTCACCAATTTTCACAGATACACCATAGAAAGCTTCCTTTCTGGATGTATCACAGCTTGGTATGTCTCCTGCTCTGACAAGACTATAAGTAACCACAAAGGGTTGTGAACATAGCCCAGTCCATCATGCAAACCAGTCTCCAATTCATTGACTCCAGCTACACTTCCTTCTGCCTCTGAAAAGCAGCCAGCAAAGGCAAAGACCTCACACATCTGAGATATTTTCTTTTCCACCTTCTTCCAGAGCGAAAAAGATCCAAAAGGATGGCATGGTAGCACAGTAGTTAGCACTGTTGCTTCACAACTCCAGGCACCTGGGTTCGATTCCCTGCTTGGGTCACTGCCTGTGTGGAGTTTGCTCATTGTCCTCATGTCTGCATGGGTTTCCTCCCACAGTCCAAAGATGTGCAGGTTAGGTTGATTGGCCAAGCTAAAATTGCCCCTTAGTGTCCTGGGATGTGTAGGTTGGAGGGATTAGCGAGTAAATGTGTAAGAATATGTGTATAGGGCCTGGGCGGGATTATGGTTAGTGCAGACTTGATGGGCCGAAAGGTTCTATGATCTATGATCAAAAGCCTGAGATCAAGCACCAATCAACTCAAGAACAGCTTATTCCCTGCTACCATCAGACTCTTGGATAGACCTCTTCATATTAAGCTGATCTTTCTCTACACTCTGGCTATGATTGAAATACTATATTCTACTCCCTCTCCTTTTCTTCTCCCCTATGTATTCTATAAATGGTCTGCTTTGTCTGTATGGTGTGCAAGAAGCAATAGTTTTCAGTGTATTCCAGTACATGCAACAATAATAAATCAATTCAAATCAAATCTTTTAGTCGCTATGTCATCACATGACCACTCGTTTTACAAGAGAGATATGATTATATTCAAAAATATGCCATTTTAGGGCAGGGATTGTATTAATTAAGGTTTTCACATTGCTGAAATGCTGCTATGTCCCAGTGTTTTGTCTATCCCAGTAACTTATTTGTGAAGGACAGTACAGATAGCACAATATGATAGCAGACAGAACATTGTAACCAGGTGATGGCTAATGCTTTCTTTCAGCTGGTACAAATATAATAATTTCACTCAGAACAGCTTTCAAACCTATTCCAATTTCTTTACAACGTAAAGAACGTAATAATTTTATTATGTAGAGAACGTGCTTGGATTTGTCCATATTGTGTTGCATTGTTGCGGGTTCTTTTTAATACAATCGGATATTAAGTGTAGCCTCTTCTTTATTATTCAGAACTATACAAATCCAGCATTCAACCATCGGTAAATAGTTATTCAACCTCTGTAGCTGAAGAGTTGAATGTACAATAAAAAATGTACAATATAAAACTGTAAGTGGCTCTTAGCCAGAAATAAGCTAGGATTTGCTCAGCTGCACTGTACCACAATTAAGCATTTGGCTGACAAGTTAATGTCTGACACAATGATTTTGCCAATGTTTTTAACTTCCCTTTGCGAGAACCGCTCAGGAATTATTAACTCACAATGAGCACTGAGCAGCAGAGTTGACTGAGGAAATAGGCTACAACTGAAGGTAAAGTGAGCACTTAGTTGTACAGTGCCCGGGAACTGAGAGGTTACTGGGAACTGGGAGCGACTGCTGGTGGAAACTTCAAAGACAAAATCTGATTCTGGACAATGATCAGGAATTGTGGTCTTCCGGCCGACTAGAGAGCAAAGCTGAACATTGAATCAGCGGATAGGGACAGCTGGTGATTAGAGTTTAGCAATAGATGAAGATTATGGAGGCCGGAATAGTGTGTGGACAACTGTTAATTTTGAACGTACTGATTTTAATGGATTTTCAAACTGTTAATTACTGGTAATCAAAGACTCTTGTTTGAAAGAAGCCCCTGATGTTCCTTTTCAATGATTAGAGCTCTAGAGTTCCTTACAGTGCCAAGAACCCAAGTTCAATTCTGATCTCAGGTGACTGTCTGTGTGGAGTTTCATGTTCTCCCCGTGTCTGTGTGGGTTTCCTCCGGCTATTCCGGTTTCCTCCCATGCTCCAAAGATGTGCAGGTTAGGCGGATTGGCTATGTTAAATTGCCCCTTAGTGTCAGGGTGATCAGCAGGGTAATTACCTGGGATTACGGGGTAGGGCGTGGGTGGGATTGTTGTCGGTGCAGGCTTGATGGGCTAAATGGCCTCCTTCTGTACTTTCGGGATTCTATGATACTCATTTTCTTATGTCATTACATAATCTTCAATGCCTCACTAAGAGTTAGCTGCACAACCACTAGAATCTTCCCTCCTTCTTCCAACTCATTGCCCCACGCAGCAAGTCATTTTTTACACCCCTTAGCACCCACTCCCATTCATCCCGAGATTCCAACTCTCTCTCAGTTCAAGATCTCCACTACTTTCCAGCCTAGGTAATAGCCTCCTGCTCTCCACTAACCAGCAGTTAGTGGCAACTAATCTCCTTCACATTCAAACATATTTAAGCAGCATCCAGATACGGTAGTGTGTCTCTGTGGAAAATAAGTAGTAATTCCAGCTATGACCAAATATTTAATTCATTTTGTTCTGCAAGGTTAAGGATGCCGACTTCAAATAAAACAATAAATATAGAGTTAAAAACAGTTAAAAACTGATACGGAAAAATTAAGTGACATCAACCGTGAAAATTACATTATGACAAACAACTCTGTTAAGTAAGGGAAAAAGTTTATTAGCCAAATAATGCCTTCAGTGAGGCCAACACTTACATATCCAGAATAAGCAACTATTTTAAACCTTGTGATACTTCCATAAACACCGCTTCCAGCCTTGGGTACAGGATAAAAATAAGACCCTTTCAAAACAAAATTTCGAAAAGCAAGATATGATGAACTATAACTGTTACATTTACTGTATTAATCAACAAAACATTGTGAAATTCACTGTTCACTGTGTCTATTCTTCTTGTAGCAGGTATAAAAAAGTTTTAAAGATTTGAGTATTCACCATGCATTACTTGGGGTAGTCTCCAACAATTCCAAACCAACAGTATAGTAACAGGAGGAAAGTGCAGTTGAGAACAGAAATCTATTGGGACCTTGTCTCCAGTTCCCCAATTTCTCTTTTCCTGTGACCCCTACCTCTTCACCCCCTTTTTCTGTTTCACACTTCATGCTGATGGATGAGTGAGACGAATATTACAAATAGGTGAAGGATATATATATCCCTGTCCAAATGCTGTGTTTTGAGGGAGAAGAGGAAAGTGGTAAATGTGAAGAAAGGAAGAGAGTGAGGTTAAGGAAGACAATAGGCAGAATTTTCCCAGAGATTGGCAAAGGCCAATAGCGGGTGTGAAGAAATGTCATTGAAATCGTTGACGTTAATAGTGGCATTCTCCACCATATAGCGCAGGTTGCAGAATAGAAATCTGAAAGATCCCACACAGCGTAACATTGATTTTTCTGCCCCACCAGCAACTTACTTTTTTGATGATTGGGCACCATTTTAAAAGGTTGCTCCACTGCAAGTTATCATGGAATACCACCCACTTACCCTCCTGACACTGCTCCTGAGCACTCTCCTTGGCACTGCCTGGACCCTGCATGCTGGTACTAGTCACGATGTGGAGATGCCGGCGTTGGACTGGGGTAAACACAGTAAGAAGCCTCACAACACCAGGTTAAAGTCCAACAGGTTTATTTGGTAGGAGGGACAGTGTCTAGTCTTGCCTCCACCACCCTCCTCACCTGAGCTGCCCTAGGTGGCCTGCTCTCCAGATGTTCACTTTGGGAGACCAGTTGTGATTTATGCTATTCTGCCTCAAGCCATGATGTGGATGGATTTTCTAATGGGGAGGTGGGGGGAGGGGGCGGTTTAATTTAGGGTAGAGATCTGATAATGAGATGCTAATGCATTCAAATTGTGTTTCCAATGTTGAATGTTGGGAAACGCGCCCCTGTCACTGACTGGGGGGAGGGGACAATCACATCACATGTTTACATTAGCGTGGAACCTGATTTTGTAGTTCCCACGAGATTTTCCAGTCCCGTTGCTGAACCCAGCCGATGCAATTGGGAACGGAAAGGAAAATAATAGGCCACACTGGATTGGGAAAGATAAGGTGAAACAATAAAATCAAATACAATTAGCTGATTCTGAAAGACCCCAAATGGATAAATGTATTTTTATTTGAAATCAATTTACCCCATGGTGTCACAAGTAGACTTATATTAACACTGCAGTGAAGTTACTCTGAAAGTCCCCTAGTCACCACACTCCTGTTCGAGTATACTGAGGGAGAATTTAGCATGGCCAATGCACCTAACCAGCACATCTTTTGGACTGTGGGAGGAAATGGGAGGTCTCAGAGGAAACCCAAGCCAGAAATCAAACAGCATGACCAAACAGTGGTTAGCACTCTGCCTTACAGTGCTAGGGACCTGGGTTTGATTCTCAACCTTGGGCGCTGTCATTGCAGAGCCTGCACCTTCTCCCCGTGTCTGCAAGTGTTTCCCCCAAGTACTGTGGCTTCCTCCCACAATTCTAAAGATATGTTGGTTAGGTGGATTAACAATGCTAAATTCTCCCACAATGTACCCCAATAGGCACCGGAGTGTGGTGACTGGGAGATTTTCACAGTAACTTCATTGCAGTGTTAAAATAAGTCTAGTTGTGACATTAATAAATAAGCTTTAAACCCTGAGTCCCAGGCACTGTGAGGCAGTAGTACTAACTAGTATGCCACCGTGTCAAATGAGAAACATTACACTTCAAATTTCTGCCTGGTTTTGAACCGGTGACTTATTGTGTGGTGGGCAAATGTGATAACTATAACACCATAGAACCAACACCTGAATTGCCCGCAGATATTTAAGCCAAGCACAATCTTTTGCAATACATGTCAAACCAGAGATGTATCATTTAGTCATTCCATCAGGGATGTAACCACTCCTGGGATTCAGTACAGACCAAAGGCCAGCAATAGAAATTGATCTGTATGGTCATAATAACTTCCTTAATGTGAGATTACAGTCCTGCCTCTTTGATAACAAGGTCCCATACAGATATACAGATTAAATACAGGAATCTCAGTCATCAGTGCAAAAACAACTCACAAATGAAAGGGGCTCAATAATTTAATAATGCTGAGGGCATGAGGTAGTCTGCTAAAGCGCTAGAGAATTTGCCAATGTTAAACATGTTAAAGATTAGGGTTGAGGTCAATCGAAGACAAAGTGCCAATTAGAAAAGGAGTATTTAATTTATATCACTCCTTTTAGAAACTCAAGACTGTCCAAAGGATTTCATAGTCAGCAGAATACTTTATGAAATGTAATGTAGTAAGCACAGAGATAATTTGTGCATAACATACACCTACAAGCGCCAAAGCAATAATAACAACAGTACAGAATGAGGCCATTCAACACATTGGGTTTGCACCAATCCTCTGATAGAGCGTCTTACCCAGACCTTTTTCTCATAAGCCCACATATTTACCCCACTAATCTGCCTCCACAGCTTGGGAAACTAAGGAGTAATTTTACCATAGCCAATCCACCTAACCAGCACATCTTTGAAGTGTGGGAGGAAACCAGAACAACCACAGGAAACCCATGCAGACATGAGGAGAATGTGCAAACTCCACACATGACAGTCACCCAAGGGCGGAATTGAACCTGGCACTGTGAGGCAGCAATGAGCCAGATAATATGATTTAATTTGTGACGTTAGCTGAGGGATAAATATTGGTCAGCATGACCCTGCTCTTCTTTGAAACAGTACGTGCAACCTTTTATATCCAAGTCAAAGGGCAGATGGAGCCTGATTTAATGTTTCATCAAAAGTTCAGCACCTTTAACAGTACAGCACACATGCAGGACCTGGTGTTAGCCTGGAACCTGTGCCCATGTCTGTTATGGAACTCAAACACACAAACAGAAACAATATAGCTATCCATTGAACAAAAGAGGCACAATCATTGAAAACCCCTTTTTAGGGTTGATCAGACACACCAAGCCAACAAGGACATTGCCAATCAATGATGTTATATTAAACTGATCTTTCTCATACCCGAGCTATAATTGTAACATTGCATTCTGCACCTCTGCCTTTCCCCTATGTACTCTGTGGATGGGATGCTTTGTGTGCAAGAAACAGTACTTTTCACAGTATACCAATGCATGTGACAATAAAAAATCACATCAAATCAAACGTGTTGGCTAATTACATGAATGGAAAGAAAGCCAGTGCTAAGATGTCTAGTTGGGCATCTGCTCATGCCACTCTTCATCACAACAACCCAGTGAAGCAATCATGTCCAACGGAGGTGTCAGCTGGTATCTCCTGGTTGTTATGGTAACTAAGAGAGCAAAAGGAGCAACCATTCACATTGTCCGAAGATAGACCTTGGAAAAGCCAGGCAACACAAACTCAACAGTAACATTGAGACTGTGCATGTTAGTGCCCTCCAACACTAATCCCATTGAAGTTTGTGAGGGCACTTGGAGGGCGTTTAATTTTTGTGTGACACCTCTATCCACAGCAGCAATCGATTGTCATTTGGCAGCGTTGCCCAACATCCAGTGACCCGCAGGGTCAAACCATGGCCCCTTTTGACCCCCTTGTGTAACTCTTTGCTGATAACCATTTGCCTGGCCTGGAAGTCCTCCATTTCTCCTTCCCACAGAGCTGGCCATATAGCCATCAACTGCACCACATCGCACAGGGCACAAACAGCCTCCTGCTCTAAGCCAAGTCTTGATAAACCTTGCCATGTAGATATCAGTCTGTGACTGCACAACCACCACCCTCCCACACCCGCCAACAATATTTGCATTCCAATGGTGGTGGTGGTGGTGGTGGGGGGGGGGGGGGGGGGGGGGGGGGGTGTGGCAGTGGACGCAGAGGTTATGTCCTTTACCAGACAAACTAGAAACTTCTTTAAATGACAGAGACCAAGTTTCTGCCCTTTTCTGATGGATTTAAGGAAGGTGATCAGTAGATCATTCAGAGGCACATTGGCATCCATTGGATGATAGAGTCATAGAAGTTTACAGCATGGAAACAGGCCTTTGGCCCAACTTATCAATGCCATCCTTTTTTTAACCATTAAGCTAGTCCCAATTGCCTGCATTTGGCCCACATCCCTTTATACCCATCTTACCTATGTAACTGTCTAAATGTTTTCTTAAAGGCAAAATTGTATCTGCCTCCACTGCTGTCCAGCTTGTGTGAAAAAATTGCCCCTCTGGACACTTTTGAATCTCTCTCTGGTGAATCCCCAGAATATTGGTGATGGGGGAACGTCCCAGAGTCAATGCTCGCTAATGAGATGCTAATGTATTAAAATGAGCTTTCTGCACTCTGCAGGCGAAGGATCGAGAAAATCAGAACTCAGAAACTCAATGGCACAAATTGCGCTCTCTTGGTTTTGAGCGTGTGCGCTGTCATTCCTGTAGATAGAGAATGCGGATTCAAAATCACTCCTGTAGAATATGCTACAATAAACCAAAAAGAGTTCAGGATGTCATCACGCAGGGACAGAAGGGGTTGGATAACAGATGAAAGGGAACTTTATCCAGTTCTCTCTCTCTCTGGTAAATATCAGCTCAGCAAGAGGGGAAAGCTGAGCACTGAGGGGGTCCATAGCTTTGGGAAATCGAACATTGGGTAAGATGTGAGACTGTCTGAAGGAGAGGGGGGAATCCAGAGATTTGAGATAGAAGATTTAATTTTGTTAATGATTAAGTTATGTTCTGATTTGCAGATTCAGGGCAGAAAACCAATTAGGTATTAGGCCAATAGTCGGGAATCACTCTGTGTGATGAACGCATGTTGTTTGTAACAAAGCAGGCAATGCACATATTCCATGCTACCTGCTCATTTAAATGGTAGCAGTGTACAAGCCGGCAAGCCGCTGAGTTGCTGCACTCCTCAGCAGGGGACCCAGTTCATACGTGGCTGGCATCACTTAAAGCCAGCATTCACAACTTAGAAGTCGAGATACATTCTGACTGATGCAGCTGCTGGAACCAGGAGTTTAACAAAGAGCAGGAAGAGGAGTGGCAACACATAACAAGCCAAGCAGCGTGTATCTAGGTTCTTCACTACAGCACTGAAGCCCTGAGGCAGGGAGGAGATGGGGGAGGGAGAAAGGTCCTCTTCCCTCAGTGAACCAGAGAAACCTTCCAGACAGACATCATGAAAGTAGAAAGATGGCTATCGCAGTCAAGGCCAGCAATCTAGCTTCAAGGACCTGGGCAAAATTTTCAATGACTTCATATTAGTAGCCAAGGTCAGTGAATGCACCTTCACTTAGCCGTATCCTTACAAAGGTAGCAAAAGATTCATACTTCTGTATTCATCACATCCAAGTCACTCATCTACCAATATGGATGGCACGGGGGGCACAGTGGTTAGCGCTACTGTTTCACAGTGCCAGGAACCTGGGTTCAATTCCCAGCTTGGGTCACTGTCTATGTGGAGTCTGCACATTCTCTCCCTATTTTCCACAGCCCAAAAGCCATGCTGGTTTGGTGCATTGGCCATGCTAAATTCTCCCTTAGTGTAACCTAACAGGCGCAGGAGTGTGGAAGCTAGGGGATTTTCACATGAGCTTCGCTGCAGTGTTAATGTAAGCCTACTTGTGACACTACTAAACAAACTTAAAACATAAACAATTTCTATCAAGCATCACTTATATTGAATACTTATTGTCTCACTTCATCCTCACTCTTTGGGCAGCATGATATCACTGTTGCTTCACAGCGCCAAGAACCTGGGTTCAATTCCCAGCTTAGGTCACTAAGTGTGTGGAGTTTGCATATTGTCCCCAGGTCTGCATGGATTTCCTCGGGGTACTCTGGTTTCTTCCCACAGTCCAGAGATGTGCAGGTTAGGTGGATTGGCCCTTGCTAAATTGCCCCTTAGTGTCAAGGGGACGAGCTAGAGTAAACTCATGGAGTGACAGGGATAGGACAGACCTGATGGGCTGAATAGCCTCCTTCTGCACTGTAAGATTCTATGATTCTATGAAGTCTCATCCTGAAATTTAAAAACTTTCAAACCTTTTCTGCTATTCAGCCTTGGCAGGCATCTCACCCAAGCATTGCAAAAGACTCTCCGCACAACTCCACCTCTCCAGCACATATCAAGAGCAGCCATTCCAGGCAGTGGAACCATTGCTCCAGCACTCTAATGGTCTGCTCTGAGACCATGGCATGGGGCAAATGGCTCTCATTGTAAACATGCAGTCCACACCGTGGTTGAGGTGAGGAGGTAGGTCACTGACTCGTCACAGACAGTTGGCTTTTTTTGCCCAGCAGCCACACTGTGGTTTGACATGGTGGGTAAAGGACAGAAGGAACAGCAGACTGCCACTGACTGATATTGGCTGAGAGGGCCCTTCAACATAGAGGTACTTGCTAACTAAAGGGCAGATTAAGCAGCCAGGCTGGCAAGGTGTCCACTACACTGGACTAGAAATAGTCATAATGGTCATATATACATGATATGCCCTTAAATGGATATAGACATAGAAAGTACAGCACAGCACAGTACAGGCCCTTTGGCCCTCAATGTTGTGTTGAGCTATGTCCAAACCCAAGATCAAGCTATCCCACTCCCTATCATTCTGGAGTGCTCTATGTGTCTATCCAATATCTGTTTGAAAGTTCCTAAAGTGTCCAACTCCACTATCACACCCCAACCATTCTCTGAGTAAAGAATCTACCTCAAACATTGCTCTATATCTCCCACCATGAACCTGATATTTATGCCCCCTACTAACAGCTACATTCACCCGAGAAAATAGTCTCTGCACGTCCACTCAATAACACACAGGAAAGGCACAGAACAATGAAATTATCTGGACGTTTTCTACCATTTTGGCATGATTAATTCAATCTAAAAATTAATATTTCACCATCTCCAGTTAGAAAAGAATTAACATCATAATAGCTGCTCTTCATAGCACCACAGGTCTTTGTGAAATCATAAACCCTTCATTAGTGTCTTTGGCATTTTAAAAATGAGAGCCAAAATGACATAAAATGTAAAGTTACATTTGGCCCAGCCAACTGTATCAGTGCTTATGCTCCACAGGAACTATGTCAAGAAGAAATGTTTTATGTCAAATAATGAAATTCAGTCCACTGGCTGAATGGAGCTTTTAAAAACAGACATTTAAAATAAAACAGAGGCCAAGACAACTTTGAGATTACAGCCAAAGACCTCTGCTTTGCATTGCTCTATGTTCGACATTCCAATTCATCGGAATGAAGACAGTCATACTGTAAAACCCATCAAAGGAAATGGGGCGGCACGGTAACACAGTGGGATGGCACGGTAGCACAGTGGTTAGCACTACTGCTTCACAGCTCCAGGGACCTGGGTTCAATTCTCGGCTCGAGTCACTGTCTGTGTGGAGTTTACACATTCTCCTCATGTCAGTGTGGGTTTCCTCTGGGTATTCTTGTTTCCTCCCACAGTCCAAAGATGTGCAGGTTAGGTTGACTGGCCATGCTAAAATTGCGGGTTAGTGTCCTGAGATGTGTAGGTTAGAGGGATGAGTGGGTAAAATATACAGGGATAAGAGGGAGAGCCTGGGTGGGATTATGGATCAAATGGCCTCTTTTTGTACGTAGGATTTCTATGGTTCTAGAATTTCCCAGTCCTGCCCTCTGTGGATCTTTAACTGCTCCATCAAATTCTCCTGTGATGATTCCTGCTGCAAGTGGGATCGGAAAAGCCCAGCTAATGACTCCCATCTCCTTTCCTAGGAACAAAACATTAAGACAATTACCTGAGGCACTCAACTATCGGAGACACAAGAATTAGGAGGAGAAAGTTATATGACCCATTGAATCTGCTCTGCCATTCAATGTGATCATGGCCAATAACGAATTTCAGCTCCACTTCTCTGGAAAAAGCAAATCACTTGGACAATGAGACCTTGACTAAGGTGGCTCTCCAGGCGTAGACTTTAGCTCATCAATCACCTTGGAATACATGAATAATATCTGTTTTTGGAACCCCTGAGAAGGAGGTCAGACGAAAACCAACCTCTTGGGATGTTTTAAGCGTGTACTTCCTCAGCAGAACCGAGGACGAGGATAGGAAGCACACACAGAAAATAGAAGCAGGCGTGGGCCATTTGGCCCTTCAATCCTGCAATAATTTATAGGGCCCTTCGAATCTGCTGTATGTTCTACAAAGACCCAAGTGGGGTTTCCTGCCTGCTTCTCTCTCTAACCAAGCTGGCAAGCTTTGCGCCCTGTTTCTGACTGTGAACATTCTGACTGTGACCCTGCTGCAGATAGAGATTTCTTAAAAGAACTCAACACACCACTACCATCTTTAGAAAAACAACCAACTCAGTTGCCCACATCTTCAAATTGGAAGCATCAAGACTATTGAATTTAGATTGAAACCAGCCATGTCACTGAACTACAGGCTAAGGGTGGAATTTTACTGGCATGTCCACCCGAGTATCATACAAACCCGTCTGAGGCCAATGGAGGTTGCTATTCTCCAAGCCTCACCCACCCCTCTGGAATTGGAGCAGGCATGTTGGTAAAATTCTGGCCTGTATATATTTCTACATTTAATGAACGCTGATTTATTTAACCTATCCTCCCTTACTCTGTAATCTGTATTTATGTGTGTGAGTGAACTTTGAATGTGCACGTATGCAAAAGTCAGTATGTATTTTAATATTTTACTATTATCATGTTTAAGTATAATAAAGCTAACCTCTTGGTTAAACTCAAGCAAACCAGTCCTGCTGGTTATTTTATACTCACAGTATGTAACACAGTTAAATGCTCACTGAATTGACAAGTATATCCTTTACAAAAGCAAAAAAAAACCTGCTACAGTCTAATAAAGAGAGGGAAAGAGGAGAACCACTTGGTGCCCCCCTTAACTGATTATAACATGCTTCCAGTCTTTTCATTTAACCTTATCAACATATCCTTCCACTCCTTTCTCTCTCTCATTGAGTGATACAGTGCATCAACGCTATTGGCCTTAACTACCTCACGTTGCACTTTCTCGCCATCCTTTGGATAAAGAGGTTCCTCCTGAATTCCCTACTGGGTTTGCTATTTACGGAGCTTTGTAACAAATGGAAACATACTTCATGCACACCATGTCAGGCCATTGAAGTGATGGCGCCAATACCTAAGGGGAGCCAGGAGCGATTAGAGTGTAGGTCATAGCGACTGAACAACCGAGCAGTATGTGTTAGTGCTGAATTTAACAGCAGGGACTTACTTGATTTTATTTCCTTCTATTTCTGGTAGGCAGCCAGCCAGATTGTAATGTCGCTTGCCACTTCAACACATCATCCTGCTCTCCTGTCCACATGTCCATCTTTGGCATGTTGCAATGTTCCAGTGAAGCCCAACTGGATGAACAATACCTCATCCTGTGATCAGGCACTTTACAGCCTTCTAGACTGAACAATGTTTTCATGCTTCAGAGCATGAACTCCCTCCTTCATTTCCAGTTAATTTAACTTACTTAATTTCTTATTTTCATCTCATTAATCAAATTAATTAATTTATATTTTTATTTCTAGTTTTATTTATTATTTCTTCCATTTCTAGAATATCACTTTCCATCTTATTTCACATCCCTCCCTTCTCCCTCCCCCTGCCCCACTAGGGCCAGCAGCCAAATCCTTCGGGTTGTCCGCTGATGTTCTGCCATTTATACATTCCCATTTCTTATTGGAAGCTATTAACACTATGTCCAGCCTTTATTATCACCGTTAGCATTTACAATCTTTTTGTCCTTTTTGTCTGTGCCGTCCCTATCAATTACAGCCATCCTCGCTCCCCACCCTCACCCTTGGGATGAGGTATAAACCTTATCCTATTTACCTTGTCTTTAGCTTTGATGATGGGTCATTCTGACTCAAAATATTGGCTCTATTCTCCCTCTCTCTCCACAGATGGTGTCAGACCTGCTGACATTTTCTAGCATTTTGTTTCAGATTACAGCATCCCCAGTATTTTGCCTTCATCTAGATTGTAAGGCTGACTGGCTGGCAGATGAAGTGACATTTACTAGAAGGCCACAGTGGGGGTGTGGAGACTCAGGAGGGTGGGGAGGAAGATAATGAGGAAGGGGTAGATTGCAGGGCTGGGTGACAGTCAAATGTGAGGAGGGTGAATTGTGGACAGGAAGTCGATTGAGGGGAAGGCAACAAGTTTACTTGAGGAGCTGAAAAAAGCAGTGCTGGAAAAACATTTTCTGGCTGAATCTAGCCCTTCTTTTGCAGCATGCCCCAAGTTCTGGAAACTCAGCCTGTATATCTAAAGGTATACTCACATTTGAGTCACACAAAATCATCGGAATATTTAAATGGCTGACCCGCTTCTCAAGGTCAGGTTATTCAGACCCCTCTCCACCACCCTCTGATAAACCAAGGAACAGGCATGTGTGAGCAAGTTAAAGTCACGTTTCAGATCCAAAATCCCCACTGCCATTAGAACCTTGCAATTGTTTGAAATGTAACACTTTAAAGAACATCTAAATTGCAATACTTGTAATGAAATATTACTGATATGAGGTCAGATATCCCCTATTTTGCACCAGGAATATGCAAATCAAAATTACAACTTCGGATGCAACCCTTTGGATGAATTTAGTCAGTCAGTCTGTAGAGCTGATTGTTCAATGAAAAGAACAAGCAAACACGCATAGCATTGCTGTTAAACCTCTTACTCCAAAGATGTGTGGGTGAAGTTAATTGGCCATGCTAAATGGTGGCAAATGGAGTTTAATGTGGAAAAGTGTGAGGTAATGCACTTTGGCAGGAACAATAAATGTGTAGAGTATAGGGCTAATGGTAGGGCTCTTAATAGTGTTGAGGAACAGAAGGATCTTGGTGTATGTGTCAATAGATCCCTGAAAGTAGGCAGTCAAGTGGATAAAGTTGTTAAGAAGGCATATGGAGTCTTAGCTTTTATTGGTAGGGGGATTGAATTTAGGAGCCGCAGCATCATGTTGCAACTGTACAAAACTCTAGTGCGGCCGCACTTGGAGTATTGTGTGCAGTTCTGGTCCCCACATTATAAGAAAGATGTGGAGGCATTGGAGAGGGTACAGAGGAGGTTTACCAGGATGTTGCCTGGTATGGAGGGCAGGTCCTATGAAGAGAGGTTGAAGGATTTGAGGTTGTTTTCGTTAGAAAGGAGGCGGCTAAGAGGGGATCTTATTGAAGCATATAAGATGATTAGAGGTTTAGATAGGGTGGACAGTGATAGCCTTTTTCCTAGGATGGAGAAAGCTAGCACGAGGGGACACAGCTTTAAATTAAGGGGTATGAGTTATAGGACGGATATCAGAGGTAGGTTCTTTACTCAAAGAGTGATTAGGGAGTGGAATGCCCTGCCTGCAGCTGTTGTAGATGCGCCAAGTTTGGTGGCGTTTAAGAGGTTAATTGATAAGTATATGGAAGAGAAGGGAATGGTTTAGTTTGGAGGGACATTGCTTTTTATTTTGGTCGGCACAACATCGAAGGCCGAAGGGCCTGTTCTGTGCTGTAATGTTCTATGTTCTATGTTCTAAATTGCTCTTTAGTATTAAGGGGGACTAGCTAGGATAAATGCATTGGGTTATGGAGATAAGACCTGGGTGGGATTGTGGTTAGTGCAGACTTGATGGACCAAATGATTTCCTTCTACACAAAGGATTCTATGATTCTAGTGAGGTGTCTCCTCAATAACTACTCCACAGCCAGGCATCGGGAATACAGATCTTCATTCAGTCTAATCTCTCTACACTTCAAACATTGACTGCCTACTCAGGATGATTCCCAGCCAGCTCACCCCACATGCTATGTCATATGACCCATTGCCTTAAAGGGGCTGTGCGTCAACATACATAACAATTGGTTTAATGATTGAACAGCAGAGAAAAAATTCTTCTCTTCTACACTAAATTATCAAGGAATGGATGGTTGCATCTTTCAAAGAAACCCATTCTGCAGCTCAGCATACTTGAGCATAGATCACATTCCCCAGCAGATTATTTGATTGGAGACTGACTACAGATTTGATGGGCTGAATGGCCTCCTTCTGCACTGTAGGAATTCAATAGCTCCTTTATCACTTTGCTTATCTAATTCAATGGCTGAAATTTTACTGATGTGAAGATGCTGGGGTTGGACTGGGGTAAACACACAGTAAGAAGTCTCAGAATACCAGTTAAAGTACAACAAGTCAAACCTGTTGGACTTTAACCTGGAATTGTGAGCCTTCTTACTGGAATTTTACTGGCATGCCCATCTTGAATCCAGGACGGTGAGGCTCGGAGAATGGCATTCTCTGTTGGCCATGGGCAGGATCGTATGAACCTTGGATGGGCATGCTGGTAAAATTCCGCCCAATATTTCACATTTCTTTGATTATACATGCTCATATTGAACTGCTAGTGTGGGGCCAGCGGCGTTTAAACCCACATTTTAATCTCTGGTGGGAGAGAGTAGGAGGGCACTGAAGGTGAGGGGAGATTGCCCAGCCCCCTGCAGCCAGAGGTGAGATATTAAAGAGTTAATGTCCATTGTAGAGGGCAGGGTGAACTACTGGGCTTGCAAAACCGGCAGAAAAACAGCTCATGGGAGCAAACTGACAAAACAGGTTAACTACAGGCTCCAGCTTGCTGAGCCCGGCTGGGGTGCGAGTCTAGCTGAACAGGTGATAATGTTCTCTTTTGCGCTAACAAATGGTGTATTCTAAAGACATTATGCTTCTGTTCTAATGGGTGGGAATTGTAAGTAGTAAATGCGTATTTTAATAGGTTGTTCTTTCTTGTGCAGCAATTCTTGTGACTATTCATTTTTGATTGAATCAGGTGATGTGTGCTTAAGTCTAGACATTTTTGATTAAATCAGATGATGTGTGTTTAAGTCTTGCTTGAAATCACATCTACCTGATGGGATTGTAAACTGTATAAATGGGGTCAGCCTTGTTGCTTCGAGTGCTTTTTTTATTAACTGATTTCCAGCACTGAGTGGAGATTAAGTAGTAAAGGTTAGCCAGCCTACATGTGTAGGACAAATAAAGAACTATGATTCTGACAATGGTTGGTGTTTACCTTCGCATCAAGGACGGAAGTGTCTTGCGAGAAACAAACTTAACTGGGGCACACCGAAATATCAACTTCAGAGCCTCATGTGAAAAGGCCTTTGCATTTGCCCACCAAAGCTAATAGGAATTGTTATCCAGTTGGACGAGGATTTTCCAGAACAGTTACTGTCTGACAGATAAGTGGTTAGATGGGTTTGGAAATTGGAGAAGATTTGTGGTTGGAGAGAGCTGAAGACCCCAAGGTTTCCTTGTGAGTCCTGGAGGAGCATTTCATCCAACAAGGAAATTATATTTTAAAAGAATCTTATTTATTTTGCTTGGCTAGTTTATTTGCTTATTAGTGTAACAAGTAGGCTTACATTAACACTACAATGAAGTTACCGTAACAATTCCCTGGTTGCCACACTATAGCATCTGTTCGGGTACACTTAAGGAGAATTTAGCAAAGACAATTCACCTAACCAGCACGTCTTTCGGACTGTGAGAGGAAACCAGAGATCCAGAGGAAAACCATGCAGACGTGGGGAGAACATGCAGACTTCACACAGATAGTGACCCAAGCTGGGAATTGAACCCAGGTCCCTGGCGCTGTGAGGCAACAATGCTATACACTGTGCCACCATGCTGCCTAGGGCTCCAGATCCACCTGTGACCAGGGTGCTCATGGTCTTAAAAGCCAAGGCAACCACTGGTCAATGACAATGTCATGTCCTGATCTATATTTGTAAAGAAGGACTGCTTCGCCATACAATAAGATCATGGCTGACCTTTTCATGAACTTATCTCCACTTACCTGCCTGTTCACATAAGCCTTAATTTCTTCACTGCAAATGGAATTTTGTCCTTCAAATATTTATCTATCCTTGCCTTAAAAACATTCAATGAGGTAGTCTCAGCCTCTTCACATGGCAGGGAATTCTACCAATTCACAGACCTTTGTGTGAAGAAGTTCCTTCTCAACTCAATCCTAAAGAGTGAGCTCTGAGCTAAAGAGTGAATTGAGGAGAGCTAAGAGAGGACACGAGAAGACTTTGGCTGATAGGATTAAGGAGAATCCTAAAGCTTTCTTTAGATATGTTAAGAGTAGAAGATTGGTTAGGGCAAGATTAGGGCCAGTCATAGACAGCAGTGGGAAGTTGTACGTGGAACCTGAAGAGATTGGAGAGGCACTGAATAAATATTTCTCTTCGGTATTCACGCAGGGTGATGTAAATGTAGTTGTGGGGAACACTGAGGTACAGGGTTGCAAACTGGAAAGTATTGAAGTAGATAGGGAGGATGTGCTAGATATTCTTGAGGGTTTGAAGTTGGATAAGTCCCCTGGGCCGGACGGGATTTACCCTAGGATTCTCTGGGAGGCAAGAGAGGCGATTGCAGAGCCTCTGGCTCTGATCTTCAGGTCGTCGTTGGTTACGGGTATGGTTCCGGAAGACTGGGGGATAGCGAATGTGGTCCCATTGTTCAAGAAGGGGAAGAGAGACCTTCCAGGGAATTATAGGCCAGTGAGTCTTACTTCTGTTGTGGGCAAAGTATTGGAGAGAATTATTAGGGATAGGATTTATAGTTATTTAGAGAGAAATGAATTGATTGGGGATAGTCAGCATGGTTTTGTGAAGGGTAGGTCGTGCCTTACTAACCTCATTGAGTTTTTTGAAAAAGTGACCAAAGAGGTGGATGGGGGTAAGGCAGTTGATGTGGTATATATGGACTTTAGTAAGGCGTTCGATAAGGTGGCCCATGGAAGGCTTCTGCAGAAAATGCAGATGTATGGGATTGAGGGTGATTTAGCTAATTGGATTAGGAATTGGCTAGCAGATAGAAGACAGAGGGTGGTGGTTGATGGGAGATATTCATCGTGGAGTTCGGTTACAAGTGGTGTACCTCAGGGGTCTGTTTTGGGGCCCCTGCTGTTTGTAATTTTTATAAATGATCTGGATGAGGGTATTGAAGGATGGATTAGTAAATTTGCGGATGACACTAAAGTCGGTGGAGTGGTAGATAGTGAAGAGGGGTGTTATAGTTTGCAGAGAGACTTGGACAAGTTGCAGAGCTGGGCCGAGAGGTGGCAAATGGAGTTTAATGTGGAAAAGTGTGAGGTAATGCACTTTGGCAGGAATAATAAATGTGTAGAGTATAGGGCTAATGGTAGGATTCTTAATAGTGTTGATGAACAGAGGGATCTTGGTGTATTTGTGCATAGATCCCTGAAAGTAAGCAGTCAAGTCGATAAGGTTGTTAAGAAGGCATATGGAGCCTTAGCTTTTATTGGTAGGGTGATTGAATTTCGAAACCGCAACGTCACGTTGCAACTGTACAAAACTCTAGTGCGGCCGCACTTGGAGTATTGTGTGCAGTTCTGGTCCCCACATTATAAGAAAGATGTGGAGGCATTGGAGAGGGTACAGAGGAGGTTTACCAGGATGTTGCCTGGTATGGAGGGCAGGTCTTATGAAGAGAGGCTGAGGGATTTGAGGTTGTTTTCGTTAGAAAGAAGGCGGCTAAGAGGAGACCTTATTGAAACATATAAGATGATTAGAGGTTTAGATAGGGTGGACAGTGATAGCCTTTTTCCTAGGATGGAGAAAGCTAGCACAAAGGGACACAGCTTTAAATTAAGGGGTGATAGTTATAGGTCGGATATCAGAGGTAGGTTCTTTACCCAGAGGGTGGCTAGGGAGTGGAATGCCCTGCCTGCGGTAGTTGTAGATGCGCCAAGTTTGGTGGCGTTTAAGAGGTTAGTTGATAAGTTTATGGAAGAGAAGGGAATGGTTTAGTTTGGAGGGTCATTGCTTTTTTATAATGGTCGGCGCAACATCGAAGGCCGAAGGGCCTGTTCTGTGCTGTAATGTTCTATGTTCTATGTTCTAAATCTGCTTCCCCTTATTTTGAGGCTATGCTCCTAGTTCTATTTTCACCCACCAGTGGAAACAATTTCCCTGCTTCTGTCTTATCTATTCCCTTTATGACCTTATATGTTTCTATAAGATCTCCCCTCATTCTTCTGAATTTCAATGAGTATAGCCCCAGTCTACTCAGTCTCTCCTCATCATCCAACACTCTCAACTCCAGAATCAACCTAGTAAATCTCCTCTGCATCCCCTCCAGTGCCAGTATCTCCTTTCTCAAGTGAGAAGACCAAAACTGTACACAGTAATCCAGGTGTGGTCTCACCAGCACTTTATATAGCTGCAACATAATCTCACTGTTTTTAAACTCCATCCCTTGAGCAATGAAGGACAAAATTCCATTTGCACCTGCAAACCAACTCTTTGAGATTCCTGCACAAGGAACCTCAGGCCTCTCTGCACAGCAGCATGCTGCAATTTTTTTTACCAGTTAAATAATAGTCCATTTTGCTGTTATTCCTACCATAATGGATGACCTTGCATTTATCAACATTATACTCCATCTGTCAGACCCTTGCTCACTCACTTATGTTGGCCTTCATTGTGAGAGTTTTCGAGTATAGGAGCAGAGATGTATTGTTGCAATTATACAGGTGAGGTCACACCTAGGATATTGTGTGCAGTTTTTGTCTCTTTTTCAGAGGAGGAATGTTATTGCTCTCGAGGGAATGAGGCAAAGGTTTACCAGCTGACTCTGGGGATGGTGAGGTTGATTTATGAGGAGAGATTGATTAAGTTAGGATTGTTTTCGCTGGAGTTCAGACAAATGAGGGGAGACCTCATCGAGATTTATAAAGTTCTAACAGGACTATACAGGATAGATGATTCTGGTGATGGATATCTCCAAAATCAGGGGTCATAGCCTGAGGATCTGGGGTAGACTATTTAGAATGGAGATGAGGAAACTTTTTTTTACCCAAAGAGTAGTGATCCTGTGGATTTCATTCCCACAGCAAGTAGTTGATGCCAAAACATTGTATATATTCAAGAGGCAGCTGGATATAGCATTTGAGGTGAAAGGGATCAAAGATAATAAGGAGAAAGCAGGATTAAGCTATTGAGTTGGACAATCAGCCATGATAGTGATGAATGGCGGGGCAGGTTTGAAAGGCCAAGTGCCTCCTCTACTCCTATCTATTGTGATTCTATGTTTCATCAAAATTCACCCTAAATCAAAATCATAGAACCCTGACAGTACAGAAGGAGCCATTTGGCCCATTAAGCCTGCGCAGTCAACAATCCCATCCAGGCTCTATCCCCATAACTTCACTTATTTACCCTAGCTAGATCCCCTGACATTAAGGGGCAATTTAGCATGGCCAATCAACCTAACCAGTACATCTTTCACAAATCTCTCAGGCTTTGGAATAAGATTCAACATTCGCCCACAACGCATGTATTTCTGACTGAGCACAAGTAACTATTTTGTTTTCTGTTCATTATTTTGTTCCCTTATTCTGTTATGTACATACCGCCAAGTTTTATAGATCAGGAGACAAAATATAAGTGAATTCCCGCAAGCTGCAACAATAACACTTCTACGTATTATACAGGGCTCACTTTCTGAACATTATCAATAATACACAATCTTTGCCCAGATGGCATTGATCTCCTTTGCCTTTACAATCACTCATAGTTAAAAATTTATAGATCATTATTGATGGATGAGCATACAGTTTCTTTTCATATGAAAAAAGAATCACCTTCATGTCAAGATGTAAGAGAAAAGAAATCAAATAGAAACACCACATGGTATGGCAGCCTTTTAATGGTGGTCAACCTTTTGATGTGGATTCTTTTGAAATTCCTCCTCGCAGGAGGGGAGAAGGTGGGCGAGTTCCCTTCAAACCTGAGATGCTGTTATATTCTTTAAAAAGGGTGATGGACTGGATGCTGCCCTGTGATATGAATCTGGTAAAGAATTTTCTTCATCAGAAGATGATTCACCATCATGTGAAGCAATATGAGAGTCCGACACAGAATAAAAAGGAAACACACCCCTCCTTTTGGTTTGACATAAATCTCAAGGAATGCGCTTCTTCGAAAAGGGCTTCCAGGCGGGGATGGATCGGAAAGGACAAATCCGTGCTATTGCGTCATTAGCCTTATCGATGTTGAAATATGTGATAACAAAATATAGCCTTAGACAACCCTTTAGAACTGAGATGAGGAGGGATTTCTCCAGGCAAAAGTTGGTGAAACTAAGGAATTTATTGCCACAGAGACTGTGAAGGCCCAATATTTGAGTGTATTTAAGACAGAGATAGATAGGTTCTTGATGGTAAGGAGATCAAAGGTTACGGGGAGAATGGGGCTGAGAAACCTATCAGGTATGATCGAATGGCAGATCTGAGTCAATGGGCCAAATGGCTTAATTCTGCTCCCATATCTTGTGGTCTATAAAACACACACACACACACACACACACACACACACACACACACACACACACACACACACACACACACACACACACCACAGAATGGGACCATTTCACCCATCATGCCTCGACTGATGTTTTGAAATAAGCATTCAATGTTCAATGAATTACTAGTGATTTAACATATAAGCTGTTCTCTAATGGGTCTGCTGAAATTCATAATGAGGGCATTCTTCTGCTCAATTCTGCAAAAGACTTTAATAACTTAATCGCACACTTGCCCAAACACAATAAGGATCTTTGTAGATAGCTATAATTTTTTATTGGAAGAATTAATTCTGCTTTATGGTATACACTTACATATTTTTTATGCATGAGGATTTGACATGACAGCCTGTTTACAAAGTAGATATGTGCAAAGGTTCAGAAGCCTGGGGTACACAATGCCGAAACATAGATGTTTTTTTCCTGACTTTTATAAAAAGCCATATTATTCTTCAGGGGAAGTCTGCTGTGTAATAGGGAACAATTGTAAAGGTAATGGGCATAATCTTGCCAACAACCTGCCACAGGAACTGTGGCAGGCAGGACAAGACCATGCAAAAGGTCCATTGACTTCGGGGGGGCTTTTCCGATCTTGGGGTGAGCGTGGCTGGAAAATCCCACCTTACTTTCACCCTGCAGTCTTGGACCAATCTGGCTATTCTCAAGGAAACCTAATTGGTTTTGGACACACATTTAGACATTACAGATCAAGACATTGGTTGCTTGTGAATATCACTAGAATTCTGAAAGCTTGTCATTGTGAATTGTACTAAAGAAGGGAATTTCATATCTAGATGTTAGTTCAATAATGTGCTCACAAGACAAAAGCAAAACTGTGTAGTTCAGAGTTTACTGACCATAGATGACCATGGAACGACTGTAATAATGATCAGATCAAGCAACAGCTAAAGATGATTCTGTTAATATATATTGACAACTGACTAGTGATTTTGTGGTAGGCAGAAAGGGAAACGTAAGGCAGAATCTTACAGCCGTTAATATTGGCAGGATTTTCTGCCAATCATTGCAGGTCCCACCGCAGTGAATGGAGATTTTGCTGAGTGCCAAACTCTCCGTCCTTGCTTGTGACGACATCAAGGCATGAACGGCCAGCCAGATTGCGACTGCTCTCTCATTTGAATCTGAAGATTTTGAGCTCAAGTCCTGTTCGAGAGGTTTCAGCACAAAATCTAGGCTGGCACTCGAGTGCGGCACTGAGACAGTGCTGCATTGTCTGTGGTGCTGACTGGCATTAAACCAAGACACTGTTGTTGCCTTCTATAGTGGACCTAATGGCATTATTCCTTATGGCTTTATTTCTAAATGTATGAGGGGTGTTCCTTGCCATAGTTGTTAAGATTTGTCCTAACACTGAGAAATGAACCCAAATGATCCAGTCAATGCTGTTCATATGATCTTGCCGTGCGCAAGTTACCTGCTACATTTTCTATCTTATTACTTTAAAAGTGCAGAATTGCCTGTAAAGTGTTTCATATGCCCCAAGGCCATGAAGAATTCAATATAAATACAACATTTTTAAAGCAACACTATAACAGTGTCTCATAGATAATCATAAGTGAGAATCTACATGGCATTGACATAAAATCCATGAAGGCATCTCCTATCACATTGCATTGCTGATGCTGCATTATAACAGCAACTGAGGAATACTTACATGAACAACCAAAATCCACAAATCTAATGCATCCTGGAGCCACTTTTCTATCTGTAGTTTTTCATCTAAGAAAATATGCTTTTTTAAGTTCATTTATGAGATGTGGGCATTGCTGGCTAGAACAGCATTTACTGCCTATCCCAAATTGCCCTTGAGAAGGGAATGGTGAGCTGCCTTCTTGAACCGCTTCAGTGCACCCACAGTGCTGTTAGAGAGGGAATCCCAGGATTTTGACCCAGCAACCGTGAAGAAATGGTAATATATTTGCAAGGCAAGATAGTGAGTGATGTTGTTCCAAGTGGTGGTGTTCCCAGATAACTGCTGCTCTTGTCCTTCTAGATAATAGTGGTCATAAGTTTGGAAGTTGCTGCTGAAGGAGCTTTGGTGAGTTCCTACAATACATTTTCAAGATGGCACACACTGCTGCTCCCGCACATCCGTGATGGAGAAAGTGAATGTTTGTGAAAGGGGTAGAAATCAAGTGGGCTGCTTTGTCCTGGATGGTGTCAAGCTTCTTGAATATTGTTGGAGTTGCACACATCCAGGCAAGTGGAGGGTATTCCATCACATTGCTCATTTATGCTTAGACAGGCTTTGGGGAATCAGGTAGTGAGTTACTCTTGAATGATTCCTAGCCTCTGACCTGCTCTTGTAGCCATAGAATTTATATGACCAGTCTAGTTGAGTTTCTGATCAATGGTTATTGAAAATGGGGGATTCAGCAATGGTAATGCCATTGCGTATCAAGGTTTGATGGTGAGATTATCTGTTGGTGGGGATAGTCACTGCCTAGCACTTGTGTTACTTGTCACTTGTCAGTTCAAACCTGGATATTGTTCAGGTCATGCTGCATTTGGACATGAACTGCTTCCGTACCTGAGAAGTTGCAAATAGTGCTGAATATTGTGCAGTCATCAGCACACATCTCCAACTGTGACATTATGATGGAAGGAAAAATACTGATGAAGATAGTTGGGCCTTGGTCACTATCCTGAGGACCTTCTGCAGTGATGTCCTGGCTCTGGAATGATTGACCTCCAAAATAAGCAACCATCTTCCTTTGTGTTACTTATGACTCCAACCAGCGGAGAGTTTGTCCTTGATTGCCATTGATTCCAGTTTTTTAGGGTTCTTTGATGCCACATTCAGTCAAATGCAGCCTTGATGTCGAGGGTAGTCACACTCACCTCACCTCTGGAATTCAGCCCTTTTGTTCACGTTTGAACCAAGGCAGTACTGAGGTTATGAGCTGAGTGACCCTGGCAAAACCCAAACTGGGTATACCTGAGCAAGTTATTGCTGAGTTACTGTCACTTGATATCACATTTGATGATCCCATTCGTCACTTTATCGATTATTGAGAGTAGGCTGATAGGTTGTAATTGGCATTTGTCCTGTTTTTTTGTATATAAGACATTCCTGGACAATTCTCCACATTGCTGGGTAGATGCCACTATTGTAGCTCAACTGGAACAGCTGGGTTAGGGAGGGGGCAGGTTCTGCAGCACAAGTCTCCAGCACCATGGCCAGAATGTTATCAGGATCCATAGCCTCTGCAGACCCAGTGCTTTCAAATGTGTCTTGATACCAGGTGGATGCATCAAATTGGCTGAAGATTGAATCTGTGATGCTGGGGGCTTCTGGAGGAGGCCAAGATGGACCATCCAATTGACACTTGCAGAAGATGGCTGCGAAGGCATCAGCCTTATCTTCTGCCCAGATGTGCTGGGCATCCCCCACACAGAGGATGGAGATATTTGTTGAGCCTCTTCTACCAGTGAATTTTTTATTTGTCCATCATCATTCACAGTTGGATGTGGCAGGACTGCAGAACTAAGATCTGATCCATTGGTGTGGAATCACTTAGCTATGTATATTACTTGTTGCTTATGCTGTTTGGCATGCAAGTAGCCCTCGGTCGTAGATTCACTGAATTAACACTTCATTTTGAGATGTGCCTGATGTTGCTCCTGACATGGCCTCCTGCACTCTTCATTAATTTGGTGATAATTGTTGATTGGGGGATAGGCCAGGTCACGAAGCTACAGATTGTGGTTGTGCTGGAGTACAGATTGTGCCAGAATACAGTACAGCTTCAGCTAATGGCCCACAGCGCCTTCTGGATACCCAGTTTTATGTCTCTCGATCTGTTTGAAGTTTATCCCATTTAGCATGGTGGTAGGGCCACATAACGTGATGGAGGGTATCCTCAATGTAAAGACAAGACTTCATCTCCACAAAGTCTGTGGTTGGAATTTTACCACCCTGCCCGGCATGGGAGTCGGGTGGAGCATTAAAAGGTACGTTGACCTCAGATGGTATGCTACAGTTTTGGAATGAGTGAGGCTGTAAAATCCCATTGGCCACTCCTAATGATACTGTCATAGACAGATGCATCTGTGGCAGGCAGGTTTGTGAGGATAAGGTTAAGCATGTTTTCCAATCTTGTTAGATCACTCACATCCCAGTTTAGTAGTTGCGTTCTTTAGGATATAGCCAGTTTGGTCTGTGTGCGGTACTACCGAGACACTCTTGGTGATAGTCATTGAGGATTCCACCTAGAGTGCATTCTGCACCTTTGTCCCCCTCAGTTCTTTCTCCAAGTGGTGTTTTGCATGGTGAAGTACTGATTCATCAGCTGAAGGCAGGATGCAGGGAAAAGGGGGGTTGCTGTCACATGGTAATCAGCAGGAAGTTTACTTGCAAATATTTAATCTGATGCCATGAAACTCATTGGGTCCAGAGTCGAGGTTGAGGATTCCGAGGACAACTTTCTGCTAACTGTATACCGCTATGCCACCACCCCTGCTGGGTGCTTCCTGCTGGTGCGTTAGGATATACCTAGTGATGGTGATAATGGTGCCTGGGACATTATCTGTAAAGTATAATTCTGCAAGTTTGACCCTGTCAGACTGTTAGTCTGTGAGGCAGCTCACCCAATCTTGACCTCCTGATGTTACCAAGGAAAACTTTGCATTAGCAAAAGTTTCCAAGCGTAATTTTTTTAAAGTGTTCATTCATTCTTGGATGCACAGTGAGAGAATACTGCCCATGGTCTCATGCGCTCTCCTGTTTGACCACACCATTGGTAACCATGGATAAATTTTCCAGTCCTTCCCACTGTGGGTATTATCACAGCTGGGACAGGCAATTTGACAGACCATTGAAAGGTCTATTATTATGGGAATTTCTGGTTGGGGGGAGAACACAATGCAAAGAGAAACCCATGTCCTCAATCATCCAAGACCTCTCTGGAGTTTCTTCATTAAACTTCTCATCTCCACTCTGCTTCATCTCTTACCTCTTTGGCCAAGCTTTGGCAAAGCCAACATTTTTGGTTGTCCCCAGTTCTTGTAAAGGATGCTGATTGCAGTCTTCAGTAGTTTGATGCAATGTGAGAGCAGTTTTGAGACAACCACCTTGTTGGATTGGAGTGAGATATGAGAGAGAAGAGATAGGGTCAGCAAATCTCATCCACTTTGGATAATTGTGAAACAGTTGCATTATGAGTACAATCTTATAGATTCTTCATCACTTTGATGAACACTGATTACACAGTGAATTCACATTTATAAAATGCCCTGCGAGGATTTAAACGAGTGACTATCTCTACAAGGGGAAGAAAATTGAAGGAGAGGAATTATAGTCCCTTTTGTACTGTAAGTTACATATCTAGTTTTCTAGAAGAGGTGTCTTGATTATCTAATGAAAGCATTCCTAATTCAATTGGGAACTGCTTCCACATCTGGTGAGGATAAAATATAAAAGTGCAGCTCATTTACCTCATGGTGCTGTGGAGGTGATCGGGTTCCAGTAAGATTTCATTACCTTATCAAAGTGGGTAACCTATGCTGACTGCAAATTGCATTACCCACCCCCCCATTCTTCAACCCCGCCGCCCTGCTGCACCCCAACATCTGTTTTAACGTTGAGCGATTGAAAACAAAACCAGCTTTTTTTTGTGTGAGTTTTTTTTATCGAATTCAAATTCCACCCTCTGCCATGGCAGGATTTGAACCCAGGACCTCAAAGTATTAGCTGAGTTTTTGGATTAATAGTCCAACGGTAATACCACTAGACCATCGCCTAGAATATAAAGGTCTTTACCAGGATGAGATGCATGAAAGAATGGAGATGTAATCTTTGCTGATAGCAGTGAGGCAGTGGCTTGGTGTGAACTGGATCCTTAGGGTTATTAGCGCTCTGGGTTTGGTTTGGAGATGCCAGGATTAACTCTTAATCTTCTGTGGATTACTGTGCATATTTCTGATCTCCGTATTTTCAAAAGGAGAGAAAACCAGTGGAGAAGGTGCAATAATATACAATGATGATCAGATATTATTATTAAAGGTCCTTCAATACTGCACCGAAGTATCAGCTGAGATTATTTACTCCCCATCCTGTAATGGAATGATTCACGTCAACAAAAAGTGCAGCCAAAGCCTTGATTCTCAAGATAAGAGAATTTGCCTGAGCCCTTACTGCAATTTCATGTCGTCAACAACAACTTGCATTTATATAGCACCATGATTGGATTAAAATATAGCAAGGCACTTCATGGGAGCTTTACTGGACCAAATTGCATCACATAAAGAGATATTGGGAAAGGGGATCAGAAAGCTTGATCAAAGAGGTAAGTCTTAATTAGCGGCATGAAGCAGACTGGAGATGGAAAGTTTAGTGAAGAAATCCCAGAGAGGTCTCATATGGTTGAGGACATGGATTTTTCCTTGCATTGCACCACCACCTCCCCCTCCCTTCCCCTCCCCCCACCGACCTCACCCCTATGCTCACAGACCAGAAATTCCCATGGATAATGGACCTTTCAATGGTCTGTCAAATTGTCTGTTCCAGCTGTGACAATAACCACAGTGGGAAGAACTGGAAAATTTACACAATGGTTACCAATGGTGCTGTCAAACAGGAGAATGCAAGAGATCATGGGCAGCATTCTCTCACTCTGCATGCCCCAATGCCAGAAATTCTCATCCAAGACCATCTGTGTGGTCTGCTATGATGGGAGGCATGGTGGCACAATGGTTAGCACTGCTGCCTCACAGCATTAGAGACCTGGTTCAATTCTGGCTCGGTCATTGTCTATGTGGAATTTGCACATTCTCCCTGTGTCTGCATGGGTTTCCTCCAAGTGCTCCAGTTTCCTCCTACAGTCCAAATTTGTGTGGATTAAGTTGATTTTCTGTGCTAAATTGTTCCTTAGTGTCAGGGGGATTAGCAGAGTAAATGCATTGGATACAGGGATAGGACCAGGGTGGGATTGTTGTCGGTGCAGGCTCAATGGGCCAAATGGCCTCCTTCTGCACAGTAGAGACTCTATGATTTTATGATTCCTGCAGCGGGTGAGATGGGAGAATTTCAGCCCATAACTGTAGGACTGAAATGTCTGGGTGGATTATGGTACAGAGATGGGGAGCAGCGAGCCCATAGAGGGAAGCCAAACACAAAAGTGAGCATTTTAAACCTGAAGTACTGATAGTAGAGTGTGAGTGTGGATCAGTGAGCACAGAGGTGATGGGGTAACACAGATGTCGCTAAGAACAGTGCCATCTCAAACATCCTTTCAGCAAAAGCAGGATAATGTTGAGTGAATGGGAGTCAAGACAATATCACAATGTCTACTTTCAATGGCTGACAGCCCACAATTCACAGTGAGAGCAATTTCCAGGCTTACATTGTAGATCTGGGCCTGGGAGATGCCAGTGAAATCCAGGGGCAATGAACAAGTGAGAAGGCCAAGATGGAGCAGCAAGGTGGCACTGCTGCCTCACAACGTCAAGGGTCCAGGTTCAATTCTGGCCTTGGGTGAGTGAAGTCTGCAGGTTCTACCCATTGCTGTGTGAGTTCTCTCTGGGCATTCCAGTTTGCTCCTAAACTCTACAGGTTAGGTGGATTGGCTGTGCTAACTGCTCTTGGGAGTCCAAAGATGTGTAGGTTAAGGAATTAGTGGGGTTAATGTGTGGGGTAATGGGAATAGGGTGAGGGATGATCCTGAGAAAGATGCTCTGTCATAGGGTTAGTACAAAGCTGATGGGCCAAATGGCTTCCTTCTGCACAGTAGCGATTCTGTGACTCAATGATTCCAAAGAACAATTCTGTAAGACGAGGCTCCAGATGCAGACCCTTATTGGCTGTGATCAGAATGGAAGTTGGTGAGTTATCTCTTCCCAGTTTAATATCAGGGGCACTAGAATTCCAGTGAATTAGCTTCTGCAGGTGAATAATGACTCACTCGCCCACCAAAGGAATTTCTGTGCTGAAAGCCTCAACTCCAAAACCTAATCTGCAGTTTGTGTCATTGGGCCTGTGTTAAAGCACCTCTTATACTCACTCTACCAGCCAATCGGGCAGCTAGCTTTGGGAAAAAACAGAGCAGCTGAAATATTTCAACAAAATGAGTAAGTCTGTATAAACTTATTGTTTGTGATACTGAGTATTTGAAAGCAATGAATACCTGACCCACTGACCAAATTATCTAGATTTTTGCATATTAAAACAGTGAATGCTTCTTTGATGTTCTCGTCACTCAACATGGCTATGGATGTGCTGGTTAGGTAGATTGACCATGCTAAATTGCCCTTAATGTCAGGGGTATTAGCAAGATAAATATGAAGGATGGCAGGGTAGGACCTGGGTGGGATTGTTGTCAGTGCAGACTCGATGGGCTGAATGATTCTTTCATCACTGTACAAATTCTATGATTCTATGTCAATGTCCATATGTTCACATATCTTTATCTCTTTTGGCATTTTCATCTTAATTGTTGCCACAATGAGACAATGATCTGAATTTACATCTGCACTGTAATATGAATGTTCCTAATGCGGTTTCTAAAATATTGTTTCACCATTCTATAATCTATTTGGTTTCAATACTCATTGCCTAGATTCTCTAAGTATGAAATCTTCTCTTTTGTTTCTTAAAGAAAGTGTTTTTCACCATTAGACCATTGTCTGGACAAGATTACATCAGGCTCTTGCCTTTTTCATTTCTTCAATCAAAGCCATGCTGACTCAATGGGCCGAATGGCCTCCTTCTGCATTGCAGTGTTTCTATGATTCTTCTCTGAAAACATGTGTTCCTGATGTCCCTTCACAGGTTTTAACATTTAAGTCACTCATTAGAATCACCACATCAATTTATTTAACAAGATGCAATCTATTTCCTGATCTTCCAATGTTGAGCTGCAGCATGGTTGACACAAGAGTGATGAATAGAGCAGCATGTGAGTGGCAAAGTGGTACAGTGGTTAGCATTGCTGCCTCACAGTTCCCAGGATCCAGGTTCGATTCTCGGCTTGGGTCACTGTCTGTACGGAATTTGCATGTTCTCCCCATGTTTGTGTGCGTTTCCTCCGGGTTCTCTGGTTTCTGTGACTGCACAGCATCCCTGAGCCAGAGAAGCTCCGAGGGTGATGAAGGGTGACATGATGGAACAGTGGTTAGCACTTCTGCCTCACAGCGATAGGGTTGCTGGCACTGTGAGGCAGTAGTGCTAACCACTGTGCCACCATGCCACTATCTACCCATAAAGCAGGAAGTGTCCTGAGAACAATTCTTTCCAAGCCTTCAGGCCCACATGAATTCAAACAGGAAAAGCTAGTGTTTTGAAATAATGCATATAAATGGAATAACTTGGACTGGAGGGCAGATTGCCAGGATTCAGGTCTATGTTTGCATCAGTCATTCTGGTTTAATGGACATTTGGACGTTGTGCTGTCATCAGCACTGGCAGACATATCTTATTTATAAACTCAACTTACTTATCACTGATTGAGAACATGTGCCAAGGGGATGGAACATGCAATTGAAAATGAGATGGAGATTTGATTATTCCGTTGTACTGTTTGCCAATCTCTTCTCCCTTCCATCCATTTTAACTCATCCAAACCCTTGTATCCCAATTCACTCCAAGTCCCATTCACCCATCACCTTTCTGCTTGCTGATCTATTTTGATTTCCAAGTAAGCAATACCATAACACTAAAATGTCCATTCTTGTATATAAATTTCTCCATGGCATTGGATATTTACATAACTTCCTCCAGCTCCAAAACTCTCTGAGATACCTACACTCCTCCAATGCAATATGGGACATTCTCTCAGGATAAAAGATTGACCATTTCAGACTGAGATGAGGAACATTTTGTTTTCTCAACAGACCATGCAATTCTCTACCCTCATTGAGTGATGGATCCTCAACCATGGAATATATCCCAGGTTGACTATTGATAGATTTTGTGTTCTAAAAGAAGCAAAGGATATAAGGCTCGGATAGGAAAGTGAAGTTGAGGTTGAAGTATTGGTCATGAGAATCTGGTAAACTGGTGCAACAACAATAATCTATCCTTCAATGTCAATAAAATGGTGGAGATAGTTATCGACTTTAGGAAGCATAGTGGAGGACATGCTCCTCATCAATGGGGATGAAGTGGAAATGGTTGAGAACTTCAAGTTTCTAAGAGTCCTGGTCCCTCCATTGTGACACTATAGTTAAGAAAGCCCACCAACGCCTCTACTTTCTCAGGAGGCTAAGGAAATTTGATGCGTGTACCACGGCTCTCATCAACTTTTACAGTTGCACCATAGGAAGCATTCTTTCCTGATCTATCACAGCTTGGTATGGTTCCTGCTCTGATCAAGACCTCAAGAAACTACAAAGGGTCATGAATGAAGCCCAGTCTATCACGCAAACTAGCCTCCCATCCATTGACTATGCCTATACATCCTGCTGCCTCAGAAAAGGATCCCATGTTCCCCACATATGCTCTTTTCAACCTTCTTCTGTTGGGAAAAAGCTACAAAGATCTTAGCACACATACCAGCTGACTCAGGCTTCTTCCCTATTGCCACCAGATTTTGAAGAACAACTTATATTAAGTTGTTCTTTCTCTACACTCTAGCTATGTAACACAAGATTATGCACTCTCCCCTTTCCTTCTCCCTTATGTACTCTATGAAAGGTATGCTTTGTTTATATAGTGCACAAGAAACAATGCTTTTCATTGTGTCCCAATACATGTGACAATAATAAATCAAATCAATCAAAATAAGCTTACTTCAATGAAAGACATAGCAGACTGGACCATCATCTGCCCAAGTTAAATCGCATTGTGCACACTAATAGGCAATTTAGTATGGCCAATGAAGGCAACCCTCAAATCTTTGGACTGTGGAAGGAAATCAGAGCAGCCAGAGAAAATCCACGCAGGAGAGAATGTGCAAACTCCACATAGACTGTGACCCAAGCAGGGAATTAAATCCAGGCCCCTGAGCAGTGAGCTGGAGCAGAGAGAATTGTCAAACTCCACACAGACAGTGACCCAAGCAGGGAATCGAATCCAGGTCCTTGGAGCAATGAGCTGGAGCGGGGAGAATGTGCAAACTCCACATAGACAGTGACCCAAGCAGGGAATCGAATCCAGGTCCTTGGAGCAGTGAGGCAGCAGTGCTAACCACTGTGACACCATGCCACTCATGCCACTGCGCTACCATGCCACCCATGTTGACTTAGCTAGAAATCCCCACAAATGCTGGATTAGCCAGCAATCCCCACATCTGAAGAACAAATAACTAATGAGAAGCAGCCTGTCAAAACTCAAACACAACAAAACGGGTATATAAGCAATGTTGTGGTGTCTGTGGAGCTGCACTCAAGCCTGAAGCAAAGTATTCAGGATCAGAGGATAATTTGACTGGGGCAGAAGAGAATAAAACACCATAAGAAATAGCACATCCTTGAAAGGGTAAGGAGATGGAGTAATGTTCATTCAAATGAGTCTAGCACAGATTAACAAACTGATCCAGGAGCAATTAACAATGCAAAGAGAAGAAAGTCTGCCTTAGATGTGCCACTAGATGTGGGAGGGAATTGGAATCAGAAATATACAGAGCGCTCTTTTCCAGTGAAGCATCTGTTTATTCAATGTATAGCACCTCTTACTGGATAAAAGTCTAATGGCTTGAAGGAATATTTGAGCCGAAGGAAGTAATTCCAAATTCCTTCAGCAAATACAAAGGACAGGATTTTCCGACCCTTCCCGCCAGCATGATCATCCAGTCCCATGCAGGTGACCCCACCCCCAGTGGCAGGTTTCCCTGTGACAGGACAGGAAAACCTGGCAAAACGCCATAGACTTTGATGGGACTGGAAAATCTTGGCAGTGGCCAATGATAAGCCATTTCCAATACCAGAAAACATGCACATGGGTGCCTGAAAATTCTATCCGGAATGTAAGGGCATTACAGGAGCCCAATATCCCAGTATTTCAAACTGCTCTTATCAGCTAAAGGCAAAATACTGTGGAAGCTGGAAATCTGAAATTAAAAAAAAATCCTGGAAAAAACTCAGCAATCTGGCAAAATCTGTGGAAAACAAGACAGATACTTGGGAACTCCATCCTGTGGAGGTTCCTCTCCAAGTCACTTGCCATCCTGGCTTGGAAATATATTGACCTTCCTTCAACGTCACTGGGTAAAACTCCTAGAACACTCTCCCTAACAGCACTGTAGATGTACCTACACCCACATGGACTGCAGCAACTCAAGAAGGCAGCTCACCACCACCTTCTAAAGTGCAGTTAAGAATGGGCAGTAATTAGTATGAAGGAGCAATGCTTCAAAAGGTCATGTTTCCAAATAAGCCTGTTGGACTTTAACCTGGAATTGTGAGACTTCATCACAGAATCGTAGAAACTTGACAGTGCAAAAGGAGGCCGTTCGGCCCATCAAGTCTGCACTGACAACAATCCACTCCAGGCTCTATTCCCACAACCCCACACATTTACTCCACTAATCCCTCTGTCCTACACACCCTGGGACACTGTAGGCAATTTAGCATGGCCAATCAACCTAACCTGCACATTTTTGGGCTGTGGGTGGAAACTGGAGCATAGAAGAAACCCGCACAGATGGAGAGAATGTGCAAACTCTACAGAGACAGTCACCCAAGGCTGGAATCGAACCCTAGTCCCTACCATCATGAGGTAGCAGTGCTAACCACTATACCATCATCCTGCCACAATGGACTACCATACTATTCAGACTCCTTATTGTTCCTATCCTAATCTGATGCCAGCATCTCCACATCATGGCTACACTCTTCTGATGAAGGAGCAACGCCCTGAAAGCTCGTGATTCCAAATAAACTGTCGGACTTTAACCTGGGCCAGCCATTGATGCCCACATCCCTTTAATGAATTTAAAAAATCATTCAGAGATTGAATCTAAATCTTTTCATGCCTAAAGAAAAAGTACCATGAACCAACTGACTAAAGAAAAAAATCATTCAACCTTTGTTCTTTTTGCCTTGTATTCTTGCTCCTTATTTTTTTGAAGGTGCTGTATCTTGCTGCAGTTTCATGGCTGCTTGTAGCCAGCCCTCAGTACACAAGTGGCTATTATTCATGGTGAATTTTGGCAAAGTTATTTAACAGCAACGGGGCACCACAGCCCTCAGCTGACCTCCACATGCTCAGACACGCTTTCTAACCAAGCCGGGGGTAATGGGCAGCTCACCAGGCAGACTGTAGCGCTCCCAATACCAACTAGGACAAGCACAGTTCAGGGATTGAACCTTTATGTTGGCTGATGTGTGTGCCTCATTACAGTGACGACTGCACTACACCTCTTTGCCTGCTTTTGCCAGTCGGTCTGAGGTTGTGAGAGCCGTTCATATAAATGGCAGTCTTTCTTCAGCTTCTGAGTTGATTTTAACCAGAGGACAATACCTGTGAGAGGGAGAATTTTTCTACCTCTGGCTGAGCAAGGATGGGACTATTGCCCTTTTAGTTTTCAGACGCTGGCCTAGAACATGGCTGCAGTCCTCAGAGGGTTAAAATGTGAGCGAGGAAGGTTCAGCGGGAAGCATCCAGGTGCATGTAATTCAACACAAAAAAATAAATGACATTCAATCTTCTTTTTTTATACATATATACTTCATTAAAAAGGCTCACAAAATTACCCACTATTAGCATTTCGCTTTGCACAAAAAGAGAGCGGGAGAGAAAGAGGCAGGGTACAATTTAGCCAGGGCTGCGCTTGTAGATGAACTATAATCACTGAACGAGTCAATTCTGGTGAAGAGGCTACTGAAGTGGTAACAAGCCTGCGGCGCACAGAGAGGCGATTTTAAAAAGTAATTATGGGCATTCATCGGCTGAATAATAGCACACTGTGTGAATGGAGGCGTGCATGTGTGTGTGTGTATGTGTGTGTGTGTAGGTGTGTGTGTGTGCATGTGTGTGTAGTGTGTGTGTGTGTGTGTGTGTAAAGGAAAAGGGGTAGGGGTTGGGGGAGCGGGGTTGCTGTCCCAAACAAAAGAAAAAGTGGCTCTGAGAAGCAGGCTTTTTTTTTGGGGAATGAAGCCATATGTGAAGAGCGATGTGTGTCGAGTGGGGCTGTGGGTTCTTTTTTCCTGATTGAATAAACTAGCAGCGGGGCTGGCCCATATGTCAGGCTGCACCACACAAAAAGCGAGTTTGCCGCACGCCCTACCCTGACAAATAGGATTATTGAAGACAATTAATCTGGCACACTTAATCAAAAAGTGTCCCCCTCCCCACCCCACACCCCACCCCCAACCCTTGTCCTGTCTCCCTCAGCTCGCCAGCTGATGCCAATCTCCAACTTAATAGAATTCAAGTGCTCCCTCCCCTTGAAAGAGAAGCCGAGGCTGAATAATTTGTGCACGGACTAATTGTGGCCTGTGTCTGCTGGCGACAGTGCTAATCAAATTAGATGAGCTCACCTAGCTTTAAAATGTTAATGTTAGGGCGGACTTGGCTGTAGCTTCCCATCAGATGCCAACTCTTGACTGCGTCTGCACAGTAGCACGGTGGTTAGCACAGCACCAGGGACTTGGGTTCGATTCTCAGCTTGGGTCACTGTCTGTGCGCAGTCTGCACATTCTCCCCACGTCTGCGTGGGCTTTCTCCGGGTGCCCTGGTTTCTTCCCACAGTCTGAAAGACGTGCTGATGAGACGCATTGGCCCTGCTAAATTCTCCCTCAGTGTGGCGACTAGGGGATTTTCACAGTAACTTAATTGCAGTGTTAATGTGAGTCTACTTCTGACACTAATAAACTTTAAACTTCCAAACTTTCACTTCCCGCTGCTCGGAAAAACAGCCAGTATAACAAAGACCCCATGCACCCTAGGCATACCCTCTTCCACCTTCTTCCGTCAGGAAAAAGATACCAAGGTCTGAGATCATGTACCAACCATAGGGCTAAAGGGGCCAAGGGCCCCAGGAAGGGGAGACTGGGATATTGGTCAGCCTTGGTCAAAATTAATGGCAGAGTAGGCCCAAAGGATTGAATGGCCTATTCCTGCTTCTGGTTTCTATGTAAAAATAGTTTCTTCCCTGCTACCGTCAGACACACACACATACTTTCTTCCACCTTCCGTTGAACAAAAGATACAAAAGTCTGAGGACACGTACTGATTGATTCAAGAACAGCTTCATCCCTGCGGCCTTCAGAATTTTGAATGCACCTACCTTATACTAAGTTCCCATTTCTCGACATCCAGGGAAAAAGACTATGACTGCAACACTATATTCTGTACTCTCTCCTTTCCTCCTCTCCTATGTACTTTATAAATGATATGCTATGTCTATATAGCACGCAGGCAACATTGCTTTTCACTGTATCCCAAGACATGTGACAATAATAAATCAAATCAAATTGAAAAACTGGAGTAGATACAGCCGATTTTTTTTACATTTTTTTCTTCTTGTGTGTACACATGGTTGTGCCTGCTCATAGAAGGGCCCATGAGGGTAGCTCACCAAGCCTTAATGCCCTTCAGGCTTTGATGGGATTTTTAGGCCCCAGTTCAGGTATCCTTCCAGTCTACTCTCTGTCTCTCTCTCTCTCCCTCTTTCTCCATGTGGATCCCAGATTTCTGACTGATGTGCCACTTCCCTAATTACACCCAACCATAGTTAAAATGAATTTGTACTGAGGTTTCCACTCGGGCTTATTCCTGTAAGCAGGGACACAAAATCACTTCATGAATCATCACCGTTTGTTGTAATCGGTGCGTGACTTGACCAATTGGGTCTGTTGGCTTTGTAAAAAGTACACGTTCCCCTTTAGAGTGAAGCTGGAGACCCTGAGGTAAGCAAAATGTGCCTCCCTGTCCTGCAAATATTGACACCTCTCTTTCCCCTCCAGTGCCACAATGAGGAATAGAATTGTCATTCTTCAACTTCATAAACGAACTGATGATTTTCACGGTAGCAGAAATCCTGTGGCTTCAATAGAAGGTGCACAAATTAGAAAATGGTATGGCGGCAATGTTTATAGAGACTTGGACAATGTGCAACAGACATCTTCAACCCCTGGAGAAATATCACCAGTGATTTCTCTGTAAAATCTTGCAAATTCAATGGCATGATAGGCACTCCAATAATAGTGTCCTCCCCAAAAACAACATTCCCAGTCTCAAGTCACTATTTAGAGTTAATCAGCTACCCTGGACAGGCCATATCGTCTGAATGTCTAACACAAAACTCGCAAACAACTTGTCTACTCGAGCTTTGTCATGACCAGCAGTTCCAGGGAGGGTGAAGATAAGATTTCTGGGGTTTCTTCAAAACCTCCTTGAAAGAAGAAAAATCCACAATGTTCCAATGATTTTGAGTGTTTCTGGCTGACCCAAGTGAAGTACAAGCACAAACAGCAGTCCAAAATCTGAACAAACCTCAGCAAACACTGTCTGCCTCACCGGTGGCAGAATGAGTGGATCTAGCATTAGTCATCTCAAGACCACAAACCTCGAGTGGAAGAAAGTCATCCTCAATCCCAGGGAACAGCTTAAGAAGAGCATAGCGGAGTTATTGTTGCACACAAGGATAAAGCAGCAACGTTACCAAACAAATGTAACCCCCAGAGTTTAAGTCCAAAAGACAAAGTGCTGGAAAACCTCAGCAGATCTGGCAGCATCTATAAGGAAAAAAAAGAGCTGATGTATCAAATCTAGGTGACTCTTTGTCAAAGCTAAAATGCATAGAAAGTGGAAGATATTTATATTGTAGGGTGACAGAATGAAAGATGAGTCATAGCTACCCCGTGCTTGCGTGGATTTTCTCTGGATGCTCCGGTTTTCCTCCCACATCCCAAAGATGTGCTCTTAGGCTAATTGGCAAAACAAATTCTCCCTAAATTGTCTCAAATTTGGTTTTTAATCCATAGATCTATAAACATGGACAGGGATTGCAGGTAGAGGTGGGAACATCGGGGTGGTGGCGCAGGCTCATTGGGCCGAAGGGCCTGTTTCCCATGCTGTTTTGTTCTTTGTTCTTTGTACTACCCCCTTATCTTCATCTGTCACAGCTCATTCTCTGAGTTCACCTTCTCTGCCATTTGGCCATTTACATCTCCTAGTCTCTCTATGGGCTGCCATTAGCACCCCTTAGACTTTCCCCTTGTTTTTGTAGCTATGACTCATCAGCATTTTTTCTTTTGGTTTCAGCTTCCAGCATCTGCAGTAATTTGCTTTTACGCAGAGTCTAAGTCTCTGGGGTACAGGAACCAGCTAAGTTTTGGGGTGGGTTGGGGTGATGATGGGGAGATGGAAAAACTATCCAGGAAATGTTATGGCGAGGAAGCGAATGAGTGCAACAAATAAGAAGAGGAGGTTTTATAGAAACATGTAAGATTATGGAGGGAATAGATAAGATAGAGGCAGGGAAGTTTTTTCCACAGATGGATGAAATTAGGACTGGGGGCATGGCCTCAAAATAGGGGGGAGCAGATTTAGGACGGAGTTGAAGAGGAATTTCTTCACACAAAAGGTTGTGAATCTGTGGAATTCCACGCCCAGTGAAACAGTTGAGTCTACCTTACTGAATGTTTTTAAGGCAAGGATAGATAAATTTTTGGCAAGTAAAGGAATTCAGGGTTACGGTGAGCGGGTGGGTAAGTGGAGTTGAGTCCATGAAAATATCAGTCGTGATCTTATTGAATAGTGGAACAGGCTCGAGGGTCCAGATAGCCTATTCCTGCTCCTAGTTCTTACGTTCTTAAATACTGGCTTGCTTGAGCACAAACAACACACCAAATGCTTCATTGATTTGAGCAGTAGAGGAAGGATGCATTAACCAAGCAAGTGCAAACCATATTTAATGATCTTTCTCAATACAGTGTTTAGCTGATCGCTTGATCTTAGGGAAAATATATTGGTCTGTATTTCATTGCATATTAAAGTCTAAGGGGTAATCTAAATGAGGCAGTTAAAGTGATTAAAAGATTTGCTAAGATGGATAGAAAGAAATTATTTCCTCTGTAATGGAGCCCAGAACAAAGGAACATAATTTTACAATTAGCACTAAGTGTCCAGGGTTGCTCTCAGGCAATACTTCTTCACACAAAGTGTAATAATAATCTGGAGCACTCAGTCAATTGAACATTTATAAACTAAGATTGAGTTTATTTGTCAGGCAGAGGCATTAACAGAACAAAGGTAGGTAGACTGAGTTGAAGTAAGCAAGCATGAGTGAGCACTTGCTAAACATTCCTGAGTGTGCTAACAACCAATTTAAGATTATAGATTCATGGAATCCCGGCAATGCAGAAGAAGGCCATTTGGCCCATCAAGTCTGCACTGACTGCAATCCCACCAAGAGCCGAACTCCATCAGTCCACTTACTTACCTTACTAATCCCCCGACACAAAGGAGTATGCAGCATGGTCAAAGCTAACCTGCACATCTTTGGGCTGTGGGAGGAAACCAGAGCACCTGGAGGAAACCCACGCAGACACAGCGAGAAAATGCAAACTCCACATAGACAGTGACCTGAGGCCAGAATTGAACTTGCATCCCTGGTGGAGTCAGGCAACAGTGCTAACCGCTGCGCCTGCATATCATATGTTGGGTCCCCAATATGGTTCAGTTACACTTGCTAGAAAATTACTATTATTTGTAGGCAGGGAGTTAAGCTATTCAAGCAGAAAGAAGAAATTAAGGCATTGCATCTTATTGGAATTAAACAAAAGCATAGGGCACAATAATTCCCTGGTGCATTCTTCACAGCAATGCCTCCAACATCTGCAATTGATTTTCCTCGTGCAGTAGAAATTGTTCTTCCCTTTTTGTCATTTTACCATTTTTGCAGTTGTTCTGATGAGTGCAAGTTGAAAAACTTTGACGGCATGGGTGGAATTTTACAACCTCACTCGAGCGAGGCCAGAATTTCCAGCCTAAGGACAACAGATATTTCCGTCTCTCGCCTGCTCTGATTCTGTGATGGATGGGGCAGTGTAATTCTGTATTTAGATGCTCAGGTTTATAATAAGGTGGGACACTCATTTCATAGGTTCTGATTGGCCAGACAATTTAGAGGCATTAAATTCTAGTTGAATCCCTAGATTTGAAAAAATGGATTTGAAAATAATTTCCATAGTACTGTTCTCCTGAATGGAAAAAAAAACCCTCTTTGCATTTAACGGTATTTAAAGTCTGGCTTAAATGATCATCAGGACACTATGGTTTGAGTTTTACAATAGCTGAACATCCAGAAATAATTTCAGACTTTGAAAAAAGACCTGAATGGTTGCCAGTCTTCAGATTGAAATTCCATTGAGTCTTTGAATAAGTGAAGATTCTGCCACAAATCTTCAAAGAGATACTGAACTCTGTAGGGTGTGTTTAATCAGCTATGAAATGAAATTCAGTTATGAATTCATGGCTGAGCAAATAATGGGATTAAATGTTTGGGAGATGTTTTGAATGGATGTTTATTTTGGTAGATTAATGAGCACTGGAAATGCATATTTTCTCAAGGGGAGTTGCAGAAAATATATATTTTTGATAGGACAGTTTTATAAGTATCTAAGACAGGGACTCTTGCAAGAAGAATTTGAAGCGTTGATTTAAAAAAAGAATCCTAAGCATTTCAAAGCATTTCAGTGTTATTATATGGCTCTTGAATTCTGTAAGTCCTGGATACTGGATGAATGGGCATGAAGGGGAAATATGAAGAGCATGGAGGATTCATGGTGCATATTGCTGTATGGCATGCGGATAGGACGGGGGAGGTGGAGAGTGAAGGGTATGGACTAGATTGCCATGTCGAGACCCAGGCCATTGTCCTAGAAAATGGAGGTGAACCATTGAACCTGCTGGCCTCAGCATCCACCCTCTCCATTCCCACCTCAGGCTTGTTTCAGAAGGCAGCAGCCATGACTCAAGCTCTTTTCCGACTCAGGAGCAATCAATTTCTGGATGATTGTGTTGACTCTACGAGATTGGGACTATGATCTGGGAATGGCCTGACTCAACCTTCCAACTTTAAAGGGGAAAATCCAACAATTGTCTTTTATGGGAGCCATTCAGCATGGTCAATGCTAACCTGCACATCTTTGGGCTGTGGGAGGATGTCAACATTGAACTAGGGTGGGCACAATAAGGTGTCAACATTGAACTGGGGTGGGCACAGTAAGACGTTTCACAACTCCAGGTTAAATTCCATCAGGTTTATTTGGAATCACAAGCTCTCGGAGCACTGCTCCCTCATCAGGTAAGTGGTACACTCACCTGATGAAGGAGCAGTGCTCCAAAAGCTCATGATTCCAAATAAACCTGATGGGCTTTAACCTAATGTTGAGAGACTTCTTTTATAGGAGACACTGAACAGAAACCCAGTCTGCCTTCTCAGGTATATGTTAAAAATGCCAAGATGCTATTACAGAGAAGAGTAGTGAGGTCATTCCAGGTGGTCTTCCCAAAAAAAATGCAAGGTGATGCATTTTGGACGGAAAAATGTAGAAGAGAGTTATAGGATAAAAGGTAAAACTATACGGAGCATAGAGACGCAGAGAGACTTGGGGGTGCAGGTTCACAAGTCTCTGAAGGTGTCCTCACAGGTGGAGAAGGTGATAAAGAAGGCGTATAGTATGTTAGCTTTCATAGAAAAGGGTATAGAATACAAGAGTAGGAGTTTGATGTTGCAGTTGTATAGAACGTTGGTTAGGCCTCACTTGGAATACTGCGTCCAGTTCTGGTCGCCGTACTATCGGAAGGATGTGGAGTCCTTGGAGAGAGTGCAGAGGAGGTTTACCAGGATGCTGCCTGGTATGGAAGGACTGTCTTATGAGGAACGATTAAATAGACTGGGGTTGTTTTCCCTTGAAAGACGTCGGCTTAGAGGGGATCTCATAGAGGTGTATAAGATTATAAGGGGTATAGATAGAGTAAATGGAGGTAAACTTTTTCCACCTTCAGAAATGGATAGGACGAGGGGTCATGGCCTTAGGGTGAGGGGGGCTATGTATAAGACGAATATTAGAGGGCAGTTTTTCACACAAAGGGTAGTGGGGGTGTGGAATGCACTGCCGAGTAAGGTGGTGGGAGCAGGCACGCTGGGCTGTTTAAGGGTCTCTTGGACAGCCACATGAGCGGTATGCAGATAGAGGGATATAGTAGGACTGTTTAACTATGGCTTTTTTTCCACAGGTAATTCGGTCCATACTTGACCAACAAGGAGCATGCATTCGGCAGGTGGTGCGAGGACAGCTCTTGGATGTTGATTCATGGGTTGCCTGGTGCTTCATGTCGTAAATGAGTGCTTTATGTGGACCATCTGAAGGGCACCATGACAGCTCAGAGACTATCGCTGTAGCTGTGCAGACACTTGGAATTGGGCCGGTGTCTGCGGGAGTTTGCGCGTTCTCCCCGTGGTTGCGTGGGTTTTCTCCGGGCGCTCCGGTTTCCTCCCACAACCCAAAAATTCGCTCTTAGGCTGATTGGGAAACAAATTGTCCCTATAGTGAGAGTCTTCCATATTAGGAATAACCTAAATTTAGAATAGGATAATGGAATTGCTACTATATAGTTATGACGGCGGCATGGGCTCGTTGGGCCGAAGGGCCTGTTTCCCGTGCTGTGTTGCTCTTAAAAAAAAATCGATCCCCCAATTAACATCCCAAAAACAGACTAACTCACCTCATCACATTACTGTTTGCAGATCCAGCCATGTGCAAATTAGCTACCATTCCTTAGCTGTGTTACAAAATAGAAAAGATGCTTCAAAAATAACTCATTGGTTCAGAAGTATTTTGAGCATCCTGTAGTTACGAAAGCCATTACATAAATTTCTTTTATTGCAACCGTCAACTTGTTCTTGTCTGCTTGATTGTTTTCATGTTATAGAAAAGAGGCCAACCTCATACATCATTCAACTGGATGACGACTGGTTTGTACCTCAACTACACTTGGAATCATAGAATCCCTGCAGTGCAGAAAGAGGCCATTCAGCCCATCAAGCCTGCACCAACAACAATTCTCCCCATCCCTGTAATACCACATATTTACCCTGCTAAATTCCCAGACACTAAGGAACAATTTAGCATGACCAATCAACTTAACCTGCACATCTTTGGGCTGTAAGAGGAAACTGAGGCACTTGGGGGAAACCCACACAGATCCAGGAGAGAATGTGCAATCTCCATACAGGCAGTGACCCAAGGCCAGAATTGAACCTGGGTCCCTGCTGCTGTGAGGCAGCAGTGCTAACTATTATGCCACAGTGCCTCCCCAATTTACTTACTGTTACTCCATTGCATTGAAACCTTGCCAGTCAAATAACTATTGATCTCAGCCTTAAATACCCCCAGAATCCAGAGATTATTTTTGTGGGGTAGTGTTCCAGATTTGCACTCGCCTTTGTGTGAAGAAGTGATTTTACTCCTTAACGGAATGATTCTAATTTTAGGATTCTGTCTCCTCATTCTGAATTCCCTCGCCAGACAAAATTGTTTCTGAGAACCTATCCTATCGAATCCTTTTTACAATTTGAAACAATTCCATCAAATCACCCCTCAATTACAAACTCTGACATGCTTTGTTGATTCGAATCAAAGACATATGAATACAATTAAAAGAACAGAAGGAATAAATCAACTGAAGGAAGGAGCAAATGCCAAGAAACAGGACATCACTGTCGGGAGCAAAAAAGCAAATACCTCACAAATTTGCGTAGCAATCAAACATTCAGAACTGGAAGTCAGCAACTTTAACCACAATAATACATTGCTGTGCTGGCGGGCACAGAGGAGCTCAAGGTTATTTATCGAATGACAAAGTTGTCAGGGTGACATTAGTTTTTGAAGCAGTAACTCCATCTGGTAGCCTAGGGACCTGACACTGTGGAATTTCCTCCATAAACACCTCCACCTCTCTTACCTCCTTCAAGATACTCTTTGATCAAACTTTTGCTCATTAGTCCTAATATCCCCATACATACCAATGTTGTCTGGTAATGCTCCCACGGATATTTCGCTGTGTTCAGTGTTATTTAAATGTAAGTTGTTGTTGTTGTTGAAGAGTGTGGCAGTATAACCTCTGGGTAATTTAAAATCCGCACAGATCTTGAATTTCCTTTTGTAGATTGTTTCAAAGTGGACCACACAGGAGGTCCAAAGACTGGGGAAAGATGAAAGCAGCTGTTACATTGGAATATCGGATGGACATTGCACACACTTACTCTTGTTAAGAAGTAATGGAGAAATCCTCAAATAGCCAACCCCCTCCTAATTACAAGTATCATTATCTAATCCTCTGGAGCACAGTGGCAGTCCAGAGTTTCTCCTGGGAGGTGCAGTGGGGAACAAAAAAATGCCTTATATTTTCCATTTGCTCTCAAAAAAGGAAATCCATCAGCAATAAGGCACACATTCTCTGAATCCCAAACTACTTCACCCCACTGCAACTCAGCTTTCCAAAGAAGGACTGCAGTATTCATGATGTATGTCACTTGCTTTGAGACAAATATCCCTGACAACATATTGCATCTATGTAAATCACTTTGGTCATTTTTAAGTGACGTTTAGCATTCAGGTTCACTACTTGACGATTATACTCACGGAGTTCAAATTAGGCCAGCATTGGGGAAAACATAAAAAATAAATGTTTCCTCGATTGACACTTGGAATGGTGAGGGAAGCTTGGATGGACCAGGTTAGTATCCATCGGAGCTCAGAAGATCGAGAAGTGATCTTAGACCTTGAGGGGCTTGGCAGAGTGGATGGTCAGAGGACGTTTTCCTTTGTGAGAGAGATTAGAACAAGCATAGTTTAAAAATAAGGAAGTTCCCATTTGACATAGGGATGAGGAGAATTTTGTGTCTCAGAGGCTTGTGAGTCTTTGGCACTTTCTTCCTCAGAGAACAGGGAAGAGCAGAAAAATTTGTAACTAACAAGCAGGTCGAAGGATATTGGAATAGATGGAAATGTGGAGTTGAAGTCACAATCAGATCAGCCAAGGTGTTATTAAATGGCAGAGCAGGTTCCAAAGGGGCCGAATGGCCTATTCCTGCTTTTATTCCCTATGTTCATAAACGTTACCTATTTCATCGGTTGGAGTGAAGGTATTTATCTTTCTGTTTGTGGTGGCATTGTCGCCTGTGTGTCAGAAGGTTGTGGCTCCCACAGCAAGTTATTTTTGTAAACTGAAAGTTCTGGGAAAATGCTCAGCTTGCCTGACAGCATCTGTGGAGAGAGGAATAGAGTTTGGAGACCAAATGACTCTTCTCTGAAACTATTCTGAAGATGTTCCGAAGAAGTCTTGAAAACATTGGCCATGAATCTCCTATGCTGCTGTACTAATTGTTTAGCACAGCGGGCCAGGAGAATCCTACGGCAGCCAATTTGTATGGTTTGCGTGAGCATTCACGTCCTGCTTGCGTCTCCCAGCATCGGATTTCTGGCAGTGTCTGCTCCGCACTAGAAATCGGCGGAGAGAAGCACAGACTATTGAAATGGCCATTTTAATTTTTTTTTTAATATCATTAGCGGGCCTGGGGCTGAAGGCTCCGCACCCCGAAATTTAAAGATATTCACCCTGGTGGCCTCTCCAGTGAGACTGTGGGAGATTCTTCTCTGAACTTCCATTGAACGAACCAACGTGAATTACTCCAGTTTTCACATGAATTCGACACTTAGAACTTTTCTGGGAGAATTCCACCCATTCATTCTTTTTCTTTCCCTATAGATGCTGCCAGACCTGCTGAGCTTTCCAGCACTTTCTGCTTTTATTTCCAATTTCCAGCATCCATGCTATTTTGCTTTTATTTTTATATATTGTCTTTAACTTAAAGAAAGGCACCTCATAGGGGCATTATTGAAACAAAGTATGACATGGCACAATGTTCGGAGTTGTTAGTTCAGATGACTAAAAGCTTGGTCAAAAAGGAAATTTATGGAGCTTATTAAATGAGGAAGGCAAGATAAGGAGGGTGAGAAGGGTAGGGAGGGAAGTCCGGAGGTTAGGGCCCAGGCAGCTGAAGATACGGCCATCAATGGTGGAACACTTCTAATTGAGAAGATGTACCAGAACGAGTAGTACTGGTATCTTTGAGGGTTTTGGGAAATCCTGATTAGATTTCTAGGTGGGGACGCAATACCCAAGCGGTATTATTGCTAAACTATTAATCTAGAAACACAGCTAACATTCTGGGGATCAGAGTTCGAATCCCATGTGACAGGTGATGGAATTTGACTTCAATCGAAACAAATCTGGAATTAAGAATCTACTGATAACCATGAAACCATGGGATTATCGTAAAAACCTATCTGGTTCACTCTATATGCAATTGGTGGAGGGGAGGTGGGGTCTGCTACTACCTTGCATGCGATCAGTGAGGGGAAGGGGGGTCTGTTGCCACTCTGTGTGCAATTGATGGGGAGGACAGGGGGACTGTTGCCATGAACAGTATGTTTTGTTTGTGTAGTACACAAGAAACAATACTTTTCACTGTATGTTAATACATGTGACAATAATAAATCAAATCAAACTCAAATCTAAAAGCTCTAAGCACTATAATCATGCCTCAAGAGAAGGTGACTGCACTTCTAGAAGACCAATTTCTCTTTCAATGTTTTTTTGAATGAATTATACGGACCTGAAAACTTGTAGACAGTTTAAAACTGCAAAACAAGCTTGTCAAATAGACCTATAATTGGAACTGATCTGCAGAGAGATATGCAGGCAGGTTGAAGCAATGCCCGTGCCTCCCACTGAATACATCTTCCTATTGATTTGGTGGATGTGGAGACTCCCAGTCAGTAAGGACCTCAAATCCAAAATGGGAGGGGTTGGGAAACATCCCAACATCCAAGAACACGGCAGCATGAGTGGGAAAAGCAGATACCTCAGCTGCTCTTGAGAAATGAAAGCATAGAATGTGGTTGATGAAGACACCAAAAAAACAAAAGAGTTTAATTTCCTCTGATAGAGTTAATAACTGTTATTGAAACAGCATGCAGAAAGGGATTGAATACCAGCCAGGGCATTGCCAGAAATACTGAAAACCCAGAGCAGTTTGCTTCTCTCAAAAGCCTTCCCTCCATCTCAGCTGACATTCAATTCCGGCTTTAAGCCATAACCTTTAGCCTTGCACTTCAAACAAGACAATGTGGCAGCTGATATCAAACGGATGTGTACATAACAAATGGTGCCTTTTGTTTTACAGATCATTACATGCTAATGAAACAATAGTGTCTTTTCAAAATCTCAAGACATCCCAAAGTGCTTTACAACAGGAGAGATTAGATAAACCAGTGGCCTTGCTTCCATTTATGGGCATTTATTGCCCACCCTTAATTTCCTCTGAGAAGGTGGCAGTGAGTGAAAACAAGGTTTACCTTGGTCTTGAGGGGAGGTTGAATAATCTAGCATTGTTTTCACTGGAAGGACAGAGGCTAAGTAAAGACCTGATAGGGATCTATAAAATTATGAGAGACACAGATAGGGTGAATAATCAGAGGCTTTTTCCCAGGGGAAATGGGGGACAAGGGGGCACAGGTTCAAGATGAGAAGGGGAAAGTTTAAGGGAGATATATGGGGGGGGGGGGCGAAGTTTCTCATACAGAGGGTGCTGGTTGCCTGGAACAAGCCAGAGGAGGTGATGGAAGCAGCCATATTAGCAACATTTAAGAGGCACTGGATGGCTATATGAATAGGGAGGGAATAGATGGATACAGACCAAGTAAAGGTAGAAGTTTTTATTTGCTTTAGTTAGGGCATTGTTATTGGCACGGGCTTGAAGGGCCAAAGTGCCTGTTCTAGGGAATGCCCTGACTGGTATTCAATCTCTTCCTGCATGCTGTTTCAATAATTTATTAACTCTATCGGAGGAAATTAAACTCTTTTGTTTTTTTTTGATGACTTCATCAACCACATTCTAATTTTCATTTTTCAAGAGCAGTGGAGGTATCTGCTTTTCCCACTCATGATGCCGTGTTCTTGGATATTGGGATGTTTCCCCACCCCTCTCGTTTTGGATTTGAGGTCCTTACTGACTGGAACTCTCCAAATCCACCAAATCTATAGGAAGAAGTACTTTTCTTTGTCCTTGTTCTTGAACTGCTGCAGTGCGTGTGGCGTAGGCACCCCCACAGTGCTATTAGTGAGGGCATTCCAGAACACAGCTTTAAATGCTTTTTAAAGTGTAGTCACTGTTGTAGTGCGGAACACCAATGTGCACACATTAAAATCCCACAATCAGCAATCTAATACTGGCCAGACATGTCAGTGGCTTTTTGTGATGTTGGCTGAGGGATAAATATTAACCTTTCAAAAGAATCAAAAGAATAGTAACCTTTTACTGGAGAAAGACTCCATGGTTATTGCTAAGTACCAGCAAATTGGCTTTGGGACTTCCTTTGATTATAAAAACCATCGAATCTTGCAGCACAGTAGCAGTTCATTTTACCTGTTGTGTCTGCTTCGAGTCTTTGAAAGAACAATCCAATTAATCCCTCTCCTCTACTCTTTCCCCACAGCCCTGTAAATATCCCTCATTCAAGCAATAGTTCTTTTTTTTTATCTAAATGCTTTAATCCCTAAGTGGGGGTCACAGAAAGTATGGTTTAAATTAACACTGAGCAGGGAGTATGGTCATTTAAAACAGATCAAATTGGTGCTTTGAACAATTTTAGTCTCTCGACAAACATCAGCTATAAGGTAGCGGATTTTCACCTCAACCTGTCAGAAAATGTCTGAAAAGATGTTAATACAGCACAAGATCTCTTGAACTGTTTGAGGCTCATTCTAAATCACATAAAATTTATTTCCTTTTGGGAGGCACAGTGGTTAGCACTGCTGCCTCACAGTGCCAGGAACCCAGGTTCAATTCCAGCCTTGGTCACTGTCTGTGTGGAGTTTGCACATTCTCCCCGTGCCAGAGTTCTCTGGCTTCCTCCCATTGTCCAAATATGTATGGGTTAGTTTGATTGGCCATGCTAAATTGACCTAGTGTCAGGAGGATTAGCAAGGTAAATGGAACGCTGGGAATAGGACCTGGGTGGGATTGTGGTAGGTACAGACACAATGGCCCAATGGCCTCCTTCTGTATGGTAGGGATTTCATGATTCTAACCAAAGTCGACCATCGTAACCTATACAACGGAGTATAATTTTGGTAATTAAATCTTTGTGCCTTACTATTAGTGTTTAAATAAAAACCTAGCAATTTCTAACTAGATATCTAACATTAAAGATCAAGGTGGCACAGTGGTTAGCACTGCTGCCTCACAGCGCCAGGGACCCAGGTTCAATTTCCAGCTTGGGCCACTGTGTGGAGCCTGCACATTCTTTCCATGTCTGCGTGGGTTTCCTCCAGGTGTTCTGGTTTCCTCCCAAACTATGAAAGTGTGCTGGTTAGCTGCATTGGCCAGGATAAATTCTCTCTCAGTGTACCCGAACAGGCGCCGGAGTATGGCGATTAGGGTATTTTCACAGCAATTTCATTGCAGTGTTAACGTAAGCCTATTTGTGACACTAATACATAAACATATACTATTCTTTTGCTTTTGTGAAAAATATTTTTGGATTCCTTTTTATGTGAGCCACTAATCATATTCTCCTCTTATTTTTTTGTAGATCTCCTTTATACTCAGCTTGACTTGCTTTCAAAACACCAAACTGTAGCCTGTCCAATTAGTGAGCAACATTATTGTATGTAAAAAGAAAAGCAATTTGTCTCGGTATTAAAGTGACTGGGGATGATAAACTGCTGCCTTCTGGGAATGTACAACTTTTAGGACTTTTAAAACACAAGCACACATTACGTGCTGTGGGAATAGCAATGGGCTGGAGGAGATCATCAGCATCCACTTTCCCCTGTAATAGTGGAGAGATTATTGAATACTGCACTTGATTGCCAAGTCATAATCTAATCAATAGGATTGGATAGTGTGGCAATAAAGAGCTAAACAGTTAAAGTACAAAAGCAGATGTTCACAGCCGTTTAGAAGTGAAATTTCAGCTCCCAATCCATGAAATCTGTAACCAATTATGATACTCTTCCATTGAGGCATTGCTTTTGCTCATGGGCTGTGGGTGGCATCGTAGCACAGTTGCTTCACAGCTCCAGGGTCCTGGGTTCAATTCCTGGCTCAGATCACTATCTGTGTGGAGTTTGCACCTCTGGGTATTCCGACTTCCTCCCACAATCCAAAGATGTGCGGGTTAGGTTGATTGGCCATGCTAAGAAATTGCCCCTTAGTGTCCAGGGATGTGGAGGTTAGAGGGATTAGTGGGTATAATATGTAGGAATGGGGGGGTAGGGCCTGGATGAGATTGTGTTTGGTGCACACTCGATGGACTGAAGGGCCTCTTTCTGCATTGTATGATTCTATGATCATTGGCTTGGCAATGGTGACATTGCCTTCTTGAACCAGTACAGTCCATGTGGTGTATGTACACACAGTGCTGTTTGGGAGGGAGTTCCAGAATATTAATCCAGAAACAATGATGAAATGGAGATATATTTTCAAATCAGGGTGATGAGTGACCTGGAAGGGAACCTTCAGGTGGCAGTGTTCCTATGTACCTGCTGACCTTTCTAGTTTATTTAAAATAAGAGATGATAGTATTTATTGTGCTTATTGCATTGTGGCATAGCAGTTAGCACTGCTTCGTCACAGCGCTAGGGACCTGGGTTTAATTCCGACCTTAGCCCACTGTCTGTGTGGAGTTTGCTTGTTCTCCCTGTGCCTTCGGGTGCTCTGGTTTCCCCTCACACTCTAAAGATGTACGGTTTAGGTGGAATGGCCATGCTAAATTGTCCTTCAGTGTGCAGACATAATGGGCTGAATGACCTCTTTCTGCACTTAGTGATTCTATGCTTCTAACTAAAACTAAAAGCTATTTTAACTAAAAACAATTATAAAAAACTCTGACTCTTAGAGATACATGCAAAGATTAACACATATACAGACATGCACACACACACAAACGTATACAAGTAAATTACACATTGAGAGGATAGATTAAGCAGTTTTGTTTAAACTCCAATAAAAGTCTGTAGTTTGTTGGATCTTGCAGATTGATGATGTGGATGGTTTCAGACTGGGCTCATTGCTCCCTCAGGATTTGTACTGAAATGTTTTAAAGACTTAGACAGATAATTTATCTTTTCTTCTGAAGGCAGCAACTGCTGGGTTGATTTGTAAAATATTGCCTTACAATAAGTGGATGGTTGAACAATAGTCAGGACTCCAGATTACAGGATTGCTGTAGAGAGAAAGAGAGAAAGACTGTACTCACTCAGGGACTTCTGATTCCATGGTGTTTCTTGTTAATCTGGAGAGAACCAGATTCTTTAAACACAAAAGAGATGGTTAGATGACTCATCACGTGATTCCCTCTCACCAACTGACCAGTTAATCAAAATTTGTCATAGCGAGTTGATTCTAAGTTCATGAATTAAAAATGATTAGATTGTGGTTCCTTTCTCAGCCTGATCCCATTGTCTGATTTCTTTGTGTATTGCTTGTTCACTAACTAGTTGAAGAGTTGATTGGATCTTTTATGACTGGGTCCATTCGTACTCCTTTAAGCTGATTTTTTTTCTGATGGTCTTTTAGAGACAAGCTGACTCCAATGTAATGGCTTTGGATTTTGTAAGGTTCAATGGTGGCCATTTTAGCAGCTGCTGTCTTAGTCACTTATTTTAAAGGAAAAATGCTGCTGTGGGGGTTATACTCATCCATTGCCCTTTGATCTTATCCCCTCCAGATCAACTCACCTGGTATCTTTCGACAATTCCTGGACAGCTTTGACAATTCCCAGACAGTTTGACAATTCCTCAACAACTTGACACTTCCTTGACAGCTTGACACTTCCTGAACAGTTTGTCTCTTCTTGAACAGCTTCACAGTTTGTGCACAAAAAGTCCGTAATCACTTATAATTCTAACAATCTGAAATAGTGCCTAATCTCTCATAAGATGTGCGGTACCTTGCCCAAAAATGTTCTAGGATCCTTTTCAAAGAACTATCTTATCTTTTCAGAGTGGTACCCTAACAATCCAAAGAATCCACAAAGTTCAGTCTTCCTCTGACCTGGTCTGCAATGCCACTCTGAGATTCATGCAGCTGGAGCTAAGTATCAGAAGTTAGTGACTGGTAATTTACATTCCCAGTCACCTCAATGAATCATATGAGTGTGAACTCTGACCTAATTCCAAATTCATTCTATGAAGATAGGACATAACTCCTTTTGGGACAGGATATAAAAGTTTCATCCATTTCTGAGATCTTCACTGTGGCAAAAATCCGGGCTGATTTCCAGAATGACTGCTGCTTGAATGTTGGAGATGTCAAAGAACAAAGAACAAAACAGCACGGGAAACAGGCCCTTCGGCCCAATGAGCCCACACCGCCACCCCGATGTTCCCACCTCTACCTGCGATCCCTGTCTATGTTTATAGATCTATGGATTAAAAAGAGCACATTTTTGGGATGTGGGAGGAAACCGGAGCACCCGGAGAAAACCTACGCAAGCACGAGGAGAAAACGCAAAGTCCCACAGACACAGGCCCAAATCCATGTATCTGCACTGCACAGCGATAGTCACTGAGCTGTCATGTTGCCCATCAAATGGATACAGATCAAGATACATTAACGACGTGAAGCACTAGGATACTCTCAAAAAATCCAAGAGCAGTCCTCTCACTACCCATCGCGTGTATGCCCCTTGTTAGACAACAAGGTGGACCAAAGCACCTGTAGGATAAAAACAAATACATCAATATCATCATCTATTTACACACTTTCCAGGGACTCCCAAGGCTCATGATCCCTATTTTAAATCAGTTTTCTATACCCCTCCATTCCCATTCTGTTCATGTGCCCATCTAAGTATTTCTTAAATAACTCCAGAGTACCTGCCTCCACCACTTTACTTGGCAGCGCATTCCATACCCCCACCACCCTCTGTGTGAAAAAATGCCCTCTAGCATCCTGGGGATTTATCTACCTTGAAGCACTTTAAGATTTCTTGTCAAGTTATCCCAGAAAGTCTATTGATGTGTTTAGAGGTCTTTACAGCTCCAACTGCAATGATCATGAAAAACTGAATATTATTTTAAGGGGTGAGTAGTCATTTAACAAGCACTCTACTTTGGTATACTCATAGAATCATTGAATCATACAGTGGAGAAGAAGCCTTTTGGCCCATCGAGTCCACACCAGTACATTAGAAACACCTGAACTCCTGCCTAATCCTATCTGCCAGCTCTTGGCCCATTGCCCTGAATGTTATGATGTACCAAGTGCTCATTCAGATACTTTTTAAAGGATGTGAGGCAACCCAATTCCAGCATGTCCTGAAGTAGCGCATTCCAGGCCATCACCATTTTTTGGTTAAAAGAATTTTCTTTCACATCCCCTCTAAACCTCCTGCCCCTCACCTTGAACCTGTGCCTCCTCAGAACTGACCATTCAACTAAGGGGAATACTGAAGAAGTGCTTCAACTGAAGCCGTCTGTGCACTCACATGGACATGAAAGACTCTGGCAGTATAAGGGTATGGCACATTAATGGTTAATGTGGGACTAGGTACAGTTTTCCCACACGCTGATGGAACAGAAGAAATGACCTGCACCTAGGGATCAGTGTGCTATTGGACACGGCTCTGTGTAGAAGCAAACATGGAGGTAGGACCTTTACCTACCTACATGTCCAATCTTTAGTCATTAAAAAATATGTACTGTTGGACAACACAGAACTACCTTAATAAGGCCTACCAAACTGTAGCAAACAACTTACAACTTGACAGCGGTGAATGGAACAACTCAAAACCTCAGAGATTGCAGAAAAACATCAAAATCCAGCAAAACTGAAGAAAAAAAATTTAAAACATTCTGACTTGAAGAAAAGCTCAAGAAGTAAAGGTGTAGAAGGAAATTACCAGAGAAAAGCTCTTAAGAAAGGCTTGGAAGGCAGAAAGTAAATTCCTCAACTCACAGCAGACACCCATTTTGAACTCAGTGGAAGTCCAGCTTCAATATCATATTAGCAGTCAGCAGACCTAGAAAGGGTTAACTAAACATTTAAAGTTCCTTAACATCACAAATCTTAAAAGTTAAATAGTGCAGTGTCTGAAAATATCTATGAAATAATAAACATTAAGTGTGACTAAGTAGGCAGATTTAAAAACTAGCGAAAACAAAGATTTGACACTTCCTATAGACAAGAACATTGTGCTAAAGTGGGGAAGTATCTAACCAGCCTTTCACTCATGTGCACTGTCTACACTTCCCTCTGTCTTGAAAAAGGACCCCATACACCCCGGACATTCTCTCTTCCACCTCCTTCCATTGGGAAAAGTCTGAGGATACACCCTAGTTATGACTGTAACACTACATTGTGCACTTGCTCCTTTCCTTCTCTATGAACAGCATGCTTTATCTGTATAGCACACAAGAAATTATACTTTTCATTGTATACTAATACATGTGACAATAATAAATCAAATCATATCAAATCAAAATCACAATCCTTTGTAGATCCTTGTGGTCTTGGTCACAGCAGCAGCCATACTAAGCTGTGATATATCCTATGGCATATCTGTAAAGAATGTGTCAGCCCATTTCACTAATCTGTCTTTATATCCTCTGGAAGTATTACCATCTTCTTCATATTTATCACATTTTTGATGTTGGGTCATCTGTCAAATTTGAAACAATTCCCAATATGACCAAGCTCAGGTTATTAATAAATATTAAAAAGAGCAGTATTTCTATTCATCTCTGGAAAGTGCCAATGTATGCTTTCCCCCAGTCTGAAAAATCACCACCTCTCTGTGTCCTCTGTACTTTGGCTGATTTTGTATCTATGTTGCTGCTCTCTAACCCCATAGGCTTTAATTTTGCTAATGGATCTATTCTGGGATATTTTGACAATGAGCATAAACTGCATTACCCTCATCAACCTGTTTCGTGATTTCATCAAATAACTCATCAAGTCAGTTAAATATGATTTTCCTTCAATAAATCCATGCTGACTTTAATAGTTAGTCCATAATTTCCCAAGTGCCAATTAATTTTGTCTTGGATTATTGTCTCAAATTGTTTCAGCATAAGACTGATCTGTAGTTGGAAGGTATGTCTTCTCTTCTTCGAGCAGAAGTGTAACATTTGTAATTCTTCTGTCCACATCCGTTTTTAAGGATGATTGAAAGGTAGAACTTCAGTGCTTTTAATTCCTAGGATGCATCCCATCTGAAAAATGCAATTTTTCCACTTTGAGCATAGTGAATCTTAAGTTCCTCTTCTTCTATTTTTTTTAAATTCCACCCAACATTGTACTACCTCCTCTTTTTTGCAACATAGGAAGTTTTCTTTTCTCCAGTGAAAGTAGGTATCAATTAAAGGGGAGACAAGAGCCAGACAGCATAGTCACTGGACTTGTAATCCAGAGACTAAAGATCCAGGGAACCGGGTTCAAATCCCACCATGGCAGATGATGAAAAATCTGGAATTAAAAGTCTACTTTTGGCCATGAAAACATTGTCAACTGTCATAAAAACCCATTTGGTTCACTGATATCCTTTAGGAGAAGAAATTTACCATCCTTACCCGTTCTGGACTACATGTGACTCCAGATCCACAGAAATATAGTTGATTCTCAAGTGCCCTCTGGAATTGAGGACAGTTAGGATGGACAATAAAAAAATTAGACACTAATCTAGTCTCATCTTGTCCTCTTACTTTTGTCACTCTCCCCTCCATTTGGCTTGGTTTTCTACTAAACAATGAACCTTACGGTTGTTGTAAATATTCTTTTCCCATTTTATTTTAACTTCCATCTCTTTGGTCAAGCAGGGAGATCCAGCTTAGTTCCTTTTCTTGGCTATCTTGTATCAAATGACATCCGCTTTGAAGGCTTCCCATTGTTCTATTAATATTTTACCAGCAACGTCTGATTTAAATCTACCTGGACCTGATCCCTTTTTAATTGACTGAAACTTTTCCTCTGGTGGTTAACCTTTGACCATGCACTGTTCTTTCCTATCCATGTTCTAAATTTGATGATATTATGATCACTGCTTCCTAATGCTTCTCCCCACTGAAACATGCTCCATCTTTACCCAGTATTAGATCCAGCATAGCTTCCTTTCACCTGGACATGCAGAATATACAATCACAGCACATACAGACTCTGCACAGACAGTGACTCAAACCGGGAATTGAACCCAGCCTTCTGGTTCTGTGAGGCAGCAGTGTGAACCACTGTACACCCTGCTGCCCTATATATTAATCTAATTTCTGATTAACCTAGCCTTTAGGAAGAGGAGGATTCCACATTTCCACTTCCCTTTACCTGAATCAAAGAATCATTAGAATCCCTTCAGTGCAGAAGAAGGCCATTTGGCCCATCAAGCCTATACTGACTCTCCCCACAATCTCACATATTTACCCCACTAATCCCCCTAAATTACACATCTATGGACACTAAGGGACAATTTCGCATGGCCAATCCATCTAATCTGCACAGGCTTGTAGTATGGGAAGAAACCGGGGTTCTCGGAAGAAATCTACACAGGGAGAACATGCAGACTCCATACAGAGAAGCACCTAAAGCCGGAACAGAACCCGGGTCCCTGAGTCCGTGAGAGATCAGTGCTAACCACTGTACCACTGTACTGCCCCAAGAAGAATGAAGAAGTTCCTCCTCATATCACCCTGACAGGCCCTGCTGTAACTTGAAGGAAATAATTTCTCTCCAGTTACCCTATCAAAGCCTTTAATCATCTAAAGACTTGCATTGATATTGCGTCTTCCATGAACTTAGAACACCCAAAGTACTTGATAGCTAATGAATAGGATGGCACGGTAGCACAGTGGTTAGCACTGCTGCTTCATAGTTCCAGGGACCTGGGTTCAATTCCCAGCGTAGGTCACTGTTTGTGTCGAGTTTGCACATTCTCCCTGTGTCTGCGTGGATTTTCTCCAGGTGCTCTGGTTTCCTCCCACAATCCAAAGATGTGCAGGTTAGGTTGATTGGCCATGCTAAAATTGTCCCTTAGTGTTCAGAGATGTGTAGGTTAGAGGGATTAGTAGATAAATGTGTAGGGATATGTGGGTAGAGCCTGGGTGGATTTGTGGTTGGTGAGACTCAATGGGCCAGATGGCCTCCTTCTGAACTGTAGGGTTTCTATGAATAAATCTTGAAATAAAGTTAACATTGGAAACACGAGTTTGATCAAATCGAGTCCTTTATGTTCAAGGGAAGACAAGCAAAGCCTGTGCAATCTGTCCACACGATTTAACTCTTTCAGCTCACCATAACTTCAATTGATTCAATTACAGCAGGAGAGAAGCAAAGGGTGAAACTGTATCTAAAAACTGTGCTGTTTTGTTCTTTGTTCTAATATCTTCACTGACCAGGCTTCCAAACAGCTATCTGCAAACGCTGCCATTTAAAGTGACAAATGAGATCCTCTGTCATTCAGTAGCTATTAGCCCACCACGGATAGATTGGAGAGTGTAATGTAGCTTTGGATTATTATAACTACATTATCGTTAATATGGATAGCAATTATAGGAATCCTACTGTCAGCAAATATCAAGAGATGTCAGTCTCTTGAGAAAGAGGCAGAAGTCAGCAGAACCATTCTAACCAACTGCAACAGTGTAAATTTATTGTGTCAGAGCTTTGCAGCAGGATATTTAGCACTGATGGGGGATGGCACAGCTCAGCAAGATTGTAAAATTACTGATGTTTAGTTTTCCCAGTGGTTCTATACATAAACATGGTGTGGCATGGAGCCATGAGGAAGGTTCTAGGCAGAACCCTGGTCCATGCAGATGAAAACTGCAAAAGAATAAAGCAAAAGGTGAGGTTACAATTGGGGCTGAAAATCCGCAATTCTCCTCCTTCAGTAAGAACAGGGAGGAGCAGATATGATGTTCTTCACTCGATCTCATCAGTGCCACCATGATGTGTCAGGTGAAGGAAAGGAGCAGTAAAAGGGGCACCTGCAAACCACTTATTAAACTGCATACCACTAATTTAAGGTGGGTGGCACAGTGATTAGCATTGCTGCCTTACAATGCCAAGGACCCAGGTTCAATTCCAACCTCGGGTTACTGCCTGTGTGGAGTTTGCACATTCTCCCCACGTCTGCATAAGTTTCATTTGGGTGCTCCAGTTTCTTCCCACACTCGAAAGATGTGCGGATTAGGTAATAAGTTGCCCTTTGGTGTCGGGGGATTCACAGAGTAAATATATGAAGCTATGAAGATAGGGCCTGGGTGGGATTGTTGTTGGTGAAGATTCAATGGGCTGAATGGCCTCCTTCTGTATTGTAGGGATTCTATAATTCTATGATTAGTTCAATTAAGGAAGTCCACACAAACTTTAATAAAATAGAGCAGACAGGTTTAGATTTAGTTGAGCACTGTACAGATTTCAATCCCTAACTGCCATCAGGCTATGGAGGCCTCATCACAAACACCAATTCCCCAGATGCACAACAGCCACTACCAGGAATTTGTTTAAAAAAGTCAGAAAAGGAGATCAGCATTCTTGATGACATACTTTGCTAGTGGAAGACATTAAAGAATTTGAACTTGAGGACATGATTAATTGCAGTGCGCTAGTGTAAGGGCCCACAGCAGAATATGTAGAGATGCCAGTAATTAAGGGTGGAGATATTGGATAGGTTGACTCTACATAAACTGGACAAGATACTAGGATCGGCTGAGATGTATCCAGGGATAGATTTGTAGGGCTGAGTGGCCTGTTTCTGTGCTGTATATCCAATATTGAGGTGAGTGAAAGTGAAAACTGGAGAATGTTTCAGTCTTCTTTAGATACAGGGGTGCTGCCAGAGGACTGGAGAATTGCAAACTCTACCCCCTTGTTCAAAAAGGATGCAAGGATAAGCCCAGTACTAACAGGTTGATTCTAATGTTGGGGAAACTTCTAGAAACTCTAATCTGGAACAAACTTAATAGTCACAGGGACGCATGGGATAATTAAGGATAGCCAGCATGGCTTTCTTAAGGGAAAATTGTGTCTAACTAACTTGCTGGGGTTTTTCAAAGAAGTCACAGAAAGGGTTGATGAGGATAATGCTATCGCTGAGGTATATTTGGATTATCAAAAGGTATTTGATAGAGTGTTGCGCAAAGAACCTGTGAGCAATGTTAGAGCTCATGGAATAAAAGGGGCAGTAACAACAGTAGCAACCTGAGGGCTTGGTGTTTCCTCTAATATATGTTAATCAGCTTGACTTTGGTGTACAGGAAACAATTTCAAAATTTGTGGACAATACAAAAACATTGGAAACATTGTGAACTGTGAGGAAGACAGTGTAAACTCCAGAAGGACCTAGACAAACTGCTGGAATGGAGGGAGGATAGGTGGCAGATAAAGTTCAATGCAGAGAAACATGAGCTGATACATTTTGGTAGGAAGAGCATGGGGAGACAGTATAAAATTAAGGGTCATAGTCTAAATGGGTGCAGGAGTAGAGCAACCTGGGTTTATATGTGCATACGTCATTAGCATGGGCAGGATGAGTTGAGAGCAGTTGAGAATGCACATAGTTTCTGAAGCTTTAACAATAGGGCAGACAATACATGAGTGAAAAGCTATACAAGATATTAGTTAGACTGGGCACCACTTTATAGGGAGAATGTGAAGGTGTTGCAGAGAGTACGGAAGGGGTTTAGAACAAACAAAGAACAAAGAACAGTACAGCAAAGGAACAGGCCTTCAGCCTATCAAGCCTGTGTCAATCATGTTGTCCTACTTAGACCAACCACTTGTATTCCTCTATACTCTGTCTGTTCATGTGCCTATCCAGGTAAGTCTTAAATGTTGTTAATGTATTTGCCTCAACCACCTCACTTGGCAGTGCTTTCAGCCCCCCCAACACCCTCTGTGTAAAAAACCTCTCAGACATCTCTACCGAACATTTCCCTTACCTTGAACTAGTGCCCCCTTGCCACTATCATTTCTGCTCTGGGAAAAAAACACTCCATTTACAGGAATGATTTGAAAAATGGAGAACTTCATTTATGAAACTAAATTGCACAAGTTGGGGCTCTTTTCCTTGGAGAAAAGAAAGCTGGGAGGAGACTTGATAGAGGTTTTCAAAATGGTGGTCGACTGGACAGAGCAGATAGTGAGAAACTCTTTCAACTTGTGGAAGGATCGAGAATGAGAGGTCACGATTTTAAGTAATTAGCAAAAGAAGCAAAAACAATGAGAAAGCTTTTCCACACGGGGTTAGTGGATGGAGTGCACTGCCTGAGAGTGTAGTGGAGGCAGGTTTAACTGAAACATTAAAGAGGGAATTAGGTTATTATTTGAAAATTATGAATCTGCAGGGTTATGGAGAGAAGGCAGGGGAATGGCTAGGGGTGAAATATGCATTCGGAGAGCTAGTGCAGATGCAATGGGTCTCCCTCTGCACTGTAACAATTCTGAGATTATGTGAAATGCCAGGTTTATATAAAGCAGAGAAGTTCCCAAATAGACAAAGAGGAAGTGAGGGCAATGCCTCACTTGATTAAAAAGCCACAAGGGAGTACAACAGGAGCTTAACAGCCACATAGGGCCAGTAGCGTTCCAGGGGACAGGGGACTAGTTAGGGGGTCAGAACAAACCCTGAAAAGATGAGGAACAAACCCCAAAGCAAACATCCACAAAGGGAATACTACTGAAATCAATTTAGTGTTATCCACAAATAAGCCAAAAGAACAGGTCCAATATTTAAACTTCAACTAGCCAGCAGTGTTGCCGTATTATTTATCGGAAGTGAAGTGCTGGATACAAGCCTAGAGATCCAATAGGAGGTGAAGAGCAGAGCTTTCTGGTCTCAGCAAAGTTTCTGCCTAAAATTCAATGGAATCTTCCTGCCCCACACATGATGATTGCTGTATTGTGGAAAATGGCCCAAAATCAAGTTGCAATCTACTGATCTTCTGGAGATCAGATTTGAAAGAGATAGCGGGAATTGAACCATTGACTAACTGAAGGCTTCCATAGAGCCAGTCAGTCAAGGCTTAAAACTCAGCCAAGCAACTTAGCTTGTCCAGAAAGAGGTTGTCATGATAGAGGTTGTGCTGTCCCAGTGTTAACCAAAAGCACATCGGCTATCCAAGATCTCAGGGGAAACATAAATTCAGTTTGCATTTTAAACTCAAAACCCCTGGATAAAATGTAATGAGAGGTTTCGTAAAAGAAGGATCAGGCACCAAGTTCTGAAACTGAAAATATTCATTGTTGCCGAACATTAAAGGGACCAAATAGAATTCGAAACAAATGCAAGACTGTTTCCAATGAAGACAGGTTTATGCATAATGTCCAATCAAAAGAGAAAAGAGCAATGTAATAGCATGCTACTCAGAGTCAAACTCAGTTTAGAATTACCTCGTTGCGAACTCAACAATAGAGTGTAACTATAACCAAGTACAACTGCTTGTACCAGGCAGAATATGGAAGGATTAGAGGGGAAGTGAAAAAAAAACTCGTAAGAAAAGCAAGGAGAGAGTACGAGAAGAAACTGGCAGTTATATAAAAAAGAAAGCCAAGGTCGTTATAAGCATAACAATAATAAAAGGGTGGTGAAGAGTAGAGCTGATTAGGGATAAAAGAGAGGACTTATAGAATAGAACAGAATCCATACAGAGCAGAAGAAGGCCATTCAGGTTTACACCAACCACAATCCCGTCCTGCCCCTTTTCTCATAACCTCAGATATTTATCCTGTTAATCCCTTGACACTTGGGTCAATTTAGCACAGCCAATCAACTTAACCCACACATCTTGGGGGGAAACTGGAGCATTCGAGGAAACCCAAGCAGACACAGGAAGAATGTGCAATCTCCATACAGACCTAAATCTTCCGAGGCCAGAATTGAACCCGGGTCCCTGGTGCTATGAGGCATCAGTGCTAACCATTATGTCACCATGCCGCCCTATACATGGAACAAAATTAGAAAATGCTGGAACAATTCAACAGATCTGACTGCATCTCAGGAGAGAGAATAGATCGATGTTTTGAGTCAGGCTGACCCTTCATCAGAGCTTAAGGAAAAGAAAATCAGACAAGATTTATACTATGGGGTAGGGAAAGGGGCTGTAATTAGACAAAAGAAATGTAAGTGATGATAAAGGTTAGGAAATTTGCTTAAAACACCCGTTAAGTGATTGGAATGCGTGAATAGCAGAACAAAAGTATAGATTGCTCTGGGACAAGCTGAGGAATGAGGCAGTTTGGAGACAAGATGGAGAATGAGATTTCAGAAGTGGAAAAATAAAAATAAGAATGAAAAGAGATAAAAATGGACAAATGGGATGAAAAGAAGAAATAAAATAAATGGAGATGGAATGGCTGTGGAAGAGAGACTTCATGCTCCGAACTTGTTGAGCTCAATATTCAGAACAGAAGGGTGTAAAGTGCCAAATTGGAAGATGAGGTGTTGTTCCTCCAGTTTATGTTGGGCTTTATTTGAACATTGCAAAAGACCAAGGATGGACAACTGGACAGAGAGTAGGGCGATGTGTTGAAATGGCCAGCAGCAGGAAGATCTGAGTCCAGCTTGCAGACAGACTGAAGGTGTTCTGCAAAGCAGTCACCCAGTTTGCATTTGGTCTCTCCAATGTAGAGTAGATCGCATTGGGAGCAGCAAATGCAATAGAGCAGATTAAAGGAGGTGGACATGAAGCGCTGCTTTGCCTGAATGGAATGTTTCAGCTCTGGGATGGTGAACAGGGAGGAAGTAAAGAGACAGAATGCATGGGAAGATGTCATGAGAAAGGGATAAGGTGTTAGGTGTGAAGGAGGAGTGGATCAGATAATCCCGGAGAGAACTCCAGTCTCAGTGGAATGCTGACAGGGGGAGTGAGGGGAAGATGTGTTGAATAATTGCATATGTTGGTGGAAATGGCTGGAAATGATCCTTTGAATGTGGATGGGATGAAAAGTGAGGACAAGGGATCCTTTGAATGGGATGGGATGAAAAGTGAGGACAAGGGATATATCCTTATATATTTACTCGCTAATCCCTCTAATCTACACATCTCAGGACACGAAGGGATAATTTTAGCATGGCCAATCAACCTAATCCACACACCTTTGGACTGTGGGAGGAAACCAGAGCACCCAGAGGAAACCCACACGGATACGAGGAGAATGTGCAAACTCCACACAGACAGTGATCCAAGCCAGGAGTTGAACCCAGATCCCTGGAGCTGTGAAGCAGCACTGCTAACTGTTGTGCTACCGTGCTGCCCTGATGTTATCTGATGTTATGATCTGCACTTGTGTGGCAAAGGATTCCGTAAAGGAATCACTGTCCCTGTTTCACTAGCTGGATAGTGGGTTTTACTTGGTAGTATTGTTTGCTTTCTCACCCTAATATAGGCCTGTGCTGCCAAATGTCAAATTTCCAGGCCATTGGATGATTTTCACAAGGGTTCATTTGATCTTCCTTCACTTGAAGCTCCTACAACTATTCTAACCCTAATTAGTGCATGTTTCAGGTCATCATAATTACAGCCTTCAGAACAACACTCAAGAAGCTTGACACCATCCAGGACAAAGCAACCGCTTGATTGGCACCACATCTACAAACATCCATTCCCTCCACCACCGACGCTCAGTATCAGCAATGTGTACTATCTCTCCAAGATGCACTGCGGCAATTCACTAAGAATTCTTAGACAGCACTTTCCAAAACCTGACTACTTTCACCTAGAAGGACAAGGACAGCAGATACATGGGAACACCAATACCTGTAAGTTTTGCTCTAAACCACTCACGATCCTGACTTGGAAATATATTTCCATTCATTCGCAGCCACTGGGTCAAAATCCTGGAATTTCCATCCTAATGACATTGTGGATCAACCCACAGCACGTAGACTGCAGCGATTCAAGTAGGCAGCTCACCACCACCTTCTGAAGGGCAACTGAGGATGGGTAATAAATGCTGGCCAATCAGTGATGTCAATGCCTCATGAATGAATAACAAAAGTCATTCTATATAGTCATCAATGAAGGAGTCGATAGATTCTCTTGGCTGCGGAACATATTGATTAACTTTAAGTATTTTGTTACATGTAAGATTAAAATAAGCTTTGAATGATCTCAAAACATCATCAAAATTCATAGATTATTTGTCCAGCTATTATATCATTAACTATTGGGCCTAGAGAGCCAGACAGAGTGTTAGTTTTTCAGCTTCTGATTTTTTATCCAGATCTCAAGCATCATATATCTAAGGAACCTCTTCCTCTAAAGTTCTCAATTGTGTGATTTATCTGGGCCTTGGACATGTCCAAATTTATCTTGAAGAGTGGATTTATGATCCATGATTAAAATTATAAATTTACGGGTTCAGCTTTAAGAAGTTTCTAACAATCTAAGATGGTGCAGCCATGCGTTTCTGCACAGAGGGTTTTCTTGTGTTTGATGGTTTTGGTAGGCTCCCATAGTAAGGGTAAACCTCAGCATTTACATTTTTTAACAATGGCTGCCTGGATCTTGACTTTCATTGAACTTTTGAATCTGAGTACTCGACCTTTATTTTTTTCTTTGCTTGGAGTGAACCCAGCAGCACATGTAGAGCTCCAACTCTGGATTCAGGTTTCTCAAACTGCGATCTAAGTAGCAATTTCTGACTGCTGGTGTATTTAACTTTCTTTCAGCACTTGTGTTGTCCGGGAATCTTAAAGTTTTAGCTCACCCCTGCTAGGCCTGCTGAACCTGAACACTCTCGGTATTGGAGCTGGAATTCTATGGGACCCACTGCAGTCTTCTACTGCAGCAAGGGATTTATATTCTGCCTCCAGCTTCCAAGCATTTCTATGAAGCTTTTCTCTGGTGGTTTCCTTCTGTGCTTTCACTTCTTGTGCTTTTCTTCAGGTTAGAATATTTATTTCATTTTCCTTTCAGTTTCTAGAATTTTGGTTTTTCTCTACAATCTCTGTAAGGTTTTGGTTGGTCCATTTACTGCCACCATGTTGTGATATGTTAAATTAGTTCAGTAGGTCTTATTAAGGTATTTGTAGTTTTGGGTAGTTCACATTAAGTATTTATCTTCTATTAGGAACTGTATACATAGACAATAAAGATCCAAGCTGAGAACTGTCTCTATATTTGCTCTGTCCAACTCCATTGGCTCTAGGTGTGAGCTATGTTTTCTCTTACATCTCTGCGTGGGCAGTGCTATACTCAGTCAACTTTGCTCCTTATATTACAAAAACGTAACAGCACACCAAGTAAGGAGAAGAGGAAAATCCAGGATGAAAGACAGCCTGCTTCTGACTCCCAGTTTCATACGATTTCAGCCGAAGCTGACTTGGAATACGGGCCACACACGTGGTGATCACACGATAAGTATTAATTAGTTAAATCCAATTCCTTAGCTCAGCTCCAGTCTGCTCTGTAGTTCCTGGATGCACGGGTCTGAGTCTGTCTCTCTCTTCAACTCAGTTTCTTAAGCAAAAAAGCATTAAGAAATATACTTTTTGTAAATTAGCTCTGCTGCTTGGCACGCTTTTATTAATCATGCATTTTTAAAGTGGTCAACATATTGGTTTGACATTGTATTTTCCTCATACCTGGCTTTCCTTTTTGAAATTCATGTTTAACGTTGCTCCAAACCTGATCTCAGGCAGATGTTGTTGGAGTCCCTGCTGAAGGGGAATGGAAGGGGCATGTGGGGGGGGATGCTCACTATCATCTATGTGATATCATCCTTCCTGACATTACCCCTGAACAACTAGCTTCATTTTGAGTTTATGCCCCTTGTCCCAGACTCCATGGGTGAGATTCTCCAGCCTCCCAGCTGCGTGTCACCCGCCTGTGGGAAGTGGTGTGTTGTTTGCTAGCGATGGGTTTCTCTGGTCCCGGCGCTATCAATGGGAATTTCTGATAGGAAATCATGGGCGAGGATATGCTGCTGGCAGGACCGGAGAATTCGGCCGACGCAAATTCCAGCCGGAGAATTCTGACCCCTACTTGCAAGACTTGGAAACAAATTTGAAAAGGAAACAATACCTTTTAACTGCTGTCAGTTCCTCATCAAATAAAAGTTCTGTCTCTTTGCTTTTGTTGAAACTTCAACTTATCTTGAGAGTATTCCAAATCAGCGGCCTAGCTGACAGCAGGCATGAGCTGATAAAAAAAATCACACTATTTTCCAAGTGGCATAGTGTTCAGAAAAATCCTAAAGGAACAACTTCAAATCCAACGCTGAGACACAAGAGAGAAATCCATAAACCTCTGAAATGATTAAATTCTGGAAAGTTACCAATCGCTGCCAGCTTGGGAAATGTTCGCTGTTTCATAGCAGGTACTCAGAGCAGCAAATCATTTCTTCCATATATACACATCTGGGATTTATTTTCTCTAGCAATAGATATCTATGCAATATATTTCTAGTGTCTTTTGCCGCAGTGTGATTCAAATGCAATAAAAATTACAGCTACTAGTTTTTTAGTGCACTGTTTATGAATTTGCACTAATCACATTGCTTAGAATTGTTAATAAATGGCACATTTACTACTATTAAAAGCCAGATTGACACTCTAATGCAGTATTGTGGGAATGCTACATTTCTTGGAGATACCATCCTTCAGAAGAAATGTTAAACTGACCCATAATTTTCCTTTACCTTGGGTAGGGATGCCACCTCCTCCAAAGGAAGAAAGATTCCTTTAGCATGTTCCATGACCTCCAGACTTCTCAAAATTCTTTGCTGGCAATCTAGCGGAAATGTTGACATAAGTTCGGAAAGGCAGCAACTATTTTCTGCATTGTTACAGCATGACTTGATAATCTAATTTTTTTTAAGTGTTGGTGGACAGATAAATATTGGTCAGGACAAGGAGGAGAACTCCCCTGCTCAACTTCAGAATAATGTAATGTAATCTTTTACATTCAGCTGAGAAGATAACCAGCATGTTGGTTTAATATCTCATGAAAAAGGCAGCTCTGTCAACAATGTATAGGTACTATACTGAAGTGTCAACTTAGATTTTATGTTCTAGCAGCATTCAAACCCATGGTGGATTGAACATCATGGCACCGATTACTGCTTCAACACAATGTAGGAACAGCTAGTACTGCTCGGTAAGGAGTTCCAGGATTTGATCCAATAAAAAGAAGGAACAGTGATGTTTTCAAATCAGGTTTGGATGACGGTATTCCCAAGTATTTGTCACCCTTGTCCTCCTAAATGGTAGTGTACGTGGGTTTGGAAGGTGTTGCTTAAGGAAAGTTTCTGCAGCGTATCTTGTAGATGATACATGCGGTGCTGCCGTTATAGTGGAGGGAGAGGAATGTTAGTGGAAGGGATGCCAATTAAGTGTGCTGCTTTGTCCTGTTGAGCTTCTTGAGTGTTCGAGCTGCACTCATCCAGGCAAGTGGAGAATATTCTATTACACTCCTAATTTGTGCCTACAGATGGTGTGTTGGTTTAGCTCAGTTGGCTGGATACTGGTGAATGACACAGAGTGACACCAACACTACACTTTCAATTCCCATACTGGCTGAGGTTATTTATGCCCCTGACATGAGGTGTGATTATCCTCAAGTTAAATCACCAACAGTCACAGCCTATAGTCATTTGGGACTAAGGTGACTCCAAATGTTTTGGTGGAGTCAAGAGGTGAACTGAATTCCTAGCCTCTGACTTGTTCTTGTAGCCACAGTATTTATATGGTTCAGTTTCTGGTCAATGGTAACCTCAGGATGTCGATAGTAGGGCATTCAGTGATGGTAATCCTACTGAATGTCAAGGAATGATGGTTACATTCTCTCTTGTATGAAGGTCATTGCCCAACACTGGTGAATATTATATCCCAAACTTCAGCCCTAGCCTGGCCTGCTCTTAGTCATGTTGCCTTTGGACATAGGCAGCTCCAGTGTGTAAGGAGACGCTGAATAGTGTGCAATCATCAACAAACAGCCCCAGTTCTGTCTTTGTGGTGGAGATCAGCCGAAAAGAACTGGAACTGGGACTCTTCCCTTAGGAACTTCTGCAGTGATGTTCTGGAACTGACCTCCAGCAACCACATCCATCTCCCTTTGTGCCAGGGTATGACTCTACCAATGGAATATTTGCCCTGATTACCATTGATTTTGCCAGGACTTGTTGATGTCACAGTTGGTCAAATATGGCCTTGATATCAAGGGCCGTCACTCTCACCTTACCTCTACTTAATTCAAATTTCATCATCTTCATAGCCTTCATAGGAAGGGGTATAGAATACAAGAGTAGGAGTCTGATGTTGCAGGTGTATAGAACGTTGGTTAGGCCTCATCTGGAGTACTGCGTCCAGTTCTGGTCGCCGTACTACAGGAAGGATGTAGAGGCCCTGGAGAGAGTGCAGAGGAGATTTACCAGGATGCTGCCTGGTATGGAAGGGCTGTCTTACGAGGAAAGATTGAAAACACTGGGGTTGTTTTCCCTTGAAAGACGTCGGCTGAGAGGGGATCTTTTAGAGGTATATAAGATTATGAGGGGTATAGGTAGAGTAAATGGTGGTAAGCTTTTTCCACCATTAGAAATGGATAGAACGAGGGGTCACGGGCTCAGGGTGAGGGGGGCTATGTATAAGATGAATATTAGAGGCCAGTTTTTCACACAAAGGGTAGTGGGGGTGTGGAATGCACTGCTGAGTAAGGTGGTGGGAGCAGGCACGCTAGGGTTGTTTAAGGGTCTTTTGGACAGCCACATGAGCAGTCTGCAGATAGAGGGATATAGCAGGACTGTTTGAATATCGGGAGGACCAAATAGTAGTAGACTATCTTTTAGTTTCGTCTCGGGAATGTCTTAGTTTTTTTTAGCATGTTTAATTAAGTCTTATTTGTTTCCGCAGGCAATTCGGTCCACCTTGTTGACCAACAAGGGGCATGCATGCGGCATGTCGTGCGAGAGCTGCTCTTGGAGGTTGCTTCAGGAGTTGCCTAGTGCTTCACGTTGTCAGTGTATGCTTAAACTGGACCATCTGATGGGCAACATGACAGCTCAGAGACTATCGCTGTTGCTGTGCAGACACATGGATTTGGGCCTGTGTCTGCACGTTTGCGCGTTCTCCCTGTGGTTGCGTGGGTTTCCTCCGGGTGCTCCGGTTTCCTCCCACATCCCAAAAATGTGCTGTTAGGCTGATTGGGTAACAAATTGTCCCTATATGGGAATCTTCAACAATAGGCATAGCCTAAAGTCAAGGATATGTCATTAAGACGTTAGGACGGCAGCGTGGGCTCGTTGGGACGAAGGGCCTGTTTCCCGTGCTGTGTTGCTCTTTGTTCTTTGTTCTTTGTATCTTCATAATGGGATTCAAACCCTGGTCCCCAGAGGATTACAGAAATAAATCTCACAACATAATTGTTTGTTGGACTTTAAGCTGGTGTTGTGAGATTTCTTTCTCTTTTATCCCAGTCGAACGCCAGCATCTCCACATCATGGCTACCCCAGAATATTGTCAGTGGATTGATAGATTGCTACACCACCACTTTCCCTATATAAAGATAATATTCACTGGAAGCCTAAACATAAGCTCTTGATATCAACTTCAGCCACCTGCAGACTGACTACAAGTTCTGAGACTACTCCATCATATCTTGTCCCAACGTGGTAATGATTGACAGCAGTTTTTGAGCACTCCTTTAAGGGTGTATGCACATACCATATCATCCCCCTTTCTTCACCAGAGTGATTCCTACAATGGCAAGATTTTCTAAGAGGAGACCACATTTTCTCGAGTTTAGAAGATAAAGAGGTGGGCTGGAATTTTCCGATCGTTCACACTGACAGAATTTTATTGAAGTTCTGCGATGTTGCTGATGTGGGATCATGGGAACAGCTGGCAAGATTGCACCAGTGATCTTCTGACACTTACAAAATTCTTATAGGGTACAAACTCAACAGGATAAATCAGAAAGGATGTTTCCCCCAGCAGAGGGGAAGGGGAGAATGGAACCGGGGAGACACTTGTCGGGATTTTACTGCCTTGCTCGCCTGTGGCTTATAAGATCCCGCTCAAGGCCAATGGAAAATGCCATTTTGTGAGCCTCACCCTCACCAGTTCCAGGGCAGGCATGCCTGTAAAATTCTGACAGCTGTCTCAGAGTAAGAAGTAGGATTGAGATGAGGAGAGCTCATTCAGGCTAGGGCCCAGATGGCTAAAGGCACATTCACCAATGGTGAAACAAAGTAAGTGCAGGTTGCATAAAAGGCCAAAACTGGAAGAATGCAGAGTTTTTAGGCAACAGCACCCTCCCATTTAAGGCAAAAAAGGAGCCCCAAAGCATAACATGGGTTGATTGTACATAACATCACTATGCACTTTAAACATTTTTAATATACATTTCTACTAATATATGAGCTAGCTAGAGCAAACAGAAACTCTGTTTTGGGATTGGTTGCCCACTTATTTTGGTTATAGTTTGGGCAGCACGATGCCACAGTGGTTAGCAATGCTGCCTCATGACGTCAAGGACCTGGGTTCAATTCCAGCTTCGGATCACTGTCTGTGTGGAGTTTGCACAATCTCCCCATGTCTGGGGTTTCCTCTGTATGCTTAGGTTTCCTCCCACAGTTCAGAAGATGTACGAGTTACGTTGGCTGGCCATGCTACTACTGTCAGCGTGATTAGCAGGGTAAATAAATGGGGTTACGGGGATAGAGCCTGTGTGGGATTATTGTCGGTACAGGTTCAATGGGCCAAATGGCCTCCTTTTGTACTGTAGGGATTCTATGATTGTTCCTGTCGGGCTGAAGTCAGCCCTCCAACTGCTTTCAATGCATTTATTTTCCAAAAAATGTACTCTTAATCCTTTAAATAACTGTTTCCCAGTGATCAATTTTCAAATATAGACAAAAATTAAAACATTTGCTCCAGAATTCTCCTGCCTTGCCCGCCATGGGAATCAAAGTGGGAGGGGGTGGAAAATGGGAGGGTCCGTTGACCTCGGTGGGATTTTCCAGTCTCAAGTCAAACAAGGTCATAAAATCTCGCCCTCAGTGTCTGCAGCAAGGGAGATGAGGGTTCCCCGGAGATATATTAGTGCAATAAAATGTAAATAATCACTCGGACAAATTATATGAGAGATTAAAGGAAATTCAAAGAGTGTCATAAAATGTATCATTTACTTGGAATTCTATAGAAGTGTCAGGTAAGGTATTATTGCAACTTTAAAATATTTATCATGTTTAAAAGAAAAATCAAAGAAGCTCTGTTGAATATTTAAAACTATTGTGCCTTAAATTTGACTTTGTAAGATTTCAATGCCAAGATGAGAGGGTCCTCAGCACTCCAATATGCAGAGAACAAGCATCACCGTGTTGTTCTTTCAACATGTTTTTTAATTCTTTATTCCAATTCAATCCAATCCAATCAAATCCAATTCAGAGTCTCAACAAGTTGAGACATTCCCAATCCAAGTTGACAAGACAGAGCTCTCATTTCCTGTCTTGGGCTTGATCTACATGATCCAAGCTGATTGGAGTAGGTATAGCTCCTCCTCCAAACCCATACTGCCAACCTGATAGAAAGATAGACTGCAAGATATCCCTAAGTACCAATTAATTATTTTGAAGAGTTGTTTAAAGTTTATTTATTAGTGTCACAAATAGACTTACATCAATACTGCAATGAAGTTACTGTGAAAATCCCCTAGTTACCACACTTCAGTGCCTGTTTGGGTACACTGAGGGAGAATTTAGCATAGCCAATGAACCTAACAGTATGTCTTTCAGACTGTGGGAAGAAACCCATGCAGACAGGGGAGAATGTGCAGGCTCAAGACAAACACTGACCCAAACTGGGAATTGAATCACAGTGCCACTGTGCTGCCCATGGATGTCACCATTATCATGTAGAAAACACAGCACTCAATTTTGCAAGCCTCCCAATGATCCATTTTAGAAAAGCCAGTTGTGTGTAGAACTGGCCTGCTTGTCTTTTAATAGTATCATATGATGTTTTACATCCACCCTTGAGGATGACTGGAGCCTTAGTTTAACGTTTCATCGAGCAATGGATTAAGCATAAGAATATATATTTTCCATCCGAGTCCTATTGATGCTGAAGCCAATATGTTCATTTTGATTCTTATTATATTTAGCATTAGGTTAATTTGTTTTGGTATCTCATGGCTCCCTGCTTGCGCTGATTAAACCATCTGTAACACATATGCATGTGGAGTATTACTGCGATGCTTGAATTTACAAAGGCAATGTTTTATAATGAAGCTAATTAAATAATCATGTTGCTGATTGTGAGGAAGGGTGGAAGTGTGGAATGGATAAAAGTCATTGAACTACAATAAGACCCAGGTCAGAAACTCCAAGGAGTTTAATGAAGTTAGCCTACATCCTAAGTTCTATTTTTGATTTTGGCTTGTGATGTTTCACTCCAGATATGATTCAAGTGATCCACTAGGAAGCTTTTATCAGAGATCACAGTTAAAATATAACAAAAAGAATTAGCATAACTTTTACCAATTACACAACTTAAACATGATATAGTGCAACAATCAGCTATTTATGTTGTTCCAATGTAAAGCAACCCCATCGACAAACGCCCTTCTTCAGATTTGGCACACAAAGCAAGTATGCTCACCTGATGCTGGATCTTCAGCTTTTTAACATCTGCTATAAATTGTCCTTTAAATGTTGAATCAAATCTCTGAGGCTCCCCAGTCTTGGAACTTTCAGAAGATTCTGGAGAAAGACAGAGACAGAGAGAGAGAGGGAGAGAGTGTCTTCTTCTACCTGCTTCTGGCAGCAGTTGAGAAACAAAGCTAAAAACTTGGGAATGTTCCGTAAAAGAAATAGCTGTGCCCAAGCATATCACCTGACCTGTCAATCACCCTCAAATCTAGCCCTATCCACCAAACCCCAAAGCACCATTAAAATCACAGAACACTGCGTTAGGCCAGATTAAAATGAACATGATATTAATCATTCCGCCTCAACAACAATAAAGGACACTGGTCACAGACAACATGGTACCAACAAAATTCCAGGGCCTGCTAGAAACATCCTGCAGAGAAACATCATCAAATTACATCTCTTTATGGTACAGTATTGTCACAACTAAAGCTACCATTACATTCAGCCTTGCAGCTGGGAGGAGACTGTAAAATTAATTGGGTCTACTGTCCCCCAGTCCACCCCTACCTTTCAGAAATGTGACTGAGGTGAGAGTCACTTGAGGCCTAAGACAACCCACCCATTCTCACCTCAATTGAGGCTTTTAATTGCCCAATCATTAACCGTGTAAAGGCAGCGTCCTGTCCAGCCACAATGGAGGCCACCAGTGGGAGGAGATCAGGTATAGAGGAAAATAGGGTGCGGGAAGTTGTGAAAGCTCAACAGAAAGCCCTGCTGGGCCCTTGGATGGGGAAAGGAGGGCATGTCTATCACTGGCTCTCATTGTGGATGGGGTACTCTCCCCCCCTGCCACCCCATCACCAGGCCTGACCCCCCCCCCCCCGCCCACTCACTAACAAGCTAACCCAGAATTCTCTCTCTCACACCCCTTTCCCCCAAATCTCATCCCAGCCTACCTCCTCCCCCTTTTCCCACCAGGAGTCATTAAGGGACTGCGAGGCAAGGCATTGAAAAGAAAATGGTCTGGATTTTCTGGACGTGCTCGCCCCAAAACTGGAAAATCCCACCCAAGGTCAACGGACGTTTCCATAGTCCATCCTCTCCCCCTCCCCCCAACCCCACTATAATTCCCATGGTGGGCAGAGTGGGAAAATATCCTCCCCCCCCCAATCCCAATGAATAGAATTTTTCAGTTTAGCCCACCCTAAAATTGGAAAATTCTGCCTGAGGTTAATGGAGCTTTCAATGATGCGTCAAATTCTCCTCTTATCTGTGATGATTCTTGAGGTGGATAGGACTGGAAAATTTACCCCAATGCCTAGCAGGAATATATTGCTCTCTTCCATGTTTTTCATAAAAGTTGGGACAATATACAAACATAGGTGGTCCTGGTGCATTTTTTTTTAGTCATAGGCTGGTGGATGGGAGGTCCATGATGGTGTCGTCACCTTACATAGTGTCCTATTTGTCTGCAGGCTGCAGCACTGCTGGCTAATGTCTGGTGTTCTTGGCCTCAGGCAGTGACTATCTAGTCAGACAGCAGATCACTGGACAAATCATCATACGGCTTATTGGTCATGAAGATCTGGGAAGATGTCTGCTAGTGAGAAGAATAATAGCTTGAAATAGATGAGACCAAGCTAATGGAGGAATTTAATAACCCCTCAAGGATATATTTAAGAAAGCTTGGTTCAATTTAATTTTCCCACCACATTCACACACACACACACACACACACACACACACGCATCCCAGCCAGGCTTGTTTTGCTGGGGAAGGGGTGGCATGTAAAAAATGACAGGTAGCGAGTCCAGTCTTGATCAGGTCTTCATAGCATAGTAGGTGATTGGGTCCCTAAATTAGCTCACTCCCCCATATTTAAGAAAATTAACAGGCAAGTAATTGAGTTTGTTAACAAGACAATTGACCCAATTATTACACCCTCCATGCTATCTTTTGCGAGGTGCCCTGTGCACATTGAAATGCTACTGTCTCCCCAGATGTACCGCCTTCTCTTTGTGTCTCCTCACCTGGCCTCCAAAAGCATTGCCCCCAAAACCCCTTCATGGGCTCCTCAATTCCTTCCCTCCTGAAAACTCTGTGCTTTAGTCTGGATTTGTCAGGAGTCATTGCAGTTCTTCTCAGGAGCTGCTGGCCAATCAGTTCTCGAGGGCAGGACTTTCTGCCACTGAGGAGCAGAAATCTGGCTGTCACCTCCTCAAGGCCTCCCTCGGCCTGTTATCGCTCAGGCTGGTTGAACTTTGCTTGCTGCGGCACTGATATTTCTTCTGGAGAAGCGAACAATACGACTCCCCCATCCCAAACTCTCGCCCCCACCCCCCCTCCCCAACCACCATTCTTCTCCCCCACCCCCCTAATATAAACTTAACCGTAGTAAGTGGGGAAAACAGGTAATAGACAAATTGGTCAGATTGTTGGGAAATTACTAGAGTCTATAATTTAGGATAGAGTGATTGGACATCTTGAAAACCCTGAATCTGAGAGAGTTGTCTTGCTAAAAATGTGGTTAAATTAGTTGATGGGAAATACCCAAGAATATTATTGATATGGACTTCCAGAAGACATTTGATAAAGTCCCTCATTAATCCTTCATTTAAGTGTTAGTTAAATTGAAGCTCGTGGGATTAAGGCAAATTATTGACCTGAGTAGAAGTGTGGCTGAAATGCAGGAAACAGAGGATGGGACTTTTCAGCCATGGTCCAAGACCAGAAAATTCTGCCCTAGGCCAACGGAGCCCCTGTCCACTATGATTCCCATGGGCAAGCAGGATGGGGAAATTCCATCCAGAGACTATGCATATGAGCGGGTAATCTATTTGGCAGGATGTGTCGTGTGGCATTCTTTTAAATTCATTTGTGGGATATGGGTGTTGCTGGGATTTTTATTACCCACCCCTCATTGTCCGAGTGAAGTGGGGGCAGCCAATAAATGTTATCCTGTCATTCTCCAAGTTTCAAGTGAGTAATCAACATTCCCTCCTATGTTCCATGCAATGCATTAATTGCATCTTCATTCTCTTGCAGGCAAAGTAGCCCAGACCATCCTCGTGCCCCCTGCCCAAGACATACTGGATCATCAACATGGATGACATCATCTCACGTGAGAACACCATCCATCAGGTACACTGTACATACTCTTGCAATTCAGCAAACGTTAACTACCTAATACGCTGCAGGAAAGGACGTCCCAAAACAAGGTGCATTACACCGATGGAATTAAGAGGGCGGAAGTAGTGGCATTGGATCTGTTAACGATATTATAACTTATTATAACCCATGCAAATGAGGCTTGCGCCCTTTCTGGGCGTGAATCTGATTACAGCATTGGAGGGTGGCGAGGAAGATCACATTCTGAAATTTCGCCTGTACAAAATCCTGCTTTTGGCCTCGAGATATTGAGTGACCGTTAGGGAATTTGGGCTAAATCGTGCCATTGTTTCTAATGACTGAGGCAAATCCGAGAGACACATAGCAGACTATTGGTTTTCACTGGTTTAATTCTTCCACCAACCACCCCCTGCCCCCAAGGTGCTATCTGCTGAACCTGACAATACAGGTTAAAAGTCAGCACGCTAATATATTTATTCCAGCAGCCAATATGCAGCTTTCTGTCTTGGTAAATATGACAAAGGAGATTGTTGGAATTGATTGTATCCCTGATCTCAATAACATTTGGGAGAGAGGGATGACTTTACTGAAAGATAAGTGGAGTATATTTCATTGGGATTCATTCATATTGTGCAAATACATTCTAAATCATAGAGTCTTCAAATCCCTATAGTACTGAAGGACACCATTCGACCCATTGAGTGTGTACTGATCATACTTCCACCCAGGCCTTATTCCCATAACACCACATATTTACCCTGCTTCTCTGTCTGACACTAGGTCAATTTAGTATGTCCAAACAACCTAACCCCCAGTTGTTTGGACTGTGGGAGGAAGCTGGAGCATCCGGAGGAAGCCCACACAGGCATAGGGAGGAAGTGCAAACTCCACACAGACAGTGACTGAGCTGGAATTGAACCTGGGTCCCTGGCGCTGTGAGACAACAGTGCCGCGGATAGCTGAGAATGACCAGAATGTAAATGCATTTATTAATAATTAATAAATAATTATTTATATTAATATTTGTAAAAAATAATAAATTAATCATTATACAGTGTAATGGATACTTGAGAGAGAGAGATGATTAGCTGGTGGCTTAATTAAAATCCTCATTTAGTATTTCAAAATGTTATCTAAACCCAAAGATCAGAGCAGTTCCTATTCAGTTATTATTTTAAAAACATAAACTTTATCAGGTGGCTATTATTCAGTTTTGACTCCATTTCAGGTCTTGTAACACCTCCTTCTTCAGAACCGGACTGAATATCACAAGAATTTTATGTACAGTGTGTGCACATTGGCAAAATGGGATTGGCTCTGGTCACGTTTCGCACTCAAGATTAATTGAGAAATATGGTATTGGATCTGATTGGCTGATGGGGGTGGGAGCATGTCAGGTGTCAGATCCAATGACAGTCCAATGAGAGGTTCAAAGATGGCTGCCAGAGACCATCGAAGACGCTGGAGGAGGCACAGGGAGGTCTCTATCATGGCGGCAACAGCACCCACCAGACACTCCAGTGAGAGGGCACTTCAGATGGGCAGCAAGCCTCCACATTTTTGAATGACTGTCTGTGTGGCCTTGTAGAGATGGCAACTGGCAGAAGGGACACCCTGATGCTGAGAAATGCAAGGAGGCGGCTACCCTACCTCACCAAGACAGCCTGGGCAGAGATGGTAGGTGAGGCCAGCCCTCACGACCTGGCTGAAAGTACAAGGATACAGTGCCGGAAAAGGGTTTAATGATCTTCTCCACTCAGTAAGGATGAGTTCTGAATTGGCCTGGGTTATTGTGGAGGACTGAGGATGTCCTTCATTGCATTTATATATGTAGGAGTAAAGGAATCTCAGCACATTGCCTTTGGCCTTGCATATGAAGGCTGGAGAAAAGATCAGGGTCCATTAGAGGGTTAGTTCTACAAAAGGATTGGGAATGTCTACATGACTCAGTGGGGGTGAATTGGGGTGGGGGCCAGCATGGTGTACTCCTGGAGGTGGAGGAGTCAGTACCGAATGGAACTTTGCATTTCCAGGAAAAATATAACCAGAACAATGTCAAGAGATCTGCCACTGGTGGAGAGGGCAGCAAACCTGGCAGTTCTCACCAGCATGTTCTGAAAGCCCTGGAATCAAAGAATCATAGAATTCCTACAGTGCAGAAGGAGGCCATTCCACCCATTAAGTCTGCATTGACCACAATCCTACCCAGACCCTATTCTCGTAACTCCACCTATTTACTCTGCTAATCCCCCTGACACTAAGGGGCAATTTAGCATGGCCAATCAACATAGCCCACACATCTTTGGAAACCGGAGCACTCGGAGAAAAAGCCAGACAGACACAGGGACAATGTGCAGACTCCGCATGAATGTGCATGACTCAAGCCGGGAATTGAGCACGGGTCCCTGGTGCTGTGAGGCAGAAGTGCTCACCACTGTGCCACCATGCTACCCAGGGAACCTGAAGCGGGGAGGGGGGTCCTCATGCTGTGGAGAGGCTGGAGTCTCTGAGGAAGCTAAGAGTCCAGTGGGCAGAAGGGAGACGGGTGGAGAGGAATGTAGCACCATCTCATCCCTCATAAAGAATGTCAAGTGAATTACCAGCCATGAAGACACTGTGATGCCAGTCATATCAACTGCACCCACTCACATATCATAGGATATTGACAGCATGATGATGACTAAGAGGACTGGCTGATTGTGTTCCTTCCTCAGATGGGTCAACCCCCAATGCCAGCTAGGAATCAAGACATGGAACTTACAAATGCAAGGTGAGCACAGCAATGGGTTTGCACTGATGACTTATGTTCTATTATAAAATATCACGTGTATAAATCAATTTAGATTGAATATTTTCTGTTCCTTTTACATGAATGTCATAAAAATAAATGACTATCTGGCTCACAAGCCTGAGAGACCCATGTATCGAATGGGTTTTGTTCTCATTAGCAGTGAACGACATTTGGGACTGCAAACTTTATGATAGAGCCAGTGATGTGACATTGGCTTCATGACATGATTTTATGGGGAATGTTTGGGAAGGAAGTGGTGCCGTTGGTCTCAGAAGGCAAGCCTTGGCAGCCTAGCTGAAGAAATGCTGAATCATGCCCTCCCTGTTGTTCCTGCTACCTGGAAGGTGCCTCATTTCTGCCTCTTTACCCTCACCAATTGCCTGCCGAGGTTCCATATCTGAATCTTCAATGGATTCCTCCTCTGAGGCTGGTGTCCCTGTCTCAGTGTCCTCCTGGTCCAGTGGTTCATCTGGACTTGAAACATCAGCTTTTTTCTCACCTCACAGGTGCTGCCAGACCTGCTGAGATTTTCTCTTTTGGTTTCAGATTCCAGCATCTGCAGTAATTTGCTTTTATCCATGGGCAACATAACTTTGTGATCAGTTGGAGTTTTAATCCTCTCAATGAGCTTCCTAATTTGCATTCGCATCTGATTCACATTTGAGTCTGCTAATGGAAATATTGCATACCTGCGCAGTGATGTGTGCTCGATACATTCTCACATTATTCTACACGCTACCGGATCAGACACATGCCTATTCAAGCAGCCCGATATAAGTTTTGTTACTGATGCATTTGCAAAGAGACAATGTGACCCATATATATAGGCATATACCTCTAAAGCAATAATTTCCACTAATTTCATATTAAAATAATATTGTTCTATATGTTATGCACACAAACAATCTTGCTCATTTATAGTATAGTTTATATATTGTTTCCCTCACACAGAAACAAGCTGTGAGCAGTATCTGCTTGAGTGCTTTGGTGGTTAACAGCAATAAGGAGACATCAAAAATAATTAGTAAGTAATTATTACCGGCCCCATTAATTGAAACCCTACTGTACTTACACAGATGTTATCTCCTCAATGAATCCCACCCACCACAACAAATATTTGCACTGGAGAAATTCTGTTTGTCATATCAAACAAAGTACCTCCCACATTCATTTCACATGAGGGGGGAAGATTCACCATTTGTGGATTAATTCACCTGAAGCCCTTTTATACAGGAGCGTTAAATGCTTCTCAGATCACCCAAACTCTCTGCAGGTTTTGTAGCTTGCTGGATTTCATTCGTTTCTCAATTTTTTTTTTGATCTTAAAAAGTTACCTCAGACAATCAAGAAGTTAATCTAAAGTTTATTTCCTCCTAGGTTTTGGGAGCTTTTGCCACAACTGTTATTATTAATAACGTAAGAAGTCCGACTTCTTACTGTGTTCACCCCAGTCCAACACTGGCATCTCTACATCACTATTAATAACGCCACCACTTGCTGATGCTACTACTGCCAACACAATTGCTGCTACTGTTGTCACTAACACTGCTGGTCCTCTAACTAGTGCTGGCATCACTACCAAAAATGCTGGTGCTACTTATGTCATTACTACTAATTATTGCTAGCATCATTAAAATTACTGCTCCTGACATTATTATGCCTTGTGCCACTACTCCTGCTACTAGTGTTTGTAGTATTATTATTATTACTATTGCTGCTTTTACTATTACTACAACTATTTATACAAAGGAGGAGAATGTCAAAGTAAACCCTGGTTTAGAAGTTGGGGATGAGATTGAGGAACTAATGATTGGAAACAGAAAAATGGCAGAAGCTTTGAACAAATACTTTGTATCTGTCTTTATTTGGAAGACATGGATAACATCTTAATAGCTCATCACAGAAAAAAAAGAGGGAAGAAATGAAAACAATAATTACCACAGGGAAAAAATACTAGTAAAACTAACAGAAGTAAAGGCTGACAGGTCTGCTGGACCAGATGGCCTGCATCTTGGGGACAATAAAAGAAGTGGGTACTGAAATGGTGGTGCAATCTTCTAACCTTTCAAGAATCTCTACATTCTGGAAAGGTCCCAATAGATTGGAAAGTAACAAGTGTAACACCACTATCCCAGAAAGGAGGGAGGTAGAAAGCAAGAATATGTTCAGTGAGGTACTTCCCCAGACAGTGACTCCCTATCTAATCTAGGTCAATGACCTCTTGGAACATCCCTCAAGTAGAGAACATTCTGGTGCAGGTGCACATTGCTGAATTACCTTCTTTTCGCTTGGGCCACCTCAACCTTGGTTGTCCACACAGCTGGACTATAGAGAGTAATGTACATCTTTTGCACTAATTAAACTAAATCAACAAATTGAGGGATAAATTTAAAGGCAGCCCCATAAGGAGATACTGGTTAAAAGTAAGCAGAATATCAAAGGAAACTTAAAACATCAAAGCAAAATTTGATTAAAGGAATTGATAAGACACTTCAGACCCTGTGGTGCCCACTGGACATGGAGAGAGTAATGAGTGTGTTCAGCTGGTACTTATAAACTCAATAGGTTATGATAGGACAGCAACCAAGCTAGAGTTCCAAGCTCATACGCACATAAGAGAATTTAATCCCAGAGCAAGACAGAAGCAACCACCAACTTGCTGAAATAAAACTCAGAGAGGCACAAGTGCATATACAGAAACTTGACACAGCATTAAAAGCCAATTTGCAGGCTGAGCTCAAGGAGGAGAAATATACAAATGTAAGAGCAGTAACCCTTTAACTTCCAGGAAGAACATGGCGTACCTGAACAAGATAGAAAACCTGAGTCCATTCATAGATGAATAGAGTGAACATTCTTTGTTTATTTATTTCTTAGTGTCACAAATAGGCTTACATTAACATGGCAATGAAGTTATTATGAAAATACCCTAGTCATCACACTCCGGCACCTGTCTAGGTACACTGAAGGAGCACTTACCATGAGAATCACGTCTTTTGCACTGTGGGAGATAACTGGAGACCCGGAGGAAACTCACGCAGTCACGGGAAGAATGTGCAAACTCCATACAGAAAGGGACCCAAGCTGGAAATCAAACCCAGGTCCCTGGTGCTATGAGGCAACAGTGCTAACCACTGTGCCACCATCCTTTCAGAAGGAGAGGGATAAGACCCTTCCAACGATGACACATTGTCAATAAAGAGAAATGCAACACTAAGGAAAGCAAGAAGTATACCAGATGCTGACAGCCGAGTATTTGAAAGATCAAGTATTACTTCTTCAACTCCAGACAACAAAGTCAACTCAAACCTCCATTTGTAAAGAATTTCATTCAGAATATCTGAACTTGTAAAGTTAGAAACTTGGTAGAAGGGGTAACATATAAATATCATTGTAAATACATTTGGGTAAAGATTTTGGAGAGGCCTAGTATTGGGGCATTTGATTCTGTAAGGGTTATTGTGGGACTGGGAAAACATGCTGCTCACATCACGAAGTAGAGGTCACATGGGAGGAGCAGAGTGTATTAATGGTTGTGGAAGAAGTTGGTATGAGAATAGTGTCTCATCAGGACTGTTTCTTGTTTATATATATATTTCTCTGTTAATAAACAGTTATTGCACAACAGTTCAAGCCTTTAGACCTCGTCTTGAGCAGACGTATAGCCATACAATAAAAAGATTTATGAGAATTATTCTAAGTGTGAGAAATTTCAGTTATTTACATAGAGAAGCTGGGATTGTTCTCTTCTAAGAAGCAAAAGTTCAGAGGAAACTTAATAAAAATATTCAAAATCACGAGGGTCCGGACAAAGAGCATAGAGAGAAGTTAATCACGTGGATGAAAAGTCAGGAACCAGAGGACATGGCTAAAAGGTGAACAGAAGAAGGTTCAACATGCAGAAAAACTTCTTAGTGTAGTGAACGATTAGGATCCGGAATGCACAGTCTGAGAGTATGGCTTTCAAAAGGGAATTCGACAAGTCCTGAAGGGAATAAAGTCTACAGCTCTTTAGGAACGGGGTGGGGTAATGGCACCAACATATCAGCACGTTGGGCTGAACAGCCTCCTTTTGCTCTGTAACCATTGTATCATTCTGTGGCTTATTTGCAGATATCACTGACTTAAAGCTAAGCTGAGATGAGGAGAAAGGAAAAGAAGAGTTCGTTTAGCACAAATTTGTAATATTATAATGGGAGAGTAAATTAAGCTACATAGAAATCAGTCTAAATGTGAAGTGACAAAAAACAGGAAATGCTGGAGTGACAGGGACTCAACAGCCTACTTTAACTTTCTCCCAATTGAAGCCAATGGAAATAAACATCAGGAGGATGTAAAAATGGCCTCTCGATTACACAAAGTCAAAATGACCCCCCCTAACCTTGTGGAAAATAAACCTGGATTTCTAGCATCTGCAGAAATGACTGGGTGAAAGGTGACTCGAGGTAAATGAAAACAGTAAGAGGAGCTAATCAGAATAATATGATCACGTTCCCTCCCCCAACGTCTTATAAAGTGAGCTGAGGTTCACATAACTTGAAGGATGAGTACAAGATAAGACTTGGTAAATGAAGAGTGAACAATGCTAATTTATTGCAGTCACCAAGTGTCAGGTAAATTGATGTTCTTCTAGTCCACCAATCATTATGAATTGATGATGAATTGAGATAAATGTGAATACCAAAAGCTTACGTCACTTAAATAATTCATGCAAGTCACCCCGAGTGCAAAGTGAGTTCAAGGTTTCAAAATCTGCTGAAGCAAGTTCACTGTGAGGAAAAGAGAGGGACACATTCATTGAATCTCTACAGTGTAGGAGGAGGCCATTTGGCCCATCAAACCTGTGCTGAACACAATTCCATCCAGCCCCTATCTCCATGTATTTACCCTGCTAGTCCCCCTGACACTAAGTGGCAACATAGCTTGGCCAATCGACCTGACCCACATACCTTCAGACTGTGGGAGGAAACCATGGCACCTGGATGAGGCAGGCCCAACCAGACACAGGAAAACGCGCAGACTATGCACAGACCGTGATCCAAGCCGGGGATTGTACCTGAGTTCCTGGGGCTGTGAGGCAAAAATGCTAACCACTCTGTTACAATGCCACCCCTTAACTAGGAAGCAAATCACATTTGTATGATTTGTAGAGATCACTAGCCATATAAATTGATTTGAAAATGCTTACAATTTAGAAACTTCACCGAGGTTAAAGTCAAGTTTATTTATTAGTGTCTCATATCAACATGGCAAATAAAGTTACGTAGCTGCCACACTCCAGTGCCCGTTCAGGTACACTGAGGGAGAATTTAGCATAGCCAATGTACCTAATCAGCATGTCTTTCAGAGTGTGGGAGGAAGCCTATATAGACATAGGGAGCACATGCAGACTCCGTACAGACAGTGACCCAAGCCAGGACTCAAACCCTTGCCCCTACCATGTGAGGCCGCAGTGTGAAACACTATGTCACCGTGACACTCGGTTTAGATTAAGTTGAGGGGTGTATGGATTTAGAGATCACAATTATATCAAATCTATAGCATAGAAACCCAAGAAGCTGAGACCATTCTTTATGCACCTTATCTGTTTTTTCCTATTTTGTTTCATCTTACAGAGTCAGCATTTCCTTCTGTTCCTTTCTCCTTATCTAACAACCTAACTTTCCCTTAAAGATGGCAGTGCTAGTTGCCTCAACAGCTCCTATGCTAAAAGCTTCTTAATGTAACCACTCTCGGTGTAAAGAAGTTTCTCCTGAATCCCTATTACACGCACCAAGTGAGGTGATGTGTTTATAGGGTTTAAGAATCACTCTAATGTAAGTGAGATAAGGCATCACCAAGAACAATCACGTTTCTTACACCTATCAGCACAAAACCCAATTTAAACCCTCCACTAACAATTCATTTTTTTATACTTACATAGGGTGTGGGCACTGCTGGTTAGGCCAGCATTTGTTATATCCCAATTGCTCTTGAGAAAATGATATTGAGCCACTTTCTTGAATTGCTACTGTTCATATCATAGAAGCATAGAACCCCTACAGTGCACAAGGAGACCGTTTGGCCCATCGAGTCTGCACTGACTGTCCGGTAGTACCACATTTAGTCTCTATTCCCATTACATATTTATCCTGCCAATCCCCCTAACCTATCATCCTGGGATGCAAAGAGGCAATTTAGCCAATCCACCTAAGTTGCACACATTTGGACTGTGGAGAAAACTGGCGAACCTGGAGACACTGGGAGAAAATGCAAACTCTACACGGTCACTCAAGACAGGAATTGAACCCTTGGAGCTGTGAGGCAGCAGTACTAACCACTGAGCTACCATACTGAATCTGGTGTAGATGCACCCATAGTTCTGTTAGGAAAGGAGTTCCAATAATTTGACCCAGCATCACTGAGGGAATGGTAATATAGTTGCAAGTCAGGATGATGTGTGACTTGGAGGGGAACTTCCACATGGTGGTATTGCAGCGCATCCACTGTCCTTGCTCTCTTTGAGACAGATGTTGTGGATTTTGAAGCTATTATTGAAGGAGGCTTGATGAGTTCTCAGTGCCTCTTGGAGATGGTACACATTGATGCTATTGTGTATTGGTGGTGGAGGAATTGAATGCTTAACATGCTGGATGGAATACTAATCAAGCAGCTGGTAGTTACTGAACTTCCTGAGTGTTGGAAGTAAATGGAGAGTATTCCATCATGCACCTAATTTGTGTCTTGCAGATGGTGGAGGACATCAGAAGGTGAGTCATTCATTGTAGAATTTCCAGTCTATAGTCTGTTCTTGTAGTCACAGTATTTATATGGGTGGGACAGTTCTGTTTCTAGTCAATAGTAACCCCCCAGGATGTTGGTAGCAGTGGCTTCAATGATAGTAATGCTATTGAATATCTGCTGGCAGGCTTTGTGTTTGCCAATGAGTTGCAAATGAAGCTCAGGTCTAGGCCTTAATTTGATGATGTTGGGGGAGTTGAGAAGGAGGTTAACCTTCACCCCACAGTGCCCTGTTCCCCTCATCCCATACAAAATCTGATCCTGCTTAAAACCCAATTTCAACTCCCCAGTAAGTTGGACTTCCCTTTGATCATGGGATGTCCTTAATGCAGCGATCATGCTGTAACCCTTCTCCTCTCAAGATGGTTTAAACTGTACTGTTAATCTTGTTCTGTTTTTGATGGACTGAGGATTGAAAATCTGCCCTAATGTTTCTTCCTAACTTTCACAACTGGGGCCATAGAACCTGGTTACAAATATCAAAGTGGCATTTGTTCTGATAGAATTGAAATGCAAGAGGCAAAAATATGTAAGTAAATAGTCTGCCCTAAATGCTCCCACAGTTGGATAGCCTTCTTACAATGTCTGATAATGACTTGGTTGAGATGATTTGGGCATTCAACAACCCTTGAATCTTTCCCCAGCACAGGGCAGATCTTCAGGAGAAAGTCAAAGACCAATATTTGCAATTTGTTTTGCTTGCAAGTACACCAAATGATGGTGAAATGTGCTGGGATATGCTGCAATGTCATGGCATATGATACTGCCAAAACAGAGAAAGTAAAGCACAATTCCATAATAGTATCTGCACGTTCCCATGCACAATGATTAGCACTGCTGCCTCATGGTGCCAGGGACCTGGATTCGATTCCTGGCTTGGGTCACTATCTGCGCATCTGCACTATCTGAGTCTGCGCATTCTCCCCATGTCTGTGTCGGCTTCCTTCAGGTACTCTGCTTTCCTCTACAATCCTAAAGACATCCTGATTAGGTGCATTGGCCATGCTAAATTCTCCCTCAGTATACCCGAACAGGCACCATGGCGTGGCCATTATGGGATTTCCACAGTGACTTCATTGCAGTGTTAACGTAAGCCTAATAAATGAACTTACTTATGTACCTTTAGCTCCTGTCCCTTCCTGGGTTCAAATGAATGGTCTGGATTCCACTTTCATGAAGAAACTATCATTTTCAAATAAAGGGGTGGGGAAATTGGGAGAGAGTCAAGGCTGAAAGGAAAAAACAGAGACCGACTCACTTGCTGTCAACAGTCCGGGAAACTAGTGCTAGAAAGAGACAGCGCCCAGTGAAAGGGCTGAACAGTCCTGACAGGGGCTGTGTCAGAAGGAAATCCTCTAACTGGGCAAGGATGACAATGAATATCCTGTTCATCTGACCTTACGTTTAACATCAGTCAGCGTTTTATTGAGCAAATGGAAATGAATGCTGAAAGCAGAACGACCAGCAGGAATAATATTGTTGCAGTGGCTGTGAAGCTGTATTCAGATAGCAACGACACACTTATCATCACAGATTGATGTGGACAATGTGTAAATACAGGTGTGGTCTTTCTCCCCCTCTGGGTTTCCTGTGGATTCCCCTATTGCTTTCACCGAATTTTAATCTTTAACCCTTTGGACAGCTAATGGTGCATGAGATAAACTACACCATTAAAAAAAGCTTGTATTTTGTATCATACTTTTCACAGTCTTGGGACCTCCCAAAACGTTTTACAGCCAATGAAATGCTTCTCAAACGTAAGTTTCTAATTTGCACACAGCAAGATGAGAATCTGCTTTTAGGCATTGATTGAGGGGTTACTATTGGCCAGGATACCAGGAGAACTCCTCTGCTGTCTGCTATTCGTTGGGATGGTGTCATGAAATCATCTGTGTCTATCCCAGAGAATTAACATAAGAACATAAAGAATAGGAGCAGGAGTAGGCCATCCAGCCCTTCCAGCCTGCCCTGCCATTCAACAAGATCATGGCTAATCTGAAGTGAATCAGTTCCACTTTCCTGCTTTCTCCCCATAACCCTTAATTCCCTTGTCTATCAGAAACCTATCCACCTGTGACTTAAATATATTCAAAGAAATAGCCTTCACCACTTCAATAAGCAGACAATTCCAGAGATCCACCACCCTTTGAGTGAAGAAGTTCCTCTTCAAATCCAATCTAAACTGCAATGCTAATGACCATTATAACCACAAAGCTTTGATTCAGTGATGAGCCACAAAACCATCCTCAGTTTAATTATGGGGAATATCAGCAACTTCTAACGCCCATTGCTTGTTTGTATGTGAATGGGCAAAACCGTGCTGAAGGATAGAGCTGCTGCAAGGAATGCCCTAACTAGTTAGCAGTATCTGCATGTGGTGGCCTTGCTTTGTTGGCTATTAAATTCCATGTTTAACTCCTGATAAGTATAAGGGAGGAGACTTCTTCCCATCTGCTTTGGGAGTCTGAGGGGACGGTGATGATTGTCCCTTTAAGATCAACACAGCAGGAGAAGGTCGCCTGGTTTAAGGGGTCAATTGGGATGAGAATGGGTAATCATCCTGGGGATGGAGCTCTCAGGCAGAAGACATTCAGAAAACACGTAGGGACTAGGACAACTGGTGGGCAGCTGGGAGGAGGGATGGGATTGGGGAAGCGTGAGGGGAGGGAGAGTGCGAGGGGAGAGGCAGTGTGTGAGGGGGCGGGGAGGAGGATTGTGAGAGGAGGGGGAGATGGTGCTACTGGCCTCTGCATAGTCTTCCTTTGTTAATAAATACCCTTTGTGTTTCTACCATAGCCTGGAGCCTGCATCATGACAGAGTCAGTAGTTAGTAGGCCGAGCGCACTGTTAGTCCTAGTTTAACTTAGGGTGCGTTTTGAGTGCAAGGGGTGAGACTGAAATCCTCACTGAAATTTGGATGTAAATCCTCTGACAGACACTGTGTCCTGAGGCTGCTGCTGTTCCTGATTCTCTACTTGCTCCTCCATCCTGAGAAAAGCTCGGTGTGAAAATGTTTTTCAATTAAAATCAGGCAAAGCGAAATGTAGGAAAGAAGCAATCTTGAAGTTGGCAACTCTCCTTGTAATGCCAGACAGTGGAAGACCCAATGACTCTTGTTGATGGGATTTCTCTGTTATGTCTAGCCTGTGGGAGCAATTTCATGAGGTTTGACTGCTGTGTTCCTGTTAGTTAGCATTGCATCGCGGGGCTGACGACATTATGATGCTGCCTTTTATGAATGTGAACCGGCAATGCTGACAACTATCTCCTCACTGCCAAAAACTCAATGAGGGGAATTTTCTCACCCCGCCCGCCATGGGAAACCTAGTGGGCGGGGCACAGACCATGCAAAGTTCAGTTGACCTCGGGCGGGATTTTCCTATTTTGGGGCAAGCGGGTTTTCTGTTGACTAAAAATACCAGAAATCCCCTCTTCCCTGACAACCATTTTAATAACTTGTCCACCTTGGTGCAATTGGGTGAAACTGGTTTAAAATTGAGGTTCTTGTGTCTGGGAGCACCATGGATTTGCAAAGCCAAATTAAGCTTTACATAGAATTACATTGAATTTTACAGCAGAAAAACAGACCAGTTGGCCCAATGCATCCATGCTGGTGTTTGTGCACTACAGAAGTTTCTCTCACCTTCCTTCACCTAACCCTGTCACAATATCCATCTCTTCCTTTCTCTCTTGTATTTATCTAGTATTTCCTTAGATAGACATCTCTCAGGATAGGATGTACAGACTGGATCTTTTCTGACTTTTAATAAAAGAGATGAGCTAATAAGCATTTCAAAATGATGAAAGGGGTTTGATAGAGTAACTGATGTGACTGAAAGCTTATCAGAAGGCTATAAGTATTGCCAGCTTGGGTCAAATGAGGCTTATTGACTGCACCATTGATAACGGCAACCTCTTCTGTTATCACAGTGCAGAAGGAGGCCATTCAGCCCATCAAGTCTGCACTGACCGCAATCTCACCCATCATCCCATGCATTTACCCTAGCTGGTCGCCCTGACATTCAGGAGCAATTTAGCATGGCCAATCCACCTAACCCATACATCCTTGGAGTGTGGGAGGAAACCGGAGCACCCGGAGTAAACACACGCAGACACGGGGAGAACGTGCAAACTGCATACAGACAGTAACCTAAGCTGGGAATCGATCCCTAGTCCCAAGGCAGCAGTGCTAACCACTATGTCAAAGTGTTGCCCAGTGTTTCTGTAGGAATAAGGAGAGAACACCAGCAGTTTTGGGACGGAAGAGATTTTTTAAATTTAGTGTGTCAAGCACAATCAGGCAGATCCCAGTAATCAGAGGGATGAGATCTGAATCGTAGGTTTGAACCCCTTCTATAGGAAGGAAGTTGTCACCCAGGAAGCTGCTGGGAGGTGACTCAATGTACCTGGCGTTCTCCTCCTGCGGACAGAGCCAATAGTAAAATACCAATGGGGGAATAGAGTGGCAGTTAATTGGTCAATTCAGTATGTTCGTTGACTGCCTGCATCCAGTCAAAAAGGTTGGCTCACTGTCTCAACACAGCCCACAGCCATTTTACCAGCCATCCACTTCCAATCTCCACAGGGCTGATAAAGTGGTGACCAATAGGTTTCCATTTTAAGAAAGAGAGAAAACTAGGGGCCATCCACACAAAATAATTAGCAAGAAATCAAATAAGGATTTCATCAGATCGCTCTTCATCCAGACAGTGATGAGAATGTGGCACTCACTCCAGTATGGAGCAGTTGAGTTGAATTGTGTCGATGTATTTATAGGAAAGCTGGGTGGATAGATGAGACAGAAGGGAAGCTTGCGATGAAGACTGGGAGGAGACTCAAGTGCAGCATAAACATCAGTGCAAGCTGATTGAACCAAATGTTTTCCATGGAATTCCATCTATGTAATTTTATTCACCTCCGCCACTTCCGTGGCAGTGAATTCAGACATCCACCTGCTTGAATAAGACCTGGGATTGGACCAAAACCCAAATGCTGGCACATGCAGGAGGAATACTCTCAGGGAAAAACAAACCGTGCATCTTAACTCGCATCACCAATCTCCATTTTCCAGTGGTTCAGCAGCATGGGGAGCAGTGGTTAGCACTGCTGCCTCATAATCCAGAGATCTGGGTTCGATTCCCGGTTCACTGTCTGTGTGGAGTTTGCACGTTTTCTCCATGTCGGCGTGGGTTTCCTCCGGTGCCCTGGTTTCCTCCCACACTCTAAAGATGTGCGGGTTTGGTTGATTGGCCTTGCTAAATTGTTCCATAGTGTCCTGTGATGTGCAGGTTAGAGGGATTGGTGGGGTTGTGGGGATAGAGTTTGAGGTGGGATTGTTGTCCGTGCAGATTTGATGTTGCCAAATGGCCTCCTTCTGCACTGTAGGGATTCTACGATATCTATGAAAGGTTACCAATAAATGGGGCATATTTTGAGACTTCATGGTTATTGATGTGTGACATAGTGGCACAGTGATTACCAGTACTACCTCATAGCGCCAAGGACCCAGGTTCAGTTCCTGGCTTGGATCATTGTCTGTGTAGAGTCTGCACATTCTCTCCATGTCTGCATGAGTTTCCTCTGGGTGCTCTGGTTTCCTCCCACATTCTAAAGATGTGTGGTTTAGGTTGATTGGCCATGATAAATTGCCCCATAGTGGCAGGGGGTTAGCAGTGTAAATATGTGAGATTATGGGGATAAGTGGGTGGAATAGTTGTCTGTGCAGACTTGATGGGTTGAATGGCCTCCTTCTGCACTGTAGAGATTCTATAATAGTTACAAGTTTTATCAATAGTGATTGAATCATTAAAAAAGGAAACAGTTTTATTCAGGACATGATTTGTATCAAAAGCTAATCCGATGAAGGTGGCACGGTAGCACAGTGGTGAGCACTGCTGCTTCACGGTACCAAGGACCTAGGTTCGATTCTTGGCTTGGGTCACTGTCGGTGTGGAGTTTGCACATTCTCCTTATGTCTGTCTGGGTTTCCTCTGGATACTCCAGTTTCCTCCCACAGTCCAAAGATGTGCAGGTTAAATTGACAGGCCATGCTAAAGTTGCCCCTTAGTGTCCTGAGATGCGTAGGTTAGAGGGATTAGCAGGTAAATATGTAGGGACACGGGGATAAGGCCTGGATGGGATTGTGGTCGGTGTGGACTCGATGGGCCAAATGGCCTCTTTCTGCACTGTAGGGTTTCTATGATTCTATGATGGAGGCAAAGGGTGACTCCACCATTGCCTGAACTGTGGGTAAGTGCAACATATTAACTGTAGTTCCAGTTCCTCTATGATTGTCCTGACCCATTTGTATAAGACTCAAGTCAGAAATCATTGATGAATTGTCAACTCAATGTTGGGTTGGCAAATATCTATCGGAGAGAATCCAACGCTAAAATATCTATTCTGTTTTGCAAAGCTCCTTATGCTATCCTAAAACAAAAATAAAGGGACTGGCAGGAGCAGGTTTTCCATGCACTTTCATTATAATTCCCATAAGGTGCAGTCTCTAGCTTGATGTAGTTGAAACCACTCCCCCCCATTCCCCAATTCCCCAGCTGTAGGGAGAAAGAGATTAGTATCAAAGGGGTCAGCTGTCTCTCCTTAACATGTGCGGGACAGGCTGACAATGACACACACACACCATCTGACAAAATGATACATTCAAATAAAAAACAAGGTGTTGGAAAATTCATTTAAACCCAACCTCTGCTCAGGGATCCTGACCTTTCACTGCTCGAGTGAATCTCAGGTAGTCGATCACCGTATTCTGTTGACTTTAGTGTTTTGAAATACCATGGAACGTGTCTTCTGCATGGCTCAATAAAAATAAAAACTTTATCCATGGGGGAATAAGGAAATACTCAGTCTCTGTGTAGATGTGCAAGTAGAATCATAGGATCCTCACAATGCAGGAGGCCATTCAGCCCATCGAGTCTACACTGACCACAACCCCCCCCAGGCCCTATCCCTGTAACACCACATATTTATCCTACTAATCCCCTGACACTAAGGGGCAATTTACCATGGCCAATCAAACTAACCCGCACATCTTGTTCTGTGGCAGGAAACTGGAACACCTGGAGTAAACGCACACAGACATGAGAAGAATGTGCAAACTCGACACAGACAGTGACCCAGGCCAGGAATTGAGCCCTTGTCCCTGGAGCTCTGGGGCAGCAGTGCTAACCATTGTGCCACTGTGCCACCCCTGTGTCACCACCCCCCCTCCAATATGTGTGCACAATGTCCGTGTATTTGTGTATGTGTTTGCACATATGCTCATGTACCTCATTGGGTATAGAGTGCTCTATGATATCCTGAGAATGTTAAAGACACCACAAATGCAAATATCTCTGCTCAGAGCAAGCTTTATCTTTTCTTAGCTCTGTACTTATCTCCTTCAGAGCTTAGGTACCGTTGATTGGGAAGGGGGAGAATTTCTTTGTCAGGCTGCGTGGGGAGTTGATGGCCTGGTGGAATTATTGCCAGACTTTTAATCCAGAAACTCAGCCAATGTTCTGGGGACACAGGTTCAAATCCCACCACAGCAGATGTTGGAATTTGAATTCAGTAAAAAATATCTGGAACTATGAATCTACTGATGACCATTAAAATATTGTCGATTGTTGGAAATTCCCATCTGGTTCATTAATGTCTTTTAGGAAGGAAATCTGCTGTCCTTACCTGGTCTGGCCTTCATGTGACTCCAGAGCCACAGCAATGTGGTTGACTCTCAACTGCCCTCAAGCAAGTAGGGATGGGCAATAAAATGCTGCCCAGCGAACCTTGCCCATGATCAATGAATGAATGAAAAAAGATTACTAAGGCAAATGTATCCCAAAACCAATACCTTTCTTGAAATAAAAAAACTTCACTTACAAGTTCTGGACACGATATCAGGTTTTGTCAATGAAGGGAATGTAAATTTATATGTAGAGAGAAGCAGCCATTACAAATGCGTTGGTTTTTACTTTCTGATGATAACTGGAGTCTGCACAGTACAAAGTCACCTCAGCGAAAAATGAGAAAAATAAACTCAACTATTTTCGGACCGTTTGCCAAGTTGAGCATTTGTGTTTAAGGTTTAGCTCAGTGGAGATAAAAATAAAACAAAGTCGTTGCTTATTGCTAGAAACAATTACTACTGCCCCCCCCAAAGTAAAACAACAATAGTCTTTTGTTTTAGCCCATCAGAATTAGTGCCGACATTACCAATCAGAGCTACACAATAGTCAAAGCAAAGGGCTTGCCAGAGCAAACAACATTAGAAGATTATAAGTTTTTCTTTAGTTTAATCATCAACCATGCTAAATAACACTTTATAATAAGTGGCATTTAGCTTTTTTTGTTGGTCATCAGTTGCTGGAACACAAGCATAAAACGGGTACTGGTTAAGTCTTGAGATGCCAGTTTAGTGGGAAAAGATAAGGCTGAATTCTCTGGCCGTTCACACTAGTGAGATTCTCTAAATGCGCTGACCGTGTTTAGTTGGGTGCTTAATTTTCCGTCCTCGCTTGCAGGGGCAGTGGGGCATAAGCAGCTGGAGAATTCTAGCCAAGATATTCATTGAAGGATAAGAAGCGAGGGTAAAATAAATCTTTAAAGATTCATATTTATATGGCGTACTGAATAACCTTGGGAAATATCAAAGTGCTTTCTAAGCAGAGAAGTATTCTCTAAAGTGTAGTCGTATACAATGGAGGAAGCATGACAATGAACTTGAATACAGCAATATCTCTCATATATCAATATGAGAAGGAACATGCAATCTGTTATTAATGATATTTGTTGAGGATCAATATTGACCACACTACTATAGAGTATAATGGCACTGTGCCTTTAAGAATATATTTTTATCATGTTCATCTGCAAGATGTTTGAAGCAGGCCCTATCTTTTCATTGGCACCATTTTTTTTGTCTGCAGCCAGTGTCATTTATTGTTACTTAAGCAGTATAATTCAAATCATGTTTATTTTAATCTGGAGTAATGCAGTATTCTGTGTTTTTGATGTGTCCCCTGGGATTGCTGAATGGAGCTTGACTGAGGTTGATTAACAACCTATGTCATGTGGCTAGGGACAGCTATGCTTCACAGAAAAATTGAGTTTTTAATTTCGCTTTTCAGTGATAGCTTGAGGTGGAGAGGAGCAACAGTGCTTTTTCCCTCTCTCTGGCATCAGAGTTTTAGTTTTGTTTTAGTTGCTTCTAGAAGCCGGTGGAAGAAGGCAATGCCTCTCTATCTCTGTCTCTCTCCAGAGGCTATTTGGAAATTCCAGGACAGGGAAGGTTCAGAGACTTGATCCAACATGCTTCCCGTAGATTCTCATAGCTATTAAAAGATGCAAACACAGCATCACATGAGCATACTCATTTCTATGCCAAGTCTGAAGAAGGGCATATATCTGTAAGATGGTATTTAACTTGAAACAACAGAGATAGCTAGCTGGTAGGAATATACTGTATTTGGTAAAAGTTACGCTAATTATTTTTATTATATTTTAACTGTTTTCTTAAATACACTTTGTTTGATAAAAGCTTCCCAGTGGGTCACTTGAATCATACCTGTAGTGAAATTCCTTATGCTCACCTGTGCCAAATTCATATGTAATACTTAGTGTCTTGACTAATTTCATAAAACAGCTTGGAGTTTCTGGCCTGGGACTTAACAAGAGAACTCACCTTCGAAATAAGGCCATGGGATTTTTTACATCCACTTATGAGGCCCGTGGAAGGCTCAATTTAATGATGGCACAGCTGACAGTGTGACTCTCCCTCAATATTACCCTGAAGCTTTGGCCCAGATCTTGTACTGAAGTGTCTGTAGCGAGACTCAAACTTGTGATCATCTGAGCACAAGGCTGCAGCAACCCCCAGAGTCGAGCCAGTGAGATTTCTCTTTGCTTGTGTCTAATGAGTGGGAGGGGGCATTTCAAACCAGCCGGCCCCGACATCAGCTGGCCCCTCATCAATGCCATTAACCCTTCCACAAGCAGCGTTCACTGACTCACCTCACAGTCCCTTCTCAACATGATCATGCGCTTCCCCCTTGTCCCTGTGCCAGCAACTGATTCAAGCTTGGATGTTGCTTAAGGATGGTTAGCTTCTCCTTGTTCTGTGAAGAGAGCAGATGGTACATTGAGAATAAATTAGCAAAATGATCAGAATGAGTATGAATTGCCATGAGATGCACCTGGACACGCTCAGGCAACATATTGCACAAATCACAGGATATGTGAATAATACAGAACATGGTTCTGCTCTCCCCTCCAACTTGTACAGAACAGGAGCTTTCAAAGCTTTCTCTCACAATCAGAGGCAAAATAGTTTCTATTTGTAGAAACAGTGATTTATATTGTGGGGAACTACTATCTATTGCATAAAAGCATTAACTGCCTACTTTTTTTTAAACAGACAGCTGTGAGAATCGAGACAATTTGACTTCATCTGTGAAAGGTGCATTACTCTACAATTACAGGTATCATGTATTTTGCCTCAGCCTACTATAAACCATCGACTTATCAGTCTCTGATAGTGGTTTCCACCATGTATAACTTTTCCTGAAGCAATATTCTATTATTATCACATTGCCTTATATATCAATAGGAATATGGATTGAGTCATTCGTAAACATCAATTATTAATGGCCCCCTCATCAATACAATCCCCTGGCATCCCCTTCTCCTCCACATCCCCTCAGCAACTCCAACCCCTCTCCCACCCCCAAGGCAATGCTATCATGTTTCAAGGAAGCAAATCAGGCAGAAAGAAACCTTGTACACGTACAACACAACACATAGGGGTGAATTGTACCATGCTGCCCACATGAGAATCATTGTGGATAAGGGGTGGACAGTGGTAAGGTCTGTTGACCGATTTTCAGGTTTCGGGACAAGTGAGGCCGGAAGATTCTTCCTATAGAATTGGATCTAATGGCCCTCTGCCCATGTGTCAAAGTTAGAATGGAGCACACGAGGAGACTCGTAAAATGTGTGACTTGCCGATTGCCTTCGTGTCTGCTCCCAACCTGTCTCCTGTTTTATGGGGTAGTGTTGTCGAGGTTGGGCAGCCTGTTCACACTTGGACCCAATGGGGCTGTTCAGTGACAAATTCTTGCCTCACCCCAGCCCTGCTACTCTTTTACCTGTGGGTGGGGGAGGCCCAAGTCAAACAGGCATCAGATTTTACGCTGCGAGCTGATGTCAGGCAGGAAGATGGGAGGAGGGAGTGTGGTGAGAGGGTGAGGAGGGGGGGAGGGGAAGAGGGGAGGAGGAGGGAAGGAGGATTGACATTGGAGGTATCCTTCCTAAGGTCATAATCTCCTTTTAACCTTCCAGTGCATCCAGCCTCTCAAGCTCAGCCTCCCCCACGTTCTCCCCACCACCTCTGCCCCCTCATAACACCCTGACGACCTCCTACGCACATCTACTGAGGTCTGTCAACCAGGATTTAGACTTGCCTGAAGTCTGGCTCCCAGGACCATCTCCTCTCACTGCAATGGCCACTATGATGGGACATCCTGAAACCTCAGCCTCAGCCATTTAATACCACGCTGAACAGCTTTTTCCTGGATAAATACACAACAGGTAACACACTCAGTGGGATGGGGAGAGTGCTGGGCTTTGTAAAATCCACCCCACATACTCTTTGGGCACATTGCTGAGCACTGCTGCCTTGCAAAGCCACGGTCCCAGGTTCGGTTCCCGGTTTGGGTCACTGTCTATGCCTAGTCTGCACGTTCTCCCTGTGTCTGCGTGGGTTTCCTCCTGATGCTCTGTCTTCCTCCCATAGTCCTAAAGATGTGCTGGTTAAGTACATTGGCCATGGTAAATTTTCTCTCAATGTACCTGAACAGCTGCCAGAGTGAGGCAACAGGGGTTTTTCACAGTAACTTCTTTGCAGTGTTAATATAAGCCTAATTGTGTCATTAATAAATAAACTAAACTGTATAAATAAAGCAACTTCACAATCATAGAATCCCTGCAGGGCAAAAACAGGACATTTGGCCCATAGAGTCTGCACCATCAACAATCATACCCAGGCCCTATCTCTTCACGCCCACGTATTTATCCTGCTAATCCTTTGACACAGGCTGCAATTTAACATGGCCAATCAATATAATCTTCACATCTTTTCACTGCGGGAGGGAACTGGAGCACCCGGAGGAAAGCCACACAGACACGGACAGAATGTGCAAACGCCACACAGACAGTTATCCGAGGCCAGAATCAAACCTGGGTCTCTGGCACTGTGGGGTTTTATCACATGACCCCCTTTCTCCCACCCTTACATGCATGCCATTGGTCAGCTGATATGCCTCATGATGCACTGCCTTCCTAAGCCAATCAGAAAATGAATAGAGTCGCCATTACATGATTGGGTAATTATTTCGTTGTCATTATTTCATCCTGGTTAAGCTACAAGAGGAATACTTGCATGCCAAACACCATAAGCATTCACAGTCAGAAGTGCTGAGTGAATGATCCATCTCGGCCTCCTCCAGTAATCCCCAGCATCACGGATGTCAGTCTTCAGCTAATTCGATTCACTCCGCATGATATCAAGAAGTAGTTGAAGGCATGAATGAATAAAGAAAAACCCTGATGAAATGAATCTACTGTGTTAGATGTGACATTCAACTGCTTACAAAACAAGGAAGTCAAAGTCAGGACTCATTCCATTTTAATTTGGAAATTAACTGTTTCAAGAGCCTTCCCTGCTGAATAGGATCCTATTGCCTAGTGAACTGTGCATTTTCTCACAATACAAATGCAATAAGTATTGGTGGCACGGTGGCATGGTGGTTAGCACTGCTGCCTCACAGTGCCAGGGATCCAGTTTCAATTCTGGCCTCGGATAACTGTCTGTGTAGCATTTGTACATTCTCTCCATGTCTGTGTGGCTTTCCTCCAGGTGCTCCAGTTTCCTTCCACAGTGAAAAGATGTAAAGATTACTTTGATTGGTCATGTTAAATTGCTCCCCAGTGTCAGGGGATTAGCAGGGTAAATATATGGGGTTACAGGGATAGGGCCTGGGTATAATTGTTGTTGGTGCAGACTTGATGGTTCGATTGGCCTGTTTCTGCCCTACAGGGATTCTATAATTGTGAAGTTGCTTTATTTATACAGTAGAGATGAATTAAATTCATCATAGAAAATTAAATAAATGCAATAGAAGTCTAAGTACTTCTTGAATTTCATAATAATTTTAATCACTGCCAATCAACCTCTCTGATCTGATGATTAATAATTACAGTGTGGAATCTCAATCATTTAGATTTGACTTATTATTGGCAAATTAAAAATGATAAAATTTAAAATTTAAACTTTTCCTTCCTGTCTTGTCTTTCTTTTTCTCTTTTACTTCTCTTCTGCAGCTTATTCAACAATGAATTTATCTACTCACATTTACTCTTCCTTCTCAGTCTATGTGCTGTTAATTTCAGAATCTTTTCAGAATTGAATTGGTTAAATACTTACCTGCCTCATTTGTGCCCCAGCAGGACCTGGAAGAGGTGGGTATAGCTGATACAAAACATGGGGTCCTGGGATCTAGGGGAATCTCGGGGTATAAGGTGGGTTCGGTGTTGAATTAATCCATATTGAGTAGCCAGAGACAGAGCTGCAGATCTGAAAGACTGGTTTTAAAAAAAATTAGAACCAGCAGCCTGACAGCTTATTTTAAGCCAGTCTTTCAGCTCAGTTTCATTGAGTTGTTGCTCTGCTGTCCATTCCAGTTTCACAATAAGAAGTCTCACAACACCAGGTTAAAGTCCAACCAGTTTGTTTGATAGTAAACCCACAAGCTTTTGGAAATGCTGTTCCTTTGTCAGATGTGTGGAAAGTTCTGATCTGAGAAGGGCATATAAAGGCACAGATAGTTTACAGAATACTGATTAGAATGCAAGTCTTTACAGCTAACCTGCTATTCAAGTCTTGAAAGATGCAGACAATGTGAGAGGAGATAGCATTAAGTTTCAGGCAACATCATGACCACAACTTCTCTTTAATGCCAGAGGCTTCCTGAATGTTGACAGAGCAGTGATTGGAGGAGCTGCTGACATTAAACTGCAGGTCCAGTGACATGTCCTGTTTCTCCCAGTTAGGCAGCAGCCTTCACCCCTCTTCCAATAACCTTCAGTGAATATTGATCATTTACTTTCTTACATTAATTAATTCCAGGAATTTATGAACTAAGCTCACGGCAAGGTAGGAAATGAGGGTGATTACAAGAGGGAGATGTGTATTTAGAGTTGGTAAGGTCAGGGGCAGGGATGGAGGGTTTGGTGGAGAGGGAGTGACAGAGGGAGGTAGAATGAAGCCAATGTCTATAACCACATTGACCATTGTAAGCTAGAGGTGGGTGATGGTTAATATGGAAATGTGTGTGGAATGAGAGGCAAAAAGCAGCAAAGATTTCTTGGGCTCTCAGATTTTCCAGATTACCCAGTTCCAGGGTGGGAGGGAGTGCAGTTTGTTCAAACAGTGGAATTGAAACTACCCTGTTTGAGATTTCAATAGACATCTATCTATTTATGGCTTCAAGGGGATCCGATAAATCACGGCATTTTTGCACTTAAAAATACAGCCATTCCTTAATTTGTAACACAGTTGGCTCCTGAAAATTGCATCATAAGTCAAAATGTCTTGGTTCGGAACTGATTTTCTCTATTCATATCATGTTAAGAATAGGTGAATGAATTGTGCACGCATGTTAATGCCCAGCCCTTCAGGTTTCTTTTGGTGTATCTGCTTAGCAGCCCCAGGTGGCAGTTAGCCACTTGTCTGAAGCTATTTCTTAGCTGACAAGTCAGTGCAGGAGATTAAACCCTACCGATATGAGAGGAGATGAGCCTAGCATGGTGCTGGCACATTTACTATGCGTTCATGTTTTCAGTGCAAGTGTCCATCGAAAGTAGGCACACAACATCAAGACAAATAGAAGAGCCTCTCCCTCTCCACTGCTCCCTGTCCTGTTCTGTCTGTCTCTGTCGTAATATTTCTGTGCTGAAAGGCCAAATTTTTACTGGAAAATCAAAAGGTGGTTTCACCACTTCCACAGGCTTATTCAGGGTCAGCAACCTAAAATTATAAAGGATGGGTGAAGCAAAACGTCTTAACATCAAAACCTGCATTGTAAAGTTGAAACAGCATGCAAATTTATAAATGCCATTAATGCTGTTCATCGTAACTCAAAAGTTATAAAGTCAAGTAAAGTAAAGTACATTAAAATAAAACACATATTCCCAAGGGATCTGCACCAGGGAAGATCGCAAAACAGTGTGCTTGTTGATAGAATTGTTTGTACTCTTATTACAAGTCATTCTTGTTCTCAGCAACATATAATCATGGGCATTAAAAATTAAGATCACCAGGCGGGAGTCTTTCAGCTGAACTGGATGATTTGTGACAATGTCTTCCAAAGGCAAGGAAGATGCTGAAAATGAAAGAATACGATGGAATTTCCACTGAGAATGAGGCCAATCCAGGCCTAGGGGAGGATGTCTCAGTTAGTAGGCCCAGGGGATCAGGCCCAGTGGTGCTAGGCCCAGTGGAGCTAGGCCTAAGTGAACTAAGCCTAGAACAACTAGGCCCAAAAGAATGGCCTTGGGAAGGTAGGCCCAGAGTTACCAGGGCCAGGGGAACAAGACCAGGACAGCAGGCTCAGGGGAACAGGCCGAGGGGAGCCAGGCCTAGAGAAGCTAGGTCAAGGGAAGCAAGACTGGGATAGCAGGCCCATGGGAGCAGGCTTGGGGGAACTATCACAGAGCCACATGTCAGGCTAGACTTGGCTGTCAACCACTTCCATAGCACTAGTCTCTTGCAAGTGGAGCTTCTAGTGATACTGAGTTGAGTGAGGTGAATGAGTGCTGTATCATTGTGTCAGGAGAGGAAGGAGGGAGTTCAGGAGCAGAAAGTGAATGGAACAGTCTTTTCCTCTCCCTCCTCTCTCCATCCTTCCCTCCTTCCTGTTTTCCCTTCTACAACTCTCCAACAATGAAACATTGTGAGTTAAGCATGAAGACAGATTTTCTTTTCCAAAATAATTCATTGAAATATATAAAACAAAATCTGAGAAGTTTTCTTGCAATGCAGGGTGAATCTTTCCCGCTCAAGCTAAATTTATTGCCACTTGTACATTGGGTATTATGTATAGAACATGTTCAGTTATTGCCTGTAATGTTACAAAAAACTGATGGGATATTTTCTTGTCAAATTACCAATATTGCATGATGCTGTTAAATTAAAACTAATACTCTCAGATTTATTTAACTGTCGCAGTGGAATCACTTACTGGGTGCATACAAACTAACACCATGGCCAGAGGTTTACCATCCTGCCTGCCACAGAAATGGAGTGGGCAAAGGGTGGACAATGCAAATGTCTATTGACCTCGACTGGGATTTTACAGTTTTGGGACAAACAAGGCTGTAAAATCCCACCCTGGGTTGTATCATTTTAATATTAATGACGGGCAATATGTTGGATAGATTGGTAACTAAATGCCAAGAATGTTTATTTATTGGACACAAGTAGGCTTACATTAATTAACACTGCAATGAGGTTATTGTGAAAATCTCCCAGTTGTCACACTCCGGTGCCTGTTCCAGTATACTGAGGTAGAATTTAACATGGCTAATCCACCTAACCAGCGTGTCTTTCGGACCGTGGGAGGAAAGTGGAGCACCCAGAGGAAACCCACACACACATGGGGAGAACATGCGGACTCCGCACAGACAGTGACCCAAGCTAGGAGTTGATCTGTAGTCCCTGACACTGTGAGGCAGCAGTGCTAACTATTGTGCTACTGTGCTGCCCCAGTAATGTGAGTTATTTATCAGGACCTTTCCGTGATTGCTTCATGAATTGATTGTTGAATCTTGAAATTGTGAAGTATAGCATGCATGAGTGCGGGGGTAGGTTAAAGGGCAGCAGGATAAGGAGCCCAGAAGCAAAAGAGCGCTGGGCCTATGATTTCTCTCCCTGGGTCTGGTTCACATTTACTTGGTTTCTTCAATATTAGGGTGTTCAGGATTGAAAGGGTTCATGCAGATCTGGGGAAACAAAAGCCCCCACATGATGAGATAACAGGAATCACATGACTGGCGGTAGAAAGGATGTTGTCTAAGTGAAGACAGCTCATGACTAAGACTGAAGAAGCTGTCTGCCTATAAATAATGTTCACCAATAAATGCTGCTGTTCAGGCTCAAGGCCCCAAACCTCTTCCTTCAATAACCATGACAATGCATGTGGCACAGTGGTTAGCATTGCCACCTCACAGCGCCAGAGATCTGGGTTCGATTCCCAGTTTGGGTGACTGTCTGTGTGTGTGCAGGGGGGGGGTGGTTTACACATTCTCCACATGTGTACGTGTGTTTTCTCTGGGTCCTCTCACAGCCTGAAAGACGAGATGGTTAGGTGGATTGACTCAAACAGGTGCTGGAGTGTGATAACTAGGTGAATTTTACAATAACTTCATTGCAGTGTTAATGTAAGCCTTACTTATGAATTATAAATAAACTTACTTATTTAACTCATAACATGGTGGCAGCAGGTGAAAGCAGGTGAAAGTGTCAAAAATACAAAATAGAGAAGCTGCAGTCTGAGCTGAAAAAAAATCCCCCACCAAAATGAAGACTTCAAGGAAACAGTTAGAAACCACCAGACGTGAATGCTGTTGAGGCAGACAGGAAATGAATGGTACAATTCAAAAAGGACATGGAGCTATGTTAAACTTCCAATCAAAAAAACAGAGCCAAAGAAACCAGTGACAATTGAGAAAGGGTGAATAAACTTCAAATAAGCCTTTAAAAAGTTTTTAAACAAATGGCCGTAACCAGGCAGCACTGGGAAACACTTCATTTCTAAAAGGGTAGCTTGGACTGGGTGGCACGATGGCACAGTGGTTAACACTGCAGCCTCACAGTGCCAGGAGCCTGACTTCAATTCCCAGCTTGGATCACTGTATGTGCAGAGTCTGCACATTCTCCCCGTGTTTGTATGGGTTTCCTCCAGGTGCTCCGGTTTCCACCCACAGTAATAAAGACATGCTGGTTAGGTGCATTGGCCATGCTAGATTTTCTCTCTGTGTATCCAAATAGGTGTTGAACTGTGGTGGCTAGGGGATTTTCACAGTAACTTCATTGCAGTGTTAATGTAAGCCTACTTGTGATGCTAATAGATAAATTTACAAACTTAATAAGCTTAAGAAACAGGCTTCAGCCCAGCTCCAGAGTGACATAGTGACCATGGGGGTAAAACCAATTTACAAATCAGCCACTAATTAATTAATTAGCAAAGTAATTAATTGGTCTTTAATGATGATTTTGGACACTTTCGGAAAATATGCAGATCAAAAATTTCTGAACATACAGAGGATCACTGGCTAATCTTCGCACAAAAAGCTGAAAATGAAATAAAAGAGATCCATCTTGTAAAAGAACAATAATGCTTCCTAGGTAAGATCAAAGATCCCAGATATATCTTCTGGAATGCTGACATATGTGTCAATGGGTAAATTACTCATTTAAAATTAGGAGGAAGTGTGACAATCCTGTCAGACTGAAAAGTGGGTTTGTTTAACCAAACCCTACAGCACCATTATATGGAGCAGGAAGGTTTAAGCTCCAGATTAAAGATACGTTATCAGCGCCACTCCAATGTAAGAGCAAACAGGTATGGAAAAAGGTAATATGATTCACAAGCAGCCATTTTCTCTCCTGAACCAGAATGCCTGTGTTGCACTTAACCTCGTTAAATGACCAGAAGATATCAAGGAACAGACAGTCATTGAGTATATCAAAATGGAGATCCTTAAACCATCTAATGTTGCTGATGGTCTTGACTGGGAGTTCAGTGCTTCCTGCCTTGGTTGAGATTAGAGATGCCAGTGTTGGACTGGGGTAAACTGAGTAAGAGTCTGGCAACACCAATTTTAAATCCAACCAATTTATTTGATAGTAAATCTGCTAGCTTTTGGCGTTTGTGCCTTCGTCAGACAAATGAAGTGTTCTGGTCTCCAAAAGCACACACATCAGCACAGACAGTTTACAGATTGCTGATTAGAATGCGAATCCTTATCCCTTGGTTGAAGCAGACCCGACTCCTTTCCAAACAGTTGAAGAGAACCTTCCTCAGCTGCATTTCTGAATTAATAGGCTAGCATTAATACCACTCGGCCATCACCTCCCTGCGGTTCCATGTGTTTCTCTGTGTGTGTGTGTATGGTGAGAGACTTTCCTTTGTGTGCCCCAAAAGTAAAGCCATCAGTAAAGCAGTTCTGGTACTGAAAAGGAAATCAAAGAAAAGATATTTGCATCCTGACAGTAAGGACCTCGGTGCACCATTGAGACCTGATAATTGATCTTACCGAAACCTCCCCTGATTTAAAACTCCAATCCTCAAGCACTTGGTTCTCATGGTAACAGAGCAGCCCCTCTGCTTGAAAGTATATACTTCAGGCTTCTCTCTGCTGGTTGCAAATGTTTTTGATCGCGACCAAGTGGTTCTCTGGGTTGGTTAAGAGCTCTGTGATGAGCTATAATGGAGCTATACGATGATTAGACTGGAAAGTACGAGAGCAAAGTATGAGTTAAATATTGCAGACTGCATGCGTTTTGCAATGTTTCACCGATGATGTCCATCGAAAGCTCTCCCCCAAGTTAGGAAAGCTCAGGCGAGGTGTAATGTGCTCCGACATCGCCTGCCAACCACCGGACTCTTTCCACCATCAATGGCTACTTTTGTCAGCAAATTGCTCTCCATCTGCAGCTGAACAAGTACAGTAATTAACTTCCAAAAGCCCTTACTGGATTACTCGGACTCAAGCGAGAAAACAATGGCCCTTCTCTTTGGGATACAGACTTCAGTGCGCCGTGCACAATTTTGACTCGGCACTCGAGTTCAGAGAGGAGGCGACTGCATAAAATTCAGCTCCATCTTAGAGCAGAGCGAGTCATTGTCCCCGCTTTGGCTCTCTGCTCTAATGTATCTGTGCTGCCACTTTCAGCAGATTTGACTGTGTGTTCGCCCTATAGCCATGGCACTGATGTGAAGCAGTTTCCCTTTGCAGCAGTGATAGGGCTAAGGTTTCGACATAAGGGTAGAAAACAGGAGCTGGTTTAAAGTTTGAAATTTACATATTAGTGCCACAAGTAGGCTTATATTAACACTGCAATGAAGTTGCTATGAAAATCCCCGAGCTAGGTCTGTTTTTGGATCTGAATGCCTCTTGTGGGCAACAGATGAAACTTCAGATTTTTACTGAGACAGAGCTCCCAATCGGCATTGATAGAGTTTTCCTATTCACTGAAACCAGTGCAGGGAGTGAGAACACAGACAAATCAGACATAGTGTGGAATTCTAAACACTCCATGGCCATCATCTCTAAGACTGTTGGTTATCCTGGGTGGAGAGATTTGCTAATTGTATCAAGCCTTCTAATTCACCAGAGGAGAATAAGATGTCATAGGAGAACAGGAGGGCTATCAACTCCTCATTGATGCCAATCTGGATCTAATGCTGAGCGTCATGGGAGAGAGAGGGAGGTCCTTGATCTTCTCGAAGGGTGGCAGGAAGAGGCCACCTTGTCATGAAGCACGGGCGACTCTCCATTTGGATTAATCTTGCCCCTGTCACCAATTTCTCCTCCTTTTTGACCTCCCGTTCCTCCCTGATGAGTTATCTCCTTCCAGTGTCTCACCACTCTGACTGGCCATGTTCTGGAGAGCACAGTAGACCACCACAATTACAAAGGCTTTGCGGGAGGCTGTTGGAGGACACTGCCATTGCATCTTCAAGATTCTGGTGGCCTGCTCACTCACTGGTTGCCCCATTGAGTTACTGGCTTTGGTTGTTTTGTCTCTGAATCTCTGCCTTAGGCTCCAGGAGAAGAATGAGTAGCCACATCTTCAAAGGATTTCCGTTGCCGCCCCTCGGTTCCATCACTCACTTGGCAGGTTGGAGTGAAGTGACAGCCTGGACGAGTGGAGGATCATGATGTCAAGTAAAGTGAATGCCCACATGGAGAATTTCTTTAGCCTGAGGATGATGAATCTGTGGCACCCATTGCCACAGAAGGCTGTGGAGGCCAGTCATTGAAGATAGAGATCTTAAGATAGAGATAGATATGTTCTTGATCAATGAGGGAATCAAGGGTTATGGGGAGAAGACAGGAGAATGGTTCAATAATCATACCAGTCACGATTAAATGGCAGAACAGACTCAACTATCCAAATGGCTTAATTCTGTCCCTATATCCAATGGTTTTATGGTCTTATCAATTCAAATTTCAAAATTTAGCTTGCTAGATATTGATTAAACAAGGATATAAAGGGCAACAGAGCCAAGACGGATAGATGAAGTTAGATATAGATCAGTCAGGCTGTAAGTGAATGATGGAACAAGCTTGATGAAGGGCTGCCCTGTGTTTTTAAATTTTGTGTGTAATCTTGTGGTTCAGTGCAACCACATCATTTGTGAAAGAAGTCATGGTAGGGTGAGGAAAAGCCAGAATGTCTCCAACTATTGCTGCATGCTCAGCAAAAGCCACTGAATGACGAGGGAATGACTGGAACCACTTGCCTTCCAACATTCAAGATGGGTTCAGAGGACCATGCTAAGTTTGTTCATCAAATACAAGGTTGCCAGCATTTTTGGGCAGCATGGCACACATATATGGAGGCAGAGGACGAGAACTTTTTACTGCATCCTGAAACATGGTTACATGTCCAAAACAGGCGCATTGTTTTACTGACCTCGTGTCGTGCTGTGACACAGAGGGAGCCCTCCTTGCGAAGCCAAACCACCTTGGCTTCAACAGTCAAAGGGAAGACTTTATCTTTTCCTTCTTCCTGGTCTGTCACTTCTTAATTCCAGGTTCAATTCAGACTTGATAAAGGTTGCTGATGGATGATATGTCATTGTGCAGAAGTTTTCTAAATTGTTGTCACCTCTCCTCCTTGCGACCATCCCCTTTCATTAAATAAGGGCAGCACGGTGGCACAGTGGTTAACATTGCTGTCTTACAGTGCCAGGGCCCTGTAATCCTCAGCTTGGGTCACTGTCTGTGTGGAATTTGTATGTTGCCTACATGGGTGTCCTCCAAGTATTTTGATTTCTTCCCACAGCCTGAAAGATTGCTGATTCGATCTGACCATTTGACAGGCAATATGACAGCTCATTGACTCTCACTGTTTGCTGTGCAGATACATGGTGACTTGGGCCAGTATCTGTGAGAGTTTGCACATTCTCCCCTCGATTGTGTGGGTTTTCTCCAGGTGCTCCGGTTTCCTCCCACACCCCAAAAACATGCTCTTAGGCTGATTGGTGGCAACAAATTGTCGCTAGGTTAGTCTTCCCTTAATCTTCCCCAGTAGGTGTAGACAAAGGTCATAGGTAGAGAAGAGCACTCAAAATGTTAAAATGGCAGTGCAGATTCGTTGGGGTGAAGGTTTCCCGTGCTGCATTGTTCTTTGTCCTTAGATGCATTGGCCATGCTAAATTCTCCCTCCATGTGTGCCTGATCAGACAGTGGAGTGTGGTAATGAGGGGATTTTACAGTGTTAATGTAAGTTTACTTGTCATACTAATAAATAAACCTGAAATTAATTGTCCCCATCTATTGAAATTTGCCACACAATTTTCTTTCTCCTTGTCATCCATTATACCTATCTGAGTTAGCACTTGGAGTTCTCAATGATTTTGCTTAAGAGGTTTGAGTGGCAAATTGTTTGTTCTCAGCACTTGTGATTAGGATGGTTCCTAAAGCAGCTCCAAGCAAGTTAGACTCTGTCACATCTGAAGATGACAACCCCTACACATATAATGGCTTGTAATATATGAATGGGCTAAAGGAAAATAATGTATTCAAATCTATAAGGGACATGTATATCTCTAAGATGGTGTAGTTACAAAATAAATCATTTCACAGTCGCCATAGTCACCTTTAGATGAAGATGACATAAGTAATAAAGCACACATTGCAATTTTTCCTTATAATCTACTCCTCGGGCTAGCACGGTGGCACAGTGGTTAGCACTGCTACCTCATAGCACCAAGGACCTGGGTTCAATTCTGGACTCGGGTCATTGTCTGTATGGAGTTTGCACATTCTCCCTGTGTCTGCATAGGTTTGCTCAGGGTGCTCTGGTTTCTTCCCACACTCCAAAGATGTGTGGGTTAGGTTGACTGGCCAGGTTAAATTGACCGTGAGTGTTGAGGGATTAGCAGAGTAAATGCATGATGTTACATGGATAAGGCCTGAATAGGATTGTTATCAATGCAGGCCAAATGGCTTCCTTCTGTGCTGTAATGATTCTGTGAATCCATGATTCCATTTCTAAAATTACAAGAAAAGTAAATGAGATTCTACAAAACATTTACAGTGCTGAAGGAGGCCATTCAGTCCACTGAGTCTGCAGTGGCTCACGGAAAGACCATTCTACCTAGTCCCACTCTCCTGCCTTGTAATTCTGCATATTCTTTCCTCTCAGATATCAATCCAATCAAATACTTCTACATCAATCAAATATTTCTATCAGCGTCCCAGGGAGTTTATTTCAGGGTCTACCACCCTCTGGGTGAAAAATTTCCTCAGATCACTTTGATTCCTTTTGCCGCTGATTTGCACCCTCAAGTTCTTAATGCCCTCTTGAGAGGGAGCACTTTCTCATTCAGGACCCCTCAGGATAATGAATACCTCTATCAAGACAGCTTACAAAGCTTCAATGATTTGCACGCTAAAGCTGAGTCTGTCTGAGTACTCTTATGGGAGCAATAAAGAGGGAAGATTGATTGGGATTTCTCTCCCTTTCTATTTCAGTGGCGCCCACTACCCATTGTTCCCCCACCCCGCCCCCCACCGCTTTCATGAGGCCAGGTTACAAAGTAACTGCAGAGAACAGTGGACATTTCAAAGCCATCTGCATCATGCAATGTAGAAATCTAGTTTACTTCAGAAAAGGTGAGCTGCACTAACTGAGTAACTCTTTGAAGCGAATTCGAATTATTGCAAACACATTCAGTGGAATGGTGAGTACACATCTATACAACACCAAGGCACATCTGTTTTTGTTTAATTCGATTGGGATGCAGAAAGAAGTAAAACATTGGCACCCTGGGGAGATTTTTTTCCTCAAAATATGTATCAGTTTATACCTTTAACTCAGAGATTCAGAGTTTCTGACCATTCTCCAGCTAGTTTCCCAAAGGCAGACAGACGAGCTACGCAAAACGATGTTGACATCAGTAGGATTGGAATATCCCATGACTGGTCAGTGGCGAACCACCCCTCATTGCCTGAAAGCACACCACAGGAAAGGACTGGAAAATCCAGCCCATAAACCATCCAGCCAACAAATCTCTGCTCCACACAAGCCTACACTTTCTCTGGTGAGCAAATATCAAGCACTTAACTCAAGGTTAGAAGAGACACTACCCAGAAAAGTTACATTTCTCACAACCTCAAAACCTTTATAGAAACATTTATAGTTGCTTTACAGAAAAGAAATAATTACCATGTGCCACCACTGCTGTAATGTAGGAAACAGGGCAGCTAATTTACAAAGTCAAGTGAAGTTTATTTATTGGTCACAAGTCAGGCTTACATTAACATTGCAATGACATTACTGTGAAATTTCCCTCGTCACCACAGTCTGACACCTCTTGCAATCAATGCAACTAACCAGCACGTTTTTCAGATTGTAGGATGAAACCGGAGCACCCGGAGGAAACTCACACAGACATGGGGAGAACATGCAAACTCCACACAGAGTGACCCAAGCCAGGAATTACACAAAGCTCCCTGCGCTGTGAGGCAGCAGTGCTAACCATCGTGCCACTGTGTCACCCCCCCCCCCTCCCCGTAAAGTATGATTGAAGAGGATAAAAGGAGATGAGAACAATGGACAAAGGAGGAGACTAGACAAGCCACAAATAGCCATGAGTTATTAAAGTAGATAAAAGTCAAGAGCTAGAATTCTCTGACCATTCATGCCAGCAGGATTCTCCGGACCTGTCAGCAGTGCAGTGTCCCATGGGGTGACATCAATAGGAATTTCCTTTTGACGGTGACAGGAGCAGAGTAAACAACTGCTAGTAAACCCCTGCTAGTAAACAACGCACCACCTCTCACCAGGGGGCAAAACATGGCTGGGAGGCCAAGGAATCCCACCCTAGGTAATTGTAATGACTTCAACGAGGCCCATGAAGCGAGGTTGGTCTCTTGGAGTATGAGCTCCTCGATTGAGGTCACAATTGCCTCACCTGTATATAAATATGGGAGTCAAGGCCTATTGGCACTCCGGATTCTTACTGTGTACCTGAATCACCCTGCGGAGTGGAATAAAGTTTGGAAATAAAGGGAGTCTGGTGAAGGGATCCCAGCCTCTGAGGACTTATTTCAGTTTCATGCATATATGCCCTAATAGTGATCAGATATCAAAATCACATTGCATGCCATTAGCTTCATGTATATAAACAAGCACAATTGGATAAAGCCAAGTGAATAAGCATGTGCAACTTTATTTTTTAGTGTCACAAGTAGGCTTACATTAACACTGCAATGAAAATCCCTTAGTCACCACAATTCAGCGCCTGTTTGGATACACTGAGGGAAAATTTAGTGTGGCCAATTCACCTAACCAGAACGTCTTTCAGACTGTGCGAGGAAACCCATGCAGACATGGGGAGAGCATGCAGATTCCGTCGAAGCAGTGACCCAAGCAAGGAATTGAACCTGGGTTCTCGACATTGTGAGGCCAATGAATTATTATCTGTCTGACAATATTGTACGCCATCTTCTCCCAAAAAATTAGGTGCCAACGGGTGGGGAATATTTCCGTTTTCCCAACTGTTTTTTAGATGTACTTACCAGAGAGAATATTTGAAACTCTGAGCATTGCAGAGTGTCTCAGCCTGTTTCACTCTGGTAAATAGAGGGCAGGGCCTATCCCTCCCCATCCACCAAGAGGCTGGCAGCATAGTTCTGAATGGGCCACTGTGCTTGCGCCGATTCCCCCTCTGACAGATCAGCATACGATGGGAATCTATCAGAGCAGAGATCAGATGCACATTGTTCCCCCCACCCTGCCAATATTGCTTCCCATTCACCAGCCTCTGATCGCTGGCCAGCTTCACAATCCCCCTGATCACTGGCTTTGCTGACTCCCTTCTCCCCCATCAGTGACCTGGCCTGCCCAATCTTCCTGGACCAGCTCCAATGTTCCCCCATCCTGGGGCAACACCAATGTCCCCCCCAACCAAATGACCAGCCCCAAAAGCCCTCAATCCCTTCCCTTCGATCCCAGTTGCAGAGTGGCAGCGAGACTCCCCCTCACTGATCATCTTCAATATGCCAGTAAGCCCCATTCCCATTTGGCCCCACCCTTTTGGCACTGCCCAATGGTTAGTGCCAGGTTGCCTTTGGGCAATACCAAGGTGTCAGGGACTGCCCAAGGGGCAACCCCCCCCACCTTATCCAAGACCTCTCTGGTGGGCCTCAATGGTCTCTGTTCTCAGTAATCATATTGAAATGATAATAAAAATAGCATTTGGAAGACTTGCTAAAGACCTCCAGCTGGTGTCTCCTGGCCTGTTGCTCTGTTCGAACAGCACAGAGGCTGGAAGAATCCCAGCCACAGAATCAACATTTATCTGAAATACATTTCAATTTGTTCATAGTTACCCTACAATCATTTCTATCATGTTAATGTTGTTTTATTCTCATTGGCACACTTTGTGTGAAATGGTTAGTATATGTGAACATTCAATCTAGGTTTGTACCCCTCCATGTAGTTTCCAGGAATTGAAGATTAATCTCCAGGAAATGCTGTAAGCAATTCAGGAGAATAATTACTAGGGTATTAAAAAGAAAACTATTCTTTTCAGGTTTTTTAATTCATTTTATTTATTAGTCATAATGAGTGGTGAGTGTGCCTTTATGTAGTGCTTAAAATTCTCAGAATTGACATCCATGCATGCCACACCTTCAATGTAAAAAGATACATGGAGCCCACACGCACTGCCCAATGAACCTTGCTTCTGATCAGCTCTTATGTGCTAAACCCGAAACCTACAGATGTCGGTTTTCACACATCCAGCCAACTTCAAATGATGGTATTAAGTAATTAGGACCAATATTACATGGTGGAACCAGACTCTCAAAGGGACAGGCTTCCCAAGCTTTTGGAACAAGCATCACAAGGCTATTCAGATCGTGGTTGGCAACAGACAGATTTTGTCCATTCACCTCATCCATACGATTGCAGTGACTGCATCCCATGTTGTTCTCTTCTCCTTCACCCTCTATGCTGTCTCTGTATGCAGTTAGGGAACTCTGGCCAGAACTCTCCATTCACCTAACGAAGGGGCAAACCCAAAAGCTTGTGAGTTTACTATCAAATAAATTGGTTGGACTCTAACCTGGTGTTGTGAGACTTTTTACTGTGTTTATCCCAATCCAATCTCCACATCATGACAGTTGGGGAACACAGTGGTTTTGTTCAGAAAGCACTTAGTACAACTATTCTGCTCTTCTTCAAGGCGGGCTGTCTCTACAGGAAGCCAGAAAGAAGAATATTGCTATAATTTAAAGCCTTACAAACTCTGAGCTGAGGAGAGGGTTTCCAACTGATGGATATGGCAGCTGGAATTCTTTGTGGTGGAGCTGGGCAAGAGAAGGGACAGCTTGGTGGAGGGGAAGGGAGTGGGGGAGACTATGGGGCTTCAAGATCCTTAAAGACCACCTTCAGAATGTACAACGTCATCAAGGATATTGAGGACAACAGCACATTCCTGCCCAGGAAGGTAAAACTGTTGTAACCAGGTTTGATCCTAACTAGCATTTATTTTGGCTCAACCAGAACAATCAGAAGCCAACCAGCAACCAGTTGGAATACATTTCTCCCCAATTTTGTCAGCCAAATTTAGGCTATGTTCGGGTATGATATTTTATTCATTTGCGGAATGTGGACATTGCTGGCTAGTCGTGGCGGCACAGGTTAGCACTGCTACCTCACAGCACCAGGAGCCCAGGCTCAATTCCTGGCTTTGGGTCACTGTCTGTGCTGAGTCTACACATTTTCCCCATGTCTGCGTGGGTTTCCTCCGGGTTCTTCAGTTTCCTCCCACAGTCCGAAAGACGTACTAGTTTGGTACATTGGCCAGGTACAGAACAGGTGCCAGAGTGTGATGACTAGGGGATTTTCACAGCAACTTCACTGCAGTGTTGATGTATACCTACTTGTGACACTAATAAATAAATTTACTGGTTTCAGACAACCAATGATTACTGCCTGTAAACCAAGAATGATTGGGGTTCAACTGTCTCCTGAGACACAGTTGCAAACTGGTCCAGTGAGTGTTTTATCAGCTGGTGTGGCCCTCCTTACCCTCACCCTGCTAGCTGACATGATGAGTAAGCTGATGATACAGTGATCATGGGTATGTTGCTTTCCATCACCTTCTCCTTCCGAGTTCCTGTTATCAGACATTAAAGAACTGTTCCCTGTCCAGCTAAGTGACCCATGGGGGAAGAGGGAGCAACAGCAGTGGCCTCATCCCTTGATTTAACACCAGCAACCTCCAGCTCAGATACTAACATTGCTTGTACCTTGGGGGCTAGTGTAGAGTTGGGGTAGTACACGTTGATATGAGTGGGCTGCAGTCAGTAGAGATTCACAAGGGTGTTGCCAGGACTCAAGGGACTGAGTTACAGCAAGAGATTTGACAGATCAGGACTTTTTTCTTTGGAACGTAGGAGATTTAGAGGTGATCTTATAGAGGTATATAAGGTTACGAGAACTATGGATAGCATAAATGCACTCAGTCTTTTTCCCAGGTTTGGGGAATGGAGAACTAGATGGTACAGGTTTAAGTTAAGAGGGAAGAGAATTAGTGGGAACCTGAGGTGCAACTTGTTTTACACAGAGGGTGGTGCGTATGTGGAATGAGCTGCCGGAGGAAGTGGTTGAGGCAGGGACATTGACTACATTCAAAAAGCATTTGGACAGAAATACAGATAGGAAAAGTTTAGAAGGATATGGGCCAAACGCAGGTAAATGGGGTTAGCATAGATGGGCATTTTGTTCAGCATGGACCAGTTTGGGCTGAAGGGCCTGTCTGTGTGCCGGGGGTTCTATGATTCTAAAGGATTGTTTGCCAGCTCACCGGAGGGCATGGCTGCAGGCAGTCACCATTGTTGAAGACTCAGATGAGAGGCGCAATGGGGCAACATAAAAGAAAGCAGTGATGGGCATGTACACAGAGATGCTGGATGCATTAGTTGGCCAGCCAGGCAGTCTCCTGTTACTGGGAAGGAGCATAGAACATAGAACATTACAGCACAGAACAGGCCCTTCGGCCTTCGATGTTGCGCCGACCAATATAAAAAGCAATGCCCTTCCAAACTAAACCATTCCCTTCTCTTCCATATGCTTATCAACTAACCTCTTAAACGCCACCAAACTTGGTGCATCTACAACCGCTGCAGGCAGGGCATTCCACTCCCGAACCACCCTTTGGGTAAAGAACCTGCCTCTGATATCCGTCCTATAACTATCACCCCTTAATTTAAAGCTGTGTCCCCTCGTGCTAGCTTTTTCCATCCTAGGAAAAAGGCTATCACTGTCCACCCTATCTAAACCTCTAATCATCTTATATGTTTCGATCAGGTCCCCTCTTAGCCGCCTCCTTTCTAACGAAAACAACCTCAAATCCCTCAGCCTCTCTTCATAAGACCTGCCCTCCATACCAGGCAACATCCTGGTAAACCTCCTCTGTACCCTCTCCAATGCCTCCACATCTTTCTTATAATGTGGGGACCAGAACTGCACACAATACTCCAAGTGCGGCCGCACTAGAGTTTTGTACAGTTGCAACATGACGTTGCGGCTCCGAAATTCAATCCCTCTACCAATAAAAGCCAAGACTCCATATGCCTTCCTAACAACCTTCTCGACCTGACTGCCTACTTTCAGGGATCTATGCACATACACACCAAGATCCCTCTGTTCATCTAGACTACTAAGAATCCTACCATTTGCCCTATACTCTACACATTTATTATTTCTGCCATAGTGCATTACCTCACACTTTTCCACATTAAACTCCATTTGCCACCTCTCGGCCCAGCTCTGCAACTTGTCCAAGTCCCTCTGCAAACTATAACACCCCTCTTCACTATCTACCACTCCACCGACTTTAGTGTCATCTGCAAATTTACTAATCCATCCTTCAATACCCTCATCCAGATCATTTATAAAAATTACAAACAGCAGGGGCCCCAAAACAGACCCCTGAGGTACACCACTTGTCACCGAACTCCAAGATGAATATCTCCCATCAACCACCACCCTCTGTCTTCTATCTGCTAGCCAATTCCTAACCCAATTAGCTAAATCACCCTCTATCCCATACATCTGCATTTTCTGCAGAAGTCTTCCATGGGCATGGAAGAGTCTGGTTCCATTTGGCACATGTCATGATGTGGAGTCTTTCCTCTTGGCAGCCTCTGTTCTATTTCACTGTCCTGCTGAAGATCCAGAGACACTATCACTGCTGTCCCCGTACTGCCTGCATCGTTTGTGTGGTCAGGCCTCTACCTTATCCATGGGGATGTGGAACACATTCTGACAAATGGAGGAACTCATCACCAATGCAAATTCAAAAATACTCCAGAATTATTATGGACGGGACAGCAGAGAAAGCCCTTAAAAATCACCTGATCTTCAACACCTTCCGAACCCATGACCCTTTCCATCTAGAAGGACAAGGGCAGCAGATACATGGGAACACCACCATCTGCAAATTCCGCCAAGCCACACACCGTCCAGACTTGGAAATATACCAGTGTTCCTTTCGGAGTCACTGGGTCAAAATCCTGGAATTCCCTTCCTTAGAATCCTTCTTGTGTAGAAAGAGGCCATTTGCCCACTTAAGTCTACATTGACCACAAACCCACTCAGGCCCTATCCACATAACCTCATGCTTTTATCGTAAGGATGAATTTAGCATGGCCAATCCACCTAACTTGCATAACTTTGGACTGTGGGAGAAAACAGAACACCCAGAGGAGACCCATACAGACATGGGGAGAATGTGCAATCTCCACACATACAGTGACCCAAGTCAGGATTCGAACCTGTATGCCTGGGTCAACCCACAGAACGTGGACTGCATTGATTCATGAAGGCAGCTCATCACCATCTTCTCAAGGGTATCTAATGATAGGCAATAAATTCTGGCCAGCCAGCGATATCCATGCTCTATGAATGAATAAAACATGGTTGCCAACTGTAAATACGTAATGTTGGCTACAACATTTGGCAATGATGAATGGCGTGCTTTTACCAACTGAAAGCACATATTTCTAGTCACCAGCCGTTCTTTGAAAGTTAAACCTTCTTTCGTACATTCCTACACAGCCTCTCCCTGACTTGATGAAACTTTATCCACGTGCAAGTAGAGTTAGACTGAGAGCAAAATGCAAGAACAAAAATTGAGATGCTGGAAACCTGAAGCAAAACCAGATGTCGGAAATGCTCAATGAGTCAGACTCAGTGTGTATGGGGTCGGGGGTTGGGGGTCTCCTTGATATTTCATACTTCCCTGTTAGTCAAAACTAGGCCAGGTCATTGTGTGAATTCAGCCGAGCTGGAAAGGTCAGGCTCTCTCATACATCAGGGGAGTTATTGATAGCCACATCTGAGAGATATGCTTTACAAATAAACTGAATCTATAATTCCTTCAGTGTAGATTGGTCATGACAGTAAGTTAAAGGCCATTTGAGGAGTACTATAACAGGGTAACAACAGGCATGGTGTGATTGATCCATAATTCCAATGTGTATAATATTTGATTGATTTGATTTATTATTGTCACATGCATTGGGGTACAGTGAAAAGTATTGTTTCTTGCACGCGCTACAGATAAAGCATATCATTCATAAAGTACATAGAGGAGAAGGAAAGGAAATGGTGTCGAATATAATGTTACAGTTGTAGCTTGGGTGTGGAGAAAAATCAGCTTAATATATGGTAGGACCATTCAAAAGTCTGAAGGCAGCAGGGGAGAAGCTGTTTTTGAGTCGGCTGGTGCATGACCTCAGACTATTACATCCTCGTTCTGATGGAAGAAGATAGAAGAGAGTGTCCGGAGTGTGTGGGGTCTTTAATTATGCTGACTGCTTTGTCAAGGCAGCAGGAAGTGTAGGCAGAGTCAATGGATGGAAGGCTTGTTTGTGCGATGGACTGGGCTACATTCACAATCTCAAAATTATGATACATAAGAAGAAAGAGCACGCATTTATGAAGAATCTTTCCCCATCCCAAAACATCCCAGAGTGCCTACAACTAATTCTGAGTTTAACTTGGAGCTGGTGGACTTGGTCAGTGTTCTTTGCCTTTCGAAACGGTGTCCTTGACCAAATCCCTGGGCAGCAGTGGATACAGAGCAGCTTGGATCTCCCGAGAGCTGATATTTATTGTATTTATTGTAATGGGCCATGTGGGAAGCCTTACCCATGAGATATTTGAAAATGTCATTCATGAACGGGTTCATGATGCTCGTCAATCAGGCTGGAAAAGTTGCTGGTGTCGGGGAACTTGTAAATGTAGGAAACTTTGTTTACTGGCTCATCTCTCTTTCTTGCCTTCTTCATTTTCTTGGCACTGTCCTTGCCAATGCCCACTTTCCTGTCCTCAGCCTCTGTCAGGCTGAACTTTAGAATACAAAACTGCTGTGTAGTCAGCATTGTAATGAGGAAACTTGGCCAGTTTACATAAACTGACTCCCAAAAACAGCAATAGGATAAAGATCAAACCAGATGTTTTAATTGTTGATTGAAGGATAAATATTTTAAGTGTAACCAAAGCAAATCAGCTGTATTTGTTGCCATTTTCATGGTCCTATGTCTTATCATGTTTGTGTGTGTGTGTGAGTGTGTGTGTGTGTGTGTATTTGTGTGTGTGTTTGTGTGTGTGTGTGTGTTGAGTGGTGTGTGTGTTGAGTGAGTGTGTGTGCGTGTGTGTGTGTGTGAGTGAGTGTGTGGACTGTGTGTGTGGTGAGTGTGTGTGTGTGTGTTGAGTGTGTGTATGTGTGTGTGTTTGTGAGTGGAGTGAGTGTGTTGTTGTGTGGTGTGTGATGAGTGAGTGTGTGTGTGTGTGTTTGTGGTTGTGAGTGTGGTGTGTGTGTGTGTGTGTGTGTGTGTGTGTGTGTGTGTGTGTGTGTGTGTGTGTGTGTGTGTGTGTGTGTGTGTGGTGTGTGTTGTGTGTGTGTGTGTGTGTGTGTGTGTGTGTGTGTGTGTGTGTGTGTGTGTGTGTGTGTGAGTGTTGCTATCATAAAGAGGTGGGACCTTTCATTAACATAATTAAATCAGGCCCTAAGAGGGAAGCGGCACTAAAAAGAGACAGGAGCTGTTGGTAGAAGGTGACTAATGTTTGTAGTGCTCCGTGGGATTTTACCACTTTCACTCTAAGTGCTGAATCTGGGAGCAATTCAGGTCTGACTTGGAAATTTGCTCTCAGACTCACCCTTAACACTTAGCCTGAAAAAAACATTGCAGGTCGGAATTGCACTGGGGGCAGAGTTTAGCATGCCCGAAATGATCAGAGCTCTGAACTGCGCGTGTGTAGTTAGAAAATAATTTGAAAAAGCGTGCTTGTGTCAGATCACTCCAGGGCTGCAGAGAGCAGAGAAAGCAGCCCCAGAGTGAAAAGCGGGAGCGATGGCCCCAACAGACATCACTGTTCCCTTGTCCACCCACACCCCCGCCCTGCTATCCAGACTGATTGTGATCCCCTGCCCCCTTCCCCCACCAATCACCCGCAGAGTGGCAGTGGATCCCCTGTCCCCTCCTCCCCTCCACACCAGAGATCCATCTACCCCTCCCTCCACCAGTGTGTGATCAAGCCTCCCCCCCGCCCTCAGCCCCAGAGATACATCTTACTCGCCTCCATTGTCCCCCCAGGACAATCTCATTCACCCCCTCACCCTCAAGTACGATCTGGCCTCACTCGCCCCACCAATACCTCTCCCCACTTCCCGGAGAGTGATCTGGCCTCACTCCCCCCCCCCAGAGAAAATCTGATCCACCTGACCTCCCTCCCCATCATTCACCAGAGAATAATCTGGCCAGTCCCCTCCCCCAACCAGGTAACGATCAGCTCTCCCCCCTCCTCCCCCTCACAGGATGTAGTCGGCCCCCCCCCACCCCACCGCCAGCTAACGATTAGCACTCCCCCCACACTCCCCACCGCCAGACAACAATCAATCCTTCCCCCCACACCCCAGCCAGACAACGATATGGCCTCATTCCTTCCCCCCCCAAAAATGATCTGATCTCACCCCTCTCCCCCACCAACCAAAGAATGATCTGACCTTTTTTCCCTCCCCCCCAGACCCCCACCACTGATCTGAGTCAGCGGGCCGTTGGAAGTTCTGAACTTGCCTCTTCAGCAGCTGGAGAACCTGATTCAGCCTGTTTCTCAGGAGATCCATTTTGATCCGATTCTGGATCGGCAAACATGGTGGTAAGGGGGAAATTCTGATAAAGTTGGGTGGGCAATTTATTAATTCAATTTAAATCCATGCAAATACATTTAAATTGCCATTGTGCCCATTCTGGGTGTGAATCAGATCACAACCATTCCCGGGTCGCAGTAAAGCGGTTATCTGCGCAGACACGGATGTGGATCGTGTTAATGGCCTCATACCTGACTTTACCAAGTTTTCGCACCTGATGCAATAATAAAAGAGGGCCCCATGTGGGCCAAGAGAAAAGGAGCACACAAATTCTCTATTAAGCATATCACAGCCTTCCCTGTTCCAATTGAGGTCCCTGTCTCACACTGACTATAACTGCAGTTCCACCCACTCCATCATCTTGAAACACTGATGTGTGCTCCATGCTGAGATCCCCCATCCCAACCCCAATCCAACCCCAAGGCCAACCCACAGCCTTTGCCTCCGTCGGTTGCCTTTCCTTAGCCCCATCTCTGCACCGAGTTCCCCACTGCTGCCCCCCCTCCCCTCCCCCCTCGCCCCAATTCCAATATCTAGCTTTCCCCTCTCCTAGTCCCAGCTGTAACCCTTCTGCTGCTGGTTGAAATGGCTGGCACAGTGGTTAGCATTGTTGCCTCACAGCGCCAAGGACCCGAGTTCAAAGTCGGTGTGGAGTTTGTCTCTTCTCCTCATGCCTGTGTGGGTTTTCTCTGGGTGCTCCGGTTTCCTCCCATAATGCAAGTTAGATGGATTGGCCATGATAAATTGCCCTTTATTGTCAGGGGGATCAGCAGGGTAAATCTGTGGGGTTATGCACATTGGATCTGGCTGGGATTGTTGTCTGGGCTGGCGTGTTGGGCCAAGTAGCCTCCTTCTGCACTGTAAAGATGTTATTGTGGTTGTGATCAGTAATGATAACAAGGTTTATTTAGCAAGGCCTCTGTGTCTCTGACATTGATGCGACCCCAATGTATTTGCATCTTGCCCCGCATCCTCCCTGCTCCCTCTGGGGCTACTGTGTATATTGTTTTAACACTTTGAAAGTTGACTGGAACAATGCCAGACCTGGCTGCATACAGCCTCAGCCATGGCTTGGCTTGGCTTCAGCTTGGCAAGATGGCACACGCATGTGCCAGTTGCTGCTTAATTGGTCCTTGTCAAAAAGCACCACTTGATTTCCCTTCTTAGCGAAGCACAAAACTGTTCCACTCCCAAAGACAGAGCCAGTGTGCTTCAAGGATAAAAAAAAGGGCAAGATTTAGTGCTAGGTTTAATCAAACAAGCGTGGAGAGTCCTGTTGGAGAAATTTCCAATCCAATAGTTATGTCCACGTATCTCGACCCAAGTGCGGGAGGGAAACATTGAGAAGATATTTCCTTCGGTGGAGAGGGGGAGTAGCAGGGCTAGACAATCCAGCTGCTTTGCTCTGAGCCTCTGCTCCACTTTGCTGGATCATTTAACACATTGCCATTTGCAATTAACATCATTACTGTGCATCAGAAAAAAAAACATCTGAACACCATCCCATGTGCCTTCGCAAATGCGACTGAACACAAAGTGCTGCGTTCAGCCGAGCGATTCTTTTAAATCAATCGGGGAGAAGGGACAAGGTAATGATGGGAAGATGGCAGCGCGCATATTGCTCATTATTGGTTGCCTGTCGTGATATCACAAGTCTCGGTCTGAATGGAGCTGGATGGACCACAGCCCCATCAATCACGCCTGGCCACTGCGCTGCTCTAAGCGACAGGGATTGATTTTCTGCTCAGCGTTTGTGTAACTATCCGGCTCTCAGTACCATTTTGTTGGGGAAGTGAGTCTGCAGTACCTGTTTTCTTCTTCAAAATTTATTTATTATTGTCACAAGTAGGCTGACATTAACACTGCAATGAGGTTTACTGTGCAAATCCCCGAGTCACCACACTCTGTTCGGGTACACCGAGGGAGAATTTAGCATGACCAATGCACCCAATCAGCACATCTTTGGACTGTGGGAGGAAACTGGAGCGCATGGAGGAGACCCACACAGACATGGGGAGAACATGCAGGCTGCACAGCCAGTGACCTGAAGCAGGGAATTGCTATCATCTTTCACTTGAATCTAGCTTGACATGAAAGGTGTGTGAGAAAAGTCCGTCCTCTACTCACAGAAATAGCTAGTAACCTGAAGAGCCTTTAAATTTCCTTTTCCCTCTGTGTTTCTCTTTTGTGATTTGATTGCTGGATAAGGATCTTCCTGTCCTGCCTGCCACAGGAATCATACCGGCAGGACAGGATCATGCAAAGGTCTGTTGAGCCCGAGCAGGATTTGGGATCGGGATTCAGTTTTGGGGCAAGGGTGGCTGGAAATCCCCGCCCCGCATATTTGCTTTCCCTCTCCCATCAAGTGGTGGCCCAGGGTCATCACTGATATTTTTTGCAGCGCAGTCAGGCTGAATTCAAAGGGCGTGCAGCAAGTGATGACAGGGGCTGTCCAGCCCTGCGTGGATGAAATAGTAATATACCGACACACTGACACACACAAAGGCTTTCAAATATCGAGTCAGATTCCTACAGAGACAGAATGACTAGTCTAGTGATCTGTAATTGGATTAGCTTCAATATAATCTAGTTTAGTTTGCTGCCTACTTCAAATAACAATACCTCATATAGATTGCCTGAATGAATCTTGTCTGGTACAGTCAAAGACCAGAGGAAAACCATGAGCGTTGCAGTATCAGTAGCTGCTAATTTTTAAATGAGATGTTAAAGCTGAAGCACCATCAGGTCTTCTGGGTGGAGGCGAAAGATCCCACAATGATAGTTAAAGAAGAACAGGGGACATTCCTTGGGCCAATACTTATCCCTCAGAAAACACCACCAAGAAGAGGTTATCTTATCTGATCATTACCACATTGCTCTTTATGAGACAGTGACTTTGTGGGATTGAATGGGGTTTTTGGGCATGGGCTGGAATGTAGGAAGGCCAACAAAATGGCATCAGAAGACATCAACTGGCATGCCCACCACCTCCCCACCACCATGTTATTTTGCCAGTGGTGGGATAGATGGTCGATGGTCTAAGTCCAGTTCAACTACTTAAAGGTGACACAATGGCATAGTGCACTGCTGCCTCACAGCTCCAGGGACCTGCGTTCAATTCAAGCCTCGGGCCACTGTCTGTGTGGAGTTTGCATGTTCTCCCTATATCTGCGTGGGCTTCCTCCGAGTACTTCGATTTCCTTCCACAGTCCAAAGATGCGCAGATTAGGTTGAGTAGCCGTGCTAAATTCTTACTTATTGTCAGGAGGGATTATCAGCACTTGAAATACGTGTGGTTACGGGGATAGGGCCTGGGTGGGATTGTTGTCGGTGCAGGCTTGATGGGCCAAATGGCTTCTTCCTGCACTGCAGGAATTCTATTAAAAAAAGTAACCAAATGAAAGCCTCTTCCTGTGGATGAGGCCATTTAACTAGGGGTGAGGGTGCCCTTCACTGCCTGGTAGAATGAGGTAAACCATGGCAAGGTCCAGTGGGCCGAGGGCATCCCCTCCTTTTTGTCCCAAAGAAGAGCAATTGTTGGCAATTGCTGCTCCCAAAGCAACTGAGCTCAGTGAATGTGTCCCCACCTCCCCACCTCAATTCGCCCCTTGCAAGGAGACTGAAACCACAGTGTGCCCAGAACATAATTGTCTGATTTGGAGGATGCACAGTCATCTATATTTCTTCACCCTCCAGGAGCAGCTCCTATAATGCAGTCACTGTGAGCCATCGAGGCTGCGATTACTGTGATTGGGCCAGCTGATTCTGGGAGTGAATTGCCGTATTCATTGGACAGCAGTGTCGGTGACAGCCACTTAATTGTTTGTCACTGTTACCATGCAGCTCAGGAAGCTGCCACCCACTATATCACAGTCACCTCTCCACTTCAGGTCCTGGCAACAAGACACCTGCTGGTGCTGCCCAGTATTGCCCAGCAGGGATCCTGTTAGCAGGAAGTTAGAGTGTTTGCAGGTGGTTGGCTTGTTAGCAGCTGGTTAGCACTTCTGCCTCACAGCACCAGGGACCTGTCTGTGCAAAGTCTGCACATTCTCCCTGTATCTGCATGGGTTTCCTCTGGGTGCTCCAGTTGTCCCTCTGAGGGAGAATTTAACATGGCCAATGCACCTAACCAACAGCCCAAAAACATGCTGGTTAGGGGCATTGGCCATGCTAAATTCTCCCTTAGTGTACCTGAACAGGCACCAGAATGTGGCGACTAGGGGATTTTCACAGTAACTTCATTACAGTGTTAATGTAAACCTACTCGTGACATTAGGTCTTTGCAGGTCTTATGAAGAGAGGCTGAGGGATTTGAGGTTGTTTTCGTTAGAAAGGAGGTGGCTAAGAGGGGACCTAATCGAAACATATAAGATGATTAGAGGTTTAGATAGGGTGGACAGTGATAGCCTTTTTCCTAGGATGGAGAAAGCTAGCACGAGGGGACACAGCTTTAAATTAAGGGGTGATAGTTATAGGACGGATATCAGAGGTAGGTTCTTTACCCAAAGGGTGGTTCGGGAGTGGAATGCCCTGCCTGCAGCAGTTGTAGATGCGCCAAGTTTGGTGGCGTTTAAGAGGTTAGTTGATAAGTATATGGAAGAGAAGGGAATGGTTTAGTTTGGAGGGGCATTGCTTTTTATATTGGTTGGCGCAACATCGAAGGCCGAAGGGCCTGTTCTGTGCTGTAATGTTCTATGTTCTATGTTCTATTAATAAATAAACATAAATCTCTGAAAAACTCCAGTCTGTACTTCATTAGGATTAGGTTGATTGGCCACACTAAATTGACTCTAGTTTCAGGGGATTAGCAGGGTAAATATGTTGAGGGGTATGGGGATAGAATTATTGTCGGCGCAAGATCAATGGGTGAAATGGCCTCCTTCTGCTCTGTGGGTTTCTATGATTCTATGATTAACTATTATTCACCCCACATTCTCTGGAGGACCATCCATCATGTCACTTACGCTTTTCTTTTCAAATTGTCTGTAGAAAATCTTTCTATCCATTTTTTTACATTTCTTGCTAGTTTCTGTTCAACTCTCAAGTAGGAAAAAGGTGGTGGAACCAGAATCTTTGAATATTCTTAACACTTGAGGTTGACTTTTTTTCTTGAGAAGCAAGGTTGGGGGCTGCCCGGGGAAAGGATATCTGGGTTAGGCAGGAATGTGGAATTGAGATTAAAAACTGACAAACCTTTACCGCATGGCGGAACAGGCTGGAGTGGCCTTTCCTGCTCTTTACTTGTATGTATGTGTCTAAGCTCATACTTTGGGCGCAGGAATATTTACTGGTAACTCTCAGAATCACAATGAGTGAGATTCTCCGGCCTCCCAGCCACTGTATTTTGCCAGCAGGAGATGGTCTCTTGTTTGTTGTCAGTGGACTCTCTGATCCCACTGCTGTCAGTGGGAATTCCCACTGATGTTACCCCACACTGGCAGGAAACCCCTTGACGGTGGTGTATTGCCACTGGGACTAGAGACTCCCACTGGTGTGAATGGCCAGAGATTTCCGGCCAATACTTTTGGATCTCAACTTTCATACCCACAGTAGGATTTGACTTATTTTACCCAATTTTGGAACCATCTAAAATATAGAACATAGAAAAACTGTAGCACAAACAGGCCCTTTGGCCTATAAGTTGAGCTGATGATATTCCTACCTACTAGGCTTACCTATAACCCTCAATTCTATTAAGTCCCATATGGTCATCCAGAAGTCCCTTAAAAGACCCTATCGAATTTGCCTCCATCACCATCGATGGCAACCGATTCCACTCACCCACTACCCTCTGAGTGAAAAACTTACCCCTGATATCTCCTCTGTACCTACTCCCCAGCACCCTAAACCTGTGTCCTCTGGTAGCAACCATTCCAGCCCTGGGGAAAAGCCTCTGAGAATCCACCCGATCTATACCTCTCAACATCGAACGAGTGACACTTCTGTCTCTACCAGCTAGACTACCTTCAGGGCCCCTTTCACACCATGGTGCACAGAGCAAGAAGCAGAAAAAGAGCGAGGAAATGTTGGAGTGACAATGTCAAGAGCGACTTGTCACTGCTCGGAATTCTGCTACTCAGAAATAACCAAGTAGATTCGGAAGCAGCAGCGATCAGAATGAATTCATTCAGCCCTGTTGTGAGCTGCTGTGCTGATGGACAGGAACTCAGTAGCAGTAATCATAGTAATAGCTGCATCAGGAACTGTGATCATTCAGTCCCAGCATTCGCAGTGGTAGCCGTTTATTATTCAGTGAGCATGGCCTTGGTTAGAAATGATTATAATTGTGTGTGTAATTTAGACAGCTTGGCTGTAGTAATGGCTTCATTTAGTGGTAGAGAGAGGGATGCAATTAAGAAGAAAACGATCATTCTGCTGGTTCTTCTAAGTCCCTGACTCTCATTAAAGTCCTTAAGAGCATACATTATACATGGTATCTGACAGACTGCCAGTCATTAGGCATTGCAAAGCCACAGTGTTGCTTATTGTGGAAACTCAGAGTAACCTTACACCAGATGATCTGAGTGATATCTTCCACATCTATCCATGGTAGTTCTAGGTCTTCCTACAGTACAACGTGCTTCACCACCTTCAGATGAAGTTGTTCCTTCTCTTTAAATCTCTGATAAAAAGCCTCATCCTTACTCCTAAGCGAGCTCACTCCCGGAAGGATTGGATGGATTTATAATTTTCATTCAGATGCAAGCCACTTGCATTCTGCTCGAGTTGCCAACTCCACTTGGACATTTTCGTGAGCAGTTCATCACACCAACTCAATCTCCTGTTATAAAACTTTAATTTAAACACCTTCTAAGCATTCCAGTATAATGAGACAAACAAGGACAGTAATTCAATCATTTCTTTATTTAACACTTCTAGTACCAACTCAGACAGAAATAGCTGCAACTAATTAACTCTTTACTGAACTTTAATTCAAGCTGAGCATCAACTTTTAAACTGAATTTTATCTCTTAAACTGCATATTAATTTTAACTGAACATCAACGTTAACTAAACATCAAATTTAACTATTTAACTGAAAATAGATACGACTGAATTTAGGAAAACCTTTGCCAAGTGATATGCCGGTATAGAATCATTCCCTGAAGCATCCTTCAGGGTACAGGTCTTGTTGCGATGGCTGGTCTTCTTGAGTTATCTCTGCCAAACAAAGGACTCACGTGTCATGTAATTCACAATTCTCCACTCGATTCCAGAAGGTTCTCAGTCAGTTAATTGATCAGAAATCCTCAATTGAATCATCCGATTAAGCCAATTAAATGCAGCCAGAATAATGTTATCGGTCAATGTAAATAATGTTCCTTATTTGGGAAGCTTCAGATCACAGCTCCCAGATCAGAGCATCTTTACGATCTGAACTTTCCTTTAATCTATAAGTTGACCTAAATTCCCAGCATGCTTAGTTCTCAGCCAGAGTAGCCATTTTAAAGCCACTATTGCCATTATTATTATTAAATTATTGTTGCAGCTGTTCTTTCTCCATCCACACTCCAAACAATCAGCTCCACCATTGGTTGCCTGACACATCTGTCCCTGTGCTGCACCTACTTTCTAACGTCAATTGGATAACAGACGGCATTTCATTATCTGATTAGAGGATACTTGGCCGTACTCCAAAAGGCTTTTTTTAAATCTCTGCCCCGCTTATCTTCAATATTTTTATAATGGGTGGAGATGTTCAAACAATGTTGAAAAGGCATGCAATTCTTTTTTACAGCTGCTATGATTTCTCTCCTGTTTTCCTGGCACTGGCGTCCAAGAGATTAAGTGCTGCAGAAATAATGGAATAACGGAAACCAGATGTGTGCTTGTCGCTTGTGTTAAAATAACAAGAACTTGGGTTTGTATAGTAATTGTAACATAATAAAAAGTGAGGTGGAGATGCCGGAGTTGGATTGGCTTGGACACAGTAAGAAGTATCACAACACTAGGTTAAAGTCCAACAGATTTATTTGGAAGACACACAACAGTGCAGAATTTCCGAGCAGAAACTGATAGCCAAGTTCTGCATGCACGAGGATAGCCTTAACCGGGTTCTTAAGTTCATGTTTTGCTATTTGTAACCTCTACCATACTGTCTGGGTTTGCAAAATCCTACTAAGTGTCCTGGTTTAAGACAATGCACACCTCTTTAACCTGTGATTATCCCTCTGTCCACAAACACACACACACACACACATACATACATACACACACACAGACACACACACACACACACATACACACACACAGACACACACTGCTTATACCTATAAAGATTTGATTACCTATAAAGACTCGCAATCCAACCATTCTTCACATTCTATTCTGTAATTGTCTTGCAAATATGTGTCTTTGCCTATATATGCCGTGTTTGTGAACTAACCTCCACTCACCTGAAGGAGCAGCGCTCCAAAAGCTTGTGATTCCAAATGAACCTGTTGGACTTTAACCTGATGTTGTGAGACTTCGTCCTATAATAAAATGTACCAAGGGGATGAAAGGTTATCAGAGTTGGGTGAGAATGTAGGGTTGGAGTTCCCTACAGTCAAATCAGCCCTGATCTCCTTGGATCATGGGGCAGGCTCTAGGGGCCGAATGGCCTACTCCTACTCCTAATTTGCATGCTTGTATTTTGGGTGTAAAAATGCTCAAAGCTGGCTCTCAAGATCACAATGACTTTGAATTGCAGCCATCAAAACAGCAGCTGGATTTTTTCAGTTAGGTTTGGAGATGTAAAACTGATGACATTTCTGTTTTTTAATATCTAGACTGTGTTTCAGGGTCCTGCACTTAATGGTGCTCAGAGCAAGATGTTGAGGAGTATCAAGAAATTGCTGGGTTACCAATGCCAAGAGTGAAGCAGTCCACAACTGAATGCAGCAAGTCCAGGACAATGTCTAGATTCGAACTGACAAGTGACAAGTAACATTCACATCACACAAGTGTCAGGCAATGACCATCTTTAACAAGAGAGAATCCAACTGTAATAAATAGTGGACAACACAGTGAAGCTTCAGAACAAAAAGATTTTATTGTCAATGACAACTGCATTCACAAATAAGGTCCAATGGAATAATTATGCAAAGATACATTGTTTTCCCTGACTCTTCTCAACCTGGGATAGACTATTTGGCACTCCATTGGCTTAGCTTCCCATCTCAACACTCTACAGCGTTCGGCCTGACCACATGGCTCTCAGGAGCAACCCTTCCCCTCCCATGCTACGCCTCAGCTGCTGAAGTAATCTCAGGAAAAAAACAAGAAGATAATCATTAACACAAACATATTGCAGAAAAACATCAGTGGGGAATCCCCCCTGACAACCTGTCATAAATCTAGTCAATCCAGCAACTTCTGAACTCTTGTAGAATGTTTCAACTCTGAGTTAGGTTCACCTGGGTGTGAGAAATCAGGTCAGGTCAAGGCAAATGGCAAACTCACCATCGAAGGTCTAATTCTTCCTTGGTAGCTACTGTAATCTCTATTACTGAAATGTTCCAGGTGGACCTACATGACACCTGTTGGTCCCTTGTATCAGGCAATGCTCTCCTCATCAGGGGGGTCTACATGTTTCTTAACATGACAATCTTGTATCTCTGAACATAGGAGACCAGTCCTGTCCCTTCCACCAGCCACCCATGCCTGTAAAAGTTCTGACTATGACTAATCCTCAACTTGGAAGACTCAGTCACTCTTCTTTGGGTTGTGATTCTCTTTCTGAGAGGTTTGCTGGACTCCACCCTCCTCGCCATATTTGGAAATGCCATATCCAAATGTGTCCTTAAATGACGTCCAATTAGCAATTCAGTTGGAGTGATCCCCGCGGCGTGGTGTTGTATGATAACAAAAAGCTGGTAACCTTAAAGATAAAGGCCTATTGACTTGTTTCTTCGTTGAGGCCTTGAACATTTGCACAGCATGCTCTGCTAACCCGTTTGATGTTGAATGGTAAGGGGCTGAACGAGCATGGTGAATAGCATTTGATTTTACACATTTCTGAAACTCCTCCACCGTGTAGGATGTACCATTGTCTGATACTGAGAACCTCAGGGATACCATGAATGGCAAAGATTTTCTCAATTTGTCAATTTTGCCAGCATCCCTCATAGATTTCATCAGATGGACATCCAGCCACTTTGAGTGTGCGCTCACTATAATCGGACACATAGAGTGTCCTATGAGATTGATATGTATTCTTGCCCAAAGTCTCTCTGGCCATGTACGAGCGCACATATTAGGTGGTGGTGGTAGAGCCTGTTGGGGTATTGACTAACTATCCTCTCTATCTCAGCCCAGTCACCACACATAACTTTTGGCTAGTTCTCGCATTCTGCTTTTACCCGGATGTGAATCACGCAGCTCTTGCAACAATAGCTGCTTCCTGGGCTGGGACTATAACCACAACAACACACCATCTTTACATGTTGTCTCCATCCTCCTTTATTGCTAGGGTTTTAGCAGCCTGGATTTCTCATAATGTCACCTTTGCATGACCATTTTCTTCACCTTCGACAATACTGAGTCTCTGTCCGTCCACATCATAGAACATAGAACATAGAACATTACAGCGCAGAACAGGCCCTTCGGCCTTCGATGTTGCGCCGACCAATTATGAAAAAGCAATGACCCTCCAAACTAAACCATTCCCTTCTCTTCCATAAACTTATCAACTAACCTCTTAAACACCACCAAACTTGGCGCATCTACAACAGCCGCAGGCAGGGCATTCCACTCCCGAACCACCCTTGTGGATTCCATGATGTGAATGATTCCATGATTCCATTGATGTGAATTCCACTCTCTAACCACACATCATTGTGTGTTTAGCTGAGACTGGCAAAGAGTCTATCATACGCAGTACCAACACTATCTCTTACAGGATTGGCAATGATGCCACTGTCTGTGGCAAGAGCAATCTGCTGAACATATCTGTATTTGATATCTGTGTTCCTGAACAATGCTAAAAAGCATAATCATGCATGGTCAATAAAAGAGCCACCTCTATACTCTCGCTGGAGAACTGGTTTATCTTCTCTGAATAAGACCAGCAATGGCTTGTGATGCAAAACTATTGTAAAATGCTGATCCTAAATGTACTGAAGAAACTTTTTAATTGTGCAAATTACCACCAAACTTTCCTTATCAATTTGGGGATATTTATTTTCCTCCTCAGACAATATCCTTGAGGCAAAGGCAATTGGTCTTTCTGTTCCATTAGACATTCTGTGGAACAAAGCTGCTCTCAAAACTGCTCCCCCTCCATATGGTGATGCAGGTCACTACTAATGTCTTGGTTGGATTGTAGTTCACCAATAATGTCAACGACTACAGAATCTGTTTGATTTTTATGAATGCCTCTTTCTGGTCTTTTCCTCACCTACATCATTGATGTTTCTTAATAATTGGTGGAGTGGGGTTAAGATGGTAGATACATTTTGTAGAAACCTATCACAATAGTTCACCATTCCAAAAAATTATCTTAATTCAGAGATCTTTTTGGCTGTAGAACCTCCTTTATGGCTTTTACTTTGTTTTCCAAAGAGTGCAAACATTTTGTGTTCACTCTAAAACCTAAACAGGTAACTTGGTCCGCTTGGAATGTACATTTCGCCTGTTTCAACCTAACATCTGTTTCTTTAAATCACTTCAAAACATCCTCTAAGTTTGATATATGTTCTTCAGGTGTGGCTGAATTAAAACATTGAGAGATAAGCCATTATGTTCAGGATGTGTAATAAACTCTCCATTGTTCATTGGAAAATAACGCAGGCTGATAAGACTCCAAGAGGCAAATATATAGATTGGCATAAACCTTTGTGAGTGTTGATGGTAACCAACCTTTGTGAGTCTTCATCAAATTCCAATTGCTGGTAGGTGTGACTGAGGTCTAACTTGGTATATTTTAATCTTCCAGTTGGTTTTGTGTAGAGTTCATCTGTTCTCGGAGTTATTTGAGCTCCTCCAATAAATGTCAATATATAGTCCCCACAAATTCTTACAGGCCAATCCAGTTTTAGAATAGAATCTTTCATTGCTACCTATTCTGAGAATTAAACTATCTTTATGTCATCTAAATCTTCCATCTTTGAACTTCACTTCAACCTTATGATAAAGTGCTTAGGACACTGGGCGAGCCCTGAAAAATCTAAGCGCTGGCTTCAGATTTAAATATGTTTCAGCTTTAGCTCCCCATATATTTCCTGGTTCATTTTGGAAAGACCTCGGAATATTTACACAGCAGTTCCTGAAAACCTCCATTTTGCTTCGAACCAATTCAGTTTAATCTGTGTGAGCCAATCGCATCCCATTAAACAAGGTCTATGATATTTAATTACCAAGATAGGTAACTGTGCTGTATGATTCTTGTAGGACATGGTTACTGTTGCTGTCCCTAAAATGTGCAATATTTCTCTGGTATAGGTAGATAATATAGTCCCAGGATTCATTCACTCACCTAGTGAAAGAGTAAAGCTCTGAAAGCTCATGATTCCAAATAACCTATTGGACTTTAACCTGATGTTGTAAGACTTCTTATTGTGCCTACCCCAGTCCAACGTCGGCATCTCCACATCATTTACCATCATGCCCCCAATAAGTGGGGGGGGGGGCGCAGTTTAGAACAGAGTTGAGGAGGAATTTGTTCTCTCAGAGGGTGGTGAATCTCTGGAATTCTCAGCCCATTGAAGTGGTGGAGGCTACCCTGCTGAATGTGTTCAAGTTATGGGTAGATAGATTCTGATCAATAAGGGAATTAAGGGTTATGGGGAGCAGACAGGTAAGTGGAACTGATTCACTTCAGATCAGCCGTGACCTTATTGAATGGCGGGCCAGGCTCGAAGGGCTAGCTGGCCTACTCCTGCTCCTATTTCTTATGTTCTTATGTACACTGTCCCTTCACTGTCACTTGGTCAAAATCCTGAAACAGCACTGTGGGTGCACATAAGCCATGCGATCTTCAGCTGTTCATGAAGGCAGCTTACCACCATCTTCCCAGGGGCAATTAGGGATGGACTATAAATGCTAACCTAGCCAGCGATATCTATGTCCCTTGAATGAAAAAAAATGTCACTGAATAGAATATTGCTACTTGAAATAAACAGATAGATTCAAAATTTGAGCGATGGAGCAAATTCAATAAATCTCACAAGACAGTCCACAAGGGGATTATCAGGTAAAATCTAACAACAAGGCACATAAGGAGCTGACCAGAAACGTGGTCAAGAGTTCAGTTTTAAGCAACGTCTTCTGAGAGAGAGGGACAGAGGTGGAGAGGTGAGGAGCGACGAGAAATGAAGGGAGATGTGGAGAGGTGAGGAGAAAGGAGGAGAGAGGTAGAGAGAGGAGGAAAGAGGTGGAGAGAAAGAGAGAGGAGGAGATGGAGAGGAGGACAAGAGTAGAGGAGAGACGTAGAGAAATGGAGAGCATGGGGGGGGTTTCTGGAGTTTGAGTCCAACGTGGGGGGAGGTAGGTCTGCCAATGATGTTATAGCAAAGTGAGGAAGCTCCAGAGGCCAGAATGAGAAGAATGTTAAGTTATTGGAGGCTGGTTGGGTTGAAGGAGATGATAGAGGTAAAGATGGTGCAATGGAGGGATTTGAACACAAAGGGTGAGAACCTTCTACATCAGTGAAGAATACATTCACCCACGAATGTCCAGCTTCAGTGAGCAAAATAGCTTTAAACTATTTTTAATCTGTTTCTTTTCCCCCTTGGCATGAAGTATTTTAATGAGCTCGCTTTTAAAACTAAAGAGAATACAACTGTGCTTTTATGCTTCCCATTACAAAGGGGGTCTCTGTGTAAGTTAAAACATCATCGATAGGAACTGGGAAAGGCATGAAATAGAGATTTCAGTGAATGACATTTAACCCCTTTAATAAGCCATCACAGAATCCAGGATCCGATGTATCACATTGAGTCATGTATTATAAAGATAGACTTACTGGGGCAAAAGTCAACTTGAGGCACAAAAGTCAACTTGGACCAACAACTTCATTGGATTTTGGGAGGATGGGTTGTCTTTTAACTTTTCAATATCACAGGATGGAAAAAACATTTTAAAAAAGTTTTTATAAAGTTTCTTTGTTAGCGTCACAAGTCGGCTTACCTTCACACTGCAATGAAATTACTGTGAAAACCCCGGCGCCTGTTCGGATACACTGAGGGAGAATTTAGCATGGCCAATGTACCTAAACAGCATGTCTTTTTAGATTGTGGGAGAAAACCAGAGCACCCTAAAGAAGCACACGCAGACATGGGGAGAATGTGCAGACTTCACACAGACAGTGACCCTAAATAGGAATCAAACTCGAGTCCCTGGCGCTGTGAGGCAGCAGCACTAACCACGGTGCCACCGTGCCACCCACTGACACTCTCACCAACAGTACTGTCCATTTCACTCTGGCACACTGCCCACTCTCACTGTCCACTCACACTGACACCCTGCCTACTCTCACTGTCCACTCATACTGACACCCTGCCCACTCTCACTGTCCACTCACACTGACACCCTGCCCACTCTCACTGTCCACTCACACTGACACCCTGCCCACTCTCACTGTCCACTCACACTGACACACTGCCCACTCTCACTGTCCACTCACACTGACACACTGCCCACTCTCACTGTCCACTCACACTGACACACTGCCCACTCTCACTGTCCACTCACACTGACACACTGCCCACTCTCACTGTCCACTCACACTGACACACTGCCCACTCTCACTGTCCACTCACACTGACACACTGCCCACTCTCACTGTCCACTCACACTGACACACTGCCCACTCTCACTGTCCACTCACACTGACACACTGCCCACTCTCACTGTCCACTCACACTGACACACTGCCCACTCTCACTGTCCACTCACACTGACACACTGCCCACTCTCACTGTCCACTCACACTGACACACTGCCCACTCTCACTGTCCACTCACACTGACACCCTGCCCACTCTCACTGTCCACTCACACTGACACCCTGCCCACTCTCACTGTCCACTCACACTGACACACTGCCCACTCTCACTGTCCACTCACACTGACACACTGCCCACTCTCACTGTCCACTCACACTGACACCCTGCCCACTCTCACTGTCCACTCACACTGACACCCTGCCCACTCTCACTGTCCACTCACACTGACACCCTGCCCACTCTCACTGTCCACTCACACTGACACCCTGCCCACTCTCACTGTCCACTCACACTGACACACTGCCCACTCTCACTGTCCACTCACACTGACACACTGCCCACTCTCACTGTCCACTCACACTGACACACTGCCCATTCTCACTGTCCACTCACACTGACACCCTGCGCTCTGTCCCCCGCTCTGCACCTTCTCCCTTGCTCATTTTATTTTCTTACACCGATGCCTCTCACTCGAGCTGCTGCTTTCCTATCCCTGAGGATCAATGAGATGTTATAAATCAGTTGGTTCGTACATCCCTGAGTCAAGAAAGGAACGAGTTAAATGTAGGCGCAGGTTGCTGTTCAGCGAGCTGGGCTGGAAACTGTGTGTGTGTGTGCGTGTGTGTGTGCGTTATAAAGAATCTCATAGGCTGCAATCCCTCCCTGCTGACCCACATGAAAGATGTGATCAAGAACTGGACGTTCAGAATACGTTTGTGAAACTGTGTAGAAGCAGACTGATTAACTTGAAGAGAAGAAAACCAGCAGGCAAAACTATTCCTTTCAGAGAGATAGAGAGTGAATGTGTAATGTTGTATACCCACCCTGCTTTCAATGACACTGTTCACTGTCCCCCCTTCTTCCTCCAGCCTCATTTTGCTGTCCGCTAGCAATATCCTTCACAGTGAGTGTTTACACTTTTTGGATCCTAGATCTGAGTGTTAGTTTCTGATTTGGCACTGGTCCTCACTGATTGTATAACTTCTCCATGCCATCTCCGCTAGCAAGCTTCTACCACTACGTCGCTAATGCCCTTCCTGCTTTATTAAACAGCTAGGATACTGCAAGGGTTCACAATCTGTCCAGTGGCAACATGAGCAAGCTCTTCCTGACCCTATTAGTGACTGAGTACAACATTCAATGCACCACAAACTGGCCTGGCCAGCACTTCAAATCTCTCTCTTTGGTTCATTGAAAATTGCTGTGGCTTCTCCATAGTTGCATCCTATTACTCTCTGATACTGGGAGAGGCAGAGTAGTCCTCACTCCCTGGGATCCTCATCATCAGTCACAGGAGGAAGGGACCTCTGTTCCTGTCAATCAACAGGCCAAGGACTACCTTTTCCCCCACTCACTGACTGTTTGGAATTGGAGGTGGCATGCTGGCACAGTGCTTGGCACTGCTGCCTCACAGTGCCACAGACCCGGGTTCAGTTCTGGCCTTGAGTCACTGTCTGTGTGGAGTTTGCACATTTTCCCCGTGTCTGTGTGGGTTTCCTCCAGATGCTTCAGTTCCCTCCCACAGTCCAAAGATGTGTGGGTTAGGTGGATTAGCCATGGTAAATTGCCCCATAATCTCAGGGGGACTAGCTCGGGTAAATGCATGGCATTATCAGGATAAGAACTTGAATGGGATTGTGGTCAATGCAGACTCGATGGGCTGAATGGCCTCCTTTTGCACTGTAGGATTCTATGATAATTTTCAGAACATCAGAGGTTGAAGCACTTCAGAAATTCACTTGAATATCCACCCAATTTCTCATTCTCAATTGGCTCCACACCTGTAAAGCCACACAACTGTTGAGACCAATCTAAAAGTTTCCTGAACTACAAATTTCTGGATATGAATTCAGAGTTAGACTGTCACTGGCATCTTGAAGTCAAACAAAACTAATGCAAGAATAAATGGATACTTGCATTCCATTCCTTTTCCTTACCCCAGACCCAACAGTCTAAAATGAAAAGTTAGTGGCTGCTGTATATACTGACTCTCTTATAATAATGGCCAAATCTCCACTCTCCACTCACAATCACTTTCTGATTTGAATACTTGGATCATGCTCAGAGTATTCGGGATACAGCAGATTCTGAATGAATTCTCATGTTTTTCTAAGTTGCATATACTAATTGTGTTTCGTACCAGGTGCTCTCCAGTCTGTGGTGAGTCAGAGCGTTATCTGGTTCTATACACCTCACTGATCTGGCTCACTCAGTCTGTAATGAGTACACTTTCTGACTGGTCTGCTGCTTTCTCAAATTCAATACTTCGAGATCTTATCTCAATGGCTTAGGGCAGCATAGTGGCACAATGGTTAGCACTGCTGTCTCATAGCGCCAGGAACCTGAGTTCGATTCCCTGCTTAGGTCACTGTCTGTGTAGGTTTCCTCCAGGGGCTCTGGTTTCCTCTCACAACCCAAAGATGTGCCGGTTAGATGCATTAATCATGCTAAACTGCCTCTTAGTGTCCTAGGTTAGAGAGATTAGTGGGGTAAATATGTGAGGTTCTGGGGATAGGACCTGGATAGATTGTTGTCAGTGCAGGATTAATGGGTTGAATGGCCTCCTTCTGCACTGTAGGGATTCTATGATTCTATGACTGTATGCAGCATGTGAGCAACTTCCAATGCAAGTGGACCCAATTTTTATTCAAAACATCTCTAGGATGCTTTCCACTGATAAATAGGTTCTTGATTAATAAGGGGATTCAGGGAGAAGGCAGGAGAATGGGGATGAGAAAAATATCAACCATGATTGAATGGTGGAGCAGACTTGATGGGCTGAGTGGCCTAATTCTGCTCCTATGTCTTATGGTCTTATGGTTTTGTGTTTTCCCCACTCCTCCAAGGCTCTACCAATGCCCTCAAATGCTTCTCCAGTCTTGGAAGTAGGGAGCTACTGGCCCTCTATCTCCTTCGCTTTCCTGCCTTTCTTGGATGCTTAGATCCAGAGTTGAATTTTCATGCCACCCCTTTTACATCTTTTGGGCGATGACTAGACAGGCCCACCAGTCAGACTGCCTGATAGTCAATGTTGTGTTGTTGGAGTTCCCTTAGAATTATAGAACTCTACAATGCAGAAAGAGGCTCTTCGACCCATTGAGTCTGTACCGAATCCCACCCAGGCCCTACCCCCATATCCCTATGTATTATACCCACTAATCCCTCTAACCTATGCATCCCTGGACACTAAGGAGCAATTTCTTAGCGTGGCCAATCAACATAACCCGCATATCTTTGGACTGTGGGAGAAAACCGGAGTACCCGGAGGAAACCCATGTAGACACGAGAAGAATTTGCAAACTTCACACAGACAGTGACACGAGCTGACAATCAAACCCAAGGACCTTGAGCTGTGAAGCAGCAGTGTTAACCACTGTGCTACCGTGCGACCCATAATTCCTTCAGCATCTTTGGGTGCAGCTTTTGACCAGAGAGGGGACAGGAAATCTGTTGGTGCCCACTTGGCAAGGATGAGTTCAGGATAAAGGCAGGTCAGGCACTGTGAATGGGCCACTTCGAACCCAGTTATCATGACCTGATGACTGGCTTCTGCCTGCGGATGGATGGATGTCCTGCCTCTGGAAAATACCAGCCAGAGGACCTGCAGCTCTCCAGTCTCAGCAGCGCACCGGGATCAGGTGGCCAATGCTGGGACTGCAACCAGTTTTTGAGGTGACAGCCTAATGGCTGGACTGGCAGGTAGGTAGGACATCTTTGAGTGAATGGGGATAGAGTGGGGCATGATTGGAAGGCTGCGTAGCAGGAGCAAATGGGAGTAGCCACTTTCTGTTGTGGGACCCTTTCCATTGGTGCCCAACAAAGCGGGCAAACCCAACTTAATTCCAGGGCCAAGCAGGGGGTGAGAATGCTGGCAAAATGGCACAGGACAATGGTGTGGAGTGCCCATGGCCATCATGCCATTCTGAAAAGGCGTCCGACAACTCACCCACCAGAATCCAAATGAACCACTAAAGTGGCCAATCTGTGGCCCTGCCCTTTCTTAGTACTTGGGAGCAGTCTATCTTGAATCAAAAAGGCTGCCAGTCTCCGGGTGAGGGTTAGAAGGAGGAAATCCCTCATTCTTAAGCACGTTTTGGCCCAGTGGCTGCTTGGCAGTAATGGTTATTTCTGTGGCAATGGTATCGCTTGCTCCCCCAAGCCTGCATCCTCCCCTCAACAGAGCCTGATAGACTCACTCCAGCCTCTTAGTAACAACCTACATGACAACGCTAAGGCTTCAACCATTTATGATCCGTATTAACTACTTGGGTGAAGAGACCAAATGCACTGTGACCAAATTCACTGATGAAATGAATATAAGTCAGAAAACAAATTGTGAGGTGGATAGACTCTGCATGGGGGATATAGATAGATAGATAGAATATAATAAATTGGCAGATTGAGTATAATGTGGGAAAATGTGAACTTATTCACTTTAGTCGGAAGAATAGAAAAGCGGAATATTATTGAAGTGGAGAAATTGCGGAATGTTATAATACAGAGGGATCCGAGTGTCACAAAATCAGAAAATACTGTAAATTTTCAGGGTCATCCACATTCGAAACATTGACTAGAATTTTCCCATCCCGCCTGCAAGATTTGCCAGTTTTGGGGTGAGTGCAGCTAGAAAATCTCGCCTATTAACTCTATTCTCCACAGATGCTGTCAGATCTGCTGAGATTTTCCAGCATTTTCTGTTGTTGTTTCAGATTCCAGCATCTGCAGTCATTTGCTTTTATCTCAGAATCCAGGTGTTCTGGTAACTGAATCACAAAATGTTAGTATGCACTTAGAGCAAGTGATTAGGAAGATGAATGAAATGTTGGCCTTTATTGTAAGCAAGATGGAGTATAATAGTCAGGAAGTATGGCTATACTGTACATGGCATTGATGAGAATGCACCTTGAATATTGAACTTGGTTTTGGTCTCATTAGGAAAGGATATACTTGCGTTGGAAGCAGTTCAAAGACGGTTTACTGAATTTATTTCTGGGATGAACTGGTTGCTTTCTGAGGAACTCTTGAGCAGGTTGGGCTGCTACTTGTTGAAGCTTAGAAGACTGGAAAGTGATCTTATCGAAACATTAAATTTTGAGGAGAATTGATAGGCTGGATGCTGGGAGGCTGGACCGGATTTTTACTCCCGAGTCAAATGTGCAGAGTTATGATCGTTCCCAACTCCATAAAACCAACTTGGGAGAAACCTTTCCATATACTCTGATTTTCCTTCCTACAGAAGAGGCTTCCAACTGGTGAAGACATGCCACCCCTGGAAACAGTACAGAGACAGTCACAGAGGCTGTTGACTACTGAGGCAAGTTCTATAAAAGGCCCACTTTGGTGCTCTGGGACTTTGCCCCAGTTATAATAATAATAATAATAATAGTAAAGGCTTCTAGCCTTGACCCCTCACACCTCTTTGCCACCCTCACATGCCCCATTCTTCTTCCATGCCAATGCATCTATCTCATGTCCCTCAACCATTCCCCATGGCCTTCCATGCTCTTCATGCAACATAGTACTAACTCATACAAAGCAATTACCTTATATCTTCTGACCTTAAATACTCTATTCCAATTCAGTCTCCATCATTGGCAGACATCAGGTTACATTCTGAGAGTAAATAAAATGTTCTAACTATCTTTTGCAGACTTTAGTATATTAGAAAACCTCATTGATCAAAGTTCACTGAACACATTTAAATTGCTTCAAGTGCTCAATCCCTTCTGATAACAAGTATTCACAGCCCCACATTAAAAATAACTAACCTTTTTATATCCACTAAGAGCCGTCATTCAAACAGCAGATTTACAGGTCCCACACTGTGACAATGATAGGTTGTGGAAGCAGTCAAGCAATGTTGATCCCATAATAGTGGCACTCAGGCTTATGTCAACAAACAGCTATTAAAATTGCAAGTGGCAATTATCTTTTAAACTACAGCCTGTTTTTTTCTACAAAGTTAAAGCATAGGAGACTTAAATAATTTGACAGTTTCACTGTTCCACAAACATTATGCATTTTTTTTTACACACATTCATGTTCATCCTTAATGTTTTCTAAGGGATAACTAACCTCTCCTGAAATGATATCTTACTTCTCCAAAAGGGCGACTGATCTTCCAAATTACCCTTTCAGGTTTAGACTTTTTTCTTCAATTTATAAAGCCCATGAGTCACATTTTAGAATCCCGGTCATGAAAATTGCCACTGTTTGAATGCAACTGCACTTTAAAATGCACAGCTATCTGTCTGAACCAGGATGAATTTTTTAATAATGGGTGTGGACATGGGGCTGGAAATTCTGGATTCAACATTCTTTTGGAAAAGCATGGAGGCCTTCTGGCTTTGGGAAAATTTGTCCCAGAATATTCAGCCATGGGAGAATTTAGAACCAGGGGCACAGTTTCAAAATATAGGCTCTCCCATTGAAGCTGAAGATGAGGAGGAACTTCTCCTCTCAGAGGGTCATTAGTGTTGAGAGTTCTCTTCCCTGGTGAGCAATGGAGGTTGGGTTACTGAATACATTTAGGGCCCAATTAGATACATTTTTGATTGATGAAGAAGGATTATTGGGAACAGGCAGGAAAGTGGAGTTAAAGTCGGAATTAGATCAGCCATGATCAGGTTCGAAGAGCCAAATGGGCTACTCTTGCTCCATGATTTTGAGAGCACATGGCCTCTGATGCACCCTCATCCTCCAAGTGCAGTCCCAGCAGTGGCCTCTGCTGATGGTGGTGCTGTTGAGTTTCTGGTCCCCGATTAAAGTGGCAGATCTTGGCAGCAGCTCTTTATAGAGACAGCAGCCCAGCGGACTTTATTGCTCACTAGCCAACCTGGCTTAGGGTCCCCACTGACTATCCAAGTCCCCCATCCACCTCTCCACCTCTTAATGGCAGCCCCTGCGCCAGGATCCCTGCTGCACCAGAAAATCAGTGCCTTGGATCAGGAGGCACTGTAGTCACCCTGGTAAACAGGATATTGAAGATCTCCTCTGGCTGCTATGTTAATAATCAAGGTAGCATCCTTTACAGAGGCCAAAACAATTCTTCCCCGACTGCTCGACAATCCAGGGCTGGAATTCTCCCCTCTCACCTGCTACCGGATTTCTAGTGGATGGAGAGGGGTGAGGGAGGTCTGGCGACCATGTAAAAGTACATTGAAATTGGGTGGGAATCTCTGGTTTTCAGGCGAGTGTGGTCAGAGAATTTTGCTCATGTATGTCAAGTTTCCATGCAGACGTTTTCAAGCTGCCCAACTCAACTTTCAAAACTGGTCAACAGATTGAATGTTTGCTAAAATGTATCGAGGCAGTGTGGTGGGAGAAATGTCCTTCCGAAGTTAACATTCCCTTTATCCCGTACGGTGATTTCCTAATCAGGACCTAAATTCCTTTGAGTTAATCCCTGTGTGTAACTGGGAGCTGTCTTTCCTGTCTCACAGAGTGATTGATTGACATTACACAGGTCAGGACAACAATGGGGAACAGTGTTTTACAGGGAAATGAAACATTGATTGACTTAAGGTCTATTAGCTCCCAAAAGCTGCAGAATTTGTATCTCCTGCAAACTGAAATGAGAATGCCAGAATTCATTCCTCTTATGACCTTTCAAGAGAACGACCTTAATCCCCTTCCATCAACATTTAATTTGAAACAGGGCTTGGAGAGTCGAAACAAATCCTCGAGTTGCATTCAAGGCAGATAATCGGGAAAGGTTGCAAGTAAGCTGTAGCCCTTTCTTTGCACTTTTCCAGAGAGGGGGGTGGATGGGGAGGGCTACACTGTTAGCTGCTCAGTCAGACGAAAGGGGCCATTTTACATTATGCCAATGTTCAAACTTTGTAGACCGGTTAAAAAGTGTAATTTTTAAAGTTTCATTACCACAAGGAATAGTTGATGCCAAAGCATTGAATGTATTCAAGAGGCAGCTAGATAGAGCACTTGGGGCGAATGGAGGCAAAGGTTATGGAGAGAAAGCAGGATGTAGCTTTTGAGTTGGACGATCAACCATTATCATGATGAAAGGCAGAGCAAGCTCGAAAACTAAATAGCCTCCTCCTGTTCCTATATTCTATGTTCCTATGTTTATTTATTAGTATCAGAAGTAGGCTTATAGTAATGAAGTTACTGTGAAAATCCCCTAGTTGCCCACACTCCAGCACTTATTCTGGTACATTGAGGGGGAATTTAGCACGGCCAATGCACCTAACCAACATATCTTTTGGATTGTGAAAGGGAACCGGGGCACCTGGTGGAAACCCACGCAGATATGGGGAGAACACACAGATCTCACACAAATAGTGTCCTGAGGCTGGAATTGAACCCGGGTGCCTAATGCTGTGAGGCAGCAGGACTGATGAAAGATGAGGGTCAGTGAGGTGTTGGATGGGGGTGGGGAATGGAGGGGGGGGGGTGGCTGTGCAGGGTTCTTTTGGATCTCCTGCTGTTAGGAGAACTGGTATCTCTGTAGTTACTATTGCAGACCAGAACACCTCATTCGCCCGAAGAAGGCTATAATAACTGAAAGCTTGCGAGTTTACTATCAAATAAATCAGTTGGATTCAAAACTGATGTTGTCAGACCTCTCACTGTGTTAGGAGAATTGACAGAGCTTCCTGCTTTAGTTATAACAGGAGTGCTCCTCCCAGCAGAATGTTAGAAGATATGGAATTATAAATCTTTACTGATCGAAGGTTGAAGGGTAAAGACACTATTGAGGGTGGCACAGCACTGAAAGTCCCCTCAATCCAGATATTTGATGCTACCTTGTTCCTTTCTTGGATGCTAAACAGATGACTCAACTATCAATATGACGGCTCGATGCTCATGTTCATTACATGTTGGAAATGTGCCACATGCCAATTTGCTGTCAACCAAAATATAGGCATCCAGAGACCTTCTTTGATTTGATTTCGTATTCTCACATGTATTAGCATAAGCAAAAAGTATTGTTTCTTATGTATTGTGCATACTGTTCATAGAGAAAGAAAGGAGAATGTAGTGTTACAGTCATAGCTAAAGTGTAGACAAAGATCAACTTCATGCAAAGTAAGTCCATCCAAAAGTCTGATGGCAGCAGGAAAGAAGCTGCTATTGAGTCAATTGGTACATGACCTTAGACTTCTGTATCTTTTTCCCGATAGAAAAAAGTAGAAGACGGTATGCCCGAGTGTGTAAGGTCCTTAATTATGCTGGCAGCATTTAAGCCCAATTGTAAATATGGGATCTACTGAATACATATTGGGGGCCCCCTCTGCAATTTAAATTTGCCCTGAGGCAGTGGGTGGCTGCACTGAATATCTTAATCTAAACTAGAGTTTCAATTGCTTTTGTACATTAGCTCTCAGAATCCCTAATCAAAGGATGATTGGAACATGGATCACAGGCTCCCATAGCTGACAGCATTGACCAGAGGCTCTTACTGTCTGGGGAATCTGGCATGTCTGTGATGTCCTTCCTAGTTGAGTAACTTACTACCTAAGCTTGCACATGAAATGTTTTACTCTGGCAAAAGTTACTGCTTATAGGAGGAGTGAAAATTGAACTATTCATGCGTCAGTGTAGCTCCCTTTTAATTGCTTACCTCATGGGTTCTAGAAACACAGCACACAATTAGAAATTGTTTGGCACAGTCTGTTTCCCTGAATAAGGGCCTGTTTTCCGTTGAGTGATAACATCAACTAACACATTAAAAATAAATGATCCGTCATCGTGTGTATGCAGTAACTCCCAGTTATAGGCGTCACACTGTTTTCCTCATTGATAGATCAAATCCTGGAACTCCCAATTTAGTAGCATGGCAGGAATAACTTCACCACCAGAACCATGGCTTCAAGATATTCTTGGGTAGCTCATGGCTCAGTGCTAAGCACTGTTGCCTCACAGGGTGAGGGACCCAGGTTCAATTCCAGCCACGGGTCACCGTCTCTGTGGAGCTTGCATGTCCTCCCTGTGTCTATGTGGGTTTCCTCCTACAATCTGAAGTTGTGCATGTTAGTTTGATTAGCCATGCTAAATTGCCTCTGAATATCAAAGGGATTAGCAAGGTAAGTATTTGGGCTTACCAGGATAGGTGGGATTGTTGTCAGTGCAGGCTCGATGGGCCGAATGGCCTCCTTCTATATTGTAGGGATTCCATGATTCTAAGAAGGTTCACCACTATATTCTCAAGGGCAGCCAGAGTTAGGCAATAAATGTTGGCCTTGCCAGTGATGTGCTAGAATGAACTTAAAACAAAATTGGAATCATGAAAACGGTTGACAAAGGCTCCTGTGTTACAAGATTGCAGAGCGCACCATAGACACGAAGGAATTTCAAAGCTGTAATCCAATTGCTGCATCCGGCTGATGCATAAAAATGTATTCATAAGACAACTTTAAAGTTTATTTATTAGTCACAAGTAGGCTTACTGTGAAATGAAGCTACTATGAAAATCCTTTAGTCGCCACACTCTGGCGTCTGTTCAGATACCCTGAGGGACAATTTAGCATGGTCAATGCACCTAAGCACCATGTCTTTGGACTGTGGGAGAAAACCAGCGCACTTGGAGGGAACCCATGCAGACACAGGGAAAACATGCAAACTCCACACAGATAGTGACCCAAGCCAGGAATTGAATCGAGGACCCTGGCGCTGTGAGGCAGCAGTGGTAACCACTGTGTCGCCGTGTCACCGTGCCTCTCTGTTAGCATTGTTGAGAAATTGCTTCACTGCAGCGGTGAAACTGAAGTTTCACTGTAATTGAAACAGAAGATGCTGGATAAACTGAACAGGCCTAGCAGCATCTGCCGAGAGGGTTGGAGCTAACGTTAGCTCGGTTTCTCCTCTTCACGGATGTTGCCAGGCCTGCCGAATTTATCTAGTGTTCTTGGTTTTTATTTTGGATTTCCAACATCTGCAGTATTTTGCTTTAGTATAAAGCAGGAGCTTTGGTCAGCTCTGTTATTCCAGATTGTGAGCTGTTGTCAGTTCAAACACCACTTCACATCATCTAGATTGATACCCCCCTGTACTGAAGGAGAGCTGCATTGTCAGAGCTGCTGTTTTTCAGATGAGACATATAAACAAGAAAGAAGTTCCATATTATTCCAAGGAAGTTCTGCTGAGGCTCCTGACCAATATTCATCCAACATCATAAAACAAAATCATTTATGTGGCTAGTGGAACCTTGCTGCATGCAAATTACAACAGTGATTAGACTTCAGAAGTATAACATTGGCTGTGAAACATTTCAGTGGAGTCATCAAAGGTGTATTTGTATAAATGTTCTTTATATATACTTACTGGTCTCATTGAAGACTTAGGAGTGGAAATTGAGGTCAATGGCTGGAATTTTCTGCCCACTTCACAATTGGTAATTTCTTCCAGTCCCGCCGACGGACCACACCTTCCGCGAGTTTCTCAGTGGCAAGGACCAGAGTTCCGCCGCTCGTCAGTGGTCACCCAATGGGTGGAATTTATGACCTCCCCAGAGATGAGATGCAAGGGCATTTAATCGGACAGAAAGATAGTGGGTGGGAACACACATATCTTATTGTAACTGGTATTTAACCTGCTGGATCCGTAGACAGAGTCTTGGAGGGAAGGGGGTGGGGTCCCTTCATTCATACTCAGATTAAGGTATCAGGAAGAGGAGGGTGGGTGTTCTCTGTGAATGCCTTCATTGCTGACCCTCGTCTCTCCCTTGCGATATCCACCACTTGGTCCCCACTCACGTGTGGCCTAGGACCGTCACTAATCCTGGGCCTCTGTGGGGCTATGACTGGCAGCTGTGCCATTGATGCTGCCTGCAATACATAGCCACCAGTTTCTGATTTGGAGGTGACTGTCGCGGGAAGGATTTCTGCCTCCCACTGCCTCCATCCCAAAGAAGACTGGGAGATGCTGAGGTAAGCAGGCCTCTCACTGACCCTCCACCAAGACCTCCATTGTCTGTATTAAAAACAGCTCAATGTGTGCACATACAAACTGCTGTCACCCATTTTAGACTATTTCCTTAATCAAATTTCTAGGTAACATATAATTCTTCTTATTTAATGCTGTGTAATATTTTCAGACATCTAGAGACACAGATAGTTCTCCATTATTGCTCCCAGCCCCGTTTCAATATTTGTATCTGTACTATCCCAGGACTGTTGTTCTAATTGTTATCCCTATATGGGTCTTGGGAAACTCAGTGAATATATTGAAAACACCCACCACTCCATGCTTTTCCCATCAAGCAATTTTAAGCCTCTCATTTCCTTGGCAAAAAAGAGAAATGTTTGAAAAATGAACTAGTCATGGATTTTCAGTGTGGTAATGATTTACACTAATGTATTCCTTCATCTAAACACAGTTTTCCATTTAAAATTCAGTATGTCGAGGTATTATAAATTCTGATTTAATGGATTTCAAATAATTGCCCTTTTAGAGAGATGAATAGCTGCTTAAAAGGCAGTGATAAGGAAAGAATGTTCCTTTCCCGAACAATGGGCCTTCTGAGGCAAGACTCGGGATATGTCTTGAATTACTTTATTAATATTTCTTTTAATTGATATGCAAAACACAGGCCAATGGCAGATGGCAAATACCTCGCAAGCAAGTGCCACTTAATATGAGAAATGTTAAGGAAATAATTTTCAGTAAAGGGGGAAAATAGGCTCTGGAGTTATAGATGCTGATCCTTCATTTATTCTTTGACTGCTATTTAAGCAGCATACATCTGCAAAAGTCCTCACTCTCACGACTTTCCTGCTCTGCGGCTGAGTTAAGTCTTTAGCTTTCTCTAAAGGTTACTTTCTTTCCCAAGAGGCCTTCTACTCTGCCTGTAAGGTTGGGCTGCATTGGGCACGCATACACCATACCACCATGTCTGTGTCAAAGAAATGAAAACATGCATTTGCGCAGCACACTTGGCTAAAACATCACACGATTGTTTTACTGTGGCATTATAAAGCAATATCTGATACCAAGGTACATGAAGGCATTTTCTTCAGAGTTAGAAACGTTCTGCAGACCCTTAAAAGTGGTGAGCAGGGACCCAGATGAGGATGCTGACATTTCCAACATCCTATTTTTTGCCAGTGGGCAAAAGGGGCAGGGCATGATACATACAGGTGGCGATCATAGTCATTTGAACATAGTGCTACTCAAACAGACCCCATTTTGGCTGTTCTAATGATCTTAATCCACAAGGCGAGAGTCACAAATTGATAGAATAGATGTAAATGCTCTTGATCAGTGGATAATGTTTATTTAAGTGTCAAGATCTGAAGTTTTAAATCCCTTGCTCTTTAAACTTGAAAACAAAAAAGCTTTAAGTTCTCAATGAGTGTTTAAAAAAACACAATTTTCTGGATTGCTTTGATTGACAGGTCATCTGATATAGGTTAGAAAAAACATGACCACCTGTTCTACAGTTGAAATATTTGAAATTTCCCAAGGGCTTTTATTATGGAACCATGCATGGTTTGCTAAGTTTCAATTCTAAAATGATCTCAGCAGGGGTTTCTGAGTTCATTGTTTGACTGACAGTTTAAAGAGGCTATTAAAGGTTCAGCAATTTTTGACATGGCAATTGAAAAATAATGTGTTTGGTTTATAACAGATTATTACTTGGGGGGATTTAAAAGTTTCAAATGGGTTTAAGCAATGGATAGTTATGAGTAAAAGTTGTATTAGTTGCCAGAAGTTTTATACTTTTTCATCTCTACATGGCTCCTGATGTCCTCCCATGGAGAGTTCTGCATGAGTGATAATGGAGATAGCATACAGTATGAGAAGACATGGGGATGTCTGGGAGTATGAGTTGCCAAGAAGATGGCAGGGGTGAATGAGAGGCCAAAGGGATAGTGAGGGCATAGGTTGGTATGGGGATGTGAGAGGGCATAAGGTGTGTGGAGGTGTGAGGGGTGAGAGCTAATGGGTCTAACAATTTCTAAAAAGAACTAGGACAATCTTCCAGAACTAAGGTGGACCTTCTAACCATCACTGCTCGGCACTTGCCGACCTTTTTGATCAGTGCGAACTCCCATCCATTGACTCCGGATACACTTCCCACTGCCTTAGCAAAGCAGCCAGCATAATTAAGGACCCCATGCAACCTGGACATTCTCTCTTCCACCTTCTTCCATCAGGAAAAAGATACAAAATTCTTAGGACACATACCAACTGATTCAAGAATGGTTTCTTCCTTGCTGCCATCAGAATTTTGAATGGACCTATCTTGCATTAAGTTGCTCTTTCTCCACACTCTAGCTATGACTGTAACACTACATTCAGCACACTCTCATTTCCTTCTCTATGAACAGCATGCTTTGTCTGTGTAGCATGCAAGAAATAATAATTTTCACTGCATGTTAATACATGTGACAATAATAAATAAAATCAAATCACTTATGATCTGCTACTGGAGTCAGCACGCTCAACTTGATACCACTCCCACCTCCCTGGAGTAAAATTTGATTCTAATGGGGCCTTTTAAAAAATGGCCAGCAGCCTCGGTAGTGAAGATGCAGCCCATTGGGTCAGGTTGGTAAAGGCAATGGTTAGGAGCACCTTAAAGGATGACAGGTAGAGAATCAATGAGGTTTAGAAAGGGATGCAGAGAGGAAATACATTGCTGGTGGAGCAGTGAGGTAGAGTAAGGATTTTGGGTAAAGTTCAGTTTTTTTTATTAGAGTTACAAGTAGTAAGTTATTGAAGTTATTGTGAAAATCCCCTAGTTGCCACATTCGGGCGCTTGTTTGGTACTGAGGCAAAATTTAGCATGGCCACTTCACCTAACTCACACAGCTTTGGAATGAAACTGAAGCACCTGAAGGAAACCCACGCAGACATGGGGAGAATGTGCAGACTCTGCACAGCTAAGGACCCAAGCAAGGAATTGAATCTGGGTCCTTGGCGTTGTGAGGCATCAATGTTAATCACTGTGCTGCCCCAAGTAGGGTACCCAACATGGGTGAGATAAAGGGCATGATGAGAGGGGAGAGGGGCCCGGGAGGGGCAAAGAGAAAGGAATAAAAGGAAATTGAACTGGTGGGCCATGATCTGGAGCAGCAGAGTGGGAAGAATGGGTCTTCTGTGAAAGTGCATATTGCATCCACTGCACTATTCAGTTTGGCTTTCCAGTGACGCTCACTGGAACACAGCCTTGCCTTTGTGAAGCCTTTGGCAGGGGCCTCTGAAGCCAGTCACTTTTGTAAAGAGGGAGTATGTGCTGAGACAATGCAAAGGAGCTATCAGAACCAAAAAAGAACAAAAACTTACTGAAGCAGAGCTTCAACCAATTCATTTTATTCCTGTGGCAGTCCATCATGATTTGAGACAACCATCTGTGTGCACAAAGAACAAAACTTAAATCGATGCTCACTTACCTCGGCTGGTCCTACGGTGAAACTCCCAAATTATATCACTGCTCAGCGGCAGAATTATTTATATTTATGTTTAATAAGGAAAATATTCAACGTTTAAATAATAAATGCATGTTTACGCAGATGGAAGGCCTGTCACTCTCCAATTCAAATGGAAGCCAGATTAGCTTTGCCTTCTTAGCTCAAACAAATGCACATTAGAAATGTGAGCTGTCAGTCCTCTGAGATTACAAGCAAATGCTATCTCCACAGTGTCAGGGGCTGAGTTCAAGCTGTGGGTGGTATGAGGTGCCAGATGGAAGGAGAAAATAGACAAGCTGTAACGTATTCTTTTCTTTTAAATCATGAAACTTAGTCTGTAGGACCAAAAATAATGTATCGATCTAAAAACCCATTAGTGTACTCAGTGAATGTGCTTTCAATGGTATTTTATTAATTGCACTTCAACCTTTTTAATACACCAGTGTCAGTACTGTGCTTGGACAAGAAAATAGCTCCTTTAGAAACTGATATCTGCTGATTTTGTGTATCAGATCATTCCTCAAATATTTATTGTGCTCGACGTTGGGAAGTCACTGACAACCTGAGCACATTCAGCAGCATTTTTCACAAGAGTCTTTCATTTCTGTCCCCTTAAAACAACAATGTTGTTTAAAAAAAAATTATCTTCCACTATCATCAACATTTATGGCAATGATTTCAGTACTTGCTTGTCGTAATCTTATGAGAATGAAAGGGCAGCCAGCTTGGCAGTTCATATGTCACCTACAGCAGCCATTCTGGGTGTTTGATCTATAAGATTGGGTACCCCAGGGTATCCTTCCTGCCTGTCTGGCCCACATCATTCTCAGCAAAGAAATAACTGGCATTTAAGTAGCATCTTACACGACTTCAGTGTGCTCAAAAACACTTTGTGGGCAATCAATGACTTTTGAATTGTTGCAGTGTTGGGAAATGTAACAGCCTATTTGAGGTCCCATAAACAGGAAATGAGTAAATGAGCGATGATGGAGTGGCACAGTGGCACAGTGGTTAACACTGCTGTCTCACAGCGCCAGGGACCTGGGCTCGATTCCTGGCTTGGTCTGCGTGGAGTCTGCATGCTCTTCCCATGTGGGTTTCTCGGGGTGCTCCGGTTTCTCCCCACAGTCCAAGAGACGTGCTGGTTAGGTGGACTGGCCACGCTAAATTCTGCCACATTCACAAAGCCAAACCACTCACCTGGAATGGTCGGAGAGGGTTTAAGTCAATAGCAAAATAACAAGGTACAAAGAGAATTAAGTGATGTGGGAATAGTGCAAGGCAGTGGATTGAGATAGAAGTTCTACAATGATCTTTTCGAATAGCAAGCTGGTTCAATGGCCAAATGGCCTACATCAGCTCCGATTCCTTATGTTCATTAACACTGGACAAAAATACACAACCAATGATCTCTCAAGTGGTCACACAGTTGTTCCAAAAAAGTGCAGGATAATAGATTCATTGTTATGCATTAGTGACATGTATCATGGTGTAACTGTCACATCACCAGTCCTGTGCTTAATACGCTGTAGGCCAGTTAGGACAGTCTGTACTCAAGAGATATACCTACTTTGTAGCTTGTCTTGTATATAATATTCATAATGTAACTTTGGCACAGCCAGCTTGAGCCAGGCTGGAGTTTTCATATGTAAAGGGAGATCCACCTTGTATAAATTAGACCATGCAATATAACTCATGAAACACAAATATTCATTCAGTAATCATGACAAAGACATAATCCTTTAATAATCTCTTATAATAATAAATTAAACTTAGGACATAAAATTGGGACAAGCGTTCATAATAGGCTCATCTATCAAACCAAACCTTTCTAACTGCATACAATGTAGCCTATTGAAACTAGAAATACACAGATGGCTAGGTTTTTATAGGCTACACAGATACTTGGTCAATCAAAGCAGTCCAGTAGAAGATTTCTTTTCTCTCTAAGAGATAGCTGCAGACCATTTCTTTCAAACATAAAGCACTATGGATATTTAAGTTATTTCAGATCATGAGACTAGGGATTCCTAATGTGGATAGAGAAAAAACAGCTGTAAAAATAATTTTACAACAATAAAAGCAGTAGTGGCTTTAAAATAAATAGTGGCTTTATCCTGGCTGAGAGCTAAGCATACTGGGAATTTTAGTCAACTTATAGATTAAAACCAGTTGCAGGGCATAAAGAGGTTCTGGTCTAGGAGCTGTGATCTGAATCTTCCCAGATAAGAGACGCTATTTACATTAGCCAAGACAATATGACTTTGATTAATATGGCTGTTTTGTATGGCACATGTCAAATGAACTAAGTGGCATCATGTGATCAGTTTCTGGTTACACAGTTGGCTGGATGACGGAGAATCTTCTGGAAAGGAGTGGAGAATTATGAATAAAGAGAAACGTCAGCCTTTTGGTTGCTAGCAATAGCTCGATGAGACCAACCATAGCAAGAAGACTTGTGCCCTGAAGGATGCTTCAGAGAAGGAGAAGATAGATTCTACATCAAAGATATTTCTTGGCCAACATTTTCCTAAACTCGGTAGTATCTATTTTCAGTTAAATAGTTAAAATTGATGTTCAGTTAAACTTGATGTACAGTTACAGTTAAAGTTCAATAAAGAGTTAGTGAGTTGCAACTGTTTATGTTTGAGTTGGCATTAGAAGTATTAAATAAAGAAGTAATTGAATTACTTTCCTCATTTGTCTCATTACGCTGGAATGCTTGGAAGGTTTTTTAATTAAAGCTGTATTATACGAATGACTTTTTTTGGTTTTGAATGCATAAAAGTGCTTTCCCCAATGGGAAATGTATACAAATGTGCACAAAATTATAATGTATCTCAATGCTGGCCAGTTAACCTTTACAGGACAGAGCTCTATGATTAATCAATGCAGGTAGAACACAACTAACTGTAATAAAACAACTGAGAGTGACATTTAACATTTACCTGTCAAAATATTCCTGGCTCCTCAGCAATCTTCCCCCAGTGTTCTTGACTCTTAAGTAAGATGGATTTTCAAAACCCTTCCAAACTCTACCCAATCTGGTGACGATAAAGTAGGATATTATAAACAAATGCTCCTATGCCTGTCAATAGCAACCCTAATGTCAGAGCACGTGCATGGAGGAGGGGATCAATTCTCAACCCTGACGCAAACCTCTTCCTGCTTCTGAGAAGATTGCGTAGAACCAGTTTAAATTTGCTACAAATAAAACAAAATTTTGCAAATTCCCAACCCTAGTTCTGACTCCAGGAAGATAAACAAATTTGGCCCCTGGAAGGATTTATTGAACTAAATGTTGGAATCTTTTATGTCTAGCTGAGAGGCCAACAGTGTTTATCTAGATCAGAGATCCCCCTAGCAATGCAGCAGTGTTGCACTAAAGCACCAGTCAGGTCCATTGCTAAATTTACAGACTTGAGCTTGAACCTACAACCTTCTGAATTCCGACTGAGCCGTGACTGAAACTTCCAAAAAAAATGGGTGAAGCAAACTAGAATGTTTTGGTTTTACTTATATGGTGGGGGCTATGCGCATATTAACAAAGTGCCCCTTATGTAAAAGCATAGCCACTTTTCACAGAACAACATAGAACGTGCAGCACAGAAATAAGTTATTCTGTCCAAATGATCTTTAAGTGTGTCAATGCTTTATATGAGAATCCTTTAATTTTACTTCATCCAACCCTATCAGCACATTCATTTATTCCTTTCTCTCTCTAGCCTCCCCTGAAATGCATCCATGTTATTCACCTCTACCTATCCTTCTGGAAATGCGCATCTATGTTAGTCTTCTATAACCATGTTAAGAAGAGTATGTTGTTCAAATTGAATGATAAAATGGGTGCATTGATCCTGTAAATGTGTTTTTAATTTAATGAGGACAATCTAATGTTGGCTAAGTGTTTGTTTTCTAGTCTGCTTTCCTGGAAGTGGAGAAACAAGTTCTTATTGATGAGGACCATGCCTAATTTCCCTGGTAACCCAATGATAAAGAATTCCTTCACTTTATTACATCTCCTCCTCATCATTAACAATTCCTTAATTTTTCCTACTTGTTTCTCAATGCCCTGAAGATTGAGATGGGTTGAGGCTCCACCATTGTTTATTGCTTTTCAGAGACCCATTTTCCATCTTTTATTTTCCTTCAGCGAAGCAGGACTTGCACCTTCCACTAATGACACCGGAACATTTCTAAAGCATTTCAGAGTCAGTGAAGTATCTCTGAGAAAAAAGAACAAAGAAAAGTTCATCACAAGAACGGGCTCTTCGGCACTCCAAGCCACTATCAATCATACTGCCCTAAATAAACCTGCTATGTTGACACGGTCTGTAACCCTCTATTTCCTCCCCATTCATGCACCCATTCAGATGCCTCTTAAATGTTAGTAATGTGTCTGCTCCCACCAGCTCCTTTGGCAGCTTGTTCCAGGCACCCACTAAGGTCTACATGAAAATTTCCCCTGCACATCCCCTTAAACTTTCCCCCCTCACCTTGAAACTGTGTTCCATTGTAATTGACACTTCTATCCTGGGAAAAAGCCTCTGATTATCCACCCTAGCCATGCCTCTCATAATCAGGCCTCCTCTCAGTGTCTGTCTTTGCAGTGAAAACAATCCTAATTTATGCAACCTCTCCTCATAGTCAATGCCCTTGAGACCAGCAACACCCTTGTGTACCTTCTTTGCACTCTTTCCAAGTTTTTCACAGTGTTTTGGTAATATAGTGACCAGAACTACACACAGTACTCCAAATGCGGCCAAACCAAGATATTATATAGCTGCAACGCGAGTTGTCAACTCTTGTGCTCAAAGTCAGAAACAAGTCAAGATGCCCCCATGTTCCATGCTGAGGTTTACCTTTTATGCATCCGAAATCAACTGACCAATTGTGACAGTTTTGAGACTACCCATGGACTCCCCCAGTAGACGGGATGCAAAGCTAATGGGAGACCCATTAGACCATGCTCAAAGCCTGTGGCTGGCTCAGTCAGTCACTAGCAGAGGCACCGACCTTTCCATGACCATTTAGTACATGGCTTGGCTCAGACCCCAGAACCAAGAAGAAAATCAAATCGAATCAAAACAGGAGCATATAGAACCCATCGGACATGGATTCAATGGTGCAGTTAAGTCAGTGAAAGTGAGGTACGGGCAGAATTTTGGCACTTTGGGTGAACTTTCCTACCTCTGTTATTCTCTCCAGCCCTTCCCTAGCCTGCTAGAATTGGAGCTGTTTGTTAGGTTTGATAGGAGCTCTTGGTCTTACCAGGTTCTCTGGCTGTCTGCAGCCTTCCCCATCTCCTCAGAAATAACAGGTACTCAGTATCTGGGTAAACATTTGTCAGATGTCTTGGGAGAAATAAATTATAAATAGAAAGGTATCGTACCCAGGTACACATCACTTACATTCACATATCATCTTTAACATAATAAAATATTCCAAAATGCTTCATAGGAATATAAACAGCCAGAAACTGACTGAGTGGAAGAAAGAGATAGTACAAGAATTGGTCAAGAATCTAGTCAAAGAGGTAGGTTTTAAGCGGAGTTTTTCGGAAGAAGGAAAAGGTGGAAAGGAAGCGAAGTTCGGGAAGCTTAACTCTGAGATAGCTGAAGCAAAATTCTCTAGCCTCCCAGCCGTGTGCTTCCTACCGATGGGAAGTGGCACGTTGTTTGCTAGTGGCGGGATTCTCTGGTTTCACTGCTGTCAGGGGATCACTGCTGGCGGGACTGGAGAATCCCATGGGCATGAGCAGCCAAAGAATTTCGACTATAGTGTCACATCTGTCAATGGTGGGGGAACCACACCATTCTGAGAGGACTATTGGGCTGGAGGAGACTACAGAGATAAATCTGGAGCTTTGTCAGACTGGGGGGTTGTCGGTGTTGGTCAGTGAGCATTGGGGTGAGGGGTGAATAGGACTTGGTACGAGGTTGGATATAGGTAGCAGAATTGAATGAAATTAAATTGATCATACAATCACTACAGTGCAGAAGGAGGCCACTCAGTCCACTGAGGCTGCAATGAATCTCTGGCAGAGCATCTTACCCAGGTCCTGTCGCCGTAACCCCATACATTTACCCCACTAATTCCCCTAACCTATGCATCTTCGGACACTAAGGGACAATTTAGCATGAGCAATCCATCTAACCTGCACATTTCTGGAGAGTGGCAGGAAAGCAGAACACCCAGCGGAAGCCCATGCAGACACAGTGAGAACATGCAAACTCTGCACAGAGAATCACACAGAGCTGTTGGGCAGCAGTGCTAACTATTGTGCCACCGTGCCACCAATAATGGAGGGTGGAAATGAGGAGCTTGGTTAGGAGAGAATGGAATTAATTGAAACTAGAGGTGACAAAAATGTTGATGAGAGTTTAAGCGTATGGTGAGCTGAGGCAGGGGCAGGTAAGAGTAACATTACTCAGTTTGAAGTAAAGGGTCTTAGAATGGAGAGGGTGTGAAGCCTGGAGTTCAGATCAGATGCTTCAAACAACCTGGCTCAGCCTGGGACAGTAACTCAGGACTGGAGTGGAATTGGCAGGTCAGGCAATGAGAGTTACTCTGTCTTACGGCAACCCTAGAGTTAAAACACTCTCAGCGCCAGTCACATATGTTTTAACTGTCTGACTTTAATTAACCTGAACTTGTTTATAACTCAGGAATCTTTTCCCAACTTTCCAAAGTAAATAATTTGAGTCCTCTCCTGGGGATTGTGTGAATACAATTAGATTTTTCTGTACCTTGGGCTAGCAAACATGGACTTATCTAAGATCTACCGATATTCAATATAATAGAACAGCTTGGCCTGTGTCCATGCTGATCTGGGGGGTTGTAAGCTGAACTGATTTCTTTAACGAACACTGAGATTAGAACAGAGACAGAGCTGAGTGAAAATGAATCCCAAATAAATGTACAAAATATGAGTTATTCGATAGTTCTGCAACCATTTTTCAGTTGCAGGGTAACCTAAGTATCCAAAATGGTGAACAAGGCATGCAACTTCTTCCATCGTCATTTTTTATTCATTCTTGGAATGTGAAAGTTGTTTAAAACCAGAATTTCAAAATGAAGAGGCATCCTGGACCCCATAGCTGAAACAGGCACTTGGACTTTTGCATACGCACTTAACACTTGATTTAGGATCCTTATTCCAAACTGAGCTGCCTCGGACAAAGCCAGGCAGAAAAACCAGGTCTATGTATGGCACAAACAGAGATCTTTAAAGCCAACACTGTCGACTGCCATTAAATTTTATCAAGAATACATTTCTAGATGTGGAGCTAGGAGGAGCAAAAATATTCTCGGCATAAATTTTCAACAGTGTTTGTAAAAGGATTCTCCCTCTGCTCCTGAATCGAGTGATGTGAGATGTGGTAAAATCAAAATACAGTGGACGCTGGAAATCTGAAATAAAAACAGAAAGTATTGGTCAAGCAACATCAACAGAGAGAGAAACAGCATGGATGTTTCAAGTAGGATATTACTTGCGCAGAAGAAAAGGCGTATTTGACTCAAAACGTTAACTCGCACTCCTCCCAGCATTCTTTGCTTTTACTGGAGCTGTGAAATGGCCATTCCACAAGGACAATTTTGGATGGTGAGCATAGGAACTTGGGAATGTCATTGATGGACCAAACTTGTTGTCAAGTGATATTTTCACAAGTTTTCACCCAGGAGAGCTCACTGGAGCCATGAGCAAATGTTCCCTTTATTGGTTGGTTGGTTGTGCAGCCTATTGTAATGACCATCATGAGTTGGCCTGAGGCTAGCTCATTAAGCACAGAGCCAGGTTTGAACTTGAAACATATTGCTCCTAAATACATTATCCAGACTGAGAAATTGAAGGAACCAGGATTAAAAAAAGACTTTGGATGTGATCTTACCAGATGTTAATGCCATGCTGCTGCTGCACCAAGGTTGGAGAATTTGACGCCCAACCCAATGGGAAAATCCCACCAGTGTGAACATTCCTGACTTTGAATTGAACATTGCAAGACAGATAGTGTGGTCTTGAAGCAGCAGGGGAAGGGATGGCACAGTGGTATTGTTGCTAGACTAGTAATCCAGAGATCCAGGGCAATGCCTGGGGCCCAGGTTCAAATCCCACCATGACAGAATTTGAATTTAATAAAAATCTGGAGTTAACAATGATCATGAAACCATTATCAATTGTCATATAAACCCATCAGGTTCATTAATTTCCTTTAGGAAATTATCTTACCTGGTCTCTACAAGGAACTCCAGATCCCTAGCAATACAGTTGACTCTTAACTGTCCTCTCAAAAGACCCATCAAGTCACTCAGTGTAAGGGCAATTATGGATGGGCAATAAATGCTGGCACAGGCAATGATGCTCACTTCCCAGGTATGAATAAATAGTAGATATTGATATCCAGAATGAAACAACAAAGAGCTAAACTTCAAAGAAAATGAGAAGAACTATCAATGTTGCTTGAGGAAAGAATACCAGAATACTATCTTATCTAACTATAGGATCTTACGAATATGCAAATTAGGAGCGGGAATAAGCCATAAGGCCTTTTAGTCCTGCTCTGCCATTCACTAAGAGTGTGATTGATCTGATTGTAGCCTCAGCTCTACTTTCCCATCCACCCTGATAACCTTTGACTCCTTTATTCATCAAGAATCTATTTAACTCCACCTTAAAAATATTCAATAATCCAGCTTTCACCAACAACTGGAGAAGACAGTTCTGCAGACTGGTGATCCTCTAAGAGAAAACTTTTCTCCTCTTAAATGGAAGACCCTGATGTCACCCAGTTCCAGTTGCTCCCATCTTGTTCCCTATGAGCTGATCCCTCTTTGGAAATAAGCAGCCGTGACTGTAACTTTCGTTTAAATGTTGTTAGGGCATAAACTCTGGGCTGAATTGTGACTTGCCTTTCTATCCTGTTGAAAATGTGATGAAAATTTAGGAGTTCTGTTCTGGTCTCCAGATCATCAGAGACAAGAGGAACAACACAAGATGCATGTTGGAACCCTATGGAAGTCCCCATGTGTTGTCCTACATGTGGATTTCCCAGGATGTTTGAACTTTCAGTTGACTCCCTGGGACACTCTAAACTTAGAGTTGGAGATTTTGGACAATTCCAATATACTTATCTGAATAGTTACCCAGAAAGTAATGAAGAAAATTCCTGGGGAACTGTACAATTGACATCCGCAATCACTCACACTAAACCACCCCCCCACAATTCCCTACTGACTCCTGTGATTATCCCATTCCCCCCTTCCAAATACCTTTCTGATACTCTGGCTAACCTCTGACCTGACCCATCTTGGCGACACTTCTGGCCCCTTCTACACCCAACCCTGCTACTACTCAATCTGGATGTCTTCCACCACCCGACTAACCTCCAGGCTGACCTGAACTAACAACCCTTCTGACCTGAGCCAACTTCACACCCAACTCACATAAAAACTCAACCACCCACCTACCATCCTACCCATCTACTAACCTGCCAGCCTAATCGCTTAGCTCACCACCTACCTAACTTATCACCCAGCCCATTCAGTCCATTCACCACTTACCTGTTCATTAACATTCATCCATTCACTAACAATCACTCTGTGTGGTTAATAACAGCTAGTGCCATTGCTTGGAGTTCCAGTGCTATGATTAAGCTATTTGATTGAAGGTGCACTCCCATTTCTGAAGGAGCTTTGGAAGACCAGGTCAAGTGCAAAGCAGCAGTAAGGCATAAGAAAATAGGAGTGGAGCTGTAACAAGGCGATGACCAGAATTCACCACTGCCGGCAAGAATGAAGGATTTGGCACTGAGCCAAATGTCGATTCACTGCAATGGGATTGGAGAATCCCAGTCGCAGACGAGGTCGGAGAATCTTGGTAAATGAATGCCACTTTGTGAAGGATCCAAGGCCCTTGGTATTGCAGTAGAATAGCAGCCTTGTCTCATCAATAAATGTCTTTATATGAAGTTGGGAAACCCTACAGTGCAAGAGGCCATTCAGCTCATTGAATCTGTACCAGCTCTTTCCAACAGAGTATTTTACCCAAGCCCTTCCTCCATCTCATCTCTGTAACCCACACATTTATCATGGCTAATCCGTCTAACTTACACATCTTGGGATATTAAGAGTCAATTTAGCATGGCCAATCTATCTAACCTGCACAATTTTGGACTGTAGAAGGAAACCAGAACACCCAGAGGAAACCCATGCAAACATGAGGAGAACATGCACACTCCCACTCCCATGCACATTATTTGTATGACTGGTGTGCTCTGTCCTGGCTGTGAAATATACTAATTTCCTTAGAAAAGAAACAGCCAAGGTGGCAGATGGAATTAAAAGTAAGGATAGGGAAATAAGAGTTTCTTTCAGAGAACACGAAGTGACAATTTAAGTCTATTCACACAATGAACCAAAATAACACAGAAAGAAAACAATGCAATCTTCTATTATTTTGTTGACACAAACTATTGAATTCTGTTATCCTAGAACAGTGCTGGTTAAAACAATGAAGATTACTTCTCAGTTCTAAGGCATGGCTGAGATTGCCAATTCATGGAAACGTAGAAAGTAGGAACAGGTGGAGACTATTTGGACTTTCAATCCTGCTTCACCATTCATTATGATCATGGCTGATCATCCAACTCAATAACCTAATCCTGCTTTTTCCCCAAAACTTTTGATCCTATTCATCCAAGCACTATATCCAGCTGCCTCTTGAATACATTCAATGTTTTGGCATCAAACACACCCTGTAGTAATGAATTCCACAGGCTCATCACTCTTCAGGTGAAGAAATGTCATCTCATCTCCATCCTAAATGAATCCTCAGATTGTGACCCCTGGTTCTGGACACACTCAACATTGGGAACATCCTCCCTGCATCTACCCTGTCTAGTCCTGTTAAAATTATATAAGTCTCTATGAGATTCCTCCTCATTTGTTTGAATTCCAGCAAAAATAATCCTAATTTAGTCAATCTCTCCTCATACATCAGTCTCACCATCCCCAGAATCAGCCTGGTAAGCCTTCTCTGAACTCCCTTGAAAGCAAGAACATCTCTCCTCAAAAAAAGGAGATCAAAACTGCACACAATATTCATGTCTCATGGACCTCTTTTAGTTTAAACCTTTGCCAGTGCTGATTAGTTGCTTTAATGGAGCGTCCTCCTGCATAATTAAGGAAGGGAAAAGTGGAGGAAAGAACTATAAGACCTACAAGAAGTGTCACATTGTTGCTATGAAACTTGATCAGACTAATTCTCGAAGACAGGGTAGTAAAGTAAATCACTGCCATCTGTGGAGGTATCATATACAAAGACAGGAAGAGGAGGGAGTGATGATTGTGGAATATTAGTGGAAGGAAGTTTGGTCTCACCTCTGGGATGTACATTTATCCCAAATCACCATCTGTTGTTTGGTACCTTATGCTTGAGGAGAACATTTTTAAGAATCTGCAAAATGAAGGAGAGGCCAATTATCAAAGCCACCAAGTAGCACAGGGCTTCTACCACTCCCTAACTAAGGGAAATTGGAGAGAGAACAATAGGTTTCTTCCTATTAGCTAAGCTCATTCGATATAGCTACTTATCGCACTTGCAATTTGCCATGTTGACCCTTTATCTTTTGAATGCAGTGATATAGATCCCTGATATCCTTTGGATCCTTAGCAAAATGGCCAATCCTGTTTAGGCCTGTCTCAGCCCAAATATTGATCATTGCAAACCATAAGAATTAGCCATTCGGCCCATTGAGTCTGCTCTACCATTCAAACATGGCTGGTATGTTTCTCAACCCTATTCTCTCGTCTTTTCCCCTTAGCAATCAATAACCTATCGATCTCTGTCTTAAATACACAGAATGACTTGGTCTCTACTATCTTCTATGGCAATGAATTCCACGATTCATCATCCTCTGGATGAAGAAATTCCTTCTCATCTCAGTTCTTTATTCTAAGGCTATGCCCTCGGATCCTAGTCTCTCCTTCTAACAGAGGTCATCACAGTTAAGACTGATTTTATGCTTAACCAATATCTACATATTAACAGATAGCAAAGTGAAAGATAGGGATAATGGATGGTTTATCAGCTCTGATAAATAGGGGACTGTGGACAATTGAAGCATTTGACCTGCTGTCCTAACTCACAAGGCCTGGATTGAACTTGTGAACCCCTTGGGCTGACTGATATATGTCAACAAGGCAATTCAAAGACACTCTTAAAGGAAGCAATTGTGCTGGCCATCCACTGATAAATTGGAACGCTTTAAGACTGTATAATGTCTTAGATATGTTGATCTGCATTCTTAGTAAATGATGGTAAAGGATTCGAGAATGGAATCAGATATGGTAAGAACACAATATCAATCAGATATATCAGTCAGTCACAGCATGAGGCAACATTGATATCCATCTTGAAAGCTCATAGAATCCCTACAATGCAGAAGGAGGTCATTTAGCCTATCAAATCTGCACTAACAACAAACCAACCCAGGCCTATCCCATAACCCCACATGTTTATCCTGCTAGTCCTCCTGACATTAAGTGACCATATCGCATGGCCTATCAACCTAATTCACACATCTTTGGACTGTGGGGGGAAACTGGAGGAAAACCACGCAGACACGGGGAGAAGGTACAAATTCACACAGTGACCTGAGGCCAGAATTAAATCTGAGTCTCTAGTGCTGTGAGACAGCAGTGCTAACCAGGATTGTAGCGTCATAGAATCATAGAGTCCCATATGCATTTGGCCCATCGAGTCTGCACTTACAACAATCCTACCCAGGCCTATGTCCATAACCCCAGTTATTTATCCCGCTCGTCCCCCTGACACCTAGGGGCAATTTAGCATGGCCAATCCACCTAACCTGCACATCTTTGGACTGTGGGAGGAAACTGGAGCATCCGGAAGAAATCCATGTAGACACAGGGAGAATGCGCAAACTCCACACAAACAGTCATCCGAGGCCTAAATTGAACACAGGTTGCTAGTGCTGTGGAGCAGCAGTGCTAACCACTGTGCCATCATGCCACCTCAACCATGCCACTCCAACCATTGAGCCACCATGCTGCCCAGTTCTACGAAGGATTCCTTTGAAAAATCTAATAGGGGTAGAATCTGATAAATCACTTCGTACATCTCCAGGACACTTCTTACAAATAACAAGTGGGTCGATCATATCTGTTTCTCTGAACAAGGGCTGGACCATCAAAGCTCAACATTTGTTGCCTCCCTTGAACTCTGCCACCCCACTGCATTTCGCACTGCCCCCCAATGATATCCCACAATGATCAATTGTATCCCCCAATGATAAATAAATACCAGATCAAGCAGGAAAAAAAATGTTTCAGCCAGAAACATTTTGGAGGCAAGGAAAACGATATTACACATGATACCTCTCTTGCTAATGACAGGTTTTGAAAGGGTCAGGTGCCTAAGTCCAATGGAGCCAAACATGGTCCCTTGCCAATTGGACTTAGCACTCATTGGGAATCTAGAATCAGGTTGTAAAGAGATAGACAGCCACTTCTAGTGGAATCAGGCTGGCTTGTGAAGCTTGATCCAAGCAGAGAATTCCCATGTAGCAAACCACTTACTGTTCACTCACATTACGTGCCATTTCTCGTCCAAGAAAAACATCTCTGACTATTATCTTCATCCAAGCGTAACATCTTTGCATGTTTAGTGCCCAGCACTGGGAATGTTACAAATTTCACTCAAAAGCTGAAGCACACATTAAAATCAAATCTGCTGTGCAGCGAGATGCAAAAATAAGGCATGTCGTTACAGGGTAGATTTGTAAATTAGCCATTGTCTTAACATCAATACACTCCACAGTTGGACAGTCAGTCTTGTCCAAATTTTTAGCAAACTACTTTCAAGCTTAGTAGGTCCAGGATGTCCAGTTAAGCTGATATAAACATGGTTCAAATTGATCATTCAGCCACAGCGATCCAGTGAAAGGATTGGTTGATCCACTGGGCTGAGGGCAGTCCATTATGGATGAGCCACACTCTGCAATCTACCTTCTTATTGATTTATTCTTGGTTTCCATTCTTAACCGACCTTTACCTTTCTTTTTTCCAATGCCCATCCCATCCACTCCACTCTTTCTGTGACTTTCCATTAACTTGTCAATAGTTAAATCTCTTACTTATTTTTAGTACTGATGAGACATCTTTGACCTGATACGTTGGCCTGATATTTTCTGGCCAGCGGGGGGGGCATGAATGAGGGTGTAAATAGCTGAAGGACCCAGCTGGGCTGGGGATGTGGATAGTCGTGCCATTCTTAATGCAGTAGCCCTGGATTAGGGGCAGGAGTGCCTCAAGTTTGGAAGGGCTGTGGGGCTTTGAGCACTCACAGTTGGGAGAAGGGAGGAAGGCCTGTGAATAGATCTGAGGAAGGTCAAAGGTTTTATTTTGAGCAGGTTCAGAGTCCTGGAAACAGCACTGAATTGTGAAGTCAGCAGTCTCTACCTTAATTTCACTGACATGGTTCCCAAACCTTAGGCAAGTGACCCTAGGCAGACTAGCTTAACATCTACTGTTAGAAAAATGTTGGAATGAATTATTAAGGAAGTAATAACAGCATTTTGGAAAATCATGATCTAATAGAACTGAATCAGCATGGCTTTATGAAAGGGAAATCATGTCTGACTAATTTACTGGGGTTTTTCAAGGAAGTCTCAATCAGAGTGGATAGAGGGGAACCAGTAGATGTGTTGTATTTAGACTTCTGGAAGGCATTTGACAAGGTACCTCACAATAGGTCAAGTCAAATGGTATATTGGAATGGATAGAGAATTGGCTAGTGAGTGGGAAACGATGAGTGAAGTTAAGGGGTTATTTTTCAGGTTGGCAACCTGTAACCAGTATGGTTCCACAGGGATCAGTGCTGGGACCACAACTGTTTAAAATATATAATTAATGATTTGGAGGAAGGAAATTGTCGTCAAATTCATAGAAGATACAAAAATAGGTGGAAAGGCAAACTGCAAGAGGGATACAAACAGTCTACAAAGAGATATTGATAAGTTAAATGAGTGGGCAAAAAGATTGGCAAATGGAATATAATGTGGGAAAATGTGAAGTTTCTCATTTTGGAAGGAGAGCAAAAGACCCAAGTATTATTTCAATGGAGAAAAACTGCAACACAAATGGACTTGTGAGTACTTGTTCAAGAAATATAGAAAGTTAGCATACAGATGAAGCAGGTGGTCAGGAGGATGAGTGGAATGTTGGCCCTTATTTCAGGGAGATTGAGTATAAGAATAGGGAAGTCTTGCTACAACTGTACAAAGTAAGACCACATCAGGAACATTGTGAGCAGTTCTGGTCCCCTTATTTAAGGGAAGATATTATTTCACTGGAGACAGCCCAGAGAAGGTTCACTAGGATGATCCCCGATTTGGAAGGATTGTCTTATGAAGAAAGGTTAAACACTCATTGGAATTTAGAAGAATGAAAGGTGGTTTCATTGCAATATATCAGATTCTTAAAGATAAATGTTGAGTGAATGTTTCCTCTCATGGGAGAGTCTAGGACCAGAGGACATAGTCTCAGAATAAAGGAGCACCCACTTAAGGCTGAGACGGAGGAATTTTCTTCTCTCAGAAGGCTGTGAGTCATTGGAACTGTTTGCAGCTGAGAGCTGTGGGGGCAGAGTCACTGTGTATATTTAAGGTTGAGATAATTAGATTTTTAATGAGTAAGGGAATCAATGGTAATGAGGAATGGGCAGGAAAATGAATAGGAAGAATGTTGATCAGCTATGATCTTGTAAATGTTGAAGCAGGCTCGGGGGATCAAATGGCCTTCTCCTTTTCCTATTTCTTATGTTTTATGGGCATATGTTTGTCTACACATAGGACAATTGAATCTCCCCAAATCCACTGGTTTAAACAAAATGTCAGGTGCTTGTCAAGTGAGGTGGTTGAGGTTGTATATTGCATATTTCTCTTCTTAGCCCTGCTTCCTGCCCTCTCCCTCCGAAGTTGGGTGGAGGTAATTATTATAAAAGCTGTCAACACAGTTTGTCTCTTTACACATACTGCCTGATCTGCTCTATGTTCCCAATAGGGCAGCACAGTGGTCATCACTGCGTCCTCACAGCGCCGGAGACCCGAGTTCAATTCCTGGCTTGGGTCACTGTCTGTGCAGAGTCCAGACATTCTCCCCATGTCTATGTGGATTTCCTCTGGGTGCTCCAATTTCCACTCATCTTTTCCAAAAGATGTGCTTGTCAAGTGCCTTGATCATGCTAAGCTTTTTCTCAGTGTACCCAAACAGGTGCTGGAGTGTGGTGACTAGGTGATTTTCCCAGTAATTTCATTGCAATGTTAATGTAAGCCTACTTGTGACACTTATAAACATATATGGTTTGTTTTAATGTAGGATACATTTGTTCACTTTATTTATCCAGACTAAGCAAATCTAAATTTCCAGCATTTTTCACAAACTGCATTATAGAATCATAGAATCGCTACAGTGCTAAAAGAGGCCATTCAGCCCATCAAATCTGCACAGATAACAATCCCATCTATCCCCGTCATCCTACATATTTACCTTGCTCATTCCCCCTGTCACTAAGGGGCAATTTAGCACAGCCAATCCACCTAACCCGCACATCTTTGGACTGTGGGAGGAAACCGGAGCACCCGGAGGAAACCCATGCAGACACGGGAAGAACGTACAGACTTTGCACAAACAGTGACCCAAGGCCAGAATCAAATCAAGGTCCCTGGTGCTGTGAGGCAGCAGTGCTAACCACTATGCCACCATACCACTATAGTTTCCTTATTGTATAAACATCGGACACACACCCTCTTCTAATTTACCACCACTGACTAAAGTACAGCAATCAGCCATTTTAAATTTGGTCAATTTCTGAGGATCTGATTTCATTAGCAATGATGAAAAACTGATGATCAATAACATCCACGTTGAAGTATTGATCCTTGAAAGCTTTTTAAGCAACAGATGTGTCAATGGACTGAGATAAATGCAGTCAACATGGGTAAGGATATATCAAAGGCATCCAGGACTAGTCTTTGATCAGTGGTTGTATGTGATAGGAAGAATTCAGTTCTCAATCTGGATCTAGGTAATAAAGTGAAATAATTCTTTCACCAGAAGGCAGAGGATAGTAGAGAATGGTAACCATTGCTGAAGTAAAGGAGTTTACAAAATGAACAGAGTTACGTTAATTGTAGCTGGATTTTGGAAGTAATGTTTGGTATTATCAGGCATGTTTTATCCCATTTGTGCACAGCAAATTTAACAGTGATCTGGCAAAACTCTAAATGCTTCAAAATTATTCACACCAGGGTAACTTTTGTGTAAACCTATTTTTAACCTAATTCTGCCTCCACACGTAAAACTTCTTTTATTGTAGGTTTTTTTGTTTTCCGTGTACAGCCAGTGATGTGCTGTACTTGAAGCTGATGTGCTGCTCTTACAAGCCAGAACAATTTCAATTTTGCCTTCCTCTTCCCAGTCTGACTAAAGAACGACTTGTTTTTTTGTTTTGTAGCCAACTTGCCCTCCATTCTGCTACTTACCTCTGACTCCACGTGCTCTGCCTACTCCTTCTTCTTTAGCAATCACTCGCTAGTGAGTATGATTGTCCACCTAAGAAACTTTGTGTCACTGGTCATGGCTTCTGGGGTCCTTGCTTGACTGATGGGCCCAATCCTTGAACCATATCTCCAGCTTCACGCTCGACAAGTGTTTCTGGAAGATTTTCCTTGCACTCCAGATCACTGGCATTCTTTTGCCATCGGCTGTTGTCAAAACATTGTGATCCTTCAATCAGAGGGCTCCTGCAAGTAGGTCTCTTCTTGGCAAATGTTTCCAAGGTGTTGCATTTCTTGAAGTACATCTACTGGGTGTCGTTGAAGCTCTTCCTTTGTCCTCTTTCTGTTTGGGAGCCTTCCTTGAACTGGGTGAAGATTTGCTTTGATAGTTGGGATCCTGACACCCTAAGCACGTGGTTGGCCCAGTGGAACTTGGATGATGGCAGCCTTGATACTCATGCTCTTGTATTATTCAGGGGCAGTGCTATTAATACTCTTGTCCCCTCAGCTGACATGGAAAATCCGTCTCGGGCGATGTTGGTGGCATCTCTCCAGAGCACTAAAAGGATGTCTTTGCATGGTTCAAGTTTCTAAGCCACATAAAAGTGTTGAGAGGATGATTGCCCTGTACACTAGGATCTTAATGCGAGCACAGATGTCACAGTCATCAAAGACTCTCATCATCTGGCATCCAGAGGCAGTGCTAATAGGTTGAATATGATACTGGATTTCCACATCAACGTTAGCCTTGGATAAGAGGTGATTCCCCATGAAGGAAATGCTCCATGTTTGGCAGGCTTTCTCTTTGTTGAAGCATCTGAGTTCACAGTCAATAAGGCGGTTCTCTATTCTGGTCAATTGTTTTACACATTTTCCTTGAGGGTTTGTACCTTCCAGGTTCAGAGATAAGAATTTAGCTTTGGTTTTCTGATCTCAAGTATTTGAACCTGTGGATATGGTTTTCCAGCCTGTTGGGAGATGGAAGAGATTACTTCTAATCCCTTCATCATGCTGGGTGGATCCTGAAAAGGGCTGCTTAGTCATGAAGAAAGCTACTGTAACATTTTCTTGTTTCTATTCCAAGAGCACAATGACTGAATCAAACTCCACTGCCCATGAGCTAATCTGAAGTTAGGGACTTCCAGATTACATGGCCCTGTGTCCATCACCTCTCACTGATTGTCACAGGGCTTGGTTGCATGGGGACTGTGGGGGGAGGTGTGTTGGTTCCTCTAGATAGACACATTGGCTGGAACTCTACCACCTCACCCTTCACAAATCAGAGCAAAAGAGGGTCTGGCAACAGAATCTCCGTTGAACCCTAGTGGAAATCTCAAGTCTTGCCCAACTGAGGCCATAAAATCCCACCCATTGTGCAGGACATCTTTTAACATGGGAATGCCATTGCTTATCAGCAGACAAGTAGTCTTTGACAGAGGGTAGGTCCAGTTCCAGTTGCAAGGGAAACTCGAAGATTAGGGATCTCACGTACTACTGCAACATTCGTCTGCCATCAAAGCCATTGATGTTGCACAAATATCTTCTGCCTGATTAATCATTGAGGACTTGTATTGGTTGCACTTTGTCTGATTTCACCCCTCTGACCTTACCTTCATGGGTGACACTGCCAGGAGTTTAAGACTTCCAACAGCAACTCTGAGATCAATGGAAGAATGAACGTATAATGCTGTACCTTATTGAAAATCCATGTACATTACATCTACTGCATTACCCATGCCTACTCTTTCTCAAGCGTGATGCTCCCCTGTAAAATCCACGTTGTCTACTCTCCTGTATATATTTAAAATATTTCTTATTTATTTTCTACCCTACACGTTTAAGTCAAGGTTCCATTATCTTTCATACCATTAATACTAAACTACTTGTGTTCGACTTGCACGGTGGAAGTGTTCAGTTTGTTCTTTATGGTCATGGTCACTGTAAACTCCTAGAGCTCACTTTGATTGCCATCAAAGATTGGAGAAGAGTCTCCTAGATTTTGTCCCCTTGCTTTTGCCCAGAATATTTTTTAAATGTTGTCTCTACCAAGAGACAATAATGAGACATGGGACAAAAATTAGGAGTCATGTTGTTTAGTTATGTCAAAACAGCTAGGAGCAGGTCTGACGGACCTTCAATCTTTTTGAATATTGGTAAAAGGGGACATTGTATTTTCACAGAAGGCTGATGGTCAACATACATGGAAATAGAACGGTCTTTACAAATGGACAAAGGGCAATATGACCATTGAGAAAAGCTGGATTCTAGAGATTTGCTTAAAAAACATCTTCCAACAATTTCTTTTACAATTAAAAACCAAAAGAAGACTGAAGGAGGACTTGATGAGATGCTGAAGAACCACTAGAAGAGATAAACATTCAAAAAGACATTGTATTAAAATAAAGAACTTGAAGCATTAATATTCTCAGCTTCAGATTGTATTAATTCCAGAATATAAAAAAAAGGCTCCGAAACACGATTGTAAACTTTACATCTTTATTCCAGAAAGGGAAAAGTGATGAGATAGGAATTAATTCAATTTTCGCCTTTGTGAGTAAATTTAGACGGCATCAATGTATCTCTTGAAAAAGGCCACTCAACTTCTACCCTTTCCAAAGATCCACACAGCCCCTCCTCATTCTAATATGTCACTCAGCTCTCCCCTTTCCAATGTCATTCAGCTCCTTCCCTTTCTAACGTGTCACTCAGCCTCTCCTCTTTCTAATGTCACTCAGCACCTTCTCTTTCTATAGCCTCCCCTTTCCAATTTCACTCCGTCCCTCTCCTTTCTCATGAATTACTCTGCCCCTCCCCTTTTCATACGTTACTCAGCCCGTCCCCTTTCTAATGTGTCACTCAGCTCCTTCCTTTTCTAATGTGTCACTCAACCCCTTATCTTTATTATGTGTCATTCAGCCCTCCCCTTCCAATATGTCACTCAACTGCTCCCCTATCCAGTGTATCACTCAGCCCCACCCCTATCCAGTGTGTCACTCAGCCCCACCCCTATCCAGTGTATCAATCAGCCCCATCCCTTTCCAGTGTATCACTCAGCCCCACCCCTATCCAGTGTGTCACTCAGCCCCACCCCTATCCAGTGTGTCACTCAGCCCCACCCCTTTCCAGTGTATCACTCAGCCCCACCCCTATCCAGTGTGTTACTCAGCCCCACCCCTATCCAGTGTATCACTCAGCCCCACCCCTATCCAGTGTGTCACTCAGCCCCACCCCTATCCAGTGTATCAATCAGCCCCATCCCTTTCCAGTGTATCACTCAGCCCCACCCCTATCCAGTGTGTCACTCAGCCCCACCCCTATCCAGTGTGTCACTCAGCCCCACCCCTTTCCAGTGTATCACTCAGCCCCACCCCTATCCAGTGTGTTACTCAGCCCCACCCCTTTCCAGTGTATCATTGAGCCCTGCCCTTTTCCAGTGTGTCTTTCAACCCCACCCGTATCTGTGTGTCACTCAACCCTTCTCCTCTCTACAGCTCCAAAGATCTTCCCTTCTCCTCTGGTTCAAATTTTATTTTATAACTTACCTGTGAAGTGCCTTTGCAATGTGTGATATTTTGCTAGATTTAAGGGTTATTTTTGCTGAGAAATCTTTCTCCTGAAGTCACACCATTTCTTCCCCATTTCCACTATTTTCTCTCGGTACAGAGGAATGCTTGTCCCTCTGTATATTCCTTATTACTACTTGTTGCATTTCAATGTTTTTCCAAAGTGTAAGTTGCAGCAGGCGAATTCATTACCAATTCACAGATTATAAATTGCCACCACCTCTAACCAATTAGGACCATACATTCTGTGTGCCAGTAGGTATTCAGTAAGTAAAGATGTGTCTCAAGTTTGCACTTTCAACCAGAGAGCAAGCTGTTCTCATGGTGCCTTTTTCTTAACAAACAGAATCTATTTATAAAAAAAAATTATTGAGCTCTTATGACCATGTAGTGAGTGCTCTGGCTCAGCTCCCTCCTGTGTGCTAGAAATGTTCAATTGATGTCTTGCAGTTCCAAAGTGTGGTGGGGAGCCTCATAAATGTGTTCCCTGTGTGACAGCAAGGAATTGAGTGCTATCACAAAATGCCAACACGTCAATGCACAGTAATCTCAAGGACTCCGAGTGATTCAAAGGCTGCTGCCAAAAATACCTGTTTGAGGTCAATTGCAGATTTTAACACACAGTTGCTAGACTAGATTCGCACTGCTGGCTGCACCTACTGTGCATTGCACTCTCTGTCACCTAGGGACAGTGGGTGGTGGTGAGTGAAGGAACGGTTTCAATTTAAGCTGTGATGTGGGTGGGTTTCTGTGTGAGCATACAGTTTCAACCACATGTCTGCATTGTCACTGCTCATAGAGTCATAGAGGTTTATAGCATGGAAACAGGTCCTTCGGCCTAACTTGCCCATGCTGCCTCCTTTTTGAAGTTAGTCCCAACTGCCAGCATTTGGCCCATATCCCTCCACACCCATCTTACCCATGTAATTGTCAAAAGTTCTGCTGATTCTGATAAAATTCTGCTGATTTCCATCTCCATGAATTTTCCCCATTCTGTCCTTGCCTCCGCTTGTCCTCTGTTGAAACCCTCATTCAAACCTATCCCAGGGATGAAAGGTTTGTCACATGAGGAGCAGTTGAGGAGGCTTGGTCTACACTCGATGGAGCTTAGAAGGATGAGGGGTGGGGGAATCTAATTGAAACTTACACAATACTGAGAGGCCTGGATAGAGAGGATGTGGAGAGGATGTTTCCACTAGTAAGAGAGACTAGAACTTGAGGGCACAACATCAGAGTGAAGAGATGCTCCTTTAAAACTGAGGTGAGGAGGAATTTCTTCACTCAGAGGGTGGTGAATTTGTGGAGCTCATTGCCACAGAGGGGTGTGGAAGCCAGGTCATTGCATGTTTTTAAGACAGAGATAGGTTTGTGATCAATAAAGAGATCAATGGTTATGGGGAGAAGGGAATGAAAATCATATCAGCCATGATCGGATGGCAGAGCAGTCTTGATGGGCCGAATGGCCTAATTCTGCTCTTATAGCAACTTATGCCACCCCCAGACTTGACTATTTCAATGCACTCCCCTGGCCTCCCACATCTTTCTGTGTGCCTAAGGTCATCAACAGTCTGCTGCACATAATATCATAGAAACCCTACAATGCAGTAGGAGGCCATTCAGCCCATCGAGTCTGCACCGACAGCAATCCCACCTAGGCTCATTCTCTGTAATCTCACATATTTTACCTGCTAATCCCCTGACACTAAGTGGCAATTTAGCATGGCCAATCAACCTAACCCATACGTCTTTGGACTGTGGGAAGAAACTGTAACACTTGAAAGAAATTGACATAAACACGAAGAGAATGCGCAATGTCCATACAGACAGTGACCTGAGGCTGGAATTGAACCTGCGTCCCTGGCACTGTGAGGCCGTGGTGCTAACTATTGTGCTACCCTACCAACCCATGTCCCGGGGCCGGACTCATATTAAATCCCGTTCATCCATTAGCCCTGTCTTTGTTGACCTACTTTGGGCTGAGCAGGACCTCGAGGTTACATTCTTCATCCTTGGTCTCAAATCCCTTAATGCTCCATTCCAACCCCGTCCTCCATATCTCCCACTCTAATTCAGGGCCCACTGAAAATTCCTTCCAATCTGTCTCTCCCTCCCATTCTTCCTCTACAGCACCCTAATGGAGCCTTGCCCTTTTCACTCACCCAGCCTAATATCTCCTCATTTGGTGCAGTGTCACATTTTAGTTTACAATGCTCCTGTGAAACAACGTGGCATGTTTTATTTTATCAAAGGCATTCTATAAACATAGACTTTTATTGCTGCTGTTAAAACAGCTGTAAACTGCTGGCACGCCAGTGGGAACCCATAGACCTCCGCCTCTAAATATGTTCAATGTTTATTAGCTGTTGTTTTCACTCCTTGTGAATGGGTTTCTCAGACTTCCTGGAACTTTGCCAGATGAAACAAGCCAGAGGACAGCAGGAATTGACAGGATCAGGAAACTGATCGGTGAGAAAAGTTTTAAGAACTGAGATATTACAGCTGCTTCCTTACCGCGCTGAAAGATTTTGACTCAGGGGACTGGGAGTGAAGGGCCAGGGTTTTCCAGCCTGTTCAGCTGGTGGGATCTTCCAGTCCTGATGAACACGGTTCCTCACGGCGGGGCAGGCAGGCAGTGCAAATGACTCCGGCGTGTACAGAAGACCTGCCTCTGCTACCAGAAATCCACAGCGGTGAAGATAAAACAAAGAAAATTACAGGAACAGGTCCTTTGGCCCTCCAAGCCTGCACCGACCATGCTGTCTAATTTAACTAAAATCCCCTATGTTTCTGGGGACCATATGCCTCTACTTCCATCTCATTCATATATTGGTCAAGGTGTTCCTTAAAAGTCACTGTTGTATCTGCTTCCACTACCTCCCCTGGCAATGAGTTCCAGGCACCCACCACCCTGTGTGTAAAAAATCTGCAATGTGGAGTGGTTAGGGCGATCCTTGCCAGGGCATTTTTTCACTGGTTTTGGAAGAAATTCTGCTACCTTGGAGGTTTCCTTTTGTCTTTGATTTATATTCATCTGCTGTCAATAAGTTGGGTGGGGGGGTGCTTATGTCGCTCTACATTGGAGCTCAACTGATAAGAACCAAGAGCAGGAGCAGCAGCAAAGCTCAATGCCAACAGGGGAGCTGGAGCCTTCACTTCACCCACCCAGTGCTTCATAGAATCCCTACAGCACAGAGGAAGACATTCGGTCCATCGAATCTGCACTAACTCTCCAAAATAGTATCTCGCTGAGTTTTACAGCCTGTATGCGCGGCATACTGCTGTCTCACAGTGGCAGGGACCTAGATTCAATTCCTGGCTCGGGTCATTGTCTGTGCAGAGTCTGCATGTTCTCCCCATGTCTGCGTGGGTTCCCTCAGGATGGTCCGGTTTTCTCCCACAGACTGGAGAGAAAGGATGCGCTGATTAGGTGCATTGGCCATGCTAAATTCTCCCTCTGTGTAGCTAAACAGGCACCAGAGTGTGATGACTAGAGAATTTTCACAGTAACTTCACTGCAATGTTAATGTAGGTCTACTTGTGACATTAATGAGTAAGCATTAACGTGAAAGCCTGAAAATATCATGGCTGGCACTCATACTACGGAAGGACTTTTCTAGTCTCTCTACAATAATGTACGGTTTCTGAAGATTGGCAGAACCTCATGCATTTTCTATTGTAATATCAAAGTGGTCCTCTTCTTGATAGCCCCCAATGCACAGGATCTGGGTTCTGAGTTTTCTGATAGGGGCTTTCCATTACTGAAGGTGCTGTGAAAATCCCCTAGGCACCACACTCTGGTGCCTGTTCGACTACACTGAGGGGAAATTTAGCATGGCCAATGCAAATCACCAGTACATCTTTCGCACTGTGGGAGAAAACCAGAGCACCTGCAGAAAACTCACACAGACACGGGGAGAACATGCAGACTCCGCACAGACAGTGACCCAAGACAGGAATCAAACCCAGGTCACTGGAGCTGTGAGACAGCAGTGCTAACCACTATGCCACTGCGGCTGCAGAGTAGCAATAGATAATCTTCTATTCCATAATCTTCATCTTACAATCCTTAACAAACACACTTCTCAGACTGGACATTAAGACCTGTTTTCTTTTCATTTTCCAGTGCTAGTGTTTCTGTATAATGTTTCCCATTTTAACTCCCAATAGCATCTGAATTAATGAAATTTTAGCTCACTCAACAAAACTGACTCCAAGGTCATCTTCGATACAGAGGCAGCGCTGTGATTCTCCACATGAATATTGATCTCAAAATGCTTAACCGTGACAGCTTAATTTCTCGTGTCTATTATTTCTCATTAGAGTAAATAGAAAATGTACAGATACTGTTTAATAGATATATAGCAAGTGACCGCAAGTGTGGAGTTTACAATTACAACAGTGCAGCTGAAGCTGCCTGTCTCCAAATGTGATCTACTCAGATTGTTTTACACAGTGAATGTTCAGTTGAGAAGCGCACTTTCACCTTTAAATGATGTCTGTACACATGGTAATCACGCAGCACTTAATTTGTCACTCAGAAAAATTGTCATAATGGTAAGAATACATCAGTTGTGACCGACATTGCCAGACTATTGTGAGAATATGCACCCCATTTGCTTATAGACTGACATGGTTTGTATAACAGTGCAGCTATAAAACAACTTTAAGCATACAGGTCATTCCAGGGTTAAAGTTCAATCATTGTTATAGCCTAAAAATAAGGCTTTTGGTAGTTTTATCCCAATTACTATCACTATTCAAATAAAATATTTCAATCTCTGATGACTCTGAAGTTTGTACAATTTATACCAAGAAAGAATGCAAAAGTTGACCAAAGCCTTAGCCATTCCATTTCATTTTAATAATTGTATTTAAGTTTGAGACCATTGAAAGACATAAGGTCATTCAATCTCATTTATCAAACCCACATTATATCACAGTAGTGTAAGAGTGTTTGGCATAGCAAGGGTATATGGCACTGAGGACAGTGTGATATAAAGGGTTCACAAAACAAGGGATCTTGAGCAGCCTAAGGAAATGCAGAGACCCATGTGAAAACGAACATGGCATAAGCTGGTCGTTTGGGTATTGTGATCCTACTGTGTGTTTAAGAAATGTATGTATATCATGTAACTTGCAAAGGGTATGTATAAAATTCAGCCTTGTTTTACAAGTTGCCAATTTGTCTGGGAAAACGTACAGCTCCATGTTGAGACTTAAAGATAATGACTGATTTTAGCTTGGAGGCGTGTTTGTTTGAATAGGGTTAATGTATTTGTATTTACTTAAGCTTCCCTTGGGATTTCAGAGTAGGGTTTTGATTAGGTTGAATGGCAGTCGTGTGTTAAAGAGCGGAGCTAAACTTGCAAGAGAAAGTGTTTTAAAATAGTCAATTTCTGTTTGGTTCTGAAAAAAGCAATACAACTCTCCCTCTCTCTCTCTCTCCAGTAATGCTCTGAGAGCTCTAGGACTGGCAATCTAATTGCAGTCACATAAGCCTGTCATTGTTAACTGATTTTGAAGAGGTGCTTTAGAACTATAGAATCCCTGTAGTGCAGAACAAGGCCATTTGGCACATTGTGCCTGCACCGAGTCTCCAAAAGAGTATTTTACCCTGTGCCAGGGGCACAGGCTGGCACTGCCAGGGTGTCCGTGTCCAGTGGGTGCCGTTCCCCCTGCCGCTTGTTCTCCTGGGAAGCCCCAATAGCTCCCCCTTCACTCCAGCAGGGGTAGGTCACTGGTTGTCTGAAAGCGGGCCACTAGTCTCAACCCTGCTGGGGTGAAATAGTCCTGGCAGGGTGTGAGGTGGGCTGCGAATTACATCCTGTCTGTGCAATAAAATTTCTATGGTTCTATGGTTCAAACAATAACAATATTGGCTATAAATGGTCATCCTGGGATCACAAAAGGCACCATACAAATGCAATTTTTTTTTCTCTCTTACAGCCACTGTCCTAAATTTGCAAAAATGCAAATAAAATCCAATGTTCAATCCTTACTAAATAATAGACCTAGTCACCATACTGATATTCCTCTTAGCTGAAAGAAGCTAATTTTACATTCGACTGATTTTGAACTTTATCTTCTTTAGTGTTCCAGGTTTGATGAGATTTTCTGAAATTCCATAATGAATCTGAAGCTTAATCCCAACTATCGTTGCTACAAAACTCTTTACTCAGTTGCTAAGGTTAATAAAAGAGCACAGTAGGTATTTGAGAAGAGTGATGTGTCAAATGACATGCCATAAATTATTCTGAAATAAATCTAATCCATAATAAATCCTGACATCAATGTTACTTTCAAAATAATCTAATCAAATTATCGGGGGTTTGCACACACGTCAATGGAAACATTCCAGAAGTACTTAAACAGAGAAATGAGGACTTTCACTACCACTGTTCCGAAAGGTATTTCTAATTCATTAAAGCCTTTTTTTGAACACAAGCTTCTCTTAGCAACATTTTAACAGGGGATATTAATCCAAAACTGTCCACAGGCTGAATAATTGAAAGCTGCACTGAACCAAAATAGGGAGACTCAGTGGCAGAGTGGTTAACACTGCTGCCTCACAGCGCCAGAGACCCAGGTTCAATTTTGACCTCAAGTGACTATCTGTCCGGAGTCTGCATGTTTATCCCGTGCCTGCATGGATTTTCTCCGGGCTCTTCAGTTTCCTCCCATTCTCCAAAGATGTGCAGATTAAGCAGATTGGCCAAGCTAACTTGCTCCTTAGTGTCCAGACTTGTGTAGGTCTGGGGGTTAGGGGGCACAGTGGCACAATAGTTAGCACTGCTGTCTCACAGTCCCAGGGATCTGGGTTCGATTCCCGGCTCTCAGGTCAATGTCTGTGTGGAGTGAACACATTTTCTCCGTGTCTGCACAATTTTCTCCGGGTATTCCAGTTTCTTCCCATGGTCCAAGATGTGCTGGTTAGGTGCATTGGCCATGCTAAATTGCCCCTTAGTGTCCCAGGATGTATAGGTTAGAAGGATTAGCGGGCTGAATATGTGAGGTTGCAGGGATGAGGCCTGGGTTTCTATGATTCAATGATTAGAATCAAAGGATCCCCAAAGTGCAGAAGGAGCCCTTTGGCCCATTGAGTCTGCACTGACCACAATCCCCCACAGGCCCAATTCTCATAGCCCTACCTATTTACCCTACTAACCCCCTGATACTAAGTGGCAACTTAACCTTGCCAATCTGCAATTAATAGGATAAATCCGTGGAGTTCTGGGAATGGAGGGGCTGCCTTGGTAAGATGCTCTGTCAGGGAGTCAGTGCAGACTCAATGGATCGAATGACCTCCTTCTGCATTGTAGGGATTCTATGAAAAAAGTCTAGCCGAGGGATGTGCAGATTCAGTCAACCTGCACAGAAAGGGAGCCAGAAGTTCAGTTCCAGATGATAAACTTCACTATAAAAGAATCAAAATATGGAGTAACAATTAGTTGTAAAACCAGTCAAGAAAAAGTGAAACAAGCAGTTGGCTTGTTTAAACCTGTGCTTCCTGATAGGACTGAGTGAACCACTGTGCTATTACCACTCCAACTGAAGCCACACTATACCAGGCAAATTTATTTCAGTATGAAACTCCTCTCTCAAAAACAGATGCATTTATATAGTACCTTTCATGATTTTGAGGACTTTCCTAAAGTGCTTTATAGCCAATAATGTACATTTAATTTGAAATTACTGTGGTAAGGTGAGTAAAGCGTCAGCTAAATTGTGCATAGCTAGGTCCCACAAACAAGAGGATGATGGCCGGATAACCATTGCGATGTAGACTTAGGAATAACTAGTGGCTGTGAGGACCTCTCTGCATCTCTTTACATGGATCACAGGGTCTTTAAAACCATCCTGAAGATAAATAGGGCTTCAGTTTTAATATTCCAGGTGGAAAATGGAAAAGTGAGGGGCTAATCCTTTAGTGTACATTAGAACATTCTTATGTCTAAATAACAGTCTGTTCCTGAGTAAGAAACTGCTGTTTAACAATTCCACTGGGGAAATTCACTATTGATTCCAAGCACTGGTCAAAGTACTGTTGGAAATCTGACTTGCTGTTTTGTGTTGGAAACCAGACTCTTTAAGGGAGCTAGCATTTCCCTGTAGCATCATTTCAATGGACTATTGGTTTAAAGATTGAAAATATTGATTCTGTCTTGGTACAGATTGGAAGGAAAGTCAACAGGAAGCCAAATGCCAGGAATTCGCTGCACCCTTGGACAATCTTCCTGGACACTGAGCGCTTACTGAGTGGTGAGGGGTAGAAGCTGTTCCAACCGCAGGATGTGAAAGTGATCAGCGGGGAGCATAAAAGAGCAATGGCAATTAGTGAGAGCCAGCATGGAGTGAGACCAGCAGCAAGATAAAAGAGCAACAACAGAAGGTAGTGAGGTCAGAGCGAGAGCAATGGAGAGTGTAAAAGAGTGGTAGCAGCAGTGAGAATGAAAACTGGAAAGGGCAAGGAATTTAACATAGAGTTTAGTGCATCAGAGAGTAAAGTCAATGGGTGAGAGTTTCCAAAAGAAGTCTCACAACACCAGTCCAACATATTTATCTGTAGAAAATGCCACAAGCTTTCGGAACACGCTGTTCCTTCGTCAGGTGAGTGGTGGGATTCTCTGGTCAATGGGAATTTCCACTCAGCTGACGAAGGAACAGTGTGTTCTGAAAGCTTGCGGTATTTGCTTCAAATAAATCTGTTAGACTTTAAACTGGTGTTGTGAGACTTCTTTCCGTTTTTACCCCACTCCAATGCCGGCATCTCCACATCATGGGAGTTTTCAGCCAGGCTCGCCCCAAAACCGGAAATTCCCACCCGAGGATCTTTGCATGGATCCAAGCACCTCTCCCCTGCCCGCTATGATTCCCACAGCAGCTGGATGGGAAAAACTGCCCCCCCCCCCGCTTCCTACCGGCATTCAGGGAATAATGAGAACAAAATAAATTTGAAGTCACTTTATCTGGATGCATGAAACATCCATAATTAGATAGTGGTAAAATTGGGGTATACTGTTTTGATCTGACTGCCATTGCAGAGATGGATATAAGATGACCAAGGTTGGGAAATTCCAGTGTACCCAGCATTTCAAAAGCAATGGAAATCAGGGAAGGGTAGCCCTGATAATAAAGATAACACAAAACCATGAGTGAGAAAGGATCACGTTTCATAAAATCAAGAGGTCGAATCAATCTAGGTAGAGATTAAGAAGAGCAAAGGCCAGAAAAAGCTTGTGGGAGTACTATATTGATTCTCTGACAGTAGTTACACTATTGAGCAGACCATTAAATAAGAAATTAATGGAGATTGTAATAAATGCGACATGTTAGTTGTGGATGACTTTAATCTTCACATTGACTGCACCAATTACATTGGCAAAAGTGGTCCACAAAGAGAGTTTGTAGAATACTTGTGTGAAAATTTCCTGGAGAAATATGTAGTGAAACCATCTGGGAATAAAGTTAATTTAGATCTAGTATTGTGCAATGAGGCAGGGTTAATCAAGAATGTCTCTGTAAAAGATCCACTGGGAAAGAGTGATCATAACATAATTAAATTCTACATTAATTTTGAAAATGACACACTCCAAACACAAAAACAATGAATATAATTCCAGAGGTATGATGAAAGAACTGAATAAGTTGGATTGGGTAAATAGTCTAAAAGTATGGTGATTAATAGAAACATTTATTTAACAATTCAAACTGTTCAATGAAAAACAAAAACTCAGTCAGAAAGATCCATCTGTGACTTGGCTAGAGATTAATGATAGTTCTAGATTAAAATAAGGAGCCTAAAATATTGTAAGGAATACTAGTGGCCATAATTTTACTGCCTTGCCTGCCTTAGAATCGAGCAGAGCAAGATTATAAAATCTCGGTCAATATGCTTGAGGATTTGGAATGCTTCAGAAAGCAATAAATGGCTATCATAAAGTTGATAAAAGAAAATTAGTCAGGAATATAAAAATAGACTTTAAGAGCTTTTCCAAGTATAGAAAGAGGAATTACCCAGCATAAGCATTAGTTAAAACACTATCTTAGAAGCAGTGACAGGAGAAGTTATTGTGGAGAATGAGGAATTAACATTGAACAAAGGTGGCTGTCTTCGTAGTCGAAGATACAAGTTGTAAACCAGAAATAGAAGATAACCCAGGGGAAAGTAAAAGTGAGGAAATTAAAGTAATTAATATCAGCAGACAAAAAGTACTGGAGAAACTCAAGAGATTATAATCTGATAAATTCCCCTTGATGGGCTACAGCCTTGTGTTTGAAAGGAGATAGCTACAGATGTAGTAGATATACTGGCTATAATTTTCCAAAATTCTCGAATAGTCCTGGCAGATTGGAAGTTAGTAAATATAAAATTGTTTTTTCGAGAACGGAGCAAGAGAGAAATCTGGGGATTGCAGGTCAATTAGCCTGATACGAATAATCAGGAAAGTTTTGAAATCTATTATTAAGGAGGTCTGAACAATGCAGACTATTGACTATTGCCACTCACCGTTCCTGCACAGACTAGCATTAATTGGTTTACTAAGCAAATAACAGTCAGCCACACTGGTATGGGACCTGAGTCATACAGATGAGCGTGGATAACAGATTGGCAGGTCTCCTTCGTTAAAAGACATTAAGGAGAGAAGTGGGTTTTTAATGACAATCCAACAGCTTTGTGATTGCTTCTAGCAGATTTTTATTTCTAAGTATTTTTGAAACGCGCCGACTACCATGGCAAGGTTTAAACTTGTGATTTCTGGATTATGAGTCTGTAACAAGGTGAAAAATGTGTGGCTAGAGCACCTTCCTGTTACAGATTGAAAATATGCCAAATCAGGCTGAATCTCTTCTAAAGAGATCTATGTATTGGGTGACAACCTCAGTTCTTACATTACACTTTCCCTTCTTAACAGCACTGTACTTACACCTCATAGACTGCAGTGGATTCAAGAAGGTAACTCACCACTCCCTCCCAAGGGAAATTAAGGATGGGCCATACATGTTGGCCCAGCCAGTGACACCGCGTGAATTACATTTTAAAAAAAAGCACCTTTGCTTGAAAAGTATTTGAAAACTAAATCGTAAATGTTTTGTTCAAAAGTAAACTGCAAAAAGTGCAAAAAAACCACAGTTAGATGTCTATCTAATGCAACTGTTTCTTTTACATTTTACAAGTGCAATAACCAAAGATTATGACGAGATTCTGCAGCTGTGTGTTTCTGGTTGGTGGGAGGTGGTGTGTTGTTTGCTAATGGTGGGATTCTCTGGTCCCACCTCTGTCAATGAGAATTCCCATTGATGTTACCCCATGCTGGCGGGGAACCTGTGGGCAGGGGAGCACTGCTGATGTGACTGACCGGAGAACAGCCAGTGTTTATGGTTTGGTCCAATCTGAAAGCTGGAATCTTACTTTTCAAGTGTTTTTCACTTTTTTATGTAATGGATCATTTATATTGATGCAAACTTTTGAGGGCACAATTAAACATGGTTTTATAATTGATTCAGACAAGATAGTCAGGACTTGTTGCACAAGCAGCGATAGATTTTTGTCAACCAACAAGGTTAACGCTTGAAATAGAATTGTGGACTTCACTTTTAAAGCAAGGTGAAATATCTGTTCCAGATCTTTGTTGTCCCTGGACCCTAGTCTGGAGAATAGATTGACCAACTGTTCACATCTCCTTGATCTGAAGCTTTGCTCCTCTCTGTGTGAGCAGCCAGCAGAGGGCACTGAGACACAACCTAACACTGAACCTTTCCTGCTTTACCCTCCATTCCTTGACCTCCTCCTCCCCACTCCACCCACCGCCCCCTCAGCCCCCCACCCCCATCCTAACTTGGAGCTGTACTTGACGATTCAGCCAAGATTGATAACTTGCCAGCTAGAGAACGCCTAAAACTGAATATCTACCAAGATCAGGGGTTTAACCCAAAACTCCCCCAACACATAGCTCATCTCTCGTCACATTACTGAGCTGCCATGCAAGGTGTTATTGGCTGGAAATTGTGGATAAGTGGCTCACAAGCTGGTAAGCTGGAGTATTTAAATGTGTGTGTACGTGTGTGTGTCTGTGTGTGTGTGTGTGTCTGTGTGTGTGTGTGTCTGTGTGTGTGTGTGTGTGTGTGATAAATAAAAATATTTTCTGTCTAGACAAAGTTAGTACTTTTCTTTCTCGTGTCAAAGTGTGTGTTAAGACCTAAATAGAGTTTTTGGTTTTATCAGTAATTGGGGTTAAAGTTTCAGTGCTAAAGTGATAGAGAAAGTCTGATCATTAAACTCCCCTTTATATATCGCAAGTCCACAGTCCTTTCCAAGCAAACTACATCCAAGAATAGGTAAATTTTTCACATGGTTTGTTTGCATATGGAATATTTTAAAATCCAATCTGTCTTGGGATGCTGGTTTCTTGGTGGGATCAGTATTGGGCAGCACTGTGGCACAGTGATTAACACTGCTGCGTCATGGTCTCAAGAACCCAGGTTCAATTGCAGCCATGGGTGACTGTGTAGCATTTGCATGATCTTCCCATGTCTGCGTGGGTTTCCTCCAGATCCTCTGGTTTCTTCCCACATTCCAAAGATGTGCAGGTTACATGGATTGGTCATGCTAAATTGCTCCTTAGTGTCGGAGGATTAGCAGGGGATTAGTGGGGTTATGGGGATAGGGCCTCAGTGGTATTTGTGGTGCAGGCTCAATAGGCCGAGTGGCCACCTTCTTCACTGCAGGGATTCTATGAAACAGTAAGTGGTCTCTTGATAAAACGAAACATTGATGCTTTTTGACCACAATGCTCCAATATCTCCAATGAAATAATAATCGATGTTAATATTGACTATCACAGGAACTGGCATGTAAATTCAGGATCTTAAAAGGACAAGTACATTAAGGTGTACACACCAAACTCAAAAGCAAATCTGAAAATGCAATTGTAAGCACACTCCTTACTAAAAATAGTTTATATTCATTTATACCAAACTAAGTTAGCTAAATTTGTTTGAATTGGATCACTGTTCTTTGACAGAACTGTTATTGATCTGTGAGTGATTGGAATTTAAGGGGAGAATGGTGGTGTTGTGGTATTATCATTGGACTAATAATCCAGAGACACAGAGTCATGCTTTGGGGACCTGGATTCAAATCCCACCATAGCAGATGGTATAAAATTTGCAATTAATAGTATAAAATTTGTAATTAAAAGTCTAATGATGACCATGATTATTGACTATTGTCGTAAAAATCCATCTGCTTCACTTTAGGGAAGGAAAATCAACTATTCATACATGTCTGGCCTACTTGTACCTCCATAGCAATGTGGCTGACTCTCAAATGCCCTCTGAAGTGGAGGGCAACGAGGGATGGACAATAAATGCTGGCCCACCAGCGACACTCACATCCCATAAAATAAATGAAAAAAACTAGGAATTGAAACTTAGTGGAAAAGGCAAATGACGGAAACCTCAATCCTCATTTGCGGCTGGGGTTCTCCAGTGCTGCTGAAAGTGAATTAGGTTTTGGCTGAACTACCAAATCTCCTATTCTCACTTGCAGTGGGGCAACCACAGATATTATCAGAGAATCCTACCCATGAACTATGTCTTTCAGTCAAATGGATTCTCCTTGCCTCTGTGGTTGACTTGTTTTGCTTGAATGACCTATTTCAGTAAATTCTTCTCTACAATTGCTTGTCTAGAATGAAAATAAGCAAGCTTGATGCTAACACACTTGATTAAATGGGAGTTCATTAAATTACATTTTAAAAAGATATTCTTTTGGTGAATGTTAATCATGCTATTGTAAAATACACATCTTAATGGTATTATGTTACAAACTTTATTTTCAATAGTATGTGGAAGAAATTTATGTACGATCCAATTAATGTCAAATAAGATAATTTATGCAAGATTTATAACCATTGAATCACACATCATATAAAAAACAGAAACAGGCTATTGGCCCAACCAGTCAATTGTTTAACCTACATGCAAACTTCGTCCCATCCTTCCTTTGTAATTCTATTTTCTTCTCCCTCATATGTTTAATTTTCTCTTTATTATGAAATCCATGTTTTATATCACAGAAACAAACAATGCTACAGTGCAAAAGAGGCTGCATCAACACCTGAAAGGCCCTGACCTACCCATCTAATCCAACTTGCCTGCATTTGGCCCATAGTTTTGAATGTTATGGTGTGCCAAGTACTCATCCAGGTACTTTTTAAAGGATGTGAGGTATTCCATCTACACTGCCCTCCCTGGCAGCCCATTCCAGGCTATCACCACCCTTTGGGTACAAAAGTCTTTCCTCAAATCCCCCCTTAAAACTCCCAACCCTCAATTTTAACTTGCGTCCTCTTGCAACTGACCCTTCAAATAAGGGGAACAGCTGCTCCCTACCAATCCTGTCCACGCCCATCATAATCTTGAACTTCTCAATCAGGTCACCCCTCAGCCTTCTCTGCTTCAGAGAAAACAACCCAAGTCTACCCAGCCTCTCTTTATAACTTAAATGTTCCACCCCAGGTAACATCCTGGTGAATCTCCTCTGTATCCCTTCCAGTGTGTTCACGTCCTTCTTATATATCAAGAATAACTTTATATATTTAATGATTAAGTTTTAAAAACACTGAACAGGAACATACAAAAATGGCTTTTGGACAATGGATCCTGACTTAGAAGGGAATTTTTTCATCTATGATCTAATTAGATCTAAACCATGCACTCGGAATCAACTTGTTATGACCATGTTTGGTAACTGGTCAGTTGGTGAAAGGAGATTATCTGATAAACTAGCTAACCTTCTTTGGTGTTTTAAGAAACTGTTACTTTCTCTAGTTCAAGCAGAAGGAGAGACCAAGAAGATTTTCTCTCCATCTATCCTGCAAGCGTGAGCCCTGCCTATTGTTTGACAAGCCACCTGCTGCTGGCTCCAGGAGAACAAATGGAAGTCATCCATCAGCATCTTTAAATCAGCCCAGCACAGGACTCAAAAGGTTCATTGAGTTCAGTTTGAAATCAGCCACTGCATCAATCCACTAGATTTATATATAACTGGCATTTTGAATTTATAAACAATTTAACCTGTACTCCCATTTTGTAACGTGTTTTGTGTGGTGCAAGTTTACGTGTGTATGTGAGTGTGAGTTTGTGTGTGCGTGGTATGTGAGTTGTGTGTGAGTTTGTGGATTGTGTTTGTTTGTGTGTGTTTGTGTGTGATTGTGTTGTGTTTGTGGGTGTGTTGATTTTGTGTGTGTGTGTGAATTTGTGGATTGTGTTTGTTTGTGTGTGTGTTGTGTTTGTGGGTGTGTTGATTTTGTGGGTGTGGTGAATTTGTGGATTGTGTATGTTTGTGTGTGAGTGTGTTGTGTTTGTGGGTGTGTTGATTTTGTGTGTGTGTGTGTGTGTGTGTGTGTGAATTTGTGCGTATGTGAGAGTTTTTGTGTGAATTGTCTGTGTGTGTGAATTTGTGTTCACAAAATCACACATATACACAAACAGACAACTCACACACACACACCTCTCATATATACATAAATGTGAGTTGTGTGTGTGTGAATGAGTTGTGTGAGTGAGTTTGCCTCTGTGAGTTGTCTGTGTGTACATGAGTAAGTTTATGTGTGTGTAAGTTTCTGTTTGTGTGTCTTTGTATGTTTGAGTTTGTGTTTGTGTGTGTGAGTTTGTGTGCATGACTGTCAAAGCATTTTTATTATTTTCTTTAGACGAGGTGTTAGGTATTATAAACATTGTTTTCTTTTGTTTAGAAAAGAATCTTACAAGGAAGCCTGCCTCTGTGTGTCTTCTACAGTCATGATGTGGAGATGCTGGCGTTGGACTGGGGTAAACACAGTAAGAAATGTCACAACACCAGGGTAAAATCCAACCAGTTTATTTGATAGTAAATCTACAAGCTTTCGGAAACGCTGTTCCTTCGTCAGGAGAACTTTCCACACACCTGACGAAGGAACAGTGTTTCCAAAAGCTTTTGGGTTTTTTATCAAATAAACTCGTTGGATTTTAACCTGGTGTGGTGAAACTTCTGTGTGTATTCTACAGTCACAGCACTTAAACAATTAAGTATGCAGGAAATTGGCAAATGTATTCTTTTTTAAGAATTCCTGCTATGGTTAAGGAAGGGGTGGAAAGTGAGGGGAAATTTCTCTCATTTCTCATCTGGACAGAAAATATTTACTGCATCTATACTATTCACCTCAACTTAGAGGTAGCAAGTTCCACATTCTCACCACTTTTAAGGTAAAGACATTTCTTTAGCTGTGATATCATGATGTAACACAAGGAAATATGCTGTGACAAACAGGAAATGCATACTGCTGTATGGTTGTTAAATATGGACATAAGTCTAAACTCTTGGCAATTTTCAGGGTGTTGCTTCAGGCATGAGGTGCGAGAAGGGAGGATTTTGTAAGTGGTGAGGTTCATATTATATGAATTCCCTGATGGAATAGAAAGAGGCTCATTCAAATGGTGCATTCAGCCTTACCAACTGCAGAATTCTGCAGGCCAGCATTTCAACTGCTCTGTGAAGCTGCAGTGACTGACCAAAGAGAAACCTCCAAATGCCAGACAGTTTGGGGTCTCAGTAAATCAATGGGATTAAAGTTAGCTTCGGACTCACGTCTGAGCAGAGAAGTTGGCTGAGTTATCTTGCCAGATGGAGGTTCAGGTCTGAAGCTGTCAAGAGAGAGAAGGGGGTCTCTTTGTAGGGTTAAGTGGAGCAAGGGGCTTTCCTACAAGTTTCACGTGGATAATCCTGGCCTCCGTTGTTTGTTTGCCACATCTCATCAATGTCCCAGAGAGTGGATTCTTCGGGTCATGCGTATCAACCTAAAAAATCTTGGCACCAGGTTCCAAAGAGCTGAGAAAAACACATAACTCAGGAAACAACGGGTGGCATGGTGGCATAGTGGTTAGCACTGCTGCCTCACAGCTCCAGGGTTCTGGGTTCGATTCTGGCCTTGGGTGACTGTGGAGTTTGCACATTCTCCCTGTGTCAGCATGGGTTTCCTCTGGCTGCTCCAATTTCCCCCCACAGTCCAAAAATGTGCAGGTTAGGTTACATTGGTTATGTTCAGTTACTCCTCAGTGTCAGGGAGATTAACAAGGTAAATATGTGTGATGTTAGGGGGATAGGGCCTGGGTGCAACTGTTGTCTGCGCAGACTTGAATGGCCTCTTCCTGCGCTGTTGGGAATCTATAGTTCTATTTTAAACCTCTTGAATGAAGCTTATTTATAACAGAGCTCACTGTCTCAAAGTAACTGAATGAGTTAAGTCTCCCTTTATATTATATTGGTCTTACAGGTTTTTTATTAGAGTTTTGTGGCCACATTTAGAATATAACTTGTTTACTGGTGAAAACGAAACCCATTGCACTCCGAATTCAACTCTTTAGCAATTCGATTGTAAATCTGAGCTCAGTGAACCAGATAGTTTTGAAGGAGACCACAATACCCAATTTTTGGTAATCTCCCTCAGCGCAAAGGCTCACTTATATTGATGGCAACTCCTGGGCTCCATTCACATAGCATTATAGAACTGCACAGCATAGGAGGCCATTTGGCCCAATGAGCCTGTGCTAACCCTCTGAAAGAGCAATACAATTTGCCCAGTGTCCCTACTCACAGCTCCACATTGTTTCCCCCTTTTTTAAATAGAAATCCAATTCCCCATTTAGAAAGTTAAGGTCGACCTGCAAACAGTTTATCATCTTTGATAAAATTGTAAAGTTAAAATGAAAGCCTTTAATTTGCACTAATTAGCTGACGTTTAAATTAAAATGAAATAATTTCAAAATTATGTGAACACCAATGGCTTTCTGGCTTTGCCAGATGTTTTCACACAAAACATCGAATAGGTTCCCTGTTCAAGATTATAATTTGGAATAAAAATTGACATCAATACCACTCATGGAAATAGGAAAACGATGGCCAAATGGCAGTATCGTTAGGTTACTAATCCAGAAATTCTGCTAATATTCCGGGGGATTTGGGTTCGAATCCCCCCTTGGCAGATGGTGGAATTTGAATTCAATGACCAATTATCTGGAATTAAAAATCTATTGATGATCGTGAAACCATTGTCAATTGTCAGATAAACCCATCTGGTTCACTGATGTCCTTTAGGGAAGGAAATTTACCATTTTTACCTCATCTGGTCTACGTGTGATTCCAGAGCCACAGCAATGTGGTTAACTCTCAACCGCCCTCTGAAATGGCCCAGCAAGCCACTCCATTTCAAGGGCAAATAAGGATGGGCAATAAATATCCCACAAAAGAATTTTAAAAGGTCTCTCAAGTTAAGTGGTTTCATCATGTTCCTTTCCTGCTCAGTAACTATTTCAAACTCAGACTTGCAGTTGCACAGTATAAAAATGTGAATGGCCTTATTGGAGGTCTTTCAATGGTAAAGGGTGGGATTTTCAGACTGCCCTTGTCCAAAGACCGGAAATTCCTCCCTGAGGTCAATGGACCTTTGTACGGTCCGCCTGATTTTCTGTCCCACCCACTATGATTCTTCTAAAGGCTCGATTTTAAGGCCCTAACATGACGGGGGAAGAGTGCATTGTGTATTGCATTGTGCTGCCTAAAAATCACCTCTCCATCTTTTGGCTAAGATCAAGTGTAGTGTATGCATGCTGTGTTTCGTTGAAGTCATTAGATTACGTTTTAGCTTCATCTGGAGCAATTTTTAAAAGCGGCATCTCGGCCTTTTGGCTAAGATGTAAATGAAATCAAGCCTTGGAGGAGGAGCTATGCCTACTCCAATCAGTTTGGATCATGTGGATCAAGCCCAAGACAAGAGGTGAGAGCCCTGTCTTGTCATTGGATCAGGAATGTCTCGACTTGTTGAGACTGAATTGGACTTGATTTGATTGAATTGGAATGAAACAAAAATAAATCCATTGATTCTAAAGGGAGTGAAAGACTTTGCCAGTTGGCATGGCTGTAAAATTTCACCAAAGTAATTTAGCCTATTCTTAGGCCAAAGTTTTCAGACTGTTCCTGTGGTTGGGATCTTCCGGTCCTGCTAATGGTGACCCCCTGCATTGCTGCCCCCACCCTCCTCAACCAGCCCCCAACGCCTTGGGTTCCACAGTGGCAGAGGGTGCACACAATGATAATGATGCAACTGGAAAATCACACTGCTCGCCCATAGTGGGATGTCCCGCCATCCCCCTCCTGTGAAACACAACACAGAAAATCCTACACACTGTGCTTTAGTGGGAGTAGAATACTTGCTCCACTCTGTTCCTTACAGGGAAGAGATGGGATTGGGGAGTGAGGCAAGTGGGCAGGAGCAATGTGAGTTATATTGAGCTGAGGGATCTTTGCTCATAATTTAGCTTCATGTCTTTTTGGATAGTTGGTAAGTCTGTAGAAACAGAGATGATGGACAATGACTAACATATTTTATCTGACCGAATAAACCTATTCACCTCGAAATTACAATGGCAGGAAGATATCCTTATCAAGTTCATCTTAAATCCCCTATGTTGGGACATCATCCATGTGCCAATGCTGTCTGTATTGAATTGTGATATTTTTTAAACATTCCTTATGGAAGGGAACTGAATTGCACTGTAAATCCAAATAAACATTCCAACTGAGTATTTCCTGACGGTGAAAAGATAATGAGTGTGATTTTCCTGGACCATTCCGCTGCTTGAGTGATGCAGCGGACTGGAAACTATTGGGAGAGGGGGGTGCCCTGTAATGGGATTCGCACGTCAAAGGCTAGCGATGGGGGGGAAAGGAGTGAAGGTCAAGGGAGCTGGCAATCAGGAGGATGGTGATGGAGAATGAGGGGGTAGTTTGGAGGGTGGGAGGAGAGGAGTGGGGTTTGGAGGGGTGGGAGGAACAATGTACCATGTCAATCTTCCTGCTGACACATTGGCACATGCACTGTGGGCTGCTCAATGCTATGCTGCTGGCCTCTCCAGCGGGAATTGGCACTGCACACACCCCCCCCCCCCCCCCCCCCACCTGGCCCGTCCTTCCCAGCTTGAATCCCTCCGCAGCATTCTGTGCAGCAGAGAGTGCTAGAAATTCATCCCACTAAATACGTCTAAAAAACGGGTGGGAAAATCTCCCTTTTCCCACCCATTCAGTACTTAGATTTTTGGGGGAAAAATCAACCCCAATGATTCCCAGTGACTGCAAGATGTATTTTCAGTAGTGAAAATACCAACATTAGGAATAGTTTTCCTTACAATTGAATGGCTTGCAATTCAGTTCTCTCCAGTTCAGTATAACGATACTAAGGTATTTAGTCGATATAGAGAGTGCTGAAACATTGAGAACATACATGTCTGCAAAGTATTAATAAGACTAGCTTTATTGTGACAAAACCTAGCACATATCCATCTCTAAAATTGTTAATGGCATTGTTTTATTATTTAATCTATATGAGCAAATTTTATCTTGTTCCTACATGCCTCGATTTCAATTTAGTTATTTAAGCAGAATCTATTTGTAAACTCCAAAGGTGATGAAAATGGTTGCACATCACTCATTTTACAAGGGTGAACGAGTTGACCAAGCCTTCAGTATCAAGAGCAACTTGGAAAACGAGGAAAAATAATCATTTGGGACCCACTCCTGTTTGATCCCACCTGGTCTCCAAATCTACACCTAAACATCTACCCAAACATCTGGGCTGGATTTGCCATTTGGAATTGGGATGGTCTCAGTCCCATACTGTGTTGGGAATAATTAACCCAGCTTGTATTTTGGTAAACTGATTCATTGCAAAAGGTGCACCCACTGTCCAATGAAAGAATGGCAGATGGCCAAAGGGTCAATAGGAAGTCTTCCAAGGGTTACATATCAGCACCTGAGATGGGAGCTGCCAATGCCTGCAGAAAGAGACGGAGAGAGAAAGGTTGCCTCACAATGGAGGTGCCATCCTTAAAACAAAATGGTCACAGCTGTCAGACTGTGCTTGTGGAGGGGCAACACCTCCTTCCCCCATTAGATGACTATCAGCTGTGACCAGACGCCATGGCAACAATAGAGTTGAGGTCCGTGTCTCACTTGGAAGGTCCCTATTCTCACCGACCATGTTTCAATCACAGTGCGGGGGCTGCCCAGTCAGCATGGAAGGTCCCTTAATTATCTCGACTGGCTACCAGTCACTTGGGGAAAGATAACCGTTCCATCCCTAGACTGAATTTCTGACAATGGTTTGAGGATGGGATTGCATGTTCACTAGCAGGGTACAATTTCTGGTTTGCTGTCGCTGGTCCCACCACTTAAAAATTCTTGCCCTCTGTCTCCTAGCCTCCATAACCCTGTCCCATCCTATCCAAGGCTTCCTTTCCTCAAATCCAAAACTCTAATTATCCACCTAGCTTCCTCTCCTGAACACCAACTCCAAAGTTCTCCACCCCTCAGTTTCCAATTTTCCCCACTCAGTTCCTTTACTAATCCTAGGCCTCTGATCCTTTTTGCCCACTCTCACATCCTTGCTCATCATTTTGCCCACATTCAGCCTATTTCTCTCCCAGCCTCCTATCCTTTTCTAACCTCCCTTTTCAACTCAACCCAGTCTATTATTCTTTTCAGCAAAGGCTTCAATCTCCAGTGGCCCAATCCTGCTCACCACTAAGCTTGTGTCACGCTAGCTCCAATGTAATAATGCCCAAGGCCAAATCTTAGGGCATCTTGGATCAGATATAGAACATTATTTCTTTTCTATGGCACATGGGCATCACTAGCTGGTCAGGATTTATTGCCCATCCCAAATTCCTCTTGAACTGGGTGGCTTGCTAGGCCATTTCAGAGGGCTGTTAAGAGTTAACACATTGTTGTGGCTCTGGGATCACATGTAGGCCAGATCAGGTAAGGACATTAGCGAACCAGATGGGTTTTTCTAATAATTCACAATGGTTTCATGGTCATCAGTAGATTCTTAATTCCAGACATTCATTTTTTCGTTGAATTGAAATTCCACTATCCGCTATGGTGCATTTTGAACCCGGGTTCCGGGTTCCCAGAACATTAGCTGAGTTTTTGGTCTAACAGTCTAGCATTAATACCATTAAGCTGCCTCTTCCCCTTTTTGCCACCCACACATCCTAACTGTCAAGCCATTAATCCTTAATGTGTCTTTTTCAGCTCCTTGCCTAAAGCAGTTCTGACCTATAATGCCATGATCTCCGCTATAGGCAGGGCAAGTAGACAGATCCTGAAACCATTCCAGCTAGATCAAGGAATTCAACCTATCAGGTTGGTACCAATTTAATCAATGCCAGCCGCTGGCCTTCCCACACAAAGCAAGGCGTACGAGTTATTATGGCAACATGCACTTTAACATGCATGTTGTATTTGGAAGCTATGAATAGTGATGGTAGAGGCTCTAATGTTCTTTCCATGGCTGGACAAGATTTACCCAATTACTGCCACTGGGGTAGGATGGAAGATTGACACTGAACCTATCTGGCTCCATTATGAACTGGGCCATCAAATCCTGAAGTGGAATTTGAACAGTAAGAAGTCTCACCACACCAGCTTAAAGTCCAACTGGTTCACATGGTCGCATAAGCTTTCAGAGTGCCGCTCCTTCTTCAGATGAGTGACTTGAACCCAGAGCTTCCTGGAGACAGGGATATTACAAACTGTGCCATAAGACCTCCATTCTTAGTATTTAAGTAATCAAAATTACATTGAATACATGAAGCTAAAAATATTTGCCTGTGTGTGTGCTTGTCTAGCAATATGTGCCTTCTTGGGTTAATGATTGTATGTGGGTTTCTATTTGACTACTAATGCATTGTTTTTTTTTAAATTGTTTTGATACATTGAGTTGATAAGTGAAGTGTGGGCTCTTTGGACTTTCATTGTGATGTAGACTTGATTCCCAGGAGCTGTAAGCTAGCTTTTAAATTCACCCTGGATCAATGTTGTACAGCAGCAAGCCAAGGAAAGCACTCTTCAAACACATGTAAATGTGGAAAGCTCTGAAAGCCAGTTATGTGATGTTTCAGTGTCATCCTTTTGGCAGAGGATTCAAAGCTTTGGGTTTCAGATAATGAATAGTCACAAGGATCTGAAGTTGACAAAATGCACTAAGATGTGGAGAACTATTCAACATCAGAAATCTACATTTTAATGTCCTGAATGTAAGAATCAAATTAGTGATTTAAGAATTATTTTTGCAGAGTTAAATCTGTCACCACTAGCATTGGCTGGTATGTTGTTTTCCTGGTTACTTCTTGTGTTGCAATCATATGGAATGACACACCTCCTATAGCCAATCATGTTGTGTTCATCACACACTTCCTGTGGCCAAATAATGACTGCTCTTTTACCAGTGCCAAACCACAGGATGATTCTCCCAGCCCGCTGTGCTAGTTCAGCAGCACAATGGGCCAGGAGATTTCAGCAGAGGCCATTGAGGGGGCTCGTCACTGGGTACCACAGCCTCTGCCCATCTCTGGCACCAGAGTTTTTGGCATCATCAGCTCAGCACCAGAAATCAGTGCAGGGCCGAGTTAAATGTTAAAATTTGCATTTCAATATCATTAACGGGCCTGGGGCTGAAGTCTGCCCACCACCTTCCTACCCTCCTCTCCAGATAGGAGTCGTTCACTCCTGCATGGTTTACAGCATTTCCTTATGATTGAGGAAGAGGTAGCTGATCTAGCTGGAGTGAACAAAGAGCCTGGAGGCTCCCCCAGGAGGTCACAGTTGTGGGGGAATGCCCTGGGCAATGACAAATTGGCATTACCAGTTGTCCCCCTGGCACTGACCAAGAGGTGAAGAGGCAATGCCAAGGGACACCCCAATGCCAAGTGGGAGGGGCTGGAGAGGGTAGGACCTATTTGGGAAGGCTGGTGGGGGTGGGGCATCCTGCTGCCACTCTGCATAGACTTTGCAGGCAGAGGGAGGGAAAGGGGTGATGGGGATGGCCATTGGATAGGGAGTCATGGCTCCCAGTGAGAGGGAGTTGGTGAGAATACCAAGATGAGGGGGTTGGGACTGTGGGGTGGCGGGGAGATTGGACTGGGCCGGAGACAGGGACATACACATACCGATTACTGGACCAAAGAGATCCGGGAGGACAGCGATCAAAAGGGTGGGGACTTTGGAGGGGCAGCAATGCAGGGGTTGCAGGGCTCAACAGCGATTGGGAGGCCGGAAGTGTGGGACTACTGCACATGCGCCAACAGATCGGCACATGTGCAATGGCCCGCTCAGCACTATGCTGCTGGCCTCTCTAGTAGGAATAGGCCCCGCCCATGGATTCTTAATGACATTTATGCTAGGGCACTTTGCAGTGCTCACAGTGTGGGAGATTCATTTTGAAAATCCCACTGAAAAAAATCAAAGAGTGTTACTCTAGTTTTTACACAAATTCAGCACTTTGAATTTTTGAGGGAGAATTGTCCCCACATCTAACAGTTTGATTCTCCAAGTTATTTAAATTAGCCTGACTGCTCAGATACATATTGCATAAACCAGCTTGGTCCTTGCCCATCCAGGACTCGGTAAAAGTCAATCTGGCTCTGCACAAGCGCAGTGAAGAAATTGGGGGCTATTTTAATTTATGAACAACAATGTGAATTGTTTGATATCTCCTTCCCTTCCATCTAAGAAAATCAAGTGATGTTTTTAGTGCTTAGCTAATTTTGATATTGTCCATTTTATTCCATTGTCCTGAGTGTATTAACTCATTCTACATATACTGATTACTGCCAAAGACTGTTAGCAATAAAACGACTCCCCACTAACCTGTGGATAATATTTACAAAGGGAGGGCGGTAACCTTAACATTTGGTGACGGAATGAAGTGCACTGTGTCGGATCATCTGGAAAGGAATATCAGGAGAGATGAACAAGATAAAGAAAGACAAATAGGAGTTGGACAGGAGGCCACACTATTTAAAGATTAATTAAGTGCTGATATCAGTCTCACACAGGTGATCTAGACAGAGTGTTAGAGACAAAAAGAGGATGTTTTTGACTACCAGAGATTTTCATACTTTTAGCTGAAGAATTCATGGCAAATGCAACCCCGTTAATGCTGGCTGCCCAGCCATGTAACACTCCAAGGAGCATTCATTGGTTGGAGATTGGTCTTCTGTCCCTCACTTGGGTAGCTATCTTGTTTCAGACAGTTGCCAGCCAATCTGATTGGCTCACATTTCTGTGGTCCCAGCAACAATAAGTAACATAGTGGCCAGGATTGGAACTTCAAGTCCAGGAGCCCAGGACAGATATGTAAGGCCTAGGGGTTGGGGGGGACGGGGGGGAGGGTGGGGGGGTTCCGATGGCAAGCTTGGAAGGTAAAATATAAAGTAAAGGGTTAAATTCTCTGTTAATTAGGCAACAATGTTAATGAAATGAGAATGAGATCAGCTTCAGATTTTCAAGGCACGCCAGTGGGGTCAAGACGCAGGAAAGTCTGTGCCCGAAGTGAAATTTATTTATCACAAGAGCTAGGGTGTAAAAAGTTCTGAACAAATAGTTCAAGAAACACTGACCATGTCCAAGTCTTTGGGGCAATACAGTGGCACAGTGGTTAACATTGCTGCCTCATAATTTCAGGAACCCTGATTCGATTCCCGGCTTGGGTCATTGTCTGTGTTAAGTTTGCGTGGGTTTCCTCCGGGTGCTCTGGTTTTTTCCCACATTCCAAAGATGTGCAGGTTAGGTGGATTGGCCATGCTAAATTGTCGCTTAGTGTCAGGGAGTTTAGCTAGTGGCAATATATGGGTTACGGGGATAGGGCCTGGGTAGGATTATGGTTGGTGCAGACTCGATGGGCTGAATGGCCTCCTTCTCCACTGCAGGATTCTATGATCCTATGAAGTCATTGCTGCATCAAATCTGAGGACCAAACAAGGGCAACAAATCAAATTATTGGAGCACAAACCTAGGTGGTAGCCCAAAACAGGGAGCCCACATGAGGAAAGACGTGGACCCTAGTGGAAGGCGGAACCTGTGGGAAGGCCCATGTGGAAAGGAAGCTATTGAATCCCCTTCCTCCCCAGTTCCTATCTGAGGCCTGAGATGGATATTTTTCTGGGTTTTGCCCTGCCCTTAAACTCATTCCAACAGCCACAAAATTGAAGCCAGGTGGGAAACTAATCTTAAATGGGCCTTAGTTGGGCAAGGGCTTGCCAGCCAATGTCTCATCTATCCCATCATATAATGATGGAAAGATTGGGGTGGGAAGTGGGAAGGCCAAGGGAGAGACTTGACGATCCCTTTGGCTACCCATGGGCAAGAATAAAATTCAGATGGGTGAGGTGGGTGTCTGGGGATTGAAGAGCCTTTCTGAATCGATGAATTAAAATTGGTTAAATGGTTTTCTTCAAGATATAACTGGTTTCTGATCTTGTGAAGTTAGCAGATCTGTTTTCTCCCACCAGATAGATAGGAAAGGATTGCATTTACGTGGCATCTCCCATGATCTCGGCACACCCTAACACGCTTTTTAACCAATGACACATCTGTTGAAGTGTAGTCGCTATTGTAGCATAACAAATGCAGTCACCAATTCATACACAATAAGACCACAAACCATCAAGGAAATCATGACCAAATAATCTGTTTTAATGATGTTGGCTGACCAGAACACATGGGAGATCTACTTCATTTCAGTGCCATAAGATCTTTCATGTCCACTTGAGAAAGAATAGGATGATTTCGTTTGACATCTCATGGGAGATTGCACCCCCAACCATGCAGCACCCTGTCAGTATTGCACTGGGAGTGCCTACCCAAATCATGGAGTGAGAACCTACAATTTTCCAACCCCCAGAAAAGACTGTTATCAACTGAACCATACCTAACACCAGATAGAGCATGTTTTATACATTGCAAAAAACTAAAATACTCCCATTTTGTCTGCTTCTGTACATGCAGGATGTTATATTCAATACAAGGAGCTATCAATGTCGATACGTGTCGATATGAGGCTTTGCAAATCAGCCTGGCCGTCTTTACGGAAAGCCACAAAACTGAAGAACTATTGCCGAATAGTTTGCATGAAAAAAGGTGGGGACTGCTTTAAAGCAAGCCTTCTGTAGTATCTTGGAAACAATGGCGACCACTATGTGGAGTAACTGAAGAAGTATCTATTAACAGGAATAACTACATACAGAGAGTGAGAAACATGCTAATGATTACTGTGACTCCAGTCTCCGGACTATTGGCCAAATTGGCCAAACAGATCACCCTCTGAAAACGCTCCTCTTGAAGGGGCTTGCTAATACATCCCTCCCCTTTTAGGTCCTTTATTCACACATACCAACAAAAGTTACATTTACAATGTAACACCATAAATGAATTCTTTAACACAATCCATTGCAAAGTCAGCCTGTCAGGGGATTTTCTCTCCCTTTGGGAGTGTCACATGTAACAGGAAGTGTCTCAACAGCAGGGATAGAATTGATTTGACTTTCAGAAATCAGACTTTCAACTTGTAAAAGTACCTCAGTGTAGATCACTTCCTTAGGTCCCACAGGAAGGCTGCTCAGCCCTCACTCTGATTTCCATACTGCTTTCAACCACAACAGCATCACTGGTGCGCATACTCTATGTGGCCCCCTTCTTTTACCTTGAACTTCTATTTCATACAATATTAAGCCCGTTCTGGCCTCAATAACACTTGGGATCCATATCTGATCCACTTTGAACGTTCTCTCAGGCTTTGTTGAGTCACAATGTTTCTTTTGCACAGTCTACTTTGCCTCCACCCTTCTCATCAAATGTGGGAACACCAGGTTCGAATACAACTATCCATCAGCAATGCATCAGGGGTTACTCCGCTGGTCATGTGGGGTGTCATTCTATAAGTAGTAAGAAAATGCATTCATTGGGTCTGTAGGGATGCTGGTGGTTTCTTTATCATGGCTACTTTCAAATTTGACACAGCTGTCTCTGCCAATCCATTTGAGGATGCGTGGTAAGGTGTGGCATGTATTTGCTTAATGCTCTCTTCACCCTACCACCCTCACTCCCGACAGAAAGATACATTTTTCAGTGCCCAACTCATTCTTCCTTATTTAAAAAGGTTCTGGTTGTTCAGATAGACATTTTATCGTTCAGACATTTTATTATAACCATATGCTTAACTTCAGACTTTATTGGGTCTTTCTGTGTCCAGTACTTGATGTGATGATACAAATAGCGTGTTGAGGAAGCTCAAGACAAGAATAATTTATTGTGGTACTGCTGGCAGTGTGTGTAGTGGGAAACAGCTTCATTATTCAATATTGGTGGCTCCAGTCAGTATTGGAAGGTATATTCATAAGTAGCAAACAATAAAAGTCAACTTTGTATCATTGCAGATGATAATAGAGAAATGGCTTTATCTTCTTTAAATAAGCCTGGTAGAGATTTATGATCATTAGTTATTGTGAAATGCCATCGGTAAACTCATTGGCGAAATTTCTATATCCCAAAGGTCCAACCCCTCTTTCTTGATCTGTGAGAATACCTTTTTCTGCATCAGTTAGGGTCCTTGAAACACAACCAATGGATCTTTCTAACCTGTTCTTTTTATCTGATAAAACAGCTCCAATTCCACAAGGAGATTCATCACAAGTGAGAATGATTTCTTTTGAAGGGTCAAAATGGACTAAAAGACAGGACTACTGCAGGGCTTGTTTCTGAAGTTTGTTTTACTGTGCCTTCCAATCTGTGTATTTTTTAACAATGCACGTAGAGATGCCAACACCATAGACAAGTTTGGAATAAACCTTTCATAATAATTTATTGTTCCAAGGAAAGATATTGGGTGGCCTTTTTCGCCCTTGGGGCAAGTGCAGCCAGAAAATCCTGCCCAAAAATCATTTGCATGGTCTGTGTCTTGCCCACTATGATTCCCACAGTGGACGGGATGGGAAAAATCCACCCTTTAACGCTGACATATCCTTTGGAGCTGGTGCCTCTTCAATATCCTTAACTCTATTTTCTTTTAGATACTATGTTTCTAGTCAAAACCCCAAACAAGTCACCTTGTTTGCATAAAATGTGCATTTCTCTCACTTTAATCTTACTCCAGCGTTCTGGGACCTTTTCATAACCTCCTCTGGATTGATAAGGTGCTCCTCTTCCATGGCTCCCGTGATTAGCACATCATTCAAGCAAACAACTACCTGAGGTAAATCTGTAATAGAGTCTCCATTGTCTATTGAAAGATTACATAAACTGACGAAACTTCGAAAGACAGTCTGGTGAATTTTAATAGGCCCTTATGTGTGTTCATTGTAACAAACTCCCTGAGTGATTCATCCGGTTCCAGCTGCTGGTACACATGACTCATGTTTAACTAGTTACACCTCCTGCTAGCTTGGTGTACAGGTCTTTTATTTTCGTTATGGGATAACTGTCCAGTTTTCCACCTCATTTGCTATTAACTTATAATCCCCACCTATTCATATAATCTTATGTGGCTTCAGTATAGGCACAATGGGAGCTGCCCACTCTGCGAATTGCATAGGCTTCATAACGCCCAAATCTTCTCATGTCTAAATTTGGTCTCCACTTTCTCATGTAGTGAATAGGACACAGGTCTTATCCTGTAGTGTAGCCTCTGGATTCTTCACAGTTCTTCATTCGTAGACTGAATCTCCTGTAGCTCCAGACTCTCTGGTTCTGTACATCTTTGTTCATTGAACTCTGTGCCACATCCTTGGTGCTACTACCATTAGCAGTTTCCCTCCAAACTTGTTGGATGTTGCCGGTTTTCATGCTTTGAAGTTCCATTGTATCTTTTTCTACGTTTTTCACATCAAGCACAATTTCAAATGCTTTCTTTCATCTTCTGCCAACAGTTTCTTCCGTATAGCAGTATTATTCACTCCAAGATTAACCAATCTCTGAACATCTCATTAAGGGAAGACCCAAATTCACAATGTTCAGCTGTTTGCTTCAGCCTCATCACAAAAGCTGCTATCACCTCCCCGGGGACTCTTGTTGTTGAGTTAAACTTATATGTCTGTATCGTCACCGAAGGCTTCGAGTGATAATGTTTTTTTGCTATTTGAACATTTTTGTGTCAGGAGTACCTAAAGAAGTCAAGCTCCTTATCAGCTTATAAGTTTGGACACCACAGGCTGCTAACAAAATTATCCCCTGCTTCTCCTCCCCCACACTACCCCATCAAGGCATTCAGCTTGCTTGGTTTCATTGGTCAGAACATTTAATACATGAGTTGGGACATCTTGTTGAAGTTGTACAAGAGATTGGTAAGACCACACTTGGAATACTGTGTACAGTTCTGATCATAGAAAGGATATTATTAAACTAGAAAGAGGGCAGAAAAGAGCTACCGGTACTTGATAGTTTGAGTTATAACATGAGGCTGGATGGACTGAGACTTTTTTCCCTAGAGTGTAGAAGGCTGACTGGTGATCTTATAGAAGTCTATCAAATAATGAGGGGCATAGATCAGCTAGTCAATATCTTTTCCCAAAGGCAGGGGAGTCTAAAGGGCATAGGGTAAAGATGAAGGAGAGAGATACAAAGTGTCCAGAGGGGCAATTGTTTCATGCAGAGGGTGGTGAGTGATTGGAACAAGCTGCCAGAAGTAGTAGTAGAGGCGGGTGCAATTTTATCTTTTAAAAGGCATCTAGACAGTTACGTGGGTAAGATAGGTATAGAGGAATATGGGTCAAATGTGGGCAATTGGGATTAGCTTTGGGCTTTAAAAAAGAGGGCAGTTGGACAAGTTGGGCTGGAGGGCCTGTTTCCATGCTATAAACCTCTGTGACTCTACTTTGAAGAAGTATCGCAGGCTTTCAATGTATTGAATCCAATCCTCGAATTTGAGTCAAATGGCTCAAGCTTTCTGAATAGGTACATTATGAGAACTCACTGATCACTGAATAGATGTGCTTCCAATGACTTGGACACAAGGTCCATTCTGCCACTTTTATTGTCAAATAGAGAGTGCTCCATTAATCTTCGTTGACAATTATAACGTCTTGGAAAGACTGGTGACAGACTAAAGAACAATTTATTAACAGGAATAACTACCAGTTACTTTGACTCCAGATTTCCTGGGATAACCTGTGCTCAGTCCCAGCGCGCTGGCATGTTTAGCCGAGCATGTGACATGACCCCTGGAAAACTTGCCCCCTTAAAGGGGCTCGCTACCACACCTTCCAAGCTATTTTTCCAAACATATTTAATCCATCTCAGAGTGTCTACGCCTGTATTTGATCATATCATGCAAACAATCATTTCAATGGGGTAGGAAAACTCACACAACCAGTGTTTCACAACCTGTTAACTTAAGCAAACAGTGTTATCAGAAGTTAAAGATCTGCTCATGAAAGAGAAAGACCTCCCAGCAACATGGTTAGCTGAGCAGCTATTACAATGACGTTAAACATAGCAGCAATTAAGGTTGTCTTTAATCGTATCAAGGACAGTAATGAGGGCAAAAAGGAGGCTCCTCTAAAAAAGCTGATGTTAAGAATATGATGAATGAAGCTCCACAATATGTGTTGTTGATTTTACAGCATTGCACACTTTCCCATGTATGTTATTCTCGTTCTGGTGTCTTGCGAATGAAAAGGATTGTGCTCAGATTGAGCAAGATAGTTGATAACCAGAGATAACCAGATGAAGCTTATCTCCTTCCATACCAAACAAGTTTGAACACAACCTTTTAGACGGCAGACCGGAGATTCAGATCTGACAGAGGCGGAATTCTGTTTTCTGGTGTTTTGACACAAAGAATATAAATCAGCAAAAATACTAATCATTTATACTGCGGTGTTTGATGCATAATTTTCACTTAGAAACTGTGATTATAGGGGAATCACAGATAATCAGTTGGTGGTGCTCTGAGTCAGAAGGTTGGGAGTTCACATCCCAGTCCAGAGTTCGAGCACAAAACAAGGCTAACTTTCCAGTGTAGACAAGGCCTCATCAGCTCTCGTGGTTCAATGCAAAATATCCCAGGCTGTAACTCAAAGGAGTACAGGGAATTCTCTCTGGAGTCCTGGGCAATATTTACCTCTCAGACTTTAACATACTGTGTGAGAGCTTGCTGTGTTCAAACTGGTTGTTGTGCTTCCCACATTAGCATCGCAACCATTGTTCACAAGTATTTAATTGACTCTGGAACATCCTAAGAAAAGGATTTGGATTGATAAAGCACCTTCCGCACCAAGGCAGCTTGGTGGCACAATGGTTAGCACTGCTGCCTCACAGCTCCAGGGATCCAGGTCCAGTTCTGGCCTTCGGTCACTGTCTGTGTGGAGATTGCACATTTTCCCTATGTCTGCGTGGATATTCTCTGGTGCTCCATCTCCTCCAATGATCCAAAGATGCATGGGTTAGCTTGATTGACCTTGCTAAATTGCGCCTTAGTGTCAGAGGGATTAGCATGGTAAATATGAGGGTTACAGAGATGGGGCCTGGGTGGGACTTTTGTTACTGCAGGCTTGATGGGCCAAATGACTTCCTTCTGCACTGTCAGGATCCCATAATTCTGTTTGAAAGGAAATGGGTACTTCATTATCAAACTGGATTCATCTTGACTGTTAGTGATGCCAGCCTTCAATATTTTTCTAACGAACTGTGCTGTGGGGATTCTATGATTCTTTCATAATCTAACATGCCTTGAATTTAAAATGATTTGATTTATTATTGTCACATGTATTAGTAGATAGTGAAAAGTTTTATTTATTGCGTGCCATACAGAAAAACATACCGTTCATTAACAAGAAGAGAGTGCAGAATGTAGTGTTATAGTCATAGCTCGGATGTAAAGAAAGATCAACTTATTGCAAGGTAAGTCCATTCAAAAGCAGGGAAGAAGCTGTTGTTGAATTGGTTGGTTCATGTCATCAGACTTTTGTATCTTTTTCTTGATGGAAAAAGTTGTAAGAGAGAATGTCCGGGTACATGGGGAACTTAATTTTCTGAATCAGCGGGAAGTGTAGATGGAGTCAATGGATGGGAGGATGGTTTGATTCATGGACTGGGCTTTGTTCAGAACCCTTTGTAGTTTCTTGTGGTCTTGGACAAAACAGGAGCCATTCCAAGCTGTGATACAACTGGCAAGAATGCTTCCTATGATGTATTTGTAAAAGTTACGTAAATATGCAATTGGCCAGAAAATGAAAAAAATCAAACACATGGAGATGAATTTTCAGACCCCATTGACATCTGAAATGCAGAGGCGACCCGCACAGGGCACCGAGAAATAGGGGAGTTCCCCCCATGCTGTTGGCCACTAGTTTTGGGGCACCAGTCAGAACCTGCAAGGTCTGAATTTGCTGATAGGCTCATTTGTATTTCTTGAGCCCATCAGCAACCAATGCAAAGCAACATCAGGCTCTGATTGGTGAAGACCTCTGAGAGCAGGAAGACTTAGGAAGGGACAGCAGCAGTAATGAAGATCTCTATCAATATTTCTTAAAATAGCAGCAGCCCAGGTTCCTTAACCAGGGCTGAGGAGATCAGAGAGCCAGGCAGGCAGCCTGAGCCAACAGCAAAGTTGGGCACTTACTTTAGGGGTGTGAGCTTGCCAGGGCCAGGTGAAGAGGGCAGGCATTGGCCAGCATTCTTGAGCGGAGAAGCCAAGGAGGAAGAGGGTGGGTGGACAACCTAAGTGAAAAAAAATGAAAAGCCAATTTCTGACCAGGACCAGAGCAGCCTGAATCAATAACGAGCTTGTCTTGGGCTGAATGATGTGCCAGCAGTTGTTAAGGGTAGAAGCAGAGTGACTTAACCAGGCCAAAAGATCTGGGGAGAGCTGGGCAATGAACTAAGGGAGAGGTGAGGAGGCCAGGTACTCAGCCAGGCAGTCAATGAGCCAGTGGAACAGCGAGATCATTGAGTTAGCGGGGCAACTTGAACCCAGAACTGAGGCCAACAAACATCAGCTCTTTAGGAAGGTGAATTTGTTAAAATGAAAGGTCAATAAACATGAAGCAACACAATAAACCTGGCAGGAAAAAGTGCAGAAAATCAAAAGCAAAGCAAGAGGATGAGGCTAGGCAAGAAGACAGTTTATCAATTTACTTTAGAAAGTCTGAAGTATTAAGCAGTGCACAAACTGCTCATTCACACTCATCCACCCATCCAAAGTAAAGTTCAAAGTTTATTCATTAGTGTCACAAGTAGACTTACATTAAAACTGCAATGATATTACTGTGAAAATCGGCTAGTCACCAGACTCCGGTACCTGTTGGGGAACACTGAGAAAGAATTTAGCATGGCTAAATCTCCTAACTGGCATGTCTATCGGACTGTGGGAGGAAACCAAAGAACCCAGTGGAAACACATGCAGACACGGAGAGAACATGCAGACCCGGGTCCCTGATACTGTGAGGCAACAGTGCTAATTACTGTGCCACCATGCTCATAGTATGGGTGAGCTATCTGATTACTTTGACTTGCTGATTTCCAGAGATGCTACATTGCCTGAAAATCAACATTTTCCAAAGTCCAAAAGCAAGTAGAAGTGAACTCTGGAATGGGAATGAAACTAGAAGATCCTCCATATTCTTCTGCTGCTGAAGTGAGATGGAAACCCAACACGAAGATATTGTATTATGGCCAAAATCTATTCCACTGACATGGTAAAATTTTATATTAAATGCACTGGAAAATATCGGCATGGGAAATGTGATAAATTTGGAAGCTGAAAGCAGGTTAGGAGTCTTCTTAAATCCCATTTTCTGAAGTTGAAGAGAAATGTGATGATGAAAAGTAGAAGTTGGTTGATTTTTTTTCAGAAAACTTTCAGGCAGTCTTATTCCCTGACCCCAGCAAAGGGAATCACACATTTGTTGACAGGTATTCTAACTGGAGAAATATGGGAAGTGATCTTGCTGATCATGAAACTTGTGAAACTCATTTCAATGCAGACAGTCATGACTGGTGAGTAACAATCATTCTCCATCGCTCTCAGAACTGGCTTTTAGAAAGTTTCTTTTGGACAAGGAATGGAATCCTGCCAGACAGTTTCAAGTAAAGCCATGATATTGAATTTGGATTAAACTCAGTGTACTCCACTTGATTGGAACACCTACTCGTGCACTGGGCCTTTTCTGGCTCATTCTGTCCTGCACTGGGCTGTGCTGTGCTGTAGTCATATCATCAGCTGATTTCCCTATCTCATTGCTCATTTGACCAGTTCCTTGTTTGTTTGCCTCAAGACATGTAGATCACAATATTATGCTGACAGCCCATAGGCTTGGATTTCAATTCATCAATCACAGGCTTGTTTTCACAAGTTTAAAAGAATTAAAGCGGTTATTTGTCATTCGGTATGTGTTTGTATTTTTGTGGCTTGCATTGTGGATTTGGATTCATCAATGATAGGCTTGTCTTCACATGTTACAAAGCACTAAAGCAATAAGCAGTGATTTGTGTATTTGTACTTTTTTGGGTTTCTGTGGCTTGCATTATGATTTGAATTCATCAATCATAGGCTTGTTTTCATAAGTTAAAAAGCACAGAAGCGGTGAAGCTGTGATTTGAGTACTTTTCTGTATTTTTGTGACTTGCATTGCTGAGGATCGGTGGGGTCAGGACGGCACGGTTATTATTTGGGGCAGGACTTGGCATAATGTGGGATGGCGCTTGTCATCACTGGTGGCTGGGGCTTGACATTACCGCGGGCAGAACGCCACATCAAAGGGGGCGAGATATGATGCCATGTCGGGTGGTGGAGAGGATTGGTGGAGGGGCACGGAGGAAGAACACGGGGCTCCCAAAAGCATAAGTCTGCCTCCAGATCCTAAAAGTAATGAGGCCAGTCATATTGCTGGAGGTTCATGAAGTTATCCACATACTGCTTTGGAACTTAGGAAGACAGGCTGCCCACACAATGCAGGCAGACTATTAGAAGTGTAATGACCCTTGTTGACAGAGATTAAGGAGGCCAACTGGGATTTTCCAGTTCAAATACCTGGAACTTCCTGAAAAGCTGATAGTACTTTTTATGCTGTTGGGGTCCTAACAGGGGAGCATGGGGGTGTTTGGTTGGACGGCATTTGAGAATGTCCATTCCCCCAATGTCTGTTACTTGAGTCCACAGTTTCTCCAAACCATTATTCTATTTACAGCAAGCCTCTACACATCTGGACCTCTAGACTGTAGCTCCTCCTTCTTCCAGATCATGTCATTGGACATCATTATTACATCAGCATCTTGTGTCCCCAGGAGGTTACTCTTAGTCAGATACTACCAAAGATGGGCCTAAACCTGTTCCCCAGCACTCCATAGTGGTGGCCAGGCTGCTTTGGCTTTCAATTAACTTTATTTACGCAGAGAGTGGTCGGTATCTGGAAAATGCTGCCGGGGGAGTGATGAAGACAGATACCCTGAATATAGAGTTTATAGATAAGCACATGAATATGCAAGGAATGGAAGGATATGGACCAAGGGGCAGGTAGAAAGGATTGGGTTAATTTGGTGCCATGCTTGTCACAACATTGTGGGCCATAGGGCCTATTCCTGTGCTGTACGATGTTATTCCTGTGTTGTAACATTTTATTAATTACTAAGAGAGCACTTTTTTGTTGAACTAGCCTCCCAGTTACTTACATTGTAGTGGAGCCAGCTGTCCATCTCAAGCTGAATGGTCTGAGATTCTCTCTCTGGCTTCATGACCTCGACCCAACCCCATCCTTCCCCCCTCTCCCAATCCCCCGCCTTGCCCTAAATTTGGCAGCCATCTCCAAGCCAATTAAGAGCTTGGCCACGTTAAAATTCCGACTCACCCAAGGCAGTTCAGCTCGGAGTGCGTTTCCACCTCCATGGGAAGAATTTGGCTCAGGAGATCTATAAAACATTGCAAACTCTGTGAGAAAGGGCAGCACGTGTCAATAAATGATTGTCAAGAGAATATAAAGCTGGGAGCTTATTCTGGAGTCCGCGAGAACTAAAAGTTTTTTAAAAATAAAAATACTGCATATAGTATTCTGCTTCAGGTCTTTGCTTCCCAAACAAAGTATTAAAGTCTTCCCCAGCCCTTCCTTCCTGTTCCTAACCTCAGGCTTATAAAAGCAAGCTCGCCTCACATTATAAACCATTCTTTCATCTTTGAGGGAACTGCATTGCTTGTAATCACCTTCTTTTATTTGATACATCTTTTGACAAACCCTTAGCATTGTTAGTCTTTTGTCCCCTTACGCATCTGTTCTTATTTTTATTGCGCTCCACCTCTGATTTTTACATTTCTTTCAGTAAGCAATAGCTCTGCTACAGTTTATATTCCTACTTCAAGTTTTATATTGATTCCGAACTTCCAGCAGAGTGGCAATTGAGTCTGATTGCCCCTCCACTCATAGGCAGCGTGGTGGCATAGTGGTTAGCGCTGCTGTCTCACAGTGCCAGGGATCAAGATTTGATTCCAGCTTTGGCTGACTGTCTGTGGAGTTTGCATGTTCTCTCCATGTCTGCGTGCGTTTCCTCCGGTGCTCCGGTTTCCTCCCGCACTCCAATGTGCAGGTAAAGTGGATTGGCCATGCTAAATTGCCCCTTAGTGTCAGAGGGACTAGCAGAGCAAACATGTGGGGTTACAGCGGCAGGGCCTGGGTGGGATTGTGGTTGGTGCGGGCTCAATAGACCAAATGACCTGCTTCTGCGCTGTAGGGGTTCAATGATTCTAATTTAAAAGTCCAGCCTGGTTTCAAGGTCTTTGAGCCAGAGAAGGTAAGTGTATGAGGTCAGTAAGGAGGATTGAGGGGTTTGGGTCATGCTGGTGGGGATTTGAATCAGGTCTGAGGTGACCATAAGACACAGAATGAGAGAAGTAGGCCATCGAGGTGGCCTAATGGCATAGTGGTGAGCACTGCAGTTACAGCAGCAGAAAGCCAAGTTCGATTCTAGACTTGGGTCACTATCTGTGTGGAGTTTGCACACTCTCCCCATGTCTACATGGGCTTCCTCTGGGTGCTCTGGTTTCATCCCACAGTCCAAAGTTATGCAGGTTTGGTTGACTGGCCATGATAAAATTGCTCCTTAGTATCCAAAGGTGTGTAGGTTAGGGGGATTAATGCATTAATCAGTGATCAATGATCATAATCAATGATTATGGGGCTAAGGTGAGGGTAGATCTGGGTAAGATGCTCTTTAAAATGCTGATACACACTCAATGGGCTGTATGGCTATTTAATGAGATTATGACTGTCTGATAACCCTCAACTTCACTTGCCCACCTCAATCCCAGTAGCTTTATAAGGAGGGAGTGAGTTGGCTTGGCCTGGAGGGGAAGGGAGGAGTTAAGTTAAGCTTGGAAGGGGACAAGGGGCAATTGGAAGTCAGATTTGGGGTGGGGTAGAGTCAGGTAGGATCATGCCTGGGTGTTAGATGGATTACAGGGATAGGGCAGAGGGTGGGTCTGGATACATGCTGTTTGAGCAGTTTGGTGGAAACTCAATGGACCGAATGGCCTTCTTCTGCACTAGGGCTTCTGTAATTCAATGGATTCTATGGTTCTAAGCTTGTGATTTTTAGTTCATTCCCATTAATAGTTTAAACATCCCGGGCAATTGTTGTGCGATACTTACTTGTGAATCTCTGGGGGCTGGGGAGTGACAGGACGAGCGGGTGTTGGTGTTGGGTGGGGTAGGGTTTCTCAGTGCACCTCTTGGGTATCGTCCGGATACACTGGCCCAAAGCTCAGAAATTATAGCCAATCTCTCACTTCTCTTTTTTGACCAATGTTTGCCATACAAAAGACATTTTCTCAATGTATGTTCTTTAAACTTAAGCTTGTATTAAAATATGTTGCAAATCTTTTCTGTTACATTGAGCAGAACATTTTGTGAGTTGCCAAGTCTTGTGATATCTTCACAACATCAGGTTTTAGGGTAACACCCAGAAAATGCTGGTCAATGCAGATATGCCCTGCTGAGCAGTGACAGCCACATCAAAGTTCCGGGTGTGACAAGCAAGAAATAAAGCAGAGCTTCTCTCCGTATCTGTTGCTACTGGGGAGGAGAGATTATTGGAAAGCTTCACTGGTTCAGATCTCAATTTCCTGAGCATGTAAGCATGGGAAATCTAAAGCTTGGAAAGGAGCAGCCCAGAAGGAAAACTAATTTGCTGCAATATTTCTTGATATATTTTTAATATGGAGGAAAAGTAAATTGCACCATATTTCTTTCCCACAAATGTATGGGCTCTAGGGCTCTGTTAATTGCTGTGTTGGCTTTATGAATCCATAGGAACTCATTATGCTTCTCTGAAAGTGAAGCAGTTATGATGGCTTTTCAAACAACACACTGGCCTCCTAATTCCGAATTTATTTATTTCCTTCCACGTCTGGCAATTGGCCACTGCTGTACTTGCTTTGCAGGTGAACAAGACTCAATTTAAAAGCCACAGGACAAATAGATTCTACAACCTACCCTGAAAGAAGTTTACGCTAATGATTACTCTAAGGAATGCTATAAAGAAGAAAAGAATGGAGCCAAGAAATACAAAATCTAACACAACGCACCTTTACCAATCACAGGTGATAATTTTGACTTTGGTTGACTATCAATACACATCTCGTACAATGGCACGGTGGCACAGTGGTTAGCACTGCTTCCTCACAGTGCCAGGGACCGGGGTTCAATTTCTGCCTTGGGTCACTGTCTGTGTGGAGTCTTGCAAGATCTGTCCTTGTTTGCATGTGTTTCCTCCGGGTGCTCCAGTTTCATCGCATAGTCCAAAAGACATGCTGGTTGGATGCGTTGGCCATGCTAAATTCTCCCGCAGTGTACCAAAAAGATGCAGGACTATGGCAACTAGGGCATTTTCACAGTAACTTCATTGCAGTGTTAATGTAAGCCTACTTGCGACACTAATAAAAAACCTTTTAACTTTTATTTGATTTCCACAATGAGAGGTGAACGAACATGGCGGCAGGTGCCATGTTTCAAAATCCTGAAAGCTGGAATCCTGAAACTTCCTCTTGAATAGCAGGATGGGTATACTTACCAAGACTGCAGTGGTTCAAGAAGGCTGCTCACCCACTGCCTACTCTAGAGCAAATAGGGATGGGCAATAAATGTTGGTGTTTACATTCCATGAATAAAAATTATACCAGAGCAGTGATGTTGTCGAAACTGTGCTGTGTCGAGCGCTCTGGCCATTCCTTGAGATTGTGTGGAATGAATGGAATTGGCTGAAGTCTGGTATGTGTGAAGCTGGAGACCTCAGGAGGAGGCTAAGATGATAATGTACACAGTTGTCTATACAGGCAGTAGAAAAGCAGTAACTGAAAACCAAAAAGCTCAGGATAACTATAGCAAGTATAAAATGAGGGAAAACAGTAAATGGTGGTGATATGACATTTTATTAAACTATGTAATCAGCGAGAGGTGGGTGATGAATACTGGTGATTATCAGAATTATCTGTCGCTTTCCTAATTTCCTTCCATTTTTGGTTCGATGGGCTGCTCTTGGGTCTTTTCATTGCCTTTCCATTAGCTGGACATTGGATATTTCAGAATATCGTGCCATTATTATACTGCTGATTTTCTGTATCAGTTAACCACTTTCTACTGAGCAGTCACCTTTCTTGGTTGGTGCATCTTTGATCCCCACCCCCCCCACTCAAAGAATCATAAAATCCTTACAGTGTAGAAAGAGGCCATTCAGCCCATCAGGCCTGCACTGAAAACAATCCCACCCCCGGCCTACTCTGTAACTCCACATATATATCCTACTAATCCCCTGACACTAAGGAGAAATTTAGCATGACCAATCAATTTGATTCACATATCTTTGAAGTGTGGGAGGAAACTGGAGCAGGAAACCCATACAGACATGGAGAGAATGTGTAAACTTCACACAGTGACCCAAGGCCGGAATTGGACCCAAGTCCCTGGTAATGTGAGGCAGCACTGTGCCAACATGCCACCCATGTTTTTGTCTTTACTATTTTTTACAGCCATAAAAAGCTATTCCATTAGCTTCACTCCCCATTCTTCCCTCATAGTCCTGCAAATGCTTTTTTTCAATATTTATCCAATTTTCTTCTGAAGCTGTTATTGAATCCATTTGCACTATTCTGTCAAGCAGTGCATTCCAGGTTGATCGATATGTTGTTTTCTCATTATACACTCATTGAGCTGTCATACTTTGTTGACGGGATCTTTTGACTGGAGCGTTCAATTACCTTGCTGACATGAATAAACTCAGTTCTGCAACAAGTCACACAGTAATTACACAAATATTGTGGTTTGAAATATCATGCAGCTGAAGAATAAACATAACTGATTACTGAACCTATTTTATAACTCTTACTGAATGAGAGGAGCTCCTATATTCTTTTTTAAACATTTATGGGACATGGGCATCGTTGGCTGGCCAGCATTTATTGCCCATCTCTAGTTGCGCGAGGGCACTTGAGAGTCAACCACATTGCTGTGGCTCTGGAATCACATGTAGTCCTGACCAGGTAAGGACAGCAGATTTCCTTCCCTAAACGACATTAGTGATCCTAGTAGGTTTTTCCAACTATCAACAATGGTTTCATGGTCATCGGTATATTCTTAATTCCAATTATTTTTTATTGAATTTGAATTCCACCAGCTGCCATGGTGGGATTCGAACCTGGGTCCCCAGAACATTAGCCAAGTTTCAAAATTAATAGCCTAGCGATAATAGCACTAGGCCATCGTCTAGTGAAAGCAGTATCTGACTGGAAATGCTACAGACTCCAATGTTCCTTTGAACAGTGACGCTCCCTCATGCAGCACTCTCCTATATTCTGGAGGTGCTACTTTGCCACCAATTGGAAAAAAATGGAACAGCAGTGTAACCATCTTACATCGTAAAAAGTGAATTTGGGAATTTACAATGGGAATGTGGTAATGAGGGTGACTGGCTATTAGGAGAGATTTAGGATGCATAGGGTGTAGCAGGAAATTGCAGGGGCTGGGGACATCTGAAATGTGGAGCATATTTAAGGAACAGCTTCTGCATTTCCTTAATGAATATGTACCTGCCAGGCAGGGAGGGAGTGGTTGAGTGAGGGAACCATGGTGTACTAGAGAAGTTGAATCTCTGGTGAAGAGGAAGAAGGAGGCTTATATAATGATGAGACGTGAAGGCTCAGTTAGGGCAATAGAGAGCTATAAATCAGCCAGGAAGGAGCTAAAGAGGGAGTTGAGAAGAGCTAGAAGAGGACACGAGAAGACTTTGGCGGATAGGATTAAGGAGAATCCTAAAGCTTTTTACAGGTATATAAATAATAAAAGATTGGTTAGGGCAAGATTAGGGCCAGTCAGAGATAGCAGTGGGAAGTTGTGCGTGGAGCCTGAGGAGATAGGAGAGACACTGAATGAGTATTTTTCGTCAGTATTCACGCAGGAGAAAGACAGTGTTGTCGGGGAGAATACTGCGATACCAGGTTGTAGACTGGGTAGGATTGAGGTTCATAAGGAGGAGGTGTTAGCGAATCTTGAGGGTATGAAAATTGATAAGTCCCCTGGGCCAGATGGGATTTACCCTAGGATTCTCTGGGAGGCTAGAGAGGAGATTGCAGAGCCTTTGGCTTTGATCTTCATGTCGTCGTTAGCTACAGGTATAGTGCCGGAAGACTGGAGGATGGCAAATGTTGTCCCTTTGTTCAAAAAGGGGAGTAGGGACCATCCTGGAAATTATAGACCGGTGAGCCTGACTTCTGTTGTGGGCAAGGTCTTGGAAAGAATTATAAGGGATAGGATTTATAAGCATCTAGAGAGGAATAAATTGATTAGGGATAGTCAGCACGGTTTCGTGAAGGGTAGGTCGTGCCTCACAAACCTTATCGAGTTTTTTGAGGAGGTGACCAAAGAGGTAGATAAGGGTATGGCAGTTGATGTAGTGTATATGGATTTTAGCAAAGCGTTTGATAAGGTTCCCCATGGTAGGCTACTGCAGAAAGTGCAGATGCATGGGATTGAAGGTGATTTAGCAGTTTGGATTAGGAATTGGCTAGCTAATAGAAGACAGAGGGTGGTGGTTGATGGGAAATATTCAACCTGGAGTGCAGTTACAAGTGGTGTACCTCAAGGATCTGTTTTAGGGCCACTGCTGTTTGTCATTTTTATAAATGACCTAGATGAGGGTGTAGAGGGTTGGATTAGTAAATTTGCTGACGATACCAAAGTGGGGGGAGTTGTAGACAGCGAGGATGGATGTTACAGTTTGCAGAGGGACATAGATAGGTTGCAGAGCTGGGCCGTGAGGTGGCAAATGGAATTCAATATGGATAAGTGTGAGGTGATTCACTTTGGTAGGAATAACAGGCATATGAAATATAGGGCTAATGGAAGGACCCTTAATAGTGTTGTCGAGCAGAGGGATCTTGGGGTACAAGTACATAGCTCTTTGAAAGTTGGCACCCAGGTTGATAAAGTTGTTAAGAAGGCGTACGGTGTGTTAGCTTTTATTGGTAGAGGGATTGAATTTAGGAGCCGTGAGGTTATGTTACAACTGTACAAAACTCTGGTGCGGCCGCACTTGGAGTATTGCGTACAGTTCTGGTCGCCGCATTATAAGAAAGATGTGGAAGCATTGGAAAGGGTGCAGAGGAGGTTTACCAGGATGTTGCCTGTTATGGTGGGAAGGCCTTATGAGGAAAGGCTGAGGGACCTGAGGTTATTTTCATTAGAGAGAAGAAGGTTACGCGGTGACCTAATTGAGGCGTATAAGATGATCAAGGGGTTGGATAGGGTGGATAGTGAGAGCCTTTTTCCTCGGATGGTGATGACCAACACGAGGGGACATAACTTTAAATTAAGAGGTGGTAGTTATAGGACGGATGTCAGAGGCAGGTTCTTTACACAGAGGGTGGTGAGGGCGTGGAATGCCCTGCCTGCAGCAGTTGTGGACTCGCCTACTTTGGGGGCATTCAAATGTTTGGTGGATAGGCATATGGATGATATTGGAATAGTTTAGGTTAGAGGGTCCACTGGCCGGTGCAACATTGAGGGCTGAAGGGCCTGTGCTGCGCTGTAATGCTCTATGTTCTATGTTCCATGTTCTATGGGGGACTGAATGATATTGAAGTGATATTGAATGATATTGGAGTGGTTATTGGATAGGCACATGGAACACACCAGAATGATAGGGAGTGGGATAGCTTAATCTTGGGTTTGGACAAAGTTCAGCACAACATCGAAGGCCGAAGGGCCTATATTGTACTGTACTGTTGTTCTATGTCTATGTCTATATGTAAGGACACTGGTTGAGTTATCACCACCCTCTATAATACTTCGCTTGAAGACTACACTTGACTTTCAGTTGTGGACTCGCCCACTTTGGGGGCATTCAAATGTTCGGTGGATAGGCATATGGATGATATTGGAATAGTTTAGGTTAGAGGGTCCACTGGCTGGCGCAACATCGAGGGCCGAAGGGCCTGTACTGCGCTGTAATGTTCTATGTTCTATGTTCAGTCAGCAAGATCAAATTGCCCTATCCCTGTAATTGCCCTATCCCAAATTGCCCGCATTTGGCCCATATCCCTCTATACCCATCGTACCCATGTAACTATCTAAACGCTTTTTAAAAGATAAAATTGTACCCGCCTCTACTATTACTTCTAGCAGCTTGTTCCAGACACACACCATCCTCTGCGTGAAAAAATTGCCCCTCTGGACACTTCTGCATCTCTCCCCTCTCATCTTAAATCTATGCCCTCTAGTTTTAGATTATCCCACCTTTGAGAAAAGCTATTGACTATCTACCTTGTCTATGCCCCTCAGTATTTTATAGACCTCAGGGAAATTAGGGAATGGATAATAAATCCTATTATGAAAAAGATACAGAATTCTGAGGTCATGTACCAACAGAGAACCATGGGGATCATAGCGGGTGGGGGCAGAGTACACAAAGGTCTATTAACTCGAGTGGAATTTTCTGGTTTTGGGACAAATGCAGTGGGAAAATCACCCCAATAGGATCATACAGGTTTACAGAATGGAAACAGGCTCTTTGGCCCAACTCATTCATGCTGAGCAGGTTTCTTAAACCGAACTAGCTCCATTTGCCTGTGTTTGGTCCATATCCCCCTAAACCTTTCCCATGTGCCTGTCCAAATATATTTTAAATGTTGTAATTGTATCTGCTTCTACCACCTCCTCTGGCATTTACGCACTATCCTCTGTGTGAAAAAGTTCCCCCTCAGGTCTCTTTTAAATCTTTCCCCTCTCACTTTAAAACTCTGCACACTAGTTTTGGACTCCCCTGCCCTGGGGAAAAGAGCTTATCTATTCATCTTATCTACACATCTCATGACTTTATGAACATCTGTAAGGTCACTGTTCATCTTCTTATGCTCCAGAGGAAAGTATTCCAGTCCACTGGTGGCAGAAGTGTTTCCTGCATGGAATGGAAGACAGATAATATGGGTATCAATTGCCTCTGTTGCCCTCTCTTAATGACTTTTCTGGAACTGAATATTGGGTGGAGAACGTAAGAGTCAACCCCATGTGATTCTGCCTGCTTTGTGTTACCAGGCCAGAATAAATTCTGTTCTGGTATTACTTGAATTTGTTAACTACTGTCCTTGACTGGTGTCTTGCAAATTGGGTACTTTGCCAAACTTTCCAGGTCTTTGGAGTTCCATTGAGTTGGTTCCTCTAATTATAATCTTCATAGAATTCTACACCGAAAAACTGGTCTCAATATGTCTGTCTGGCACTGATGTTTTTCAGATGGGATGTTTAACCAAGGCCCCAGCTGCCCTTATAAGTGGATCCTAGGGCACTATAGTGAAGAGCTGGTATGACTGAGTCAATCCTTATTCCTCAACTAACAGCATTAAATCAAATGATCTGGTCATTATCACATTGCTGTTTGTGTGGGAACTTGCTGTGTGTAAATGGACATTACAGCAGCAAAGGCATTTCACCACGAGTGGCACAGTGGCACAGCATCAGGCACCGGGGTTTGACTCCCGGCTTGGGTCACTGTCTGTGTGGAGCTTGAACGTTCACCTTGCATCTACATGGATTTCCTCTGGGCACTGCGGTGTTCTCCTACAGTCCAAAGATGTATGGGTTAGTGGATTGTCATGTTAATTATCTGTTAGTGTCAGGGGAATTAGCAGGGTTAATTTGTGAGGTTATAGAGCAGGACCTGGGTGGGATCATTGTCAGTGTGGGCTCGATGGGCTGAATGGCCTACTTTTGCACAATAGGGATTCTTTGAAGCTAAGAGAATTTCATTGGCTATAAAAATACATTGGGACATCCCGAGGTTATGAACAGGATTATATAAATACAAGTTCTTTCTTTTAAATGCTCCCCCTCTTTCCATCCTCTGCTCCTTGAGGAACACAAGCTTGTTTTGGAAGGCTGAATGTGGACAGAACAGTTCAATATTTTCTACAATACCCAAGTCAAGGGTGACAGTTCCTATCAAAGTTAGACATACTTCCTCCACAGTGCATGCCAAACTGACATGTGTTGGCATGACAGTGCTTGCTTGAGCATGGAATTACCCAGAATAAAGCAAGCAAGTGAAAAGGCTGCACAACCGCAGAAAGAAAGGCAGGGCTGCACATAGATGTCAGACATTTCTGAGATGAGTAAAAACAGATAAAGATGGAAAATGATCTCTCTATTTTCATAAGGGGCATAGATCAGATTTTGCTCCTCCCTGCAGCTGTTTCCTGTCTCCTCTTTTACAGATGACCAAGTAACAGGTGCTTTACATCAACCTCTGCTGCAGGAACCTTACCCTCAGCCTCTGCTTGTGTCACCAGCTCTCCAGGGTTGTCCTGGACAATCGAGGAATGGGAGATTACTATTCTGGATTCGGCTGCAAGCAACCCAGGAGAAAAATCATCGGAGTCTCGAAAAGAATAGTGTGGGAGCTTTCCATTTTCTTTGGACACTTCTGTTTACTCATAACTTGAGATGGAAAATAAGGTTACTTGGATAATTCTTGATTCTAGGTCAAGAAGATAGTGAAGGGTGTTTGTTGACCAACTAAGGTTGGAAAATGGTGTGATGTGATGATGGGTGTGTTGGGCAACCAATGGTGGCAACATAGGGCAGGATTTTATAGCCTTGCTCATTTTGAAATTGTAAAATCCCATCTGAGGACCTTTCCATTGTGCGCCCCTCGCCCGCTGTGAGTCCTGTGGCAATAAAATTCGGGCCACAGTGTTTTGAGGCCATATTGTTTTCTTCTCATGGGTGCTCATGAGATGAAACTTGAAAGGAGCACATCCATCTGGAGATGGTGCCCATGAGCAGCGTGGCCGCATCTTCACAAGACTAAAAATCAGTTTTACCCATGGTAATCCTCATTTTCTTTGAACTCTTTGGTTTCTTAGTTTAAAGAATACTGGAGCCAGGGAAAAGGCCATTCGATTGGTTATGGTAATTGGAGGTGGGACATTGCGTGATAAACCCTTTCGTAATGTATCTATCTAGAGTTGGCCATGCTACATAACATCCCAGTAAAAAGGGATGTCCATCAGGAACCACTCTTTACCAATTAGGATGGGACATGCTAGCCAAGGGACTACTGAGTCCAACTGCAGTGTCTCCATCACTACCCTGAGTAAACTGGGCAGATAGGGATTGACCAACTCTGCTGGTTTTTGAACGGCTTCAAATCCGAGGATCAACGAACAGAAACCCATTTCAATAAGCTTTAAATTATCAAGCAAGCACAAAAGGAAATTTGGTACGTCCATTACAATTCCTACCAACTTTTACAGGTATGGTTCCTGCTCTGCCCAAGACCTTAAGAAATTACAAAGGGATGTGAATGATGCCCAGTCCATCATACAAAGCAGTTTCCCACCTACTGACTCTGTCTACACTTCCTGCTGTCTCGTAAAAGCAGTTGGCATAATTAAGAATCACATGCACCCTGGACATACTCTTTTCCATCTTCTACCTTCGGGGAAATGATACAAAAAACTGAGGTCACGTACCAACCGACTTAGGGACAGTTTCTTCCCTGCTACCATCAGACTTTTGAATGGACCTACCTTGCATTAAGTTGACCTTTCTCTACACCCTAGCTATGACTGTAACACTACATTCTGGACTCACTCCCTTTCTTCTCCATGAACGGTATGCTTTGTCTATACTGTCCACAAAAAACAATACTTTTCACTGTATACCAATATATGTGACAATAATAAATCAAATCAAATCAAAGCCAATAGGCAGTAACAAGATCAGATTGAATAATAGAAGATATTTGCTTCTCGGTAGAGAATTCAGCAGAAACTTCTTTATTCAGAGAGCTCTTAGAGAGTGGAATTTCATATACTTGAATGGGTTGCGCCAAATGGTACAGATGTAGACACACAATACATGGGGAGCTAGATACTCACATAATGAAGAAGGTAACAGTAGGTTATGCCAATAGGGTTAGATGAAAGGTAGTGTGAGGAGGCTCATTTGGAGCATTAGTGCCAGTATAGACCAGTTGGGCTGAATGGCCTACTTCTGTGTGTACATTCCATGTAAATTGAGGTAACTACTGAGAGGAAAGGTGAATAAAATTCAAGCAATTGAAGAATTTCCGCAAACACGTTTCTACAATATGCGGGCGACATGATAGCACAATGGTTAGCGCTGCTGCCTCACCACGCAAGGGATCTGGGTTCAATTTTGGCTTCAAGTGACTGTCTGTATGGAGTTTGCATGTTCTCCCTGTGTCTGTGTGGGTTTGCTCCAGTTTCCTCCTACAGTCCAAAGATGTGTGGATCAGATGGATTGGCTATGCTAAATTGTGCCTAAGTGTCAGGGGCATTATGCGTGGAGTTAGGGGATAGGGCTTGGGTAGGACTGTTGTCAGTGCAGACTCGATGGGCTGAAATGCCTCTTTCTGCACTGTAAGGATTCTGTGAACGTATTCATTTTAACAAAATTAAGTTACCATTTTGCTCTCCACATTGCCCTTGTAATCTTCAATGTTTCCATAGGTCTTAGATATCCAGTAATTTGCACAGTTTGCAAATATACTGAGAATGTATTCTTCTCTTGGCTCGCTGGCCTCATTCATTGCTCTGAACTCATTAACTCCTTTCTGCGTGGGGTTGGTGTCGTTGACAATGCAGCTCAGTTTTTCTGCCCATTTGTCGTGTTTTTATGCTTAAAAAACACTGACATTTCCTTAATGCCCACGATTTACAATCGGGGCTGGTTAACAAACAGTAGTGTGTGAAGCTGAACAAAAGGGACAAACTCTCCCTTTCAGGCCACTAACTGAATGAAGTCAAGGTTTCTGCTAGGGCACTCGTGCAGGGATACAGAGCTCAGGCCTCATAACATTTGAACATTAGCCAACTGGGTAATCATGACAAGACTTTCTTAAGTACAAGGACGACTTATAAAGAATCACAAACATCAGTCATCATAACTTGCAAAACAGCTGGGCATTTTCTCGCTGGATTTCAGCCTTCGCTGGTTGGGTTTGGCACAATCTCTTAGAGTAACTTTGAGTTGTGTCTCCTGTAACAAAATTCGACACTGATCTTAAGTTGGCTTGTGAGTTGGGAACTGCAACTCCCAGCAGGAGCCGAGACTTCTGCATGTAGTACCAGGCAGGAAAGGTCACACATGTCTGGTTCAGATGTTTTCACATCTTCAGGCCTGGAAGCAGATCCTGCACATCTGTAAGGGAGAGAAAGAAGCAAGAAAGTAAAATGGCACAAAACGGCAGGAGAGGAGATCTAAACTGGAATGCCATTAGAAAGAAGGTGTCCCAGGGAGCAGGATACAGGCAGAGGGATGGCGGAGGAGACCTAGAAGAAAGTCCCAGTAGGGGCAAAGGCAGGGATCAAGAACAGATCCCAAAAGACAGTCCCAGGTTAAGGGATGGAGACAGAGATCAAAAGCATATCATGATCAGTAAAGTTTAGTCAATAAAGGAGCAGAGAAATAGGCTCCAAGATAAAGAGAAGTCTACAGAAAACATACTTAAGGCAAAGTGAGCTTGAGGGAAGCTTAGAAGATCTGAGAAGGTAGTCAAAGTTTGGTGACATTGCACTGCCTGTTGCAAGGACAAAGCTACCTTTTGGAGCAGTGGTATTCTGATTGGCATGGCTGAAGATCTGAAATAGTGAATGGAATGTGAAACCAGAGTGTAAGAAGGTGTGATTGAAACCCTGGAGGTGGATTCTTGTTGAATGCGCCTGAGTGACAGCAATGTTTGGAGCGAATTTCAAGGCAAATATGGAGATTGGAAACCTTGATGAGAAAAAAACAGTCTTCAGGGAGACTAGTTGGCTCATAGTGTGATAATCAACTGAGTGGGTTGTTAGGAAATCCATAGAAACTGCCTTGGACATATCCATCATTTACTCTGGAGTTACGTCTGACCACAGTTTGCTAGTTGGTTCATGTGTACTGTATACTTATCCTCATTATTAGAGTATATAGATCGGGCAAATTGTTTTATTTGAATGTGACTGTAAAGAACTTTTCAATCTTTTTGACTGGTGTCATGTAGTTCATTTCTCTTGTTTAATAAATGTTTTATTCTGTGTTAAAATTTCATTCACAGACTCCTGTGAATTCATTTAGTAACTTCCCTCCACAGTTTCGAAAGAAAACATGGAATCTATCAAGCTCTGGGATTTGGTTTGTCCTCAGCTGCAATCTTAACACTGTCCTGGCTGAGTTTAATGTGAGAGTGTGCAATTAGCATGATTTCTGTTCCCCCGCTGTACACCAGCCATTGGGGATTAAATATACTGGAGTTTTGAAAATACAAGAGATAACAACTGGAAATTGACTTGCTGTCATATTCGGGCCAGAATTTTATCGGCACACTCGCCCTAGACATGAAGATGGCGCATGAGGCCAATGGAGAATGCCGTTCTGTGAGCCTTGCTTATCCCAATTTTGGAGCAGGTGTGCCAGTAAAATCAGGGCCTAGGTGTCAGTTATAATTTAGTTCTTGCATGTTTGCTTTTGAGTCATATTGTTATGAATTTAAGTTGCATTCTAGAGAGTTGAGCAGCTAATCTAGACTGACACTAATGCAGCACAGAGGCATTACTGGAGATGCTGGTGGAACTTTGAGCCCAATCTTTCCATGCACAGAATTGGCAGTGGGATCACAGGGGATCTGGCAAAATCCGGAAATCACAAATTGCACCAGCGAGATATCGGATTTTTGCACACCTCGTTGGGGTGACATAATCAGATTCACACCCATTCTGGCCACGAACATGATGTTAGTACATTAACACACACTCAAATATAATTGACCCCCCCATAAATCCTGCCCACCCTCCCCCCCGACATATTTTCAAACCTCCCCAATGTGATGTCACATTGGACAGTTTATACTCAAACATGAAGCTGTTGTGGGGATTCCCCAGAGGCAGAAAGGTGAATGAAGACCCAAGGGGAGAGGGACATGACCAGGTAATGGCCTGGCAAAGCCCCCAAAACTGCCCCCAGCTCAGGGTGGCACCATGCCAACTTGGCAGTGCCCACCTGTGCCATTAAGCAGTGCTGGAGCAGACATGAGTGGGAGCCTCATGAGGGCGGGATTAAGTTACTTGTGGTTTTGGGGGGCGTGGGCATATGAGCCATGGATGTCGTGAGGGGAAGGGTTCTGATGCCAGTGATGTTTTGGGGCCAGAGTTGGAGTGCCAGCATTCACTGTTTGGATGGGAGGGTGGGAAGGAGAGGGAATGCAGCTCTGATCACACAGTGGGATGGAGGGGATTCCCCTGACACCTCTATGGTGGGGTTAGGGAGAGAGATTCTTATCCTAAAAGGACACTGCAATCTCAATGTTAACACACAACACCCCCCAACATGCCACTCCATCACCATGGACATCAGCATCACCCCATCAATAGTCGCTGGCAATCTTTCTCAACCCCTACCATCAATGTTTGCCACTCCTTGGCAGCGGCAACCTGCTAGTGCCAATCTGGCAGAGCCAGTATGTTGGGGGCAGTGCCAGGGCACTGCTTTGCCATATCCCTGACCACCTGAGGGCTGCACTGGTCTCCATACCCCCAGCGTGATCATCTCAACTACCAGAGAGCAGTAGTAATTCTTGCCGGTGTGATGTCAGGCCGGTGGAGGCTTAGATACAACGAACTGTACCAGGAGCGGCATCATGTCACATGGGAGCGACACGGTAACATGGTGATTAGCACTGCTGCCTCACAGCAACCGGGAACCTGGATCCAATTCCCGGTTTGGGTCACTGTCTGCGCAAAGTATGCGCATTCTCACTGTGTCTACGTGGGTTTCCTCAGGATGCTCCAGTTTCCTCCCACAGCTCCAAAGATGTGTTGGTTAGGTGCACTGACCATGCTAAGTTCTCTCTCCATGTACCCAAACAGGCACCAGAATGTGACGACTAGGGGATTTCACAGTAACTTCATTGCACTGTTAATGTACTTATGACACTAATAAATAAACTAAACTTTAAATTTTAAACCCAAAGGCCATTTTGGCATATTAAATCTATTTAAATTAATGTTAATGATGTTCACACCCTGACTGATAATGAACCTGATTATGTTCCTGGCCTGGGACTGGGCTGGCATCACTCTGAGATCTCCCCAGCCTGTGAAGGCGCTCTTGTGAGAGTTTTTGGCCACAATAGGTGCTGTGCCGTGGGGCCTGAAAACTCTGGCCAAGGTTTTAAATAATTTACACATTTTTTGTATTTGTCACATTTAATGTCCAGCAACTGCTGTGACGGAAGTGAAGCAGTTAATGGTAACTTTACACTTTAAGTGAGAGAGGCATAAAATCTGCCACTTCAATCGATAGCAAAGCTTTTCTATTGATTAAGAAACCATTTGGAATGAGGGCGTCCACATTTAAGCAGCAGAATGGCCAAACCCACAGGAAGATTTGAATAGTCTTTGTGGATATCTGAGCAGAGAAAAATTCCATGAGATAAGCAGAGGGATTGGATTCATGTTACTGTTAAACCACCAGGGATGGGTGCATAACTCTCCCACACTAAGTAAAGCACTCGAAATTGTAGAAGCATTTTCAACCAGAACAGGAGATTAACGAGGACTGCATGCATAACCATCGCCAGAGTAGAACTTGAGCTACTCCTCTTCAAAATGGTGTCAGAAGATCTTATTTTAAGTCCATCTGAGAAAGGCAGACAGCACCTTTCTTTATGTCTTGTCTGCAAGTACTGCAGCACTCCCTCAGTACTTAGATTTTTATGTTCAGGTTTTTGAGAAATATGGTGATTGTCCCTTTAAGGATCAGTGCACAGAGTAAGGGTCACATGACCTGAGGGACCAGTCGGTCGTGGGGTGGGGGATCACCCTGGTAGGTGTAGGTTCCTGTACTTAGGAGCCATGGGGGTGCAAGCCTCTGTATAGTTTTATCTGTGAATAGCTGGATTATGTTTTCACGAGTGTGGTGAGTGAGTGTTATATACTTAAGTGTTGCATGATTGCTTCACCAGGTGGTCACATGATTTGATGATGCTGGAGGTTTCACTGGCTCCTGGTTTAGTCTCATGTTCTACTACGTACAGGCAGCAGGCCTGCAATAAATCTGTTGTTTTTTTTTTAATCTATGGGGGTGGTTTTGAGTCAGTATTGCAGGAATAGTGGCTCATGATCCAAACCCGGAGAGTGCAATTTGCTTCGGCAAGTTTCCGAATTCCGGTCCTCCCGGCCTCTCGCCAGTGGAGTGGCGTGAAACACGCTGTGGGCTGCACATAGCTCATTTTAATACATTAGCATCTCATTAACGAGCACTCCCACAGCGCTGGGAACCTGGGTCAATTCCGTCTCTGGGTCACTGTCTGTGCAAAGTGTGCACATTCTCACCATGTCTACGTGGATTTCCTCCTCCACCAGCTTTTCAGCAAGTGCCAGTATGCCATCACACTGACACTATTTAGAGTAAGTTCACTTTGATATCTCCCCAGGGTCATAAATATAAATATACCTGTGGGAGAGGGTGATATGGCCAGGCAGTGATCTGGCACTACCCCTTGGCACAGCCCCATGGCCAATCTTTGCCAAGGAGCAAACTCAAGTAGGAGCCTCATCGATTGGGGGTGTGAATAAGATTGACATTGCAACAGATCCATCAGTACAATTGAAACATATCATTGAATCCGAAACGTTCTATGGACAAGATCACGAGCCATGTGAAATTTTTCTTACAACTTGCTTCTCTCATGATAAACCTTTTTTGAATTAACAGAATACTTCACCCAAACTGACATGATGAGTCTATTGAATTAAATCACCTTCTTCTGGCGGGGAAAGAAATACAAAAGTCTGGCTCAAGAGCAGCTTCTTCCCTGCTGCCATCTGACTTTTGAACGGACCTATCTCGCATTAAGTTGATTTTTCTCTAACCTTTGCTATAACTATGACACTACATTCTGCACTCTTTCCATTCCTTCTCTATGAATGATATGCTTTATATAACAATACTTTTCACTGTATACTAATGCACATGACAATAATATGTCAAATAAAATTAAAAAAAACAGATTTAATATTCCTAATTCCGAGTATGTTTGTACAAAAGAAATGATTTGTATTTTACAAAGTGTCTTTCACAACCAAAGGACACTCAATTTACAATCCAATGAAGTGTTTATGAAATGCTGTCACCGTTGTACATGGCAGCCAATTTGCACTCAGCGAACTCCCAATGACCTGAATTTATGATTAAAGCAAATGACTGCGGATGCTGGAATCTGAAACCAAAAGAGAAAATGCTGGAAAATCTCAACAGGTCTGGCAGCATCTGCAAGGAGAGAAAAGAGCTGACGTTTCAAATCCGGATGATCCTTCGTCAATTGTCAAAAATTGTTAAATTTGATTTGATTTGATTTTTATTGGGATATTGTAAAAAGTATAAATATTGGTATTCAGAAGAATTTGGCTGTCCTTACATGAATCACAATGCGTTAGCATGTAGGTGCAACAACCACTTCTGAAAGCAAGTGGCATGATAGCTTTTATTGTAAATGGGTTGAAGTATAAGAGTAGGGAAGTCTTAATTACCAACATCAGATTATCTGATCATTCATTCAGTTGCTGTTTTGGAATCTTGCTGTACGTAAATTGACTGCAGTGTTTGCCAACGTAACAGCCATTTCAGATTAAGTAATCCATTCCATAGCAAGTATCTAAACTGGTTTCTGAGAGAACTGATAAGGTGCTATATGAAATGCAAATATAAATGCTTTCTCTTTGACAATGGGCCATCTGGAATCGAAATGCCAGCTCTTTTCTCTCCTTATAGATGCTGCCAGACCTGTTGAGATTTTCCAGCATTTTCTTTTTTGGAGCCTGAATTTAAGTTGATGATTGAGAGATAAATGTTGGCCAAAACAATGGAGATAATACATACTCCCTTCAAAATACTTTTAGATAAATTCTTCCACAGGATATGGGCATCGCTGGCTAGATCAGCATTAAGTGCCCAGCCCTAATTTTTATCATTACTCTTTTTCCGGGATGTGGCGTCACCGATATGGCTGTTTTTTTTTACTGTCTATCCCTAACTGACTTTTAGGGTGTTGTGGCAAACTGCATTCTTGAGCCAATGTAATCCATGTGGTGTAGGTACACCCATAATGCTGTTGGGAGGAACTTCCAGGATTTTGAGCCAATAATAGTGACGGAATATATTTCCAAATCAGGATATTGAATGGCTTGGAGTGGAGCTTCTTGACGGTGGTCCATGTATCTGCTTGGAGAGACCTTGATGTGCTTCTGAGTGTATACATTACTGCCATTGTGCATCAGTTATGGAGGGACTGAATGATGAAGGGGGCAGTGGCTGGGATGATAGTCAAGCCAACAGGCTTCTTGAGTATTATTGGAGCTTGCACTCATGCAGGCAATTGGAGAGTATTCGATCCTAGTGCTGACTTGTGCCTTCAGTAGGAGTGTGCTGTGAGATCATTTATATCCATCTGTCAGGGCAGAAGGAGTCTCGATTTAACATCTGATCTGAGAAACAACACCACCAGCAGTGTGGCATTCCTTCCTCACAGCATCGGAGAGCCAGCTTTTGATTTTTTTGTGCCCATGTCCTGGGCTGGGATCTGAATCCACAAAAATCTGAATCAGAGGCAAGGGTTTGGACAAAGTAAGCCATTGCTGACATTTGTGTTTTAATCAACGAGTTCAAAGGATTTTCAAATTTTGGTTTTCAAATTCATTTATTTTAAGAAAACTTATTAAATTTATTGTAAATATTCCCTGTGTGGACACATACATGCGCACACAAAAACACACACACACGCACAAACATAAGCACAGACATGTGCACATACATACACATGCGTGCACACACACACACACACACGTACACATGCACACACAAACACATGCACACATACATACACACTTACACACCCAAAAACACATGCATGCATGTACAACACATACGCACACATATACACACATACATATGCACACACACTTGCACACACAAACACATGCACACACATATACACACACGAACAGACACAAACACTCACACAATTATTGCAAAGGACAGCCTTTCGGCCCTCCAAGCCTGCACCAATCATGTTTATCTACCTGGACCAACCACTTATATCCCTCTATTCCCTGTTCGTTCATATGCCTATTTAGAAAGGTCTTAAATGTGGCTAACATAACCATCTCAACCACCTCACTTTGCAGTATATTCCAGGCCCACACCACCCTCTGTTTAAAAAATTTCCTTCCAGTTGGGGAGATAAAAAGGAAGAAAAAGTGATAAACCTTCCTGATCTTCAATCCCTTAACTCAGCAAGGCTCTTTAGACATGTTCCAAATCTGCAACGTTTACTGCCAAGCTTGGGAACATCAGATAAGAGCCCACTTTTTCCCCCCTTTTCATTCTCCCTTTTCTTCTCTTTTCTCCCTCTTTTCTTCCCTTTCCCCCCTCGTTTTCTGTTTTACCTCTGTCCCACCCATTTCCCCTTCCCCCCATATCTTCATCTATCACAGTTTACCCTCTGATTACAGCTTCTCTGCCATTTGGCCATTCACACCTCCTATTCTCTCTATGGGCTGCCATTAGCACCTCTTAGCCTTTCCCTTTGGTTTCTGTGGCTATGATTCATCTTTCATTCTCTCACTCTACAGTATACATATCTCCTGCTTTCTATGCTTTTTAGCTTTGACAAAGGGTCATCTGTACTCGAAACATCAGCTCTTTTCTCTCCTTATAGATGCTGCCAGACCTATTGAGATTTTCCAGCATTTTCTCTTTTGATCTGGGAAGGTCATCAGCTGCAAGACCTCCTCCAAGTCACTCAACATCCTGATTTGGAAATGTATTGCCATTCTTTCACTGTCACAGGGTCAAAATCCTGGGACTCTCCCCCTAACAGCACAGTAGATACGCCTACACAATACAGGCAGCAAAGGTAGAAGAAGGCACTTTGCCACCACATTCTCATGGGTTGTTAGGAATGGGCAATAAATGCTGGCCAGCGAAGCCCACATCCTATCACAGAATCTCTACAGTGCAGAAGGAGGTCATTCAGTCCATCGAGTCTGCACTGACTACAATCCCACCCAAACCCTATCCCCATTACCACATGCATTTACCCCGACGGTAAGGAGCAATTTAGCATGGCCAATCCACCTAATCCACACATCTTTGGACTGTAGAAGGAAACCGGAGCATCCAGAGGAAACCCATACAGACATGGGGAGAATGTGCAAACTCCACACAGGCAGTCACTCAAGCCGGGAATCGAACCTAGATCTCCGGGGCATTGTGAGGCAGCAGACTCGATGGGCCAAATGGCTTCCTTCTGCAATGGAGGGAGCAAGAGAATTTTCTTTTTGAGGAAAACCTCACCGGCTGTTTCGGGAAGTGTTAACGCCTGATTCCAACTCCTTTTCCTAATAAAATCCCTTTCCCAAATTAAAACTTTGGAAAAATATTCTCAGAGCGAAAACAAATCCAGTAATAATTGACTGAGAGACTTAAAAAGAAGTGGAGAGTTTTGGTCCATGAATCTCCCCTCAAGTCTACACTGAAGGCAGACAGTCAGAATAACACAGCTGCAGCTCAGCAAAGCTCGGGAGGCCAAAGGTCAATGTCTACATCTGCATCTCCGCTGAGGGCTGAAAACTGAAGGCTCCCTTTAATTTTTCTTTATATGTAAGTCAGCAGTATTTTAGAAGGAGCAGATACAAACTTAATTACCACCTTCTTCCTTCTTGTGCCCGAGCTTTGCTCCAGAGCAGAAATCAATAGCTAAGGTCACTTTGAGAAACAAAAAACGCTCCCAAAAGATGTTGTTGTTCCCTTTGTCGAGGCTTAGTGCAGCAGCTTGTTGGTGACCTCATTAAAATGGCTGTGAAAGGGGAGAATGAAACAACAGACTTTAAAGGGCCTCTGACAAGATCAATTTTCTCTGACAGCTTCTCCAGACCCAATTTCCGATATCCCCCACTCTCTCCGTCTGTGGGGAAATTAAAATCCGCTCGCACGTCAGCAGATTGCATTCGCGTGCCTCCCTCGCAGGCGCAAAACCTGAAATTCCACCCGCTTTCCTTTTCGATATTCCGAATCGACTTCCCCGTTTTAAATTCAGCTCCCCGACACCCCTCTCCCCTCTTCGGGGCTGGGACCAGCCAAAATCGGGAGCGGCGCCTGGTCAAATTGAGGCTGAAGGTCAGTTCGTCAATTGCATCATTCTCGTGATTTAGGCTGTAGCAATCCCGATTTGGATCAGAAGGTTGTGGCGTGGTTGTACAGGGCGTTGATGAGGCCACATCTGGGGTATTTCTTCATGGGGAGGTGATGACCTAGTGACATTATTGCTGGACTATTAACTCAGAAACGTTCTGGGGAGCTGGGTTCAAATCCCGCCATGGCAAATGGTGGAATTTGAATTCAATAAAAGTATCCAGAATTAAAAATTTACTGATGACACGAAACCATTGTCCATTGTCAAAAAAACTCATTCACTAATGTCCTTTAGGGAAGGAAATCTGCTGTCCTTACCTGATCTGGCCTATATGTGACTCCAGAACCACAGCAATGTGGTTGACTCTCAACTGCGCTTGGGCAACTAGGGATGGGCAATAAATGCTGGTTGGCCAGTGACGCCCATATCCCATATGAATTAAAAAAAAGTTTTGGTGTCTTTATCTGAGGAAGGATGTCCTTGCTATAAGAGGCAGTAAAGGTTAACCAGGCTGATTTCTGGGATGGCAGGGCTATCATATGAGGAGAGATTAAGTCAGTTAGGATTATATTCATTGGAGTTCAGAAGAGTGAGAGGGGAAGCATAGAAGCTTATACAATTCTGACAGGGTTTGACAGGATAAATTCAGCAAGAATTTTCCCGGTGGTGGGAGAGCCCAACACTAAGGGTCATGGTTTGAGGATAAAGGGTAAACTTTTTAGGACTGAGGTGAGGAGAAATTTCTTCACCCAGAGGATAGTGAATCTGTAGAATTCACTACTACAGAAATAGTTGAGTCCAAAACTTTGTGTGATTTCAAGAAGGAATTAGATATAACTCTTAGGGCTAAAGAGATATTGATGGGGGGGCGGGGAAGCAGGGATCAGGATATTGAATTTGATGATCACCCATAATGGTCTACTCCTGCTTCTATTTTTTATGTATGCTTCTATGTAAGTTAGGGTGCATTGGCCATGCTAAGTTCTCCATCAGTGTACCAGAACAGGCACCTGAATGTGACGACTAGGGGATTTTCATAGTAACTTCATTGCCGTATTAATGTAACTTGTGGCATTAATAAATAAACTTAAATAAAAATTTCAGACTCTCATGCCATAGACAGTATGGAAGGAACGCTGTGGTGTTAAAGATCCCATTTTTCAGATGAGATGGGACACCAAGATCTCACTGACCCTCCGCTATTGGATACAAAAGACCCAACTGTACAATAGTATTTCAAAGAAGCATAAAGGAGCTTCTCCTGGTGTCCTGGCCAATACTTAATCACTCGGCAAATATTGCTGTCACATCAGTAACTACACTTTACCAGCTCAGGATTCCATAGGTCATGATTACTCAGTTTAAATTCAAGTCTTTTATTTTGAGCAGCACGGTAGCACTGCTGCCTCACAGCGCCAGGGACCTGGGTTCAATTCCCAGCTTGGGTTACTGTGTATAGTCTGCATCTTCTCCCTGCATCTGTGTGGGTTTCCTCCCACAGTTAAAAGACATGCTGGTTAGGTGCATTTGCCTTGCTAAATTCTCCCTCAATGTATCCAAAGAGCAGTTGCAGTGTAGCAACTAGGGGATTTTCACAGTAACTTTACTGCAGTGATAATGCATGCCCACTTGTGACACTAATAAATAAACTTTTATATCTCCATAATCCCCATTCCGTTCTGAATCCATCTTTGCTCTTGACGGCTGTCCAAAGACTTATTTATCAGTAAGAGTGTCCAGGCAGATGACAGTGATGTCGTTGATACATCATTATCTACATCACTCATTAGCATTGGCTATGAACCATTATATGAAACCCCAGGGGCCGGCACTGCAGAGACGCAGAGTTCTCAGGAAGTTGTGGAATTGGAAGAGTTAAAGGGAGTGGTTGGGCTGGCAAAGGATTCAAAAATAAAGAATGGAATTTTGAAATCGAGCCTTTGCCAAAGTGGCAACCGGTGTCCTTCAATAAACATGGTGGAGGAACCGGGACTTGAAGAGAATTCATATATGGACAGCAGCATTTTAGATGAACTCAAGTTTATAAATGATTCCTTCACTACTTCAAAGACTTCAAAAATAAAAGAAGACCTCGTCCTTAGTATGGCTTTGGGAATTTCTAGGCTGCAAGTAACTACGTAGAAAAATTGTATTATAACATGTTGCAAACTGTAGGACCGAAATCAAATGTGTAACGTTAAACACAGTGCAAGGCTTTTTGAGTTCAAATATCCCAAAAAAGAGGCCTTAACCAGGATTAATCTAACCCAGATTGTTAGTTATCCCTGACGAAATATGTAAGGATTTAAAACTATTGGATTGAGATAAGGTGTGGACCAGTGAGCTCCATTTTAATCCTTTTCCCAATGAGAATAGTGCGTGGGGGGAGTTACAATGTGACCGAGCTGACTTCCATTTGGAGGTTGCTCCACTTCCAGTCAACACCATCTTATCTTCATTGGTTTTACCAGTGGCTGGGTCACCTACTGTTGGCAGAGAAGGCCTGTTCTTCATCCAAAATGTTACAGTCAAATCATGTCATCAATTCTGCTTTCGATCAGTCGGGGAGAGTCCTGACAGGAGTCAAATCTGACAGTAAAATCTTGGTGGGAAAAGGCCAAAGTAAATATAAAAAGTTAGCTTTGCTATGACGTCCTTGAGGGCCGGAAAGAGAAGGAATGTTTCCTGCCTCCCACCCGAGGCTCACAAGAGTCTTGGGCCTTCCCAGTCCTAGCCTTATACATCCGTCTTAGCATTGGTAGCGGTTGCCACAGCCCTTGCCAGTACTGAGGTTGTGGCAAGGTTGCTGGCTTCCTAAGAAGCTCTATCCTTCATTCTGGCCCATTGACCTTAACATCAGTCATTCTGATTTTGGGAGTGATAATATCCTATAAAATCATAGAATCTTATGGTACAGAAAGATGCCCTTCGGCCCACTGAACACAATCCTACCCAGCTCCTACACCCATATCCCTAGATGTTTTACCCACTAACTCCTCTAACCTACACATCTAAGGGGCAATTTTTTTTAGCGTGGCCAATCAACCTAACCCACACATCTTTGGACTGTGGGAGGAAACCAGAATACCCAGAGGAAACCCACACAGACATGAGAAAAATGTGCAAACTCTACATAGACAGTGACCTGAGCTGGGATTTGAACCCAGAGCTGTGAAACAACAATGCTAACCATTGTGATAGTGTGCCACCCTTTCCTGTATGATTTAAATGAAGCCAGCCATTCAAATGGCCTGGGATCTTAGGCTTCTTCAGTGACAGTGCCTAACTTCATCTCTGTTTCAGCTCATCTGCTAAAGAAACCTTCATCCATGCCTTAGTTTCCTCTGGACTCCAATATTCCAAAACACCCTTGGCTGGTCTCCTGCAGTCTACTCTTCATAAACTTGAGATCATCCACATTCTGCTTTCAGCTCCTTAACCAGCAGTAAGTCCCATTTCTCTATTACTCCTGCGCTCATTGACTTACATTGGCTCCCAGTCAAACACCGTTTTAATTGTGAAAATCTTATCCTTATTTTCAACACCCTCCATGGTCTGGGCCCTCCCTATCTCTGTAGTCTCCTTCAACTCCATAATTCTTGGAGATATCTGTGCTCCTCTAATTCTAGTCACTTGTGTATTGTCCATTTTAATTATTCCACTACTGATGAATGTGCCTTCAGTTGCCATTTTATATGCCTCTATATTACTTCCTCGTTTTTGTATTCTATACCTCGCTGCCTCCTGCCTTGCTTTCCTCCTTTAGGATATTTCTTAAATCTCCCAAGCTTTTGGTCATCTGACTTGATGGCCTGGATTTGCATCCGCAAGGCGGGTAGTGGATTTGGGAATATTCCCGGCTCGACCTGCCTATTTTGGCAGAACGTGACTACAAGGATCAGATTTTCACTTTGTCAGGCGGGTGCAGTGTGAAGTTGAGCCAGCAAACCAGGAATAAGTTTGAAGACTGCCATGGGGATCACTGAGTGTTGAGGTGAGTTCTGGCGCTGTGGGACTTCATCCCATTGAACCATAGCAAGTTACAGAACATAAAGACAGCATTCAGCCCATCATGTCTCATTGGTTGAAAAAAGCCAGTGCTGCCCCCCCCGCCCCCCCCCCCCCCCCCCACCCTGCCATTCTAAACCCAGCCTCCAGTACCCAGTCTGTAGGACTTCAGGTGCAGATTGAGGCACATTGTAAATGGGTTGAGCATTTCTGCTCCGCCACCAAGCTGAGGAGTGAATTCCAGACACCTACCATCCTCCAGGTGAAGACCTTTTCCTAACAATCCCTCTAATCTTTCGACCAATCATCTTAAACCTGTACCCCCCGGTAGTTGACCTCTCCGCCAGGGGAAACAAGTCTTCCCTGACTGCTCTGTCTCCACTCCTCATAACTTTGTACACCTTAATCAAGTCACCTCTTAGCCTTTTCTGTTCTAAGGAAATAATCCGAGCCTATCCTGTCTCTTCTCATTGCTGTAGTTTTCCAGCCCTGGAAACATTCTTGTAAAACTTTTCTGTCCTCTCTTCGGAGCAATTATGTCCTTCCTGTTAAATAGTGAGCAAAACTGTACACAAAAGCCCCAGCTGCGGCCTAACCAACATTTTATATGCCTCTACATTACTTCCCTGCTTTTTTTTTCTATACCTAATGCAATAAAGGAAAGCATTCTATATGCTTTCTTTACCGCCTTGTCCATCTGTCCAGCCACCTCAGAAACCTGTGAACACGTCAAGATCTCTCATTTCTTCTATGCCTCTCAATATCCTTCTATTTATTGAGTATTAGTTTGGTTTAGAATCATAGAATCCCTACAGTGCAGAAGAAGGCCATTCAGCCCATCGAACTTACAGTGACAACAATCCCACCTGAACTCTATTCCTGTAACCCCAGGTATTTAACCTGCTAATCTCCTGACATTAGGATAAATTTAGCATGGCCAATCCACTTAACCTGTGCATCTTCAGACTGGGAGAAAACTGGAGCATCCAGAGGAAACCCACGCAGACACTGGGAGAATGTGCAAACTCCACACAGACAATCATCCAAGGCTGGAATTGAACTCAGCTACCCTGTGGGCAGCAATGAATTGGACAAACAATATGGATAAAAGCTCATACTGAACCCACCAATGTGCCCAGTCATCCCCACCTTCCTGATTGAAGGTCCAGTTCACAGGGGATTATTGAATGTTCCTTGCCTTTTCAAAGGAGCCTGTTGTAGGCCAGATTTTCACATCACTCAAATCTAAACTAGACACCATCAATGGAGGAGCGAGGCACCAGTGAACTTCATGAAAGATAATCAAAGTCCAACTGCCAACAATCCACAAGACCAATCATTGTCAAACTCTTCCATTTCCTGGTAATATGAACAATTGATGAAGCAGAAAACCAGAATACTCACAGCAAACTACAGGACTAAGCCTCTATCTTACTCAAGTGTAATGCATAGACTATTAGGAACTTCTTGACATGTTCAGGACTATTGCTACGTCCATATTGACAGGTTACAGGACATCACCTTCTCAAGACTTCTTGAGAAGGTGAGAGGGCATGGGATCCAAGGGGCTTTGGCCTTGTGGATCCGGAATTGGCTTGCCTGCTGAAGGCAGAGAGTGGTTATGGATGGGTCTTTTTCTGCATGGAGAACGGTCACTAGTGGAGTGCCCCAGGGATCTGTTTTAGGACCGTTGCTGTTTGTTATTTTCATAAATGACCTGGATGAGGAAGTGGAAGGATGAGTTAGTAAGTTTGCTGACGATACGAAGGTTGGTAGTGTTGTGAATAGTCTGGAGGGATGTCAGAAGTTGCAGCAAGACATAGATAGGATGCAAGAATGGGCAGAGAAGTGGCAGATGGACTTCAATGCAGATAAATGTGTAATGGTCCATTTTGGCAGAAACAATGGGATGAAGGAGTACAATATCAAGGGTAGGAGTCTTAGCAGTGTTAAGGAGCAGAAGCTTCTTGGGGTCCGGGTCCACAGGACTCTTAAATTGGCCTCACAGGTGGAGGATGTGGTCAAGAAGGCGTATATGTACTGGCCTTCATTAATCAAGTTTAGGAGTCGGGAGGTAATGCTGCAATTTTATACAACGCTTGTTAGACCCCACTTGGAGTATTGTGTACAGTTCTGGTCGCTTCACTACAGGAAGGATGTGGAAGCTATTGCGAGGGTGCAGAGGAGATTTACAAGGATGTTGCCTGGATTGGGAGGTGTGCCCTATGAGGATAGGTTGAGAGAGCTGGGACTCTTCTCCCTGAAGAGACGAAGGTTGAGAGGCGACCTGATAGAGGTTTATAAAATGGTGAGAGGAATAGATAGGGTGGATTCTCAGAGGCTATTTCCCATGCTGAAATGGTCGCTACAAGAGGACACAGGTTTAAGGTGCTGGGCAGCAGGTATAGAGGAGATATTAGGGGTAAGTTTTTCACTCGGAGGGTGGTGAGTGAATGGAAGCGGCTGCCGTCGGAGGTGATGGAGGCAAACTCGCTGGGGTCTTTTAAAAGACTTCTGGATGAGTACATGGGATTTAATGGGATTGGGAGTTACAGATAGTTCTATGGCCTAAAAGATATGGGTATGATCGGCACAACCTGTGGGCTGAAGGGCCTGTTTGTGTTGTAGTGTTCTATGTTCTATCATAGAGCATGGATCAATCATAAATAATTCTGACCATAGAACTAATTTCCCCTTTTATAATGATGTACACAGGAAATATATTGTTACATTATGAAAAAGAAAGGAATAATGTGAATGTACATAGTATCTCTGATGGCTTCAGCAAAGCAAAGCACTTTGCAGCCAATTAAGCACTTTGTGTAATGTAATCACTATAGGATTGTAAAAAATGTGGCAACCGATTAGAGAGTGGTAAGTGCCTGGGATGCGCTGCCAGAGATAGTGGTAGAAGCAGATGCAATAGCAATGTTTAAGAGGGATTGTTTAAAACAGATACATGAACAGGCAGGGAATAGAGGGATATGGACCGCGTAGTTTTTCATGTGTCATTGCAGGCTTGGTGGGCCGAAGGGCCTGTTCCTGGGCTGTGCCATTCTTAATAAAGAGCCACAAGCAACTTAATGAATATTGCCCAGAATACTGGGAAGATCCCTCAACTTTTCATCCAAATTGTGCCCACTAGATCTTTTATATGAACCTGAAAACCAGCCTGGGTCTTGTTTAATGCCTCACCCCAGCATCACCCTGGATTCGGTGCCCACTATTGAACCCATGAAGTTCTGATTGAGAAATGAGAAAGCAGGGCCAATACGATATAAGTGTGTACTGCAGAACAAAGTGCAACATCCAAAACTAAACCTGATTTTTGTGCAAATTAGTGAACTAATTTGCAGAACAGCAGCGTAGCAGCAAAGCACAAAGGTAGAGGAGTCTAAAAGTAGACTAAAACTGGGATGGCATGGTGGCACAGTGGTTAGCACTGCTGCCGCACAGTGCCAGGGACGTGGATTCAATTCCCGGCTTAGTCAGCTGTCTGTGTGGAGTCTGCGTGTTCTCCCCGTCCCTGGGTGAGTTTGCTCCTGATGCTCCAGTTTCGTCCCACACTCCAAAGATGTACGGGTTAAGTTGATTGACTGTGGTAACTTACCCCATAGTATCAGAGAGAACTAGTTGGACAAATATGTGACATTAGGGCATAGGGTCTGGGTGGATTGTGGTTGGTACAGACTCAATGGGCCAAATGGCTGCATTGTAGGAATTCTATGAAACTGGACAGCATAGGTTTAAGATGAGAGGGGAGACACACAAAAGAGTCCAGGAGGGCAATTTCTTCACTCAGAGTGTCTGGAACGAGCTGCCAGAGGTGGGTACAATTTTGTCTTTTAAAAAGCATTTAGACAGTTACAGGGGTAAGATGGATATAGAGAGGTATATTTTGGGCAATTGGGACGAGCTTAATGGTAAAAACTGGGCAGCATGGATAAGTTGGGCTGACTGGCCCGTTTCCATGCTAAAAGCCTGTATGATTATGATTTCCTATTCTCCAGATGAACTTATCCCCTTCCCAATTCCCTTGGCTCTTGACTGATCAAACTGGCAAATAACAAGGCCTTCTGAATTTTATCTGGAGAACCCGCACTTACTTTCTCCTCTCTTAGACCATGTACTCTGACCCCGTGGAATGTTTTCCCACCCCAATGTTTTATGTTTATAATGACCCCAAATCAAACTTGATGAGCATTCAAGGTAGTGGCCCATGGACAAGTGTGAATAAAACTTGGAATCTTCCTGAGGTTACTGATTATTTTCCACTGTTTACTTTGTAGTTTTAATCAATGTGTTCAAATCTTTTTCTCAAAGTAATTATCTGGAGTAGCGACAAAATCCACAGTGCTGACTGTGTAAAGTGCAGCCACCGAGAGAAAGGTTGCAGAGTTCCTATGAACTCCCCGTTCCTATTTGCTGAATCTCGCACATTCAACAGCCAATGCTCTATCCATGGGGAAAGTGATGTAGTGGCTTGCCCTGGTGGAGAGAGTCTTAGCGACCTTTAAGGTTGCCAGTTCTTGGAGGTTACATTGCATAGCTTCCTGCCTCAAAGCGCTGAGCCTTCACAATCCTGACATCGATCCATCCCCCAGTTGCACAGCATTCCCATGCCTGAAACATGATGGCATAGTAGTCAGCACTGCTGCCTCACAGCTCCAGTAGAACTGGGTTCAATTCCAGCCTCGAGTCACTGTCTGACTGAAGTCTGAGTGTTACCTCCATGTCTGCGTGGGTTTCCCCCAGAAGCTCTGGTTTCCTTCCGTGCTTGCGTGGGTTTTCTCCGGGTGCTCCGGTTTCCTCCCACATCCCAAAGATGTGCTCTTAGGTTAATTGGCAAAACAAATTCTCCCTAAATTGTCTCAAATTTGGTTTTTAATCCATAGATCTATAAACATGGACAGGGATCGCGGATAGAGGTGGGAACATCGGGGTGGCGGCGCGGGCTCGTTGGACCGAAGGGCCTGTTTCCCTTGCTGTTTTGTTCTTTGTTCCACATTCCAAAAGTGTGTGGGTAAGGTTGATTGCCCATTCTAAATTGGCCCTTAGTGTCAGAAGGACTAGTTAGGGTAAATATATGTGGTTACAAGGTTAAGATCTTGGTGGGATTGTTGTCGGTTCAGCCTCAATGGGCCGAATGGTTTCCTCCTGTACTTTAGGGATTCTGTGATTCTATTTCAAAGGGAATGGATATTTTATTAACAAACTGAATTCCTCTTGATGGTTAGTGTTGCCGATCTTCAATATTTTCCTAACTAATAACTAATGTTCAAAGAAAATGACCGAAAGCATAATTGTGTTGAATGCTCCTCTGATTTTTCTCTCCGGGATTAGTTAGATCATTATCATGTCCAGGAGATTATTCAGCAATTATTGGAGATTCCGGAATAATGTTGGAAAATCGGCAACCCATGCGATCTCTCCCAGTTAAAATCAAGCCTCACCTGAATTCTATCCCTCTTATTTCTTGCAGACGGTAGCCTGGTTAAAGAATGATCTAGCATGTTCTACAGGGTCAATATGGCAAAGACTGTTCTCTCAGTGTGAAGGGCTATTTGATGGCTATGTGGTTTGGAGAATTGGAAATCAGTCTCATGAAGTGAAGATTCACATTGCAGCACAGTCACATCAATTCTACCCTGAGTTAACATACGGGGCTGAACATTCTAAGTGGTGGATCTATTTGCAGTACACTGATAAGTGAGAGAAAAATCTGCATTCATATAGCACCTTGCATGACTTCAGGGTCTCCCTAAGAGTTTGCAGCTTATTAAGACTTTTTGAGGGGTTGTCATTGTTGTAATGTAGGAAGCACAGTTATTAATTTGTGCACCTTTACTTTCTCAGGAGGCTAAGGAAATCTGGTATGTCCACCACAATTCTCTATGATGCACCATAGAAAGCATTCTTTCTGGTTATATCACAGCTTGGTATGGCTCCTGCTCTGTCCAAGACCACAAGAAAATATAAAGGGAACGAAGCCCAGTCCATCACTCAAACCAGCCTTTTATCCACTGACTCCATCTACACTTCCTATTGCCTCAGAAAAGCAGCCAGCAAAATCAAGGACACTCCGGATATGCCCTTTTCCACCTTTTTCTGTCGGGAAAAAGATATAAAAGTTTGAGGTCGTATCCCAATCGACTCAAGAATAGTTTCTTCCTTGATACCATCAGACTTTTGGATGGACCTATATTATATTAACTGATCTTTCTCTACACCTAGTTATGACTGTAACATTACATTCTGCACTCTCTCCTTTCCTTCTCTAGGAATGCTATGCTTTGTATAGTATGCAGGAAACAATACTTTTCACTGCATACTAATGTCTGTGACAATGACACAACAATCAGGCTGGCCAGTGATCTGGAGGCCGACAGTGGTGGTGGGGGGGCGGGGTGTGGCAGTGGTGATCCCATGAGCACTATGATGCCAATTTGTCAGGTGGAATAGGCCTTGCCCCTTACTTACCAGGGAGAATCACACTGGGGCACTCTATGATGCAGAGTGTCAGAGAATTGCTCTGGTAAGAACGCTGAAAAAAAGGTGGGATTTTACTCTTCTCGTACGTTGAGAGAATCCCAGCCATAGAATCTACTTAACTAATGATTCAGAGACTGGACATATAACTAAAGACGTGCATTGGGTTCCCACTGAAGCCCAGACATACTGGCTGAGGTAGGAATTGCTCGGGACGTTTCAACTTCCGATCAATAATTCCTTGCTCTCTGGGACTCCCTGTGAGTGGGAGAGTTCCATGGGACTTATTGAATAGTTATCCAAGAAATGTCAGACAGATTAAAACCTAGTTTAGCTCACTATATCCCCAATTTGCAAATCCTACCTCACCCACCTCATCCACCCACCTACCATCTACCTCAACCACCTACCATCCTATCCACTTATCCATTCATTGCTCACTCTTTTACCCAACAACTCAGTAAGATTCAAATTGGACCTTTCAACTTATGATAGGACTGTACCTCACCCTGACCGAGCTTCCGAGCTACACTGTGGATTTTAACGGAAGTGGGGTTCAAAAAAGTCAATGAACAGATGCAGCAGCATTAGTTCAGAGGAATTTTCATTATCCAACAATCATTTGCTGTGCTCAGAAGATCTGGGCCAATCTGTCTTAAACCAGAATTAAATATTCCATTCAAGTTTACATCTTGATCTGTAATGGAAAATCAGATCTGTATGGGAAAATCAGAATGCAGACCAGTAGAATTTGCCAAATCCAAAGCACAGTATTCCACAGTACAACAAGGCCTTAATTACACTAGGCACAAAGGTGAAATATTGCAGGTGGAAGTTGTGGAAAGTTGACTTGAGAAGCACTGGACCAACAGTTTAAACTTAATGCATGGGACAATTTATCCTTGGTCACTGCATGATCTGACAGCACATTGCATTAATCTGCACTATAAAGCAAGGTCAGCCCATTCATATAAATTACTGTTTCACTAGAGCTGTATCAGGGCAAAGGGTGAAGGTTATATCAAATCTCCCAATCTAACAGGAGAGATGTATAATTATATTGTCCTTTTCAATCTATTGTCCAAAATCAAAATGATCTCCAATTACTTTACAATATAGTACTAATTTTACAGCGGGAAATTATGGGAATGTTACTGATATATAGATAGTTATATAGATAGTAAATATATACATGACATTGCAAAGAAATATATATGCCTCAGAGAAGATAAAATAATCTTAAATTTGTGCAACAATATTTATTCTCCCCGATATGGAACAATAAGAACTTAAAATGTACCAGGGCAGCAAGTCACTTTGCTCCATAAATAAAACACTGAATTAACCTTTCAGCATGTTCAGAATGAATAAAGCTGTGATCCACTGCACCATTGCACATGATGTTTAGTCTTGTGAAACCACGTCACTTGCTCTTTTGTGTGCTGTTGTTCTTGGTGAAGTAATTCATCAGTATGATGATCATCTTAATGTGACTTTAAGGATCCAGCATTGTTCTAACCGTGAGTCCCAGAGTTGCTGTAGAAAGTGACTTTGACCCCGGATTAACCCTAGTTAAATAGCCCTCTAGACACTCCTGGCACTCTGCCAGGAGTTGCAGTGCGCTTGGATTTCTTTCCTGTAGCACAGAGGCGAAAGTGGGCACTAACATGGGTAGCATGCCTAAGGGCACACACCAGAACTTGGCTCTGCTGGAGGTGTCACTGCTTTTCGTAACAAGCTGTTGCTGCCACCAACAAATTTTGCTTAAGACCAGTCAAAAAAAAAAGTAGGTCCGAGTTGTACATAGAAGGGAATCAATTTTAAATATAATCAGACTCTTGGATGCAGCAAAAGATGACTCAATGCAACATTGAGGGAGTGTACATGGTTGGAAGTATTGCCTTGATGATAAGGCAATAACAATCTGAATTAACTAAGGAGGTAGCTCTGACCTTTCTGATGTTTTCCTGTCACATTCGCATTAATATCGATGTAACTCATTTCACATGAATTGGTTGACACCAGTCCTAAAATGACAGCTACATAAAAGGTATTAAATTTCTAACTAGTCCTAGTTCTGATGTAAAGTCATGACCTGAACCATTAGATTGGATTTTCGCTGATTTAAGATGATTTGGGAAGCCTTCTAAAATGGCAACCATCTGATTTAAGTTGATTTGATTTATTATTGTCACATGTATTAGTATACAGTGAAAAGTATTGTTTCTTGTGCACTATACAAATAAAGCATACCATACATAGAGTATATAAAGGAGAAGAAAAGGTGAGGGTGCAAAATGTAGTGTTGCAATCATAGCTAGAGTGTAGAGAACGATCAAGTTAATAGAAGGTAGGTCCATTCAAAAGTCTGATGGCAGCTAGCATCCACGATCACATTCCCAGCGTCTCCAATTTTCAAAAGTGCATGGTTCAGGTCAAAACGCATTCTCAACCTGCTGACTACCATGGAGAATAGGCATGTCCTATGACCTTTGCAATTTTCGTGGAGTCTGGCCAGTTTTGCAAAGGCCTCAGAGACGTCATGAACCATAGTCTGCATGAGGGAATATTGTGAAAGGTAAGATCTTCATGCCCCCCAAAAAATCCTATGGCCCCTCATGACTTCTATGCCAAGCAATGTGTTCCACTCACCACTTCCTCCCCTCATGCCTTCATGCTAATCTATGTTGCTCCAGCTAACCCTCTATGGCCCCTCACATTCCCCATGTCAAGCCAAGCCCTGCCCCCAAAAAAATCCTTGTAGCCAATCATGCACTTTACGTCAAGCTATTACATTTCAATGCTTATTCACCCAGTGTGCCAATGAACCCTAGAGATATACGAGGATGAAAACAGTCATTTATCAATAACCCTTCACATTCTGAAAACAACATTTTTATAACAGACCAATAGAAGTACGTGTCCTCTAAACCCTTAAAAGTACCAATAGCAGGAACTGCAAGTACTTGAAACCATTTTTCTTGAGGAAATAAACATTGTGATACTGAATGAAGATATCAGAAAGCTGGAGTTGTTAATGAAATAGTCTTTTCTCTGGGGTCCAAGTGTGTCAAAAAGCTAATGGATTTCTGGGCTCTCAGCCAAGACTCATTATGTATTCTTGATTGAGAGCTCAGAAATCCATTAAAGCATTGAAATATGTGAGACTTTCCACGTGTCCTTGTGGCATGTTTTATAGCTGCAGAGGTGGCCTGTCATTTGCTGACAGAAGGACCTGTTGCTTTTAGCTGGGTTTGTCATTTTATTCTGATTCTCTTCCCCATCATACCATCTCCTTCCATCTGTCTTCATGCAGGACAAACTGGTTCACAATAAGGACGGGTCTCAGACTAGGGTGGAGTTCCCGATTTTGAGGTTCTCATTGACTTCGCGAACAGGTCCATTGGGCCGTTCAGAGTGATCACACTCCTGCACTTATAATGAGGGCAGTGGTGTTTTTCCAAATGAGGAAGTGCACCACCAGAAGTGCACAAGAACATCCACCAGACAACCATTCTGAGTAATTTCCCCTGCTTCAGAGTCACCTATCATGCACCATGAGAGGGAGGATGGGGCAGCTCCATCTCACTCCAGCTACCCCTTCTCCTCAAGGAATCAGCCAGGGGTCCTTGGAGATCCGTGAGGAGGAAACCGACAGATTGATCTCCACCCGGATGACTTTGGGAGTTTCTAGCTAATCCAAATCCCTTCTTCCTGTGACCCACTCCCCTCATCAGCTCCAACTCCATCAGCCAAGGAGGATGTACCTGTGCCACAGCAGGACATATAAGCCACACTCACCCCAAGGCTGGAAATCCTGCCCAAGATTAATAGACATATTAGTGTGTGATTCGCTTAGTATGATTCTCATGGCAGGCTAGATGGAGAATTTCATCCCATAGCGCGTGGCTACCTTGGTCACAATGGGCTAGCAGTGTAAATCTCCTTGAGGAGCCTTGCCAACTTGAAGGCACACAGCTAATATCCCCTAGTAATAATGCAAGTGCCTGTGCATCTTTTAGGTACTGTTATAGCTGGCAGAAATTAGCACAGCCAATACACCAAATCCAGCACATCTTTTGGACGATGGGAGGAAATCAGAGCGCCCGGAGAAAACCCATGCAGTTATGGTGAGAATGTGCAGACTACGCACAGACAGTGGCCCAAGCCGGGAATCAAACCAGGTCCCTAGCACTGTGAGGCATTTGTGCTAACCACTGTGCCACCTTGCTGCCCTAACTTGCAGATCTCCGTGAAGGAACTCCTTACTGGACTTTAATGCTCTGGAACTCAGGTCAACCAGTATTTATTTTCTCTGAATCTCTGTACTGTAAAATCTTCTATTCTTTTTCCGTCTCATCAATGTATAAGCCTGTGGGAAGAGCTGTGAATCCTCTTTGTCATCATTTTTTAATGTATGCAACAAACCAATCTTCTGAGTCCATCCTACCTTTTCTTTGGTGTGGAAATATTAGTGGAAATTGAATCTCACAAAAACTGAGATGTTGAGAATTTTAAAAGTACAAATTCAAAATAAGCTTCTGAGAGGAAAAAAATCAATGCTATTTGAATCGACCTCTCCTGTCTGTAAAACATCTTAGTTCTGTACTTCAGCTCTTTTATCTATGTTTGGAGGAAGGCTGTAATGAGGCTAGAAGATGTGTGTTCCTAGCAGAACTCAAACTGAGCATCATTGAGAAGTTGTTGCGGAATAAATGCTGCTTCCCAACACTGTCAATGACATCTTCCATCACTTGGCTGATAATAGTGTAGATTGAAAGGGCAATAATTGGTTAGGTTGGATTTGTCCTGCTCTTGTGCAGTTTTCCATCATTGCTGGATAGATGCCAATGTTGTATGTGTATACTGAAACAGCTTAGCTCGGGGCACAGCTAATCCTGGGGCACATGTCTTGAGTATTATTGCCAGATTGCCACATGGGTGGCACAATGGTTAGCACTGCTGCCTCACAGAACCAGGGGCCCAGGTTTGATTCCCAGCTTGGGTCACTAACTGTGTGGAGTTTACACATTCTCCCTGTGTCTGCGTGGGTTTCCTCCAGGTGCTCCAGTTTCCTCCCACAGTCTGAAGATGTGCAAGTTAGGTGGATTGACCATGCTAAATTGTCCCTTCATTTTAGGGAGACTAGTTAGGGTAAATATATGGGTTTATGGATAGGATTGTGGTTGGTGCAGACTCAATTGGCCGAATGGCCTCCTGCTGTACTGCAGGATTCTCTGATTATTGTCAAAGCCCATAGCCTTTGCAGTATCAAATGCCTTCAATTATTTCTTGCATGGATTGAGGATTGACTGATTGGCAGAAGGCAGAGAATGAGGATAAAGGGGTCTTTTTCAGGATGGCAGCCAGTGACTAGTGGTGTGCCTCAGGGGTCAGTGCTGGGACCACAACTCCTCACAACATAATTAATGATTTGGGTGAGGGAATTGAAGGCACTGTTGCTAATTTTGCAGATGATGCAAAGAAACGTAGAGGGACAGATGATATTGGTGAGAATGTGTAGACTCCGCACAGACAGTGCACGCAGAAAGAGTGGAACAGGTTAGGAGAGTGGGCAAAGAAGTGGCAGATGGAATACAATGTGGAAAAGTGTGAGATTATGCACTTTGAAAGGAGGGTTGGAGGATAGACTATTTTCTAAATGGGGAACTGCTAAGGAAATCAGAAACACAAAGGGACATGGAAGTCATTATTCAAGATTCTCTCATGGTTAACGATTCAGCCAGCAGTTGGCAAGGCAAATGCAATGTTAGTATTCATGTCAAGAGGGCTAGAATACAAGAGCAGGGATGTATTTCTGAGGCAGTATAAAGTTTGGGTCAGAATCCATTTGGAGTAGTGTGAGCAGTTTTGGGCTCCATGTCTAAGGAAGGATGTGCTGGCCTTGGAAAAGGTCCGGAGGATATTCACAAGAATAATGTCTGGAATGAAGAGCTTGTTGAATGAGGAACAGTTGAAGACTCTGGGTCTGTACCCATTGGAGTTTGAAGGATGAGGGGGGGATTTTATTGAAACTTACAGGATACTTCAAAGCCTGGATAGAGTGGGCATGGAAGGGGATGTTTTCACCAGTAGGAAAAACTAGAAGCAGAGGGCACAACCTCAGGCTAAAGGGATGATCCTTTAAAACAGAGATGAGGAGGAATTTCTTCAGCCAGAGTGATGAATCTGTGGAACTCCTTGCCGCAGAAGGCTGTGGAAGAAAGGCCATTGAGAGCCTTTAAGTCAGAGATAGATAGATTCTTGATTAATAAGGGGATCAGGGGTTATGGGGAAAAGGCAGGAAATGGGGATGGGAGAAAAATATCAGCCATGATTGAATGATGGAACAGACTCGATGGGTTGAGTGGCCTAATTCTGCTCCTATGTCTAATGGTCTTAAGGCAGAGTAAAAGGTTAGCCAGAAGAACAAAACAAAAACAGTATAGCACAGGAACAGGCCCATGAGCCCTCCAAGCCTGCGCTGATCCCAACTGCTTGTATCACTGAGGTTTCTGACTGTTTGTACGTCTATCTAAAGGCTTCTAATGTGTCTGCTCAACCACCTCACTTGGCAGTGAATTCGTGACCCCCACTACCCTCTGTGCAGAGAAGTTCTCCCATACATCTCCACTGAATCTTTCTCCCTTATCTTGAACTTGTGCCCCCTTCTCATTGTCATTTCTGCCCTGGGAAAAAAACTTCCAACTGTTCACCCTATCTATACCGCTCATAATTTTATAAACTTTTAACAGATCAGCCTCCATCTTTTCAGGGAGAACAATCCCAGTTTATTCAATCTCTCCTTGTAGCTAATACCCTCCATACCAGGCAGCATTCTGGTAAACCTTTTCTGGACCCTCTCCAAAGCCTCCATATCTTCTGGTAGAGTGATGACCAGAATTGGACACAGTATTCCAAATGGAAGCATTGGAACAGGGGACCCAATTAGATCAACAGTTTTTCCAAGTCTTTGCTACAAGCTCCCAACAAAAAATAAGAAATAGCTACACAGATCAATATCCCAAAATATTCTGTAACTTTGGCAAATCTCAAAAAACCCAAGGACATGTTTGGTGCAGCTAATCAATGGACACAGCCAAGTCTGTGATAGGAACAACTGTTTTAATTTTAATCCCGCCAAGCAAAACTCTAACAAACTAATCTTCCGTCAAAGCTATTGGGTGGGATTTTCCAGGTATGCTCGCCCCAAAACTGGAAAATCTTGCCTGAGGTCAACAGACCTCTGCATGATCCGTTCCCTGTCCTCCATGATTCCCATGCCAGGCAGAGAGGGAAAACTCCCCCCATTGTGTGGAAGGTTCTTTGGTTCTGTTAGTTGCCATTGGCCTGTGTATTCTTTAACTAGATAACAAGAAATGGCTGTCAACAAGTCATGTTTACATGAATATAGTCGAACAGCAGGAAATGTGTGAATTAAATTAAATTAGTTCATTTACTGCAATCTCTAGCAGCTATTAATCTGCAAGAGGTGGGAATTTGGGGTGTTAGATCTTGCGCTTTTTAAAATGCTGTGTATTGGATATCAGGTGTTTCCACAGGAAGAGAAGCTTTCATTAACACGCCGTCTTTTACATCTTCAGGTCATTCCAAAACACTCTGCAACCAACAGTCAGTGTTGCCATGTGAGAGACACAACATCTAATATGCGAACAGCAAGATCCCACAAACAACCACTGGAAACACATTTAAGATAATTGGCAAAAAAGGACCAGAGTGGGGAAAATACAGAAAAATATTGTTGCGCAATGAGTTGTTATGACCTGGATTGTGTTGTCAGAAAGACTAGAATCATAGAATCCTACAGTGCAGAAGGAGGCCATTCAGTCCATTGAGTCTGTACTGACCACAATCCCAACCATGCCCTATCCTCATAACTCTAGCTAGCCCCTGTAACACTAAGGGGGCAATTTAGCATTGCCAATTCGAAACTGTGACAACCGATTCAAAACTGTGGCAAAACCTGTAGAAGGCCCTTTGTAATGGAAGTGTGAATCAATCCGCAGTACAGACTGAAACCTCAGTGACGGCACTATAAGTGAATGGATGAGGCACAGTGGCAAGGTGGCAAAGTGGTTAGCACTGCTGCCTCACTGCGCCAAGCACCTGGGTTCAATTCAAGCTTCAGGTTACTGTCTACAGGGAGTTTGCATGTTCTTCCCAGGTCTGTGTAGGTTTCTTCCAGGTGCTCTAGTTTCCTCCCACAATCCAAAGATGCGCAGGTTGGGTGGATTGGCCATGCTAAATTGCTTGTTAGTGTCAAAGAGATTAGCAGGATAAATACACGGATGATGGGGATAGGGCCTGGGTGGGTTTGTTGTCGGTGCAGGCTTGATGAGACAAATGGCCTCTTTCGGTACTGTAGGGATTCTACGATCTATGAAAAAGAGACGAAAATATCCAGCCGCTTTTGTGGAGCCCCTCTCATCAGACATAAATTTTCCTATGCAACACCACGCTCTGCCTACATTTCCTGTACATTCCACTCTGCTCCATATGTGAGGGTGACCAACTCAGCCTCTCACCTCCCCCGCATGCTGCGTTGAATAATACATGTCTTGTTTTTAAATTGCACCACGGCAGCCGTGTTTACAAATTGCCCGGAGTTAATCAAAATCAAGCTGGCCAGCAGCTAATAATAATAGGCTCCTGTGTTCCTGCGTGGTTTTGAACAGTAAAGTGGTTTCACCCACTTTATTATCTATTACTGGTTTTGAGTGCAAGCAAATACAAATTCCAGGCTGGAATAGTAGACCTGGGGATAATTAAAGTGCCATACTTAGTGTTCACCTTTTACTCTGTAATTAGATTCCCTGACCTCAACCACAGCACGGAAACTGTGCTGCTGTTTGAGCCCAATATACATAGCCGTTCTTCATGGAACATATTATACATAAAGAGTGGCTGACGATAGAAAAGCTAATTACTTGCCCAAAAGGTTTTCTCGCTTAAAGTGTGGCATTATCCTGAACAGTGAGCACCTGTGTAGTGTCATTTATATTTCCATGCAGCTGGGGAGTTCGTGCTGCACGCAGCGGCTGAGTGTGTGGACAGAGTTGCCGGGGGGTGGGGGTAGTAATCATGTTAAACTATTGCAGTCCAAGACACAGTAAAGGACCCCATTTCCACTCTCAAAGTGGGGGGAAAAAAGGCCTCACAGCGCCGGGGAGCCGGGTTCAATTTGGAACTTGTGTGACTGTCTGTGTGGAGTTTGTACATTCTCCCCATGTCTGCGTGGATTTCCTCCGGGTGCCCCAGTTTCTTCCAGAGATGTGCAGGTTAGATGTATTCACTATGATAAATTGTCCCTTCGTGTCTCAAGATGTGTAAGTTCGGAGATCAGTGGGGTAAAAACATAGGGGCTAAAGAGATAGGGGCTGGGTGGGATGCTCTGTCAGCGAGTTGCTGCAGACTCGATAGGCCAAATGGTCTCCTTTTGCACTGTAGGGAGAAAAGACTTGCTTTATATGTATTTCTCACATCCCAAAGTGCATTGTTACTGATTATTTTTTGAAGGGGACGCAGCGATGTACTGTAGGAAACATGACAATCAAATAATGGACAGCCAGGTCCCACAACTAGCACAGTGAAGTTTCTGTTATCATGATTTTATTTCAGGATTCATAAGCTTTTGATTGCTACTTCCCACCAAGCCACACTACATCTTGATTTGGAAATTTATCACCATTCCTTCACTGTCACTGGGTTAGAATCCTGGAATTTCCATCCTAACAGCACTGTGGGTGTACCAACGTGATGTAGAATTGCTGGCATTGAACTGGGATAGATTAAAATCCAACAGGTTTATCCAACAGGTGAGACTTCTTACTGGGTGTACTTACACTACTGTGATGATTCAAGAAGGTGGGTCATCACCATTCTTCTCATGGGCAATTAGGAATCTTATCTTAGTCTGTAACACACATCTCACGAACAAATAAAACATGAATGTTATCTTTTTATGTTGGAATCTCACAGAAAAATAACCAGAAAACTTTTATGTATAGAGAGATAGTTTTATTATTAGGGAATCCAAAAATGATGCAAAAAAAGGTGCAATAATTTCAGAAGTGACTTGAGATGGCTTCACTTCACAACTAATTTACGTGTACAATTTAAACTCTGATTGAAACAAAAAACGCTGGAAAATCTCAACAGATCTGACGGCATCTGTACACAAAACAGATCCAATGTTTCGAGTCAGAAAGGCCCTTGGAAAGTGGGTCTGAGAGAACTGCAATACACACCTTCTCTCTTCTCCTCCCTGACTCAAACTGAAGTTCTTCCTGACCCATGATGCGTGACCTTGCTCCTAACTGGCTTGACCTCCCGCACTGCTTCTCCATAGGGTCCGGCAAAAATATGTGGCCCTCAAAGGTTGCCCTTGAAAGAGACCATGTTACAAGGACAACACGACAGCTCAGTGACTATCACTGTTTGCTGTGCAGATATATGGATTTGGGACAGTATCTGTGAGAGTTTGTGCATTCTCCCATGCTTGCGTGGGTTTTCTCCGAGTGCTCTGGTTCCATCCATACCCCAAAGATGTGCTCTTAGGCTGACTGGTGTAACAAATTGTCCCGAAATTAACCTCCCGTCAATCTGGTTTCCAATGTGAAGTGCCATAAGCGTAGACAAGGGTCATGGGTGGAAGAGGGAATTCACAATGTTAAAATGGTGGCGCAGGCTCGTTGGGCCAAAGGGCCTGTTTCCTATGCTGTGTTGTTCTTTGTTACCACAAAAGGAATTTTTGTGTTTTAGTGTATGAATGCAGCCATATCAACTTCTGACTTGTAGAAGGAGCAATTGGGTAATAGAACAACATTCATCTTTTTATCTCAGTAATTAATCTTCCTTTAATGACATGAGGTCATAAGAAATATTAGCAGCAGTAAAACGTACTGCCCCTTCAGCCTTCTGCACCATTGAGTGTGACCATGGCTAATCTTCTACCTCCTTCCCCATATCCCCTGATTTCTTTCAAAATCAAAAATCTCTCTACCTCAGCCTTAAATATATTCAAAGGTGAAGCATCCTCAACCTTCTGGGTATAGAAAATTCCAGTGATTCACAACCCTCTGAGTAAATAAATTTCTCATTTCTGTCCTAAATGAATTCTTCCTTATCCAGAAGCTGTGCCACTGTATCGAGACTCCCCAGCCAAGGGAAATGACATTCAGTGTCAACCCTGTTAAACGTATTTAGAGTCTTGTACGTTTCAATGAGATCAACTTCCATTCCCCTGATCTCCAGAGAGTATGTTAGGGTCAATTTACTCAATCTCTCATAAGATAACCCTCTCATCACGGGATCATAGGATTCTTACAGTGCAGAGGGGGTCATTCAGTCCATCAGATCTGCACTGACTCTCTGATAGAGCATCTTACCTAGGCCCCCTTCCCCATTCTATCCCCATATCCCCACACATTTTACTATTGCTAATCCATCTAATTTACACATATTTGGACACAAAGAAGTGAAGTTTTCCTCTGAATTCAATTCACTTTGGACTATGGGAGGAAACCGGAGCACTTAGAGGACATCCATGCAGACATGGGGAAACTCCACACAGACAATCACCCAAATTCCTGGTGCTGTGAGGCAACGATACTAACCACTGGTCAAGGGTAATCTGCTAGGGGATATACCAATGATAATGCTATAGAAAGTCAAGAGGATATGGTTAGGTTTCTCTCTTCCTAGAGATGGTCATTGCCTGACACTTGTGTGAAGCAAATGTTATTTGCCATTTATCAACTCAAGCCTAAATGTTGTCAGGTCTTGCTGCATGTGGATATGGACTGCTTATTTGAGCTCTACACACTGTGAAATCATCAGCAAACATCCCCGCTTCTGACTCTATGATGGAGGAAATGTCATTGATTAAGCAACTGAAGTTGATTGGGCCTAGGACATTGCCTGAGGAACCTGGAGCTGAAACAATCACAACCATTTGCTTTATGCCAGGTATGACTGCAATCAGCAGAAGTTTTCCTCTGAATTCAATTCACTTCAACTCAGGTTCCTCGAGGTCACACTGTGTTCAATTCTGCCTTGCTATCCAGGATAGTCATTATCAGCTCACTTGTTAGGTTACCTGACCACTAATGGTGTCTGTGTGCAAAGCTCAAACTTTCCCATATCCAGATTTGAACAAGTCAGTTTTATCCACCTGCTTTTCAAAGACATCAGTACAGAATCAGAAGAGATATCAAGCACAACCTATAGCATTCCCAGTGGAGAACATCTTACAGTCAGAGAAGTTCTGAATAGCTATATTAATCTCCATAGGTGCTGTACAGTAAGACGTCTCACAACACCAGGTTAAAATCCAACAGGTTTGTTTGGAATCACGAGCTTTCAGACCGCTGCTCCATCATGAGGTGAATCATAGGTCACATCATTATCCACATCAAAGACATTGTGACATAGCAAATACATGTACCAACTTTAGTTTTAGCTTTGAAAATGTATTTTGGAGTTTAAGCGCCTTATACATATTTAAATATAGAGAAAATTGAAAAATTGAGATTATTGAACGTTGTCCATAATCTTGAAAATTCTTGTTATTTTAAAGCTTAAAGACGTGTGATATGTGGCCCTCTTACATAACACAATAAAAGGAAAATTTTGCAAGGTGCCATTCACAGGCACAGTGGTTAGCACTGCTGCCTCACAATGCCAGGAACTCAGCTTCAATTCAGACATAATGTGACTATCTATGTGGAATTTGCATGTTCTGCCCATGTCTGCATCCTCTGCGTGCTCTGGTTTCTTCCCACACTGCAAAGGTGTACAGATTAGCTGCATTGGCTACATTAAATTGCTTCTTATTGTCCCAAGATGTGCAGGTTAGGGGGATTAGCCATGGGAAATGTATGGGGTTAGGGGGATAGAAGAGGGATTGAGTACCTGGGTAAGATACTTTCTCAGAGAGTCTGTGCAGAATCAATGGGCCAAATGGCACTGCAGGGATTTGATGAATCCAAGATAATTTTTGAATTAATGCTATCAGTGGCATTTCCACTCTCAGTTTCTCCATCATGAAGAACTGGGGATAGGAACTAATTGGCTTCCTTTTCCAAAGTGCCAGCACAGGCACAGTAGGTGGAATGACCTTCATTTTGTGCTGCAAGATTCTGTGATTATAAACATATATAAACCATTTCACATGCAGACTGGAGTGTTGTGGTACAGAAATATTGGCTGAATTTTATCAGATCCCCAGGGGGACGGGCTGGGATGCACAGGGGCCAATCATGGGAAGTCAGGTCAGATCAAAAAGTGCCCCAATGAAAGGAATGCCCTCAAATCAAAATAATCAGTCATATTCATTCAGTTAGAGAAATGCCGATCATGATCCACCATAGTTACCACAGGAGGTTGTTTCTTAATGTAGCATCCTTTCACATGATGGTTTAATTTGCAGCTTTGGTGAAAATCGCACGTTCTGTGGCTTACAGACCATAAACAGAATTGTTGAGTTCTGCGCCTCCCCTTGTCTCTGTCAAGACCGACAATTAGGATGAAGCATCTTCTTAATCCCAGGTTTGTTCATTAGCAATCTGTTTAGTTTAAACATATCGCCTATTGGATGATGAACATTACTGTATAACTGCACTATTGAATCAATATTACACTTCTTGTTATGAATTGCTCAACAGATCTACATTTTGTACTCTTTTAATACATGAGTCGATTTATTGTGGAATCTACTTTTTAAAACAACAATAAAGTTTGACCACAGTGGAATTAAGTGTTTTGTTCTGAGTCTTGAGCTAAAAACAGAAAATAAGAGACTGCAACAGAACTTCCATTCATATGATTCAGGTCACCAATTAGAAATGTTAATTCTTTATCTCTCTCCACTGATAAGACATTCCACCTCATTAGGTAATCCGGATGCCACATTTCCCATTGCCGCAGGCTCTATTAAATCCTGTTCTATAAGTGTGAGTGATAATAATCTTATCTCCCAGTCTGGGTCTGTACCCAGAAGTTGAAAGTGGCTTTATGTCTTTTCTGGGTAACAATGGTCAGAACCATCCGACGCTTGCAATTGAAATCACATTTTCAGATGGCCCTTAGGGCAGGGCAGTTGGCCAGGGGATGATTGAACTATGGGATAATTGTGTGGCACCCTTATCTGGGAATCTCAGTTAAGGGGTCTCCTAGAATATCTTTGGGGTACCTCTCCTCCCCCCTCGCCACCCCAGTTACACTACCCTGGAGCTGGGAGGTTAGGCCCATCCTGTTTTTATTTCAGATTTCCAGCCTGTTTTATTTTTGTTGATTGAGGGATGAATGTCTGAGAACCTTGCTGAATATTTCCATCATTTTGGTCAGACTTTTACCACATTGTCCTCCTTAGAATTGGGATGAGTGAGGATCACAGAGCAGCATTCTCTGTTAGCCTTGGGTGGGATCTTATGAGCCTGGGGTGGACAAGGCAGTAAAATTTGGGTCTGAACTCCCGTGGCATAGCAATTAGAGTCAGATTGCCACTCTGCTTCCACTTTGTCCCCTTGAAATCCTATTAGTTCTTTCCCACCTGACCACCTGGTTCACGAATGTCTTTTAAGGAAGGAAATCTGCCATCTTTATCTGGTCTGGCTGGCATCTGACTCCAGACCACAGCAATGTGGTTGGCTCTCAGCTGCCCTCCAAACAAGGGTGGTTAAGGATGGGCCAGCGATGCTAATGTCCCATGAATGAATGAAAAATACCACTGTGCAGGGCAGGATTGTCTATGGGCCTGCTGTCGAAGGCTTTAGAATCAGCAGGCCCTGCCCTCTGTTTTTTAACAACACTTGCTATTGTAAATCAGGTAAGTTTAAAGGTCGAGCTTCTTTCAAGGTGGCGGGAGAAAGGTAGATTTTGTAAGGCAAGTATTTAGAATTTGGGAGTAGGGTTGTCATGGGGACAGTTGGGCTATTTTAGGGATTCAGGCAGTCAGGAGATTGAGCAGTTAGATTGGTTGTTGTGAGGGATCTGGGGAGGAGACGGTGCAGTCAGTGTGGTGGGGTAGGGTCAGGCAATAAGCAGTCAGGCTATTGGTGGGGGGAAGGCAAACCAGGTCGGGTCAAGCCTGAAAAGAGTAATCAGGAGCTGGGAAAGTCCCTTGGGTGCGGAGAGGGCAACAGGGGTGGGGAAAGGGTGGAGATCCCTGTAGGAAGTGGAAGGAAGAGTGGGGACCATGTCAGGGGTTGGAGGGAGACCCGCATTGGAGGGCTTATCCTTTGTGGATTCGCTGTGGGTCTGTACCCAGAAATTGAAAGTGGCTTTATGCCTTTTCTGGGTAACACTGGTCGGAGCCATCTGACGTTTGCGATTGAAATTACATTTTCAGATGGCCCTTAGGGCAGGGCAATTGGCCAGGGGAAGATTGAACTGTGGGATAATTGTGTGGCATCCTTATCCAGGAATCTCAGATAAAAGGTCTCCTGGAGCATCTTTGGGGTACCTGCCCGCCCCCCTCGCCACCCCTGTTACACGACCCTGGAGCTTTGAGGTTAGGCCCATCCTGTTTTTATTTCAGATTTCCAGCATTTTGCCTGTTTTACTTTTGTTGATTGAGGAGTGAACGTTGGTCAGGTGATTGGAGAGAACATCCTTGCTCCTCTTTGAGATAGCACCATGGGATTGCTTGCAGCCACTAAAGGAACAAGTAGCTCCTTCAGTTTAATGTTGCATTGGAAGGCAGCATCTCAGACAGTGCAGCATTCCCTCTGTACTGCACTACAGTGTTAGTCTTAATAATGTGCACATGTCTCTGGGATGGGATTTGAAACCCTAGCTCTCTAACTGGGAGATGAGATTATTATCACTCACACTTATAGAACAGGATTTAATCGAGCCTGAGGGAATGACAAATGTAACGTCCGGGTTATCTAATGAGGTGGAATGTCAAATTTTGATTTCCAGGCAGTGAGATGGAGAGATGAAGTCAGCAGTGTGACTAGCGTGTCGAGCCTGTGGTAAGTTTGTGTTCGTAATACATCTGCATACCATGAATACTCAATAGAGTGAAGCAGTTTTGAATAAAGTCCGACCCTCAGAGTAAAGTCAGCTGCCGTGAGAATCTCACGGTACCTGATTCAGCATTGTTTAAAGGCAGACCTTGTGTGTAAACTCAGTGCTTTTCCGTACGTAACTCAATGGAAGGGAGCTGGACAACGGCAGTACGCATGGAGCCTTGGGATCAGCTAGCATGAGTCAGTGATAAGGGGTGTTGGGGGATCAAGGGCTTGGAAGAGGGATCTAGGCCAGGGCAGAGGATGAGATTAGAGGAACGGAAGAGGGAAGTTGGAAGGGCCTGTTGCCTTGGGTATGATGGCGAGCTATGGTGATGAGGCCTGTCAGTCAATGTAAAAGATTGTCCAGATGTATCCATCCCAGAGTCCTTACAAGATTTCAATTCTCCCAGTTTGGAGCAATCTCAGGCAATCTCCTTTACAAAACACACAATGGAAGGTCAGAGGAGCCTACACGTTCAGCCATACCTTATAGAGTGACAAGTACAACACTGGACACTAACATGAATGTAAACTGAAGAGCAGACAAAACCACAGCAGTATGTAGTGAGATCCTGGCCAGAAATTACCCATCCCACTTGCCGTGGGAATTGTAACAGGCGGGACAGAAAGTTCAATGCACAATTTAAAGGTCCATTGAGTACGGGTTGGAATTTCCAGTCTTGGAAATCCCCACTCCCAGACTTCAGCATTACTGGGTGGCTGGATTGGGAACTACAAGTTCCAGCATGCTGCAGAATTTCTGCACATATGCAGTCCTGAAGTGGGCAGCATTTGTGTGATACCAAGGTTTGGCATTCCCAAGGCGACAGCACAAAAACAAAAATAATTAACAGCACGAAAATCCATCTGACCCCGGAGCAGTAATTGGGAAAAATCCCTGGCAAGGGACAGGAATAGAAGAAAGTGGGAATGACAGAGAGAATGATGGAAAGAATGACAGAGAGAAGGATGGAGAGACTGATGGAATGACAGACAGAATGGCGGAGATTACAACGGAGAGAACAGCAGAGAGACTAACGGAGAGAATGACGGACAGAGTGATGGAATGACAGAGAATGACAGAGAGAATGACAGAAAGAATGATGGAATGAAAGAGAGAGAGACGGAGAGAATGATGGTTAGAATGAAGGAATGAAAGAGAAAGAGACGGAGAGAATGATGGTTAGAATGATGGACGGAAGTCAAAGCTAGGAAGAAAAAGAGAGGAGCAGTATAAGAGGCTTTAGCAGAAAATGAGTGGAATGTTGGTGAGGCATTCCATCACAACTGTATACAAGACAGTGTACTCGATTGCGTACTCAAGTGGAACAGAAATGCAGAATGCCCTAAGATGGAGGTGAGAGCACTGAGTCACTGCTGACGCAGCAAGACCTTCATACTGCAGCATATTGATCTCACAACGCCTATTACAATGAGTCTGTCATTGATATGTTGTCGCCAGGCGCCTTAAGAATGAGGGCATTTAATCTTCTGGCCCCATTGAAATAACTTCTCCTGATTAAACACGCTTCAATCAAATGACCATTTCTTGATCCATACAATTAGAAGGTCCAATGAGCACACCGAATTAAAATGACACGCATCGTATATCTTCAAACTGATTGTAACAGCACAGCACACTCTATCAGGGATATAATTCACTTACATGAAGCAGAGCAGTCCAGAGATCAAATCAAAGAGGGAAACAGGATTGAGATGGATATTGCACGGAGACAAATGGTCATGATATCATGCTATGTCACATATGATTTCATTGAGGTGATGAAAATTCTGAAAGGTTTGATTTGAGCAGATTGAAAGGAGTTATATCCACTGGTACGAGAGTTGGCAATCAGAGGACACAGACTTCAAATAATTGTTGAAAGAATCATGAGGAAGATGAAAGGTTGTTTTAAGCAGGGAGTTGCTGTGATCTGGAAACAGATGGAAACTGATTCAGTTGTAACTTTCAAAAGAGAACTGGGCTGGCGCAGTGGCACAGTGATTAGAATGGCTACCTCACAGCTCCAGAGACCCGGGTTTCATTCCCGGCTCGGGTCACCGTGTGTGTGCGTGTGTGTGCGTGTGTGTGTGTGTGTGGGGGGGGTTTGCACATTCTCTCCGTGTCCACATGGGCTTCCTCTGGGTGTTCTGATTTCCTCCCACACTCCAAAGATGTGCAGATTAGATTGATTGGCCATGCTAAATTGCCCCTTAATATCCCAAGATTTGTAGGTTAGGAGATTTAGCTATGGTGAAATCACAAGAATAGGACAGGGAAAAGGATCTGGGTCTGTTTGAGAATCAATGCAGACTTTATGAGCTGAAAGGCCTCCTTCTGCACTGTGAGATTCTATACATTTGAGAAGAAACCATTAGTAGGGCCTTAGGGGAAGAGCAGAGCACTGAGGCTAATTGGATAGTTCTTTCACAGAGCCTTCTATGCCGGAAGATTCTGTAATTTCATTCATCAAAACAGATGTTGTCTTTGTTAAAAGACCGGATAAGTCAATGATTGTGCTACTATCACAATCTGGTTCATCTTTGACATTTGAACTTTCAACTTTTGCTATGCATGAGGACCTATTGCTTTCTTAGCTTATTATCCCTTACTGCTTCTCACTGAGGAATGAGATCACAGCTGGAATCTTCCTAGAATCCACGAAAGAGTTAGTCATGTGACATTTCAACACTTACTATCCTGATTGAAAAGTCCCTGTGATTTGATCATGTGTCATTGCAGGGGGATGGGGTAGGGGCGGAGGCCTGTTTGATATCCTACTGCAATGAGGTAAAGGAGAATGTTTGGCTTGTTGTCTTCAAGTTATCTCATGCACGCTCATTTAATCTTCACGGTTTGGGGGCTGTCCCATTGAACCAGACTGCACATTATCCCACGTTTCAAATATAGTGAGCATGCTAGGATCCCAAATAAATCCTGCATTTCTGACATTCCGTCTGCAGTCTGCTGTCATAGTCTCCAAAGTCTCATTTGTGTTCATCATGGTACTTGGAATATCATTACACCATCCTGAAATAGCTGTACTCTTTTGCAGGCTTAATTTCTCTGAAATATATATGTTTACCTTTGCTACATTTTTTCTTCCTCTTTGAATAAGTGAGCTACTGGTGGCATCACATTTTTTTAATCTAGAAATTGAGACGTTGAGTGCCCACTGGCTGTTGGACTGCAGAGTGCATCACACAAACCATTTTACTTCCACGACCTAAACATGTGCTGTTTAGGTGGATTGGCCATGCTTAATTAGCCCTTCGTGTCCCAAGATGTGTATGTAAGGAGTCAATAGGTGGGGTTGGGGGATAGGGCTGCGTAAGCTTGGTACAGGTTCAATGGGCCGAATGGCCTCCTTCTGCACTGTAGGGATTCTATGAAACTTGAAGTTCAGGCTGGTACAATCATTGCTACATTAAGTTTAATTGAGGTCATTCTACCGCTAAAGACTCTCTGCCTGCTAAAATGATAGCTAAAAGCACAGTATAATTTACCATTCATCACTGGCATAGTAAATACAGTATTTAAACGAAAAACAATGATAGGAACAGTTGGCCCACGGGAACAGCTGGAGCAGCAGGACTGTAAAAAGACATTGGCACAGCTTCACAGAAGCATACGGAAATACTTCCAGAGTTTTACAAAGCTTACATCTCATCTTCCCAAATTACTGCATCTGGTAATGGGTAACATCATCCAGCTGCCAGCCTAAGCTCCTGATTTGATCTCAGCTATTGACAAAGCTGATCAGAAAGATCATATCCAGTAGCAGCCTGTGAATGCAGTTATGCTAAATCGAAGCATTCCAATGACCATGCAATTGTTCCCAAATTGGTCACTCTAGACTTTGAAGGATGAGTAACGTTCCAAGCCTTAATGAGGCCTAAAGCTGTGTATCTCTGAACTTTTCAAATCAATCTCTTGTACTCCTTTCCTGTATTAACGTCAGCTGTTATTGGTATACCTGAAACTATTTAGGGGGCCTTTTGTTTTTAAATTGTTCTTGGAATGCCGGTGAGATAGACAAAACTTGCAATCCGCCATTCATAGTCTGTGATAGTCTGGCCTTGCACTGATGGTCTTCCCACAACAGGGGGTCAGGAGTGTTATTCCAAAGCTTTAAATCTGCAGTGATGTTCATGCCTTGTAGCCTCTGCAGCAAATAAATGTTTCATCCCCTTTCTTTAATCACTTTAAAGAGTACTGTGATTATGTTTGCTTTTCAACCCTGGTTCTAAGCAGAAGTTGCCTTTACCTCTGCGATGAACACAGGACATAAAAACAGAAAATGCTGGAAAATCTTAACAAGACTGACAGCATCTGTGGGAAAAAGACAGAGTCAACTATTCAGAGCTGATGGAGGGTCATCTAGACTTGAAATATTGGCTCTATTCTCTCCCCACAGATGCTGTGAGACTTGCTGAGATTTGCCAGAATTTTCTGGTTTTGTTTCAGATTCCAGCATCTGCAGAAAATACATGTTTATTAAAGACCACAATTACTTACAATATCTAAGAAGAGGACAAAGCTTAAGAAATGCTGTCATGGTAAAAATACCCATTCACCAAGAATTCCATTTACCAAGAAGACAGCCTCTATACCACCAGATGTTGCTGTTTTGTTTTTACTTACCTATTATTTGTAAGTAGGAAAGGAATTGGGATTGGAATTCATTTTTGCCAGGATCCTATCTTTTTTTACCCATATACTAAAATCACTTTTCGTTTGTTCATGAGGTTTGGGCATTCCTGGCAAGGTTATCATTCACTGTCCATCCCTAATTATCTTTGAGAAGGTGGTGATTAGCTGCCAGGATGCTGCAGTTTATATGAATGCTCTCCCCAACCCACTTTTATCATAGGAATGTAAGAATTTAGAGCAATTCAGCCCCTTGAGCCTGCTCCGTTATTCAATCAGATCATGGCTAATCTCTCCCTGGTCTCAAATCCACCTTCTTACCTGTTTCCCACATCCCTTTAATGTGCTTTTTTTTAAATCAGAAATATATCTACCTCCTTCTTAAAACCATTTCATGATTCAGACTCCGCTGCGCTATGGGGGCAGCGAGTTCCACAAATTCACCACTATCTGAGAGAAGTAGTTCCTCCTACCTCAGTTTTAAATCTACTGCCACAAGAGGAAACATTTGGTCTATGTTCACTCTATCAATTCCTTTTAGTATTTTATGTACCTCAATCAGATCTCCTCCCATCCTTTGAATTCTAGTGAATATCAGCCCAAGCTGTTTAATCTCTCCTCATACATCAATCCTTTCATCCCCAGAATCAATTTGGTGAACTATAAAATTGAAGTTATTTCAGCGTAGGCAATGTAGAGCCCGTCACAATAGTGTCAGATAGGAATTACCAGGATCGTGATCCAGCATTTAGAAACTGCTCAAGGCAGGGTGATGTGTGACTTACAGGGTCACAAGTGGTGGTTCCAATGGTCTTGCTTCTCTTGTCCTGCTTGATTTTGGAGTTCACAGGGCTGAATGGTGCATAACAAGCTGGGGATCAACCATGGGTCAATGGGCAATACTCATGCTTCTGACTCAGAGGTCATGGGTACAAGAATTATTCCTAAGACCTGAGAATGTAGTCCAGGCTGAGACACAGGTGCAGTATTAAAAGAAAACTATCAGAGGTGTTGAATGCACTCATGAGGAGGACAATACGACATTAGATATAGGATTAGGCCATTCAGCCCATTGAGTCTGCTCTGCCATTCCATCATGGCTGATAAGTTTCTCAACCCTATTCTTCTGCCTTTTCCTCGTGACTATCTGTCTCTATCTTAAATACACACAATGGCCTAGCCTCCACAGCTTTCTGTGGCAATGAATTCCATAGATTCACCACCCTCTGGCTGAAAAAAATTCCTCCTCATCTTGATTTTAAAAGGTCATCCCTTTATTCTGAGATTGTGCCCTCCTTCCGAGTCTCACCTACTACACCTTCTCCATGGCCACTCTATCCAGGCCTTCCAGTATTCTGGAAGTTATAATAGAGATCCCTAGTTCAGCAGATAAAGGAGAAAGGAATTGAAAAACTTGCTGGTAGGTGCCATGTATTTTTGTTGCTTTTGATCTTGACTCCAGAAGTTTGGTATTATCACTTTTTAAGCTTGGATACAAGCTCTTTATGTTTAACATTTGTCATGTTGCCTTGCCCAATGGAAGGGCTGGTTTAAGTTGATTCTCTCATATCACATGACTCTACTGCAGCCATGAAATGTAGCCCTCTGAAACATTTACACATAACAATTGTTCCTAGTTAATTAGTTCCCAACTCGACAGATATTTACAAATCATATAACAACATATAACACAAGATAAAATCAAGTCAGATAAGAGGAGTCTTGCATCAAGTAGGGCATTGCCTAGTTGAGCCAGTTTCTTTCCTGGAAGCTGATGTCATTTTGCTCTCAACGACAACTTATTTTAAGTTTATTTATTAGTGTCACAAGTGGCCTTACATTAACACTGCAGTGAAGTTACTGTGAAAATTCACTAGTCACACATTCCAGCACCTGTTTAGGTACACCAAGGAAGAATTTAGCATGGCCAATGCACCCAACTAGCACCTCTTTCAGACTGTGGGAGGAATCCAGAGCACCCGGAGGAAAACCCACACAGACACAGAGAGAACATGTAGAGTCCGCACAGGCAGGGATCGAAGCCTGGAATCGATCCTGCGTCCCTTGCACTGTGAGGCAGCAATGCTAAACACCTATGATGGAACTCTGTAACAGTAAAAAAAAATTGTTCCTTATTCAATATGTCAGTGGGGATGTGATGTTTGTGTAGGGGCAGGAAGAGGCAGGGGAGTGAAAAAAATGATAGCAAAGTAAACATGACTTAAATTTGTCAAAATAGGTGAAGATTAATTAACTATCTTGTTTAAACAACAGTGGATGTACAGGTGTGCTCATTAAATTGCAGAAGCTTTGGACTGAAGTAAAATCTATCCATTTTTAAACCTGTCCTCAAGGCAGTACAAATCAAGCCTATTCTTCATATTCAATCACAGCTTAATGAGTTTTATATTTTAATTCTTTTTCCTTTATTATATTTAGACAAAGAAGCATTTTGTTTTAAATTTGTGACAGTCATATACATACATACAGTAGCTATATTCAGTTGTGTCTTGATTAGGGTGTGATCGAAATACTCAAAATCAGGCTGATTGCACACAACCTGATGACTTTCAACTATTTAATCCGGTAGACGAGATTACCTGACACTCAGACACTGATGACATGCTTCTCGTGTTACCAAGGTAACCTGCTCCCTTTAAATACACTTGAGTTTTCTCTGTGGATTGGCACCAGCACCAGCAGTTTGACACGCTTCCTGGGATTTATCTCCAGCATTCCACAGCAGGCAGCTGCACAAGTCACAGCCCAGCTCCAGTACAGCAAATCTACCAAGCCCGGGCCAAGTTACATGAGATCCACAGTGTTGTAATGGCTGGCTTGGCCCTCAGATATGCAGGAATGTATTCAACAATGTGAAATATGGACATTGAGGCCAGCCCTTGTATCTGGTGCCAGGGACCTCCTGCTTCTGATGGACAATTCACAACGTTGGAATAGTTGTCATTCTAAGCATTGGAAGTTCACCTCTGTGTGCAAGTCTGGTGACATTGGCAGCCCCAATTAGGACACATTGTGGCAGTTTAATAATAAGCTATCTGACTAGAACTAGGGGGCATAGTATCAAAATAAGGGGGAGTGGAGTTGAGGAGGAACGACTTCACCCAAGGGGTTGTGAATCTGTGGAATTCACTGCAGTTGAGGCTGCCTCGTTGAATGTTTTCAAGGCAAGGAAAGATAAATTTTTGAACAGTAAAGGAATTAAGGGTTATGGTGAGCGGGCGGGTAAGTGGAGCTGAGTCCACGAAAAGATCAATCATAATCCTATTGAATGGCAGAGCAGGCTCAAGGGCCTGATGGCCAACTCCTACTCCTCGTTCTTACGTTTTTATGACAGGCGGCTATTTGTGAAATGTTTCCACGATGAGTAAATGCTTCCCCGACAAGTCTATAGAAACATTTGTATCATGGATAAATTGGAGAGCTAGCAGGCGAGAACTGATAGACCAAAGGTCAATCGATATTTTGGGAAAGGATTTTCCGCTATGTGCCAAGTTGCTGTTTACTTTATGACACAGCAGGACATTCTCAGGCCTTTATTGATTTGAGTCAGTGAAGAAGTACAAGTCGGTCTTTCTGCTATATAGTTCCTGATAAACATTCAGAATTTGACAGATGATATGGGATTTGGGAAATCAGGAAACTAAAGACTGGTAATACAGAATCACAGGGCGGTAGAGCACAAGAAAATGCCATTCAGCCCTTTGCACTGACTCTTCGAAAGGCCTATACAATTAATCTCACTCCACCTGCTCATTGGGATGGCATGGTGGGTTAGCACTGCTGTCTCACAGTGTCAGGGATCCAGGTTCAATTCTGGCCTCTGGTGTCTGTCTGTGTGCAGTTTGCAAGCTCTCCCCATGTCTGCATGGGTTTCCTCTGGGTGCTCCGGTTTCCTCCCACATTCCAAAACTGTGCATGTTAGGTGGATTGGCCATGATAAATTGTCCCTTATTGTCAGGAGGATTAACAAGCCTTCTTCATCACTCTGTCCACCTGTGACTCAAGGAGCTATGAACATGTACCCCTAGATCTCATTGTTCTGTAACTCTTCCCAATGTACTATCATTAACTGAGTGAAGTTCTGCCCTGGTTCAATCTACCAAAATGCATCACCTTGCACTTATCTAAACTAAACTCCATCTGCCATTCATCAGCCCACTGGCCCAATCGATCAAGATTCCATTGCAATACAAGATAACTTTCTTCACTATCCACCATCTCACCAATCTTGGTGTCGTCTGTAAATTTACAAACTATGCCTCCCATATTCTCATCCAAATCATTAATAGAAATGACAAATAACAGTGGACCCAGCACTGATCCCTGAGGAACACTGCTGACATAGGCCTCCAGTTTGAAATACAACCCTCAACAACTACCCTAGTTGCAGGCTGGATGGGCTGAAGGGCCTCCTTCTATGATTCCCTTTATCTCTGCACGTTTTTCCCTTCAATTACATCTCACCTTCTCCCACCAGCCTTTCAGGTAGTACACTGGTTCTTTCACCCTGTGACCTGTGGTAACTGACCTTCTGAAAACGGTCTCTTATTTATTCCACCAATATTTCCACATGATTTTGAAGGAGATACCCTTCACTTTCTCAGCTCTAAGGAAGATAAAGCCAGTGGAAATGGATAATGGTTCTAAAGCCAGTGGAAATGGATAATGGTTCCTGCCATCTGCCCAATTTAGGCAAGGACTGCATAACTGGTAGGGGCTATCCATGTTTAAATATTAATAACTTGCATGTATATAGTACCTTTCATGACCCCAGGCTTGTCATAAAGCCCTTTACTGCCTCAAATCATACAATAGGAGCTATGAACATGTACCCCTAGATCTCATTGTTCTGTAACTCTTCCCAATGTGCTATCATTAACTGAGTGAAGTCCTGCCCTGGTTCAATCTACCAAAATGCATCACCTTGCATTTATCTAAATTAAACTCCATCTGCCATTCATCAGCCCACTGGCCCAATCGATCAAGATAGAATCCCTACAGTACAGTAGGAGGCCATTTAGACCATCAAGTTTGCACCAACAATCCAAGCACAATTCCCATAACCCCACATATTTAACCTGCTAATCCCCCTGAGAGTAGGATCAATTTAGCATGCCCTCTCAACCTAACCTGTACATCTTTGGAGAATGGCAGGAAACCAAAGGAAACCCATGCAGACAGAAGGAAAACCACATAGACAGTGACCCAAGGCCGGAATTGAACTTGGGACTGTGAGATAGCAGTGCTAACCGCTGTGCCACTGTGCCGCCCATGTTTGTATGAATCATAGAATCATGGAATCCCTACAGTGCAGAAAGAGGCTATTTGGCCCATCGAGTCTGCACCAACCACAATCCCTCACCCAGGCCCTACCCCCATATCCTTACATATTTACCCGCTAATCCCTCTAACCTACTTATCTCAGGACACTAAGGGGCAACTTTTTACGCATGGCTAATCAACTTAAACTGCACATCTTTGGACTGTGGGAGGAAACCGGTGCACCCAGAGGAAACCCACACAGGCATGAGGAGAATGTGCAAACTCTACAGAGACAGTGACCCAGCCGGGAAGCGAACACAGCTCCAGATCCCTGGAGCTGTGAAGCAGCAGTGCTAACCACTGTGCTACTGTGCCACCCATATGTTTAATATCTTTTGAAAGGCATTCACTGTGGTAATGTCAGGAGAAAGAGCAGCCAAAGAGACAATGAGGTTCCACAGACGGCAATCAGATAATAAGCAGATATTTGGGCTATAGGTTGGGGACATTGAGCAAGGGGAGAATTCTGCTGCTATTCTTCATTTAGTGCCCTGGGACCTTCCACATTTACCTGATAAGGCAGGGAGGCACTGAAGTCCCTGGAATGGGACACAAACTTGGATTGCTTCTGACTGGATTATTCCATGGAGAGCCACATGGGTTCGATGGGCCAAATGTCCTCCTCATGTGCCACATAGGACTGTAAGTCTGGGGATTTTCCAGCCGCGGCATGGCAGATCCCGCTGTGGCAGATGCGGTGAGTCAGTCAAAGCTCATTGACTTTGGTGGGACTGGAAGATTCCCGCCCTGGGATTCTGGAACTCAGAGGCAAGAGGGTCAGCAATCGAACGATGGCTGACAACCACAAAGATTCAGAAGTGCTCTTCATCAAATGGTTCAAACCCTAACTGGAATATCTTTTCCTCTGGACATAAGGAGCCTTATTTTTAAGATTTGTGAATGTTCAAGTTTTTCCATCCCAGACCCCACATCATAGGATCCTACAGTGTAGATGGAAGCCATTTGGCCCATTGAATCTGCACTGACAACAATCCCGCCCAGGCCCTATGCCCATAATCCTAACACTAAGGGGCAATTTAGAATGGCCAATCCAGCTAACCTGCATACTTTCAGACTGTGGGAGGAAACCAGAGCACCCTGAGGAAACCCACGCAGACACAGGGAGAACATACAAACTCCATACAAACAGTGACCCAGGCCAGGAATCGAACCCAGGTCCCTGGCGCTGTGAGTTGCAGTGCTAATCACCCATGTGTTTTCTCTCTGCTCTCAGTGCTTTGGAAGTGCAGGAATTAGCTCTCGAATTTCAGTATAACTTTATTAAGCTCTGGAGCATGTTAGCTACTTAAAAAGACATCTTCAAACAGCATTGTGGTGACAAATTTTCAGCCGGTTTGCTTCTTGTGCATGACAAGTGATCTGCGTCACTGGAAAGGGATTTAAACTGTTGCATCAAAGGTACCATCTCAGAGTCTGAGCACTGATAGATCTCCAGTCTTTGAGGGTGTTGACCATCTCAGTAAGGAGGGGTTAATCACAAGCTGTACTGGAGCCACTCAGCCTCATTGCATAATTTGTCAAGACAGATTCTGCCCTTTGAAACCTATTTATGATTCATGGCTTTGCTTCGTTACGTCTGATACCTGTTTGATCTCCTTTTGCATCCGCTGAAGATCACCAGGGACGAAAGAAAGATCTAAGCAAGCCAATGTCCTTGCTGCTTCTTTCCGCTCCTCACTGTACTGGCAGGGGGGATGACATTGGGGAAGCATGGTGATGGTGAGCTGGGAGGAGGAGGTTTGGGTTTGGAGCACAGAGGCAAATCAGTGACTTTGTCGAGTTTGTCTTTGTCGCACACAAGAGTTTAGTCAAGGGCACAGATTCACAGTACTGCCAGAGTCTGCAGGAGAAGTGAATAGGAAATCTTCCTGGCTTCTGTACCCCAGGCATGTTGGACAGAGAATATGTTGTGAAATGGAAATTATTTGTCATTCGAAAGAGTCACTTGTGCTGTGGATAAAGGGGAACCAGTGGATGTAGTGCACTCGGATTTTCATTCATTTATGGGACGTGGGCATCGCTGGTTGGCCATTATTTATTGCCTATCCCTAGATGTCCTTATTCAGAGGGTAGTTTAGAGTCAACTACCTTGCAGTGACATGTAGGCCAGGCCAGGCAAGGATGGCAGATTTCCTTCCCTAAAGGGCATTAGTGAATCAGATGGTTTTTTTTCCCAACAGTCAACAATGGTTTCATCATCATCAACAGATTCTTAATTCCAGATATTTGTTTTTATTGAATTCAAATTCCACCACCTTCTGTGGTAGGATTCTAACCCAGGTCCCCAGAACATTAGCTGAGATCCTGGATTAATAATCTAGCAATAATACCACTGGGCCATCAGCTTTCCTAATTTCCAGAAGGCATTGATAAGCTGCCACATCAAATATTACTGCAGAAAATAAAAGCGCATGGTGGCATGGGTAAGATATTGGCATGGACAGAAATGTGGTGAACAGGAAACAGAACATAAGCATAAAATGTGTCCTTTTCTTGCTGACAAGATATTACAAATAACATGCCACAGAGATTAGTGCTGGGACTCTTGACTTGAATGAAGGGACTAATGGAATGGTTGGTAAATTAGCTGTGGAAGAATCCAAAACTTGGAGTCACTCTTTAAAACTAAGGAGTCGCCAACATAAGAAAGAGATGAGATTTTTGGAGGTCTTGAGTCTTTGGAATTCTCAAAGAGACTCACAAAAGGCAGCAGAATTAGAGACTTTATATCATTTTAAGGCATTTTAAGGAGGAAGATATTCCTTGATAAACAAGGGGGTGAAAGATTATTGGGAGTAAACAGGAAGTTACAATCAGATCAGCCATGATCTTATTCTATGGCGAAGCAGGTTTGAGAGGCTGAGTGGCCTATTCCTGCTCCTAACTCATATGTACTTATTGGGCACATGGATGGTTCAAAGTTCACATTGGGAAACTGATTAATTGTCAAATGCTCCAAAATTCCACCTGGGCATCAGTGTAAATTCACTGTGTGGTCATGGAGGGAAACTTGGTGATTCAGCAGAAAGTCCAATAATTTCTGCAAGAATTTCTGTCTCACTGGAGACAGGACTGGAAAATCTCAGCTCCTGTGTCTCCTAAAATCCTGGAAAGGTATTAACTATCCAATTACTTCTAAGATGGCAAGGAGTTGGGATCAAAGGTAATGAACGAACATTTATACCTAGACAAAACTTTTATCTGTTTCCTGTTGCCATTGGAAAGAGAGTAAAGTAAGCCATTTTCAAATCAGGTTACAGTTGTCCCTGATAAATCCATGAATGCCACGGGCAGATAACAGTTGCAGCTTGCTTTTGTGTAGTCTGTAGCTATCTGAAAGTTAAAGGCAGCCAAGCCTGCACCTTAAGCAGAGAAAATGCTAATTCTATTGTTCGCCATGCAGAATGCAGGTGACAATTCATGTTCAGGTTGAAGACTGAGGGCATATTTTCTAGCTGCACTCACCCTAAGATGTTTGTGAAGAATTAAAGGAGACTGGAAGATTTACCTAGCCAAGAGCTGGAAAAATGAATCGACATTGTACCCTCACAGTAAGAGATAGTTCTGGGATTAGAAATTACTTGGCTGGAAAAATAAAATGTCAAATAATCTTGTGGAAGCTGGGAGTGACTGTGAGCAGTTTGTGGTAACAATTGTATTTCCATGGGAGTCTGAGGTGTGCCCAGTAAAAAGGAACCATTTACTTATTTAGCTTTTAGTCATTTAAAACTGCAAAAGTTTTAAAATGTGAAACCTTGACATATTATTCTTGCCGCTGTGAACTGAAAATTCAAATTTCTCTTTAAAAGCTATTGGTCTCCACGGAGATTGTAAGAAAATATTTGTGGAAGCTTTTACTGTTTCTTTTGATATTTCTTGCTTACACTTCAATTTCTCTCTGTTATTTTTTCAGCCACTCTTCACAAGTTGCTAAAGTTTTTCCATTTTCTGGACAATCGCTAAACTTCGCAACTTTTTTTTATTCATTCTTGGGACACAGGCATCGCTGGTTGGCCGGCATTTATTGCCAATCCCTAGTTGTCCTTGAGAAAGTAGTAGTGAGCTGCGTTCTTGAATTGCTGCAGCCGACATGCTGTGCATTGACTCACAATGCCTTTAGGGAGGGAATTGCAGGATTTTGACCCAGCAACTGCGGAGGAACAGTGATGTATTTCCAAGTCAGCAGGGTGAGTGGCTTGCAGGAGAACTTACAGATGGTGGTGTTCCCATGAATTACTTTCATAGAATCATAGAAACCCTATAGTGCAGAAACAGGCCATCTGGCCCGTCAAGTCTGCACCTACCACAACCCCACCCAGGCCCTATCCCCATATCCCTGCATATTTACCCGCTAATCCATCTAACCTATGCATCTCAGGACACTAAGGGGCAATTTTAGCATGGCCATTCAACCTAACCCACACATCTTTGGACTATGGGGAAATCGCAGCATCTGGAGGAAACCCATACAGACACGAGGAGAATGTGCAGACTCCACACAGACAGTGTCCCAAACCAGGAATCAAACCCAGGTCCCTGGAGTTGTGAAGCAGCAGTGCTAACCACTATGCTACCGTGCCACCCAATTTTACTGGAATCGGAGTCACTGGGATTTGAACAAATTGCTAGAGATATAATGGAGGGGATTCTCCAGGTATGCTGGCTCCAATCGCAATCTGCAATAGCCTGGATAATCAGGCATTGGTGTAAAAACAGATTTTGCGTTCTGCGCCAAACCCATTGCAATGCTCTCTGGCCCCCTGATAGCAGGCAGAACCACGTGCATATTCAAATTCACTACTTTAAATTGAATTAGCAGAAATGAAGCTTGATTCAAACAGCTCTTGCTATTCACCTGCCTGCCCAGCAGGATCTGCTGGTACAAGTCCTCACAAATGTTGAACCCTGACAATCGAGGCAATATCGCCAAGCTCTCTGCAATGGAAATATGTAGACATTCCTTCACCGTGGCTCAGTCAAAATCCTGGAATTCCCTCCCTATTGGCATTGTGTGTCAACCCACGACGATTCAAGAAGGTAGCTCACCATCAACTCCTCAAGGGTAATTAGGGATGGGCAATAAATGCTGGTCAGCTAGCAACGCCCATGTCCTATGAATGAATAAAAGAAAAATGGGAGTCATCTGCCCTCCAACTCCCTCCCCACATTTCAATAAGCAAGAGTGAGGATTATCTGTCCGGACCCCTACCTCAGCCCCCTCCCCCTCACAGCCCCCTTCTCCCTCAGACCACCCACGTAGCCTTGCTTCAGTCCATGCGCCTTGGCAGTGCCAACAGTGGACTCTTTGAATGGTTTATAAAAGAGAAAGTGAAACCACAGACTATCATTCATGTATTGACTCTGTCAACATTGCGGTCATGATCAGTGGGGGACTTGCAGTTCATTCAACTATGAAAGAAAATAAAAATAAACACAGGTGGCTGGAAGATGATAGAAATCCCTTGATCTGGCAACTGAGTCTTTTAAGAGGCTCTGCAAGTTGAATTTGTTCCAGATCAAAAGCTTCATGTGCATTGGAGAGGGTTTCGGTGATTCCTGCTTGCTGGGAAGCCACAGCAACTTCAAATCAAAGCTGTGTGCATACACTGGGGTTGAGTGCATGTCTGGGCAAACTGGAAACCCCACCTCACTGCTCCAGGTGAAATTGACTTCTCCTCTCTGTCCGAGGACTACAAAGGGGCCTGCTCTCACCTGCAGCTTCTGCCAGGGGTAAAGGAAATCCTCTACTGCAGAATGGAGCAATGCAATGATTTAAAATCCTGTCAGGTGACTGGAGAATGTGAACATTACAGTGACCTGGCCACTTCAGAATTTGCACACTGACATGCAGGGATACAGATAAAAACCACAAGGCTGCCTGAAACCACCATGCCACGGGATGATCTTCAGATCTGCCAGGGCTAGAAAAGACAGTCCAGCCACCACATCTCCAATCCTGGCAGAAAGCGGTGAGGTCAACGCCTTGCTCGCAGCCCGAGTCCAACTAGTCTCCTGAAGTTTGAGGGACTCTTCCTCTGCAGCCTGGAATCAGCAGAGAAGCAAATGGCTATTGAACTTATCTCCCTGAGTCTCCAAAGAGATACCAGGCCAGGCATTGCCAACTGTGTAGAGGGACACTCGGCTTGAAGGGGAGAGTGAGTGAGGATCTGAGGGGTAAGAAGGCTGAGTGGAGGAATCTGACGGAGAAAGGAGATCTGAGTGGCAGAGTCTGAAGGGAAGGGGGCATGAATGAGGTGAAGGTGAGGTTTTGTATCATGCTTATGTGTAAGGGGTTATCCATTATTTGTGGGTGGAAAGGAGAATGACCTTCTTTGGGGAGGGGATGGTGTACTACTCTTGTTCATGTGGGGCTGCCCCAAAGCCAGAAATTCTCACCAGGGATTAACCAACCTTTGTATGGTCAGCTTCTGCCCACTACAATTCCTGTGGGCAAGGCAGGAAACTTCTGCCCAAGGTACATTGTCAGAAATAATAGTCAGTTTGTGGTAGCAATGTATGCTATCAATCACTATTGAACCCTATGATAAAATGACAAAGCATTGGTCCAATTTTTCACTCCCAGTTCTACAAACTCAACCTTTAAAATGTCCAGATTTTCAATCTGGTCAGTGGGATGAATTGGAACTCTGCCTTTGTGTTCCAGCACTGTGTTGAAATAAATATAAAGATGCAAATAAAATAAAGAAACACCTTTCCAGTCCCTTAATCCCCCACACACTCACCACGTCCCTTCTATGCCAACCTATGCCACATCTTGCCTCTCACTCACAGTCATAGCCTGTCATACACACTAAGGTAACTGGTGCCCCTCCATCCAGCCTCCATGGCTCCTCATCCCCTATGTTAACAAATGCTCTTTTACCTACCCCACAGTCTCTCATGGGTGAATCCCTCTTCATTGACATGATCCATTAAAGCGCTTGTGCCAATTTACTGCCAATTCATGATAATGTAGGCCCTCTGTTCAAAATCCTTTGCACCCTTTGCCATTACACGCTTCCTGTCAATTCACTTTGCATTTTTTGACAGTTTTTTTGGACAGCTTGGACAGTTCTTTGATAGCCTGACAGTTCTTTGACAGCGCAACAGTTCTTTGACTGTTCTTTGACAGTTTGACATTTCTATGACACTCTAATGGTTCATTAACAGCTGGACATTTCTTTGAGGATGGGATAGGTCTTTGACAGCTTGACAATTCCAAAGGGTTTGTGCATAAAAGTTGCATCAACATGTTCATTTTTAATAATCCCAACTTTTGCCTTACCTCTCCCAGAAGTGTCCTGGGACCTGATCCAAATCTCTCCAAAGGGGTAGCTTGGATATCCAAATGAATTCACCAAGTACAGATATTTTCTTATCTCTTTTCATCTGCACACTTCAAGTTTCACACTTCTGGTTTACCAAAATCCCAATTCAGTGGAGGAAGTTGGCAAACTAAATGCCTGCACAAATCATACATGACTAAACCCAGGTGGATTCCATTTCTCTACCATGAAAATAGAACATTTGGGGATGGGACATCAAATGTTTGGTCATTGCCAGGATTTTCCTCATGATGGTCTCTCCATTGTGCAAAAATCTGGTCCATTGGACAGTATCTTCCGGAACAATTCCATTCAAATTACTATAGACTTGGGAGGGGGAATCTGGAAGATCCCACTGGCAGCCAATGATGGTCAGCCTCTGTTGCGAGAAGTGGAAAATCTCAGCCATTGCCTTCTAATTGGATTTGTGGGGTGTGATCTTATTGTCCGTCCACGCCATGATTCCAGCTGTAAGAAGATCAGAGAATTCGACGGCCAGACAAATCTCCGCTCTCTGCGGCAGGTGGGAAAATCTCACCGGTGCAAACAGTGGTAAGATCCTGGCCTTGGTGCTCGAGGATGAAGTTCCCTGCATATCAGATTGTTGTACAAGTCCATCCGTCAGATATCTAAACAAAATTGACTGGGCCACAGCCAACAGGCTAGAAAATAGCTAAGAAATGTTTTCAAAAATGGTGACAAAAGTGGCGGAGAAGTAAAACACTGCAAATTCATTTGACAACCAACTGATCTGTGCAATCGGTTTTCAGAAGCAGTTCAGGCAGGAACTGTATCTGCTTTAATTTTGTTTAAAATGAGTTCTCTTTCGATTTTTTTTCATCATGTTTGTCCCTTTTATGTTACCACCCTTATCTTCCATTCGCAGTCTTTCCCTTCTGTGAACACCTGCTGTCTTTGAAAGCAGGCACCAGGATATCTGGCCCTCAATGCCTTCATAAATATATATTACAGTGTTCACAGTTATTAAAAAGGAAATTGCCCTTTGCCCCATGGTGATATATGCTCTATCAGTTTCCACCCTGCTCGGATCACTCACTGCTCAACCTCTGCTCTCCAAAAGCTAACTACAACCTTAAATGACAAAATGACAAATTTCCTTTTGTTAGTGTAGTAATCCTGGCTATTTTCGAACTCTCTGCCTTCTCCCCGCTGACCCTCACACACTGCTGAACAACACTTAAATTAAAATAAAGGAATCCTGTCAGTTTAATTTGCGTGCTTTGCTGTAGATGATACTTATTTGTGCATTAAATACAGAAGCGAATTGAGGATATCTGCAGGACATCGATGTTTCAAGCAATTATATTAAAGGCAAACTGCAATCATTTATTCATATGCTCTTATTTGGTTCAAATCTCACTCCTCCAATGTTTTATCTCCCACAATAACTGTTCCGATTTGCAGGCTGAGGGGGAAAATATTCTAATTAATGCAGTGAACATTTGGTTTTCAGGTCCCTACTATGAGGGAGTTACACTGCTCACTTCATTATTCTGCCTGCTTATTTAGGTCTCCACTTGCATTGAATCAACCATTGATCTTTGTGGATCTTTAACATGCTGTGAAAAGAAATTCCAGTATGGAAGTGACACAATGGGGAGCAGAGATTCAGAATGCTCTGCGTATTCTGCTGTGTGTTCCCAGAACGGGTGCTGCCAGACAGCAAAGTCCAGGAAAAGCCCTCAGTGTCTTCTACAGGGATCGCCTGAAGATGTTCTCTCATTACAGAATCCTTACAGTGCAGAAGGAAGCCATTCGGCCCATTGAGTCTGCACCGACCACAATCCCACCCAGACCATATCCCCATAACTTCTTGCATTTACCCTTGCTAGTCCCCCTGACACTAAGGGTCAGTTTAGCATGGCCAATCCAGCTAATCCGCACATCCTTGGAACGGTAGGAGGAAACTGGAGCATGCAGAGGAAACTGGAGCACCCAAACACAGGGAGAATGTGCAAATTTATATAGACAGTGATCCAAGCCGGGAATCGAACCCGGGTCCCTGGCATTGTGAGGCAGCAGTGCAAACCATTGCGCAAAGCGGATGAATAGACAAGAGACATCAGGGGTAAAAATAGAATGGCAAGAGCATTTGGCTCTGACTGAAAACCAACGTGTTTCTCTTCAGAAACACAGCTGAGATTTTCAGACCAGAATTTCAGACAAAAAGCTGTGGATGTGTTTAATGCTGTCATTCTGGTGAAGTGGGGATTGGGGCTGCATAGTTAAAGAGCACTTCGATTTCTGTATTTAAAATAAGTTCTCCTATTTGCCCACCCTCCACCTCCCCCCCATCCTCCTGGACGCAGAAGACCACCCACACAAACATTTGGGTGACCCCCCAACACCATTGAAGTATCAGGGGGCATTCTCTCCCCTTCATAGCTGTTGCACCCCACCTTTGCCCTTATCAGGGTTCTCCACTCTCTCCTCCTCCCTTTGCTGTAACTGGGGATCTTCATCCACCATACATTAGGGAATCCCCCCACCCCTCGCAACGTTGGAAAGGGTTACCTCCCTTGCCAGACACCCCCTCCACTCACTGTCCCCTTTATGTACCTTCTGGCACTGCCCAAGCACTGTCCTCTGCACTGTCCCCTGCAGTGCCCCCTGGCAATTCCCAGCCTTGACCTCCAACCCCCAGGGGCCTGCAGGCAACTCTGCTCCTTCAGCATGGTCTTCATTGCTGATTTTGATTTTCAAAACCCAGGGGTGAGATCCAGTGGCCCATTCACCATGGGGGTGAATCCCATTATGGCTGCTAAATCTCACTAGTGGGTCAAAGCAGGATTCGGGATTAGCGTCGGCAAGACCTCAGTTTTGGATCTCCTCCCCCTCCATCTCCAACTGCCACTGGTGACTTGATTTGGCTGATTTTAAATAGCTTTTAATATAATTAGATGGCTCGTTCTTGGCCGTGATTGATCGTATCAATGGTGGGGTTGGGGAAGACTCAAACCAAGATTTTGTTAGCAGAAAGTTTGGTCCTTTTCTGAGATTTAGCAGCCAGAATGGGATTTGCGCCCTCAGCAAACACAGTCCTAGATCTTGCCCTAGGATTTGGACACTATTGCATTATTTATGACTGTGTTACCACGAACAGTATTTGGAAGATTTGAACAGTCAGTATCTTCTGAATATGTGAAAAAAATGTCCATTATTTCAAAATTAATTTTGAAGTTAATTTGAAATTGGCACAGTGGCACAGTGATTAGCAGAGCTGCCTCACAGCGTCAGGGACCCAGGTTTAATTCCTGGCTTCGCACAATTTCTGTGTGGAGTCTGCACATTCTCCTCGTGTCTGCATGGATTTCCTCTGGGTGCTCCAGTTTCCTTCCACAGTCCAAAAGATGTACTGGTTAAGTGCATTGGCCATGCTAAATTCTTCCCCAATGTCGTCGAATAGGCACCGGAGTGTGGTGACTAGGGAATTTTTACAGTAACTTCATTGTCGTGTTAATGTAAGCCTACTAGTGACACTAATAAATAAACTTTAAAAATTTTATCATCAAACATGATTTGCAATTTATCGGTATTGTTCATTTTGCAGCCCATATTTCATGTGTGTTTGTCTTTGATTTGGATTCAAAGCTTAAGCGCAAAGGTTGATGCATAGGATGTGAACATTGCTGGCTAGGCCAGCATTCAATGCCCATCCCTAATTGCCCTTGAGAAAATGGTGGTGAGCTGCCTCCTTGAACTGCAGCAGTCCCTGTGATGTAAAAGCACCCCTAAGACTGGACTAAAACTCTGGGTTTTAGTCCAATGCCAAGACTTGTAGGCCATGGAAGGAGCATATATAACACAATTCAATGGGGAATCATCCCCCCACTTTCCCTACTATTCCCAAAAGGGCAATGAACAGCGTGGTGGTGAAGCCATGCTTTAAAACAATCTCACAGTGCTACTAGGGAAGGAGTTCCAGAAATTTTGACCCAGAAACAGAGATATTATTCTAAGGCAGGATGATATCTACCTTAGAATGAAATTTGTACAGGGTGCTGGTGTCTCCTGGGTGGAGAGATTGCATGTTTGGGAAGTGCTGTTCAAGGAGACATCCAGTGCATCATGTAGATGGTCTGCAGTGCTGCCACTGAGCACCAGTGGTGAAGGGAATATATGTTTCATGTGTTCGATAGGATGCCAATCAAGTGGGCTGCCCTGTTCGAGGTGGTGTTGAGCATTTTGAGTGTTGTTGGAACTACATTCAACTAGCAAATGGAAAATAGAAGTGGTATAGTGGCTTACATTGACAACACTGAACCTCTGTTGGTTACTGACTGAAGGAACCACTTGGGCTCCGAATTTCACCGAACCTGTCATTCTCCGCTGCTGTAAGCTTTCACCACCTTTCTGGCAAAATTTCTATGCTAGAAAGGTACAGCTCCGAGGAAATCTTGGCCTATGGCATTTTCATAGAATCATAGAATCCCTACAGTGCAGAAGGAAGCCATTTGGTTCATCGAGCCTGCACTGACAACTGTCCTAGCCAAGCCCTATCCCTGTAACTCAACATATTTATGACACGAAGGGGTAATTTAGCACTTCCTATCTACCTAATCCACACATCTCTGCACAGTGGGAGGAAACTGGAGCACTTGGAGGAAACCCATGCAAACATGGGGCCTCTGCACAGACAGTGACCCAAGCTGGGAATTGAACCCAGGTCCCTGGTGCTTGAGGCAGCAGTGCTGACCACTGTGCCACTGTGCTGCCCATGTTATCAACTGGTGTCCTTTGACCCTGCCCTCAAACACCAGAGACCACGTGCACATCCTGACCATAAAAAGCCCCTGGAGAGTGACCACAAGCAGAAGCCCTGGCTTCACTTCCCATTTTAATCGCAGCCCTATTTCAGCTTACTGTTGGACTTGTTTCTGCTCCATGAGACTAAATGCTGCACCAGGTGCTGACTTTATCTACAGCATCACCAGGGTATTATGAATGGATCATTTGGCACAGTTAATTTTTGGTCTCCTATTTTTAATTTACTTGATATCAGAAAGGCTGCTAAGGGAACATTTCCTGCTTAACATAAAATTTTCAATAGCGAGTAAAATTAGGGGAAACAGCTGCTTTTGTGCTCTAACATTCAGCACACTCTAGAGGTATCCGACGTGAGGCTCAGAGGTGAAATCCAGCCTGTGACCATAAACTAAAGGCATTTGAAGGTTTTTAAATCAACACCGCTCCATTAGAGTAATGGATCGCTGTGAATCTTGTTCTGTCAGTCTCAGGCTGTGAAGCTTTGGGTTTACAGCTGGAAAATGTTATGAACATAATAATATTGTACTTTTATCTGATATTTTAAAGTTATGAGCACAAGGAGTGCTTGAGAATTGTGTCGTTTTAATATATAATTTTTTTTAAAATGGTTTATTTATTAGTTACAAATAGGCTTACATTCACATAACAATGAAGTTACTGTGAAAATCTCCCAGTCATCACAGTCCGGCATCTGTTCAGGTACACTGAGGGAGAATTTAGCATGGCCATTGCATCTAACCAGCACAATTTTTGGAACACCCAGAGGAAATCCATGCAGACACGGGGAGAATGTGCAAACTCCACACAGACAATCACCCAAGCCACGAATTAAACCCAGGTCCCTGGCGCTGTGAGAGGGCAGTGCGAACTACTGTGTCATCATGTCACCTCTGAATTGAACTGCAGTTTACAGGCCAGGTTTGCATTTTGTAGAAATACAACGTGGGATTTTCTGCTGCCAGTGCACCCCACTACTACCCCCTCCTCCCCCCACCATCTCCCCTGGCCTGCCTGCATCTCCAGCAGCACAGATGGTCCACCATTGGCTGGCGGTGGAATCCTCCAGTCTCGTTGCTGTCAACAGGGTTTTTCATTGTTTGCACCTTCTGCTTGGGAACCAGTGGTGATGAGGGAGGGAGGAATCTCCTGGCAGGGTTGTCACTGTTGAAAGGACTGGAAAATCCCACCGGTAAGAATGGCCAGAAAAACTTCACCCATAGGAACAGGAGTAAACCATCCAGCTTCATTCTCCCCATGTCTGCATGGGCTCAGTCTGGGTGCTCCAGTTTCTTCCCACAGTCCAAAGATGTGCAGACTAAGTTGACTGACCATGCTAAATTGTCGCCAGTGTCGGTGGGGTGGGGGAGGAGGGGGGGTGGGGATTGGCAGGGTAAATATGTGGAGTTACAGGGATAGGGTCTGGGTGTGATTGTGGTCAATGCAGGCCTGATGAGCCAAATGGCTTCCTTCTGCATTCTAGAGATTGTCTCAAGCCTGTTCCTCCATCAGCATCTCAACTCCAATATCCCACATCTGCTCCATATCATTCGCTACCCTCCGGAAATGCAGAGGGGAGAGGGAGCAATTAGCACAAAGGCCAGAAGCATCCCTCTCCATTCAGGAGAGAGACAAGTGGGTCTATAGCACAAGGGGCACCACTCCACAACAAGCATTAGGTCTCTATGAAATACCTGAGAGCATATGGGGATCGAACCAATGCTCTTGGCATTAATCTGTACCACACTGTCACCAACAGACCTAACCAATTCCCACCATTTGATACTTTTACTGTCTCAGTCTTCAAAGCCCCGATTATTCCATAATCTATAACCATTTGGGAGAGAGAGTTCAGGATTTCTCCCATTCTTTGATTCCCCCTGATTTCCCTCCTGAATCACTCAGCTGGAATTTTAAGATTCCATCGTAGAGCCTTGGATTCCTCTACCAGTTACCTGTGTGTAAACCAGTGAACTCTCACGATTTAAAACCCTCACATCCTCAACCATCCCAATTCTGAGTAGCAAATGGGGAATTGCTGAGCTAGTGGCCATATGTTAGGCTCTGGATTTGAGTGATATTCACTCCAGTTGCAGTGTCAAATAATATATAAAGAAAATTCTTCTCGACTTCATTGCCCCCCCCCCACCCTCCCCCGTGTCCCCTTCCACCTTGCCATCAATACAAAAAAAAATTAAAATAACTTTAATGCTATGTACCACTTTGAGGCTCAAATTATATCAAATTCCAAGAATAATAGATTATTTTTGCAACGTGGTTATGCTGAGAACTGGCTATCATGATGCTTTCAGGATATTGTAGATGCAGGAAAGGAGTGGGCTGATTTTTCTGGGGAAACGGAAGTTCCTCTGCCAGGGCCAAAAGGGCGGCTTGGTGGCACAGTGGTTAGCGCAGCTGCCTCAAAGTGCCAGGGATCCAGGTTCCATTCCCAGCTTGGGTCACTGTCTACACAGATTTTGCACATTCTCCCCATGTCTGCATGGGTTTCCTCTGGGTGCTCCGGTTTCCTCCCATAGTCTGAAAGACATGCTGGTTAGGTGCATTGGCCATGCTAAATTCTCCCTCAGTGCTAGAGTGTGACAACTAGGGGATTTTCACAATTTCATTGCAGTGCTAATGTAAGTCTAACTGTGACCCTAATAAATAAACTTTAAAAAGAATGCGAGTTGAATCCACTCTGGATGGTGGCAGGATCCACTGGGGTGGCATCTTAGCAACGGCAGCCAATTGACAGTTTGCCATTGGGGCCTATCAAGTTGAGCCGCCTGATCCCAAGGGCAGCTGAGTCAGCAGTTCAGCTAATATTTCAGGACAGTGCATAAGAATTTAAGATAAGGCCCTGTCGACCCTCTGAAATAGATTTAAGAATTCCAATGCAATATTCAAAGGAAAACAAGACACAGTGATACAGTGGTTAGCACTGCTGCCTCACAGCATCGGGGACCCAGATCAATTTCAGCCTTGGATGACTGTTTGTGTGGAGTTTGCATGTTCTCCCCATGTCTCCTCCAAGTGCTCCAACCCAAAATATGCAGGATAATTGGGTTGGGCACACTAAGTTGCCCATTATTGTCCAAAGATGTATAAGTGAGTGAAATTAGCAGGGTAAATACATGGGGTTATGAGGATAGGGTCTGGATGGGACACTCTGTCAGAGCGTCAGTGCAAATTCGATGGGCCAAATGGACTCCTTCCTCATTATAGAAATTCTATGATGTCTTGACTAATCATTATGCCTCATCCGTGTCATTAAAACAGATAGAATCCCTACAATACAAAAAGAGGCCGTTCGGCCTATCGAGTCTACACTGACTCTCCGAAAGACTATCTTACCCAGGGTCTCTCCTTCTCCTTATCCCCACAAATTTAACAATACTAATCCACCTAACCAGCACATCTTTGAACATTAGGTGGGAACATTGGGGTGGTGGTGCGGGCTTATTGGGCCAAAGGGCCTGTTTGACGTGCTGTTTTAGTCTTTGTTCTTCTTTGTTCTTTGAACACTATGGGGCAATTTTTATGGCCAATTCATCTAACCTGCACATCTTGGGACTGTGGGAAGAAACTGGAGCAGCCAGAGGAATCCCACACAGAGGCGGTGTCCTGTGATGTGCAAAGTGACTGCCATATTTCCCCCACCCTCCCTGTTGCAACAGTGACTAAAGCCTGCTCTCTGAATTCAAACAAAAACTTAGATCATCCTAACTGTTATTGCTGCCTTTGTCTAAAAATCCCACAATGTCTCATCATTGGACAGTAAAGGTCATTTGCTGTTGTTTTGAACAAAAGCTATTCATACATCAAATTGTGAGTGTGAGAAGGGACCTGACAGCCTCTCCTTTGGGTGTCATTGAGATTGGGTCTTGGATCACTGTCAATCTGATTTATCGAGGAAAAGCAGGAGAATTGGCCAACAAATAAAATAACATCTCCTCTGAAAGAATGTGCCTTGAAACTGTTGACCGGTTGAGATCCAGCTCAGAGCTTTCGCCTGCGAGAATAATGCTTCCAGCAAACAGGCTTTGTGAGTCCATTATTCAGGGTTATCAATGAGATCAATAGCAAAACAAACAGCAGTTTCCTTGAAAGTCATTACTTCTCCATCCAGAAAGGGGAAAAGACTCGATTTGTGTGCAGTCCACATTTTCTTTTTTCTGCCTCGATTCTCTGGGATTAATGAGTCGTTCTCTTCTGTCTGAGGCCAAAATTAAAACCAGACAGGCGACACTTTAACCTGCCATGGCGAGGGAAAGAGAGAGCAGATTTTTCAATCTGCTGCAAATGGCATGGGGGCACAGTGATTAGCATTGCTGCCTCATAGCGCCAGGGTCCCAGGTTTGGTTCCTGGCTTGGGCCACTGTCTGTGTGGTTTTTGTACATTCTCGCTGTGACTGCATTGGTTTTCTTCATCAGCTTGGGTCTCTGTCAGTGTAGCGTCTACACATTCTCCCTGTGTCTGTGTGGGTTTCCTCCAGGCACTCTGGTTTCCACCTATAGTCTGAAAGACGTGCTGGTTAAGTGAATTGGCCATGTTAAATTCTCCCTTAGTGTACCCGAACAGGCACCGGGGAGTGACAACTAGGGAATTTTTACAGTAACTTCATTGCAGCATTAATGTAAGTCTACTTGTGACACTAATAAATAAACTTTAAATACGTTTTCTCCTTTTATCAAACAATGCTTGATCTCTGTTATGTTGTATGAAAAGAGGGTTCAGAATTTCCTACCATTTAAACAGAGGGAAAAATACAGAAGGGCAAAGGCTGTTCTTCAATCAGATGAAACAACTCTTGGTCAGATATAAGTTCTCCAGCTATGTGCATGTAATGGTTGGTGGGCAAGTGAGAACTATAAGCAGCGTATATATTGAGATCTGAATGACTCTTAGTGCTTGCTGCTTTAGTGGACATCATGATTGAAGAGATAAGCTCTAAATCAAAGGCTGCTTAATAATAGACCTGCAACAAAGAATGCGATACACTCTGCATTCAGAGATAACATTTTGATTGAAGTAATATTGTTTCCAGTTTCACAAAGTTGCAAGGATATTAGAGCTTCCATCTTCCAGTTTAATCATAGTAAATCTCCACTGTAAATCATTTAAACTGTTAACTTTCATCAGCTCATATCTAGATGTTTTATGCGTTGTATCCCGTGTGTTTTTTTGGCAGAGATACAAAGCTTCCTAAAGTTTATTTGCGTACTATATAATCATCTAGCCGGAGGTATTCATATATTTAATATCCATCATTATTTAATGACTGTTTTTTAAGATATGGTACAGGAAATTGCTTTGCATGACACTGTCTTTAACAACACTACTGAAATCTATCAATGGCTCCTGTGGACACAATGCATCTCTGGCCATTCCTGCATAGCTAGTGCAATATTGGGGGGCATGTATACGTGGGAACCTTTCATGGTGTGGAAGACCATTAATGGACAATATTCACAAGTTGCAGAGGCAGCATTTATGGGCCAGTGTTGCTCTGGAAGCGATTTGTCCTGTTCATTTTATGAATGGGGACCTCCTGACCCAGATACCAGGGCCACTGTTGTAGTTTCTTCTGGTCAGCAACATGCCCACATTAATGGAACAGAGAGATAGGGAGGAGGGGGAGACATTCCCGACCTCGGAGTTAGTGAACTGAGGCGCTCTGCTTCAACCTCAACACTTCCTGTTGGTAACATAGACCAAAGGACCAACCGTTCACAGCAATATGACACTCCCCATCACAACACCCCCTTGACCAATGTTCAACAACAAAAAACCTTCACAAAATACCTTCGCACATCAACATTACTCTTCTCAAAGGCACAATTACATTCTATGTTACTGTGACAGAGGTAAGCTCACCTGGGTCCGTCCTCATCTATCTAATCATCTGTTGCAATGGTGGCACAATGTGCTGCCTTACAGTGCCAGGGACCTGGGTTCGATTCCCAGCTCAGGTTACTGTCTGTGCAGAGCCTGCACATTCTCCCCATTTCCTCCGGATGCTCTGATTTCCTCCCACAGTTTGAAAGAGGTGCTGGTTAGGTGGATTGGCCATGCTAAATGCTCTCTCAGTGCACCAAACAGGCGCCGGAGTGTGGCGACTAGGAAATTTCCACAGTAACTTCATTGCAATATTAATTTAAGCCTACTTGTGACATAAATAACTATTTAAAAAAAAAAATTCCCATTATACAAATGTAGTGGGGAGTCCCGTCACGGATGATGATGATCAGGGAGAGCACTGTGCAGAAAGCTGGTTGGCCCCTGTGGGTCCCTCCATGCAGGCAGCACAGACTTTATCAACCTGAAGGTGATATGAGACGAGGGAGAGAGCAGCAAGGACAGATTTTGGACTTGTGAGTGGCAGTGTGGAAGGAATCTAGGGCAGTTTGCAACCCCTGAGGGTGGCTAAGGAGCAAGAAAGTAGAGTTGGAGAACCTAGTCAGTTTGTCTAGCAGCACTCCCGTGTCTGAGAAGTCTCATGGAAACAGATGGGAGGACACCGCCCCACACGGGGGTAGGGGGGCGGGTGGGAATCACTGCACTGAGAGGCTAGATTAGGCCAAAAATCTACAACACTGTCAGAGAATATACTCTGTAAATGGAATGGGGAAGTGACTGTTGGCATGGATAGGCATTTCAGCCTCAGGCTAAGAGACAGACAGAGCAAATTGATGCAGCAAGTTCAAACCCAATTCTCACTCTCCTATTTCTACAGGAAGCATCACCACTGAGCATGTCCAAGGAATACTCAGAATTGTAACAGGATTGGGCATACCCAAAAAGACTGCCCTCAAAAACCAGGAGCACCACACATGTCAAGCCTGGCAACACCGTCCGGTGCAATCCCCATTCCTCATCCATCACCGGAGAAGGTACAGCCCAGCAATCGAAATACTGAGGCACTCAGCAGGCAACCGAACATGGAAAACAGTCACTATTCCCAGATTAGAGAGAATTATAACGGATGCAATGCCCCTTGCCTCAACGAAATGGCAGGATTCACATCCCGAACTTCTGTGGAATCCAGACATGGAGTTGTCAAAGTATCACCGGAGTGATTATAAAGGAGATCCAAACCTGATCCAGTGGGATGGGGCCACGTATGGTTCAATTTTAGCCATCCATCATCTCCAGCAGCTTGACCTGGTCAGTAAAGAAATCATTAGATTTCACCACGACTGGAAGATGAAACATCCACCAGCCCAAACGGACACATAATAGATAGAAGTCTACAAGATTGTGAGGGGCATGGACACAGTGGATAGTCAGAAGCTTTTTCCCAGGATGAAAGAATCAATTAGTAAGGGACATAAGTTTAAGTTGGGAGGAGCAAGGTTTAAAGGAGATGTATGAGGCTTTTTACACAGAGCGTGCTGGGTGCCTGGAACTCGCTGAGAGGGGAGGTAGTGGAAGCAGATAAGGTAGTGACAAATACATGAATAGGACAGGAATAGAGGGATACGGCCCTGGAAGGGTAGAGGATTTTAATTCAGTCGAGCAGCATGGTCGGTGCAGGTTTAGAGAACTGAAGGCCCTGTTTCTGTGCTGTAATTTTCTTTGTTCTATAAAGCACTGAGGTGCTGGAAGAGGATCCAGGAAGCAGGTGGAATTCTATCTGCTTGAAATGGGAGAGAAGTGAAGGATCTCATCATGCCTGACAGCCTCCAGCATCAATGAGTTCATGATCAGGTGGGAGTGTTGGAGAAGACGGCTATACTGATGAGAAGGCGGTGTTACTAGCCAGCGATGCCAGAACCATGTACTTTGTGAAACCGGCATACTTTGGCCAAAGCAGGGAAGTGGCTGAACACTAGTGATCACACCCAGGACATTGAACCTGCAGCTGAATGGCAACCACAGAAGACCTTTCCCAGAGGACAGTTACCCAATGCCAAAGGTGGATGTAACCCACTTAACATTGTTGTGAGGCTGGAAGTGCCAGCTGGTGGCATCCTGAGTAAAGGGGAGCCAGATAGCGATAGCGAATCCTGGAATATGTGTGTGTGTATCAGGGATTCCAGGATGTATTTAGTGTGGGAAGGGTAACTCCAATGCCAGAAGGGGATGCTGGGATGTTAGGAAAGGAGGCTACAACTGGAATGAACAACAATGCTGATAACATAGGGCAGAACTTTTTCATTCTACGGGAATCGGAATGGGTGGGAGTGAACCATGCAAAGATCTGTTGACCTTGGGCAGGATTTTCCGGTCTTGGGGCGAGCACAGCCAGAAAAATCTTGTCCACGGTCTCTGGACACAAGACTAATCTAAACCCTTGTGTAGCTGACCCCTTTCAAAGCCTGAACTATTGGAAGTGCCTGCTTTGAAGAGGGGCTGGGGAAGTTCTCTCGAGATAATGCTGGATATCATCCTAATCCATACCATTTGTCCAGGTTGGTGAGACAGGAGGGGAATGACGTGGACTCGAATATATCAGATGAACCTGCTGATCAAGTGGTTGCTCAGCAAACAATCACCTTGTGATATGTCGAGTTGCCGGGATCTCAATTCCCAAACAGGGTAGAGTGTGGCAGGGCCTTCGGCAGCAAGTGGCGATGGTGGGGAAAAGCACCGAATAGGGGAACTGACAGGTCTCTGTGAAACCCTCCCTGTAGTGCACAATGTCTTTGATAAGCTCAGGGGCAGAGCCTTGCTGTGAGATGAAGGAAAAAGCAGCAAAAGCAAGTCTCAGGAAAAATGCTGGAAAATCTCAGCAAGTCTGGCAGCAAAGAGCTGATGTTTCAAGTCCAGATGACCCTTTATCAGCTCTTCATCAGCTCTTTTTTCTCTTTACAGATGCTGCCAGACCTGCCGAGATTTTCCAGCATTTCCTCATTTGGTTTCAGATTCCAGCATCTGCAGTAATTTGCTTTTATCAAAGGCAGGTCTCAGATTTGTGAGTGCCAGTGTGACAGGAACGTAGGGCAGTTTGAAACCTCTGAATGTGGCTAAGTAGCGGGAAAAGGGAGCTGGAGACATTTCGTAAACTGTCCCAGAAAGAAAATGCAGGGAAATGAGAATACTGTTTTTTTTTATACATTAAATTGAAACACCAGTAAAATGGGGAAATAAGAATACTGAGCTGAACTGGTCTTGCATATTTTAAAATGGAACAGCAGTAAAAATGGTAAATAAGAGTACTTGTCCAAACTGTTTCTTTTTCCCTTCTGGGCTTTGAATTTGTAAGCCTGTCTTTGAAAGAGAGGTGAGCAGGACTGCAGCCAGCAGCAGGGCAGTAGAACAACAGCAGATCGGAGGTTAGGAATACTGGAGTGAGTAACTCACCTCCTGACTCCCCAGAGCTTATCCACTATCTACAAAGCACAAGTCAGGCGTGTGATGGAACATTCCCCATTTTCCTGGTTGGGAGCAGCTCTAACAACACTCCAGAAGCTTGCCAGCATCCAGGACAAAGCAGCCTGCTTGATTGACACCACAGCTACAAACATTCTACCCCTCCACCACCAAATCTCAGTAGCATCAGTGTGTACAACCTACAAGATGCTCTGTAGCAATTCACCGAAGATCCTTAGACAGTGCCTTCCGAACCCACAACCACTTCCATTTAGAAGGGCAAGGGCAATGGATTCATGGGAACACCACCATTTCCAAGTTCCCCTCCTAGCCACGCACCATCCTGATTTGGGAAATATATATCAGTGTTCCTTCATAGTCGCTGGGGTCAAAATCTTGGAATTCCCTCCCTAACAGCATTGTGGGTCAACCACGGACTGCAACGATTCAAGAAGGCAGCTCCTCACACCCTCTCGAGGGTATTTAAGGGTGGCCAGCCAGCAATGCCTATCTCCCACAAATGAATAAGTAAAAGCCTGTTAAGGCAGTGCATTAAAGGGTTGAGGCTCTGAATAGGGCCGAGATCTGGATCATAGGCAATAACTATTCTTTTTAAATAGTTTGTTAATTGGAGCTACTTTTAAAGTTGATACAGCTTTGATGCTGGTGGAATAAAGAAGCTTGTTGTTAAATCTCTGTGTAGTCTATGTGTTTAAATCGGACAGTGTAACAAACATCATCGAGCTTTCCAAACTGCTGCATTCTTGATCGTCCTATGCAATGCTACTCCTATGGGCTATGTTGTGTCAGGTGGATGGCTATTGATCCTCATTGGAGGAGACCATAGCTGTTCTTAATTGCCTTTGAGCAACTCTTACCCCTGTTGTAATTCAATTTTTTTTCTGCCTTCCCCCCATCACAGGCCTTTACTTCAGTTCTGTCCTCCTCACTCGCTTCCTGGTCTCACTTAAAAACTGTTACACTTAAAATACTCACAGCTCTGATGAATGAGTGGAATGCTGGATGGGATTTTTCTGTGAGTTTTGTGAGCCTGACTAAACTGGGACCCCAAACTCAAAACATGGTGGGAGCTGGGCGAGAGATGGGGCAGTATGATGTGGTGGGGTCTGCTGTCCTGCTAGCTAATTACTGCTAATCCCTGTACGTTGCTCCTAATTTGAGCTTCAGATAAGCAGATCTATTACCCTCCACCTTGTAAGAGGTAACTTTATTCCTCTGCTGGCCCCACCCCAGTAATGCCTTTGGGAAACTCTATCCCACCCTGTCCCCTGTCTATTCCTCCCAGTAAGAAGTCTGACAACACCAGGTTTAAGTCCAACTGATTCATTTGATAGTAAACTTACAAGCTTTCGGGGTTTGCCCCTTTGTCAGGTCAATGTCCAGTTGGACTTTAACCTGGTGTTGTGAGACTTCTTTCTGTGTTTACCCCAGTCCAACGTCGGCATCTCCACATCATGACTACTCCTCTCAGTCCCAGCCCAGTGAAATTCTGCCCGCTAACTCCGTTCCTCTCTCCATAGATGTTGCTGAGTCACCAGAGCATTTTCTGCTTTTAGTTCAGAGTTGTAGTATTGTGGCAGAATTGTTAACTGGAGATAAGAATCAAATTAATTAATAGAAGGAAATAGGTTGGGCCATCCAGTGTAAATACTTACTTATCATAGTCATCAGATTGCCTAATTCAGGCATATTAATGGCCCTAGCTGGTTTAGTTGTATTGTTTAATGGTTCATAAACATTATATAAATGATGGAGGATCCAATCCCTAACTTTGCAATCTGACAGTTCTTCACTCTGCTGAATGAATTTAATTCCTAACTGCTGTACTTAAGACTAACTATGTTATATATCATATTCCAGTTCATTAAGGCTCATTAAATTATCCTGTTCTTGTAAATGTAATATATGGCACTTTATTCCTCTAAGGAGAGAGCACCATATTACTCAGTGAACCTCTCTCTTCATTACTTACTCAACTTCTGTGTCTTAATACAGGCTCTTAAAGAAAGTAACAGGCTCTGGTGGAGGAAGTTGATGCTGCAGAAAATGTTAATACAGGATAAAACAGCAGGATAATACAGCAGTTCCTCATTTATACTGTATATATATATTCCACAAAAAAAACCCAATCTGATAATAAGGAGCGTGTGGTCTTTAATTCTGAGAAAGAGAGAAAAAACCTTTCCACAGTGTCATTACATTGCAGAGAAAAAAAACAAATGTTTGTTTTGTATCTGAGCCAAAATGGTTGGAAAGTTTTCCAATAGAGAAAGAGGCTGACTATTATGATGTCCTTCTTTCCAGAGAGCTTTACCTGAGGTGGGGAAATGGTTCCCTGCAGGAGGGTGAGGGGTAAAAACATGCAGTATTCTAAAACAGAATCCAGTCCAGCACTGTTCAGAATGTCCAGAGAAACCCGCACTGCCTCTTCCAGCTCCGAGTCGATCTTTAAACAAATAAAGACATTATTTGTGGGCTTCCAAAGTTTCCCCGGTTACATGTGCCGTGTGCTCTCTCCCGATAATGAAGCTGGAAAGATGGTCAATCCTGACACGATCGCACCACACTACGAATACTGCCCTCTTCACGAATCATTGTTATTGAGACTTGGTTTAGAACTTAAACACAACACCATCTTTCTTATGGAGATCATTGTTGCTGCGTCAGAACACTCAAGTGTCAAGGGAAGATGTACTTTGGTTGGTGGAGTGGAATGCAGATATGGGAAGAAGTCAGGGTAACTCATGGAATAGTATCCCTACAGCGCAAAAAGGGGGCATTTGGCCCTACGAGCCTGTGCCAACAACAATCCCACCCAGCCCTTATTCCCATAACCATATTTATCCTGCTTATCTTCTTGATGTTAACGGGCAATTTACCGTGACCAATCTACGTAACCCCATATCTTTGAGCTGTGAAAGGAAACCCATGCAGACACAGGCAGACCGTCCGCACAGATAGTGACCTGAGGTCAGAATTGAACCCAGGTCCCTGTGAGACAACGGTGCTAGCCACTGTGCCACCTTGCTGCCCACAATAATGTGTTGACTCTTAAGTGCCCTCTGCAAGCCATTCAGCTCAAGGGTGAGTACAGATGGGCAATAAACGCTGCCCTTGCCAGTGGCGCCCACATCCTAGCAAAAATCAAAGAAAGAAGTGAAAGCAATCTCCTATGGTCGGTCTTGGCGTCTCATCTACCTCACAATGTGGCTTCCAAACTGTGACAACAGTGCTGAGAGAGTGGGGAAGAGATTGACTTTCTTGGAGCCTATATAATAGCCCACAGAATACATGAAACAGCATTTGGAATTGTTCTGGGTTCCACTGTGTCAAATCTGTCACTCATTAGGAGTGCCAGTCAATTCACTTGGCTTCCAAATGTATATTTATGTGTATCACTCTGTGAAGTAGCTCCAGCTCGATAAATTTAAATAGTTGCAACTGTTGACGCTCATAAATATCCCCGCTCTCACCTGATGTCGGCATTTCCATTGTATATTCTCTGGTGGATCTCTGCTTGTTCCTTTCTTGCATCCTGCAGTGTTCTGAGCCATTTTCTGTGCCTCCCACAGTGCAAATTATTTTAAGGAAACATGTTATTGTGAGTCCAAAAGGATGAAGGAAAGCCTTCATTAATATGAAATGGGCAGGCATTTCTTTGCAATTCTCGAGCATTCAAGGTCTGAAAATTGATGCGCAATTAAATATTAAACACCACTTTATTTTTCAGCCTCTTGCTTTTAGTATAATTTTTTGACGCAATCCTTTGAGATCAGGCTGCCCCCGGTTCACCTGGTTGTGCTGCAGTTTTCCCCTTTTTTCCCTTTGCGTTCTGATTAATTTTCTCTTCTCCTTTTAGGGCGGCTTGGTGACCCAATGGTTAGCGCTGCTGCTTCACAGACTAGGGGATTCAGGTTCAGTTCCAACCTCGGGTGACTGTCTGTGCACATTCTCCCCAATTCTGCGTGCATTTCCTCTAGCGCCCCAGTTTCTTCCCATGCTCCAAAGATGTGCAGGTTAGGTGGATTGGCCATGCTAAATTTCCCTTTAGTGTGAAAAGGATTCGCAGTTAATGCATGGGATTACGCATATAGGGCCTGGGTAGGATCATTGTCAGTGCAAGCCTAATGGGCTGAATGGCCTCCTTCTGCACTGTAGGGATTATATGATTGAAGACACTAACTCTAACTTGCACATGATGACACACTCCTCTGCTCCTAACTTAAGTGACCATTCCCTATGTACAGAAGCCTAAAGAGTAAGTGCCACCAAGATATCAGAGTGGAGCCCAATCTTCCTGCTCATCTGAGCTACAATTATGCGGTCTTCCAAGGCTCAGAAATGCGATCCTCCTGCTTCTACCAGCCAGACACCCCCCTGAGACAGATCACCATGTTCCTATTGCATCCTCACTCCCCGGGCCTAACATATCGAGCACATGTGGACCTCGCTGATTTGCACACATCAGCCGCTTTACCGTTTAAGTAATAATATTTCATGAAGAGTCCCTTTCGTATCACAGCATCAGCAAAAATAAAGCCCCAACAAAGCTGATGGCAAATGCTTTTGTGGCATCGGTCTCGGTGTATCAGGTGATTTATTCAATAGAAAAAAATACAGTTGCTGAAGCAGTGTTAGGTTGGTCTAGCACCAATTAATAGGCAGTGATAAATAATTCAAAACCATAGGCGTTGTCAAGAGATGGTAATGAAATTGTCGCATCTCTAAGATCTACCAACATTAATAACATAAGAAATAGGGATGGGAGGAGGCTATTTGGCTCCTTGAGCTTACTCTGCGGTTGATAAGTCAGTGGTTGATCTGATGGCCTTGAATTTTACTTTCCTATCTATCCACTATAACCCTTGACTCAATTATTAATCAAAAGCCTTGTCTCACTCGGCCTTGAATAGATTCAGTGACTCAGTCTCCACTGCTCGCCAGGGGAGAGAATTCCAAACACTAATGACAACATGTTACATTCCTCTTGTATTATTTTTTTCACAAATCATGATGGAATCATGTCTGGTTATCCACATTTCCACATCAGAAAGTCTCGTACTCCTGCAGCACTCTGAAAACAAAACAATCATTGTTTCAACAATAACTGGGGATTGACAGAGAATTAGATTAGTCAGGTCAGCACATGAGTGGCATTCAAAGTTTGATTGAATGCATTATTCAGTTTAAACGTGTCCACAATCTGTGGATGCTGTGCTGTCTGCTCTGAAGCATTGGTGATATGAAGATGCCGGCATTGGATTCAGGTAAACACAGTAAGAAGTCTCACAACACCAGGTTAAAGTCCAACTAATTTATTTGACAGTAAACTCACAAGTTTTGGGGGTTTGCCCCTTTGTCAGGTGTTGTGAGACTTCTTACTGAAGTATTGAAGCAGAATGAGGCCATTTGGCCCATTGAGTCTGTTCCACCATGGCTGATCAGCTTTTCAACCCCCCTTCTCCCATCTTTTCCCCATAACCTTTGATCCCCTTATCAATCAAGAACCTCTCTATCTCTTGTCTTAAATACACTCAACGTTCTGGCGATCTCAGTCTTTTGTGGTAATGAATTCCATAGATTCACTGCCCTCTGGCTGAAGAAATTCTTGAAGAAATATTGATCAGCTTAAATTGTACAGAACAGTTTCAGATGTTCTTCAGATGTAAAATATCATTAGATGTATTACATTTTGTAAGTGCTCACTACTGGCATTCTCATCTTCCACAAAGTACCAAGGCTAAATGGAACAACAACTACTGCTCGAGAAGAGAGCGTCGACTGGTTGGCAAGTGGATTCTGACTGGTAGAATCCATGAAGGACGTACCAGAGAATAGTTAACTGCTGAGCTTTTGATCAAATGCAAATCAAACAGCTCGACTCTGATTCGTCAAGTCTTTGCCATGGGGAATGAGCCAGGGAATGGCTGTCCCCCCAAGCTTTTATTTCAATGTAAAAGTTGTAGTGCGTAGATATGATCCTTCTGTCTGTAAAGGACAAGGCTCTGTTTGTGAATATGTGTAACTTCTGGCATACATATGTGAACACAGTAAGAAGGCTCGCAACACCAGGTTAAAATCCAACAGGTTTATTTGGTAGCAAAAGCCACTAGCTTTCGGAGCACTGCTCCTTCGTCAGGGAGTTTTATTCACAAACAGGTCGTATAAAGACACAAACTCAATTTACAAAATAATGGTTGGAATGCGAGTCTTTACAGGTAACCCCATGTCTTAAAGATACAGATAATATGAGTAGAGAGAGGGTTAAGCACAGATTAAAGAGATATGTATTGTCTCCAGATAGGCATTGCCTCCAGCATTGCCCTGGCTGGAAACAATACATATCTCTTTAAACTGTTGTTTACCCTCTCTCCACTCACATTGTCTGTACCTTTAAGACTTGATTACCTGTAAAGACTTGCATTCCAACCATTATTTTGTAAATTGAGTTTGTGTCTTTATATGCTCTTCTTGTGAAAGAACTCCCACTTACCTGACGAAGGAGCAGCAAGCGCTCCGAAAGCTAGTGGCTTTTGCTACCAAATAAACCTGTTGGACTTTAACCTGGAGTTGTGAGCCTTTTTATTTTGTTTACCCCAACCCAAGCCCGCATCTCCACATATGTGAGTCACATTGCAAGGCAGACAAATGACCTTAAGTTAGTTTTCAGTAATATAATTCTTTAGTAAGTATTGTCTAAATTGCAGAATCACATCTAATATTGGACACAATATTTTAAGTTTTGCAAGTCCAGGCCGGTCTGTGCTTTGCCTATTGTGAACAGCTGAAGGAACTGTTTGATCCGATCTGTCACCAGTTGTTGGGACGAGGGCCTACTTACCTGGCATCACACTCACACTGAAGACCCTAAACCACATCGCGCATTTGTGTGAAGGACTGAACGTCTCTTTGGTTTGACAGCAGCATCCTGTTAGTGGGGAATAACACTCCCTTTGCTGCTGCATAGTAACAGCGTGCAATGGCTAGCTTCATCTGTTGCTCAAATGTTTGAGACACCTTACCCTTCCAGAAGAATCTGAGGTTGGCTGGCCACAATTCAGGACCAAAAATGGTTCATTCTCCCTAGCAACGCAATGACCAATCATGGTCAATATGTCTGGTTTGAATTTGAACGAAGCTTGACAGTTAAGTTTAAAGTTTATTTATTTGTCACAAGTAGGCTGACATTAACCCTGCAATGAAGTTACTATGAAAATCCTCCAGTCGCCACAGCTGTTTGGTTACTGTGAGAGAGAATTTCACATGGCCAATATACCTAACCTGCACGTCTTTCAGACTGTTCTCTGGCACATTCTCCATGGCAAATGCCTCTACTTGTCTTAGCTCAGAACATGACAAAACAGAAATGTCAGGCTGGTTCCCAGACGTGTCCCAACATCTTGTATTTTACTGGGAGCTGCTTCAGACAGTGACAGCAACATGACCATCAGCGACAGGAAGTCAGTTAATGCGCTTATGGAGGCAATTACCAGGTATTTCTGGAAAGCTCTGGAATTTTACAGCAGTGCATGAAATCCCCACTGTTTCGACAGCTGGTCTGCTCCCTGGAGGTGGAAACAAAGAGGAAGGTCAAAGTGCCACGAGATTCTTGCACAGTCGTCACTTTGAAGGATCAAGCTGATGGTCCTCTGTTCCTCATACACAGGCCTTGTTACCTGCAGTTTGATCCATTGGATAGTGCAAGATAGAAGTACTGTTCCGCTGATGGAACTGGCAGCCATTTGAGTGAGGAAGTTAATTTCTGGTCCCATCTGCAGAACAGTGCCTCCGTCCTGAGCTGCTATCCCTTTCTACATTCACCTCACAGGGCACTCACACAGAGTCTGCCAACCACTCTTCACTTTGCACCTTTTTTTGATGTTTGTTCGTGATGTCGGTATCACTGGCTGGCCAGCATTTATTGCCATCCCTAGTTACCCGAGGGCAATTGAGAGTCAAACACATTGCTGTGTTTTTAAAATCAAAAGTAGGCCAGACTAGGTAAGTACAGCTCATTCCCTTCGCTAATGGATATTTGTGAACCAGCTGGGTTTTTCTGACAATCAACAATGGTTTCAAGTGACTCCTCTCTCTGCGACTGGATTTTGAACTTCTTAACCCACAGACCACAATTAGTAAGGATAGACAACAACACCTTCTCCACAATCATCCTCAACACTGGTGCCCCACAAGGCTATATTCTCAACCCCCTACTCTCTTCTTATACACGTATGACTGTGTGGCCAAATTCGATTTTCAAGCTTGCTGATGACACTACGTACTGGATCAGATCTCAAACAATGATGAGAAGAAATATGGTACTGGTATAGAGAACCTAGTGAACTGATGCGGGAATAATAATCTCTCCCTCGATTTCAACAAAACGAAGGAAATTGTCATCGACTTCAGGAAGTGTAGAGAAGAACATGCCCTGTCTACATCAATGGGGATGAAGTAGAAAGGGTTGAGAGCTTTAAGGTTTTAGGTGTCCAGATCATCAAGAACCTGTCCTGGTCCCCTCATGCAGCCACCATACTTAAGAAAGCCCACCAGTGCCTTTACTTTCTCAAGAGGCTAAGGAAATTTGGAATGTCAGCCAAGACTCTCACCAATTTTTAGAGATGCACCATAGAATGCATTCTTTCCGGTTATACCACAGCTTGGTATGGCCCCAGTTCTGCCCAAGGCTGCAAAAAACTACAAAAGCTCATGAATGTAGCCCAATCCATCATGAAAAATAGCCTCCCATCCATTGACTCTGTCTATACATCCCACCGCATGGGCAAAGCAGCCAGCATAATTAAAGACCTCATGCATCCCAGTCATTCTGTCTTGCACCTTCTTCTGTCAGGAAAAAGATACAGAAGCCTGAGGTCATGTACCAACCAACTCAAGAGCAGCTTCTTCTCTGCTGCTATCAGACTTTTGAATGGATCTATCTTGCATTCTGTTGATCTTTCTCTATCCCCTAGCTATGACTGTAACACTACATTCTGCATTCTTTCGTTTCCTTCTCAATGATCAGTATACTTTGTGTAGCATGCAAGAAATAATACTTTTCATTGTATGCTAATACATGTGACAGTAATAAATCAAATCGACAATGGTTTCATGGTCATCAGTAGATTCTTTATTCCAGATATTTTTTATTGAATTTAAATTCCGCCATCTGCTGTGGCAGGATTTGAACCTGGGACCCTAGAACATCAGCTGAGTTTCTGGGTTATTGGTCTAGTGATAATATCACTAGGATAGCATCTCTCGATTGAGCTTCCTACCCATTGATCCCAGAAGCAGCCCCATCCTGTGAGGTGACACCTGATGTTTCACACCTGAATTTGTGACCGGGAACTCAGTCTGACATTGGGTTCTCAACTAAAATGGGAAAATTCAGATCAGTGCTTCTCTCTGAAAACTAACACTAGCTAAAAATCCAACTGTTCTTACTCCTGATCTGACTGGAAGCGTTGTTGAGTTTCTTTTTCATCACATTCCCATTGGACAGTGGATTCCAAATGTATCATAGAATAGTATCATCCAACATCCTGCACGGGGTGACACAGTGGCACAATGGTTAGCACTGCTGCCTCACAGTGGCACGGACCTGGGTTCGATTCTGGCTTGGGTCACTTGAGTCTGCACATTCTTTCTACATCTCCACAAATTTTCTTCCACACTCCAAAAGATATGCTGGTTAGGTGCATTGGCCATGCTAATTTCTCCTTCAGTGTACTCAAACAGGCACTGGAGTGTGGCGACTAGGGGATTTTCATAGTAATTTCATTGCAGTGTTAATATAAGCCAACTTGTGACAGTAATAAATAAACTTTCAGATACCCTGCAGAACAGAGTCCTGATAGATATGAGACATTGCCTTGAGCTCGGGAAATCAAAGGGACCACTTGTAAAATAAATCACCCTTGGGCATTATGAAGACAAATCTCAATGGAATATATTTTTCACATGGGCTCCCTTTCAGTGAAACCTGGTTGTGACAGAAAGCTTCCTGTTATCCATGCGGAAAGCTTTTGAAATCCAGATCTAAAACTCTAGGTTGAATGTTGTTATCATCATAATAGGAGAATCTGAAATAAACACTTCCAATTGCATTTGAAGAGATATGGCGGAAGAGGTGCTGTGAATGTCAACAGGATAAAAGCAAGCCAATTATAATATAATAATACATTGACCATCCAGTCTGTCAATATCCATGGATGCAATTTGGAGTTTAACATGTAATCAATTTCTCCTTGTTCAATCACATGGGAAATCTACTACTCTTGACTCTCAGTTTGAGTCCCTCATGTCAAGATGTTCTGCTTTTCTAGTTAAATTGGTTTGACTGTTACACGGAGCTAATAGATTGTGAATTGAAATTGTGAAACTGAGTCTGAAATGAAGTGTTGATAAGAATATAGCAGTTAGTAACGAATATAATTGCGTTTTACTGCTTGATTTTTCAGCTTCATGGAATAGGTAAAGGAATTCGACATTGGCAACAGAGAGCAAATATCATGCATTTGTATAGCACCTTTTCTGATTGACTTTTCAAAGTGCTTTATAGTTCATGAAGTATTTTAAGTGTGGTCACTGTTGAAAGTATTTAAATTGCTCATAGCAATCCCACAATTTTTAGTGACAGTAGTTAAGGGATAAGTATTGGCCAGCGCACCAGCCGAGCTCCTACACTCTTCATTGAAGTGCCAAAGATTGACAAGATAGTGGAGACAATGGCATATTATCACTAGACTATTAACCCAGAAAGTCAGCCAATGTTCTGGGGACGGTGGCAGACGGCGGAATTTGAATTCTGTAAAAAGAAATGTGGAATTAAGAATCTGATGATGACCATGAAACAATTGTCGATTGTCAGAAGAACCCATCTGGTCACTAGTGTCCTTTAGGTAAGGAAATCTGCTGTCCTTACTTGCATTTGGAATGTGTTGCCTGCAAGTGTAGTGGAGGTAGGTTCAGGACAGCATGAGATGATTTACTTGAATAGAAACAATGTACAGCGGTATGGGGAAAAGGCAGAGGAATGTTCATTTGGTGAGTTGGTGCAGACACAATGAGCCAAGTGTCCTCCATCTATGCCACAACAATTTTTTGATCTAATTAAATTAACCTGACTCGGCAGGCAAAGCCTTGGTCTCACCTGAAAATGACACTTCTGGTAGTGCAGTGCTCCTACAGTGCTACACTGGAGTGTCAGCAAATATTTGTTTTTCAAGCCTTTGGAGTGGGACTTCAACCCAAAACCTTCTAATTCAGAGGTATGAGTGCGAGGACGCACTGCAACTCAGTGGCTGTAAAACACTGCATAACACTATTCCAGGTAAGAGTAAGTTTGCCCCAGTGAGCTGGTCAACATTTATCTGTCAAGCAAACATCATTTTGGTTCTGGGATTTTACTCCCCATGACCAGAAACAAACTCTCTCTTGTTCCTGGTAAAAGAATCTAAAAGTCCCACAACACCAAGTTAAAGTCCAACAGGTTTATTTGGTAGTAAACATTTACTACCAAATAAACCTGGTTGGACTTTAACTTGATGTTGTGAGACTTCTTACTGTGTTTACTCCAGTCCAATGCTGACAACTCCACATTGAAAGAATCTAGAACCAGGGGTCATTGTTTAAAAATAGGGCATTGTCCATTTAAGACAGAGATGAGAAGAAATTTTTTCTCTAAGGGTAGTGTGACTTTAAAAGTGGAAGTGTGGTCTTCAGGTGAGACCAACGCCTTGCCAGCTCAATCAGGTTAGTTCAAAGAATTGTTGTGGAACTTCCTTCTTCAAAAGGCAGAAAAAACACAGTCTTTGAATGTTTTCAAGGCAGATGTAGATAGATTCTTGATAACAAAGTGGGTGAAATGTTTGCGGGAGGTTGTAGTCATATCAACCATGATTTTATTGGATGATAGAGAATGCTTGAAGGGCTGAGTGACCTACACTGCTCCTAATTTGTATCTTTGTAAGACAAAATTCAAATTTAATGCAACCATTTATTTACCCTATATTTTGTCATGTGTCTGTGATGTTAGTTGATGTTCCTAGAATTTCATGCACATTATAAAGGCTTCCCCTGAATGCCAGTATGGGGGAAGCATCCCATGGGGCTGGACAGTCACAACAGCACATAGGACTGCTACCTCACAGTGCCAGGGACCCAGGTCTGAATCCCAGCTTGGGTCACTGTCTGTATGGAGTCTTTTTTTTCTCGTGAGTTTTCTCCAGGTGCTCCAGTTTTCTTTCACAGTCTGACGGATGTGCTGGTTAGGTGCATTTGATCAAGCTAAATTCTCCCTCAGTGAACAGGTACTGGAGTATGGCAACTAAGGGATTTCCATATAACTTCATTGCAGTGCTAATGTAAGCCTACTTGTGATACTTAAACAATATTGTGTTGAGCATTTTTATAATATTTAAATATATTTAAATCCATGCTAATTAGCTTCACACCCTTTCTGATGTTGTCGCCGAGGGCGGGAAGATGATTTGATGGTGCGATTCCCCTTATCTCTCTCATAAAATTTAATAGCCTTAACAGGCTTTGAATCTATGGTGAATGGGTTTGAATCCTGCCCAATGCATCATTTTCAATGCCACTTACCTTCTATACAATGCAATCTCTTCCTTGGTCAAGAACTGGATCCAGAGAGTAAATCGTCTCAAGTGGCACAACAGTCCTATGAGCCAATGAGAAATCTCTGGGGTTGAGGGTGACCAAGAAAGGGAGCCTATAAATGAAGGCTTTTAAATGAGTCTGCTCAGTACAATACATGATTGTGACCATTTTTGTTGTTTCCATTACAAGCGAATGTTTCCCAGCAGAGTTAATCTCACAGTTAATGAAATGAGTGTTCCCTCAAGGGGCAAATAAAATGAGCAGAGAATCCAGCACCAAAACAGAAAGGACCAAAATAATGAGTTGTGTTTGTTTGCGTGGAGTTTTTTTGGGGAATGGGTTGCACGTGCCTTTCATTCTCATTACAGAATGTTCTTTGGGGAATATTCATGTTGCTATAGGGAGCGCACTATAACAATATGCAAAGTTTAGCTTTAAAATCTCAGGAATCAATGATGAGAAACAGAAATATTGAAGCTGATTTTTACCAGTTCCTGTCTCTGCTAATCTTACATACAGGGAAATTGCTGCACTCAGTTTTGCAATTGAGTAAATTGAACATGTTGAAAATCATCTCCATTATTTACCAGTGTGAGTTTGGGAACATCAGGCTTGCGTTCATCAGTTACTGGACCACAATCTGCTCTGCATTGCCTCCAGCAGAGTTTGCATATTTTAATTGGTGATATTTTTTATGCCACTAACCTAAATCAAATATAAATAATGTGGAACTATTAGTAAGTCCTTTATAGTTACTTCCAAGACCATTTTGACAGGTTACTGCTTTGCTAGTATGTAAAAAATGGTCCATTCATGTGCCATACGAGGCTTATTAATACTCGTTAATAACAATTGGGAGGTGGTATTTATTTAAGACCATCTTGAACAGCTGAGCCATTGGAATCAGATGCAAGTTACATTCATTTTAATTCAAAGTGTTCCAATATAAATTCTAATATAAGCAAAATAGACTAAGACGAGAAAAGATCAATTATTTTGTTGGGGCTATATTTCAACCCCTGTTCCCACCGTGACTTAGAATCCCAACAGTGCAGAATGAGGCCATTTGGTCCATCGAGACTGCACCGATAACAATCCCATCCATGCTCCATCTCCATAACCCTACATATTTACCCTGCTAGCCCTCCCCCCCGCCACCCCCGCCCGACATCAAGAGGCAATTTACCATGGCCAATCCATTTAACTTGCACGCTTTTGGACTGTGGGAGAAAACCAGAGCACTCTTTGGAAACCCACACAGACACGAAGAGGATGTACAACCTCCATACAGACAGCCACCCAAGGCTGAGATTGAACTGGCCCTGCGAGGTAGCAGTGCTAACTACTGTGCCATCTCCGCCCTCTCCAGTTCGTCTCTTGGTTTTCTTAGCTTCGACCAAATGAAACAATTGTTGTCTTTGAGTCAGCCTCAAAAAATTTTCAGCTTAAGTCCCGTCTCCCAAGAGATAAATGTAGAATCTAGATCTTCTGTGCCATTACAAAGGGGCTGCATGTAGGTACTGACTTTCAGATCAGATTTAAATCTGAAACCCTTTCTGCTCTGTCAGGTAGATGTAAAAGATCTCATGATCCTAGAAGGAAAAAAAACAGTAAAATTAGGGAAATAAGAAACCCAGCCTGAACTGGTCTTGTTTACCTGAAGTAAAACATCAGTAAAAACAAGGAAATAAGAATCCCACCAGTTTTCTGAACTGGTTTTGCATACTTAAAATAGAACACCAGTAAAATGGGGAAATAAGAATACTCTTTCAAACTAATGGTGTAAATCTTAGGTGGCACAGTGGTTAGCACTGCTGCCTTACAGTACCAGGGACCTGGATTCAATTCTGGCCTTGGGTGAATGTCTATGTGGACTTTGCATGTTCTCCCCATGTCTGTGCAGGTTTTCTCTAGGTGCTGTAGTTTCCTCCCACAATCCAAAGATACAGGGATTAAAATAGAACATAGAATATAGAACATTACAGCATAGAACAGGCCCTTTGGCCTTCGATGTTGCGCCGACCAATATAAAAAGCAATGCCCCTCCAAACTAAACCATTCCCTTCTCTTCCATATACTTATCAACTAACCTCTTAAACGCCACCAAACTTGGCGCATCTACAACTGCTGCAGGCAGGGCATTCCACTCCCGAACCACCCTTTGGGTAAAGAACCTACCTCTGATATCCATCCTATAACTATCACCCCTTAATTTAAAGCTGTGTCATCATGAGATTGGCCATGCTAAATTAGCCCCTTAATGTCCCACAATGCATGTGTCTGATGGATTAGCCATGGGAAATGTATGGGTTACAGGGAAGGGCCCAGATAAGATAGTCAGAAATTTGCTGCAGACATGACAGGCCGAATAGTCTTTCCTGCACTGTTGGGATTCTATTCTATGAAAATGGAGCACCTCTGAAGTGGGTAAATAAGAATACCAGCCCAAACTGATTGTGCACACCTTAAAATGGAACTTCACTTGATACTTGTTCAAACTGTTTTTCCTCAGTGATCTTCAGTGTTCCAAGTGCACTTAACACACAACACTGAGAGATCAGCACATGAGCAGTGGCAACCTTTAGCTGTCATCAGCTGGCTTTCTGGTGAGAATAGACTCCATTCATTCACTCTACTGGCATTAATCAGACTTTGCTTCTTTTTTTGCATTAAGTGGCATAAGATCATACCTGAAAGCTCGCTGAAAAAATGGATGCAATTTTCTCTCATTTTCACACATTTTTGGCACTTTTGGTAAGCTCATCCCAAAGTGTGCCGAAGATTTACAGAAGAAAGAGGTGATGGAGGGATAAAGAGACTCACTGAAAGTGGGAAAGAGTTTCTGAGAGAGAGAAAAAATGAGTTGGAAGCAGAAACTGCAGAAAACATGGGGGAGATGGCAAAAGGGCAGAGTAGTAGCGAGTTACAAAGCTTGGACAATAGGGAGCAGGATAAGGAGAGGCAGGAGAATCAGAGACAATCACAGCAACAGAAATATATATATTCCACTTCTTTAATTGACTTTAATATCCCATGAGCAACACCACTAAGGATGCAGTAATCCTCTGGGAAGGCGGTGTCACAGTGGAATTACCACTGGACTAGCAATCCAGAGACCTTGGGTAATGCTATAGGGACCCTGGTTTGAATCCCACCACAGCAGATGGTGAAATCTGAATTCCATAAAAATCGGGAATTAAAAACCTTATATTCGCCCATGTCCTTTAGGAAAAGAAACATGCACTCTTTGTCTTGCCTACCTGTGACCACAGCACATGGTTGATGCTCAAGTGCCCTCCGCAAGGGATGGCAATAAATGCTGGCGCAGTCAGCAATGTCCATTTCCTGTAAAAACAAATTTTAACAAATATAACAAAGAATTGGCTTCTGACGTATGTGACACATAAGAATTATGTGATGATAACCCGAGTTTCTTGGGAACAAGTGAAAATAAACCAAATTGCTTGCCCCACCAGCCACTGCCAGCTGAAACTGACGCAGAATTTGCCTTCAGCATCTGCTGAAACCATAGCAACTGCTGGCATAATAACTAGCTGGTGGCAACAGTTGTTTGTACTGTGAAATGAATAGGTTCCAGATAGAACCGACAGCTGTATAATGGACTGAAAAGTACTGTAGGGAGTCCGACAATCTTATTTTGTTGCAAGTGTTAATGCCACGACCAAGGCAAGATGCTACTACGTGGCTGACAATTCATGAAAATGGCACATTCATTTACATCAGCAGCATTTGCTTTTGCATTATTGTGAGTAATGAACTCGCACCGATAGATTAATATATATGACTTAGGGTAAGCACTTCTAGTTGTAGCACTGATGTCAATCTTGGCTCAATGATAGCTCTCTTGCCTCTAAGGCAGAATGTCACAGTTATATATTTAAAAGACTACGGGTTGTTTTAAGAACTGATCACAAGAGCTGGTGGTGATGTCATTCGGACGTGCACTAAAGCTGCTGTTTTATTTTCAGTTTTGTACTTGATGCAGAGCAGAGAGCAGCCCCTCAATAAAACCGGTTGTGCGTTTGGTTGAATCAACACGTGCAAACCAGTGTCTTTTCTTTGAGTGAAACTCACAACCCCTAACATAGTCAGAACATTACAGTCACAGGCTCAAGTTCCAGAAGCTTGAGCAGACAATCAAGTGTAGCACTGAGGAAGTGTTATATTGTCAGAGCTGCCTTACTTTCAAACGAGATACTAAACCCAAAACTCCATCTGCTCTATTAAGGACGTGTAAAAGATTCCCATTCTGCTATTAGAAGACAAGGGCAGAATTCCTTTTCCTTTTTAAAACTCTTACCAAGTTGTGCCAATTCAACTTGCCCACGTTTTGTAAAAGGATCCTTTCTTCAGTCTGTCTAATTCCCTGGCTGCATTTTATTTTGAGCAGCATGTACTTTACACCAAGGCTGGGGTTACGGGAAAAGAGCATGTTCTGTGGTTGCACCAGTGATAGTTTCCAGCCCACAGAATGAGTAATGCCTCCTTGATCTAAGGTCAGGGGTAATTTTGTACTCCTCGACAGACCCCAGAAAGCATGAAGGCTGCAATCATCTGGATGGATTTAGCTATAGAAAGACAAAGTGAACATTCGTGGCTTAATGTTTCTTTTCCCAGCGAGTTCTATACAGTGTGCTTGAACCCAAACACGGCACTGTGATGAAAGATAAGGTATTGTGTAGTATCAGCTATCAAGTAATCACCATTGAATTCCTCCTAAAGTAAACTAAAATAGCATTGTATATCTTTCCTCACTCTATCGCTATGCATTAGAATTTTATATACTACATATCTATCTATGAAGATAAATAAACACACACACACTACCCCTCCCCCCCTTTCATGGTAGCACTCTCTTCGCTGAGTTAGAAGTTTTTGAGTTCATAATCCCAGTTCAAAGACTTAGGCTGCAATTCTCCAGATGTTCAAGCCCTGCTGCCACCGCCAGCGCTTAGCCAGCTCTCTATCCTAATCTGTAACGGGACTGGAGAATCCCAGCTGTGAGCGAGATTGGAGGATTTGACCCTTAGCCGAAGCAGAGCAGAGGGAGTGCTGCTTTGGCAGAAATGATTGCTCGTGGTTAAGTCCTGTCTGCCCCTTTGGAGAGAAACTATCTGGCATGTCTTGGCCCATATTTATCCCTCAACCAACATCACTGAAACAGATTATTTGGCCATCATCACATTTGTGGGACCTAGCTGTGTAGAAATAGGCTATCATATTTCCTATGTTACAATGATGCCTACACTGTATTCAATCCCTCCCTCAAAAAAAAATCTCAACACTTTTCAAATTGTTACTCCAGTTAAATGTCTCTGATAATGTTAACGATCCCCTACACTTATCCCGTAATCTCACGGTAAAATCTTTCCATTTAGATTTCCATTTTTGCTGCTGTAGCAATTTAACTTTAGCCAAAGTCACAAATGGTATCTTGTGCTCTTGTGTTCTATAACTATGATGATAATGCCTTGTTCTTTTTTGACCTCCTGACAGCCTTTGGTGTGATTGACTGCACCAGTCTGCTTCCAAAGCCTTTCTTCCATTGTTCAGCTCAGTCAGCCTACCCTTGCATGGTCCCACCCTTAGTAATCCGAACATAGATGGAGATATCCTAAGATGATAGTGATGGGTGCATTCTGAAAGCAGTTAAGATTCAGTGACATTTTAGAGTGGGATCAAATATTAGGACAGATTGGGTAAAGATGTCAGGTTATAGACTCATAAAATCCTACAGTGCAAAAGAGGCCATTTGGGCCATCAAGTCTGCACCAACTACAATCCCAGCCAGGTCTTATCTTCATAACCCATCCATTTACCCTACCTAGCCCCCCCGACATTAAGGGACAATTTAGCATGGCCAATACAACTAACTGCACATCTTAGGATTGTGGGAGGAAATCGGAGCACTCGGAGGAAACCCACACAGCCACGGGAAGAATGTTTAAACTCCACACAGTCAGTGGCCCAAGTGGGAATTGAACCTGGGTCCTTAGCACAGCAGTACTAACCTGCACTGTGCCACCCTGCAGGTTAACTTCCTTAAGGACATTAACATTCCCTCAAGGAGAACTTTGATAAGGTACTAGTGTGAATTATACTGTAAATGGCAGAACCCTTAGAACATTAATATACAAAGGGTGTGTAGGTCCACAGTTCTCTAAAAGTGGCAACATGGGTGATTAAGAAGACGTTTGGCATTGAATGCAGGAGTTGGCAAATCACGTTGCAGTTACATAAAACCTTGTACGCGGTATTTAGTAATATTCCATGCAGTTCTGGTCATCACACTACCGAAAGGATGTGGAAGCTTTGGAGAGAGTGCAAAGAAGATTCACCAGGATGTTGCCTGGTCTCAAGGATGTTGGCTACGAGGAGAGGTTGAATAAACTAGGATTGTTTTCACTTGGAGGACAGAGGCTGAGGGAAGACCTGACAGAAGTCTACAAAATTATGAGAGGCATAGACAGGGTAGATAGTGAGAAGCTTTTTCCCAGGGTGAAATTACAAGTTGGCACAGGTTCAAGGTGAGAGGGAGAAATTTTAAGGGAGATGTGCGGGTAAGTTTTTCACACAGACAGTGGTGGGTACCTGGAATTCCTACCAGAGGATGTGGTGGAAGCAGGCACATTAGCAACATTTAAGAGATATTTGGATGGGTAGATGAATAGAGAGGGAATAGAGGGATATGGTTTAAGAAAGGGCAGAAGTTTTATTTTTAATTTAGTTAGGACATCATGATTGGCACAGGCTTGGAGGTCCCAAGAGCCTGTTACTGTGTTGTATTTTTGTGCTAATAGAGAAGCTGGATCTACTGTGGGGCATAGTCATAGAGGTATAGAGGGATAGGGGCCAAATTCAGGCAATTGAGACTAGCATAGTAGTAAAAAGGGCAGCATGGACAAGTTGGGCTGAAGGGCCTGTTTCCATGCTGCAAACCTGTTATAGAACATTACAGCGCAGAACAGGCCCTTTGGCCCTCGATGTTGCGCTGACCAATTAAGAAAAAGCAATGCCCCTCTAACCTAAACCATTCCCTTTTCATCCATAAACCTATAAGATCATGGCTGATCTGAAGTGGATCAATTCCACTTACCTGCTTGTTCCTCATAACCCTAGCTTTAAGCTAGCACGAGGGGACATAGCTTTAAATTAAGGGGTGGTAGTTATAGGACGGATGTCAGAGGTAGGTTCTTTACCCAGAGGGTGGTAAAGGTATGGAATGCCCTGCCTGCTGCAGTTGTAGATGCGCCAAGTTTGGGGGCATTTAAGAGGTCCATGGATAGGTTTATGGATGAAAAGGGAATGGTTTAGGTTAGAGGGTCATTGCTTTTTCTTAATTGGTCAGCGCAACATCGAGGGCCAAAGGGCCTGTTCTGCGCTGTAATGTTCTATAACAGGTTTGCAGCATGGAAACAGGCCCTTCAGCCCAACTTGTCCATGCTGCCTTTTTTACTACTATGCTAGTCCCAATTGCCTGAATTTGGCCCCTATCCCTCCATACCCATTGTATCCATGTAACTATCTAAATGCTTTTAAAAATACCCTCTTCTACTATTACCTCTGGCAGCTTGCTCCAGATACTCATCCCCTCTTATGTGAAAAAATTGCCCCTCTGGACCCTCTCGTATCTCTCCCCCCCTCAACTTAAATCTGTGCCTGTTAGTTTTAGACAAACCTGCTTTTGGGAAAAGATGCTAACTATCCAGCTGATCTATGCCCCTCATTATTTTATAGACCTCTATCAGATCACCTTAAGCCTCCTTCCCTCCAGGGAATAAAGTCCTAGTCTATCCAACCTCTCCTTATAACTCAAACTATCAAGTTCCGGTCGCATCCTAGTGGCCAACACATTTTGGTCAACTTGTAATTTGTGTGTCAAGCAGCCTGGGAAACCGACAAAGGAAAATTGACCGGAAGAGGAGGTAGGAAAACTTCAGAAACTGGAGGAAGAAATAGATGATATTGAGGAAAAATGAGATTCAGTGAAGTTCAAGTGTGATTAGAACAGAGGAAATTCTTTCTTCAGAGGACAGTGAATCTCTGGAATTCTCTGCCCATTGAAGTGGTGGAGCTACCTTGTTGTTTAAGTCACGGGTAGATAGATTCCTGATCGATAAGGGAATTAAGGGTTATGGGGAACAAGCAGGTAAGTGGAATTGATCCACTTCAGATCAGCCATGATCTTATTGAATGGTGGGGCAGGCTCGATGGGCTAGATGGCCTATTCCTGCTCCTATTTCTTATATTCTTATGTTCTTATGTTGTCTGTGATGTTCCATCCCTTCCTTGGTGTGTTTTGCAGTAGTGGAGGGGATCTGCCATTGGCCAATAGTGGGATCTTCCAGTCCCGCCACTGTCAATAGATTCCCTGTTATTCACACCCCGAGCCACCTGAGGCAAGGGATCTCCCCTGGCAGGGTGAGAATATCCCGCTGGCGGAAATGGCCAGAAAATCCCACCCTAGAATGTGCACAACTGGGCTCAGTCTGAAGAATCAATTTAGAAAGGGCATAGGATCAAATGTGCTACTTGTCAGGAGTTAAATAGGGCTGAATGTGGGATTTACCTGAAGGGGATGCCATGGCTTAATTGTGTTATTGCTAGACTGTTAATCCAGAAACTCAGCCAATGTCCTGACGACCTGAGTTCGAATCCCACCACAGGAAATGATGGAATTTGAATTCAATAAAAAGAAATGCCTGGAATTAAGAATCTACTGATGACCATGAAACCATTGTTGGAAAAATGGTTCACTAACATCCTTTCGGCAAGGAAATCTGCCGTCCTTACCTGGTTCTGGCCTACATGTGATTCCAGAGCCATGGCAATGTGGTTGACTCTCAATTGCCCTCTGGAGAGGCCTAGCAAGCCACTCAGTTTAGGGGCAGCTAGGGACGGGCATAGTGGCCAGCCAGCAGTGCCCATGCCCCATGAATGAATAAAAAAACAGACCCCCTGCTGCTCTCTCAGGTGAAGGTAAAAGATCCCACTATTTTGAGAAAGAGCAGGGGAGATCTCCTAAATGTCCTGATGAGTATTTATCCCTCAATCAATATCACAAAAAAAACGCTAATCTGGTTATTTATCTCATGACAGTTTGTGAAACCTTAGTGGGTTCAAATTGGATGCTGTATTCCCTACAACAGAACAGTGAACATATTTCACAGAACACCTCAGTGGATATTAAGCACCTTCAGATATCCTGAAGTTCACACTATAGCTGCAAGTATTTTTATCACATTACGCCATCTCAGATGTACACAGGGCTGCCGACGTTGTAGTAATACTTCTTTAAATCTCAGTATCAGAGTGGTTTCAAAAATCATTCCAAGTTATTTCTTGCAAGAAAGCCAGATTACATTTATTTAGCTGATATGTGACTATGCTATCAGTCAATGCTGCAGATTCATAAATGCAAGCCAATCGTTACAGCAGTGATTCATTTAGGATTTCATTAAAAAGCGATGACTTTTGTGTACTTTTCCCTGAACTCCAAAAAAAACAATCACTTCTTTTTAATTTAGTGGTTCTTGCTTGCTGGGGAATGCAAACACCCTGCCACAGTGCCTTCACTCCATCTTTGACAGCGTTAAGCTTGCAGTATTGTATTAAATTTCACCGAGATGCTGTCAAGCAACACAATGAAAGAGATTGCTCTGAAACCATCAGCTGGAATGATTTAGGTACTTTAATCTACCGATGCCTGTAAAATCCCAGCACTGAGAATTCCTTCAATAAATGTCAAGATACAGGAAGCAGCATTTATAAATCTCCATATTTTTCAGCGAATGCATAAATATTGATTGTATGAATATTACAGAATCCATTAGCAACAAAGGACCATGCATATCCAATGAGTTTAGACTCAGAGCAGAATGGCAGTGTTGCTAAACTTAAGTATTGAAAAGTAAGATGTGTAAATTAGCCAAGATTGGATGGATTGGCCTTGGATATAATCCAAATTAGCTGCTGACCGAACGAAATTCTGTAACGTCTCTTAAGACCGTTTTTCCAAATCCATCATCCATCCCCAGTTCCAGCTTCCATATATAACTCTGATTTCAGAAGAATCTATCTGAAAAAGGCAGTCAGATTTCTATCTCTCATTTACATTCTCATGGCAACATTCATTTACAGGATGTGTGTGTTGATGGCTGGACCTGCATTTCTTGTCCATCCCTAGCTGCCCTCCATTTCAGAGGGCATTTAAGAGTTATTCACATTGCTGTGGATCTGGTCACGTATAGGCCAGACCTGGTAAGAAGGGCAGATTTCCTTCCCTAAAGGGAATTAGCAAACCAGGGTGGGGTTTTTACAGCAATTGACAATGGTTTCATAGTCATCAGTAGATTCTTAATTCCAGATTTTTTATTGGATTCTAAAATTATATCTACTGTGGTGGGATTTGAACCCGGGTCGCCAGGTCTTGTCCAGGATCACTGGAATAATATTCAATACCATTATGCATCGCCTTCCATCTTTTGGGTTTCATTTAGCTTAGTCATATGGCAAATGCTGAATGGTTAACATGTCTATGTTTTAGATCTGACATGATGAGGGTTCTCTCAATGGATAAAAATCACTTAAAGTTTAGATGTTTGTAAACAGCAATTGGATGATTAGTGTGCAACCTTTAATCATAAAATCCCCACAGTGCAGAAGAAAGCCATTCAGCCCATCAAATTGTACTGACTCCCTGACAGAGTATCTTACTCAGGCCCTCTCCTCTATCTTATCCCTGTAACCCCACACATTTACAATGACTAATCCAAGTAACCTACATATCTTTGGACACTGAGGGGCAATTGGGCATGGCTCATCCATCTAATTTACATATCTTTGGACACTAAGGGGCAATTGGGCATGGCCAATCCACCTAACTGCATATCTTTGGATGCTAAGGGACAATTTAGCATGGCCACTCCACCTAACCGAAAAGTTTTAGACACTAAGGGGCAATTGAGCATGGCTAACCATCCAACCTATAATCTTTGGACACTAAGAGACAATTTACCATGGCCAATCCACCTAATCTACACATCTTTGGACTGTGGATGCAAATTGGAGCACCTGGAGCAAACTGGAACACCCAGAGGAAACCAGGTTTGGGGAAGAGTAGTCACCGGAAATGTTTGGGAAGCATATGTGATTGTAGAACTTCCCTTTGGAGATAGTACCCAGTAACCCCCATAATGGGTCAAACAAGGCGTCACAACATCCTTTCATCCCAAGAACATATTCAGTCTACTCAGCAATTCCTTGGGAACTTAGGATTGGAAGCATTGACTGATTTCCTGTGACTGTGTTCACTACAAATGCTTGAGCCTGGGGCCAGTGGGCTTTACAGGCATAAGTGAGGCATTAATATTGTCACAAGAAACAAGTTGGCTCTTGCCATTGTCGAGTTGCAAAATATTTTCTTCATTAAGTCAGATATCATGAATCTCAATATTTGAGGTAACTGCTCAGTCATCCATTTTCTTCTCTCTGTCGATATTTTCCACTGATATTCAAAGTAATGCGCGCCAAGTTGAACTAGATGTTCTGTATACAACGAAGCTTCAAGATTCACTTGGAAAATCTGATTTTGAAAATCTCTTTCCTAGTGGAGACCTTTGGTGGGAAGCAGATTACTTGTATTGGATGAGAAATGGTTATTCTTAAATGAAGTAATCAGAATGAGCCAGAGTGTCTGACAATCACCTTTGTTTAAAACTGAACTACCTCATATCAGTGATTTGCAGCTGTATCGTATCAAATTGAAAATCCGTATTTGTGGATGTACCATGGATAGATGATGCAGCATGAAGTAAATGTAATGTTTGCCAACATTCCTTCTGGCAAATTTGTCCACCTCAGCACTCCTGGAAATGTTCCTTCCATGGTGTCAACTGTATCTCTTGCCTCGGAATCAAATATCATAGATTCCTTACAATACAGAAGGGGGCCACTCTGCCCATCAAGCCTGCACTGGCAACACTCGCACCTAGCCCTATTCCCGTAACCCCATGTGTATACCCTGCTAATCCCCCTGATATGAAGGGGCAATTTAGCATGGTGAATTTGTTACCCCACACACCTTGGGAAATTAAGAGACAATTTAGCATGGTCAATCCACCTAACCTGCACATCTTTGGGCTGTAGGAGGAAAATGGAGCATCCAGGGGAAACCCATGTAGACACAGGGAGAATGTACAAATCCCAGTCACCTGAGGCTGGAATTGAACCCAGTTTCCTGGCACTCGGAGGCAGCAGTGCTAACCATTGTGCCACAGTCCCATAATATCACTTGGTAAGGATTAATTCCCTCTCCAAATATGTAAGCACAAAATCAAAGTTAATGCCCAACACCCCCCCCAACCCCCCCACCCTACCCACCTCTTCACCGCCAGCCCTCACAATATATTCAGAATGCTGCACTGTCAGAAGTATTAAAGGGAATTTTCACCACAGGTGGGGAGAGGGGGGCAGGCCTTGCAAAAGTTCGTTGACCTTGGATGGGATTTTTCGGTTTTGGGGTGAGCACGACCAGAAAATTCTGTCTTTCATCTGAGCTGTTAAACTGAGGTGCTGTCCACCCTCTCAGGCAGACTTCAAAAACCTATGACACTATTCAAAAAGAATAGGGAAGTCCCTGCCACCAGTATTCTAACCGATGCTTACTTCTCAATTAGCCTCACAAAAAGCAAATTTATGTGGCTGTTATCACATTGCAGTTTGTGCGATTTGCTGTGTGCAATTTGGCTCCTGTATTTCCTTCGTTAGCCCAGGCTTAATTGACTGTTTAGAGCATGGGGAAATTATGAAAGACTCTATTTAAATGTAAGTGAAGCAGCCCGAGAGGTTGGGGGGTGGAGGGGTGGGGTAGTGGGGGGGGGCACAATGGTTAGCACTGCTGCCTCACAGCGTCAGAGACCCGGGTTTGATTCCTGGCTTGGGTCACTGTCTGTGCGGAGTCTGCGCATTCTGTCTGTGTCTGCCTTTCCTTCAGGTCCCCAATTTCCTCCCACAGTCCGAAAGACTGCTAAGTTGGCGGTGCAGGCTCGTTGGGCCGAAGGGCCTGTTTCCCGTGCTGTTTTGTTCTTTGTTCTTTTAAGTTACTCCTTAGTGTGCTGAGATATGTAGATTAGGAAGATTAGTAGTGTGAGTACGTGGGTGACAGGGATGAGATAGAGTGGGGTGGGGTGGGAGGGTGAGCCTTAGGAAAATGCTGTGCCAGAGAGTTGGTACAGACTTGTTGGATTAAATAACCTCCTTTTGCCCTGTAGGCATTCTGGTTGGGAGCATTGGCCATGCTAAATTCTCTCAGCATACTCAAACAAACACTGGAGTGTGGCAACTGGGGGATTTTCACAGTTTCACTGCAGTTTTAATGGAAACCTACTTGTGACTCTAATAAACAAAATAAAAATAAATAAAACTAAAGTCATTCTTGTCCTTTTCCCAGAATCCCTTCATTGTTTTTGTGAGGATTGTTCGGATCTCTGACAGCAAAGGCCTATGGGCTACTAGTCACATGCCAAGGGTTGCAACTTCTAATCTACAACTGCTGCAAGATTGATATTCCTAATGTAGTGGAGGATATGAATTTATACTTTCAATGTTGTCTGAAGTGGTGATGTTAAATGTTAATAAATGTCTGTAACCTGAGCTGTGTTAATAGGTTAGAGATTAAAATTATAATATCCTGCAATATTGAAATGCTATTTGAATGTACTGTGAAATATATTTATTCTGCATAAGAAGGTCTAATTTTAATGCACCGGTGGAAGGTTATGTAAAATAGTCTTGCAATTTTTCAATCAGTAACCAGAAGACTTGACGGAGGTAACGTGGGTGGTGGGAATTATAATGGGATTTTTAATTAACACATGCTCTTTGACATCACAAAATGGTGATATGGAATCAAAAATTAAAGGCAATGCAAGCCTGATTAAACCAGCTAAGAAGAGTTATAATCTTGTGGCAATAGATTGATTTTGGAGCTGCCCTTGTGAGTATTAGTGTCAATGCCATATACTCAGCATTTTGACCATGCAAAGACCAATTGGATTAGATTTTTGGTGTGTTTTGTACATCACTTCACATTGCTCCTGTCATGAACATGCCAGGAACTTAAAAGCCACCAACTTTCCAAAAGAGTATGAGTCCAAATAATGAGATTAGCTGTTGTAAGCAGGTCAAAAGTGGCATAGTGGTTATCACTGCTGCCTTGCAGTGCTGGGGACCCGGGTTCATTTCCGGCCTTGGGTCACTGTCTGTATGAAGCACATTCTCTTAACATCTGCTCATATTTCCACCGGCTGTTCTGGTTTCCTCCCACACTCCAAAAATGTGCAAGCTAGGTGAATTCTTGGTGACAGTGGTTAGCACCCACTGCCCTTCTCCCAAAATCCCCACGTTGTCCAGGTTCATGAGGATGTGGGTGGCTTGGAGAGAGTGATGAATCCCGGTAGGCTAAACTTACTGTCTCTGTCTCTGTCTCTCCCCTCCTCCAGTGTCCCCTTCTCTCGCCATTCCACCCGCCACCCCAAAGGAATAATGGACTTTGCATTGGAGCCAATTGAGTTGGCAGCTAAGCTTGTGACTGCTGTGGCTAAAGTGGGAGATATCTGCCTGCAGCAAAGACAACACAGGTTGGAAGGGCACAGTATGAGGACAGGGGGCTGCCATCCAGGGGTAGAATGTAGCCACCCATCAACTTGAGTATCGGGCCAGAGGACATCAGAAATGGAGACTCCCCCTCTCCCTTCGATAGGACCTGCATATCCTTTGTGAACTGTAGGAGACTGTGCTACGTAATCTGTTTCTCAGTCAGCAGACAATGCAACTTGAAGCATCTTAATAATTAACGGTTACGCGCAACCTGTGAGCTTTATTTAATAGAAGCAATGGAGATGTCAACCGTTACCTCTCCAGCCAATAGGAGCCCCGAGTTTTCTGTTTTAGGGATAGCCTATCCATCAATGTGTTTGATACAGACTCGATGGGTTAAGTGGCCTCCTTTTGCACTGTAGGGATTCTGGTTAGGTGGATTGGTCATGTTAAATTCTCTCTCAGTGAACCCAAACAAGCACTGGAGTGTGGCAACTAGGAAATTTTCACAGTTTTATTGCAATGCAATGCAATGCATGTATGTTACATTATGAAGAGGGACTGAAGCCTCCCAACCTCCCCTCCTCCATTAATTAAATATACCCCCCGCCTTTGTCACTACACCTTTCACTTGGCATTAAATTCCACCTTGTCTAACATTTTTGATATGGACAATTCTGGCAAGACGTAAATTCTGGCAAGTTGCCTTTGAGAAAGATAGTTCTGCTTAAACTCAGGCAGGAAGTCACACAGCTCTGTGAGGTGGAGTCCCAAAACTCAACAAAGGAATGATGATATATCTCTAAATAAGAGTTGGGTGTGACTTGTAGTTTCATTTACTTGCTGCCCTTATCCTTCTGTGTATAAATATTTCAGTGCTTCTTTATCTCTGGTCAATATTTTTCCCTGAAACAACTCCATCAAAATGATTATTATAGATTAATTGGTCACTAAACACAGTAGCTACAAGAGCAGCTCAGAGCTTGGGAATACTGCAGTGAATAACTCACCTCCTGACTCCCCAAAACCTGTCCACCATCTACAAGGCACAAGTCAGGAATGTGATGGAATACATTCCTGTTTGTCTGGATGAGTGCAGCTCCAATAACGCTCAAAAGGCCCCATCCATCCAGGACAAAGCCGGCTTGTTTGACATTACATCCACAAACATTCACTCCCTCCACCACTTCATCAGTAGCAGCAGCATCTCCAAGATGCAGAAATTCACCAGTAATCTTTAGACAGCATCTTCCAAACCCACGATCACTTCCAAGTAGAAGGACAAGAGCAACAAATACATTGGAACACCACCACCTCCATGCCACTCACCATCCTGACTTGGAAATATATCGCTGTTCCTTCACAGTCACTGTGTCACAACCCCGGAATTCTCTTCCTAATGACTTTGGGCCCGATTGTACCATTTTCATTTTAAGTGCCGAATTTGCATGTAATGTAGATCTGACTCAGAAATCTGCTTCCAGGCACTGCCAAATGCTTTGAGCCATCTCCAGTCCCATTCACGCTGTGGGCGGGGCTTAGCGCAGCCAAAACGATCAGAGCTCGGAACTGCGCATGCGCAGTTGGAAAAAAATTTGAAAAAGCACGCCCATGTCAGATTGCTCTTGAGCAGCAGAAAGCGGAGAAAGCGGCCCAAGGGCAAAAAGTGGGAGCGAAGGTGCACACACACATATCACTGTCCCACTTATCCGCCCACCCCCACTACCCACACACACATTACTGTCCCCCTTAATCACCCTCCCCACTATCCACACATATCACTATTCCCCTTAACCATCCCCCACTACCCACACACACACATTACTGTTCCCCTTAATCACCCTTCCCACTATCCACACATATCACTGTCCCTCTTATCCACCCACCCCCACTACCCACACATACATCACTGTCCCCGTTATCCACCCCCCCACTACCCAAATACATCAATCTCCCCCTTATCCACCCACCACCTATACACATCACTGTCCCCCTTATCCATCCGCCACCCACAAACATCATTGTCCCTCTTATCCAGCCCCTCTGCCCACACAGATGACTATCGTCCACATCCAGCACTCCCTGTCCTACCCACTCACATCACTGCCCCCCCCTGTCCAGCCTCCCCCAATACCCCCATTACTGTCTTCCTTATCCAATCCCTCACTACAGATCACCACCTCTGCCCCGGCCCACTGATTGGCCACAAAGTGGCACTGGACCCCCCTAACCTCCCACCAGAGATCCACTGCACCCCCCGCCCCCCCACCGAGATCCATCTGCCTCACCCTCCCACCAGTGAGCTATTGAGCTTCCCCCCACAAGAGATATATCTTACCCACCTCCCTCCTCCCTACCCCCCAGAAAAACTCCACAGAGAATGGTCCGGCTTCACTCACATTCCCCAAGACAACAAACTGGCCTCACTATCTCCCCCTGAGGAACATGTCCACCTTCTCCTACCTCCCCACCAGATAATGTTCACCATCCACCCCCTCCCTGCCCCTCCGCCACACTGCCAGAGATACATCTGACCCACCTCCTCCTCCTTCCCCACCCCATTCAGACAACGATCTAGCCTCACTATCTCCCCCAGAGGAACATCTCCACCTCTTCCTCCCTCCCCAACAGATAATGTTTACCACCCACCCCTCCTCATCCTGCCAGAGATACATCTGACCCACCTCCTCCTCCTCCCTCCGCCAACCAGACAATGATCTAGCCTCACTCCCTTTTGCCCCCCCCAGTTAGACAATGATCTGACCTGCCTCCCTCCTCCCCACCACCACTGATCTGAGTCAGTGAGCTGTTGGAAGCTCTGAACATGCCTCTTCAGCAGCTGGAATGCCCGATTCAGACTTTTATTTAGCAAATCCATTAAGGCACAGTTCCAGATTGGCATTCAAATGCATTTAAATCGTCGCTGTGCCTATCCTGGGTGTGAAATGAATGGCTGCCATTCCTGGGTTTCGATAAAGTGGCAATCAGCATGGATGCAGGCACGAATCGTGATAATGGCCTCACACTCGACTTTACCATATTTTTGCACCAAAAACAGGCGCGACACAATGGTAAAATCCGACTGCTGGGACAACTAAGGATGGGCAATAAATGCTGGCCAGCCAGCAACTTCTATGTGTAACAATTAATTTAAAAAAAATCTTTTTGTTTATAGTTTCCTAGCATTGCCACTACACCTCAAAATAAGTTATTAAATGTGAAATGCTTTGCGATGCTCCTGATAAGTCACTACTTTAAGACAAACCTTTCTCTTTAAACATGTATTTATCTTAAGCTTTCATCCAGATCCCCATCTAGCTATCAGGCTGTTTCATTTCAAACCTTTGCTTGGGGGCCTGGGATGCCCAGGGCAGCGAAGCAATCAGCAAAATCTTTACTCTAAAAGCTCACTTATTAGATGCCTCCAGCCTGTGCTGAAAGCTTTCATTTAAAAACCATTACTATGTTATTGTAACGTCCAAACGAATTGCTAACATCAAGACAAACCCTTGACAATCACTGATCCTGGGGATAATTAAACCCTCTTCTGCCACCTACACCATTAAACAAAACCTTTGAATGTTTACTGAATGTTTGATGCCGACTGGCAATTTTCCTCACATCAATATATTTCTAAGGCAGGACTCCTCCTCAGAATCACAGGGTGGAATATTCCGATTATTCAGACTGGCAGGAATTTCCAATCCCGCTGCAGTGAACGGAGGTTCAGCTGAGCGCCAAATTTTCCATTCTCCAGAACACAAGTGACTGGTAAGATCGCACCCATGGAATCATAGGCCTGAATTTAGCACTTGTGCAGTGAATTTGATCCGTGGGCCTCGAACTGTTGTGATTACTGCTTCTGGCTGCCATCGAACCCCAAAAGTAAAACATGCCCAGACATTGGTAGTAGGCTGGTGGCAGAGGTGGGCACCAAGTCCAATGGGGGCCCAGCAGTGTGTTTAAAAACAGCAGCTGCAGCTCCCTGAAGCTGGCTGGCCGTTTCTGAGGAACCTCACAGAGCTGCCTTGGAGAAGTTTTGGAGTTATGATCGCAGCACCTGCTAGTCATGTAAGATGAGAGGATAGTGTGCAGTGGGCACTCTACCCCCCGGTTCCTGAACAAGTCAATTTACCAAGACCAATCAACCTAACCTGCACATCTTTGGAGTATGGGAGGAAACCAGAGCACACAGAGAAAACCCACGCAGGTACAGGGAGAATGTGCAAACTTGACATAGACAGTGACCCAAGGTCAGAATTGAACCTGGGTCTCTGACTCTGTGAGGCAGCAGTACTAACCACTGTACCACCACAGAACTTGGAAGGATATTTTCAAAACCCAGAACCAGTTGTCTGGGAAACTTAAGAGAATGGTGACATTGAGAAGGGCAATGGTGAGATAGAGAAAGGGTTGATGGAAATGAGACTGTGTCTTTGGATGATGACAGTAAGAAGTCTCACAACACCAAATTTGGATGACGTCACGGACAGGCAACATGTAAATGAGAAATAGAAGTGAGGTGAGGATAATGCTTTGGGGAACACACCAGAGATTATAATGTGTGGATGGAAAGACAAAACCAGTGCAGGTGATTGTCTGGCTATGATTCACTAGATTTTCTGACTTAAAAGAACAAAGAGAAAGCAGCACGGGAAACAGGCCCTTCTGCCCAACAAGCCCACGCCGCCACTTCGATGTTCCCACTTCTACTCATGATCCCTGTCATTCCTGTCTATGTTTATAGATCTATGCATTAGAACCAAATTTGAGACAGTTTAGGGAGAATTTGTTCTGCCAATCAGCCTAAGAGCACATCTCTGGGATGTGGGAGAAAACCTCATCAAACAATTCAGCCTGACAATTTGCCTTTAGCAAATATGTGTGTTCTTTCTTATTAACTCATGTTTCTCCATGTGAGAATTATTTTTGCCTGTGACAATGGATTTTTCTTTTTATTCATTTGTGGGACATGGGTGTCGCTGGCTGGCCAGTAATTATTACCCATCCCTAGTTGCCTTTGAGAAGGTGGTGGTGAGCTGCCTTCTTGAAACACTGCTGCCCACGTGCTGTGGGTTGACCCACAATGCCGTCAGGGAAAGAATTCCGGGATTTTGATCCAGCAACTGCGAAGGAATGGCGACTAGTACCATCCAAGCCAGGATGGTTCTAGGACTCTTGGTAGACCCTTTGTTGGTATAAAATTCACAAATATTTCCAAGTCAGTGGTTAAAAAGTTCATCCTGGAAATTCATCTCAGCCGCTGAACATTTTAAAAACAAAAGGACAAAAGTGGCGGTTTTCCAAGATGGTGAGTAAAATATTGATGTCATCACAAAATAGCCTCTAAGTGGATCTTGATTGCCCTAATTACCTGCCTGTTTCCTTGGAGCAGGTAGACAATTAGATTCCTTGCTTGTACCTGGGAACCATGCTCTGAAGGCAGGAATCAAGACCATCCTGATGTAATTACCCCAATTTTCCAGCTACCCCATTCCACTGCCCCCTCCAAACTTCTCATTGTTCCGTATCATCCCTTCCCCAACGATCTCTTTTTTCATCATCTCTCCCTTCCCAATCCCACAATCATGTCAGACGCCCATGTCCCATGTATGAATAAAATAAGAAGTTCCTGGTCACTCTCCTGTACAGCCCCTCCAATGCAATCACCTCCTTTAACCTGAGGCGTAACCTGATAGAAGTTACAAGATTACGAAAGGCATGGACAGAATGGATATTCAGCTGCTTTTTCCAAGGTAGAAAAATCAAATATCGGGAACATAGGTTTAAGGTGCATGGGGAAAAGTTTAGAGATGTGTGAGGAAGGTTTTTTCACAGAGGATGGTGAACGTATAGAATGCACTGCCTGGGGAGGTGATGGGAGCAGGTACAATAGCGGCATTCAAGGGGCAACTAGGCAAATACATTTATAGAATGGGAATGGAAGAATACGGACTCCATAAGGGGATATGGTTTTAGTTTAGGCAGGCAACATGATAGGCACAGTTTCGGTGGGCCAAAGGGTCTGTTCCTCAGCTGATTTGCTCTTTATTGTTTAAAGTTATTAGTGAAAGAAACACGCAGTGAATGAATGAAATTTTTTATAGAAGTGATTCTTGAATCATGTTGATGAAATCTGGTAATAACTTCACTGTCGCTGAACATTAACAAGATCAACCCAAAATATTTTATACTTGAGTTTGTGGTTTGCGGTGATATGTTAAAGCTTGTGACTGAATTTGATCCGGTGAGAATGAATGTGGTGTGGTTTGGAAATATAGAACATGTTGCTGAAATTAGAATTGTGCATGGATCAGGAACTCTGTATTGTCTAAACAACCACAAACAAAGTCAGTATTGTTTGTTCCCCTAATGCTAGAATTCACAGCGGTCTTTGATCTCTGATCGGACTAATTCATTGCCTTAAATAGGGTTTTTTCTTTAACATAAAGAGCTTGTTCATTCCATTCTGAAAACTTAGAAACAGCTATCAAATGCATTTGAATGCCATATGTGACTTGCTCTTTGAAACCTATATGGTAAAGTCTGGATACTAGAAGTGAAAAACTTGCATTTATATAGTGCCTTTGGGATGTTCAACCACACTCTCCAGCTAATGAAGTGCTTTCAAAATTAAAAATAATGGAAAAATTTGAAGCAGCAACTGTGGAGAGGGAAGCAGCATGAATAAGTTGAATTTTCCCCAGTCCCACAGAAGCAACTATGGAGTTTAAAATTTATTTATTAGTGTCACAAGTAGACTTACATTAACATTGCAGTGAATTACTGTGAAAATCCTTGAGTCGCCACATTCTGGCATCTGTTCAGGTACACAGAGGAAAAATTTGGCATGGCCAATTAACCTAACCAGTGCATCTTTCAAACCAGGGTAGGAAACCCACACCAACATGGGGAGAATGTGCAAATTCTGCACAGACAGTCCTTCAAATCGGGAGTTGATCCCAGGTACCTGGCACTGTGAGACAACACTGCTAACTGTGCCACCATGCTGCCCATCAAAGGCAAGGGATGTGGAAATTTCAATAGAATCATAGAACCTACAGGGCAAAAGGAGGCCATTCAGCCCAGCAAGCTTGCATTGACAACAATCCCAACCAGGGCCTATTCCTATGACCCCACATATTTATCCTCCAAATCCCAACCCCCTGACACTATGGGGTCTTTTATCATGGCCAATCAACCTTACCCTCACATCGTTGGCATGTGGGAGGAAACTGGAGCACCCGGAGGAAACCCACGCAGACACGGGGAGAACGTGCACTGTCCCCACAGACAATGACCCAAGCTGGGAATCGAACCTGGCTTCCTGGGCTGTGAGGCAGCAGTGCTAACCAATTGTGCCACATCCAGACTTAAAATCATGTCAGGATGCTCTTCGCAATATGTTCCCACCTTTGAGTGTTTTCCCAAAGATGGACCCCCAGTAACTCTAGATACTTATCTAACAGCAGCGGTAACTAATTTGGGTGCTTAATAGAACAATCAGTCCATATTCTGGTAACTATTTTGTCAGGAGCGCATCAATATAGCAGAGATGGCTTCACAGCTGGAGGTTTGAGATGCAAAATATTTAAGGGCTTTTATTAATTTGCAGGCACTATGCTTAGATATCCCCATGAGGAAGGCATACAGCCACTTCCTGGACACTGAAGACTCTGATATGTTGAATCTGTTGCAATATGACTGCATGGTGGCCTTACAGCATCAGGGACCCGGGTTCAATTATGATCTGTATTATGCTGTTGGCATGTTCTCCCCGTCTCTGGGTGCCTTTCCTCTTGGTATTCCAGTTTCCTCCCATAGTCCAAAGCTGTACAAATTAAATGGAATGGCCATCCTGAATTCTCCCTTAGTGTCCCAAGATGTGTAGGTTGGCTGGATTAGTGGGACAAATATGTAGTATTATGAAGGTAGGGTCTGGGTGGGATGATCAATCAGAGAGTCAGTACAAACTTGATGGGCTGAGTGGTCTCCTTCTGTACCTAGGGATTCTATGATTCTATGAATAGCAGCCACCATCCCCCCCTCCCAAGCACTATGTATCGACATGCCATCCTGAAAGAGAAAGGAAAATGCATCAGTGAATATTGTGCAATTTGTGTAGGCGCATCACCCACGCTGTCATGGCTGAATAGCTGGCAGTGTGGGCAAGCGGAGATGAGATGATGAGGTTTGAAGCAGCACTGAATGTATGAAGTGAAACATAGAAAATTCAGGGATGAGCTCCAATTGATAGTGTCTGTAGATAGATGAGCAATGGGGTATAGTGAATTGAGTAGTTGACAGGGTCTGGTATTCAAAGATGCATTCATGGATCTTGACCACTCATGAAATCATGAAACGCCGTCAGTGAATACATAGAACACATTTGTTCCATTCCACCAATCCGAGAAAGAATTCCAGTGCGAGGTCTGGATCCTCATGGTTCCTCAACTTTTTCCCAATATCAACAGTTCTGAATGTGTTGCATAGCTCAATTCCAAATGAACTCAGCACCACTAGCATAGATACATAGGAATTAGCAGCAGAAGTAAGCATATTCAGCCCTTTGAGCCTGCTCTACCATTCAATCAGATCATGGCTGATCACTCTGTGGTCTCAAATTCACCTCCCTATCTGTTCCCCATAATTCCCTTATCCCTTTTCTAAATAGAAATATATCTATCTCATTCTTGAAACCATTCAATGATTCAAACTCCACCGTGCTATGGTGCAGCAAGTTCCACAAATTCACTACCCTTGGCAAAAAGTAGCTCCTCCTCAGCCACAGGGCAGCCATAGGGCACCTATCCCTTTAAGGGCTGCTTAGGCTCTAAGCTGTGCAGGCTAGCTTGAGATAGCGATTCCCCCTCCTGATGCCTGCAGCCATGCAACAGCAGGGCTGAAGAAGTCTGCAGGCAGCAATTATTATAATGAGCAAATAGTCCTTTCTACTGAATGAACACAGATTAATCACGCATTGCAATCCCAATGCCCATTTTGGAGGCTGAACAAAATTTTAAGTACCTTGGATTTTTCAGCTTGCAAACAAAACACTCAAGTAGTGATCTTCTTGAGCTGTCCGAGATTTGTAAAAAGCAAATCTGGAAAATTACTCTAAATGAATTGTGAAAGTAGAAATAGGGGACGCAGACTCAAGTTAAGAAGAAGGTCAATTTAAGGGTTAATTGGCTGGAAGCTAAAGGGTAAGTGTGGCACAAACCCTAGAATCATTCGAGAACCAATTGAATGCTGTAATACGGGGACTTCCTAATGAATCAATTAAGAAGATCTGAACATTTCCCTCAGCTGTAATTATCTTAGGAAGGAAGAAACAGGAGTAGGCCATTCAGCCCCTCAAGCCTGTTCAAGCAATTAGATCATGGCTATAGCATATCTGACTCCATTAACTGGCCTTGATAACACCTCTTTTGATACATTTTGTGATTGCCTTTGTCATAGTATTATAGGAACTCTGCAATGTAGAAGGAGGTTATTCAGCTCATTGAATCTACACCGACTCTCTCTGACACAGCATCTTACCCAGGCCCTATCCCCATAACCCCCACACACTTACCATGGATAATCCATCCAACCTATATATCTTGGGATACTCAATTTCGTATGGTCAATCCACCTAATCAGCACATCTTTGGACAATGGGAGGAAACCAGAGCACCCAGAGGAAATGCATGCAGATACTGGGGGAATGTGCAAATTCCACACAATCAGGGACCTAAGGCTGGAATTGAACCTGGGTCCCTGGTGCTGTGAAGCAGCAGTGCTAACTACTGTGCCACCCTTTTTTTCCCTTTTAAAAACCATCCACTGAGAAAAACCACTTCACGCCAGACAATCAACAGCTTAAACTATGGGTCTGCAAAGATATCACAAAATCCCGATAACACAGAAGGAAGTCATTCAGCCCATCGAGTCACCACTGACTGTCTCTGACAAAGATACTTATACCCTATTCCCATCCATAATCCCATATACTTATCATGGCTAATCTATCTAATCTGCACATCCTGGGATACTAAGGGTAATTTATCATGGCCAATCTACTTAACCTGCACACCTTTGGAGCACAGGAGGAAACCAGAGCACCCAGAGTAAACCCACGTAGACAAACGGAGAATGTGCAAACTTCACAGTGACCCAAGGCTGGAATTGAACCCAGATCCTTGCCATTGTGAGGCAGCAGTGCTAACAACTGAGGATCTATTCATTCTTCCAACCACACCTCAGGATGGAAACAATATGTTGAAGACTGCAGCTCAGCAACATGATTTTGTGATTTAGAAGATGTTCCCTGCAAATTTAATCTATTTTATTTATTCATGAAACAAGTAGGCTTACTTTCACACTGCAATGAAGTCACTGTGAAAATCTCCTAGTTGCCACACTCTGGTACCTGTTTGGGTACACTGAGTGAGAATTTAGCATGGCCAATGCACCAAACCCGCACATCTTTGGACTATGGGAGGAAATTGGAGCACCCAGAGGAAATCCATGTAGACACAGGGAGAACGTGCAAACTCCACATGACAGTGGACCAAGCTGGGAATTGAACTTAGGTCTCTGGGCGTGTAAGTAGCAGTGCTAACCACTGTGCTGCCGTGTCATCCGTGACTTTTAAGGCAAGACAAACTAACATTTGTAAGGAATCTCAGGTCTTTTGAGTGAAATTTATTTTCTCCTGGCTTCATAAAAAGCCACTGAGTTCAGATCCCCCTTTCATTGACCTCCCAGGGGCTGGAATATGTCAGGCTGACCAAGAGTAAAGTGCAAAAGAAACAAATTCCAATGACAATGGAATGCTCAGCATGTCAAGTAATTCGGAGACCAAACAGGCTCAGGAAGGCGAATAAAACAGGATCTCCGACAGACACAATAGAATGACCTTCACTTCAACTCCTTTGGTAACCGCATCATTAACCATAGATCTTTTGTAAAAAAAAAGGAAGCGCACAGTGCTGTCAGTGACTTAGTATCCAGTCAGAGGCAAGTCTCCCTCTATGAACCTGTTTGTCTTTCACACCATACAACTGCATGTCAGAATTATACTTTTATCATTGATACCAGGCCCCACACCCTTAAACCCCCCCCCCCACCACTTGTAGGCTTTTGTTTAATGCCCCAGTGATTTTATTCCTGGTATCTTTGTGTCATCTTTAATTCCTGGAGACATTGGGACAAGCCTGAAGAGACAGCACTTTTAATGCTGTGATGGGGTGAGGGAGATTACAAGATATAGGGGCAGAATTAAGCTATTCGGCCCATCGAGTCTGCTCCACCATTCGATGATGGCTGATATGTTTCTCAACTCTATTCTCTTGCATTTTCCTGTAACCTTTGATGCTCTTACCAATCAAGAACCTATCTATCTCTGTCTTAAATGCACTCAGCGACCTGGTCTCCACAGCCTTCTGTGGCAATGAATTCCACAGATTTACCACCCTTTGGCTGAAGAAATTCCTCCTTAGCTCTGTTCTAAAGGATCATCCCCTTTACTCCGAGGTTGTGCCCTCGGACACTAGTCTCTCCGACTAATGGAAACATCTTCCCCATGTCCGCTCCATCCAGGCCTGTCAGTAATCTGTACATTTTACTGAGAAGGGGGTTTCGGTGTATTATTTATGTTGCTTTTTTTAAAATTTCTGTAGTTTTCAGATTGGCAAACTTGCTGGCAGGGTGAGGTCAGCCACCATGATATCATGGGGAATGGCTTCCGGGATTTTGTTTTGGCAATATGTCAGAATAATATGGCGGAAAAGGTGGGAATGTGGCTGGAGGGCTACACACTGCTTTTTCCACCTAACTTAACATGTTGTCCAAAAGAGAAAATTCTGCCCTGTGTCCTCACAGGAGGAGGGGTGAAATTTTGAATCCCAGACGGGAGAGTGGCCTCGCAAGAGACCTGCCATTCGGGAACTGTTGCTGGTGTCAGTCAACTTTAATGACTGGGCCTCATTAATGTGCCATAGGCCGACTTGACAAAGGAAATTGGTGAGAGTCAGAAAGTTAGGCCTGTGCATTCTGAGGTAAACCTGGGAGAGGGAGAAGGGGTTTGGGGGACGCTGGGACTGGGTTTTTGAACCTGTTGGTGCAATGTGAAGAAAGGGTTGGACAGACAGTAGACAGGAAAGGCCTACACGTTGATTTTGGGACCCAGGGGGATTGTTATCATAGAATCACAGAAACCCTACACTGCAGAAGGAGGCCATTCGGCCCATCAAATCTGCACTGACAACAATCTCATCCCTGAAACCCCACATATCTACTGCGCTAATCTATCTCACATATACACTGCTGGGCACTGAGGGGTAATTTAGCATGGCCGATTAACCTAACCCACACATCTTTGGACAGTGGGAGGAAACCAGAGCACCCAGAGGAAAGAGGCAGGGGGAGAATGTGCAAACTCCACACAGACAGTGACCCAAACCCAGGTCCCTGGAGCTGTGAGACAACAGCACTAACCACTGTGTCACCAATTGCTCTTGATCCCATAAAGCAAAGTTTAAAGCTCACCTGGAAAAACTTGCTCAATCAACTAACCAGCTTCCAGCAGATGGGGCTGTCACTATTACAAACACCCTTATTTACATCTGGCGAGAGTCGGGTTTGTTTCAGGGCCTCATTGATGTTATACAATATTAATTTATATCAACGTACAAGGTTCTTGACTGCAACGGACAGACACCTGAGCTTCCTGAAAAATCAGCCAGTGTCGCCAAATGGGATTGGACCCATTCCATTTTAATTGCCTCTCCTTGCTCAGTTTACATGGTGGTGGGAGATAGGGATTTATTGAAATCACCCCAATTTGACCTCTGTAGGGTATGTCACCAATACAGTGTGTAGAAGTTTTACCTTCCTTTTACTGAACGTGGCAGTGTTTGGTAAAAGCGGAGTTAAAGTTGCCGGCACCAATGGTGGTATTTTCCCTCATATTGCTCAGAACTAGAGTGTGTAAAAGTTAAAGGGAGGGGGGTCCCACAAAATCATGCTGGCTCTTATTGGGGCTGACACATCAGCAACTTCAATTTTTAAAGATTGGGGTACCATTTTTTTTATTCATTCATGGAACATGGGCATCGCTAACTGGCCATCCCTGAGAGCATTTAAGAGTCAGCCATGTTGCTGCGACTCTAGAATCAAACGTAGGCCAGATCGAGTAAGAATAGCAGATTTCCTTCTTTAAAGAACATTGGTGAACCAGATCAATTTTTTTCGGCGATTGACAATGGTTTCATGGTCATCAGTAAATTCCTAATTCCAGATTTTTTTTATTGAATTCAAATTCCACCAGCTGCCATGGTGGGATTCGAACTGAGGTCCCCAGAATATTAGCTAAGTTTCTGGATTAATAGTCCAGCATTAATACCACAAAGATAGCGCCTCTCCATTTCACCAATGAACAAAATCTCCCTCCGTTACTGCCCGCTGCTACTGCCTGGGCACAGCTGGGGGCAATGCTGGGATACTATCCAATCATGACCCTCTCACTTGATCTCCTCTTGTGGATTGGCCCACTAGGGGAGATGGGTGCCCTCACTTCAATGAGAATGGATTTCCTGACAGGTGGTGGGATGGTATGGGTGAAAATAATAATGTGTTCATTATTCATCCATCAATATTGAAGAAGACCATCATCATTTGTTGTCCAGGCAGTGAGCTGTGTGGGTACGAAGATGGCTGATAAGTCCTGTCCTAGCACAAAATGTTCAAGTGCATTGGGAAAGGAAAATGATGCTGACAGGAAGTAGGGTCACTATTGTTATGGTTTTGTATGGGCCTTGTGTTTGTTTTGGGCTGATGTTATCCATTATTCTCATTTGCTAATGCACCTTTGGCAATTACATTCCTCCAGACTGAGCGATCTTGGGCAACAGTCTCCCATGATGCAGTGTCAATTTTAAAGTCATTGAGTAAGGCCTTCTGGATATCCTTGAAGCATTTCTTTTGGCTGCCATGGGAACATGCTCCATTCTGCAGTTCACCCTAGAACATTCACTGAGGAAATTAGTTGCCAGGCATTCTGGTGACAAGTCCAGCTCTCAGGAACAGTTTTTGTCATTGAGGATCTCTGGCAGTGGGGCTTTGTCTTGCCACCTTGATGCTGAGGAGCTAGCAGGAGGTTGTGGCACAGTGGTATTGTCACTAGATTACTAATCCCAAGATTCCAGAGTAAGGCTTGTGGACCTGGGTTCAAATCCCGCCAAGACAAATGGTAAAATTTGAATTCAATAAAAATCTGGAATTAACAGTCCAATGATGACTAAGAAATGATTGTCATAAAAGCCCATCTGGTTTACCAACATTCTTTAGTCACTGGATAGTTTTGGGCGGCAAGTTGGTACAGTGGTTAGCACTGCTAATTCACAGCTCCAGGGACCTGGGTTCAATTCCCAGCTTGAGTTAGTGTCTATGTGGAGTCTATATGTTCTCCCCATATCTATGTGGGTTTCCATCCAGTTCTTTGGTTTATTCCCACAGTCCAAAGTTGTGTGGGTTGGGTGGAATGGCTATGCTGAATTGTCTCTAAGTTTCCAGGATGTATAGATTAGTGGGATAATGTGTGCAGTTATGGGATAGGGCTTTGGTGGGATTGTTGTCAGTGCAGACACGATGGGCTGAATGGCCTTCTTCTGCACTTCAATGGTAACTTCTATGATAGCTTGCAGAGTCAACAAAGATGGGTGCAGTTAGTTTTCTTTGTGTGTCACTAGTAGACAGTCTAGGTCTCACTCACTTAGAGAAGAGTGAAAAGGCTGACTGCTTGGTAAACCTTGAGCTTGCTCTATATTCCCAAACTAAACAGTCAAATCCTCCGAAGGATACACTGGCCTTGGAAATTCTGGCATCACTCTCGTCATGAATATGGACACAAGCTAATGAGGTGGGTGAACTTGTCCACAGTGGCAAGCTTCTGGTCATTTACTCTCACTGCTGGCTCTTGATAGAGCTTTCCTGGGGTAGATTGGAACACGATTACTGCCTTCATTGTGCTGATGGTGATACCCAAGATTTCGCAGGATATGAAGAACAGGTCATAATGTGCTGCATGCCTACCTCAGTTCCAGCATTTAATGCAGAGTCATGAGTAAATAGAAAGTCACCCAGTCTATCAACAAGGATCTTATTCTTAGCCTGGAGAGTTTGTCATCTATTCAATAATTGATGTCTGTGCCTGTGTCCTCGTGCTGGGAAGCATCAGTGAGCATGGTTGAAAGCATGATATTGAAGTAACCGGTGCCACTAGCAGCCCTATTTCACTCCATTGGTGAGAGGGAAAGAGGGTGTAGACGGTGGGGTGGGGGCAGGGGTATGGTCTCGCTGTCATCAAGGATTCATCCACTGTGAAACATCCGAACCGTCTGAACAAATTAGTCTGTGAACCCAGCCTTGCTCAATCTTCCAGAGTCCTTCACGGCAAACCATGTCAACCGTTAGGTCGACAAAAGTAGTGTACAGGTCAGCATTTTGCTCTTGGCATTTCTATGACAGAGGGTGATAAATGCAGCGTTGAAGCTGTCGGTACCAACAGCGGCTTTCTCCATCGTATTCTGGGAACTTAGCATATAAAAGTTGAAAGGCTAGGTTCCACAATGTCACGCCAGCTCGGATTGAGCTCACTCCATCAACAACCTCTTTTTTTTAAAAAGACTGGGGTCTCATATTGAAGGGTCAGCATGATGAGCAAAACTTAAAATGCAAAACAGCCTTAGAACTGCCCCCCTGCTGCTGATGCCAGGGTAGAGCTGGGGGCAGGGCTGGGGCAATGACCAGGTACTATCCAGTCATGATCTGCTCTCCCCAGCAATGCACCCATCACAACTCCTCCAGCAGGTCTGCCTGCTAGCTGCATGCTACAAGAAACAGCCAATGCCAGTGGGCCCTCACACCGATAGGGGAGGGGGGGAATAATCATGTTCTAAAGCCTGATAATGACATACAAATTCATTATATTGGGGTTCCTGACATAGAATCATAGTATCTCAAAGTGCAAAAGGGTGCTGTTCAGCCCATCAAATCTACACCGACCATAATCCCACCCAGGCCCTTTTCCTGTAATCCCAAATATTTACCCTGATAATACCCCAACACTAGGATTAATTTACCATAGCTAGTCAACCTGACCCACACGTCTCTGGGCTGTGGAAGGAAACAGGAGCACCTGGAGGAAACCCACGCAGACATGGGAGGATTGTGCAATCTCCACACAGATAGTGACCTGAGGCTGGAATTGAATCCAGGTCCCTGGCGCTGTATGGCAGCAGTGCTAACCACTGTTCCATCGTGAACAATTGCGGCCAGATTTCCTGCTGAAATAAATAAGCGATTTGGGCCTCTTGTAAGATTGTCTGTTCCCGTTCTCCAACCCTGAGAAGAACGGGAGTGGAAAATCCCGCACAAAGCCCAGAATGCACTCATCCCGCTAGTACTGCAATTGTAGCAGACTGGTTATGGGCAATGTGAAGGCCCATTGACAGTCAAGCAGGAATTTCCAGCTTTTAGACCAGTGGGGACAGAGAATTCTGCCCAATATCTCTTAACTTTCCCTGTCACTCTATAACCCCGGATTAACCCCCACTAATCACTCTACCTCCGCCACTCCAGCTGTCTCCCCGATGCTTTCCTCTCCTTTCAAAGGTCTGGTCATAAGATTCATAAACTGACATTTCCATCTCGTTAAAAGTCGATGTGGCTGTTTCCTGGGTTTTAATGAGTTTTTAATTTGTTTTCCATTAATTGCCACGGCAGGAGAATGATCGAGACCACGGATGCACAGTTGGTCAGCACATGGAACATTCATATACGGGCTGTTGAAAGAGGATACTGTGGCTTTTCAAACATGAACCTTAGAAAGCAAGAACCCCAGCCAAGATTGCATCTGGTAACTGTAGCATATTATCTTCAAGAAGGATAATTTTACAGGAACAGACACCAGAGTCCAGTGTAATTACCATGACATCACCCTTCTCCTCAATGCTGAAGCCTCATCCTGGGGAAAGTAATTACAGAAGGTCCGGAGGCCTGTTGTTGATCAGGCCCAGCGTAGAGTTTCCTTTCAGCACAAAGAGTATTGAAAGGCAACGCAGGACTCAATGTCTGTGAGTCATTCCCAGTTAATACAGATGGTGCTGCCAGCTAACTCAGGTTAAAGCTTCCAGCCGTGACCTTTCACACTTGTGGACGCAGCTAACCTCGCATGGTGGGGATCAGTTTATTAACTGTACGCTATAGGAATCCGAGAACATCGGATTCCAGGGCAGCGATTATACCAGCTGTCCATTTTGAATCATCAACAGCACGAGACCAACTCAAAGAAAAATATATCTGCACATCCGAGAAAGAATTTTTGACAACCCAGAGCATGTCCAAAAGTGCTTGATTTACGACCATGGAAGTACTTTTTGAAGTGTAGTCGCTGTTGTAACATAGAAAACACCCCCCCCCCAATTTATGCACAGCAGGATTTCCCCAAATAGTAATGTAGTAACGAAGTAGGCCATTCATGCTCTGCCGTTGGATAAGAATATGGTAATTCAGTGGTTAGCACTGTTGCATCACAGCACCAGGGACCCAGGTTCAATTCTGACTTTGGGTGACTGTTTGTATGGAGTTTGTACATTCTCCCTGTGTTTGCAGGGTTTCCTTTGGGTGCTCTGGTTTCTTCCCACAGTCCAAATGTATATAGGTTAGGTGGCTTGGCCATGCTAAATTCTCCCTTGCCGACTGGATGTTAGATGTTATTAGCCATGGTAAATATGTTAGATTATGGAAATAAGGGGCGATGCTCTTGAAGAGTCAGTGCAGACCTGATGGGTCAAATGGCCTCCTTCTGCATGATAGGAATCCTATAATTCTATTGCTGACTTGTTGGGGCCTCAAATCTACTTTCCAGTCACCAGCTACCCAGCCCCATTGACCTTTGACTCCCTTGTTGATGAAAAATCTAACTAACTTGAATCCATTCAGTCGCCCAGAGTTTGCTGGGCAAGGTAGTTCTTTGGACTAACAACATTCTAAGAGAACAAAACCCTCCTCATTTCAGTCTTAAATGGGAGACTCCTCATTTTTATATGCGTTCTCTATTTCTGGACTCCCTTGCAAGGGGCAACATCCTTCTTAGCATCCACTCTGTCAAGTCTCCTCAGGATCTTTTATGTTTCGATAACGTCCAAGAGTGCTTGATTTACAACCACAGAAACACTTTTTGAAGTGTACTGTGGGAGAAAGCCAGAGGGAACCCATGCAGACACGGAGAGAACATGCAAATGCTACACAGTCACCTAATCTGGGGATTGAACCCAGGTCCCTGGCGTTGTGAGGCAGCAGTGCTAACCACTGTGCCACCATGCTGCCTTGGCACAAGACATCACAGTTGCTTGGGATGGGCTGGAGGGACCAGAAGGACCTTTCCTGTCCAATGCTGTTCATACCATGCTGCAACACCATGAGAGCATGCAGTGAAGGGAGTGATAGGGAATTGATGGGATATACAATATGGTAGGGAAACAATATAAAATATATAGATGCAAATTATTAGTTTGCACTAATCTCCAAAATGACCAGCATTTTTTTATTGAGGGTTGAAAGGCATTTGCAATCATATGATATTCAATGCACAAACCTAAGAAGAGTCTAATCCAAACCATTACCCTGTGATGGGTGAAGCTTAAAATCACCAACTACTGTTCTCTCTGAAGCTTGATGCAATGCTGAAGTGCTTGAAGTATATACTTAGTGACTAATGATAGCAGTACAACACTGACCAGCTGCTTTCTAATTCTCCCTTCTCCAAACATCGGTGCTTGCGGAGTAATGAACAATCAATCGCCTTTGTTTTTGCTGATGGTATCTCCTCAAAGTCTAATTTAAACCAGCTTGGGACTCAATAACCAGAGATCAATTCAGCTTCAACTCCCAAACAGACTAAAAGCATGAGCACACCATCAGTTTGTTATCTTAAAAGCATCTTCATTCTGGGAAGAGAATGGGTTTAGCAGAAGTCCCTGTCACTTTAATCATGCACATGAGTGAAGTAATGATCCTGCAGCACTATAACATCTTGGATGTGCACATTACCTCATTTTATCCTGTGCTGATAAACTAAGGATAAAACCTTGCCCCTCCACCACACACAAACTTACAAGCTTTCTCCTACAAATCCTGTTATTTAATATTACTGCCACATTTTTTCTTTCAAATTGTCTTTTAAGTTCACGTTCATATTTTTGATGGAATTTTCTGTAATGATGTTTTATATTTTTTTTAATTCGATGTACATATCACCTGACTTCAAGGCCTTATTGCCTGATGTGAATGCACTTCAACTTTTATTCACACAGAGTGAACCTGTCAAAACCATCGCCGGCAACGCTTCAGAAAATCCTCGTGTTTGACTTCTCTCCATCCTCCCTGAAAGCAGCTCTCAGGCACCAGTCAGTCGATTTGGAAACAATCCTCAGAAATAATTTAGTCACGTCACTCAAACGGTAGCAAGTGCTAACTAAACTTAAACAATAGGCATGGATTTTGTCACTTTGCATTGGAAAATCTGTTATTTTTAAAATAGCAAACCCAGGCAGCAGCTTGCCCACTGTCATCTCATGTTTCCTTTGGTCAATCCCAGTTAGAACATAAAACATTGAATCCCTACAACCGGGTGCTCTGGTTTTCTCCTGCAGTCCAAAGATGTGCAGATTAGATGAATTGGCCATGCGACATTGTCCTTTAGTATCAGAAGGACTAGTTAGGATTGTGGGAATGAGGCCTGGGTGGGATTGTGGTCAGTGCGGACTCAAGAGGCCAAAAGATCTCCTTCTGAACCATAGGGTTCTGTGATTCTATGGAGCAGGAGATCATCCTGCTCATTGAATCTGCACTGACCCTCCAACAAAGCATCTCATTCAGGCCCATCTCCCCCCACTATCTCCATAAGCCCACACATTTGCCCCATTAATCCCCCTAACCTACACATTTTGGTACACTCAAGATCAATTTAGCATAGCCAATCTACCGAACAAGCACATCTTTGTACTGTGGGAGGAAACTGGAACATCCAGAGGAAATCCACACAGGGAGAACATACAAACAATCGCCCAAAGACCAGAACTGAACCCGGATCCCTTGCGCTATGAAGCAGCAGCATTAACCACTGTGTCAGCGTGCCATCCAGTTGCCTGGCACATGAGAAAATTCATCACCAGATCCAAACAAAAATGACTAAGAAATCCACATATCTCACCTGCTCACTGTGTTCAATATTGATCTACCTCACTTACTCAAGCGTAGAAAGCATAGATGCAGTTTGGAAGGATCAAGGATTAAACATCCACTTTGCACACCCTGCTCCCCAACATTACTAAATTTTCCATCTGCACACTCATTTAACAGCAGGTTAACCATTGTGGTATTAACATGTCAGGTCATCTTCAATCAAGTGAGAAGGATCCTAACCACATCCATTCCATCTCCGCCTTCAAGCCAATCGATCAAGTATTGCAGGCATTTTGAAACTAGAATCACCAAAGGTACCAGAGAAGATTGGCTTAATTTCTTTGCTGAGCCATTTGATCCCAAACGGGCCCTGCATGGAGCCCTTTCCCTCCCCTCAAAGAAGGCAGTCACAACATGAGCTGATTTGATAGTCACTGAGTGACCTTCTATTAGGTGGAAGCACACTATCATGAACATTCCTAATACTAGAAGTATTCAGCATCATCACAGAAAGCTGTTGAGGCCAAAACATTATGGGGGTTCCAGTAGTGCAGCGGACATCAGCAGGAGGCCTGTAGTGAGATTCATGATCAACGTCTGGTCGATCACGAGTCTCCCATACCCTTTTTTTCCAACATAACTAGCCTCAAGCTGGAAGTGAGACTGATGCTGGAAGTGAGACTGAAATCCACATTTCCATATGATTAGTCGGTAATCTCCAGGCTCACTAGTGTTCTGCCTGTACCCGTACCAAGGGAGTGTCAGGTAGGCCGGCACTCAGGATGAGGGAGAAGTGGATGAGGGATGCCATAGACCCCCACCCCTCCATTTACTGCATGATTCTCTCTGAGGCCCTCTGTGGAGCAAGGAGAGCTGGGGATTCGTTCCAAAGAACAGGCTGGAAATTCTCCTGTTTTCCTGCCTGTTGGACATCTTAGCTTTTGTTGGGAAAATCACCTGTATATCCTTTCAAGAAGGAGTAAGATATTGGTTAAAGAAAAAGTTACCATAGTCCCAGATACTATTGGCTTCTCTCCTGACTTTGAGAGAGAAGAACTGACTGGTGGTGGTTTAACCTGAGAATCACCACACCTCAGGCAAGGAATGAGGTTGAGAACACAGGGATCAAAAGATTTGGGGGAAAGGCAGGAACAGGTTACTGAGTTGGATGATCAACTATGATCACAATGAATGGCAGAGCAGCTGAACTGGCCAAATGTCCTCCTTCTGCTTCTATTTTCTATGTATCTATGTTTTACTGGAGCTTCAATAGGATCATCATATTCTACATAAAATGATATAAGAATCAAAGAGTAATGGACCAGACTTTTCAGTTCAAGGTGTGAATCAGGAGAAGGGACTTGTTGTCAGTGGCCAGGATGAGTGATTCTCAGAAGGTTGTGAAATCTTAGTGACCCTAGACCTGGGTCATAGAATCGTAGAGTGCAGAAGGAGGCCATTCTGCCCCTCGAGTTTGCACAAATCACAATCCCACCCAGGGCCTATCTCTATAACACCATTTATTTATCCTAGTTAGTCCATTGATACTAAGGAACAAGTTAACCTGTTCAATCTACCAAACCCACATCTTTTGACTGTGGGGGGAAACCAGAGCACCTGGAGGAAAACCCACACAGACATGTGGAGAACGTGCAGACTCCACACAGACGGTGACCCAAGCCAGCAATCAAACCCAGGTCCCGGGTGCTGTGACCGTGCCACCTTCTGTGGCCCAGTTCATGGGGGGAGAGAAATTGGTGGCATGAATTGAGACAGGATATCAGGGAGCTGAGCCACATCCTAGCCTGGATCAGCAACTATAACTGTAACTGTCATCTACACCTGGTCTTCAAGAAACTGAGAGGATCTTCATTTTTGAAGCAGGTCCTCAGATAGGATAGGGAAAAGATTGTTTATTGAAATTTCATTGCTACTCAGTAGCTTTTTTACATTACACAAACTTCCATCAAATGAAGGAAGAGCTAGAATTCCTGGGAACAATGCAGGTGTGAACAAAGGATGGCACGTTTTATCTTCAGCACACAAATTTGGATTTCACTGAGGATTTGTTTTTGAAGATCTACATCGAAATATTTTCCACCAACAACTGACAAGTATCTGACTACTGGGAAAAGTTCCAGAGACCCATGGCCAGCCAGAGAATATTCTTCAGTGTGATTCAATGTCTCAATGCCCTCTCAGGTGACTATAAAAGATTTTAAAAAGAGCAGAGTTCTCTCTGGTATCCAGACAGAAGAAATGGTCCATGATGTACCAGTGGAAAAACGGAAGCTGACGGGCAACCTGAGAGAGGTCTACAAAATTATGAAAGGCATAGATAGGGTGGAGAGTCAGAGCCTTTTTCCGAGGGTGGAAGAGTCAATTCCAAGTGAGCACAGATTTAAGGCGAAAGGGGTTAAGTTGAGGGGAGACATGTAGGGAAATCTTTTCATACAGTGGATGGTGAATGCCTGGACTGCACTGCCAGTGGAGCTGGTGGAAGCAAATACGTTAGTAATATGTAAGGTGTATCTTGATAGACATATGAATTGGAGGCAAACAGAGGGATAGAAACTACATATTGACACTTATTGGAGCTGAAGGGCCTGTTCCAGTGCTGTATTGTTCTTAGTTCTTTTTTAAACTACTACACTTTTCCGTGGGCCAATAGCAGTAAACAAACCTACTTTTGACTAGTCGCAGAAGCAACACAATTTGAAAACAAAGCTGACAGAATCACGAGCGACCCTTTAATTCATACACCATTGTTGGTGGAACCAGGAAGGAATTGTCCTTTAAAAACAAAAGACAAACATGAATTGTTGAACAATAAGCTTAATAGTTTTAGAGGAAGCTCTTTAGTGCTTAAGTACATTTAACAAATAAAGCAAGTCGGTTCAACTGAATGGAATGAAATACAAGTGACATTCTAGGCAGTCTACTGATAGCTTCTAATAAAAGCAGCACTTCAGTGTTAACCATGCTAAATGGATTCTGCAATAAGTGACTCTTGCTACCTATGCTTCCTAGGGGTATTACTTCTCAATTTGAAATTGCTCCAATGTAGCAGCACAGAGGCCGTTGTGTCTACATGAGATATTGAGTGAGATTCTCCAGCCTCCCGCCACTTGTTTCCTGCCAGCGGGAGATGGTACGTTGTTTGCTCGTGGTGGGATTCTCTGGTCCCACTGCTCTCAATGGGAATTCCCATTGATATCACCCCACATCAGCAGGAAACCCATAGACAGGGGTACCAGTAGGATCAGAAAACAGCTGGAGAATTCTGGTCATCATCTTCCAGGTAAGATTTGAAACTGATAGTGCCTTGACCCTCTCAGGTGGCTATTAAAGATTTTAAAAAGAGAAGGCTTCTTTCTGGTATCCAGAGAGAAAAGATAAATACCTCAGACAATATCTATAAACAGATCCTTTGGTCATTGTTACATTGCTGTTTGTGGGATCTTGCTGTGTGTATATTAGCTGCCTTATCTCATCCATGAAAATAGTGACTACTACCAGAATTTAATGGTACTTCTAGGAGAGAGAAATGAGGAGAGTGCAGAGGACATGGGGGGAGGAGAGACAGAGACAGGGAACGATACATAGTGAACGGCTAAGAGACCAAATTCTTGTAGGAGGTCGTCACAGTGGAGTGAGAGCAGTTGTGGGACTGGCCCATGGGGGAGGCTCATGCATTTCCACTAGTCAGTTGCAGCTGCTCTCTGGATAAGGCTCTGTACGCAGAGATACTCTAATCGTTGCTAACCTTCTTTAGACAGTTCACTTTGCCAATCTACAATGAATCTCATACACTTAGTCATTTTGCAAGCGGAGACAGTGCAAGGCAGGGCTTCCAAAGACTGAATAACAGCCTAGGCCACAAAGCCATCAAGCGACAGCAACCGAGGAAGCGGCTGGTCAGGACAAAGGTAACCAAGGCTATCATTATTATCAGCAGTTCTTGCTGAATCAGAAGGTATACAGAATACAATTATCTTCAGATGCCCGAGAGATCCTAGAGATTCTTGAGGCTATCATCCTTGATCAGCCCTCCCTCCAGCTTAACCTTTTTGTTATCAAGCTTCATTTCCCATCATTGACTTGTGCGCACTTCTTCAACAAGACAGGGATTGTGGTCAGTGCGGACACAATGGGCCGAATGGTCGCTTTCTGCACTCTAGGGATTCAATGATTCTATGAAGATCTGCAGCCTGAAAGACTTGGAGAGGTTCCAATGTCAATTTTCCTCAAGCTGGCTGCGGTGTTGAATTTCTGCACCACCAGTTCAAAAGACCAGAAGAAATAGGAACAGGTAGACCATATGGCTATCGTCTGCTCCATTAATTAATACAATCATGGTTTATCTTGAGCTTGAACTCCAATCATGCACATGTTCCTTAATTCCCTGTGAGGCCAAATATCTCCCTGTCCCACCCTTAAATGCATTAAACAATGGAGCATCCACAACTCTCTTGGGGAAAAAAAAACTTCCAAAGATTCACAGCACTTTAAGTGAAGCAATTTCTCTTCATCCCAGTCCTAAATAATCACCCCCTTATTCTGAAACTATGCCTGTGTGTTTTAGATTCCCCAACAAGCAGGGACAATCTCATAACATCTACTCTATCATGGAATCCTACAGTGTAGAAGGAGGCCATTTGGCCCATCAAGTCTGCATCAACCACAATCTCACCCAAACCCCTATCCCCATAACCCCTTGCATTTACCCTAGCTAGTCGCCCTGACATTAACAGGCAATTTATCATGGCCAGTCCACTTAACCAACCAGCACAACTTTGAAGTATGGGAGGAAACAGAAGCACCCGAAGGAAACCCACGCAGACACAGGGAGAATGTGCAGACTCCACAAAAACAGTGACCCAAGCCTGGAATCAAACCTGGGTCCCTGGCACTGTGAGGCAGCAGCCCTAACCAATGTGCCATCATGCTGCCACACCAGCTACCAAATCTCTTCAGAATTTTGTAATGAGATTGCCCTTCATTGTTGTAAACTGCAGAGAATATAAACTCAATTTACTCAGCCTCTCATCACAGCTCCCTCATCTCTGGGACCAATCCAGTGAACATTCACTGTGCCTCCTCGGATGCAAAAATATCCTTTCTAAAATGGCTTATTCCAGGGAGGTGTGCATAGCATATTCCAGGCTGCAATACCTAAATATATCAGAGTGGTTACCAAGGCCTAATTCAGAAAGCCAACAAATTCATTCAGTTAACAACTGGAGTTTTTTTTTTTATTCACTCAAGGATGTGGGCATTGCTGACTAGACCAGCATTTATCACCCATCACTAATTGCCCTTGAAAAAGTGGTAATAAGTAGTCTTCTTGAACTGTTGCAGTCCATGGGTTGTAGGTACATCCACAGTGATGTTAGGGAAGGAGTTTCAGGATTTTCACCCAGTGATAATGGGGGAAAGTCAGGATGGTGAGCAGCTTGGTGGTGGTTTTCCCATGTGATTGCTGTCCTTGTCCTTCTTAATGGTAGTGCTGGAAGTGCAGTCTTAGGAGCCTAGGTGAGTTCCTACAGTGCACCTTGTAGATGCTACACACTGCTGTTACTGTGCATCAGTGGTGGAGGGAGTGAATGTTTATGGTAGGGATGCCAATTAAGTGGGCTGCTTTGTTTTTTGGATGGTTTCAAGCTTCTTGTTGGAGCTGTATGCACCCAGGCAAATGAAGAGCATTCCATTACACTCCTGACATCTACTTGATAGATTGCAGACAGGCTTTGGGGAGTTAGGGAGGTGAGATATGCACCTCAGGGTTTCTAGCCTCTGATCTGTTGATAGTTGCAAGAGCAGTTGGCTTCAGGGTCAGAGCGCAGGACGGTGTTGACTGTGTTCACGTGGCCATTTGAACTCCGTGAACAGACAGCTGCATTTGCGAATTGGAAGGAGTTTCAGTCCCTCAACATTCAACTATTGTGCGGCCAAAGAAAATATATTGTGCAGGTGTGTGATCATTTCCCAGAGTGCTTGTAAGCCTCCAGCATTTTGCATAACTCTTATGCCGCAGAGCAATTTGAAGCCCTTACCCTGGTGTAAGGTTGGATCCTGGGTGACAAGGGTTATCTCTCAGGGTGTGGCTTGTGACACCAGTGAATAGCCTCACAGCCATGCAGAAGAGATACAAATTACCAATTACCCTGACTGATGGCTGGATATCATTGACTCTTTTTAGAGCACTGAGCCCTTGTTTCAGGCTGGACCCCACAGCTGCTCATCCCCTCTGCGATCTCCATAAAGGATGCCTTGTCCAAGCAGGAAGCTCTTACATTTCCATCCCTGGGGAGGAGAACTTCCCACCCTTTCTGGAGGAGGAGCTACAGGGAAGAATCAGTGAACTGAGGAGTTGCTCTTTGTCTATTTGCAGGCATGTTGCTGACGGCAGCAGAGAAGAAGCTGTTTTTGAGTCAGTTCATCTGTTACCTCAGATTTCTGTATCTTTTTCTGACAGTAGATGATGGAAGAAAGTAGAAAAGGCTCATGGGGTCCTTGAATATGCTGGCTGCTTCTCTGAGGAAGCGGGAAGTGTTCTCAGATTCAGTGGATGGGAGACTGGTTTATGTGATGGACTGGGCTTCATTCACAACCCTTTGTAGTTTCTTGCAGTCTTGGTCAGAGCAGGAGCCATACCAAGCTCTAATACCTCTAGAAAAGATACTTTCTATAGTGTATCTGTAAAAGTTGGTGAGAGTCATAGTGGACATGCTGAATTTCCATAGCCTCCTGAGAAAACGGAGGTGTTGGTGGTCTTTCTTAACTAAAGCACCAGCATAGAGAGACCAGGACAGGTTGTAGGTGATCTGGACACCCAGAAACTTGAAGCTCGTGACCATTTCCACTTCATCCCCGTTGATATAAACTGGGGCATTTCCTTCACTATGCTTTCTGAAGGCAATGATTATCTCCTTTATTTTATTGGCATTGAGGAAGAGATTGTAATTGTACACATCAGCAAATTTGAAAATCAAATTGGAGAGGATTTTGGCTATACCGTCAGAGGTGTACAAGGGGTACAGTAAAGGGGCTGAGGACACAGCTTGTGGGGCACCTGTGTTAAGGATGATCCTGGAGGACGTGTTGTTGCCTATCCTTACTGATTGTGATCTGTGGGTTAGGAAGTTGAAGATCCAGTCGCAGAGGAAGAAACCCAATCCCAGGCCATGGAATTTGGAGTGGGAATAGTGGTGTTGAAGGCTGAGCTGTAGTCAATAAGTAGGAGTCTGACATAAGTCTTCTACACAATACTAATGAAGTTAGTGACTATAGTGGCGTACTTGGTCAGGCTGATCGCAGTGTTTTCAAATATTCACCAGTCTACTGCCTAGAACCAGAAGATCATCCAATTCCTCAGACCAGACTGCCATAACTTCTTTTATCGGAAAGCAGCGGTAGGAGATAAGTAAAGGGACAGAGCATTATGAGATGGAGGCACTCCTCTGTCCAATTTTTTAAAAATTTGAAGAACTTCTTTTGTAGCCAGGCCCCTATTCTGGTGCAGTTGGAGGAGCAAGACCCTCCACAGGGGAGCCTGTGGCTGCTGTAGTAATCATATGCGTAGGCAGGGAGGGTCTCCAGGCCTTCCTGGAGTGCTTTCTTCAGGTATGCCATTGGTGACTTGTGCTACAAGGGGGGCAGGGGATATTTCTGCCCACTCCCAGGGACCTGGAAGCTGACTGGAAAATCCCTATTGTGCGTTGTTTAAGTAGCCTTAAGTTATTCTCAGTGAGCCTGATTGGTTACTCATCACATGCAAGTTGCCAGCTCTGCCAAAATCCATTCCCACCTCAGTGCCCGGGGTGGGGGCTGAGTGGAGATGGGGAGCCAGAACAATGCTGGTGATGTCACTGTAAGTGCCCACCTTCTTCCAATCCTCACCTGACAGGGCCTATAAATAAAAGCCCTGATGTTGTACATCTGAGTAATTTCTCTGAGAAACTGTCTCTCACTGATGCTGATCCAGTTATGGGCTACTAATTTGTAGTTCAGCTTTGATCTCCAGCCCCTTGCTTTGAGCTATGTTTCACTGGTGCACTCTCTCTTGTCTCAAGAAAGGCAATGATTCTTAAGAAGGGTCCAAAACAAACAGTAAATGGGAGTCAAGACAGCTGTAACAACTTCACACTCTATGTTTCCAATTTCCTAAATGTCAGGATCTTTTTACCTACGAGCTGTAACATAAGTTGATGTTTGGAAGAGGAGAGAAAGCCACTGTTGCCACACCTGTGAACTTTAGGATTTATTTGACTTTGAAAACCGACCCATAATCTTGTGCGTCTGGGAGGTTTCCAAAACAAGCTGAAGGGTAGCCAAGCCGAGGCCTTGGTGCAGCGCCTGATTCCGATTACAGCTCTGTCAGGTGTCAAATTTTGTCTCTTATGGAGCTAGCCAGTTTCAAGTTTTATTGGGGGTTGTCTTTCATTGCAAACATATCCGAAAAGAAAAATCGCTATAAAGCACAGTAAAAGTGTCAAGGAGCATGTGTGAAGCATGAGCTAATGCTTTGAGCAGGGTCCAAAATGGCATCGTAACATGAGGCTGATCTTTTCAATTGTACATTCCTCATAGAGCTTGCAGACAGGATGAGAATTCATTCAGAAACTTCTCTAGGAAGATGGCTCCATTTAAACTCTTCACAGGCGCCTTCAGTACAATAAGCAGCTGAATCCCAGTGTGGCCCTGAGTATCCCTGGGCTGAATAACGTGCAATGAAAATGGGCCGGTACTGAGTCGACGTCAATGTATTATTAAATGCCTTGATGTTGGGTCGCATTCATTCCGCCAGAACGAGTTAATACACTCAACAGGCAACCCTTGGAATTGGGGGCCTGCCCATCATATTTAAATTGGTGATAATTAATTATTTAATCTTATTAGCAGTGCAATTAACTGCCCTAATCCACACTGGCTGCTATAATACAGATAGAGAATGTGAAGAACGTCAGGGGAAAACTTGTTCTTTCATAATGAATGAACGTCACGGTGGGTTTCGGGCAGGCAGCTGGGTCTCTTCCTTTACCTCAGCCGTTCAGACTGCTATTAGTTTAGGTGCCATTCACTATTAGAAGGTGTACGCCTTCATGACCAGAATGGACCTGCAGTTAGGGGCACTCACTGCCTCATCTTCAGCTCAGCCGTACAGTTTAAGCAACATGTAAACAGTGGTCGCCATGGGAGACACAGCTTCCAGTTAGGAGGACAGCAGAGCAGGAGGAGATTGGCATCAAGAGGGAGGGGGGGAGAAGGACAGGTGGTCAGGGGCAGGTTGTCCTGGTGCTACATGAGGGCAGCAGGCTTGTGCTAAAGTAAGGCACTGCTAAAGGCAGGGCTTTGGTGCAGAGCAATGTGGCCAATTGAATGGATAAGGAGAGAATGAGTTACCTTCAAGTGTCTGAGACACAGTGTCTGAGGGCAGCACAGTAGGACAGTAGTTAGCACAGCTCTGAGGACTGGGTTCAATTCCCTGCTTGGGTCACTGTCTGTGTGGAGATTGCACATTTTCCTCGTGTCTGCATGGGTTTCCTCCGGGTGCTCCGGTTTCCTCCCACAGTCCAAAGATGTGCAGGTTTGGCTGATTGGCCATGCTAAAATTGCCCTTAATTTCCCAAGATGCGTACATTAGAGGGTAAATATGTAGGGATATGGGGGCAGGGCTGGATGCGATTGTGGTTGGTGCAGACCCGATGGGCCAAACGGCCTCTTTCAGTACTGTAGGGATTTGATGATTCTGATGAGCCTGTGAAGAGTCTTTCTGGGAGATGCAAGCAGGGAAAGTAGCATCAAAGTCACTATGGCAATGAATTTCTGGATCTTTTCAGACAGCCCATGTAGACCTCAGTACTATCACACAGTCTGCTACATAACATTTCCAAAGGCAAGGCCATTCTGTATGAATCACCAGAGTCAACTTGAACAAGCCAGAGGCTCTGTAGTAATGGCAGATTTTCCCTGGACTCAGGGATTTCTGGCTGAAGATTGTTGCAAATGTTTCCGCCTTGTCTTTTGCACAGATGTGCTGGGCTTCCCCATCATTGAGGGTGGAGATGTTTGTGGAGACTCCTTCTCCATGTGAAGATGGGACAAGAAGATGACAGTCACTCTACCAATACTTTCATGAACAGATGTATCTGCACTATTTGGATTGATAAGAATGAGGTCGAGTCAGTTTGTCCCTCAGGTTGGTTCACTCACTACCTGCCACAGAATCAGTCCAGCTCTCATATTCTTCAGGGCCAGGACAGGCCACGTCTCTATTGGTATTATTAAGTCACATTGAAGTCCCTCATCCAGGGTACATGCTGTGAATACCCTAAGAGCTTCTCAAAGTGGTGTTCAACATGGAAGAGTACAGACTCATCAGCTGAAAGAGGATTCTTCAATGTCGACTGCAAGACGCATAGTGGAGAACATGTCTCTGACCATAGCAATGGGAACAAGGTAGAAATGTTTGAGAGCTCCAAGTTTTTAGATGCCTAGATCGCTACCAACCTGTCCTGCTCCCTCCATGCAAACACCATAGTTTAAGAAAGCCCACCAACGCCTCTACTTCCTCAGAAAACAGCAAACATTTGACATATCAGCCAAGACTCTCACCAATTTTTACAAATGCACCATAGAAAGCATTCTTTCTGATTTGTATCATAGCTTGGTATAGCTCCTGCTCTGCCCAAGATGGCAAGAAACTACAAAAGGTTATGAATGAAGCCCAATCCATCATGCAAACCAGCCTCCCTTTCTTTCGCACTTAATTATGCAACCAGCATAATTAAGGGCCCCACACATCCCGGGCATTCTCTCAAGTTTCTTCCCTCGCGAAAAAGAAACAAAAGTCTAAGGCACACACCAACCGACTCTAGAAAAATTTCTTCCCTGCTGCTATCAGACTTTTGAATGGGCCTACCTCACATTATGTTGATCTTTCTCTAACCCTAGCTATGACTGTAACACTACATTCCGCACTCATTTCCTTCTCTACGAACAGTGTGTTTTGTCTGTGGATCACGACCACTGGATCCTCCCCTTTCCAATGCAGGTCTTTCTCCAGCCCTGAGCAGATATCTTGAACGTGACACTAAGCAGGCAATGCAGTCTCTTATTCCTTGTCAATCCCTCTCACTATACTGTGCCAAGTTACCATTATTTCCTTGTGTGCTTCCCCTACTTGAATGGCTCCCTGTACCATGGTGCCATAGTCAGTCAGCTCTTCCATTGAATGGCTGTGCCAGATGCACCTTTAAATGACCTCCTTCAGGACCAAGGCTTGCAAATTTGCGTGATGGACGTTCCGCTCGCCATCTCCAATTGGCAGGGAAACAACACTCACACAATGTTGCTGGCTGGAACCTTGCCCGATGGCCATTCATTGGGTCATTGCCATGTTATACAGAGGGAGACTCCATGATGGTTATTCACTTCTGGGTCTCACTCCCATCCACCAAAATGCTGCATTTTATTCAGCTGTCTGTTGCTCTAACTATGCCTGTTGTTCTGAATATCTATTATCCTACGTTGCTCTGGATTCCAGTGTTGCCCTGGATATCTGGATTGCTCTCAATCCCAGTGTTGCTCTGGGTACCTTGGTTGCTCTGGATTCCAGTGTTGCCCTGGATTCCAGTGTTTCTCTGGATATTTTCCTCAAAGATACTTCAATCCCTGTATTGTTCGGGTTACCGATATTTTTGTTGATAATAGCTGTTATTATAAACAGAAACCTTTCTCTTCAGTGAACTAGCAGTGTCTAGTGCACAGGAAGTTGACCACTTTTTTTAATTTAAGGGATATGCGTGTCACTGGCTAGACCAGAATTTATTGCCCATCCCTAATTGCTCTGGTAGTGTCCAATGTATCTGTTGTCCTTGTCCTTCTCAATGGCAGTGGGTCCAATTTGGAATATGCTGTCTAAGGACTCTTAGTGAGTTCCCTAGGGCATCTTGTTGATTGAACAGTGGCAGCAGTTCTTCAATGGTGGAGGGAGTAAATGTTTGTGAATGAGGTAGCAATCAAGTGGGGCTGCTATGTTCCTGGATGGCATCGAGATTCTTGAGTGTTGTTGGAGCTGCACTCACCTAGGCAAATGAAAAAATATTGCATCGCACTCCAGACTTGCTCCTTGTGCAGGGTTTGAGAATCAGAAATAGGTGATGAATGTGGCTTCAGAACAACGGAGCACTGTTATGTTGAGCTGCTTGCACAGGAAGTGACCTTATTCATTATGGTATGAGCCACAAGTTACACTGGCCAGACCATCTGACTTGAAAGCAGTATTGCTTTTGGTCATCCATTCATAATGCAGCATTACCAAAAGATTTGCAAATTCAGAGGGTGTAGCAGCACAACACAAGAAAGCACCGAGAAGACCAAGATAATGAGGAAATAGTGATTAGATTTACATTTGTACTTTTTAAAAGCCTGACTGAATGAGGAAGGAATGAGGGAGGTGAGGAGTGCCACTGTCTTAAATTCCTCAGAATTAATTAAGGATGAAGACTGCACAATAGGTGCAACAGGAGACAGAAACAAAGAGACATCAGCTGACTCCATCTGTTCTTTAAGAACCTTCGGGCGTTTACTTGAGGACAGACAAGAGATGGCTAGCCGGTGACTCACATTTAATCAGAAAAAGCACCCTGCCTTTTATAATGAGCTTTATAGCTTCTTGTAACACTGATCAAATAGCAATGCAAAACCTTCAAATGTTAAACTGACAAGAAAGCACAAGAAAGAAAGACCTTGCATTTGGATAGTGCCTTCCACATACTTGGGCCCTCCCAAAGTGTTTCACAGCCTATCAGTTTACTCTCTATCACAACACATTCACTGTCATTTTATAGCGACATTCTTGACTCAGTTGGTAACCCTCACCTCCAAGTCAAAAGATTGTGAACCCAAGACACATTCCAGAATATGAACACAAAATCTAAGCTGACACATCGGTGCAGTACTGAGGGAGTCAGAGGTGCTGTCTTTTGGGGGACTGTTAAAGACAAGCTTTGGGGAGTTATTTGCTGCAGTATTCCTAAGCCTGTGACTTGCTCTTGTGGTAAGTCTGTATACGTGGTGAGTCCAGTTGAGTTTCTGGACAGTGGTAATTCCAGGTATGCTGTATCCTGGTGAGACTCCATGTGTGTGGTTCTGCTCATCTTGTGACAGAAACAGTTGGTTTGAGCTCAGATGGTTGGCTGATGCACTTGTGTTTCTGGTGAGGTGGCTGAGGGAAGATTTAATTTTGAACTGTAAAAGTGATGACTCTCTGCTAGGATCTGCAATAGTAAAGGGACAGGAGAAGGAGAAGAAAGAAAAAAAAAGTGAGAGGGGAGAGATACAAAGTGTCCAGAGGGGCAATTTTTTCCCCACACAGAGGGAAGTGAGTGTCTGGAACAAGCTGCCAGAAGTAGCAGTAGAAGCGGCCACAATTTTGTCTTTTAAAAAGCATTTAGATAGTTAGATGGATAAAATGGGTATAGAGGGATATGGACCAAATGTGGCAACTGGGATTAGCTTAGAGGTTTTAAAAAAGAAAGGGCGGCATGGACAAGTTGGGCCGAAGGACTTGTTTCCATGTTGTAAACCTCTATAACTCCAGATGGAGGAAGATTGGGCTGAATCAATTTTAGAACTGCAAAGAGGAAACCACTGCATTTTCATTCTGCACAGCAACCCTGCAAAGCCCCCTGAAAAAGGGGACACTGATATCTGCTCTCTTCCCCCAACACTGATTGACGCATGTGGGTTTGTCTGAATAGCTATGAAACTTGGAGACTCGGGTATTTGCCCAGACGGATATAGATGGATTAGTAAAACAGGAAAACAATGAGAATCTTTGTGGTAAAAGTTAGCTCTGCAGACTGATCTGAGCACACATCTATTCAGACTCAAGGGATCGGAAAGAAATTTATCCTAATAGATACCAGAAACAGCAGCTGTCGACTTTCCATAGTTATGAATATACTGTCGCACTCAAACTGAATGTTTCAAGGCACAAGGTACAAAGATCTTCTTTACCAAGGTTGCCACGGTTGAATGCCATCATGAGGGGGACTTCATTATAGCTTGAATGAGTTATCAAAAACAGATACCATCTCCTTCAATGAACTCTTCCGACAACTTAACCATGACTATGACCATGTTCTCTGATTCCGCATTCGCAGGCTGATTCCACTTTAGCTTTGGAATTTCTTCTCTGAGGTACTGTTGCAAAATGAATTACTGCACTATTTTTACTTTAATGCAATCCGTGACTCAGAACAGGAGCAAGCAGTGGTATTTATACCATACCATTGTAAATTGCTCCAAGGTGCTTGAGGGCTACATAAGTGGTCAGGCGATCATAACTGTGGTCAACAGTTAACATAGGAACAAGCATAAGCCATTCAGCCCCTTGAGCCTCTCTCACCATTCAATGAGATAATAACTATTGTGGCCTTTTTTTATTCATTCATTGGATATGGGCTAAGAATGGGCATTAAATGCTGATTGGCCAACATTTATTGCCCATCCCATGCTGCCCTTATGAAGGTGGCCTTCATATAGTCAATGTAGCTGCTTTTGGCCCGTATCCCTTAATATCTTTGCGTACAAATATTTATCTACCTCAGGTTTAAAAGTAGCGACTGATCCAACATCACCTGCCATTTGTGAAAGAGAATTCTACCACCATTTGTGTGTAAAAATGCTTCTTCCTGAATGGCCTAGCCCTAATTTTTATATTGTGGTAGAAATAGTTTATTTTTATCTGCCCTGTCTTTTCCTGTTGGCATCTTGAAGAGTTCAATCAGATCACCCCTTAACCTTCTGAATTCTGGAGAACACAGGTTCTAATTTGTATAAGCTGTCCTCATAACGTAACCCCTGAAGCCTAGACATCATTCTCCTCAGGAGTCTTTGAAAGAAAGAGAGATGGGGGGTTTTCAGGAATAGATAATTGATGGTTGTCAGTGGAGGTGGTGAAGGAAGTCAGGAAAACATGGGAGACACAAATTGGGGAAATGCAGATATCTTAAAAGATGACAGAGGCACAGAGGGATGAGACAATGAAGGATTGGAACATAAAGATGAGAAATTTAAATCTGAAGCATTGCTGGACTGAGAATCCATTGAAGTCAATGAGCAGAGTGTGTATATCCACACACAGTTATTTCCAAAGGTTTCATCCCCGGATGAATCAGGGAGATTCTGAATTGGAAATGAGCTGTAACATGTTTACCCTCTAAAACATTCCACAGTGCTCCACTGAAAGCAAAAGAGCTGGATTTTGGAATATTAAAGACAACTTTGTGTCAACTTCAGTTCAATGATAAGGCACTCACCTGTGAATCACAGGGTTCTGCATTCCAGAGACCAGAGCACAAATCTGGTCTGACTCTGCAGTGCAATAGTGAGGGAGTAGTGTCATTTTTCAGATGGGGTATTAAACCTGGACTTTACCTTTTGTCATATAATCTCGAACCCCTGAAGTTCAGAAGCAGGCATATGGTCCTTCAAGCCTGCACTGACAACAATCCCACCAAGGCTCTATCTCTGCGTATTTACCCTTCTAATCCATCTGACACTAAAGAGGCAATTTACCTCAGCCAAACTAACCTGTACATCTTTGGACTGGGTGAAGAAACTGGAGTAGCCAGGAGAAACCCCCACAGACAGGGGCAGAAATGTGCAAACTCTACACTGACAGCGACCCAAGACAGGAATCGAACCCAGATTCCTGGAGCTGTGAGACAGCAGTGCTAACTACTGTGCCATCCCCACCATGTCACTGCGCCACTCAAAGAGAAGACAAGTTACAAACAGAAGCTGGAGAACTCTCCCCAATGTCCTGGCCAATATTTACCCCTTGATTAATATCATTAAATCAGATTTTCTGGACATAATCACATTGCTCTTGGTGAGAACTAGTTTTACGCAAATTGACAGTTATCTTTTCAACAGAACAATAGTGGTTACACTTCAACACTACATCGTACACTGTGAAGAGTTTTCTATGTCCTGAGGTTTTGAAAGCTTCCATATAAACATCAATCTTTTTGGGATTGACGTTGCAATATGTTATTCCTGACGTTAAGATAACATTTTTTAATTAAAAAAAAAGTTGTGTCTGGATAAAGTTTACTTTGTGCTGTACACTTTCAATTGTAATATTCACTTAACTGGGTGCATATGCTTTGTTGGTCACAAGTGACCAGAAGATAAGAACTGGCATGATGCTGTGTCAAAACAACAAATTTAAGATGTCAGAACTGACTGAAGTTAAAGTGGGATAAGCCTCTCTGTCTGTCTCTCTTTCCTTCCTACCTCCTTTGATCAAGCCTTTGGTCACTCATTCTAATATCTCCTTCTATGCCTCAGAGTGCCAATATTTGTTATTTTATTCCTGTGTAGTGCTTTGGGACACCTTCAGTGGGATTTCCCTGTCACTCTGGTTCTAAGACCAGAGAATCCCGCTTGGCATGGTCCTATCCCACCCCTTACAACTTCTGTGGCAGATGGGATGGTAAAATAATGCCCCCAATGTCAAAGTCAGGTTATTGTTGTATACAGCAAACATGGCAAATCTACCAGATGGAAGTTGTATAGTGACCTGAACACATGAAGCAATATTTCATGGTATCAATGGTGTGTCTAATAATTTGGTTGCAAAATGGAAGTTCTGCTGGGGAACGGGATCATAAGTTTTCATCTCCCTTCTGCTATTCCTCCACCCTAGATGTTCCCTGAAATTTAGTTGGCACAGGGGATGGCCTTAGAATGAAGGCACCTTTTACACAAGGAAACAGACACTGGCCTAGGTGATTCTATGCTGACATTCACATCTTGTCTAAAATATATATTTATAAGAAATCCCCTTTCAGATCATAGAGTACCCACTGTATTCTTGGGCACAATAACAACACAGGTACAAAGAGAACAAAGAACAAAACAGCACGGAAACAGGCCCTTTGGCCCAACGAGCTCGTGCTGCCATCCCGATGTTCCTACCTCTATCCGTGATCCCTGTCTAGGTTTATAGATCTATGGATTAAAAACCAAATTTGAGACAATTTAGGAAGAATTTGTTTTGCCAATTAGCCTAAGAGCACATCTTTGGGATGTGGGAGGAAACCGGAGCATCTGGAGAAAACCCTTGCAAGCACGGGGAGAATGTGCAAACTCCTACAGACACAGGCCCAAATCCATGTATCTGCACAGCACAGCGATAGTCACCGAGCTGTTGTGTTGCCCATCAAACGGTCCAGGTCAAGCGTACACTAACGATGTGAAGCACTAGGATACTCTCGAAATCCAAGAGCAGCCCTCTCACGACCCATCGCGTGTATGCCCCTTGTTAGACAACAAGGTGGACCAAAGCACCTGTAGGATAAAAACAAGTACATCAATATCATCATCTATTTACACACTTCCTAGGGACTCCCAAGGCTCATGATCCCTATTTTAAATCAGTTTTTTTATACCCCTCCATTCCCATTCTGTTCATGTGCCCATCTAAGTATTTCTTAAATAACTCCAGAGTGCCTGCCTCCACCACTTTACTTGGCAGTGCATTCCATATGCCCATAAGCCTCTGTGAAAAAACTCCCTCTAGCATCCAAATTATACCTTAACCCCCTCACCCTAAGCCCACGACTCCTCGTGCTATTCTAGTCCATCCTAGGAAAAAGCTTAACCCTGTTTACTCTATCTATACCCCTCATAATCTTGTACACCTCTATTAGATCTCCTCTAAGTCTACATCTTTCTAAGGAAAACAGTCCCATTTTGCCTAATCTCTCCTCATAACTCAGATCTTCCATACCAGGCAGCATCTTGGTAAACCTCCTCTGCACTCTCTCCAGAGTCTCCACGTCCTTCCGGTAGTAAGGCAACCAGAACTGGATGCGGTATTCCAAATGAGGTCTAACCGACGTTTTATACAACTGCAACATGAGGTGTTGCTTGTGACCTGCTAAACCAACCTTTGCTCTCACTTTACTATTCCTGTTCAGGAGTGAAAGAGGTGATATTAGCCCTGCTGAATAATGTATTGGTGAGGTTCTTGATACATCAGTAAACTGGTACTGCAAACATCATCACTGTGGACTGATATTCAGAGCTATGTTTATACTCAAAGGTTCGGAGGTCACAGACCTAAATGTCATATGAATGATACATTTTTCGCATGGATTTTCCATAAAAGCATTGTTCTATCAAGATCTCTGCTGAATATCAGTCTCTTAACATTCCACTGTTGTTTCCAGATTTGGTTATGATCAACTTACTCGGAGGATTAGACAGAAAGACATTGATGTCAACCATTTCCTGCTCCAGCTGGTCTTTTGAATCTGCACTTGTGCAGCCCTGATTGTAATCCCTGCAGCGGCTAAAGAAACCCAGCTAGAATTCCGCAGTTGTGCAGCACTGATTGTAGTCCCCACCGTGGTTAAAGAAACTGGATCAAAAATTTTAATCGCCTCACCATTAAATAAAGGCCCTAAGTTTTCTCAGTGCAGTCCTTCCCTGAATACCTTTTCCATATGAGCATTGCAACAATAACGTAAATGCTGTTTAATGATATACCTAGTTAAAGCCAGAAATTCAAATATCTTACTGAACTTGTAAACCACCTTTAAAACGTCTAATCTGATCCGTTAATCGCCTTCCTGCACAACTTGAACACCTTAGTACTTTAAATCCACTTTGACCCTCCAGCAGTTTCTTTACTATCGGTAAATGAACTCAGTGCGACATCTCCAACATTACTGCATCTATTGTTCAAAATGCATCAATTGTGTCTTATTTGAAGAGCCTACAGCCCAAGATGGAAATATTTGATCAGCTTTTTTAATTTGTGACATCAAATAGGTTTATAATTAAAAAGCAGACATTCAAAATGCAATTACTTGAATTCGATATTGACAAATTATTTTTAAGTTTATTTGTTAATGTCATGAGCAGGCTTACATTAACAATGCAAAGAAGTTATTGTGAAAGTTTCCCAGTTGCTATACTCAGGTATCTGTTCGGGTACAGTGAGGGAGAATTTAGCATGGCTAGTGCACATAAGCAGCACCTCTTTTCACCCACTATAATTCTCTTAGCAAGCGGGATGGTAAAATTCTAACCAGGGAGAACATGCAGACTTTGCACAGAGCAACCCAAGCCAGGGATCGAACATAGGCCCTTGGTGCTGTGAAGCAACAGTGTAACCATTCTGCCACTGTGCCGCATCATATTTCAGCATTATTTTCACATATCATTTAATTGAACATTTTGTTATGAGTCAGATAATTTAAGAAACTAAGGTTTAAGCCTGAGAGACTTTTTAGGACACAGCCCATTAAGAGTAGAGGTAACAGTGCAAATGTACAATAGGAGAGTAATTCCACTGTGTTGGAAGTGAATTCAGTAGGCTGAGAGTTTCTTTTTAATTGATCTATCATAGTTATTAACTGATCCCAGCCATATACACAATAATGTGTTATTGTAAACAAAATGAAGATGGCTACAGCGCATTGTACAAAAATTGGTGGTGCTGAATTCCTAAATTTGAGGATGGCTGGCACTTGACCCCCATCACCTGAAAGTTAGTGGGGAATCATCTTGATTGATTCTGACACGTCTCAAATGGACATCGGAAGGGAGTCACACCTTGAAGAGCTGTCAGACAATCAGATTGGCCGATGGCTCTTCAACCCAACATAATACAGCGTTGCAGAGGCTGGAGGAAGGAGGAAGGTCTGGAGGTATTCAGTCTGTGAGGGGAGGGTAATCCGAGTTAGAAGGGGGCTTCCAATAGGGGGTGGGCTGGAAAAGGCCCCTCAATGGTAGCCCAATAGCTTTAAGAGGGACTTGGGGGTCTTCCCGGCCAAGGACCTAGTCTGTTGAATTGTAAAATCTCCAGTTTAGTGCAAGTGGGATCCCAATAGGAATCTCATCCATGAAATTTCATGCTCCACAACACCATACACCCCTGCCCCAACTCAAAACCTGCCAGAGAGAGGGTAAAATTCAGACCCAGGTGTCATGTTCCACACCTCACCAGGCTAAAAAGTCCAGTGGAAGCCTGCCAGAAGAGAGCTATTTAACAGAAAACTGACCATTTATAAACTGGAGGTGGATCTCCAAACTTGTGTGTCAGGAGTGAGTAAAGAGAGGTTTTATTTATTCATTCATTTTCCAAATGAGACTAACTTTATTTCCTTGAGGGAAGAGCTCTCAAATTATTTCTAAATTTTTTCCTTGGAAACTTGTAACTCTCCTCCATTTTCAGATTTAACACCATCCGTAGCAAAACTTGCAACCACTGACTTGCTGTGACTATTGCAAGATGAGATTTACAACATAATACACACATAGTAATATCTTCTGTCCATTGCATGTTTGTCACACTTCTACATTGCGTTGCCATATGAATCCTTTAACTAAGAGATCAAACATTAGGAAGATGTATTGGTAACTTACAACCTCGATCTAAACTTTACAATTTAAAAGCATTCCCATATTTTCATCATAGCCCAACAGGAAATGTTGGGTTGTGGCCTTAAAGTGATTGGCACTACTTAAATGCAAGCCTTTCAACTTTTAAAAGTTGTTTAGAGGACTTAAAGATTAATCTTAAGATCCCCTGTCACTTATTGATAAAAATTGGTTTTAAAAGGATTAGTCAATGTTAATGAAATTTTTGCTATAATTTATGTTGTTTAATTAAAGATTAATTTAAGAGCCATCAGTATTGTATTAAGTTGTTCAAATTGCCTGCTGTTTCAGTTATGAAATCTGAATGAAATTCATAAAGATAAACTGTTCAGAACATTAACTTAATGATTGCGTATGGCTTGGAATCATAACACAGTAAGAAGTCTGATAACACCAGGTTTAAGTCCAACTGATTTATTTGATAGTAAAGTCACAGCTTTCGAGGTTCTTCTCTTCGTCAGGTGAATGAGGTGTTCTGGTCTCAGACAACACATGTAACAGTACAGTTTACAGATTATTGATTAGAATGTGAATCTTTACACGTAACCTGCTATTCAAGTCTTAAAGTGGCTAACAATATGAGTGGAAGGAGCACTGAGCACAGGTTAGAGAGATGTGTATTGTCTCCGGACAGTACAGTAAGTGAGGTTTTGCAAACCCAGGCATGTTATGGGGGTTACAGATAGTGGAAGGAGCATTCACGTGTCACACTAACATTCAAAATAACCTCGAAGGCTTGTGAATTTACTATCAAATAAATCGGTTGGACTTAAACCTGGTGTTGCCAGACTTCTTACTAAATTTATCCCAGTCTAATGCCGGCATCTCTACATCATGGAATCATGACGTCAGCTTGGTCTGTCATCATGAACTGACCAACAACAGGAGTGTTACAAATGAACGTTCTGAAACTTGGGAAGGCAAAGGAGCCAACGAAATGAGGACAATGTTCCAATTCAAATCTGCTTTCCAATGACCGCAGTGAGTGTGCAAAACCGCATCTCCCTCCAAGCCAAGTTAACTAAGAACACATTCTGCCTAGATACATAGAAGCAGATCCAAACAAGGTGTCCGAAAGTGACTGGCCTAAAATGTTCTAGATTTCAGCTAGAACATTTTGGAATGGGAGAGAAACATTGTAGGGGAAGGAGGAGAGATAAGAATGGAAGGACAATGGAGAATAAAGGGAGAAAGGAGAGCAGATTTGACCCACCAAAGGACTCGAATCCAATAGCAAGTGCTGACTGTCACGAGCAGGTAAGTAATTACAATTATTACTTCAGCTTCTCCTGCCCTTTGGCAGTCTGCCCATGAATTTACAACTTTCCTTTTATTTGAAGCTTCAATAGCTTATGAGGCTTTTGAAGAATTTGCTCTCCTGGCCCCTTCAGGAATGAAGTGAATAAGCAATGACCTCCAGTGTACCTGCCAGTGATCCCCAGAGAATGAAACTCATATTCAAACTTTTATCTTCCACTCTATTTTCATACATTATAAATTAAATAACTGACAGGAAAGCAAGCAGAGAGGAGAGCCAAGGCATTGGCCAAAAATCGGAATGCTTATCTGGCAGCGTGGGATGTTTGGCTGGAGCTACTATGCTACTGTTAAGTGCTTAAATCGCTTAGAAAACTGTTTATAACTGCTTCTCGCTGGGATTCTCTATGGAGCTTAATTGGCACTGATCTGAGACATTTTGCTTGGTGCCAGAAAACACAGGCAGTGTGCCAATCAGTGCAACTTTTAAAACTACTTAAAATAAAGCAATTAAATTGAACGGGTCCACAAGCAAGATGTTATTTTTTTTTGGACCTTGAACTTCATCTGGTCATATTTCTTCTGCCAGGACTCCAGATGCCTGACAGAAAACATATTAAACTCTGATGAAAGTTGTCTAACATCGTTGGAATGAATCCAGGACAAAATGAGAGGGATTCACCAAGCGCTAAAGCCTCCCTAAAAATGTGCTGGTGTTGCTCTGGGGTGGGCACAGTAAGAAGTCTCACAACAAGAATTCACCTGATGAAGGAGAAGTGCTCAGAAAGCTCGTGGTTCCAAATAAACCTATTAGACTTTAATAAAAACAAATGTGGATGCTGGAATCTGAAACCAAATGTTGGAAAATCTCAACAGGTCTGGCAGCATCTATAAGGAGAGAAAAGAAGAACGTTTTGAGGCCAGATGACCCTTTGTCCGAAAAAGGGTCAACTCTCTCCTCTCGTTATAGATGCTATAACTGGTCTCACAACACTAGATTAAAATCAAACATTTATTTGGTAGCAACAGCTTTCAGAGTGCTGCTCCTTCATCAGATGAGCGAGCAGTCACCTAATGAAGAAGCGGTGCTCCGTAAACTCGTGTTACCAAATGAACTTGTTTGACTTTAACCTGGTGGTGTGAGAGTGCTTACTGTGCCTATCCCAGTCCAACGCCAGTAACTCCACATCATGGCTACTACAGATGCTGCCAAACCTGCTGAGATTTTCCAGCATTTTCTCTGTTGGACTTTAACCTGGTGTTGAGACTTCTTACTGTCCCTAAAAATTCCACTGCCTGTATGTTGTTCCTATTAGAATAACAGTTTCTCTTCAAAACATCCTTTAAATTAACTGGAGACTTCTGTCAAGAGACAGGACGGTTCTCCATTTATCAGTTGATACATAACTGACCAGTTGATATATAATTTTGACACTAATCCATAGGAGATATGTTAAGCCTCGTGTTTTGAGTTGCCCCATTTTAAGTCATTCCACTTTAATGTCAGTCAGTTAATGGGACTGGTAATTTTATTTTAATGACGTTTCATGTTTGATCTGATGTTGTAAGCCCTGGTTGACGCCATCTTGAAGTTGTCCTTGCTATCCCCAGTCCGCCCTCTCACCGCAAACCCCCAATTCACAGCTTCTGGTGCCCATGGCCCTCCCTTTTGGTTGCTGACATGCCAGTTTAAACCTTCTGCTGCTCCCTCACCCTCCCATTTGCCACCTCTCCAGCTCTCAGATTGCCTCCTACGCGTTGAGGCTTCTCTTGCTGCCCTGAGCTATTTTACTCCAGAGCCCTCAATCTCAGCAAGGGTTTGGGAAAAGGAAGAGGTCTGAGAGAAGGGTGAGGGAGTGAGAGGTCAAGAGAGACGAAGGATTCAGAAAAGATCATAGAGCAAGATCTGTAGCGAGTTGGAGGCTCAGCAAATAGGGATCAGCAGTAAGCAGGAGAGACAGCAAGGAGATGTATAGAAAGTTAGAACATTTATTTTAAACTTTTGACATTTATCTTATAGAAACACGGAAAAAAAGCAGCAAGAGGAGGCAAGTTGGCCCTTCAAACCTGCTCCACCACTCATTATCATAAAATCCTTACAGTGCAAAAGAGGCCATTTGACCCATCGAGTCTGCGCTGACATCAATCCCACCCAGGCCCTATCCCTGTCACACCACACATTTCTCATAGTTAATCCATCTAACCTAAGAGGTAATTTAGCACGGCCAATCCACCTAACATTTTTGGACTGTGGGAGGAAACCAGAGCATCTGGAGGAAAAAAAACATGCAAACAAGGGGAGAACATGCAGACTCCACACAGACAGTGACCCCAGCCAGGAATTGAACCCGAGTTCTGATGCTGTGAGGCAGCAGTGCTAATCGCTGTGCCACCATGATTATAACCATGGCTGATTATCCAACTCAACAATCTAATGCTGCCTTCCCTTCATATCGTTTGATCCCCTTCACCTCAAGTGCTATATCTAACTGCTTCTTGGTAATATACAATGTTTTAGCCTCAATACTTCCTGTGGTAGTGAATTGCACAGGTTTATTACTGTGAGTGAAGAAATTTCTCCTCTTCTCTGTCCTAAATGGTCTGTCCTGTATCCTCAGAACGTGACCCCTGATTCTGGACACCCCACCATCGGGAACATCCTTCCTGCATCTACCTTATTAAATCCTGTCAGAATCTTATAGGTTTCAATGAGATCGCCTCTCATTCTTCTGTACTCAATAAATATAATCCTAATTGACTCAATCTCTCCTCATACGTCAATATTGCCATCCCAGGGATCAGTCTGGTAAACCTCGAGAGCAAGAGTATCCTTCCTCAAGGAAGGAGACCAAAACTGTACACAATACACCAGATGTGGCTTCACCAAAACATCAAGACATCCCTGCTCCTGTACTTGAACACTCACTATAAAAATCAACATAACATTTGCCCTTTTTGCTGTCTTTTCGCACCTGCATTCTTACCTTCAGTGACCGATGAGCAAGGACACGTTGCACATTGTATGTAGCACATTCCCTTTCATTAATTCAGGCCAGATAGTTATCTTCCTTCCTGTTTTTACTACCTAAGTAGATAACTCAGTTTATCCAAGTTATCTGCATCTGTCATTCACTCACCTTGTCCAAATCACACTGAAGCAACTCTGTACCCTCCTCACAGCTCACCTTCCACCCAGCTTTGTGTCATCTTGAAAGTTATTTCATTTACCAAAAAAAAGGGATTTAGCAATATCAGTTATTTTCTCTCACAGGGTAGGAAGATTTAAATATATTTTTCAGATAGGGAAGTTCCTATTGAACTGACATATAACTTTTATACAGACCGGATTCTTCAACCTCACCTATCTCTGGGATTCTCCAGTCCCGCTGCAATGAACGGAAATTTGGCTGGGCGCCAAATTCTCCATCCTCGCTGGCAGCAGCAATGAGGTGATGAGACAGAAGAATTCCAACCATTGATTCAATGGGAAAATCTGATTTGCTTAAAAGTTCTTTCACTTAAAGTTGCATTTTTCAGGATATAACTATAATTTTAAGTGAGCAGTTAGTGCCAGTGACCAAAACCTTGGGTAAAGTGACAGGTTTTAAGGAGCATCTAGAAAGAGAAATGCAAGGTGGACTGTGAGGTGGAGTGAGAATAAAGTTTAAAGTTTATTTATTAGTGTCACAAGTCAGCTTGCATTAATATTGCAATGAAGTTACTGTGAAAATCCCTTAGTCACCACACTCTGGCGCCTGTTCAGGTACACCGAAGGATAATTTAGCATGGCCAACGCACCTAACTTGTATTTCTTTTGGACTGTGGGAGGAAACTGGAGCACCTGGAAGAAACCAAGACAGACAAAGGGAGAACACGCAACCTCCAGACAGCCAGTGACCCAAGCAGGGAATTGAACCCAGGCACCTGGCTCTGTGAGGCAGTTAAGCACTGTGCCAGTGAATGGTGCAGCAGGACAAGGGAGGAAACTCTGAAACTTAAGGCCTAAACAGCTCTTTCTGTGTATTCTCCAGATTAAGGGCAAATATCCAATGTGGGCATTGAGGCTAAACATTGGTTCCTACCATTGCCGACATCATTTGTCTGTTTCAGCAGACAGTCCCTGAGTGCTTTATGATCAATTTAATTCTTCCATTAGCTGCTTTTACTGCTCTAACAGTGTCATCTTACTGTTAAGATTGCTGAAATCTAATTATCTGATTGGTAGAGGTGAAGGAACGAACAGCTGAATTGTGCGTTTGTTTTAGAAATGAACTTAGCAGACAAGCTTCTTGCACGAGCTTTAATCGAGTCCCTACGTACTTGCTGACTTCAGCCCTGGTCTACTTTGGTTCACAATGTGCATTCTGGAGTCTTTTCATGTTGCAAAATTGGAATCTTGAAATAATTAAGATCAGTTGGCTATGTGTTGTGATTGAATCAGCTCTTTAGTGCTCTATTCCTATTTAGACATACCGGGATGGCCATTATAAATATCTTCTGCTCAATAGTAAGAACTCTCACAACACCGTGTTAAAGTCCAACAGGTTTATTTGGAATCACGAGCTTATGGAGCACTGCCCCTTCATCAGGTGACTGGCTCACTCACCTGGTGAAGGAGAATTGCTCTAAGCTTGTGACACCAAATAAACCTGTTGGACTTTAACACAGTGTTGTGAGACTTCATACTGTGCTCACTCCAGTTCAAAGCCAGCATCTCCACATCATTCAATAGCATGTCAGAGAGGAAAGACTTGTGCCTTTCGTAGTCTCAGCATTTTGGAGCCAATGAATTATTCTTGAAATAATGGGAGAAATATAATAGCAAGAACACACAGAGTAAGAAGTGACCAAATTGTTTGTTCTTGTGACACTGAAAACAATACTATGGATGCTCAAAATCTATTATTCAAATCAGAAATGCAGGAAATACTCAGCAAGTCATGCAGCTTCTTCTGAGAGGCGAATACAGTTAATAGCCCAGGATTTTCCATGACTGACAGAGATGTAATGGTGGCTGATGGAAAGGGACAATGCAGCAGGAATGGACAGATCTTTCATTCCCTACCACTTCTTTGAGGTGCTGTCCTGACATCCACATCAGGGCCGAGGGCAGCTTACTGGCCAGTTTGCCCTGTTGTCTGAGCATCCTCTGGGGATCCGAGGAGGACCCCGGTTTACTTTGGTTGTCCTGCTCCTCTCTACTATCACAAAAGACGAAGCTGAATGGCTCACAGACAAGGGGGAAATCTGAAGTGCTGGGCACCTCCTGAGTGGAGGCCCCAGGGGCATCCAACAGCCGTTCCTCCTCCCTTTGGGTGCCTCAAGATCCCAGTCTGACTTCTTGAGGAGATGGGCTACCTAATTCTCCCCTCCCACAGTTACAACAAGATCTCACCCATGGCTACAGCAATGCAGTGCAAGTCTGCCCACATCTCTGATAGAAACTGAGAGTTCCGCTGGATAAGAAACACAATGCTGCTTTCTATCCTTCCCATGAAGGCCTCCATGTGTACACAGGTTGGAATCATTTTATCAGTCTACAGATGGAGTGGTCATTGTCTGTCCCTGACCCTTCCACACAGGGAGCTCAGATACTGTCTGGAGGTGAAGACATTGGGCTTAGGCAATTAAGATCACCAGCAAACACCAGCTAATCATTGCTGGGAGATTTATCCTTCAATCAGCGTAGGTGAACCTATCTGGAGTGTGCTGGCCCAGAACCCATGTGGACAACCAGCAGTGCATCAATAGATCAATGGGTTATTTGTAAAACTGAAGGCTTGAGAAAGATACATGGAATGCAATTTCTCTCAATATCATCTTCCCTCTTTGCGCAGGAAGAGAGAAAAGATGGGAGAGAACCTCACAAAGTTTGAGGAATGAGTCCAAAGCAGAGAGGAATTAAACTGAACCTGTAGAGATGGGGAAGTCAGCAGGCTGCCTCCATTCAAGATGGAACCAGCTATAACGTAGTCACATAGAAACCCAAGGGTCATGTGTTCTTCCATATTGGAGGTAGCTCATGCATTCTCTCGCTGTGTCCTCTCTCCCTATCAACAGGAGGAGGGGGCAGAGAAGAGAAGAGGAGATCCTGTCCAGCAGAACACCCAGCCCATAGAAAACCAAAGAGATTGGAAAGGGAGAAAGTGCACTTGTAGAGCAGCCACTTACACCCTCCACCATTGCAGAGACATATACCTGAGTGAATACTAGATCTAGCTCAGGCAGGGTCCCACTTTCTAGTGGACACGTGAGTGCAGCAGGAGGAGGAGTGTCAGCCAAGCTTACCAAAACTGAGAGGGCTTTTGGGGAGGAAGCATCAAGCCCAAGTCAGATGATGTGCTTCTGGTATCATACCTGCCCAAGGTACTGGAAAAGCTGTGAGAGATGGGGGAATATTAGGCAGAGGTGGCAGCATTAATACAGTGCCTGGATAAGACAGCAGGCCATGGATCATTCCCACTCCACAACTCCATGCTGTGTAATATGTTAGCAACACCCTGACTACATAATAAATGAGTGCAGCATTACACAAACTGGTACAAATTCCTATCAGGTTTTGCAGCAGAAAATACTTCCTGCTCCTGATTCCATCACAGGACTTCAGCCCAGGCTGAAAAATCATGGGCAATGTTTTAGGTTATTAACCTCTCACTTACTTTGCTGAGGGATAAATATTAGTCAGGAAACTCTTCTGTTCTTCTTCCAAATGGTCTCTTGGAACCTTGTACATCCAACTGGAAGTACTAATGGGGCTTAGATTCATATCTCAGTCTAGACTTTTGTACTCAGGCTCCCTGCAGTTGGGCTTAATCCCATAATCTTCAAACTCAGGAGCAAGAGTATGAACCCTGAATCATAGCTTAAAATGATAATGATCCATCATTGTTTTCTTGCACAAGATTTTAGTGGACAGCAGATTCCAATATCCTGTTCTTACCATTATAAACGAATCTTCATTCCCTTGGACATGTCAATTACTAATTTAATGTGCTTTGATTAACTCAACCTATCCTGTTCTTCCTTCATAATGTCTTGATTGATGCACCAGGCTCATGATTTGGACAGCAATTTGAAGTTAACAAATCATGAATACAGCAATGGTTCAGTATTACAAACAGTGATACTTTGAATTACCCATTTACTTTCAAGATAAAATAAATTTAGGGTCACAACGATTTCTGATCAGCATTTTTACTGGATACAATGTTCATGTGATTCATGTTGCTATAGAGATTGGCTTAAAGAATAGGAGAGTGTCTAAGTTATTGCTGATACTCACAAGCAAATAACTATGTCAGGATCTGGAGGAGAGAGAGCAATTAAAGGCCTAAATTCATTATGTTCTTCATACAGCAATAGGGGTGGGAGTTCAAATTGAATTGGCCAACTTCATAGGAATTTGAAATGAGACTGGAAGATTCACCTAAATTGAGCTGGAAGGAAAATGGCTAATAAAAACTTCACTGTGAAAGATATTTCTGGAGTAAAAGTTATCAAGCTAGGAAAGGAAAGGAACTGAAGTAGGCACTTGGGAACTGAGAATTACTTTGAACTCACTCCAGGAAAGTTGAATGACTACTTAAGAGATAGGTGCCAGAATTTTACCACCTCGTCTGCCCCCGGGGTTCACAGAACGGAATTCTCCATTGGCCTCTGGCAGTATTTACAAGCCTCACCAAATCAAGGTCGTAAAATCCCGCAGAGTGAAATGTATAACTGAAGTGGTTATTACAGTTGTATTGAAGATGAAAGGGGAAAGTTCAGTTCTGCAGTTTCAAGTATAAGTTGCCTATAACAATAGTATTTCATCAATAGTAACTTTAGACAGTTTGTTATAGTAAAAGTCTTAAAATGGAAAAACTTGTCATAATTTCCTTTCAGTGATCAAATGGAAATTTGAATTTTCTATCAATCTCTTTGAGAATTGTAGCAATTTAAAAATCTAAATTCTTGCTGGGAGAGATGTTGCATCTCCTAATGTTTCTACGATAGTGAATGAACTCAACCAGATATTTGTGAAGTGCTTTGAGAAAGCAGTACGTATGCGTCAGCTTCTAGAATACTAAGTGTTAGGATAATGTATACAATACCAGAAACAGATTTGCAATATGGGAAACAGGGAGAGTTCCAAGCAAATGTTTCTATAATTTTCCATTATAGATGATGTGCTCCTCTTTTTTTTTTTTGCATGAGAATCCCAGGAAAACCAGTCCTGTACCCTGAGTACATTTCAGGCATCACCTTGGTGATCAATGTGGTCACCTAATCCCTATGCATAAAATAGGGACCTTGCAGTCTTATTTGTTAAGCATGATTCAAGAGCTTTAATCAACAGTTTGACGAAGAAAAGATGAGATAAACTTCATGCATTTTCATGCCTTACATACACTCAAACTGCAGATGTGCAATTCATGAGGATTAAGGAGTATCACAGGACTTGTCATTAGAAGATTATTGTCGACTGATGTCACATTGTACAGCACGCATTGAGTTCTAATGTAGTTCTAATGGGAAGACTAGGGAAGGAAAGCCAAATCTTGTATAGCATTGGACACAAACTTCTGTACCTGTTTCTGCAGGCATTTCGGAGCACCAAGAGCCTGGTTCTGATAAAGGTTTCCACCTGAAACTTTAACCCAGTGTTCTCCTCCAGTAGTTTTTCAGTCTACTCTGCATTTTTAGATCCTAATAGCAATGGTATTTGGGGAAGATTCAGGACAATTGCTGAAAAAATCAATTTTCTATTCAAATTTTTGTAATTTCATGTTAAGTTGTTGCTTTATTCCTTCTAACTCATTTATTCACATCAGGAACCGATAAGATCTCATTCATATAGAAGCTTTCTTAATTCATTGTTGGAGTGTGGGCATTGCTGGCCGGGTCGGCATTTATTGCCCGTTCCTAATTGCCCTTCAGAAGATGCTGGTGAGCCACTTAACATAGAATATAGAAGCAGGAGTAGGCCATTCAGCCCTTCGAGCCTTGTCCCCATTCATTTTGTTCATAGCTGATCATCAAATTCAATATCCTCATTCTTCTTCCTCCCATACCCCTTGATAGAAACATAAAACAATGCCCACATTCTGCACTTTGGTTTGGTGTTGCAGGGACCTGGGTTCAATTCTGGCCTTGGGTGACTGTCTGCGTGGAGTCTGCATGTTCTTCACGTGTCTGTGTGGGTTTCCTCTGGGTGCTCCGGTTTCCTCCCACAGTCCAAAGATGTGTGCATTAGGTTGGCCGTGCTAAATTACCCCTCAGTGTCAGGCGGATTAGCAATGTAAATGCATGAGGTTACAGGGATCAGGCCTCGGTGGGACTGTTGTCGGTTCAGGCTTGATGGGCTGAATAGACTCCTTCTGCATAGTGAGGATTCTATAATTCTCTATGAACCATTTCCTTGTACCATTTCAGTCCATGTGGTATAAGAGTTCAAGTTAGATTGCTAACATTGGTGTATACTTCAATTATGTGTTTACAATCATGCCTGAATTAATATCCAAATCAATTCATAGTGAAGAACTCAATGCTTCATCGAATCTGTTTGCCAGTCAACTTGTTATCTTGCTGTAGGTTTCCAAAAGGAATGATTGTGGATTCCACTCCCAGTGATGCCTGTCATGGTCAGAATTGGATTATGCCTGTTCTTTGTCACACCATTAAGGCAATACATTTGCGATGATGGAATGTTTCATCTCAAGTAAGGGGGGGGTGGGAAATGGGAATGTTGTCCATCTTGTCTGTTAGGACTACATCACTGTCAGATGACAAGGCAACACATTTGGCAACTGTCCTGCAGAAACTTGCTGCATTTCAGTTAACGGAGGTTGTGTAAAGGCTACTGGTGGTGCCAAAGGCAAAGAATATCACAGTCCATTTAAGCTACATAATCGTTTCCCTTTTATGTTTCATTTATTGGGTGACTGGCACCATAGCTGTGCCAGCAACTTTATGTGTCAAGAGCATTGGTGCATTTCTGCCAATCAATGAAGCATTTCAATGCACTTTACATCAACATGATTATATTACTTGCCATAAACATTGTGAAAACAATCTGACCCCATTAAATGTCTGTCCAATTCATTCAGTTTCCATTATTTTCAAGCAGCAGCAGTTCAAGAAGCAGATAAGGACAGGAACAAAATCTTGCACTGAGAGGATTGTAGAATTCTGTAGACATAGGGCCTGATTTTACCATCAATCGGGCACGAGAACTTGGAAAAGTCGGATGTGAGGTGAGGAGTGTGATCCATGCCCGCTTCTGTGCCCTTTACCAAGGCCTGAAAATGGCCATGATCAGGATGGCGCTAGAAACAGTTGTGACTGCCATTTAAATACATTTGCATGTATTTACATTGACTTATTAGACTGCACAGCCCCATTTACCACCATATTCACCCATCCAGAATCTGCGCAAAATAGACATGCTCCATAGAAGTTCGATTTGGGCACTCCAGTCAGTGAGGAGGTAAGTGCCGAGCATCTGATAGCTCTCTGCTTGAGATCGGTGAGGGGAGTGGGGGACAGGAAGGGTGGGTCCAATGGATCTTTGTCTGAGATGAGTGGGAGGGAGGGAAGAGGGGATCTGCTGCCAATCTGCCTGAGGTCAGTGAAGGGAGAGGAGGGGAGGGGCCCACGATCGCTCTGAGTGGCGGAGTGGTGGGGGATAAGGGGATCAGTAATGTTGATGGGTGGGCACTGTCTGTGGGGGCCGAGGGGGAGGCATTATCTAGCCCGGGAATGATGCGGCAGGAAAGCGCATTCTATCATTTTTCTCTGCGCATGCACAGTTGGAAGAGTCAATCGGAGCTGCAGGGTTTTGGGCATGTTAAGCCCCACCCACAGATCTGTTCAGCGTGATTCAGAATTGCTGATATTTTTTCAGGCAGAGTGCAGATGGGGGTACCTGGGAACAGGTTTAACGTTGAATCTGAAACACTCCCAGTTTCAAATCTGCCCAGCATTTATAATCAAAGTGGTTAAATAGGGCCCATAACCTGCAGACATAAAAGAAAATTAATACAGCAAAAACTGAACTCGGCATCCAAACGAATTAAAGTTTATAACAAAAACAGAAAAAAGACTGAAAAATCTCAGCAGGTCTGACAGCATCTGTGGAGAGAGAATAGAGGCAACATTATGAGTTTAAATGACCTTCATCACTCTGATGAAGGATTATCCAGACTTCAAACATTGGTTCTATTCTCTCTTGATGTAGAGATGCTGGCGTTGGACTGGGATAAACACAGTAAGAGGTTTGACAACACCAATTTTAAATCCAACCGATTTATTTGATAGTAAACTTGCAAGCTTTCGGCTTTTGTAGCCTTCTTCAGGTGAATGAGGTGTTCTGGTCTGCAATAGCACACATATCAGCTATTCTCTCTCCACAGATGCTGTCAGACCCATTGAGATTTTTCAGCTTTTTCTGACTTTGTTTCAGGTTCCAGCTTCCGCAGTATTTTCCTTTTAAATTTTTTAACTGTATTTAGCTTACACACAAATAGGCATGATGTTTATCTACATAAATTGAAGTCTTGGTGATTTACACGACAGGGGTTGACCATTTTGTTACAAGGATTTCTGGCTAATTTGAATTCAGTGTTGTTGAATTCAATGAGAGGAATTTTATTGGCGCGTCCGCCCAATGTTAGTACAATCCCGCCTGAGGCCAATGGAGAATGTTGTTCTCTGAGTCTCGCCTGCACCTGGAATCAGAGCGGACATGCCGGTAAAATTCAGGCCAATGTATCTGATCTTGATGGGCCGAAGGACCTCTTCAACGCTGTAGTAATCTGTGATTCTCTGAAGTTAAAAGTGAGGGGTGAGAAGTTTAGGGGTGATTCGAGGAAAAATGTTTTTATTCAGAGGGTGGAATGTTCTGCCCAGGAGGATGGTGGAGGCAAGATGCCTCACATCCTTTAAAAAGTACCTGTCACGCCAAAACATTCAAGGCTATGAGCCAAGTGCTGGCAAGTAGGATTAGGTGAACAGGTCAGGGCATTTCATATGTTGGTGCAGACTCGATGGGCCAAAGTGTCTCTCTGCAATGTAGCAATCTGTGATTCTGTGACCTGTGGTCATTTAAGTTCTGTGCACTCATCCAAATGTAACAACAACATGTATTTATATAGCATCAGACTGATGCCAGCTCAGCAGGGAGCTTTACAAGGGGGGAAGAGAAGCAGCCCTCGTATCTTGTGCTGCTGCTGTTGATGGTGGCTCCTTAACCCCTCTGCCTGTGACACCAGCGGTAACAGAGGGGGGTCTTTCACCTGCCAAGTCCATCCCAAGCCATGGAGTGGCAAGTTCAACAGCCTAATTCCCCGGCAGCTGGGAACAAAGAGAGAGCATCACGTTAGGAGCACTCATAGAAAATTTAAGTCAACATATTTGGCTTTTGCGGGTGAGTGGATAGTTAAGGTGTCGTGTGTGAAAATGTTTGCAATAAGTTACGGTGTCATTAGTTTTCTTTTCATTTCCATCTACTATTAGATGCTCTCGGATTTTGCATCAGCTGTGGCAGTGTCTCCAATCTTCATTGGATGCCACACAGACTCAAAATGAAACATTGTTTAGTAGAAAGTTTGCCTTGGAGAAAGGGTAATAGAGACCATTAAGGCAAGGCAAGGAGAGCACCGATATATTCCAAGGCCGGAATTCACCCAAAAAAGTTCTAAGCATCGAATTTACATGAAAACTGGACTAAATGAAGTTGGTTTCTTCAACAGGAGTTTTAAAATGAATCTCCCACACTCTGTGCACTGCAGGGAACACTAGTGTGACTCACCCGGAGTTCAGTGGATCGGGCCTATCCCCGCACAGGAGGCCAGCAGCATAGAGTTAAGTGGGCCACTGCGCGTGTGCTGATCTGTCAGCACGTGTAGTGTTCCCTCTCAGTCATTGGCCAGCTTCGTGGCTCCTGCGACGTCAGCCGTCTACACCCCACATGGCCTAATCACTGCCTCATGACTGGGCCAGCCTTCAACCCACCCCATAGCCTCAATCTTAAGTCCCTGGCCTGCTAAACACATTTAAAATATACAGTAATATTAATTACCACAACTTATGCATCTCCCCACTGATTTCTAATGTGGATGTGATGCCGTTGGAAATCTGCCGCTGCAAGACACCAGCAGGCTGGATCCTATGCATTGGATGCCACTGGAATGCAATGGAATGGGAGAATCACCCCTCAATTATAGAATTCATATCGAATTTCATTAGCAATCTGCACCCACTTTGATTTGATTTACTTTTGTCGCATGTATTAGCTTTCACTGAAAATATTGTTCCTAGCGTGCTACACGGACAGAGCATACCGTCCATAGAGAAGGAAAGGAGAGAGTGCAGAATGTAGTATTAGCATCACAACTAGGGTATAGAAAAACATCAACTTAATACAAGATAGGTCCATTGTTTTGACAACAAGAGAGAACTTAACCTTCGCCCTTAACATTCAATGGCATTACCATCACTGAATTCCTTCATTAGCGAAATTGTTGAAGTTATAAAACTAAATTGGACTAGCCGTATAGATACTGTAACTGGAAGAGTACGTCAAAGGCTAGAAATCCTCTTCGATCAACTCATCTCCTGACTCCTCAATACCTGTCCATCATCTACAAGGCCCGTGTTGGGAATATAATGGAATAATCTCCACTCACCTGGGTGAATACACCTCTAACAACACTCAAGAAACTCAACATCATCCAGGGCAAAACAGCTCATTTGATTGTTACCTCTTGCACAAAATTCACTCCTTTCACCATTGGTGAACAATGACAGCAGTTGGTATCATCTACAAGGTGCACTGCAGGGCCTCACCAAAGTTCCTCAGGCAATGTCTTCCAAATCCACAACTACTACTATCTAAAGAACAAAAGCAGCAGATACCTAAGAATGCCATTCTCCTCCAAGTCACGCACCATCCTGACTTGGAAATAAATCACTGTTCCTTCACTGGCACTGGATCAAAATCCTGGAACTCCCTCCCTAACAGCACTGTGAATGTACCTACAATTCAGGGACTGCAGCAACTCAACATCAGCAGTGCCCACCTGCTGTGACATCGTCCATTTAGAAGGTGGGTCCTCTAGCAAAAACGGCACTGAGAAGGAGGGAGCTGCAACCATATTGATCCACCCAGCAGCAACCCTAGGGCCGTCTCCATTATGGCAGCCATTATGGCATTGCACTTCAGCAGCACATCACTGCAACTAGATGATGCTTAATACCATTAGTGCACTGATCCAGATAATTAGTTGGAGAAAGCCACAGGATTTGGGGCCATTGCTGGATTTCCCAAGGTGCGAAGTGTGAACATTGTATGTGTGTGATGGCCAACTTGACAGTGGAGATTTTTTTAGGTACACCCAAAGTGCTGTTAGGGAGGGAGTTTCAGGATTTTGACAAGTGCCAATGAAGAAACAGCGATATATTTCCAAGTCAGGATGTTGCGTGACTTGGAAGGGTATCTGCAAGGCTACTTACACAGCTAATACCCCATCCCACCTCACTCTCTGTCAATATCCTTTACAGAGCAGCTAAGTGGCAGCAACTGGTAGCATTATGGAGGCTTGACTCCAAGGCCAAGCATCGGACTGTGTATCATTCCTGCTAGACTTACCATCCAACAATCTGGACCTGGCATGCTGATGTTGGAACTCCATTCCATTGGTATCCCAGTCAATTTTATGCTCCCACACCAACAACCCCCGCCCCCAAACACACACACACACGCACAAAATCCAAAGCTGTCTGCAAAAGAGCTGGAAAATCTCAACCAGACTGTCTCCACTTTAAGTTTAAGTTTATTTCTTATTGCCACAATTAGGTTTTCATTGAGGAGAATTGTATCGGTGCGTTTAAGGGTGAACCAGATAAGTACAAGAGGAAGAAAGACGTGAAGAATTCCGTTGATGGAACTCAATGAATAAAGATGGGACGAAACTGGAGTAAAGGATAAACACCTCACTGTTGAGTCAAAATGGGTTCTATGTAATTCAGTGAAAAACTTGCCTCATTTGACCCAGACCAAAATTTCCATCTAAATTTGACTTCAGGCCTGTAAATGAAGAGTTGTGAAATCCAGGACTCTCAGTGAAACAGAGATATCAGGGCCATTCCATCTGTTTATCCAAAGCATTGATGCACATTGCTGGTATTTTGGAATAAAATTTGAAAATTCTCTTTCTTTGTAATGTTTGTTTTTAAAAGATTCAATTGTACGCAAGTTCCTTTCCCTCCCTCCTATTATCACATAAAATTGACAGCTTGAAAGTCTCTTTCTGATCCCAATCTCACAGAATCCACCTCATACAAATTTGAAGTTCTTCCAATCGTTCCCATCACCCCAACCCTGTGAAACTCCTCTCGTTTCCCTATGCATCTTTATGCCAAAAATGAAAAAGATTCCATTGTTCATCCTCATTTAAAAACCTGTTCTGCATTGAGGCAGCACGGTGGCACAGTGGGTTAGCACTGCTGCCTCACAGCATCAGGAACCTGAGTTCGATTCCCGGCTTGGGTCACTGTCTGTATGGAGTTTGCACGTTCTCCCCATGTCTGGGTGAGTTTCTTTTAGGTGCTCTGGTTTCCTCCCACAGTCCAAAGATGTGCGAGTTAGGTGGACTGGCCATGCTAAATTGCACCTTTGTGTCTGGGGGATTAGCTAAGGTAAATACATGGGGTTATGGGGATAGGGCCCTGGGTGGGATTGTCGGATCAGTGCAGACTCGATGGGCTGAATGGCCTTCTTCTGCGTTGTAAATTCTATGATCTACAACATCGCCGTCCTGACCCATGACCTTTGGCCTTCTTCTCAGAGGCCTCCTGTTCAGCCTCCTCATTCCTTTCCATCATTAGCCCCTTCTCAGATCTGCAGTCTGAACTTTCTAATTCCCCACTGTCTTCCAAGCCTGAGCCCACCTCAAAGGTACTCCGTAAAACACTATTTTTTGATGTTGTTTTCAGCTGCGGTGCTGAGCATTCCTACCGTCATTTGGCATCTGCTTCTCCTCTGCGAAAATGCCTTGAGATATTTTCTGAAGTTTGCATTGAGAAATGTTGAATCACCCACCAGCAGAGTGAGTGCCCTTTGCCCTCTTGATCCCTACAGATTTCCTAGCAGATGCTGCCACTGTCAAAGCTCTTGGAATCTGTCTCCAAACCCAGGGAGAGGGTGAAAAGCTCTCAGATCTGCTGCTCAAGTCCAAACATTTTCAAATGTTGATGTGCTCTGTCTCTCCTTATTATACCAATTTGAGTTCCATTTTCCAAACAAGCTTACTAGGGAACTCATTATAACTGTGTGTTTTATGACTTGCACTTCATGTGTATGTGCGCACACAACGTGTGCATTGTGTACCACGGCATTTCTTCAAGACAGGATTATTTCCTCTGTCACTCTGTATTAAAGCAAAAGATGCCCTTGATTTTGTTGCTCTTTAAGATCATGCTACAGAGGCAGGAGGATTGGATCAAGAAATAAATTCTCCTCACTCCTCCCTGTGTCCGTGATCTCTTCCAGTGCCACAAACTCTCCTCCACAAACTTCTCATTCCCGCAGTTCTGACCTCTTGTACGTCTCATCACCCCCGGCCACCTGCTCCTCCACCACTGATGATTTTGCCCACATTTCTGAACCCTTCTTAAACCTTGCTACTTCTTTACATGCCACTCCTCCTTTAAATCACAATTAAAATCCACCTGATATTAAGCTGTTGATTACCTCCTGTAATAGCGTAATGTTTAATTATTAGTGTCACAAGTGAGCTTGCATTAACATTGCAATGAAGTTATCATGAAAATTCCCGAGTTGGCACACGCTGGTGCCTGTTCGGGTACACTGAGGGAGAATTTAGCATAGCCAATGCACCAAAATGGCGTCTCTTTCGAATTGTGGAAGGCAGACACAGGGAGAATGTGCAAACTTCACACAGACAATGACCCAACCCAAGAATCAAATCCAGGTGCCTAGCGCTGTAAGGCAGCAGTGCTAACCATTGTGCCACCATGTCACCCCACTCATTATTTTGGTAAATAGATTATGACAGTACAGTGGTTGGCACTGCTGCTTCACAGCTTCAGGGACCTGGTTTCGATTCCCGGCTCGGGTCACTGTCTGTGTGCAGTTTGCAAATTCTCCTCATGTCTACATGGATTTCCTCTGGGTGCTTTGATTTTCTCCCACAGTCCAAAAATGTGCGGGTTAGGTTGATTGGCCATGCTAAAATTGCCCTTACTGCCTTGGGATATGTAGGTTAAAGGGTTTAGTGGGTAAATGTGTAGGGACAT